>OY728142.1:1691157891-1695957891 GCA_963277665.1 Viscum album | reverse complement strand
GGCTCGTATAATTTCATCTCTGTGAAGAAATATTGTTAAAGGTATTGAGTGTGGTTTTCAGTCTAGAGATCCCAGTGTTGGTGCGGTGGCCGACTTATCCTTACACTAGGACCCTGACTTCTAAATTCCGACTCAGTACTCGAAAACACTGATTGCATTGGTTTTTCAAAAGTTTTCTTTGAAATTAAATTGTGTCAGTTCACCAGGTATACTATATTAATCGCGGCGCACCTATTTATTTTCACGATGGCCCCACGATGGCAGCCAGCTATGGTTCCGAGTTATGTGCAAGATGGAATCCCACCGAGCAATGAAGCCTCGGTGCAGGGCCCCATTACAGCAGAGGCACCAGCGGTACCTCTACCCACTGGGCCACTGATACCACCAGCCCCAGTATCGAAGAGTGCATGTTGCCTAAGTGCATTGCACGAGTTTCAGTGAATGAGGTCACCCAGGTTCCACAGAGAGACGGACCCTAAAGCAGCCGAGGATTGGATGGAGGCTATTTTCCGAGTCTTCAGATTGGTAGGGACAACAGCAGACCTTATGGTGATCCTTTCTGTGAGTCTCATGCACGCAACAAACGAGTAGATGGTGGAGCCTGATGCTCCAGGTGCACGATGAGGAATCTATACTTTAGACGGACTTCGAGAGCCTCTTCTTCTCGGAGTTCGTTCCAGCCACCCTCCGTGCAGTGCGAATCTAGGAGTTACTATATCTACAGAAGGGCATCATGTCAGTAGCCTAGTACACATAGAGGTTTACTGACCTCTTGCACTACTCCATGGACATGGGGCAGGACCCATTCTTCTGGGCCCGGACCTTTGACCAGGGACCGAGGCATGAGATTAGGGCTTCCATGATCTTCATCAGCATTCTTCCGCAGGAAGGAGTACTGGAGTGAGCCCTTCTTGTGTAGAGATTCCTTTTTGAGCCGAAACCAGAATCGAGGCCTATCACAGGGTGACACGTAGCGGAGTATGCTGCAGCCGACAGTAGACAGATGTCATAGAGGTCCAAGCAGACCAGGCCATCAGTTGGGCGACCTCAAGATACCAGTTCGGATGTGCGAGACACACGCAGTAGAGCCATCCATACAAGAAGCATGCAGTGCTATGCATGCGGTGGGCAGGGCCATATGGCTCGTGACTGCCCGACTCTCCATGCAGAGGAGCAGAAGACGGTTGAGGGACCACCCAGGAAGAGGTAAGGGTCTGGCTGTGGTGATCCGCAGGGAGCTGGCGGATGAGGCAGAGGAGCTGGCCGAGAAGCAGGTGGTGGGAGGCACATTATGGTTCTACCACCACCACCACCAGGAGGTCCACCCCGACCACAAGGAGCTGGCGGACATATGTAGGCTCAGCTTCAGGAAGGGGAGGCTTACAACCACAGCGCACCTGAGATGATTCGAGGTACTATCTATGTATACTCCACCATTTTTTTAGTTCTTATAGACACAGGATCGAGTCATTCTTTTATTCCCGCTTCCTTCGTTTGCAGCTCAGAGATTCCGATAGAGCCGTTGGATCGATCCTTACAGCTAGAGACTCCTACGGAAGCATACTCGATGATTACACACTGGTGCTGGTAGTGTGATCTTACTCTAGGAGGCGAGAGCTTCGGCTGGGATCTTCTGGTAGCAGCGTCAGGTTCTTACGACGTCATCTTGTGTATAGACCATTTATCTACAGTCCATGCCCAGATTGACTATACTAGTGGCAATGTGTGGTGTGTCCGCATAGATGGAAGCAGGTTCACCTTCACCGGCGAGAAGAGAGCCTTTGCATCACAGGATGGACTTACACAGAGGAGAGGGAAGTTGATCACCCACCAGTTGGATAGTCACATCCCTGGAGTAGTTGATGTACGGAGTCCAGGTTTTCCTGTTGTGGTGGATCTGTATGCAGACGTTTTCCCTGATGATTATCCAGGACTACCTCCTCGCAGAGAGGTAGACTTCTACATTGGCCAGTACCCCGGGACAGCTCTGATATCTACTCCAGCATATCTGATGGCTCTCGTTGAGCTTTGTGAGCTACGGGTGTAGTTGGATGACAAGCATGGAAAGGAATTCAACCGACCAAGTGTTTCACACTGGGCTTCTCCGATTTTATTCGCCAAGAAAGATGATTGGAGCTTACGAATATGTGCCGACTACCGTCGCCTGAATCAGGTGACTGTAAAGAAAAATTATCCACTCCCGAGGATTTAACACCTCTTTGATCAACCTAAGATATCACGATGGTTCTCAAAGATAGAACTCAAGTCAGGTTATCATCATCTCAGAGTTCGGGATGAGGATTTACAGAAGACAGCCTTCAGGTGTGAGTATGGACACTATGAGTTTGTGGTTATGCCTTTTGGCGTAACCAATGCTCCAACAGTTTTCATGAGTCTCATGAATAGGATATTCCAGCCTTACCTCGATCGATTTTTTGTAGACTTCATTGACGACATACTGATTTACTAGACTACTGAGGATGAGCATGCCTACCACATGCAGGTTGTACTGGACACACTCCGAGAGCACCAGATTTATGGTAAACTCTTGAAGTGTCAGTTCTTGATTCGAGAGGTCCAATTCTTGGAGAACGTTATCTCTGAGGTGGGAGTTGCGGTGGATCCTGTGAAGATCAAGGCAGTTCTTACTTGGGAGCTACCCAGAAGTGTGAATGAGGTGAAGTGTTTCCTAGGTATGGTAAGGTACTATTAGTGATTTGTTCCAGAAATATCCAAAGTTCCAGCACCACTTTCAACTTCGAAAAAGATGGGGAAACCCTTCGTATGGTAAAATAGATGTCAGCAGAGCTTCCAGGAGCTGAGACAGATATTGGCCAGTGCGCCCATCTTGAGGCTACTGGAGGAGGGCATAGGGTACGTAGTTTACTAAAATGCTTCAGGGACCGGAATCGGGTTTGTTCTGATACAGGAGCAGGAAATTATCACATACAGTTAACGATAGTTGAGGTATCATGAGCAGAACTATGCTACCCATGACCTCGAGTTAGCAGTAGTGGTCTTCACCTTGATGATTTCACAGAACTATCTTATGGGCGATCGATTTACAGTCTACTCTGACCACTAGAGTCTCAGTTATATCTTCTCACAAAAGGACCTGAACCTGAGACAGTGGTGATGGCTCGAGTTCCTCCAAGACTATGACTTTGAGATAGTCTATACTCTTGGGAAGGGGAACGTAGTAGCTGATGCTCTCATCAACAAATCGGGCATTCTGCTACTTGGAGATGCGACGGAGCAGCTAATTGAATTGTAGATATCCTTCGTGGATAGTGATGGATCTGCCTTTCTACAGTCACTCCTCCACTACTTTAGCGGGTCAGAGAAGCACAACGTGGGGACAATGACTATGAGACAGGATGTGCACAAATATCCACAGGACATGCACCTGATAGATTTTCTGTAGGAGGAGATCACATCATCCTTTTTAATGCACGTAACATGGTACCAGTCGTATTACAGGAGGAGGTGTTGATGTAGTTTCACACTTACCCTTTGGAGGTACATCCAAGAGTATCGAAGTAGTACTAGGATCTTAGAAGACATCATTGATGGCCAGGTATGAAGAAGGCTGTGGCAGAGTTCGTTTCATGATGCCTCATCTACCAGCAGGTGAAGGTGGAGCACCAGGTTTTGGAAGTCTTGGTGAAGCCCTTAGAGGTTCTGGAGTGGAAGTGGGATGGGATATCAATGGATTTCATGATGGGGCTTCCGCGTACTTCTAGAGGTCACGACTCTATCTCGGTGCTTTTCAACTGCATCACCATGTCGGCCCACTTCCTGCATATAATAGAGCAGGGATCAGTAGAGATCTTGGGACACCTCTACGTTCAAGATATCGTACGGATTCATGGTGTTCCAATGTATATCGTCTCTGATCGAGATGCTCACTTTAATTACAGGCTTTGGAAGGGGTTTTAGGAGGCATTTGGGATGCAACTACGCATGAGCACCGCCTTTCATGCTCAGATGGATAGCCAGACGGAGAGGAACATTCAGACACTCGAGGACATGCTACATGCATGTTTCTGTTCCTTTGGTAGCAGCTAGGAGGATCACCAACCCTTAGTGTAGTTTAAGTACAAAAATAGCTAACACTCCACTATCGGGATGGCACCATACGAGGCATTGTATGGCTGACCATGTAGATCACCTCTATGCTGGACTGACCCTAGGGAGTCAGCACTCGTAGGACCAGAGATGGTTCAAGCTATGATAGAGAAGGTACAGATTATCCAGGAGCAGATGAGGACTGCACAGAGCAGACAGAAGTCCTATGCTGAGAAAAGATGAAGACCACTGGAGTTTGAGGATGGCGACCACATTTTTTTATGGGTCTCACCTCGATGTGGATTACATGGATTTTGCTGGGGTGGAAAGTTATCTCCGCGCTTCAGCTGACCATTCCAGGTTCTCAGTAGGGTAGACGAGGTGGCTTATCACATGGCTCTTCCACCTCAGTTGCACGGGGTGCACAATGTGTTCCACGTATCTCAGCTGAGGAGATAGGTGCACGACCCGAAGCATATCGATGATCACATGGAGCTGGACATCGATGACAGGGTGAGATTTACAGAAGTCCCAATAGAGATCGAGGATCGACTAGAGCAGTTCCTATGTGGATGGTCGATTCCTCTAGTGTGGATTCGTTGGCAGCATAGGTTCTTCCAGGAGAGAACATGGGAGCGGGAGGCTCAGATGCGTGCATAGTATCAACATTTTTTCACTAGTTTATGATGTAGCTTTACGGGGACATAAATCTCTGAGGTGGGAGTAATTTAAAGACCCCGAAATTGCAAGGAAATTTTTTTCATAAATAATTTAGAATATTACTAGTATGTGTCTTCTGATGGCACTTGATTCGGAGGCCTGGTGTGCCCGGAATCAATTTCTGAAGTTTAGCTCGGGTACGTTCATTGAACGAACGAGCAGGTTTTTCTATCTTTTGAACCGGTGCTCAGAATTGAAATTTGAGGGCACTGATGAACATGCAACACCGGTAATTGCTTAGGGTGACCTTTACCATCATTTCATTTTCTCAGATTAAGAAGTTAAATTTTGTGGTTTAAATAAGATGTAAATTAAATTGTGTGTTCAATTTTATTTTATTAACCTTGGAAGACAAACCACACATGGGAAGTTGATGGTGGGACCCAAAATCACCCAACATCTCATGCGTGGTTATCTGGGATGTGGGGACCACACAATCCAAACCATTCATCCCCCATAACCCCCTTAAACTCCCCCTACATTATTTTGTCAACTCTTCTTAAATGTGAGATCTCTCACCTCATCCTCTCTCCCTCTTTAACAATTTCCAACCCATAAATTTAATGAATTTAAAATTTTCAATTAAATGATTTATGTGTTTTTAATTTTTAATTTAAATGGATTGGGTTAATAAAATAATATCATAAGACAATTATTTTATTTTAGCACATGTTGGGTTAGAAGATTTTGGTGGGACCTCTTGTGTAAAAGAAGATGGAAGTTCATCATTTGAATAACATCATCCTCCCGCGAAGAACGTCACCTCTTCAACGTAGAGCACCAACTCTATAAAGAAAAAATACGCACAATCCTCTTCTTCTCTCCGTGTCAATAGGGGATATGTCACTTCTTCCTCGGGCGCACACCGATGTTGCTTGCGAAACCTCGCCCCGCGACGCCATCTTCTGCGACGCCCGGCGAACGACATCGATTATCGTGGTAGGGGTGTGTTTTGATTGGATGAACATTGAATCTTCTCTCCTTCTTTTTTTTAACCGCCTGCTACCAAACTAATGCGAAGAGACTGGACAAAAATAACATGGTTATAATCCTCTTCCAATCTTTTGATTGTTAGTGGTTCTTCATGTTCTTCATGGGTGACGAACATAGGATCGTTAGGAGTTATTTAAGTGACACAATGATCCAAAAAATGAAGACTTGACATCACAGAAACCTAGCATAGGTATGACGACAATAGAAGGTGATGGTTTGGAATGGAACGGGATGGAGCATTCCATGTCCGTTCTTCAAGAGAGAATTCAAAATGTGTTTTTGGAGCTGGTCAGAAGTCCATGAATGCTGGAATCGACATTAGAACAACGGGGTGACCTAGAGTCTGATGTTTCGTGACAAAAGAATGATCGGAATGAAGAACTGGCATCAAGGGAGGTGTATTGGCCAGACGCATCGTTTCTGGAATATTCTAGACTTCACGACGTGTACTATTGGAGAACACGTCGTGTAGTGCAGGAATTCTACAGATAGGGTTTCAGACATCAGACGACTAACACACGGCGTGTGACTTCTGTCACACGACTTGTACTCACCACACATCAAGGAGGTGGCGGCTACATGAGACTCGAAGTGTAACCTGGGAATAAACAGACACTGTGTGAAGTACATGAGCATGTACTCTACTATAGGGCCATAGATGGCCAATGGTGCAGGCTAACCCGTGTACCAATTACATGGGTTGGAGAACACGGGTTGAGGCAGTGTACGGGCACATGGCTAGCATACACGGAGTTGTACCTAGAACTGAAGAAACGGTATGTAACCATACCACACGGCGTGTACTTACTTTTTACATGAACAACCCTTCGAAATGGGTTGTGGTACATAGAAAGTACCCAGATACTGAGGACACAACGTGTAACCGTACCACATGCCGTGTACTTACTTTTTACACGAACAACCCTTTGACACGGGCAGTACCCGAGGTCTGAAGACACGGTGTGTAACCTTACCAGCACGCCGTGTACTTGTACCTAGTGTCTTGGATACATTTGTTTAGTTTATACCCCTATAACGTGGCAGACCTTCGGGATACATCAACTCTAGTCTTCGTGGCAGTTTATGTATCGACCCCCCTTGGCTCGTGGAGCGGACCCTCCAGGAATTGAGTGTGCTGTGTGTGGGAACCCTAGAGCTGGCTGCTACAGTGACGACTACTGTGCTGGGATCCTCCGTGGGTTCGACGAATATAACGAATGTACTTGGATCCTCCGTGGGTTCTGCAGTGAGGATGACTGTACATGGATTCTTCATGGGTTCGTCAGTGATGACTACTGTACTTGGATCCTACGTGGGTTCGACAGTGATGGTTACTCTACTTGGATCCTACATGGGTTCGGCAGCGACAACTTCTATTCTAGGATCCTGCGTGTGCTCGGTAGATGGGATGATTCCAAGGCTAAATCTAATCATCTCTACCCCTCTTTGAAAGTAGTATTCTTGTGTGAGATGAGTCTTGATATTTAAATCTATATCATTGATGTGATTGACTTTCTTTCTTGTGTGGACTGAGTTATGCATTCCTATGTGGACTGGGTTGTACTTGGGCTCATGAGCTGAAACAAAACTGAATTTGATGACTTGGGTATATGTGTGGGAATATACCTAAGTAGAGTTGGTTGATACTTCTTGTTTGTAAATTTCCTTTATGGTCTATACTTTGTGGATTCTAGGAGACATTCGGGGGTCTCGGGGTCCCTACTGAGTATTGTATACTCACCCCTACATGGGCTTTTCCCGCACTACGTTGTGTTGGATGTAGACGATAGGCAACACTGATCGAGGTGTAGTCTTTTGGAGTGGGATGGTACCTAGAGGTGGATAACTTGGCGGGACATACACGGAGTGGACGTCCATACCCGAGGAGCTGAGGAGACCATCTATACCCACCTTTCAAGTGGGATAGCCAGAGGATGACTCGGTGGTTGTTGATTTACTTTACTGCTATTGTACTTTCATTTAAATTGTAATGTACTTTCAGTTGGGTTTGTATTTTGGCCCATTTACTTTTCAGCATTAACTTTTGTACTCAGTTTACTTACTGTTTACTTCATCATGCGTACTCTGTTGTGTTTTTTTACTTTTATAAAGGCAATGCCTTCTCTTTTACCAAGATGTACGTCATTGGTGCTAGTCTCCAACCCCTAGCCTATGGAAGGAGGGATTGGGGTTGTCCCGGCACGGGCCCTGAGGACGGGTCATGACAACTTATGAATAGTCATATACCCTAATGAATAGTAACCCTACATATGATAGTATATAAATAATATTCATGTGTATGTACGATGTATCTATGCTTTAAAAAATGTAAACAAATTTTTTAAAACTCTTGTTTTTAGAATAAATTATGATTTAATTAAATATTAAATTAATAATATTAAGGAAATTATTTTTGAAAAATAGACTTCATTTTTGGATTCTACGCGCCAAAGAATGGTTGGGGTAAATTTTTGAGATTTTTCTGAAATATTTTAATTTTTGATGAATAGTGACATACCATAAATTGCAAAATTAAGATAAGTATAGTAATTATAGATTCATGTGTGATTTTCTTCTAATGTAAGCCCACTTGGTTTTTGATCCCATGATAAAATTACTATTATTGGTCAGCGAATACTCATTATTCCTTATCTTGAGGAGAAATAAAAAATTAATGAGTTTTATATTAAGAAATCCCTTCTCTCTTCCAATATAAAACCCCCCTCTCACCCCCTTCCATTCACTCCTCTCAAGCCTTCTACCTTCTAAAAATTTTGTCCAAATACACTTTCAACCTAATCTCCCACTTCCATCAACCTTTTCTCTCATAAAAATACCAAAACCTCTCCCTTAAGGAGACTCTCAAGGATGTTTGGTTCAAGAGGTAAATTCCTCTTTTCAATTCTTTGTCTTTCCTTCCAAGTTCATTTGTTTTATTTTTCTATTACCTCTCCATATCCAAATTCTGTGATGACTCTATTACCATATATTTACTGTAATTTTATCATGATAGTTGAATAGGTTATAATCATGTCCTCCTTTTTACCTTCTTTTATACTTGTAGTAAGAACACCTTCTGAGGTGTGTCAATTTTACACATTCAAGGATGATGGACCTTCAATTTCTTTTATCATTCTCAATTATGGTCAGTAGGCCATTCTTATTATTGCTAAACCATATTATTATATATATTATAACCTATTTAATATCATGTAATACCTTTGTACAACTAGTATTAGGTTATAATGAAAAATGAGTTCATTGTAATCAAAACCCATAAATTAACCGAAACAATTATCATTAACGTTCTATATAACATTTCATCCACTTTCCATGTAACAAAGTTATATAAATGACCAATAAAAACTATTTATTGTAATAAATAATATATAATTTCAATTATGTAGATTTACATCCATTCTACATAATTAAAAACAAGTGAACCGGAGATGAAAATAATGAAAATGATCACTCTGATGCAATAGAATTCAATACAATAACATATCATTAAGAACCAAAATGAACTAACTAGAACTATGATAAAAAAAAATAAATATATAATGATTTCATAAATAAGTTATTAATAAGTATAATTTCATATTCCAGGAGCTTATGTTCGAGATTGGAACATGTTTGGAGTTAAGGTAAGAGTTTTTCTACCCGAACATCCATTTTCATTCGGGATACTTTCATTATCTAATTTCCTCAATAAAATTCTTATGTATGGTTATGTACAATTCATATATTGTGTGGGAGTATCATATATATGTTTAAAAACCATAATCCTTCATTATTTTATGGATAGTTACACATTTTAAAAGGAACATTCAAAATTGTCTCCAAAATACAAGCCCAATTCAAGGGAATTTCTCAAATTCTTATCTATTTTCAAGGGTACTCTATAATCTGTTTTCAGAAATAATTATATTTATAAAATAACTCATTTTACTATGAATATACTATCTTAATTCACTTCTGCTTTTATATAAATAATTTTCCAAAATAACTCTTCTTTTCAAAATAAAAGAGTATTTATCTCAATAATTGCTTAATGATTTTATAAGAGTTTTTTCATCTAATTCAACACTCATGTTGATTCCATTGTATTATTGGTTTTAATCATATAATAATTCATCTAAAATATTTGATTTAATTCATTATGACTATCTCTTTTGTGGATGATCTATCCAAAAACAATTCACCATATTACTCAGAATGGTTAGTGTTTTATGTTTAATGATTGGGGAAAGATAGTTACATTTCATATGATTGTTTCAATATGAATTTATATGCTATTTATGTTTATCCCCACTCATATGAGGAATGCATTGGACTTATTATGTGATATTTGGGTCCCTCTATAGCCCCTCCATGCATCGGTATGTCTCATGATACAACTAGATGTGGAATTAGCCGAGGCATTTCCCAATGAGATATTGATTTTGGATGATGCCTTAATCAGTAGATGTCTTGGTCGAGGCCATGAAAAAAAAATTTAGAATGTCTGGCATATGCAATTATCTCATTATAAAGATATTAATTTAAATTTTTTGTGGTTATTCAACAAGTAGAATACACATGATTATGCTTTATTATTGAATTATTTACTCAGCTCATATTCCTGTCATAATGTGTTCATGTTTATTATTAAAGGCATGTGTTTTCAATTATTAACTATGTCTAATGTTTATATTATCTTCTACTGTATTTCTTACTCTTACTGAGAATTTGAGCTCACCCCTTTCTTATGTTTCACTTTATCAGGACATGAATAAGTAATTTATGAATGACTTGCAAGCATAATCTAGGAGGCATGGTGTTTTTAGTGGAATAAGTTAGTGTTGTTTTCCCTTTATGTTGTATTATTAAAATTATGTACATAACTTGATTCCAATAATACTAAACTAATCAGTCCTTAGAGATTCACATTCCTTGTATGTATTCCAAAATAATCAAATACGGCGTAGGTTCCGGGAAACTGGGGTTGGGTCCTTACAGTTGGTATTAGAGGAAGTTTAGTAGAATACTTGGAAACTAGATTTAGAAAACATAGATTTAAGGAAGAGTCCCTTAGTTATTCTTTGAGGATATAAAAACAATAACATCCTTGTATTTTGTTAAGGAATAGATTATATGGAACTTCAAAGAAATACATCCATGTCTCAATATGATTAGGTAGAGCCAGCTATGGCACCAATGTATCTAGGTTTAAAACCGGAAACACCGATTAGAGCTAGACTCGAACGGGAACTGGTACACAACAACGAGCCTTGTTACACTCTTGGTTATGAAAATCCTAGGGGATATGTTTCGAATAATTCACATATTCTTTACAAGCCATTATGAATGAGTTTAATGTAAATTTTTCCTCAGAGAAACCATGTTTATATGATTTTCTATTCATATAATTTCAATCTATGTTGAGTGATTTTATGTTTTAGATTAATGACCTAATATAGTGTATACCATTATTTTGAAATGGCGCATTTAGGGAATATGAGTTCTCATTAAACATATGGTTAGTGTCTATGTCTATTATTTAAGATAAACCCTTGTTTTATAACTTTTATGATCATGGAAAGTCAAATAGAAATGGAAGGAGGAGGATCTCAAATGTCATTTCTATCCCTTCATGATGACATGCTTACAATTATTATTGCAAACTCATGGCCCAACAATTCTGAAATATTTTCTAACATACAAATCATGTGCAAGTAATTGTTTGAGATATCAAACACCTCCAATATACCTTGATACCATTTTGGATTATCAGTTATATCTAATCAATTCCTATTTTCCCAAAATTCTCATATTTTCAAGAAAGATGAATATTATCAAATAATTTTCAAATATTTTACCTTATAAAAAGATTTTGAAGAATATAATGATTTTTAAAAAGGTTCTGAAGAAGGAGATCCTTGTGAAACTTATTTATATTTTCTTTTGAAATTTAAACTTTCAACACATACTTATGAAATTTTAAAAGGACCATTGATTGAAAGTTTTAACTCAAATTAGGTCCGACTGTTTTATAAAAATCATGTTTTATCAGATGTTTTGAAATTATATGTCATACATAATTATTTTCTAAAACTATTTCTCTTTGAACTCACATATGACCCAAGTTGTACAAGGTATATCTGAATGAAGTAAGAAAATGATTTTTAAGGATCTCTAAATAATTTTTTCAATGAATGGACCTTCTATTTATGTGAGAAAAATGATGATGAAACCGGATGGACACCATAACCAAGGTACCCTGACTATTTAATAAGTAAACAAAATTCTGAGGACAAATTTTCGGAATGTGGAAATAATGCATCCATACAAAAATTTTTTAATATATTTATTATAGAATGCATATATCGCTAAGTCACTAAAAACACCACTTTGTTATAACCATTCCATGTAAACCTAATTTTGTCACTTCTATGATGGAAATTTCAAAATGTAACGACCCAATATATTCTTTAAAGGAAATTATTTTCTTTTAAATATGTCATAATCACATGAAATCACAACATAATTAACTACTATGTGCTATGTGACCCTTAAAAAATAATTTTGTCACTTTTGTGATTTGAATTTCAAAAATCCGACAATCACATTTGCGATCATTATGTTATTTATAGTCCAATTAAAAAACCGAATTTTTAGTGAATAGTAACTTACCCATATGAATAGTAACATACCCTTATGAATAGTGATATACCCTAATGAATATTAACCTTACTTATGATAGTATGCAAATAATATTCAAGTGTAAGTACGATACATATATGCTTTAAAATAAGTAAACAAATGTTTTAAAACTCTTGTATTTAGAATAAATTATGATTTTATTAAATATTAAATTAATAATACATAGGAAATTATATTTGAAAAATTGACTTCATTTTTGGATTCTACACGTTGTAAAATGGATTGAGTAAAACTTTTGGATTTTTCTGAAATACATGAATTTTTTATGAATAGTGACCTACCATAAATTGAAAAATTAAGATAAATACACTAATTATAGAGCCATGTGTGATGTTCTGATGTTTTAAGATCACTTGGTTAGGGAGTAAATAATAAAATTACTCTTATTGGTTCTGAAATACTCACTAGTCTTTGTCTTGATGAGGAATAATAAATTAATGAGTTTTATATTAAAAAATCCCATCTGTGGTCCACTATAAAACCCCCCTCTCACCCCTTCCATTCACTCCTCTCAAGCCTTGTGCCTTCGAAAAATTATGCCCAAATACCCTCCCGACCTCCTTTTCCACTTCCATCATGCTTTGGTATCATAAAAAGATCAAAACCTCTCCCTTAAGGAGACTCTCAAGGAAGTTTGGTTCAAGAGGTAAATTCCTCTTTTCAATTCTTTGTCTTTCCTTTCAAGTATAATTGTTTTCTTTTTCTATTACCTCTTCTTCTCAAAATTTTGTGATTACTCTAGTACCTTATATGTATTTTAATGTTTTAATGATAGTGTAATAGGTTATCATCATGTCCCACTTTTTTCCTTCTTTTATACTTGTAGTAAGAACACCATCTGAGATGTGTCAATTTTACACATTCAAGGATGATGGAATTTTGATTTCTATTATCATTCTCAATTCTAGTCATGAGACCATTCTTATTATGGATGAACAAGATTATTATATATAATATAACCTATTTAGGATCCTTTAATCTCTTTGTACAAATTGTATTAAGTTATAAAGAAAAATAAGTGTGTTGTAATCAAAACCCCAAATTGACCGAAACAATTATCATTAAAGTTCTATATAACAATTCAGATTATTTTCATGTAACCAAGTTATATAAATGACCTATAAAACCTCTTTATGTTCATAAATATTATATAATTTCAATTCTGGAGATTTACATCTATTCCACATACATAAAAACAAGTGAACCGAAGACGAAAATAAAGAAAATGAACACCCCGAAGCGACGTAGTTCAATACAATAACTTATCATTAAGAACATAAATAAACTCACCAGAACTATGATAAAATAAATAATTTTCTAATATGTTATTAAAAAAGATTTTAATAAGTATAATTTAATATTATAGGAGCTTATGTTCTAGAGAAGAACACATTTGGAGTTAAGGTAAGAGTTTTTTCACCCGAACATCCATTTTAATTCGGGATACTTTCATTGTCTAATTACTTCAATTAAATTCTTATGTATGGTTCTTTACTCTCCATATATTATGTGTGAGTATCATATATTTGTTTACAGACCAGAATCCTTACTTATTTTATGGATTGTTCCACATTTTAAAAGGAACTTTCAAAATTGTCTCCAAAATACAAGCCCAATTCATGGAAATTTCTCAAATTCTTATCTAATTTCAAGGGAACACTATAATCTGTTTTTAGAAAGAATTATCTTTATAAAATCACTCATTTTATTATGAAAATACTATATTACTTCACTTTTAGTTTTATACAAATATTTTTCCAAAATAAATCATCGTTCCAAAATAAAAGAGTATTTATATCAAGAATTGCTTAATGATTTTATAAGAGTGTTTTCATCTAATTCAACACTCTTATTGATTACATGGTATAATTGGGTATAATAATTTATGAATTTATCTACCATATTTTATTTAATGGATTATTAATAACTCTATTATTGATGATCTATCATAAAATAATTCACTATATTACTCGGAATGGATAGTGTTTTATGTATAATTATTGGGGAAAATAGTTACATTTCATATGATAGTTTCAATATGAATGTATATGTTGTTTATGTTTATCCTCGCTCACATGAGGAATGCATTGGACTTATTATGTGACGGTAGGGGCCTACTATAGCCCCTTGATGCATCACTAGGTCTTATAATACAACTAGATGTGTAATTAGACGAGGCCTTTCCCAATGTGATCTGGATTTTGGTTGAGGCCTTAATCATTAGAGGTCTTGGCCAAGGCCAGGAAAAAATGTTTCAGAATGTTTGGAAAATTGAAATCCCTCAATATGATGCTAGTAATTGAATTTTCATGTGGTTTTTCAACTTTCTGAATACCCATTATTATGTTTTATTGTGGAATTATTAACTCAACTCATTTTCCTGCCATAATATGTTCATGTTTATTATTAAATGCATGTGTTTTCAATTATTAACCATGTCAAATGTTTATATTACCTTCCTCTATATTTCTTACTCTTACTAAGCATTTGAGCTCACCCCTTTCTTATGTTTCATTTTTCTTAGGACATGAAGAAGTAATTTATGAATGACTTTCAAGCATAATCTAGGAGACATAATGTTTCTAGTGGAATAAATTAGTGTTGTTTTCCCTTCATGTTGAAATGTTAAACTTATGTTCATAACATGTGTTCCAATAATACTGAACTACTCGGTCCTTTGGGATTTGTATTCTTTGTATTTATTCCAACATAATCAAATAAGGTGATGGATCGGGCCAACTAGGGTCGGGTCCTTATAGTTGGTATCTGATGAAGTTTAGTTGAATACATGGAAACGAGATTTAGAAAACGTAGAATTAGAAAAGTGTCCCTAAGTTGTTCTTTGAGGATATACATACAATAACATCCTGTTATTTAGGTAAGGAATATATTATGTGGGAAATTCAAGATATACATCCCTATCTGGATACAAGTAGGTAGAGGCGGCCCTGGCACAGATGTATCTACGGGTAAAACCTGCAAACTCCACATTGAGCTAGGCTCAAATGGGAACTGGTACACAACAACGGGCCTTTCTTCACTCTTGGTTACGAAACATCCAGGGGATATGCTTAGGATAATTCACAATTTTTTATAATACATTATGGAGGAGTTTAAGGTAAATTTTTTCCCAGAGAAACATTTTTCATAATATTAACTATTCATAAAATTTCAATACATGTTGAGTGCTTTTCTATTTTATCGTAATAACCTAATCTAGTGTATGACATTATTTTGGAATGGCGCCTTTAGGGAATATGAGATTTCATTAAACATATGGTTACTCTCTATGTCTAATCAATAATTTAAACCCTTGTTTGATAACTTTTTAGATCAAGGAAAGTCAATTAAAAATGGAAGGAGGAGGATCTCAAACCACATTTCTATCACTTCCTGATAAATTTCTTGTAATTATTATTGCAAAGTCATGCACCGAAAATTATGAAACGTTTTCTAACAAAAAACTCACTTGCTAGAAATTGTTTGAGATATCAAACACCTCCACTACACTATAATACCATCTTGGATCATGGGTTGTATTTATTCAAATACTATTATCTCAATATTCTCATATTTTCAAGAAATGTAAATATTATCAAGGAATTTTCAAATATTTTACCTTATCACAAAATTTTGAAGCATATAATGATTTTGAAAAAGGTGCTGAAGAAGGAGACCCTTCTGCAACTTATTTATATTTTCTTTTGAAATATAATCTTTTAACACATACTTATGGAATTTTAAAAGGACCATTTATTGAAAGTTTCAACTCGAATTCGGTCTGACTATTTTATAAAAATAATGTTTTATCATATGTTTTGAAATTATATGTCATACATAATTATTTTTCGAAACTATTTTTCTGTGAACACCCATATGAACCAAGTTCTACAAGGTGTATCTAGATTATGGAAGAAAATAATTTTGAAGGATATCTAAATCATTGTTGCAATGAATGGACCTTTTATTTATGTGATCAAGATTATGATTAAACTAGATGGACAACATAACCACGGTACCCTCACTTTTTAATAATTAAATAAAATTTTGAGGATGAAATTTCCGAAGGTGGGAATAATGTAACACCATATGATTTTTCAAATATATTTATTATATAATTCCTAGATCACTAAGTCTCTAAAACCACCACATTGTTATAAACTAGACAAGTAAACCTGATTTTGTCACTTCTATGATGTGAATTTCAAAATGTAACAACCCAATATATTTTTAATGGAAATTATTTTCCTATAAATATTTCATCATCAAATTAAATCACATCATAATTAAATATCATGTGCTATGTGACCCTTAAAACATAAGTTTGTTACTTTTTTGATGTGAATTTCAAAAATCCAATGTACACTGTTGCGATAAGTAAGTTATTTAGAGTCCAATAAGAATAACTTAATTTTTGGTTAATAGTAACCTACCCTCTTGAATAGTAACATACTCTTATGAATAGTGATATACCCTAATGAATAGTAACATTACTTATGATAGTATATAAATAATATTTAATTGTATGTATGATATATCTATGCTTTAAAATAAGTAAACAAATGTTTCTAAAATGTTGTTTTTAGAATAAATTATGATTTAATTAAATATTAAATTAATAATATTTAGGAAAATATTTTTGAAATATAGACTTCATTTTTGAATTCTACACGTTGAAAAATGGTTGGGGTAAATTTTTGGGATTTTTCTGAAATACATGAATTTTTTTATGAATAGCAACGTACCATAAATTGAAAAATTATGAAAAATACATTAATTATAGAGTCATGTGTGATGTTATACTAAAGTAATCTTACATGGTTCAAGATCACATTATAAAATTACAATTATTGGTCATGGAATACTCACTATTCCTTTTCTTCTATAGAAATAATCAATTATTGAGTTTTATATTAAGATATCCCCTCTCTCCCCCACTATAGAAACCCCCCTCACACCCCCATTCCATTCACTCCTCTCAGGACTTGTGCCTTCTCCAAATTCTGTCTAAATACCCCCCCAACCTCCTATCCCACGTCCATCAAGATTTGGTCTTATAAAAAGACAAAAACCTCTCCATTAAGGAGACTCTCAAGGAAGTTTGGTTCAAGAGGTAAATTCATATTTTCAATTCATTATTTTTCCTTTCATGTTCATTTGTTTTATTTTTCTATTACCTATATTTATCCAAATTTTGTGATGACTCAAGTACCTTATATGTACTAGAATGTTTTCATGATAGTGGAATAGTTTATCATCATGTCCCCGTTTTTACCTTCTTTTATACTCTTAGCAAGAACACCATCCTAGATGTGTTAATTTTACACATTCAAGGACGATGGAATTTTGATTTCACTTATCATTCTAAATTTTGGTCATGAGACAATTATTGTTATGGTTGAACCAGATTATTATATATAATATAACCTATTTAAGATCATGTAATTTCTTTGTAAAAATGGCATTAGGTAATAAAGAAAAATGAGTCTGTTATAATCAAAACCCACAAATTAACCAAAACAATTATCATTAAAGTTATATACAACAATTAATCCTATTTACATGTAACCAAGTTATATAAATGACCAATAAAACTTATTTATTTTCATAAATAATATATAATTTTAATTCTGGAGATTTACATCCATTCCACATACTTGAAAACAAGTGAACGGGAGATGAAAATAAATAAATGAACACTCTAATGCGACGAAATTCAATACAATAACAGATCATTAAGAACATAAATGAGCTAACCAGAACTATGATAAACTAAATAAATATCTAATAATTTCTTAAATAAGTTATTAATAAGTATAATATCATATTCCCGGAGCATATGTTCGAGTGAGGAACGCGTTTGTAGTTAAGGTAAGTGTTTTTCCACCCGAACTTCAATTTTCATTCAGGATACTTTCATTGTCTAATTACCTCAATTAAATTATTATGTACGGTTATTTACTCAACATATATTCTTTTTGATTATCATATATATGTTTTCAAACTATAATCCTTCCTTATTTTAAGGATAGTTACACATTTGAAAAGGAACATTCAAAATTTTCTCCAAAATACAAGCCTGATTCAAGGGAATTTCTCAAAATCTTATCAATTTTCAAGGGCACTGTATAATATGTTTTTGGAAAGAATTATCTTTATTAAATCACTGATTTTATGATGAAAATTCTATAATACTTCACTTTTGGTTTTATACAAATATTTTTTCCAAAATAACTCTTCTTTTAAAATTAAAAGAGTATTTATCTCATGAATTGCATAATGATTTTATAAGAGTGTTTTCATCTAATTCAACACTCTTGTTGATTACATGGTATTATTTGGTTTAATCATTAATGAAGTCATCTACCATATTTGATTTAATGGTTTATGACTATCTCTTGTTTGGATGATCTATCCTAAAACCATTCACTATATTACTCGGAATGGTTAGTGTTTTATGTTTAATGATTGGGGAAATATAGATAAATTTCATATGATAGTTTCAATATGAATGTATATGTTGTTTATGTTTATCCCAACTAATATGAAGAATTAATTGGACTTATTATGTGACGGTTGGGGCCCGATGTACCCTCTAGATGCATAGGTAGGTCTCATGAGACAACTAGACATGGAATTGGCCAAGGCCTTTGACAATGTGATATAGATTTTGGCCAAGGCCTTAATTATTAGACGTCTTGGCCGAAGCCATGAAAAAATATTTCACATTGTCTAGCATATGCAATTACCTCATTATGAATCTAATAATTGAATGTTCATGTGCTTATTCGACTAGTAGAATACCCATGATCAGGTTTTATTATGGCGTTATTTACTCAGCTCATATTCCTTCCATAATATGTTCAAGTTTATTATTAAAGGCATGTGTTTTCAATTATTCACCAGGTCTAATGTTTATATTAGTGATGTTTTTTCCTTCATGTTTTAATGTAAATATTATGTATGTAACTTGTTTCCAATAATACCAAACAACTTGGTCCTTTAGGATTCCTATTCCTTGTATGTATGGCAACGTAATCAAATAAGGCGCCGACTCCAGGCAACTAGGGTCAGTTCCTTACAGAAAATTTTTTATTTTAAAAAATTTATAATTTTAAAATAAAAAGAGTCATCATGATAAAATCACATGGAAGAATTAAAATCCATTTAATAATGACCACCTTATATCTTTCAATCTAAAGAAGGATCTAACTTCAGTGGATTTCTTTCTTCAGTTTATCTATACAAAATAGGATATGTATATATAAAATAACCAAAAGGATTAGAAGAACACTATCTCTCTCAAAAAAATTTGAGCCTTTCTTCTTGCAAAATAATTTAAATGAGATAGCCAAGGTACGTATTTATATGAAAAAAGGAAGTTGAAGATTTCCCCCAATGAATTTATAAAACAACATATGTCTATTTTAGGTATTATAAATGTTGTTATATAAAAAAACTTAAATATAATTATAGGTCATCAGTGGACCATTGACTACATCTAATTAAATTTTGGTGGACATTTGGAGTAAAATAATAGGAGATATTGTGAAATTACATAGATATACTCTTAACATCGATCAGTTTCAGTGTTCTAGATAGGTCACATGTTTTAGACCACTAGGTGTATAAATTTGGAAAAACATTCAAATAAACAGTGGTATCACATATATATAATAATTTTAAACTCAAATTTTAAAAAAATTGTTTGGTTATATTTTTCAAAATATTATAAATAGCGAAAATATATGCTTGGGATTCTATGATTTTTTTCAAAGTTTACATCAACTCCAACTAGGGGTTCCCAATTATATACAAACAAGATAAAAAATTATTAACAACTAAAATTTAAATTTTTATTGTTTTTAAAATTAAATAATATAATTATAAAGGAATGGTAATTGAAATTAAAATTTAATAAAAATATGAATAAAAAAGAAAAAGAAAAAAAGGCATTCCCTTTTAATTTGTGATGTTTTTATTTCATTTTTTTTAACCTATGAGAAAAAGGAACTATAAAATTAATATAAAAAAAAAATTACATGGTTTGTACATTGATATATTCAAAAATTACGTGTAAAAATAGATACAAGGTTAATGGATGTCACTTCAATTTTTGGGGTGGGATATGAACATATGACTAGTTTGATTCCATCGGTTATCCATAACCAATAGAGCCCCATTAATTCCCCAATTATTTTATCATATTTTATTATTATATTTATATTTAGTTTATTTTAGATATATTACAACTCAAATTATTTGGATTATATGGCATATAAATTGTTTAAAATAAAGTGAATGAACCCTAAACCAATGGTAATGTATGAATTTGATCCCATAACTGGTCACTTCATAGAAGATTATCTATCCATCGATCATAGTGGTATTCATATTTGTTATCATTTAATATATATATATATATATATTCAAAAAAATTAGTTAATTTAAAATATTTATTTGTACTTATATTTGATACACTGACAATGTTAGAATAAAAAATATAATGTATATGATATATATTTATATGTATATATTATTGCATGACATCATTTAATCCTAGTACACACTATGTATTTAGTTAATTATTTAGTTAACAAAAAACTAAAATGTATATGAAAATTTATTTTAGTGAGATTGGGTACCTCTTTATTATAGCCCCATTAATTAAAAAATATAGAGATATATATATTTTTTGATATAGTAATACTAAGAATTTAAATTACGTACAATAATAATGATTTTAGTTATTTATACATGGTCATGAAATATTTTCACATTTTATAGTGAGAATGATGTATCATATTATAGAGAAATTTTTTTAAATCCTCAAATATTGTTTTCGGATTAAAGGTAAGATAAAAAATGGTTGTGGTCCATGAGTTCACCAATCTACAAAAAAAATCATCATGAGATGAAGAAAAATCAATTATAATAGGACTAGAATCATTGATTGTAAACTAGTCCACTTAATTTAAAAAACCTCTTTATTAACATTATTTCCCCATCTTTATACTTTAAAATGTTCCTTATAAACCATATAAAAATGAAATATGTGTTAAATGGATTAAATTTTAAATGGTAAAATAAAATTATAGAATTTTAGGAGTGGACAGAATTTATTGAGGTGAATTTCATGGGTAATGAATGAAAAACTCTTGATGAAAATAGAAGGTTAAAAATAGAATAAATATTATTGTGAAGTTAAAATTTATATAATTTTCATTAAACATATCAATAATTACATGATCAAAATTTTATAAAAAATTATACATATTTTTTAAATTTAATCATGTTGGTATGGAACATTAAATTTATTATATTTTGGAAGTTTATTAATAGGGTTTGACATAACCTATTTCATTACTCAAGAAGTATTTGTTTCATAATGTAATAATTTATTACAACTTTTTTAAAAATAATTTAATATCTGGCATTTAAAACTATTTTATGTAAACATGGAAAGAAAAAAAGACATGTATATTTTATAAAGTTGAATGATATTAAATATATAAATGATAAGGTTTCCATTTAATGTTTTCATCAAAATAATTCATGTTAATTGATCTTAGATGTCCATTTAGTATCAGATGAATTTATTAGATTAGTTTGATGAAAATTCTATTTACCATACATTCTATGTAAATAAAACCACTTATACATAGACCAAGGTGTAACATTTTCATTACTATAACGTAATTATCCAAAAATCTAAATTAGAAACATTGTATTTGATATCTTGTATGATTCGTGGCACCAACCGCATAAGGGAATATAACATCTTGAGTGATTATAATATATATACTATTTTAAATAAATTCAATATTTATTATTTCTTACAATACATGTGAAAATGAGTTAGAATGAATCTCACATAAGAATGAGTTTCATTAAAGACTTGTGTTAAATGAAATATATAGTTTTACTGAACAATGATATGTCATTAAAAATATAATTATTTATTATAATGACATATACCATTATTGATAAATTATATGTTATAAAAAATTATAGAGTAACTTATTTTATTCTATGGTTTACACAAATATAAAACGAATTCAATGGTCACAAATTGATTAGAAATTAATACAAGAACAAATAGAATAAAAAGTGAATTTTTTATAAAAAAATATTTCTATACTAACAAAATTGTTTTATCCTAATAAATTGTAATAATTAAAATTAGTGAGTAATATAATATTTTTTAAAATATTTATTATTTATTCCATAAAATATTTTTGATATTCATCCAATATATTTGATATGCATACGATTATAAAAAACAAAATTTTACGCAAAAACCTATATTTTTATTTTGAATTTGTTACCTTATTTTAAGGGATATCCTATTATAAATCCTATTTGGGAACTTATATATATTATATATGTAAAAATAAACATTTTATTTGATATAGTAACATGAAAATTATGGTAGGGTGAATATTTTTTGTACTTTTATGAGAAATTTCATTTGTGATGAATAGTGAAAAATACTAAATTTTAATTCCAATATACTTTTTTTCTAATTTATTTATATGGATAAATTGTATTATAATTTGATTATAAAATATTATTTTGAGAAAAAATTATTAATTAATCTAATTATTTTCATTGGGATCAATTTCACATTTAAATTTCATATAAAAACGTTCACACTTTTGATCATTTTTACATTAAAACCCTAAATTATTGTTCAATCTACAGAGATAAATGTAAATTAATTTATAAAAATTTTGTTATATTAACATGGAAAAGTAGATAATATTTTCGAAATAATATTAAATTATAAATTATAACAAGGTAAAAATTATTTTTCTCAGAAAATGAGTATGTAATTATAATTAATTATAATGATTAAGGTGAAAATAATATTAGACAGGGATTAAACCACAAGCTTAACTGCCAAAATAACATATGAACTTGAACTGAATCCATATTTTTGAAATATTTATAAAAATTATTACCTTTTATATATTTTTTACCATTTTTTATATAAATTATATAAGAAAAATTTGGGTGGAATTCCCACGTCCTCAAAGATCCAAAGCCACATATTAAGTACCAATATCAACCCAAATATCTCCTTAAAATCCCTCCATTAAGACTACAATCCTTAAAATATCCATAATTCCATCAAAGGAATCCCTTCGGTTAAAATCCAATGTAGTTACCCAAATAAGATGTGATATTCTTCCACATTCTCTTTCGTTTTATTACCATTATCCACACATTGAACTCTATTTATTAAATTATTATATAAAACAAAATTTATCCTAAATATAATTTAATGTTTTAATGTTAAGGTTTATACCTAAACATATACACACTTCCATCTAATTGGTTACAAATTTAAACTTTATATGTATGGAAAACTACAACCTCAACAAATGATGTCATTCATTTTTACTTTACCACCTCTCATGTTTGGGAATTATAATGGGAATTCCACTCACATATGATATATATGATATTTATTATATATTTATTCTTATTTAATTATTTTATTACACATATATTTATATATTCCATTGGGTGTGTATATGATAACATCATTTGTAAATTTTTTGAGTACTGCCTCCTTTTAGGGATGTAATTAATTCACTCTATAATAGAAAGTATAAAAGATGGTAATAATTTAAAATGTGTTACATAAATAAAATATATATGATATTAATGACATAGTTATATTTATTAAAATATAATATATCATTTTCTTTATTACCCTTTTCACGAACTGAAAAGTGATATTATCACTCATAGACGTTTAGACTACGGCGTACTCAACACGATGCAATCCATTTTACCTTACAATAATTTTTAAAGTATGTATATATGAATAAGTAGAATGGAATTAATAAAATAATGATTATTTTGTAAAGATTATTGTTACTTACATTCATTACATATCATTGAATGATGGGAACATTACTCATGTGTATGTAAGATGTGACGTCTCAATGATTATATCATTTGTTTATTTTTCATAACCATAATAATTGATTAGTTTTAGGTTTAATTATTGTATAAATATTATAACCATATTAGTATTATTAATTTTTAGTTGTTATATAATAACCCCATTGGCCATAATTTAACTCAGCAATTTGTTTTCGACATATTAACTGAATTTGGTAAAAACACTCGACATGAATTTAATAGTTTGAGTAGTTGTATACAACAAGGGTAAAAGTGAAATAAAATTATTTATAAACATGAAAAATGTTATTAATAAATTTAATAGTTAACCTATTTTTATTATTGAGGAATAAAAATACACCCAAGACAAGTCTTAATCAAAGTAATAATTTTTTATCTCACTTTTACATGTGTGAGATAAATGACATCTTCACCAATAACCTCTCTTATGTGGTGTATATACTGACCATTATGATATATTATAAAAATAATCATTTTATAATATTGGTATTTAAAAAATTAATTTTATTTTATTCCTCCATGAGGCGTATGATTTATATTTTTCCAAATTTTTATGGTATAATTTGGAATGTTTATAAATTATGTTCTACAAGAATAATTTTAATGATTATTAAAATGATTCTCCATTCAAGGAAACTATATAAAAATTGTCCAATAAACACTTTCGTTTTCTATTCCTCTGGTTATATATGACCTTTTTCAAATATTATTACATCTTTTCCACTCTATGATAGTAATAATATTTCATAAAATCTTTTTAAGAGAACAATAATTCATTTCACTATTTAGTCAGGTAACCTTTTTTCTATTAAAACCCCTTTATTCAAAAAAATTCAAACAATTTTTTCAACCTTTCCCAAATGATTTTTTAAAATCAATTTTAACCTTTATTCCTTTTAAAAATTATTTTAATGAAATCTTGTTGTCGGTTTCTTACAAATATATTTTTTTATCCTTTATAGCGTGAGATAGGATGTAATTTCTACCACGTTTGACATGTAAAAATTTATCCTCCATCATATTTTTGAAGCATATATTTCATGAATAAAAGGATAATATTTAATTTTTTCCAATACTGGTTTTCAAATAAAATATGATTCAATATGTCTTTCAAAATAAAATGATATTATCTTCAAGAATTATTCTAAAATATATTTTACAGTATATATATTAAATAATGTAATAAACTATGTACTTTTACTCTACATGGGATATCTTTTATTGTTAACATCCTTATTATTTAATTATATGGTTTATGATTTATTTAGCTAAGAACCATATGGAAATTCTCTTCTTTATTCTCTTTAGTCCGATGAAATTTTAAATTTCCAATGATCATTGAACATTATAATTACCCCAATTTTCCATATCTGTTTCCATGGATATGCCCTAGTACATAATAGTATACCATTTTTCTTATGGTGTTTACATTTAAATATTTTGGATTATTTGTGGATATATTGACAAATCCATATCTTCTACTCCAAATCAATATTTTTTAAAGGAGATTGGTTTCGAATTATGTCTATTATTAGATATTAGAGAATTTTTTTTTGAAAATGATTGATTTATGGGACTCTGATATTACATATCCCTTTGATCCATCGAAGGTATCTTGAGATGAAATTTGGTGGTGAAAGGCCCTTCAGGTTGGTTTCAGAGAAGAATATATTGGTTTTTACCCACTGACAAAAACATTTGTGAGGTTAGATTTTGATGGTATTGTGTTTCATATTCTAGAGACATGAAATCCAATAATTAATCATTTCATTTATTCTAGTAGTTTTTTATCTATTCGATTTTTCATTGACATATCTTTGGAAAAATTTCACTCTCAATTCATTGATTAAATTACAAGTACTTATGTTTATTTTCATTCATTATTTATTTTTATTTATCTACATTTTTAATGGCCTATGATTTTAGATATTACATAGTTATATTTTCTACGCACTTATTTCTCTGTATGTTAAAATCATGGTATGTGTGTTTAGTTATACACCATTCAAAAATTATTGTTATCATTGATTCATTATTTATTCCACAATATATTACTATTATGGATCATTTTATCTAACCTTGTATTTTTAATTTCCTCAACAATTGAAATTTCATATTATAAATGATACATAGGGATATACTAGATGGGATAAAGTTGTCCTTAATAATAATAATTATTCTGTAATATGCTTGTTTATTTTTATTGCATGACTCATGTTTGAATCATTTTCACCTAGATTACAAATATATTATATACTTTAGGATTGAATCTTTTTAATTATGCTAATGTAATGGTAGTAGACACCGGCTTTGGGATATCTCTGGTTAGGTTTCTATAGATGTTATTATAGGGTGTTTTTGAGAAACCATGGAAACTAGATTATAGAAAACATAGATTAAAGAATATAAACATAAGGTACAATTTGAAGATATGTATTGAATAACCTCTCGTAGATTCATTTATATAGAGGTTATGTGGTTTTCGTAGCAATACATCCATGTCTAGATAATACAATTGGATTCAGTTCAGGCATAGATATACATAGGGGTAAAAATTCAAATACTGTAAGTCGATCCCAACTCAATAAAACCTGGTTAACAATAATGGGCCTTACTTCACTCTAGTTCTGACATTCTTGGGGGATAGTCTTAGGATAATTAAATTTTTATTTAAATAAAATTATCAAGGATTTAAATACATAATGAAAATGAATTACCAATGATTAATATAATGTGTTTTAGATTAAATATAATTTTTAATGAAATTGAAATAGTTCTATTGATTTTATTGATATACTAAAGATCAATGAAAGACCATTTGAAAAATAAATAAAATAAGTATTTAGGTATTGGTGTTGTATCTCAAACATGAGTTTCAATTTATTTAGTGATTAATTATATTTCATGGATTTCAATGATATTTATTTTAGAAATTATATTAATTCTGTTCTAGAAAAGAAAAACATATATGCTCGGTGACAAACTGTCATGTCCAGAAAGGTGAGGGGTCATGAATCCATGACTGAAGAAATAAAAGCATTTATGATCATCAATTGACCTACTCAATGTCCTATTTAGTATTCCATAATTTTTACTTGAACAAATTGATGAATAGATATTAATGATGAACCAATAGTTCAAAATGTTTGGATTATATTATAATATCTTAACCATATTGTATTTGTAGAATTTATAGAGAAAAACGTAATTATTTTTCACTCTTTTTTGGGTATTATGATTCATTTATTGTTTATTTATTTATTTAGGGATCATGTTTAATTGTTAGATACCCATTTTATGATGTAAGGGATGCATTAAAAGTTTATCGAAGGCCAACCAAAAGATGTAATTGTTTAGAGGAAATCAACATCTATCATTTAAGAAATTATCCATATATTATTATGCAATAAAATAATTTATAAATATGAAGAAAAGTATTAAAAAATGTTGTCATGATGAATTAATTTTTGTAGAACTGAATGTCTTCTAAATCATCAAATATTTTTGGCCTTGAATCCATCAATATTCCATTGATCATTCAATTTTTTTATTTATTAACTCATTAAATCCTTATAAAAATTTATTCTTTTACTTAATGTACTTATCTATATATTTCACTACTACTCGCCTACATAGACACCTAGTTATATGTTATTCATAGTGACCATATTTACTTCACATTGTCTCTTTTCTTAAGGATTTCTCAGGAACCCCACTCATGATGTGGGATTTCAAAAATAAGAAATATCAAAAAATATATCAACAAGATAAATATTAAATTGTGAGGATGTAATTAAATATGGTGGGTATAATGTAACACCACAAAATGTAAATTAAAAATCTGGTATAAGATAGCTTGTACGCCAAGCAACACCAACCATGTAAGGGAATAAAATATTCCGAGAATTTACAATATATTACAATTATAAATTAATTATATATATTTTATATCTCTAAATTCATGTAAAAATTAGTTTTCAAACATCACACACAATAACGTGTTTCTTTCATTAATTGTGTTACATGTATGACATAGTTTTATCAGCCAATAATAAAATTTTAAGATATTATTATTCAATTTAAAAATCTATAGCCTATTCCATTAGTATTTATGAAAAGGATTCACGAACTAATGAAAATATATCGTTTACAAAAATATAAAACTAATTCATTACATAGAAAAATTAATTAAAATTGAATACAAGAACCAATTGAATACAATGGAAATTTATTTATAAAAAAATATTTTTATTCTCATAAATCATTTTTATCATAATGAATTAAATTAATTAAAATTAATGAGTGATAAGAATTATATATATATATTATATTCAATCAAATAATTTTTTATTCATCCAACATATTTTTCATCCATAAGATAAGAACAAACCCAATATTAAGTATAAAAACCTATATTTTTACTAATGGGGTTTTAACAACTTATAATGGAGAACCTAATTTAAATACAATTTCTGATCATTTTATACATTATATATGTAAAAAATAATATTTTCATTGAAATAGAAAAATAATAACTAGGTTAGGATAAATTATTCATATTTTCTATGATATATCAATTTTTGATAAATAGTGAAAAATATTGAATTTCTATTCAAAACTACTTTTTTGATCTATTTTATTTTTAAATACACAGAAATACCATTGAATTTTTTTAATACGTGGGATTTTTTACGAGTCTGTGAATGTTTATGGGGCTTGATTCCGAGGCCCGGTGTGCCCGAAATCAATTTTTTAATTTTTGGTCTGGTACGTTAAGTAAACGTACGAGAGGGTTTTTATTACTTTTGAACCGATGATCAGAATTGAAATCTGAGAGAACTGTTGAACTCACAGCACCGGTTATAGCTTAATAAGACTTTCACTTCAATGGATGTGAGTCAAGGATAAAAGATTATTTTTGGTTTTCCATGTGAAGTAATAAAATTTAGTCAGCTCACTTTATTTTATTATTACCTGCCATGTGGAGGTTGGTTGGTTAAAACATCCTCATGGGAGTTGGAGGTGGGACCACCATAGCATAACCACCCATGGGAGGTAATGGTGGTGGGGGCCACCCGAGCATATCCTCCCATGAGAGGTTATGATGTGTGGACCACTCAAGACTTAACCCCCTATTAATGGAGGAGGGTAAAACCTCCTCAACTCCCCATTAAATGAGTAGAAACCCCTTGACCTTCACCACCTTAATGGAGCCAACTCCCCTATAATTTAATTAGTGCCCCCTCTCAAGCATTAATTTGGGGAGTTGAGTTAATTAATTAATTCTCTCCTTTTAATTGTGATGTCAACTCTACCCCCATTAATTAAATGAGTTAACTCGTTTAATTAAATCACTCAATTTGAATTTATGCCAACAAACATAATAGGTCCATATCTATTATTTAGCAACGATATCATTTTGGGTGGAGTGTTGAAAATATAGGATCTATAGATAAATATTGGAGGAGGGCCATCAATAAAGAATGCTTCCAACGAAGAACACCTTCAATAACGAAAAATGATCTTCCTCGTCTTTCTTCCTCGGAACCCCCATCGACGCGGGACGCCTTCGACAGATTTTCCCTCCTCATCGTCATTAATGAACCGACACACGAGAATGTATTGGAAGTGCTTGCCGGATGAGACGAATGATGAAAATATTGTCCTCATCCCGTGACTTCATTGTCGAGCAACAATCAAAGGTTGGGGGATTATTACTTAATGATGTTATACCTTTTCTTATCTTCTACATCAGATAGAAAGGGTATGTTGAGGACATGTAAATGATCAACTGCTTATCTTGTTGAGCCCATTAATACCTCCATGTACATGGAGGATGTGGGCCAACCTAACATGACCCGACATCCTCTTTTGTTTTTCCATCTTGTGGCGTTCTTCGGCATGGAGACTTAATAATGATGAGGCAACTGAGATGGTAATGACAATGGTCATGCTACTCAAGACCTCACTATATTTCACCGCCCCCATGGCATCCCGCACCTCTTCCAGCCGAGCCCGCGAGCTTCCTGCACCCGGCTGACCTACCCGCGTGCCCAGGGGCATGGCTGCACACTTCCCGCGCACCCCTCTAGCCTACACGCGCACTGCTCGCGCTCAGCAGGGCCTGCCCGGGCGCTGCCCGTGTGCCCCGCCGACATGCACGCCCACTGTCGGTGCCCCTCCGGCCTACCCACCCACTACCCACGCCCCTCTGGCCTAACTGTGCCCTGCCTGGTGCCCCGCAGGCCTGCCCACGCGCTGCATGCACACCCCGCCCCGCATGCCTTCACGCTGCACACGCCCTTCCGGCCTAACCGCGCGCTGACCGGCTTCCCGCATCCTGCATGCGCGCTGCTCTCACCCTCCGCCAGCCTTCCAGTGCACTTCCCACAACTCGCACGGCCTGCCCACGCCCTACTAGGTGCCGTGCCGGCCTACCCACGCCCCTTGCGTCCTGCCTGCACCCTGCCCGGCTCCCCGCATGGTCGGCCCACGCCCCGCCTCCCGGCCGAGCCGCGCCGACCACCTGACCCGGACCGTGGCACACTTCACGACGTCGTTAGATGAACTGGCTTGACATTCCAAGCTGAGCATGCTAAGCTGTGCCCCACATGGTTCTAGCTGAACCGGCCCCAGCCTCCGGGGAAAGTTGCCTATGCGGCGACCCTCGGGCGGATCCGCCCGTACAGTCCAATGGGATGGGCCCAGCAGACCAGGCAGAACCTAGGGGGCTGACCCACCCAATGGGTTGGTTCAGATAATGTGGGTCTGACCGGGTCGACCCAGACCGTGTCAACCCAGTCTGGGTTGGGCTGAGTCGGTCCGACCGGGTCGGACCGGGCCCAAACCCACTACTGACTGTTACGTTTTTTGGCAATATCTTTGGAACAGGACATCCGTTTGATGAACTGTCAGTGGCGTTGGAATTCTTGTAATGAAAGGGTCCCTTTGAGAATAACCCACTAGAGATTGGGGTATATTTTTGAGATGCGGTCTGGACGGACTGTACACATATCCAACAGGGCCCCTGGGACAAAAAGGCTAATAACTCATAGACCGGGCATCAGATTGATGTGTCGTCTGTTAAATTGAAACCCCTATGGTGAGGAAAATATTTTGGAATCATAACCATGGGACTTTATAGAAGTTGATGTACCATCACTTTGATTGAGGAGATGATCCTCTCGTAATCAAGCGTGCTTTTTCTAAACCCTGTGGATGGCTGTACTCTGACGGATGTTCAGGGATCATGTATTGGTTTGATAGTTCTGAATTCTGTTCCTGGATCATTTGTTGGTCTGACAAAATAGCTATTCTTGAACTATGTGTTGGTCTGACAGATCTGATGACTATTTCTGGATCATGTGTTGGTCCGATAGTTTTGAATTTTGTTCTTAGATCTTGTGTTGGTCCGACAGAATAGTTGGTCCTAGATCATGTGTTGGTCCAACAACTCCAACTATTTTTCCTGAATCCCGTGTGGTTCCGACATTTCTAACCGCCGGTCCTAGATCCTATGTGGGTCCGACGGCTTAGATGATTTACTGGCTAAATCTGATCATCTCTATCTCTCTACAATAGATGTATACATGTGTGAGTTGAGTCAGGGACTTATGGGTTTTCCTCTTGATTGAGATGTGTTACTTGATATATTTGGAATATGTATGGGAATATACCTAACTAAGGGGTATCTGTTGATTTTATACTCTGTGGTTTTTCCATTGCGTAGTTTGAGAGACCTTGGTGGTCTCAGGGTCCCTACTAAGAATCGTTATGCTCACTCGTGCATGGTCTATGCCCGCACCTTGTTGTGTTGGATGTAGAAGACAGACAGTGCTGTCGGAGGCTAAGAGCACTAGGACTGGATGGTAATCAGAGGTGGAACTTATAACGAGTCGATACATGGAGCAGACTGACAAACGTGGAATGCTGAGGATACTATCTGTAACTACCCTTCAGTTAGGATACATGGTTGAATTTCCATGATCTTATTTTCACCTTTAAATTGTTTATCTTTCTTTAGTTGTACTTGTTTTCAGTTTAATTGTACTCTACAGTTTGTCTTGTATTTCCAGCCCCTTTACTTTTCAGCACTCTTTTTGTATACAGTTTTACATAGTGTTTTGTTTCCATCTTACTCTATTGTGTGTGTTTCTTGTTCATAAAGGCAGTTCCTTCCCATTTTTTGGGATTTACGCCTTTGGTGTTAGTCGCCAGCCTTTGGCCTATAGAAGGCGGGCTTGGGGTAATCATGGCACCGGCCACTGGGGGACGGGTCCTGAAAAATTGGTATCAGAGGTAGGCTATTCTACCATAGAACACAGGACTCTGATCATTCATTTATATAAATTAATAGTGTAAATGGTATTTAGTGTGGTTTTTAGTTTAGATAGTCCAATGTTGGTGTGGCGGCCGACATATCCATACACCAGAACCCTGACTTCTGATTTTGACTCAGTGCACGAAAACAGTGATTGTCTGTATGTTTTAAGAGTTTTCATTGTGATATCTTTATGTCAGCTCAGCAGGTATAAATATTTGACTGTGTCGCACCTGTGTCATTTAAGGATGCCACCACACATACAACTAGCCAGGGTTCTGAGAGTTGTACGAGATGACAACCCACCGAGCGACGAGGCCTTGGTGGAGGGCCTTATCATAGATGTGGCACCAGCGGTACCACTAACTGTTGGGCCACTGATACCACCAGCCCCAGCAGCAGTGAGTTCATGCTTCTTGAGCGCATTGCAAGATTTCAAGTGCGAGAGGAATGCCAGGTTTAGGGGTGATACAGACCCGCAGGCAGCTGAGGATGGTTTGGATGCTGTGGTGAGAGTCTTCAGACTAGTAGGGACACTAGAATACATTATGGTGATCCTTGTTGTGAGTCTTCTATAGGAAGCAGCAGGTTGATGGTGGAGCCTAATGCAGAAGGTGCATGACGAGGTTACACTACTCTAGGAAGACATCGAGATCATGTTTCGGGAAATGTTTATCCTAGCCACCCTACATGCAGTGCGGATATAGCAGCTACTTCATCAGCAGTAGTGCAGCATGACAATGGAACAGTACTCAGCGAGGTTCACCCACCTCTCACACTACCCTATATATATGGTACAATATCCATTATTTAGGGCCCGTACCTTCGAGTAGGGGGTCAGGAGAGAGATCAGAGCCTCGATGATCTCCCTCAGCATTCCGATATAGGCAGGAGTTTTGAGTGATACCTCATAGTAAAGAGATTCCTTGCTGATCAGTTGCCAGTAGCTAGAACCATCACTAGTTGACGTGCATTAGTTTCTTCTGCAGCTAGAAGTAGAAAAATGTTACAGAGGTCCAAGTGGACAAGACCATCTGGTGGACGAACTCAAGACAAAGTTTTAGTTTTACGGGGTATACGATACAGATACAGTCATTCCAGAAGTGGGAAAAGCTTCTCTTGTAGTGGGTAGGGTCACAAGGATCGTGATTGTCTGAACCACCATTTTGATGATGAACATATAGTTGAGGGACCTCCTAGGAAGAGACAGAGGTTCGATCGGGTGGTCCGTAGGGAGCTAGAAGACGTGGTAGAGGAGATGTTCGTGCAATTGGTGGTGGGTGACGTTTCTAGGTGTTACCACCACCACCACCAAGAGGTCCACCCTGACCACTGGGAGCAGATAGACATGCACGAGCTCAGCTTCAGAATGTTGAGGCTTACTATCATGGTTCTCGAGAGATGATTCGATATATGATCCATGTCTACTCCACCAAAGATGTGGTTTTTATAGACATAGGTTCCAGTCACTCTTTCATTTCCACTACCCTCGGTCGGAGCTCGGAGATTCTGACAGAGTTGTTGGCTCGATCATTATGGATTGAGACTCTTATGGTAGAAGACTCGATGATTACGCACTAGTTCTGGTAGTGTGCGCTTACTCTCGGAGGCGAGAGATTCAACTGGGATCTCCTCATTGTGACATCGAGGCCTTACGATGTCAACTTGGGTATGGACTAGTTATCAACAGTCCAAGCTCATATTGACTGTATTAGTCCCAAAGTGTGGTGTTTTCACACGGATGGGACCGGTTTTACCTTCACCGAAAAGAAGGGAGCCTTTTTGGCATATGACGGACTTACTCAAAAAAGGGAGCATCCGATCAATCATTAGTTGGCCTACCATACCCTCGAAGCACTTGATGTGGAGAGTCTGAGATATCCTGTAGTGGTGGACCAGTACACAGATGTTTTCCCTGATGGTGTTTGAGGACTACCTCCTCATAGAGAGGTGGACATCTATATTGACATGTACCCCGAGATGACTCTGATATTTACACCAGCATATCAGATGGCTCCCTCTTATTGTCATGAGTCGTGGGTACAAATAGAGGACTTACAAGAGAAGGGATTCATCCAGCCCAGTGTTCCTCCCTAGGAAGCACTGATTCTGTTTTCCAAGAAGGCATATATTAGCTTGAGGATTTGTGTCCACTACCATCGCCTGGACCTGGTGACCGTGAAGAAAAAGTACCCACTCTTAAGGATTAACGACCACTTTGATCAGTTGATGGGAGAATAGTGGTTCTCAAAGATAGATCTCAGATCAGGCTATCACCAGCTTAGTGTTCGAGATGAGGATGTGTAGAATATAGACATCAGATGTCGGTATGGACACTAAAAGTTCTCTGTTATGACTTTCGGCATATCTAACGCTCCAATAGTGTTTGTGGGACTCGTGAATAAGATATTTCAATCATACCTAGATCACTTTGTCGTAGTCTTCATCGAAAACATTATGACCTACTCGATTACTAAGGAGTGCATGCCTACCATTTACGGTAAGTACTGGACACACTCCGAGAGCACCAGCTTTATGGTAAACTCTCAAAGTCATATTTTTGGATCTGGGAGTTCAATTTCTAGAAAATTTCATCTCAGAGGCTGGAGTTGTAGTGGATCCAGTGAAGATTGAAGCGGTACTTTCTTCGGAGCCACCCATGAGTGTGACGGAGGTGCGGAGTTTCCTGGGTTTGGTTCTATACTACCGAAGGATGGTACCAAAGTTCACAAGAGTTACAGCCCCACCATCAGCCTTGACGAAGAAGGGGAATTCCTTCAGTGGTCGGAGAGATGCCAGCAGAGCTTCCAGATGTTGAGGTTGAGGCTGTCTAGTGCTCGCATCTTGAGACTTCTAGAGGAAGGCGTATAGTACATAGTTTACTGCGATGCATCATAAACTAGACTTGGGTGTCTCCTATGTAAGATTGAGTAGTAATCACATATGATTCTCGGTATCTGAGATATCACGAGCATAAATATGCTACCCATGACCTGGAGTTAGCGGTAGTGTTCTTCTCCTTGAAGATGTGGTAGCACTATCTTATGGGTGAACGTTTTACAGTGTACTCTGATCACAACAGTTTCAGGTATATCTTATCTTAGTAGGACCTAAACCTGAGACAATGACGTTGGATTGAGTTCCTCCAGGACTCTAACTTTGACAAAGTCTATACTCCTACGAAGGGGAATGTTGTTGCAGATGCAGTCAACATGAGATCTGGTATTCAGCTACTAGGTGAGGTGACAGAGCAGTTGGCTTCCTTAGATATATCCTTTGAGGTTAGAGACAGTGAAACCTTTTTAAAGTATCTTAAAATCACTCCCCCACTACTTCATAGAGTCTGGGAGCCACATCCTGGAGACACTGACAGTGATACATGGCGTGCTAAGATTTCCACAGGGTAGGCACCAGATGAATTTTCTGAAGTTCGAGAGCACGTCATCCTCTTCAGATGATGTAACTTGTTACCAGTAACAGATAAAAAAGATGTTTTGAGGGAGTTACACAGTTCCCCTTCAGAGGAACTTCAAGGATTGGCAAAGATGTAGTAGGACCTTCGACGACACCACTGGTGGCCAGGTATGAAGAAGACAGTAGTGGAGTTTTCCTCTCAATGCCTCACTTGTAAGCATGTGAAGGCAGAGCACCAGGTACCTGCAGGCTTGGTTCAACATTTAGAGGTATTAGAGAGGATGTGGGATGGGATATCCAGGGATTCGTGATAGGTATTCCATGTACATCCAGGGGCCACGACTCGATTTGGGTGATCGTTGACCGACTCACCAAGTCGGCCCACATCCTAACGATCAAAGAGCAGGGTTCAGTAGAGATCTTGGGATGCATCTTGTGAAGGAGGTTGTGTGGATATATATATTACCATCATCTATTTTCTCCGATCGTGACACACGATTTACGTCCCAGGTATAGAAGGGGTTTTTTGTGGCTTTCGGGATGCAGCTTCGTGTAAGCAACGCTTTCCATCCTTAGACAGATGGTCAGACTCTGCGAACCATTCAGACCCCCAAGGACATGCTCCGTGCATGTTTCCTCATCTTTGGTCGTAGCCGGGAGGATCACTTATCTTTGGTGGAGTTTTCCTACAACAATAGCTATCACTCCACCAAAGGGATGACATCTTTTGAGGCGATATACAGGTGACCTTACAGATCACCTTTATGATGGACTGACTTAGGGGAGTCCGCACTATTGGGACCATAGATGGTATGAGGTACCACAGAGAAGTTGAAAATCATCTAGGAGTGGATGGAGACTGAACAGACCAGATAGATGTCTTATGCTGACAAGAGATGGAGACCTCTACAGTTCGAGGATGCCGACCACGTCTTTCTACGGTTCTCACCTCGATGATGTTTAAGGATATTTGGTCTAGGAAACAATTTATATCTAAGATTCATCGGACCTTTTCAGTTCATCATTAGAGTATGCAAGGTGGCTTGCCGCTTGGGTCTCCCCCCTCAGTTGCATTGGGTTCATTACGTCTTCCATGTATCTCATCTAAGGAGATACATGAACGACCCTTACCACATCATCGACCAGGGTGATCTATACATTGATGATAGGGTGGCATTCACGGAGGTTCCAGTGGAGATTGAGGATCTATAGGTTCAGGTCCTACATGGACAATCGATACCTCTGGTACATATTTGATGGCAGCACGGGAAACTCCAGGAGAGCACATGGGAGAGGGAGGAATAGATGTGTGCTCAATACCCCCATTTGTTCCCTTAGTTAGAGTTGTAGATTATGAAGACGTTAATCCCTAAGGTGGGGAGAATGTAAAGTCGCGAAAATCTGCTGTTTTTTTTTAAAAAATAGGGGATTTTTACAATTCTGCGAATGTTTACGGCGCTTCATTCTTAGACCCGGTGTGCCCGGAATCAATTTTTTAATTTTCGTTTAGGTACGTTCAGTAAACGTAAGAGTTGGTTTTTATAACTTTTGAAACGGTGCATGGAATTGATATCTAATAGCACTGTTGAACTCGTAGTGCTGGTTTTCTCCTAATAAGACATTCAATTTGACGATAGTGAGTCGAGGATAAATGTAAATTTTTGGGTTTTCATGTGAAATAATAAAATAAAGTAATCTCACTTTATTTTATTTTTAACCACCATGTAGAGGTTAGGTTGTTAAAACCTCCTCATGGGAGTTGGAGGTGGTACCACCACACCTTAAACTCACAAGGGAGGTTATGGGGGTGGGGCCCACCGTAGCATAACCTCCCATGAGAGGTTATGACATGGGGACCACTCAAGGCCTAACTCCCTATTAATGGAGGTGGGTAAAACATCCTCATATTCCCATTAAATGAGGAGAAACCCTCTTACCTTCACCACATTAATGGAGCCAACCCCCTTTAATTTAATTATTTTAACTTCTCAAGCATTAATTAGGTGAGCTGTGTTAATAAATTAATTATCTCCTTGGAATTGTTATGCCAAATCTAACCCATTAATTAAATGAGTATACTCATTTAATTAAATCACTCAATTTTAATTTATGCCAACGAACATAATAGATCCTAATCTATTATTTGGCAACGATTTCATTTTGGGAGGAGGGAAGAGAATGGAGGAACTTGGGAGAAATATTGGGGGAAGGCCCCCAACAAATAACGCTTCCAACAAAGAACACCTTCGGAAATGAAGAATGATCTTCCTCTACTTTCTTCCTCAGAACCCCCTTTGACGTGGGATATCTTCGACCGATCTTCCCTCCTCATCATTGTCAACGAACTGACAAACGAGCTTGGATTGGAAGTGTGTGGCGGATGTGACGAACGACGAAAACATCGTCTTTTTCTTGCGACTTCATCGTAGAGCAACGATCAAATGTAGGGGGTTTATTACTTGATGATGTTATTCATTTTATTATCTTCACCATCAGATAGAAAGGGTTTTTGCGGACAATTTAATGATCAACTGCTTATCTTGTTGATCCAATTGATACAGACCTAAACGCAGAGGGTGCGGGCCACCCTAACATGGCCCAACATCCTTCGTCGCTTTTCCTTCTTGTGGAGTTCTTCGTCTTGGAGACGTAACAAAAACAAGGAGACAGAGAAAACAATGATGAAGCCCATGCTACTCGCGTCCTCCGTGAACGGAGTCTCCCCCACGGCATCCAGCACCGCCTCCGGCCGAGCCCGCGTGCTGCCCCCACCCCAATGGCCTACCCACGCACCCCACGACCAGCCCTCACGCTGCCTGCGCACCCCGCCTTCTTGCCCGTGCGATTCCTGTGCCACGCGCGGCCTGGCCGCGAGCTGCCCGAGCCCCGCCTGCCTAACTACGCCCTGCAGATGCCCCGCCAGCCTGCCCGTGCACTGCCCGTACGCTCCACCGGCCTTCACCCGCACTGCCCGAACCCCGCGTAGGCTGCCCGCGCACATCCTATGTTCCCTTCTAGCCAGCCCACTCGCTGCTTGCACCCCGCCGGGCTCTCCGCGCCTAGCTCGACACGCCGCTGGCCTACCCGCACGCTGCCCCCGCCCTGCCTGCGCCCCGCACAGCCTTCCCGCACCCCAGATCCCAGCCGATCCATCCAAGCCATACTGGCCACCCGATACGGCCCGCGACATCCTTCACAGCGTCACTGGCTGAACCATCTCGGCTTTATGAGCTGATCCACCCAAGCCGCACCCCACGTGGTGCTAGCTGAACCGGCTCGGACCTCCAGGTCGAGCCCCCTACGCGACGACCTTTGGGCTGAACCGCTCCTACTGTCCACTAGGTCAGGCCAAACCAAGTGGGCTGACCCACCCAACGGTCCGGGTCAGACCTATAAGGTCTTACCGGGTCGACCCAGGCGGGGTTGGGCCGAGTCGGTCCGACCGGGTCGGACCAGGCCCATGCCCACTATTGAGCATTATTTTTTTTTGCCATATCATTGGCACCAGAAGTCCGTTTGATGAACCGTCAGCAGCAGTGGTATTCATGGAATGTGGCGGTCCCATTTAGAATAACCCAATGGAGTTTGGGGTATATTTTTGAGATACGGTTAGGATGGATCATACACATATCCAACAGGGCCCCCGGGACTAAAAGGCTAATAACTTACAGACCGAGCGTCTGATCGACCCGTCGTCTATTGCGTTGAGACCCCTATGAAGAGACAGATCTTTTGGATACATCAACTTGGTAATTCATGGCAGTTGATGTATTAAAACGTTTCTTGAGGAGCGTACTCTCCATGAATCAAGCGTGCTTTGTGGAAACCCCGTGGCTGGTTGTACTCTTATGAATGTTCCTGGATCATGTGTTGGTCCGACAGATCTGACTTCTATTCCTAGATCACGTGTTGGTCCGAAATAATAGATGGTCCTGGATCATGTGTTGGGCCGACAACATTGACGATTGTTCCTGTATCATGTGTTTGTCTAACATTTCTGACTTCTATTCTTGGATCATGTGTTGGTCTGGTAGAATATCTAGTCTTGGATCATGTGTTGGTTTGATAGCTCCAATTATTGTTCATGGATCATTTGATGGTCTGATAGTTCTAACCGCCGGTGCTGGATCTTGTGTGGGTCAGAAAACTTAGATGATTTAGTGGATATATCTGATCATCTATATCTTTCTACAAATGTTGTATACTTGTGTGAGCTGAGGCAGTGTATTTTGTGTTTTCCTAATGATTGAGATGGGTTACTTGATTAAGTATATATATGTATGGGAATATATATAAGTAATGGCTATCCATTGAATTCTTACTCTTTGGTTTGACCTTGGTGGATTTTGAGAGACCTTGGTGGTCTCGGGGTCCCAATTGAGTATCTTTATACTTACCCCTGCACGGGCTAATCCCGCACCTTATTGTGTTGGATGCAGACAACAGACAGTGGTGACAGAGGCTGAGAGCACTAGGACTAGATGGTACACGGAGGTGGACCTTACGACGAGTGTGTACATAGAGGAGACTGACACATGAGGAGTGTTGAGGATTCTATATGTACCAACCCTTCAGGTAGGATCCGTGGTGGACGTTCCATGAGCTTCTTTTCACCTTTTAGATGTTTACCTTTCTACAGCTATACTTGTTTTCTGTTTCCTTGTACATTACATTTTTGCTTCTATTTCTGGGCCTTTTACTTTTCAACAATCTTATTTTATAATGTTTTACGTAGTTTTTTTCTTCCATCTTGCTCTATTGTTCGTGTTTCTAGTTTGTAAAGGAAATTCCATCCCAGTTTTAGGGATTTATGCATTTGGTGCTAGTCGATAGCCCCTGGCCTATGGAAGGTGGGCATGGGTTAGTCACGACACGGCCCCAGGGGATGGGTCATGACATTATTTATAACTTAGATTATATTATAATTTTTATAAAGTTTAATTAGATAAATTTATTATAATTTAATCTATTTAAAGGGAATAGAATTAATTTTACATTAAAATTAGATATAAAATCCTAGAAAACTTTTTAACATTTATACTTTATAAACCAACATTGTCATCTTGTCTATGTGATTATATTTTAATTAATTTCAACATGTTCAATATTAAAAATTCATTAATTTTTTTTCAAATTTTGAATCATCATAATTTTAAATTTATAATAATTTCAAAATAGTTTTTGACCAAAAATTACAGTGGATGTAAATACATTTTATTACAATGATTAAGGATAAATTAAGATTAAAACGAGAGTAAATCTTAATCTCGAGGTCCAAAATGACATAGAGACTTTACAAAAATCAATTTTATTTCCATATTTAGACCGTATCATCTATTTTATCTATTTTTTCATTTATTGGACAAAATGTATAAGAGAAAAATGTTCAAGTAATTCTCATTTCATAAAATTACAAATGTGTCTCTCCTCTTCCACTATAAAAAGGTACTCATCCCTACCACATACTAAATCCTTTAAAATATCATTTAATTGAAAATTATATACCCATATATTTTATAAACAACCCTCCCTTAAACCTATAATCTTAACCATGTGAATAAATTCTTCCATGGATTCCCTTTTATGTAAAACAAGAGGAGTTACCTGAAGAAGATGTAACATTAGTCCTCAAGATCTACAGGTTTGTTTGAAATATCCACCACTAAAATATACATATTCTATGATGATTAAACAAAGTAATATTAAAAATATATTTGTTCGTTTTATGTAATTTTTTAGAAATTCAATTACACACACCTTGATCGAATGGGTGAAAATCTTACCATTTTTTTGGTGAACTATTGCCTCCCAAAATGATGTCGTTCGTTTTTACATTAATAGCTCTCATTGATGGGAATCAGAATGTAAAAATAGTTAATATATGATTTTCGTTATATTTATTATTTTCTATATTATTGAATAATTATTTTATAAAACATACCTTTATACATTCCATTACACATAAATAAAATTACGTGGATTTTGGAAGTACAGACTACCACATCCTCTGAGCGATGTGGTTCATTCATGTTGTACATTGAATGTATAAAGTATGGTGTAAAATTAAGATATACCTTAATAAATGACATTTTTATGATATTTAATGACATAATTACTTTATTTAGTATAATATATCATTTTCATTATTATCCTTTTCACACAGAAAAGTGATAACGTTGGTCGGGGATATGTAGACTACCGCCTCGTCGACATGATGTGATTCCATTCACATCAAAATAATTATATATATAGGTATAAATGATTAAATAAAATGGTATTTATGATATAAATATTATTCATCAATATTAATGTAACTTACCTTCTATTGATAATTATCATTGAAAAATGGGAACATTACTCATTTGTTGGTATGACCTACCAACTGCATGATTGTAATGTTGGTTCAATTTTCCAAAACCTGTATAATAATTCGTTTGAAAAGTATATTTTATGTATAAATATGATAATTATTTAATTATTGTTATTATGTAGATGTTATATAATTACCCCATTGATAATCATTGGCATACCAATGTTGTTTTTGACACATAAACCGAAATTAGTAAAACCAATAGGTGTAAACATAATTTTTTTTGTACTTGTATACAATGTATTAATCAGTGGAATAAATTTAATTATAAACATTAATATTGTAATTTTAAAATTATATAATTAAAATATGTTTATTATTCATGAATATAATGTCAAATTAGCAAATTTGGATTAATGGAATGAGATTTTCATTTAAATATTTACATCATTGAGATAAATTTCATATTCATTACTTACTTATTTTGTGAGATGTATACACTAACCATTTTGATATATTATATCATTATTCTTTTAAAATTTATGGTATTTGAAACACTCATTTAATTTTATCCATTCGCAAGTCTTATTAATTAAAATGTTTCAAATTATTAAGGGACACTTTGGAATGATTAAAGATCATTTTACCTAGGAATAATATTGATTATAGTTCAAAGTCATTTACATTTGATGAAATTTTAAGACGATATTTTAATAAACCCTTTTTCCAAAATATTATTATTGATTAACATTATCATGTATTACTATCATTTCTTACCTCTTTGAATCTCAAAATGATTTACAAAATGATTTTAAGAAAACCCATCTTTTTTTCTATATTTAGTGGGAGAACCATTTTTTTCTGAAAATCATAATTTCTAAACTAAGATTAAAATAATGTGTCTATCCATTCCAAAATTATTTATTAAATAAATTTTTACACTTTTTCCTTTTACATGTTTTTTCAAAGGAATCTTATTTTCTCTCTTAGATCGCATAACTTTTCTAACATCGGTGTCATGCAAAAGAAATGAAATTTTTACCTCATATTTCATTTATATATTTAACTAGAAGAATATTTTTAAAGAATATTTTTCCATATTTAAAAATTTTATTTTGGAATAAATTTTATAGAAAAAATAATTTCCATGAAAATTTTATTCAAATGAATTTTGAAAACAAAAGGATATTTTCATGATGAATGTATTTAAAATATCCTTTTTAAAGTATTTATATTAATCCATGAAAAAAATTATTTTATAACAACATGGGTTATGTTGTATTGATACCATTATTATTCTTCATCTAGATGGTTATTTAATTATTTTTTCAGGGATATTCTTGACATTCACGTCTTTGATTCCATTTAGTCCCCTTGAAATACTTAGATTCCAATTATCATTGAACATTGACATCCCCCAGTTCTCTATAACATTTTTATAGATATTTTCATTGCCTAAACCATATACAATTATTAATATAGTGTTTAATTTGAATTTTATTATACTATTTGTGGAAATATTGCTAAATCCATATCTTCTTCTAATAATAGATTTTCGATATGGCATATTTTTTGTTAAATAAATTGATTATTTCAAATATGTGTATGCTTTAGGCATGTAGTGACAGGTGTGTGTGGTATTTATAGAGTTCCTTGATGAATCAATAGTCTCATGAGAAAATATTAGTGGGTGATAATTCCATTGAGTTTGTTTCTATGAAGAATTGAATGTTTTATATCCATATACATAACAATTATTAAGGATAGATCTTAACAGAATAGTGGTTCATGTGCATGATACATTACATCCAATAATTAAGAAACTCATTGATTTTTGTTATAATTTATCAATAATATTTTGCATCAACATACAAATGGATCAATTTAATTTCACATTCATTGATTAAACGACCTGTATTTCAGTTTACTACCTTTCTATATTGATTATTCATTTTCTAGTTATTTAAATGCCTTGTGTTTTTATAAATTTATTTTTAATATTTGTTTTGAACATCCTTGTTAGTTTGTTAGTAAGATGGTATGTGTGTCAATTTAGTTTCTAGTCCATAATTACTTTTCTCATATTTTCATTGTTTCTTCTTCAATACATTACTCATATGTAGAATTTGAGATAAACCATATTTTTTCCATTCTATTGGAATCCAATAAGACTACTATGAAATATATACATCAATATATTAGATTGGATAATATTATCCAAAAAAGAAATTTTTTTTACAAAATGTGTATTTATTTGTAGTATAAGACTCATGTATGTATCTGTTTTACTAAGAATAAAAAACTCCTTGGTCCTTCAAGATTTGATTATATATAATAATGGTAATTTAATGGTAGTAGAAATGTGATTTGAGATCTCTTTTCCTGGGTCTCTATATATTATATAGAGAGAGTGTCTAAGATGTTGGAGATTAGTTCTTTTAATATTATTCAATCAAATATGAATCTCAGTGTGATTAGTTCGTATTAAATGTGGAATGAAAAAGAAAAAAATAGGTGAAGTTTTTTTTTTGAAAATATTTTTGATCATAAAGATCCTAATATACTCTGTAATCTCTTTTTCTCAGGAAAGATACATTTATTTAATATTCCCACACTTTTGTTAAATGTTACTTTGGCACACATAGTAGTATAACCTTTGGATTTTTATGTAGTTACAACATATATAACTTTTTTATAGGTTCTAAAATCGATAATTCATTCTAATGGGAGGAATAAACCATTTGTTATATTTTTTATGGGAAATGTGTAAACCAACTATAGACTACAAATATAGGGTTGTAACACATAAAACAATGAAAAATCGAGTTAAATTAGAATAGAAGTGGAGTAGATGATGTTAAAATTTGATGGATATCAATATCATTAGTCACATTAGTAGTGAATTAAGAAAATGATTATGTATTTTTTTGTCCTGGAAATGGAACAGTAGTGAAAATTCAGACGCAATAATTAAAAATAATTTTATAAATGAATTACTTTTCAATATTTTTAATTCTCACAATTTCTATATTCAATCGTTTTGTATTAATATTTATCAATATTATTTAATTTCAATATTTAGATTAACTATTGAATTTCATTATAAATTTATTAAATCATAATAACTTGGTGAGTCCTATGAAAAAATATCATTAACATACTTTGGGAAAATAATAAAAATTGAAATATTACATTTACAAGTAATTTAAAAAGATAATGTTATTCATCATTAAGTTTGTATTCTATATTTTATTTTAGTACATAATAAAATAATAAGGGCCTCACTAAAATAATTACAATTAATATTGAACTATATTTCTTATTGATAAAACAATTTAAAAAATATGAACAAACTTCCAGATTTTAAAAGTACTAAAAAATTTTAAAAAAATGAGTGTTTTATAGAAAAGAACTTCATTTTTGAATATACTAAATATATATTTAATAAAACAAAGAAAATATATTTTAACAAAATATGATCAACAAAAAATTTAATATATTTTTTTTCAACTGCTACATATAAAATCTAAGTAATTAAATTTTACAAAATTCAATTAAAAATTACAATAAATAGAATATACCTAGAAGTACCATGTTTTCTACCATCGCAATATATTTTTAATTAGATTGATGTTATTGATGATGTTATTCCATTTCGTGATCTGCCATACAGTAATAAACCTTTTATAGATCTATTATTTTCTATGGTCTACAATTCGTGATATATCATTCAGCGATGAACTATTCTATATTTGATGTGAATTTCTACTATTAAGGTTAGGTCTAAAAAGAAATATTAATGTGATATTTCTATTTAATGATGAAATGAAACATATGATTTATTATTCTGCTAGTACCGCTGAAGTAGGTTCCTAATACTATCATGATTATTGAAGGGTTGACTATTGTCAACCCATAATTAGAAGAACTAATATTTAAAGATACCTTTATATAGATATTGGTGTAATAATTGGTAAATAGAAGCTATCATTGATGAAATTGTCCACTATTGCTAAAATCATGTCATGCTTCTATCATGGGATCTATATTTCTTGGTGTAGAATGGTGATATCATTGATGCATAATCTAAAATTGAATGAAAAAGTAATTATTGAATCTTCGGGAACAATGTTTGTAGTCAGCCTAATTATTAACTATTAAAATATTCAAAATGATGCAAACATAGTTGTATTCATGAAATCGTATAAACAACCCATTAAAAACATAAACACAGATCATCCATGGTGACATTAGGTATGAGAAATTCTGCTTTTATGGTTATCTTTGGTGTATATGATCTATGTTGGTGTCAATCAAAAATGAATAACATCCCTTAAAAAATCAAGTGGACCCGAAAAATGACATCTGATAGTCATTCTCTTATATGTATAATTAAAATCAATGATCTTTGGTACCATGTATCACTAATTCCCACGTCAAACCCCAACTTGTTTGATCCTCCAGTATGTCATACTATTTAGTTCACAACTGGTCGAGATGTCTATAGATTATAAGAACCCATTAAACATCCCAACATCCTAGGCCTCATGGGCAGGCACTCAACCACACGGGAAAACCACCCCTCCTATGAGAACATGAATATTCCACTATCGTCTAGTACTAATCATGTCCCACCCATGATCTCCTACCACACAGAAATTCATTATGATATATCTTTTATGGGATTGACCTAGTTCCCCCAATATAGTTTAGTTGGATTTTTATTGGGAATTTATAGTTTGTCATATGTTTTAATAATTTTCTAAAAGTAAATATTAGTAAAAAAATAAGAAAATTATTTAATATTAAACTCGTAATAAAGTATCATTAATACAGTATGATTAATAAATACATATAAAATTAAATGTCTAATCATGTATGATTAATCATTTCAAAAAAATAATTCATGCAATGATGATTATATTCAAAATATTAATAACATGTGATGTAATTGATATTTATCAAAATTTATATTAATGAATTAAAGTATATGTTCAAAAACACTTTCCCAATTTTCAAATTAATATCATGGAAAGTAATTTAGATTTTCATATTTTCTAAATTTCTAAATATATTACATGCATTTTAAAATTTATCAAAATGTATATTTAAATTAAATCATTCAAATATTATTAATTTTAAATAGTTTCAAATTGTAATAAATATCAATGTATAATTATTTCTTAAAATTTTAGAAAATAGATACAGACTAAATGTGAGCATATATTATAAATTCTGTTCATTTTAAAAAAAAGATTAATTGTAAATCGATAATTATATAGTAGTGAATAACTCCTAAACATTTAATAGAACACTAATAGTAGATTTTGAAATGTATTAAAATAATGATTATCATGATCTTAAATATCATTTTCCAATATTTCCAGTTCAAATAATAATTTAGTAAACCTAACAGAGTCTATATATTTAGTAAATAATTCTTCTAATTGGTTCTATATAGAGTTTATTCAAAATAAATATTCAAAATATAAACATGTTTACATAAAATATGAAATATAAATTTGTTGGTCTTAGATCTATAATTATGTAATGGATTATTATATATATTAATGGTAGAAGTGTTGTCATAGAATTTGGGAATTTTATATAGGTAACCATTAAAATCACATAATTTATTTTACCTAGAGACATTGACCACATCAATTAGAAATAAAAATGAACTTGGTCTCACTTGAGGATAGTGAATCTGAGTATTATTTTTGAGATCTCCAATGTGTTAATCATTTTACTAATAAGTGAAACATAAATGAAGTGCTCTATCAATGTAGTCAGCAGCTTGAATATTCTAAATCAGAAAAAGAAGAAAAATTAATACCATTATAATTTGAGTAAAATTAACTAGCATTGATAGATCCTTTGACACATATATGTTTTATTTTGATAGAATTTATATGGATATTTTTAGAATTAAATTGATATATTTAAAATAACTATATATATAACATAATTTCTGCTATATATGTAGTAAAATTCAATAGGAATCATATAATTGTTTTGTATAGTTTATCATCTAATGGAATTATAGACTCATAAACATCCATTTTATATTGATTTTCATTTAATTATTCAATGTTTTAAATTAATAATGAATGAATATTTTATCTAAATCATTATAAAATATTCATTGGTTTATAAAACACACTCTTTTAATTATAAAATATGAAAAGAAAAAAAGTAATTCTTCCATTAGGTTCATGACTGAACCACTAGTAATTTATTATTTCAACTAATTACATTCTATCTTATTTTTAGATCCAAATAAAATATCATCAACATATATTTTTTATAATTAAAATATCACTATAAATTTTATTTATAAATATGGTTGGATCAACCATTCCATTATTAAAATCTTTTATACGGTAAAAACAATTTTAGTCATCCAGATCATGTTCTATGTGCTTTCATAGGACCAAGTAGCTCATTATATAATTTGGAATCATGATTTGGAAATTCATAATTGTCAAAATAAATTGTTATATTGACATATAATAAATTTGAAATTACAATATTTGAAAAAAAATTTATCCATTTGAAATATATTTTAATTTTAAATAAATTAAAATGATAATTTAACATGAATATCATCTAATATAGAAACTGGGGAAAATAAATCATCAAAGTCAATTCCTCATTCACATAAATATCCTTGAGAAGGTGATATGTGATTCCTTCATAATATTTTACTAGACATAAAGATTTTATTTTTAAAAATAAAATTTCCCAATATAAATATTATCTCTCGTTAACCCACCTAGTTTGGTGAATTTATTCCCAAAAAATTGTTAATTTATCATGAATTACATATAACCATCATTAATATTTCAATTATTGTTTCGTATTAATTGCAATGAAATATTATAAAATTTATGAATACAAAAAATAATAAATGATTTTCATTTTCTTATTGCATATTCAAAATATCCAATTATATTTTTTAATGAATGATATATATGTATTTTGGAAACAATTGGATCATATTTTGAAAATATATTCTCCCACTAAATTCATGAATTATCATTTTCTGGTTTATCATCATTAAAATTAAATTTTTTATGTTCATCAATAAAATCAACAAAATATAAATCTATTTTTTATTATTTTCAGTGAACTTTATATTGATATATTTCTCCATTCAAATAGTTCCACAATTATATAATCAATATGCATTAATATTATGTTAATATTCTAGAAAATCCCCTCATCTCTTTTACCATCTATTTTTTCATGATAATATTTAGTAAATAGAATATACACTCTATATCCAAATAGATTAAAGTAACCAACCTTAGATTAATTTTGATTAAATAGTTAAAAATAGGTTTAATTTAATAACAATATAATGTAAATAGTAATTATGATATAACATGTAATGTTAATATATTCTTCCCAAGAAAGTTTAGGTATAAATATTTTATTATTATCCTTACAATTTCCATAATAGTTATATTTTTCCACTCTATGACACTGTGTTTTATTGAGTTCTTGCGAAGGAAAATTTATGTAAATACCCATTATCATCACAAAAGTTATCAATTTATAAGTTATAAAATATCCAAATTTTTTACTTCTAATTAATTAAATTAAAGGTAATGTTTTATTTTTAATTTTTTATTAAATTTAATAAACTTTTGTGGGATTTAAATTTCTAGTATAAGAAAATAGTACACGTGAATATAAAAATCATTTATAATTATAAACCATATCTCTTACTTCCTTAAATAGTAGCTCTTATGTATCTAGAAAAATTTGGATGAAGTAATAATATTAATCACATATTCTTACCTAAATTAACAGATCTTAAAAATAAGTGTACAACATACACATTAGTTATTAATCACATATAAAAAAATATACTAGAAATAAATCATGGATGTTCTAGAACATGTCGATGTTGTTAAAATATGTATAATTGTTAATGTTGAACTTGTCACAAAAATCTATTCCAAATTTATCGCAATTTATATAGCAATTACAAACCATATATTTTGATAGATTAGTTCATAAAATATAAAATAAATATGTATAATAATTTATATTATTGAAAAATAAATTGTGTCATATTAAATAAAGTTAGTTATTATATTTAATATTAAATTCATAAAATCACATAAATGATTTTATATTATAATTAATATAAATTTTTATAATTATATATAGAGTAATTTAGAAATTATAAAAGATTTTAATTAAACTAATTCTCCAAAAACATTAACATTCCTTTACAATTGTCATTGAAAGCTACTATACCTCAATCAAAATAATTTTTAAAAAATAGTAATAGATATCACCTATCTCATTCCCAAATGTACCATTTTCCATCTAACATATTCTATTATTACTATTTAGGTAGTTTCGATATAAAATAGGTTATCTAGATAAATGTATTTATAACCTAGCTATTTTGGGTTGAACAAAATTGTTTTTGAAAATTATTAAAAACCCATTAATATTTATGACATTTATTATAAGGTAATCAAGACAATATATATTTATAAATAAATGTATTCATTTTTCCTAGTGATTGATTAAATTATAATGTAAATTTGTCAGAATACATCATTTTGAGATTTTATTTAAATCTTGTAATAATTGTGCAATTCCCTTTACCGCTTTTAAAAAAATAGTTCTATATAGTCTAGATAACATTATATTATATGAAAAAACTAGTTTTTTATTATTGGTTTGATTCAAGGACATCATCTTTTTAAATTTTTATTTTTTATGAAAAACACTTATATGTTTTCTTTAAATTTAGTTGTTTCCCATTTATGATTTTCTATATTTTCTTTAATAACTTCTCGGTCATCATATACTTTCACAATTAAACATGATTTTGTTTTTTATAATATATTATTTTTTTGTTTAATCTACTTATAAATTTTTTTAAATTTACATTAATCATTAAAAAATAATTTTAATCTCTTATAATAATCAGCATTATTTTTTCATATGAATCCTTTCATTCTTTCATCATCACGTTTTTACTTGATTTTGTTTTAATATGATACCTTTTTATTATAAAGAAAATTGTAATTTTCTCATTGTAATTATATATGTAGTTTGAACATTCTTATAATATCACTCTTGAATCATTTCGTTTTGTAGTTAATTATTTTTTTCTTTTAATATCAAAATCATAAAATGATCTGCAATCAGAATCACTAATGACCACATTGTTTTTTGTTTCCATCACAATGGTTATAAAAATTCCTTTTCCTTCTAAAAACATCATTCTTGAAACATTTCAATTTTTTAGTTAATTATCATTTATAATTTCTTGAAACATAGGTTGGTGAATACCTAGCTTGTTTTCATGGAATGTTAACATTATTTGATTAGTGGAATTTAATGTTTTCCTGATATTAGAAGAAGTTTTCATGATGAAATATAGATATACATATTTATAAATAATGAAATATATAATTAATTAATGACATTGTAATTTAGAACATATTTTTATTCATAATTAACAAATAAATATAATAAATCTATAGCTTGATGTTTATAAGGTTTTGACATAATATCCTTGAATTCAAGACCAATATTCTTTTTTAAATTACTCTAAATGTTATTATTATTAAATATTATAACATTAATTTAAGTGGGGTGTCCACATGGGATTAAACATTCCAAATTTCTAAAATTTTATAAAAAAGTAGTGATCTTTCTTATAGACTATTTTTTCTATTATAATGGTTAGTTGAAAAAATATAATGAAATAATTATAACCAATTACATAAATTCGAACGACCATCTGATAACAATTTTTAGCTCTTAGTGTATTACAATAGGGACTATAGATGAATAAACATTTTGATTAAAATAATTAGATTGAATATTACTATTAAAGTTATTAAATGTATAAAATGTTTTGTGGAAAAGTAAAAAATAAAAATTATGTATGATATAGTAGTTAGGGCCTTCAAGATCCTAATATAATATTAAATATTCTCCCCTCGGTAGAGATACATTCATTTACTAGTTCCACAAATTTTGAGAGTGATAACCCTATTATAAACAAATGTATCTTTTTAACACCTCATAGTACAGTCCTTGACTTTTAAAGTAGTCACAACCTACAAGAATTGTTTATGGGATTCAAAGTTTAACCTTCTTTTTAGATTAGAGTAATGACCCATAAAATTTTTTTTTTAGTGAAATTATAAACTCAATGAAGAGAATGACAAGAGTGTATGAGTAAATATTATAGAAATTTCGTGAAATAAATTAGAATAGAAGTAGATAAATTAATGTCGAAATTTTATGTAACTCAATATATTTGATCACATCAGTAGTGGATGATGAAAAAATTTAATTCCATCACGATCAATGTAATTTAAAATTTTTCTTAGTCCGGATGTAGTACATAGTAAATAAAATATGAATGTTTTAGTTTAATATCTCTATAATTTTTTCAATTTTCATAGTAAATGTTACAATAATATTTATTTACAAGATTATTTCATAATATTTTTTATTGACTTTTGAATAGATAATCATGAAATTAAATCTAAAAATCATGTAGCATCTCATTGAATAATCATATTATAGAATGTTCTAAAAATAAATAACATTGTTATATTACCATTACATGTAATTTGGAATTATAGTGTTAATCATATATAAGTTAATGTTATTTATTTTATTCCCTTATTGAATAACATCATAAATAATTCAAAAAAATTATTTGAGTTAACAATGAATAATATTTCATATTTATAATATTATTTGAAAAATATGAATAAACATAGAATTTATTAATGATTATGAAACATATAAAAAATATAGTGTAGTAAATAAAATAACTACATCTATGAATATAATTAAAATACATTTTTTTGAACATGAAATTGTATTCAAAAATTATATAATATATGGAAAATTAGTTAATAATTTTATGTCAAATTTAAAAAATAATGTAAACAATAATAATAATATTGATAAATATATTAAAAAAAAATTGTATATAGAATGTATATTATGGTAGAATTGTATATATAGTCATATTATACCCTTAATGAGAAATATACTTTTGTGGATGATCTACGGTTCACTGATCTACAATTTGATGACCTATCGTCTCTGTGGTATAACTTTTGGTGTAATTTACCATTCAGTGTATGGAGTTCATTTCAACCATTGTGTTTTCTTATAACATAAAACATTTGGTTGAACATTGAGAATGAATATAAAATGTAACATCATTTGGAGTTGGACTAAAGTTTCATCGATGTGTGGCCCTTTTATAGTCATGGTTAGTGAATAACAAACTATTGAAAACAAAATTTTTGTGGAACTTCTACTGGGCAGATACAACTACTGTTGTTGACTAGGTAAAGGTGATACCATAAATTAATATGAGATTCCATTGATGAAATGATTGAATGTTGTGGATGGATAGGGGTGATTCTTTCATGTGATCTATCACTAACATTCGATAAAGGTGATTCTATTGGAACATGACGTAAAATAAAATATTAAATTAATTATTGATGCTTGTAAAACTATTTTATCATTCATATGAATGATTAAAACTTTAAATATTTTAATCCATAGAAACAGAGTTTCATCCATGAACTCGTATCTTAATCCCCAAAGAAACTCAAACTCGTATCTCTTTTGGAGGGAATGGGTTTGATAAATGTAGGTTCGTTAGTTAGATCCAAAATTCAAAAACTGCTATATCTTTTCTAGATGAAGAAGATTATAACATTAAAAAAAATATTAGATTAATTAGATTGGATGACCAATCTATTTTTTCTATCTTTATAATGATAGATCTATAGTACCTATCTTTTTCGAGTCCCACACAAGACTCTTATATAGTTGAGAATATAAGAAATCATACATATTTTGCAACGAATGGTTAATCTGGCCATTTTCAAAAATCACTCATTACACAACATTGGCTCTTGGGCCTCATTGGTTGTTGTTCACCTCCACTGGAAAATATCCCTCTAACTAGCATGCTAAATATGCCCAACCATATATGCTTTTACACAACCCACCCATGATCACCTTCCATTGGGAAGGTCATTGAGATAACTCTCCCATTAGATTGATCATGTATCACCTAAGTGGTTGAGTTAGATATAACATGGCCTTTTACTGTTGGTATTATTTTTACAAAAGGTAACTAATTAGAAATTAGTAAAAATATAATACAAAAAAATCATATTAATCATTTAAAAAAGTATTATTTATCCATTATGATTAACAAATATATATAGAATTAAAAATTGACTCAAGTATAATTAATTATTTCAAAAAATAATACTTTTAATGAATATTATATTTATAATTGTAATGACATGTGACAGGTTTTTAATTTATCAAAACAACTATTTGAGTATTCAAAAAACATTCACAAAGTACAATAATTTGACAACATTCCAAATATAATGCCCAATTTGGGGTTTGAGACTTTGAAACTCTCAAGCGTGTTGGGGTCAAGGGAAATTATACTCGTCTCTAATATACCATTGATGTTTTTTGGAGCCCCCCCTCCTCCATGATGAATCAAAATAAACATGTATGGTGCTTCCAAAGGAAACCCGAGACCAACAGGTTATTGATATATTTTCAGAAATCACATGGACCAGGTTCATGGATGTTTCTATGGATCATGCAGCCTCTCTACTTCTCTTGAAGCTGAGATGATGAGTGTTATACACACCATACCTTTTGCTAGAATACACAATTTGAACAATATATGGATTAAGAGTGATTCTACGACAATCATCCAAGCAATCGGGAACGACACCACTCTGCATGCTTGGCCTCTCACTTCCCAATTGACAGATTGCTTGAACTCTATGGTTGGCCTCAAATTCATCACCACACATATATATCGGGAATCCAACCATATTGCTGACGAACTTTCCAATATTGGTGTTAGCCATGAGCTTCTTTGGATTGATGACCTCCCCTCTGATCTCATCCCCATCTATGCTTGGGATGTCTCTAAAAACCCCTACTTCAGACTCGTGTAATCCTCTCTTTCTCTCCCCTCCTTCTTCTTTTTATTAATAAAAGCTCATTTTACCTCTAAAAAAATTTGGGGGTAACCAAATATCATAATTATTTACTGATTATGTGATTTAAATTGAATCATTTGGCTTCCATTTAGAATAATGAAATTTTATAAGGTGTAATCTTAGTGAGAATCTATTAAGAGAACAAATAAATTTAATAAATGTAACATTATAAAATAGTCATATAAGAAACACCACTAGGTTAAATCAAATTTAAATTATCAAACCCATAAAATATAGAAAATCAGTGTTGAATTTCTATTTTAGAACATCCTTGAGATGTGTGTAGCTCCCTCAAAACGTCATTCCACTATTATCTTCCCCTATTAATGGAAGGAGGATTGATTAGATCATTGTATTTATTTTATTTCTCCCTTTGAGGATAGGGAACCCTATAATGTCTTATTTAAGGATAAAAACTATATATATATACAAAATGGTATAATTTTACTACAATATGAACATGAAAATGATATTCCCATGGTATATTATTATTGTCCATGTAATTTTTTTGTTTCGTATAATGATTCATCAATACTAACATTTCTTTTTCTATGAATGATACATAGAATTATATCGAATATTATGACATATTTTAGTTATTTTCAATCCCATTGAATATCAATATATTAAATGGTTTCTACATTAATGTCATATATTGGAGGATGTTGTTAAAATAACTAGTTATACACTTGAAAGGATTATATTTTCTATAAAATCATGATGTATTTTTTATTTCACCATCCGTTTAATTATCAGACATTATGTAACATATTAGGAGTTCAAATAATTAATTAATCACCTCCATGATATTTTTTAAATCTCCAAAAAATAGGATAATAATTTTATTTGGCTAGCTATATTTGTTATGGAAGGGGTATCTTTTCGTTACTGTGAGGTATATAAGAAGGTTAAGAAGTACTAGGGTATCGTATAAGTGATTTTCAATAAAAATTTGTTTAAAATTTCGAAAATGACAACCTACTTCAATAGAAGTTTTATGAGGTTCTATATTGGGTGTGTCACATCATGATCAGTCCTCTGGTGATATTTATCGCTGAGGTTAATAACTAATGTTGAGAGTGTGTTAGAATTAGTGTTTCACTAGGGCTTCTAGGGTGATGGTATATCAATATTATATTTTAGAAGAAAGTCACATGCACAATATCATCATGGTGGTTACTTAGGACATTTTATTCCATGATATACCACTGATGTAATGATGTTCCTTATCAATTTTCAATGTACACCTTCATCATTTCTTCCAGAACGATATATCGAAGAGTGTTAGGTAGTACTCAAAACCAACAAAAACATCACCAGTTTTTTTTGTTATTTAGTTGGCATGTACAAGTTTCTACTACCTAGGAGATTAAATCAAGATGTATGATAGGGAAATAAGGCCTGATTAACCACAAATAAATTTAATTTGAATCGTTTTATAAATTATATTTTAACAAAATAAGATCATTATATATTCTGAATGGATAAACATATAGGTTATATTATGTTTGGCATAATGTGATGTATTATCCAGGTATCACCTTATCTGTCATATTATTTAGCTAATATAGGTTCTTATAATTCTATTATATTTGGTCAATTAGTGTCACTTACTAAGTATATATACGAATATTCTACGTCATATTTTATCCTATATAATCATTTATTGATAATGAATGAATATTTTCAAAGGGATTCATTTTTTATGATAGAGTAATTCATTGAGCATCTCCAGTGTTCGATTATTCACAATATAAATTAATTTTATAACATTTTTGAAATATACAAGTAAACATTTTTATAGGAATCTGATGATTTATATAAGAAGTATACATTTTTATCCCCTATTGAAATCCCATAAATTCTCTATGGGGACTGGGATATGTTAGATGCTCAAGATTGCCACAATCCTGGGTAGTTTGAATATATTTCCACAAAGGTGGATAGTCTTGTTTTAAGTGTAGTTATCAATAATGAGAATAATGTATTAACTTTTACGATGAATTAATTTCCTGAATTATTCCCTAATGATTTATTATAAAATGCCACAATGGAAGAAGTATAATTAACCACTGATATTATTACATGAATTGAACCAATATATATTCCTCCCCTCCAAATGGCTCTAATTAAGTTGAGAATTAATGTTTCTGCAATAAGAGCTTGAGATTAATGGATTAATGAGACTAAGAACATCTCTAAGATGGATATTTGGATCATTTTTTTGGATAATGGGTGTTTTTATGTATATACTATTTTATATTGATACAAATTATGATCAAGAACATGAACATTTTAGTTAACTTCTCTAGAGAAATTTCATAAATTAATGGGAGTGATGTGTTTTTAAAAATCAATTTCTGTTTATGTTAAATGAACATTATTTCATGTTAGAGGGTCTTCTAATGATGCTCTTATAGATCGTATATAATAATTATTATTATCTAGTAAGCCTTTTTAATTTATCTAATGTTCTAGACATTATCATCTATCAATTTAATCTGTTATTGCATTAATTCGTAGCGGTATTCATGGATAAAGTCATTTCAATCAGTCTCTTCATTCTAAACATGGTGATATATTTGAATGGTTTCAAACACCATGAAGAGAAGAAAATAGTTTATAATAAGATATTGAAATTATATATTTGGAATAATTATGTAAAATTATTTGGTAATCTAGTATAAGAGTACTGATTGTGTATGGATCCAAAGATAGTGTAAACAATTATGTTTTGAGCTGTGTTAATAAATGAAATCAATAATTGGAGTTCTCACCAGATTACTAGATATTAATACAAATTAATCCAAGACATCTAATATATTACAACTACTATGTTTTCATTGACAAAGAGAATATATATATATATTTTCCAGTCTAAATTAATTCTTTTTCCAAGAGTTAATGCACTTTTTGACCATATCTATTGTTTTTATTTCTCCATATTCAAGTAAGGGAGATGTGGTGTATTTTGATGCTTTATTAGTCACCCATGAGTAAAAAATTATAATGGATCATTGGATGCTTCTTATGATTCCAAAAAACTACTTTATCATGAATGGAATTACTCTACTAGTGATATTGAATTGGAGACTTTCACTAATTACTTGAATTTCTAGAGGCATTATCTAAATGGTGAAATATTTGTTTTTATTGTGGAGTATATTATCATAATAACATATTTTTTTCAACCAAACATGAATCTCATGCAACATTTTTCGGTGGAATACCGTCATGGTTTGAATTTTCAAATCCAATATTCTCTTGGGGTGGAAAATTGAGTGGAATTATTTATTTTCTATAATGTTCATTCTATACATTTGAAATAAGAAAAGTATGAATGGTTTATGATGCACTATATGTTCTAAATCCATATTTATGTGATTGATGATCTTATTAAAATATTTTTATACCATATAAACCTCACATAATTTTTCTAGAAAAAATAACTTATTAGTATATTTCTAATCATGGTTAAATCATCATTAAATAAAGACACTATGATAGAGATATCTTTGAAAACTAGTTCATATATGCTTCATCTAACTTATATACACATGGAAGTCAATTTTTTACAACTGAGGTGAGAGAGAGAATAATGAATGAATACCTTTCTTCTTTTTGGGATATAAATATGATAATAAATAAGATGTATCATTATTTTCATAGTTATATTTGTGGTCCTAGAATAAAAAATTATATCATAGTGATTTTTGATATATGCCTTATATTCCAATATTTGATTATGGATCCCCAAATGCTTATGGGTACACATTTTACAATTCCATACCAAGTGAAGAAGTGAAATGATATCAATATATATTGAATAACTAATCTATAGATAATAATAATTGATTACGATATAATATGGGTGATTATGGATCATATAAAAAATATAACCATCTTATAATTGATAAAATAAACTACCTTATTTGATGAGATTAGTATGGAATATGTTTGAGAGAATTTTATGATCTATTTCATTCTAGGTAGCATTATCTATGAATGAGACCCAATGTTTATAGTAGTTGTTGGGTTATCATGTAAATCATGTACACAATTCATCCTCATAAATATGTTTAATAAGAATGAAAAATCCTTATCCTAGAGAATATTAAATAAAAAATAATTAGTGATTTTTGTGGCCCATTGGAGAATTATCTCCCTTTAGTGTAATTATATTATATTAATAAATATCAGTTACCTATCATCATAGTCCCTTTAAAATATCTTTATGAGATACCATGTTGTTCTCCCCTCGTTGGGAATAATAATGGTGAATCATCAATTATAGGTCCTGATATTTTATGACTATGTTGACTAGGAAAATATGATATGAATGTGAATCATAATGACTCAAATATTAAATATATATTATGTCGACTCTTAGAGGAATCACTTGAAATTGGATGTTGGTGAACACATATTCTTCTATGTTTAAGCAATGATGGGCTATCCAAAATATATAAATTGGGAAATATAGATTTTATATGTTTTAAACCATTCATAATTCTACAATGAGTGATACATTTTTCATATTATCTTGCATCACCTCTAAAATTAGATCCTTGCATGATCCTATCCACATTTACCAACTAAAAATGTACACTATAACTTTGAATGAATAATTGTTTTCTCACTAGAAGTGAGGGTATATGGTAATGTTGATAGATATAAATCCTTTGTAAAAAAATATAAAATAGGATTTAAATAATAATTATCAATAAATATAAACACATTAGAAGATAATAAATATATATTATATAATAGGAAATGTTCCAAGTCCAAAAAAATGTAATCAATGAACCCCCAACATGGATTGTCAACAAGTATAGTAGTACTATTGGATAATAGAAATAAATATAAGAGTAACTATATGTATTAACAGTCTTTCCCTGCACCACATACATATCCCACCACCATTCTCAAGAACAAACTTTCAAATGGCCCGTTCCCTCTATGTATCCATAGTCATGAAGTTCATATGTATACCACCCATACACAATGTCAATAAAATCCTAATGAGAGACCACCATTGATTCATTAACAAATTTTCACATATATAAATATGTTTTTGAAAATATTGAAAATAAATTCAAACATAAGAATACAATCAATAATGTAACAAGTGATTGTTCAGTAGCCAAGCTACAAAAAACCTTGGTTATACATGCTACAGAGTAATGCCAATAATATATCAAAGGAATCAAATAGAATGAATTATATCATTCAATGTAACACTATATTCCATTATGTACATATCTCATTTCAAATTTATGGATCAACTCTATATCATCATTTTAGTACATTACATATGAATGTGTCTTGATTACATTCTTTACAATAATGATACGCACAAATGGAATGCATGTGAAACGAAATTTACCTCACACCCAAGGAGGTTACCCAGTGGTAAATCATAACAACATATATTTATTAGATTGTTTCATATATTTCTCAAGGTTTATTCCATGTTAAGGTGCTAACCAACCTATAAAAATCCATAATCTGATTGTCATTCCACATAAACTCCCCCTTTATGGAGATGAAACATTCTATCAGGGCCTCCTATCAATCAAATCAATCAAAAATGAGAGTCTGAATTCTATTAAAAAATATATTAAAACAATAAATATTAACAATAAAACATAAAAAATCTGTATTATTAGCCATATGCACACACACATGTGATCTAACTCAATCATAATCTCATGGGATACACACATGTATGATCAATCATTAATCATGGTATCTCAAAAAACACATACACAAAAACTATCAAACATCAATCATGGTATAATTTGTGACAAAACATAATATCAAACCAATAAATAAATATATATATATATATATATCCTTTACATGGTATAGGACATCCTATCATTAGTTTTATGAATCCAAATTCCATGTATCCATCAATGAAGTTACATGGATCATGTCCATTTAAAAACATTAAATAAAACAAGAACCAATTAAATAGTAATGAGTCAATAGATTTTTTATTATATAAATATTCTATTCTACGAGATGATAACAACATTCACATTCCATGAATTATGCATCATTAATTGTATATCATGGATCGAATTAGGACAGGCCACCACAATTTCAGATCCATGGTCGATCTACTGATCAAGAAAAAATTATTTGTTAAACTATAGTTATGGATCCATCTATACAACCAATATTTGTTATATATATGATTTATTTTATAGAAATAAAGATAAAATATACATTAAAGGATTAATCTAAAATCAATTTATGTCTTGGATCAACAAGCACTTTATGATTATAATAGGAGAGTTAGTGAAAGCCTTGATCACCTTGTGAGAGATATCTAAGGTGTTTTATTCTCATTAAGGACAAAATTATGATGGTATTATTAAAATAATAAGATTAGTTCAGTGTGATGGAAATCAAATATTTATGGTTATTTCCTCATTCCAACATCAATCCTAATGGGCCTCACATGATAGACATTTTCACCATCGGTCAGCCGGTGCATGGCCACCTGCATTCCAATTTCCCTGGCCACTAGTGGGTTGATGTTCCTTTTAAAATTTCTCATCTACTAGAAATATAATGGGTTTTTATAAAATAATCCCCACTTATAACATAATCACTTATCCATGCCCCCTAATGAAGCTTATTTTCTTTTTGTTTCCATCGTTTTGGCCTAATGACTCTATCCCTAGAATAATCACCATGGGACATCTTTTTCTATAAATAATACCTACAAAAGAGAAATATAAGTTAATATGTTTTTTAATTTAAAAAATACCATTAATGTCTATGATGTTAAATTTATCTCCTCCTAATGAATTATCATTTTTGAGTTTATTCTCTATGGGTCTTGATCATGACTGTCCGTACATTGTTCCAGAATGTTAGTATAACACTCCCATATCACCTATATAATGCATATATAATTGAAATGGAAATTGATGAGTTATATAATCATAACTAATAATAGTTTCTATCTTTTTTAAGATTCAAATTTATCACCCCAAAAAATATACACTATACTCCAAATAAACAACTTCTTGGTTGATCACATGTATAAGATCATGCATTTTCCAATACTTATAAGAGGTAGGAAACACATCGTGAATACCTGGTTTTCATAAAATAATATCATAAAATTACGCCACTATCATAATATGTTCATTAGTTTCTAATGGATTATTAATCAAAGAGACTGAATCTTTTGTTTCTATTAGCATTGATTACCAAATTGAAGACTCACCATAAAAATATATTTCACTCAAAATGAACACAATGGTTTCCTCCTATTATTGGAATAATACCATTGCCTATAAAAATATATGACTCTCCACTTCCACATTATCATGACTCTCACATTGTTATCATGTAACATACACATCCCCACAATATATATCTTTACTACCACAAGGAAACATAGCGGTGTTAATTACAATAGACTATAACGTGCCTCAAAATATGACATGTGGATTGATGATAGGAAACTATTGTAGTATACAATATCATCCATGGCCATTTTAGCATTCCATGCTCCATCACAGTCTGGTACATAGTCACATAACATATCCAAAAAAATTTATATCATTGTTAATTATTGTTCATCCATCTATAGATGATACAATATACACAATCTCATCTGGGTAACCAAATTCTTCTAGAAGACCTTACAAAACAATTTTGTGAAACACACATCTTAGTCTGCTATGATGGTCAATGATAATCTTTGTTGTGGTATTATCCTCTCTACATAATTTTTACCAACTAATAAAATGATTTGGTATATCATGTAATAATTAAATAATCCACTTTAATTATTTGATTGAAAACCACACAAATCATATAAAAATATTGGGGTCTTGTGTAACGTCATCATGAAGTCCTTCATCAGATCATCTAACATCAACATAGTACTATAAGTGGATAAATAAAACCATGTGTATGTAAGTTGTTATATTTTTTCCATTGGTAGGTAAGGAATCATAAGACTTTACAGGTGATGTCTCTTTTTAAACATGTCCACCAATGCGGATTTTAAATGCCTTGATAATTTTTTTCCCATGGATGAATTACCCTCTTCGACGTATGATATTATCTAAAATGTTCTAACCTCATGTAAGATTTCACTACTTACTTCCCCTGATTGAGGATGATGTTTTCTTTATCCCATGACTACTTTGGAATCATATCATCCTCTTCAATGTGTTCTTATATCACTATAAGCTTGGTATCTAAATATTAGACCTTGTTTACTTGACCCACTATAAAAAATGTGAAAACCAAAGGAACCCAAATTATAACTCAATGATCCTATATTTAATTAAAAATAAACTCATCTAAAAATATAATTGGATGACATTCCAACTATTAATTAGACTCTCTAAGATCATTTGTATCTAGTGTTATATTATTAACAGTAGTTGTTTTAACAATTTTTTTCCCAAATCATAATCCATCTAAATGTACAATGTTTATAGATATTCCACCGAATAAATTAGCCAAAAATTTACATCCCACTAAAAAAATATGATTCAATGAATTTTATATTTTGAATATTTTATAAACATCTCACTAATATTAACAATTTAGGCCATGGATAACAATATCCAACTATAGGTCTTGAGTTGGGTAGTTCCACTCATGGGGTCATAGAAAATATGGCCATTATGTGACCACCTAATCTACTTAGATTAACATATCTCTACACCAATATAATTATGTTTCATAAAAAATTGTGTATCTAATCCCATGCTCTAGAAGGGTCCATAAACAGATTTTCATCAATATCCTCTTCAGATCTAAGAAGGTCTCTTCAAACAGATCATGCCAGTAAAATATTTTAAAAAATTTATTATTATCGTTAATTTAAGATTATAATGGGATATTTCAGGTATAATGAATCAATAATATTATGAAAGACCATTAAAACTCCTTATATAGAAAACATTCATGTGTTCTTCCCAAGACATCAATTCTTGTACCTTCACTGGGACCCCTGAAATCCATGTATCAAAAATCAAATACTGAAGGAAATGAACCTACTGAATCCATAAGCTAAACTTTAATAATATGGTATATATATGATGCACACGATGTGTTCTCAATAAAATATCAAGGTTACTAATATGCATTATTTATTTCTTGGAATATATTTGGTTAATATTATTGAATACTATGATAAATGATTCATGATATATATAGAGTATCATTCTCATTACTACGATAAATACAATTAGACCACTTTTAAACCCAATGTTAAAATAGGATACTCATATAGTGTATAAATAAATTTATATTATATATTGGGAATAGTTACTTCACTAACCCATTGGTGATAGTATCCAAAATGATTTTCAATCATTGTGAACTATCAGAATATCCATAATAGGTCAAACTAATCAAAATTCTTAGGTAAAGGGTAGTGTTTCCTAACAATCACCTAATTGATAATATTATATATTAAAAAGAGAAATGTGCTATAAATCCTCCTTCATGTAATCATACACAGGATCACCCCAATAAAACATTCTCAGTTAGATAAATCATATCGCCTCCAAATCCCCTAATTGTCCCTTAAACTCTCTAAACACAGTTGTTGTCGTATGAAAATGCTCAATTGAAATTTTTGTTTTACCATGAAAATGTTCAACCTAAAACTCAATATTCATACCTGGATAATTTCCTAATAATTCATCTAGCAAGACACTCTGATAATGATCCAACTCTATAATAATGATAAAGAGGGGTGTTATCAATTCTGTTTCAATAATCATGCTTGAAAATTATGCCATTATAGCTCCAACCTGGAATTGTTATAGCCAAACCCTATATGATATAAGATCTCACTCACTATTAATCAAAATACTCCACGTAATTGTTATAAAAAATACATGTATCCAATAGTAGTTGATATAATCTCAATAATTGGTCAAGCCGTCTGTTCTAAAAATCACATCGAAACTAGTTATCTCTAAGATCATGAGGTCACATAGTTCCCCATAGTGAGAAGCAACAAAGCTAATCAAAGGACAAAGATTGATATTTTCTACTATGGTACCCAATTTTGTTTCAAGATATATTAACTTTGAATATAATATAATTGGTAAATCTATGCCAAATACAACATGATAGGAAGAGGAGGAACGAGAATATCATGAATCATACAAGGTTGTATGTAAAATAGAGGTCACTAATAACATACCTATAAATAAATAAGTTACCCTTATAATTATGTATGTGAACTTATATATCACTTCAACCATTTATATCTATTGAACACGACTCTCCTGAGTCCCCAATATTTGCAATTACTAGGTCTTCTAAAACTAAAGATCGCATCCCTCACATATACATGTGACCGGTGAATCTCAACATGGAATAATTAAAAAATTATTATTATTTACAATCAGTCCACATTGTTGAAATTTCCTAGGTGACATCATGCATGATGTATTATGCTATCTCATCTATCAGTAGTTGTATACACTTATCAAACCTCAAACCATATAGGGAGTAGAATAATCCCAACTATAATCCTCGTATCTACCACCCTAATATACCACTTCAACCTTCTTCATCCTACTAAAAAATTGGTGACCAACTTCTACAATAGAAAGATAGATCATCAGGTCACTATAACGAAGAAGAAAATATTAAATAACAACCATTCAATAGTCCCATCTCAAAATTCAGGTCCTTATAGAGAACTAGATCATACATCATTATGTAAGCGTCCATAACATTACATATAAGATCTAAAAAGTCCAATATCTTACTTCATAACCATATTCACTTCATTTATTTACAAAATATATTTATAGAATAGACACTTAATGAAACTATATGAGAATTAATTAAATGTAATATTGTACTACTGATGCACTAGAATCTCGTGAGCTCTCCCTTTCATAAGTGTGTCAAGAGAATGTAACTAAATAACATCTCATTGAATTCTTCCCATGTAAGACCCTCATGAATTCATGCATAAACCATGACACCCCACAACATCATTGGGGTTACCAATAGCATAAAACCTGAAATCCTCACCTTCATATCCCTGAGAGTATATATCATGTTAATGATTCCATAATTTATATCATTCTCTTCCTTGGAAACTAATGGTCCACCATAGCCATATAATGATATGGAAATTGGAGCAAAAAATCCTCTGTCATAATAACCATTCATCTTTTGTGAAACTTTTCCCTTAATATGTAAAATATATAAGACATTATATTGAGGAGGGTTTACTCCCTAAACCACTTGCAATGTTGTAGGAGAATTCCTTGGTTCGACCTCTTATATATTTTAAAGTGTAATGGGACTTTCCTACCATGTATTTGAAATCTAGTAACATTATGAATAAATATTCTCATGAAATCCAACCTAATATTTATATTCCTGTAAAATAATTCTTTTGGAAAACACATATGTATATACATGTCACAGATTGGGAAAGCCTATTCAAATTCCTATACTCAGAGATACCCACATTCAATGTCTAACCCTCTTAGTTCTACGGAAATATTCATGACAAATATTCAATAAATAAAAATTTATTAAATTCCCGCATTTGTATATATATATATACATATGTATACAAACAACTAAAGAATACTCAGGTTCAATAGAATAATTTCATCATAGATATACAAAAAAAGTAATGAATATTGATAGAGAACTCAATATTTTCCATAAACCATGATATTTATTTGAATAACTATAATTAAACACTAACCATTTATATATACGACATATGATCCTATATTAAAAGTCATGATTCATGAACACACCCAAAAACCATGAAAATGAAATAATAACTTCATCAAGAATAACTTGGTGGTCAATTACTCATGATTTAATCAGGAACATGTAAACTCTCCCACTTAGGTTCCACATATCAAATCTCATGTCAACCATAACACTAAAATACATAAATGAAATCTCCATTCATTTGAAAACATTTTTTAAGAACCCAACCCAAATCACTGGGAGGGGGATTAAGTTCCATATAATGTCCTGCAAACCTCTCCATATGTGAGCGTTTTTTGACTACCAATGAGGGTCCATGGTAGTGTGAGGATTCTAAACCCTTTGTAATAATATCCATCATTGGATAACAAAACTTAAATATGATTCAATATAATTAATCTAGAATATAATGTAAAAATGAAATAAATAATTTAATAGAAACTCATTCAAAAGAAATCAATAACCCCAACATGGATGTTTAATAAATCTAACATTACAACTAGACAACTATAATAAATTAAATTGAAGTTGAAAGAATCTGGGTTTTTTCTTGATAATGCACCTATTTCCCAACTCCACTCTCTTCAGCAACCTATCACATGTCCAATGACCTTCTAAAAATCCCCAATCATGATGTCTGAATAGACATCATGATTCACATTAAGTGTGTGATTATAAAACCACTAAGACTTTTCCATATACACCCGTTAAAAACATCACATGTGTGAAGAAGTATATGACCAGATAGAAATTTTTTTGAACCTAATCATACAATCAATCATATATTGAGTCATCATGTGCTAAAGAAACTTTAATGAACCCATAACATTCCTTCATCCGCACTAAGCTGGTAGAACATAAAATGTATTAAACCCCATAACGTACATAATCACAAGTAACATCATCCACATTTAAGAAAAATTCTCTTTTATCTTTTAAGGAAAAACTCAATATCCAGATTTAGGGGAATTGCATCCTCATGAACCATGATTATTTGATCGCATTATATGGTACCCCCACATAGATGTCTGGATCAATGGATTGTCTCTCCTATATGTAGTGATGTTTCCCATCGGTAAATAATAACCACATATATATATAAATATAAAAATGAGTACAGTGTTCCCATGAGATATATAATGATATGGTGATGACCATCAAACTAAAATCCATTATCAAGGAGTCATCTCTCCGAAGATCCCTTCTAAGGAGTGAGCAATGTCTATCAGGGCCAAATATAATACTAATTAATGAAAATAGAGATTCCAATGGTTATCCAAAAACAAAATATAAGGGAATAGTATATTGTTAAAATATAACATTACAATCATGTGTGTCAACTTCCATATACAGAGACAAGTGATGGAACTAAAACTAGGTGTCAATTGAAAAAACATGAAAAACAATTTCATGGAAAATAAATAATGATATCATGGGATTCACACATGTGTCTAAACACAAAATATGGTTTAATATGCAAAAAACATCATATAAAAAATATATACATTTCCTCAACACTATAAATAACATTATACCTTTAGTGAAATGAAGCCAAATTTCAAGGATCCAATGAATAATGATACACTAGTTCATCATGTGCACCAATGTTCACTAAAAACAAGATTCAATTAATCAATATTATGACACATTATTTATAAATCTATGAAAACATTATTCTAGGATGTGAAATTGACATTATCTAACAAAATAGATTCTTAATCAATGGTATTACTATGAACAATCTAGTAGTGTCTAGTAAAAATATGAGATGAAATGTTTATCTAACAATTGAAAATGAATTATCCATTTAATCCAGGTTATGATCATTAGGTAAAATTTATATGAATTATATCAATGATAAATTATAGATCAATAATGATTATTTTTCCAAGAAGGGATAAATATGACTATAAACAATGAACACGATCGATCATGACATCAAGATTACAAGAAGAAATGTTTGTAGTTCCTAGATCACCCCGGTAGATCTCTCTAAGGTGTAATATTACTATTATTGATGGAGTTCATAGAATATTTTGTAATTAATATGACATGTGAATATTTTAATAACTCTCCATTAATGAGGTCCATATATGGAAACCACTATATTTTGTTGGGCCTCACAAGAGGGTTGGTGGAACCACTAGACATCTAATACATGGTTTTAATTTGGATGATGTTCTTGGATGAATTAATGAAATTGTGTCTTCCCATCGGTTGTCTGGTATGTTCTTCAGAAATATTTACTTGATCTCAACAACACCAGTAGGCTAGTGCATCCCCACTAGAAATTTAATGGCCTTGTTACATCCACTAGGTATCCCCTGATCCTTGATCCTTAGAACACTCACCATGAAAACCAATTTCTTTAAAAATGATGCCTATATACGAGGGAATAAAGAGATTATATTCCATTATTTTTTAAAAAATACCTTATTGGTTCATGATGTTGTATTACTCCCTAAACAAATGCACATAATTTTTGGACTTGATGAACATGCATCGAATATAGTGATTCCATTATCTATCATTTTGTGTATTTAAAATTTATTTTAATGTAAGAAAATTCCTTTAATTGCATTCAATTGGTTGAATTGTAACTACCGTGATGAATCTATAAAGTGGAAGGATGGAAGAACTATATAATTCTAAAAGTTATTCCATTAATAAGACCATTGGTGTTTATTAATGATTAAAATTATATAAGGAAGTGTATTTGAAATTAATATTAATAAATTTTATTATATTTTTAGTATAGTTTGAGTAAAATGAGGGATCATTGGATTTTGGAAGGAGTTGGGGGAAAAGGGGGAAGGATTCTTGGTGATGAAATAATTTGGTACATGGTGGTCAGGTATTAGTTACCTCATAGGGTTCTTAGTTGATTGGATATTATATTTTAAACCACAATGTTAACAATGGGTTATAATGGTTACACAATAGGTTCATGGAAATAATTCCATTAGTATGGTGAATTTTGGATACTTTAAACTTAAAACATTTTCCCTAAAATGATTACGATCATAAATCATCAAAATTTTTATCCCATTTAAGTACCTTGTAATATTTTATTCCCCTCTCCTAATTAAATAGTATATTATTTATGTGATATTGATCAATGTTTCATTGATTATAAATATAATATTATATGTCTTGTTAAGTCTGTAACACTCTCTAACCATCCCTATTTTCTTGTTTGATGTGGGATGTGGACATAAACCCATAAAAATCTCAACTAAGGTTCATTTAAAACATTGATTATCACATATTCATTTTTCTATAAACATTTTCTATCTTATCCTTGGATAACATAATGTAATACCAAGATTCTTGTCATCATCAAATGGTACTGTCATCTTCCTAATTATAATAACTTGTTAGGTGGTATAAATTGATACCTTTTTTGAATATAATGTTTTATTAGAACCATCTTATTCCTATTTAAAATTTAATTTATAAGAATACAATTTAATCCTATCAAAACCATATGATTTTAACCATGTAAAAAATAAGGGGCTTAGTGAATTTAATAAAAAATAATTAGATTATTACAAATAATGATTTTTCTAAAGAATTAATGTGAAAAGAAATTGAGCGATATTACTTATGGTAGTGGATGACATATTAATGATTTTATGTCAATTAAATTACTTGACATCTATTTCTTGTTTTTATAAATCTCATTCATAATATTGGGTTATGAATAGGGGAGAATTATATAAGAATATAATTTCTTATTCAGTAATCCCTATGAGAGGTTATAATTATTTTACATTTTAATTCAAGAATTTAAATTAATGATAATTTTATATACTATCATGTTTCTTGGATAAAATAATTATATTTGTGTAAAAAATGTATAATATAGAATGTGACATTCATTAGGTACTAGAAGGTTTCTAGTAAGTGGTTGTATGAGCAGATTTTGAACAACAACACACTACAATTTTACAATGTATTACCTGTAAATAAATCCTTTAGGTTTTATATCATGCATTACTCTATAAATTTAACTAAAATTACTATTTATTTACTTTATTATGGAATAATATTACAACAAAAACTGAATACAATTGAAGACAACAAAATGAAATTTATTAATTAAAAGTACTATGGGAATCAAACCCCAACTAAATAAATATAATTGAAGATTAAAATTATGATCGGCGTGACCTACACAATTATCATACCATTTATGATAACTATTAAATGAATTAAAAATTTACAAATATTACTTTTATATTTATGAAGAAATTATAGAATATGAAGATTGATTATATTTTTATGGGTATGTACCGAAATGTAATATGATTGTTATATATATGGACACTAGTTGTATAGTGGTTTGTTATATGGTCATCAAATATATGCTTGTTAGATATATGTTCATTTAATATACATGTATCCCATTATTAAATTAGTATTTTTAACTTTTTAGTAACAAATAAATAGAATATTATATAATAAATAATTATTGAATGACATAAAATATTAATAATTAATTATAATTCGTTATTATAAAAATATATATTTATGTTATTCATATTTCATTGTGATTATGATATATATATTTGATTTGAATATAAAATTAAATAAAAATATATATTACTAATGGAATGATGAACTATAATTGTTAAAAAATAATGAAATAAAATTAATGGGATGGTATTAAAATCAATAAATGTTAAAAAGTGGTATTTTTTAATGAATTGGTTATTATAAGTTTTGTGTAAATTTATCTTATTAAATTATATTTATTTATATTAAAATATAATTCTATTGAAATTTAATGATTATATGAATTAAAATATATATTAAGACTCATGTAATTAGTAGTTGATATAAAAAAATATTACAAACATTTAATGTCTAAAAATATATATTTTCTTATAAAAATAATTTTTCTATTAGTTTAATGTTATTATTTAAATGTAAAATTTATCTAATTTAGAAATTGATTTTGACTAAATGTAGTATAATGTTTATTTAATAATGTTTAAATTAATTAAGAGGACAGATTTAATTTATTTAAAAGTGATTACTGATATAAAAAAATCAGCCAATATAGTAAAGGTAAAATGTCGTAAAATGTTTAAATTAGGGGATAAACACATAAAATATTTATATAAATATCCTAAAATTTTGTGGATGTGGGGATTAACAACCTGTATTTATTATTCTTAATCTTTCTTCCCACTCCCCTTGTAAAAGCACAAACATACACCATAGAGAATTAGTATGTAAGGAAATACGAGACAAAATTCACCTATAAAACCTCTATATCTATCACACCAAAATTACCATTCCCTTTTTAATATTTGAATAACATCCCATATTACCTATCCTAAATTATTTTTATGCATTTTTTCACAATAGGTTAATATATGGAATGCTAAATACTTCATTTTGATGTTACTTAATATGAATTGGAGTGATTTTTTCTTAGAGGTTAATGAACCTATGTTGATGTCGAGAATACAGATAAGGGTTTCTCATATTAATTTTATTAGAGTTAGATACTCAGTATATTCAAACAAAAATTAATCTATGTGACTTATATACAACCCCATATATGTATCGTACCATACTTTTCATATATTATATCGGATATAAAAAACAATATTTTATTCTCTCATTCAAGGTTTTTCAATTAAAATGTTTTCAAATATGAAATGGTTTCATCTCCAATATCATTTTGAACTTGAGATTGTACATGTATAATTATAAATTTGGAATATATATATATATATTCCCTCTAAACCACATCTATTTTTTTCCCCACAAGTTATTTTTGGTTTTAAATGAATTACAATCATTTCTACCATCAGTGGTTTATAATTCACCTAAAACATTGCTATTTAATGAAGATAACAATATCGCTTATTTTAAGTCAGGAATCCTTATCCTACTCATCCATGATTTTATATTATATTTTGGATTTTCTTTTACCTAATTATTGGATTTCTTATGGTTATTTTATATTAAAATTAACATTCATTATAAAGTGGTCAAAGAAAATTTAAAATTTTTTCTACACCGTCTCTTTCTTCCCTCATTTTATTCTAATTAATTTATTGGAAATTTAATATAATGTATTCATGGATATTAAAAGTAATTTATAATTATATTCACATTACTTCCATAAATCAATTTACTTACAATTTATTTCTATTTAAAATAAATTTTACTAAAATATTTTTCATTTTTGATTTTTATTTCCATAATGATTTCATATTTTCATCCAAAGGAGTAATCATCAATATAAGAATACATTACTATTTCTTATAATTCACATATGATATTATAAAGTTATACCATCCACTTTATTTCTCAAAATTATTAATTATCATAACTTTTGTGGACTTTTTTGCAACTAGTTTTTTCCCAATGGTTAATTAATATATAGTTTAATTATGAATGTTTTCATGTTCTTTTGTAACACATAAGTGTGGTTATCATTATGTTATGGGGGAAATATATATATTACTCAAATTATTTGTTTAATTTTTTATATCTATTTAGGTGACATATATGGTACTGATTTTGATCCTAAACAATTATGGGACTCTGTGAAATTTGTTTATTGGTATGAAGGTTAAACCCAATCCATTATGGGCATATAAACAAAATGTTTATAAAAATGAGTAGTGATCTCAATAAACATTAATACCCTATAAACTATTTTTATGTGAATGAAAAGTTAACCTAAAACACAAAAAGGATCTATTAACTATGTGACGATGGTCAAGGATGTGATCCTTTATAAATAATTTATTTTATATTTTTATGTATGTGTCACGTTATTAGGATAAATTTTTATGATATTCTACATATCAATGTAATTATTTCATAGATCATGATTTTTTATTCTTTTTTTCATACTTCAACATTTCATTACTAATATTATTCAATAATCCATATTATATTAGTCATTATTTATTATCTATTTATTATTTTGAATGATTTCTCTATTATATGATCATATACCTTGGTAATGTTATTATACGAAATTGATCATATTATGCTCACATAAGATATTTAGTTCATAACTATTAAGTTCCCCTCTTCTAAGGAAATTATGATCACCCTTTCCTATGATTCCATATATTATGTAATGATGAATATTATTATGTTTGATTTGTTTAAAAGGGTATCAGGTGAAAATATTTTTCTTGTGGGAGATATTGAATAATTTTTTGTATAATATATTGGTTTTATATATATACTCAAATAAAAATACCTATATGTTTTGGGGTGTAATTTCAGTTTAAATTTAAGGAAATTTCTGTTAAAATGTGCCAATTTGTAAATATGTTATGGTTTGATGATCTAAATTGGTATCATAATTGTATTTTATTAATGTTTCATTATATATTTCTGAAGAATATTAAGATATAGATTAAAAACCTACGTTGAACCGAAAGTGTTTTCAAATGAATCGAAAATTTCATATATTTTAATAAAAGTTCCCTAATTTAAGATATATTGTGATTGATTTTTATTATAATTTGATTTCATACTATAGTTATTATTTCAGGAAAATTAATCTACCCTTTTTAACATTAGTATATGGTGGAACCTGGAGGAACCAAGTAAAAGAGTGCAATGCGATGTCTAATGATAGTCTCAATGATTAACCAAATTTGATAAGGGATTGAGTACAAAATCTCATGGTGATACTCACATAAAATTATCATATATATGAAATAACCCATACCATTTCCATCTATCATCAAATTATAATAGTGGAAAAATTATCATTTGAGTCTCTCATAAAATAACTTTCTCCCCATTAGTGTCTATTTTGAGGAACTGAATATTTCAAAAAGGATCAGAAAATGAGAAACAATATTTTATATTCTCTAGTGAGTCAATCTACAATTTTTTTATCTATTTATCATTTAGATGGTGAATACTTACATTAGTGAACTATCTATATGAACATAATTAATGTTGGCAGCTGTTGACTATGTAAAATGTGACGTTTTTAGTATGATATTTTTTTATAAATGTTTTCACTATACTCTACAAAAAAATGAAAGAGTAGTCCTTGATCTTTAAAAAATTGATGCTGGTTCCATTGGTTCTAGTAAAGAACATATAATGAGACTAATAAGGTATGATTCTAGTGTTATCATTGATCCCAAAATAAAAATATATAATTTATATAGTATCATTAAACCTTTCCTTCAAAAGGAATTGGTTGTAGAGATCTATGATATTCTCATAAGGACATAGATTAATTTTTTGTTCTAAAATCAGATTATCATTCTAGGTAAAAAATGGTATTTTATCTTATCATTATACCACATAAAGTATTGGATGGTTTTGTTAATTAAATGGACTAGGGTTGACCTATAGGTTGAGTTAGTGTGAAATTTCATGATTGTTCAGTCCTTGAAAATAACCATTATAATAACATTATTTCTATCATGCACGTGAGTATTTTTGATAAAATTCATATATCTATTATGTCCGTTATCGAATAAAAAACTAACATTTTGGTTGAGTTTGGAATGAGGGTGTTACACTAAGAATGGTATATCATTGGTTCACATTGGTTCCGTTAGGTGTAAATTATCATAGGTAGATTAATTAATTAAATTAATTAGTATAATAATTTATCGATTTATTATTGTGATTTTGTAATCCCCTTGATTTTATCCTCCCAAATATCTATCTCTAGGATTAGATTTTATAACCTTAGAATGAGGGGGTGATAGTGGGAAATAGGGAGCTGATTAGGAAAATCTAATATAAATGGTGGAATCAAGAAATTAAGAGAGGAATCAGAGTGACACCAATAGTCAGATCGCATTTTAAGGGTGAATGTAATTTTGGAACCCATTATGGAATAATGTAATGAGGATATAAAATGTACTACATGATAATTGAGTGTTGTGGTGAGATTTTAAATACTATTACCAAATGAATTAATAAATACTATTGAAAAAATAAAATTTTTTGTGCTTTTTTAAAAACCATGGTTATATTTGTTATCTTTTTATTAATTAAAATATTTTTTTCTCTGTTTTTTTAAAAATGCCAGTAAATAAGTTCTGTTATTTTTTTAAAAAAAATTACTTTTAGTGGTTGTTTTTAAAACCCACCATGAATTAATATTGTTTTCTTAAAAACAATCTTTACATTAATGGAACATAGAATTATATATTTAAAAATTTATTTTTATTTTTAAAAAATTTATATTATTTCTAATCCTTTTTATTTATTAATTATTATTTAAAGTTAGTTATTATCGATTATTAATTAGACAATTAATTATTATTTATTTAATATATTTTTAATTAATACATATTATTATGTATTAATAAATTATTATTTATGAAATATTTTTATGTATAATATTTAATTGATATTTTTAGATATTTTTTTAATTATCATCACTAATTTATTTAATATATATTATTTATTATCATATTATTTAATTCTTACTTATTATTTATATTTTTAGTACTTATTTATTATATAATTATTAATTATTTGGTTAATAATGATTAATATTGTCATGATATTTTAGTAATTATTAATATATTAATTGATTTTATTAATGTATAATTAATTTTTTTGTTTATCTATTTAATTTTAATTTTTTTATGTTATTATTAATTTATTATTGACAAATTGTATGTTATTATATTTAGGATTATTTATTATGTATTAATTAATTTTGTATTATTAATTTTTTTTGTATTTATTAATTTAAATTTTGTTGTTAATATATTAATTTATTATTTATTATTAAATTATTAGTTTTCAAGTATTATTATATTATTTACTTATTATTAGTAATTATTGAAATCATATTTCATATTTATTTATCTATTATTGATATATTATTTATTATATATTATATTTTTATTTATTTACGTACTATTTATTTATTACTTATTAACTATCACTTATTATTAATTAATTATATCTATTTTATTATTTATTCACCTATTATTTTTATATTGTTAATTATTAATTACTTATTATTCATTTTTTGTAATTTATTATTTATTAATTACTATTTTTTTATTTATTATGAATTATATGTTTCTTATTTTTTATCATTTTTATTTATTATTCCTTAATATTATTATTTATGTGTACATATATATATTTATTTTACTATACATATAAAACTATATAAAATCATGCTTACACTCCTCATGAACAACTTATTTCAATGGTAAACGCATTACCTAATAACCTAAAGTTAAAAGTTTCAAATCTCACTCAACTCAGATATATGATTAAATTCAGAATAATGTGCAATGTATGATATTTAACTAAAAATTATATATAATTAATTACATAAATTAAAAATAATATGGGAAAAATAAATAAATAAATAAATAAATAAATAGTTAGTTAGATATGTGAATATATTTTATTAAATTTTAATTTAAAAAAACATACATTTTACTATCTACAACTGTTTTAAAAACATATGATAGTTTCCCTTTTGATTATGAGTTTCTGTCAACATTGTACCAATCGATGATAATATATTATTGAAAATATTTGATGTCTAAAATTATTATTATTTCACTTTCATATTTTTCTATGTTTAATAAGATTAGTTTGGGCCTACGGTCAAAGTCTTCAGGGGTCGGTGGGATTCCACAATATATATATATATACTATATAAATTAATATATGGTAATATTCTTGAATTATCCCTTCGGGTGGCTATGGGATGGATTTCCCCTTAGGTGTGTTTGTGTTTGGTTTCCCCAATATCTTATTTGTGTGTGAGTATTTAAATTTATTTGGTGTTCATTAACTTGAATTTAAATTCGGTGACCAGGGTTCCCCTTATCCATTGTCCATCACAATTTTCATCTAAATAATTTTACATAATCATGTGTTGAAGTTTAATGATGAAAACCCAAATATTCAATTAGTTCTGTGCATATGGTGGAGGATGTTAGATATAGATTCAAGAAAAGACATAGGGAGGGAGGTGTGGTGTCTATAGGGGTTGAAATTCATATAGAGAGGTTGAAATGACTGACCTTTAGGGTGGTTGGTTAGGTAAATGAATAGATAGTTAGGGGCTTGACGTAGTGCAGCTAACATATTGTGACGATGGTGTTAGGTAGTCTTGTTGAAGAAAAAAATGCCTTGAGGGTTCTATCCCTCTGTGGGTTCTTTAATAAATAAAATTAATAAAATAAAGATATTCGGGTGCTAATTGGAAGGATAAGGTTGTGATGTTTATCACCTGAAGTTTCTTCCCCATGATTTCATTGTATATGGAATTTTTTTAATATTAATAATATAGATATTACTAATAGTATTAATAATACTATTAATATTTATATTATAATTAAAACTACTATTACTGCTACTCATACTATTACCACTATTATAGATTGATGTGGCGGTGCCAGATGACCCTCTTATTCAGCGGATTTTGTTAAAGACTGTAGCATCAATTCAGAAGCACTAGAGCAGAGAATATATCAGTGTTTTGTAGAAGTCAAACACACCATATATCTGATTAATGTGTCTTTTATTACTACACATAAAAAATATTTTAATGATCATTTCACTAAATGATAAATAAAATAAAATCACTTTTTCCCATATTTATTCTTGAGAACATTATTTTGGAATAAAAGGTCCATTTTACTTCCAAACATGCACTTTGAGGCATTTGAGGAACACCATGTGTCGGATTGATATGTGGATGTTTCATATAAATCATAAATGATTTATGGTTTAATTTAATACAATATCAATACCATATTAGTTCGGCATTCATGTTTTTATAGAGTCACATTCCTTTAAAAAATTGTCATTTCCAAACATAAAACAATCACTTTTTGTCAAATCAGTCACATCATATATCAGATTGAGGTGTGGCAAATTCATACTCATCTGAAATTTCAAATTTAATGTTTTAGAAATTATAAATACTATATGATTGTTTATCATGTTTTAATGTGATTGGAACATTTTTTTAATAATAATTATTTTTAAAACAAAAAACACACATTTTGAGTAGTAATAGTCACACTATTTATCAGATTGATGTGTCGCTCTGAATCTATTTTATTAGGATTGATCATGTCAATAATATTTTGAACTAATAAAATAATTATAAATAATATAAAATATTATTTGAGTCATACCATTGAAAATACATGTTTGATAAATTTTTCCATGATTCCTATATGTCTAAAAAAAGTTATGAATAATTGTTATAATGTATTAAAAAAATTAATGAACATTTTCTTATTTTTTTGATTATGTGATGAATGTTTCGGAATTAAATTTAAATTTTAAACAAAAACAAACACATTTATTCACACTAGTGACATCATCTATCAAATTGATGTGGAGTTGATTAATTCACATAAAACGTACATATAGATATTTATCATATTGTATAGAGAATATAAAATGTTTTCCTTTGTTATCAGTGAGTGGCATGCTTTTTTAACAAAACTATTATTTATAAAATTAAAAAATTCTATTTGAGACAAAATTATCACAACATGTGCCATATTTATTTGAGTTTGATTCATAAACATAAACAATGAAATAAGGAAAATTTTATAAACGTTTCAAGATAATGAAACTATGTTTTCTTGATTTTAAGTGGGTTAAACATGTTGTTAAATAAATTATCATTTTTAGGAAAAAACATGAAATTCGATCCATAATATTTACATAGGGATTTATATTGACTTGTTCATGGTTATTAAAAATTACATATTATTTAGTTATAGTTTTCAAAAATTATGTAGAGAATTTGAGGATTATTTCCTATTATGATGTGATTGACACAAGTTTTTAACTAAAATGAATTTTTTAAAGTAGAACACACGGGTTTAGTTAAACAAGGCATGATATGTGTCATATTGAAGTTTAATTGACTCTGTTACATCATATATTATTTCACTATCATTTTACTTCACTATAATGAATATTTTATAAATTATTTTTTTTGTGAGTGACAGATGTTTTTATCAAAAAATGAAATTTTTAAACACAAAATGTATAGTTTTTATCAAAACAGTCACACCATGTTTCTTATTAATGTTCATATGATTAATACACATAAAAATGACTTATTGATTATTTTAGTAAATTATGAATATGTTCTAAATGTGATTTATTTTTTTAGTAATTCATGTGTTTTTTGATCTAAAATGTCAATTATATATAAAAACACACACATTGAGTCATACTAGATATAGTATTTATAAAATTTATGTGTAGTCGATTCTTACACCTCAAAAATGATTTATTGATTATTATCCCAAGGCATCAATTGAATTATTTTAAATTTTATGGTTTTTTAGTATGTAATTCATATGTTATAAATAATTCAAATTTAAATAAAAACATGTACTTTTTGTCATATTATCGAAACTGTGAATCAAACTGACACTCTATAATTTCATTCACATCATAATGAATTATAGATCATTTTCATCACATATCATGACAATTGGAATGTTTTTTCATGGTTTGTAGTGAAAAGAAAATGTTATTAAATAAAAATTATATCAAAACTAAGAACATGCACTTCAATGGATTTGAAAATAAAAAATTCACACTAATAAAAATATAAGGATTAGTTAATGAAAAGATGTATCTTTTATGATATCATATTGTGCCTAAAAACATCTTCTTTATTTTTGATTAAATCATGAATAATTTCATTTCCAATCAACTTGTGCTATTAATAGAGCTCAAAATGTTTGGAGGAAAAAAATAATTTCTAAAAATGTAATTTCATCATGATCTTTATGGAAAGTATCTAAATATGTGTGAGATAATATTTTTTAGAAAATTAACTAATAGAATTAGATTAAATGATGGGAAAATAGCTGTCTTAGTTTTTGGATGTCACCACTTCATGATGTATCAATACATTTTTAAACCATGTGTTATACGCATTTGTTTACAAACTAATAGATTTATTATTTTGAGGACATGGACAACCAAACATCCTTGTAATTCAAGAAATATAAAAACAAAGGATTAAAATTTTTTTAAAAAAAATTGTAATTACCATCATAAATACCTCAATAGAGATTCTAGTTGGTTGGTGTCATATGACATCTTTCAGAAATTACAAAATATGATAACGATAATATTTTCCATTACACAATTATAAGTATTATAGAAACATTGATAAACATGAAATATATTTTGAAAAATGTTTTGATAGATAAATATAATTATATATACCCAAATAATTAACCATTTGTGGGATTTTATATATTTTTTGGTTATCATGGACTATCATCATGAAAATATTTTGATGATATTTACATAATACCCTATCATAAAAAAGTACTATATAATCGTAATATAAAATTTATATGTTGATGTTTACTTATAAAATATTTTATTAATTACATTAAATGTTGTTAAAATTCATCATGTTTGTATGTTTTTTAGGTATCCATTCTTTTAATCCATTAAGTATATCGTTTTTATTATCCATATTTATTAGAATGATATACCAATGATACCTAAAATAAGGAATAACTTATGAATGGAATTAAAATAAATTTTACATGATAAATTTATGTAATTTCAACACTGAATTATGGGTAATAGAAAGAATTTTTAATTTGTTTGTTACAATTCAATCATTATATCATGTTCTTCTACTATCATGGAATATTCATCTTCTTCCAATTAACCATTTTTTTAGATGTGATTTGGGGACAAATGATTACAAATATTTATTCATAGTTTTTTACCTTAAAAATATACTGATATATAGATCTGAAAAAAAATTATTTAACTATAATTAACATATTAGTAAGCTATCAGGAAAAAAATTATTAAAACAGACCTTATATATACATTTACAATTTATACCCCTAGGAATACATTCATGAGAAATTAATCTATATTCTCAGGAATAATAAATTTTATAATGGATTTTCAATTTTTTATTCCAACTCAATGATGTCCAAATCACCATATTTTGAGGTTTTATATTCATAAAATAATATTATTAGTTAATTTAAAAGTTGTATATTATATGTAATGGTACTTTCTAAATGACATTTGATCCTTTATATTATTTTGTTTTGACCTTTCTCATGTCCTTCATTTAATACTTATATAGTAAATTTCTTTAGTTAAGGCATTTTTTTTAATTATCAACTTATTTCAAATAAAAAATTCTTATAATGCAATAAATCATTATAAACTTATATTTTTAAATGATAAAATTACCATGAAAATAATGTTCCAATATTAAATTATACAGTGTGAATATCATTATTATATAGGGGAATGGGTTACTCAATGGTTGACTCATGTTCATTCTGAATACCCATTATCAAATAACCTTTTGGAAGTCATTTTTTTAGAATATCTTATTGAATATTGGGAATTTAACCCTTTTCAATAATGTGATTTGGGGGTGGTGATATATAAAATCAAAATCGATTTAAACCATTTTAATATTAGATCATTAAATTATTCAGTGTTAACATGACTTAAATTTGAATATAAAATTTATATTAAAATTTATTACCTTTTATAAGGTATACCATTTTGGGGAATGGATAAACTCAAATATGGGGGTATTTATATAGTGGATATTGTTGTGTTTTTTATTCTCATTGATGTCTACCCAAAACATTCTATGATAACAAATACTATAAATTATATTCTTCATCCTGATTTTTATGCATATTTTTATGTCCTCCATATTCTTTTAATTATACCCCTAAATATACATTTTCCGAAATTATATTCATGGAGAATCTCAAAAAAACGCACCACCACCCCAATTATATTGATCTAACTAATTTTAAGCCACCAAAATTCATTATTTATCTGGTATACATGAAGATAATTATTTTCTATAAAATAGATGAAAAATATTGAAATATATTTAATCATTTTTATTTAATAAATATTTCTCGAACAATATATTTTTATTAAGCCATACATACACATGAATCATAGAATTATTTTGTGATTTCATATATCAGTATCTTATCCTTATATATATGATCCTCCTTCCATAAACATGATAGGGGATGAAAGTGGATTTGGATTTGAACTTTTTTATCTGTATATAAAAAATGAAACATGAAACATTAATTTTATTAAAAAAAATAAATTTATTACTATTGATTTAAAATAAAAAACTATTTTTTCAAGTGAAGAATAACCCATCATTTTATATTAAATGGTAAATATTTTTTAGAAACACACCACTTATGTTTTCAATTTAGTAATTATTATTTAATTTAAAAATATTTATTCAATGTAATTAATACTTTTATTTTCAGTTAATTTATTGCCCATCGCATTGTACCTTGAATTATTCCTCCTCATAATGAATACAAAAATCATTCAATGTTTCATCATTTATAATGTGTTAATAAATCTACAGTTCGTGTGGATTTAATTTCCCTTTTGTGTCCTTCAAAAAAATCCTCTACATATATTTTTTGAAATCCTCTTTGATTAGTTAAAGTGAATAATAATAGAAATTATATAATACATCAATCTATTATAACATAACTCAATAATAGATAAAAAATAGTAAATCAATGATTAATTATTATTTTTTTGAAAAATGAACAAATTATATCTTAATGCTACACTCTCATCTTCCTAAATTTTAACTTAAAAATTGGCACAACATTCTCCCTCATATATACATTAATTGAATCATGGATTCAAGGTGATACTGAATTATAAATAATTAATATAGGCTTGTTGGGGGTAATAATTTGGTTATATGAAATATATCCGTCCTTGACTCTCATTATTATACTTTTAACATTAATAAGTTTTTCTAACACCAACATAATATGATGCTATGATTTTTTTGGGATATAGGTTATTCCAATTAAATAATTTTCTTATGTTTAACATATTCAATATGATTATCCTCATAATTAGTTTCATTATCTTGTAGAGAATCATGTTTTCCCACAATATTTTGAGAATCAACATGTTGAGAAGGCTGCTATTTTCTGGGATTTGGTGCATTAACATATGAAGAATCAATTATATTCATAATTTGTAAAAACATTTATCATTATTACATTAATAAAATGGGTAATATATTATAATATGGGAATATAAAATTTAAATTAAAAACAACATAAAACTAGATAATTGAAATATCTCTTTTTTATTAATGATGGGTGTGATTTTACCCCTTTGTCCAATATCAAAATCAAATCATTTTGGATTCCTCTCACATATGGGGCCCAATATATATTTGGAACACCATGAAATAATTATTACTTCCCAATGAAACATTCATCCACATATGAATTATCATCGGCCCCTTCAATTGTTTTAAAAGATAATGCATGGAGGAGAATAATTGAGATGAAAAAAGCCTATATTTATTTGGTCTAATGGATGGACCTAAAAAGGAAATATTCACTGGATAAAGAAATTAATATGATGTATCAATAAATAAAAATGAGAAAACATATTCTTAATGTTATTTCACATATGTTCATTCGACAAATATCCAACTCTCATGTTGTGTGCATTGTAACCAGGAAGGATAAAAAACATGAAATCAAAACAAAACATCATTATCATAAATCCCAAAAATCCACCAATAAATGAATAATTGTTATAATGTGTTTTAGTAAAATTCATGCACCCACACAAGAACACTAAAATCATCTTTCATTTATGGAGGAGTAAGAAATTAAAAAAACAGACTAATATATCATTTATATTTCAGTTTCATAAAATTAAGTCAGAACGAGCACTATTTATTTAATATAAATCCCATAAATGTTACTCCACCGAAAATATTTTTACAGATGTCTATATTGTAAACATATTCAAAAGAAAACTAAATTTTACATAAAAACATCCAATGTCATCATCAATTATTGATACACAATTACAATATTTGGTGAATCCTCCAACAAACTGTTACTATGAAAACACCTATGCAAATAGTTTCAACTCCCTTGGAATATAAAATATTATGGATTATTCCAATGACCTATAACATATCATTAAAACTGTAATGATCCAATTACATATTAAAAATTAACATTGAATTTAATTCACACAACACTGAGTCACTGTGAAAAAATATTTTGTTATTATAATTCTTAAAACAGGATACTTATAAAAAATATATGAATCATAAAGGTGCAACTTTTTTATTTTAATTTCCAAAAAAACATACATAGTTGTGATCAGAAATAAATTCAGATTCTGATAGGATCAACTATGTTTTTAGTGAATATTATCTTGATTCTTTTGAATTGTAATGTAACCCATATGAATGGTAATATGAACCTTGTGAATAGTTACCTCACCCAAGAATGTAGAAATAAAATTTATGCATATTAGAAATGAATTTATGACATAATTGGTATAAATAAGTGAATAATTTAAAAATTAATAATTAATTATTGATATATTTTTAATTGAAATTATAAAATTAATAATTTATTTTAAAAAAAATAATTTTTATAAATTGTATTCATAAATAAATATTTTTCTTTATTATGATTTTAGGATAATTAAATAAGACCATAGTTAATTTTTTCTAGTGTTATAATATTTCATATAATTTTAAAAAAAATATATTTTTAAAAAATAATTATTTTAATTATAAAATAAATTACATTTATTTATAAAATTATTTTCATAAAATGAATTTAATTTTAAAATTCTAAAAATAGAAAAAAAAGTTATGAGTAATTTTTTGGATTTTTAAAAAATTCATGATTTTTTTGGTGAATTGTAAAATACTTTAATTTAAGATAAATTTTAAATAACAGAATTTTTGTGTCATTATTTCAATAAAGATGAGGTAAGAACCATTAGTTTGGCCTCAAAAACACTTATTTCAGTTTCTTTCCACATGAATTAACACAATTTCTATTCATGAGGAAATTAATAAATTAATGAAAAATAATAAGAAATCACTGTTCTCATCTACTATAAAAATCAAACACAATACCCTATTCCCTAAACTCATATAATAATTGAGTCTTGTCAATGATATTTTAAAATAATCTTCTTTAGTCTCTTCTCAAATCAATGATCTATTGATCTTACCAAAAGGCCAAAACCCCTTTCCTTATGGAGGTTCTCATGGAAGAGTATTCAAGGGGTAAAATCCCCTTCAGTTTCCTTTTATTTTCATTTCATGTTCATTATTTTATTATATTATAATAACCAACTATTTCCAAATGATAATTATAACACCATTATCATCTATATACTTTAATTATATAATAGAAATGCAAGATCCAATATCAATCTCTTTACTCTATCTCTCTTTAATTTTAAAAATGAAATCATCATCTCAGTGGTGCCGATTTATAAACTATATGGATGAAAAACCTTTGTTTTAAATTTCATCTTCAAGGATTGATTTGAAATAATTTTTATGGTTGAAAAAGTTTATAAAATATGTAATATTTCTCATGTAATTTTTTATAAACAGTATACATACATAATACTAATTCATATGACAAAACATGTTCATGATGACAAAAATACTGCTATAAAAATATAAACGATTACCACTAATCTTATATCTAAAAAATATTCCTCATACCATATATAATAATTACTTATATCTCTATTTATTTATCTTTATGATCACTATTATCATATCAATTCAAGTAAGGGTAATTATAACCATTCCACAAAAACATTCATACTCAAATATGTGTTTACCGATCGTGAAAAATATGGAAAGGTACTCTCGTGATACATACAATTGTAACTTATAACTAATAAAAGAGGGTAAAAAAGAACTTAATAAAATTATAAAAATTTAAATACATGTATATAAGGTTATTAATTAATTAATTAATGTATTTAATATCATTATTTAGGATGTTATGTTCATATGCAGAATGTATTCGAAGATAAGGTAAGGGTTTTCTTCCCGAACATCCATTTTCATTCAGGTTGTGCATTATTCTTCTATAAACCAATTTAATTATTAATTTATTTACTATATTGGATTGTTTTTCCAAAATCTGGTATTTAGATTGGAGAAACTTTATTTTTCGTAAAATACTTTTTTTAAAACTTATTTCTCACATTCATCAAAATAAACAAGCCCGATTCAAAGGGAACTTCTTGAATTATTAAATATTTTATAAGGAAACCTATAATCATTTTTAAGCAACAAGTAATTTTATAAAATCATTAATTTTATATTGAAAATAATATATTATTTCTCGTGTGGTTTTATTAAATTATTTTTCCAAAAGAAACATTCTTTTAATAGTAATAGAGTATTTCTATCAAGAATTACACAATGATTTTTTAAGAGTTGTTTCATATATTTAAACACTCGTGTTGATTCTATTGTTAGATTAGGAATAATAATTTATGATATATTGTACTATATTTTATTTAATGGTTTATGATTTTTTTTAGTTTTCATGATCTACCATGATACCATTCATTATATTATGTTGAAGGTCAATAGTTTATGTTTAATGATTGGGGAAAGTTATATACATTTAATATGTTAGATTAAATATGAATGTGTTTGTTTATTATTTTTTATCCCTCTAATATGAGGAATGAAGTTTACATACTAAGTGTTGGGTAGGGCCTTCTATAGCCCCTCATTACATCAGTATGTCTCATTGGGCAATCTAATTTGGGATTTTTTCTGGTTTGTGTACGGTCATAATATAAGTCCTTGAATGTATGGCTATAGTGTCTGGTATTATGAATTCCCTCATCATGAGCCTATTAATTCATAGTACATTTGATTATTTGACTAGTATAGTATCCATTATTATGTTTTATTATGGAATGATTTAACTCTCTATTATTCCTTCCATATTATGCTCAAGAGTAAATTTTAATGGAATGTGTACATTTAGTTATACATTGTGCCTTATTAGTTATACTTCTATATTATACATACACTTACTAAGCATATGATATCACCCCTTTGTTGTGATTTATTTTCCCCAGGATGCGGATATGTGTATTATGGATGTTATATATGGATAATCATGGAGTTTATGAGTTGTTCAAAATAATATGACATTTTGTATTTCATATCAAGTTGTAATATTGAACATATGAATGTATTTTTTTTACAATGCTACTAAACTATTTATTACATTGAGATATGACTTCTTTATTATAATAAAATATCATAAAATAAGGCACCATATCTAGTAAACTATGGTCAATTCGTTACTATATTAATTAGAGAAATATAGTAGAATCAATGGAAAAAATATTTAGAAAATTTATATTAGGTAACAAAACACTATGATATACTTTGGGGGTAAGAACATTAAAAATTCTTATACTATTGGTAAGTGGTACATTATTTGGATTTTTATTGAAAATAAATCCATATTTGGAAACTATAAGTGGTTGTGGTTCTCACACAGATATACCTAGGAGTAAAAACATTGACAATATGTTTTTGGCCTGACATGGGGTATACTTGTACAAGACATCACACCTTATTGAGAAACTAGTTTGAAACTCCCTATGGATATGGTTATGATAAATCATATTTTATTTAAAAAAAATATGATGGATTATAATATGTCCCCAAAGAAACCATACCTATTATAATGAAATTTGACATGCATGAAATATAAATTTTTGTTAACTATTTTATTAGTTTTATATTATAAATTCACATTCTAAACATAATTTAATGTATTCCACTATCTAGTAAATGGGCCTAGTGTAAGCAATTGGAACTGCATGAACAGACGTATCCCATGTTGGGTTTTCCATCCGATGAAAGATATTGATTTTGGTTATTGAACTACGACTGGTGCTAAGAAACTTATAGCTATACTGAAACAACTGATTCCGGTTATGAACAATATTTTTACCCGTATGGTGCATCCAGATCCACAATGTGGTGGAGAAATTTCAGACCGCAATATACAGCAACAACTTCTATCATATAATGGTACTAAAAAAATTCATAGTAGAGTAGTGGATGAGTTACATAGAGAATTTATTTCTCACTTAGGGAAGTAAAAAAATTGCAAATCTTGTTATAGAATTGTATAATATATAGAGATATTATTATCAATGGTGGTTGTTTATTCAAAAAAAGGAGGATGATGATATTGAAAATATATAATTGAAGTATTTTGAGGATGTTTTCCAAGAAAAATACTTTCTGCACAAACATTGAGTGGATATGGAGAGGAAATTCTTGAGTCTAATATAGAAATATGATGAATAAGTTCTGAATTTTGAAGTCAATATTACATGATTAGAAAGGCATGTTGTGGATTGCAAATGTAAACCAAGAACCAAGGCTGATAGAATCAATGATGTTATTAAATAATTCCAATGAATGGAACTGGTCTCTACAAAAATTCTATTCATATGATTATATGGTCTCATGTGTTATCAAGATATAAAAATATTTCTCTAATTATTATGACATTAAAGTAAAACAAGAAATTAATAGGTCTACTATGTACCATGGGAAATGAGTCAAGGAATTGGGGAATAAGGGAAGTGTTGAATTTACACCCTGTTGTAATTGTGGAATGAAATTTCATGGTACATACTTGAATGGAATGGGTTTTTACTACAAGTGTAGAGAAAAAGGCCACCAACCTGGTGATTGTGATGGAAGAAACCTCTAATGATCAATTCTATAACTATTCAATATGGGAAAATATTAAAATGAATGTTTAATGCAATAAATAAACATTCACCAAATAATGGAAAAGGAGCATGGACAATCTTATGCGGTCACAATAGCTAAGTCATAAGTTCCAAACGATGTGTTTGTAGATACTTTAACCATTTTCTCCAACAGAGCTACTGATTTATTTCATTCTACATAACTGTAAGAACCCATGTTTTTTCAGACTGTAGTTTTGAGTATAAATTTGAATTTTTTTGTTGGATGCTCGTGAGGTGTAAAATGGTCATTTCACCCTACCATCTGATCTCAAATAATTTTTCTGGCAGCTCTGTTGGTCCCAGAATAGGGTGATTACCCTAGGACGTGAGTTTGTAGGAAAGCTGAGCTGTTCGAATTTTGGTGGAATATTTAATATTTAATATTATTAAATTAAATATTAATTTATTCATGTGAGTTCGTTTGTAAATAAAATTTAAATAGAGCATTGGATTGAGATTTTTCTGCATTTTTGAGTCCAGAATGGGGAGTTTAGCCTAGGGAAGGCATAAACTCATGTCGGGCATGGGGGCCGGCCCAGGCCCCTTTTTCTTCCTTTTCTTTTCTTAATTTCTTTTCTTTTCTCTCTATTCCTCCCTCCTCCTTTTTGCGCATACACCATCTGTGGATTATCCTTGGCCTCGTACCATGGGAGAATTGGGAGATCGAATAAATGGGAGAGAGGGAAGGCAAGAAGTGTATGGATTCGAATCCCTCGACGCGATGAGTCGGCATGCGACATCCGTGGACCGTGAAATCAACCGAGGCTTCGGCAGATTCCGCCCGAAGGTAGGGATTTTATGTTTTTTCAATGGATTTCCTTATAACATGTTGTTTTATGTTTTTAAATCATTATTTTTTTACTAGTATTCCTATGGAACTCGATCTATTGTCTTGGGGGCGAAAACATGTGTTTCGGGTGTTTTTAGGGATTTCCCGTTGGAAAACCCAGTATACACGGCGTGTGTTCCAGGGGAACACACTGTGTGTTCTTCCTATTCAGGGAAGAAGAATTTTTCCAAAGTACACGCCATGTACTTGAGTACACACCATGTAGTTGGTGGCTGTGAGGCTGGCCGTGTGCAATAGAACACGAATTTAAGGGTTTTTTTGAAGTACACACCATGTACTTTGAGTACATGTCGTGTAGTGGTACATGGCCATGTGTTCAGGTGAAAATGGACATGGTATGACTTTTTCTGAATAGTACACACCATGTAAAGTAAATTACAGACCATGTACTCTTACACAGGCAGGCCCAATGGGTTCTGGCCGTGTACTCTGGACATGTACTGCTCCGGTTTCGTAATTTTGGGATATCTTATGATCTGGATGTCAAAATTGGTTGTGCGAGTAGTCAATTATGAGAGTGTTTCCACGTAGTTCGCAATGGTGGAATCCTTTTAAAATGTTGAGGTCATATAAATGGGGTTTTGTGAGTTATATATCAATGGGGGGGTTTCATTCTCCATTTATCGATTCGAGCCGTCACCTGAGGGTGAGACTTGGCGAGGTTGTTAGGATGGGTGTTCAAACCAACATAGTCGAGACCTTTAATATGAGATGATCTATTATCTATCTCCCGTAACCTTTTCTATGAATGATGTTTCCCTTTTTATATGTGCTTTCTGGCCCATGAGGCCGTGAGACTGTATGCTTCTAAGGGTCCCCTGAGGGATGCCTTGCTTATGTTCTGAACTCGGGAGTCCTTGTAGGAACACTCTCTTGTTTTCTTGAGAGGACCCCTGTTATGGGTTGACTCTTTTGTTATTCATTCGAGGATGCCATGTAGGATACCTCTTTGCTGAGGATCCCATGCTGGATTCCTCTTTTCTAAGGATCCCGGGTAGGATTCCTTCTCTCTAGTTATCTGGAGGATCCCGAGTAGGATGACTCCTTGGTGTTTGGCATGTGGAACCTGGACGGTGCCCTTTTTTTGACTGAACTGACTTGTTACATCGGGTTTGGGTAGAGATGGTGACCTAGAACCCATGAAAAACTGGTGATTCTTTTGGGCTTTGGATGTATTGTTGTGTTGGGCGTTCAGGCCACCCTTACATGTTAGTTTATATATGACTTGGGTTGTTGATGTTGTAGTGGTTACCAGAGGATCTTCTTGGTTGGTGGCTAGTGAGCCTGACGCGAGGAGTCTTCTTGTTTGTTCGCATGCCTACTTTTCCTTGTGTGCCTGAGTAGTAGGTGGTCTGATGTTTATTTTGCACTGTTGAGTTTATTTTGTGTAACGTTGTGATACACACCCATGGTTGGGGTGTCGTATGGCTAAGGCCTCTGCTGAAATATATCTAGAATTTCATAGATAATCTAATGATAAATTAATCTAGTATTTGGGATCACTGCTTGGATCTAGGACCACCTCTGGGGTTCGTTACTCTGTTTATCCGTTTTCCCTGGATACCCAAGGGTATGCCATAATTTTTCTATGCATTGAAATTTCGTGACAGAATGTTTATATAAATTATTTTCTATATGTTGGGCTCGGCCCAGTTATTTGATTTTCATATGGAATGGGTGAGGGAAGTATTTTATTTAGCCTTAGGGAAGTGTTTTGTATCTCCTGAGGGCACATTTCTGTTTAGCCTGAGGGAAACATTTGTCATGCCTGAGGCCAGTGCTTTTTTAGCCTGAGGGTAGTGTTGTTTAGCCCGAGGGAAACATTTCTCATGCCTGAGGGTAGTAGCCTCTGTGCATGAGGGAAATATCTCTTGTGCCTGAGGGAAGTATTCGTTATGCCTGAGGGCAGTCACCTGAGGGTTTTCTTTCTGTTTTCCTAAGGGAAAGGATTCACATGTCTGAGGACAGTGGTTAATTTGTATACTCACTGTGGTGATTTATTCTCTTGAACCTCATAAGCTACATCACAGACTTGGCATTGTTGTTATATTTTTCTTACTGATTGCATGTTGTGGTTTCTGATGTGGAATTGTTATAGGAGATGGTAGGTCGAGGCCATGTCTCAGAGAAACTCATAATAGAATTCTATTGAACCAGTTTCTTGTTTTTAGTTAACTTGTTCAGATATATATTTCTGGCGTTGGACGAAGCAAGTATATGTCGATGGGATCACAGACACAGAGATCGACTTAATGATACATGGCTTGAGTGGAATGACATCCATTTCAATTACTTTGCACATGATGTCATGGAGATCGGACCTATGGTTCCAATGATCGACTGATGATGTGGTTTCTTGTTATTTGAATAACTGAATCATGAATATTCATATTTTATGTATATGTGTATAGGTATGGGACTATTCATGTGTACGTATATAGATATGGACATCCATGGTGGAACTTGCCCAATTGACAGGGATTATATACCCTGAGTTCAACTGTGGTTGCATGATTGGTTTACTTCTTTTTGTTGTGTTCCAGCTAGGCTGAGTAGATTGTTGTTGCATACACTTTTAGCAGCACAATTATAGGTTGCTTGTCGTGGTGCCCAACTGAGATTATTTCTCACCCATGCATGTACACCTCAGTGTAAGTGTAGAAATTATGTCTTCTTTTCATGTTGAGCATGAGTTGCATGGTGGAGAGGGCTGAGGCCTAGTTGTGCCTGATCAAGTGGAGCTACATGAGTGGTTCTACTGATCAGGTTGCTGCAGTTCGACAGTGTTTAGAGATCGGGTACATGGATTGGCTCGGAGTTAGTAGTAGAGGCCTGTAATTTTACTTTCAGTTTATTTTTTAGTTGTATCTGTATGGTCGGCCAGTGGTTGGACAATATTGTATTATATTGCATAGATGTTTGGGCTTTTATATCATTTTACTATTACAACTAGTTATATTTCAGTTTTTTACTGCTTCTGAACTCTATTTTTCTCCACTGTGTATGTTACATAGTTATTTCTGTTGTTTTCTTACTCTGGAATGAGGAAATAGTCTCTCCACTATCACACCCTAGTCCCTTGCTGCTATTTGGTAGCCTCTGGCATACGGGGAGGCACGCTTGAGGCATTGTGGTGAACTGACTCGGAGCACAAGTTTAGTGGCTTCCGGGTCTGGTTGTTACAATAACTACATTTCTATAATATCATCCCAATTTTAAAATAAAAATAGAAATGTTCAATTTTATTAAATAATGGAATTTTCAGTCAAAAATCTTAAGGGGTGATTCATTGCATCAATATTGTGTCAATCAATTCCCCTTATGAAACATAAATGTTCTTTTTTTGGCGTTATCATCATACACATGAATAATTTTGATATAAATCATAGTTTGAATTGGATTTCTAATTATGATGTGATATTCTATTGTAATAATACTAAATATACAATAGTTCATTATGATGTAGATCCCCTTATCTTTAACGAAGAAACTGCAAAATCTGATTCTTATCAAGATCCACCCACATTAACTCTACTTAATTCAGTTCGTAGAGAGGAGGAGAATGCAATAGCTATGGGTGAGAAAACAAATGTTCAACATGAGGATATACCTATTATTCGTGAGTAAATTGAGCCAGATAGTTCTCGATGATTTACCTTCAATATGAATGTCATCAGTTTCATGTGAGTAATGAAGATATTGCATTGACAATATTTTAAACCAGGTATGGTCATTGTATGTTTTCTATACTGACATTTGGACTTACTAATGCACCCTGGGTTTTCATGGATCTAATGAAGAAGGTTCTCAAAGAATACTATGATGAATTTATTTTTGTATTTATTGATGATATCTTATTATACTCTAAAATCTATTATGATAATGGGAATCAATTACACATTATTCAAAATACTCATAGAAATAACGAGTTATACAAGAATTTTAGCAAGAATGAATTCTAGATTAAAATAGTTTCTTTCCATTTCTATATTGTCTCTATAGATGGAATCATAGTTGATTCAGTGAAAAAAATTCAGTTGAGGAATTTTCAACACCAACAAACATCATTGAAAAACATAGTTTCATTGGTTTATCATGTTATTATTATGGTTTTCATCATAACATCACCTCATTATAAAACTCTCTATCCATGGTTACATATATATAGGATAAGTTCATGTAGAAAAGTAATGTGATTAATGTTTTGAAAAACTGAATAAATGTTTAGTGAATTTTCTAATCATGACTCTACCATCGAAAAATGATGGATTTTTTATTTATATTGATGAATCAATGAAAGGAATTGGTTGTGTCCTTATAAAAAATAATAGTGTTAAAGGCTATGAATCAGGTAGTTATAAATAGATTAACAGAACTATCTAAATAATGATCCTAGGTTAGTAGTTATCATATTATCTCTGATGATATATATACATTTACTCTATGGTGAAAATTTTTAGATATATACAAATCCTAAGAGATTAATTTTTATTTTCTCACAAAATGAACTCAACATGAGGAAACGAAGGTGGCATGAACTACTAAAGGATTATGACTGTTCAATAAATTATCACCCTGGAATGTAAAATAAAGTATTTGATGCATTATGTCGTAAATATCAGGTAGTTATAAAGGATTGAAAGGGATCAAGTGTATATGGATAAAGAAAATATTGATATATAAATTATCAACTATAGTGAGATATCATTAATCATTTAATTGGATTACCAACCACCTTTTTTTAATAGAATAAAATTTATAATTTTGATGATGAGAATCATTAAATGAAAATTAAATGTGTGAATAATGGGATGATGGATGAATTCATGTGTGAGGATGGAATTATAAAATATTAGAAGAGGATATCTGTGCCATTTATACCCTTGATAAAAATATAGTTGTTGGGTGATGCTCATAGAAAAAATTCCTCTATAGAACCTTGTAGCACTAATATTTATAGTCATATGATGGAAAATATTTTGTTGGATAATATGAAGAGGAAAATATTTTATTATGTATCAAGATGATTAGTTTGTCAATATGTGAAGGCTAAAAGATATCATGTTAAAGGAATCATTAAAAATATTCCAATTCCCATATGATGTTTGGATGAAATAACTATTGATTTTGTCACTCGTTAACAAAAAACACCAGGAAAGATTACATCAATTTCAGTTATTGTCGAACGACTTTCCAAATCATTAAATTATCTCACTATAATGGAGGATTTATCACTAAAACGCTATCCATGGATCTATATTAAAAATGTTTTAACAATTAGGGAGAACCTCTCTCAATTTTGTGTCACTATGATCAATGATTCACATCAAAATTCATTAATAGTATTCATAAAGCATTGGATATTAAGCTTCATTGGAGTACTAATTATCACTCACAAACTACTGGGTAGTCGAAGAGGATGATCAAGACATTATAAGACATGTTGAGGTCATTTTCACATGATTTTTTGGGTATGTGAAATTTGTATTTACCTTTGGTAGAGTTTGATTATGAAAATATTTTTCATTTAAGAATCCAAATGGATCTATATGAATAATTGTATTAAAAGACATGTCATACACCTACATATCGGGATATCATGGTGAAATAAATCTTGCAAGCACAGAGCTTGTGGAAGAAACTATAGTGATGGTAAATTCTATTCAACCCCATATCAAAGTAGCTCAATGTAGGAAAAGATCAATTCTGATAATTGATTGAATGACTGAGAATATGTTGTGAGGAATCACATTTTCATGAATGTATCTCCATGGAAAGGGGTTATATGATTTAGGATGACTGTGAAAATGAGCCCCTAGAACATTTGTCCTATTGATATTTTTGAGAGAGTTTTAGTGGTGGCTTATAATTTATAGATTCCACATATCCTTTATAAGGAAAAAATATGATTCATGTCTCAATGTTATGGAAGTACATTCAATACTCAAAACATGTCCTCACTTCTGAAGGTATGAAATTTGAATCTAAATTATTTTATTGTGAAGAGCCTATCTATATTTTGGACACTATGGAAAACGTGTTGATGAATCAGATTACTCATCTGGTAAAAGTAAATTAGATGAATCATAAAATTTAAGGAGGAAAAATGGGATATGTAGGAATATATAATAAATAACTACCAAAATAATTTTATGAGGTATCATTATATTAATTTTAAAGATATAATTGTTGATGGAGGGGTGAATACAACAACCCTTGGATTTAAAAATAAATTTAATATAGAATGTAATGAAAAAATATCAGTATCACTGTTAAACAACACTTTTTATTATAATTATTTAACGATGATGGTTATTATATTTCTATGAAACATTTTTTTTTCTACTTATATGTTTTGAATTTCAAAAAATAGAAATACACAGTTGCGATTAATAAGAAATTTAGATTCTAAAAGGAAGTACATAATTTTTTTAATAGAAACATAACCCTTTTTAATAGTATTATTACCCTTATGAATTATGATATGGCACTTACAAGTAGTAACCTCACCCATAATAGAATAAATATTAATTAGGTATATTATAAATTAATGTATGATATAGTGTATTAGGTAAGTGAATATTTTAAAAATTAAAAATTATATGTTCATATATAATTTAATGAAATCATATAACTAAAAAATTAATTTAGATGAAAATTTATTTTCATAAAATTTATTACTAAATCATTATTTATCTGTTCATTGATTTTTTTTAATTTTATCGTACCTTAGTTATTTTTTCAAGGTGTTATAAATCAAGATATAATTTGAAAAAATATATTAATTGAGTAAATATTGATTTTAATTATTCACTAATGTTTTCATAATTAAAAAATTATAAAATAATTTTTTTTTTATTTTAATCCTCGAATAGTGTTTTTTGATTTTTTTGGGATTTTTCTCAAATATGTGAATTTTTTGGTGAGTAGTAAAATAATATAATTTATGATAAATGTTATATAAAATAATTTTTAAGTAATTTTTTATGTAAGGATAAGGTATGAATAATCATTTCAAACTCACATGCATTTATTAATTATTTATTTTCAATATAACCAACGTTATTTTTTTCTTAATCAAAATAATAAAATAGGGAATAAAATATGGAGAAATCACCCCTCTCCTCCACTATAAAAACCACCCTCACCCCCACATCACTTTAGTCCACTAATACGTGATTCTTGTCATTATTCTACCAAAATCCTCATCCCTATTCAATCAATTTGTATAGAATCTCTTGGTATTACCAAATTTCCAAATTCCCATTCCTTATAGAGGTTCTCAAGGAGCACTATTCAATAGGCAAAACATGTTCCTTTTAGTTTTATTTTACTACCAGGTTATTTATTTTATTATAATAATCTCTACTCCTATTTCAAAATGATCATAATAACTATAGTATCATATATATACTGAAATTATATCTTTTCAATGTATGATCCATCACCAATATCCTTACTTTCTATCTTTTATTTTAAAAATGAAATCATCATTTGAGAGCTATCAATTTACATCCTTCGTGGATGAACAACCATCGTTATTTAATTTACCAATCCTGGATGGTCATGAAACCATTTTATTTTTGGACCATATTATATAATATTTATTTTGTCTAATGTAATTTTCATGAAAAACTATACATACTTAATAGTAATTTGTACAACGAAACTAGTTCATGATCATCATAATTCAGCCATAATAATCTAAATGATTATCCCTAATGTTTTATCTAATATCTCATCTTCATATAATATAACCAAATTAATTATATAACCACTTTTTATTCTATATGTTCATTAGTATAATATATGTTAAATTATATAAAATTACATTCATTCCACATGAACTTCCATACACATCTGCATGTTTAAAAATTGTGAAAAACAAGGAAGCGAATGTTCTCATGGAATATAATTATATATTTTTACTCATAAAAGAGGACATGAATGATCATAATAAAATTATAGAAAACCAAATAAATTACTTTAATGTTCTTAATAAATTAATTAATGGATTTAATTATATTATCCTGGACAATAAGTTCAAGTGCAGAATATATTCAAACATAATGTAACAATTTTCTTCCTGAATATCCATTTTCTTTCATCTATTGACACTATTATATATAATTCAATTTAATTATTAATTTTTTTATAAAATGTTTATATGATCCTAAATCATGTATTTTGATCATTTCATCCTTCTTTTATGGAAAATACATGTTTTAAATGTATATTTCTTTAATTATTTTTGATATAGAATCCCGATCCCAGAGAACATCTTGAATTCTTACCTATATTCTAGGGCACTATAAAATATATTTTAAGAAACCATTATTTTTCTAAAATAATAATTTTTATAATGAAACACATTATGTGTTCACATTTGGTTATATTTAATGTTTTTTTTCTAAAATATCAATTATTTTCTATGTAAAAGTGTATTTCTATTATGAATTACATGATTAATATATAAGAGTATTTTCATATATTTCAAAAATATTATTGATTGTTATATTCTATTAGAATTAAAAAATTAATGATACCATATAAAATATTTTGTTTATTTTTTTGTGTTTAGTTTCACTATATATGTTCTTTTTTGATACCATTAATGATATTTCTCTTAATGGTTTGTGTTTATGTTTAATGATTGGGGAAAGTTATCTTTATTTCATTTTTTTATTTCAATATTAATGTATATATTGATTATGTTTCACCAATTTCATATTTGTAATTCATTAGACTTCGTATGTTTAGAGTAGGGCCCTCTATAGAATCTTAGAGCATCAGCAGGTCTAATTAGACAAACTAGTACTGTTTTATTATCAGTTTATGTATGGTTTTTGCAGAAGGCCCTGATAGTATTGTTTTGATGTCACACATTATGCATTCCATCAATATGAATCTATTAATTTTTATTCCATTTGATTATTCTACTTGTAAAATAACCATGGTTACTTTAATGGAATTATTTAATCATCTTTTATCACGTTGATATAATTCTCATGATTACTAGGAAATCTCAGTCTGAGGAAGACCTCTGACCATTTATAAAAATAAAGGAAAAGAGTAGCAAAAGAGTGCAACCCACCTGGAAGACAACAACATATCAGAAAACATCATACCCAACACCATACTGATGATAAGTTACTTCATCCGTAGAGGCCGACTCCCACTCTAAGCTTTCATAATGCTTCAGAATCGTGGCATATTTCTTTCTTAAATTCAACTTTTCCAGTGAAATAGACTCCTTAGAGGATAACGTTCCCTTTTTCAAACCAGAGGCAGCCCCGGAACAATTCTCCCTCTTGGAGGATGATCTGGTAGACATCGGCTTCGGTAAGTAAGAATAATCTTTCCTCGGTCTTCTTCTTGGTGGAGCATTCATACCGCCATCACTTGCAGACATCTTATTCTCTTCGCCTCTCACAATATCACTTTACGATTTTTTTGGGATAAAATTAACTATTTCTTTGTCACTCTTCCCCCCCCTAGGGAAATTCCACTATGTGAGGACTTGATCATGTCACCATTATTTTCCTTACCACAGTCAGAAACATCGCCCCATTTTCCAGAAACCTACATCGCTTGGTACTGCACTAATCACTCCTGCTAACCAGTTGTGTCAATCATGGAAAGGCAATGCGGGTGCTCCACTATTTCTTGATCTTCATATACCCCATCTTTTATTATTCTACCCACTGCAACATCCTCTGGAGACTTAGCATCCAGAATTGGAGGGGACTCCTCCACATCTGCACGCCCCATCACATGAAACTGTTTCCATGTGGGCACTGTGACTACCAGACCACCATCACCAGTGGCCTGCCCAATGTACCGATCAACAGCCACCTCTGAAGAACCCACAAACATACTGACATCACATGTAGCAGACTCCAACTCCATCGTCGTAGCAGATCACCTATTTTCCTCAGAAGCAGCCATAGCAGACCCCGGTCCTCCCTTATTCACATTTCCATTGCTACTCCCCGTCCATTGCGTAGCCACAACATCATCATCCTCTATGATTCCCACCAGAGTAAGTTCTTGTTGAGTAGTGGCATGAGCAGTGACCTGAGGCTCTTTCTCATTACCCCCTTCAATCACTGAAGGACATGCCGCACCGCCACAACCAGCACCCATGGAGACATTTTCCTCTACACCATTCCCCCCGTTCATGTCCTGTCTCAACCAAGCCAGCACCTCAGACACTAGTGGATTAGAAGAAGTTGCTGCATGTTTTTTCACAGCCATTGAAACATGAGATCCCTGACCATTTTCCTTGCCATTGATCACAGCAGGCCTCCTATCACTTCTTAGTCGCTTCCCATGACCTGTTGACCTCGTGCTCATGTTCCTAGAGTTACATTTGAAGCCGATGTGCCACATTTTCTTTCATATTGAACAATAATCAATCCAAGATTCATAAATGATAGCCTGACTCCATGTAAATTCTTCACACACTGAAATCCAAATCCATTCCACAGGAGGTCGTGAAACATCCACCTCAACACAGATTCTAGGATTGATTGGATGACTCACAGTGGCCGTATGAACATCAGAACACAGGAACCGGAAAACCATATTTCCAAGCATACGAATAATTGCAGGGTTTTTAAAGGGTAAGGGGAGATGAGGAAGACTTACCCAAATTGGTATGGAATCTAGATCGCGATTCATACAGAAATCGATCGTCCACCGGAGGAGAAAAAATTTTCACATGTTGCATCGCTGAGGAGCACTAGACCACGCACGAGATAGATCTTCTTCTGATGAAAATCGAATCATTAAATGGCGGTTATCCAGAAGGACAACAACCTCACGATCATGCAAATTGAATTTTCCGAAAACAAATCAATCAAATTCATCAACTGACGGTTGTCAGAAGTTGAATAGAGCCACCAGCGTCAGGTCCACGAAACTCGTCGCTTTAGATAACTCGGACACCGAGAGCGGGAGATGAGGATCACCAAGGTGATGATCAGGCACCACCGGGGTTAAAGTAATTGTTGGGAACTCTGGAAGATAATTACGGTTAGTGAAGGGTACAAAGGGGGTTTGCGTCCTTGGAGGCTGCATCCCAATACCATCATCCCCCTTCCCTCCTCTAGGAAGGGGGGAATCATCTTCATTCATCAGCTAGGGTTCCATCGCCGCACGCTCCATCGAGCCCCCCCATTAATGATCATGATTATTTTTTCATAGAACATGTACATTTAAGAATTCACTATGACTTATTATTTATACTTCCACAATTATACAAACCATTACTAAGAATCTAATCTCACCCCTTTATTATGTTTTATTTTTCCCCATGATGAGAAGATATGTATTATTAATTTCTTTCAATGATAATCTTTGATTTTATGAGTGATCAAAAAGAAGTTCATATGTTGTATTTCATTTAATGTTTTAATGTTAGAATTATAAACTTTTCTTATTTTTCAATACAACTAAACTATTCATTTATTTAGGACAATATTTACTTATTGAATTCCAATAAAATAAAATAAAGTACCAAAGTTGTGAAACTGGGATCTACATTACAAAACCTCAACAAAAATTCCTTTTGTCTGATGATTTTTCATCTACATATATTTTATTGATACACACGTTAACATGGATTTTTGGGTCAATGAAAAATTCTTCTAAAAAATTATAAAACATTAAAATAGTAAAAATTACATATAGTTTATCCCATGATCTACATCTGGTTATATCCATCTCGAAAAATCCACCTGATGAATCTAAATAAACTATCAAAAACTTAATAATCACCGACATAAAAATTGCTTCAGGATTTTCATCCTTCATCTTATTTCATTTAACATATCTTTTTCACTATAATATGGATGGATATATCTTTATTCTATATAATAAAAAATTCCCATTTATCAAAAATAATTCCCCAGAAATTCTTTTACTATAACCATTATAAAATAATCCACGGGATTTGTTTTCTCAATAAAATTATATAGGTCCAACATTTTATCATACAACTGTCATCTTATAAAGTTATACATTATTACAATGTATTTAATTCATGTATAAAACATTTGGTTGTCATAAATATTAATCAATACCTTAATATCAAAAAATAACATACCTTCTTAATGATTACCATGAGATCTCCTGCAACAGGAACATCAATAATATCAACTCATTTGAAAAATTAATACTGACAATATACTATGTTTCTATCATAGATATTTTAATAACTGTTTAAAAATGATAGATATAAATTAATTATGTTCCACTAAAAGTAAATAAAATATTTATAGTAATTTTCATGAATCTATATCTCTATAAAAATATGCATCTACAATTTCATTGAATTGATCATCATCACTGAAACATGAAAATTCATCATTCGAATCATAAAAGTATTATAAATATAATTTTTCATCTTCACAATGTTTCCATCCAACATTTTCCATGAAAAATATAAAAAATACTAGAAAATATAAATATATCATTGAGTAAAAACCATTGCACACATCAAATATACTATGGTCGAAGCATAAATCCCATTTAGGAAACATAAACATATTTATATATTAAAGGTTACAATGTTTTAATAAATTTGGAAGGTCTGATGGGGGAGATATTATTAAAAAAAAGTCATTCTTAATATTTAAATTAAATCCATAATGTATTCTTTCAAGGATAAAAGCTAAGTATTCAATAATCATATCCATACCAATTTTCATCCCCACGGTCTTCTTTTAATACCAAAGAATCATTATGTTGATCCTTCTTGATATATTTATCTCTATTCCTCAATTTTATGGAACTCCAAACTAGAAATAAATACATCATAGAAAATATAAAATGTATTACATATGTTTCATCATCCCATTTATTTAACCATAGTGATCAAGGTCTCATTCAATAAAATAGAATTAGAAAATAAATATGTCTAACTTCATATTCCAGTGTCTTATATTTTTATTAAATCCAAGAATTTATTTGAAACCTATAAAAAATAAACCTGTTTATGATGTGAATAATCCTATAGATGACACATATAATGTTCTTCCTCCATGTCACATTGAATTAATTCTTTTATATTATTTACTCAATTATTTCACCATCTGACACAAAAATTATATGTAATTATCAGATTGTTTTCTATTTTTTAAATCATTATAATGTTTTATAAGGACCAATATTTTAAATTATGTGAGAACTGTTCACTAAAAGTCATTCATTTTATAACTTATTTAAAAAATATTTCTTTATCCAACTAGATAACATTTCATTTTCAAATCCCTCTATCCATTAGGTAACTGATTCAACTCTCATGTGTTTTTGAGATTCAAAGAACTTATATCATCTTCCTTAGTAAATTCATACTAATTTGATTCTATAAGATTATATAATTCCATCAGAATATCAAATTAACATATGTCTGTTATGTAATGAAATCATATCATCCCCAATCCATAGAAAATGATTATTGATACATGTGGATCTCATCAAAACAACCTCAAGTCCATCCATACAAACTTATCTATCTGGTAGTCTTCCGTATAATGATGTTATATCCAATATTTCGTTTTCTAGTACATATTATATTCCATAATTCGTCATCTATAAATTTTCTATATGTTCTACCTCTGTCAATTACTCAAAATATATGAGTTCTAACTTGAGATGTTTCCCTTAAATATTTATGACAATGAATTTTTCAGGTATCTTATATCTAAACTCCTAGAATATTTATAGGTAAACTATCTTATACTTACCTATAGCTTATCATCTGATCTTCCCACATTAGTTATTTATTGAAAAAATATATCTCTAGGTTCCTTTTTTTAATTTCATCATCTAATAGATGATGACTGAAACTATCATCTGTAAATATATCAATCAAACATTCTTTAGTTTTTTCCTCCATATTATATCTATCATAAGAATTGATATGAACATAGTAGGAATAAATAAATATATTTTTATATATATCCGATCCCTTACAAAACCAATGTTTATCATTAAGTTCTTATCCCATAGTTAAATCCATAATTTTCATGACCATGTAAGCTAATGTTTCAATAAATCTAAAGGAATTCTATTAGTCATTATACATTGAATCATCAAACAATATTATTTATCTCTTAGATTATTATTAATTATCTTAACTAATAAATTTATTTGTGGAATCTCTAGAAGATTCTTCTCATGCCTGATTCCCTACTTGTTGTAGTATTCATGAAATTTTTATCAAGTCTGTTTCCCACCATTGACGATCTGATCTCATTTCACCTTTCATTAACATGATTTATTTGAGAAAAAATTCAATAAATAAAGTCCTAAAACGCATTACAATTATTACATAATAAGTAAACCCAATATTTTTTATTGTCATCATGAATGAATGCCATAAAATATAGTGATCATCAATATGAGAAAATAGGTGATAGTCTCCAATCAAAAAAATAAACAAGTTCTATCATATGATTACTCATCATTCTTCTAACCAAGATGAAGAAAACTATCTTTTTTTATCCTTAAATAAATCACTCAACTATTCTACAATTAATGAAATGGAGTATGGGTATTCCCATCACTACTAGAACTATTATATTTTTTCAATGTTGTGACTTAAACTATGATGACACATTTTTGGACCATAAATTAAATTCAATAAATATATGAAACATCATAACTTCATTAAGAAGTATATAATATACTATTCATTAGTACATGAGAACTGACCATGTATCCTTTCTGGAAATTTCAAAATCAAATAAGAAATCTTGTTATGAAACATTAATTATTAGGATTTCCCACTAATATGTGGTTCTTCTAGAGACGTAAGATATGTATGACATATTTTAATTTAAAGGAAATTCCACGTTTAAGGGGGTATTCACATTACATTTCAAAACTATTTTCATAGAATAAGCTGCTTCTAGATGTTCTCTAACAATGATTCCTAGTACATAATCAATCATGCTCCATTTCTCACAAATTTAAGAGAATAATTCCTTAGATTAAATAACCCATAAATATTCTGGAGTTATCTTTCTTTATATCATGTTAGATATATTGTATATTTCACATAATTTTTTTACAATATATAAGTGGATACATAGAAGTGATACCTATATTCCATCTTGATATATCATTTTCCCCTAATAATATCTCAAGCATGATTTGATCTATTTTATTTAAATTGAAATAATATATTTGACTTAACAACTAATGATTTGTTTTCAAATGGTATGACTGATGAACTCATCATCCATGTCTCTTAGTATTGAGTGAAATTAGAAAAAGTGTGTAAAGATCCTTCTGCCTCAAATCCATATTCAAGATCATGTTTTGGATATCATCAAACAGAAGATATTCCACCATATTAGAGTTTTTGACCAATATCACCATGTATCCCCTTCTCTCTACAAATGGTCAAGAGAATAATAAATTAAAAAATGTCATATATTAATGTAACATTCTTATATAAGAATATCTCTCAGGTCACATTGAGGTCATTTACATGATTATAAGTAGGTATTCCATCAGATAACCTTAAGATGAAAATAGTTTCACCATGAAAAAATTTTATAGGGCTTTTTGATTATTATAAATTTTGACCAATGTATTCATAAAAAGTGTAGTAGGATTGTTCTCTCTAATGAGGAATACAACATATCAAGAATAGTGAATAATATTTATGAAAAAATACTTCCAATCAGAAAACCCCCATTACTATTTTTCATTGATTCACGACACATATCAAAAAGAGAATCATCGTGATATTTTTGTATCAATGATATTCTATGAGATTTATCTAAATGTAATTATATGTAAAACAAAACATATTCACCTGAATTTTACACCCTATAAAGCAATTCTTCCCCAAATAATAAATGTAATGAATCAAATTACTTGCAATACATGTGGATTAAAATCTAAATATTGTGAGTGAGTTATAACGAGATACAAATTTACTTGGGATCCGCATTTATATAGAATAATCCTTGAGAAGGTAAATAAAAACAAAATTATGTTTGGCCTAATAGATGGATCCTATAATTCAATTTTTAGTGTATAGAGACCACCATCCAATATATCTATCCTAAAATGAATAATATCAGCTTCATAATGTTTTCATAATAATATTTATCCAATAACCTTTCACCACCTAAGTTGTGTAAAGAAGAAAAACCCATCTTCCATGGGATAAAAATAAAACCAACTATCATTTATAAAGATACAATTTAATATATAATACATACAGTCTGAGTCTATGTATTTGGGTCCCATAAAAACTGGCTAGAAACACCCATTGTTTTCATAAGATGTATCATATAATATACAAGACATCACACAACTTTATATAGGTCTCTTTCTAGTAAATAAGTATCACTGACCCTTATGCTTCACGATCAATCTTCCATTGAATTGAGAAACTATCGATACATTGTTTTAACTCATAGTGAAACCCTCAATAGTCAATCACTATGAAAAAACCTATGAAAATAGTTTCAAATCATAATCAACATCATATATGATAGCTTTATATGATAATCATAGATTGATTATCATAGTGTCACCATAAAAACACTTTGTTCAAATATTTTTCTTCCACTCATAATTTTATGTAGAATACATTCCATTGTTAGCTTTATATGAATAAAAAACGGTCTACTAAAATCACTCTAAACCATTAAATCTAAAAAACCCATCATATCTGTCTGATGTCTCGCATTCAACAATCTCTGTAAAGAAAAATTCAGTCAATTAATTTTATGAATCTTCCAAAATAACAACATATAACAGAACAATTCACATCATTCTATTTTTATGATTTTATATAAGAAATTATTATACTTCATATGATTCCATTATGAATGGTTTATCATTTAACCTTCCATATTAAAATAAACATTGAATTCCAATTCATATATTATAAATGCAGTCATGCTATCAACCCACTTACAATGAATAGTTGGCACAAATTTTTATCCTAATACAAGTAGATAAAATATTATGTATTTTATATTATTTTCATACTAAATCAAAATATATAATTTACCAACCTCACCAAGAATATACTATAGGGGCCTCATTATAAAAAAGCAGTCCATTTATAGACAATGTAAATGAAGGTTTCTCAGCTTCTTTCTAAATTTAGGATCCACATGATAAATTTTACTTTAATGTTTTGGTTTTTAACTATCCTGATGTTTCCTATATTGATTTATTATATTTGAATGCCACATCAATTACCTTATTTTTCCCTTTTTCTTACATAGTCACTAAAACATTATTATGGTTCTAATGTACAATAAAAATTCTGAAAGATGTGATTCGTCTTTCTTGTATAAATATTCACCAAAAATTTTCATTTGATAAGTGATTAATTATCATTAAAAAATTGTATACCATCATTTGGAAGGTCATGTAATATATTAGGGATCAAAACCATTGAATTTTTCATTCATTTTCCCATCATAATATCAACAATGAAGTTCATTCTCTTCTATTTATCACTTCAATCATGATAGAAATTTGTTCATTAATGTTGGTGTCGCTCTATCTATAACTATAATTTACATTATATTGACTTATCATGGTAAAATTATTGTATATTTATTAAAATAGGTATACAATGACATCTTTCCAAACAATTAAACATCGGAAATAGGTATGGAAAATCATAACGTTTATCATCATGTATCATGGTCATTTCTTTTATAAAATATTTTCTATCACTTTAACCTATAATTGTATTCTCTAGATGGTACTCATTTTTCTTAACATGTGTAATCATATCATATGATCCATAAAATTCCGTGTTATCCCAATGACTTAAAAATTTGGGTATTTATTTGTGATTAATAAAACATTTATAACCTTGAAAAATTCTATAATAGATCATGTTATCTTACAAATCCTATAGAATAATTTTTATTGAACTATAACAATGATAATGCAAATGAAATAACTAGTAAGTGTCATAATAATGTTATTATAAAAACATGACGAAATGTTCCACCCTATCCTCGTACAATTTTTTCATATGATTAGAATCCATACATTTTCAATTCATATCCATCATATTTTATTCATTAATATTCTTATTTAATGAAATCACTAAATACACTGAATGTAGGATTGAATAAATATAGTATGATATTACATATATATACATATATATTCCTAATATTTGATATAAAATTACATTACTTCAACAACCTAATAGAACATATAGAGGCCAAGAATTATTTGAATTTTATGCATTTTAAAAATTATTTTTATTTTACAAGAATACACATTTTATAAATATTTATTTTCAAATAATTTCATCCAAGAGAGGTAATTCAATCCATATTAGAATTAACTTTCACAATAATCCAATTTATTTTATAGATAAATAATTATTAGGGTATATATTATAATATTTCACTATTAAACACTATATAAAAGTAAATTAGTAAATTTTTATGATTTTTATGTTGTTCTTGAATCAATGGTATCAAAAATATTATATTAATTACATTAATAAATTTATTAAATATAACATATATGAATTCATCAAAAGATTATAATCAAAATTGAAATTTTAATATTCAATGAGACTATGAATATAGTCATGATTGCATGTAGACTTTTGAAAAATAATTCAGTAAATATTATAATTGAAATTTTGACATTGAAAAACTATGTAGTTTGTATATTTAACAAAAAATAATAATTTTAATGTGTATTAGAATTTTAAAATTATATTACATTGTTTTAAATATTAGGATAATAATATAACATATAATTTGAATATTTAATGTATTTTAATTCCATATTTCCAACATAGTTTCATTTGTTTATCAATGTTTTTTTTATTTTAGAGTTAAATTGTTCAATGCATTAATGTCATGTTAGGAACTATTTTATTAATATGAGAATAATTGTTTTGGGTAAGAATAAAACTACAATATTGATTTTCATTGATTTTTAGTGTCGAACTGAGGCTATATATGATTTCGTTGTTCATTCTTTTCTATATATGAATAAAATTGATAATTTGCACACTTGTGGGATTAAAATGTGTTAAGATTACCCACATCATATTAAATATACTCTTAAAAATTATGAGACATTTTAACATGATATTTAATCTCATTTGAAAGGATTTCATGGAATTATGATTAATATAAAATAAAAAACTGTGAAAAAAAGTAAAATTGATAGATATTTCATAAAAACTAGGTTAGAATTTCATAACATCGTTTATATGCTTTGTTTTTTCAAAAAATGATAATCATTAGAAAAATAATACAATTATTTCCATGATATTTATTGTATGGGTTGAGGAAGTCATTATATAATAGTGCCTATTATAAAGGGGGTGAAGTGTTTATTCATCTATTATTAAAAATCACTGATAATTGTGTACCAACATGATATTCTTGAAAATAAATTTACTAAACTAAATTTAAGCCTTTAAATATTTTCATTATAGGAAATTTCGAGTTTATATTTAATTATAGGTAACATTGATTTTACCTAAACTTTCACGTCACCCTGTGTTTATATTGAATTATATGTAATATTGAGTTTAAATGAAATGTGTCATACAATCAAAATATTATTATTTTATACGATTGTTATCACCAAGACATTTTAATGAAGGGTATGAATTCAACTATCCAAATTAAGAAAATATATGTTTTAAACATGTATATAAAATGAATTATTTGGTGATTAGTTAATTAAACATGAAAGTAAAAACTATTTTAAAACAAATAATACATTTATATGAAAAAACATTATGTTCACAATTGTGTTTTATGTTAATAAATTTTAAAAATTTACTTTTAATGAATGATTATATAAAAACACATATATTTAATGTTCAATAAACTATTTAAATGAACTTATATTTTTTCTAGAGAATGGATGTGAATAAATCCACTTTTGTATTTAAAAATATATTTCCTAAAACTATATTTTATTTCCTTATTGAATTAATTTTAAAACTATTTTTAGAAAATTTAAAAATCATTATTTGAGAAAATAAATTTCATTTTTTTAGATCAAAGTATAAAAATTATTTTCTGGATAATTTTTTATATTTTTTAAAATATATTACATTGATACACAGTGAAAAATTAAATATTTTAATTAAAAAATAAAATTTTCATTATAGTATTTTAAATAATAAATTATATTTGAATTCAAAATTAATGTAAAATTAGTTCTCATATATATCTATTAATATATATTATATCATTCAAATAAATTGCATATTGAGTTTGGATAAGAAAACATTGTAAATAGTAGGACATTTTCTCTTAAAAACCATTAATCTCATCACTTATAAAAGAATAATTGAAAACATAAATTTTTCACAGATGTGTTTTGAATTTAAAAAAAATTATTCTATTTTAAGAATGATAATTAATTATATTATCTATTATGGTCAAATAAATTTACATCCAAAATGAATAGTAAAAATAATAATAATTACATACCATAGTTAAGGTAAAAATTCATTAATGAGTGTTAACCTAAGATAACAATTGTTGAAATGACTAGAACACCTGTAAAATAACAAATATCAATAAAAATTCAATATTTTCCTTCCACTTTCCAAATATATGGGCATATGGAATTTATTTTCATTAGAATGACCATTTTATTTTAGATTCATTTGTGGAATTTCCATGTAGTTTCCATGTGGGTACATTTCCCCCACCAATGAAATTCCCCCAAAATCAACCGATTATTTACACATATATATAAATATAATTATTAAAAATCCTAAACAAATTCATGTATAACATATTTTTTTAATTTATATAGTATATCATCCTCCCAAAATACCAACAATAGGGTCCTTAATATGATATCCAGATGAGGTGCTTCTAGGTGAAGGTAACTATCGTCATTAAGATGCTTCTTTATATATTTTTTCTTCCCTAATTTACATATACACAATTATAATACAAAAAATATGTATATCTAGTATACATATATGTTTCTATGTTAATTTAAGAAACTATATTCATCTCTACTTCGATCATATGGGAAACAAAATAGTTGATCATGTGTAAGGCAGACTATAACTTTATGAACAAACATAATTCATTTTCCAAAACCACATCTTATGGTTTGGTGTAATGGTGTATTTATGAAATATATATATTAGATATTTTTTACATAATTATAATAATGTAAATTTAAAATCACATGTTTCCATTTTTACATTCCATTTTAGAGGAGACATGATATTGTCACTAATGAGTACAATGGACATCAACTCCGTGAAGAGATATTATTCATTCTCACTAATGCTTTATATGAAATGTATTAAATATTATGTTTATTAAAATATGTTATATATATTATTTAATATTGTTTATTTAAATTAAAATAATTATTTTCTAAACTTTCCTTTAATTCATCTAAATATGTAATCATCGTTCATGCGTACATATATCTTCTCCCCTCTACGAACTGTTCAGTTTATCTTTATATCTATATTTTTTTAAACAATATGAATATTTATGAAATTATAATAATTGATATTAATGTCACGTTTTTCATTATATATATGGAATAATAGTTATTAAATTATAATAAACAAAACTACTAAACCATATCTCCCATGATAAATGAAATAGTCGACACCCAAAAATAGATATTCTATGACAAAATTAATAATAAATTAGTGTTTAAAAGGTATAATTGGATCATACAAGATATTATATTTATGTTTTTTAAAATTTATTATATATATAAAGAAATTATTTATTATATCAGTTGTTCCAATGTGTATGAAGGAAGTCATGATTTATATTGTAAGGGATTTTCTTTTTACATTTTACTTCTGTGAGAGACATGCAATATTCATCGCCTACATATTGGTTGTGGTGACTGTATATCAATTTAATTTATTTTAGGAGAATTATTCTTATATGAATTTTTATTTTCTTATATGTTTTATGAAAACCCTTTAAAGTGGGTTAGTTTTCCAAAGTTACCATACATTATTGGATTTTTCGAACAATTTGGATTCAAGGGTGTAACATCCCAGGTAAAAATAAGAAATATGAAATTTTTATATTTATTTATATTTTTGAAATAATTATAAATATTACTTCAAAGTGGACGCGTTGTTCGATGGTGTACTCGATACGCAACTACAATTTTATTTGAAATCTTACATTGCAAACTATCAATATAATATTATTATATTAAATGGTATTTAACGCATAGTCGTTGTATTGGTGGGAATGAATAGATCTAACTATAATATAATTATAACTGTTTTTAATTCTTTTACATTTATACAATAAATTTTAGAGGCTTAAAATTTGAGTAAATCTAATTTTAATCATAATTTACTTTAAAATGATGATTTACCGCCTTTTGATTCAAACCCTCTTTAATCATGTTTTAGTTACTTTAATACATTATATTTGACCAAATAAAATTATTATTTAGAATCGGGACATCAAAATATACTTTGGGTAAATTTTTGTTATTTTTATAATAAAATTCATTTTTTTAATAAATAGTGAAAAATATTGTATTTTAATTCAAAATTGCCTTTTAATCTAATTCATTTATATGGATAGATTATATTTTTAATTGGTTATAATGTGTAATTAGATTTTATATTTTCCATTTAATCCAATGGTGGACATTGGAATTAATTTTACATTGAAATTAGACATAAACAAGTGTCAATCATTTAATTGATATTGTTTTTTAAAAACATGCTCTAAATTTTTAGATATGTTTCTAAGAAACATAAATTTTTGATTAATAGTGAAACCACGAAGTAGTAGATAAAAACACCTAATTCTTCATTTTAATGAAATTTTACAACTTCAATTAATTGATCGTCGAAAATCCAACATACATGGATGTTATTAGTAAGTAAAATATGGATTAATAAGATGAAAATAATTTTTGGGGAACACTAACTTTTGTCTTTTATATACCACGGTTAACAATAAATTGGGTAATTTTAGGTAAACTAAATATTATAATAATAAAAACTTACCTTGTCAATTGTCCTAACATTATTTGATAAATCATGGCCAACCATGGGAATCCTTCAGTCAGTTTGTGGACTCCATAGAGCCACTAGGGAGAGATCATGACACTTTAGATTAATTAATTTAAATTAAAGACAAAAATAACAAAAACAAATATCTTTTAGTAAATTAAAATTTACATAGGGTTATATAAGTTATAATTAGGTCAATAAATATTTATTAGAAAGCTAAAAATATTTCCTACCTCAGGGTAATTTTTTAATTTTTAGACATAAAATAATTAGATTATGTATGACACAATAATGATAGAGTTTTTTCATAATTAATAAATTATTTAAATAAATAAGATTATAAAGATTAAAATAATATCCATAACCTGTCCAATTCCAATTTAATGATTTTATTTCGACCATGATTCATCTTATCATAGAATTTAATTTGTTTTGGAAATTTAGAAACCAAAAAACATTATATAATAAAATAATATTTTCACACTTTCCTAAAGAGACCCTCCTCCCCTTTATAAAAATTCATCCCATATAACCCATTCCTCACACCTATCAATCCCCATGGCCCATCCAACCCCTTCCCAAATAATATATCACGATTCCTCTCTTCCACCTAGAAGATTTAATTTAGGCATAAGTCACTTCATGTAGTCCTTTTGGTTTAATCCAAATGGAGTTACCCAATTTAAAGGTAACGTCTTCTCTTAAGATCTGTTGATTTATTTCACTACTCCAAGACCATAAACTCTTTTTATTACATTATTTTATATAAAAACCAATATCCTCAATATACTATGTTTTTTTAGGCTAATTATTTGAATTACAATTACACACATATCCAACTAATTGGTAAATAAGATACTATTTCTGTGAATGGTGAACTAAAGCCTCACAAAACAATGATTTTTCAAATATCTCCAACCTCCTCTCATGGTAAACATTATGAGGGAACTATACTTATATATGATATATTTTATTTTTAATTTTTCAATGATTTTTTATTTTTCATATATATAATACCTTAATGGTTTCCATAGTGGGTAAATTCGATAATCTCATTTGAGGATGTGCAGACTAACGCCCCCTCAAAGGGACATGACTCGTTCATGACTTATGTGGAATGTATAATGGGTAGATTTGATAAAATTAAATATGATATTATACTGTAATTATAATATAATTATGTATCATTATGTTTTCATTCCACTACAACACTAAATAGAAATGGAAGTAGCGTTCATACGTACGTACAGCTTATCGTCTCCATGAACGGTGCACTTCATTTCTTGTATCCAAATGTTATGTACTATTAGAAATAAATGTATATACTGGTAATATATGATATATATGATATCTAAATCAAGAATATCATTATGGATATAATGAAATATTCACCGCATGAACAACTTGTAATTATAAGAAGTCCATTTTTGTCATAAGTACAAAATATAAAAAAATACCATTATTAACATAATTGAATACATAATGTTTATAAAATGGTAATAATTGATATAAAAGGATTAATAAACTTGAAAAATGTTCTTAATCAAGTATAAATTATCATTACTTTATTATTCAATAGATTAAATATCGAATGGGTCAAGTTAGACAAGAGGTAAGGGACTTCGTCTCAATCTCCTTTCATTGAGGAATATTTTGTTTTAATACACATCGTTCTTTTATATGCTATATTAACACCTTTGAATTTTCATTTAAATCAAATGGAATCATTTTTCTACAATTTGTTTTACTAAATGACAAAAAGGAATGTTTCTTTTAACGTAAGTGGTGACAATGACCTTTCCACTACTATGAGTATTATTTGATAGTTGGATTCCTTAACAAGACATAATGTATTTAAAAGGAGAATAAATAACATATACTGTATTTTTTATTTTGTTATTGAAAATGGTTTTGAAAATGGATTTTTTATTTTAATATATTTAAGTGATATATTGTGATTGAAATGTGAAAATTTTTTCATTCCATTGTTTTTGTTGTATGTGTTGTGATTTTATAATGGCACTTGGACATTTGATGGGTGGTTACATGATAAACCAAATAACGGGTGGTGCCATGATAAACCAGGATAGGTGGCTACTTTATAACCTCTAATGCATAGGGTATGGATGTCGGCCGTATGGCTATTCCATTTAGTGATATGTGTGGAGGTCAACAAAATGGTTATTCTATTTAAGTATTTTTATGTCCCAAGAGACCTTTATATGTTATGTGTTATTTATATTGGTTTTATGGTAATATTTTGGATATGAAAGGGTAATCTATGATCTTTTATTCAGTGAAGATTATTTATTACTTTATAAAGGTGAAAAGTATTTCTTATGATATAACATTCATGGTTAACTTGTTGTTTTGAAAACAACTAACAGTTTTCCTTTTTTGTGAATCCCTTGATGTGATTTTTATGCTCATCCCATGTTGTTCAAATGTATTTCATTCGACTTAATATGCAATAGGGTTAAAGATGTTATCAATAATAAGTCAGGTTTCCTAAATCATATAACTTGTCAAAACAATTTTTACAATAATTTTTGTGTGTGAACAATATGGGAACTGGGTAGAAGTGTCTACTTTGTAATTTTTGAGATTTAATGTAATAGTTAAGACCTATTCTCTAAAACTCAAAACCTAAAAATACCTTCAATGTGAATTATTAATATAATTCAAGAATATGAAATTTTTAAGGTCGGGTCCTTATAGTTGGCATCAGATGATGGTTTAGACCACTTTACGTGTTATGGTATTATTAAAATAATATCCATAAATATATTTATAGTTTGACTGAAATGTAGCATTTTGATATTACCAAGTTCCTTCACTTAAGATATTTCTGCATTATGAATGGTTTTTTCATAGAGGAAACATGGTAGTTGTTATGGAAGGAATACAGAGTGAAATAACCTTCAAAATCAGTATCATGAGATGGTCCGAATCAAAAATGGATAGTTTGTTTCAATGATGGATCAGTTGACTTAGGTGATAAATGGTGTTTGTTGTATTGATGATATTTTGTTTTATTCTAAATTTAAAGATTAACATGAATGTCATTTAACTGTTGTCTTGAAAACCTTAACAGAAAATAAATTGTTTGGGAAATTGACCAAGTGTGAGTTTTGGTTGCAACAAATTTCATTCCATGGTCACATTGTTTCAAAAAATGGCCCAACTTTTGATCTGGATTAATCAAATATTGTTGAAGAATGACCAAGACCCACAAATATGACTCAGATCAATAGTTTTATTGTTTTATCTGGTTATTACCGGAGGACTGTTGAAACATATTTATGGTTATCCAGTCCAATGACTATGATAACTTGATAATGTGTTCAGTTCGTCTGGAAAAAAGATTGTGATGATTGTTTTCAGGAATTGAAAAGATGACTGGTGAATGCTCCTGTTCTGGCACTGCCTTCCAGAAATGGATAGTTTGTTTTCTATAGTGATTCTTCGTTAAAAGGACTTGATTGTGTCCTTATATAGAATGACCAGGTAATTAATTATGCTCCACGTCAGTTGAATCCTCTTGAGTTAAAACACACTACACATGATTTGGAAATAACTATTGTTGTTCATGCTTTAAAAATTTGGAGGCATCATTTGTATAGTGTAAAGTGTGAAATATATAACTATCACAAAAGATTTATATATATATATTCACTCAAAAATAATTGAACATGACATAAGAGAGATGGTTGGAATTAATCAGGGATTATGATTGTACAATATTTTACAATCCAGGAAAATCATTTAAAGTTGCTGATTCTTTGAGTCAAAAAAGTAATGCTTCATTAACCCTGCTATGTTTGGAATGAGATAATTTAGTTTTCGATTTGAGGAAATTTTTCCTAGAATTTGTTCATTTATGAAATTACACTTTTTTGTTTTAGGTCACAGTGGGATCATCTCTATCAGATAGAATTAAGCTAGCACAGAAGGAAGACAACGAGTTGCAGCAAAAGGTAGAGTTGGTTTAGAAGGGTATTTTTCCAGATTTTAACTTTGATAGTGATTTTTTTTAGATTTTGAAAGGGATTATGTGTTCCTTAAGATTCAAAGTTGAAGAATGAGTTGTTATGTGAAGCTCATATTTCCCCATTTTCTGTTCCTCCTATCAGTACTATGTTGTACATATATCTTTGGGATAATTACTAGAGGGATGGAATGAAAAGTGATATTTTTTATTTTACTGTGACGTGTTTGAATTGTTATCTGGTTAAAGAAGTGTGGAAATTAACAAAAGGTATGCATCATTCATTACTGTTGCCAGACTGTAAATGGGAAAATATATCCATGGACATCAGTATGGTATTACCAAATACATCTCGAGGTAATAAGGCAATCTGGTTTATTGTTGATCGATTGACTAAATCATCTCATTTCATTCCTATTCGAGATACATAGCCTCTAGAAAAACGTTCTCGTTTGTATGTTAATGAGGTAGTTAGTTTGCATGGTGCTCCCCTCTATATTGTATCTTATCATGATCTCAGGATTACGTCTATCTTTTGTAAAGGCCTTCAGAAGTCATTGGGTACTGAATTAAATTTTTGTACATATTTTCACCCACAATAATAAAGGCAGTCAGAATGAACAATTCAGACCTTAGAGGATATGCTACATGCTTTTTCACTAGATTAGTAGGGATATTGGGACAAACATCATTCTTTGGTTGAATTTTCATAGATTAGTTATTTTCATTATAGTATATTGATGGCTCTATTTTAGGAATTATATGGGAAGTGGTTTCGAACTATAGATTTTGGGGATGAAGTAAGTGAATGGAAATTGAGGGGACTAGAATTGGTAAAAAATATGGGAAAAAATATTTAGTTGATTTAGAAGCACATGAGAATAGCTCAATGTAGGAATAAAGGTTATGCGTATAACTGGATGAATTATCTTTCTTCTAGGGTAGGTGATCATGTCTTTTACAATGTTTCTTCATGATAAAGTTTGATGTGTTTTGGAAAGAAGCGAAAGTTGAGTCTAGGGTTCATTAGACAATATGAAATCCAAGAGAATGTTGGGTCTATTGAGAATTGAGTGTCTTTACCTCCAATTTTTTCCAGATAAACAATGTTTGTCATGTTTCAATGTTGAGAAATTATATGCCAGATCCATCTAATGTTTTATGTCCACATGTAGTTCCTTAGGATTAAAATCTCTCTTATGAAGAACAAGAACTACCGAATCTTGATTGAAGATAGAAAGAGTTGCAGAATAAGGTAACTCAATAGGTAAATATTTTTTGAAAACACATCATATGATTGAAGAGGAAACGTGGGAATCTGAAAATGCTATGAGGGATAAATACCCCCATTTATTAGATAAGTGAATAAAATTTCAAGGATGAAATTTCCACAAGGGGGGAAGGATGTATCATCCCAGGTAAATAATGAAATATTAAATTTTCATATTAATTAAGATTTGTGAATTAAATATTAATTTTACTTTTAGTGGGATGCTATGTTTGATGGCGTACCCCATACGCAATAGTAGATCTCTTTGAAATCTTACATTGCACACTAACAATATAATAATATTATTTAAAATGGTTGTTGACGTCTTGTCATTGTGTTGGTGGGAATGAATAGAACTAACTACAATATTATTATACATGTTTGTAAAATATTTTTACATTCATCCAATAATTGTCAGAGGCGTAAAATGTGAATAAATCTAGTTTTAAGCATAATTTACTTTAAAATGTTGATTTACAACATTTTGATGGTGAAACCTTATTAAATCATGTTTTGGTCACATTTATATATTATATTTGACCAAATAAAATATTTTTTTAGAATCGAGACATCAAAAAACTTTGGGTAAATTTTTTTTATTTGTCTGTTAAAATTCATTTTTTAATGAATAGTGAAAAATTCTTTATTTAAATTCAAAACTACCTTTTAACATAATTTATTTATATGGATAGATTTTCTTTCTAATTATTTTCAATGTTTAATTATATTATATTTTTACCATTTAATCCAACGGTGGTCATTGGAATTAATTTCAATTTAAAATTGGATATAAACAATTGTCAATCTTTTGATAGATATTGTTTCATAAAAACACGCTATTTGTTTTGAGAACGAGAATTAATTTTAAATTAATTAATCCGTATTCTATATATATAATTTGTTAAAAGAGACATAATTTTTGAATTTGTAATATCAAATATATCTTAGGATTAATTTTTTGTCATTTTTTGAAAAACTTTTATTCTTGATGAATAGTGAAACCACTAAGTAGTAGTTAAAAAAACCGACTTTTTCATTTAAATGAAATTTTACCACTTCTCTGAATTGAATTTTTAAAATCCGACATACATGGTTGTTATTAGTAAGTAAAATATGGTTTAATATGATGAGAATAATTTTTTATTAATAGTACCATTTGACTTTTATTTACCCCGGTTAATGATAATAGTGTAATTGAAGGTAAAAAGAATATTATAATAAGAAGAAATTAAGTTAACACTTGTCATAACATTATTGGATCATTCATGTCTAACCATGGGAATCATTTGGTCGATTTGGGGACCCCATGAAGCCACTTGGAAGTGATAATGACACTTATGATAAATTAATTTCATGTACAGAAAAAAATGACATAAACAAATATATTTTAGTAAATTAATATTTACATAAGGTTATATAAGTTATAATTTATAATATAAATACTCATAGAAATGAAAAAACAATTTCCTATATCATGGTATTTTTTTTTATAATTTTTAGAACTCATATAAATTAAATTATTTATGACACAATAATGATGTAGTGTTTACCTAATTAAAAATTGATTTAAAAAAATAAGATTATAAAGATTGAAATAATATCCAAAACCGGTCCAACACATATTAGATGAATTTATATAGAATATGACTCATCATATATTTGACTATAATTAGTTTTGGACATTTAAAAACCGAAATTCATTATATAATAAAATATTATTTTCACATTTTCCTAAATAACCCATCCCCACCTTATAAAAATCCATCAACTCTAACCCATTCGTCACACATCTCAATCCCATTGTCTCGTCCAGAAACTACCCAAATAAGTTCTCAAAATCCCTATATTCCACCTCGAATCTTTACCTTAGGCTTAAGGCACTTCATTAAGACCTTTTGGTTCTAACCAAAGGGAGTTACCTGATTTAAAGGTAACGCCTTCTCTTAAGTTATATTGTTATATTTTACTTCTCCAACCCCTTATACACATTTTATTCATTTATTTTATAACAACACAAGTATACTCAATATACTAGAATGATTTAATGAGAAGGATTCAATCTAAACTTGCACACACCTCTGTTTAATAGGTAATTAACATAGTGTTTTTGTGGACGACGAACTAATGCCTCACGTAATGATGATTATTCAAATATCTTCAACTGCCTCTCATGGTGGACATTATGTTGACCATATATTTATATATTATATATATTATATTTATATTATTTATATGATTCAGTTTTTTTCATTTATATAATACCTTTATGGTTTCCATAGTGGGTAAATATGATAATCTCATTTGAGGAAGTGCAGACTATTGCCTCTTTAAAGTGAAATGACTCATTCGTGCTTTATGAGGAACATATAAATGGTAGAGTTAATGAAATAATATATGATATTATACTATAATTATAATATAATTATGTATCATTATGTTTTTAGTCCATTAAAATATGAAATAGAAAAGGAAGTAGCATTCATGCGTATGTACGACTTACCTTCTCCACGAATGATGCATTTAATTCATTATATCCAAATGTTTTGTACTAATCTGAATAAATGTTTATAATAGATATATATGATATATATGATATGTAAATCACGAATATAATTATTGATATAATGAACTTTTGACCACATGTACAACTTGTAATTATAAGAAGTTCATTTTTACTCAAGTACCAAATATCGGCAAAATGACCATTATTAACTTAATGATTACATAATGTATATAACATTGTAATAATTGATATAAAAGGAATAATAATACTGAAAAAGGTTCTTAAGAAAGTATAAACTTACTTTCATTTATTATTAAAGAGATTAAAGAATGAAAGAGTCATGTCAGACACGAGGTATGGGACTTCGTCTAAATCTCCTTTCATTAAGGCATATTTTTTTAATACAAGAATTAATTTTATACGGTGTATAAACACCTTTTAATATTCATTTAATTCAAAGGAATAATTTTACTACAAAGCGTTTTACTAAACGACAAAATGGAACGTTTCTTTTAACGTAAGAGGTGACAACAACCTTTCTACCACCGTGAGTATTATTTTTTCTTTGGATTCATTAACAAGTCACAATGTTTTTAAAAATGGAATTAATACCATATAATATTTTATGTATTTTGGTATTGAAAATAATTTTTATATATATTTTTTATGTAAATATATTTAATTGATATATCATGATTAAAATGTGGACATATATTCTTTCCTTTATATTTGGTGTATGTGTTATTATTTTATATTGGTACTTGGTCATTTGAAGGGTGGTTACATGATAAAACAAATGATGGGTAGGGCTGCGATAAACGATTATGGGTGGTAACGTTTTATCCTCAAATGCATTAGGTATGGAAGTCAGCTGTATGGCTATTCAATTTAGTGTGTTTAGAAGTCGACCATATGGTTATTCCATTTAAGTATGTTTATATCCCAAGATACCATTATATGTTATGTGTTATTTATATGAGTTTTATGGTAATCATTTGGTTTAAAAAGGGTACGAAATGATCATTTATTCAGTGAATAGTATTTACAACTTCATACAGGTGAAAAGTATTACTTATGATAACATATTCATGGTTTACTAGATTTTTTGATAAAAATCTAATTGTTTTACTTTTTTTGTGTATCCCTTATTGATCTTTTATGCTCATGCCATGTTTTTCGAAATTTTTTCACATGAAATAATGTGTAATAGGGTCCTGTATGGTATCAAAGGAATGTCATGTTGTCTAAATCATGAAACTAGCCATGACTTTTTTTCAATAATTTTTATTTTGTGAAAAATATGGGAACTGAGTAGAACTGTCTACTTTGTAATTTTTGAGATGTAATTTAATTGTTATGACCTAATTTTCTAAAACTCTAAACCTGAGGAGATCCTAAATGTGAATTATTAACATAATTCATGAATATGAAATGTTTAAGGTCGACTCCTTATATATGGGGCATTTGTTATGTAACACAACATTTTTCTTTTTTTATGTGTATATACTATCCCATTAAATATAATATAATTAATAAATTTATTCCCAATATAGTAATGGGTTTAGGATACAATATATTGTTTTATCAGGATTGTTTATGATTGGACTTCTTATGTTGTAATAGTATTATATATATTTCAAGAAACTCATAATTTTTTTTATAATCTTGTTATGACAATAGAATACATATTTTCCATTCATTATACTCTCTTTATATACTCTATAATTCAATGTAATGTTTTTAATATAGATCATCAATATCCATCTCTTTGGTCGAAAAGCTTTTTTCATACAAACCTATGTTTTCAAAAAAATGTATGAATTTTTTTTATAATAATATATAAATTATTTTTAAGTAAATGTTAACATATTATTTTTTTAATAAAATTGAAAGGATTATTCATGTTTTTTGAAAAAATTCTTGTTTTTATTTTAATTAAAATATTGAAGAAATATCTATTTTAACGATTATTTCATAAATGAAATTTGATACCATAATGGCCATTTCTTTATTTAATACTCTGTTATAATTTTAAAACGCTACTTTTAATGATTTTTTAATAAAAATTTACATTAAAATGTTGGTTTTAATGTGGAAATGTTATTTTACTAAAAAATGTTCCATGTGATCTCTCAACATAATTCTCTTTATAAGATGTCATAAATTTATGTAAAATCGGTTGTTCTGTGGATATAAACCAAGGATTACATTTATAATCCATATTATATTTTTTATTGTCAAAATATTCTTATGAAACCCGTTTCTCTTCCATATAATATTACATGATAAAATTCATATGAAACCTGATTATTTTTTCTCAGGTAATTCCTAGATGAAATGATGAAATCATAATGAAACCTATCATTTTTTAGAGGTAATGATATGATGGAATGAATTTGAAATCCATTTAATTTCTTAGGTTATGATATGATAAATTTCATATTATCTTATGGAATAAATACATGTTATTTTTATTATTTGATGTTCGAGAACTATATCTACCTTGATTTTATTGGGTAAAGATGGATAACTCTTTAGTAAATATGTTATTCATGAACCTTATTAAATGATCAGAATGATATATGTTAACCTATTTACATATTGAGAATTTTATGTCTGATCCTGATTATATGTTCACAATATTATTCTTGAAATATTTAAATGTTCACAATGTTATTTGTATACCATACTTTCATATTTATAATTCTATGAATAATCATTTTTTCGTGCCCATAAGATTATGAGAGGACATAAATTAATATCCTTATCTAATTTACTGAAATTATTTGTTTTTATACATTGTCACAATGTTATGAGATTATGTATATGACAATAATATTTCTATTAGTCCAAATTTATGGTATCATGGATCATGTTTCTTAATTTTCATATGATACATGTTTTATGAACTTCCTATATTTATTCCATAAGTTCATATTATTATAATTCATTTCAAAGTTAGGATTGGAAAATGTTATGATCTAGTTCTTATACCGTTATGTTCATGTCATTCGTACATATATCGCTTATTTAATCTTCTGGGGTATCTGAGGTAACCCTTTATTATGTCTCTCTTCCCTAAATTATGAATAATGTTTTTACGTATTTTATGATAGATAATATTATTAAAGTTATTGATTTTTATTATATAAGTTGAATATATTTCCCAAAATAATATGATTTTGTACATACTAACCAAAGACATTAACCTACAATGGTTCTCATGGATTTTTTGTGTGTGATGTGTTAAATATTAATCTAAAAATATGTAATTACTATTTATGAAAATTCCTAGTCTCTATATCTGTTATTGGAATAAATTTTAGTTAGCCTTTTGAAATTTTTATTAAAAACATTATCGAGATTCCATGGTATATTTTTGAGGATATATCTATGGATAAATCTATGTATAAGTCTATGGATATGTCAAAATATTAAAAATGACATGTTATTTTGGTAAAGGGTAGAGAATATGGTTTCATGGAATTTCATCCTTTTCATCTTTCAAATTGTGGATGTGGATCTAGAGACAAGGTACATAGCAGTAATAAATCGAATAGGTGAACATTTATATGGACCTGATCCTCACATGGGGAACAAAAACGGGCCTTACTGCACCTAGTTTGACACTACCATGGAATATTCTTTTGAAATTCAAATACAATTAATGAAAAATATGAATATATTAAATAGATGATGAAAATGAATAACCTAGGATAAATGTAAGGTTTCATAGATTAAAAGTATGTTTCATTGTTTTAACATAATATTTGTAATTTATTATGAATATTTGGTTCTTCACAATGACCATTTTTTCTCATAGAATGATTTTCAGTTTAGTCAATGGTGGGAATGAAAAGGATTTAGACGAATGTTGGATGTGATAGAAAATATTATTATGAGAACCTAAATGGGATGATGGATGTAGGAAATAATATTTCTTTAGAGACCCAAATCTTGACGTACATGGACATTACATTACTTTTGCGGAATACTTAATACATAACAAAAACATACACTAAAGGACCGTAATAGTTTATTGTCTTTGGAAACATGAAACCTATTCTTTTAATCATGGTGATAGATCTTTAACATGTCCCATAAAGATCTTCCCCTTTTGTTTCCTTACCTAAAAACATTCTTTATATACTGGTGGAAAGAAAAAATAAAAAGGGTGAGCTCAAATGCTCAGTAAGGGTAAACATAGAGAACATAAAACAATCCATAAACATGTGAATGCAAAAAAAATGAATATAAAACCTAAACATCAAAATCTTGAGAGAATACATAAATCATGGAAGTATGTAAGGAATATATCACAAAGGAACATAAATCATGAGAAAATAGCATGAGAATAAAACATTTAATTTTGGAAAACCATTAAGCACATTATATTTTTCCATAGTAGCCAAGGCATTGCTTCCAAGACCATCTTAGTGGGAAATCTCCTTTCTGAATCGAGTTCAGTCCTTGTTCCATTCCTCTATCATTGAACCAGATTAACTAACCATTCCCGCCATGTCTATACCATGATATATAAATCTTTACCCAATACAGTGGTGGGAGATATAGGTCACACTCATCTCATAATTAAATCATTTTTACTTGTTCCACAAAATAAACATAAATCAATCATCATAACCCAAAGAATAAAATGGGTTTCATAAACATCATCCCATCGTAACACAATCCGTATAAAAAAATGGATATCATTTCATTATAAGAAATATCACACCATGTAAATAATAGTGTAATTATACATAAACATGCTATATAATTTCATCTTAGATAGAAAATAGTTTTTATAAAACACTTGAAATTAATTTTTGAGGAAAATATCATTTCGTCTTCAAAAATCATTTTCTTTTCACAAAATGCCATTCAATTTTAAAAGAAAAGGATTTTTTTGAAAATAATCATGAAATGTTGTGGAGGAAGCTTCATGAAAATAACTCTTTATGAAACTGTGAAAATCTATTCATGCCGTATAAGTTCAAAAAACATTCTCTTCATACTTTTGCCGGAAACGTTAAAAAAGGTCATCGTATGGTAATCAAATGAAATATTTATTCTATAACACAATGTAAAAGTCAAAGATGGGTAAAAATTAATTTAAACATACATGGGATAATATTGTACACTTTATGAAAAACATTTTTATGTACTTGGATGAAAAACTATAACCCCAGTAAATACTTACGTATTAGCAATCTCAGATAAAAACGAGATTGAAAAATTATCTCTTACCTTATTTTTTATATACTTTGTATGTATCCTAACCTCCTATATAATAATTTAAATAAAGTCATTGACTTATCAAAGAATAATATTCAGTGTTATGATATCATATACGGTTCACTTATGACGTTATATTACCCGTTCTTTTGTAAATTTCATGTTAAAGCAGCGTTTTGGGTAAAATTGTTTCATTTATCGTATGTGTTTCGACATGTTGTTCTTGATATTATTACTTATATCCTGATTTACTTATTTCCATAATTTAAAACATGATTTATATATAATATATACTCAGAATATAAATATATATGATAGATCGATAAATGGAATGAAATACACCGTTCAAGGAGACGGTCGACTTTATGTACGCATGAACACTGTTTTCATTTCCTAATTAAATTAAATGGAATTAAGTAAATGAAACATATATGTTCATAAATTTAGTATCATTGTTTTGTAATATATTTCATGATTATTTATTATATATACTTTGTAATCGTACATGAATGGTTAATCATGGAAAATGAATATCATCGCATTCATAGAGACGGTAGTCCGTCCGTACGCACGAGCGATGATATCATTCCCATGATCGTGTAATTGTATTGAAGTGTATGTATAATATTTAAGAATCAATAAAAATTTACAATAATAATATATAGTTATTTAGTTACACAATTATACCCATCCATGTAAGGTGGTGGTGGAAAACAAATTACACACGACGTGGAGACGATATTTCGTACGTACGCACACGCGGTGATTTCGTTTTCTGTTTGATGAATAGAAGATGAAATAGGTTTGTTTTATATTTATAATAACATATAATTATATGAGTGTTACTTATGTTATTAATTTATGATGAAACAAATAAAGAATATGAATTAGAAGAAGAAATAAATTGGAAAGAATCGGTAAAGGATATTACCTCTTCTTTGACTCGCCTCTTATTAACCAATTCTTAAGGTGCTAGAGTAAGTCATTTGAGGAGACCAGAACCTCTATAATGTTTTTAGGGAAGTTTATAAGGTAAATGGGAAAGGGTTGGACGATCTTGAAGGCTCAAAATTATGTAAATAGAAGATGGAGGAGGCTCCCTTTTTTATGGGAGAAGAGGGGCACCATTGGAAACCTCAAAAATATTAATTTATAATAAAATCAAACCCCACATAAAAACTTCAAAAATGACTCAAATCCGAACATATATGAGATAGGGTTGTAATAAAATCAACCAATAAGATTTATAAAAGTTGGTAATTTATTTTAAACATTTTCAACTTGATTTATCCTTTTTTATTCTATTTAATTTTATTTGTGGTTATAAGATTATAATTTTTAGATTATTATAAATAATTACTTATCTATTTTGAATTGTCCATAATTGGATTAATTATGACATTTTGAACCATATAGATTTTAATTTGTAATTGATAAAAAAATTTGTTATTTTTAAACAATTTTATGTTATGTTATTTTTATAAAATATCAATAGTGTCAATTTTGACACTATTCATTACTGGAATTTAAATAAAAACCACACATAAGATATGTTCTAACCAAAATATTAAATATATTACAAACATGTAATATTCATCCAAAAAAATCATGGGGAACATTAATTTGTTCATATATTATTTATTTTAATATTTTTTAAAACTATTTATTTGGTATATCTATTAATATAATAATTACTACAACATTTTTGTATAATTTTTTAATATAGATATTTTTTCATAAAAATTAAAAATAAAATCTTTTGTTGAATATAAATATAATAATATTCATAATAATATTTTTACAATAATTTATCATCTTAAAATGAAAACATTTAAATTTTTATATTTATTAAATTATGAAGGTGACATCTTTGACATCATTTAAAATAATATTATATAAATGTGATAATCAGTATTATAATGCTAAAAATGGCCCAAAAATCGACCCTTGGATGCTTAGGGTATATATATACTTGACCAATAATTTTTGGTCAAGTTTATAGTCCTTTTGATATGTATAGTTTTTTTAATGAATACTATATTATTGATTTTTTAATAAATAAACAATTTCTTCATCACCATTGTGTCACCAATAATGACAATTTTTTAATCCCTAAAATTTATAAAAAAATTATCATGATGTAGATAATTATATTAGCTTTTTGTATACTATTCATGTTCGATGTTTCATGAAGTTTATTACAAAATTAAAATTATTATACTTATAAGATTTAAGAGAGTGACATGTTGTCACTTTCTTTGGTTTTAATAATAAATAAATTATTTTCATGGTCATAATTCCTTAAAATTAATCTAATCCGACCATTAGGTGATATGGGTTGAATTTTAGTCATCCGAAATAATTTTTTCATGTGTTCGTGTAGTTTTATTATATTAGGTTTACCCTTAATTACCCGATTTATCTTTAACTAAAATAAATAAAAATTACCGTATTTACTATTCATATTATCAAAAAATTAAAACTAAACTATTAAAATAATTTGGACCCACATATTCCAAATATGGAATCCATTTTTCAATATTAAAAACACAGAAGTTTCAGTAATTAAATAAAAATTTATCCTGTTGTTAGGAAAATAGGTTTTAAAAGTTAAAATATTTCCAAAGATTGAAATGTTTTTACCTTTGAATTCGATGTAAATTTAATATAATAATATAATTTAAATTAAATGGTAAAAATATATTCTATTTACACTTTAAAACCCTTAAATATTATAATTTAAGCATATAGATTATTACGATGAAAAAAGTTGTTTTTAATTAAAATATAGCGTGTTTTTACCATTCATTAAAATATGGAAGTTATCAGAATAATATGAAAATTATATCCAAAGTAAATTTTTATATCCTAATTTCCAAGAAAAATATTATTTTGTCAAATTTAACTTATAAACATGTCAAAAACTAGATTTAAGGTGGGTGCACCATCAAAAGGTAGAAAAACAGTATTTTTTAAAAAATACTTATTTTACCCGAAAAATTTATTTTGTTCTCATACCTTGTTCTGGAAAATGTGTAAGATGAATAATAATGTTATAAAACTCAAAATATAGTAAATACTATTCATAATGACTGGTCCATAATAATATTATAACAATATATCGTTGTTTAGTGAAACCCAGTATTGCGTACTACACACGCTATCGAGGAAAGGTCGTGATTGCGTGAAATGCAAGAAAACTGAAGAATGTGTGTAGGGAAAGCTCTCTTTGGTGTAGAGTACAAGAAATAAATGAAATTAAAAATAATAATTCCCATAAAATTCTGGTTTGTTACATTCTACCCCCCTTAAAATTAATTTCGCCCTCAAAAATCATCGGGGTTTTAAATGGTTTACTACTTGAATGTTTCTTTCATAGAAACCCAGATCGTAAAAAGAAATACTAAAACATAATTTTAAAAAGTGATTAATGAAACATATCGATTACCCAAATTAACTCATCACTGGGTTTCCAAATAGGATAACATTGGTGAAAATATGGATATGAAAGAAAAATCTAACCATCGAGTTCTGATGGAGAGTGGTAGAGAACATCGCTTTAAAAAAGACAACAATCACAAAGCCATAATTTTTTGATGATCTAAGGTACCATATGATTCATCAGAAATAATTGCACTGGGACAACAATTTTGGTTTTCAAGATGATTTCCTAAAAGTTGAAGAATTTGAATTAGAAGAAATACTTACTTTATTTCGGTACAATCTCAGCATTTTTCGTGCCTTGAACAACTTCCACTTAAAATCTTAAAGAAATGAAGTTGAATTTATCATTCATGAATTGTTAGAAGATCATGTGAATGAATGATGGGTCACAACATCTGTCTCAAACAACATTTTAACAAAATTTATCAAATATACATAAGTCCATCTATGGTGAGGTTAGTCGTATATGATTCCAAAAATGAAATTATACTTCATCTATCATACCGCTTAATAAAATAAAACTAGTTTCTACTAACCAGGGAATTCTTATAGGCCAGTGGTAGGCAATAAAGGCATGTCACACTTTAGTTGTGGGTTCAATTCCCAGAACCTTGTTAGATGTAATAGGTTGTCTCTCGTCCTGTAGGTTGTATTTTTTCTAAAACTTCACTATTATAACATTAAAGAAATAATATAAAAAAAATTTCTATCCTTAAACAATACTATCTGATGTCCAACATAATCTATTCCAATCTTTAGGCTTATCCAAAATACATATGTCCAATCTGATTGTATAAATAAAATGATTATTTGAAATGTCACTTAACAAGTACGTGAATGCCATCATTTATCCCCCATATATCATAAGATATATATTGTTGGTCACATTCCAAACATGTGTATACATTAATCATGTATTCTTTTGAAACATGAATTACCATAGAACATTAGTTAAAACATGAGTGTTGTAAAAAGTTAAATCATTCAATATACCAAAATCAAAAAATACTATATACTCAAACCATGATATCACTTAGTCCATATATCAATCATGAGCTCATGAATACTATCAAACAATTTATTTTCTCCTTATCAATTTTTTATTCTAATGTTATCTGTATTCCAAAATATTTTAATTACTTTTAATGGTTACCGGTACCATATAATTATTGAAAACCATAATAAACCAATATATAGATATTCCAATATTCCATAGTACTATAAATTATATTCCACAACATTACTTTAGAATCCCGGTACATAAACACACAATCATTCCACTATATCATTGTCATACTCAACAACGCCAATAGTGATAGCATGTGTCTTCACTTTGTCTATTGCCTTAAGAGGTTTCTCAATTCGATCATCATTATCTCTTGGATTCATGAAATTATTAGCATAATGCCCCATTTCCTTGCACTTGAAGTATTAATGTGTTGGTGGAGCGTTCATTGTAGTCTTTTCTCTATTCACGTCATTAAAACATTATTCCCATTACTTCGGCACTAAGCTGCTTGATGACCTTCTTTTTCACACTTGAAACATTTTCTAGTACCTTTTAGACAATCTCCACCATGCTTCTTTCTACACATTGAGCATAAAGAAACATTCACCTTCTTTTCACCATTGTTCTGAGGTTTTTCCTTGAACTCCATCTTTCGTTTCATGTCAAAACAATGATATGGATATGTTACACCAACTTCTAGTTCTACCTTGATAGCACAATAAACAATTTCATCCTAGATACTAAAGTCTCTTATAGCTAATTCCCTACGAAGACTTGGTTTTAATCACTGAAGAATCGATCAACTATACTTTCAGGTTGGATGATAATGCTAGATTCATACCTTTCATGTCTTGTAAAATTCGCTTCGTATATACCAGCATATTCATCATACTTCTACTTAAGCTCATGGAACCCCTTTTCCATATTTTTTCAAAGAATAATAGGGAAGTTCTTATTGAAAAATAGGTTATTGAACTTGTCCCATTCCATGGATTCAATTTCATCTTGGGGCCTTGTGTTCTTAATTAGAGTCCACCACTGGTTTTCTTCACCTTCTAAATGGTAAACATCTAAAATTACTTTTTCATGTTCTAAACAGTGATGTATGGAAAATATCTTTTCAATGGTACTGATCCATTTTTCAACAACAATTGTATCAGAAGACCCATTGAAAGAAGGTGGACGTTGCCTCATTAAGTACTCAATAGAATATTGTTCCCTTCTCTGATCATTTGGAAATCCATAATTATTCGTAGCTTGTGTATGTATAGAAATAAGATTTTTCACTCCATCTCCCATCACATTTGGTTTGTTTAGGAGGAAAATCATTTCATTGTCCATTACATTGATCAAAACGGTTCCTTCGGGTTCCAGCCATCCTCTAAAACCCCAAAAGAACAGTGTGAGAGGAAAAAATAATGCTAGAAAAACAACATAATAAAGGGTGAGTAACATCAATATCTAAAATCTTAGTTTTAGTTCTAATATCATTACCATAATTCTAGGACTATAACATATACTTATACATAACCTTAGGGATATCTCTAGCCATACCTTATAAATATCTATAGGGATCTCATTAAAGTTCTTGGATCCTATTTTCCAAAGGCTGACTAAACCGAACCTCGGATACCAACAGTAGAGACCCAAAGCTTGACGTACATGGACATTACATTACTTTTGCGAAATAATTAATACATAACAAAAACAGACATTGAAGGTCTGTAATAGTTTTGTTTTTTGGAAACATGGAACATAATCTTCTAATCATGGTGAATGATCATCAACATCTCCCATAAATATCTTCCCCATTTTATTTCTTACATAAAATCTTTCTTTATATCCTTGGGAAAGAAAAAATAAAAAGGGTGAGCTGAAATTCTCAGTTAGGGTAAACATAGGAAATATAAAACAATCCATAAACATTTGAATGAAAAAACATGAACATAAAATCTATAAATTAAAATCTTGAGGAAAGACATAAATCTTGGAAGTACGTAAGGAATATATCATAAAGGAACATCAATGATGATAAAATATCGTGGGAATAAAACATGTAATTATGTAAAACCATTAAGAGCATGATATGATTTCCGTGGTAGCCAAAGAATTTCTTCCAAGGCCATCTTTGTGGACAAATTCCCTTTTTGAATCGTGTTCACTCCTCATTCCAGTCCTGTATCACTGAACCAGATTAACATACTGTTCCAGCCATTACTATCTCATGAGATATAAATCATTACCCAATGCATTAGAGGGATCTATAGATCCCACCCATCTCATAACGAAATAATTCTTATTTATGCCACAAAATAAACATAAATCACTCATCATAACCCAAAGACTAACATGGGTTTCATAAACATCATCACATCATAACAGAATCCATATAAAACAAATTGATATCATTTCATCATAAGACAAATCATTCCATGTATTTAATAGAGGCATTATTTATAAAAATTCTAAAAAATACCATCTTAGATGGAAAATAGTTTTTATAAAACACTTGAAATGAATTCTTGAGGAAAATATCCTTTCTTCTTCAAAAATCATTTTCTTTTCAAAAAATGCCATGAAATTTTAAAATATAATGATTTTTTTGAAAATAATCATGAAATCTAGTGGAGGAGGCTTCATGAAAATAAGGATTTATAAAACCGTAAAAATCGATTCATTCCATATAAGTTAAAAACACATTCTCTCGTACTTTTGCCGAAAAGTTAAAAAAGTTCATCATATGGTAAACAAAAAAAATATTCCTTCCATAACACAATGAAAAAGTCAAATATGGGTAAAAATTAATTTAAACTTACATGTAATAATATTAAAAACTTTATGAAAAATATTTTTATGGACATTGATGAAAAATATAACCCTAGTAAATACTTACGTATAAGCAATCTCGGATAAAAATGAGACTGCAAAATTATCCCTTACCTTATGTCTGAAATGCTTCGTATGTATCTGAACCACCTGTATGATGATTTAAATAATTTAATTAACTTGTTACAGAATCATATTAATTGTTATAATATCATATATGGTTCAATTATGTCTTTATATTACCTGTTCTTTTGTAAATTCATTGTTAAATCTGTGTTTTGGGTAAAATCATTTCATTTATCGTAGGTGTTTCGACATGTTGTTCTTGATATTAATACTTATATACTGATTTAATTATTTCTAGAATTTAAAACATGATTTATATATAATATATATTCAGCATATAAATATATAAGATAGATCGATAAATGGAATGAAATACACCGTTCATGGAGACAGTAGGCCGTACGTACGCATGAACACTGTTTTCATTTCCTTATTGAATTAAGTAAATGAAACATATATATTCATAAATCTAGTATCATTATTATGTAATATCTTTCATGATTATTTGTTATATATACTTTATAATCATACTTTAATGGTTAATCATGGAAAATGAATCTCATCGCGTTCGTAGAGACAGTAGTCCGTACGTACGCATGAGTGATGATATCATTCCCATGATCGTGGAATTGTATTGATGTGTATGTATAATATTTTAGAATAAATATCACATTAAAATAATAGTATATAGTTATTTATTTACACCATTATACCCATCCAATAATGGTGGTGGTGGAAAACAGATTACACCACGGCGTGGAGACGGTATTTCGTACGTACGCACGCGCGATGATTTCATTTTCTATAGGATGGATAGAAGATGAAATAGAGTTGTTTAGTGAAACCCAGTAATACCTCTTCTTTGACGCGCCTCTTATTAACCTATTCTTATGGCACAATAGTTGTTCTTTTGAGGATACCAGAACCTCTATAATGATTATATGGAAGTTGAGAATGGATATGGGCAGGGATGGAATGAGTTTGTAGGATTAAAATCATGTAATGAGAAGAGGGAGGAGGTGCCCTTTTATAAGGGAGATGAGGGGCACCTTTGGAAACCTCAGAAATATTGATTTATAATAAATTCAAACCCCACATAAAAACATTCAAAATGACTCAAATCCAAACATAGATGAGATAGGGTTGTAATAACATCTACCAATAATATTTAGACATTTTGGTAATTTATTTTAAACATTATCAACTTGATATATCCTTATTTAATCTATTTAATTTTATTTGTGGATATAAGATTCTAAATTTTAAATTGTTATAAATAATTACGTATGTTCTAGGAATTTCCCATAATTGGATTATTTATGAAATTTTCGACCGTATAAATTTTAATTTTTAATTTTTAATTATTTCTATGATTTTTAAACAATTTTATATTATGTTATTTTTATAAAATATCAATAGTGTCAATTTTGACATTATTCATTATTTGAATTTAAATAAAAACCACACAGAAGATTTGTTCAAAAAAAATATATAATATATTCATAACATGTCATATTCATCAAAAAAATTCATTGGGCACAAAAACTTGTTCATATATTTGTTATTTTAATATTTTTTGAAACCATTTATTTGGTACATCTCTTAATAAAATAATTACTACAACCGTTTTTTATAATTATTTAATATACATATCTATTGCATAAAAATTTAAAATAAAATCCTATGATGAATATATATATATATAATACCTTTAAAAATAGTATTTTCACATGAATTTATCATCTAAAAATCAAAAAAATTTAATTGTTATATTTATTAAATTATGAAGGAGGCATCTTTGACATCATTTAAAATAAAATAATATAAATTTCATAATCAGTTTTATAAGGATACAAATGGTCCAAAAATTGACCCTTGTATTCTTAGGGTATATATATACTTGACCAATGATTTTTGGAAAGATTATTTTCCTTTTGATAGGTATTTGTTTTTTAAGAAAAACTATATTATTGATTTTTCACTATATAAACAATTTCTACATCACTATTGTGTCACCATTAATGACAATTATTTAATCCCTGAAAATTATAAATAAATTCTCATGATGTATATAATTTCATTATCTTTCTGGAGACTATTCTTGTTCTATGTTTCATAATTTTTATCACTAAATCAATATTATTATACTAATAAGATTTAAGAGAGTTAAATGTTGTCACTTTCATTGGTTTTAATAATAATTAAATTATTTTCATGGTCAAAAGTCCATAAAATGAATCTAATATGATAAATAGGATATATTGGTCAACGTTTATTCATCCAATAGAATTTTGGAATGTTTTAGGGAAATTATATAATCTTAGGTTTACCCTTAATTACCCGATTTATCTTTAACTAATGTAAATACAAATTGTCGTAGTTTCTATTCATAATATAAAAAAAATAAAAGTAAACTATTAACATAATTTGTACCCACTGAATACAAATATGTAATTCATTTTTCAAAATTCAAAAAGAAATGCAGTAATTAAATTAAAATTTATCCCGTTGTTTAGAAAACTGGTTTTAAAAGATAAAATATTGCCAAAGATTGAAATGTTTTTACATATGAATTCAATGTAAAATTAATTGTAATAACATAAATTACATTAAATGGTAAAAATCTATTCTATTTGTACTTTAAAACCATTCAATATTATAATTTAACCATCTAAATTATTGTGATGAAAAAAGTTGTGTTTAATTAAAATATTGCGTGTTTTTACTATTCATTAAAATTTGAATGTTATCAAAATAATATTAAAAATTTATCAAAAGTAAATATTTATATCCAGATTTCAAAGAAGATTTTTATTTTGTAAAATTTAACTTATAAACATTTAAAAACAAGATTTTAAGTGGGTGCGCCATCAGAAGGTGGAAAAACTGTATTTTTTTTAAAAATACTTATTTTACTTGAAAATTTTATTTTATTCTTATAACATGTTATATTAAATGTGTAAGATGAATAATAATGATATAAAATTAAAAAGGTAGTTACTAATATTCATAAATTCTTGTCCATAATAATATTATAACATTATATCGTTGTTTAGTGAAACCCAGTATTGCGTATTACACACGCTATTGAGGAAAGGTCACTATTGCGTGTATTGAAAGCCAAGTTAGGGATGCGTGTAGTGCAATCTCCATTTTTTGTAGTATAAAAGACAACAATGTAATTAAAATGAATAATTCTCATAAAATATCGGGTTGTTACATTCTTCCCCCCTTAAAATGAATTTCGCCCTCGAAATTCGTTGGGGTTATAAATGGTTTAATACTTGACAGTTTCTTTCATAGAAACCCACAACGTAAAAAGGAATACTAAAACATAATTTTAAAAATTGATGTTTGAAACATATCGGTTACCCAAATTAACTCATCATTGGGTTTCCACATAGGAGAACATAGTTGAAAATATGGATTTGGAAGAGAATCCTAACCATAAAGTTATGATGGATAATGGTAGAGAACATGGCTATGAAAAAGACAACAATCACAAAGCCATAAATTTGTGATGATCTAAGGTACCATCTGGTTCTTTGGATATAGAGGCACTAGGACAAAATTTTTGGTTTTCCGGATGTTTTTCCGAAAGTTGAAGAATTTAAATTAGAAAAAATATTTACTTTATTTCTGTACAATGTCAACATTTTTCGTGCCTTGAACAATTTCCACTTCAACCCTTAAAGAAATGAAGTTGAATTTTTCATTTGTGAAGTGTTAGCCGATCATGTGATAGAATGATGGGTCACCCCATCTGTCTCAAAAAAAATTTAGAAAAAGTTATCAAATATACATAATTCCATCTATGGTGAGGTTAATCGTATATGATTCCAAAAATGGACTTGTACTTCATCTATCATACCGCTTAATAAAATAAAACTAGTTTCTACTAACTAGGGACTTCCTGTAGAACAATGGTAGGAAATAAAGGAATGTTGCACTTCAGTTGTGGGTTCAATTCCCACAACCTTGTCCGACGCGACAGGTTGTCTCTCGTCCTGCAGGTTGTCTTCTATCTAAAACTGCACTATTATAACATTACAGACATAATATCGAAAAAATATTTTCTATCCTTAAGCAATAAAATTTTATGTCCAACATAATTGATTCCAATATTTAGTCTTATCAATAATACATATGTCCAATCTCATAGTATAAAGAAAACGATTACTTGAAATGTCACATAACAATCACATGAATGCCATCATTTATCCCCCATATATCGTAAGATATATCTTTTTGGTCACATTCCGAACATGCGAATACCTTAAGCATGTATTCTATTGAAACATGAATTATGATAGAAACATAGTGAAACAATGAGTGCTGTCAAAAGTTAAATCTTTCCACATACCAAAATCCAAAAATTCTATATACTCAAACCAAGATATCACTTAGTCCATATATCAATCATGAGCTCATGAATACTATCAAACAAATTATTTTTTCATTATCCCTTTATTATGTGCATAACATCTGCTTTCTAGAATATTTGAATTACTTTTCATGGATAACGATAACATATAATTATTGAAATCAATAATAAACCAATACCTAGATATTCCAATATTCCACGGTACTATAAATTATATTCCACAACATTATTTTGGAATCCTGTTACATAAACACATAATCATTACACTACATCGTTGTCATACTCAACATCGCCAATAGTGATCTCATGTGACTTCCAATTATACTTTGCTTTATAGGTTTCTCACATCTATCATCCTTAACCATTGGATTAGGTCATTGATTAACATAATGCCCAATTTCCTTGCACTTGAAGCATTTAAGTGTTGGTGGAGTGTTCTCTGTAGTCTTTTCTCTAATCACGTCATTAGAATCCTTTTTCCCATTACATCGTCACTCAGCTGCTTGATTACCTTCTTTTCCACTCTTGAATCATTTTCTAGTACCTTTAAGAAAATCTCCACCATGCTTATTTCAACAATTTTATCAGAAAGAATCATTCACCTTTTTTCACAATTTTTCTGAGCTTTTTCCATGAACTCCATATTTGTTTTCTTGTCAAAACCATGAGATAGATATGTTACACCAACTTCTAGTTCTACCTTGATATCACAATGCACAATTTCTTCATAGGTACTGAAGTCTTTTATAGTTAATGCCTTTCGAAGACTTGGTTTTAAGCCACTGAAGAATCGATCAACTTTACTTTCAGGTTGGATGATAAATCTAGATACATACCACACATGTCTTGTAAAATTTGCTTCGTATATACCAACAGATTCATCATAATTCTACTTAAGCTCAAGGAACTCCTTTTCCATCTTTGTTCGAAGAATACGAGGGAAGTACTTACTTAAAAACAAGTTCTTGAACTCATCCTATTCCATGGATTCAATTTAATCATGGGGCCGTGTATTCTTAAATAGAGTCCACCACTGGTCTGCTTCACCTTCTAAACGGTAAACAACTAAATTGACTTCATCATCTTCTAAATAGCGATGTATAAAAAATATCCTTTCAATGGTACTGATCCATTATTCTGCAGCAAGTGGATCATAATACCGATTGAAAGAAGGTAGATGTTGCCTCATGAAGGACTCAATAGAATATTGTTTCCTTCACTGATCATTTGGAAATCCATAATGATTCATAGCTTGTGTAATTATAGAAATAATATTTTTCACTCCATCTCCCATCACATTTGATTATTCAGGAGGACAATCATTACATTGTCCATTACATTGATCAATACGGTTCCTTCGGGTTCCATCCATCATCTAAAACCCAAAAAGATTAGTGTGAGAGGTGAAAATAATTCTAGGAAAAAAATATAATTAAGGGGGAGTACCATTAATTTATAACATCATAAGTTTAATTTTAATATCGTTACCATAATTCTAGGACTATAACCTATACTTATACTTAACCTTAGGGACATCCCTAGGCATACCTTAGAAATATATCTAGGGATCTCTCTAAAGTTCTCGCATCCTAGTTTCCAAAGGTTGACTAATCCGAACCGCTGATACAAACTATAGAGACCCAAATCTAGAGATACATGAACGTTACATTACTTTTAAGGAATACATAATACATAACAAAAACAGACACTAAAGGACCATAATATTTTAGTGTCTTTAGAAACATGGAACATAAACTTCTAATCATGGTAAATGATTTTCATCATATCCCATAAAGATCTTTCTCTTTTGGTTTCTTAACTAAAAACGTTCTTTATATCCTGGGGAAAAGAAAACATAAAAAGGGTGAGCTCAAATACTCAGTAAGGGTAAACCTAGAGAACATAAAACAATCCATAAACATTTGAATGCAAAAACAAGAACATAAAATCTAAACAACAAAATCTTGAGCATAGACATAAATCTTGGATGTAGATAAGGAATATATCATAAAAGAACATCAATCATGATAAAATAGCCTGGGAATAAAACATGTAATTGTTTCAAACAATTAAGAAAATGACTTGACTTCCATAGTTTCCATGGAATTTCTTTTAAGACCATCTTACTAGACAAAGTCCCCTTCTAAATCGAGTTCACTCCTCATTCCAGTCTGGTATCTGTTGGCGCCAAAATATGGCACGAAAGGAAGGCATGAAAAAGGCTGGCGCGCTGCCTTGAGAAGCCCCGATGGGAAGCACCGACATGAAGCCCCGACGCGAATCACCGACGCGAAGCCCCGATGAGAAGCGCCCCAATCATTGTGGCCTCACGGAGCTCCAGAGGCGGTAACGCTCTGCGAACGCATTTGACTTTTGCGAGCCCGCCGCGAAGCTCCAGAGGCGGTAACGCTCCACAAACGCATTTGATGTTCGCGAGCCCGCTGCGAAGCTCCAGAGGCGGTAACGCTCCGCAAATGCATTTGAAGTTCGCGGGCCCACCGCGAAGTTCCAGAGGCGGTAATCCTCCACGGACGACGTTGACATTCGCAGGAGCGCCGCGAAGCACCTGAGGCAGCGCGCGAGTTCTGCTTCGCGGCGCCCCTTGCCTATAAATACTGGACTCCCCCTTAGTCCCAGAGGATGGACAATCTGACCTTTCGGCTTCTCCTCTCCCGAATCGCGAAGCACTCTTTGCCCCGGGAATCATGTGCTCCGCAAGGTACTTCTATTTCACGGGCCACCTTTTCTTTGTCTTGTTTTGAGCCCCTCTTCCTAGAGGGATGCCCTTCGGGAAGCTCAAGGGCATTCGCGAAGGAAGGGGATTCCCAAGGGAACCCGGGCAGCAGCGGAGCATTCATACTTCGCGAAACACCCAAGCTGCACTCGTTATCCCTATGCTAAGGCAGGATCGCTACACATCGCGAAGCACACTACTTCGCAGGACCCTACTTCGCGAGGCACCTCTTCTTCGCGAGGCAGTGCTCCGCGAACACTGTTCCACTTCGTGAAGCACCTTCCACTCACGCCTATTCCCCATGATAAGGCCAAGGCACTCCACTTCACAAAGCACACTCCTTTGCTTAGAAATTCATCTTCCCTTGCAACCCTCCAGGTTTGTACGATGTGATTTCAAAGTCCCATGGGCAATACCAATCATACCGTTGCTTCGCATAATGTTTCTTCGTATAGGAATGCTAACGACTATTTCTTCTTCACATAGCCACGCTAACGTGGACCCCTAGATGGTTCGTTCCACACCTCCCATTGACCATGGCCTTACTGGTACCTTCCCTTCCCCAAGGACCAGGGGGTACCGGTTATGTATGTCCTAGGGGGGAAGAGTGAACCCACCTCGTCCGAGCTGCATGACGTTAAACTGCCAAGAACGACGTCCTCAACACATGACGTTAAACTGTGACCCGACCTCGTGCCTCTCACGAAGGGTCCCCCCACCTCAAACATTCTTTATACCACTCATCTCCACAGGAATGGAATCACCCATCCACAAGGGGTGAAACCCTCTTTATTGGAGTGGCGTATGTTCATAGGAGAAGGGGGACCCTAGTTCCCCAATGGATGGCTGCACCTCTGCATCTCCGTACTTCCCCACTACTAATGTCAGTGGAGGGTGTGATAGGAAACGAGGAACCTCCCATCCCTGGTCCCAAATCCCTCTTTCGCTGTGCTTTGCAGCACCACGGGCCTCCATCCTGGAGTAAGTCCCAGCACCATGGGCCGCCTAATGCGTAAGCCCCTCTTTGCTTCTCACGGATGCATCCTTCGCGACATGATCGTCAGGTCCTTGCAACCTCTTTTTTCTCACACTGAGCAAGACTCAAGTGGGCATAGAGTGAGCACCGACCGTGATCCCCACCCACAGCGAACTACGAGGACATTGATCCATGTCATGGCATGGTACGTAGGAAGCCTCCATGAGGTTCAATCCACATTGCTCGGTCGTCCATTCACGTCGAGTTTCTCCCTCATCCAGCATGATGTTAAACTGTATCCCCCCATTTTCCGCATGACATTAAACTGCACACCCATTCCCACCTGAACTATGAGGTCTTTGATCCATGTCAAGGAATGGTACGTAGGAAGCCTTCCAGAGGTTCAAGCACACCACTCATTGGACCAAGGTCCACTTTCACGTCGGTTCACTGACAAAGCCCCATATGAACTACGAGGTCTTTGATCCATGTCAAGGCGTGGTACGTAGGAAGCCTCCACATGGTTCAAGCCCACCAGTCATCCAATTAACGTCGAGTTCTACCTGCGTCCAACATGACGTTAAACTGTATTCCGCAACCCGAACTACGAGGGCTTTGATCTGTGTCAAGGCATGGTACGTAGGAATCCTCCTAGAGGTTCAAGACCATCCCCCATCGGACCAAGGTCCCTCATTTACGTCGTTCCACCGACACCCAATGCCATTCGTTTATTCACGTCAGGGTCCACTATCGTCCTGCATGACGTTAAACTGTATTCCATCACTCCTTTGAACTATGAGGACATTGATCCATGTCAAGGCATGGTACGTAAGAAACCTTCTCAAGGTTCAAGCCCACCACGAGTGGACCCATGGGTCTACTTTCACATCGGTTCACCGATGAAACCCTTTGAACTACGAGGTCTTTGATCCCTGTCAAGGCATGGTATGTAGGAAGCCTCCCCGAGGTTCAAGCCCATCTCTCATCAGACCAAGGTCCACCTTCACGTCAGTTCGCTGACGCATCAGACCAAGGTCCACCTTTATGTTGGTTCGCTGACGACATTCATCGGGTCAACGTCCACCTCCACGTCAGTTCACCGGCACCATCCCGAACTACGCGGACTTTGATTCCCCACCACGGGGATACGTAGGAAGCCTCTTCAAGGCTCAAGACCAACTTCACCGTCGCCCCTACGATGGTCCCATTTCACTCCCCCTCCACTCCATTCATCCACCTACCACCCATCCTGATTCTCGCCCGAACCGTCATATCTCGGTGAGACCATGCCGATACGCTCCTCTTCACAGCCGCCCATGGGGTAGTCCCGGTATCGGCACCCCTTCAAGGGAAACCCCTCAATCCCATCTATTCCAGCTAATGCTCTGATCGGGTTGATCAGTCTCTGCTAGACGTTAAACTTGCGGTGTACCCTGTGTTAAACATGGGAAGCTGAGGAAAACATCAGATATGTGTCTATGACATATAATTACCCACGCTCGATGTGGGATGCCTCGGGCTTCCACACCCTTGAGAAGCCCTGTGACCAGGGATAGTAGACAGACATGCCAGGTTCCCCAGCATCCAGACACGCTACTGATGCCTCAACGTGACTACTCCCCCGACTGAAGGATACTGCCCTGACATGACCCTTTGGAATGTCCCGACAGAAGCAGTGTAATTAACCGGCGTCTATGGAAACATGGCACTGGGAAGAGTTTCATGAACTACGTATTAAATATAAGAGGGAGACCCAAACTAGGTGACGAGTTCTAAGGAGGAATCCACAGAAGGAGAAACTGACATCCCATCATCTCGTTTCAATCAACGAGCAGACATCCTTGAATAAGGAGCGAATGCCGCCCGCCATTGGAAAGCGGGAATGAGGGGCAACAGCAGCGCGCCCTCCACGGACGGATGTGCGAGCCCCGACGAAAGCGTCGGAAACAGAAATGATGAACCCGACGTGAAATCCTTCTCCTCAATATGGGGATTAGTATTGTTCGAGACACCAGTAGATTGATGTGTCACCGGATCCAGATATCTGGTGCCTGGTCCTGCCAAGCGAATAGCGGGCCTGTCGCGAAACTCACCGGAAGTCGGGGCAGTAGAACATGGTGCACTCCGTTCTACAGCATGTTGGCGTGGATCCTTCTTACAGATGTGGAGAATGGAAGGACGCTGGGCACTGGCTGTTAATCCTTTTCCTCTCAGTGCTGATGAGTTGATCCCTTCGTTTCTCAGGAACCAGGTTTCTATTACAGAGACGCGATCACCGCCCGCTAGCCTATGCAGGGGCCGGGGAAACATCACCACAGCCACCCCACATGGCACCACTACCTCCACGAAGGCCGCCACATCGCGTAATACGGGGTGCCCACGTCCCCTTTCCCCATCAGAGGTCATCCAGTGAAGGGTGATCAACAACCTCGTGCGCAGGTACGAGGAAGAAGGGGTCATCCCAACTCAGGATATGGCCCTCCTGGACCTAGAATCCTCCAGGCCCCGCAGTCAATGCCACCCTAACAGGATGCGCTGGGATCCCTTTCTCCCCCCCCCCCCCCAACATTCAACCGTTTCGGGAGCTTGTCCCCAGAACGCCTTGACGACTCCTCGCCTTACGCTGAAGAGGCGGGCGCCATCCGGCTCAGCCCGATCAAGGCCCCGACCAAAGGGCACTAGGTGAGAGCTCCCATCCGGCTGCATCAGCACTACCGTCCGACTCTATAGGAAGAGCAGGCAGGTCATGCCCCTACACCACCTGCACCAGCTCGCCTGACCCGACGTCAGCCCCAGGCCCGGGCTGAGGACGCTCGCCCTGGCACGTCGACGTCGACAGCTACAGTGTCCCGAGCCACCGCCGAAGTGCATCATAAAGCCCCTGAATACACTGAGCAGGGGCACTCCTTCACCCAACCAGGATCGAGAACCCAACCGCCCCACGAGCAGGCTGGGTTAACTCTCCGGGTTAAGAGCCCAAGTGGTGATCGCCGCGAACTAACCCGCGGTGATGTCACCCCGTATGGAGGCCCTCCCCGTACCACTACTTCACAGAGCGTGGGCCTTCCCCGCTCCGAAGTTCATCATGGAGGTATGCCTTGTGCTACCCCCATCCCGAAGGAAGACCTGCCCCGCGGCAGTGACGCTCGGCGCAGAAACCTTTCCTGCGCCCACTATACCGAGTATGGAGTCCATCCTCCTACCCCTGACCGCCGATATGACGTCACTGCCCATCCAGTCCTTCTCCAACGTGGGGGTCCCCCTACGTCCTCTCTGCGACTGACGAAGGTCCTCCTCGCCCCAACAACTCGAGGAGTGAAGTTCAGCCTCGCTCCGCCCGCATCGACCATGGAGGTCCTCCCCATGCTCCTGCCGATTCCAACAGAGGCTCCGCCCACATGGGTGTTGTTCATGTAGGTCCTCCCCACGTACCCTTCGACATTTTCCTCAGTGCCCCTCGCACCCCGGCTATCTGGAGTGGGGGCCCTCTCCGCCACGGCGCCAGCGCCGCCCCGAGACTGCCTGATAGGGATCAACCCTGTCCCGAAGAGCCACCCTAGGGCAGGAGAGTGGGTCGTCACCGCCACAAGAAGAATCCTGGGAAGGCCCAGGTGGAGATCAAACCTGGCCGCTTCTCCGATTCTGAAGCAGAATGCGACTCGGCCATGGAACCTTCCCCCCACTCCTCCGTATCAAGGACTGGAGCAGGAACCAGACGCGTTAGCCTCATTCTCCCATAATATGAGGTCCACCAGATTCCCATATCTCTCCACAGTTACATCCAGGAGGAATAAATCTTGGGAATTCCGCAGGTCTCGACCGCGCAATCATCGCCATCGTCACCAGAAGCACCCTCTACCTCTACTAGAGATGAGCTATTTTCGGGGGCCAATGGCGGTAGAGTGATGACATGACCTGTCGCCAGTAGCCGCGACTCATGTGCCAGATGCTGTGGCTATCATCCCATCGTATCGTGACATCATGGCCATGTCACCTTGCTCTTCAGAGGATGGACCTGAATTAGACGGCCAGTCAGCTCGCTCACCATTTTCTCCGCCACCGAGTTTGTTATCCAAGAGGTCCGCCTCGGTACCGCTACCGGTCCCCCAGCCACCCCCGGTTGACGAGTGGGGCAACACAGGGCTAGAACATGAGTCCGAGCCCAGGAGTTTCTGAAGTACTCTTGTTCCCGGAGAAGTTCTGGCCGACGGCGGCGCTGAATTTTCACGTACCAGAGTCTCTTACCCCTAAAGAAGTGGGGTACTTTTGTCTAACCTTATGGGCGACACACTTCCACCTTCGTTACGAACTGGTGGTGTACCCCAGAAGTCGAGAGCACTTCGAAGAAATCGGCAAGAAATGATGCCTGATCGATGCAGCCGCACTCCTTGTGGCCCAGCACCCCGAGTCACCAGGCCGCCAGGGCACCCTTCAACGGAAATGCGTCCAGAGTTTCAAATTACTCCACAGGATCGTTAGGGAGGCCACCCCCCATGTTCAAGTCCGTTTTTGGGGACATTATGCCACTCTCCTCTTCGACCCTATCCAACTACAACCCGATTCATTTTGTGACATCAATGACATTCCCTCGAGAGGGTTCGCGGTCCACATGGCCGACGTTGTGGACATGGAAGACGAGCTTGAATTCCTTGATGGAGACTTACCCCCCGAGGGCGTACTGCCACTGTTGGACCCGTCAGGGAGGGTTACCCGTCAGCAGAGAGGCCTGCTAGTCCTCCCTGTACCCACCGAGTCACTGGTACTCGGTCGAAACACCGGCAAGGGTAAGGAGAACGTCAGAACTGTCAAGCACTCCGACCCATCCTCCTCTGTGCAGAAAACAGACGAAGATCCCGAGAATGCCATGTTACGCTAACAGCTTGCTGAGCAGAAGAGGCTGGTTGACGAACTTTTGTCTGAGCGCGCTGTAGAGCGGCGACCCGACTATGGTAATCCCAGGTCGGGGCAGCATGGGAAGGAACAATTCCCCCCGGTGAGATGCCTCCGGGAAACCCTGATCATGCTACTACCGCATACAGGGAAGAAGCCGGAACGTACAACAAGAGGGCGTGATACGTCTCGCCAAAACCCCCCGAGCGATGGGGCAATATGAAGAATCCAGTCCGGGTTCCCCCAGTCGCCCCGCAGGTCATTCCGCCAGTTGATCCACGAGTTGCCGAAGTTATCTACTATGTTGAGGAACCTGGAAATGAACTTGTGGGTAGGGATCCCCGTCAAGACAGGGACCCCCACTCGGATGATCTTATTGCGGCGCTCACAGCCCGCCTCGAAGCGTTAGAAATGCGGCAGGTGGCGGTCCCACCGGATGGAAAGCCTTATCCTGTGTGGGTGGATGATATGCTCGCACCTCCGGGTTTTGGGAACCCCACTTTCTCTCCTTTCAATGGGACTGGGGACCCTCCGCAGCACTTGGCTCATTTTTCTTCCAGGTGTGGCCCCATGCTGGGGACCCCGGCTCAACCAGAAGCCACCAAGCTCCGATGTTTCATACAGACATTGGAAGGTCTGGCATTCGTCTCGTACAACCAGCTCCCTATCGGATCAGTGACCGGTTGGGAGGATCTTCGTCGGCAGTTCATATACCAGTTCAGTTCCACCACGTGGAAGACCAGCATTGCGGACCTCTTCAAGTGAAAGCAAAGGCCTGATTAGTGAGTCACAGATTTCATCGCCCGGTGGAAGGGACTTACATATTCCCTCGATATGCCACTGACTCAGGAGAAATTACTGACAATGTGTGTGGGGAACGTCAAGACAGAGCTGGTACCCTCCCTGATTACCCATATCTACCCTGGAGGGTTCAGAGATTTCTTATATAAGGCTCAGTGCCTTGAGGAAGCCATGCAACAGGCTAGTCAGGCACGTTTGTTACCCCCCATGATCCCGACCAGGAGGACCGCCAGGGCTGAACCCGCCGCGGTGGCCCAAGTGGAAGCTCCAAGGAAGCTGGAATTACTGCTGGCGGCACCATCCCCGCAACCCCATAGAGGTCCTCCACCACAAGCACTAGTTCCTGCCCAGCAGCGACCGCCTCAGAACCGACAGGTTCCCCCGCGCAATGTGCCACCGGCACCTAGGCGAGACAATCAGGCGCCGCCTCCTCGGCAGGCCCCTCCGGCCCCTCGCCAGGGCTAGGCCCAAGGGCACCCTATCCGGAAAGAAGGCACCATACTTATTCATTCAATGAAAATCAGGTCCCTGGCTACTTTCGAAGCGCTCTAGAGAAAGGGATTGTGTGCCTACCCGAGTGCAGAAGGCCGGGAGAGGCGAATCTCACCGATCACCCCAACTACTGCCCTTATCGTCGGATTCTAAGGCACACCCTCAAGAAATTCTATGTGTTTAAAGAATGGCTTCAAGACCTGGTCAACAACAACATAGTCAAGTTGTGCCCAGCACCAGCACAAGTGGCGGGTGTCTTTGCAGGATCAGAAATCGGCAGCGACAGCGAAGGCGAGTGGAAGTAGGTCCCCAGCCACAGATCCCGGAAATACGATGACTGGATGGCTCGAAAAACTGTCGTCTGTGCCCATGGTATCATCTGGGCATGCCTGAAGCAGCCTGGACCTTCATAAGAAGTAGCTGGTACCCCCGCATCGTCTTCACAGTCAACCTCTTCCCAAAAGGGCAAGCAGCGGCGACGCAAGAACAAGCAGCGCGCACCGCCGATGTCATCGTCATCCCACACTCTCGGTGACTTTATTCCCCCTGAAATGGGGATTCCTCCCAGAATCTGCCCAGCGGTGGATGACTCCTCAAGTGACAGCCAGGGGTATGCCTCAGTTAACAACGTGGAGCAGGTAAAGCCCTATATGACCCCCGACGAGGGGGGATGCCAGGCGAACCTCCCCAACTTTCCCAGCCGATGTCAATGTCAGTGGAATCGCAACCGCACCAGTCATCGAGGTACGTCAGTGGGAACTTTCAGCCAAGCCGTGCATGGTACTGAGACTAGAAAGCAGGCTCAGCGCAGGGCTCAGCACGTGCAACCCCGTCTAACGCCCTTAGCTCTACCTCCACCGCCGTTTGTGCTACTAGATCGGGGAGAGCTACCTCGTTCATATCACAGTCTGTCTTGCCCGGCTACAGGACAGCCTCCGCTGTTCAATCCTAGTCTGGCGACTACTCTCGAGGCTTCAACTAGCAGGCAGCAGGATGTACCCAGTACTAGCTGATCTCCGGTTTAGCCGGAAGAACCCGCTATGCCTCCAAATGTCGAACGACCTCCTGTAAGCAGATGTTCTCGTTTGGGACAAAAGTATGATGTCCTGAAGCACCTGGATGGCATTCCCGCAAGGCTTTATATCCTTGAGGCCCTCCGCCTGTCATCCGAAATGCGCGAGGCACATTCCGAGGCACTAAGGAGCCCCCTCCAGTTTGAGACGGAGGTAGCAGCTGCAGAAACCTTCCATACCGAGATGATTGGAAACGCTGAATGTCAGGCAGTTATCTTGTTCTCCGGTGAAGATGATGACCCTCCTATATAGGGGCACATTTTCCTGATGTACATCACTGGCCACATAAATGGTGAGGAAGTCCTTGACTGCCTCGTTGACACGGGTTCCAGAAACAATCTAATTACGACTCGGACGTTGGGAAAGTTGGGTCTGTCTGAAGGTTATTTGACTCCCTCTAACCTCAGAATCCAGGGGTACGACAGGACCGAGCAGACCCCGGTCGGCAAGATCCGCCTGAAGAATCAGTTTGGTGGCATAATTTCCAGCACTGAGTTCATGGTCATCTCTCAGGACACCGCCTACAACGCATTGATGGGTAGGCCATGGCTCCATATGCATGCAGCGGTCACTTCGTCGTATCACCAGTGCCTCAAGTACTCGCTCAACGGTCGAGTAGGCGTGCTCCAAGGAGATGCGTCCACTTTCACTTCTTGTGAGGCCCGCTATCTGGATGCGGGTTATTACAAAAGTAAGGATAAGAAAATCATAGTAAGTGAGGATGAACCAGCCCCGGTCACAAGTGATCCCTGGGAAAGCATGGATGATGCCTACATCCTCCCGATCCACCGGTTGGAGGCCACAACCCCCGAAATGGGGCAATGTTTTGTTGTTTTGGGTATGCAGGGAAGGCATGTTCCCGTGTCCAAGTGACGATGGGAAATCACCTCGTACTCCTACATCAACCAGGCTCAGGTCATCCCGGAACCCCCTACCCCTGTACGGTACCAGAATGTCAAGCTTATGACAACGGAGGTATGCCATACGTGTCTCTTCTGTCGGGCTGGAATCCACCGACTCAGGCCGAAACATCACCACTGCTTTGATATTGTCAAACGTGGCCCCTTAGGCCGAAGGATAGATGGGATAGGATCAACTGCCTTCATTGATATGGTCTCAATGGCGAGTGATTCTCCCAATGTGATGACCGCTGCTGCCCAAGCCGGCACCAGCTGCCCCACGGGTTTTGATAGCCCAGAAGTATCTCCCGTCACGGGAAGTCCCCCCATGGGTGGGGAGGAAGACCTGGAGGATGCTCGCCCCACCTTTGAAGAAGGCGTCTCGACCACAGTTGATGAACTATTACTGGTGATCCTTGGTAGCGAGGAAGATCCGAAACCCACATTGATCAGTGCAGCCATGTCCCCCGAGGAGCGGCAGCAGTACGTATACTTCCTCAAACAACACTGTGACGTGTTTTCCAGGAGTTACAACGAGATGCCAGGGCTAGATCCCCAGGTAGCCATTCACCGTCTGGGCCTCCCAGAAAAACACCGTGTGTTTAAGCAGCCCCCCGGGAAAATGCACCCTTCTAATGGTGCTATGGTTGAGGCCGAAGTTGACAAGCTTATAGAGGCCATCTTCATTAAGGAAGTCCAGTACCCCAAGTGGATTGCCAACATTGTGCCAGTCATGAAGAAGAATGGGAAGATCAGAGTTTGGATCGACTTCCGCGATCTTAATCGCCACTTCCCTAAGGATGACTTCCCACTCCCACTGATGGAGTTATTGATTGACGCCACGGCCGGGTTCCAAGCCCTCTCTTTCATGTATGGGTATTTTGGGTACAACCAAATCTGGATGGTCCCCAAAGATAAGGAGTCCACTACCTTCCGGGCTCCCCAAGGTACCTTTTTCTACCAGGTTATGTCGTTCGGTTTGAAAAATGAAGGTGCCTCTTATCAGAGGGTCATGCATCGCATATTCAAACCGATTCTTAGGACATTGGTGGAATGCTATGTGGATGACCTCATAGTCAAATCATGTCAGTGCAAGGACCATCTCAAAGACCTTGAGAAGGGGTTTGGTTTCCTCCATTCCTGTCACCTGAAGATGAACCCATAGAAGTGTGCCTTCGGGGTCACCTCTGGGAAGTTTCTGGGCTTTGTTGTCAGATATTGAGGTATCGAGATCGACCCGGAGAAGATCAAGGCCATCAGTCAAATGCCTCCCCCGAGCAACATTCAGGAGATTCGAGGCCTTCAAGACCACTTAGCCTATATACGCCGATTCATAGCGAATCTGGCCGGAAAGTGTAATCCCTTTTCCCGGATCATGAAGAAGGGTGCCGCCTACGAATGGGATGAGGAGTGTCGGACCGCCTTCGAGGAAATCAAGCAGTATCTGCTCCAACCTACGGTCATGATTCCACCCATCTCCGGAAATCCGCTGGTCCTTTATGTGACTGCCCTGGAGAGAACCCTTGTTGCGCTACTCGCCCAGAAGAATAACGAGGGTACTGAAAACAATCTCAACTATCTCAGCCACACGCTTCTCGATACGGAGGTCAGATACTCCCCCATCGAAAAGAGCTGCCTTGCGCTCTTCTTCGCCGTGTCGAAGTTGCGACATTACCTGTAGCACCATGAGGTGAAAATTGGTCTCCCGGTTAGACCCCCTGAATTACATCTGGAACCGCCCCATGCTGACTGGCCGACTAGCACGGTGGGCAGTGATTCTACAGTAGTTTGATATCAGGTTCGTACCTCAGAAGGCCATTAAGGGACAGGCATTGGCAGACTTTTTAGCTGCCCATCCAACCTCCGTGGATCAATCCCTGGACCTGGATTTCCCTGATGAGACAATCCTCTCAGTCGATCATGTTGTCCCGTGTTGGCAAATGCATTTCGACGACGCCTCCTAGAGCCCCACCGGTAGGAGGCTCAACGATCCCAAGCTCAACAGAGTGGTCCTGGGTATTGTCTTCATTACCCCGGCGCAAGCTGTCCTGCCATACTCGTTCATGTGGTCAGAAGGTTTTACGAACAACGAGGCAGAGTACCAGACTCTCATCAACGGCCTCGAGTTGGCCCTTGAGATCCATGTGCCCCATCTACATGTTAAGGGAGATTCTGAGCTGGTAATCAAATAGGTTAATGGCGACTACGTCGTCAGGAAACCTGAGCTTGCACCGTTACTGGAATACACCCTCTGCCTAATGGCCCAGTTCTCTTCTCGACCAGAGGTTACCCATGTGCCATGGTCACAGAATGGTCAAGCAGACACCTTGGCTGGTTTGGCCACATCACTCACAGAACCCAATAAAGATGATTTGATCATACATGTGGCACACCGGAGAGTCATTGCCCCCATCACCCAAGAGGACAATGATGGCCTGCAGGTAGGTCATCTCACCGCTGGACCCTCTGCATCAGGGGTCCCGGGTTCGTCAGACACAGTGGTTGAATTCAATCTCGACTGGAGGGAACCTTTTGTCGAGTACCTCCAAAATGGTTGCGTCCCGGACGACCGGGCCGAGCGCGAGCGAATCCGACGCCGCGCGCTGCAATTTACCCTCCAGAGCGGCCCCTGTATTGAACATATCCTTTATAAGCGGAGTTTCAATGGTGTCCTCCCCTGTTGCATCCAAGGAGTAGAGATACCTCAGGTTATGCAAGAGGTTCACGCCGGTTTCTATGGCGCCCATCAAGCTAGGCCGAAGCTGTCCCATCAAATCCGGAGGTTGGGGTACTTTTGGCCCTCTATGATCCACGATTGTATTGGATATGCCAATAGATGCAATGCATGCCAAATACACGCCATATTCTTGCATCGGCCGCTGGAGCCCCTCCACCCCACCAAGTACTCTTGTCCATTTGCGGTATGGGGACTTGATGTAGTGGGACCATATCCATCAGCAACAGCCCGCCAGTGTAGGTTCATCCTGACTGCTACAGATTTCTTCTCCAAGTGGGCAGAGGTAGTTCCGCTCAAAGAGGTCAAGGCCCGTTCCATCGTTGACTTTGTGAGCTCCAACATTATCCACCGGTTTGGGGTCCCTCACGCCGTCCTCACCGATAACGACACCAACTTCCGAGTAGCTGAATTAATGAAATTGTACGCCAAGTATGACATCTGGTCGAACCATACATCCCTCTACCACGCGCAGGCGAATGGACAGATCGAGGCATTCAACAAGACCCTCTCTAACATTCTATAGAAGATGGTTGGTCAAAACAAGAAAAGTTGGCCAGACAAGCTCCCCAACGCCCTCTAGGATTACCGGACGACGACTCGCAACTCTACCCAGGTGACCCCATATTCCCTAGTGTATGGAGTTGAGGCCGTCCTACCCATTGAGATCCATTTTCCGTCATTACGCACTGCAGTTTATGATCACCAGACATCAGATGAGGCAGCCGAGATCCATCTAGCTGAATTAGAAGAACGGGACAAGAACCGGCTTCGTGCCCTGCACAATCTGGAAAGGAATCAGGATACGATAGCGAGGGCCTTCAACAAGAAGATTTGTCTCTGCTCTTTTCTACAGGGCGACCTGGTACTGGCCCTTCGAGCGCCAATGATTCCCGGTAGGAAACCACCCAAATTAGAACACAAATGGGAAGGGCCTTATATCATCCATAAGGCTTACCCCAATGGAGCATACTCCTTGGTGATCGTAGTTGGAGAGCGTATAACCCCTCCCACGAATGCCAAATTCCACAAGCGATACATTGCCCAGGGCGAAAGGGTCCTGCACAACCCTAAACTACGAGATGGTCCCGCACGACCTTAAACTGCATATCCGTCCATACTGCAAGATGTTAAACTGCAAGCCAATCAGGCCTTCCTAACCGAGTCTCAGCCTCAGGCCCTTTGTCCTACTCGGGCCCAGGCCCCCCGTCCTAACTGCAAGACGTTAAACTGCAAGCCAGTCAGGCCTTCCTGACCGAGGCTCATCCTCAGGCCCCTTGGCCTCCTCGGGCCCCTGGCCCCCCGTCTTCACTGTGAGACGTTTAACCGCAAGTTGATCAGGTCTCCTTGACCGCTGTCTGGCCCCAGGCCCCTTGGTTTTTTCCCCGACATACCCTCTCGTGGGATTGTATGGTATAGTGTAGGACTACGTCCTCATTCACGTTGGATTACTTGTCGTACCTTACATATCCCCAAATGAGATGCTCCTCGTCCCACATGACGCTAAACTGCATTTCAAGAACTATGTGTGGCTTGATTCCCATTTCAAATGGATACGTAGGAATGCTCAGACGCCTCATTCTGAGCCCAGCCCCATGATTTTCTCTTCCACTATCCCCCCTGTGAATAGTTTCCTTGTAAGATCTTTGTGTAGCAGGGAGTAGGCTTTCTTAGCCCCGCTCATATAACCCCGCTCACACAAGGATTGTAAGGGTCACACCATTTGCCCAATCCCATTCTTCTATCCTCCCACGTCCTCACCGCACGACGCTAAACTGCATGGCCTTCAAGAACTACCAATGGCTTGATTCTCATCCTCATGAGGTACATAGGAATACCCGGGAATTTCATCCATTGGCACAGCCCAAAAGCCAAAATCTTCCCCTTGGTTCAAGACATGGTGGGGTGCACACTTTTTCCCCAACTCACATCGAGCAAGCCTCGACCCAGCTGCACATCCACCCTGGAGATGTTTTCCTCTTTCGTGGATGGATATAGCTATGATTCACCCACTCCTTGACTGAGATTCCATCATTTTTCACACCCAGAGGGACCCCCAAGAACGGCCTGGATACAACGCCCAAGGGCTCTCCTACCGTTACGGACCAACGCCCCCGAGGGTTTTCAAGCAACAAGCCGATACAAGTCCCGCGTTGGGAATTTTTTCAGCGATCGACACTAATTTGTTGCTCCCATACCAGGTTACCATAGGAACGCTGTGTTTCGAACATGGTCAACAGTGTCCTTGATCTTCGGGTCCACCCCGAGATTTCCCAGACATTGAGTGCAGTGATTCGTTCTGCCCCATCCCTAGGTGAAAAAATTCCCCCCAGACGGTTCTAGTGATCGGGCCCACGGCCCCGAGTCCCCATAGGGGTGTACGGTGTGTAGTAGGACTACGTCCTCATTCACGTCGGGATCATGTACCATGTCGTACGCCTTCCCTTCCGAGGCCCAGCCTCAGGCCCCTTGGCCTCCTCGGGTCCCCGACCCCCGTCCTCATGTAAGACGTTCAAATACAGACCTGTCAGGCCTTCCTGACTGATTCTTGACCTTAGGCCCCCTGACCTTCTCGGGCCCCTCCGCCCAACCTCTTACTCGGGGTGTAAGGTGTGGTGTGGGACTATGTCCTCATTTACATAGGAATCATGTACCATGCCGTACGCCTTCCCGTACGAGGCCCAGCCTCAGGCCCCTTGGCCTCCTCGAGTCCCCGACCCTCGTCCTCATTGCAAGAAGTTAAACTACAAGAGGGTCAGGCCTTCTTGACCAATTCCTAACCATCAGGCCCCTTGGCCTTTCCGGGCCACGGCCCAGGTCCTCTCTTATAGGAGTGTATGGTGTGCTGTGGGACTATGTCCTCATTCACGTCGGCTTCTTCGCCATACCGTACACCTCCCTTGTTTAGGGGTATATTACTCCCCTCCTCATCCCGTATGACGTTAAACGACATTTTGAGAACTACATGTGGCTTGATTCCCATCGTCATGGGATATGTAGGACCACCTGAATGTCTAGGATTCGGGTCCATCCCCATACCTCAGGAATCATCATCCCATCTTGGCCCCTTGGCCTACCCTTCCTCCATGAGGGGATTATATGGTGTGGTTTGGGATTATGTCCTCATTCACAACGGTCTCGTAATGACCACGCCATGTACCTCTCCCTACTGAGCTGTTTCGTAGATCCCTTTTCGGCAGTTCACCGATGTGCCTGAGAGTACTCTGGTTTATTACCCGGAATACCAAGCTTTACTCAGACACGTCCACACCTGCTCTCCAGTCTTTTTGTGTCCTTACATCAGGGATTCCACCACCTTTCACACCCGGAGGGACCCCCAAGAACGGCCTGGACACTATGCCCAAGGGATCTCCTACCGTTACGGGCCAACAGCCCCGAGGGATTCAGACAACAAATCCATAAAATCCCGCGTTGCGAATATGGTCAGCGGTCAATGCTCGTTTGTTGTTACCACCTCAGGCTAACGTGATATAGACGTTGCATTTCCACCATGGTTAATAGTTTTCCTCTCTCAGCACGCCAACCCATTAAACCCAAAATTTCAGGTGAACAATTCACACCCTTCATCACTTCATCGTGTCCAAGTAGAGTTTTAAAACTCTTGGAACTTTTCTTCTATGCACGTCTGCATGTTGGGGGAAACAAGCCATGTCGAAGCTGTCTTTCGGGGCTCTCTACCAACTCCTGTTTGACTCTCCCCAAGTATTGCGATGAGGATACCCCCCTTGTTTCCCACACCGAGTTTAACATACGAGGGCTTAAGAATCGGGTTGAAATCTGTGCTTACTCGGGAAGTTATCACCTTTCACGGTCCGAGCTCTAAGACCATAAAGTAAGATTCTCATCTAGAACTACGTTCATCTTGATTCCCATCTTAATGGGATATGTAGGAATGCCCAGACCCTTTCTCTGTGGGTCCAGCTTGAGTTCAGCAAATTCACCTCTCTGGTCCTGACTTCAGGACCCCGACTACAGGACCGCGTGGCGTAGTGCGTGATTATTTCCTCATTCACGTCGGGTTTGCAATAGCTGCACCACGCATACGCCTGTTCTGGGAGTTATCCCTCCTATTCCTTGTCCAGTATGACATTAAAAGGCACCCTTAAGGACTATGTATGACTTGATTCCCATCTTCATGGGATACGTTGTAACACCCGAGACTTTTATGTTATATAAATCATCAAAGGAATATTTTTATACACAACACTAGCTTGGATTACTTTACACGCAATCGCGACCTTCGTCAATAGCTTGCGGTGTACGCAATACCGAGTTTCACTAAACGACGATATGCTATTAAAATATTATTTAAAATAGCCGTTATGAATAGTAATAACCACTTTTCGAAATTTTATCTTTCAAAATGGACTTCATTTTTGGATTCGGAATATCGAAATTATCCTGGGGTGAAATTTTGGTATTTTTCTGAAAACATTCAATTTATGATTAATAGTGAAACCACTAAGTGGTATGTTAAAAACTGAATTTTTCATAAAACATAATTTTACCGCTTCTGTAAATGGAATTTCTAAAATCCGACAGACAAGGTTGATATCAGTAAGTAAAATGTGGTTCAATGAGATAAAAATAATTTTTTGGTGAATAGTAAATTTTTACTTTTTTTACGCGGTTAATAGTAAATAGGGTAACTACGGGTAAATATGATATTACTATTACCCTAACACATGTCCTAATTCTATTGGATAAGTGTAATTCGACCAAAAACAACCTTATGAATATAATATGACCATTTAGGTCCACTTGGATTAGATTATGACATTTAATATTATTTTATTTAATGAAAAGATAAAATAGTTAAAATCAAAGTTTAATAACTAAAACATTTTTAATATGCAGTTATACATAAGATAAATCTGACTATAAATATTCATTAGAAAGATAAAAAGATTTCCTACATAATGATATTTTATTTATAATTTTTAGATATTAAATAAATTAATTTATTTATGACACAACGATGATGCAGTAATTACCCTTTTAAGGAAATGTTACCATAATTTATGTTATAAATGCTCAAATAAATGTAATTTGAGACTTTTTATGAATTAAACTAATTTTCTAGGTTACTATGATATATTAGTGTTACTTGGTTCGAACATATAACTCTGTTATAACTTTCACAAAAATCATATATCAAATAGTGTCAACATTGAGACAAAATAGTTTTTAAATCAAATATTATATTATTAATTGTTATTTTATTCCTAAAAATCTAATTTTCGGCCAAATGACTTAGATAAGGATATATATATTAATAATAAACAACTCGGGGTTCTTTTGGCATGTTATAGTAAGTTTATTAACCATATAGTGTAAGAAAACAAAAATTCATGGTAAAAGTTAAATTATTTAACTTAGAGTTAAATATAATTGATAAGGTTAAAATAATAACCTAAACTTGTCTAAATCCTATTGTTTGTTTGGATTTTGACCCATCCCCACTTTACCTTCGAAATAAGACCATTTGGAACCATTATAAACCGATTTTGACTTTAATATAAAATAATATTTTGAGATATTCCTAAGGTGCCCCTCTCCTCCCTTATAAAAGGGCACCTCCTCCCCCTCCTCCTCACACCAATTTGAGCACTCAAGCTCGGCCAACCCCGGACAAAATCCCTTCTCCACTTCCCTATAATAATCCTAGAGGTCCTGGTCTTCTTAAAAGACCAATCTTAGTTCCCTAAGTGGAGGATTCAAAGAGGCGTTTCAAAGAAGAGGTAATATCCATTACCGATCTTTTCAATTTCTTTTTTCTTAAACTTCTTCTTCATTAGTTGTTTCATGATAAAGAAATATAATAAGTATTACTTACATACTGATATGTTATTATAAATATGAAACAACCGTAATTCACCATCTATCCATCCTACGGAAAAATTAAATCACCGCACGTGCGTACGTACGGAATACCGTCTCCACGCCGTGGTGTAATCTATTTTCCACCATCACCTTACAAGGATGGGTATAATGGTGTAATGAGTAACTATATATGATTATTATAAAGTTATATTGATACTGAAATAGTATAAATACACTTAAATACAATTCCACGATCATGGGAACAATATAATCGCTCGTGCGTACGTACGGAATACCATCTCCACGATGTGATGCGACTCGTTCTACATGATCATCATTAAATAGTAATTATATAAATGAATTGAATGAATAAATATGATATATGTTACACTAATACCATTCTGGATATAAGTTATCTATAACCTCAAAAGAAGAATAATAATTTATTCGGCAAAACACGCATAAGAACAAAAGGCAATAAAGACCCGAGTAACAAGTAACAATGAAATATTACTAATAAAAAGCTTTGAATATGACCATATATGATATCATATCAATATGTATGATTCTGGAATAAGTAAATAACATTATTTAAACCATTATACAGGAGCTTCGGACACGTACAAAGCAAATCGGACCTAAGGTAAGGGAAATATCACAATCTCATTTTTATCCGAGATTGTTTATACTTTGGTATTTAATGGGGTGTATTTTATCATCCACATCCATGTTTCCTCAATATGTAATATTATTTACATCCACCTACAATTTTTTAAATCCAAATTTACCCTTCGGTGAGTTTTTAGTAAAAGATATGAAAGGAATCATTTGTCGTTTTTCGTACGAGGTACTTTTTGACTTTTTCGACAAAAGTACGAAGAATGTTTTTTTAACTTATACGGCATGAATGGTTTTTTAAAACATTATTTCCAAGAAGCTTCCTTTAAAAGTTTTCAAGTTTATTTTTAATCAACTTCATTTAGTTTAATGTTGTATGACATGTTAGAAAGGAAAAAATGTTTTTGAAGTAGAAAGGATATTTTCCTCAAGAACGGAGTTCAAATGTTTTATCAAAATTATTTTACATCTAAGATAATATAGGTTTCTGTTTTTATCCCTATTATTACATTGATTTGATTATGTTTTGAGGGAATTATTTTTATGAAGTCATTTACCTTATGTGATTTTTTTTATGATGTCATGATGTTTCAAGAATCCCATTTTTGTTACATGTGTTATGCGATGATGTATGATTTATGATTATGTGGCACACATAAGAAAGGATTAATTATAAGATGGTTGGGACCTATATCTTCCTCCAATGCATTGGGTAAAGATTTATATCTCATGAGATAGACATGTCTAGAACGGAAGGCTATTTCTGTTCAGTGATACAGGACTGAAACGAGGAGTGAACTCGGTTCAGAAATGGACTTTGTCCGCTAAGATAGTCTTGGCAATGAGTCATGAATAACAAGAAATGATTTTCAATGATTATATGTGCATTCCACAAAGTTTCAAGTGTTATGTTATGATTATGGGGATCTCATTTTCAAATCTATGATTTATTCCATGTTAAGATATTATGATCTCTTTTGCAGGTTATGATTTTCAAAAAGATATAATATGATTTTTATTTCCATTATTTTCCCTTGCTGAGCATTTGAGGTCACCCTTTTTTGTACGTTTTCTATTCCCCAGGTCAGGAAGATGGATATTAAGTAGAATATGCTAAAAGGGACCCTAGATATGATGAAATAAATGGGAGACACTGTAGAGATTTATGAACCAGTTATTTATGTTTCCCAGTTTCTAAAGAAACTATAACTATACGGTCCTTTGTGGTTTTGTCATATGTTGTAATAAGTGTGCTTCAATTTTGAAGTATTAACAATGTATGTAAAGTATGGGTCGTTATAGTTGGTATCAGAGGAAAGGTATAGTCAACCTTTGGAAACTAGGATGCGAAAGCCTTAGTAAGAACCCTAAGGATAAGTATAAGCATAGAACACAATCATAGTGTTTTAGAAATGGCCATGAATAACCTAGGATAAGACCTTAAGCGTGAAAATTTTATTCTTGAATTATGTGGTTTTCCTATTATAATTAGTGTTTCTCATAGTATTCTTCTTGGTTTTAGTCAATGGCGGGAACCCAAAGGAACCATGTTAATGCGGAATGCGATGGGCAATGAAATGATTGTCCCCCTGAGCAACCAAACGTTATGGGATCTGGAATGAAAAATCATGTAGCCATGCTCACACAACATTATCAAGCTATGAATCATGAAAGACTTCCAAATGAGAAAAGGAAAGAGCAACATTATGTTGAATCCTTCATGAGGCAGCGTCCACCTTCTTTCAGCGGGTCTACTGATCCATTAGTTGCTGAACAATGGATTAGTACTACTGAAAAAATATTTTCAGTTCTTCAATGTTCTGAACAAGATAAAGTCATCCTAGTAGTGTATCGTTTGGAAGGAGATGCTGATCAATGGTGGAATCTTATTAAAAATACGAGGCAAAGGGATGAAATTGAGTCCATGGAATGGGACGAGTTCAAGAACTTATTTTTCAATAATTACTCCTCTCGTATTCTCCGAACAAATATGGAGAAAGAGTTTCTTGAACTGAAGCAAAGGGATGATGAATCTGTTGGTACCTATGAATCAAATTTTACAAGACTTGCAAGGTACGCTTCTGGTATTATTATCCAACATGAGAGTAAGATTGATCGATTCTTTAGTGGCTTAAAACCAATTCTTCGAAGGGCGTTATCCATAAGGGACTTCAATAGCTACGAGGAAATCGTTCGATGTGCTCTCAAAGTTGAGATAGAGATTGGAGTAACCCATCAGTCATATGGGTTTGATAGGAAGAGGAAAATGGAATTCAAAGGAAAATCTAAAGAGCACACTGAAAAGAAGATGAGCTTTCCCTTATGTTCAAAGTGTGGAAAGAAACATGGAGGGAGTTGTCTTAAAGGGACAAGTAAATGTTTCAAATGTGGAAAGGACGGTCATCGGGCATTTGAATGCCGCGATAATGGGAAGAAGATGTCTTATGATGCAAACAAAGTAAGGGATACAAAGAATGAACCTACTACACCTCAATGTTTCAAGTGAAAGGAGATGGGGAATTATGCCAATCAATGCCCAAATACAAGGTTTGATGATGATGGTCGACATCAACAAACTCTTAAGGCTACAGAAAAAGGAAAGTCACATGCAATTTCTATCAGCGATGTGGAGTACGATAACGAAGTGGTTAATGGTACACTTACCATCCACTCTAAAGTAGAAAATGTTTTATTTGATTCTGGATCCACCCACTCTTTTATTTCTGAAGAATTTTCAAAGGGTATCACCGTATTACCTAAACAATTAGATGTTGAGTTAGCTGTGACAACACCTAATGGCACATCAATCACATCAAAAGTTTATAATTCCTCTCCAATTGACGTTTGTGGGAAAGTGCTTCCGGAAAATCTTGCGATCCTTCCTTTAGTGTAATTCTATGTGATTCTTGGCACGGATTGGATTTCTTTATACGGATCTCATATCAATTTCCAAATAAGGGAAGTCACATTTCATATTCCAGATTAATCTATGACCATCTATCAATGCAAGGATGAACATAACCTTCCAGTGGATATTTCTTCCATTTTATGGGTATTGATTCCACTAAATGAAGGTTATTTATCTCAAATGGTTGGTGACAAACTTGGGATTAAGAATATGAATATCGTACGGGAGTTTGATGTTGTATTTCCGGAGGAATTACCGGGTCTTCCACCAAATCGTGAAGTTGAGTTTTCAATAGAACTTGTACCGGGTGCTTTGCCTATTTCAAAGACACCTTATAGAAGGGCCCCAATTGAGTTGCAGGAATTGAAGAAGCAACTCCAAGAGAATCTTGATAAGGGATTCATACGCCCTAGTGCGTCACCTTGGGGAGAACATGTTCTATTTGTTAAGAAGAAAGATGGATCAATGAGACTCTGCATTGATTATCGAGAACTTAACAAGATCACTATCAAGAACAAATATCTTCTCCCACGCATTGATGACTTATTTGACCAACTACGCGGAGCTCAATACTTTTCCAAGATTGATCTTCGTTTAGGGTATCATCAATTAAGGGTCAAAAGGGAGGATATACCAAAGACGGCTTTCCGTACAAGGTATAGAAACTATGAATTTATAGTGATGCCATTTGGTCTTACTAATTCCCCTGCTATCTTCATGGATCTAATGAATAGAGTCTTTAGAGACTATCTTGATCAATTTGTGGTAGTCTTTATAGACGATATTCTTGTCTATTCAAAGAGAAAGGAAGAGCATGAAGATCACTTGTGAATTATATTGAAGACCCTGAGAAAGGAGAAGCTTTATGCCAAATTTACCAAGTGTGAATTTTGGCTTCAAAAAGATGCATTTTTGGGTCACATAATCTAAAAAGAGGGGATATCTGTGGATCCAGCAAAAACAGAGGTTATCGAAAGATGGTCGAGACCAACAACAATAACTGAGATCTGAAGTTTTCGTGGATTGGCTGGATATTATCGACGTTTTGTAAACGATTTTTCACGATTATCTAATCCACTCACCAAGTTGACTCGTAAAGGAGTTATGTTTGTTTGGACAGAGGAATGTGAAGAGAATTTCAAGGAGTTGAAAAGAAGTTTATCCAGTGCACTTGTGCTCACACTACCTTGTAGTGGAGAAAGGTTTGTGATCTATAGTGATGCATCCAATAAGGGATTGGGGTGTGTTCTTATGCAAAATGATATGGTGATAGCTTATGCCTCACGATAGTTGAAAATCCATGAGAAAAATTACCCAACACATGATTTGGAGTTAACTGCGGTAATCGTTGCATTAAAGATTTGGAGGCATTACCTTTATGGTGAAAGGTGTGATATTTATACTGATCATAAAAGTTTAAAGTATATTTTCACACAAAAGGAGCTGAATATGCGTCAAAGAAGATGGTTGGAGCTGCTTAAGGATTATGACTGCTCAATCCATTACCACCCTGGGAAGAAAACAAGGTGGCAGATGCATTAAGTCGACAAGACCATGCTAGTTTATCCCTGATGAGGATCACAAAAGATCCAATATTTATGTATTTACAAAAGATGGATCTTGGAATTATAATGGAAGGGGAAAAATATTATCTTTCTCAAATGAATGTTCAACCATCTATACATGTGATGATTAAAGAGGCACATAAAGAAGATGTAGAGTTACAAAAGAAGGTGAGAAATGTTCCTGAATTCAACCTTGATTGTGATGGGATAATAATGTTCAAGAATCGGGTTTGTGTTCCTCCCATCCCCGAATTAAAGAAGGAGCTGCTGGATGAGGCTCATAGTTCTTCATTCTCTATTCATCCTGGAAGCACGAAGATGTATAGGGACCTGAAAGAGTACTTTTGGTGGGATGGAATGAAAAGAGATGTTGCTGAATATGTCTCTCGATGCTTGGTTTGTCAACAAGTTAAAGCTGAGAGACAGAAGTCTAAGGGGATGTTACAACCATTACCCATACCCGAATGGAAATGGGAAAACATCACTATGGACTTTGTCCCAGGACTTCCTAAAACATCCAAAGGCAATAATGCTATCTGGGTCATAGTTGATCGTCTTAAAAAGTCTGCAAACTTCATTGCTATTAGAGAGGATTTCTCTCTAGATCTGCTTGCCAGGATATATGTAAAAGAAGTGGTAAGATTTCATGGAGTACCACTTTCTATTATATCTGATCGGGATCCGAGATTTACCTCGAAGTTCTGGCGAAGTCTTCAGCATACTCTGGATACAGAGTTGAGTTTCAGCACTGCTTATCATCCTCAAACAGACGGTCAGTCTGAGAGAACAATTCAAACCCTAGAAGATATGTTGAGATCTTGCTCTATGGATTTCAAAGGAGGTTGGGATCAACACCTACCTTTGGTGGAATTTTCTTATAATAATAGCTTTCACTCTAGTATTCAGACGGCTCCTTATGAAGCTCTCTATGTAAAGAAATGCAGGACTCCAACTTGCTGGGATGAAGTTGGGGAAAGAAAGCTATTAGGACCTGATCTCGTTGATGAAATGGCAGAAAAGGTCATATCTATTCAACAACACATAAGAGAAGCTCAGAGTCGACAGAAATTTTATGCCGACAGCCGAAGAAAAGACCTAGAGTTTTAAGTGGGCGATAAAGTGTTCTTACGGATATCTCCTTGGAAGAGAGTCATGAGATTTGGAAAGAAGGGGAAGTTGAGCCCTAGATATATCGGTCCATTCGAAATACTGGATTGTGTAGGGAAGGTAGCTTACTGATTGGTGCTTCCACTGAATGTCTCTCAAGTTCATGATGTGTTCCATGTATCTCTCCTGAGAAAGTACATACCTGATCATTCACATGTACTCAGCTCAGAAGTTGTACCGCTGGAGCAACATCTTTCTTATGAAGAACGGCCGATATAGATTCTGGATCGTAGTGAAAAAGTCTTACGAAACAAGACCACTCGCTTGGTGAAAGTTTTATAGAGGAACCCCCAATTAGAAGAAGATACATGGGAACTTGAGGATATGATGAGGGAGAGGTATCCTCATCTGTTTGTTACAATGTGACGAATTTCGAGGGAGAAATTCCTTTTAAGGGGGGTAGAATGTAACACCCAAGACTTTTATGTTATATAAATCATCAAAGGAATATTTTTATACAAAATACTAGCTTGGCTTACTTTACACGCAATAGCGACATTCCTCGACAGCTTGCGTTGTACGCAATACCGAGTTTCACTAAACGACGATATGGTATTAAAATATTATTTAAAATAGCCGTTATGAATCGTAATAACCACTTTTTGAAAAATTATCTTTCAAAATGGACTTCATTTTTGGATTTGGAATATCGAAATTAGCCTAGTGTGAAATTTTGGTATTTTTCTGAAAACTTTCAATTTTTGATGAATAGTGAAACCACTAAGTGGTAGGTTAAAAACTGAATTTTGCATAAAAATTAATTTTACCACTTCTGTGAATGGAATATCGAAAATCTGACAGACACGGTTGATATCAGTAAGTAAAATGTGGTTCAATGAGATAAAAATATTTTTTTGGTGAATAGTAACTTTTTACTTTTTTTTACCGCGGTTAATAGTAAATAGGGTAACTAAGGGTAAATATGATATTACTATTTCCCTAACACATGTCCTAATTCTATTGGATAAGTTTAATTCGACCAAAAACAACCTTATGAATATAATATGACTATTTAGGTCCACTTGGATTAGATTATGACTTTTAATATTATTTTATTTAATGAATAGTTAAAATAGTTAAAATCAATGTTTATTAACTAAAACATTTTTAATATGGGGTTATACAAAAGATAAATTCGACTATAAAAATTCATTAGAAAGCTAAATAGATTTGCTACATAATGATATTTTATTTATAATTTTTAGACATTAAATAAATTAATTTATTTATGACACAACGATGATGCAGTAATTACCCTTTTAAGGAAATGTTAACATAATTTATGTTATAAATGCTCAAATAAATGCAATTTGAGACCTTTTATGAATTCAACTAATTATCTAGGTTTCTATGATATATTATTGTTACTTGGTTCGAACATATAATTCTGTTATGACTTTCACAAAAATCATATATCAAATAGTGTCAAAATTGACACAAAATAGTTTTTAAATCAAATATTATATTATTAATTGTTATTTTATTACTAAAAATCTAAGTTTCGGCCAAATGACTTAGATAAGGATATATATATTAATAATAAACAACTTGGGGTTCGTTTGGCATGTTATAGTAAGTGTATTAACCATATAGTGTAAGAAAACAAAAAGTCACGGTAAAAGTTAAATTATTTAACTTAGAGTTAAATCTAATTGATAAAGTTAAAATAATAACCTAAACTTGTCTAAATCCTATTGGTTGATAGGATTTAGACTCATCCCCACTTTACCTTCGAAATAAGACCCTTTGGAACCATTATAAACCGATTTTGACTTTAATATAAAATAATATTTTGAGATATTCCTAAGGTGCCCCTCTCCTCCCTTATAAAAGGGCACCTCCTCCCCCTCCTCCTCACACCAATTTGAGCACTCAATCTCGGAAAACCCCTGCCAAAATACCTTCTCCACTTCCCTAGAATAATCCTAGAGGTCCGGGTCTTCTTCATAGACCAATCATAGTTCCCTATGTGGAGGATTCAAAGAGGCGTTTCAAAGAAGAGGTAATATCCATTACCGATCTTTTCAATTTCATTCTTCTTCAACTTCTTCTTCATTAGTTGTTTCATGATAAAGTAATAACATCAGTATTAATTACATACTGATATGTTATTATAAATATGAAACAACCCTAATTCACCTTCTATCCATCCTACGGAAAAATGAAATCATCGCGCGTGCGTACGTACGGAATACCATCTCCACGCTGTGGTGTAATATATTTTCCACCATCACCTTACAAGGATGGGTATAATGGTGTAATGAGTAACTATATATGATTATTATAAAGTGATATTGATACTGAAATAGTATAAATACACTTAAATACAATTCCACGAACATGGGAACAATATCATCGCTCGTGCGTACGTACGGAATACCGTCTCCACGATGTGATGCGACTCATTCTACATGATCATCATTACATAGTAATTATATAAATGAATTGAATGAATAAATATGATATATTTTACACTAATACCATTCTGGATATAAGGTATCTATAACCTTAAAAGAAGAATAAGAATTTATTCGGCAAAACACGCATAAGAACAAAAGGCAATAAAGACCCGAGTAACAAGTAACAATGAAATATTACTAATATGATGCTAAGAATATGACCATATATGATATCATATCAATATGTATGATTCTGGAAGAAGTCAATAACATTATTTAAACCATTATACAGGAGCTTCGGACACGTACAAAGCAAATCAGACCTAAGGTAAGGGAAATATCACAATCTCATTTTTATCCGAGATTGTTTATACTTTGGTATTTACTGGGGTGTATTTTATCATCCAAATCCATGTTTCCTCAATATGTAATATTATTTCCATCCACCTACAATTGTTTAAATCCTATTTTACCCTTCGGTGAGTTTTTAGTAAAAGATATGAAAGGAATCTTTTGTCGTTTTTTGTACGAGGTACTTTTTGACTTTTCCGACAAAAGTACGAAGAATGTTTTTTTAACTTATACGGCATGAATGGATTTTTAAAACATTATTTACAAGAAGATTACTTTACAAGTTTTCAAGTTAATTTTTAATCAACTTATTTTAGTTTAAAGTTGTATGACATGTTAAGAAAGGAAAAAATGTTTTTGAAGTAGAAAGGATATTTTCCTCAAGAATGGAGTTCAAATGTTTTATCAAAATTATTTTCCATATAAGATAATATAGGGTTATGTTTTTATCAGTATTATTACATTGATTTGATTATGTTTTGAGGGAATTATTTTTATGAAGTCATTTACCTTATATGATTTGTTTTATGATGTCATTATGTTTCAAAAATCCCATTTTTGTTAAATGTGTTATGCGATGATGTATGATTTATGATTATGTGGCACAAATATGAAAGGATTCATTATAAGATGGGTGAGACCTATATCTCCCTCCAATGCATTGGGTAAAGATTTATATCTCATGAGATAGACATGGCTGGAACAGAATGTTATTTCGGTTCAGTGATACAGGACTGAAACGAGGAGTGAATTCGGTTCAGAAATGGACTTTGTCCGCTAAGATAGTCTTGGCAATGAGTCATGACTAACAAGAAATGATTTTCCATGATTATATGTGCATGCCAAAAAGTTTCAAGTTTTATGTTAGGATTATGGGGATCTCATTTTCACTTCTATGATTTATTCCATGTTATGATATTATGATCTCTTTTGTAGGTTATGATTTTCAAAAAGATATGACATAATTTTTATTTCCTTTATTTCCCCTTGCTGAGCATTTGAGCTCACCCTTTTTTGTACGTTTTCTTTTCCCCAGGTCAGGAAGATGGATATTAAGTAGAATATGCTAAAAGGGACCCTAGATATGATGAAATAAATGGGAGACACTGTAGAAGATTTATGAACCATTTGTATATGTTTCCCAGTTTCTAAAGACACTATACCTATACGGCCCTTTGTGGTTTTGTCATATGTTGTAATAAGTGTGTTTCAATTTATAAGTATTAACAATGTATGTAAAGTATGGGTCGTTATATACGTAGGGCCGCCCGGACGCCCTGTCATCGGGTAAAACCCATTTAGGGAACTAGTCTCTCCCCATGTTTCTCCTCTTACGGCTCCTTGGCCTAAGGTCTCCCTCTTCGATTGGCGTACAATTTGATGTGGGAACATGTCTCCGTCAATTGTGTTTTTTAACACTATGCACATTTCCTGCCTAGCATCGTCTCTACTACGTCTGCGCTGCATGACGATAAAATGCATGCTTGGTCCTATCATACAACCCTAAATTGTGACATTATCGTCCTGGCCACACGACGAAAAATGGCACAGCATTGTGGTGTCCTCGTTATAGAGGACATCACGTTGGGTATTGGTCACGTGCCATGCCATTTTTCAACGCCCTTCATGACTTGATCCTTGTTGCGACATCACATCCTACTATTCTAGGCCTGTCGCTTCACAAAAAAAACCATTCACCTTAATGAACAAACAAGATTCATCAAATTCCGCTTCTTTTAGTGCAAGGGCCACGCCCACACTCCCCATTTCCCCGACACTGGTATCTTACCATGTCAACTTTCAGAACTACGTATGGCTTGATTCTCATTCTTATGGGATACGTAGGAGCGCCCGAGGACTTCCCCGCTGGCCCAGCCTAAACTTTGTGTTCGGTTCCTCGACTCGAGAATTCCCCAAGAGAATGCATGGTAAGTAGGGCTTAGGTCCTCATTCACGTCGGGTCTTGATGCCATGCGTCCCCTCCTCCTTTTACCCATTCATGGTCTAAGGCCCATCAAGAACTACGTGAGGCTTGATTCTCATCCTTACGAGATACGTAGGAGCGCCCGGGCACTTCTCCCCGGGCCCAGCCTAACTTTTGGTTTCGGTCCTTTGACCAAAAACCTCTCCTACGGAGGTCGTCCGGTGTGGTATGGGATTACGTCCTCATTCACATCAGGTTGTTCATCGCACCGCACACACCCCCTATTCCCATTCTTGCTAGGTGTTTGAGTTACTCCACCATGTGCCTCTTATGTCTCTTCCCATCCATGGTCTGAATTCAACGACCCTAAACTCAGATCTCCCTATGAGAAATGAATTTTATCCCTCTATCTAATATGTCTCGTTGTTGTATTCCGATGTGTTTAGACAAAGACCCCGAAGTGTGGGATTTCTACAGGGACATCCCCCTCATCCCACGACCATGCTTCATGAGCTCGCTATTTGGATCCTCATCTTCTTCCACATATAAATGGATTCTCGGGTGACATGGATATTAGGCTTAAGGGCTCTCCATGAATGCTGGACCTAAGGGCCCTCCGATCATTTTGGGCCAACGTCCCTATGGATATTTGACAACATTTGTGACATGGTCCCGTGTTTCGAACATGGTCAATGGTCAACCCTCATTTGTTTGTCCCCATTCTAGGCCAACACGATATGGATGCTGGGATTCCGCTACAGTCAACAGTTGTCCTCCATCGTAATGCCGCCATCATCGTGATCCGAATCTCGAGCTCCATGATTCACACATTTCCACTTCCTCATGTTCAAGTGGAATTCCATCATACTCGGCTCTTTCTCTTCGCGCATCTAGGTGCGCGAAATGATCGTGTTAGTGTCACTGGGCCGGTATTCACCGAGCGTCCCTTTTCCCTAACATGCCCCTTTCTGTGCCGGGAAATTCCCACCACTACTGCTTGTTTCCCACACCGATCACGACTCACATGGGCTTAGTGGTTTTGGCAGGATATGTACCAACACAGTCGGGCTGCTCCTCGTCCCGCATGACGTTAAACTGCACTTCCAGAACTATGTATGGCTTGGTTCCCATGGGGTACGTAGGAATGCCTGGCCTCTCTGCTTCGGGCCCAGCCCAATCCTCACTTTTGGTTCCTCGACCTGAAGAGTTTCCTCTGGGGGTATGTCGTATGATTTGGACTCCAAGTCCTCATTCATGTCGGTTTCATATCTACCGCGCCACATGATCCCTGGGATCTTCTCTTTTTTTCCACGTCCTATCGTTTGACGTTAAACTACAAGAGTCCATGTGTCCTCAACGCATGACACTAAACTGCGGTTCTACCCGTAAAAAGTTCAGGCTGCCCCAAGATCCCATTGGGAAGTGACAGATCCCCTCCCCAGAGAGGCCCTGTCTGAAAGAAGGAATGATCCATAATCAAAATGATTCACCCATTTGGCGTACTCCCACCACGGTGGTGTAACTACCTAAGTGTTGAATTTTGTTCGGACGAACCATCACTCCATATTCCATGCTTTGCGTGCCCCTTATTCGGACCCTCGTCCATTTTCATGTCTCACGGGACCCCTTAATGGCCGGGTCTCATGCCGCATCGGCTCACCTACCATCCTGGGCCAACGTTCCGGAAGACTGGTCATGTCTGGAAGGGACCCCCTAATAGTATGGATTTTTGACCTATGGTCCGCCAACTGTCCTGGGCCAACGTCCCAAAGGATTGATCAACAACATTTGTGACATGGTCCCGTGTTTCAAACATGGTCAACGGTAGACCCTAATTTGTTGTCCCCATTACAGGATAACGTAGTAAGGATATTGCTTCCCCTATAAGGTTAACGGTTGTCCCTTATTGTCACGCCATCCCCACAGTGTTCCGAATCATGGGTATTGTGATTCACACTTCCCATTTTCATCTTTTTGGACCGATTTCAGCGCCCCTGGCGTTGCCCCGTTCGTGCATAAGAGCACGCTGAAGAAGCGGTAATTCGGCTATCCTAAAAGTTCTTTCTCTGATCAAGCCTCTCCCTTCTCTTAGAAATCTTGACTGGTAATCTGAATCCCGGATTCCCAGAGCATGATCCCCACTCCTATGTTAGGTTGGATGAGAGGGAAACTATCTTCTGTTTCCCACATCGAGCTCGACCCACGTGGGCTTGGGGAATTGTCGTCGAACGTCCCACAAACATTGAAGGGATGTAACAAGGCAATTCAAACAGTGGAAATCGTGTGCGCTATGGAATTCAAAGCAAAGAAGAAAAAAATTTGAAACACGAATGTACCAATAAAATGTTTTTGGGTTTGTTACAATACTCAGGGGTCGACTCCCCCCATGGATGGGTTGACCCCTTCAAAAGAGCGTTGCAGCTCGGCCACCCGTTGGCTTGTGGAATCCAAGGCTTGCTGCCGCTGACATAGCTCCCGCTCCTCCTCAGCAGTGGCTGGGCACAGTTTGTCAGTCCTAGCTTTGGCCCTCTCTACGCCATCATGAATGACAACCGTCTCTCCAATGGTTTGCCTCATATGCTCTTATGCCTCTACCAGCTGGGCCTTCAACCGTGAGACCAGCTCAGATTGTGCATCAAGAGAGGTTGAAAGCTCGTCTGCCCGGGTCTGCATCTTTTGGACCTCGCCTTCAACCTCCTAGAGCTTCTTGATGCCGGTCTCCTTCCTCCACTGCCAGCCCTTGCTGAGCCCGCGATCATACTCCCGGATCTTCTCAGCCATAAGATCTCGGATGAGTGCGTGAGGACGTTGGGAATCCACTCCCTCAGCACACAGTTTGCGCAACAGCGAGCAGAGTCAATCCATTTCAGCCAGCCATTGCGCTTGGTGGGCGTCCTTGATAAATCGCATGATCAGCTTCCATGACCAGTGACGGACTATGATGTTGTCTTCCTCATCGGAGGCCGTTTCTTCCCAGTCTGCGCGATTGGCAGGCTCGTACGCGGGGTACACCCACAGGAAATACTCGACAGAATCAACATCTCTTGTTGAATCATGTACGACACCTGGCGCCGAAGCAGGAGTGACAAGACGGGGACTGACCGTTTGATCCTCTTCCTCAGAGTCCACCTTAATAACTTCGGGTACGGACCTGCTGGTGGTTCCGCCAGTGATGATGTGGGCCGCGGTTTGAGGAGATGGGGGGAATATCGCCACCATCATCGGTATGTCCCTAGGAGGGACGCCACAAGACATCGCGACCAGTCTTGCTGCAGTATCCCACGCCAGTCAGAGAAATGTACGACAGAGAGGGACATAAACGTTACTTGACGGGCATCGTCTACATATGACGACAAGGGAGACTGGTAGAGGAGACTTACGGAGATCGACCTCCTAGTGCTGCTCTTTAGCCGGTATGACGGGACCCCGAGGCGAGGCCCTCCGTATACTGTTGGAAGGTCTAGAGATTCCGGAGGATCCACCTCAGGTGCTTTTGTCCCACTAGACGTGGAACTGGACGCAGCCATAGGCATAGGTTTTGAAGGTCCCGCATCATCACCCGCCGAGGGGTGAGAACAAGGCCTGCGAACAAGTTCCTCCTGCATGGCTCAGACATTGGTGAGAAGTTCATAGTGACCCAAGAACGGATCATAAGGAAAGAAGTTCGGAATGCTACCTTGAGAGCCTCTGCGAATTCTTCGGATTTTGAGACTTAGTCTCCGACCTCGCCCTCCTCCAACTGACTCCCTCCTCCAGCCTCATCCTCCCGAGAGGAGTCCTCTGATTCTTCCGGCAGGTGGAAGCGCTACCTCAGATCGGCAGCCGATAACTGTGGGGGGACCGTCTGATTCAACAGTACCCTCACCCGGTCTGTCATTGGGCGAGGGACACCACTGGAGTGGATGTAATCCTCCTTCTCGTCCAGGTATTGTTCTACCTCTACCGGAGATGCCATGAATCCTGCCCGAACTAGGCCTATGCCCAGTAATTCCATCCCGAGGCGATTCAGGTGGGCCCATATAATGGGTGGGCTGAGGAATTGCCGGTTGACATCCCAAATGTCCCAGGCTTCCGGGAAGACAACATCCTCTGCCATGTCGATATTACACAGCCGCTTCCCCAGAGCCTGATTGGATATCCTACGAAATCCCCTCGGTGGCTACCCCTCGGGATGTCCCTGCTCTTCCGGAATTACCAGATCCACTAATATTGTCATACCCTCGGCCGGTGTGGGTCTTGCCACCATGGCAGCCCCGCTACCACGAGCGGCCCTAGCTGACCATCGACCCCGACCTCGAGATAGAGGAGGCCCACCATCACTGACCCAAATAGTTGGTTGCTTCAGCATCTCCACTGGGTAAGCAGCCTCCCAACTAATGGCGTACTCCCTCACCAATACGAAAGTGGCGGTGTATAAAGGAAATGTAATCTGCATCTTCCCATCTTCCCATGTGAACATGAGCCACAACTGCCTCATCACACATGGGTGCTCCTCGTGACACACCTCCCAGTAGACCTGCAGGGTCAGCCGCTGGAGGCACCGGAACTGCCTCGCAAACCGATGCAGGGTGTACGGTTCGCAGAGTGGTTCATGATCTATCTGTGCCACCAAAACTCCACCTCGAAAGGCCAGGAGGTAAGCCTGATGTTCTTCTGTTCCCCTCCCGTCATCAATAAGTATCCATGTCGGCAATGGGATGGGGTGGAAATTGAACTCATCCGCCCTCCACACCCGATTCAGCACCATCGAAACTGCCAGTTTGAATGGGAAGCTCCCGACCGCATTCAGGATGGAGGGGTGGAAGTTTGATCCCGGTGGCAAAATGGGGTTTGGATACTCGTAAATCCCCCTGATATGCACTGTGATCCACCCATACAGGAGGTGGAAGAGCCCGCATATACTTGGCAGCTTCTTGCCCTCGCTAATGTGTCGCAGCATTCTGTAAAGTTTGGTGAGAATCGGAATCCCCAGATTGATCCGCTGCCCCATGGCCAACATCAACGCCATAATAAACGATCTGGGCCACACCCCCATGCTTGTATCGCTCACCGGTAGGATCCAACCACAGATGACAGCCGCGATGAACGCCACCAGCCTAACTATTGGCTTTTTATCAGTGCTGACACTGAAACCCCAAGACTTCCATTGGATGTCCTCCAAGACCCGCCAATACGAGTTCCCCTTGCCTCGTTGGGCTGCCCTTGGACAAGTTCGAGGCCTCAGAGGGAACTCTAGATTCACTGGGAAATTCAGGAAGCATTTTAACCATCTCCTAAAGTGGACATCCCTCACTACCTCCTTGTCATCTCCAGGGACAAGTGCCATCAGCGCCGACGCGAGTCCCGACATTTGCTCTGTATCCTCCCACGCGCTGATGACGGGGAAGAACTCGTCATACATGACCCCCAATATTGGGTCCCCAGAAATCTGGTGGACATCCCATAGGCTGATGCCCACCGCCCCGTGATGCAGGTGAAAGGTATTGGTCCTAGACGACCATCTGCTCAGCAATTCTGGCATCAGTAGCTTTGGTTGGTAAATGTGGAATTGGGAGGCCCATGCCGCCTCATACAACCCCACTCTCCTCAGCTCGGTCCCAAACTCCTTGCATGAGGCGCCTACTCAGTAGGCCCAGGCCCAGTCATCAGTAAAGTTGCCACCCTGGCGTAGGTCCCACTCATCGGACCATCCCTTCTTCGAATCCTGCAAAGCCGCCTTCAGCATGATACGGTAGAGAGGAGGGGTCGTCTCTGGTTACAGTGGCTTCCCGTCAATGTCGTTCAAATGGTTGTAGAGACAGTCAGCGGTGACGGGTGTGAAGTTCTCTTGTGCGTGACCATCAGCCACCCAGAACCATTGGTGCTGGCATGGTATGCTCATGAACCACCAAGCTGGTTCGTCCCTACTCGCCTCAGGGATAAAGACGCCATCCCTCAGCCCGAAGCCGTACAATGGTAGTTTCTTGCATTACAGATAATCCTTCTGACCCACTGATAAAAGATCTGTCAAATAAGTGTGGTCCGAGTGGCTTCAGACCATCTCCCCCAGTCCTGGACAGTTGTCCATCTCATCCCGATGAGCAGCATCTGCAAGCCCCCCCAATACAGCCTCTTGATGGGCCATTTCGATTCTGGCCCTAAGAAAAGAATTTTTTCAGATGGATCGCGAAGCTCGACCGCGAAGCTGAATCACGAAGCCGGATCGCGAAGATCAGTCGCGAGACGAAGCCGCGAAGTCTGGAAGAGGCCAACAAGCAGAAGTTCTCTTGGCGCGGATGCAGAGTCGGAGACCCACGGTTCGCCGTGAAGCTCGATTCACGGAGGGCTGTCGCGGAGTACACGGAGCTTCGCGAAGTCGAGAGCACAAAAAGACAAGGATTTCATGTGAAGACAAAAGAGGCCGACCACCCTATTTATAGGCAGTGACCCCGGAGCATCACGACGCGCCTCACCCGCGTGGAGCATCGCGGCGCTACCAGATCCGAGGCCCCGGTTAGTACCGCGGGCCCCCTTCGCATAGCTGCATCGCGAACCACCGACAATTTTGGCGATTTCCCCTCAGACTTCGACCCTTCACCCTCCGTGGCTCCAAGCCGAGGGGGGGGGGGCATTTGTTGGTGCCAAAATATGGCACGAAAGGAAAGCACGCAAAAGGCGGGCACGCTGCCTCGTGATGCCCTGACGCAAATCACCGACGCGAAGCCTCGACGCGAAGCACCCCTATCATCGCGGCCTCGCGGATCTCCAGAGGGGGTAACACTCCGTGAACACATTTGACGTTCGCGAGCCCGCCGTGAAGCTCCAGAGGCGGTAACACTCTGCGAACACATTTGACGTTCACGAGCCCACCGCAAAGCTCCAGAGGCGGTAACGCTCCGCGAACGCATTTGACGTTCGCGGGCCCGCCGCGAAGTTCCAGAGGAGGTAACCCTCCGCGGACGACGTTGAAGTTCGCGGGCGCGCCACGAAGCACCTGAGGCGGCATGCGAGTTATGCTTCGTGGCGCCCCTTGCCTATAAATATTGGAATCCCCCTGAGTCCCAGAGGATAGACAATCCGACATTTCAGCTTCTCCTCTCCTGAATCGCGAAGCACTTTTTGCCCCGGGAATCAGGAGCTCCGCGAGGTAATTCTACTTCGCGGGACGGCTTTGCTTTGTCTAATTTTGATCCCCTCTTCCGAGAGGGATGCCCTTCGCGAAGCTCATGGGCATTCGCAAAGGAAGGGGATTCCCAAGGGAACCCGGGCAGCCGCGGAGCGTTCATGCTTTGCGAAACACCCAAGCTGCAATCGTGATCACTATGCTAAGGCATGATCGCTACACATCGCGAAGCACACTACTTCATAGGACCCTGCTTCGCGAGGCACCTCTTCTTCGCGAGGCCGTGCTCTGCGAACACTGTTCCACTTCGCGAAGCACCTTCCACTCATGCCTATGCCCCATGATAAGGCCAAGGCACTCCACTTCGCAAAGCACACTCCTTTTCTTAGCAATTCCTCTTCCCGTGCGACCCTCCAGGTTTGCACGATGTGATTTCAAAGTCCCATGGACAATACCACTCGTAGCATTGCTTCGCCTAATGCTTCTTCACATAGGCGTGCTAAAAGTTATTGATTCTTCGCATAGCCACGCTAAAGTGGACACCTCGATGGTTCTTTCCACACCCCCCCTTGACCAAGGCCTTACTGGTACCTTCCCTTCCCCAAGGACCAGGGGGTACCGGTTATGTAAGTCCTAGGGGTGCGGAGTGAACCCACCTTGTCCGAGCTGCAGGACGTTAAACATCCAAGCACCACGTCCTCAACACATGACGTTAAACTGTGACCTAACCTCATGCCTCTCACGAAGGGTCCCCCCAGCTCGAACATTCTTTACACCACTCGTCTCCACAGGAATGGAATCACCCATACATAAGGGGTGATATCCTCCTTATTGGAGTGGTGTATGTTCATAGGAGAAGGGAGACCCTAGTTCCCCAACGGATGGCTGCACCTCTGCATCTCCGTACTTCCCCACTACTAAGGTCAGTGGAGGGTGTGATAGTGAACGAGGCACCTCCCATCATTGGTCGCAAATTCCTCTTTCGCTGCGCTTTGCAGCACCACGGGCCTCCATCCTGGAGTAATTCCCAGCACCATGGGCAGCCTAATGCGTAAGCCCCTCTTCGCTTCTCACGGACGCATCCTTCGCGACGTGATCGTCAGGTCCTTGCAACCTCTTGTTTCTCACACCGAGCATGACTTACGTGGGCTTAGAGTGAGCACCAACCCTGCCCCCCACCCACAGCGCACTACGAGGACTTTGATCCTTGTCAAGGCATGGTACATAGGAAACCTCCATGAGGTTCAAGCCGCATTGCTCGGTCGTCCATTCACATTGAGTTCCACTGTCGTCCAACTTGACGTTAAACTGTATGCCCCCCTTGTCCCGCATGACATTAAACTGCACACCCATTCCCACCTGAAATACGAGGTCTTTGATCCATGTCAAGGCATGGTACGTAGGAATCCTTCAAGAGGTTCAAGCCCACCACTCATTGGACCAAGGTCCACTTTCACGTCGGTTCGCCGACAAAGCCCCACATGAACTACGAGGTCTTTGATCCATGTCAAGGCGTGGTACGTAGGAAGCCTCCACAAGGTTCAAGCCCACCAGTCATCCAATTCACGTCAAGTTATACATGCGTCCAACATGAAGTTAAACTATATTCCGTAACCCGAACTACGAGGACTTTGATCCATGTCAGGGCATGGTACGTAGGAATCCTCCCAGATGTTCAAGCCCATCTCCCATCGGACCAAGGTCCCTCATTTACGTCGTTCCACCGACACCCAATGCCCATTGTTTATTCACATCAGGGTTAACTATCGTCCCAAATGACGTTAAACTATATTCCATCACTCCTTTGAACTACGAGGACTTTGATCCATGTCAAGGCATGGTACGTAGGAAACCTTCCCAAGGTTCAAGCCCATCACTAGTGGACCCGCGGTTCTACTTTCACGTCGGTTCACCGATGAAACCCTTTGTACTATGAGGTCTTTGATCCATGTCAAGGCATGGTACGTAGGAAGCCTCCCCGAGGTTCAAGCCCATCTCTCATCGGACCAAGGTCCACCTTCACGTCAGTTCGCTGACGCATCGGACCAAGGTCCACCTTTACGTTGGTTCACTGACGACATTCATCGGGCCAAGGTCCACCTCCACGTCGGTTCACCGGCACCATCCCGAACTACACAGACTTTGATTCCCCTCCGAGGGGATACATAGGAAGCCTCTTCAAGGATCAATCCCAACTTCACCATCGCCCCTCCGATGGCCCCATTTCGCTCCCCCTCCACTCCATTTATCCACCTACCACCCATCATGATTCTCGCCCGGACCGTCATATCTTGGTGAGACCATGTCGATACGCTCCTCTTCACAGCCGCCCATGGGCTGGTCCCGGTATCGGTACCCCTTCAAGGGAAACCCCTCAATCCCATCTATTCTCGCTAATGCTCTGATCGGGTTGATCCGTCTCTGCTAGACGTTAAACTCGCGGCGTACCCTGTGTTAAACATAGGAAGCTGAGGAAAACCTCAGATATGAGTCTATGACATATAATTCCCCGTGCTCGATGTGGGATGCCTCGGGCTTCCACAACCTCGAGAAGCCCTGCGACCAGGGATAGTAGACAGACATGCCAGGTTCCCTAGCCTCCAGACACGCTACTGATGCCTCAACGTGACTACTCCCCCGACTGAAGGTTGTTGCCCTGACTGGACCCTTTGGAATTTCCCGACATAAGCAGTGTAATTAACCAGCGTCCATGGAAACATGGCACTGGGAAGAGTTTCACGAACAACGTATTAAATCTATGAGGGAGACACGGACTAGGTGACGAGTTCGGAGGAGGAATCCACAGAAGGAGGAACCGACATCCCATCATCCCGTTTCGATCAAGGAGAAAACGTCCCTGAATAAGGAGTGAATGTCGCCCGCCTTCGGAAAGCGGGAATGCAGGGCAACAGCAGCGCGCCCTCCACGGACAGATGTGCGCGCCCCGACGAAAGCGTCGGAAACAGTATCACTGAACCAGATTAAATTACCATTCCATCCATATCTATCTCATTAGATATAAATATTTACCCAATGAATTGGACAGAGATATAGGTCCCACCCATCTCATAATGAAGTCATTATTACTTATTCCACAAAATAAACATAAATCATTCATCATAACCCAAATAATAAAATGGGTTCGATAAACATCATCCCATCATAACAAAATCCATATAAAACAAATGGATATAATTTCATCATAAGAAAAATCACACCATGTAAATAATAGATTCATTATACTTAAAAATTCTAAATAATGTCATCTTAGATGGAAAATAGTTTTAATAAAAACCTTATATGAATTCTTGAGGAAAATATCCTTTCTTATTCAAAAATCATTTTCTTTTCACAAAATGTCATGCAATTTTAATAGAAAATGATTTTTTTGAAAATAATCCTGAAATATTTTGGAGGACGTTTCATGAAAGTAAGGTTTATAAAACTATTAATATCCATGCATACCGTATATGTTAAAAAAATCATTCTCCTTGTACTTTTGTAGGAAAAGGTAAAAAAGCTCATTATATGGTAAGAAAAGAAAGATTCCTTCCATAACACAATGTAAAAGTCATAGATGGGTAAAAATTACTTTACAAATACATGGAAGAATATTAAACATTTTATTAAAAACATTTTTATGGACATGGATGAAAAATATAACCATAGTAAATACTTACATATAATAAATCTTGGATAAAAATGAGATTTCAAAATTATCCCATACCTTAAATCGGATATTCATCATATGTATACAAAACTCATATATAATGATTTAAATAATGCCATTTAATTATTAATGAATCATATTCATTGTTATGATATCATAAATGGTTCAATTATGACTTTATATTACCCGTTTTTTTTAACTTCCATGTTAAAGCAGCGTTTTGGGTAAAATCGTTTCATTTATCGTACGTGTTTCGACGTGTTGTTCTTGATATTATTACATATATCCTGATTTACATAATTCCAAAATGTAAAAAATGATTTATATATAATATATATTCAGAATATAAATATATATGATCGATTGATAAATGGAATGAAATACACTGTTCATGGAGACGGTAGGCCGTTGGTACGCATGAACAATGTTTTCATTTCCTTATTGAATTAAATGGAATTAAGTAAATGAAACATATATGTTAATAAATCCATTATCATTACTATTTAATATCTTTTATGATTATTTATTATATATACATTATAATCATACTTGAATGGTTAATCATGGAAAATGAATCTCATCGCATTCGTGGAGATGGTAGTCCTTACGTACGCATGAGCGATGATATCATTCCCATGATCATGGAATTGTATTGAAGTGTATGTATAATATTTCAGAATCAATATTACTTTACAATAGACATATATTGTTATTTGTTTACCCCATTATACCCATCCAAGTAATGTGGTGGGGAAAATATATTACAGCACGGCATGGAGACGGTATTCCGTACGTACACACGCGCGGCGATTTCGTTTTACGTAGGATGAATAGAAGATGAAATAGGGTTGTTTCATATTTATAATAACATATCATATTGTGAGTGATAATGATGTTATTAATTTATGATGAAACAAATAAGGAAGAAGAAGTAGAAGAAGAAATAAATTGGATACAATTGGTAAAAGATATTACCTCTTCTTTGACGCGCCTCTTCATAACCTCCTCTGAAGGAAATAGAGTTGGTCTTCTGAGGAGAACAGAACTTCTATAATGTTTATATGGAAGTTTATAAGGGAAATTTTCAGGGTTTTTCGGAGCTTGAATGATCAAAATTGTGTAAAGAGAAGAGGGAGGAGGTTCCCTTTTATAAAGGATGAGAGGGGCACCTTTGGAAACCTCAGAAATATTAATTTATAATAAATTCAAACCCCAAATAAAAACTTCCAAAATGACTCAAATACAAACTTAGATGAGATAGGGTTGTAATGCCATCAAAAAGTAAAATTTATACATGTTGGTAATATATTTTAAACATTATAAACTTGATATATCCTTATTTAATCTATTTAATTTTATTTGTGGTTATATGATTCTAAATTTTAAATTGTTATAAATAATTACTTATGATTTATGAATTTTCCATAATTGGATTAGTTATGACATTTTCGACCGTATAAATTTTAATTTATAAATTTTAATTATTTTTGTTATTTTTAAACGATTTTATATTATGTTATTTTTATAAAATATCAATAGTGTCAATTTTGACGCTATTCATTATTTGAATTTAAATAAAAACCACACAAAAGATATGTTCGAAGAAAATTATATAATATATTCCTAACATGTCATATTAATCAAAAAAAATCATGGGGACCAAAAATTTGTTACTATATTTGTTATTTTAATATTTTTTTCAAACCATTTATTTGGTATATCTCTTAATAAAATAATTACTACAACATTTTTAATAATTATTTAATATACTTATATGTTGCATTAAAATTAAGAATAAAATCCTATGATGAATATAAATAATACCTTTAATAATAATATTTTTTCATGAATTTATCATCTTAAAATCACAACATTATATTGTTATATTTATCAAATTATGAAGGTGGCATCTTTGACATCATTTAAAATAAAATAATATCAATGTCATAATCGGTTTTATAAGGATACAAATGGTCCAAAAATCGACCCATGGATTATTAGGGTGTAGATGTACTTGAAAAATAATGTTTGGTAAAGTTTTTTGTCCTTTTTATAGGTATTGTATTTTTAATAAAAACTATATTATTGATTTTTCACTATATAAATAATTTCTGAATCACTATTGTGTCACAATTAATGGCAATTATTTAACCCCTAAAAATTTTAAATAAATTATAATGATGTTGATAATTTCATTATCTTTCTGGAGACTATTCTTGTTCTATGTTTCATAATGTTTATCACTAAATTAAAATTATTGTACTTATAATATTTAAGAGAGTGACATGTTGTCACTTTCATTGGTTTTAATAATAGTTAAATTATTTTCATGGAAAAAAGTCCATAAAATGAATCTAATATGATCCTTAGGTGATATGGGTCGACTTTTAGTCATCCAATAGAATTTTGGAATGTGTTTGGGTAATTTTATAATCTTAGGTTTACCCTTAATTACCAGATTTATCTTTAACTGAAGTAAATACAAATTGTCGTAGTTTCTATTCATAATATCAACAAAATAAAAGTTACCTATTAACATAATTTGGACCCACTGAATAAAAATATGGAGTCCATTTTTCAAAATTCAAAACACATAGGTTGTATTAATTAAATTAAAATTTATCCCGTTGTTAAGAAAACAGGTTTTAAAAGATAAAATATTGCCAAAGATTGAAATGTTTTTACCTATGAATTCAATGTAAAATTAATGGTAATAACATAAATTAAATTAAATGGTAAAAATATTTTCTATTTAAACTTTAAAATCATTAAATATTATAATTTAAAGATATAAATTATTGCGATGAAAAAAGTTGTTTTGATTAAAATAGAGCGTGTTTTTACTATTCATTAAAATAAGAATATTATCATAATAATATGAAAAATTTATCCAAAGTAAATATTTATATACTGATTTCAAAGAAGATTTTTATTTTTTCATACTGAGCTTATAAACATTTCAAAACAAGATTTAAAGTGTGTGCACCATCAGGAGGCAAAACTGTATTTTTTGAAAAATACTTATTTTACTTGAAAAATTTATTTTGTTCTAATAAAATGTTCAAGAAAATATGTAAGATGAATAATAATGTTATAAAATTAAAAATGTAGTAAATACTATTCATAACATCTGGTCCATAATAATATTATAAAAATATGTCTTTGATTCGTGAAACCCGGTATTGCGTATTACACAAGCTATCGAGGAAAGGTCGTGATTGCGTGTAATGCAAGCGAAGTCAGGTATGCGTGTAGTGCAAGCTCTCTTTTGTGTAGCATAAAAGACATAAATGAAATTAAAAATAATCATTCTCATAAAATATAAAGTTGTTACATTCTACCCCCCTTAAAATGAATTTTACCCTTGAAATTCGTCGGAATTATAAAATGTTTACTACTTGAAAGTTTATTTCATAGAAATCTAAATTGTAAAAAGGAATAATAAAAATTAATTTGAAAAAGTGAAGTTTGAAACATATCAGTTACCCAAATTGACTCATCACTGGGTTTCCACATAGGAGAACATAGTTGAAAATATGGATATGGAAGAGAAACCTAACCATCAATTTCTGATGGAGAGTGGTAGAGAACATGTATATGAAAAAGAAAACAATCACAAAGCCATAAATTTGTGATGATCTAAGCTACCATCTGATTCATCAGATATAAGGGCACTAGGACAACATTTTTGGTTTTCATGATGATTTACCTAAAGACGAAGAATTTGAATTAGAAGAAATATTTACTTTATTTTGGTACAATGTCATCATTTTTAGTGCCTTGAACAATTTCCACTTCATCTCATAAAGAAATGAAGTTGAATTTGTTATTCGTGAAGTGTTAGAAGATCATGTGATAGAATGATGTGTCCCTCCATCTGTCTCAAAAAAAATGTTTAGAAAATGTTATCAAATATACATAAGTCTATCTATGGTTAGGTTAATCGTATATGATTCCAAAAATGGACATATACTTCATATATCATACCACTTAAAAAAATAAAACTAGTTGCTACTAACTAGGAACTTCCTGTAGGACAGTGGTAGGCAATAAAGGCATGTTGCACTTTGATTGTGGGTTCAATTCCCACAACCTTGTCCGACGCGGCGGGTTGTCTCCCGTCCTGTAGGTTGTCTTTTTTCTAAAACTTTACTATTATAACATTACATAAATAATATCTAAAAAATTTGTTATATCATTAAACAATACAATGTGTTGTCCAACATAATCCATTCCAACATATAGTCTTATCAATAATACATTTGTCCAATGTCATAGTATAAAGGAAACGATTACTTGAAATGTCACATAACAAGCACGTGAATTCCATCATTTATCCCCCATATATCAGAAGATATATCTTTTTGGTCACATTCCGAACATGTGAATACCTTAATCATGTATTCTTTTGAAACATGAATTACCATAGAACCATAGTGAAATAATGAGTGCTGTCAAAAGTTAAATCCTTCCACATACCAAAATCCAAAAATTCTATATACTCAAACCATGATATCACTTAGTCCATATATCAATCATAAACTCATGAATACTATCAAAATAATTATTTTATCCTTATCCCTTTGTTATGCGTATATCATCTGCTTTCAAAAATATTTGAATTACTTTTCATGGTTAACGATACCATATAATGATTGAAATCCTTAATAAACAAATATATAGATATTCCAATATTCCACAGTACTATAAATTAGATTCCACAACATTATTTTGGAATGTCATTACATAAACACATAATCATTCCACTACATCGTTGTCATACTCAACATCGCCAATAGTGATCACATGTGACTTCCCATTGTCATTTCCCTTAATAGGTTTCTCACGTTGATCATCCTTAACCATTGTATTAGGGAATTGACTAGCATAATGCACCATTTCCTTGCACATGAAGCATTGATGTGTTGGTGGAGCTTTCTCTATAGTCTTTTCTCTATTCACATCATCAGAAACCTTTTACCCATTACATAGTCACTCAGCTGCAAGATGACCTTATTTTCCACACATGAATTATTTTCTAGTACCTTTTGGACAATCTCCACTATTCTTCTTTCCACAATTTTATCATAAAAAACATTCACCTACTTTTCACCATTTTTTTGAGGTTTTCCCATGAACTCCATCTTTCGTTTCTTGTCAAAACCATGAGATGGATATGTTACAACAACTTACAGTTCTACCTTGACAGAACAATGCACAATTTCTTCATAGGTACTGATGTCTCTAATAACTATTTCCAATATAAGACTTGGTTTTATGCCACTGAAGAATAGATCAACTTTAATTACTGGTTGGAGGATAAATCTAGATACAAACCTTGCAAGTCTTGTAAAATTCGTTTCGTATATACCAACAGATTCATCATCCTTCTGCTTAAGCTCAAGGAACTCCTTTTCCATCATTGTTCTAAGAATATGAGGGAAGTACTTACTTAAAAACATGTTCTTGAACTCATCCCAATACATGGATTCAATTTCATCATGAGGCCATGTATTCTTAATTAGAGTCCACCACTGGTCTGTTTCACCTTATAAACGGTAAACAGCTAAAATGACTTTTTGATGTTCTAAATAGCGAAATATGTAAAATATCATTTCAATGGTGTTGATCCATTATTCTACAATAAGTGGATCAGAAGACCCATTGAAAGAGGGTAGATGTTGCCTCATGAAGGAATCAATAGAAAATTGTTCCCTTCAATTATCATTTGGAAATCCAGAATGATTCATAGCTTGTGTAAGTATAGAAATATATTTGTCACTCCATCTCCCATTACATTTTATTATTCAGGAGGAAAATAATTGAATTGTCCATTACATTGATCAACACGATTCCTTTGGGTTCCATCCATCATTTAAAACCCAAAAATATCAGTGTAAGAGGCAAAATAATTCTAGGAAAACAACATAATTAAGGGGGAGTACCTTCAATATCTAACATATTATGTTTAATTATAAGATCGTTACCATAATTCTAGGACTATAACCTATACTTATAATTCACCTTAGGGACATCCCTAGACATACCTTAGAAATATCTCTAGGGATCTCTCTAAAGTTCTTGCATCCTCGTTTCCAAAGGATGACTAAACTGAACCTCTGATACCAACTGTAGAGACCCAAAGCTAGACGTACATGGACATTACATTCCTTTTATAGAACACTTAATAAAGAACAAAAACAGACACTAAAGGACCGTAATAGGTTAGTGTCTTTGGAATCAGGGAACATAATCTTCTAATCATGGTGAAAGATATTCAATATCTCCCATAAAGATCTTCCCCTTTTGTTTTCGTACCTAAAAACGTTCTTTATATCCTTTGGAAAAGAAAAAATAAAAAGTGTGAGATCAAATGCTCAGTAAGGGTAAACATAGAGAACATAATACAATCCATAATCATTTGAATGAAAAAACTTGAACATAAAATATAAACATCAAAATCTTGAGCATAGACATAAATCATGGAAATATGTAAGGAATATATCATAAAGGAACATCATTCATGATAAAATAGCATGGGAATAAAACATGTAACTATTTCATACCATTATGCACATGATATGACTTCCATAGTTACCAAGGCAATGCTGCCAAGACCATCTTAGTGGGCAAAGTCCCCTTCTAAGTCAAGTTCCCTCCTCATTCCAGTCCGGTATCACTGAACCAGATTAAATTATTCTTCCATCCATGTCTATCTCATGAGATATAAATCTTTACCAAATTCATTGGATGAAGATATAGGTCCCACCCATCTCATAATGAAGTCATTAGTACTTGTGCCACAAAATAAACATAAATCATTCATCATAACCAAAAGAATAAAATGGGTTTCGTAAACATCATCCCATCATAACACAATCCATATAAAACAAATGGATATAATTTCATCATAAGAAAAATCACACCATGTAAATAATAGATTCATTATACATAAACATGAAAAATAATGTCATCTTAGATGGGAAATAGTTTTCATAAAACACTTGTAATGAATTCTTTAGGAAAATATAATTTCTTATTCAAAAATCATTTTCTTTTCACAAAATGTCAAGAAATTTTGAAAGAAAAGGATTTTTTTGAAAATAATCAAGAAATATTGGGGAGGAAGCTTCATTAAAATGAGGCTTTATGAAGCTGTAAAAATCCATGCATGCTTTATAAGTTAAAAAAACATTCTCCTCGTACTTTTTCCGGAAAAGATAAAAAAGTTCATTGTACGGTAAACAAAAGAAAGATTCATTCTATAACATAATTTAAAAGTCAAAGATGAGTAAAAACTACATTAAAAATACATAGAATAATATTAAACACTTTATTAGAAACATTTTTATGGACATGGATGAAAAATATAACCCTAGTAAATACTTACTATAAGAAATCTCGGATAAAAATGAGATTGCAAAATTATCCCTTACCTTATGTCTGATATGCTTCATATGTATCCGAACCTCCTGTATAATGATTTAAATAATGTCATTTACTTATTAAAGAATCATATTCATAGTTATGATATCATATACGGCTCACATGTGAATTTATATTACCCGTTCTATTGTAAATTCCATGTTAAAGCAGCGTTTTGTGTTAAATCGTTTCATTTATCGTACGTGTTTCGAGGTGTTGTTCTTGATATTATGACTTATATCCTTTTTTAAATAATTCCAAAATGTAAAACATGATTTATATATAATATAAATTCAGAATATAAATTTATATGATATATCGATAAATGGAATGAAATACACTATTCATGGAGACGGTGGGCCGTATGTACGCATGAACGCTGTTTTCGTTTCCTTATTGAACTAAATGAATTAAGTAAATGAAACATATATGGTCATAAATCCAGTATAATTACTGTTTAATATCATTCATGATTATTTATTATATATACTTTATAATCATACTTGAATGGTTAATCATGGAAAATGAATCTCATCAGGTTCGTGGAGACGGTAGTCCGTATGTACGGACGAGCGATGATATCATTTCCATGATCGTGGAATTGTATTAAAGTGTATGTATAATATTTCCGAATCAATATCAATTTACAATAATCATATATAGTTATTTATTTACACCATTATACCCATCCATGTAATGTGGTGGTGGAAAACTGATTACACCACGGCGTGGAGACGGTATTTCGTACGTACGCACGCGCATTGATTTCATTTTCCGTATCATGGATAGAAGATGAAATTTGGTTGTTTCATATTTATAATAACAAATAATTATGTGAGTGATAATAATGTTTTTAATTTATGATAAAAAAATAAATAATAAGTAGTAGACGAAGAAATAAATTGGAATGAATCGGTAAAGGATATTACCTCTTCTTTGACGCGCCTCTTCTTAACCTCCTCTTAAGGCCCCAGATTTGGACTTTTGAGGAGACCAGAACCTCTATAATGTTTCTATCGAAGTTGATAAGGGAAATGGGTAGGGGTTGTCCGATCTTGAAGGATCAAAATTGTGTAAAGAAAAGAGGGAAGAGGTGCCCTTTTATATGGAAGGAGAGGGCACCTTTGGAAGCCTCAGAAATATTAATTTATAATAAATTCAAAACCCATATAAAAACTTCCAAAATGACTCAAATACAATCTCAGATGACATAGGGTTGTAATATCATCGACCAATAAAATTTAGACATGTTGGTAATTTATTTTAAAAATTATAATCTTGATATATCCTTAATTAATCTATTTAATTTTATATGTGGTTATAAGATTGTAAATTTTAAATTGTTATAAATAATTACATAGGTATTGTGAATTGTCCATAATTGGATTTTTTATGAAATTTTTTACCATATAAATTTTAATTTATAAATTTTAATTATTTTTGTGATTTTTAATCAATTTTATATTATGTTATTTTTATTAAATATCAATACTGTCAATTTTGACACTATTACTTATTTGAATTCAAATAAAAACCACACAGAAGATATGTTCGAAAAAAATATATAATATATTACTAACATGTCATATTCATAAAAATAATTCATGGGGCAAAAAAATCTGTTTATATAATGGTTATTTTAATATTTTTTGAAATAATTTATTTGATATATCTCTTAATTAAATAATTACTACAACCTTTTTTATAAGTACTTAATATACTTATTTGTTGCATAAAAATTAATAGTAAAATCCTATGATTAATATAAATATAATACATTTAATAATAATATTTTTACATGAATTTATCATCTTAAAATCACTAAATTTAAATTGTTATATTTATTAAATTTTGAAGGTGTCATCTTTGACATCATTTAAAATAAAATAATATAAATGTCATAATCGGTTTTATAAGGCTAAAAATGGTCCGATTATTTTCCCTTGGATTCTTAGGGTATTTATTTACTTGACCAATAATGTTTTGGCTAGTTTCTGGTCCTTTTTATAGTTATTGATATTTTAATAGAAACTATATTATTTATTTTTCACTAAATAAACAATTTCTACATCACTATTGTGTCACCATTAATGAGAATTATTTAATCCCTAAAAATTATTAATAAATTCTCACGATTTATATATTATCATTATCATTATGGAGACAATTTTGGTTCGATGTTGCATAAATGTTATCTCTAAATTAAAATTTTTATACATATAAGGTTTAAGAGAGTGACATGTTGTCACATTCATTGGTTTTTATAATAATTAAATTATTTTCATGGTAAAAAGTCCATAAAATGACTCTAATCTGATCCTTAGGTGATATGGGTTATCTTTTTGTCATCTAATAGAATTTTGGAATGTGTTAGGGTAATTTTATAATCTTTGGTTTACCCTTAATTACCCGATTTATCTATAACTGAAGTAAAAAAAAATTTCCATAGTTTCTATTCATAATATCAAAAAAAAAGTAACCTATTAACATAATTTAGACCCATTTAATCCAAATATGGAATCCATTTTTTAAAATTCAAAACATAGAAGTTGCAGTAATTAAATTAAAATTTATCTTGTTGTTATGAAAACGGGTTTTAAAAGATAGAATATGCCAATGATTGAAATGTTTTAACCTATGAATTCAATGTAAAATTAATCGTAATAACATAAATTACATTAAATGTTAAAAATATATTCTATTTATACATTAAAACCATTAAATATTATAATTTAACCATATAAATTAGTGTGATGAAAAAAGAAGTTTTTACTTAAAATATAGTGTGTTTTTACTATTCATTAAAATATGAATGTTATCAGAATAATATGAAATATTTATCAAAAGTAAATATTTATATCTTGATTTAAAAGAATATTTTTATTTTGTCAAATTGAACTTATAAACATTTCAGAACTATATTTTAAGTGGGTGCGCCGTCAGAAGGAGGCAAAACAATATTTTAGGAAAAATACTTATTTTACATGAAAAATTTATTTTGTTCTAATAGCTTGTTCAAGAAAATGTGTAAGATGAATAATAATGTTATAAAATTCAAAATTTTAGTTAGTACTATTTATAAAGTCTAGTCTATAATAATATTATAACAATATATTGTTGTTTAGTGAAACCCGGTATTGCGTTTTACACACGCTATTGAGGAAAGATCGTGATTGCTTGTAATGCAAGCCAAGTCAGGGAGGCGTGTAGTGCAAGCTCCCTTTTGCGTAACAAGAAATAAATAAATGAAATTAAAAAGGGTAATTCTCATAAAATATCGGGTTGTTACATTCTACCCCCCTTAAAATGAATTTCTCCCTCCAAATTCATCAGGGTTATAAATGGTTTACTACTTGAAAGATTCTTTCATAGAAAACCACATCGTAAAAAGGAATACTAAAACTTAATTTTGAAAATTGAAGTTTGTAAAATATCGGTTACCTAAATTAACTCATCACTTGGTTTCCACATAGGAGAACATAGTTGAAAATATGGATAAGGAAGATAAACCTAACCCCCATGTTCTGATGGAGAGTGGTAGAGAAAATGGCTATGAAAAAGACCACAATCACAAAGCCATAAATTTGTGATGATCTAAGGTACCATCTGATTCATTAGATATAAGGGCACTATGACAAAATTTTTGGTTTCCATAATGATTTCTCTAATGTTGAAGAATTTGAATTGGAATAGATATTTAATTTATTTCGGTACAATGCCATCATTTTTGGTGCCTTGAACAATTTCCACTTCATCTCTTAAAGAAATGAAGTTGAATTTGTCATTCGTGAAGTGTTAGTAGATCATGTGATAGAATTATGGGTCACTCCATCTATCTCAATCAAATGTTTAGAAAAAGTTATCAAATATACATAAGTCTATCTATTGTGAGGTTAATCGTATATGATTCCAAAAATGGACTTATACTTCATCTATCATACCTCTTAATAAAATAAAACTAGTTTCTACTAACCAGTGACTTCATGTAGGATAGTGGTAGGCAATAAAGGCAAGTTGCACTTCGGTTATGGGTTCAATTCCCACAATCTTGTCCGACGCGACGGGTTGTCTCCCATCCTGCATGTTTCCTTTTTTATAAAACTTCACTATTATAACATTACATAAATAATATCAAAAAAATATGTTCTATCCTTAAACAATAAAATCTAATATCCAACATAATACATTCAAGTATTTAGGATTATCAATAATAAATATGTCCAATCTCATAGTTAAAAAAATGATTACTTGAAATGTCACATAACAAGCACATGAATTCCATCATTTATCCCCCATATATCATATGATATATCATGTTTGTAACATTCCGAACATGTGAATACCTTAATCATGTATTCTTTTGAAACATGAATTACCATAGAAACTTAGTGAAATAATTAGTGCTGTCAAAAGTTAAATCATTCCACATACCAAAATCCAAAAATTCTATATACTCAAACCAATATATCACTTAGCCCATATATTAATTATTAGCTCATGAATACTATCAAACAAATTATTTTCTCCTTATCCCTTTATTATGTGAATATTGTATGCTTTCCAAAATATTTGAATTACATTTCATGGTTAACGATACCATATAATTATTGAAATCCATAATAAACCAATACATAGATATTCCAATATTCCACATTACTATAAATTAGATTCCACAACATTATTTTGGAATCCCGTTACATAAACACATAATCATTCCACTACATCGTTGTCATACTCAACATCGCCAATAGTGATCACATGTGACTTCCCATTTTCCTTTTCCTTAATAGGTTGCTCACATCGATCATCCTTATCCATTGGATTAGGGAATTGATTATCATAATGCCCCATTTCCTTGCACATGAAGCATTGAAGTTTTGGTGGAGCGTTCTCTGTAGCCTTTTCTCTATTCACGTCATTAGAAACATTTTTCCCATTACATCGTCACTCAGCTACTTGATGACCTTCTTTTCCACACATGAGACATTTTCTAGTACCTTTTAGACAATCTACACCATACTTCTTTCCACAATTTGAGCATAAAGAGACATTCACCTTCTTTTCACCATTTTTATGAGGTTTTTCCATGAACTCCATCTTTCGTTTCTTGTCAAAACCAATAGATGGACATGTTATACCAATTTCTAGTTCTACCTTGTTAACACAATGAACAGTTTCTTCATAGGTACCGAAGTCTCTTATAACTAATGCCTTTTGAAATCTTGGTTTTATTCCACTGAAGAATCTATCAACTTAACTTTCTTGTTGGATGATAAATCTAGATACATACCTTGCATGTCTTGTAAAATTTGATTCGTATATACCAATAGATTTATCATTCTTCTGCTTAAGCTCAAAGAACTCCTTTTCCATATTTGTTTGAAGAAGACGAGGGAAGTACTTACTTAAAAACATGTTCTTGAACTCATCCCATTTCATTGATTCAATTTAATCATGGGGCCTTGTATTCTTAATTAGAGTCCACCATTGGTCTACTTCACCTTCTAAACGGTAAACAGCTAAAATGAATTTTTCTTGTTCTGAACAGCAAAGTATGGAAAATATTTTTCAATGGTACTAATCCATTATTCTGCCACAAGTGGATCAGAATACCCATTGAAATAAGGTAGACGATGCCTCATGAAGGACTCAATAGAATATTGTCCCCTTCTCTGAACATTTGGAAATCCAGAATGATTCATAGCATGTATAAGTATAGAAATAATATTTTTCACTCCATCTCCCATCACATTTGATTATTCATAAGGAAAATCATTACAGTGTCCATTAAATTGATCAAAACAGTTCCTTCGGGTTCCAAACATCGTCTAAAACCCAAAAAGAATAGTGTTAGAGGAAAAAATAATTATAGTAATGCTACATAATTAAGTGGGAGTACCTTAAATATCTAACATCTTAAGTTTAATTCTAATATCGTTACCATAATTATATGACTATGACTTATACTTATACTAAACCTTAGGGACATCCCTATAAATACCTTATAAATATCTATAGGGATCTCTCTAAAGTTATCAAATCCTAGTTTCCAAAGGTTTACTAAACCGAACCTCTGATACCAACTGTATAGACCCAAAGATATATGTAAATGGAAATTAAATTACTTTTATAGAATACATAATACATAAAAAAACAGACACTAAAGGACCGTAATATTTTAGTGTCTTTGGAAACATGGTACAAAATCATCTAATCATGGTGATAGCATATCAACATCTTCCATAAAGATCTTCCCCATTTGTTTTCGTACATAAAAACATTAATTATGTCCTGGGGAAATGAAAACATTAAAATGATGAGCTCAAATGCTCTGTAAGGGGAAACATAGATAACATAAAGCAATCCATAAACATTTGAATGCAAAAACTTGAACATAAAATATAAACAACAAAATCTTGAGCATAGACATAAATCGTGGAAGTACGTAAGGCATATATCATAAAAGAACATCAATCATGATAAAATAGCATGTGAATAAAACATATAATTGTTTCAAACAATTATGCACATGAGATGACTTCCATAGTTTCCAAGGCATTGTTTCCAAAACCATCTTAGTGGATAAAGTCCCTTTCTAATTCGAGTTCACTCCTCATTCTAGTCTGGTATCACTGACCCAGATTAACATACCATTCCAGCCATGTCTATCTCATGAGATATAAATCATTACCCAATGCATTGGACAGAGATATAGGTCCCACCCATCTCATAATGAAGTCATTATTACTTGTCCCACAAAATAAACATAAATCATTCATCATAACCAAAAGAATAAAATGGGTTTCATAAACATCATACCATCATAACACAATCCATATAAAACAAATGTATTTCATTTCATCATAAGAAAAATCACACCATGTAAATAATAAATTCATTATACATAAACATGCTAAATAATGTCATCTTATATGGAAAATAGTTTTTATAAAACACTTGAAATGAATTATTGAGGGAAATATCCTTTCTTCGACAAAAATCATTTTCTTTTCACAAAATTCCATGCTATTTTAAAATAAAATGATTTTTTTGAAAATAATCATAAAATATTGTGGAGTATGCTTCATGAAAATAAATCTTTATGAAACTGTAAAAATCCAAGTATGCAGTATAAGTTAAAAAAAACATCATGCTCATACGTTTTCCAAAAAAATTGAAAAAGTTCATTGTATGGTAAAAAAAAGAAAGATTCATTCCATAAAACAATGTAAAAGTCAAAGATGGGTTAAAATTTCTTAAATCATACATGTAAGAATATTTAACACTTTATTAAAAACATTTTTATGTACATGGATGAGAAATATAATCCTAGTAAATACTTACGTATAAGCAATCTCAGATAAAAATGAGATTGTAAAATTATCCCTTACCTTTTGTCCGATATGCTTCATATGTATCCGAACCTCCTGTATAATGATTTAAATAATGTCATTTACTTATTAAGGAATCATATTCATTTTTATGATATCGTATATGGTTCACTTATGACTTTATATTACCCATTCTTTTGTAAATTCCATGTTAAAGTAGCGTTTTGGGTAAAATTGTTTCATTTATCGTACGTATTTCGACATGTTGTTCTTCATATTTATACTTATATCCAGAATTAGTTAATTTCTGAATATAGAACATGATTTATATATAATATATATTCATAATATAAATATATATGATAGATCGATAAATGGAAAGAAATACACCATTCATCAAGACGGTAGGTTGTACGTACGCATGAACGCTGTTTTCGTTTCCTTATTGAATTAAATGGAATTAAGTAAATGAAACATAGATGTTCATAACTCCAGTATAATTACTATTAAATATATTTCATGATTATTTATTATATATATTTATAATAATACGTGAATGGTTAATCATGGAAAATGAATCTCATCGTGTTCGGGGAGACTGTAGTCCGTACGTACGCACGAGCGATGATATCATTCCCATGATCGTGGAATTCTGTTGAAGTGTATGTATAATATTTCAGAATCAATATCACATTAAAATAATCATATATAGTTATTTATTTACAACATTATATCCATCCAATTAATGTGGTGGTGGAAAACAGATTACACCACGGCGTGGAGACGGTATTCTGTACGTTCACACGCGCGGTGATTTCGTCTTCCGTAGGATGGATAGAAGATGAAATATAGTTATTTCATATTTATAATAACATATCAGTATGTGAGTGATAATTATTTTTATAATTTATGATAAAACAAATAAATAATAATAAGTAGAAGAAGAAATAAATTGGAAAGAATCGGTAAAAGATATTACCTCTTCTTTGACGCGCCTCTTCTTAACCTTCCTATTAAGGCACTAGAGTTGGTCTTTTGAGGGGACCAGAACCTAAATAATGTTTCTAGGGAAATTTAGAAGGGAAATCTTCAGGGTTTGGCCATTCCTGAAAGATCAAAATTTTGTAATGAGATGAGGGAGGAGTTTCCCTTTTATAAGTGAGGAGAGTGGCACCATTAGAAACCTCAAAAATATTAATTTATAATAAATACAAACCCCACTTAAAAACATCCAAAATTACTCAAATAAAAACTAAGATGAGATAAAGTTTTAAAATCATTAACCAATATAATTTATACATGTTGGTAATTTATTTTAAACATTATCAACTTTATTTGTCCTTATATAATCTATTTTATTTTATTTGTGGTTATAAGATTCTAAATTTTAAATTGTTATAAATAATTACTTATGTTTTGTGAATTGTCCATAATTGGATTATTTACGACATTTTCGACCATGTAAATTTTAATTTATAATTTTTAATTATTTTTGTTCTTTTTAAACAATTTTATATTCTGTTATTTTTAAAAAAATTCAATAGTGTCAATTTTGACACTATTCATTATTAGAATTTAAATAAAAACCAAAAAGAATATATGTTCGAAAACAAATATGTAATATATTCCTGACATGTCATATTAATCAAAAATTTATTCATGGGGCACATATATTTGTTCATATAGTTGTAATTTTAATATTTTTTTAAACCATTTATTTGGTATATCTCTTAATAAAATAATTACTACAACCTTTTTGTATAATTATTTGATATAGTTATTTGTTGTCAAAAATTTAAAAATAAAATACCATGATGAATATAAATATAATACCTTTAATAATAATATTTCTACATGAATTTATCATCTTAAAATCATAACATTAAAAATTTTATATTTATTAAATTTTGAAGGTGGCATCTTTGACATCATTTAAAATAAAATAATATAAATGTCATAATGGGTTTTATAAGGCTATATATGGTCCGAAAATAGACCCTTGGATTCTTAGGGTATAGATATACTCGACCAATAATGTTTGGGGATGTTTCTGGTCATTTTGATTGGTATTGTTGTTTTAATAAAAACTATATTATTTATTTTTCACTAAATAAACAATTTCTTCATCACAATTGTGTCACAATTAATAACAATAATTTAATCCCTAAAAATTCTACATAAATTATCATGATGTAGATACATTCATTATATTTCTGGAGACTATTCTTGTTTGATGTTTCATAATTCTTATCACTAAATTAAAATTTTTATACTTATAAGATTTAAGAGAGTGACAAGTTGTCACTTTCATAGGTTTTAATAATAATGAAATTATATTCAGGGTCAAAAGTCCATAAAATGAATCTAATATGATCCTTAAGTGATATGGGTCTACTTTTAGTCATACAATAGAATTTTGAAATGTGTTATGGTAATTTTATAATCTTAGGATTACCCTTAATTACTCAATTTATCTTTAACTGAAGTAAATACAAATTGTCGTAGTTTCTATTAATAATATCAAGAAAAAATAAAAGTAACCTATTAATATAATATGGACTCACTAAATCCAAATATGGAATCCATTTTTTAAAATTCAGAACATAGAAGTTGCAGTAATTAAATTGATATTTATCCCATTGTTAGGAAAACGGGCTATAAAAGATAAAATATTTCCAAAGATTGAAATGTTTTTAACTATGAATATAATGTAAAATTAATGGTAATAACATACATTACATTAAATGGTAAAAATATATTCTATTTATACTTTAAACTATTCAATATTATAATTTAACCATATAAATTATTGGGATGAAAAAAGTTGTTTTTAATTAAAATATTTCATGTTTTTACTATTCATTATAATATGAATGTTATCAGAATAATATGAAAATTTTAAACAAAGTAAATATAAATATCATGATTTCAATGGAGATTGTTACTTTGTCAAATTGAACTTATAAAAATTTCAAAAATAGATTTAAATTGGGTGTTCCATCAGAAGGTGGCAAAACTGTATTTTTTGAAAAATACTTATTTTACATGAAAAATTTATTTGGTTCTCATAACATGTTCTAGAAAATGTGTATGATGAATAATAATGTTATAAAATTAAAAATTTATTTAATACTATTCATCAAAGATAGTATATAATAAAGGAACTAGGAGAGTGGTAGAGAACATGGCTATGAAAAAGACAACAATCACAAAGCCATAAATTTGTGATGATCTAAGGTATCATCTAATTCATCGGATATAAGGGATCTAGGATAACATTTTTGGTATTCAGGATGATTTCCTGAAGGTTAAAGAATTTTAATTAAATTAAATATTAACTTTATTTCAGTACAATTTCATCATTTTTCGTTCCTTGAACAATTTCAACTTCATATCTTAAAGAAATGAAGTTGAATTTGTCATTCGTGAAGTGTTAGCAGATCATGTGACAGAATGATGGGTCACTCCATATTTCTCAATAAAATGTTTAGAAATAGTTATCAAATATACATAACTCCATGTATAGTGAGGTTAATCATATATGATTCCAAAAATAGACTTATACATCATCTATCATACTTCTTAATAAAATAAAACTAGTTTCTAAAAACCAGTGACTTCATGTTGGACAGTGGTTGGAAATAAAGGCATGCTGCACTTCGGTTGTGGGTTTAATTCCCACAACCTTGTCCGACGCGACGGGTTGTCTCCCATCCTGTAGGTTGTATTTTTTCTAAAACTTCACTATTATAACAATAATGAAATAATATTGAAATAATACGTTATATCCTTAAACAATTTAATCTGATATCTAACATAATCCATTACAGTATTTAGCCTTATCAATAATACGTATGTCCAATATCATAGTATAAAGTAAACGATTATAAGAAATGTCACATTACAAGCATGTGAATGCCATCATTTATCCCCCATATATCATAAGATATATCTTGTTGGTCACATTCCGAACATTTTAATACCTCAATCATGTATTCTTTTGAAACATGAATTACCATATAAACTTAGTGAAATAATGAGTGTTTTCAAAAGTTAAATCTTTCCACATACCAAAATCCAAAAAGTATATATACTCAAACCATGATATCACATAGTACATATATCAATCTTGTTCTCATGAATACTATCAAACAAATTATTTTCTCCTTATCCGTTTATTATGTGCATATCCTATGTATTCAAAAATATTTGAATTACTTTTCATGGTTAATGATACCATATAATTATTTAAATATATAATAAACCAATACATAAATATTCCAATATTCCACTGTACTATTAATTAGATTCTACAACATTATTTTGCAGTCCCATTACATAATCACATAATCATTCCACTACATCGTTTTCATACTCAACATCGCCAATAGTGATCACATGTGACTTCCCATTTTCCTTTTCCTTAATAGGTTTCTCACTTCTGTCATCCTTAACAATTGGATTAGGGCATTGATTAGCATAATTCCCCATTTCTTTTCACTTGAAGAATTGAAGTGTTGGTGGAGTGTTCACTGTATTATTTTCTCTATTCATGTCATTAGAAAACGTTTTCCCATTACATCATCACTCAGCTGCTTGATGACCTTCTTTTCCACACTTGAAACATTTTTTAGTACCTTTTAGACAATTTAAACCATGATTATGTCCACAATTTGAGCATAAATAAACATTCACATTCTATTCACCATTTTTCTGAGGTTTTTCCATAAACTCCATATTTCATTTCTTGTCAAAACCATGATATGTATATATTACAACAACTTCCAGTTCTACCTTGATATCACAATTCACAATTTCATCATAGGTACTGAAGTCTCTTATAGCTAATGCCGTTCAAATACTTGGTTTTAAGCCACTGAAGAATAGATCAACATTACATTCAGTTTGGATGATAAATCTAGATTCAAACCTTGGAAGTCTTGTAAAATTCGCTTCATATATAAAAACAGATTCATCATCCTTCTGCTTCATCTCAAGGAACTCCTTTTCCATATTTGTTCGAAGAATATGATGGAAGTACTTACTTAAAAAAATTTCTTGAACTCTTCCCATTCCATGGATTCAATTTCATCATGGAGCCTTGTGTTCTTAATAAGATTCCACCACTGGTCTGTTTCACCTTCTAAATGGAAAACAGCTAAAATGAATTTTTCATGTTCTGAACAGTGAAGTTTGGAAAATATCTTTTCTATGGTACATATCCATTATTCTGCAACAAGTGGATCAGAAGACACATTTAAATAAGGTAGATGTTTCCTCATGAAGGACTCAATAGAATATTTTTTCCTTCTCTGATCATTTGGAAATCCAGAACGATTCATAGTTGTGTAAGTATAGAAATACTATTTTTCACTCCATCTCCCATAAAATTTGATTCTTCAGGAGTAAATATATTTCATTTTCCATTACATTGATCAAAACGGTTCCTTCGGGTTCCAGCCATCATCTAAAACCCAAAAATAATAGTGTGAGAGGAAAAAATAATTTAGGAAAACTACATAATTAAGGGGGATTACCTTCATTATATAACTTCTTATGTTTAATTCTAATATTGTTACCATAATTCTAGGACTATAACCTATACTTATACTTAACCTTAGGTACATCCTTAGACATACCTTAGAAATATCTCTAGGGATCTCTCTAAAGTTCTCACATCCTAGTTTCCAGAGGTTGACTAAACCGAACATCTGATACAAACTTTAGAGACCTAAAGCTAGACGTACATGGAAATTACATTACTTTTACAGAATACATAATACATAAAAAAACAGACACTAAAGGGCCATAATAGTTTAGTGTCTTATGAAACATGGAACATAATCTTCTAATCATGGTGAAAGATCTTAAAAATCTCCCATAAAGATCATCCGCTTTTGTTTTCATACCTAAAAACATAATTTTTATTCTGGGGAAACAAAAACATAAAAAGGGTGAGATCAAATTCTCAGTAAGGGTAAACATAGAGAACATAAAACAATCCATAAACATTTGAATGTAAAAACTTGAACATAAAATCTAAACATCAAAATTTTGAGCATAGACATAAATCTTGGAAGTACGTAAGGCAGATATCATAAAGGAACATCAATCATGATAAAATAGCATGGGAATAAAATATGTAATTGTTTCAACCCATTAATTACATGATATGACTTCCATAGTTGCCAAGGCATTGCTGTCATGACCATCTTAGTGGACAAAGTCCCTTTCTGAATCGACTTCACTCCTCATTCCAGTCCAGTATCATTGAACCATATTAACTTACCATTCCTGAAATGTCTATATCATGAGATATAAATCATTACCCAATGCATTGGACAGAGATATAGGTCTCACCCATCTCATAATGAATTAATTATTACTTGTTCCACAAAATAAACATAAATCATTCATCATAACCCAAAGAATATAATGGGTTTTATAAACATCATCCCATAATAACACAATCCATATAAAACAAATGGATATTATTTCATCATAAGAAAAATAAAACTATGAAAATAAAAGATTCATTATACATAAACATGATAAATATTGTCATCTTAGATTAAAAATAGTTTTTATAAAACACTTGAAATTAATTCTTGAGGAAAATATCATTTCTTCTTCAAAAATCATTTTTTTTCACAAAATGCCATGCAATTTTAAAAGAAAAGTATTTTTATGAAAATAATAATGAAATAGTGTGGATGAAGCTTCATGAAACTAAGGCTTTATGAAACCATAAAAATCTATGCATGCCGTATAAGTCAAAAAACATTTTCCTCGTACTTTTTCCAGAAAAGTTGAAAAAGTTCATTGTATGGTAAACAAAAGAAAGATTCCTTCCATAACACAATGCAAAAGTAAAAAATGGGTAAAAATTAATTTAAAAATATGTGTAAAATATTATACACTTTATTAAAAACAATTTTATAGACATGGATGAAAAATATAACCCCAGTAAATACTTACGTATAAGCAATCTCGGATAAAAATGAGATTGCAAAATTATCCCTTACCTTTTTTTTGATATGCTTCATATGCATCCAAACCTCCCGTATACTATTTTAAATAATTTAATTTACTTATTAAATAATAATATTCCTTGTTATGATGTCATATATTGTTCACTTATGAATTTATATTACACGTTCTTTTGTAAATTCATGTTAAAGCTGCGTTTTGGGTAAAATAGTTTCATTTATCGAACGTGTTTCGACGTGTTGTTTTTGATATTATTACTTATATCTGGGTTTAAATAATTCAAGAATGTAAAACATGATTTATATATAAGATATATTCAGAATATAAATATATATGATAGATCGATAAATGGAATGAAATACACCATTCATGGAGACGGTAGGCCTTACGTACACATGAACGCTATTTTCGTTTCCTTATTGAATTAAATAGAATTAATTAAATGAAACATATATGTTCATAAATCCAGTATCATTACTAATTAATATCTTTCATGATTACTTATTATATATACTTTATAATCATACATGAATGGTTAATCGTGGAAAATGAATCTCATCGCGTTCGTGGAGACGATAGTCTGTACGTACGCATGAGCGGTGATATCATTCCCATGATCATGGAATTGTATTGAAGTGTATGTATAATATTTCAGAATCAATATCACTTTACAATAATCATATATTAATCTTTATTTACACCATTACACATATCCAAGTAATGTGTTGGTGGAAAACATATTACACCACGGCATGGAGACGGTATTCCGTACGTATGCACACGCCGTGATTTCGTTTTCCGTAGGATGGATAGAAGATGAAATAGGGTTATTTCATATTTATAATAACATATAAGTAAGTTAGAGATAATGTTGTTATTAATTTATGATGAAACAAATAAGGAATAACAATTAGAAGAAGAAATAAATTGGAAAGAATCAGTAAAGGATATTACATCTTCTATGACGTGCCTCTTCTTAACCTTCTCTTTAGGAACTAGAGTTGGCCTTTTGAGGAGAAAAGAACCTATATAATGTTTCTAGAGAAGTTGAGAAGGGAAATGGGCAGGGGTTTTCCGAGAATGAAGGATCAAAATTGTGTAAAGTGAAGAGGGAGGAGGTTCCCTTTTATAAGGGAGCAGAGGGGCACCTTTGGAAACCTCAAAAATATTGATTATAATAAATTTGAACCCCACTTAAAACATCCAAAATGACTCAAATACGAACATAGATGATAATGGGTTGTAATATCATCAACCAATAAAATTTATACATGTTGTTAATTTATTTTAATCATTATCAACTTGATTTATCCTTATTTAATATATTTTATTTTATTTGTGGTTATAAGAATCTAAATTTTAAATTGTTTTAAATAATTACTTATGTGTTGTTAATTGTCAATAAATGTATTATATATATCATTTTAGACCATATAATGTTTAATTTATAATTTTTAAATATTTTTGTGTTTTTTAAAAAATTATATATTGTGTTTTTTTAAAAAATATCAATAGTGTCAATTTTGACACAATTCATTATTTGAATTTAAATAAAAACCACACAGAATATATGTTCAAAAAAATATATTATATATTACTAAAATGTCATATAATTCAAAAACATTCATGGGGAACATTAATTTGTTCATATATTATTTATTTTAATATTTTTTAAAACCATTTATTTGGTATATCTCTTAATAAAATAATTACTGCAACATTTTTGTATAATTATTTAATATACATATATGTTTCATAAAAATTAAAAATAAATTCTTATGATTAAGATACATATAATACCTTTAGTAATAATATTTTTAATTGAATTTATCATATTAAAATCACAAAATCTAAATTGTTATCTTTATTAAATTATGAAGGTGACATCTTTGACATCATTTAATGTAAAATAATATAAATGTCATAATAGGTTTTATAAGGATCCAAATTGTCCATAAATATACCCTTGGATGCTTAGGGTATATATATACTCTACCAATAATGTTTGTTAAAGTTTATGGTCCTTTTTATAGGTATTGTTTTTTTAATAAAGACTATATTATTGATTTTTCACTAAATAAACAATTTCTGCATCACTATTGTGTCACCATTAATGACAATTATTTAATCCATAAAAATTATAAATAAATTATAATGATGTTTATAATTTAATTATATTTTTGGAGACTATTTATTTATGAACTTTCATGATATTTATCACTAAATTAAAATTATTATACTTATAATATTTAAGAGAGTGACATAATTTCACTTTCTTTTGTTTTAATAATAATTAAATTATCTTCATGGTCAAAAGTCCATAAAATGAATCTAATCCAACCCATAGGTTATATGGGTCAACTTTGAGTCCTCCAATATAATTTTTGCACGTGTTAGGGTAATTTTATAATCTTAGGTTTTCCATTAATTACCGAATTTTTCTTTAACTGAAGTAAATAAAAATTACTGTAGTTACTATTCGTAATATCAAAAAAATAAAAGTAACCTATTAACATAATTTGGACCCACTGAATCCAAATATTGAATACATTTTCCAAAATTCAAAACACATAAGTTGCAGTAATTATATTAAAAAATATCTCGTTGTTAAGAAAACATGGTTTAAAAGTTAAAATATTGCCAAAAATTGAATTGTTTTTACCTATGAATTCAATGTAAAATTACTGGTAATAACATAAATTACATGAAATTGAAAAAATATATTCTATTTATACTTTAAAACCATTCAATATTTTAATTTAACCATATAAATTATTGTGATGAAAAATTTTGTTTTTAATAAAATTATAGCGTGTTTTTACTAATCATTAAAATATGAATGTTTTCAGAATAATAAAAAAAATTATCCAAAGTAAATTTTTATATCCTGATTTAAAAGAATAATATTATCTTGTCAAATTTGAACTTATAATCATGTCAAAAACTATATTTAATGTGATTGTGCCATCAAAAGGCGGTAAAACATTATTGTTTGAAAAATACTTATTTTCCAGAAATATTTTTTTTGTTCTCATACCATCTTATAGAAAATGTGTAAGATGAATAATAATGTTATAATATTAAAAATGTAGTTAATAATATTCATAAATACTAGTCTATAATAATATTATAACAATATATCATTGTTTAGTGAAACCCATTATTGCGTACTACACACGCTATCGAGGAAAGGTCGCAATTGCGTGTAATGCTAGCCAAGTCAGGGATGAGTGTAGTGAAACCTCCATTTTGTGTAGCGCAGAAGAAATAAATGAAATAAAAAAAAATTCTCATAAAATCTCAGGTTGTTACATTCTACCCCCTTAAAATGAATTTCTCCCTCTAAATTCGTCGGGGTTATAAATGGTTTACTACTTGAAAGATTCATTCATAGAAACCCACATCGTAAAAAGGAACACTAAAAATTAATTTTAAAAAGTGATGTATGAAACATATTGGATACCCAAATTAACTCATCACTGTGTTTCCACAAAGGAGAACATATGTGAAAATATGGATATGAAACAGAAACCTAACCATCATGTTCTAATGGAGAGTGGTAGAGAAGATGGCTATGAAAAGGCCAACATTCACAAAGCCATAAATTTATGATGATCTAAGGTACCATCTGATTCATCGGATATAAGGGAACTAGGACAAAAGTTTTGGTATTCAAGATGATTTCCCTAAAGTTGACGAATTATAATTAGAAGAAATACTTACTTTATTTCGGTACAATCTCACCGTTTTTCATGCCTTGACCAATTTGTATTTCATCTCTTAAAAAATGAAGTTGAATTTGTCATTTTTTGAAGTGTTAGAAGATCATGCGATAGAATGATGGGTCACTACATTTGTCTCAAAAAAAGTTTAGAAAATGTTTTCAAATATACATAAGTCCATCTACGGTGAGGTTAATCATATATGATTCCAAAAATGGACATCTACTTCATCAATCATATAGCTTAATAAAATAAAACTCATTTCTACTAATCAGGGAGTTCCTGTAGGTCAGTGGTAGGAAATAAAGGCCTATCGCACTTTGGTTGTGGGTTCAATTCCCACAACCTTTTCCGACGCGACTGGTTGTCTCTCGTCCGACAGGTTGTATTTTTTCTAAAACATCACTGTTATAACAGTACAGAAATAATATCAAAAAAACATTTTATCCATAAACAATACTATCTGAGGACAAAGATAATCCATTCCAATCTTTAGGCTTATACAAAATACATATGTCCAATCTCATAGTATATAGAAAATTATTACATGAAATGTCACATAACAAGCACATGAATGCCATAATTTATCCCCCATATATCATAAGATATATCTTTTTGGCCACATTCAGAACATGTGAATATAATAATCATGTATTCTTTTGAAACATGAATTACCAAAGAACCTTAGTGAAAACATGAGTACTCTCAAAAGTTAAATATTTCCACATACCCAAATCCAAAATTTCTATATACTCAAACCATGATATCACATAGTCCATATATCATTCATGAGAACATGAATACTATCAAACAATTTATTTCCTCTTTATCCATTTATTATGGGCATATCATCTACTTTCCAAAATATTTGAATTACTTTTGATGGTTATTGGTACCATATAATTATTGAAAACCAAAATAAACCAATACATAGATATTCCAATATTCCACAGTACTATAAATTAGATTCCACAACTGTATTTTTGAATCCCATTACATAAACAGATAATCATTCCACTACATCGTTGTCAAAATCAACATTGCCAATAGTGATCGCATGTGAATTCCCTTTGTCCTTTTCCATAAGTGGTTGCTCACGTCGATCATCATTAACCCTTGTATTAGGGCATTGATTAGTATAATAAGACATTTCCTTGCACTTGATGCATTGAAGTGTTGGTGGAGCATTCTCTGTAGTCTTTTATTTATTCACATCATTAGAAAACTTTTTCCCATTACTTCGGCACTCAACTACTTGATGAACTTATTTTCCACTCTTGAAACATTTTCTAGTACCTTTTAGACAATCTCCACCATGCTTCTTTCCACACATTGAGCATAAAGAAACATTCACCTTCTTTTCACCATTGTTCTGAGGTTTTTCCTTGAACTCCATCTGTCGTTTCTAGTCAAAACAATGAGATGGATATGTTACACCAACTTCCAGTTCTACCTTGATAGAACAACGCCCAATTTTTTCAGAGATACTGAAGTCTCTTATATAATTCTCTTTGAATACTTGGTTTTAAGCCACTGAATAATCTATCAACTTTACATTCTGGTTGGATGATAAATCCAGATGCATTCCTTGCAAGTCTTGTAAAATTCGCTTTGGGTATACCAACAGATTCATCATCCTTCTTCTTAATCTCAAGGAACTCCTTTTCCATATTTGTTCAAAGAATATGAGAGAAGTACTTACTAAAAAACAAGTTCTTGAACTCTTCCCATTCCATGGATTCAATTTCATCTGGGGGCCTTGTATTCTTAATTAGAGTCCACTACTGGTCTGCTTCACGTTCAAAACAGTAAAAAGTTAAAATGAATTTTTCATGTTGGAAAAGAAAAGTAAGGAAAATATCTTTTCAATGGCACTGATTCATTGTTTATAAATAAGTGGATCAGAAGACCCATTGAAAGAAGGTGGATGTTGCCTCATGAAGGCCTCGATAGAATATTGTTCCCTTCTCTGATCATTTGGAAATCCAGATTTATTCATAGCTTGTGTAAGTATATCAAAAAGATTTTTCACTCCATCTCCCATTACATTTGGTTGTTTAGGAGGAAAATCATTGCATTGTCCATTAAATTTATCAACATGGTTCCATCAGGTTCTAGCAATCGTCTAAAACCCAAAAAGAACAGTGTGAGAGGAAAAAATCATGATAGGAAAACAACATAATAAAGGGGGAGTCCCATCAATATATAACATCTTAGGTTTATTTCTAATATTTTTACCCTAATTCTAGGACTATAACCTATACTTATATTTAACCTTAGGGACATCCCTAGACATACCTTAGAAATATCTCTAGGGATCTCAATAATGTTATCGAATTCTAGTTTCCAAAGGTTGACTAAAGCGAATCTCTAATTCCAACTGTAGATACCCAAAGCTTGACGTACATGGACATTACATTACTTTTGTGGAATAATTTATAATTAAAAAAACAGACACTAAAAGACCATAATAGTTTAGTGTCTTTGGAAACATGGAACATAATCTTCTAATCATGGTGAAAGATCTCCAAAATCTCCCATAAAGACCATCCCCTTTTGTTTTCTTACCTAAAAACATTATTTATATCCTTGGGAAAAGAAAACATAAAAATGGTTAGCTCAAATGCTCAGTAAGGTAAAACATAGAGAACATAAAACAATCCATAAACATTTGAAAGAAAAAACATGAACATAAAATCTAAAAATTAAAATCTTGAGAAAAGACATAAATCATGGAAGTACGTAAGACATATATCATAAAGGAACATCAATCATGATAAAATAGCATGGGAATAAAACATTTAATTGTAGAAACCCATTAAGCACATGATATGATTTCCATAGTAGCTAAGGAATTTCTCCCAAGACCATCATAGTGGACAAAGTCCCTTTCTGAATCGAGTTCACTCCTTGTCCAGTCATGTATCATTGAACCGGTTTAAATTCCCGGTCTAGCCATGCCTATATCATGAGATATAAATCTTTAACGCATTAATTGGAGGGAGATATAGGTCCCACCCATCTCATAATGAAATCATTCTTTCTTGTTCCACAAAATAAACATAGAACATTCATCATAACCCAATGAATAAAATGGGTTTCATAAACAGCATCCCATCATAACACAATCCATATAAAACAAATGGATATCATTTCATCATATGAAAAATCACACCATGTAAATAATAGAGGAATTATACATAAACATGATAAATAATGTCATCTTAGATGGAAAATAGTTTTTATAAAACACTTGAAATGAATTCTTGAGGAAAATATTCTTTATTCTTCAAAAATAATTCTCTTTTCACAAAATGCCATGGACTTTTAAAAGTTAAAAAAGTTCATTGCATAGTAAACAAAAGAATGATTCCTTCCATAACACAATGTAAAAGTCAAATATGGGTAAAAATTACTCTAAAAATACATGGAATAAAATTATACACTTTATGAAAAACATTTTTATTAACATGGATGGAAAATATAACCCCATTAAATACTTACGTATTAGCTATCTCAGATAAAAATAAGATTGAAAAATTATCCCTTACCTTATGTCCGATATGCTTCGTATATATCAGAACCTCTTGTATAATGATTTAAATAATGTCCCTGGCTTATTAAAAAATCATATTCATTGTTATGATATCATATATGGTTCACTTATGACATTATATTACCCGTTCTTTTGAAAATTCCATGTTAAAGCGGTGTTTTGGGTAAAATTGTTCCATTTATCAGACGTGTTTCGACATGTTGTTCTTGATATCCACTATATTTACTAAACCTGGGTTCATCCAGCCTTATGTGTCACCACTGCAGCAAGAAACGTCACCCAAAAAAAATTCCTCTTCCCCATTATACCCCCAAAGCCTAGCGCCCAACCTCCTAATTATTTCGCCTCCGCCCATAGACACACCTCCCAGAATCGATTAGGGTTTCTGCAGTCATCCTTTCCCTCCCTCCCCTCTCGTATTCTGTCTCGATCCTCGACCCAGGCGCGACTCCTTCATCGTTGAATCTCACCACCGGTGCTCCATTCACCTCACTGGCGCCAGCTTTCCTTCAACACCATCCTCGACGCCATCTAGGGTTACATACACTTGCGACTCCGCCCCCGCTCATGCAAACTCGCCACCTCTCATGCAACCGTGAACCTGCTCGGAAAATACCTTCGGAGAACCTAGGGTTTTTTCATCAGCAATCACGCCATATGTATCCACATCGCCTAACTTATTTCTATCCTCCCTCCTATATCATGACGATCCTCCAACCCGATTCTATTACCCCCCGCGCTTCCTCATTATTCCCTACCACTTAGGGTTTCGATTCCTCCGACTTTTCCTAAGGTAACACCGCACTCCTCAAACCTATCTTCCTGCATTGCCTTTTTCACATTCGTCTTAGCATCCTCCTCTTTATACTATGCTTCCAGCCTCTCCACTTGCCCCGTCTTCATTTTCTTCACTTTCGTGCATCTGAATTTTTAATCAGCATCGACCAGGTTCCCCTTCTATGTCTATCACCACTCTTCATATATCCAATCCCCACCCCTTCCTCTCTTTACACCCACTTTTATCCCGCACGATTTGTTGTTACTTTCGTCTCCCTTAAAAATACCTTCGGTTCATGATATTTTTCGCATATATCTATGGTAACCCTACATTTACAGGGGAGGATAATCAACATACCGAAAAAATTCCTTGGGGTCAGTATTTTAGATCCTTGTAGCTATAGTAGCCACTAAAAAAGTCATTTTATTATACAATTTTGTTCCAATTTACCATTAAAATCCATTAAATTTGAATCCTAGTAATATTTTTAAATGCATTTGGTTTCCCCTTCTAAATTTGAAGGATTTTAGGTAATCAAGGACAGGTCTGAATGTGTTCAATGTATGATGGTTAAGTATATTCATATCAATAATGATTTAAATTTTAGCAAACATAGTTATTGTTCACCATATTATCATTTTGTGTTTCTCCCATCTGTAGATGTGACCTTTCAACTCAGGTTTAATCAATATATTAAATGTATATTAATACCCATCTCGCTAACACAAGACCAACAAATCTTACTTACATGACAAATGCATCCTTCTCACCTTTAATTGAATTTCTTTTGTTTATCATTGAAGCCAAAAATCCACTGAATTTTTATGTGATTATAAATAATGTGACAATTCATTTTGTTTTATCTATTCCATGAAGGATGACATTCGTGATGGAAAATCGAGCTTCTGAGGCAAAAAACATCATTGATGGTAATTCTTTTTCATGCATCCTTGATTTCTTTTTTCCTTTTGCTGTTTATTTTCCAATGTAACTCTGTGTTGATTGTACGTTTTTTAGCTCATGTCTGATTAGATCATTGATTGTGTTTGGTGTCATGACTGAATGAAACATTTTATAGCTAGGATGTAGGTATGGGCTTTCATGGATCTTTTCATGCCTGATGATATTTGTCACCAATTTGAATTAGAATTATATGGTTATTATTCCTATTTATAATTTATATGCATCGGTTTGATTGAACTACATTATGAAAAAATCACCTCCATAGAGAAATATAGGGATTTTTTAAAATCTAGAAATCAAAAAATCATGTTACTCAAGTATGAAATTCCTTCAAACAACAACAATATATTTATATTTTCTTGTCACAATGCATACTAATCATTTTATTATAAATATTTCGAAAGTTCATTTTGTTTTATCAATTCCTTGAAGGATGACATTCGTGATTGAAAATAGAGTTTTACACGCAAAAAAACAGCATTGGTGGTAATGATTTTTTATATAGCCTTGATTTCATTTTTCCTTTTGGTGTTTCTTTGCCTATGCAACTCTGTGTTGATGGAAATTTTTTCATCTCAGGTATGATTAGAGTTTTGTTTCTGTTTGATGTATTGAAATAGAGAAACCATAAGACTGTTACCTAGAATAAACCTCCTTGCATTCATTGACTCATTGATAATATATCATTATTCCTTTTTTTAAATGGAAATGATTTTTATATTGTTTTGAGTGTTTCATATTATGTTACATAGACTAATTTTCATGGAATGAAATCTAAGATGTGGATGTGTTTAGTATGAGAAAGGGCAGGGTTTGATATAATTGGTTTTCTCATGGTTATCTTAATTAGTGCTACATTAATGTATTTTTAGTATTTTTATATGCATGGTCTAGATGTTCATTTAATATATAAAAATACTTTAAAACAGCTTATTGTGTAGGATTTTTCTATTAAATTAATAACTTTATGTAACTTTTGGGGTACAAACATTTTGTAATATTTTTTAAATGTTTCATAATCATGATTAAATTGGCCATATTCAATTAATATAAAGATCTCCATTGTCAATCATGATCAAAACCATGAAGGTGAATTATGATGCATCATTCTCTGTTTCTGCCATCATTGTTTGTCTATTTTAGAGTTGTATGTGATCCGAGTACCTATGGAATTGGAGGATTGTGGAATTTTTTTATTCGATCTTGATAATGAAATAATTTTTTGTAATATTTGGATTTACTGTATGCATCTTTAAATTTTTTTTAATTATATAATCTGTTTTTTATAGTATCCCTGTAAATCAATTACAGATTGGGGGAGTTCCTCTAAAGAGCATGCAACCAGTTCCTACATTAATTAGTTCATGTTATCTAAGGTGAGATTAATTTTAATGATTAATTTTGTTATTACTCAATAAAAAACATTGCTGGTGATTTTTATATTGAAACAAAATTTTGTTGGGAATTCCATACGGTTATTCAACCAAGTATTCGTTGTGAAACTACGATATTTTGTTTTTTTTTTGATGGGTTGATTCTCAAATAAGGTTTTCTATACAAGAAAGTATCCATTGAGAAAATAAACTATTGGGTGTAAATCCTTCATCGGAGGAGCTAGAAAATTTTCACCATTATATAAATGAGTATTCTGAACAGGCAGACTTGATAACATGGATTTTTTGTGAAAAAATAAAAAATCATAGTCATGTAATTTGTTTTAAATGTGCTAATGTTTTTGGGAAAGCCAAAGAAACATCAAATACCGATATATAGGGATTTGGTGTGCATACTTTCTTATTCATAGAGAATGTCATGACCTGTTTCATTTCACCATTTTGGTGTGCATGATTCATTCCGTTGGTTTTTTGAAGCAGTATTATCTGGCCAACCTTATTAAAGTGTCATAAAATATTTGCAAAATTTTTCTGCTAACTGATTATAGGTCTGATCCTATAGTCAGGGGTAACAAATAAGGGTATGTTATCATGGTAATGCAGCAATTTGGAACTTAATTGATGGTTAATTTATAAGGTGCACATGATGAAATTGTTTCCCGCACACCTTGAGATTGCTGGTCTATTTTAAAAATAAAGTATTCTCAATTAGTATGAATGTCGTTTAAGATTACCATATATATGCTACTAACTTGGCACTATTGTTTATCATCTTTGAACAACAAACTAACTGTTTACATAAGTTATTTCAATTACAGAACTAGCAGGTTAATCAAGAAACATGACTTCTATGAAAGATGTAGATATCATGAAGGAATCAACAGCTGTATCAATGATTTTGTAAGTTTTACTCATTCCACTAGAAAATGTATTTAGTTTGTGTTCACTATTAATGCCTCTCCATTACTCTTTAGTTCTTTATCTTTCCATTGATTTTTTCTGACATATCCTTTGTTTTTTAAGAAACCTGGTGGAAGAATTTCTCTTATGGATGAAGCCTGGTAAGCAAGAAACCTCCAAAAATTACTTCCTTCATTTCAAACCATTCTAATAATGTGAGACATTTAAAGATCATAATTATTATACAGACTTCTTTACATTATTTTCAACCATGAAATGGATTTTTTGGTGCAGGAAGAATCATGTTTGTTTGTATTTTTTTCATATATTTATAATCTAGAAATATTATTTGATTTTATTACCTATATAATATCATTGTTGCTCTATCACCAGCATTCCATTGTAATAAATCTGTTCCAGTGAAACCCATTTTTGTATTAATACATTCTTCTTCATACTAGACATGTGTCCCTAAAAACTTCTTATTACATTACAGTGACATCTGATATGTTCCCTCCTTCTTGGTTCACTTAACCTTGAAGCTGCTCGATGACTTGTCTTAATCCTACGGTATGCTTCCAACTCTAAAATCCCTCTGTTGTTAATATAGATTTAAACACATATATATATATATATGTTTTCTCTATCCAACGCTTTTGGATGTTAATTATTCTTTGAACATCATTTAATGGTTTTCATCTATTAAGTTGATGTCAAGTGAAGAATAAGGATAGTTAATGTTCAATTTTCCCATTCCATTTTTTTTGTTACCATATCTAATTTAATTATCTCTATAATTTCATCTATAATAATGTTGTGTCCATAAAAAATTCTTATTGCATTACAGTGACATGTGACATGTTCCCCCCTTCTCGGTTCACTTACCCTTGAAGTTGGTCGATGGATCATATTATTCCAATGGTATGTTTCAAACTGTTAAATCCCTATTTTATTAATATAGATTCAAATCTGTATACATATGTATTCTCTATCCAATGATTTCGGTTTATGAGGATTCTTTCAACATCATTAAATTGTTTTCATCTATTAAGTTGATATCAACTGACAAGAATAAGGATAGTTTATGTTCATTTTCCTCATTCCATTATATTTGTTACCATATGTCATTTTATTACCTCCATAATTTCATCTCTAATAAAGTTGTCTTCAAGTTGTCACTAAAAAAATAAAACAGTTCTTAGAAATTCACTACAATACCAGAATTTTATCCTTTTGTTGATAAATCAATTCATATTTTAGAAATATTAAGATTAATTTTCATGAGTTATATTGAACTGTTCTAAGAACCTATTCTATAGTCAATCGACATGTAGAACTGCTGGATAATTTCACACATGGAGAACTGCTGGATCATTTTAGATACGACGCAATCAGAAATGGAATTTAGAGCTGTGTACTTCTATAATTTTAACTTTTACATTCTTATACCAGAATTTCTACCTTTCTGCTGTTATAAAATTCACCCATGTTTTCTGCAAAAATTTGATTCTGTGTATACATCTTATGTGTCATTGGCACATGATTTTACAGTTCCACCTTGAATATGTCTATTACTCAGGTTATCTTTAATGAGTACTAATTTAATTCCATTAACATTAAAAAATTACAATATTTCAGTGGATGTAGTGTATTATATATATTAAAAACTCTCCCTTCAAGCCTGGAAATATGCAGGTTATAATTTAAATTACAAGTACATGTTTCTAAATATTCTGGTTTTAATAGATGTGTGATGCCATAACAGAACATACAATTCCTGTTTTTTATATTTTAGTTTATGAACTAATTCCATGGATGGAATGTTATATAATGGCATAATGCATCACAATTTTTTGAAATTGCAGTGATTAAACTATCTCTATGGAATTTGGGAAAATAAGACAAATCCAAAATATGCTACGTAAGAGAAACATTTAACCCATTTTGTTATAATAATTTCATTTCAATTAATGTTCATTGTATTCTAAAATGCATTTAATAGAATGGATTTCATCAATCTTATAATGTTCACTTTGGGTTATAATCATGTTATTGAAAAAAATAATGACTGAACATTTAATTAGAGATGAAATTATTTCTATAATACCTACATGTTATATAAATGGTTGTGGACATTTTATTCTTGAATTGATTGATATATGATCTGAAAGTTATATGAATATTGGGAGTTGACTTGATGATATAGAATTTCCATATGTTGTTTCAAGGTTACATCATTCCTTTCTCTAATTTTTTTAATTCTATATATATTTTTGGTTTAAAAATTTTAGGCATACAGCAAACACAAAAGAAAAAACCAAATTTTTAGAACTATTATTCGGGTTTTAACTCTAAATATTTAAATTTAATATGTGTATTTATTTCTGTATATTTTACATACATTTAAAATATCTGTTGGGATTACATTTCTATATTGTATTTCAATTTATTGACTAAAGTTCTAGGAATTCAGTGTTTCATATACTTTTTGAATTTTATATTTGTTTTAAATATTGTCTATTTTCTTTGCATGTAGTAATATCTCCATGGGAGATATTATTTGGTCACATTCGACAACCTGTTGACGCAAGCCTTCCAAGACCGTCATCTCAAAATCAAGACTTATTTCTGTGCCGAGTGAAATTTGTGGTAATTTTTCAATTATTTTGTATGTGAATCATATTATTGTGTTTGAAATCAAGAACATTAATTGTATTTAATTCTTTGAAATTTATAGTTTTTCCCCTTTTTGGCTGAAATATTACTTGGTTAGAAGTAAGCACTCCCAGATGTTCATATCAAAATCTGTCCTTAGGTCTATGCCATGTGTTATTTTAGGTGATTATAATGGTTTATTCTCTTTGTTTTTCTAATCTTAAAACTGAATATGCACCCATAATAAATAGCACTATTCAGTATTTGGACATCATCGTATTGGTGTTTCATCGTGATTCTTTTAATGATTCGTTAGTGTCAGTCTTTTTATTGTAATGGGACATTGGTTAACTGAGAAAAGATTATTTTAAGCCGTCATTTGGGTGATATATTCAAAATAATTATATCCACTAAATTATAAAGTGAGGTTGTCGTGTTTATCTAACACATATTATTCAAAACTCTTGTATGTAATTATTATTCTGATGCTTTTAGTGTTTTCCATTGCATTACACCTCAAGATGGTTGCACTTTTCTATTTCTATTTAAATGTTTCTTTTAAATTACATCCCTTTCTAGGATGTGGTGTTTTCATGATCATATGCTTTTCCATTATCTTGAATCTATTGTTAATATCTTGAATGTATATATCTTATCAGTTATTCTTGAGGATTCTATTTTTCATTATTTTAGTCAATGATGTGAATTTTTTATATCCTTCAGTTGTTCAGTATTATTACTCATGTCAGAGCATCCTACGCCCCCATTTTCATTTCATGCTAGGTAGGTCAAGAGTCATTTAGATCCATAACAAGATCATACTACATAGGAGCAACTAGGGCACTCTGGATTATGACATAACCAGATAGGGGTATCTCTATGTCGGCATAAGAGAATTCGTTATTGAGCGGTATTATCACGAACTGTTGGCTCGTCTTATCCAATATATTAATTGTTTTTTACTCCAATTTATACTCTAAAATTCAATCTTCGTGTTGTCTGTAAGCAGTGGTATGGGTAACTTTGATGGTTTTATATTTTTATGTTTTCATTTGTTGTCTCCTGATTGAAGTTAAATTCATGTATCATGAATCCATACAAAATCTTTTTCTTTATTTTTTTATTTTATTTGGCATGAGACATTTAATCACCTTGCAAGATGGTTGGAGGATGCCCGTCAACATGTGAATCCCAACATGGCGCTCATGATAAAAGGGAATAAATGTGATGTTGCTCATCGCGATCACCAAGGAAGGAGATCATTTTTCAAAGTAACATGGGATTCTATTCTTCAAGGATTCGGCAAGAACAACACAGAATGTTGAGTAGGTATGATCACCTTGGGTTGATACACTAAATTTTTTTACGCTAGATTAGTGTTTTCTTGCAGGCCTTCTTCTGAACTACTGCAATGATTCTTCAGAATATTCAGGAAGGTGTGTTTGATTTATCTAATGAGGTAAGAAGCACAAACCATTTACCATATACATGAAATTTCAAACCTATTATATTTCATTTACTAATTACGTTATTTATTTTTTCAATAGGTAAACATGGATATGAATTTAAAAATGAAGATTCAACTATACAGGTTGATAATAAAGATTATCCTACTTCGACTTGTGATTTTTAAAGAAAAATTTGACGATGATTTTTATTCATTTTTCAGTTGTTGGGTTAGCTAACATTTATCTCTTTATCAGTATCATATAACTCATATTTCAAGTAATTTTTGATTGTGTAAATGATATCTTTTCCATTTTCCATTCCTTTGACACTATCCAATGCTATCTTTATCCATGTTTTCTGAGTTATAATTATTCATTCATGTTGTTATTTATTATTTATTTGGAATAATAAAACTATAATTTCATAGTGTCTTCTTCTTGGACCCTACAAACTATAACAGTGCAGTGATTCTTCTATTCATTGTCTGTTCTTTTGATGTTTATTTATATAAAATCCTTTGTTTTTTTATTTTCAAAATTTGAATTATCCATTTGAATTAATTTTTTCATTTATATCATTGATATCTCCATCTTGAACACTAAACAAAAAATATTAATTCCTGATTAATTCTACTAAATATTTTTATTTCTAGGATGTCTCAAAAATTTCTCCACCCCACCAGTATTCTAATATCATGTTCCACTTATTTGTGATTTAAATATATACAATATTAATGTTCATTATTAACTTTTAATAATAGTTTTCTCATACTCAATGTAAGCATTTATTTATAGAGCCGTGCATACGCACGGGCGATGTACTAGTTATTACTTATTTCTGATTAAAGTAATTCTAGAATGTAAAACATGATTTACATATAATATATATTTATCATATAAATATATATGAATGATCTATAAATGGAATGAAATACACTATTCATGGAGACGTTAGGCCGTACGTATGCATGAACACAGTTTTTGATTCCTTATTGAATTAAATGGAATTATGTAAATGAAACATATATATTCATTAATCCAGTATCATTATTATGTAATATCTTTCATTATTATTTATTATATTTCCTTTATAATCATATGTGATGGTTTAATCATGGAAAATGAATCTCATCGCGTTCATGGAGACGGTAGTCCATACGTACGCACGACCGATAATATCATTCCCATGATCGTGGAATTTTATTGAATTGTATGTATAATATTTCAGAATCAATATCACCTTAAAATATTCATATACAGTTATTTATTTTCACCATTATACCCATCCAAGTAAGGTGATGGTGGAAAAAATATTACACCACGGCGTGGAGACGGTATTCCGTACGTACGCACGCGCGGTGATTTCATTTTCCGTATGATAGATAGAAGATGATATAGGGTTGTTTTATATTTATAATACCATATCAGTATATGACTGACAATGATGTTATTAATTAAAAAATAAACAAATAAATAAGAATAAGTAAAAGAAGAAATAAATTGGAAAGAATCGCTATAGGATATTACCTCTTCTTTGACGCGCCTCTTCTTAACCTCATTTTAGGCACTAGAGTTGGACTTTTGAGGAGACCAGAACCTATATAAATCATATAATGAAGTTGATAAGGGAAATGGGCAGGTTTTGGCTGAGCATGAAGCCTCAAAATTATATAAAGATAAGAGGGAGGAGGTTCCCTTTTATAAGGGAGGAGAGGGGCACTTTGGAAACCTCAAAAATATTAATTTATAATAAATTGAAAACCCCACATAAAAACTCCAAAAATGACTCAAATACGAACTCAGATGAGATATTGTTGTAATCTTATCATCCAATAAAATTTATACAGGTTGATAATTTATTTTAAACATTATCAACTCAATTTATCCTTATTTGATCTATTTAATTTTATTTTTCGTTAAAAGATTCTAAATTTTAAATTGTTATAAATAATTTCTTTTGTGTTGTAAAATGTCTATAATTAGATTATTTATTAAATTTTAGACCATATAAATTTAAATTTATAATTTTAAAAAAAAATTCTGATTTTTAAACAATTTTATATTATGTTATTTTTATAAAATATCAATAGTGGCAATTTTGAAACTATTAATTATTTGAATTTAAATAAAAAACACATCGAAGATATGTTCGAACCAAAATATATAATAGATTCCTAACATGTCATATTCATCAAAAAAATTCATTTGGCATATTATGTTTTCCATATAATATTTATTTTAATATTTTTAAAGCCATTTATTTTGTATATCTCTTAATAAAATAATTACTACAACATTTTTGTATAATTATTCAATATACTTATTTTTTGCATTAAAATTAAAAATAAAATACTATTATGAAGATAAATATAATACCTTTCATAGTAATATTTTTACAAGAATTTATCATCTTAAAATTACAGCATCTAAATTATTATATTTATTAAATTATAAAGGTGACATCTTTGACATCATTTAAAATATAATAATATAAATATCATAATAGGTTTAATAAGGCTCAAAATGGTCCAAAAATAGATCCTTGGATTCTTAGGGTATATATATACTCTACCAATAATGATTGGTCAAGTTTCTGGTCTCTTTGATAGGTATTTAGTTTTTAATAAAAACTATATTATTGATAATTCAATAAATAAACAATTTTTTCATCACTATTGTGTCACCATTAATGGAAATTATTTAATCCCTAAAAATTCTCAACAAAATATCATGATTTAGATAATTTTATTATATTTCTGTAGACTATTCATGTTTTTAGTTTCTTGAAGTTTATCACTAAATTAAAATTATTATACTTATAAGAATTAAGGGAGTGACATGTTGTCACTGTCTTTGGTTTTAATAATAATTAAATAATATTCATGTTGAAAAGTCCATAAAATGATTCTAATCCGTCCCTTATGTGATATGGGTCGCTTTTAGTCATAAAATAGAATTTTGGCTTGTGTTAGGGTAATTTTATAATCATAGGTTTACCCTTAATTACCTGATTTATCTTTAACTGAAATAAATAAAAATTATTGTAGTTACTATTCCTAATATCAAAAAAATAAAAGTAACCTATTAACATAATTTTGACCGAATTAATCCTAATATGGATTCCTTTTTTCAAAATTTATAACACAGAAGTTGCAGTAATTAAATTAAAATTTATCCTGTTCTTTAGAAAATGGGTTTTAAAAGATAAAATATTGCTAAAGATTTCAATGTTTTTACCTATGAAATCAATGTAAAATTAATGGTAATAACATACATTTCAATGAATGGTAAAAATATATTCTATTTATACTTTATATCCACTCAATATTATAATTTATCCATATAAATTATTGCGATGAAAAAATATGTTTTTAAATAAAATATTGTGTGTTTTTACTATTCATTAAAATATAAAAATTATCAGAATAATATGAAAAATTTATCCAAAATAAATTTTTATATCCTAATTTCAAAGAATAATTTTAGTTTGTCAAATTGAACTTATAAAAATATAAAAATCTATATATAATGTGGATGGGCCATCAAAATGCGGCAAAACTATATATTTTGAAAAATACTTATTTTACCATAAAAAATTAACTTGTTCTCATACCATGTTCTAGAAAATGTGTAAGATGAATAATAATGTTATAAAATTCAAAATGTAGTTAATATTATTCATAACAGCTAGTACATAATAATATTATAACAATATATCATTGTTTAGTGAAACTCGGTATTGCGTACTACACACGCTATCGAGGAAAGGTCGTGATTGCGTGTAATGAAAGCCAAGTCAGGGTTGCGTGAAGTGCAAGCTCCCTTTGGTGTAGCGTACAAGACATCAATGAAATTAAAAAGAATAATTCTCATAAAATATCAGGTTGCTACAATTGTGCTTATTTCATATCCATTATTAGGAAACAAGATTAATAACATGAATCTTAAAAAAATCTCAGACTCGCCAATGAAGAGAAGGATAGAGTTCACTGAGAGTTTATTGAGAGTTTAGGTCATCTTTTCCATGTAAGAGAAAATATTAAATTTACTATATTTTGTGAATTTGAAAAAAATAACTCAAAGGAATTTATCAACCAGACAATAAGATATTTTATCTATTTAGAAGAAGGAAAAATAGTATGACATTTACAGGGAAAAATGAGAAGTTATGTTAATGAAATCGAAGGAAATATTTTTCAAATTATAAAATTATCATTGGATTATTTTTATAATTTCGGAGCATATTGGAATTATAGAAATCAGTGTCCTAGGGGTAAATCTCATGAAGAGAATCATCAAGGTTGTGCATGTAATGGTTATTTTTTTATGATGAAGATAACATGAATGAAATGTGAATGATATTTTTTATTCCTATAGTTTTTTTCTTAATTGAATCAATAATGATTATGTTGATGTTGATGGATATTGAGAAAAACTAATATTTTATATCTTAGGAAAAGGGTATCATAGAATATGATGGTGAAGCCTAGTCAATGGTTTAATAATGAAGTAGGATGATTGAAGTATTTATGTATTGGAATTTAATAATTTTATTATATAAATAACATAATATATAAGTATGGATTTCTATAATATTTGAATTATGAATTCGAAAAAATATTATGAATGGTGAAGATGACCTAGAAATGTGTCATAATTGAAAGGTGTTATTTTCTTTGAAAATGTAGGACTATAGGAAGATAACAATTAATATATTCTGGATGATAATAAAATACTATTTTTTGGATAAAGAGATTGTTGATATAGATAACGTAAATTGGATATTTCATATTACATTTGATCTAAGTAAATATTTTTTTGAAGAAGTTGTTTATACTATCATTGATGGTGTTTACACCTCTTTATGATTTATGGAACATATCCAACAATTAGTGTTTTTTGTAATGAATTAGGAATCATATATTCATTAATATGGTTTTATGGTAATTCTAGATATCCCCATGTTTTATGAGAATACATAATGATGGTATTGAGAGGTCTGGCATGTGATAATTTAGATCTACATTATGTTTTTTGGGGAATTAATGATATTTCTTTTTGGATACTTAGTGATATTCATTCCAAATTTTAGGATATTAATTTTTTTATCTATAATATGGTTATGAATTAATGAAATGGTTTATATTTATTTTGGATGGGGTTTTAGAGACTAATGTATTACAAAACCAAAAGAATATATATCCACATTTTAGAACCATGATAACCAATTTATTTTATCTATAGATACAGTGAATGCTATTTCATTATATTATAGATTTTATGATCTGTTAGTGTTTCGAGAATAGTTAAATTCATCTTTATTCCGTATAGTAAGCGATAAAGGGTAAATAAAACGATGAACAAACAAAGTATGAAATTTTGATTATAATAAAAAATGGAATTTATGCTCTTGGAATTTAGGTTACTCTATAATTATTTATGATTTCAGGATGGTAGCCTATCGATTAGTACTTCCACCATACCTCTATGTGGTTAAAGAGGTGTTCTAGGTATCAGTCATGAATAAGTACAGACCTGATCCATCACATGTACAAAAAAATTCTTCATATACATAGATCATGATATTTCATATAAGGAACAAAGGGCAATGATTCAGGATTGAATTGAGAGTGTTCTATAAAAAATGAACATTCACATGTTTAGTGTTCTGTGGTGAAACCACCATCATGAGGAAGTTTCATGTGAACCTGAGGGTGTAATTAGTTAAATGTATAATCATTTTTGGTACAAAAGTGAAAAATTTATAGGCATAATTTTTTAGGGGGGTATAATGTAACACCCTGAGATTTGGTGAAATTTTATCAAATAAATTAATTTAATCCCATTAAAATTTTCATTGCAAACAACACAATGATTAGTTTTAATTTTATATAATAATAATTTTATTTTTATTTACAATTAACACTTAGTTTAGCTTATATTACATGCAACATTGGTTTTAAAATAAAAATTACATATTATAAAAATATTATTATCAAATATGATATTGATGTCCAAGTATTTTTAATAATGAGTATTTATGTAATTAGAAAACATGTAAAATATATTTTGTATACATTTTTATAATATAAATTATTTAATGATTATTTAATTATAAATCAAATTAAAACTATTTTAAAATAAAGGAAATATTTTCTACAGAACTATTTTTACCCACAAAAATGTTATTTAAATAAATAAATTAATAATATAAATTTTAATTATTTATATTATTGATATATATATATTATAAACTCAATAAATTATTTTACATTCACATTAGGTTATTTGTTTACATGAGACGAGAATAAATACAAATTTTCACCTAGAACTATATATTTGTAAAAACAAGTATTGTCACCTATCTGGGTACATATTTTTAAAATAATTTGTTAAATTTTTTTAAAGATATTCTATAAAATAAAAATACCTTTTTAAATCCTAACTGCAAAATTTTAAAATGTTTATTTATTGATAATAGTATGAAAATATATATTTTTTATGAATAGTGAATCATAGTGAATTTTAATTGAAATTGAATTTTTCTTTAAATGATTTACAATTATAAATTATATTATAATATGGATTTAAAGTAAAATTAGTTAAATTATATATCTATTAATAAAATTTAGGTCATTAGAATAAATTTTTTATTTAGTGTGGATATAAAAATATTTAAAACTTTTAAATATTTCATTTTTGGAAAATCGGCTTTTTCATCACATCTTTGATATTTATTTTTAATTGAATTTACCTAATAATAAGAATTTAATTTTGAAAAATAATTTATATATTTAGAATATGAATAATTAATATTATCTAACAATTTTATCCAAATATTTTTGCAAAATTAAGAGTGAAGGAAGTAAAAAAATTTCACCATGGTTTAGGTAAAAATTGGTTTTTCATTTCGTTAAACATAGAAGATAAGTGTTAATATTTCTATAAAACATTTAAAATTATATTTTAATATATAATTTTCAATATTATACATAAAATTTAATAATATATGGTCATTTTGTAGCTTTTTTCTTTGTAATTTACTTTTTTATTTTGGAATCTTCACAGAAATTTCAATGTTGTTTCTAACAGGGTTACATTCCCCACACATATAAAATTCCACCATCAGCCTCCAGATATTAACTCATATAATGCAATATAGTTCATTAAAACACATACATAATCCATTAAAAACAACCCTCTCAATGATATATTTCTTTTCTTCCTCCCAAAGGATGAACACAACGGCTCTTAATAAGAGATCCAAAGAAGGTGGTACTAATAAAATATAATTTTCTTCACTATCCTACGCGTCTTTCTAATTTATTTTTAAACCATTAATAATGAATCAAAAATTATATAATAATAACACATATATCTCCTATATAATTTTATTTTATTATTTCCATGGAATAAACTATATCCATATCCATTTTGATCAAACGGGAAACGAAACTGTTTATTGTGTGTACGCCAAACTACCACCTCGCCAAAAAAACATAATTCATTTTACACCACCACATATCATGGTTGGTGTAAAAATTGATTTAGTATATTTTTTAATATTTTAATATTTCTATCAATTCTATAAATATAATATCTCATTAATAATTTTTTACATTCCATTACAGATGGGATACACCAATATCGCTCATGTTTACATAGGACAACCGCCTCAGGAAGAGACGGTGTTCATTCTCACAAAAAATTTACATGGAAGGGAATAAAAATAAATTTATTAAAAATATGTTATATATATGAGATAATAATGGTTCTTTAATAATTAGTAAATATTTACCCATCTATCAGTTTATTATTGTAAAGACGGAAACAATGTTCATGCATACGTATGGCCTACCATCTATGTGAATAGTACGTTTTATCATTCTATATATAATTTTTTTTGAATAAATATAAATATTAATATGATTTAAATATTTTAAATTAATGTCACATTTATCATTTCTGATATTATGGAACTATGATAGAAATACAAGAACCAGAACTACTGAACGAAAACACGTATGAAAAAATGATACTATTAACTCCCAAAAATAATATTCTTTTAATGAAACTATAAGTAAATGTATATAGAAATATTATAAAATGATTATATATGATACTTAAATGTTTTGTATTATTATCTATTTCATTTATATAATATCTATTTATCATACATGAGGTTCAAACATGTACAATGTAATTCATTATTAATGTGGTAAGGAATTTTTATCTCGCTTTTTTACTTCCACAAGACACATCTCATATTCACCACCTATTTAATGAATTTTGTGAGTATTGTACAGAAAAAAATTTATGATAAATATAAAAAGTATTATTTCAATTTAAATATCCATTAGAGTCCCTCTCTTTTGTTGGTTTTATAGATCAAAATTTAACAAAGTGGTAATAGATTTTTATCTCAATTTACCTTCTTTGATATATATGTTATGTTATGAGCCTGTCTTCTTTTATGAGGTGTATATATATCCCCTTTGACATGCAATATCATGAATTTAATTTATATCATGATAATAAATGTTTTATTGATTATTATTCTTTTATGTGTCATATAACATCCCATTACCAACATTCTTGTATTCCACTTCTCTCTAGTCATTTTCCTGTTTATATGGGTGTGTGAAGGGACTCCCAAGGATGGCGAGAGTTTCATATGGGAATAATTGTGGATTTTTTTAATTAATATAGTTGAGGTATAAATGTGTTAAATTAATTGTGGGGTGCTTTATAATATTATAGAACACCGAAGTTGTTTTGCAGATTTTCATATGAATATAGATTTGGTGGTATGTATGAGAAATACACATTGTGTAAAGTGAATACCCAATATGTATAGATAAATGTGAATATTTAATGAAATCATATAGGTAATGTTAAATTTAAACATCACATAACACATTTACCCCATCTTTAATGTGTTTAGGGAAGATGTTATGAACATGTACTAGGTGATAATATTACTTACCGTGAATTTATAATGTATGTCATGTAATAGTAAAATTGAGATTTTAAATAGAGGAGATGGGTTTTATGTTTTTTTGGGTTTTTTGGAATAAATGAAATGAAATGGAACTAAATTATATGTAATTCTGATAGGTTTTTTGGGTACTAATGAGTTGAGTATAATTTCATTCTTTTAAATGTATCTTACCCCTTAGTCGTGGTGCTCTCCCAATATATTTTTTTGAAATCAAATCAAGATGAATCGTTTCATTCAATCATTTATCATTGTTATGGATTAAATGTGTTTCTTCAGATGATTAATCAATTTTCTTCTTTATTTAAATTTATCACTATAACACCATTGTGTTTCATTGTTAGATTTATTGATCTATGATGATAATCTCATTGATCCCTTCCATATCCATTCTATGATCTTCATATTGAGGATAATTTTTGTGTTTTTTTGGTTGAGTGTTTTAATTGATTGAGTTATATAGTAATATATTCTCTTTTATAACAATTTTCATAAATTGATTCGATTTTGAGATGTGTATGTTTATTTTAGGACCTCCGTTGTTGTATTTTATTTATTCATTATTGGTGAAATCTTATGAGATCATGTGTGATACATATTTAATGTAGGCGGATCTATAAGTAAACTATTATGGATAAATTTAATTTCCCATGATTTTAATAAATTAATTTATAAATTAAATTAAGTGATTTATTAATGGATTTATTAGTGTGGAAATGATATTGTGATTGAATATGGTTTTCCCATTATTTTGGTAAATAAAATGGATTTTTTTTTAAAATCATTATGAAATGGATATATAAAATAGTCTCCAAAACATTGTTTTGATGAGATATTTTTTAAAATAAAGAACACATAAAGTCATTAGTACATAGTTGGATGGATTAAACTAGTGTCATCATCTATGTTTTATCAAGTGATTCATTGTAGTTGTGTCCTTCTACTTCGTAGGCCCTCTTTTCGCTGAAATTGTAACAATAATCATTCGTAGTTCACATAGGGTTGTTAATTTACTTCTTATTAATGTGTTATAATGTAAAACCCCAACCCTAGTTACCCAGAGTCAGTGCATTATTAAATAACATTGGCACCATCAGAAAAGATCAAGTCTCAATAGAACGATTAGTTTAGTAGCCTTGGATGTACTAAATACATTCATAAGTTTTACATTACATTAAAAATGAGAAAAATAGCAACATTATATCCATTTACCAAATTCATATCCATTACACTATCCCTGTAGGTCATTCATAATGTACTTTATAACATCGTGAAAAAAATAAAACATAGAATGGGGTGAGATCAGATTCTCAATAAGGATAAAAATATAGCAGAAAAATTATTATATAAGAATAAACATTTAAGATAATGTATATAACTAAAACAAAAGACTTTTAAACTTAAACATCAGTATAATATGGAAAAGATAAATCAAATAATTCCATTTACATATTCACATGGATATTCTACTAGTCAAATAATCACATGTAATATCAATATCTAATTTCATAATGATGGAATGAATAACATCGGACATCATAACCACATAGACAAGGCCTCATCCCAAGACTACGAATAAGATTTTATGATGGCCTTGGTCCAAGACACTAGTTTGTCTCATGATACCTACCGATTTATTTAAGAGCTATAGCGGGCTCCACCTATCACTTACTAATTCCAATGCATTCATTAAATGAAAAGGTTGAAACCTAACATAAAAATTAATATTAAAACTAGAAAAAAATGTTACTTTAAATATTTAACATTAATGGTATAAAAATAACATATCTATATTCAAACATATCATAAAACCATCAATACAATCTTTAAGATGGTATCATAACAAATAAAGTTCATATAAGTGTATAATCCGTCAAAGGATTTTGAAATATATGAAATAAAAACTATTTGAGATAAATGTATCATTCTATTTTGAAATCATTTAAATGTCAGATAATTACATAAGAAATCATTTATTTTGAAAATATTCTTATCATATTATAAGAGAATATTTGAAGGTGTTATAATGGCGGAAAATATCTGCACTCACTATATTAGTTAAAAAACATTCTTACCTTTTTTCGTTGAAAAGGTCATAATATACCTTATTTGGAAAATGACAAAAAGACTCCATTCAAAACATTATATAAAAATTAAAACAAGGGTATAAGTGAATTTAACCTATATTATAGGAAATAGTAAAAATGTTTTGAAATAAATTTTTATGAAACAAATATGTGGATGATAAAGAAGCCCCAGAAGATACTCATGTATAAACAATATAATATAATAAAGAGATTTGTGAAATTTAACCCTTACCTTGTACTTTTCCTTGGTCGAGGGTATGTTAACCTCCTATATAATAGTTAAATAATTTTTATTAAATTATACAGGAACTACATACATAATGATATTTCGTTGTAAAACATTATTTTTAATAATAAAATGAAAATTTTTCTTGAATGGTTATGATGGAAAATAAATCTCATCGCGTTCGTGTAGATGGTAATTCATACGTATTCACGAACGCTACTTCTATTTGATCTTTTTATTTTAAATGAAAAAAATTATATATAGGTATATTATTAATCTAGTATAATATAATATTATATATATATATATATGTTACATAAGTTCATTATCATCATCCTTTATACGTTCCATGTATGTTATGAATGAATGATACCACTTTGAGGGGACTGTAGTCCGCACTTATTCAAATGGAATTATCGTATATATATAACATGAAAAGAATATTATAATTCTATAAAAGATAATTACAGAAGATTATATATAAGGTAAATATCATAGATATCATATATAATAATAGGTCCATCATAATGGACACCACAATAGGTGGTAGTAGAAGATTGAACATTCAACGTTTTGTGAGGTAGTAGTTCGCTATCAATAGAAGCATTATGTTTTATACACAATAGATGGAGGTGTGTGTATTTGTAGTTATATTACTTCTCATAACAACAACCTATAATATTTATTATTCTGGATTTGTTCTAAAATAATGGAATAAATAGATTTTATGGTGTCGGAGAAGTAAAATAAATTAAAGAAAACATTCTGGGAGATGTTACATTTAAATCGGGTAACTCAATTTGGTTTGAAACGAATTGCCACCTTTAAGTGTTTTAATCCTAAGGTAAGACTTTTTATAGGAATACAGGGATGTTGGTAGATTAATTGGGTTGATTTTGGATGAACCAAGGGGCTTGAGAGGTGTAAAAAATGGGTTTGAGATGAGGCCTTTTTATATGCGGGAGGAGGGTTTCTTTAAGAAGGTTTGAAAATAATATTTTATAATATAAATAATTTAAGATTATAAAAGTAAAAACATCATTAATGGAGAATATAATATGAATCATGTTTGAAATAAAATCATCCAATATGAATTAGACTGGTTTTGTATATAGTTATAATTTTTTAATCTCACTTATTTAAATCATTTATTAATGAGGTAAACACATCATCATTAATGTGACATAAATACTTTGATTTATATGATGTGTAAAAATTATAATCAAAATACCATGATATAGAAAAAAAATTATCTTTAAAATGAATATTTATAGTTGAAATTATAACATATATAACCCGTGTAAATTATTTTTTAATAAAAGATATATGTTTATGTCATATTTGTATTTACATTAAATAAATTAATATAAAGTGTCATTATCACTCTCAAGGGGCTCCATGGGGCCCCAAATTCGATCCAATGATTCCCATGGTCATGCATGTATTAACCAATAGGAACATGTCTCATTATAGAGTAACTAAATATAATTATAATAATATTTGTTTACCCTTATTACTAGATTTACCCTTTAACCATGGTAAATGAAATATTTACTGAAGTAATATTCATAATGTATAAAAATAAATGTAACCTATTTACACAATTTGGACCTCATAATTAAAAATAGGGAATCCATTTTTCCAAATTGAAAACACAGAAGTGGTAGAAATTAATTTAATATTGATTCCCATTGTCAAAAAAGCATGTTTTTAAGAAATAGTAACTGTCAAATGAAATACACTTTTTTATGTCCAGTATAAATCGGAAATTACATCTAATGACCTAAATTATATTTAACGATTAAAATATAATCTAATGTTACTTTAAGAAACTAAAATGTATTATTAAACACTATAAATTATTTCTATTTTAAAAATTATTTTTATTTAAAATTTATTATTTTTCATTATTCATAAAAAATTATATGTTTTTCAAAAAGTAACAAAAATTCAACCTAAGATAATTTTGATATTACTTATTCAAAAATGAATTAAACTTTGAAAAATAATATTTATAAAACTTCAAAAAGTGGCAATTACTATTCATAATGTCTTTTTTGATTGGTCGTGGTGTGTTAAAATCTAGAAGTTGTGTACAACATAAGCTATTGAATTATTCAAACAGAAATGTACCATGGAAGCATGAGGTGTTACATTCTTCCCTCCTTCAAATAAGTTTGTCTTAAAAACCTCTAGAATACTACTACATAATAATATTTGGGTTGTTCATCATCCTAAATTCCTTGGGTTCCAACCTTTCCTCTAACATCTTATGATTTCACCTTTAAACTTTTACCAGACAAGTCATCTGGTTTCTCAACACCTATTCTATGGTTTCATGAATCTTGAAATTCACTTCTCAATAAGACATATCGGGTTCTAGTTCTTTTTCATCATAGGTGAGTACTTGCCTTAGGTCTGGTAGGTATTTTCCCAAAAGTGATACGTAGAACATATCATGAACATTGGAGAGACTTGGCTGCATTACCAAATCGTAAGCTACAACCCCAATTCGATCAAGAATTTCAAAATGTTCAATGTACCTAGGACTTAATTTACCCGTCTTACCGAGAAGTATAACTCTATTCTATGGATATACCATTATGAAAACTTGATCTCCTACCTAAAATTCCTAATCCTTAATTCAATTATCAGCGTAGCTCTTTTTCTTACCTTTAGAAGCATTGAAGTGGGATTAGATAATCATAATATTTTCCATTGTTTCCTAAACATGTTTTGTGCCTATGAGTTTTAATTCACTACAATATTCCCAACAAGTTTGTATGAGACATCTCTTTCTATATAACGCTTTATATTGTGCCATATGAATACTTGAATTGAAGCTACTGTTATAGGAAAATTCCACCAGAGGTGAATATTGATATCTATCATGATATCATCATATATTCTAAGGTTTGAATAGTCTATTCTGATTGTCCATATTTATGATGGTGGAAGGCAGTTCTCAAATGATGTTCAGTATCCAAGTACTTCTAAGTACTTTTCCAGAATCTTGGTGGAAGAAGAGGATCACGATCAGAAACAATCGATAGGGGTACTCCATGATGTCTTACAATATCATTAATATATAGTCATTCTAACAGTTCAATTGGTAAATCATCTCTTAGAACAATAAAATGTGCTGAATGATAAGACGATCAACAATGACCCATATTACATCGTTCCTTTTAGCTGTCCTTGGTAGTCCCATGAAAAAAATCATCAAAATATAAACCCATTAATACTTAGGTATTGGATGAGGTTTCATGACTCATCTAGGATGTAGCCTTCCAGCTTTTAGTTGTTGAAAAACCATACATCTTGACTCATAATAAAAAATATCCCTCTTTATGTTGTCACACTAAAAATGTTCCTTCAAATATCAATACATCTTTGTGCTACCTAAGAGTATGGGGAAATTGGAGCTAAGAGCATCATCCAATAAATACATTCTTCAAATTACTTATATCAGGAACAGAAAGTCACTTCCAAAATTTCAACATCCCATCTTCATATACGAAGTCAATCAATCTTCCATCATTCACAGCATTTATTTTTTTTAAACTTCACATCATCAGTCTAAGAACATTTTATCCATTCTAGTAAAGATGTTTTGGAAACCATTTGAAAGTGAATTGACTTTTCACCTTCCATGGTTATTCACATTTCCATATTTACTATATCCATGTATATAGGATCCTTTTCATCTCTCTTCTTGTTTAGAACTCCATGATCCATTCTACTAAAAGCAACTACCACCTTATTTTCCTTCCCCAGGTGGTAGGGAATGGTGCAATCATAATCCTTGAGTAGTAAGAGCCATCTCATTTTCCACATGTTGAGTTCTTTTTGTGAGAAAATAAACATCAAACTATTGTGATCAGTATAAATATCACAAATTTCACCATAGAGATACTGTATCCATATTTTTAGAGAAATGATTAAAGTTGATAACTCAAGATCATGAGTGGGATAGATTTGTCCATGAATTTTTGTTGTCGTAATGCATAGGAAATAACCATATCATTTTGCATAAGGACATAACTAAGTCATTTCGTTGAAGCATCACTATAAATAAAAAATCCATCATTCCCCAATGGTAGAGTCAATATATGAGAATTGAATAATGATTTCTTCAGTTCATCAAAACATTATTAACACTATTTTCTATAATAAAATTTAACCCCTTTACGTGTGAGTTTGGTTAATGGGTTAGCCAATCGAGAAAACTTCTAGACGAAATGTAGATAATAACCTGCTAAACCAATAAAATGGTGTACCTCAGTTATACACATTGGTGCATGCCATAATTGGATTTCTCTTGTCGTAGAAGGATCAATAGATATTCAATTCATGGAGAAAATATTTCCAAGATATGAAATCTCTTGAATCCAAAATTGACACATCTTAAACATCCTGTATAATTAATTTCTTCAAAGAGTTTTCAGAATTTTGCACAAGTGATTTTCGTGATCTTCATATATTTTGGAGTAAACCATGATGTCACCAATAAATATAATCAAAAAGTCATCAAGATACTCCGAGAAAACTCTATTAATTAGACCAATGAAAACATAGGGTGCATCAGTTAGTCAAAAAGGCATTACTATAAACTTGTGATGCCCATAGCTAGTACAAAATGCCGTCTGTGGAATGTCTTACAACTTTCACACATAACTGTTTAAATCCAAAACGAAGGTTAATCTTTGAAAAGTATTGAAATCTGTGAATTTGGTAGAATAAATCATTAATTCAGCTTAGGTTATACTTTTTCTTTATTTTTATAACAACTATCTCCCTGTTGTCAATGAAAAACCTCATAGATCCTTGTTTATTCTTAAACAATGAATACGGGGTCCCCATGGAGAATCCCTAGGTTCAATAAATACTCTATTTCCCAATTCCTATATTTGTTTCTTTAGTTACACTAATTCCACAATGGAAATTCTATTCTGGGTATTCGATATGGGCCTTGAGCCAAGAATTAAATCAATGGAAAACTCAATTTCTCATTCTAGAGGATGTCTAGGTAAATCCTCTAGAAACCCATCAACAGATTCATGTAAAATATGCACATACTGTATTTTAACATTCCTTTACTCACCAATTTTTATTTTAATATCTTCTTCCCCAATAATATAATTTAGTAGAGCTACTGGGGGTGGATCTAGATACAAATCATATGGTGAAATTTTATCTATAAAGATATGTTGTTCTTTGTCATTGGAAAAAAAATTGTAACATCCATACTATTATAATAAATATTCACATAATGGTCTGAAAGCCAATCCATGCCTACAATTATATAAAATTCAATTATGGGTATAAATATGAGATCATAAATAAAAAATATTTATATTCCCTAATGGGAACTGATTCCCAAAATGTTGTTTCAATGATACATCCCTTGTAAGTTTTTACTGACAACTCATTTGTTAAATAAAATTAGAAATATCTAATATTCATATAAAATGGGGAATATAATAAACAATGTGATTATCCTGATTAAAAATGGATATTGGCTAAACTGGATAAAACCATTAAATTACCACCCACCACATATTTCAGAGTTTCAACCTCAATAGTAGTGATCACATAAGCATGTACTTGCACCCTTGGCCATTTCTAACGTATTTTTCTAATGTATTTATGACATTAATTTGCATAATACCCCATTTCATTACTATTTTAGCATTCAACATTGACATCATTTTTTTCCCTTTACAATCACAAGCTTGGTATCCTTTTTCCCCACACTTGTAACATATTCTCATTCCCTTCAAGAAAGTACTAGGGTGTTTGTTCTGACATATACTATCAGATAGATATTAAACTTTTCCTTTAATACCTTTATTTCCATTTCTATAGGGTTCATAAGATCTAATATTCTCCTACACTTTTTTCAAGTCGTAAGATGTAGACAATTTGTTTTATGTCTTGATAGAACATGAGATTGTATCTTCATATAATGAGAATAATTGTGAGATTAATGCTCGAAGAGGCAATGGATTTAACCAATATAATAATAGACCAATATTAATCATATGGGTACATATATAATCTACAAAATTCCTTTCTATCCTTGTGATGTTAGCCTCATACTTTGTGACATTTCATCCTCCTTTGGCCTCAGACATAGAAATTTCCTTTCCATAACCACACGATGGTCAGGAGGAAATAATTTTCGTAATAAAATCTCTTTAAACTCATTCCATTCCACATTTGATACTTCTTCATCTTCCTTTGTGTTTTGAATTAATGACTACCATTGATATGCATCTTCTGGTGAGGCAGTAAAATCCCATGATGAATTTATCCCTTTCGCTACTCCCCATAGTATGAAATATTTTCTCTAAGGAACATATTCATTCCTTAGATACAAATGGATTTTTAGTCCCTTTTAATGTTGGTGGGTTTTTCCTCATTAATTGGTCTAACATTGAACCCTTTCATTGTGAATCAAGGTGCTCTATACAAGTACAATTATTAATCATAACCTGAGTGAGTTGTCCCAATATGGTGAAAAGAAAATTAGCATCGGTTGTATCCCCAACTCTACAATAATTATCTATAGTAGGAGGGAAATATCTATATGGATTATGTGAAATGATATGGTTTCCATTCCATCCAGTAAAAACCATTTCAAAATAATGGCATACACTACATAAGTATATAAATCACAATACATAATTCCAAACGTGTATAACACTTAACATAAATTGAACAAGTTATAGATATAATCCATAATCATAATAATACTTTCTTTGAGGTGTTATATACTTATAAATCCTCCAAAATGGGTTGTAATGAAAATGTAAATTATCCTACGCATATCCCCTGGGAGTGTCGTAACCAAGAGTGCATCAAGGACCATTGTCGTGTACTAGGATACTCGAGTCAAGCCTGAAACTCCATATCAGAGTTTTCACTCTTAGGTACATCTATGTTAGAGTCGACTCTACCTGATCGTATCTTGACAGGGAATTATTTTATAGAAAATACATAATATCTATACTTTACCAATATTCTGGGAAGTTATTCGATACAAATCCCCAATGTCGAACTTATGGTAATGTTCACTAATCAGAGTTTATATAAATATTGTTTACTAAGTTTGAACTAAACTTTATCTGATACCAACTATAACACCCTGACCCAAGTTACCGAGATTCTGTTCAGTATTATATTTTAATTGGAATGATCACTGAAGATCATGTCTCGAATGACTGATTAGTTTAAAATCCTTTGAAGTACTAAATACATTCTTATGTTTTTGATTACATTATAAACTGAAAAAAACCACATTGTCTCCATTTACCAAATTCCTATCCATTATAATAACTCTATAGGTAAGTCATAATATTCTTATTTGGATCCTGGGAAAAATAAAACCTAGAATGGGGAGTTCTCAGATGATCATTATGGATAACAATATAGCAGAATAATTCATAAATAAGAAAAAACAATTAAGGAAATGTATAAAACTAAAACTAATGACTTTTAAAAATAAACATCAGCATATTATGGAGAATATAAATCAAGTAATTCCATTTAAATATTCCCATAGATATTCTACTAGTCAAATAATAACATGTAATATCAATAGCTAATTTCAAAATGATGGAATGCATAATGTCGGACATCATAACCAAATAGTCAAGGCATTGTTCCAAGACTACAAATAATATTTTTTCAAAGCCTTTTTCCTAGACTCTAGTTTGTCTCATTAGTCATACAGAGGCATCGAGGAGCTATATTGAGCTCCACCTGTCACTTACTATGTCCAATTCATTCATCACATGAAAATGTTGAAGCCTAATATAAACATTGGTATTAAAACATGAATATGTAATGTTAATACATTAACTATAAACCATATATGGTATAAGAAAATACATCCACAATCAAACATATCACAAAATCGTCAATACAATATTGAATATTTTAACATTATATATCTACATGAAATAAGTGTAAAAAACATCAAAGGATTTTGAAATAGATGAAATCTAAAATATTTGAGAGAAATATTTCATTCTATTTTGCAATCATTTAAAAGTCACATTATTATAAAATAAAACATTTTCTTGAATGTATTTTCATAATCTTATAAGATAATATGTGAATTTTTTATAATGGCGGGAAGTAGTCATACCCTTTGTATAAATTTAAAAAAACATTCTATCCTTAATTCATAGAAAATGGTCATTAAGTACCTTGTTTGGAAAACGATTGAAACATACCTTTCTAAACATTTTATAAAATTTATAACAATGGTATAAATGAAAATATCTCATATTTTTGGAAATAGTAAAAATGTATGGAAATAAAGTTTTGTGAAACACTAATGTGGATGATAAAGAATCCCCAGAAGATACTCACATATAATCAACCTTGGATAATAATGAGACTGTGAAATTTAAACATTAACTTATACGTTTACTTTTTCTAGGTTATGTTAACCCCATTTGTAATAGTTAAATCATTTTCATTTAGTATAAAAATAGATAAATACAAAAATAAGATATCATATATGATATTCTAATATTGGTTTGCTAATAATATTTTAGTAGTTTCATTGTTTCGGTTGTTTACTGATTCAATTTTTCCTTTGAAAATTATTTTATGTAAGCCATGTTTTTTATGGATAAGATGTAATTTATTCATAACCAGAATGATATTAAAGTCATAATTTATATTTTAAATAATCAAATGAAAATTATTCTTGAATGGTTACGATGGGGAATGAATCTCAAAGAGTTTGTGGAGACTGTAATTCGGACGTACGCACGAATGATATTTCGAATTCATTTTTTATTTTAAAAGGAATGAAAACCCAATGATACATAGGAATAATATTATTATATTATAATATAATATTTTATATATGTTATTTATGTTAATTAACATAATCATTTATACATTTCATGTATGGTATGAATGAGTCATATCACATAGAGGGAGTGGTTTTCTAAACTTCCTCAAATAAAATTACCATATATATACATCATTAAATGAATAAATTTATGTTGTAAAATATAATCAATGAAGATTATAGATAAAATAAAGAAAATTAATATCATATATAATTACATTTCCATCATAATGGCCTCTATAAGAGGTTGTATTAGAAGATTGAACAATCATCGTTTCATGAGGCAGCGGTCCGTCGTCCATAGAAACATTATGTTTTAAAACCAATAGATAGAGGTGTGTGTAAGTTTAGTTCTAATAATTCTCATAAAAAAACCTAGTATATTGAGTATACTGGTGTTATTATAATATAAATGAAGAAAGAGAGGTTAGGCGGTTGGAAAAGTAAAATAAAAGATAATAACTTAAAAGGGGATGTTACATTTAAATCGGGTAACTCCCTTTGGAACGAACCAAAAATCTCCCTCGAAGTGGATTCATCCTATGTTAAGGATTCGAAGAGGAAGATAGTGATGTAGGGAGATTAAATGATTAGACTTTGGATGTTCCAAGGGTCTTGATAAGTGTGAGAAATGAGTTTGAGGTGTGGGATTTTAATAAGGGCTGGGGCTCTATAAGATTGCTTGAAAATATTAATTTATTATATAGTGAAATTCAGTTTCTAAAATTCCAAAAATAATTAATTTCATAGATAAGATGACTCCTGTTAGAAATAAAAACATCTAATAATAATTGGTCAGGTTTTGGATATTGTTTTAATTTTTATAATATTATTTAAATCATTTATTAATGAGGTAAACACTACATTATTATTGTGTCATAAATAATTATATATATATGATGTCAAAAAATTCTAAAACAATTACCATGATGTATTAAAAATTTATATTATTCAAAATAATATTTATAGTCTAGAAGAGAACTTTTATATCCCCATGTAAAAATTTTTTTACTCAAAGATATATGTTTATGTCATTTTTGTCTTTACATTAAATAATTTAATATAGTGTCATTATCACACTCAAGTGGCACCATGGGGTCCCAAAATCGACCCAAGGATTCCAATGGTTAGACTGTTATCAACCAATAGTAATAGAACACAAGTTAGGGTAATTAAATATAATTATAAAAATATTTTTTTATCCTTATTTACCATATTTACCTTATACCCATGGTAAATCGAATATATATTGATGTAAATATTCAAAATTTAATAAAAAAATAGTTACCCATTTAATGAATTTTGAACTCATAATTTCAAATATGGAATCCATTTTTCCAAATTCAAAACATAGAAGTGGCCGAAATTAATTTAAAAATAATTGTCGTTGTCAAAATAGAATGAGAATTTTTTAAAAATAATATCTATAAAAAGAATGACACTGGTTTATATCCAGTTTAAATGTGAAATTACATCCAACTACCTAAATTATAGTAAATGATAAAAATCTAATCTAATGATACTTTAAAATCACTCAAATATATAATTAAACAATATTAATTATTTTTATTTAAAGAGTTTTTTTTATTTAAAATTTAGTATTTTTCAATATTCATAAATTTTTTTATATTTTTAGAAAAGTACAGAAAATTCTCCCAAAGTTATTTTTTATATTCTTGAATCCAAAAATGAATTCAATTTTGATAAATAAATCATATAAAATTACAAAAAGTATGCATTACTATTCATAACATCATGTTTGATTGGTTGTGGTGTGTTAGAATCTCGAAGTTGCGTACAACGCAGGATATTTTATTATTAAAAGAGAAAAAAACCATAGAAGATTGTGATGTTACATCTAAGGAATTCATTTTTAACTAGTAATTAATTATTTTTCAAGTATTCTTATAGACTAACGTTTAGTGTCGCTTAATGGGACTTTATCTATGCTTTGGAACATTATTATTTTAGATTTCAATTCCAATGTTTGACATGATATTTGATACATGCATTGTTATGAGTTAATTTGTCTGTATGATATATGTGAAATGATTTGTATTGTTTTACCTAGATTATTTTTAAAATGTTAAAAAGGGATAAATTAAATTGTTTTCCATGATTTTGATAACCATTAAAAAATTTATCATGACGTTTTCCCTTAATGTTGAGCATGTTCATATATTTGTATAGAGTATTTTTTTGGAACAAGTACGTGGGATCCTAATGAGACTATTAGATCACACCTTACACACTGCATCTAAGGTCGGTAGACCATTGTATGTATTTCAATGTTTGGAATTTCAAGGTGTTTTAGTGATCTGTAGATGTTTCTTTCACCCTGATCTTGGAAGTTGGTGGTTATATTATAACGACCCATACTTTACATACATTGTTAATACTTCAAAATTGATGCACACTTATTACAACATATGACAAAACCACAAAGGACCGTATAGGTATAGTGTCTTTAGAAACTGGGAAACATAAACAACTGGTTCATAAATCTTCTACAGTGTCTCCCATTTATTTCATCATATCTAGGGTCCCTTTTAGCATATTCTACTTAATATCCATCTTCCTGACCTGGGGAAAAGAAAACATAAAAGGGTGAGCTCAAATGCTCAGCAAGGGAAAATAAAGGAAATAAAAATCATATCATATCTTTTTGAAAATCATAACCTGTAAAAGAGATCATAATATCTTAACATGGAACCAATCATAGAAGTGAAAATGAGATCCCCATAATCAAAACATGAAACTTGAAACTTTGTGGCATGCACACATACTCATGGAGAATTATTTCTTGTTAGTCATGACTCATTGCCAATACTATCTTAGTTGACAAAGTCCCTTTCTGAACTGAGTCACCCTCGTTCCAGTCCTGTTTCACTGAACCGGTATAACCTACCGTTCCAGCCATGTCTATCTCATGAGATATGAAATATTTACCCAATTCATTGGAGGGAGATATAGGTCCCACCCATCTTATAATGAATCCTTTCTTATGTGTGCCACATAATCATAAATCATACATCATCGCATAACACATGTAACAAAAATGGGATTCTTGAAACCTCATGACATCATAAAACAAATCATATAAGGTAAATGACTTCATAAAAATAATTCCCTCACAACATAATCAAATTAATGTAATAATAGGGATAAAAACAGAACCCTTTATTATCTTAGATGGAAAATAATTTTGATAAAACACTTGAACTCCATTCATGAGGAAAATATCCTTTCTTCTTCAAAAACACTTTTCTTTTCTTAACATGTCATACAATTATAAACTAAAAGAAGTTGATTAAATATAAACTTGAAAACTTGTAAAGGAATCTTCTTGGAAATAATGTTTTAAAAATCCATTCATGCCATATAAGTTAAAAAAAACATTCTTCGTACTTTTGTCGGAAAAGTCAAAAAGTACCTCGTACGAAAAAAACGATCAAAGATTCCTTTCATATTCGTTACTAAAAACTCACCGAAGGGTAAAATTGGATTTAAACTATTTTAAGTGGATAGAAACAATATTACATATTGAGGGAACATGGATGTGGATGATAAAATACACCCCAGTAATTACTTACGAATAAACAACCTCGGATAAAAATGAGATTGTGATATTTCCCTTACCTTAGGTCTGATTTGCATTGTATGTGTCTGAAGCTCCTGTATAATGGTTTAAATAATGTTATTGACTTATTACAGAATCATACATATTGATATTATATCATATATGGTCATATTCTTAGCTTCTTGTTAGTAATATTTCATTGTTACTTGTTACTCGGGTCTTTATTGCCTTTTGTTCTTATGCGTGTTTTGCCGAATAAATTCTTATTCTTCTTTTAAGGTTATAGATACCTTATATCCAGAATGGTATTAGTGTAACATATATCATATTTATTCATTCAATTCATTTATATAATTACTATGTAATGATGATCATGTAGAACGAGTCGCATCACATCGTGGAGACGGTATTCCGTACGTACGCACGAGTGATGATATCGTTCCTATGATCATGGAATTGTATTGGAGTATATGTATATTATTTCAGTATCAATATTACATTATAATAATCATAAATAGTTACTCATTACACCATTATACCCATCCTTGTAAAGTGATGGTGGAAAATAGATTACACCACGGCGTGGAGACGGTATTCCGTACGTACGCACGCGCGGTGATTTCATTTTTCTGTAGGATGGATAGAAGGTGAATTAGGGTTGTTTCATATTTATATTAACATATCAGTATGTAATTAATACTTATGTTATTACTTTATCATGAAACAACTAAAGAAGAAGAATTTGAAGAAGAATGAAATTGAAAAGATCGGTAATGGATATTACCTCTTCTTTGGAACGCTTCTTTGAATCCTCCACTTAGGGAACTAAGATTTGTCTTTGAAGAAGACCAGGACCTGTAGGATTATTCTAGACAAGTGGAGTGGAGAAAATGGCAGGGGTTGGCCGAGCTTGAGTGCTCAAATTGGTGTGAGGAGGAGGGGGAGGAGGTGCCCTTTTATAAGGGAGGAGAGGGGCACCTTAGGAATATCTCAAAATATTATTTTATATTAAAGTCAAAATCGGTTTATAATGGTTCCAAAGGGTCTTATTTCGAAGCTAAAGTGGGTATGGGTCGAAATCCTATCAACCAATAGGATTTAGACAAGTTTAGGTTATTATTTTAACCTTATCAATTAGATTTAACTCTATGTTAAATAATTTAACTTTTTCCGTGTCTTTTTGTTTTCTTACACTATATGGTTAATACACTTACTATAACATGCCAAACGAACCCCAAACTGTTTATTATTAATATATATATCCTTATCTAATTCATTTGGCCGAACCTTAGATTTTTAGGAATAAAATAACAATTAGTAATATAATATTTGATTTAAAAAATATTTTGTGTCAATTTTGACACTATTTGATATATGATTTTTGTGAAAGTCATAACAGAATTATATGTTCGATCCAAATTGATTAAATCAACACTAATATATCATAGTAACCTATAAAATTAGTGGAATTCATAAAAAGTCTCAAATTGCATTTATTTTGGTGTTTATAACATCAATTATGTCAATATTTCATTAATAAGATAATTACTGCATCATCATTGTGTCATAAATAAATTAACTTATTTAATGTCTAAAAATTATAAATAAACTATCATTATGTAGGAAATCTTTTTAGCTTTCTATTGAATATTTATAGTCGAATTTATCTTATGTATAACCCCATATTAAAAATGTTTTAGTTATTAAACTTTGATTTTAACTATTTTAACTATTCATTAAATAAAATAATATTAAATGTCATAATCTAATCCAAGTGGACCTAAATGGTCATATTATATTCATATGGTTGTTTTTGGTCGAATTACACTTATCCAATAGAATTAGGACATGTGTTAGGGTAATAGTAATATCATATTTACCCTTAGTTACCCTATTTACTTTTAACCGTGGTAAAAAAAGAAAAAAGTTACTATTCACCAAAAAATTATTTTCATCTCATTGAACCACATTTTAGTCCTTTATATTAACCGTGTCTCTCGGATTTTCGAAATTCCATTCACAGAAGCGGTAAAATTAAGTTTTATGCAAAATTCATTTTTTAACCTACCACTTAGTGGTTTCACTATTCATCAAAAATTGAAAGTTTTCAGAAAAATACCAAAATTTCACCCTAGGCTAATTTCGGTATTCCGAATCCAAAAATGAAGTCCATTTTGAAAGATAAAATTTACAGAATTTCAAAAAGTGGTTATTACTATTCATAACGGCTAGTTTTAATAATATTTTAATAGCATATCGTTGTTTAGTGAAACTCGGTATTGCGTACGACGCAAGCTATCGAGGAAGGTCATGATTTCGTGTAAAGCAAGCCAAGCAAGTGTTGTGTAGAAAAAGATTCCTTTGATGATTTATATAACATAAAAGTCTCGGGTGTTACATTCTACCCCCCTTAAAAAGAATTTCGCCCTCGAAATTCGTCACTTTGTAACAAACAGATGAGGATACTTCTCCCTCATCATATCCTCAAGCTCCCATGTAGCTTTTTCAAGTTGGTGGTACCTCCATAAAACTTTCACCAAGCGAGTGGTCTTGTTTCGTAGGACTTTTTCGCTATGATCCAGAATCTCTATCGGTTGTTCTTCATAAGAAAGATCTTTCTCCAGCGGTACAACTTCTGAGATGAGTACATGTGAAGGATCTGGTATGTACTTTCTCAGGAGAGATACATGGAACACATCGTGAACTTGAGAGAGATTCGGTGGAAGCGCCAATCGGTAAGCTACCTTCCCAACACGATCCAGTATTTCGAAAGGACCGATATATCTAGGGCTCAACTTCCCCTTCTTTCCAAATCTCATAACCCTCTTCCAGGGAGATATTCGTAAGAACACTTTATCACCCACTTCAAACTATAGGTCTTTTCTTCGGTTGTTGGCATAACTTTTCTGTCGACTCTGAGCTGCTCTTATGTGTCGTTGAATAGATCTGACCTTTTCTGCCATTTCATCAACGAGATCAGGTCCTAATAGCTTTCTTTCCCCAACTTCATCCCAGCAAGTTGGAGTCCTGCATTTCTTTCCATAGAGAGCTTCATAAGGATCCATCTGAATACTGGAGTGAAAGCTATTATTATAAGAAAATTCCACCAAAGGTAGGTGTTGATCCCAACCTCCTTTGAAATCCATAGAGCAAGCTCTCAACATATCTTCTAGGGTTTGAATTGTTCTCTCAGACTGACCGTCTGTCTGGGGATGATAAGCAGTGTTGAAACTCAACTCTGTATCCAGAGTATGCTGAAGACTTCGCCAGAACGTCGAGGTAAATCTCGGATCCCGATCAGATATAATAGAAAGTGGTACTCCATGCAATCTTACCACTTCCTTTACATATATCCTGGCAAGCTTATCTAGAGAGAAATCCTCTCTAATAGCAATGAAGTGTGCAGAATTTGTAAGACGATCAACTATGACCCAAATAGCATTATTGCCTTTGGATGTTTTAGGAAGTCCTGTGACAAAGTCCATAGTGATGTTTTCCCATTTCCATTCGGTTATGGGTAATGGTTGTAACATCCCCTTAGACTTCTGTCTCTCAGCTTTAACTTGTTGACAAACCAAGCATCGAGAGACATATTCAGCAACATCTCTTTTCATTCCATCCCACCAAAAGTACTCTTTCAGTTCCATATACATCTTCGTGCTTCCAGGATGAATAGAGAATGAAGAACTATGAGCCTCATCCAGCAGCTCCTTCTTTAATTCGGGGATGGGAGGAACACAAACCTGATTCCTGAACTTTATTATCCCCTCACAATCAAGGTTGAATTCAGGAACATTTCTCACCTTCTTTTGTAACTCGACATCTTCTTTCTGTGCCTCTTTAATCTTCACATGTATAGATGGTTGAACATTCATTTGAGAAAGATAAGATTTTTCCCCTTCCATTATAATTCCAAGATCCATCCTTTGTAAATCCATAAATATTGGATCTTTTGTGATCCACATCATGGATAAACTAGCATGGTCTTGTCGACTTAATGCATCTGCCACCTTGTTTGCTTTCCCAAGGTGGTAATGGATTGAGCAGTCATAATCCTTAATCAGCTCCAACCATCTTCTTTGGAGCATATTCAACTCCTTTTGTGTGAAAATATACTTTAAACTTTTATGATCAGTATAAATATCACACCTTTCACCATAAAGGTAATGCCTCCAAATCTTTAATGCAAAGATTACCGCAGCCAACTCCAAATCATGTGTTGGGTAATTTTGCTCATGGATTTTCAACTGTCGTGAGGCATAAGCTATCACCATATCATTTTTCATAAGAACACACCCCAATCCCTTCTTGGATGCATCACTGTAGATCACAAACCTTTCTCCACTACAAGGCAGTGTGAGCACAGGTGCACTGGATAACCTTCTTTTCAACTCCTTAAAATTCTCTTCACATTCCTCTGTCCAGAAAAACTTAACTCCTTTCCTAGTCATCTTGGTGAGTGGATTAGATAATCGTGAAAAATCCTTTACAAAACGTCGATAATATCCAGCCAAACCAAGAAAACTTCGGATCTCAGTTACTGTTGTTGGTCTCGACCATCTTTCGATAACCTCTGTTTTTGCTGGATCCACAGATATCCCCTCTTTTGAGATTATGTGATCCAAATATGCAACTTTTTGAAGCCAAAATTCACACGTGGTAAATTTGGCATAAAGCTTCTCCTTTCTCAGGGTCTTCAATATAATTCTCAAGTGATCTTCATGCTCTTCCTTGCTCTTTGAATAGAAAAGAATATCATCTATAAAGACTACCACAAATTGATCAAGATAGTCTCTAAAGACTCTATTCATTAGATCCATGAAGATAGCAGGGCCATTAGTAAGATCAAATGGCATCACTATAAATTCATAGTGTCCATACCTTGTACGGAAAGTCGTCTTTGGTATATCCTCCCTTTTGACCCTTAATTGATGATGCCCTGAATGAAGATCAATCTTGGAAAAGTATTGAGCTCCGCGTAGTTGGTCAAATAAGTCATCAATGCGTGGGAGAGGATATTTGTTCTTGATAGTGATCTTGTTAAGTTCTCAATAATCAATGCAGAGTCTCATTGATCCGTCTTTCTTCTTAACAAATAGAACAGGTGCTCCCCAAGGTGACGCACTAGGGCGTATGAATACCTTATCAAGATTCTCCTGGAGTTGCTTCTTCAATTCCTGCAACTCAATTGGGGCCATTCAATAAGGTGTCTTTGAAATAGGCAAAGCACCAGGTACGAGTTCTATTGAAAACTCAACTTCACGATTTGGTGGAATACCTGGTAATTCCTCCGGAAAGACATCATCAAACTCCCGTACGATGGGCATATTATTAATCGCGAGTTTCTCACCAACCATTTGAGATAAATAACCTTCATTTAGTGGAATCAATACCCATTAGATGGAAGAAATTTCCACTGGAAGGTTATGTTCATCCTTGCATTGGTATACGATCGTAGATTGATCTGGAATATGAAACGTGACTTCCCTTCTTTAGCAATTGATATGAGCTCCATGTAGAGAAAGCCAATCCATGCCAAGAATCACATCAAATTCCACTAAAGGAAGGATCACAAGATTTGCAGGAAGCACTTTCCCACTAACATCGATCGGAGAAGAATTATAAACTTTTGATTCGACTGTTGTGCCATTAGGTGTTGTCACAGCTAACTCAACATCTAATTGTTGAGGTAATACGGTGATACCCTTAGAAAATTCTTTAGAAATAAAAGAGTGGGTGGATCCAGAATCAAATAAAACATTTTCTACTTTAGAGTGGATGGTAAGTGTACCTTTCACCACTTCGTTATCGTACTCCACATCGCTGATAGAAATTGCATGTGACTTTCCTTTATCTTTAGCCTTAAGATTTTGTTGATGTCGACCATCATCATCAACCCTTGGATTTGGGCATTGATTGGCATAATTCCCCATCTCCTTGCACTTGAAACATTGAAGTGTAGTAGGTTCATTCTGTGTATCCCTTCCTTTGTTTGCATCATTAGACATCTTCTTCCCATTATCGCGGCATTCAAATGCCCGATGACCTTCCTTTCCACATTTGAAACATTTAATTGTCCCTTTAAGACAACTCCCTCCATGTTTCTTTCCACACTTTGAGCATAAGGGAAAGCTCATCTTCTTTCCAGTGTGCTCTTTAGATTTTCCTTTGAATTCCATTTTCCTCTTCTTATCAAACCCATATAACTGATGGGTTACTCCAATCTCCATCTCGACTTTGAGATCACATCGAACGATTTCCTCATAGCTGTTGAAGTCCCTTATGGCTAACGCCCTTCGAAGACTTGGTTTTAAGCCACTAAAGAATCGATCGATCTTACTCTCAGGTTGGATAATAATACCAGAAGCGTACCTTGCAAGTCTTGTAAAATTTGCTTCATAGGTACCAACAGATTCATCATCCCTTTGCTTTAGTTCAAGAAACTCTTTCTCCATCTTTGTTCGGAGAATACGAGGGAAGTACTTATTGAAAAATAAGTTCTTGAACTCGTCCCATTCCATGGACTCAATTTCATCCCTTTGCCTCGTATTCTTAATAAGATTCCACCATTGATCAGCATCTCATTCCAAACGATACACTGATAGGATGACTTTATCATGTTCAGAACATTGAATAACTAAAAAAAACTTTTCAGTAGTAGTAATCCATTTTTCAGCAACTAATGGATCAGTAGACCCACTGAAAGAAGGTGGACGCTGCCTCATGAAGGATTCAACAGAATGTTGCTCCTTCCATTGCTCGTTTTGAAGTCCTGCATGATTCATAGCTTGAGAAAGTTGTGTGAGCATGGCTACAAGATTTTTTATTCCAGCTCCCATATCGTTTGGTTGCTCAGGGGGACAATCATTGCATTGCCCATCGCATTCCGCATTAACACGGTTCCTTCGGGTTCCAGCCATTGACTAAAACTAAGAAGAATAGTGTGAGCAACACTAATTATAATAGGAAAACCACATAATTCAAGAATAAAAGTTTCACGCTTAAGGTCTTATCCTAGGTTATTCATGGCCATTTCTAAAACACTAAGATTGTGTTCTATGCTTAGACTTATCCTTAGGGTTCTTACTAAGGCTTTCTCATCCTAGTTTCCAAAGGATGACTATACCTTTCCTCTGATACCAACTATAACGACCCATACTTTACATACATTGTTAATACTTCAAAATTGAAGCACACTTATTACAACATATGACAAAACCACAAAGGACCCTATAGGTATAGTGTCTTTAGAAACTGGGAAACATAAACAACTGGTTCATAAATATTCTACAGTGTCTCCCATTTATTGCATCATATCTAGGGTCCCTTTTAGCATATTCTACTTAATATCCATCTTCCTGACCGGGGGAAAAGAAAACATAAAAGGGTGAGCTCAAATGCTCAGCAAGGGAAAATAAAGGAAATAAAAATAATATCATATCTTTTTGAAAATCATAACCTGCAAAAGAGATCATAATATCTTAACATGGAACCAATCATAGAAGTGAAAATGAGATCCCCATAATCAAAACATGAAACATGAAACTTTGTGTCATGCCCAAATAATCATGGAGAATAATTTCTTGTTAGTCATGACTCATTGCCAAGACTATCTTAGTGGACAAAGTCCCTTTCTGAACCGAGTCACCCTCGTTCCAGTCTTGTTTCACTGAACCGGTATAACCTATCGTTCCAGCCATGTCTATCTCATGAGATATGAAATCTTTACCCAATGCATTGGAGGGAGATATAGGTCCCACCCATCTTATAATGAATCCTTTCTTATGTGTGCCACATAATCATAAATCATACATCATCGCATAACACATGTAATAAAAATGGGATTCTTGAAACATCATGACATCATAAAACAAATCATATAAGGTAAATGACTTCATAAAAATAATTCCCTCACAACATAATCAAATCAATGTAATAATAGGGATAAAAACAGAACCCTTTATTATCTTAGATGGAAAATAATTTTGATAAAACACTTGAACTCCATTCTTGAGGAAAATATCCTTTCTTCTTCAAAAACACTTTTCTTTTATTAACATGTCATACAATTATAAACTAAAAGAAGTTGATTAAAAATAAACTTGAAAACTTGTAAAGGATGCTTCTTGGAAATAATGTTTTAAAAATCCATTCATGTCGTATATGTTAAAAAAAACATTCTTCGTACTTTTGTCGGAAAAGTCAAAAAGTACCTCGTACGAAAAAAATGATAAAAGTTTCCTTTCATATTCTTGACTAAAAACTCACCGAAGGGTAAAATTGGATTTAAACTATTGTAAGTGGATGGAAACAATATTACATATTGAGGGAACATGGATGTGGATGATAAAATACACCCCAGTAATTACTTACGAATAAACAATCTCGGATAAAAATGAGATTGTGATATTTCCCTTACCTTAGGTCCGATTTGCTTTGTATGTGTCCGAAGCTCCTGTATAATGGTTTAAATAATGTTATTGACTTATTCCATAATCATACATATTGATATGATATCATATATGGTCATATTCTTAGCTTCTTGTTAGTAATATTTCATTGTTACTTGTTACTCGGGTCTCTATTGCCTTTTGTTCTTATGCGTGTTTTGCCGAATAAATTCTTATTCTTCTTTTAAGGTTATAGATACCTTATATCCAGAATGGTATTAGTGTAACATATATCATATTTATTCATTCAATTAATTTATATAATTACTATGTAATGATGATCATGTAGAACGAGTCGCATCACATCGTGGAGACGGTATTCCGTACGTACGCACGAGTGATGATATCGTTCCTATGATCATGGAATTTTATTGGAGTATATGTATATTATTTCAGTATCAATATTACTTTATAATAATCATAAATAGTTACTCATTACACCATTATACCCATCCTTGTAAAGTGATGGTGGAAAATAGATTACACCACGGCGTGGAGACGGTATTCCGTACGTACGCACGCGCGGTGATTTCATTTTTCCGTAGGATGGATAGAAGGTGAATTAGGGTTGTTTCATATTTATAATAACATATCAGTATTTAAGTAATACTGATGTTATTACTTTATCATGAAACAACTAAAGAAGAAGAAGTTGAAGAAGAAAGAAATTGAAAAGATCGGTAATGGATATTACCTCTTCTTTGGAACGCTTCTTTGAATCCTCCACTTAGGGAACTAAGATTGGTCTTTGAAGATGACCAGGACCTCTAGGATTATTGTAGGGAAGTGGAGAGGAGAAAATGGTAGGGGTTGTACGAGCTTGAGTTCTCAAATTGGTGTGAGGGGGAGGGGGAGGAGGTGCCCTTTTATAAGGGAGGAGAGGGGCACCTTAGGAATATCTCAAAATATTATTTTATATTAAAGTCAAAATCGGTTTATAATGGTTCCAAAGGGTCCTATTTCGAAGCTAAAGTGGAGATGGGTCGAAATACTATCAACAAATAGGTTTTAGACAAGTTTAGGTTATTATTTTAACCTTATCAATTAGATTTAACTCTAAGTTAAATAATTTAACTTTTTCCGTGTCTTTTTGTTTTCTTACACTATATGGTTAATACACTTACTATAACATGCCAAACGAACCCCAAACTGTTTATTATTAATATATATATCCTTATCTAAGTCATTTGTCCGAACCTTATATTTTTAGGAATAAAATAACAATTAGTAATATAATATTTTATTTAAAAAATATTTTGTGTCAATTTTGACACTATTTGATATATGATTTTTGTGAAAGTCATAACAGAATTATATGTTCGATCCAAATTGATTAAATCAACACTAATATATCATAGTAACCTATAAAATTAGTGGAATTCATAAAAAGTCTCAAATTGAATTTATTTTGGTGTTTATAACATCAATTATGTCAATATTTCATTAATAAGATAATTACTGCATCATCATTGTGTCATAAATAAATTAACTTATTTAATGTCTAAAAATTATAAATAAACTATCATTATGTAGGAAATCTTTTTAGCTTTCTATTGAATATTTATAGTCGAATTTATCTTATGTATAACCCCATATTAAAAATGTTTTAGTTATTAAACTTTGATTTTAACTATTTTAACTATTCATTAAATAAAATAATATTAAATGTCATAATCTAATCCAAGTGGACCTAAATGGTCATATTATATTCATATGGTTGTTTTTGGTCGAATTACACTTATCCAATAGAATTAGGACATGTGTTAGGGTAATAGTAATATCATATTTACCCTTAGTTACCCTATTTACTTTTAACCGTGGTAAAAAAAGAAAAAAGTTACTATTCACCAAAAAATTATTTTAATCTCATTGAACCACATTTTAGTCCTTTATATTAACCGTGTCTCTCGGATTTTCGAAATTCAATTCACAGAAGCGGTAAAATTAAGTTTTATGCAAAATTCATTTTTTAACCTACCACTTAGTGGTTTCACTATTCATCAAAAATTGAAAGTTTTCAGAAAAATACCAAAATTTCACCCTAGGCTAATTTCGGTATTCCGAATCCAAAAATGAAGTCCATTTTGAAAGATAAAATTTACAAAATTTCAAAAAGTGGTTATTACTATTCATAACGGCTAGTTTTAATAATATTTTAATAGCATATCGTTGTTTAGTGAAACTCGGTATTGCGTACGACGCAAGCTATCGAGGAAGGTCATGATTTCGTGTAAAGCAAGCCAAGCAAGTGTTGTGTAGAAAAAGATTCCTTTGATGATTTATATAACATAAAAGTCTCGGGTGTTACATTCTACCCCCCTTAAAAAGAATTTGGCCCTCGAAATTCGTCACTTTGTAACAAACAGATGAGGATACTTCTCCCTCATCATATCCTCAAGCTCCCATGTAGCTTTTTCAAGTTAGTGGTACCTCCATAAAACTTTCACCAAGCGAGTGGTCATGTTTCGTAGGACTTTTTCGCTATGATCCAGAATCTCTATCGGTTGTTCTTCATAAGAAAGATCTTTCTCCAGCGGTACAACTTCTGAGATGAGTACATGTGAAGGATCTGGTATGTACTTTCTCAGGAGAGATACATGGAACACATCGTGAACTTGAGAGAGATTCGGTGGAAGCGCCAATCGGTAAGCTACCTTCCCAACACGATCCAGTATTTCGAAAGGACCGATATATCTAGGGCTCAACTTCCCCTTCTTTCCAAATCTCATAACCCTCTTCCAGGGAGATATTCGTAAGAACACTTTATCACCCACTTCAAACTATAGGTCTTTTCTTCGGTTGTTGGCATAACTTTTCTGTCGACTCTGAGCTGCTCTTATGTGTCGTTGAATAGATCTGACCTTTTCTGCCATTTCATCAACGAGATCAGGTCCTAATAGCTTTCTTTCCCCAACTTCATCCCAGCAAGTTGGAGTCCTGCATTTCTTTCCATAGAGAGCTTCATAAGGATCCATCTGAATACTGGAGTGACAGCTATTATTATAAGAAAATTCCACCAAAGGTAGGTGTTGATCCCAACCTCCTTTGAAATCCATAGAGCAAGCTCTCAACATATCTTCTAGGGTTTGAATTGTTCTCTCAGACTGACCGTCTGTCTGGGGATGATAAGCAGTGCTGAAACTCAACTCTGTATCCTGAGTATGCTGAAGACTTCGCCAGAACGTCGAGGTAAATCTCGGATCCCGATCAGATATAATAGAAAGTGGTACTCCATGCAATCTTACCACTTCCTTTACATATATCCTGGCAAGCTTATCTAGAGAGAAATCCTCTGTAATAGCAATGAAGTGTGCAGAATTTGTAAGACGATCAACTATGACCCAAATAGCATTATTGCCTTTGGATGTTTTAGGAAGTCCTGTGACAAAGTCCATAGTGATGTTTTCCCATTTCCATTCGGTTATGGGTAATGGTTGTAACATCCCCTTAGACTTCTGTCTCTCAGCTTTAACTTGTTGACAAACCAAGCATCGAGAGACATATTCAGCAACATCTCTTTTCATGCCATCCCACCAAAAGTACTCTTTCAGTTCCATATACATCTTCGTGCTTCCAGGATGAATAGAGAATGAAGAACTATGAGCCTCATCCAGCAGCTCCTTCTTTAATTCGGGGATGGGAGGAACACAAACCTGATTCCTGAACTTTATTATCCCATCACAATCAAGGTTGAATTCAGGAACATTTCTCACCTTCTTTTGTAACTCGACATCTTCTTTCTGTGCCTCTTTAATCTTCACATGTATAGATGGTTGAACATTCATTTGAGAAAGATAAGATTTTTCCCCTTCCATTATAATTCCAAGATCCATCCTTTGTAAATCCATAAATATTGGATCTTTTGTGATCCACATCATGGATAAACTAGCATGGTCTTGTCGACTTAATGCATCTGCCACCTTGTTTGCTTTCCCAGGGTGGTAATGGATTGAGCAGTCATAATCCTTAATCAGCTCCAACCATCTTCTTTGGAGCATATTCAACTCCTTTTGTGTGAAAATATACTTTAAACTTTTATGATCAGTATAAATATCACACCTTTCACCATAAAGGTAATGCCTCCAAATCTTTAATGCAAAGATTACCGCAGCCAACTCCAAATCATGTGTTGGGTAATTTTGCTCATGGATTTTCAACTGTCGTGAGGCATAAGCTATCACCATATCATTTTGCATAAGAACACACCCCAATCCCTTCTTGGATGCATCACTGTAGATCACAAACCTTTCTCCACTACAAGGAAGTGTGAGCACAGGTGCACTGGATAACCTTCTTTTCAACTCCTTGAAATTCTCTTCGCATTCCTCTGTCCAGAAAAACTTAACTCCTTTCCTAGTCATCTTGGTGAGTGGATTAGATAATCGTGAAAAATCCTTTACAAAACGTCGATAATATCCAGCCAAACCAAGAAAACTTCGGATCTTAGTTACTGTTGTTGGTCTCGACCATCTTTTGATAACCTCTGTTTTTGCTGGATCCACAGATATCCCCTCTTTTGAGATTATGTGATCCAAATATGCAACTTTTTGAAGCCAAAATTCACACGTGGTAAATTTGGCATAAAGCTTCTCCTTTCTCAGGGTCTTCAATATATTTCTCAAGTGATCTTCATGCTCTTCCTTTCTCTTTGAATAGAAAAGAATATCATCTATAAAGACTACCACAAATTGATCAAGATAGTCTCTAAAGACTCTATTCATTAGATCCATGAAGATAGCAGGGCCATTAGTAAGATCAAATGGCATCACTATAAATTCATAGTGTCCATACCTTGTACGGAAAGTCGTCTTTGGTATATCCTCCCTTTTGACCCTTAATTGATGATACCCTGAATGAAGATCAATCTTGGAAAAGTATTGAGCTCCGCGTAGTTGGTCAAATAAGTCATCAATGCGTGGGAGAGGATATTTGTTCTTGATAGTGATCTTGTTAAGTTCTCAATAATCAATGCAGAGTCTCATTGATCCATCTTTCTTCTTAACAAATAGAACAGGTGCTCCCCAAGGTGACGCACTAGGGCGTATGAATACCTTATCAAGATTCTCCTGGAGTTGCTTCTTCAATTCCTGCAACTCAATTGGGGCCATTCTATAAGGTGTCTTTGAAATAGGCAAAGCACCAGGTACGAGTTCTATTGAAAACTCAACTTCACGATTTGGTGGAATACCTGGTAATTCCTCCGGAAAGACATCATCAAACTCCCGTACGATGGGCATATTCTTAATCGCGAGTTTCTCACCAACCATTTGAGATAAATAACCTTCATTTAGTGGAATCAATACCCATTAGATGGAAGAAATTTCCACTGGAAGGTTATGTTCATCCTTGCATTGGTATACGATCGTAGATTGATCTGGAATATGAAACGTGACTTCCCTTCTTTAGCAATTGATATGAGCTCCATGTAGAGAAAGCCAATCCATGCCAAGAATCACATCAAATTCCACTAAAGGAAGGATCACAAGATTTGCAGGAAGCACTTTCCCACTAACATCGATCGGAGAAGAATTATAAACTTTTGATTCGACTGTTGTGCCATTAGGTGTTGTCACAGATAACTCAACATCTAATTGTTGAGGTAATACGGTGATACCCTTAGAAAATTCTTTAGAAATAAAAGAGTGGGTGGATCCAGAATCAAATAAAACATTTTCTACTTTAGAGTGGATGGTAAGTGTACCTTTCACCACTTCGTTATCGTACTCCACATCGCTGATAGAAATTGCATGTGACTTTCCTTTATCTTTAGCCTTAAGATTTTGTTGATGTCGACCATCATCATCAACCCTTGGATTTGGGCATTGATTGGCATAATTCCCCATCTCCTTGCACTTGAAACATTGAAGTGTAGTAGGTTCATTCTGTGTATCCCTTCCTTTGTTTGCATCATTAGACATCTTCTTCCCATTATCGCGGCATTCAAATGCCCGATGACCTTCCTTTCCACATTTGAAACATTTAATTGTCCCTTTAAGACAACTCCCTCCATGTTTCTTTCCACACTCTGAGCATAAGGGAAAGCTCATCTTCTTTCCAGTGTGCTCTTTAGATTTTCCTTTGAATTCCATTTTCCTCTTCTTATCAAACCCATATAACTGATGGGTTACTCCAATCTCCATCTCGACTTTGAGATCACATCGAACGATTTCCTCATAGCTATTGAAGTCCCTTATGGCTAACGCCCTTCGAAGACTTGGTTTTAAGCCACTAAAGAATCGATCGATCTTACTCTCAGGTTGGATAATAATACCAGAAGCGTACCTTGCAAGTCTTGTAAAATTTGCTTCATAGGTACCAACAGATTCATCATCCCTTTGCTTTAGTTCAAGAAACTCTTTCTCCATCTTTGTTCGGAGAATACGAGGGAAGTACTTATTGAAAAATAAGTTCTTGAACTCGTCCCATTCCATGGACTCAATTTCATCCCTTTGCCTCGTATTCTTAATAAGATTCCACCATTGATCAGCATCTCATTCCAAACGATACACTGATAGGATGACTTTATCATGTTCAGAACATTGAATAACTAAAAAAAACTTTTCAGTAGTACTAATCCATTTTTCAGCAACTAATGGATCAGTAGACCCACTGAAAGAAGGTGTACGCTGCCTCATGAAGGATTCAACAGAATGTTGCTCCTTCCATTGCTCGTTTTGAAGTCCTGCATGATTCATAGCTTGAGAAAGTTGTGTGAGCATGGCTACAAGATTTTTTATTCCAGCTCCCATATCGTTTGGTTGCTCAGGGGGACAATCATTGCATTGCCCATCGCATTCCGCATTAACACGGTTCCTTCGGGTTCCAGCCATTGACTAAAACTAAGAAGAATAGTGTGAGCAACACTAATTATAATAGGAAAACCACATAATTCAAGAATAAAAGTTTCACACTTAAGGTCTTATCCTAGGTTATTCATGGCCATTTCTAAAACACTAAGATTGTGTTCTATGCTTAGACTTATCCTTAGGGTTCTTACTAAGGCTTTCTCATCCTAGTTTCCAAAGGATGACTATACCTTTCCTCTGATACCAACTATAACGACCCATACTTTACATACATTGTTAATACTTCAAAATTGAAGCACACTTATTACAACATATGACAAAACCACAAAGGACCGTATAGGTATAGTGTCTTTAGAAACTGGGAAACTTAAACAACTGGTTCATAAATATTCTACAGTGTCTCCCATTTATTTCATCATATCTAGGGTCCCTTTTAGCATATTCTACTTAATATCCATCTTCCTGACCGGGGGAAAAGAAAACAAAAAAGGGTGAGCTCAAATGCTCAGCAAGGGAAAATAAAGGAAATAAAAATAATATCATATCTTTTTGAAAATCATAACCTGCAAAAGAGATCATAATATCTTAACATGGAACCAATCATAGAAGTGAAAATGAGATCCCCATAATCAAAACATGAAACATGAAACTTTGTGTCATGCCCAAATAATCATGGAGAATAATTTCTTGTTAGTCATGACTCATTGCCAAGACTATCTTAGTGGACAAAGTCCCTTTCTGAACCGAGTCACCCTCGTTCCAGTCTTGTTTCACTGAACCGGTATAACCTATCGTTCCAGCCATGTCTATCTCATGAGATATGAAATCTTTACCCAATGCATTGGAGGGAGATATAGGTCCCACCCATCTTATAATGAATCCTTTCTTATGTGTGCCACATAATCATAAATCATACATCATCGCATAACACATGTAATAAAAATGGGATTCTTGAAACATCATGACATCATAAAACAAATCATATAAGGTAAATGACTTCATAAAAATAATTCCCTCACAACATAATAAAATCAATGTAATAATAGGTATAAAAACAGAACCCTTTATTATCTTATATGGAAAATAATTTTGATAAAACACTTGAACTCCATTCTTGAGGAAAATATCCTTTCTTCTTCAAAAACACTTTTCTTTTATTAACATGTCATACAATTATAAACTAAAAGAAGTTGATTAAAAATAAACTTGAAAACTTGTAAAGGATGCTTCTTGGAAATAATGTTTTAAAAATCCATTCATGTCGTATATGTTAAAAAAACATTCTTCGTACTTTTGTCGGAAAAGTCAAAAAGTACCTCGTACGAAAAAAATGATAAAAGTTTCCTTTCATATTCTTGACTAAAAACTCACCGAAGGGTAAAATTGGATTTAAACTATTGTAAGTGGATGGAAACAATATTACATATTGAGGGAACATGGATGTGGATGATAAAATACACCCCAGTAATTACTTACGAATAAACAATCTCGGATAAAAATGAGATTGTGATATTTCCCTTACCTTAGGTCCGATTTGATTTGTATGTGTCCGAAGCTCCTGTATAATGGTTTAAATAATGTTATTGACTTATTCCATAATCATACATATTGATATGATATCATATATGGTCATATTCTTAGCTTCTTGTTAGTAATATTTCATTGTTACTTGTTACTCGGGTCTCTATTGCCTTTTGTTCTTATGCGTGTTTTGCCGAATAAATTCTTATTCTTCTTTTAAGGTTATAGATACCTTATATCCAGAATGGTATTAGTGTAACATATATCATATTTATTTATTCAATTAATTTATATAATTACTATGTAATGATGATCATGTAGTACGAGTCGCATCACATCGTGGAGACGGTATTCCGTACGTACGCACGAGTGATGATATCGTTCCTATGATCATGGAATTTTATTGGAGTATATGTATATTATTTCAGTATCAATATTACTTTATAATAATCATAAATAGTTACTCATTACACCATTATACCCATCCTTGTAAAGTGATGGTGGAAAATAGATTACACCACGGCGTGGAGACGGTATTCCGTACGTACGCACGCGCGGTGATTTCATTTTTCCGTAGGATGGATAGAAGGTGAATTAGGGTTGTTTTATATTTATAATAACATATCAGTATTTAAGTAATACTGATGTTATTACTTTATCATGAAACAACTAAAGAAGAAGAAGTTGAAGAAGAAAGAAATTGAAAAGATCGGTAATGGATATTACCTCTTCTTTGGAATGCTTCTTTGAATCCTCCACTTAGGGAACTAAGATTGGTCTTTGAAGATGACCAGGACCTCTAGGATTATTGTAGGGAAGTGGAGAGGAGAAAATGGTAGGGGTTGTCCGAGCTTGAGTTCTCAAATTGGTGTGAGGGGGAGGGGGAGGAGGTGCCCTTTTATAAGGGAGGAGAGGGGCACCTTAGGAATATCTCAAAATATTATTTTATATTAAAGTCAAAATCGGTTTATAATGGTTCCAAAGGGTCTTATTTCGAAGCTAAAGTGGAGATGGGTCGAAATAATATCAACAAATAGGTTTTATACAAGTTTAGGTTATTATTTTAACCTTATCAATTAGATTTAACTCTAAGTTAAATAATTTAACTTTTACCGCGTCTTTTTGTTTTCTTACACTATATGGTTAATACACTTACTATAACATGCCAAACGAACCCCAAATTGTTTATAATTAATATATATATCCTTATATAAGTCATTTGGCCGAACCTTAGATTTTTAGGAATAAAATAACAATTAGTAATATAATATTTGATTTAAAAACTATTTTGTGTCAATTTTGACACTATTTGATATATGATTTTTGTGAATGTCATAACAGAATTATATGTTCGATCCAAATTGATTAAATCAACACTAATATATCATAGTAACCTAGAAAATTAGTGTAATTCATAAAAAGTCTCAAATTACATTTATTTTGGTGTTTATAACATCAATTATGTCAATATTTCATTAATAAGATAATTACTACATCATCATTGTGTCATAAATAAATTAAATTATTTAATGTCTAAAAATTATAAATAAAATATCATTATGTAGGAAATATTTTTAGCTTTCTATTTAATATTTATAGTCGAATTTATCTTATGTATAACCCCATATTAAAAATGTTTTATTTATTAAACTTTGATTTTAACTATTTTAACTATTCATTAAATAAAATAATATTAAATGTCATAATCTAATCCAAGTGGACCTAAATGGTCATATTATATTCATAAGGTTGTTTTTGGTCGAATAACACTTATCCAATAGAATTAGGACATGTGTTAGGGTAATAGTAATATTATATTTACCCATAGTTACCCTATTTACTTTTAATCGTGGTAAAAAAAGTAAAAAGTTACTATTCACCAAAAAATTATTTTCATCTCATTGTACCACATTTTAGTCCTTGATATTAACCGTGTCTCTCGGATTTTCGAAATTCCATTCACAGAAGCGGTAAAATTATGTTTTATGCAAAATTCAGTTTTTAACCTACCACTTAGTGGTTTCACTATTCATCAAAAATTGAAAGTTTTCAGAAAAATACCAAAATTTCACCCGAGGCTAATTTCGGTATTCTGAATCCAAATATGAAGACCATTTTGAAAGATAAAATTTATAAAATTTCATAAACTGGTAATTACTATTCATAACGGCTAGTTTTAATAATATTTTAATAGCATATCGTTGTTTAGTGAAACTCGGTATTGCGTACGACGCAAGCTATCGAGGAAGGTCATGATTTCGTGTAAAGCAAGACAAGCAAGTGTTGTGTAGAAAAAGATTCCTTTGATGATTTATATAACATAAAAGTCTCGGGTGTTACATATATGGTCATATTTCTCCCACATTATCACATGAAGTATTCAGTTCCTATATAGTTTTCCATTGATTTTGGAATTTTACTTTGGGTAGTTCTATATGATTAAGAGTTTTATCACTTCAAATATTTTTTTTATAGTTATGGAATATATTTACATCTTGTTCTATTTATATCTATTATACATATATTATATTTTTTACTTTATGTGGGGTCAAAACATTCACTCTGATGGTTTTTGATTCCCGAGTTCTATTCTCCATTCTGTGTGGATTTGAAACACACATTGTGTATTTAGTTATTCGGTTTGGGTACTGGTTTGAGAGGGTATCCGGATTGGTTTCATCATAGTTTGGTATTTGAGGTAGTATGTCCCCCAGATTATATTTCTTGACATCATTGGTATACTATAGATAAGATTTTCAAGACCTCAGAGGTAAATTATGGTTAATTCGTAAAAAGCTATTTTTGTTATGAGAGTAATGTTATCATGATATTTTTGGTTTCATGTCTTCTATTTTGAGATTCAATATGAATACTAATTTTTTTTATATTTATTAACTAGGAATATTCTATTTTATGATAATTTATTCTTTATCAGTGTCAAATGGTATGAATCTATGATATATTACATGGGTTCCTTAAAAGGGTGAATTGGATGAACCTCAATGGAATCTACCTACAGATCAAAATATAATTGAGGCTATCATATTGGAATTTCATTCTATTTATAAAAATACATCTCCATTCCAAAATGTAGTTGTTGAGGCACAACTAAGATATATACGATAAAGGGATTCATTTTGGTAGATTTCACATGATGTGTATCTATACATAGAGGGTATGAATGAAACTAAATAGGTGGATAACTGCTTAATAATATTGATCAGATATTTGACATTCTATATACACATGTGAATATCGAGGTGATGTTTTCAATCATTATAATTAATTTTCCATGAATAAAATGGTGAAAATCAATGGTACATATGGATATTCATGTCATCAATTTTTATAAGGTATTCAATAATGTCATTTTATATTATATCTATCCATACTCACTTATTATATATATATCTCTATAGTTCCTCTCTTTTCAGTAGGTAAAATGTTAAGTGTTGTTGTATACTTATTATTTTGTTGATCATGTTTGTTCTTCTCCATAGGTAGTGAAGAATGAATATCTGAAGGATCATAAGTACCTAAACTATATGAGACTATATTTCATATCATAATTAATAATAATTATGTTTTCTATTTATATAAAATATTATATAGGGAAATAACGGATGCAAATATTATAATCGGTGATGTTGGATATTATTCCCAATAACTTCCACAAAGTTGAATATTAAATGGTCTATGGGGGAATAATTGGATGTAGAAATATCATCACAAGTGTAGTGGAGGTGTTTCTCAGTAGCAGGGCTCCTCTAAGACATCTCTTATATCATGTAGTGTACCCCTGACATTATTTCAGTGTGGAATGGTAAAACTCATCAGATATTCTTTTCATTCACCTGTGATGATGTGTTAAATTTTCGGATGTTATATCCAACATAAATATTTTTTTATGGATATGTGTACACAACATTATGGTCAAGGGTCATTAAATCCAAAGTCTCTAGTGGCATATTTTGATGATTTAATGATTACCATGATCGATCCATAGACCGTAGGAGGGATGAACCTTCATAAAATAGATTAATTATTTTTGGAGGTAGACTTGGTTCCTATGATAGGGAGAGGTAACATCGTTATTGAATATTTTGTAGTAATTTCATTAATTTAAAAATGTTTTTACCAATCATTATATATGGAAATTTTGGATATTTTTAACATTCCAATGAAGATATTCTCACTTATTATAATGTTAGTGACATAATTTCATAATAGTAAACAAGAAGGTTTTCAGTTCCCATCTTGTAAACTATTGAGATCTCATACATATTTGGTCTGGGATTTTCTAATTATTTATCTAGATCTATTTGAACTCATCATCATGATGGAATGGCCTGTTTCTCATATTACTGATGTTCATTTTTATCTTCCAAATGACTCTTTTTTAGGATGATGGGTGCTCTAACATGTTATAAGGAGAGTAGGATCTGAGGTCCGATCATGTTGGTCCTTCCCAACCTAATCTCAGGATTTATTGTATACAATGATTGTTGAAACTAAAGATGTTTCATCAATTTTCGATCTTCTTCGTATAGTTTTGGATTTTTTTGATGTTTTAACAAGAAATTTTTTTGATCTTAATACATAGATGTAGGTAGATAATTTGATTGAACGATTTATAAGTACACATCTAATATTGATACATTGTTATCATTTCAAATCAGTGGAGCTAAAATATATCATGATTCAAAAATGATGACTTGATTTTCAATATGTTTGTACACCGGAAAGTTTCACCTTGTTCTAACCACATTCCTTTTTTTCAAGAAGGGATGTCGTTCAATATGATTTTGTTGTAGATTATCAAAATGTGAACCATTTAATAGTGAAACAGTATCATTTTCCTTGTGTGGATTATTGGTCTGATCAGTTAAAAGGGAGAACAATTTTTAAGACATGTCATTGTTTGGGTTATCAGTATCTCATTTGTGGGAGATTGATATACCAATGATGGCATTCATTAGTAGGTATGGATATTATGAAAATATTTTGATACTGTTTTGTCTTACAAACAATCATGTGGTTTACATGGTTTTGAGTAATCAAAAATCCATTTTTAACTTCAAATTTGCTGGTTGTGTAAATTGGTAATACTTTAGTTTATATGAAATTTGTGCATGAGAAAGAGCACTATTTGAGTTTGTTTATTAGATCCCGATAAGTCACTTTTTATATGGAATGATATTTAAATTCATTTTTTGGATTCAAAATGTAATGTAATTGGGTAATGTGATTAATGAACATGGAATATTTGTTGATCTTGAGAAGGTGTGGTATTTTTTTTATTTTAAAGAGCCATGAATTGTATTATAAATTTAGGACATCGTTGGTATTCATATGTACTATAAAAATTCCATTATATGTTTCTCAAATTTTACATCGCATTTAACTACACTTACCAAGAATGAGGTAAAATTTAAATGGGATGAAATTTATTCAGATTATTTCAATGAGGTAAAATGAATTCTGACATCATTTCTTATTCAAGCCTAACATGAACCCAGCAAAGGGTGTGTGGATTTCATTTACAATTTCTCTAAAGATGTGGGTTATTTTCATATGTCATATTATCATGTATTTGATTAAGGATCTCTCTGTCTCCTACCACATTAAGAAAAATTACCAAACATATTATTTATAGATATACAAGGTTATTCATAAACATAAATGATTCCAGAACTCTCTTTTAGAGGATATGTTCATAGTCTTTTTTGAACATTAGATTCAGAGATATAACTTTTACCAGAATGTCCATAATCTAAAAAAAATGTAGTGGGGTGAACAACATTAGATGTTTGACCTTGATATCACCGACACCTACGGGAAGGTGAATGTGGTTGAATATGATCATATTAGGAATGAACCAATGATTTTTGTTTTGGAATCAATAGAGAAGTGGAAATTTATGTGAATCTGTTCAGTTTCATATGGATGCTCAGAAAGATGTTTCATCTATGGTTCTGACCTTTGTTTTGTTGTCATTATCTATTTTTAAGTCCATTCAATTTGGGCAGTAGCTGGATTATGAGATCAATGGATTTAAAAAAACCTCATATGGTAGAGAGACTGTTTCTAGTTGATCTCTCTCTTCAGATCGTATTCTTAGTTTTAGGGATTAGTATTTCATATGAGCATCATGGAAGAGATTTATTTATTTATTTTCAATTTTCTTCATAGACAATTAATATGAGAAAAATGTAGATGTATTATGACATGACATAGAAAGTGTAGTGAACAGGTATGAATCATATCATTGAAGATTATGTGTCTTGTTATTACACCTAGAAACAGTTAAATATAAACCATTTAAAACAATATGGTTTTCTTCATGCTAATTTTTGGTCATTTTTTAAATGAGATGAGGTGTCAATGGATTTCCTTGTTTGATTACCAAGGAATCCCTGTGGAAGGAATCATATCATGTTGGTGTTTGATCAGTTGAAAAATTCATCATACTAAATTTTGATCAGGGAAACTACAAAACATGATAATCTGGTTAATTGTATGTGTAGTTGATTATGTGATTACATGGGGTTCCTTCTATAATTGTTTCATATAGGTTAATTAGGTTTATATTTAGTGTCTATATAATTATACAAGAGGATATGGGGTCTCAACTCAAGTTTATTACATCAGACCATCCACAAATAGATGGTCAGATTGGGCATGCTATTCATATCATGGTGTATATTATGAGGGATTCTGTCTTAGATTTTGGTGGATCATGGTATAGAAATATGTGACTATATGAGTTTTCCTATAAAAATAGCTATTATTGATTTATTATACAGGCTCTATTCTAGGATTCTCTTGTGGAAGATAGACTATTTTTTGGGAAGAGGTGGGGGAAGAATTTTTTATGGGATCAAGTCCCGTTCAAGAGAAGTCAATAAGGATTCAGGATATAAGATAGTGTTTGGTTATAGACTATATTCAATAGAAATCATATGAGGATCTATAAAATCCTCCTAACTAGTTTTCAGTATGTGATAGGGTTTTATATAATTCTTCTCATTTTTTTAGTCAATCATAACTTGGATGACTGGGAATGATAGCTCTGAGATATGTTAGATCGGTTGATGACATTTATCGTATTGGGAAGGGTGTTTATAAGATAGAATTTCCAGATCAATTGAAAGTAATTAATGATGTTTTCAACACATACCATGTTAGGATATACCATCCTAATCCCTATCATGTTTTGAGTTGGGTAGAAATTGAGTTATATCTATAAATTTAAATTATAGAGTAGCCAATGAAGATTTTAGACTCCCAAGTGGACATATTTGAAGAGATGAAAATTCTATTGGATGTTGTTTTATAGTGGCATTGATGAGATTCTCAGGAGATGTAGAAGAGTGGGTCATTAATGATGGATTAATGGCCTCTCTTATATTCTAGATACCATTCTTCCACATGATTTCTTAGGGAAGAAAGGTCGTAAAGTGGGTTGTTCGTAACATTGGGTTACCGAATTTCAGGTATTTCTTTCACTATGTGACAAAGAGTTATTTGTGATGGGTTATTTGCAAAGTTGAAGGGCCTGATTGAAAATAGTAAATCTGGAGCTACTATTAGTGATGGGACCCTATTCCCGTCACAAATAGTATGTTGTAAGAAATTATTTATGATTGGAGTATATACCCCATCAAAAAATTCATTAGTGTGTGGTGTGCTACCAAACACCGAAAGCTTATTTACGACAACTGTAGCAACGAGTCACAAATAATATCTTGTAGTTTTTAGTATTTTCAATGAGATATCACACTCGTCGCAAATAGTATGTCGATATGAATGTATTTCTAATGGACCTGTTGTAAATACCACTTTCATAAATGATCTAACCTATATATACCATCATAAAGTTTTTTAATTGTTTCCATATGCTCTCCACTCTTATATACTTCTATGTAATCACATTTTTTTCTTCAATTTTTTCAATGTTTTAAATTTTTCACATGAAAAATTTCGAGGGCTTGAATCCAGTGAAATAATAAAATTTAATGTATTTATTTGTCGAATATATTTTTTAGTTTTTAATTTTATTTTAAATTCATAATAATTTTTAATATTTAATAGTAATTAAAATAAATTATAATTATATAGTTTTATTTTTCATTTTTTATTTTTACAAATATTTTTTTCATTCTTAATTAATATTTGTTATATAGAAGTAAATAGTATTAATTTGTAATAATTTGGTTCAATTATTATTATTTAATAATTATTATGTGTAATTCGAATTAATTAATATTAAATAGCATTAATGTCATGACCTAGAATTTCTAAGTAATTTTCTTTAAATATATAAAAATTTTATGTGTCCGCAAAAATTTACGATGTGTGATTCTGAGGCCCAGATTGCCTGGAATGAATTTCTGAACATTATTTCGGGTACAATCAGTAAAGGTGCGATAAGGGTTTTCTAAATTTTGAACTGGTGCTCGTAATTGAAATCTGAGGGCACCTTTGAACTCACATGATGAGTTTTCTCTTAAGAGGTCTTTCACCTCGATGGCAGGTGGTTGAGTGTGAAAGTTAGTTTTTGGGTTTTTTGTGTAAGAATAAAATAAAAATAAAAGTGTATGACATTTGTATTTTTATTTGAAACACCCATGTGTGTGTTGGGAGGAGAGGTCCGCCGGAACTAAACCTCTATGTGGATGTAATAGTGGTGGGGACCACCCGAACCATAACCTCCCATTAGAGGTCATAGTGGTGGGGACCACCAGGGATTCGACACCCCATTAATTGAGAGAAACTCTTAACCCCCCTCATTAATTTGGAGGAGACTCTTCACTTCCTCCTCATTAATTGTGCTAACCCTCATGCTTTAATTATTCCACCCACCATAATTAATAAAACTTTTTGAATTTTGCAAATAAAATAACAGATTGCATATTCTATTCTTTTGTCGCACTTTTCATTTTATTGGAGCCTTGGGAGAAAATCTCTGCAACAAAGAACTACTTCTCTGAAGGAATAACGCGTTCTTCAAATAAAGAACACCAAAGAATAACGCCGACCACAACTTCAACCTTCTTCCTCAGGACATCCTCCAACAGAGGACGTCTTCGACTATGATGAACTTATGCTCATCTTTTATCAATGACTAATCTTCTTCCACGGTACTCTTTCGACATAGCGAGCTGAGGTAGGGGTTTATTTGGGGGATAATACTTTCATTGATTTATTTTATGGTTTTGGAATGAACTGTTAAAGATGTTGTAAAATTTTAGGATCATTGTTATTTTTTCTTGTTGAGCCAAATGCTACCACCCAAAACATGGAGGGTGAGGGCCAAACCAATATGACATGACCTCTCTGCCATTATTCATTGGTGAAATCTTCGAAATGGAGGATGGTGACAAATTCGACGAAGGGGATGAAGGCAACGACACCGCCACCCATGGCCACCTCAACCTGCACTGCCCCCGCAGCGCTCAGCTTTCCCATCAGAACCGGCCCGCGCCCCCCACGGTGCCCCGGCTGAAACGACCTGCGCCACGTTTGAACCTTCGCACACCCCGCACGGTGCCCCTGCCGCACCAGCCCACACCCCTCGTGGAACCCCTGCCGCACCGACACGGGGCCCTTGCGGCGCCCCGGCCGAACCGGCCCACACCCCTCGCGGCGCCCCGGACGAACCGGCCCGTGCCCCTCGCGGTGCCTCGGCCGAACCGCCACACCGCCCCATGGATCCCCTTATGAACCGGCCGGTGCCCCTTACCGTGCCCCGGCCGAACCGGTCCTGCACCCTTACGACACCCCCACGGTCAAGCCAGTGCGTGATCCCCATGAGCTCTACGGCCCCTCGCGGCCCTCACGGCCAGCTGGACCTCCCAGTGGACCGGGCCACATCACGGGCTGGGCCGGACCCAGCGGGTCAAGCCGGGTCGAACTAAACCGGGTCGAACCACGCATGTTCGGGCCGGGTCGGTCGGACCGGGTCGGGCCGAACCCAGGCCCACTATGACCCTTTACGCTCTTTTGGCCATAGCAGTGGCTCCGGACGTCTGTTTGAAGAACCGTCTGCGGAACTGGAAATCATGGAGTGAGTCAATCCCTTTGAGTATACTCTACTGGAGTTTTGGATTTAGATGGGAAACAGTCTGATTGGATCAAGCACGAATCCAACCAGGCCCCCGATACTAAATGTCTAATAACTCACAGACTGGGCGTCTATTTGACGCGCAGTTTGTTGTGTTGAGACTCCTATGATGCAGTGGACCATTGAGAAACTTCGTCATGAGACTTCGTGATAGTTAGAGTATTGACCAGTAGCTCGTAGAGTGGATCCTCCTGAAAACGACCGAGCATAGTGCGGAGACCTAGTAGCTAGATGAGACCTGACGACTGGTGACCGTTTCCACACGGTGTGACTTGAATAGTCCAGTGGGGAGTGCCTTGGTATCGTGGCTGACCCACAGTGGGGAGCGTCAAGGTTTCACGACAGACCAATGGCACTCAACATGAGGATTACCTCAGTAGGCTATGAGGGGGAGTTTTCTTGGTGTCGTGGAAGGGCTACTGTGCACGATAGGGGAGGAGTTTTCCAGCAACCGAGGTTTCGACGATGTGACTGGGGATGTTAAATGATACTACCCCTAGAATAAAATCCTTGTTTGAGTTGAGTCAGTTTTTCGGTGTTTTCCTCATGATTGAGATGGATTACTTGATAACTTAGGTATATTTATGGGCATATACCTATGTTGGGTTATATGTTGATTTCATTCTTTTTGTTTTATCCTTGGTGGATTTTGTAAGTCCTTGAGGGTCCTGGGTTACCTACAAAATATCGTTATACTCACCTCTACATGGGTTATGCCCGCATCTTGTTGTGTTGGATGCAGACAACGGACAATGCTGACATACAAATACACATACACATACAAGTACATGTACACATACACAAACACACACTCATACACATACATACTCACACACACACACACACACACACACATACACATACATGTACACATACAAATACACATACACATTGACATACACATACACATACACATACACATACATATACAAATACACATACACATACATATACACATACACATACACATACACACCATTTCATGTGCATGCATGTACATCCACAAAAAAACACACACATACATATGAACATGTATAGACACACATTTAGATATACATGTACACACATATAAAAAAAAAACACACACACACACACACACACAACACAACACGTAGTTATACATAAAACACATACACAAACATACATACATACATATACATTTACATACATTCACAAACATAAAGATGAATACATTATTATAAACATACATGTACATAAATTTTATAATATTTAATGACAATATAAAAATATAAATTCAAATATGAATTACATATTTAAATAAATATAATAATTTATATACATATATAAAGTGAAAAATAGAATATTAAAATATCAAATTTCTATTAATTATATATATATATATTTTTTAATATTAATGTATATAATTATACTATTAAAATAAATTTCCATTAATATAAATTTTATTTTTTAAAATATTTGAATATTAAAATAAGATTGATAATAATTTTTTCAAATAAGTTATATAATCAATATTTATATATTATATTTACATATATACTTATTTGTAATATAAATATAATATAAAAATACATAAATATTTATATATAAGTAAATTTATTCATTGGGCCCTTTATCAATGATTTTTTATGTTTTAAATGATTGATATTTTATCAACATTTTGAGAATCACTAATAATGTAGCGCCTTTATCAGCACTTACATATGTACTAGAAAGGGGTTTTGTTTTCTGTACATTTTTTAAATACTAATAAATGTTACATTTCTCAATTTTTTTAGCTATTGTTGAAAGAGACTTAGTAAAATCCAGCACTAGATATTGAACAACAGTTAGTAGTGTAAAGATTATTATAAAGTACTTGTTTCTATTTTATCTTTTTATAGAGGCATCAGATGTATGATTCTCTTGTAGGGTTATTAACCAGACATAGAGATGTACAATTAAATACTTATATTGGGTACCAATATGTTACTTGAGGTAAGAGATGCGAGTCACATCATGTATTATATAATGTGATTAATCTGATTAAATGATAATTTTTCATCTATTGTATGTTTCTAATAAATGATTTTATTATATTGATTATTTTATTCATGTATGTCATAATTTTGTAGTCCGTTCAGCCATATGAAGTTGGATGCATGTAGAGATTTGTATATTTCTGATTTTTAATCATAATACTGATGATATAATTTAGAAATGATTTGTGGAGTGTTTTTTCATTGGTAATATCTTTTTAGATATAATTATTTCAGGGTTTGGTCCCCCATTTGTTAATTATTTCTAGGGTTTATAGTTTATATAGACACACCTACGGAATGGTCCTATATATGATATACTGGTAATCCCCTATCATAGGGATCATGTAGGACAAATCCTTCCATAACAAGTCAATAAAACCTAGAAAATGTCATTTATATCCATGTGTGATCCCATATATCTTATATATAGATAGTATCAATACTACACCATTCACACATGGTTAAAGGTATTATTTTTGTGGGGTTGGTAGTCCCCCATCCTTGAGCCTTGGATGGGAACAATAATAATTATATATTTGATACTCTATTGATTGGTTATACACCAACATAAAAAAGGAATGGTTCCACCACTTCTATTATGGAGAGGTTATATTAATCAATGTCATCGATAGTTTTTTGTTTCTAGATTGGTGTAATGTTAATTTTAGGTTGGGTGATGTCGTGTACCCTTATTTAGAAACCATGATCTATTAATGTGTAATATATACATCATGGATTTTGATGGTCGAAAGATTTTTTACGGATTTTTTAGTATAGTATTGTATGGATATTGTACATCCACATCATCCGTGGGGTTTTATTGAAAACGTACATAACATCTGACTTAACTTAGTAATGTTTTTACAATAATGATATAAGATTAATTTTTCTATAATATTCTATGACGTTCAATGGTTAGAAAAGATTTTATTTAGACCATTCTTTTTTACTAGAGAATTATTATCATAATGCATATCAATATTATTAAGTCCATTTTTCTATATTTTTTTTATATTTGTGTTTTTAAGATGAATTGGTGTTTTGGTTTCTCCCCTATATATTCCACCTTTTCAGCTCACATTCAAGTTGTTAAGTTGACTTGTATCTTCTATATCATTTTTTAGGAAAAATACTACATATGTTTATACATACCCCAGCCAGGGACTAGTTCCTACATGAGTTATGCATGTACAAAAAATTCATAGGTTCAATGATTGAATGTAATGACATGGAGATATTTTGTTTATTTTAGAGATAGTACCCAATGATTCAATGTGATACATTATGGATTATTGTATTTAAAAATTGTGTAAGTGGTCATTGTGGTGGGAGAGTGATCTAATAGTACATGAAAAGTAAAGCATATTATTTTAACATTAAATTTAAGATAATTTGTATAATTTTTACTCCCTTGTATTTATGTTTTAGGATATACTTTTGTTTATTGTCTCTTTCATGCACTATTTATAGATTAGTTGATTATATATATATCATACTCGTATTATTGGTTTATAAATTATGTTTAGTATTTGTATATTAAAATAATTATATGGTGAGGACTTATATATTATGAATTATTTCTTATTAGGGCTAATAACTAATATTTTGGCTATTTGAAGTAGGATTTTGGTTTCCCCATCAACACTCCACCAAAAAAAGGGCCCCCGATAGTAGGGTCTTGTCAAATTTTAATCAATGTGGGTTAGCCTAAAGATCTAGTTTAATGTAAAAAAGAATGTGATCACTATTTTTAAGAACACATGTGAAATGATGTTAATGGGATCTTATGTTCGGTTATCAGACCAAGGATAGAATCATAGGAGTAGTGGATGATGTTTAAAATCTCTAGGAGATATGTAATTTTTTAATCAAACTATACCTCTGTGATATTATACTATAGAACAAGTAAGATGAAATATGAATCGTATAATGGCCGATTATGATTTACTCTCCTCTTCACGAGTCTTCATATAAAAATATTCACAAATTCTTAGGTTTCACTCTTTTGAATGAAGGGTTTTACCCGATGATAGCCATTTCACATATATAGGTAGGTTAGATATGATATTGTTCCTATAATTAAGCCTCTCACCCTTGATTAGTGATTGATAATGTGTTGTTTTGTGATAATCAGTTGAGAGATATTATTTCCACATGATATGATGTAATTTACCACACATTCATGATTAGTATATATCTTTCATGTAGAGAGGATGTTAGTTCCCACTTATTTTGATGAGATAAACCACATGTTGGATTTTCCATGTATATTATGATAAAAGAGTCTGTATGGGATTGGGAGGAACATGATCATCAAGTAAAAGAGGTTGGGTCATAGTCTGAGACTTACATTTTTATCTAAATTTAGAATTTTATGCAATAGATAGTGATTCAGTATTGGGGATTATTATATAGAATATTATTCCATTGAAGAGTGATATTTTCACAGATTTGTGATAATTATACTCTATAATGGATGTTTTTTAGCATTGATCTTAGATTGACATTTTATAATAGGATGGTTAACACTCCATAGTGTTTCATGAGAATGATCGGTTGGGAATTGAGGATTACAAACTGTGTGAGGTGCCACATAGACAACTATTTTTTATAATTTTTTGGAATATATGGTTGGAAAAGAGAATCTGGTTAGAGGATTCATCATACTTGGGTTTTGTTTTCATGAACTATAGATTTGGGTACGTTCATTAATGTTTTTAATTTGTATATTCATTTATTCGAGATGATATGTGAATTGGATGGTTTTGGTTCTGTGAAAGTGGGTTAATTTCATGATATGATTTATTTATATTAATTATGGACCCCCATACTAGCCGATATCAAAACAAGAAAATTATCATGAACCATTTGTTTTAGTTTTATAGATTCCATTGTTATCTCTATTTGGACACTAGTATGCTAAAGAGTCACTTATGAGGGTGTAAATCATCCCTCACCCATTTTGGGGATGTGAGACATTCATTATTTTATTAAAAGTAATTTTTATAAAATTTCATATTTAATGAGAGAAATGTAGTGTTTACCACCTTATAAATTATAATATATCTTTTTTAACAGATATGAGGCGATTCTATTGAGTTTTATAAAAACTTATTCAGGAATTCACACAACATAGTCCTTTAGAATGAGGAAATTAGACTGAGATGAATATACTGATATCATTGGATAAATCAAATCAAATGTTTTACAGTTGAAAATTTTTATAGTTGATGGTCTAGTAAGGGATCACTAGAAATACTTCCATTGGATGGGGACCACCATAAGGGATCACCAGATAGATATGACTAGACATGGGAAACCTATTTGGTGACATAAATATCAATATATATATATATGTGTGTGTGTGTGATCAGATATATATTATCATATAACATTCTCAAATATGGTGCTCACATGATGCGGTGACTCAATGTATGTATCATTTTTATAGTGGTCGTCTATAGGTTGTTCTAATAGGTGGTTCAATAAGGTATCATAGGTTATGACGTTTAATATGGGGTTGACCAGAAATTTTAATGGGTGATGAAACTAATTAATTAGAAAAAAAACATATATAATGATGTGTGGTGGCCCATATATCATTTTCACTAGAGGTAAAATGATTAATTTGTACACTATAGTACTTTTAGAAATGAATTTTCTAGGACATTTAAAATTAGAAAGGAAGATATTGCGTGATTTTTATTATTTTTAACATCCTTTATGAATGGTTCTTGTAATTTTATCTCATGGATGAAGGAAAGTTTTACAAAACAAATAAAACATGTTTGTTTATTTGCTTGTTGTTTGTGTGATGTGTGTATGTGATGTTTTTCGGATGATTAGGTAGGATCCCATCATAGTAATGAGGAGTAATATTGATGGAGGAAGATATCTCAAAATGACTTTTTACAGTAACATGTATTGTTTTTTTCATGGTGCAGGCTGAAGTGATCAGACAAACCATTCTTCGATGTATGTGGTTATTTACAGGTCATTATGTTTGGTCAAATGGATATATTTATAATTTTAATGTAGTTCCCTTTAGATATAATATAATAATAAGTGATATAAAAGGTTTTTTTACTTCAAAAAAAACATCCCATCTACTTCAACCGTTATCTTATATGATATATTGTTATAGTTGTTTCTAGTGAAATAAAATGAATGAATTCTGAGAAACAGAAGTATAATTTTTATTAGTTCAATGAAACCAGAATTTCGCTTTTTAGAGTAGAATTATATGATACGTTGATTCAAAAATAATATTATTCTTCATTTTTAGTAAATTACCAAAAAGAAATGAAAAAATAATGAGAGTTTTTGGAAAATATTTTTTTTTACATTATTAGGGTTTAGGTTTCATAGATTTTTGTGTTCCACATTAGGTAGATAAAATATAATGTATATGTTATTAAATATTTAGAAAAAATGAATATTAAGAAAAGAAATCATAAATTTATTTTCATGATGTGATGATTGTTCATTTTAATATTTCTTAATGAAATACCTACAACTTAAAACACGAATGAATTAAATATTATCTGATTAAATTTTGAATAGGGAATGTAAATTTCATAGATGTTATTTGGGATATTATTCTTCTTGTCAAACATTTAGATATATTTTATTGCATGACCAGCATGGTTAGAAACTCAAGTTGGAATGTAGATATTGTCTTTGATGACCATAAAAACAAGATAATGGATTAGTATTTGAGGTTGAAGGATGTTAAAAATACATTAAAAGGTTATCTCAATGCTACCAGATGAGGATGGGCTCCTCATGGGATAGAAAATCAAAATAACAAATATTTAAAGGATAAGTCCAAGAAAATATTTTTAGGGGAATAGAAATTTTTTCCATCATATGTGATAAATTTATTAGAATACAAGATATATCAATAGTGATTTCAAGAATCGTACATATGCATAAACTTCTAGAAAATTAATATTTGTCTATACGAAAAATGAATAATAAATTTTGATACTGGGTTTTATTATTATAGAGGAGTCATGGGTTATTGAATCAAGTGTGTCATTTCATTCTATTGGTGAGTGTTGGTGTATCATTGATTGTGTACTATGAATATTTTTCCATGTACATATATTGTAAAACTAATGCTAGTATATATTTTTTAATGGTGATTTTATCATTTGAATGAAAAATGGACGTGACTTAAGATTGATAAATTTTAAAAATATTCCAAGTCACATAAAAACCATCATATCGGTGGGAAAACATGATGATGAAGGGTTAAAAATGATTATTTTGAATTGAGAATAAAATATAAACAATTTATTGAAGGTGAAATCTATCATATTATAAAATTGGAACCTATAATTTACTGGATAACAAATTAAGTTACAAAAATTAGAACAACGTCATCGAATTGTCTAGAAAAAAGGCACTACAGATTTGGTCACCTCAGTAGAATGAAGATTAATCTTATAATGTCGAAGGGAATAATAAAACATCATCACATGAACTATATAATATATGAGATTTATATGTTAGGAAAACATAAAAGAGTATCCTTCAACATTGGTGGTATAAAGCTAAGGAATAGAAGGCTTGATCCTATTTGTTTTGAGGTTTGGCGACCAGAACATATTCATTCTATTGGAGAATTACGTTAAATTTTTAACTTCATTTTTTATTTTACTCAAAATTTATTGTTCAACATTATAAATAATAAATTTTAGATAGAAAATAATTTATTATGTGAAATTTGTTTTCCACGAATTTGTGTGAATGGATTTTGATATTTATCAAGATAGATAAGGGTGGGGAATATACCTAACCCAAAATCTATATCTTCCCATTTAAGAATGACATAAGGAATGATAATATTAATATTGGAACCACAAAAATTCTATATCTAATATAATAAATCATAATCTAATGTTGATAAATTGGATTATGAGGCCTAATTCAAGAATGACTAATGGAATTTGGGAAGTAGAATTTAGTACAATTTTGTATTTTATGATCGTTTTTCATTCTTCGACAATAGGATATGAACATTAAGATTATATATGTTTTGGTACCAATGTTGAACCTTAAAAAAGTATTTATGGGTGTATCATTATTCATATCTATAATAGAATGATCTTAAACATTACATGTTTGAGAATTTTAAGTAAATAATCTATTGTCTTACATTTATAAATCTTTTCATGTTTAGAGTTTCATTGAATTATTAAAAATCTCAAATATAAAATTGCATATAATAAGAAGTGGGAACATCTTATATGTATCCATTTATTTCCACCACATATTTTTTAAAAATAAATAAGGATTACTTCTCATGGAAACACTTCAATATTTAAAACATTACCTCTTTATTTCCCATTTCCAGCCTCAAATCCTACGAGAAAAATCTTAAGAACATGGGAAGAGCATAAAAATAATATTAAGGGATAAGAATATTTTAATATCATTAGTCTAATGGAAAACATGAAAACCCATGAAAAAACTATTCATAAAACCATTCATTTTTAATAAAAAAGTAATTAATGATATTTTAAAATTTCAATTTATACTACATTTTGAAAACAAATTATTTCCTTAAAAAATAATTATAATTCATAGAAAATTAATTTATTTAGCATGGGTAATATTCTCATAAAACCTTTATAGAACCCTTAATAAGTGTAATAATTTGAATAACCATATGAATAACATCAAATATAATTCTACAGAGAACATAATCATTACCCATTGCATTGGAACTCTATGTAGGTGCACTAGTAATATTAGCTATTGTAGTATTACTAATATATCTAGGTCAACCAAATTTATATAATTTATTATAAAAAATAATAATATAATTATTTATTCCCTTTTTTATCATAAAAATTTTGAAAAAATATTTTAAACTCGTATTCAAATAACTTTTGAATATCCAAATACTATTTTTATTTATAAAACAATTTGAAATACAACAAAAACCATTGATAAGGAATGATGTTTTTTTCATATAATAAATCATGAAATCATACAGTGGTATCCAAAAATCAAATAATGGTCATGGTGGCATCAAATTCGTTACCGCCTTTTAAACCAAGAATATACCAGTCAATAATTTACATTTATAAAAGAATTACAAATAAAACACATAAAAATAATCCCTTTAAATTTTTTTAAAATATGATAAATATAGAAATAAATATTTTTTATAACTATTTTTTTCCATATAAAATTTCACATTGAATAATTTTATAAACCTGGCAATGTATAATAAATGCATGGAAAGAAAAAATTAAAAGATATTTTTAAAATAAATGTCTTTTATCGCATTGAAAAAATTTCCATAATAATGCTAATGAAATAATAAAATTAAAAAATAATAAATATCATCAGAATTTAATAATTCACAATATAAAATGTACTAGATGATTTATATACACCTCTTAAATGATTATGTGTTATAACATTAAAATATGATTCAATGAATGAAAATTGAGACAAAGTCTCTTATGTTGGCTTTAAATTGTAAAATTTCTATTCATATTCTAGAATACTAAACTTATGTACATTATTTAAATAATTGAGAAAATTTTTAATGATTATGATTAATATTATTTCTATTATTACAATATCGTATACATTTAAAATAAAAATTATGTTTATGTTGGATATTCTGATTATACTCAATCTATGTGTCAAAAAAAATTGGAAGGTTGGATCTCACGAAGAAAATCCGGTTACCGTCAAAACTGGAACACGACATGGTCCACGACATGGAATGAAGGGAATAACCTATCCCCACATTCTAGCACAAGTTCTCGGGAATCATAGATTCTGGTTTGGGAATGATATACACATATATGAAAGCATAAAACATCAAAACCAATCGATAGGCCGAATCAGAAAAATTCATAAAAAACAATATATATACAAAATCTAGAACTGAGTAAATATGTTTAATATTATAATAATACATCCAAATACACTTAAAAACAGAATAAAAATATACCCAAGTACTCCACATGATAAGGGGTTATTGCCCATAATTCGTCTCCACAACGTCGCACCATGGAAGGCAACTGACAACCCAAATAGCCATCACCCAACACCTTTCCATTACATATGTCATACCTGACCATGTTTACGTACACCCAAGCGGTATAATTAGGGTGTTATACTAGGCCAAATAGGATACCACTATCACGAACCGAACCAACAGGGCTCGAACTGTGACTCCCCAAGCACGCCCCCAATACTCCTGGGGCTGGCGTCTAGCGCCATGTAGGCTATCACACACAAGGGAGGCATTAGCCTAAGGTACCTATACACACGTACCCACATAATCCTCCATGAAACAGTGCATAGATATATAAAATAGAAAATAAAATGCATGTGTATATCTATCCCAAACAAGAGTGCAACAGAAAAAATACAAAAGGGGAAAATAGGGCCCACAAAAAAATACAACACAAGTGTCCAACCAGCTCAGAAGGAGGGAAAACACTGCGAAATAACCTGCTAGTAATCTTCTCAAAACAGCTCTGGTAAACACCCTAGTCAAACCCACTCACTAATCTCCACCTAATCTAGATCATCCAAGGACTCCGTCAGAAGGCATGTGGTTTTCATAAGAATCAAACATGTGCAGGAAAAGCCTGTGTAGGGTGAGTATAACAATACTCAGTATGCACCCAAAGAACTCAAAACAAATGAGTGCAACTAAAAGGAAACAGTCCACTCATCTCGGCTCGAGGGAACCTAGATGATAGAGAAACTCCATCTCGTGACCATCCTCGGCTAAACAGAACTAGTCATCTCAACTCAGGTGTATGCCCATACATACACCTTGAACTTATAGATATTCTCAGCTCACTCACCAAGCCACATGAGGTACCAAACTCATCACCCGAAGTGGTTCACAACCAGGAGAACACACTCCATGAGAAAAGTCATCCATATAACACTCGCCTGAGAGATACACTCCATCAGTTCCCACATAAACCCCTCAGACGCTCACCTGAGAGATCACGCTTGTTAGATATCGTCACTGAGGTAAACTTGCTGAATCAACATAAACACCAAACTCCTCAGATAGTGGATCACTCCTAGGGTCCTCATGGGGATAACAAAACCCACACTAGTATATGAAGAACTCATAGATAGGGGATCACTCCCAGGGTCTGCTGAGGGATACCACAAACTGATCTAGCATTCATAGACCTCACAGAAAGGGGATCACTCTCAGGATCCACTAGGGGATACCACAACCTGATCTGGCACTCGACAGAAACACGCCAATCAGATAGAGGATCATCACATGTATCACGATGGTCATGAGGATACAAAAATCCTATATGGTACATCTCGCACTGTAGGGGATCGAACTGATGATGCGCAACCCTACAAAAACCACGCACTGAGTTGGGTATCCATTAACAAATGATACTGCAACCCCAATAAAATCTTCATGAAGGGTAGGGGATCGTATACCCGACGATTCCACAACCCTACTGAGCAAGGCCCAGTGCATAAGAGATCATAATACCGATGATTCCACAAACCCTACGGGGTTAACCAGCTAGATAGGGGATCTCCACCCGTGGATAGCGGTCACAACAATACCAAGAACCTAATCTAGGGAAATGATGCTCTAGGATCCCGCTTCGGGCCCACCGGAGGGATTCCACAACTCTAACATATTGAACAACCCATCGAGAGGATCAAAAACCTATACTGTTGTTGTGATTCCATGTGAACCCTTATAGGAATGAAGCAAAGGAGTACCATCAACCACTACTGGTCCAAACATTGCTAACCAGAGCAACCCGCCACAAAGCCACCCCGCACACCTCCAAGGCCGATATCGAATCCACTATCATGATCAACATGAAAAAAACACGCATGATATGCTGTTTACTCACCCAAAACGTACAACCAATGAAAAATACACTATTCACCATAGCTAGATCATGTGGGGCCCACATAGCGATCCCTGAACACAGCAAGCGGATCATACCACTGCGATCCACTCAAAAAAACGCATGGGATCCCCTACTTGTTCATCCGAAACAGTTACCCGGTGAAATATGTACTATTCACTGAAGACAGCTCAAGTGGGGCCCTGGCCTCTATCTCAAAACACATCAATTGGATTGCACCATTGTGATCCTCTCAAAAAACACTCAAGATCGACTCTTTATCCTCTAAAATCGGAATCCTCATGAGAACGTTGTGTTTCTTTGTAAACGCAAAAACCCGGCCTCATGCGTCCCACACCCAAAACTCAGTCCCAACACTAGGAAACTATCAAGAAAAGTTCTCTATACCATTAGGGTCTCAACGCCCCTGATGGCACATCAATCCGACGCTCCGGGTAGAAGATACGACGACCCAAAGTTGAATACTAATAAAATATTATTATTTTATTTGACGTTTCAAGCTCTCGGATCATGATCCCGAAACATAAAACTCTTGAACACACACCAAAACGTTCACTTAATTTACAGGGTCGCATTTCCGCAGATGGAATGCGAATCTGAACATTGGATCGGAAGAAATGGGGGTTTTAAGACCCCGTTGTACAAAAGAAGGACGGACCGGCCTGAACCAACCGGTCCAGCTGGCCGACCCGGCCGCTGCCGCCGCCGGCCCTCTGCCATGTGGCACTCTGCGCTACCATGATCCACCGTGGGTCCGCCAGTGCCGGGACCACTATGCCGGTTCCACGCCGATGGACCTTCCACGGACCGCCTGGGGCACCCCGGCGGGCCTTTTTGCTATCTGATGGTACATGCGCGACCCAAAGGATGCGAGATTCCCTGATACAACAACATAACAAAGTAATTCTCTGAAAAAATTGGATCGGTGGAATAAAACTCAAACATCCTACCTCACTAGTGAAACACCAAAGCTTCGAGTGCAGAATGATGCCTCCGACACGCTGGAGCGGGATCCGCTAATGATCGGCGCTGAAAAAAGACATTTTCGGCTCGATCCGGCGATGAATCGGTGGAGGAGAAGGGAGGTTTGTCATGTGAATAAAATGAAAATGGGAGGGGGGGGGGAAGTATATGGATTTATTTTTTTATTTCTTACATAAAACATTCATTTAAATTAACACCCCCGACTAAACCCCCGGCTCGGAGGAAATAAGGTCACCCCTGGGGTAAACACACCGTTATGAATGCAACGAAGACTTGGAATTGCGATCCAAGACTCCTTCCAAGATGTATTCGAGGATACGCTCTTAAATTAACTTATCCACTTATTTATGAAAACTACCATGGTGGATTCTCTCACATTAGGCCCGCGCCCGCAAATTTACACCCAGCCCAGGGAAAACGACACACTCTAAATAAAACCATCCCCTCAGATTCCTGTTCTGAGATACTAATTAGGAGATATCATACAACGCCACATGCATAGTATAAGAAATACATAATATTTTTCTAAAATATATTCTTGGCACATCGGGCCTTGGAATCGCACGCTGTCTTCATGCCTAGCTGTGGAATTATTCATAGAAATATTCCAATGTCTGACAGGGCCAAAACCTGAGTCGCTAAATCCACCCCCCTTAGAACATTTTGTCCCCCAGAAGCCATAAGCACAAGGAAAGCGACTGGACTCTGAACTAGGTCTCCCACACCAGTGAGTTCGCCAATAAACACCCATATCCGAACACATAATTTAGAGGGACACATCCAACACACCTCAACACTATCCACTTTGGGTGGCACTGACTCGCCCACAGGGTTTTGATCGAATCACAAAAACACGTCTCCGTGGGGGATGGATCCCTCTTTGTCCCACATTCAAAGCACGTCGAACAACACCCACACAGGGTCTTAAAAACTCCATGAACAAAAATTAGAGAAAGCAACGGAAAGGAAAGAGTACCGCTAAACACTGTCTATAAAACTATTGTATTATGCAGAAAGGACACAAGGCGTACCTCTATCCATCTACGGAGCCTCTAGGTAAACAACCTCTAGGGAATGCAGCTATCCTCACCCTCATCCCCCATCTCCATGAACCTGTCCTAGAGAACCTGGCGGTGGTGGTGGTGGCTAATGAAACCGCCTACCAGCTCTTGTTGATGCACCAGCTCTGTCGCCATGTATGCCACACTACAGACCTCCTTGCTTGAGATGATGCCTCTGCCAAGGCGGTCCATTGACCAGCTCCCTCTCAGTAGCATGAAGAGTTGAAAAATCATTATCAAGATGTCCTTGACCATTTAAAGCATAACACCACCTCTCCTGCGGCTGACCAAAACTTGCCTGCAAGCCCTCTGTGCCATGAGCCTCAGATCCTCAATCCTGGGGTCTCCTTCAGAAAGATCTCCCACGTCAGGGACACAGAGTCTGTCGTCGGTTACCAGATGCGAATCCGACTGAAAAATTCTCATCTCTCACATTCCCAACACTAAAAGGTGAAATATGCTCGGGCAAAATGCTCTCCTCCACAAAGGCTTGCACCAACACTCCAGCATTGGTGGGTAGACACAAAGAAACCACTACTGCCCCGATGTCTCAGTGTTGGCCCTATGAAAAGTTCTGATCCCTAAATAAAAGGTCTCAAACCATCTCCAGGGAGTAGCATGATAGGTCTGTAAACCTCGCTGAGTACTCTGACACAGTCATGTCGTCCTACAAAATCTATAGAAGCTATTGAATCCGCACTGACCTCACCGTCACCGGATAAAAATCTTCCCTGAAGAGCCACTCAAACTCTGCCAACATGAGCGTATCCTCATCATGGGATGGCATCACAAAGCTCCACTATCCCCTGGGCAAACCATGTAGAATGATTGCCGCTAGGACCACCATCTTATCTGGGGGTTTCCTCACCAAGCAGAAAACTCGATTGACTGTTTCGAGCCAGTCATCGCCCGCCTGAAAGTCTGGATCACACAAGAACATCAGAGGTCGCTGCCTCTAGAACTCGTGCAGCACACTCAGACTGCGCGCAACCTCATCTTGCACTGCTGGCACAACCAAATGCTCGATTTTTGGTGTCTTAACTAGCGGACCACCTAGAGGTCCAGCCTCAGAACCTGTTCCCTGGTCCACAGCCTCTAGACGGGGTGGATTGTAACCACTATCCCGCTGCAGAACCCTCACTTGGTGTCATCATGGAGGCTTCCAGAAATACAATCAAGACGCACCATGGTCAAAGAGTATATCTAGATATTTGACTCAAGAAGAACACAGAAAACCCCAAAACCTTGTCCTTTATTATGCATGTACCATTTTCCCCTGAGACAAGTGTATGAATGTACCATGTCGAAAGGCATGTTATCAGAGCCCTGGTGTATGGATACGTCATCCCCTACAACAACAATGGAGTCTCTGTCATGAAATCTGAGCATGAAACTTCCTAACACTGCCACTATGCAACCAAAACCAAACTCATAGCTAGACCAGCTATGCTTTCAGATCCCAAAGGTAGAACCTCCTCTGATACCAGTCTATCATGACCCGACCCAATGAGGCTCAAGTAGTGTATCCCCATGCCCGCCTCCAAAAGGCCAGGGGCAGGGGTCTAGTGCTGAGTAGGCTATCACACACATGTGAGGCATTATCTTAAGGTACATATACCCACGCGCCCACATACACCTCCATGATAAAGTGCACAGATATAAAATAATGAAATAAAATGAATGCATACATATATCCCAAACCAAAGTGAAACAAGAAAAGTAAAAAAGGGAAAAACAGGGCCCACCAAATCAAAACTACAAAAGTGTCCAACCTGCTCAGAAGGAGGGAAACCACTACCAAATTAACTTTCGGTAAGCTCCTCCACACAGCTCCGGTAAACACCCTGGTCAAACATGCTCACTAAGCTATGTCTGCTCTGAGTCCTCCTAGAACTCCGTTGAAAGGACTGTGGTCTGAAAAAGACACAAAGATGTGCCGGAAATGCCCATGCAGGGCTGAGTATAACAATACCCAGTAGCCACCTAAAAAACCGAAAACAAAAGAGAGTAACTGAAATGAAACAGACCGCTCATCCTGGCTAGAGAGAACCCAAACGAGAGAGAAACTCCATCTCATGACCATCCTAATTTAAACACAACTAGTCAGCTCAACTCAGGTGTATTCCCATACATACACCTTGAACATACATATATACTCAGCTCACGCACCAAGCCACATGAGGTACCAACCTCATCACCAGAAACAGTTTAAAAACAGAAGAACACACTCCACGAGAAAAGTCATCCAGATGACACTCATTCAAGAGATACACTCCATCGGTTCCCACACAAACACCATAGATGCTCACCCGAGTGATCACGCTCGTCGGATATCGTCACTGAGGTAACATTGCAGAAACAACATAATCACCAAACTATTCGGATAAGGATCACTCCTAGGGTCCAATAGTTGATACTAGAACCCAAACTTGTATAAGAAAATCTTAAATATAGGGGATCACTCCTAGGGTCTAATGGGGGATACCACAACCAGATCTGGCATTCGTAGTCCTCACAGATAGGGGTCACTCTCAGGATCCACTGGGGGATACCACAACCCGATCTGGCACTCGACCGAAACACGACACTCAGATAGAGGATCTCCACCCATGTAATGATAGTCAAGACGATACTAAAAGCCCTATCTGGTACATCTCGCACTATAGGGGATTGAACTGATGATGCTGCAGCCCTATAGAAACCACACACTGAGTAGGGGATCATAAAACCAATGATTCTGCAACCCTGCTAGAATCTTCATGCTGAGTAGGGGATTGTATACCCGAAGATTCCACAACCCTACTGAGCATGGGCCTCTGCGTAGGGGATCATAATACCAATGATTCCACAAACCGTACAGGGATAACAATCTAGCTAAGGGATCACCTCCTGTGGATATGCGGCCATAGCGATACGAAGAACTCGATCTAGGGAAATGATGCTAGAAGATCCCACTCCCGGCCCATAGGAGGGATGCCACAACTCTAACAGATTAAAAATCCCATCGAGAGGATCACAAACCCAAACTAAGGTTGTGATTCCGTGCGAACCCTCATAATAATGAACCAATAGGGTACCCTCAACCACTGCTAGTCCAAACGTCACTAACTCTATTGACCCACCACAATGCCACCCCACACACCTCCAAGGTTGATATCGAGGTCACCATTATGATCCACGTGTAAAAACACGCAATATATGATTTTTACTCTTTCGAGATGGAGAACCTATGAAAAATTAACTATTCACCTTAGCTAGACCATGTGGGGCCCACAAAATGATCCCGATACTCAACAAGCAGATCATACCACAGCGATGCCCTGAGAAAAGCGCAAGGGATACTCTACTCTTTCATCCCAAACATTCACCCGGTGAATAAGGTACAATTCACCAAATCTAGCTCGGGTGCGTCCCATGCCTCGATACTGAAACACATTGAATGGATCGCACCATTGCGATCCTCTCGAAAAAACACACTCGGTCGACTATTCATCCCCCAAAATTGGACTCTTGATGAGAATGTTGTGTTTCTCCGTAAACTCCCAAACCTGGCCTCATAGGGACCATGCCCCAAACTGGGTCCCAACACATGGAAACCATCGGGGAATGTCTGCCATACCATCAGGGTCTCAATGCCACTAACGGCACGTCAATCAGACACTCCCGGTAGAAGATATGATGGCCCGAAGTCGAATAAAAATAAAATATTACTATTTTAATCAACGTTTCAAGCTCCCAGGCCATGATCCCAAAACATAAAACTGCTAAAGACACACCGAAGGGTTCTCTCATCGCTAGGGTCGCGTCGCCATAGACGACACGTGAATCTGACCTCTAGATTGCATGAAATGGGGGTTTTAAAACCCCCATGTACAAAAGAAGGCCGGACCGGCTTGGGCCGGATTGCGCCGGCCGAACCGGCCGCCGTGGACCGCCAGGTGCTGCCGCAGGTCTACAGGTGCCACCACCTCTACGCTGGCGGTCCTTCAGCGGACCGTAGGGGGCCCCTGACGGTTTGTATTGCGACTCAAAGGTACCAGCGCGACCCTTGGGATGTGATCTTCAAAACTATGACAAAAAAAAATCAATTCGAAGAAAAAACGGGATCAGTGGATTAAAACTCAAACCGCCTACCTCATGGGTGAAACGCTGAAGCTTTGCGTGCAGAACGACACCTGCAATGCGTTGGAGCTGGATCTGCTAACGATCGGCGCTGAAAACCAACGTTTTCGGCTCGATCAGACCAAGAATTGGAGGAGGAGGGACGGGTTTCATGAACCTAGGAGGAAAATTGGGGGAGGAAAGAGATGGATTTATTTTTTATTTTATTTTTTCTTAAATAAAAACATCATTTAAATTGACACCCCCGACCAGACCTACCGGCGTAGTGGAAATTATGTCGCCCCAAAGGTAAACACACCATTCTGAATGCAATGGAGGAATCCGAATTGTGATCCGAGACTCCAAATATGATTTATTAGAACTAACTCTTGTAAATTATCTTTTCCACTTATTTACGAAAACGCCTCTAGTGGATTTTCTCATAGCAGGCCCATGCCCACAATGTTGACACCCCACATAGGGTAAAAAGCTTTCTCTGGACGCAACCTTGCCCTCATATTCCCATTATGAGCTACCATTTAAAGGGATATCACACCCCCTCCATGTTCATAGTATAAAAATAATACTTACTAATTCTATAAAATTAATTCTGGGCACACTGGCTCTCGGAATCGCACACCATCTTCTCACCTAGCTGTGAAATTATTCATAGAAATATTCCAATGTATGATAGGTCCAAAACCGGATTCTCTTCAACCAACATGATATTCCATAGAGTAAACAATAAATTAAATAAAGCATGACCTTTTTTATAAAAAAGAAGTGGTGTATATAATTTCTAACGAATAAAACTTTTTAATGAAAACTATTTTTCAAAGGGAATTTTACATGAATGAACAATTTTAAGTAAAAACATTAATCTAATCTATTATCATGATAAAATCACTATTTTCCCAAGAAAAATACACAAGAGTTAGTGAGCACCAATCTCGGGAACACCCCTTGGAAAAAATTAGTCTCTAGCCCCACGTACCTCGTACCTCGATGTGATATTACCATAAAAAAATCCATTCATATGAACGGGACACTAGTAGGGATTATTCCAATAACCTAGGGTCACCAATCATCATAAAGATAGTTTTTAGTGTGTTTTTATCCATTTTGCTCAACAAAACTGGGACAAACCCATCCGGAACACAATCGTACTAGTACATATCCGCCCTCTTAGGTATTCAGGCATCCCATATGGTGTTCAAACCATTATCTAATGATACCTAAATCCATTTTCACATGAACACAATAGTTCTGGTCATAATCATTTCATAATAATTGCTACATGTGATTTAACCACATAAATCACTCAATAAAACTATTATAATTTCAATAATACAACTTCACAAAATTTAACTACGATTTACAAACAAAATCCCTTTAAAATTACACTTTTAACCCAATGGGAAAACCCATATTCACCAAAACAGAAATTTTCGCACCAAAAAATTTCTATAATCCCATTACATAAGTTATAAAACAACCCAATTTTTCATAACATATATTAGACATGTAAATAACCCAATTTAACACTAAATTGGTACCTAAAATTCATTTTTCAACAAAAGTGACCAAAACAAGATTTCACAGCATGAATAATGTATGATATGTGTGTTAAATATAGAAATTCAGAAAATCTATCTCATATATCATTGATTACCTTCTGAATCTCCTACAACAAGTGTCAAAACACTTTAATCATGGTGCGAAAAATAAACTACACCACCACCGCACCCCTGGGATGATTAATTGTTCCCTAGTCCATAAAATTTCACTAAAAGACAGAAGTTCAAACCTTATGTACGAACCCTAGATTTTGGACACATAATAACTTCATTATATAATAAATTAATCCAAATGAAGATGGAAGAAACCAAGAATGAATTTTCTTACGTGAAAGATCATAAGGTTTCTCCACTAAATCCTCCTATAAAAATAATATTCATGAGAGCTTGAGGGATATTTTAGACTGTTATACGGCTGATAGGGTCAAATGAGGGAATAATTGGGTGTATTGGGGTTATGTTTGTTAGGGAAACATTTCGATTTCAAAAAAAATTAATGACCCAGACACCGTACATGGTTTGGCTGCACAGTTTAGTGAACCACGCGACCAAACCGTGCGGCCTGTTTTGTCCAAAAAAAATTATTCCATTATCCTCCAATTTAATGTGTCTCAAAGGGGTAAACCTAGGGGTAATTATAGGTCAAGTAGAGGGGGAAATAATACACAATGTAAAACCACCATTCCACCCAAAGACTCTTCCAACTAAATGTTATAAACCACCCCAACAACATACCACATAAGTGGTGCCACTAGGAGTGTCACAAATTCGTTTCTAAAACCTCTTATCCTCATACCATATCTTTATGAAACGAAAATTCCAAATACAATCCCATACATCCAAGAACAATTACAAAGATTAAGAACAACTGCGACACCAAATCTAATCTTAGAACACATGGAGACCAAGAGAAAACCAATAAACAATAGTTGTTTTGAAGAAAATGATGGAAATTGAAAATGTGGGGGTGAAAATTCTCCCCACAATAAATAGGTCTACCCTTAGAGAGCCACAAAAACAATAGATGTAAAAAAATCCAAAATGATAGACCAAGACGGACTCCCATGCCATGTTTTTACCCAACTCCCAAATTCCAATGTCATCCAGTTGATCAGAAAATGATGTGAAATATATCACCAACCAAAACATAAACAATTACAAGAAATGATCAGACATATTCAAACTAAATCCCAAAACAAAACACTTCAATAACTACCAGTTTAAGCTCATGGAATCTATTTTAATCAAACATCAAACTGGAATTATTCTACCACCACAATACTTAAAAACCCTTGGGCATCCTGCAATCCCTCATTTAGAAAAGTAAAAAAATGTGTGGCTAGATAGCCTCGAACGTGACTACCTCCAACAAAGAAAACACAAATTATAATGAAATTTCACTGATATGGGTTGAATCAAATGGAAATCCCACCGCAAGGGACTACTTAGTTTCCGAGACAAAATCTGGACACCAATTGGGGAAGGCCCGAACGGTCTCCCCAACTTAAGAGGTAAACTAACATTATAATTCATCCATGAAAACATACATGAGACCCATGATGGGTATCCCCACCATAAGAACCAACAATATTAACTGAAGAGTATGGGATGCCACAAAAGGCCCAAAAATATAAAGACTTTCCATGACCGCACGGTTAGTCAGCACGGTTTAGGAAACTGTGCGTTAATCACGAAAAGTATTATTTCCAAAGGGGATTCTTTACATGGATACATGGGCCAAGGTGCATGGTCATGCAGAGACTATGTGGTACCTTCAGTCTCTAATCACATATTTTCCTAGTTTGGTGAATGATTACTACTAACTATGTGCAAACTGTTATCTTTAGTATTTCTATACTAAATTTCATCCATCTTTCGAAAAATTAAAAGGATACCGAAGATAATAACATCAAATCAAGCTATAACATTGAAATGATGTCCTCCATCCTCTACAATTGTTTGAAAAAAACTGGAAAAAAATGACGACACCATAGTTTTAAACTATTCCAATCATTCATTCTGAGGATTGAACTTTGAACAATGTTTTGAATGACTCTGGAATTTCCACTGACTATGTAGTAGCTTCACTCTGACACCTATGGATGGATCTCAGGTGATTAGAACATCTCTTGCATAACAGTCATGCTTCAGAAACCCCAGAATAGAAATTCTTCTTCTAGTGCCACAAACAATTACACTGTGATCTCATATGGCCTCAGTGAGACATGACACACTTCAAACCCACTTACCTCTAACCCATAATTATACCAAAACAAGGGATTATAGGATGCACACATTTCACCCATTGTTTCTTCAGATTTCAAACATCACAATGATAGGACACATAGAAACACCTATCTATAGAACATATGATATCAGAATTATCTTAAGGGAGACAAATATCCAACCAAATATATACTCTCCAGAAATATCCCAACCTTGACCCATAAACTCAAAGGAACACACGACATCACAAGGAGTCACCGAACAAGACCATTGCAACAAAAAAACACGAGGACAGAGACCTTATGCAGAGTCCCAAATAGAACTCGATTCCTAAAAGTGACCATAACAACCATTCTAGTCCATATTTTCCCCACTAGTGTCCTTACACGAACTATTGCTGCGATGAGATTGACAAAAGTCCCAATGTCCCATTAATATATCATTCTACACTGACAACCTTGAAATGAATTCACCTTCGACGACTCAGGAATCATATGAAACTATGGTCTATTTAAACCTCCTAAAACCACACTCACTATACTAGGGGATCAAGTTAATAGAAAGATAATTTGGTAAAACTCAATCTCAGAGGCTCAAGAATAATTTGATTGTGTTGATCAACTAGAGGGTCATACGATGTAGCATAGGCCACATGCGATCATACATTAACTCTTCTTGGGGGAATATAATATCCAACAAGGAAACCCAAGGACCCAACCAATATGGTCATTTGGTCACCACATACAACAATACTGAATCGAACACATGATGGGATCCACCACATCGGCCTTCTAAACATTTTCTCAATAGAGAACATTGACCAACACTTCATTACAAATTATTGACGAAACAAAAACCCAAAACATTGTTTAAACCGGGGGGGGGGGGGGGGGGTTCATGAACTTGAAACATCACACAATAACAACCCCAAAAACACATAATAAACACCTCACAAAAAATTATCAAAACACAACACATTCCTTCAAAAAAATTCTTACAAAATATTGTTGGTGGTTTGTACATTTACCAATGGTATCTCATGAGCCTCACACATGCATGTTCACATTCGACACAGGGCACCCCCTCATTTCTATCCTAAATCTCATCCATTCATGTCATTAACCATCTGTATTCCCATATATACCCATGCATGTGGTCACCCTTGAGAACATAAAAGCCCAAAACAAAACCTCTCCTCTTTTCAAAATCAAAACACTTTTTAACCACACTTTCTTTTTCTTAAACCTCAACACATAAAATAAAAAACTAATTTAAATCATAGAAATTTTTTTAAAAAAGAACCCATAATTCAATAAAAACACACTCTCATGAATTTCACAACCATTTAAAAACATGTCAAACCATTTCAAAAAACATCTTTTTGAATATTTGGTCCAAAAATAAAATAATGGATTTACTTAATCCATTATTTTTGTCTGGAATTTTCATTTGGTGGAGGTTGGGGAAAAGGAGACCTTTGGAGAAAAATAATTCTCCAATGAAGAACACTTCTTCCACCAACGAAGAAATATCTTCAACTAGAACAAGGGAGGATGCACCGTCCTTGAAGAACGATGATGATGTCATCCACTACATTTTCATCTTCTTTCCCAATGTCAAAGAATAAATGTCCACCATTCCACGACATCGTCAATGAACAAATAATCTAAGGTAGGGATTCAAGCACTACTGGAAAATCATGTTTCCCCAATGCTTCTTTACCAACGGTTTAAACAAACCGTTGGCAAAGAAGCTCTTTCCCAACGGTTTACTAAAACCATTGGGAAAGGTGTGTCCAAGGCACACTTTCCCAAAGGTTATCTATAACCGTTGGGAAAGGAGGTGACCAAGATACCATTTCCCAACAGTTCTACAAGAACCGTTGGGAAATGGTCACCCTTTACCAACGGTTTGTTTAAAATGTTGGTAAAGGGTCTCTTGGACACCCCTTTCCCAACGGTTTTTAAAAACCATTGTGAAATCATTCCCCCAAATACTCAATCGGCCGCTGTCTTCCCCATTCTCGACAGAACCCTAGTCTTGTCCAGGGCTCTGCTACTCTCGTGACTTCCCCCATCCGAACCTGTCAAACTATATCCAAATAGTCTCAAATCAAGTATTATATTCTTCATACACATAAAATATTTAAGTGATACCTTTTTTTTGTTATTCATCTCATATTTTAGTTTTATGTTTTTATTTTGATGTGTAGATCATTTTTTGTGTTTTGATTTAGTCTAGACTTTATCCATTCCAATCCATTTAATTAATTAAATCCTTAACCATCCATCGAAGAAGGAAGATCTCAAATTCATTTCCATTGTATTCTATATTTTATAAGAATGTGTTTTTATGATTTCTTCCATTTTGTAATTAATTGTTACTTGGAAATTTATTTATATGTGTTTAATAAATTTTAGAAAAGTTTTTATGAATGTTTTCTTTAAAATTTCTTGAGGAAAGAGTTTTATTAAAATGTAATTTTTTTAATAAGGCTTGTGTAATGTCATTTGTTACAGTACACTATGTGACTATGTTTGGTATTTAGTAACACATGATATAACTAGTGTGTGAGAATGCGTTGTGAAAGAGATTACATGGTTTGGTCAAGATTATATTTACATTTCGAACCTATTAATGATTTGTTTTAAAGATATTTTGAGATATTTACCTTATGTTCATTGGTTAAAACTAGGATCTATAGAGGTGTTTCATGATTGAGACATATAATTACTGCTAAACATGTGGATAAACCATGCATAGTAGTGAATTCTTGAAATTCTTGATGTTTTTAGTCCTTTTTTATTTGGAGTTTCATTTGAGGGTGATGTTTCTTGTTGTTACCCATGATGGGAATTTATTTTAGTTTCTAAATCGGCTGAGGCTCCCCCACCGTGCTTAGTTTATGCATCCTCTACCCGTATTTAATCATTCTGTTTACACAACATATGCATACTCTACCCTCATTTAATCAGAGAACTCTAGTCATTAAGTCAAGCCTTAATTTTCACTAGCATGTAATAAATTGAATGATGTCAACCCATCCTCACATGATTTCTTACCTTAGATAGTGCCCAACATATGAAATTCGAGCTTTTGAACTCATCAGTTAACCATGATCGTATATTCCATTTCCCCCATGATGATTGTACTAATATAACATAAGGGTCAATTAAATATGGTTCTCATTGTACGATGTATATTATGTTTCCTTATTGGACAATAATCACTTTTATGAGGGTCGGGTTCTTTTCACTACGCATTCTGGCATCTTTAGACATCCATGAAAATGTTAGATAAGTCACAAGTTTAATTCAGTAATGTTGTTATCATTGAAATACATTATAATTAATGTCAAATTTAAAAATAATTGTTTTTGTCTATACTTAATGAAATTAAATCTTTTTGCAAGCCATGAACAACCTATTAGTGTAGAATCCTAAAACTTATTCACCCATGGGGTGCGCTTGACTTGGGGAAGTAATTGGGTAATGAAAGGTATGGCCATAGAAGTTCCAATAATGAGTTATTGAACATGAGTGAATGATTTGGGATTCCTATAACACATTATGGGACCTGAGGCATGTGCCTCTTATAGACCTAATGAAAATGAATATAAATAAATTTTAATTTAATTTAGGATTACTTGTTCTTTACATTATTTAAATAGTTCACTACATCGACTAGAAACTTCTTCCTTTATCATTTACTTTAATGTATTTTCTATTAAATTTCAATCATATTGAATTGTTTATAAAAAAATGACTTATATGAATTCTTTTTACAGAATGGACATAAGTGGGATGTATGAAACCAATTAAATCTCAAGCGAATTTCAAAACAATTTGGAGAGCTTTATTGATTTTTCATTTCACAATGCTTTAGATAGTGGTCGCATACATTGCCCAAGTTCCAATTGTGTTGGTAGACCTTTGTTGATCCGTGAAGAAGTTAGCTACCACATAACCAAAAATTGTTTTCAAGAAAACTACTTTGTGTGGTATCACAATGGGGAGATAATGAAATCTCAAATTGGTGATGATCGAAATGAAAATACTGGAATGGAGAATTTGTTATATGATCAGTTTCCGTTTATTAATCATCATGAAAAAATAGGATTTCGACTCAAGAAGACTTTTATATGAGGAAAGATGATGCATCTAGTGAAAATGATGATATTGATAGGGTGAAAAAATTGAATGATGCTGCCACGAATCCAGCATATCCTCAATGCGATAAAATGAAAAAGCTGGAATTTTTAATCCGATTGATTCATAGGAAAACATTGTACGGGATTTCTAATATAGCAATCAATTACATTATTATCCTCTTGAAGTATTTAATTCTAGATGATGCAGATATTCCCTCAAACCACTATATGGCATAGAATTTAGTAGAGGAAGTTGGATTTTCAAGAAACAAAATTCATGCTTGACCGAAAGATTGCAGTTTATTCATGGAGGAAACCACTAAATGAAATGATTGTATAAAATGTGGTACATCCCGTTGGAAGTCAAAATCTGGTGGAATACCATCCCGCGTTCGAAAGAAAGTAATTTGGCACTTTCCATTGATCCCCAGACTCTATAATATTTTTATGTCTGATAACATATCAATAAATATAATATGGCATGATACCGAGAGAAAGAAGACTAATGCTGAGTTGGTTCAAACTACAGATGGATTTGCATGGTAGAGATTTGATGCTCGAAATCCTAATTTTGCAGCTGACATGTGTAATGTGAGGATGGGACTTTAATGCGGCAGTTTTAATCCATTTGGGTATATTCATACTTCGCACATCACATGGCCAGTTTTTATACACATTTATAATCGTCCCCCAAGGTTGTGTACGAAAAAACCTTTCACTTTCATGAGTATACTCATATCTGGTCCTTCTGATCCCCGTATTGATATTTATGTCTTTATGAAACCTTTAATAAAAGAGTTGAAACTTCTTTGAGATGTGGTTGTGCGCACATACGATGCATGTTCGAAAGACATATTTCAGATCCGTGTTGCGCTTATGTGGATGATCAATGATTTTCCGGCTTATGCAATGATGTCTAGATGGAGCACAAAGTGAAAATTTTCAGGTCCAGTCTGTATGATAAATACATGATCCAGAAGACTGAAACATCACTGTAGTTTCAGTTTTATGGGACATCGACGATTCTTGCCAAAGGATCATCCATATAGAATGATTCGTCAAAGATTTGATAATACCATAGAGACTGATGATCCACCTCAGCGTATGTCTAGAACTGACGTGCTTAATGAATTAAATTATTTCAGCTTTTCGTTCGGGAAGGGTCAAATGAAATCTGGAAAGAGAAAGAATTTTTCCACCGAAACCTTTTACAATTGGAGGAATAAGAGTATCTTTTTTTATTTCCCTTATTGGTCAACCAATATGTTATGTCATGTCTTAGAAGTAATTCATATTGAAAATAATATATGCAAAATGTTGCTTTTGGTTCTTCTAAATGTCAAGGGGAAGACAAAATATTATTAACGATCTCGGCATCACTTGGTGGATTGGGCCATCAGACCAGAATTACATCCTGTGCGTATCAGTGAAAATAAATGGCAACTTCCATTTTGTTTCTTATGTGATGACACCTACGGAAAAACAATTTTTGGAAGTATTAGAGACTATTAGAGTTCCTGATGGCTATTCAAGAAACATATCTAAACGGGTCAATAGAAGAGAGTTGAAGCTAAAATCTTTGAAGACTCATGATTATCACATTCTACTACATGAGTTGCTTCCAATATCAATCCTTCATCTTTTGTCCAATAATGTATGGGTGGCTGTTATTCGGTTGTGCCATTTTTTAAGGATCTTTGTGCTAAGAATATGTCGAAGTCTTTCTTGAATTTTTTTTTGATAGATTCCCCATTAATTTTGTGTGAGTTAGAGAAAATATTTCCTCTATCATTTTTCACATGCATGTTGCATATGACTGTCCATATTCCCACTGAAATACTTCTTGGAGGTCCTGTTTCTTTTCTTTGGATGTATCCAATTGAAATAAATATGTTCACATTAATGTCTTATGTCCGAAAAAAAAATCATACTGATGGTTCTATCATGAATAGTTACTAGGCTCAAGAATGTATGGATTTTTGTTCGATGTATTTGTCTGATCATACTACAAGATTGAACAGACCAATGAGAAATGAAGAAGAAAATTATGAGAAAATTGAACCCAGTTTTCCATCACATCCACATACAAGAGGAATTCCCAGATCATATACATTGAAGACATTAATCCATGAAGATCGGGAGATGGAACATCTCACAGTTTTTTTCAGTTGTGATTTTTTCAATGACTATATCAGGTAACTAAATTGATTATATATATCTTACATATATATCTATTAAACTAATCATATTTTTTTATCTATAGGGAACAGAAAACCATTATAAATAGAAAGCATAGTTCTTTATCTTTGAGAAAGAGAGAGAATTTTCATAGCAAATAGTTTTCTACTTGGTTAAAATTGAAGGTAAAAAAATACTGTTTAAAATAAATATATCAATATTTAATTAAGTTTAATTGTCATTTATATTGCAGGTATTGATTTTGTCTGCTGACTCTATCTCTGAAGAAATAAGAGCTTTGGATTTTGGTCCTAATACCGTGGTTCGTGACTGTAAATCAATTGTTATCAGTGGGTACAAATTTATTGTCACTGAATGAGAAAAGAACATGAGAACACAACATGATGGTGTTATGGATACTTCCACAACAGATTGTTATGCTAGTGCATCAGATAGTAGACCACGATTTGAAAATGTTGGTTATTATGGAGTTGTTGAGAAAATAATAATATTGGATTATTACTCTCATGGACAAGTCACAATGATGAAATTCCATTGGTTTGATTCGATGATGAGACATGACACATTTATTGATTATTATGGATTTCAAGTAATTAATGTGACTCACACTCTTGCAACTGATGAACCATATGTGTTGGCATCAATGTCTAAACAAGTTTTTTATGTCAAAGACCAACTTCAACCTGAATTTTGTGTCATAGTTGAAGTAATACCAAGAAATACTGTTGATGATGGTGATGATGGAATTGACACTGTCCCTAGTGCCATTGGAACCAATCCATTTATTTCTTTTGATGACTCCAATAGCTTAATTGTCAGAGTTGATTGTGAACCTGAAGATGTGGTTGAAAATATATAGAATCATTCTTCCATGTTCTAAATTCTTTTTGTTTACCTCGAGTTGGGTTGTTAAGGTCGGTAATGTTCAATTTGATTTATAATTGATCACAAATATGTTTTAGCTGACTTGGCTGTTATGTGAATTTTCAATGTTTATTGGTTATGTTTTATTTGAATTGCATTTTCTAATTTGGAATTGACCTATATTAAAACATAGTCAAACAATATTTCTATCTTAGTGATCATGAAAAATTGTATAATTTATTAAATCCATTCATGTTCTTCTAAAACAATTTATAGCTGACTTGACTGTTTTGTGAATTTTCAATGCTTATTGGTTGCCGTTTTATTTGAATTGCAATTTCTAATTTGGAATTGAACTGTATTCAAACATAGTTAAAAAGTATTTCTAACTTGGTGAACATTACAAGTTTTATTATTTTATAAATCCATTCAAACTCTTATATAACAATTTATAGCTGACTTGACCGTTATGTGAATTTTCAAGGTTTATTGGTTGCAGTTTTATTTGAAATGAATTTTATAATTTCAAATTGAACTGTATTCAAACATAGTCAAACAATATTTCTAACTTGGTGAACATTACAACATGTATGATTTATTAAATCCATTAAAGCTCTTCCAAAACAATTGATAGCTGACTTGACCATTATGTTAATTTTCAATGTTTATTGGCTACAGTTTTATTTGAATTTCATTTTCTAATTTGGAATTGAACTGTATTCAAACATAGTCAAACAATATTTCTAACTTGGTGAACATTATAACATGTATGATTTATTAAATCCATTCAAGCTCTTATAAAACAATTGATAGCTAAATTACCAATGAATCCCCATATTCCCTCATATATTTAGTTTTTTGGGTTAGACATTAGTTTCCTTTTTCTAATTAATTTCATATTTGTTTTCAAAAGTAGGAAATGATGCCAATTGTAGAGAGACGAAGGAAAAAAATGATGGAGAACAATCGTTGAATGACGGAGTTGGTAATTCCATCATTAGTGACTGTAGTGAGTACATTATTTCAAATTGATATATTTAAATAATATATAATGTCATGTGATTAGTTTTTTTGTAATCATTTTTTTTGGATCCACCTGTACGTCGATAGTTATTCGAAGAGGAGCCTAGTATTGGTCCTAGTACTCAGGCCGGTGGTACGAGGAGGGTTTGTACTAGAGGTGGACGAGCAGATGCACGTGCCTGACAAGACCCTGCCCCTCCCACTGACATGTCATCTTTCCCACATTCTGATCCTGGTGTGTCGTTAGATACACACAGGATATTTAGGCCTCCCTTGTTTTTGCTACCTTCTGCATCTTCTGGCCCATCATTTTCACATCCCTTTATGATTTCCACTCCCTAGTCAGCATCCGGTCAAACAGTTGTACCATATTCTTTTCCTTCTACTTCTATCTCTTTGAGCTTCTATATTCCATCGTATTTGAATTCTGTTCCACCACAGGGTGTTCCATCAGTTTATGTGGATCCAGCGGCGCTCAGCGATCAGACTGACACATGAATATTTATAAAACCCTAAAAACATTTATAACAATATTTATTTTCATTATAACATGTTTTGATAATATATTTGTTTTTCATTCATGACAGGTACATATACTGACAGAAGACGTGGGAGGGGGAATACATGCAGGCATTTGGTGTGGAATCTCCACACACAGGTTATGGTGGATTATAATGAATACAACCAAATTGTTGAGAAAACTGGGAAGCAATGTCGGAGTTTTTTGGCAACGCTTTCCAAATACTCAGACATCATTCCCGTCAGCCCGCTATCATGGAGAAATTTTCCACATGAGGTCAAGGATAGAGCTTGGGCAGAGATATGGGTAAAAAATATGTTCTATTTAATGCCATGAATAATTTCTGTATTTATATGAATTAATATTTTGATGTCAGCTTCGATTTAATTTTCCCGATGGTGAGGGTGCATGAACGGAACGTCTAAAGGATTTAAGTTAGATTTGGAGATCCTACAAGCACGAGTTGTATATTATCTGGGTTTCTAGAGTTGGCACTGAGTTATTGGTGGTACCAGTGGTGGATGATTGTCCTATAGATTAGTATCGTCAGATGATTACTCATTGGACGAGTACCCAGTTTAATGAATTAATAACATTTGAGGTATTTAAATAATAACATTCATGTTTTTCATTAATACTATATGTTGAATTTTATAATTTTATTTAGGAAAAATCCGGAAAAAATAAAAAGAACATTGATGCAAAAAAATACATCCACACACAGGGACGCACTACGATGCCTGATCATGAGAGGAAGCAGGTATGACAATTGTTTATAAGTTTTCTTTATGACTTATTCTTTCTTTTGTTTCCTAAATTATTTAATAGTTTGGTAATGTTTCTTTATAACTTTAGTTTTTAATGTCATTGTAGAGGAAAATACAAAATATTTAAGGACGTGTGCCTCGAGCATAACTGTTTTGCTCAAGTAGACGGAAAAAGGATGGAAGTGCCATCAACGAAGGGACTCAGTAGCAAATTGTAATTTTTAATCTGTTGAATTTATATTTTAATATCAATTTTTTAACTTAATGATATATTTATATTTGTAACATGCTTCTTTAGAGTCCCTATATGCCCAATAACGAGACAATTTTGGGCCAACAGATCAATTACATCAGGTGTTGGGAGAGGAGAATTCTGTTAGAGTATGCTGCCGACCTAGGATAGCCCCACGAGGTATTGGACCTCCTCAGGTACGATCTGTAGTGCCACCGAGCTGCAGAAAGTTTGGGCACAGGCAGAACATGCTGAGAAAAGGGCCACAGAGTCGGAAGAACAGTATGTTAGGGCAAACAGTGCGTTTATGAAATTTATTTAAGCTCAACGTCCAACACTTCCAGCAGAGTCCATCCTAGCTTTTGATGAATAGATGTCGTCGATACGTTCTATATAAGGTGCACCAAGATGTAGTTATAGTGGTGGTCAGGATAATGTCCAGCTTGACGATGATAATGGTGAGGATTCTGATGCGGAAGAGGAGGGAGAGGACGAGGGCGATGCAGGTAGTGAGGGCGAGGAGGAGGGAGAGGGAGAGGAGGAGGGTGCTGAGGAGGGCAAGGACGATGATGGGGATGAGGATGAGGGTAATGATGATGGTTATGATGGTGATGGTGATGCGGGACAAATTGATCCATTACATTTTTGACTAATATTACTGAGATTTGATATTTAATCTATTTTAGTTGTTGGTTTTAACTAGACACGTAGTATAGTATTGGAGTTGAGTTATTTTTATATATTATCAGTTTTTATGGATGTTGTTGTCTTTTATGGTTTTTGTGTTTGGGAACCCCCCTCCTTGGACACTGGACAACCCCACCACTATCCCCCTTGGACCCCGAACACCCCCCAGACCTCCCCCGGATAGCCCCCCAGATAGCCCCCTCCCCCCACCCTCCTCCCTGGACCCCGAACAGCCCCCCGGACAGCCCCCAGACATCCCCCCGGACAGCCCCCAACCTCTTCCTTGGACCTCGGACAACCCCCAGAACAGCCCCCGAACAGCCCCCGGACAGCCCCCCGAACGGCCCACCTAGACATCCCCCCACACTCCTCCCTGGAACCCGTACATCCCCCCGTACAATCCCCAGACAGACCCCCCCCCCCAGACAGCCCCCACCCTCTTCTTTGGACCCCGGACAACCCCCCAAACACCCCCTGGATAGCCCCCGGACAGTCCACCGAACAGCCCCCCCGGACAGCCCCCCCACCCTCCTCCCTGAACCCCAGACAGCCCCCCGGACAACCCCCCAGACAGCCCCCACCCTCCTCCTCGTACACCAGACATCCCCCCGAAACACCCCCCGGGCAGCCCCTCGCCCTCCTCCTTGGTCCCCAGACAACCCCATAGACACCCACCAGACAGCCCCCCAGACAGCCCCGCCGGACAGCCCCCCCCCACCCTCCTTTATTGCATTTAATACTTGAAAATCAATAATATATATTTTATTTATTTTCATCATGATAATCAATGTAAATCACATTTACACATCTAATCAATATCATAGATTCATGGTATGTTATAAAAGATATGTATTCATTGGGCATGACATTGTTAGCTCTGAAATGTTTCATAGCATGATAAACTAAAATCAAATCCATACTAAGAATGATATAAAAATATTTTACATGAATGTCGACAAGATTTTAAGTAAATACCATTCCACTAATAGACACATGAGGATTCTCATAAAATGGACAACATTTTAAGTACATACAGAAAACCGACCAAACGAATTCGGTTTCCATTGAAACATTAGGAGAACGATCCATGGTTCATATGTGATGTGTACTCATCAACCCCGCCTCAATATGAGACGTGGTTTGGCCGACACCACTCAAAGTGTCTGTCTTCTATTTCAAAAGGACGTCATTTTAATTGAAAAAAATCAGCTGGCATACGAAAAACTGACCTAACGCATTCAGTTTCCATTGAAACTTTAGGAGAACGATTCATGGGTCATATGTGATGCGTACGAATCAACCCCACCTCAATCTGAGATGTGGTGTGGCTAGAAACACTCAAAGTGTCGGCCTTTTGTTTCAAAATGACATCATTTTAATTAAAAAACATCAACTGGCATACAGAAAACTGACAAACGCATTCAAATTGTGTCGATACTTTAGAACAACGATCCATGGGTCATATGTGATGTTCACGAGTCAACCCCGCCTCAATCCGAAGCACGGGGTAGCTGCCACCACTCAAAGTGTCTGTCTTTTGTTTCAAAAGGATGCCATTTTAAGTGAAAAACATTAACTGGCATATGGAAAACCGACCTAACGCATTCGGATTGTGTCGATACTTTTGAAAAACGATCAATGGGTCATATGTGACGTGTACGAGTCAACATCGCCTTAATCTGAGTCATGTTGTGGTCGTAATCACTCTAAGTGGCTCTCTTTTGTTTAAAATGGACAACATTTTATGTACATATGGAAAACCAAAAAAACTCATTCCGTTTCCATTGAAACATTAGGAAAACAATTCATGGGTCATATGTGACGTGTACGACTCAACCCCACCTCAATCTGAGACACGGTGTGGCCGACACCACTCAAAGTGTCTACCTTTTGTTTCAAAAGGGCGTCAATTTCATTGAAAAACATCAATTGGCATACAGAAAACCGACCAAACGCATTCATATTGTGCTGATACTTTAGCACAATGTTCCATGGGTCATATGTGACGTGTATGAGTCAACCCCTTTTCAATCTGAGGTGCGGTGTGGCGGCCACCACTCAATGTGATGGTCTTTTGTTTCAAAAAGACATCATTTTAACTGAAAAACATCAACTGGCAAATGGAAAACCAATCAAACACATTCATATTGTTTCTATACCATAGAAAAACGATACATGGGTCATATGTGTCATGTACGAGTCAACGCCACTTTAATCTGAGGCACAGTGTGATCGTAATCACTCTAAGTGCCTCTCTTTTGTTTAAAATGGACAACATTTTAAGTACATACTGAAAACCGACCAAACGCATACGGTTTCCATTGAAACTTTAGGAGAACGATTAATGGGTCATATGTGACATGTACGAATCAACCCCGCTTCAATATGAGACGCAGTGTGGCTGGAACCACTCAAAGTGTCTCCCTTTTGTTTCAAAAAGACGTCATTTAATTGAAATACATCAACTGGCATACGGAAAACCAACCAAATGCATTCGGATTGTGTCGATATATTAGCACAATGATCCATGGGCCATATGTGATGTATAAGAGTCAATCCTGCATTAATCCGAGGCACGGTGTGGCCACCACCACTCAAAATGTCTGTCTTTTGTTTCAAAAGGACGTCATTTTAAGTGAAAAAACATCAAATGGCATACGGAAAACCAACCAAATGCATTCGGATTGTGTCGATACTTTAGCACATCAATCCCTGGGTAATATGTGACATGTACGAGTCAACCCTACCTTAATTTGAGGCATGTTGTGGCCATAATCACTCTAAGTGGCTCTCATTTTTTATAATGGACAACATTTTAAGTACATACGGAAAACCGATCAAACGCATTCGGTTTCCATTGAAACATTAGGAGAACGATTCATGGGTTATATATGACGTGTACGAATCAACCCCGCCTAAATCTGAGATGCGTTGTGGCCGGCACCACTCAAAGTGTTTGCCTTTTGATTCAAAAGGACGCCATTTTAATTGAAAAACATCAACTCGCATACGGAAAATTGACCAAACACATTCGGATTGTGTTGATACATTAGCACAACGATCCATGGGCCATATGTGAAATCTATGAGTGAACCCCTCATCAATCTGTGGCGCGGTGTGGTAGCCATGACTCAATGTGTCTGTCTTTTGTTTCAAAAGGACGTCATTTTAAGTGAAAAACATCAATTGGCATACGGAAAACTGACCAAACACAATTGTATTGTTTCGATACTTTAGCAAAATGATCCATGGGTCATATGTGATGTGTAAGAGTCAACCCCGCCTTAATCTGATGTGCGGTGTGTCCGCCACCACTCAAACTGTCTATCTTTTGTTTAAAATGTACACCATTTTAAGTACATACGGAAAACTGACCAAATGTATTCGGTTTCCATTGAAACATTCGGAGAACGATTCATAGATCCTATGTGAAATGTAAGAATCAACCTCGCCTCAATCTGAGATGCGGTGTGGCCGGCACCACTCAAAGTGTCTGTCTTTTGTTTCAAACAGATGACATTTTAATTGAAAAACAACAACTGCCATATGGAAAACCGACCAAATGCTTTCGGATTGTGTTGATACATTAGAACAACAATCCATGGGTCATATGTGACGTGTACGATTCAACCGTGCCTCAATCTGAGGCGTGTTGTGGCCTACACAATTCACATTGTCTCTCTTTTGTTTAAAATGGACAGGATTATAAGTGAAAAGAACAACTGACATATGCAAAACCGACCAAACGTATTTCAAATGTTTTGATGATTTAGGACAACGATACATGGGTCATATGTGAGGTTTATGAGTCAACCCCACTGTAATCTGAGGCACAGTGTGGTCAGAATCACTCTAAGTGGCACTCTTTTGTTTAAAATGGACAACATTTTATGTAAATACGGAAAACTGGCCAAACGGATTCGGTTTCCGTTGAAACTTTAGGATAACGATCCATGGGTCATATGTGACCAGTCCAAGTCAACCCGGTCTCAATCCAAGTCGCGGTGCGGCCAGGATCAGTCTAAATATATCTATTTTGTTTAAAATGGACACCATTTTATGTAGATAAGGAAAACCAACCAAACACATTCGGTTTCTATTGAAACATTAGGAGAACTTTCCATGGGTCATATGTGACATGTAAGAATCAACCCCGCCTTAATATGAGATGTGGTGTGTCTGACAACACTCAATGTGTTTGTCTTTTGTTTCAAAAGGACGTCATTTTAATTGGAAAACATCAACTGGCATACGGAAAACCAAGAAAACGCTTTTGGAATATGTTGATACATTTGGACAATGATCGATGGATCATTTGTGACATGTACATGTTAACCTTTCCTCATTCCTAGGCAAGGTGTGGCAGGATGACTCCTTGTATATGTATTTTGTTTAAAATGGACATGATTATAAGTGAAAAGAACAACTGTCATAGGGAAAACCGACCAAACACATTCAAAATATATTTATTCTTTAGAAAAACAATCCATGGGTCATATGTGACATGTACAAGTCAGCCCTGCCTTAATCTGAGGCACGGTGTGGCTGGAATCACTTTATGTGGCTCTCTTTTGTTTAAAATGGACAACATTTTAAGTACATAAGGAAAACTGACCAAACAGATTCGGATTGTTTTGATACTTCAGCACAACGATTCATGGGTCATATGTGACGTGTAAGAATCAACCCCGCCTCAATAAGAGACACGGTGTGGCCAAAACCATTCAAAGTGTCTCTCTTTTGTTTAAAATGGACAGGATTATAAGTGAAAAGATCAACTGGCATACGAAAAACTGACCAAACACATTTGAAATGTGTTGATGAATTAGTAAAACGATCCATGGGTCATATGTGACGTCTATCAGTCTAACCCACCTCAATATGAGGCACGGTGTGGCTGACACCATTCACAGTGTCTCTCTTTTGTTTAAAATGGACAAGATTATAAGTGAAAAGAACAAATGTCAAATGAAAAACCGACCAAACGCATTCTTATTGTGTGGATGATTTATGTCAATGATCCATGGGTCATATATGATGTTTAAGAGTCAACTCGTGCTCAATTCGAGGCATGGTGTGGCCGGGATCACTCTAAGTGGCTCCCTTTTGTTTAAAATGGACAACATTTTAAGTACATACGGAAAACTGACAAAACGCTTTAGGATTGTGTCTATACATTAGAACAACAATCCATGGGTCATATTTGACGTGTACGAGTCAACCCCGCCTCAATCTGAGGCATGGTGTGGCTGCCACCACTCAAAGTGTATGTCTTCTGTATGAAAGGGGCATCATTTTAAGTGAAAAACATCAACTGGCATATGGAAAACTGACCAAACACATTCATATTGTGTCAATACATTAGCACAACGATCCATGGGTCATATGTGACGTGTAAGATTCAACCCCGCCTCAATCCGAGCCATGGTGTGGCCGAAACAACTCTAATTGTGTCTCTTTTGTTTAAAATGGACACGATTATAAGTTAATAGAACAACTAACATACGCAAAACTGACCAAACATATTTAAAATGTGTTTATGCTTTAAGAAAACAATCCATGGGCCATATGTGATGTGTATGAGTCAACCCCACCTTAATCCGAGTCACGGTGTGGCTGGAATTAGTCTAACTATCTCTCTTTTGATTAAAACGGACAACATTTTATGCACATATAGAAAACCGACCAAACGGAATCGGTTTCTGTTGAAACTTTATTAGAACGATCCATGGGTGATATGTGACATGTATGAATCAACCCCACCTCAATATGAGATGCAGTGTGGCTAGAACCACCCAAAATGTCTATCTTTTGTTTCAAAAGGACGTCATTTTAATCGAAAAACATCAACTAGAATACAGAAAACCAACCAAACGCATTCATATTATGTCAATACTTTATCACAATGATCCATGGGTCATATGTGATGTGTACGAGTCAACCCTGACTCAATTTGAGGTGTGGTGTGGCCGGTATCACTCTAGGTGTATGCATTTTGTTTAAAATGGACATCATTTCAGGTAAAAATATTTGGTATACAAAAAACCAATCAAATTAGGAATTGACTTCCAGATTCCACATATAATTTTCATCTAAATATTAAATTGAATTCAAAATGAATTATGTATGTTTATAATTATGTTATGAATTCTAATTTAATTGTGGATGTGAATAGTTCCAGGATGCATTATATGTTGAATGTGTATGAATTTGTTCTCTATATGTATGTGTTAGTTGGTTATTGGATGAAAAATTATTGTATATGTATGTGTTAGTTTATTGCAGGTAAAATAATTGGAGTGAAAATGGGAGTGAATGCACAAAATGAGGCATGATGTCCAAATTGTAGACCTGCTGTGCAAATTGCAGGTTGCTGTGAAATTTACACAGTATAGGCTATGCCAACGGTTTCAAACCGTTGGCATAGAATCTATGATGATTTTTTTTACCAATGGTTCACTGAACCTTTGGTAAACAACTTGGGGAAAAACTATCCCAACGGTTTGGGAGAACTGTTGGGATAGAAGAATCCTTGGGATTTTCCAACAGTTCATCCCAAACCGTTGGGAAAAACTATCCCAATGGTTTGGAAGAACTATTGGGATAGGTTATCTTTCCCTCATTCTATACCAATGGTTCAATGTAAACCATTGGGAAATGCTTTCCCAACGGCTTACTTCCCTACGGTTTGCAGAACCGTTGGTATAACATATACCAACAGTTCTGAAGCCTTTCCCAATGGTTCAGAACCATTGGGAAAGATTGTACTTGCACTAGTGATGCATGTTAATTGTTGCGTGTTCTTCATTTTCTGTCATGGTTTATTATTCAAAGCTGATTGATATCACCTTACCATGGAGGGCGTCGGCCGAAAATGCACGGCCCAAAACCTCCGCATTTCTTATGGATTTTGACGCCCGACATGGCATGAGTTTGGGATGACCATCTCTCATCAAATTTGTTTTCGGATCGATGGTGACGTCCTGCGGAGTGCACAACTTTTTCTGGAATGATAATCAGGCCACCAGAACACTTCAAGAGACTCTAGGTTATTTGGTAGCGAATGGTACGACAATCGACACCGCAAGGATGGCGGTGTCACAACCTCGTTACCAGAGGAGTATCCTCTGGACAACAGACTGTGGTAGCGTAGTGGTGGCCAGAGCAAGGCTGGTGGCGATGGAATCCTACGGCCCGAGCTGCTTGGCCGCAAGAAAAGGCATGGCGCAACCGCACCACGCGTTGGATCGATGGAGGGCCGCGTCAATGCCGTAGCGGCCGACGCAAGGCTGGATATGAGGAAGACCAGAAGCCTAAGCTGCCGGGCCGCAGGAGGGGACGCGGTGAAACTGCGCCGCTCAAGAGGGGTTGGCCGCTCTGCCAGCCGGAAAGAGCGGGACCACTTTGGAGGGTCCCGCGTGACTCGGACCGGCGCCAACTGGAGCCTGTTTGAACTCCCCAAAATAGATAAGATCATTTGGTAATCCAATGGGCCTGAACTTCTCCCAGGACACGACTAGGGTGGGCCCCACAGACAACCGGTCCAGACCCAGTGTGGGCCGGAACCAGGGCTGGCCGGACCCAGTGCGGGCCTCCCTCGGGGGTCAGGCCACCCCCGCCTGCCGGGCTGCCCTCATAGGCCGGGCCACCCTCGCATGTCGGGTCAGTCTTGAGGACCAGGTCAAACCCCAGTCTGGACTCGGGTCGGGCCGGGTTAGTCCGACTGGGCCAGACATGACCCATACCCATTTGACCCGATTTTACATTTTTGCCTTTAATTTGGGGTACATGTGTCTGATTAACGAACTGTCTGTGGTGAAACAATTCTTGGAGAGAGACTGTGATTTTTCCATAATCCACATGAGGTTTGGATGTAGTTGGGTTATGGTTAATTTGGATTGAAATTAAATCCAACTAGGCCATTGGAACGGAAATGCCAACATCTCTCAGATCTGGCGTCCAATTGACACGTCATCTCTCGCATCCAGTTTAGTTTGGAAAGATGTATATTTTGGATACATCAACATTGGAATTCATGGTAGTTGATGTATCGAAACATGGAATGAGGAGCTGACCCTCCCAGAATCACGCATGCTTTCAGCAGAACCGAGTGGCTGGCTGTGCACTAACGATTGTTCCTAGATCCTGTGTGGGTTCGATAGCACTGACGAATGTTCCTAGATCATGTGTTGGTTCGAGAGAACTAATGACTATTCTTGGTTCCCATACTAATTTGATAGCTTTGACTACTGTTCTTGGATCCTATGTGGGCTCGATAGTTCCAGCTTCTATTCCTGGATCATGTGTGTGTTCCACAAAATAACTACTCCTGGATCATGTGTGTTCGAATGTTATGATTTCTATTCCTGGAACTGAGTGGGTTCGAAAAAATAGATGATTCAGTGGATACATCTGATCATCTCTATCTCTCTAAAAATGTTCTATACATGTGTGAGCTGAGTATGTAATTTTCTGTTTTTCTAATGATGGAGATGGATTACTTGATAACTTAGGTATATGTTCGAGAATATATCCAGGTGGGGTTCTCTGTTGATTTCATACATTTTGTTTTAACCTTGTTGGATTTTTTGAGACCTTGAGGGTCTCAGGATCCATACTAAGTATTGTTATACTCACCCCTGCATAGGCTATGCCCACACCTCATTATGTTGGATGCAGACGACAGACAACACTGACCGAGGATGAGTGTACGAGGACTGGACGGTACCCGGAGGTGGACCTCATGACAAGTCGGTACCCAAAAGAGACTGAAAAACATGATGTGATGAGGAGGATTTCTGTACATACCCATTAGGTAGGATACATGGTAGATGATCAAGGAGATACACTTTAAGTTTCAGTAGTTTTTCTCTTTTTAGTTGTACTTGTAATTTACAGTTGGGCTTGTATTTCTGATCCCCTTTACATTTCAGCACTCTCTTGTTATAATTTTTTGATTAGTTTTTTGTATTCAACTTTGTATTTTGTTTAGTGTTATTTTAGTTATAATGGAAATGTATTCCCAGTTTAGGGATGTATGCCTTGGGTGTTTGTCGCCAGCCCCTTGCCTATTGAAGGCGGGCTTGGGGTAGTCATGACACGGGCCCCGAGGGACGAGTCGTGACACAAACATTCAACAAATTATATACATCAACAGATAAACATGCATATACTTATGGATTTTTTTTCAACCCAATTTAATGAATCGCATGAAGAGACCCACAAAATTTAGAAAATAAAAACATCTTATAAATCCAAGGATCTAAAAAAATACCAACTTAATGAGACACATGAAATAATTCCTAGAAAAACACTAAGATCCATAAAACTAACCATTGTAGGACCCAAAATTTTTCATAAATTTTTTCTATAAGAAAACACCACTCAAGACACCCAACAGTACAATTTTCAGATAAATAAATTTACTTCCAATGAAGTTGGAAAGGAATAAACATGTCCATAAATATAGGAGCATCCAAAAATCCATTTTAATTAAATATTTCAATAGGAAAACACTACAAAAAGATAAATAAATCCATAATAGAGGTGTGGAACATAATATATGATTTAATTAAGAAAATAGAAGCATTAAATGGATTAAAATTGGGAGCTAGGGACTTGAAACACCTACACATAACCACAGATCTATTTCAATGCTACTTTTAACACTTTTAACCATCATAATAAAACACTGCACTGGATAAAATATCATTCTTATATGGGTGCAAATGAAATTTATAAATTAATTGAAACCAAGAAAGTGCCTATAGAAAACATCAAAAATAGAGAAGGGGTGGAAATTCTTACCTCATTCATGGTCAAACCAAGCTTTCTAACTCAAACTACTGCTCCCTCGCACCCACGAACTTCCATATATATATATATATATATATACGTCTTTAAAATGATACACGTGTTCCCCATGAAATGAGGTAACAGACAACCAGAAGATACATATATTTATATATATCCATATCGGGGAACATCTGTGCCCGCGTTCGAAACCAACTGCAACTCCATACAATAGATCCCCGGGACTCAAAAACTCCACACATCCCAAAAATAAAATTTAATCCAAATAATGAAATGAAGATAAAAATCAAAAACCAACTCTACAAAAATCATAAAGTTCACAAGTAAAACAGAAATCATATTTTCATCATTTTTATGAAACAAAACTATGGGAATCACTATCAAAATCAAATAAATCATTTTTAAATTGACATATCACATTTTATCAATAGTGCAAGTGTATATACACTTAAGAATAATTAAATAATCATATTAGGGACCATTTTTAAACAATTCCATCAATGAAAATGCATCACAAAAATATGATGAGAATACCATAGGGACACAAATTATATTTTAAAAATTATCCAAACTAGTTTTGGCACCTAAACAAACAAACCATCACAGACACATGCTGACGTGATCCAGGAATTCACTCAAAACATATATTTATCCAATTTTAAAAATTTATAAACTCTATTGCATGTTAACTAAGTGTATAACAAATATATGAAAAATGTTTTAAAACTAAAATAAATAGTGGAAGCATTAGCGGAGTTCTCCATAAATGAAATACGAAAATTCACCAACCTAGAATGCATGCTAATACGAAGAACCCTCAATGGAAGGAAGAGCATTGCTCCATGGACCAAACACATCCACTAGACACTAAAAAAATCGAAAAAAACAAACCATGAAAATAGAGTTTTTTTATCTTGAAGAAAAACTTCAAATTACATGAAATAAAATATAACCAACCTGGAGGGGGAGAGGGTTGTTGGTGAAGAAGATCACAACCACGCCAGAGAAAGGCGGAGGTGCTGTAAAAGAGTTTCGGCCATGATAGAAAACCAGCAGAAAAGGGGGGTGGTTGGGTTCACCAGAGGGTGGTTCAATGCCATATGAGAGGAAATAGTTGGGGGTTTAGGTGGTCAGTTATGTGGGAAGGGATGTACAACTGGACATGAGGCCAACCAAAATGCCAATGAAGGACGGGTCCAGAGCCTTGAGGTCTGGACACCAAAGTAATGGAGGATGGGAGGGGTTCTTTGTGAAAATCCGGTCAGAGGACTAAGGTGGGATGGTGTGATCAGGTAGGGTGATGGGGTGCTGCGCGAGAAGAATGGGCATGCTGGTGGCACTGGCTGGTGTCTAGTGCACCGTTCAGCGCTGTGGAGAAATGGGGGGAAGGGGGGATGCCCCCCTAGGGTGGGTTAAATTTTTTTAAAATTAATAATAATTATAATAATAAATACTATAATTCGTATAAAAATTCTTTCTCACTAATAATAATATTATTTTTATGAATATTATTATTATTAATAAAAATGTGATAATATTATTAATTAAATTAATTGCAGAAAAATAATACTATTATAAACTAAAAAATAATTGAAATTAAATCTTTGTATAATTTTATATTGATTAATAAGAATAATCGGTCAACTGCACAATCTCCAGGACCAAACGAACGGTCACCGCTAGTGGTGGAGTGACTGCCCACCAGCCTGATACCCGATAAAAAAAATCAATGTTTCAGAAACATCAAACATAGAACCAATCACAGTAGTATCCAAAAGATTCGTGACTGAGAAAAGAATAAATTAATAGGATTCTGTGGCCAGGGTTTGAAAATTCATCACACCATAGACACTTTTTCCATGAGAAAGTAACCAAGCCAATAGTCGACCCATCTTGAGTCCATGCCAAAACAAAGTCATAGAGAACTGAGAGCCTCAGGGTGACCATTCCCAACAAATGTAAAACCCATGAAATTTATGGAGAACCACAACCTGATATTGAGGAGGGATAAGGGAGGGTCATCCCAACAAAAAGAATTCCCTAATACTAAAATCCTTGAAACCCAAACACACAACCCCCCAGGGGGGCCAATGCTGGAACACCCAAAACAAACTCATCCCACCTGCTCCACTCAAACAGAACAACTCCACCACTAGTATTAGAACCATTACTGGGAAAAAAACACTACGGGACACCAGGACAAAGGAATCCCCCTTAAAACCAAAACCAAACATTCCCCTACAGAATGAAACTAATACCAATCTCAAAATTAGAACGAGTCTTCTTATTCACCGACCCAACACCCCTAATAGAATAAAAATAAATTGAAATAGGAATTTATAGTGTTTGAGTCCACATGGATTGTGGTATAGTGAGATCATCACACCACCACCAAGAGGATGTGTTTATGAAGGTGAAAATAAATTGAACAAGAAAATAAAGGATATTTCCATATGATGTTGAAAACATGATATGGGCTAATGTTCTACACACCCTCAACAACTTCAGAATGTGCATAGACTTATTCCTGAAACATGTGGTAGGAGGGCCGATGGCTGATGTGTCTTCTTCCTCAAGTCATGAATTTGAATCCTCCCGTCATTAACTCCTTCTTCCCAAATAACACTTCTTTCAGAAATCTCCTCAGTGGCCTGAATAATCATACATTAGAATTTCATTGGAGGGATGTGATAAGGCGACTTAGAATGTCTGAACTGGCCAGACTATTCACATGAGAGAGAATGGTCCAACACACTTGGATTCAGTAAATATATATATCCTTACCCCATAGGGAACCTATATTAGATATTACCCCCAATAACTACACCTGAGACCCTATAGATGATGATACATCGCACCTTAACTAGTCCAGAATTGAACCCTCAAATAACTCTGGGATGGTACGAACCTAAACTACCCTGGGAGTTCCCAACATCCCGATGACAGAAAATCATTCTAAACAATACAACAGACTTTAACAGACTTCGATTACCTCAATAAGAAGGTAAAAAATAAAATGAACTAAGAATTGGGCATAACTCATTAACAACTTTTGGAGACTTTCTAGGAGGCATACTCACATCAACAAGAAAACACCATCAAAACTAGTCCTCCAGCCAAATTTCAATCAAAGAAGCAACATAATACAAGGGAAATATGCCCACATGCTAAACATATACAATCACAAGAAAAAATTACTTCTCCAAAATTGTTATATTAAAAATTTAAAAACTAACCTATGTAGGCTTATAAACTGTCACATGTGCATTCATTCAATCTTGATCACATCATCTACAAAAATTCCCCCCCCCCCACACTCTCCATATATAACCACCCATGTGTGACCCTCTATAAAGAGTTACAAGGTTCAAACAATTATTTTCCTTACCAAATCCAAAAAATAACACATTTTCCAAAACCAAATGACTTTCACTTTAAAAACCCACTTTAATAATTAAATTTTTTTTGTATAAAACCCCTTTTTATTTCGAAATCAATTTCAATTTTATCACACAATCACATAAACTGAGTTCAAAATTAAACACAACAAACTATAAACCATTGGAATGAGGAACTAGTGTCTATGCCTAACCTAACGACATGGTGGTGAGACATGCCCTAGGTATGGAATAACACTAAGAGAACATTAAACTGGAAACTTGACTCCACATGGGTCACCACCCTATATGAGGCCACAACGTGGACAGATTCTCCCCCATTGTCATCCCTCAATCCAAAATAATCATGGAAAAAATAAAATCCTTGATAACCCTTGGTAACTCCGTTATCGTCACGAGTAGAGGTGATCAGGAACCGACTCGTAACCTACCTGTTGATCCCCGACGGTCCTCATCTCCTTCAACAGAACACCCCAAATAACAAGGGCTTTCTCTGATACGAATTTTTCATGAACCAACCCGGGTCAACCTGGAACTGGTCACCTGAGCCAGCCCATGGCATGGACTGAGGGGAATTCTTGATTCCCATGGGATGGCAACTAGTGTCGAGCATCAACACTTAACCGTCGATAATGATTCGGCCTATTAAAAAATATAAATAAATAAAAAACCAACTATAACAACATAAAACTAGCAAAGGAATAAAAATAAACTGTGCATACCTACTTGTGACCTCTAAGGTCACCACCCAACTCAGAACCAAGACCAATCCAACACCGAGTAGCTGAACCAGGAACCAGTACAAAAAATTAAACCTAAAACTGGAAAGATATAATATGCGTGAGCACCGAGATGCTCATTAGGGATGCTAAGAATAAACCTCAGAATCCAAGAGTTCTTTTTCCTGAAACACTCTACTAGCACATATTTGAAATACATATATAAATTTTTGATTTTAACATTATAAAATAACCAACTTGTTGTTCCCATTAAAAACCCAACACACACTACATACCATTTCCAAAATCATTTTTCATTTTATAAAGAAAATCAAAAACTGAAAATACCGAAGGTGGACTATAGTAAAACATGTAAAAAGTGAAAAATAAAACATAACTATTACAATCGAAATTAAACAAGGATGTTTAATAATCTAGTAACCATGGGTGATCCTAAACATCCCTAGATGACCCTTATACATACTCGGTTTCGGAACCACCTTACTGTGAATGGTGAAGCTCTTATGTCTATAACCAACTCACCGCCCTAATGGGCCAATCCAGTTGAAAATATCTCCTATCCTAACAACAAATTAAAGGGGTACTAACCCGTCTAATCAGGGTTGATCAACAACTGTCACTCAATAATATAAAAGATTCACATGAATCCATGGTGGTTACAATACTATTGTGTAAGTAGGATGGCCCTCACATGCATGACTCATCTCACCACACTTGGAAACCGAAAACATGGACGCTTCCAACGAATTCAACCATACAGGGTTACCATATATTGGATCCCCCATAAACACACACACACATATATATGCATACATATAAAAGATAAAATGTTCCAATCCGACCATAACATCATTCAGTTATCAAAACCACTTTATTAAACTATTTTAGTTGAAAATTGGTCCTCTAGTTTTACATAATGAAATGCCTTTATGAAAACATTGCAGAAGATCTTCTAAAAAATCTCAAGACTCATCTTTTGTATTAAAAAAATCCAAATGAGCCCTTATGTTACCAGTTTCAGAGCATTGACATAATGGTCTTTAGTGATGTTATGTTATATTTCGTGGAAACAAACCAAGTGCTTCCTTACACCCAGCACTCATGAAAATATATACACGTGAATCCAAATGGATATATACTCATGTATGTCTTTTCAAGACTATATAATGAACTACATGAAGAGACCCAAAAAATTTAGAAAAAAATATTCTCTTATAAAACCAAGGATCTGAGAATAATACCAATTCAAAGAGACCCACGATGTTGTTTCAACAAAAACAATATGTTCTATAAAACTAACCAATGCAGGACAGACAAGATCCACAAAATGTTTCTATGATAAAACACCACCCAATACATCCAAAAATACCATTTACAAGTAATTAAAATTACTTCCATCCATGTTGGAAAGGCATAGACATGTGCATAAATATAGGAGAATCCAAAAATCCATTTTTAATCATATCATTCAACAGGAAAACATAACCATAATATAAGTATAAACATAATAGGGGTAAGAAACATAATCTATGATTTAATTAAGAAAATAGACGAATTAAATGGATTAAAATTGGGAGTAAGGGCATGGAAACACCTAAAAAGAATCATAAAACTATTTCGAAGTAGTATTTAACACTTATAACCATCACAAAAAAACACTGAAATGAGATAAAATATACCCAAACCGGAAGGGAGAGGGTTGACGGTGAGGAACCTCGCTGCCATGATAGAACAAGGATGATGCACTACAGAAGTGTTCAGGCTACAATAGAAAACCACCATATGGGAGGGGGTTTTTGGGTCACCGGAGGCTGGTTCTACGCCGCATGAGAGGATGCGGTTGGCGGATAAGTTGACTTGTCGCCTGGGAAGTGACGTACTACATGACGGGAGGTCGGCCAGAGTGTCGTTGAATGTGGGGTCCAAAGCGGCGATGTCGGGCCACCAGAGCATGTGAGGAGGGGAGGGGTTCACTGCACATAGGTCGTTGGAGAACCAGGGTAGGTTGGCGTGACCAGGTGGGGTGGAAGAGTGCATTAGGAGAAAAGGGGGGTCTAGGCCGGTGGTGTCGGCTGTTGTCTAGTGCACTGTGCCGCGCCGTGGAAAACAAGGGTGGACTGGGGGTGTTTGGGTGAACTTTTCACAACAAGTGGGAAGGGGGGGGATTCCCCCTACGGTTGGATATATTTTTTAAATCGCGATTATAAAAATAATAATAATAACAATAGAATTAGTAAAAAATTAATTTCTCAATGATAATAATAATAATATTAGAACATAGATGATAATAATATTATTAATATTAATAAAAACTCTATAGTACTAATATAAACTAAATGATAACTAAAATGAAATCATAGTTTCATTTTATTTGGAATATTAATAGTAATCAGTCAAATATGCAGTCTCTAGGTTAGAACGCACGGTTGCCGCTAGCGGTGCGGTGACTGCGCACTGGCCCGAGACCCGCAAAAAATCAATGTTTCAAAAACATAAAACTCAGGCCCAAGACCAACTCTGTATAAAAGAAGTGAGACAATTAAAATAATATATTAATACACGTCCATGGTTGTGGTGTGACAATTGCCCCCACCACAGACACTTTCTGCCCCCAAAAAGGCACCAAGCCAACAGTCGACCCAACATGAGGCCATGCCCAAACAAAATCATTGGGAATCGAGAGAATCAGGGTGACCATTCCCATAAAATTCCACACCCAACCAATTTAGGGAGGACCAAAACCTGATATTTAGGGGGGAACATGGGAGGGTCCTCCCCACCACAAGAATTTACTAATATGGGAACCCTCAAAACCCAAACACACCACCCCCAGGGAGGGCAACACGGGAACTCCGAACCCAATCTAATCCCACCTTCTCAACGCTAACAGAACTACTCCACCACTAGGACTAAAACCATTATGGGGAAAACCTACATAGAAGGACAACCGGAATTAGGAATCCTTGATAAAACCAAAACACAATAAATGAAAACACATGGCGAGGTGCCCGAATTAATAAGGGGAATAGAAATACCACTCATTAACTCATGAAACCAAACATTCCCCTGGAGAATGCAATAATGAGGACAATCAGAATCACAAAGTGTCCGCTTATTCATGGGACAAACACCCTAGAAGGAATACAAATCATTTGAGATCTACATTAAGAGCAGTTGAGTCTACATGGATTGCAGTAGAATGAGATCATCACACCACCACAACGTATATGAGTTTACGAAGGTGAGAAGAATCAAACTAGAAAACCTTGGATATTTGTAGATGATGTTGATAACATGATTTGAGATGATGTTCCACACACTCTTGAAAACTTCTGACTATGCACAAGCTTCACCCTGAAACCTATGGCAGGGGACATGATGGATGAAGCTTTTCCTACCTCACAGTCTGGTATTTACATCCTCAGGTCTTTAACTCCTTCCTCCCAAACGAAACTTCTTTCAGAACTCTCCACAGTGTCTTTAACAGTTTCATAATAGAAATACTTCAGAGGGTAGAGAGAAGGCGGCTTAGAATGTCTAATCTTGCTATGCTAGTCACATGCGATAGAATGGTCCAAAAAACTAGGAATCGGTACAAATGAAGGTCCTTTCCAGATAGGGAAACATCACAGGAGACGACCCCACAAACTACTCCCAATACTATAATGATAATGAGACATACCACCTTTAATATTGCATGACTGAACCCTCAAATAAATCTGGGAAAATAAAAAAATTTATTACCCGAGGAGTTCCCAACCACCCAAAGAGACACTATATTTCCGAACTATGAAACTTCCTCTAATAGACGTCAATAACCACAGTAAGCAGGCATGACAAAAAATGAACTGGTAACTGGGAATAACTCATTAACTACTTTTGGAGGATTTATGGGTGGAATACTCAGAACAACATGAAAAACCCCATCAAAATTGGTCCCGAGGATAATATTTAATCAAGGAACAACACAAACCAAGGGAAATAGGCCAACAATCCAAACATAAAAAAACAAAAGGAAAAATAAATTTCCAAAAATTTTATTTCTATAAAATTATAAAACTAACCTATGGATCTTTATGAACAGTCACATGTGTATTCATTCAATTTGGATCACATCCACTATGAAAAAGTTCCCCACACACTCTCTCCGTACATACTCACACACGGGTGACCCTTTATAAGGAGTTACAATATTCAAACACTTATTTTCCTAACCAAATCCAAACACATACCATGTTATTCCAAATTGATACATATTCTCTTACAAAATTCTCTTTAATAATTTCTAATTCAATTTGGAAGAAACCAATTTATTTCCATTTCGATGTCAATTTCAATTTTAACACACACCCACAACAACTGAGTTCAAAATGAAACAAAACCAACTATAAACCATTGAAATGAGGAATTAGTGTTTGTACCTAATCTGGCGACATGGTGGTGAGCTATGCCCCATGTAATTTATAACACTAATAGGACCATAAATTCAACACATGGTATCCAAATGGGTCTCCCCCATGTGAGGCCGCAACGGGAACTGATTCACCCCCATTCTCATCCATCAATCCAAAATAACCAATGTCAAAATGCCCAAAACCCAGACTGCCCCTAGTAACTCAGGTCTCATCACGAGTGTTGGTGATCAGAAACTGACCCGTAACCAACCTACAGAGCCCTGACAGTCCTAATCTCCATCTACTAGACACCCCATAAAAGAGCCTCCAAGGATACCATTTTTTCATGAACCAACCCAGGTCTACCTAGAACCTGTCAACCGAACTAGTCCGTGACATGTGCCAAGGAGCATTCCCAATCTCTACTGGCTGGAAAAATGTGTCAAGCATCAACAATTAACAATTGGGAATGATGTTTCCCATGAAAAAAGATAAATAGTTAAAAAAAACTAATGACAACCAAATAAAACTAGTAGAAGAACAAAAATAAACTACACAAACAACCCTGTGACCTCATAGGTCGCCACACAACTCAGAACCAAGCCGACTTAAACAATGAGCAGCTGAACCATGAACCTGTATGAGAAACTAAACCTACAATGGGAAGGATATAAGAGGCATGAACACCGAGATGCTTAGTAGGGATGCCATGAATAAACCACTAAATCCAATTGTATTTTTCCAAAACAGTCTACTAACACTAGTTTGAAATACAGATATAAAATTAGGGTTTTCACATTTTAAAATAACCAACAGGTTTTTCCAATTTAAAAACCCAAGACTTGCTACATTCCATTTCCAAATTCATTTGTCATTTTATAATTAAAATCCAAAACAAAAATAACCGAAGCTGGGATAGAGTAAAAAATGAAAAAAGTGAAAACAAAAAATAAAATAATGAAATGGAAAATAAACTACCAATGAAAATAATCCATTAACCATTGATGATCCTAAAAATCCCTAGAAGAATGTTGGACATACATAGATTCGGAACCACCTGCATGCATATGGTGAAGCTCTTTTGTCTATAACCAACTGACCTCCCTAACTGACCAATCCAATTAAAAAGCCTGCCTGGCCAAACAACAAATCTAGGGGGACCAACCCTTCTAATCGAGGATGGTCATCAACCGTCACTCAGTAATCTAAAAGATTCCCATGAACCCATGTTGGTTATAATAATGATGTGTAAGTAGGATGGCCCTCGCACGTTTGACTCATCTCACGACACTTTTTTCCCCAAACACAGATGCTTCAAGTGAGTTTACCATAAAGGGTTACCCTAGATAAGAGCGCCCCAAATACTTATATATATGCACACATATCAAAAATAAATAGTCCAAACTGGGGTGTCACATCATTCGGTTATTAAAACCTCTTTATTGAACACTTGGAGTTGTATATTAGGCCTTTATTTTTACATAATCAAATACCTTTCTGATAACATTGCACAAGCTCTTCAAAAAAATATCTATGCCATAATTTTGTATTTAAAAGAAGACTAATTGGCCCTAAAGTTCCATGTTTCAAAGCATTTACATAAAATAGTATACTGATACTATGTTATAATTTGTAAAAAAGAACCCAACATTGCCTTACACCACTCACTTAAAAATATTTATACACTAAAAAATGGGTATATACTCACAGACTTCTTTTCAAATCAATTTAAAGAACCGCATGAAGAGACCCGCAACATTTAAAAAACAAGAACCACTTATAAAACCAAGGATCTGAGAAAAATACCAATTAAAAGAGACGCCCAAAATAATTTCTACAAAAAAAACTATGTTTCTTAAAAATAATCATCATAGGACAAACAATCTCTATAAAATATTTATTCAAGAAAACACCACACATTAAATCCAACAATACCATTTACAGATAAAGGAATTTAATTCCAACCAAGTTGGCAAGTAATTTACATGTGCATAAATAGAGTAGCATCCAAAAATCCATTTTTAATCAAATATCTCACCAAGAAAACACTAACATAAATTAACTATAAATATAATAGAGGTTCAAAACATAATCTATGTTTCAATTAATAAAAAACTACCATTAAATTGATTAAAATTGGGAGAAAGGGCTTGGAATCGCCTACACATAACCGATGAACTATTTCTAAGAAGATTTTATAACTTTTTACCATCATATAAAAACACATCAATGAATAAAATATCATGATTATAAGGGTGAGAATATCATTTATAAATTAAATGAAACCATACAAGTTCCAATAGGAATCATTAGAAAGGGAGAAGCCATGGAAAATCCATCCTCAAACACGGTCATGCCATGATTTATAACTCATACCACAACTTTCCCATATGAAAAAATTTCCATATATATATATATACATCCTTAAACTGATGCACTTGTTCCCCATTCCATAAGGTAACACACACCCAGAAGATACATATATTTATACTTATCCATACCGGGGAAGTTACATGCATGCCTTTGAAACCAAATGCAACTCCCTATGATAGATTCTCGGGACACAAAAACACCACAAATCCCTAATATAAATGTTAATCCAATCTATGAAATCAAGATAAAATTCTAAAAACAACTCTACAAAAATCACAATGTTCACAAGTAAAACCGAATTCAAAATATAATCATTTTTATAAAACATAACTAAAGGAAACACCGAAAAAATCACATCAGTCTATTTTAAAAGATCATATCATATTTTATCAACACCCCAAGTGTATAAACACTTAAAAATAATAAAATAATCACATTAAGGACCAATTTTAAACAATTCAATCAATGTAGAAGCATCATAAATAAGATAGATGAGAATAGCATAGGGATGCTAATTATATTTTAAAAATTATCAAAATAATATTTTCCACATAAAAAACAAATCAACGATGAAACATGAAGACGTGAACACGGAACTTACTCTAAAGATATTTTTAACCAAATCTAAAAATTTAAGATCTCAAAAAAATGATAATTAAGTTCATAACGAAGAATAGAAACATGTTTTAAAACGAAAATAATGAGTTGAAGCATTAATAGAGTTCTCCATAAAATATATATGCAAATTTACCTACTTTAGCACATGTGAATGTGAAAAAACGTCAATGGAAGGATAAACATCGCTCCGCGGACCAAACACATCGTCTTGACACTGAACAAGACACGCGAATATCAAACTGTGACAATAGTGTTTGTTTTACTTGAAGAAAAAAACAAAATTAGATGAAAAAATATACCTAAACTGGAAGAGGAGAGGGTTTTCAGTGATGAAGAGCACATCTTCACCAGTGCATTGCGCAGGCACTGCAAAATATTTCGGGCTGCGATGAAAAACCACTGGATAGGGGGCTTGGGTTCATCATAGGGTAGTTTTGTGCTAGATGACAGGAAGCAGTTGTGGGATTAGTAGGACCGTCGCACGCTATGGGAGTTACAACTAGACGGGAGGCCTCCCGGAGTGCCTGTGAAGGAGGGGTCGAGAGTGGTGAGGTTGAGTTTCCAGAGAAAGGGAAGAAGGGAAGGGATCAGCACACACACGCCTTCGGAGGACCAGGGGAAGGTTAGCATGACTAGGCGGGGTGGAAGACAACTGCATGAGAGGAAGTGGGGCCAGGATGGTGGCGATGGCTGGTGTCCAGTGTGCCGCACCGCGCCGTAAAAAACAGTGGGAAGGGGGGACTCCCCCATGGAATGGAAACATTTTTTAAACATATTTATACTAATAATAATAACAACAATTTAAATAATGAAAAATAACTTCTTTCTCAATAATAATCATAACAATAATAATAATATTAGTAAAAAGATGATAATAATATTATTATTATTAATAACAACAAAATATTATTAATATTAACTAAATTATAATTTAAAATAAGTCTTTTTTTCCTTTATTTTTGTATAATAATAATAATTGGTCAACCATGAAATCTACAACACCGAATGTATAGTCATTGCTAGAGGTGCAGTGAATGTGCACCGACCCGAGTCCCGCAAAAGAAATCGATGTTTTAAAAATGTCAATCCCAAACCCTAACCCAACTCTGTCCAAAATATGTGAGGCTTAGAAAAGAATAAATTAATAGGCCTCTGGGTCGGGGTGTGACACACTTCTTCAGTGGTTATCCTACACTCCCATATCCTAGTTGTAGTGTGACTATGTCAGTGTTTTGTTTCAATGTTTTTGTAATAATGACCTCCTCTGGTGTTGAATGGTTTGATAACTTGTCATTATTATATTAAGACAACAATGATGGTAGTTTTTGTGGCCTTTGTACGTGTATATTAATTATCTAATCATGGGAAATAAAAAGTTAATGTATGGTTCTGAAGGCTTAATAATATGTCACCTTTTTCAATGTTATATATATTCATCAACATTGAATCTATGAAAAATCATTGAATTTTTAAGAGTGGGGTGATTAGAGACTATATAGGGTTAGTATTTTTATAAACCAAACCATTCTAGGAATTTTTGTGTGTGGTAGACTATTAAACAAACTAGAAATTAACCGTTTACATTAAAAAATACTTCAAACTATGTCGTAAAATTTCATAGTATATGATTTGGTTTTAGGGGGTATAGATTGTCCTCAACATATTAAATATATAACATTTGGTGACATTAAAGTAGAATAACCACGTAAAGGTGGTTGAAGATTATATAAGAGAGCTCATTAACTAGATAACGGGGGGGTTCTTGGTTATCCAGATTTAAAGATATTATTAATATCATGGAGTTTGAGACATGGGTCCCCATTGATTAATGATAGGTGAACCCATAATCATTCCTTATGAGCAAGTATACCAAACTGATAGTATCAACCCAATGGTAGAGTATAAAAAAACATTCCTAGGTGACATATTTAGTAGGGTTTTCAATATTTTACGTCTCAAATACACTAATTTCTCAAGTGGATAGTGGTTTTACATATCGTATTTTATAAATATTGAGAAGTACATACTGAGTGAGGACTACACAACTAAAAAGACATTTTTGAAGGTATATAATGTGGAACTTTCTTTTGTTTATCCATTCATATAAAATTATTCTATGTAGTAGATGAAGTGGTTTTCTAGGGTGGTTCCAGATTTTATTGTTGCTCAGGAAGTTATTATTTTGTATCTGAAACTGATAGGGAAATTTAATCTAAATATTCTCCACTTTTTAATTTGAATTCTGGTATTTTGGGCCACCGAATGTGTAGTGGGGTGATGTTTAGTCATTGAGTAAGGCGTTTGTGATTCTATTTTTTCTTGGTATCTATCAGGAAAGGAAAATAAAATTGAAATCAATAATTCGTTGAATGTTAATAAGAATTATACTTGGTGTATGATTTATGATAGTGGATATATATTAATATTGAGGTTAGATAAAAAGGCAAATATATTTTGACCTGTTGGATATTAACATTAGTACCCGTGCCTTAGTGGAATAATATGTCAGAGAAGTTGACATGAGATCGATGAAATTTAATACTTTATAATCATATTTATGTGAGTTAGAAATGTTGAGAAGATATCATTTATTTTTGAATCATCAATTACTTTTACTCAAAAAAACATCCATCAATAATTCTATACATTAGTTTGAAGTAGAATTTTAGCACTGGTGATAAGCTTGTTGAGGGACCATTTTTTGGTTGTGTGTCTATGGATCGTGGTTTTGTTTCATTCTATGTGGTGGAAAAATATTCATGTGATATGGGTTTTGGATATTATGTCATATAAGTGATCAGATAAATAAAATTTATTTTCTATTAGTTATTTAATTTCGATAAACACATGTATTATCTTTATAGATAAAGGAGGGCACTTCTTTACTAAGTGATTAGGTACATTATTTTTGGAGATCATGCCTATGGAGGAAAATTAAGTGCAATTAGTTTAAATTTGATTTATACAAACAAGTTTTTCATAATATTTATATATAATCGACATGGAAAATAGATTTAAAATTTAATTTTTTTAAAAAGAATATAGTAAATAGAACATTATTATTTACTATATCATTTATAGAATAACTGGGGTGAAAAATGAATTTCCATGTTGATTATTTAATAAATAATATGGAAAATTAACTACCAATATTTATTATATTGGTTATTTAATATTAGATGTGAGAAATCTATATTTGACATTTGTTATTGAATAAACAACATGAAATATTGTCTTTTTCTTCCATATTATTTAAAAAATGCTTAAAATAATTATAATTTTTATTAGAGATTGGACCTATTCATTTTTTTTATTTCTTGTAATATAACATGGTTTTATCTCACACACTGAACAAAAACACTTTTATATTCGATCAGTGGCCTTGAATATATTAATTTTTCCTTACATTGAATCAAATCTATTTATCATTAATTATTTGGTTATTATATATTCATTATGAATCAACCACCACCTTCCACTATCAACCATCAGTGAACACCACTCGTTCATTTCTTTATTTGGTGTTTCTTATACCAATTCCGATATAAATATATAGATAAAGATTCTTGTTTCTATATTCCATGAATTGATGTTATTTTTTTATAATTCGAATTTAACATTGATTACACTTTCTCTTTGACTTAGAATCCACAATTTTCTCCCATCATCAACTATTCAATGTGACTTATTTCTATTGTTGTTAAATTATTTTATCTTCCTTATTATGATATGTGATTATGGTTTCAATATTCCATGAATCCACTGTATATGAATATTTACATTTGGATCAAATATTTCATTTATGTTGAATTATCATTCAGTTGGAATCCACTACTACAATTCATCATCACCTGTCATTGGACACCACTTGTGCATTATTCTTATTGGTTTTAACTTATTTTTCGTCATATTTTCTATTAGAATTTAGATATTTTTCATTATTTTTATTTCTAATACATCCATTTTAATTTCATTTATATTTTTAGTTCAAATTTTTTATTGATATATCTTTATCTTAACTTTTTATATTAACAATTCTGATTATTCACATATAATATATATTTTTTAACTATAGATTCATTTTTAGATTATTATTTTATGTTTTTAATTAATTATTGATAATTTAATATATCTAATGTTAAATATTATTTATCATATATGTTTTATTTTATAAAATATATTTTATGTATTTTTTTTGTTATTTAAGAAATTAAATTTGAAAATAAATTTTAAAGGATAATCATTTATTTTAAATTTTAGATCATTGTTATAGATAAAAATGCATTTGTGTAGGCTTTTTTATCTTCAAACAAGTTATTAATATATGGATGGTATCAATGCATTTTTTGAATTTTCTAAATGAACTATTTCAAAAAAAAGACTCATTTTTATATCGTATCCTAAAATGTCAAAATACAAAAAGATGAAATGTATGGAGATCAACAATCAGTAAATTTATTTTGATTTTCAAGATAAAATGTTTTAATGTATTTTAGAAATGGTTCATGATACTGATGTGTTAGAAATTGAGAATGAACAAACATTTGAGAGTCTATACAGTGATCATCAAACACAATTTTATCTAAGTTGTATTGGATTATTTATTTTAAAAATGATTTTATGATTATTTAACATGACAGATAATAAGGGATAGAGTGACATGAAATTTACAATGTTTTTACAATTATTGCAAGAAATTATTCTAAATTATGATGATATTAATTACTCGTATTATAATGTGAATAAAATACTATTCCTAAAGTGTTTTGGGTATAAGAAATTATATAACTTCCCTAGTGACCATGTGGTAACTGTCTATAGTGGACCACAATTTTTTTTTCAACTATCCAATAATGATTCAATTATGGGGAAAGGAATTCTATTCCTTGAGAGTAAAATCACTGACAGATGAAGATATGAATAATTTACATTTATTTTATTTAAATAGAAAAAATATTTATCATCCATATATATCATTTTATATTAATTTTTAATGCAGTATTATCCAAATAAGAATAATATATTGATTCTAATTAGTATAGAAAACAATTTTCCATATTTTTAAGAGCCATTGCATAATTGATTTTTTGGATAAGAAAAATTTAGATGGTTATCATGTAGCCCATGTTTTAACTTGATGACATAGTGTAGGTGAGATATTATTCACTAAAAATACCATAGGAATGATTCAGTAAATAGAATATCATCTCATAATAGTAGTGTATTTGTGTTTTAGATGTAATTAATTTATTGAGTCCCAATAAAAAAAATCCTATATCCAAATCAAGTGCATAATATAGGGTCATTCAAGAAATATTTAAGTTTGATTAAATTAAATTTCATGTTCAACTGATTTAATGAAAATGGGTAATTAGTAAAAATATTTTAATACATGAAAAATTCATAATTACAGTACCTAATATGAATATAATGGAATATACAACTGATTCGTTTATCATGGTAACTTGTGAAATGATTTTATAAATTCATTATAAATCTAAAATGATGTGGTATATAATTTTTCATGAAAGAAGTTGTATATTGATGATTAAAAACATGATAATTCTACTGATTATTATGGAATCAGTTCATTTAAGGGAATATTAACAGATAATATTGATGATAATTTCATATACATGGTTTGTTCAGTAAAAAACAATCATGAGAAAAGAAATTTGGAAAACAATCATTTAGTATTTTCATTATATCTTATGAAACATATATTTATTTCTTGTTTATATTTCTAAATATCATAAAATGATATATATATTAGTTTTATTTCCATTATAAAACCATATATATAATTTATTACTAATATTGTTTATTAATATTTGTTCATTTTTTAGTTTACAATGTTTACCCTTACATAACATGTCTATTTATTTATTTTTTTGAAAAATAATAAACTGAAATAAAATATTTTTAATAAATAAATTTACAAGATTATATTCAAATAATAATATTTTATTAATAAATGGTATAATATGATGGAGTATTTTTATTTGTAACACTCCATATTTGGATTTTTCTAATATGTTTATGCCATTTCATCTCTCATTAAATCTTATACCATTTTAGTTATCTACTTTTAAAAAATATGAATTATAATGTCATTATTTTATTTAAATTTTTGTTGGGATCATTTATCATTTTTTAAATATTTTATAAGTAATATTTTTAATTGAATATTTTTAAAAAAAATTCATTAATATTAAAAATCCAGTTTGGGATGTTTTTCATTACATTATATCAATTATTAAATAATTATCATTTTATCATTTTATTTACCTATAAAAAAATGAAATAATATATCCGTACTATAGATTATGTTTGGTTTGATAATTTTTTATTTTTATTCACTTTTTATATAATAGTTGGAATTTATTATGTGCGTAAAAATTTATTGTTACTTTGATTTTTAGGATAATATAATATCAATCATCTGATCCACTGCATACATATTTAGATGAACAAAGCCGTACTTCAAGGGAGGATCACACACATACTCTTATAGGTGTTCCTCTTTAGTATTGTACACATTAGCCATTTAATTCCAAAAAGGAACACATGAGATCAAGGATTGTTCAACTTGGTACAATAGGTTTACAAACAATTATCAATTTCCCATAGCCATGACCAAAGGATTACAATTTAATTTGATGATATTGATATTTCAATGGGTAAAAATTCAAAAAAATCAAAAAAAAATATCATACTGAAGGATAAAGGAATATTTAGAGTTTTAACTTCTGAATAAAGAATTGTAGAAATAATCTTAATATCAAAATTATAAAACATATTTTTTTCATGATTATATGTTATTATTTTTTATATTATGAAATATTTAGAATAATATAGATTTCACACCTTTTTATCAGATGGTATATTATATAACATATACAAGAGGAGTTGTGAGGTAGTGTTTATCATTGGATTTTAAGAGATAAATGAATTTTAAATCAACCCTCACATCGTATTTAATTTTTTGGAATACATAACATCAATATCCATTTGATATATATCCATTTATAAATGATGATAAAAAGATTCAACATTATGGAATTAAATGATAAGAAATGATTTTGGTAACTGCTATTTTATGTTTTAGATGTTTTTAATATTAATAATCATAATATTAATTTATTTAATATTAATTTATAGTTAGCAATGAGATTTTATCAGAAGATTCAATCAGAAAAATCATACACCCTCATTATTAATTTCTTGGAGGGTACAGATTGTTGGATAAAAAAACGAATGATGATTTTTTTTGGAAAAATTAATAGTTGAGTCCTTAGACTCCATAGTGGTTTACTCTCCTTCCTACAAAATGTATTTAAAATGGAAGAGTGCTTAGATAAGGAAATGAGACAGCTTCTTATTGAATATTTGATGGTTTTATATGATAAACTTTCACAAGGTTTTAATTAATTATGTATTTATGTTAAATAAAATATTTATTTATTTTGAGTAACTACTAATTTTTTGATATTATTATATATTGTATTCTATTAAGGGGAATAGAACATGGTGGTCCTACAAATAATATTGTTGTATTGATATTTGAGCAACCAAAATTTTAATCCTAGAACACCATTGTCATGTATGAGGATACCATGTAGGTGTATCCGTGAAAAAAATGTATAATCAATCAAAACATTCATAAATAGTGGATGATTATAAAATAAAAATGTAATCATTAGATGTTAATGTAAATATATTCATCTGACAGTGGATGTTAGGATCATATCATTAGTATAGTTGATTTTTGAAGATTTCCAATGACAATTTAAGTCTGTAGATCCAACTCATACACCTCCACCTGTTGATCATAGTCATCCACCTCTTGTTACATATCAAACTCCTACACCTACTCCTCTACAACATCACATTTATAATGTTCTATATATTGATTATCCCCATAATGATATTGTTCTATATGAGATGATATATTTTATATTTGATACTATTTATCATCAATTTATGGAGATAAATATTCTTAGTTTGAGTGTACATTATATTATTGAAAGATAATTTAAAATTAATTTTTTTACTAATGAGGTTAGTACATTTTGAAAAGGTATCAACCATTTTATATTTTATAATTATATTATTTGTCAATAAATTTTAATTGAGGTATGTATATATTATTTAGACCATACTGACTAAGAGTTTTCCTAGATGTAAATAAAAGTTATTTATTATTGTTTTGTATTTGGTTTTCATGAGAAGTAATCACCTTACATGGTATTTTTTTTTATCTGTTGAAAAAAATAAATGGGTGAAAATTAATCATGAAATCAAAAAAAAATTTATAAGAAATTTATATGGTTCTGGATTTCTATTATGATGAAGCATTGGAATATAAGTTTTTTTTGACTACTATAATGTTTAAAAAGAAATTTTTGATTGGAGTGAGAATGTGTATGATATTTTTAATTCCTTTATACTACCATTGATGTAGCTTTTATGATCTAGGAGTTCTAATATATCAAAAGTTTTGTAGAAAAATATTTATACAAGCCTTATAAAACAAATGGAGAAAAATTTTTCGTGTCATAGAAATCTAATTGTGGTTTTTGTGTAAATATAAAAGATGTTGAAAAGGTGGAGAGTAATGTAAAAATTACGATGTAATTATAAATATGCTTTTATGATCTTAAATGTTTCCAACATATACAGTGATTCATGATTACAAGAAGAATTTTTCGGAGAAAAAACGTTAGAGAGGTTTGATGTTTCCAATGATAATGTTTGGTGAACTATTTAAGCTAGCCCATTAGACTTTGTGTGCCACCAATCCATCAGAGGAAGATTTTTTTAAGTGAAGATTATTGGGACATGTTAAAAGTTAACTGGGTATTTTGTGAACAATTAATTAGATGAAGATCAATAATTTAGTCAACAATTTCAATTAATTATTATTATTTTGAAAGAGGCCCATGAATTGTTAAAAAAGATGTGGTATTGATTTATTTAAATAGAGTTGTCACAAAAAAAATAGTAATTCAGATACAAATACATCATATACATTCTAACACTGATATGTTATAAAGCGATTTCCATTATTGGATGTTGGATTATTAGTCTGAGGATTTTTGAAAAATTGAAAATAACTTGAAGACGTTTCCTATGAATTTTCAGCAAGATATTTTCTAGGATGGTATTGCATAAGGGGATTTTAAATTATTATGAGGTAATATGTGTGTTTCAGGAATATTTTTTCAATGATTCATGTTTGTTAGTTTGTATTGTGCATCAAAATGATATGTCATTTATTTGTTTTCAAATGGAACAGACCTTTAGAATGAGTACATATTACATGTTATACGACGAAATGATCTCTCTTAATAAGAAAATGATCTCGCTTATCATGAACAACCAATAGAAGTCATGGATTATAAAGATTATGTATTGTGAAACATGTCCACTCAAATGGCTAAATCTATGTAGAGGTATCATGTGATTGAATAAATAATATGGGAATCCAAATTCTTATTAACAAACAAGTATCATAATTTTTTCCATGATAATAATAAAATTTCAAAATAATAATTATTTTATGGAGGGGGATAAATATAACACTTGATGATTTTAATATGTATTTCAGAAAAAATAAATCCTTAGTTTTTTATATAGATTGATACATGAACATAAACCAAAATGAACTGTTAAATATTTCATTATAGTTGAAAATTTTAATAGAAAATATTATATATGAAAAGATAACATGATGAAGCATAACATTTAAGATATCTAAATGAATGAATCCTTAGGTAAATAAAAATACTACAAGGTTTAAATTATCATCATCATGATATGGGAAGAATATATTATCCAAGATGATAACAATATATGAAATAAAAAATTATATAAATATGATAAAGAAGTTTATTATAAAAATTCTGCATTTTGGTGATTACATATTATAATAACTATTAACGAATAATTTGATGAGTTTATTAAATTTAAATAAATAGTAATATTATATTTTCTTGTAAAAAATAATTGTTAAAAGATAAATAATTAACTTTAAGGGGATTATATTAAAATCATTTATGGGTTAAAAGAGACATCATTGAAGGAATTGATTTTTTTAAATGTTGTTCATTTTTATCATATAAATTAAATTTACTACTATTATAGGATGATTATAACAAAATGAATATTTAATTTACATATATAATTACATTAACACTCATTTAATTTGTAATTAATAAAATGTAATATTGTGAAAATGAAATATTTATAATGGATTCTTTTATCATTAATTTTTTTATTAAATAATTTTTTTAACTTAAAATTTTAATTTATCTTATATTGAAAATTTAATTATATTAAATTTATTGAAAAAGTTTAATCTAAATATTCAAATAAGGTATGAGGTTATATTTAGTTTTTGAAAACAATGTTACATAAGAAGAAATTGAGTCTGTTTGGTATTTTTTAAATGAGATTAAATGGTTAAATTATTATGTAAAGGTCTAAAATAACTAATATACTATTTATAAAATCAATAGATAAAGGGTTGAATGACATATATCTGTTGTTTTTCAAATTTCGATTAAATTTCCATGTAAAATGGATGCCTTATGCATTTGAGAATGATTATTTTTCGAATGTTTACTCAAAACTCAAATATAAAAGTACACCTAATTCTCGCTTAACAAACCACACATTTCCATATATAATATATATATTCACTACTCAAATTCCATACCCCAAATAATTTTTATGTATTTTATATCCTCTTGTTCTAAGAATGGAATGTAAATGATTCATTAATAATGATCCTTTTGTTTAATGTTGAGATTCCATCAATGAGGTTAGAGAAAATTAATGGAGATCAACCAGGGTACAAGAAAGTGTATTTCATTGAAATTCCATTAATTGAGATATTGTATATATTCAGCACTATTTTAATTTTTTATGCTGAATATAATAAGCCATGTATAAATTTTCCCATATATTCCATTTAATTATAGAGACATAATATAAATATTATGTTTCTCAATTGATGATATTTTTTATTGAAATGTCACCAATATCATAGGGAATTATTTTAAATAATCACACTGAATATATATATATTATGTATAAATTGTAATTATGATAAAAAATATTCATTATCACTACAACCCCATCTATTTTATTACAATCTAGTTTTTTTGGGTTATTATTTTTTCCCATCATTTCTTATCTCATGGGTTTATAATTCAAACAAAATGATGTTTCTAAGTGGAGTCACACATATATTTTGTTTTTTATTGAGGATCCATTTAACATTATTTCTATGTTATTCAAAAACATTTATATATGTCCTTATCCACACTTATATGATTTAATATGTAAATTTTCTATTTAATTTGGATTTCTTTATAAAAGAGTGAGTAAAATGTATTTACTGTTTTCTAAACGATCACATTTAACTACCGTTTTATTCAATTTTTAATACAAATCAGCCTTTATGATTTAATGGATCTTAAATGAAAATTTTATTAATATTCTTAAAATTTTCCTTAACCTACTGATTTTGATGTTATTTATGTTTAATAAAATTGTAAATAAAAATATAATGCATGTTTCTTCTTATATCCATGAAATTTAATATTTTTTTCCAATTATCTTTTCATTTACATGTCAAATTATTTTAATGTTTCTTATGATTCACCATTTATATTTACTAATGATTCAATCCACCTTATTTCTCTAGATATAATATTCTCATATCATGTGGAAATTTTTTTCACATCTATATAATTATCATTTCTTGTTAATAATATAGTTGAATAATGAATATTTTCATTTTTATGTGGCTCAAAAAGGAAAAATAATCAGTATGTATTGGGTGGAAATATCATTATATCATCATTAATTTTATTTGGTAAAAATTTATATATAATTACATTACTTTTATGCAACCAGGTATTTAACCAAATCAACTTCTAGTCTTTTTCGATTTTGTTTATGGGAATAGGGAGTGAACATAATCCACAATGGGACTCTATCCACTCTATTCATAATAATGGTGACATATCCAAATTCACAATGGCACTCAATCCACTATTTTCATAGTAATTATGTGTGATCTCAAGCCACTATTAGACTCTTCCCAATATGGGTAATTTGTTTTGGAAGTAATCCATTATATATGAAATGATTTAATATGGTTATCTATGTGAGATATTCTTGTAATTTTTTTATGTTATGCCAATTTCCTATATTATTATTTCATTTATCGTTTTTATTGAATAATATTTCGAAACACATATATATCATTCCTTCTGTTTATTAAAAAATCCATTTATTATTAATCAAGATCTATTATCCATGTTTTATTTTGAATGATTTTGTTTTTATATATTCATGTACATTAATTATGTTCTTATAACCACATATTCATCTAATGATCACATTTAATGATATTTATTTTGGTCACCACATACTTATCATTAGAGATCATCTTTCATATGATTCCATTACCAAGGTAATGTGTAAGAGTATTATCTATAATGTTCATAGAAGGTTATATTGTGAGAATATTATTTCTAGGATATCATGAAAAATGGTTTTATAATGAATTACTTAGGGATCTATTCTTCAAATATACTGACCCTATAGGTTATTGTGTATGATTGATAATTTAATTTCATAAATATTTAAATCCAATTATTAATTAGAGGACTCAGGAGTAGGCAGGCCTACTACAGAAATTTTTCTTAATAAAAAAGGAAATACATCAAAAGAGGAGAAGAAAGTGATCAACAAAGACATGTGTACACATCACCACGCGCATCAGAATCAACTAAACTAGACCAAATATTTGGTGTAACAAAGGACCATAATGAGAAAACCTCTATAATCGAATGCTTGTAAAAAGCATCAGCAACCTGATTGGCCTCCCTATAGACATGAGTGACCACCAAACAAATCTACTCCACATGCCTTAGACAGTCATCCCAAGCAGATATCATCCTCCAGGGAACATTTCTTGAACGAGTTCTAAGAATATAAACTGCCAAGGTAGAATCAGATTCCATCCATAGAGTCATCCAACCATGAAACGAAGCATACTAGACAGGCTTAATCATGGCTCATAGCTCCACCTTAATAGCCAAGCCATTCCCAAAAAATAAATAGAAACAGCCTTTCACAAAACCCTTATTGCTGCGGAAAACACCACCGCATCCCGAAGGCCATGGAGCACCTGATGCAGCACCATCCCCATAAATATTAATACATCGAAAGATCGAAGGAATCCACCGAATATACTTCATCATAATCGACTTCTTACACCTACCAGAAACACCCAAACTTCACAGAATAAACAGATCTGAAACATCATTCCACATAACTCCAATCTGAGCCCGTGTAGTAGAAAGGACACAAATATGAAGCTCCCGAATGCCAACAGAAAGAGGCATACTTTAGCCATCAAATAAAAGAGAATTTCGATCACTCCAAATGAAGGAAACTAACAATGAAACTGTAGAGAGGAGCAGAAGTTTCACATGAGAAATAAAATCAGCCAAAGAAATAGAGTCCATCAATTGTCCATAACTCTCCAAGTTCAGTCGACATCAAAAAATATCCTGCAAATAACTCCATAGACAAGATGAAGATCGAAAAGATATAAAAATATGATCAATAGTTTCATCAGCAGCAAGACAACGAAAGAAAACAGATGCAAGAGAAAATCCAGCAATCTGAATCATTCGCTGCAAAGGAAGTCTACATTTCCAAATCCTCCACATAAGCAGATAGTGTGCCAGTGGGATAAAGGCAGAATGAAACATAAGCAACCAAGAAGGAACCAAAAAAGGCTCAGAGCACATGTGTCTATTATCATCCTTCGTGCTGAAATATCCAGTAAGACTGGGTAACCAAATCAAAGTATCCATCTCAGAGTAATGATAACAATCCACCTCAACTTTAAAAGAATCATAAAGAAGCCCCTGATCCATGCTTTTATTATGAAATTCAGCAATAGAAAGATATATCAAAGAAGCGGGGATCACCAAATCCTTAGAAATGGAACATGATAACGAATTAGTCTTCCATCAATTTAATGATGAGTTTCGAGAAACCACCCATTTAGTGGATTGTGAGAGGCTAAAATAAGCATTCTTAATTGAGGGCCATATAAGAAGGGACATAAAAAGAGTACCCATTCGGAAGATTGTATCTAAATCTGTTACACAAGAACTCCTAGGAAAAAATCACTTGAGTTCAGGAGCAACCAGGTAAAATTTTTAATGAGAGATTCATTATAATGCTTAAGATTTCCTCGATTTGGTATCCCCAATTCCAATTCCACTAGTAGAACTAGATGCTATCGAAAAAACCTTATTTCACACACACACACACACATATATGCATATGGGTTTTTATATATACATATGTGTTTCAGATTTATAGGTATGATAATTTCTTCTACTATGTATTAGATGAGATACATTGTCAATGATTTCATGTTATGGCCTGAAAACTATACATAGATATGGATCATCTCCAAATAAACTGTTAAAATTTAATGTCTATGTGAATTTATAGTTTCATTATCACCATATGTTTCTCGTTATTATATTGTTAATTGATATTGGTATTAATATTAGAATAGACACTATCTTATATAATCATGTAAGTGGTCAAGAGGAGACCACATACTACAATGTAATACTGAACCCTTACATGTGTCCCACTAAGAATGTGTGAAGGAAATTTTTTAAATGATCTTTATAAAGGTAATACACCTAAATAAGGGTGATAGTTTCACTTATATTTGGGGAAAATGAGGTATTCCTTTTTTATTTTGTGATAGGTGTCATGATATCTTGTATTTTGTGTGTAAATTTCAATTTCATGATTAGATTCATCCATGGTTGAACTTTTAGTAAATGAAATAATGTAATGTTAAACTTACAGTATCTATGAATTATTTGTTTTTTATTAGTATATGATTTCTTGTGTAGACGAATTTATTCTATTTGATCTGTTTTGTATGGTAATACATATTTATTCCTTGGTATACATTTCTATATTGCCTTATAATTCATACCTACTTCATTGGTAATGAGATATAGACCATGTATAACCAAATCCAAAATTATTTCTAAAATGTGTTGTTATATACCTTGATTAGTTTAATACGTCAATTAAATGGGGAAAAACTATATCCTAATATATTACTATTCAAAAAAATATATTTACACTAGCATGTGAAAATCTTGATGTGTATCTGAGGTATTGTGATGATGTGAATCATGTTCCATTTGGGTATCCAGGTATCTTACTTTACAAAACACAAAAAATGATTTTGTTATATTAATTTTTCTTCCTTGTGTATATGAAATTTTTTATTAAGATTGTTTTGGATCCTATATAATAAAGATACATTTATATAATATTAGGGATAACAGATTTTTAATTTATTCTTGTTATTTCCAAAAAAATAAAGAGTTATTTTTAGGTGAGATATGCATATTTTAGTTATGTGGTTGTTGGAAAAATTAATCATTTTTTCACATTTGTAGGTCCTCATATTCACGCTATAATAGAAATATCAATTTATTAAGATCAAATTATTTTTAAAGAATAAATAATTAATGGATTATTTGATGTATTGTGAAACAATGATACACTATATATAATATAAACCATTAAATGTTAAATGTTTGTACACTTACTATTGTTAATATACGATTTAATTTTTAATATATAATACACATTACGGTTTAAATATTTTCTTGGATACACTACATGAGAATATTATTAAATATAGTAAATTAAATAATATATTTATTTGGATCTAAAGCATGGATATCAAAATAATAATCCACATTTTATGTCTTTTTTTAATTAGAAAAAATTACATTTTTCAATGATTTATTTTCTATCAATTTTATTTTATTGAAATTTTATTGACATTCATGGTTTCATCGATATTATGGTTTTAATGTATCTATAATTAGAGGATTTTAAGAAAATGAAAAAAAAGATGAAACTTATAGATTACTATATTTAGTAATATTTAGAGTATATATACCTGTTCTTCAATGTAGAAACATATGTCATTAAAAATTTCAAATAATTATCAATTTCCACATAGAATTAAATATTCCAAAAATTTCTATAACTATGATTAATAAAATTGTAAATTTATAAAATATGTTATATGTAATACAACATCATAGATACCCTTAATTATACATACAATATATGTTTATTTTTTAATATATACTTTTTAGGTGATGTATTAATTAAACAATTGTATATTTTTATGTTCTCAGTATAATCTAAACAATGATTTTAAATCATTTTGAAATTGAAAAATATATTCATTTATAGATAAATTAGTTATCTATGTTGTGGATAATTATTTATAGAATTATTCAAAGGGTAATTATTTAAAATATATTTTTTGACATTTATACTTAAAAATTGTTGATATGTTTTTCTAGAACAATGATTAAAGCTAAATTTGAAAAAATATTACCTTACAATTTGAGTAAAGAACTAATTAATTACATCAATTATTATAATGGTTATGACATTGATATATTTTATTGTATTTAATGGAGATATTAATTGATATAATATTACTAATTCCCATAAAGATGTATCTATATTTAAAAACATTCATCCCATCCTGAAAAATGATAAATTGATTTCATATTATCATCAAAAAGTAAGAACAAATTAATTTATTCATTGGTGTCATGAATTAATATACAAAATATCATTTTAATAATCCATGAGTCTGGTATGACTATATATGTAAATGAATTTAAAAATGTGTTTCACTAATTGTGAAAAATAAAAATTAATAATAGCTGTAATACATATTTTTAAATTAATGATAAATGTTTCACATATAGGAATGAATTTCACACCCTTTTTTCAAGTATTGTTCTCAAAATGATTAAAAGTTTGTATTTTTAGATTAAAAGTGATATTTTAGTTCTAAATATGAATTACATGCTCAATATAAAATTATATTACTATTTTCAATTATCATTTAACTTTTCCATTTATCATGCATTGGAAGGTTTCATATTAGGTGTGTTTTAGGTTAACAATTGGACAATTTTGCATGTTTATAGGTTCTTCATAGTTGGCGCATGATATTCCCATAATGTTCACCCTCTTAGTGAAAACCAGGCACACCAAGATAGTGATGGTTTTCACGATTAGAACATTATTTAAACATTTTCCCCCATCTGGGAGACACTATTTATCCACATCCACAATGGATCATGAATTCAGGGAATGATATGTCTAACCATTTGTACATATACATCTATCCATGATAATGAATTCTAATTTCTTCTAAAATTGGTTAAAATCTTTCTAAACCCATATTTTGTCCCCAGATTGAGCCTAACTCAACCTAGAATGGCCCAACATTTCATTAATCTCTCAAGGATCAATTTTGGATACTTTAAAACCCTTCCATAGTGTATTGATAGTAGAAAATATTTGATCAATATTTTCCTCATATGTTTCATCTTACCATTATCCATCTCATTATTTGCCATATTTTATCCATTGGTTTTAATTGATCTCTTAGTTGTTGGAGGATATAATACCCAATTTTCAGTTCGTGAATACTAGTTTTATTTTTAGATCTCCATTATCAATATTCTTCATGGGAGTTTCCCATATAGGCCTTTCTTTATCGCGATCCTGTGATATGTGGTAGATGTTTCTATTTATGATTATACTATTTCATTAACATTATATTGATTGATTTGAATTCTAAAATTTTATTTAAATTAAATTTCAGTCAATTGGATTATTAAAAACCCAATTCAAGTGAATTGGGGATTTGAATTTGATTTGTTATGGAAATTGGAAAAAATATCCATTTCCATTGATTTTGAGGGTATTGGTGGGAATTGATTTAAATTTGTGAAATTGAGTTTTGAAATTGATCTCAAATTTTTATTGGAGAAAAAATAATTAATTTTTTTTCATAGAAACCCATTGGTTTTGACCTTTAAAAAGCATGATTTGTTTATTAACCTTTTTTGGTTTGTAAAAGTAAATTAGAATATAAAATTATATTTTGGTCAAATTTTATTTTAAATAGTTTTGAAATAAATTTACCTCGATTAATTGTCTTTTTGAGAACATGAATTCATAGGGAGTTAGTGAGTTATTGGGGAAAAACACACTATGATGGGAAATACCTAACACAATATTGAGGCTTGACAACTCTAATATATACATATTGGCAGATCTTATCCTCAATAAAAGTTTGGTCGTTTTTCATTGACTAGTGTCAATGGGATGTGTTTTCACACTTCCATTTTCATTATACATGTTTTTCGGTATCTAATAACCTAGATCAATCATACCTCATGGAAGATAACTATGTTACTCATTAATGTATTTATATAGATGGAATTTCATGTAAACTGTTTCAAACATGCCTTGTGACCTTATAAGAAATTTTTTATATGAAATATTTGTTAATAATTTTTTTAAAGTATTTTGGTCATTTAAAATTTAAATAATAATTATATTTAACATTATTTTGAACTCTCATTCATAATTTATAAAAAAATGTAGTCTTTATTGGGTTAATTAATTGTGGAATCCTGTCATGGAATCCTTGGTGGAAACCTACTAGGTTTTTTTCTCACACCCTAGTTGTGCCTTTAAGGATATGTTTATTACCTCTAGTGAGGACCATGTAAGGTGAATGAACCACAAGGAGGTGGTAGTTGTATTTTCTCTATGAGTTAAGATATTTGTTCCCATTGGGATTTAGGTTGTTTATCATCTAAATTTCTGGTACATTATTGTTGGTTTTTTTGGATTTTAATATCTGTTTGACTTCTAGAAGAGTTATCACTATTTATTTTTGTCATAAGAAAACTTAGTTTTATTTTTATTCATCTATATTGTTTGTTAGAATTTAATTCCAACATAAATTTTTGTGATGTCTGGTGCCAGTATCCATCTTATGGGGATTAGTAATTTCCTTCTCGCTATATATGTACATGATTTGTAATTACTTTACTAGGGTATCTGGGATAGTACTTGATAATAAAATACTTTCTATAAAATATATTAGTTTTAGGAAATTCACTAAAAATTACTAATGAATAATTTACTAAAATTTAATAATGAAACATATACCATTCTCGAATGTGGACTAGTTTGAATGGATAAGTGCTCATGTCAATAATAAATTTAAAATTAGTATTAGATTTCAAAACATTTCCCACGTGCCGAGAAAAAATGAAAAATTATAATTTTCATAAACACATTAAAAAGGAAAAAATGATTCATTTTTTAAAATCCATAAAGAACCAATTATTTTTATGATATCTAATGTGCTTGAAATTAGTGAAATATGATTTATTTAAATTTAAAACTTATATTTTCAATCCAAATGTGTATCACATATGTAAAAGTAAATATATGGTCTTAGATTATAAATAAATTATATGAAACCATTCTATTACGTATAATTTTTAGAAATGAACATTACATCATTTCCTCATGATTTATGATTATAATGAATAATTTTATGTGTTTTAAATTTACAATTGTTTTTTTAGTTTAAGTTTTTTTATCAAATACTAATAAGAACCCAAATAAATTTGTACTACAAAAAATTTAAAAATAAACATTTTTTTATTTTTGAAATATATGATAAAACCACATGCCATTATGATTCATGGTGTTTTCATAATGAACAAAAATAAAATTATCTATTTTAAGCATAAATTATATTCAAAGGGCTGTTACATACTCAAAACTAAGAAAACACACAAACATTAGTATGAAAAACTATAAATTTTTTATTCATTTATACCCCAAAAAAGTAATCATACATTATTTCAATGTGTTTTGTAGACTATATTACTAAAAAAATTCAATGTAAAAGTGAAAAGTTAGTTTAAAACATGCATCATATGCTCAAAATAAATAAAAAATCATGTAATTATACACAATGACAATGATTTATGATACATTCTTATCCTAAATTAATGAATTAAAAAATTATTTTATGTATGATGGGGTTAAAATGATTGAAAATATTTGATTTCAATTTACGAGATATATATTATTTCAGAATTAAAATTTCATTCGCAAAACTGAGAAAAAATAACAAATTATTAGGAATGTATAAGTAAATGATTACTAATTTATTTATAATATATAATCATAAATCCAATTTCATTCCAAAATGTTGTGGGATATGTAGAAACAATGGATCAAATTTTTTAATGATATCTCGATCAGGATACTACGTGACATTAAGTGATCTTAAATCGTCAATGTATGGAAACTAGCACAATGTTTCTCAATGTTTAGTTAGTGAGACATTTAGCCACGTTGGTTAATTGAACTATAAATAATAGAAACATAGACTATATGATCAGAATTTATGTCATTCTTCAATAACTCAACTTCCATGTGATGTTGAAAAACAAACTCAATGTAGATCTCCACTCCTCATGTAAAAGTACAAGACATGATCTCCAGCCTCCACCTATATAATATCGTGGAACACAATTATTACTAAAAACATCCATATGTAGTAAGAATAAATAATATAGAAATCCATTAGTTCATATAGGTAACCATAAAATAGACCAAAAATCTATATATCCATTATGGATCTCACATAATGCATGACCTTACAACCCTTAATAAAACCCCCACGATTCCAATATAGATGAAATTTACGTAGGTTCATGAATAAAATATGTCTACTCCTTAACATAAATATGTCAAAACATCACAACATGTTAACATTAAAATCATCAATATTGATTGAAATAAATCAAGGTGAGTAATATATTTTCATGTATAACTCCTTTTCAATGGAGAGTCCTTACAAGTATTACATACATCTAGATTTAACTCTAGACATGAGATAACCTTTCTATTTCATCCCCTTATAGATGTTTTAAAAAGACCTAAAATTTTTTATCCCATGCATATATTTTCATCTATAAAAACATACACACTCACACACATGCACATATATATATATATATATATATTTGTTTGTGTGTGTGTATGTGGGAAAATCATTGAAGGCCTTAGTAGAATGTACCATTGGGGGAAAATGAAATTAATTATACAAATCCATCGAAATAATTAAACTCATTCGTCTAGGAATAGGAAAATGGGTATAAAATATTGAGGCATTAAAAGCCTATCAAAGTATTGTGTCTCATAAATTTATCACCTTATCCCCCTAAAAACCTATACAATTATTGTTAGAATACCATTTTATAACTCATATTATGACAACACAACACTATAGGGATACATATTCCAAATCAAACAAGTGAAAATGATGGAATTTACATTTCTGGAAAATAAAAATTGAAAATCATAATATAATAATGTAAAAATATACTCATTAATCATATTCACACAAAAATATGATATAAAAAATTCATAGAAATAAGTCAAAATAAATAATATCTATTTTATCAATCAATCCAAAAAATATATAGTTCATGGGACAATTGTATCCTTATTAACCGTAAATGAAAAAACCTGCCAAGATTAACTCATGAGGTCAACATCAACTTTCAATTCCCAAACCCCCATCCAAACGGCAATAATTTCAGTTTTATTAGTTTCTTTAATGAATTAGTTGAAAAATTGATAAGAGTTATAATAAAGTATTGATCATAAATGTTATATAATTATTTTAACAAGAAATATAAAATTAAATATTTTTTATATTATACTTTTCTATTCCTCCAGATCATCAACTATTTTAGTAGTCTTATATTTCTGAATTATTGTTAAATTTCACTAAATTTTATTAAAATTAATTAAAAAGGAAAAAAACAGGCATTGAATTTATTTATTTAATTACACTAATTAAATTGTTTGATTGATATTTATTATCCATTATTCTAAATTATAGAGGTGAAACATCTGGCTGATGTAGATAAATATTATTTGAAAAAGGACTTATATATGTAATATTTTTATTTATAGGAAGTGGAAGAAATTTATTAACAACTTAGTTTTGTAATATATTAATATTAATACATAATATATTAGACAACCTGGAATGTTTGGAGAACTCCAAAAAATGGGATAATATATAAAATTTTTGGATATTAGTTAAAGATAATAGTAATGGACTAGTATATATAACCTTTTGTGGTATTTTTTAAATTTATCAAATCTAGAATAACCTATTTTGATGTGACATGAAAATACATCCTTTATTGAATATAAAATATGGCCTTACATAATATATTTCTTGTTGATACATAATATCATTGATAACGATATTAAAAAATATAGAAAAAAATGTATCTTTATAGGATATTTGGCCAATACATAAGATATTTTGTGACGAGGATATGGTAAATTTTTATTATTATATATTTTCATAAAAACATTTAGATTATACAAAATTTTGTTTCTATAATAGTGATGTTAGGTTTTAAAAATTTTCATGAAAACAATTATGATTTCATACGTCGTGACATGTTTTATTTTGTATTTATTTATAACGCACAAAACCTATATTATTATAGTTATATTAATATATTTATAAATATTACTATTTATAATTATTTTCATAAAATAATTTTTTTTATGTAAAAAAATTCAACAAAATAATCATACAAAAGAGACATTTATTTGGAATAAAACATTTACAAATTATATCATAAAAATTCTAAATACCACTACTAAATTATATAACACATTGTAAGATCATGTAATGCTACCGGAATACCTCCCATTACCAAAATAAGAAAAATTGTGTATAATTCATCCCTTGGATCTAGCATAATAGGAAATAGAACAACAAGAAGAATAATAAGAATGTAAAGAAAAAGAGAACTATAACACACCATTTTGATGAATTTTTTTGTTGTGGAATTGAATACCCGTAAACATGGATATATATAATAAAAATTAAAACATATTATAAAAATAACAATAATAATTTTTAGTGACCATTGATGTTTTTAACCATTGGTCTATATTTTAATTTTACCATGTGCTGTTTAACAATACAATATAAATTCAAGATAATAATTGAAAGTTATAAAATTAATTTCACATAATGTTTTCTTATTAATTCAATATGATCACCATAAAAATGAATAAAAATTAATTTAAAAATTCCAAATTAGAATAATATAAATAACTTTGTAAATCTAGTAATTAATCTACACAAATTCATAAAAAATTAATGAATGATTTTTTTATGTTATCCTTTTTTAATTTTTTTAAGTTCCCACACATTCGAGAGTAGCCCGTAATTCCAAAAACCCAATGAACTGTGGGGTCACAACAGAAGCATTCATGAGAATCATATACTAGACTAAGAATTGGTGAGATGTGTTTCGTACTCAACATAGGTGGACTAAGTACCAAGAATGTATAGGTTCAACCAATTCCTGTATGACCCATGTTTAAGGTCTATTGTGTGTTGTGTGTTATGTCATTAATGGTTTGCTACCCCTTACCGTACTTATAGGCTGGTTCAAGAAACTATATTGATTGGATATCGGGTGTGTATTTTAAATGCATGATCTAATCTGAGTTATCCATCTCAGAACAAACTAATCATGACCACACGATCCATCCATGTTTCATCTTTATCATCCCCATAATTAACCTGATCATTCCTCATCTTCAAAATTCGTAGTTTTATCCTAGACATTCGATCATGTTACTAACATTTCATGTGATCCCACTTTTTTCCTCAATGATCTTGTTCCCCACCTACTCATGTCGCACAATGGGTCAGTCGTCAAAACACGTTCCTTCTACATTGTTCTTCTTTTATAACATTACAATCTAGTAGGCTTCGACACGTGATGCTTCTTTACTTCTACACCATCAAACCCCTTTGTTATTCATCCATATCCCCACCTGACATTGATTTCAAAATAAACAACATTATAGTTTTTTTAAAAACCAAACCAATAATTAAAATCTAGCTCCTTCAATAATCCACTTGTGTGTGTGTGTGTGTGTATTATCAATCAATAAGAATTAATAAGATGTTTCCCTAATTAACATTTTTAATAAGGATTTTGAAAATTTCATAAATCTGTTAGAATCATTTGTTATTGGAACATTGTATAATATATATGTATGTATATATATATATGTACACACACACACACACATTTATATATATATCTTTATTTTCACATGTATTTATCTATTCCACATCGTATCATGTCCTCGATTTTTCCCTTCTTGATTTCTATAATACTCAATACCTCATTTTATCCAATTACATGTAATGTAATCAATTTTTTTCATGATTGTTTCATTAATATATATATATATATATGTAATTATATACACCAATTCATACCTATATCTTCATTTTCATAATTTTTTATGATAAATAATTAAAAAAAATTCTGTTCATTATAAATAAAACATTCCAATGGATGTTTGTAAGGGATTATTTTCATTTAATTAATTAATCTTTATTTTATGAATATTTACATAAATATGGGTATATATATACATATATGTCACTTCATATTAATAGAATATATAAGATAAGGGTTATTGATTTAAATTTTTATTTCTAAATATTATTTGTCGTAAGGGTATTAATTTTAACAATTTATGCTGTCTTAAAAGATATATATGTGTCTATTTGTGTTTCTCTCTGTATATATAAATATTCAACTACCTATATAAATTTCTATTTTTTAGTATTTATAAGATAAATTATTTGTTTTATATTTTATAATTATTCCCATATAATTTAAGATGATAGTTTATCAAAAGGATTACTTATGTATTGAAAAAATTGTTTTGTGTATAATGTATAATGATTTGTATTTATGTATATACATATATGTATTACAATTTATTTATAATGTGGGATTAATATTTTACACCAAAATATATATAAGAAGACTATAATTTATTTTTATTATATCATTGTATTGTTTATACTTATGTGTATCCATATTTTTAACATGGTAATAATTAACATTTTATGGTCTAATCGTAAAAAAGTTATTATTTGAAGTGATCAATTTTATCTGCATCCCCCGGTATGTCTTCCATAATTATAAGTGACCATTTTCTACCGAATAAGTTACATTACGAGAATTTTAATCCAGTGTGCACACATTTTATTATGCATTTTATTTATAACATAAAAAAAATATTACATGGTATTCCCTAAAAAAGTGTTTTAAAAAATTTGATGAATATACGTATGGAATGCTATTAGAAAATTTATTTTCATTAAAAGAACATAATTTTATGTATTTAAATTTGAAATGTTTTTTAGGATTGAGAATGGAAGGTCCAAAAATATTGATTTAAAAAACTTGAACTTGTATAATGAATGTTATGTTATGTGAACTGAACCCATAAATCTTAAGGGTAATTTTATAAATATGAGTTATTACCTGGGACCTTATTCTTTCGATATGGTCTGTCAAGTATAAAAAATTCCCCTCAGGAAATTATTATTTTCAATAGATGAATACATATGATCTTTTCAAATATAATTATTTTTAAAAAATAATGGTTTCTTAGTTTATATAGTTAGAATAAATATGTAATGAAAACATATTTTCAATTAGCCCTGGATGTTATAAAAAAAATTTAAAAGATTTTTAAAATGTCTTCAAAACACCTTATCAGGATTATTAAATGATCCTCATTTTTTTATTTTTATTTTTGAATAAGCTAAATAGAATTATTTTTGTTGTTTATTTTTCGGTGCAGGAAACATATTGAATAGTTTTACTATGTAATTTAATTTATTTTTATATAGTGTATTTGAAATGTTATATTTGTATCTAATTATTTAGTACCTAGACTAGAAAAATTCCTCCTCCAAATATATTTTTTCAATAAAATAGATATTTCAAATAAAGTAGGAATCGAACATGACCAAAACATCTTACAGTGGGACACATATACAAAATTCAAAACCATTCAACTTATTAATTATTTGAATGAGTCGTCACCATGGGAACCATCACGTTAGCATTAGATACTGTAAATCATGTAGCTGCTACATCGAGAATGGCTCATCAAAATCACACTATATCCATAATCATCATCTATTGCCATCATCACAATGTCGAAATCCACTCAGAACAACATCACCATAACCATAACTTCTAAAGACAACACATCACCGACATGATGCCAACCACTGGCATAGAACCCCTAAAAATTTTCGTCATGAAAGCATCATAACCAAAATAGCACCATCAAAAACCACCTACCATAGATCAGACCTTCCATGTCACCAAAACTACTTCTTTCATTCCCACAAAAATACCATATCCACAATCACTGATAAATAATTCAATCATTAAAAAATCAATACTAGAGAACTTTCATCGTGACACCTTGTCATTACCATCGACGTCCACTCCATAAAAACATTAGAAACAAAAATAACTGAATAAGAAACCCTAATTGACACCTTTATTGAGTGAAAATAAAAAATAACTCTTGAAAAAACTCAAAAACCATTACTGATAACAAATAATTAGAAAAACCATGTAGAACATTCAATCCACACTACAATATATTTGACATATACAAACCAAAATATAGTAACATACAATATATCTATTTGAATAAATGAGGAATTAAAATATATATAATGTTTTTTAGTATCATATTCTTGTACCAACAATTATTTTTACCATCATATATATCCATTGTTATTATTTGTTTAATACTAACATATGTTATACAAATAAATATATTTGTTAATTCGTTATATTAAAATCATTATATTTTTATGAATAACTGGATCTATAGTTGTTAATTATTATTACCAACATTATTTTTATACGTATAAATATGTTACCACTATATATTCTTTACAAATAAAATATTTATAAATATTTTTTTTATCAAACTCATTTAACAATATAATAAACCAATTATATTGATATTTAAAAAAATATTTTGTTAAATATTAGGAATTTGACACACACAATTTGAAACAATATCAAACAAGTATTTTAAATATGTTTTATTTTAAATAAATTATTATATTTTATTTTATAAACAATTTCCAAAAAATTAAAATATACATGATTATTCCCATATAATAATTGTTCATTAAAAAATATTGCAAAAACCCTAAAGGAAAATGTTAAATGAAAACATGATCTCACCTACTACTACTAACCTCCCCAGTCACCCATATTCCCTGATCACCACCCGACCATTATTTCTCACATAGTCGGTATCTCCCCATGTGTACCCTTTTTCATTGGTCACATCCAAATCTTCATCACTTGCATAGTGGAAAACTTCATGTGTCTCCCCTCTTCCACAGTTACCTCCATATCATTGTCACAAGCATATTGATGAACTCTATCTGTGATGACACTCCATGTTCATCAGCATCGACCACACCAACATCTGCACTCAGGATTATCTATCATTGTTCAGACCTTGATGTACAGATGTTTGATTAAACATTTCCTAAATCAACTATACATACTTGTTTTAATGGGGTGGAGCATATACAACAACCCATTTATGATTCAATAGATCGATTTTTGTCCATGTTATCATGTATTAACATCTACTATTGATGTTATAAGTAGTAAAAATCATGTGCATCTTGTGTTCAAATTCAATCCTAGTTAGGGATTCAGTGAAATTGTAATGAAACCAGATTTCTAATTCAAGATTTATTTGTTTTGGTGATTTTTTATTTCTAATTATATGCTTCTCTAAAGAAAATAATTTGATCTTGACATCGAATCAGGTTCTTGTGGATAATTTTTATCCAGTTTCTAATACCCCTATAAGAATTATGCTCCCTTATAAAACTCTTCAGATAAATCATGGATGAGTTGTTTCTGTCATTCCTAGACATTATGAAATGTTTTAGGTTAAAAAAGTGGAAATTTTTCTATTTTCTAATTATGGAGGAACTACATTTTATATGGACAACGATAATGTTCACCATTATTATGGTGACATGATATGCCATTAAATCTTCAAGATTTATCCAAAAAAGTAGCATTAAATGTACATATTCTGTTTACTTTTTTTTACTCTGAAATGATGCTTTGTATTGTTAAATGGGAATAATTTTCTTATGAGTTATTTAACATGGTAATTCAAGCTCAATAAAATTGTTCACTTAGGATAACTAATCATGTAAGAGTAGAATTTGGGTAAACATATTCGATGCGGAAAAATCTGAAATTTCTATCATGATTTTTAGTTTTGGGCTATGAATGTTGATTGAATCCCTCTATAGTACGTCTCATCAAACACACATAGAAACACAATGGTTGTTATCATAAAAGAGTTAAAAACCTTATAAATATCATCATTAATACTAATATATTGTTCACATGAAAATAACATAACATTTTACACATGTAAATTAAATGTTGTACAATGTCATCGATTTGGAATTAGGGAAGGAACCCTTCGATGATTAATGGGTGATTTATTTAAATCTAAATTTACTAGGCTCTATTGTAAGACTCATTATATCTATCAATGCATTTCAAATGAACTAAAATGTTTCCATTTTATAAATTGTAGTAAAACATTCAATCCACATTGAAATTTTACACCTTTAATTAGTTTGGATTGAATGTTTAACAAATGAATAAACCATAAATCATTTAATTTTAAGTGGATTTATTCATTCTTTTATGAATTATGTGTCTTAATTTTCAATCATATTATAATTCATATATTGATGGTAAATTTTAAATACTAAAATAAACTATATCTCATTAATATAACATATAGAGTAATAAATATTAGATACTAAAATAAACTATAACTCATTAATATAAACCACATTTATTTTATAATCACATAAATATATCATTGTGATGGTAAATATATAAATTAAAATCACTATTAATTTCAATCATATTATAATTCATATATTTACCATCACAATGATATATTTATGTGATTATAAAATAAATGTGGTTTATATTAATGAGTTATAGTTTATTTTAGTATTTAATATTTATTACTCTATATGTTATTTGAATTTTATTTTATTTATTATTATATAGTTATGATTTTTTAATTGCTTAAAATCATACGTAATTTACTTTTCAATAATTACATGACTGATATTTTTCAATAAAGTCGGAATAAATGACATGATTATCCTAAATTTTCACATTAAGTCATGTTGCAAGTGGTCCTTCTTGAACTACACATAAAAAACCAGTTACGATTGGAAAACATATCATTCAATGGTAAAATATTTCACCTCCTCTATTTCCCAAAAAACAAATAATGTGTTAAGAGATAATTAATGATCTATCTATAAGTTCTTTTTGTAATGTTACACTATTGTTTGTTAATTACATTATAACATGTTTTTATATTTCTATTCCCAAAGAACATATTATCACATTGAAGCTGATAAACTACATGTGGTAGAATATGTGATTTTGTGTGTGTTAAAAATATAATTAATTGAGGATAACCTCTAATAATATTTACTTTCCTATGAAAAATTATCCCATCCATGTGATTTGAGGTTTTATAGGATTTTCGTGTACCATTGAGGTTGATTTAGGGTTGTCTGGTGTAAAAATATTTATGGTGTGCCTTAACAACTAGAAATATAATTTTCTACATGCTGCTTTTAACATGCATGAGATAAATATTTCCATAGATTTTAATTCTCCCATTCATATATAAGAAGAGGAAATAAATCCATTTATGATGTTCTCTTATCCGAATAGAAATTTCATTTTACTTGATGATTTACAATTTTAATGTGAAATTACTCACAAATTTTAATCCCAATAATTTAGATATCTAAAATAAATGTCACAAGGTTAGTATATTATTATTATTTTGTGTATAATTTTGTTTAACAGTGATGATTAATTAGGAACAGAGATCATTTTTTTGTGAGAAACCATTCCATCTCATATTAATGCAAAAATATTATATTGTTGGTGTTCCATTCTTGGGTATTATGGAATGATATTTTCTTTTTTGGGAATTTTATTATCAACTTCATCTTTTGATTTTACAAATGCTTTTCATTTAGATACAAATGATTAAATTTTAATTCATATTTTATTTTGTTTTCTAAATATTGTAGGAAATTGGAAATGAATGATGTTTCTTATATTCTTTCTAGATGAATTGATGAAGTCTCAAATTCATTCCCATATAACATCATATACGTGGGAAATGTGGTGAAAAACACTAGTATGATTGATATTGATCTTGGAATTAGTAGGCGATACCATGGAAGCGGTATATAAAAGGATGAAATGAATGCTGTATATAATATGATGAAAATTAGTTGAAGAATTATAGGGTGAAGAAGTTGAATAATTAAGAGACCACCTGGTCCACTTGCCCATCGAATTAGATGATAACTCAAAAAAATAATTATCATTCCCATTCCCTTACCCACCGAATTATTTATTTATAATGGATTCACCCACTCCCATGTTGTACTGATCCTTCTCTCTGTTAACCATCAAACCAACTCCCCTTCCTCTATCACAACCAACTAATATATCCCCCAACACAATCAACCCAAAATTACTGAAAATCACTTTATTCGATCCAAATTGAATAGTATGCCTTATCACATCCATCACCCGAAAAACCCACCCTTTTTTAGGGTGGTGGGTCGTGAAGGCACTCCAAGTGAACTCTAATACAAGTTATGGCCTAGGGAACTAAGTAAAAATTGTATTATCTTCATCCACCATCCAAGAAATCTTCTAGGAGGTCCTTTTTCTAAGGATAGTGCGAGTGTATTGGTTTCCTCTATGATTAATGTTCATCCTTCATGGGGTATCATGGTGCATTAAATTGTTTTGTGAACTTCCAGGAACCTCACCTCAATCGATTCTGTATGTCTTCTTCATAATTATCCTACAAAAACGAATGTGTAATGCTTTCATTAAATAAAGTTAACTGCTTACCGTTCACTTTAGCAATGAAATCCACCCACCCTCTCGTATGAAAATGTAATTCATTCATTTTTTCACCCACTTATAAATATTCTAATGTGTTTCGACGAGCCCCCGTGTCATAATGAATCACTAACTACAATAACTAAATTTCCATGCTTTCGTGTCCTCCATATAACTATGGAAAATATCCTCCCAGGATGAGATTATTATAGTAAGTAGTATTTGGCTTCCCCATATGTGTCCTTGTAGTGTTGTAATCATCCCCTGGCATAGGACCAGTGGTTTTTTGTTCTACCCAATCCTCATGTTTTCTTAACATTCTCCCAAGGACGATAGTGTTATCACATCCAATAAACATTATTTAATTTTTAGTGTTGGTAATTATAAATGTATTAGAGTCTGCATATGATACATCCATGAGAAAATATTTTTGTTAATTATTCAAGTATGGTTGTGATTCAAGTTATAGCATAGATGAATCTAAGAATGTACAAAATTCATTGTTATATTTCACTTTTATCCTAGTATTGTTGGTTCCCCTTGAGATCCTTCATTGTCAAGGTGATATTATCTAAAAATGATTTCAATTTTTCCACTGTCATTCTGATGCACTCCAGTTGCTACTCTTTACTACCGAGTCGATATGAGCATCGAAACTCGAGTCCATCCCAAGATAATAAATACTACCATTCTAAAATTCTGGCATCACAATGACCACCCATTAATTTTTTTTATAAATGTGTGCATGTGCTAGTGGGCCTCATCTAGTGAGACAATGATAGGGAATAATTTTCCTCTATCCCTCAATAAATTTTTTCATTTTTTTTACCATGACTCTTTAGCAATAAGAACAAAAAAAAGTGGAGGCCACTTCCTCCCACACGAGGGGAAATCGTAGGCTCATTTCCTACCACAAAAGATAAAAATCCAGGTGCACTCACCTCTTGCATGAATAAAATAACTATGTGTTGTGAGAGAAATAGATAGTTTCACTATCTATCATCAGATGATTTTTGAGGGAGTGGTGAAGGCCATTTTCCTTCACATGGGTTATGAGGTGAATCTGATGAAAGAAGCACTTTTGATTTTTTATGTGAGATGTGACACATAGGAGAGAATAATCTGTGATCGATCAAGGCTATATCTGTATACTGAGATGAAATCCACTAACTAGATATGAATTCTGCTAACTAGGAAGAAGAAACGAGAGGCACGTTTCTGAGGAAGGTGATGGGAAAGAGAAGATGTTGCCTCTTCTACTATGAAGTCATATTACTGGATGTATATCCTCAGGATGAGAACACTCAATAGTTCATGGATGTCATCTAATGTATAGTCACTGCTAATTCCTGCATGATTTTAGATGTAAAAGGAATCAGTGCAATTCACTATAGATGATGGGTGGAAGGGAGGAAAAATGGAGGAAATGGATGCGGTGATGCGACTGCAAGAGGAAGAGACAAGTGGGTGCTCTAGGAATTTTGAGAAAAGTCAAGCCATACCAACTGTAAGATATCCTAAAAAATATTGGTGATAACATGATGTCTTTATATAGTATGATTACAATTATAATAAGAATTATAGGATGATGAATATTGATAATCGTGGGACCGCAGGTCCACTCTCCCATGTCCCCTGGCCGATGACCAAACAAAATAACTACATTTTCATTTTCCTCACCCTCCTCATTATTTATTTATAATGTAATCTCCCAACCCAAGTGTAATAACATGTCTCTATCAATGTTTTTTTACATCTGGGGTTTTTATATTTATTTTTGAATCATTAGGTACGCATTAATATTTATCAGTGATCCCCCAATTTTGAGGGACAATGATTTGAAATAGCATCCTTATAAGAATTTGAAAGACACATGGGAAATGGTATTCACTCATTTCATATTACATATGTTTAATTATGAAAACTGATAATTTTTTCATATATAAAACCCACAATGATTCATTAATGGAAATTTCCCACAATGAAAAACATTTAATAATATTAATGCATCTTATTGAATATATTTAACAAGTTATGGAATTTCGACGTAATGTAATTTTCATGTTTTAGTTAACTAATTATTGGAAATCATATTTTTTTTCATGTTAAATCTTATGATATTATAAGGTTTTTAATAGATCATTCATCCTTTTTCACATGATAAGAAGATTCTAAATGATGGGGCCTTCCCTATTGAATGCATTGAGGTAATCCCTGAGAGGTTCACAAAACACATCATTGGGAAATTGTGAAGCAGTAACTAGTTATAGATGGATGGTATTTAGGCAGTAAAAAATATCATAAACTGGAAGCTAGGAAATATTTCCATGAAGGGCATTCTGACAATCAACAACCAGCATATATTTAATGCTGCTGGATCGGATTTTAAATCTTTTGGAATATATAAAATGAAAGTATCTTATTGTTTTTTGTCTTATTCATTGAAATATAGTTGACAATTTCGGTGTGTGGGTTATGTTCGGGTCAGGTTGAATGTTCAGTAAACTACTTTGTCCACAACCTAAACATGAAGCATTTTATTAAACTATTTAACCGCACATAACCCGTTTACAAATGGGTGAACCTGAACACAACTCATATAATTATTTTAATTAAAATAAAATCACTCCCAACTCAATTAAGCTGAACAACCTACATAATCAGATCCATCATTCCCAAATTAACAACATAATAATTATATTTGTAAAAGGTTATTAGGTGATGTCATTAATGATTTTTCAACCTGTACATGACCCCGATATTATTCGGGTCAAATGAGTTGACCCTATTGCAATCTAAACTTATTTTTACTCATCCTATATCCATTTAACTCTTGCGGGGTCATCAATTATCAATACATATCTATTATATTAAATACATGGTTTAAAAGGTTAGGGTGGATTAAGAGGGGATGTTTATCAAAAGGCATACGTGGAATTATTATTCTCGAGGGAAATGTATGATGCATTTATGGAGAAGTGAATAGTGCATCCTCAGATGACATGCTTTGCAGTAAAAAAACATACAAAGAGTCTATAGAATGTAGGTCGTGGTGATATAGACAATGTGACAATGGGAGTTTTCCTAGTGAAAGTGATAATCCAACCCACCGTGGATTATCCAGTGAGCTTCAGGGTTTGGGAAGATGATTCATTTTAAATTTGGAAAAAGGGGTGGGATCTCGATGATATCCTAAGGCCAATCCATCCAAGAAATTTCTCCAATAGTTTAGTGATTTTATCTCACATTTAAGCAATTCTATACAATTCTTCATAAATAAGCTTGTTTCTTGTTTGGTGCAAGATAATGTTTATTGGTTTTTGTGATCTTTGTGGACAGTGATTACATCCATGAAAACATGTTTTTTTACAATCTCAGAATTCTGTAATCAATTCAATGAGTGGGTTATTTTTCATTGTTGGTAGAAACCCATTTTCATAAAGGGACTGTTAGACATCATTTTTTGAAAATTATTTATTTTAATTTTTTTTAGTAGATTTAAAACATGTGATTTTCTTGTTCGGAAAATGCACTCAATTATTGAGTATTATTATTAATCAAAATAGATTCATTTGGGGAAATTATCATAAGTGGTATGTCTAATAATATGTTTTTATTAAGATTTTTCAAATTTATTTTAAGGGATCTAGATACACTTTTCAAGAATCTATATTCAATATTTGTTTTTGATACAAGAAGTTTTCAATAATAGATGTTAATGGGATCTTATTGTTACTTATTTCATTTAATAAATCATTAATAATTGATTCATTTATTTTTGACACTTATTTATTTCCCATATATATATAATAATTTTAAATATTTTATTATATGACTATTTATTTAAAATATATCATATTTTTACTATAGTTGTTATGTTTCCTTTGACTAAAATGTTTTTTTAACAATTTCAAATCCAAATAATTTTATATTATTTAAAATAGAAGAATAACTATTTCATTTAATATTAATTTCAAAAAAATGATTTCATTAATTATGATAGTGAATATGAAATGTACCACATGTCATGATCATGAATGGTGTATCCTTATCCATGGAGATGTTGGCAATCATTACATGTAATGGTGATTAATTCTATAATATTATAGATTTCCATTGGCCACATGATTTATGGTACTCAGAATTTCCGAATCTACAGACATTTTTAGGAACATGGTTATTTTATATATATTTATATTAATGATTATGATGTATAAAATTCCTTCGTAATTTGTTGTACATATTGAATCATAGATGATTTTTATAATACATAATGATTTGTGGTGATTTTTTCTGTCTAATCATTCTTATATTAATGTTGAAACATGTTTGGGTAATATTTTGTTCATATAATGTTTATGTATTTGGATTAATTTTGGAGGATCTATAGGATAGGGTGAAATAAAAAATTTGTGCATACCAGTAAGAGGGTGGAGAAAATAATGGATGTGAATGTTGAAGGATGAAAACCCAACATCTACATCATTTTTTCCAAGGCATGGTTGACTACATATAAACATGAATTAATGACCCCTATGATTGTTTTCATGTCGTCACTAAGATAGTGAATTTTAGGTGGGTACTACTCTACTGATATGAACCATGATAGTGACCACAGATATGTGAGGGAATCATATTGAGGATGAGGTTTTGTCATGTTACATTTTAAATTCATTGAGAGGTTGAATATTATAAACATGTATGTAAACTGTCTTTTTGGAGCATCATGACCTTTCTTAGATATTGAAAATGTTTTTAAATTATTTTGGAATACGATTCTAGAAATAATGCGTCAATTTGACATTCAAATTATTCAATATTATAATTATTATATAATAAATATACTCTATATAATTAGAATAATAAATATAATATAAAATTGGATCCAAAAATATTAAAATATCTATACATAATATATTATTTAAAATATAATTTAAAAATATATATTAATTGTTGGTATTCTATATAAATTTTTGTAATAATATCAATAGAAAAATCAGTCACAAAATATTTTTACCAACACATATATTGTATGTTGGTATTATTATTGTTGCAACAAAACTATATTATCTATCATAACAACATTTAGCGACAGAGTTTTCATCAACAATTTGGTGACATAAAAATATGTGTTGGTAAAACACTATACAAATAAAAAATGAAAAATTTCAATCAAATTTGGAAAATTATTATTGTTTTGTAGTTCAGTATCTAACATTATAAGAGAATACTGACTTAGGATGCACCAGGAGTACCAACACAATCTTACCATAGATCCTGAAAGCTCAAAGAAGCCACCGAACAAGATCCAACTATCAGAGGGGTTGAGGAATGCGAGGTCAGAGAATGGATTTGAGTGATAGGGGACTCTGAGAACCACTATCATTAAAAAAACCCAAATTATTCATAAAAAAAATTAATAGAGTCTATTAGCGCTGAAATCTAGTCATATGTTGAAACAAAAACCGAAATTCAAATTGTAACCACCACACCAGCTCCGACCAAGAGAGTTTTATTGTCACATGCGGCCAGATCAGGGTTACCGGAATCTAGAACTTCAATAGAACACAACCATCGATGGGAAGAAATGAATAACAAATATAACTATTTAAGCATGTTATCTTATGTAATAATTGTATTCTAAAAAATTTTAGATGGAAGGAAGAACATATCATATAAATTGTTTGTCCCTACATGATTAATTACATGAAAATATAATTTTAATGTAATTTTTGGATTATTATGAAACATTTTGGATCTTTCGATTATTATAGGAATGACCTATGTAATTTAAAAAAATTATAATGAAACTAAGAAAATAATCCTGTTTTCTTAAGTAAAATTTCATTTCATAAAATGCAAAAATGGAAGGAAGAAGGTCTCAAAAAATTATATATCCCTTTTTGATGAATTGCATCAAAATATAATTTTATTGTAATGTTTTGATGATTAAGAACCATTTTATAACCATCAATTATCTTATAAATTACTATACCAAAAAACAAATACTCCTGATGTACACTGACTCTATCATGGATCGGGTTTTTTCTATTATGTAATCATGAATGCACAACATCCTTTATATGAATGACATGAATATATTATTGTTGGTATTTATTAATTTTTTTCTCTATATGAACAATTTAAATCCTTATTGTAACTTTTGGAAGATATAATGTTCATTGACCCTTGCACTTCCTAACTGTGTCATGTTTTGTGAGTCAGTTGATATTTGAGGCTCAAGGACATTTATGATTTATAAGCCGAGATAGATAGGTTATATTATATATGTTAAGGATACTTAGACATTAAAAATATTTAAACACATCATGCCTCGGTCTCAAGAACCTACCATTTTATAAATGATTTTTACCCTTGTTTCTCTTGTTGTGGTGGTTTGAAAGAAGTTGGGGATCATGAAACGACTGAAATGATCATTTTGACTTGTATAAAACAAATTTTTCATGAGTGTCACCAAAAATAGGGATTTTGGTGATGGTTTGAATTAATATTTTCAATTAAATTTTGATAAATATTAATGAAAATTTAATCATATATGTAGGAAGAAAAATTTTGATGTCCAAACAAATAAGAATGTGAGAATGCTTGTAAAATTTAATTGTGAGGGATCATTTCTCTTGCTTGGAGAGTATGACCACCCAAACCCATATTTTAAAAGTTATATTAATATAATTGTTATTTTTTGACATTTTTTTATTTTATGAAAACCAATTTATTTAATTAAATCAAATTCAATATAATGAGAGCACATGAGAAACGTTTTTTATTAATTAAACATAACAACATTATAGAATTACATGAAAAAAGGACAAAAAAATATAGAAAACTCATTTATATCCTAATTAATGCCACAAGAAGACCTCCCATCAGCACAATAGGACCTATTGTGTTTCCATAATCTCTTGGATCTAACACAATTATAAATAAAATAGCATAATTAGTAATATGAATGCTAAGAACAGGAGAAATGTATTACACCAAATTGGAAAACAAAATTTATGTTCCTTTTAAAACATATGAACATGGAAATGAATTTTTTTGGGGACCCTTGTAAAAAATATTGCTGTTAGAATTTATTGTGACTTTTTATGCTTTTAACAATTAGGTTTTATTTTAATTTTATATTATTTTGTTTTATTCTTTTGAAAATAATTCAATGTGGAATATGAAAATAATAAAATTATTGACATATATTGTTTTAATTAATAATTAGATATTTAACATTATAATTTGATGAAAATAAATTTCATAATTGAAAATAATAATAGCATGATGAACCTTTTAAATCATTTAATTAATCTATATATGGCCACAAAAATAATTATAAATGAATTTTCATATATTTATGATTTTTTTTATAAATAATAATGAAGTTCCAACACATCCGAGAGAATCGTGTAAGGCCAAGACCCCAAGGTCCCGTGGGGGAACAATACACACCTTCTTGATAAATGCAGTCCATACCAAGCATTAGTGGGCCTAGTATTGGACCATGCTTAGGTGGAATAAGTAGTAGTCAAGGAATAAGTTTTTCCAATTCTTGAACAACCCATGTATAAGGCCGCCTATGGGGTGTTTATTGTGTCATCGCAGGTTTATTACCTGTATCCATACTTATAAGGTGATTATATAAATAGAATGGTTTTGATGCCGCACACATTTGTTAAAAAAATATCTAATATGAGTCATCTATCTTTTCCCGAGATAATCTTGACCACATGATATAGCTACATTTATTATTGGTCGTCCCCATCATTCACCAATTCAGTACTCCTTTATAAAATTCTAGGGTTGTATTCTAGACTTCCAATCATATTACCTTCAATCTGGTGCAGCCTTATTTCTTCTTGGTTGATAACACACTGAACCTGTTTACATCGCATAGTGGGTCAGCTTCTAGAACTATTTTATCCTTCACTGGACTTCTTCCTCAACCATTAAAACCATCAGGCATTGAGCTGTGATGCTCAATCCTTCTCCAACATCAAAATCCTCCTAATATCTATCCATGGCCTCGTCAATTTTCGATTTCCATAGTAACATCATGTTTTTTTAAAAAAAACTGAAACAATGACTAAATAATTTCTTTTTAAAAAAGCCACTTATATATATATATATATATATTCACATAACATAAATTGTTTAAAATTTTATGCTAACTAAAATGTTGGTTTAGTAATGCTTTAGTAAATTTTGGAAATTATTTTGAATCCTTGCTAATGGAAATATCGAATATAATATATATATATATATATATATACATATTTTAACACCTAAGTATATAATTGTCATCCTCATATGTCCTCCATTTTCTCTTCTAAAATTCGAGAAGCATCAATCCCTCGTTTGATCCAATTGCAAGTAATGGATTCAATTTGTTTCATGTTTGATTTGATACATATATATATATATACAACCGTATAGATACCTACATCATTTCATTATGAAAATTTCATGATAATTTTTTTTTTAAATTTATATTCCGTAGAAATTCCTCTTTCACATGGATTTATTTAAGGGTTTATTTTCATTTAATCAAATCATCTTTTTTTTGTAAATATTTTGATATATATGTGTATATATATGTTTATATAAAAATATATGACCACATATTTTTAGAGTATATATGACAAGGGTTTTTTATTTATAATTATTATGGGTTGTAAGGGTTTTAATAGTAAAAATTTATATATTTTACAATTATATAGATATGTGTGTCTGTGTGTGTGTGTGAATGTGTGTATTCGTATTAATATTCATGTATAACGTACTATTTTTTAAAATTTATATGATAAACGTTTTGTTTAAATTTTTTACCTAAGCATATATATTGTAAGAGAACTATTTATCAAATTTATTTATTATGTTTTCAAGACACGATTCTATGAATAATGTACAATAATTTTTATTTACTTATATACCTGTATATATAACAATTTATTTAAAAATATGAATAAATAATTTAATACTAAATATATTTATAATGATTAGAATTTAATTTTTTCTATCATTTTATAGTTTATATTTTTGTGTAACCTTATTTTTAAAATGATAATAGTTATCATTTTATATGACAATCCTAAAAAATTGATTATTTCATTTGTGAAATTGTGTATTGTCATCCGGTATGTCATGCATTATTATGTATGACAATTATCTAACTTATAAGTGGAATTCCAAGTCTTTTAATCAAGAATTCATATATATTTTATTATGATTTTATTTTATATCTTTAATCTATGTATTTAATTTTTTACGCATTGTATTCTCATAAATAAGGTTTTAGAAAATTTCAAGATTATGTTAATGACATGTTATGAGAAGGGTTATTTTCGTTAAAATAATTTTTTATATATATGTATTTTTGAAATTTTCTGGGTTAGGATTCAAAAATTTAGGTCTACTAAAATTGTTTTAAAAAACTAGACCTAGTATAATGAATGTTATATTGTGGGGAGTGAAACCATTATTCATAAAGGGATTTGTTCCATATGAGTCATGACTAGCGGCCTTGTGTTTTCTTATTGGTCTAAAAATTATAACAAATAACCTACTAAAAATTAGTAATTTAAATGGAAGAATCCTTATGATACTTTAAATTAATTTTTTTTGAGAAAATAATGGTTTCTTAATTTTATTATTTAGCATAAAGTCATTATGAAAACCTATATTCATGTAGTTATGCTTATTTCAAGAATGTGTACTAATATAATTTATTATCATTTTGAAATCCTCTTACTACAGATATTAAAATCCCATTAAAAATATTAAAATTCATTTTTTATAGGTTCATTATAATTATTTGTGATATATTTTTCTATGAATACATAGTTTACCAAAGACAATTTTTTCAATTGATTTCATTTTTTACAGTTTAGTTGAAAACTAATATTTGTATCTAATTATACAAAACCAAGAATAGAAATGTTCCTGAATTGTGTAATGAGTATTTTAGTTGTCTATTTTGTTTTATAGAAAAATAATATAGCATATTTGATCATCAAATCCAAAATCATGTGCTCAGGTCGTTAGATGAAGAGAGGAGAATGAGAAACTATATTGTGATATATTATGTTTCATCATTGAATGTGCTTAAAATTTTAGGGTATTTAATATATTTTCATTATTTTATTCAATGTCTATATTAAATTTTAGGGGGATGATATTTCTATTTAGGGAAAATGAAATCCTCATGACCTACTTTTGAGAAAAGATAAAGAGAAATAAATTAAAGCTAAATATTTTTTGGGAACCTTAAATCTTGAAGAATATATCCCAATTAAATAGGGATGTAATATCATCGATTCAAAATTAAAATGAATAAATAAATTATTTACAGAAATAGGATAATTATAGAAATGTATAGTGGAATTATAGGCTATATGGGGAGTATTTAGTTATCATTGATGCATGTGTGAATTATTCTATATTTTTTTTCCTTAATATAGAAAAAGAATTCCCATTGGGATTTTCCATAGTGATATAATATCATTGTATTATTTAGTTATAATTTATTCGTCTTCAAACTATTAGGAATTTGTATTGATAAAACAATTATAATATCTAGGCAGCTCCTTTAATTTTCATTCAAACATTTTGTGATTGATAAATAAGTTGTGGGTTATTATATTGATCAATTGATAATAAAAATTGTGAATCATTTTATGTACTATGAAAATAATAAAACTACTAATAGAACCCTAGACAATTCTTTATCACTTTTTATATTCTAATCAACATCTACTATAAATAGTTCAAAAAATATACCCATCACTAAACATCACCACCGTATGTTAGTTAAAAATAAAAAATAAATTTTAAAATCCATCTCTTGAGAAAACCTAATTTCTACTATACTATATAAATAAATAATCGGTTTTAACAAAAAAAATTACTCCCATATTAATTGTGTCAAAAAATCTATAATTTTTTTGGGGATAGGGTGTAAATATTTAGTACCATTTAAAATTATATGAATAGATCTTTTATTTATTGACTCTTCTCTACTGATCTTCATATTGCGAGGTCCATATAAAAACTTTAAACCTAGAAGACCATTGCTCTTGGTCATTTTATAATGATGGAAAAGATACAAGAGATCACATCACTAATGATCGATCCATTTTTTAGTCATGGATAACTAGATAAATAAATGGTTCCTTTATTACATTGGTATTTAAACATTGTACATGAAAAATATACAACTTGTAAATTATTCAAATATTTTATCTTCACATAATGGGAATCGAGAAAAAATAGAACGGTGAACATAAATGCTCAGTAAGGGTAATATAAGACAATAATAAATGAAGAACAATTAGTAAGACAATTATATTATAGAACAGTAAATTAACTATAAAACACATTATATTATTACACTAAAAATTAAAATATAACCATTGGTTCTATCATAATGAAAACATCATAGAATGTAATAACTAATTTATGAATTAAGATACATGATTATTTGTTAGAATTCATATATTTAGAACACGATCCATTATAATATCATTACGGTTTAACTATGTGGGTACAAACCCATATAATTATTTATAGAAACAAACATAAAGGGTTTTGCACCAACACTTTTGTCTCATGTGACTGGTCTATGCAACGATGGGCTATAACGGGTGCACCCTTCACTAAAGGTATAATGAATTATTCATACATAGAATCAATTGATGAAAATAACAACTTATCAATATAACACTATTGAGTATAATATTTAAAAAAGTAACTTTAAATAGATAAATATACATTTAAATTATAATACATAAAATGTTTTGAGGAAAATAATCATAAAACATTCTGAAGTGTCCCATACAACATTGAAAAATTTAAATCACAATCACTATGAAGGAATAACATTAAATTAAACATAGAATATTATAAAAATACAAATACTCATGAAATAATATGACAAGTATGGTTCATACACCATTCAAAAGTAATTTGTGTTGAAGAATTCAAAAATCTCAAAGATGTAAAAAATTGGATGAGAAAACCCTTCTAACCTTGGAAAGATGTTTTTTTCCGAAAAGTAATTTTATTTGTCAAAAAAATAGATTTTAATGATGTATATATTATAAAAAAATCAATGTAAAATGAAATTATTTTTGGCACATGAATGATGTCCTACATATAAAAAGTGATTTTAATAGAATTTACAATTGGGCCTCATTAGTGCAGTTTAAGGAAAATATTACCGGGTACTTAAAATGAAAATTGATTAACTGGTTTTATAAAACAAGAAATGTTGAAATATATATTTTTTTGATAAAATTTTATATTTTATGATAATAATTTTATATTAAACTATATTTTTGGTGCAACCTGAAAATGGGTAATAATTAGGAACATCCCTTTAACCAGGTTTCCTTATCTGGTGGAATTAAAAATAAAACCATATAAATCATTCATGTACCCATAATTGAAAAATAAAATTATATAAATAAATGGGTAGAGTATATATAAATGAAATAATAAATAAATATATACAACTATTGATGGACTATAATATTGTAAAGAGAGAAAAAGTTTAATCCGAATGAAAAATTCATGTTTGGGGATAATCCCTTAATATATGTTAAAATGATTTCTCCATGTGATCATAATTTCACGTAAAATAAGATTAAATTAATTAATTAAATAATTAGTATACTTTTCTTCATGTATTGGGCCTATTAAAATTTTCTTTTTATCATTTATGTATATTTTTAATAGTTATAAAATATAATTGTATCATTCGGGGGAGTTCATTTCCTTGGTTTTCATGATTCATTTACTTGTATAAATTTGTAGAAAAGAATGTAAAATTACAATATAATTCTAAAAATGAAATTATATTTTATTAATGAAATTCAATAATATTTAATGTTAATATATTTCCTTTTTTTATATGGTATACGGATAAATTGTAGGATTATATGTTAATGAAAATAATTTAGATTAATTTTTTGTTGTTCGATCATCATGAACTGGTTTGGTTTTATTAATTAATATTTTGTAATTATATTTGTTAAACAAAATACATTATTCGTTATAAATATCATATAATTTTTTTAACTATAAAAATTATTGTTTTATAATCCACGAATGCGGAATTGTAAAATTAAAAAACCTCTTTTAAAAAGGTTGTAAATTTGCACCTCACGAACGTTGCATTCGTTTTTAGAATAAAATATAGATAAAAAGAGACTTGATAGTAAATTTCCTATTGAAATAATAATATTAAAATATATATAATATAAATTTTTTATGCATATTGTTTTGTAAGAGGTGTTCAGGAGAGCATACGGAAGAAAAAGTAATTGGAAGGAAACTGAAACAATATGAAAGAGGTGTTACAACTTGAAATATTCTCCTTCAGATCCTTCTTATGGGACTTGGGTTTTTTGATTTAGAAGACAAATGGCTCATTTAAATTGGGTATTTAAATGGGAATATTAATGTTATATAATTAGACATGATTAAAGGATTTTAAGGTGTGAGGAGAATAGGTGGTGAGGGGTTTTATTTATAGTGGAGGTGATGAGTTTATTTTATTATTCTATTCATTATTTTATTATTTTGGATCATGAAAATAAATTTTCATGATTCTGTGAGAAAATCAAGTAAATATAGTTTTATACATTGAGATTATCATTCTTACCCCAATGATATCTAATGGAATCATTTTTTATACTATAAATTACCTTATTTTAATATCCACAAAAAATAACTATTTTACAAAATCAGAGAAAAACTAACCATAACCCATTTTGGGTGTATAATTATAAAATGAACTTAATTATATGAAAAAAATATAAATAAGATAAATTTAATTTTTAATTAAAATCATAATTTATTAGAAAAATATCGACTTTAAAATTAATACCGGTTTTATGACGCTATGAAAAATTAATTGTGGTCCCATAAAATCATGATAAAATCATAATAAAAAAATATTAATTTATTAATATAATGAATTGACAATAAATTTTATTTTTAATATTTATTTTAATTACAAAATTGTTAGCAAACAATTCTGTTTCACAAAAATAGTAATAGTTAGTGTATCATTTTTTAAACATTTATTTACATATTCCAGGATATAAATATATTTTATTCTATTTCATAAGATATAAAAATAATATTTCTTCTTCCAAATTTTCTATCATTATTCAAAACATAAATATAAGATTAATATAATGAAAATAATAGTTTTAATAAAATTGGGATTTTTCACTAATTCACTAGAAAATAAATATTTCCAAAAAAATACAAAAATATCTTCCAATGATAATTTTGAAATTATTAATTTGAAAATGAATTTTAAATTGATAAATATATTTTATATGTCACATCCATGAATTTTTGTAATGTTAATTTTAATCTACATTATATTCATTGTTTGATTGAGGGGGGTTCTAATGAATTATTTGATAAAATAGTTGTTTTTTAAGATTGTGGAAAAACCGTGAGGCCATTACCGGTTTTAACAGAAAAAATTTGTCTCTTTTATAACACCTCTAATTTAAAAACATTTCACCCGTTAAACTTCTAAATGGGCCTTTAATAACATATTCAAACCACTATATCCATTTTACCCCTTATGAAGTTATAACCATAGTTTATATGTGTGATTTATTCAGGCATATGGCTAACCCATGAGCCCATTTTTAGTATTATGGAAATAATTTTTTTTATATCTCAAACATTAATTTAACATTTTTTGGTCATTCCACCTTTTACTCTATACCAAAATTCATAGGCACACACCCATGTTTATTTTTCCATCTTTGGAGCACATCTTCATCTTGGATTAGGGTGATTTTTCCCAAGGTTTCTCATATCATATAAATTTGAAAAGATAATTTGATTCATTCATAAATGACTTAGTTTTTACTCTTTTCCCATATTTCAGTCCCCAATTGACCTCCAAAACCCTTTTTAAATTTCCTATTCAATATTTTCTTCTTGGAGATTCAACTATTGGGGTATTACGGTGATTAATTCAATGTTTCCCAAGTATGATAATTCCGCTCATGTTCCTTCCATTTTTATAGGGTTTCTCCCATCCTTATTGAAGTTCCAAATTTCTAGAACCTTGGTCCTCAAACATATGGTGTTTGGGTTTTTTAGTATAATTGTGTGGATTTTTGGTTCAATTTCACTCCCTTGTGGGGCAACGGTGGTGTAGTAGATGTTTCGCCCATGGATTTGAGGGTTTTGACATCTCAGTATGTGGTCACAAGTGTAAGAATGTTTTCATGAGTAATATTTTCCTGATTTATATTTATTTTTTATTACTCTTATATTTTTTTTATTGTGAAAAATGGTTTTGGTAGCATCGGTAATTGATTGATTTTAAAATTGATTTTGTGTGAAAAATTGAGTTGCTTAATGTGTGTTCCATTTTGTATCAATTGGTTTTGTTTTATGGTTAATGAAATGATTTTTTTAATGGTCTTAGGGATTCCAATTATGATGGGGAGTGAGGTTGGAAAGCAATTCATTTTAATGGAAGGTTTGTTGATGGATTTTAGGTACAAATCATGGTCATACATTTTGAAATTGTTTTATGAAATTTCTAACGGGTTTATTGAATAACAAAAATTGTGAAATGTGTGGTTAGATACTATTTGAAGTGTGTATAACAAGAACTTGTATTCTTATGTGTAAATATAATTGATGGAATGTGGAAAATTGATTGAGCATCAAGAGGGAAACTCGAGTATCTAGGTGGGCGGACATGTACTACTACGCTAGTGACCAAGAGTGGTTTTTCCCTATTTCACATAGAATGTATGACATTGAAAAAACTAAAAAAACTATAATTGTGATTGTTGGGGACCATTGGGTTAAGGGTATGTTCACTGCTAGTGTCTCATGCATGAGAAAATATATTTATATGGTTACTTTCACACTAATATATGATGTAACATGGGATCAAAACTAACTAGTTCTTAGGGTTGTTCCCATGTTTAGTGATTATTTTCTATTTGGTATTTATCATTGGCTTATGTTGTGTTAGGATGGATAAATTTAGTTTCTTAAATGATCTCATGATTAGGGATCATTGGCTATTTGGTATTTATCTTTGGCTTGTGGTGTGTTTGGATGAAAACATCCATTGCCTTACATGTTTTATTTAAATGTATTCATTTATAATGTTACCCACTTGGAAAATTTTTTTCACTTAATGGTTTCATTCTTTAGAAATCATTGTCACAATTTCATGTTATAAAAAATAGAAATATTTTAGATATATGATGTTTATAAGATGGAATATGTTTCAGTGGTATCATATTGGGCTTATGATCAAACACTATAGACACCTTTTTGTGAGAGTATACATGATTATGTTTGACATTGTTTAGGGAAAGGCCTTTGGAGACATTGGTTCTGGTTGTTAATTTCCACCGTGATGCGACGCTGTGGAGAAAATTCTTGGGCGATGATCCATTGTCGTGTAGTGGTATTTGGGCTATTTATGCTGCTAATTTTTATGTTTGGGACCCATTATGTCAGGTTAAAAACATTTTATCTGGTTATGAAATTTTGTTAGGGCTTATTGGGAATTGATTTCTAGATTGTGTTTATTTTTCTTTATTGGTTGTTTTATGCATCTTATATTGAGTTCCCCATTTTCAAACCATTGTAAATGATACTTGGGAACTTTTTATAGAACATGGAGATAAAGAACACAATTTGGGACTTTCCAAGAGACATGTCAGGTGCTAGTTTCGATGGAGACTAGATTTAGTTTGTGAAAAAATGTAACCAGGGTAGGTTGTTTGGTTATATTATTGTTATGGGATGATTTTACATAGACAAGAGCTATGGAAATAGTGATTAGTGTTTATTACATGAGTTGGGTTCTTGAAATGTACGTCTCATGATAGACCTTGAGTCACCATGGGAAATCTAGATTGTTTTTTTTACTTCCCTTCCAGGTGGGTAATGTGTCTTGCAGACTGCACATAGTCATTGAGTAAGACTGAAGTTGTTGTTTATTTTTATCACTGTGATGAGTTTGATTTGTTTATATTTATAATAAGTATTTAACATGTGATCATTGCCTTTTGTAGCAATATGCCTCCCTATGATGCTCCCATGCACCCATGGGTGAATTCTAGAGAGATTTCCACATATCCTTTTGATCAGAGGTTAGTGGAAGATATTGTTCAGGTTGTTCCATATCATGGACATAGAGAATATCGTGTTCCTTCTCTAGTTAAATAACATGAACCTGGCCCTAGGTAGGACAAATCCTAGGAGTCTCTGAAAAAAATCATTTTACTTTATGAGAAATAACATAACCCCATGAAACAGAAAAATTATTTGAAAAGATCGAGAATTTTTTTTTTCATTGACATGTTTGAAGAGGATAGATTGAAATTTACCTTTTTTATGTTAGAGGGTCACAATATTATGTGGTCAGAATCAGTTCTTCATGCTGAGAAGCATGAACAGATGTGTTGGAAGGACTTCAAGGTGGTCTTCAATGAACAATACTACCCTAATGTCCTGGAATACACTTGGTCCTAGGAGATTATATAATTTTTCTAAGGGAATCATTAAATAATGTATAAATCAAACTTTTTTGATATGAAATTCTGGTATCCACCTAAAATTGTCTCTAATGAGTAGATGAAGGCCCAAATGTTCTAAAGGGGCTTGTAGCTAATGATTTAGAATCGGGTGTTCTTATTTAAGCTGAAGACCTATGCTAAAGTGGTTGACCATGGATTCGTAGTGGATATTTATCACAATGGGTGGTCTTGTTTTTCTAGTAATCATTAGTAATGGGAAGAATTACTTCATCTCAAAAAAAGAAATAAAGCAAGAGGAGAAGGTAAAGAAAAGAAGTAGAATTTTATGCTACTCTTCTAGGAAGCTTTCATACAAGCTTCTAATGTGAGGTCCATCATGTGCCAATAGTTTCAGAGGCTAGGAAACATCCAACCACTGTGAACATATCCTTAGAAGTGCAGTTATCTACATGGAGGTATGAGACACTTGCACTGATTTTGCAGGATGTCACATCTACTTCAAATTGGGGAAGGATCAGTTGTTTCTAGTGGAGTGCCAACTATTTTCAGAACTACTCGGGACATGGAATCTCAGTTTGGTCACCATCACAATTAGGCCAAATCATCATCTACAAATAGCCAGTTTATGGCAGATCCAGTTGTGAGTATCTCTTCTCTAGTAGAGATGTGTAATCTTCATGTTGTGGAGCATGAACTAGCAGGATCAGATAGAGGGCCATTGACTCTTTGTGGAACTGTTTTTATTGAATCTTATTTGGATTCATCTTAGTTCAAAATTGGTGCTTCTGTTTCATTTTTGTCTACCCATATTTTGATCATGTTGAATATTCCAACTATGCTTTTCTCTTTCGATATGGAGTTGGTGATACTGTTTGGAAATAAAAAAGAGCAGGGTCTCAGGTGCCAATCGTGTTCTTTTCCTTTTTAATCGGTTGATGTAGAGTGTGACCACCTCATATTAGATATGGATTATTTCGACAAAATACCTAGAATAGATTTTTGGGTTCACTTTCACGTGCACATCAAATTCTATAGACATTAGGTGTGTTTCACAGCTTCTGATGGAAGTATGCAGGTTTTTCGTGGGGAGTGGGATCCTCGTAAGGTTCGTGTGAGACATCCACTCCTAAATTTGGAGAATATTATTTTCTATTTATCATCACTTTGGTTGGAATATAGTGGTAGTTATCCTGATGGTGTATTACCTCATGTAGTGGATGATTTCCCAAAGGTATTTCTAGATGTTTTTTCAGGCTTTCCCCTATAGTGGGATGTGGAGTTCTCCATAGATTTGGTTCCAAGAACACATCCAATATCTCTTACCTCTTATGATATGTCCCCCACCTAGCTTATGGAATTAATGATATATCTAAATGATTTATAATCCAAAGGATTCATTCACTCGAGAATCTATCCATGGGTGACTTCTATTTTTTTGTGAAGAAGGCCCACATATCCCTCTAGTTGTGTATTGACTACCAAAATATGAATTAGGTATCCATAAATAAAAAATATCATTAGCCTAAAATAGATGACTTTTTTGATAAATTTAAGGGGAAAGTGGGTTTCTAAAATAGACTTGCGTTCTGGATACCAAAAAATTTTGGAAAATAGGAAGATACCATGAAGATAGCCTTCCAAAATAGGTACAACCACATTGAGAACATGGTCATGCCCTTCAGTGTAACCGTTGCTTCAACGGTCTTTATGTCACTCATGAATAGGGTGATCCAACATTATCTTTTATCATTCATCAAGGTATCTGTGAATGAGATTATGGTTTACTCTACATTTTATGAGGATAATGGGTATCATTTTTGGATTATGTTATTAACGTTACAGTATCATTGCATTTATGAAAAGCTATTCAAGTGAACCTTTGGGATCATAGAGGTGATATTTATGGGGCATGAGATCTTTGGAAAATGTGTTTTGGTGGATTCCAAGAATAACAGTGTAGTTATTTTCTAGGAGCAGTCAAAGAATGTGTTTGAGATCATGAATTTCCTAGGAATGGATGGATTATATAGGCTGTTTGTTTAGGATTTCTCTCGGTTTTCTTCTCTCATGACTGCACTCTCCCAGAATAGGGTGAATTTTGTTTACAACCCTAAATTTCAGCCATGCTTCAAGGATATGAACCAGTCGTTGGCCACTACCCCCATATCGATCATTCCAGAATCTAGAAGGGTCAATGTGATGTATTTGGATTCTTCAAGTATGGGGCTTGGGTGTGTGATTATGATTGATATTGACATGATGACATATGGATCTCTCCATCTCCGATCACATGAAAATAATTACCCGAACCAGGACATAGAGATAGTAACTATCATGAAATCTTTGAAAACATGGCATCACATCCTCTTTGAGGAGACATTTGTGGTCTATTATGATCCCAAGATCATAGCCTACATCTTCCCATATAAATATCGTAATATGAGGAATCTACATTGGACCGAGTACTTTTAGGTGTTTGAATTTGATATCACCTACACCCCAGGAAAGGGCAATGTGGTGTCTTACTCCTTGAGCATAAAAGTACCAATTATGGATTTGATGATGTGTAGTGATCAATGTATTGTAATTAGACTCTTTTGTAAGATTTAGATGGATACCAAGGAGAAATATGGATGAACATTCATGAATAGTGTCTAGTTGAATCATCTTTTAAAATCGATTTTGGGGGAGCATCCCTGTTATGAGTTGTGTCAGCTATCAAGGTAGTTTTTTCATGAATGAGAGACTTCTCAAATTTGTTCTCTATCTTATGAGGGGATCGTATTATTCAAAGGGCATGTAGTGTTACCCTTGTATTTACAAAGGTTTTGATGCATGAAAACCACTAGTCTTAGTGGTCCATATATCCATCTTATACCAAGATGTTTTATCATGTTTGACACTAGTTTTGGTGGTTAGGCATGAGACGAGACAATGTTGACTTCATGTTGAGATGATATACTTGTTAGTAGTTGAATGTAGAGAATCAAGTGTCCTATATATTTATTCCCCTATTACTCATTCCTATCATGAAGTGGGATGAGTTATCAATGGATTTATTAGTTGGTTTTCCTCGTACAGCTCGAGGAAAGAATGTTATATGGGTGGTGGTTGACCGTTTAAAAAAATCATTCCATTTCATTCCAATCAAATATTAGTGAAAATAGGATGAATTGGGATCATTGTACGTGAAATATGTTGTGAGGATCCATGGTCATCTATCATCAATCGTATCAGATAGGTACCCTCATTTTCCTCTTGATTTTGAAGTGGCGTTCAGAAGGCATGAGGGTTGTATATTATGTTGAGTTTTGTATACCACCCTTAAACAGATGGTAATACCATTCTAGATAATCAGATTCCAGAAGACTTGGTTTAAGAATGTGTGTAGTATTTCAGTGGATGATGGGATTTCCATTTGGGGTTGGTAGAGTTTTCTTATAACAACTTCTTCCAATCCAAAATCAATATGGAACTGTGCGAGGTGCTTTATGGTCAACTGTGTCAATATCCTTTTGGTTGGGTGGAGGTAGCTGAGACATCCCAACTATGTCTAAGTATTGTGGATAAGACATAACACATGTTTTAGTTGATTATAAATAGGTTTTTGATTGTCCAGATTCATCACATGACTGATCATAATCATAGGTATTGAGATTTGGTGTTTTTTTGTGGGTAGCTGGGTATTCATGAAAGTGTCACCTCTCTTGGGTCATCGCTATCTTTGTATGAATGGGAAGCTAACACCATAGTATATGAGACCAATTGAAATCATTTATAGTATTGGTAAGGTGTAATACTAGTAAGCCTTTACCTCTCGGTAAACATTGATCTATGATGTGTTCCGAATATCCCAGCTAATGAATTACAATCTTGGCATGTCCCATGTTTTGAGTTGGGAAGACTTAGAGTTGGTAGCAGATTTGTCTGTGGATGAGAAAACAATGTTTATTGTGGACTCCTGATAAAATGATATTATAGGTAATTATATTTCATCTGGTAAAGTTCACTTGAATTATGGGATTGATGATCATGAATCATCAGAGTAGAAAACTTGGATCGAAGTGTAGTTTCCGTTTCTCTTATCAGATCAGGTTTCATGCTGACTTTCCACGGGAAAAATATTTTTATTGTGGGGAGAGTAGTCCATTACATGACTTCTTTTAATTCTATTTTCTATTTAATTTATATTTTTTTCATTGTTTTTTGGGATTTCCCATCTAATTTTTGATAAATTGGTTGTTCCTTCATGATTTTAGACAAACCATGTGCCAATTCCTAGATTTAAAAACAAAATTTCTATCTTTTATAACTCCTTTTCTTTTTAATATTTTTTCCCACAACACTTCCCAAATCACCTCCCCTAACCTATTCAACCCACCATATCGATTTTTACGCCTTATGAATTCATAATCATGGTGGACTTGGGTGATTTACTCAGGCATTGGGACAACCTGTGAGCCAAATCCTAAATTTAATGAAATAATTTATATAATTTTATTTCATAAATTTTTAACATTTTTTTGGACATTCCTCCTCTCACTCAAGCCCATATACTCTAGGTGCTTCCCTATTTCAATTTTCCCTCTTTGGATATCATCTTCATAATATAATAGGGTGAATTTACTCAAGATTTATCAAATCATCTAGATTTTTAAATGGAATTTGTTTCATTTATAAATAATTAATTTTTTAATCATTTCCCCAATTACAGTACCCCCTTGACCTTCTTTGCATTATTAAAACTTCCATTTCAATGGTCGCTTCTTGTAGATTTAACTATTGGTTTATTTGAAGTGATTTTTTAATATTTCTAATGTAAGTTAATTCCACTCATGTTCATTCCATTTCCATAGGGCTTCTCCACCCTTTATTAATGTTACAATTTTACAAAAATTACAAATTCATAACTATGGTATATTTCTTGAGCTTCCGGGTCCAATACTGTGGTTTTAGGTTTTTTTCACTCCCTTTTGGTGCGGTGGTGTTTCAGTTGAAGCTTCATAGAATTATTTGAGGGCTTTGATACATTTGGTAGGTGATTTGATGTTTAAGTATCTCGTGATGAGTTATATTTTCTTGATTTATTTTTTTTTCTATATTCCACTTCTATTTTTTTAGTGAAAAACACATTTATTTTAAGGATCATGAAATAATTTTATTAATTAATTTAGGGCTACCAAATCAAGTATTTTTTGAATTTTGCATGATTTTTTTAATAGAGGACTTTCTTAGATGGATTCTACGTGAAAAGAATTGTTTTACTTATTGAAATTGATTTATGAAAACTCTAAAGTGTTTATTGAATTACCCAAACTGGGAAAATAATGTTTAGATACTATTTGAATAGTGTAAGACAATAAATGGTATTTTTATATGTAAAAATAATTAATGGTATCTATAAAATTGTTTGATCACTAAGAGGAAATTTGGAGTATCTTGATGGGTAGATGTGTACAAGTACGCTACTAATCCTAAGAGGGGTTGTCCTTGATTCACTTATAATGTAAGACATTGATAGCACTACAAACAATAATGGTGATGATTTGGGACCACTATGTAATGGGTATGTTCCTACTAGTGGCTTGTGCACAATATGGGATATTTATATGGCTACTATTAGACAATGATACGAGGTGCCTCGGGCTCCAAACTAAATAGTTTCTAGGGTTCTTCAAACATTTATTTTTCATTGAATATTTGGTATTTATATTTGGAGTATAGTTTTTTTTGATGAAAATAATCATTATCATACATGTTTTATTTAAATTTACTAATTATTTAAATTTACCCCCACTGAAAACATTCTCCACTTAATCATTGAATTCATTATAATTCGTTTATACCATTTATTCTTATAAAAACTGGAAATATTATTATATTTGGATATTAATCACAAGGAATCTGTTTGGGTGGTATCCTATTTAGATTAGTATTACACCCTACTTAAATCATTGGGTGTGAGTATACTTTATTATGTTTTTCAGATTTATGGTCAATGCCTTTGCAGATGGCAGTTCATGTTGTTAGGTGCATCAGTGGTGTCATGTTGTGGAGACGGATCATGGGAGATAACCCATGGTCGGGTGGCGGTACTTGGTCTGTTTTTATAATACTTTTATAGTTTCTGAAATCTAGTGTTATTCTAAAACCATTGTATTTAGTTCTGAATTTTAGTTAAGTCTTGTTTGAGATGATTTTTCAAATATGGGTAATTCTTTGTTAATGGTTGTTTATTGTATCCTAACTATGGTAAATCATTAAAAATTATTGTTTATGATAAACGGGTACTTGTGTCATCCCGTGAGGATAGTTAACGCCCTTTTTACCTTGCAACATGCTAGTTTGGGTGTTGGCTTTGATGGTGACAAGATTCTCTTCATAACATTATTAATGCTTCAAAATTTTGTTTTCAAACATGTGCTCCAATAAATTGTGTTAAAACATTGTTTAGAACAAAAATATTCTTCTAACGTGTAAAATAATATTCATTAATATATTATTACCACAAAAAATAAATTATATGAATGTAAAAACATTTGATTAAATATATAATATATAAATTTCATAATTTGGATAATAATATTGATTCCAAAAAAAACATAATGGATATGAAATAACCTTCACTTAATAATTTATGATGTTTAATTGTAATTCATTATTCATTAATTCTTGTTGTTATATGAAACATTTGATAAAAATGAAATTACATTCTAAAAGATATATACCATTAAATATTGTGGTGTTACATTCTCCCCTACTTCAATAAATTTATTCCTCACATTTTGTAACTATACATAAAAATGGATGATACGTCATAATTAATATGTGTGAAAACCCACATAAAATTAGGTTTAATAACATATTCTCTTAATAAGAGAGAAAGGAAAATGTGATTCTCACAAAAAACCATGATTTCAGCTAGGAAATTAATAGAGGAATGAAATAACATTGACATGGAAAAGAAATCTAACTATCATGTTCCAATTTAGAGTGATAAAGAGCATAGTCATTCAAATTTTTACCATCACAAAACCTAAAATAAAATGATCAGTTAAAATAAAATTAATTTATGAGAATGAAAGATAATAAATAATATATTTGTTACAGTTTTTCCCTAAAATAGAGGGATTCTTTTAATATTCATATATATGACTTTGAATATAATCAAACATGGTTACATTCTATTTCTTAATAATTATCTAATTTTTTGGTTGTGTTTCATCCTATTTTATATTTATCTCTTACACATGTAAATGAATGGTCAAACTGAATTTTTCATTTCTAAAGCACATTTAATGAACAATATGGCCCTAATGATATTTATTTCACAATTAAATGATTATTGATTATATGAATTTTAGTACAAGTTATAAAGGACTGATAATATCCAATATTTTAACATTATCTTTTCTAGAAGTAATTAGTCCTAAAACTCATCTAAAACACGTATTTCCAGAATTAATGACAAAAAATTTGATGAAAGTATGTAAATTTACAAACTAAACATAACTTAAGATTCCCCAAAAAATGTATCTTTTAATACCACATAATAAATTTATCAATCCCTTGATCCCCTCAAAACATAATTAAAACAATGAAGTTACAAAATATATTAAAATTAGTACTAAAGTATAATCCTTGTATATCTTATGATTATTCAAAATAGAACATCATAAAATAATTCTGTGTCAAAAAACACAATGAAATAAATATTCCACTTCAATTGGAGTAATATCACAATATTTACCTTCATCCGTTTTTATTTTTTGAGCTATATTTCATTAACTTTTGGGAAATATATTTTCAAAGAAACTCATCAACATACAGTTGAAGAATTTTACTATGTGAAAACTTTTTCCAACCCTTGTAATTATTTCATACTGTATGTCTTTATTTACATGATATAAAGATGGAAGTTCCTTTTTTAATTTTTTTCACATAACTAAACGTAGAAAATTGTACTAAAAAAACTCATACCATCATCTAGGTCTTCAGTGTTGGTTCCACTCATTATTAGAATGGTCCTATGAATAATTATGGTACATTATGGTATCCTCTAAATCATATACCTCATCTTTCTAAGTGAAACTTGTGTAGTTTGGATTGAAATTATTTGGGTGTTTATAAATATATTGACTGATTTTTTTTCCAATATAAATTTTTTTAGCATATATGTGAACCCGACCATTATAAAATAATATTATTGTACAGTCCTCAATGGTTTCAAAATTATCTTCCATAATTCCAATGATAATAAAACATAAAATTTTATCCATGTGATATTCTCATAAGTTTCCATCTTATAAATATCATTCAAGATTTATGAGATCATTATTTGGTTTTTTATTGGGTGATGTCTTCAGATATACCCCAATAAAACCATTCATGTCTGGAAGAGTAGGAAAGATGAGAATACTCGATTTTTTTAGATACAAACCATGATCATAAAAATAATAATTGAATATATGAGGTTTGAGATGCCTCATACAATTTATTGTAGGTATCTTGGATGTTGATAATGGTTTCAAAATCATCTAAACAAGATTTCAAAGTTATTATTGAAATTAAATCCTCTAGAAGAGGGAGATGTTTTTTATCTGTCACTTTCTATTTCGAGGTTGTTTCACAATTGAAAATAAAATTTAATGAATAATGGTTTTAATAAAAGGATTAAAATATTAATTTTAATTCAATATTAAAAAAAAATATTGCATGAGGCATTTTCTAAAAAATGGAATATATTATCTCATAAATACATGAATCATAATGAATAATATCTTACTAGAAATAAATTTCGATAAATTGAAAATTTATGCATAGCTAATTTCATAATCACAAAAATATTTTCTTCGAGGAAAAATTTACTTATTAATACTTCAAAATGGTTTGTCAATAGAATGTGAATTATCATAATCATATCCCATAGGACTGTCTAAATAGGTCTGTTTTAAGGACCATTGTCTTATACCACATTTATCCCAGTCTGACTCAATGCACATGGTCAGAGTTTTTACCCCGAGTTACATTTGTGTTATAACTATGTCCACATATAGAATCCAGAAATGGATGCATTTATAGGAAGACCCATATAATATTTACCTTAAGAATATATAAGAAAATATTCTAAGAATATATTCATTGGATATCACCGGGATATATTTGCCAAAAAATGTTTTCTAATTCTAGTTCCTATGGTTTCACATAACATTATATATTACAAACTATTACAACCCAGTCCCTAGTAACCTTGATTCAGTGGTAATTTTATTATAGTGGAATATATACAATATATCACATAAATAATGATCGATCAATTTATTATTATTTATGAACCAGATAAATATTTTTTTCCTTATATTAAATTGGAAATTAAAAATAGTATATAACAAAATAATATAAACTGCCACTTGTCACTTATTAAAGGATTTCGTCATCACAACCTAGGGAAGAAAACAAATAATTGGTCGAGATAAAGAGATTAATAAGGGTAATTTGAGACAATGATAAATTAAGTTACATAAATAATTCACTTCCATTTATTTAATTTAAATGACCTAAAAAATTCATGAAATCATTACAATGATATTTAAAATAAAACCATATATTTTTTCATAATGAAAACCTATTGGAAAGTAATAAATTAATGTTGAATGAATTGAGTTCTTATTTATTAGATGTAATATATCTAGATAATGAACCATTATATAGTTAATGTAATTTAACATCGTGGGTAAAACACATCTGATTCTATTTTAAAACCAACATGAAGTTTTTATTACTAACGATTTTGTATCACTAGATATGTTGATATCACTAGGGGATGTAATGTGACCCACCTCTCAATAAATGTGAAAATAATTATACATTAATTTATTAAAATCATGAGATATATGACTTTTCAAAATAACTATAATGATTAGATGAATCAACAATGTATGTTGATAGAGAAAAATATACTTTTAAAAGGAACAATTGAAAATTGATAAAGAAAATATTATTTAAACAATCCAAAGTGTCACATGCCACTTGGAACAATATAAATCATAATACCTTTAGAGGAATAAAATAAAATGAAACATATAATATAATTAGAATAATAAGACTCGTGTTATGATATATTAGTGGAATAACATACAAAAAACAGATGTAATATGCGGTGAACAAGGCATATATCTCACCGAAGAAAAAATAAGATGAGAAAACTCTATTTCCCTTTGGAAAGAATAATTCTTTTCAAAAATAATTTTATTTTTCATAAAATAATATTTTCAACATGTATATACTAGAAAATAAAATCCAAAGATACTGAAATTATGTTTGAGTTATAAATTATTTCTATTGTGTGAAAATAGCATTGTAGATTCATTAGTATTGACCCTCTTTAGTGGAATTTTATGGAAATATGAAAGAGTATTTAAACAAAAAAGGTATATTTTTTTCATAATGGTTGAAATTATAATAGATAGTTTTTAATGATAAAATCATTTCTTTATGAAAAATATTTGTTGCTTAAAATATATTAAGGGAGGAACTTAAAAATCAGTATGAAATTTGGATGCTCCCTTTAATCTGGACTGCTTCTTGGGAGGAATTAAAATGGAAACCGTATAAACCATGAATCACCCCAACAAAGAATGAGGAAATGATATTTAAACAATATATACAATAATTATATAATATTAATGAAATATTATATTAGGGTAATGATAGAGAAAGTGAAACCTGAATGAAAAATGGATGTTCGAGGAGAATCCCATACCTTATGTTTAAAGGTGTTCTACACTTGATCGGAATAACCATGAAAATAATATTAGATATTTTAATTAAATAATTAAAAAACATTAATACATGTGTCTCCTTTTTTGTAATATTATTATGTTTATTTATAACCATTTTAATGAGTTATAAATTATAATTTTATTGTTCGAGATCATTCTTTTCCTTTGTTTTCATGTTTAGTTTACTTGTATAAATCTATGTAAAATCATGTGAAATGAAAATATTTGTCCAGAATTGATATTATATGTTATTATTAAACACAAAAATATTAAATGGTTATATTTTCTTTATTTATATGATGTTATGATAAATCATTTGATAAAAAAAATTTGTAATTGTTTATATTATTTTCATTAATTTTCGATCATCACAAAAAAAATTTGTTTTATTAATTAATAATATATATATATACTAGTCATAAAAAATTAAATAAGATTTCATAAATATATTATAATTCTCCTTAACCATAATAATGATTTTATGACATACCCGGAAGGATGAATTTAACTATGAAAACATGTTTTTTATAAAGGTGGTAAATCGGCACCTAAGGGGTGTTATTTTCATTTTTAGAATAAAATTAAGAGGAGATAAGAATTTATGTTGGATTTTAAATTTAAATATAAAAATTCATACATATATAATATAATTGAGAAATAATGAGTATTTGGAAAGATTAAGGTTGAATATAATATAGAACAAAATGTAATTGAAAATAAACTAAAAGAAACATAAAAAAGATTCTAACTCTTGAATTGTTATCCTTGTAAACCTCTTTAAAGTAATTTGGTTCGGTGTTCTATTATGACCAAAGGCGTTAAAAAAATAGGAATATACTTGGTATGTGGATTGGGTAGAAATAATATAATATTCAAAGCAATTTATGTAACACCTCGATGTTTTTATGAAATATTTTTTTAAATAATTTTAATTCTTTAATAACTTGAATAGAACAACATTGTGAGTTTAAATGAAGGGTGAGATGACCAAATTTTAAAATGACCATTACAACCAATTCATGATCATAGAGAGAATAAATATAACTAATTTTTAAAAATATATGGTGAATTCATTGGCTACCAATTATTTAAGAAAAATATAAATCAATTATTTTCCATATTAATAAATTGAGTGAATTAATATTATTGAATGGGAATAACGATATATATATATATATTATGATTAATAAAATATTTTTATATTCATCCAACAGATAGTTTTGTCATGGGGCATGAATAAACCCCATTTGTTGTATAAAAACTCATATTTTTTAAAAGGATTATTGTCTTCATTTTAATAGATTTCCCCTTTTAATTAAATTTTTTATCACATGAGTATTATTAATATGAAAACATAAACATGATCATGGGATGTGGTATATAAATATTTACTTTGGATAAATTTTGATTTTTATGATAACATTCATTTTTTGATGAATAGTAAAAATATGCTAAATTTGAATAGAAAGTAGTTCTATTAATTGAAATAGTATATATTGATAAATAATATTATTTAATTGTTTTAAATTATAAATAGAATATATTTTTACCATTTAATATTATTTATTTCATTATAATTAATTTATCATTGAATTTATGTGTAAAAACATTTCAATATATTGCAATATTTTATCTTTTAAAACTCGTTTTCCCATTTCAAAAACAGGGTTAATTTTAAATTTATTACTTAATATTTTGTATTTTAAATATTTAAATATTTACTCATTATTTTGAATAAGTATTTAAAAAATTTATAAATAGATTTATTTTATTTTTGGGAAATAATAATATTAACTTTTCTCAATTTTTTTAACACGGAAAAAGGGAAAATAAGGTAATTAAAGGTAAAAATAACATTATAAAATTACCATTACACTTGTATTAATATAGTTGGATTATTATATTTCTCCCAAAATCATAATTTTCTCAAAATGGTATCGATTGGAACTCTCCCATTTGAGATTAGGACATCTAATTTATTTTATTTAACGAAATGTGAAATATGTCTCACTCAGACATAAATAATTAACTTATTTTTAATATAAGGTTACATAAAAGCTAAATTCAATTATTACATCTAATTTTAAATATAAAATGATTTTATATATCCATGTAATATATTTTTAATTTTTAGGACATAAATAATCACATTAAAAAATTAAACATGGATGATGTAAAAATTAATTAATTGATGAGAAATCAAAAATACAGTTTCTATTAAAATGTATTAAACCATAAAGGGCCCAAAAACTGACCAAACCTTACTAGTTGATTATATTTATACCATAGGATCCAAGGATAGTCTTATTGACCATTTGGAGGCTTATATAATACATTATAACATTTATATATTTTTATTTAATGTGAGGATAAATTTGACACAATCATGTTTTTAAAAGAGGATAACATGTTCAATGATGGTTTTCTCATAATATAAATTAGAATATAACTATTATTTTTAAAAATAATGGATTTATATTAATAAAATTATTATATTTTTAATTTTTATTGAAAGAATATGAATATCATATAATTACACAAAATCGAGTTAGTAATTATTTTTTTAATGAAGAAATCACATAAATGTTATTAAAAATATTTTAATAACAATCATATGGTATAATTAGAATTTAAATGAATTTAATATATTACCTTGACCCCTTAAAGATATAATAAAATATTTTTATCGACGTTTTCTTATTATTTTAATATTTTTAAAAATAAATGAAATTAATAGTGAAAAAAATGATAGTATTGATATTTTGTAAAAAAAACGGTTTTCGTAAATTATTTAAAAATCATAAAAAAAATTAATAATATATAATGCTTGTGATATGGTTTAAAAATATATAAATTCTTCATTTATGGTGTAATTTAATCTATATATGTAAATATTTCACCCTTTTAATATTGAAATATTTGTTAGCCTACTTTAAAATTTAGTAGAATAACTTTTGTGTTAATAATAGTGTTATTCATTAAATTGAAATTAAACAATTGTATAATTTATTTTGATGTAATTAAAATCTTATATGGTCAAATTATCTAAATTTGGACTTTTTTATGTTTTTATATAGTGTTTTATATTATTATAAATTATCATTTTTGAGGTTTCTAAAAATGACCCTCACCTCAATTTTAAAATGGAATTTCATCCTTCAAATATTCACTTCAATTTCATAATTCATGATCGTCCATCCATTTCCCATTTACCTTATAAACATACATAGGATCATTATAGAGGATCTCGTTTTCTTCAAAGACCAATTATAGTTATCTACGATGACATTTAGAAGAGGCATAACGAAGAAGATCAAATATCATTTACTGGTTCATTCAAATTTATTTATTATTCTACTTACACCTCTTGATTTGTGTCATTATAAAGTAATAAAACAATTATTTATTATATAATGTGTGGTTTTTATGATTATAAACAATCATAGTCCACCTTCTACCAATCCTATGAAAAATGAAATCACTAGATGTGTGTATGTATGGCTTAATGTCTCCACACTGTGGTGTAATCTGTTTTTCTCCAACACCTTAAATGGATGAGTATAATGGATGAATTGATAAATAAAAATATGTTTAATATAAAATTATATTTATTCTGATAAAATATACACCATCCACTAATATACCATTCAACAATTATGGCCACGATATCATCGCCCATGCGTACATATTAAATACCGTCTCCATGGTGTGATGTGATTTGTTTTATATAATATTCATTAAATAATGATTATATATATAAATTGTATAAATAAATATGATATTTATTTTACTAATAAAATTCTATAAATGATATAAAAACAACAAAAAAAGAGGAATAACAACTTACCTGAAAAAACATGCATAATAACACAACGCCGTTAATAAATGGAAAATGAGTAACCATGAAATGTAAATAACAAATGAATGAAAATATGATCACAAATGTTTTCATAGATGGTATGTGAGTATGATATACTCTATAATACAAAATGTAGGATTGAAATAATAAAGATAATATATGTATTATCTAGTGATGCTTAAAATACAGGAGGGGGGTTAATTGTATACTTTTTAAAAATTCCATTGGAACTTTTAAAGGTGGTTATGTATAATACGGTTAAACAAGATAATTCACAGCACCTCCAGTTCTACACGCTTTCTTGATTCCGGAAATATGATTCTGAGAATGTGATTCTGAAAAGATGGTTCTGTAAAATAAAACTTAATGAATGTTTACAAAGATAAAGATTCTAACTCAAAGTGTATAGAATATCACTAAATCATAGTATAAGAATAAGAAAGTATCAGATAGTTATACATTCTTTAACAAATGAAATGCAGTAGAAAACATGTAACAAAACAAGTAACATGTAGTAAATATTCTATCCCAAAGATAAGGTTATCAAACAAACATGGATAAAGGTCCCATGATTTATACATTAAAGAATGTTTGTCTTACCCACACCATGGAAAGCCCTCAATACGAAGATCAGAGTGTGTCTTGTTATCCCCAAAGCCCTAAACTTTAAGGTAGTCATCACATCTATCTTCCTCAGAAAAGAAGCCCAAAACAGAAAGTAGTCGGCACCTCTTTCTTCCTATCCCTAGAAGCCCCTGAGTGTACACAACAACAATTAGAGTCGAAAAAATGAAATCTGAATAAGAAGTTCAGTACGCACTAAGTATGAGAGTATCTCTATCTATAAATCAATACAAATCAATAGTTTTCCAAAAGTTCTGAGCTCATTCTAATGATATCTTATTTATAGACACAACACCAATGGTCGAATCCCTCTTCCAACAGTCATATTTTTCCTTGAATTTTGGAGGGACCTGTACATGTGTCCCTCAAAAAACAGTTAGATATTAAATAAATGCATGATATAATTTTATAACAAAAACAAGTGTAAGAAAAAATATGGTTATATAACCAAAATCCAATATTCAGAATGTAAGAAAATAAATGTTCAGAGTCTAACCAAAAATGAATTCGGATTATATAATACAAGGATATTCAGATTCGGTTTTCTATGTAATTTATAACCTAAACTCTACAGAATTTTAGAGTATGAATTTCAAGGAAATTAGGAGTCTGCATTCACAAGAATTCAAAACCTGAACTCTCAATGTTCGGAGTCAAATTTCATTAAAATTCAGTTTTAGAACACATATGAATTCGTAACCTGAATTCGGTTTCAAAACTCATAAGAATTTGTAACAATAAATCAGATTCTGTATTCATAAGAGTTTGTAATCAGAATTTGAATCGAGAATTCAGAGTCAGAACTCAGAAGAGTTCGTAACCAGAATTATATGAATTTAGATCCTAAAATATAATGATTCATATCTATGTATTATATGATTATGTGGGGTTAGATATGAAATCATCTTTTACACTTTTACAAGATAATGAGCAATGAACAACATTATAAGGATAAATTTCCTTGGGGAATGAAATTTTTCTTTATAGAAGTAAAACACAGGGTAAAATAAGGTTTACCTTGAGATAAGGTGTTTGTGATTTTCAAAACAAGAATGAATTGTAAAGTCATAAGGATAAATTATTGACTCAAAAATCTCCCCCAAACATGAAGGAATGGAAAATTCATAAGGAAAACATTATTGACTCAACAATGTTATAATAAATATGAATACGATTTTAGAATAAATTAATATCATTATTTAAATCGTTATATAAAAGTTTTAGATACATATGAATCATATCTTACATATGGTAAGGTAAAATTTTAAAATGTAATTATTATCTGAGATTTTTTATTTGTTCATATTTACTGGGTTATATATATCATTCACGTCCATGTTATAATTTTCTTTATATTTTTCTACAATTTTATAATTTCAATTTTACCCACTGGTGAAATTTTATTAAATGTTATGGACAGAATCATTCTTTTATTTTGTATACGATGTACTTTTTGACATTTCATGTAAAAGTATGAAAACAATGTTTTTTAACTTATACAGAAAGAATTTATCTTTAAATTTTTTTGAAAACATATATCCATGATGCTTCCTCAATAAAATTTCACGATTATTTTCAATTAAATTCATTTATTCTATAATTGTGTGGAATTTTGAGAAAACAAAATGTCTTTAAAAAAAAGATATTTTCCACCAAAATTATTTTCACGTGTTTTATCAAAATTATTTTATATATAAGATGATGTGGGGCTATGTTTATATACGTTTTATTAAAATTATTTGTTTGTGTTAGTGATGTAGTGAAATTTAATATGGCTTATGTTATGATGTAATGAAATTTAACAAACCCATTTTTTTATTAGGTTATGGTATGATGGTTGATTTCTATTTTGTGGCACATGTAAGGATGATTTTATAATGATATGGGTGATACATATATCTCATACTATTTATTTGGGGTAATTTTTTATATCTCATGAGATAGACATGACCTGAATGGAAAATAAATCTCTTTTAGTAATACAGGGCTGAATCGAGGAGTGAACTAAGTTCAGTAGTGGAATTTTTCTTTTATGATGTTTTTGGCAATGATCCTAGACCAATGTGAAATTATATTCAATTCATATGTGTGTATACCATGAAATTTCATCTCAAATGTTATTACTATTGGGATAATATTATACTTTTATGATTTATCCCATAACATGATATTTTTATTTTTTATATGCAGGATAATATTTTTCCATTGTTAGGTTCTTATGGTTATAATATGATTAATATATCCCTAGTTTACCCTTACTGAGATTTTCATCTCACCCTTGCATTTCTCTCTATTCCCAAGGTCATGAATAATGGTAATAATTAAGATATGTAAAAAAGGAGTATACTTAAGAAGAATTATATATGAGACAATTTAAATGTTTTATGAACAATTTTTGTGTTTTTTCTAGTTTCTAAGGAAACTAAACATTTATGGTCCTAGGGAGATATTTGTTATGTTTTGTAAAAAATATTCATCAATTCAAATGTAAAATAAATATTTAATGTATGGGACATTATTGATGGTATCATAGAAAATTAATAGTTAATCATTTGAAATTATGAAGAGAGAGCCTTAATAAGAACCCTAAGGATATTCTTACGAATATGTTTCAGTCCTATCCAATTATTTTAGAGATGTTCATGAATAACCCAGGATAAAACCAAAAGTACCCCAAATTGAAATTTTATTCTTGAATAATGTGATGATCCCATTATGACTGAAAATTATTATTTTTATTAGGAAAGACACTTTTGAGGAAAAAGTGATAAACCATAAGTCCAACAAGCCCCAAACAACAACAAGCAGAAGGTCAAAAACAATCTCACCCAAGCAGAAGTAGAAACCACCGGCTCTAAAGAAGGACCACTCGGTGATCCCATGCAAGAATGGTCCCTCCCGATTGCAAGCCATCCCTCCATATCAACCACATCCCAAATGGCCTGTAGAGGAACATGCAGCATGCTCTAGCTCTTCTGAGCCGAACTGACCCTTCCACATTCCTCACACAACCAGGACAGTAACTCAACACAGCATAAACAATATATAGGCACCACTAAACAATATATAGGCACCACTAAACTGATATATTTAGTTCTACAATGTTCTGATCATGAGAAATTAATTTCATCAATATATCCTTTGGATGTTTATGTTAATCATTAGTGGAATATTATCAATAATACAAGGAAAATAGATGAGAATAAGCACATGGAATGAGATGAGTTCAAGAACATGATTTTTAATTAGTATATTCTTAGTATTATCCAAAAAAATGGAGATGAAGTTCCTTGAATATAAGAATAAATATTATGAATTCGTTGGGACCTAGAATGAAAATTACAAATGACTTTCAAGGTACACTTCTAAACTTATTATCCAACATGAGATTAAAAGTGATCGATTCTTTAGTGTCGTAAAACCATGTCTCTGAAGGGAATTATCAATGAAAGTATTTAATATATACGAGGAAATATCTTGATATGAACTCATGGTTGAGATGGATATTGGAGTAACCCATCATTTATATGGGTTTTCTAAGAATAGAAAAATGGGATTCAAAGAAAAATATGCATACCACACTTAAAAAAAGATGAGTTTTCTGTTATGCTCAATGTGTGGAATGAATCGTGGATGGAATTATCTTATAGGGACTAGTAAATGTTGTATGTGAATAAATTATGTTCATTGGGTAGATAAATTCTTAAGTGATAGGAATAATATTTCTAATGATTTAATGAAAGAAAAGGAAACATAGAATGCACATCTTACACTTCAATTCTACAAATATAAGGAAATGTGGCATTATTCCAATAAATATAATAATCCAAGGGTTATTTATGATTATTGACATTGAAAAAACATTAAGGAAAATGTTATATGAAAGTAACATGAAATCACTATTGGAGACATGTAGTATTATAATGATATAGATAAAGGTACACATACCATCAACTCTAATGTAGAAAATGTTTTATTTGATTCTCGATCTACCAACTCTTTTTATTATAAATAATTTTCTAAGGGTATCATTATATTACAAAAAAAAATGATGTTGAGTTAGTTATGAAAACTATTAATGGCACAACAGTCACAAAGAATGTTTTTATTTCTTCTCTAGTTGACATTTTTTGGAAATTTCATCATGAAAATCATGTTATTTTTCCACTAGTGGAATTTGAGGTATTTCATGGAATGGATTGGGTTTCAACATATGGAGATGATATCCATATATATGGAAGGGAATCCAAATTTCATACTCAAAATCAACCTTTGGTCATCTATTGATGCGAATATGAATATAACCATCCATTATAAATTTCTTCCATCTTATGGGTCTTGATTCTTAAAGAAGAATGTATTTTTTCTCAAATGGTTGGGAAAAACACATGATTAATAATACACCCATTATAATGGAGTTTGATGATTTCTTTATAGGGGGACTTCTATGTCTTCTACAAAATTATGAAGTTTATTTTTCAATTTAAGTCATATAGGGTGTTATGCCTATTTAAAAAAAATTACAGAAATGCCACAATTTAGTTGTAGGAATAGAAGTAGCATTTCCAAGAGAATCGTTATAATGGATGCGTTTTTTCTAGTGTGTCACGTTTGGGATAAACTATTCTATTTTTTATGAATAATGATGTATTAATGAGTCTATTCATTGATTATTATGAACACAACATGATCAATATTACGAACCAATTTCCTCTTACCCAAATTGATGACTTATTTGACCAACTACCTGGAGGTCAATACATTTCCAAGACTGATCATAGATCATGATATAATCATGTAGGGGTCCAAAAATGGGTAAAAAAATGATGATATTTCATACAAGATATGGACAATATGAATTTATAGTGATTCCTTTTGGTCTTACTAATACCCTCACAATCTTCATCGTTCTAATTAATAGATTTTTAAGGACTATCTTGTTCAATTTGCGGTAGTATTTATAATTATATTCTTGTCTATTCAAAGAGAACGGAAGAACATGAAGACCACATGAGAATTGTACTAATGAACCAGGGAACGTAGAAGCATTATGTGAAATTTTCCAGTTGTGAATTTTGGATTCTGAATGTTTCATTTTTTTCACATAATCTAAAATGAAGGGATATCTTTGAATCCATCAGAAAAATGATAATGAAATTTGGCCGAGACTCAAAGTGTTAATGGAGATAAAATGTTTTATTAGTTTGGGTAGATATTATCAATGTTTTGTTAATGATTATCTATTATAATCTAATAGGATCACCATGTCGACTTGGAAAGGAGTTATGTTTTTTTGGATGGAAAAATGTGAAGTGAATTTTAGAGAGCTAAAATAATGGTTAGTCAGTGCACCAGTGCTCACACTTTACTGTAGTGGAGAACATTTTTTGATCTATAATGATGCATCCAAGAAGGTTTTGGGAAGTTTTATCATGAATAATTACATGGGAATAGCTTATGACTCATGGATGGTGAAAACCCATGAGAAAAATTACCCAACTCATGATTTGGAGTAAGCTGTGGTAATCCGATGATTAAGGATATGGATGAATTATTTTTATGGTGAAAGGAGTGATATTTATACTAACCATAAATTTCTAAAGTATATTTTCACACAAAATGAGATCCGTATGTTCCAAAGAATATGTTTCATGTTTAATAAATATTACAACTTCTCAATAAATTACCAGCATGGGAAAGCGAAGAAGGTAGAAGATGCTTTGAGTCCAGAAAACCATTCTAGCCTATCCATGATGAGGATCACAAAAGATACAATATTTATAGATTATCAATAGATGGATCATGAAATTATAATTCAAGGGTAGAAACATTATGTTTTCTCAAATGAATGAACGAACACTATACAAGTGAATATTAAAGAGTTGAAGAAGACAGATGTAGAGATACAAAAGAAACTATGAAATGTTCTTGAATTCAACCATGATTATGATGATATAATAAGGTTCAAGAACAAGGTTATTATTCCTCCTATAATATAATTTACGTAGGATCAATTGTATAATTATCATAGGTATTCATTATTGATTGACTATAGAAGCCGAAATATTTTCAAGGGCCTAAACGAGTATTTCTAGTGGGATGGAATGAAAAATAGATTTTTCCGAATATGTCCCTAAATTTTCTTTGTTAGCATGTTATGGCTGGGAGACAGAAGTCTTAGGATTTTTCAGAAATATTACCCATACTATAATAAAAATGAGAAAATATAAAAATGGACTTTCTTGTCTGACTTCCCAGAAAATATAAAGCCCCTAATGCTATATGTGTTATAATTGACCATCACACAAATTTTACACATTTCATTTATATTAGAGAGGGTTTCTCACTTGATCGTATTACCAACATATATTTAAATAAGTGATATAATTGCATGGAGTACCGTATTCTATTATATCATATTGGAATCCTTGGTTTTCCTTGATGTTATGGAAAAGTATTCCGCATGATCTAGATAAAATGTTTTATTTTATCACAAAATATCATCCATATATAGACAATTAATCTGAGAGGAAAAAGAAAACTTTGGAAGACATATTGAGGTATTTGTCTTTGGATTTCAATGGTGGAAGGGATCAACACCTACGTTTTTTGTAATTTTAATACTAAAATAGCTTTGACCTTAGAATCCAAATGAATCCTTATAAATCACTCTATATAAAGTAGTGAATAACTCCAACATACATGGATAATGTTAGGTAAATAATGCTATTAGGACCTGATGATTTTGATGAAATGGAAAAAAGGTTAGATCTAATCAATAACACATAAGTGAATCTCATAGTTGAAAAAAAGTTATACTGATAATCATAGTAAAGTCATAGAGTTTTAAGTGGGTGATAAGGTTATTCTATGAATATCTCCCTAAAAAGTCTAATGGTATTAGGAATGAAGGGAAAGTGGAGCCTTAGTTATATGATCCCTTTTAAAATTTGAGATCGTGTTGGGAAGGAATATTACTAATTGGTACTCCCACCAAATCTCCCTCAATATTATGATGTGTTTTATGTATCTCTCCTGAGAAAGTACATACTTTCTATTTTACATGTACTAAGATCAAAATTCATACCACTAGAGTAACATGTTTTTTATGAATAACAGTCGATCGAGCTTTTGGTGGTAGAGAAAAAGTTCTATGAAACAAGACAACTTTATAGGTTGGTGTTTTATAGAGGAACCAACAATTAGAGAAATAAACTTGGGAACATGAGGATTTGATAAAGGATATATATCATTTTCTATTTATTTCTAGATGATGAGTTTCGAGGGGGAAACTTCGTTTAAGGTGGGTAGAATGTAACACCCTGATGTTTTTATAAATGATTTATTCAAATAAATTTAATACTTTAATATCTTTCATTGACCAAAATTGTGAGTTTAAAAACCACCAGAAGACCTTAGTATAAAATTACCTTTATAACCTACTCTTTATGTTATCTAGAATAAATATATCTAACTTTTAAAAACATATGATGAATTCTGGGGCTAAAAATTATTTATGAAAAATGAAAATCAATTATATATCATATTAATAAATTTAGTGAATTGTTATTACTAAATATAATTATTAATATATATAAATATTATTTACATAATAAAATATTTTCATATTCATCCAGTAGATATTTTTATCATAGGATATGAATAAACCCTATTTTTTGTATAAATACCGATATATTATAAAAATATGATTTCCACTTTTTAAAGGTAAAACAATATTAATTTAAGATTTTGAAGGATTAAAATTTTTATTAAGAAAATTTAAACCTATTCCTTGGAAGAGAAAAATAAAAATTTAGTTTGGAATAATTTGAATATTTTTTTGATAACCTTCACGTTTTGATGAATAATAAAAATACGGTAAATTTTAATTGAAGAAAACAATTTTCATTGTAAATATTTATATGGTTAAATTATATTATTTATTTGTTTAATCGTATAAATATAATATATTTTTATCTTTAAATATAATTTCGGTCATTGTAATAAATTTTACATTGAATTTATATGTAAGAATATATCAATCCTTTACAATATTTTAACTTTTAAAACCAGTTTTCTCATATCAAATATGGAATTAATTACAAATTAATTAATAAAATTTGTATTGAATTTATAAAATGGATTCCATATTTGGAATCCATTGCTATAAATTATGTAAATAGATTTATTTTATTTTTGGGAAACATAATTAGTAAATTCGATAAATTCTATTAACACGATAAAAGTGTAAATCATGTAATTAATGATAAAAATAATATTATAAAATAATCCTAACACATTTCATAATATAATTGGAAGATTATATTTCACCATAAATCATATTGGGGTCAAAATGGTATCCATTGAGACTCACATGGATGGGATTGGAACATTTAATTTATTTTATTTAAGAAAAAGTGAAATATGTCTCACTCCAACATTAATAATTAAATTATTTACAATTTAATGTTATACATAATATAAATGTTTTTATAAATTTTAATTTAAAATTTAAAATTTATTTATTTATCATTGAAATTTATTGCTAATTTTTAGAAAATAAATTATTACTTTTAAGACTTATACTTCGATGGTGTAAAAAGTAATTAATTGCGAAAAATAAATAATTTTTTTTATTAATACATTAATAACCATAAAAACATAAATTGTTGACGAAACCTTATTTTTAGAGTATATCACAACCTCAAGAATCCATGGGTTGACTTATTGACCATTATGAGTCTTATAGAATAAACTATAAGACATATATTATTTTATTTAATGTGATGATAAATTTCTCACATTCATGTTTTAAAATAGTATATCATTTTTAGAGTTAGAGTTTTCAAAATATAAATAAAAATAAAAATATTGCTAATAAATATAAGAGATTTATATTAGTCAGATTATTTTATTTTGAATTTTTTATTAAAAAAATATGTATATTAAACCATTACATGAAATCGAGGTAGTAATTATTTTATCACTGAAGATATCAAATAAATATTATTAAAAACATTTTAATAATATAATCTATACTAATTATTATATAAAATGAATTTTTTATATTAAATTTACTCTTTATGGATGTAATAAAATTTTTTAATCAAGGTTTACTTCATATTTTTATATTATTAAAAATCCATTAAATAAATAGTGTGAAATTTGACACTATTGATGTTTTTTGAACAAAAACCATAAAATATGTTTGAAAATATTGAGTAATTATGATATGGTCTATAATGTTCTAAATTATTCATTAATTTCATAATTAACATCAAATAAGTAAATATTTCACCCTTTTAATATTAAATTATTTGTTACCCTATTTAATAATTAAATAGAATAACCAATTTATAATAAAAATGATAATGCTTAAATTGAAATTAAAAATTGTCTGAACTTTATTGGGTGATGAGATTACAACCCTGTCTAATAAATTATTCTAAATTGGGATATTTTTTATGGTTTTATATATGGTTTTATTTTATTATATATTTATATTTATGAGGTTTCCAATTGTGCCTCTCACCTCAATTATGCAATGGTACTTCTCAAAAATCATCACTTCATTTTTAGAAAAAATGGTTGATCATAAATTATACATTTTCATTACTAAAATCATTAAAAACATTATATAGGTAATTGTCTTCTTAAATGACCAACTATAGTTCAATATTAGGATATTTAGAGGAGGCACGTCGAAGAAGAGGTAATATCATTTACTGATTCTTTGAAAATTCATTCTTATTCTACCTCCACGTCATAACTTGTTTCATTATAGAGTAATAAATCTTGGAGTAATTATGTAATAAGAGGTTATTATTATTATTAAACAACCATCTTCCACCTTCTACCCAACCTATGAAAAATGAAATCACCACGCGCGCGTACGTACAGCTTACCGTCTCCACGCCGTGGTGTAATCGGTTTTGACTACCACCTTACAAGGATATGTATAATGATGTAATAAATATATATATATATATATGATTACTGTAAAATTATGTGGATTCTGAGATACAATAAACCATCCACATAAATATCATTCAATAATTATGGGAACAATATCGTCACTCATCCATATGTTTGTTTACCATCTCCACGATGTTATGTGATTCATTCAATATAATAATTATTAAACTATGATTATATAAATTAATTGAATGAATAAATATGATATATATTAAACTAGTACCATGTAGTATATGATATAACTCTAACATGAAAAGTGGAATAATAATTTATCTGACAAAACATGCATAAAAACAAAATGCAGTTAATAACCGAATAACGAGTTACACAGAAATGTTCCTAGCCCACAGATGAAAACATGATCATAAATATTATCATAAAATTGATTATTATTTTGTAATAAATCAATAAAATTATTTAAATCATTATGCAGTAGGTTCGTATACTTATGAAGCATATCACACCCATGGTAAAGGATAATTTTTCAAATCTCATGTTTATAAAAAAAATTTATCCCTATGTTTTTAATGGGGTATATTTTTCATTCACATGAAATTTATAATTGTATTTAAATTATTATACTATTGATTAATTTCATCTATACCGAATAGTGATATTTTATTAAGGATTATAGAATAAATGTTTGTTAAATTTTCCATACGAGGTACTTTTTGTCTTTTCCAACAAAAGTATGAGGAGAATGTTTTATAACATAAATGGCATGTATATATTTTTACGATTTCATGAAACATTATTTCCATGAATCTTATAATTCATGAATTAAATATTATTTTCTACTAAATTCTTTTCTTTTGAAATTGCGTTTAATTTTTAGAAAAAAATGTTTTTTTGAAAAGATAGGATATTTTTTATAAAAAATACATTTAGGTGTTTGATAAAGATGATTTTCCATAAAAGATGACATAGGGTTATGTTTATATCCCTATAATAAATAGGATTTGACTTTTTTATTAATGGAATGAAATTTTATATAGATTATTTTATGATCGAATGATGTTTAAGAAAACAATTGTATATCTTGGGTTTTTCTATGATCAATGATTTTTTTGGAACATGTATGAATGATTTATTTATAAGAAGGGTGGGAAAAATATATCCCTCCAATGAATTTGGTAAAGATTTATATCTAATGATATAGAAATGATTGGAATGGTATGTAAATCAGTTTTAGTAATATATGGCTGGAATGAGGAGTAAACTGAGTTCAATAATAGAATTTATCTTGTATGATGGTATTGGAAATGATCCTTGACTAATATGAAATGATTTTCTATTCTTATGTGTGTATTCCATGAAATATCATGTCATATGTTTGACTGTTGGGATTAAAATATACTTTTATAATTTATCACATGACATGATATTATGATCTTTTATATGTAGGATAATATTTTTCAAATATTATATTCTAATAATTGTGAATTGATTGATAATTCCCATGTTTACCCTTACTGAGGATTTGAGCTCTCCCATTAATATGTTCCTCTTCCCTAGGTCATGAATAATGGTATTAAGTAATATATGTCAAATGTGAGTCTAGTTATGGAGAAATAAGAAAGAGGCAATGTAGATGTTATATAAACCAGTTGTCTATGTTTCCCAGTTTTTAAAGACACTAAACCTTAATAGATATGGTGTGTTTTTCGTTATGTTATATAACAAATATTTTAATTTTTGGATGTAAAAAGCTAGATGTAATGTATGAACCATTATAATTTAAGTATGTGGAGAAAAGGTGGTCAAAATTAGTATTTATAGTGGAGGAGAGGAGTGTTTTTTGATTATTATATTCATTATATTATTAGTTATTCTTCAGATAATAAATATTTATGATTCCATGGTTAATTAATCCCAATAGATATTAATATTTATAGATTATGGGGCTTATGTTAGCGATTACTCTAAAAATGGTTCATTTAACTTATAATGAATATATAACATAAATTAACTTATTTTAGTATTCACTAAAAACATCAATAATTTCAAAAAATCTCTTAAATTCAATATAAATAATTTTTTATTGGTAGAATTAAAAAATTTCATCCAATTTAAGACAATAAATTTCAATATGTGATAAAAAAATTTATTAAAATTATCATTTATTTAAAAAATATCAATATTAAAATTATAAATGATTATATAGCACATTGAAAATTTAATTAATGTAACATAAAATTACCTTATAATTAGAAGAAAAAAATTATAATTTTCAAATTCTACTTCATGAAAATAAATTTCATTTCAAATAATTAAATAAATTTCAAAATAATGAACATACATTTCTGTTTTATAAAAATACTTATAGTTCATTTATCATTTCAAAAAATTTATTTACATATTCCATGATAAAAATATAATATATTTTCATCTAGAATATACATAATTTTTATATATACATTAATTAGTGATGTTATTATTGATATAAAAATTATAATATTAATATAATAAAAATGAAAGTTTTATAAAAATTATGATTTCTCAATTTTTCAGTAGAAAATATATATTATTTGAATGATACCAAAATTTTATCCTAATATAATTTTGACATTCTTATCATAAAAATAAACTCCATTTTTTCAATATAATTTATAAAAATTTCAAATTACTGTTTTAATACAAGTTTACCATTACAAGGCTGTAAAACTGCCTTTAAAAAAAACATATCCCATTAATGTGAAAATTGGATTCCATGATATCATTTGCATACAAAAACATTTGGATGAATGTGAAAATATTTTACTAAATTTATAACTTATAAATTTCACAATTTGGTTAATAATTTTAAATCCTTCCAGTTTAATGGTTTTTTTGTAATGGTCTTTTAAAAAATAACGATAATTTATGATATTTTATTGTTTTTTTATACTTGGTGTGGTTGAAACATATTATTTCAAAGAAATTAAATTCATAAATATACATAGAATTAAATATTTGGGGGTTATATTATTTCATGGAAAATTATAAGAATATATGGTAAAATGAATTTATAAAGATATTAAATTAATATATTCTTTTGAATCCTAGAGTGTTTATAATGAGTATATGAAAATTTTAGGGCAACATAACAAAACATCAAGGGACATTTATTAATGCAACATTATTACCCAGAAGAAAAATGTCAACATACCTACATTATAAATGGATTATGAGTTAAAAATGTTTGAAATATATTCACTAATAATAATTAATTTCCATACAATTTAAAAATATAAAAACAAAATCAATGAATTTTCATTGGTATAAACATAAATCAAGAAGTGATGAGTATTAGAAAGTATGTTAAGTATGGAGAAATTAATTTCTCATTAGGATTAGTGTCTACGTATTAGTTGCATATTTTCAAACATGGAGATTTTATTGACTATGATTACCAACATATTTATTTTTTTGTTGGGCTCTTACCCACATCAAGAATCACATTAATATTGAAATTGATATGTATGACCAAAAAAGTCAAGAGTGATATTATATGAGTGATGATATATATTTTAAATGTTATGTGAAATTTTCCATCACCATGCTATTGAGTTTTACTATTTCCTAATAATAATTAATCTATCCCAAATTAATAGTTATATTATTTTTCTAGAAATATATTCAATAGTGTCTTTGATTGATAAATCATTAGTATAGGATAAATTTTTTTTTAAACGATAACATAGAATTCACATCAATTTTTAGAAAAATGTATTGGTACCAGAGGAGTACATGAGGAACAATTTTATGATTAATAATTTTTAGATTCTAATATTGATGATGAAATTACATTGGTGGGAATAATAAATTTTATGATATGTCATTATTGGTAAGAACCATTGTTGTTATGAGGTCTTTATTTGGTCTCCCAAAAAACAAATTGATCAATGTGGTTAAATGCATATAACTTAGTTTTTTATAATACCTATTAAAAATGAATGTTTCCGAAACCTACTTATGGATAGAGATAACCTTCCTATAAATAATATGTATTTGGGTCCCAAAAATATCAATTAATACCATAATATAATATGAAAAATAAATAACCTCCAATATTTCAATAACAGTATAATATACCCCTCAAACCTCAAAATTTCCATCCAACCCCATTACAATAAAAGAAGAAATTTAATAAATTATACACAATACTAAAAATATGTGAGAAAAAACAACTAGGATTCTAGATTTTAGATTTCATAAATGAGGTAAAAAAACTAATGGATTGTTTTGGAATTACATTAGTGATACATTCTATATTTGAACTGAAATTGTTATCCCAACTAGTTTCAAATAATATGGTAACATGAGCCTGAAAAAAAACTAGATCTGTCAATGACATTCAATCTCCGGAAAATTTGTACACCAATCCTAACTAAACCATCCTTGAATATGATAAAGAAAAACATTTTGAAATAAATTATACAGAATATGAAAACTCTCTTGAAAACCAACTTGATGGGGGAATAAGATAAAGAATGGTATAATTTGAGTGAATAGGAATTTGACAAAATAATTATCACCATTCCAAAAAAAATATTTAAACGAACGTCATATCACATTTCTTTCCTTATAGAATCATTATATAAAATAATCTATAATATGAAGAAATTCAAAAGGAAATGTTAGAAATATTCCAAATTGTGGAGATAAATATTCCAATTTTTAAGATCTAATAAAAATATAAAAATTATTCCAATTTCCTTAACAATTTATGCACCAAAAATGTTATTTCAAGGGGATTAGAAATTTAATTTAATGATACATGTTTATGTTGTAATTAAAAAATAATTTTGTATAAATGTAAAGATCTAGGAACATTTTAAATCCATTCTACAATAAGATATTTAACCTTTGAAGATGCATTATGTGATATTGTATTCCCTATCATTGTGATTCAATGATCTATTTAAATTTAATTATATATAAATTAACTCAATAATGAAAGAGTATTTATAGATAATGAAAATATATCTCTTTCATACTAAATATGTGTCCATGAAGATGTGAAAGATTGATTATGTAACTTAATCTTCAAGGATAACTTCAAATTTTGATTATGGTGGATGATATGAAACTATAAAATTTAGTTATCATACTATGCTTATGTATCATGATGATATAGAAAACCATTAATAATTTATGAGAGTAACCAGTCACTATTGAATTTTGTGAGAAAATATCCCATTTATATATTACTGATTAAATAATGACTTGATAGGAGGATAATTATTTTTTTAAACTGTCACACATAAAAAAACTAATTCCTATTTATAATCAAGTATGGTGTAAGAAAATATTTCTTTAGGAAGAAAATTAAATTTAAAAATATTATAGAAAAATTAATAAGATAATCTTTAACAATATGTTCCCAACATATATGAATGAATAATAATTAATTTCATTAATCTATCTAATTATTATTTAAATAATTAATAAATTGATATTTTGTCTTGTGTGTTGGAAGTCCAAGATATCTAGGTTAAAAATATAAATTTCATGTCATCGTTGGAAAAAATTCCAAACCTATAGTAAAAACCCATTCCCATTGAACTAAAAGATTTGTATGTAAATGAAGGGGAAAATATACTTGAAATTATCACTGGAATTTAGGATATGGATTAAGATTTATGACTAATAAATATATTGAGGGAGAATATTCAAGATATATTACGTAGCTTAAGTGATATCACTGTGATATGAACTAAAATATTCAGACATGTAATTATTTCAAAATAAGGTTCAAAGACAATTATATAACATTAAAAAAGAAATAGTCCAACCATGATTTTGTTAGTTTAATAAAGATTGAATGTTTATTATAATTATTCATTGTCTACCCCATATCTAAATCACAATGTTCATGTCCCATTTAAATAGTTTCCTAGAAAACTAGACTAAACAATGTGGAAATTTTATTCTTGAATAATGTGATGATCCCATTATGATTAGTGATTCTAAACTTATTCTTCATGGTTTTAGTGAATGGTTGGAACCTGAAATAACCATGTTAATGTTGAATGTGCCTAGAAATAAAATTGTTGTCCCCTGAGAAACTAAATGTTATTATAATTGGAATGTAAAATAATCTATCTATTCTCACAAGAAATTTCTCACTCTTTGAATCATTCCATACTTGAAAACAATCAAGGAAGGGATAAACATATTGTTTAATCTTTCATGAGGAAGCATCCACCGTCATTCAGTGGGTCTTCTGATCAATTTGTGGCTTAACAATAGATATACACGACTAAAATTATATATTTAGTTCTACAATGTTTCGATCATGGTAAATTAATTTTATCAATATATCTTTTGGATGTTTATGCCAATCAATGGTGGAATATTATCAAGAATACAAGGAAAATAGATCATAATAAGACCATGGAATCAGATGAGTTCAAGAACATAATTTTCAATTAGTAAATTCCTAGTATTCTCCAAAAAATATGAACATGATGATCCTTGACTATAATAATAAATATTATGAACTAGTTGGTACCTAGAATGAAAATTTTACATGACTTTCAAGTTACACTTCTAAAATTATTATCCAACATGAGAGTAAAAGTGATTGATTCTTTAGTGGAAAAAAACCATGTCTATGAAGGGAATTATCAATGAAAGTCTTTTATATATACGAGAATATATATTGATATGAACTCATGGTTGATATGGATATTGGAGTAACCTAAATTTCATATGGGTTTGCTAATAATAGAAAAATTGGATTAAAAGAGAAATATACATAACTCACTTAAAAGAAAATGAGTTTTCTGTTATGATCAATGTGTGGAATGAATCATGGATAGAATCCTCTTACGAGGACTAGTAAATGTTGTAAGTGATGAAATGAAGTTCATCGGGTAGTTGAATGCTGATGTGATGGGAAGAATATTTCTAATGATGTAATAAAAGAAAGGGAAACATAGAATTCACCGCTTACACATCAATTCTACAAATATAATAAAATGGGGCATTATTCCAATCAATATCCTAATCCAAGGGTAATTTATGATGACACACATTGAAAACCCATTAAGGGAAATGTTATATTAAAGTAACATTCAATCACTATTGGAGACATGGAGTATTATAATGATGTGTATAAAGGTACACATACCATCTACTCTAATGTAGAAAACGTTTTATTTGATTCTAGATATACCAACTCTTTTTATTCTAAAGAATTTTCTAAGGGTATCGTCATATTACAAAAAAAAAATTGATGTTGAGTTAGTTATGAAAAATATTAATGGAACAACCGTCCCAAATTTAGTTTCAATTCTTCTCTGGTTGACGTTTTTTGGAAATTTCTTCATGAAAATAATGTGATTTTTCCTATAGTGGAATTTGATGTCTTTCATGGAATGGATTGCCTTTCTACATGTGGTGATGATATCAATTTCTATGGAAGGGATTCAACATTTCATTTTCAAAATAAAAATTTGATCATCTATTGATGAAAATATTAATATAACCATCAATTATAAATTTCTTCCATCTTATGGGTCTTGATTCTTATAGAAGAATGTTATTTTTCTCAAATGGTTGGGGAAAAAACATGATTAACAATACACCCATTGTACGTGAGTTTGATGATGTCTTTCTGGAGGAATTTTTAAGTCTTCCACCAAATTTTGAATTTGATTTTTCAGTATAACTCATATACGGTGCTATGCCTATTTCAAAAACACATTATAGAATCGTCATATTTGAGTTGTAGGAATGGAAGAAGAATCTCCAAGAGAATCTTGATAAATGATTCATTTTTCCTAGTGTGTCACCTTGGGGAGAAACTATTCTGTTTGTTATGAATAATTATTGATTAATGAGTCTATGCATTGATTATTATGAACGTAACAAGATCACTATCAAAAAAAAATATCCTCTTCCCATGATTGATGATTTATTTGACCTAATACCCAGAGCTCAATAAATTTCCACGATATATCATTGTTCGGGATATCAACAAGTAGGGGTCCAAAAAAGGGTAAAAAAATGATGATATTCTTTTCAAGATATGAACAATATGAATTTATAGTTATTCCTTTTGGTCCTAAAAATTCCCCCACAATCTTCATGAATCTAATTAATATATTTTTAAATACTATATTGTTCAATTTGTGGTAGTATTTATAATGATATTCTTGTCTATTCAATGAGAAAGGAAGAAAATAAAGACCACATGAGAATTGTACTAATGACCCTGATAAAGTTGAATCATTATATGAAATTTACCAATTGTGAATTTTGGCTTCCGAAAGTATGATTTTTACATCACATAATCTACAGAGAATGTATATCTTTGGATCCATCAGAAAAATGTCATTGAAATTTGGCCGAGACTCATAGCGGTAATGAAGATATAATTTTTACTTAGTTTTCCTAGATATTATCGATGATTTGTGAATGATTATCTATTATTATATAATCGACTAAGAAAGTCGAATTTGAAAGGAGTTAAGTTAGTTTGGATGAAAAAATGTGTAGAAAATTTCAGAGAGCTAAAAAATAGTTAGCCAGTGCAATAGAGCTCACACTTTCATGTAGTGGAGAACGGTTTGGGATCTATAATGCTGAATCCAAAAAGGTTTTGGGATGTTTTCTCATGAAGAAATACATGGTGATAGTTTATGACTCATGGTAGTTGAAAAACCAAGAAAAATATTACCCAACTCATGATTTGGAGTTAGCTGTGGTAATCTATGCATTAAAGATATGGAGGAATTATTTTTATGGTGAATGGAGTGAAATTTATACTAACCATAAATTTGTAAAGTATATTTTCACACAAATTGAGGTGGGTTTGTGCCAAATAAGATGTTTTATGTTGATTAAAGATTACAACTGCTCAATAAATTACTGGCATGGGAAAGTGAAGATGGTGGAAGAAGCTCTAAGTCGAGAAAACCATGCTAGCCTATCCATGATGAGGATCTTAAAAGATCCAATATTTGTGGATTATCAATGGATAAATCATGAATTTATAAAGTAAGTGGATAAATATTATCTTTCTTAAATGAATGCTCTACCACTATACAAGTGAATAATAATGAGTTGAAGAAGATAAATGTAGAGATACAAAAGAAAGTATGAAATGTTCCTAAATTCAACCATGATTATGATGATATAATAAGGTTCAAGAACGTGGTTTTTATTCCTCCCATAAGATAATTTAAGTAGGATATATTGTATAATTATCATAGGTATTCATTATGGACTCACTATGGATGCAAAAAGATGTGCACGGACCTGAAAGAGTATTTCTGGTGGGATGGAATTAAAAATAGATGTTGTCGAACATGTCTCTAAACATTTGTTCTATTAGCATGTTATGGCTGGGAGACAGAAGTATAAAGGGTTTTCACAACCATTACCCATACTAGAATACAAATGGGAAAACATCACAATCGACATTATTATTGAACATTCCAGAACATCTAAAGCCCATAATGCTATATTTGTTGTAGTTGATAATCATACAAATTCGTCGAATTTCATTTATATTAAAGAAGGTTTCTCACAAGATCGTATTACCAAGATATATGTAAAGAAGTGTTATAATTGCATGGAGTATCACTTTTTATTATATCAGATTGGGTTCCTTGGTTTACCTCGATGGTATGGATATATATTCAACATCATATAGATATAGAGTTATATTTTAGCATATCTTATCATCCATTGATAGAAAATCAATCTGAGAGAAAAATTCAAACTTTGGAAGACATGTTGAGATATTTGTATTTGGATTTAAATGGTGGATGGGATCAACACCTACGTTTAGTGTAATTTTAATACTAAAATAGATTTCACCCTAGTATCCAAATGAGTAATTATAAATCACTCTATGGAAATAGGTGATGAACTCCAACATATTGGGATGAAGTTGGGTAACGAATTCTATTAGGACCTGATCTTTTTGATGAAATGGAAAAAAAGGTTAGATCAATTCAACAACACATAATTGAATCTCAGAGTTGAAAAAATATTTATTATGAAAATCAATGTGAAGTCTTATAATTTAAAGGGTATTATAAGGTCCATCTATGAATATCTCTGTAGAAAAGAGTAATGGTATTGGGAAATATGGGAAAGTTGAGCCTTAGGTATATCAGCCCTTTTGAAAATCGGGATCGTGCTTGGAAGGTAGATAACCTATTGGTACTCCCACCAAATCTCTCTCAATTTTATGAGGTGTTTTATGTATCTCTCCTGAGAATGTACATACTTTCTGTTTTACATGTACTAATATCAAAAGTTGTACCAACAGAGTAACATATTTTTTATGAAGAACAACTGATACAGATTTTAGGTGTAGAGAAAAAGTTCTACGAAACAAGACAACTTGCTATATTGGTTTTTATAGAGGAACCACTAATTAGAGAAAGAAACCTAGGAACTTGAGGATTTGATGAAGGATAGGTATCATTATCTATTCTTTTCCATATGATGAGTTTCGAGGGTGAAACTCCATTTAAGGATTGTAGAATGTAACACCTTGATATTCTTATAAATGATTTATTAAAATAAATTTAATTCTTTAATAGCTTTCATTGCCCAAAATTTTGAGTTTAAAAAACCACGAGATGCCCTTAGTATAAAATGACCTTTATAACCTACTCTTTATGTTAGCTAGAATAAATATATCAAAATTTTAATAAAAAATTGACGAATTCTTGGGCTAAATATTTTTTAAGAAAAATGTAAAGCAATTATATATCGTATTAATAAATTTAATGAATTATTTTTACTAAATAAAATTATAGATATATATATATATAATTCACATAATAAAATATATTGATATTCATCCATATGATATTTTTTTCAAAGTATACGAATAAACCCAATTTTTTGTATAAAAATCGATATATTATAAAAAGACGATTTTCCACATTTTAAAGGTAAACCAATATAAATTTTAGATTTTGAATGATTAATAATTTTATTAAAAAAATTTAAACACGTTCCTAGGAAGATGGATATAAAAATTTACTTAGGATTAATTTGAATATTTTTCTGAGAACCTTTTTGTTTTGATGAATAATTTAAATATGGTAAATTTTAATTGAAGAAAACAATTTTCAGTGTAATAATTTATATGGTTAAATTATATTATTTGTTTGTTTTAATGTATAAATATAATATATTTTATCTTTTAATATAATTTATGTCTTTTTAATAAATTTTACATTGAATCGAGATGTAAGAATATATAAATCTTTTTCAATATTTAAACATTTAAAACTACATTTCTCATTTCAAAAAATGGCATTAATTTAAAATTAATTAAAAAACGTTTTTGTATTGAATTTTAAAAGAAGGATTCCATATTTGGAATCCATTGCTAAAAATAATGTAAATATAATAATTTTATTTTTGAGAACCATAATTAGTAAATTTGATAAATTTTATTAACACGGTAAAGGTGTAAATAATGTAATTAATGATAAAAATAATATTATAAAATTGTCCTAACACATTTCCTAATATAATTGGAAGATTATATTTCACCATAAATCATACATGGGTCACAATGGTATCCATTATAACTCACATGGATGACATTGGGACATTAAATTTATTTTAGTTAAAGAAAAGTGAAATATGTATCACTCCAACATTAATAATTAAATTATTTTTAATTTAATGTTATATATAATATAATTGTTATTATAAATTAGAAATTATAATTTAAAATTTTATTATTTATAATTGAAATTTATTTGTAATTTTTAGAAAATAAATAAATAATTTTTAGACTTATACATAGATGGTGTAAAAATTAATTAATTGATGAGAAATAAATAATTTTTTTTATAAAAACAGTAATAAAAATAAAAATAAAAAATATTTGACCAAACAATATTTTTTGAGTATTTCTCAACCACAAGAATACAAGGGTCGACTTGTTGACTATTTTGAGGCTTATAGAATAGATTATAAAACTTATATTATTTTATCTAATTTGATGATAAATTTTACACGTTCATGTTTTAAACGTGTATATCATTTTTAGAGTTTATGTTTTAAAAATATAAATTCAAATAAAAACATTATTATAAAATAAAAGGGATTTATATTTTTTATATTATATTATTTGAAATTTTTATTAAAAAAATAATTATATTAAAGAATTACATAAAATTGAGGTAGTAATTATTTTATTAGTGAATAGATCAAATAAATGATGTTAAAAATACCTTAACAATATAATCTTTAATAATTAATATATAAAATTAATTTTATATATTACCTTTACTCTTCATGGATATAATAAAATATTTGTATCTAGGTTTACTTCATATTTTTATATTATTAAAAATCTATTAATTAAATAGTGTAAAATTTGACACTATTGATATTTTTTGAAAAAAAACCATAAAATATTATTGAAAATATTGAGTAATTATTATATGGTCTATAATGTTATAAATTATTCATTTATTGTCTAATTAACTTCAAATAATTATATATTTCACCCATTTAATATTCAATTATTTTTTACCCCTGTTAAAAATGAAATAGAATAACTAATTTTTAATTAAAATAATAATTCTTAAATTGAAATTAAAAATTGTTTGAAATTTATTAGTTGATGAGATTACAAACCTATCTAATAAAATATTCTAAATTGGGACATTTTTTTATGTTTTTATGTATGTTTTTATTTTATTAAATATTAATATTTTTGAGGTTTCAAAATGTGCCTCTCACATCAATTATGCAAGGGTACCTCCTCTAAAAAATATTCACTTCATTTTGACAAATAAAGGTTGTTCATAACCTATAAATTTTCGTTAATAACATCATTAGAATCATTATATAGGGAATTTTCTTCTTAAATGACCAACTATAGTTCTCTATTATGATATTGAAGGAGGCACATCGAAGAAGAGGTAATATCATTTACCGATTCTTTCAAAATTAATTCTTATTATACATCTACCTCATAACTTGTTTTATTATATAGTAAAAAATTCTTTAGTAATTATATAATGAGAGGTTATTTTTATTATTAAACAACCATATTCCACCTTCTACTCAACCTATGAAAAATGAAATCACCGCGCGCGTGTACGTATAGCTTACCGTCTCCACGTCGTGGTGTAATCTGTTTTTGACCACCACCTTACAAGGATATGTATAATGATGTAATAAATAAATAAAAATATGATTAATGTAAAATTATGTTGATTTTGAGATACAATACACCATCCACATAAATACAATTCAATAATTATGGGAACGATATCGTCACTTGTGCTTATGTTCGTTTACCATCTCCACGGTGCTAAGTGATTTGTTCTACATAATCATCATTAATGTCTGATTATATAAATTAATATAATGAATAAATATTATATATATTAAACTAATACCATTTAGTATATGATATAAATCTAACCTAAAAAAAGGAATAAGAATTTTTCAGACAAAACATGCATAATAACATAATGCAGTTAATACCCGAATAACAACTTATAATGAAATATCACTGACCAATAGATGAAAATATGATCATAAATGTTATCATAAAATTGATTATGATTTTTTAATAAATCAATAAAATTATTTAAATCGTTATACAATATGTTCAGATACTTATGAAGCATATCACACCTATGGTAAAGGATAAATTTAAAAATCTCATTATTAAGATAATTGTTTGTCGCAAAATATTTACTGGGGTATATTTTTCATTCACATGATCTTTATAATTTTATTTATATTTTTCTACTATTTATTAATTCCATGTATACCAAATAGTGATGTATTATTAAACAGTATAGAATAAATGTTTTTTTCATTTTCCATATGTGGTACGTTTTGACTTTTCCAACAGAAGTACGAGGAAAGTGTTTTTTAACATAAATGGAATGTATATATTTGTACGATTTCATGAAAAATTATTTCCATGAAAATTATTCTACATGATTTCAATATTATTTTCTAATAAATTCATTTCTTTTGAAATTGTCTGTCATTTTGGGAAAAAACGTTTTTGAAAAAGAATGGATATTTTTTATAGAAATTACGTTTAGGTGTTTGATCAAAATGATTTTCCTTAAAAGATGAAATAGGGTTATGTTTATATACCTATAATAACTAGGATTTTAATTTTTTAATGATGGAAGGAAATTTTATATTGATTATGTTATGATGGAATGATGTTGAAGAAAACCATTTTATATATTGGGTTTTTCTATGATGAATGATTTTTGTCTTTTTAGGAACATGTATGAATGGTTTCATTATAATATGGGTGGGAACAATATATCCCTCCAACTAATTGGGTAATGTTTTATATCTGATGATCTAGAAATGATTAGAATGGTATCTAAATCATTTTCAGTAATACATGGCTGCAATGAGGAGTAAACCCAGTTCAATAATAGACTTTGTCTTGTATAATGTTATTGGAAATGATTCTTTACTAATATGAAATGATTTTCTATTCTTATGTGTGTATTCCATGAAATCTCATGTCATATGTTTGACTATTGGGATTAAATTTCACTTTTATAATTTATCCCATGACATGATATTATGATCTTTTATATGTAGGATAGTATTTTTCAAATATTATATTCTTATGATTATGAATTGATTGATAATTAAAATGTTTACCCTTACTAAGGATTTGAGCTCTCCCATTATTATGTTCCTCTTCCCTAGGTCATGAAAAATGGTATTAAGTAAGATATTTCAAATGGTAGTCTAGTTATGATGAAATAAGCTGGAGACAATGCAGATGTTATATAAACCAGTTGTGTATGTTTCCCAGTTTTTAACGACACTGAACCGTAATAGATATGGTGTTTTTTTGTTATTTTATTTAACAAATATTCACCATTTCTGATGTAAAAAACTATATGTAATGTATGATCCAATATAATTTAAGTGGGGGGAGAGAAGGTGGTGAAAATTGGTATTTAAAGTGAAGGAGAGGAGTGTTTTTTGATTATTTTATTTATTATATTATTATTTATTCAATAGATAAGAAATAGTGATGATTCCATGATTAAATAATGTTAATAAAGAATAATAGTTATAAATTATAGGGCTTATATTAGTGATTACTCTAAAAATGGTTCATTTAACTTATAATGTATATATAACATAAATTACCGTATTTTAGTATTCACTAACAAATTCAATATTTTAAAAAAATCCAATAAATCCACTTTTAGTATTTTTTTATTGGTAGATTTCAATAATTTATTCCATTTTAGGATAATAAATTTCTATATATGATAAAAAAATTAATTAAAATTATCATTTATTTGAAAAATATCGATATAACAAATTATAAATGATTTTATAACACATTGAAAATTTAAATAAGGTCGCATAAAATTATCTTACAATTATAAGAGAAATAAATATTATTTTCAAAATCTACTTCATGAAAATAAATTTTATTTTAATTAATTATTTAAATTTCAAAATAACAAATAAACATTTCTGTTTTATAAAAATACTTATAGTTCAATTATCATTTGTAAACGTTTATTTACATATTACATGATAAAAATATAATATATTTTCATCTATAATATAAATAAATTTTATTTATACATAAATTAGTGATTTTATTATTGAAATAAAAAATATAATATTAATATAATGAAAATGAAAGTATTATAAAAATCATGATTTCTCATTTTTTTGTAGAAAATATATATTCTTTAAAAGATATCAAAATTTTATCATTATATAATTTTGACATTGTTATCTAAAAAATTAATTTTATTTTATTCAATATAATTTATAAAAATGTAAAATTATTGTTTTAATACAAGTTCACCATTAAAAGGTGGTAAAATCGCCTTTAGAAAAAATATAGCCCTTTAATGTGAAAATAAGATTCATTATTATCATATGAATACAAAAACATCGGTTGAATATGAATGTATTTTAATAAATTTATAACATATTAATTACATAATTTGGTTTATAATTTTATTCCCTTCCAATTTAATGGATATTTTGTAACGGTCTTTTAAAAAATAATGATATTTAATTTTAATTCATTGTTCGTTTAAGCTCGGTGTGGTTGAAACTTATGATTCCAACGAAATTAAATTAAAAAAGATACATACCATAAAATATTTTGGGGTTATATTTTTTTCTAGAAAATAATAGAAATATATGTTAAAATGAATTTATAAAGATATTAAATTAATATTTTCTTTTGAAACCTAGAGTGTTTATAATGAGAATATGATCATTTTAGGACAACTTAACCAAACATCAATTGATATTTCATAATGTAACCTTCTTACCCAGAAGAAAAACTTCACCATACCTACATTATAAATGGATCATGAGTGAAAAACTATTGTAATATAATCACTAATAATAATTATTGTCCATACAATTGATCAATCTACTAAGAATATCAATGAATTTTCACTGGTATACACATAACTCAAGAAGTTTTGAGTAGTAGAGTGTATGTTATGTCGGGAGAAAATAATTTCACTTTAGGATGAGTGTCTAGGTATTGGTTGCATATTTTTAAACATGGAGACTTGATTGACTATGACTACCAACATATAATTTTTTTGGGCCCTATCCCACATTAGGAATATCATTAATATTTAAATTGAGAAGAATGACCAAAATAACATCAGGAGGTATCTTATATGAGTGATGATATATATTTTAAATGTTATGTGAAATTTTCCCTCACCAAGCTATTGAGTGGTACTAGTTCCTTGTAATATTTAATCTATCCCAAATTAATAGTGATATTATTTTTCTAGATATATATTAACTAGTTTATTTGATTGATAAATCATTATATATGATAAATTTTTTAAAATATAGAAGATAATATAGAATTTAGATCAATTTGTTGAAAAATGTATCGGTACCATAGGACTACATGAGGTAATATTTGATGACTCATCACTTTTAAGTTCTAATATTGATGATGAAATCACATTGGTGGGAATAATAAATTTTAAAAATGTCATTATTGTTAGAAACCATTATGGTTATGATGTCTATATTTGGTCTCCCAAAAAATAAATTGATCAATGTGATAAAATGCATATAACTTATTTTTTTAATACCTATTAATAATGAAATAGTCCGCAACCTACTCATGGATAGAGATAAACTTCCAATAAATAATATGAATTTGGGTCCCAAAAATATCAATTAAGACCATATTATAATATGAAAAATAAATAACCTCCAATATTTCAATAATAATATAAAATACCCTTTAAAAATCAAAATTTCCACCCCCCCCCCATTTCAACAAAAAAATAAATTTGACGAATGGTACATAATATTAAAAATATGTGAGAAAAAAAACAAGGATGCTAGATTTTAGAGTTTATAAATGAGGTAAAAAAACTAATGGATTGTTTAGGAATTACATTAGAGATACATTCTAAATATGAAATTAAATTACTATCCCAACTAGTTTCAAACACAAGGGTTACATGAGCCTGAAAAAAACTAGATGTGTCAATGACATTCAATCTCATGAAAAAATCTACACCAATCCTAGCTAAACTATCCATGAAAATGATGAAGAAGAAGATTTGGGAATAAATTATACATAATATGAAAACTATCATGAAAACCAACTTCATGGGTAAATAAAATAATCTATAATATTAAGAAATTCAAAAGGAAATGTTACAAATATTCCAAATCATGGAGATAAATATTCCATTTTTTTTGAAGATCTAATATAAATAAAAAATTATGCTAATTTTTCTAATAAACCTTTAACAAAAAATGGTATTTCAACGGGATTAGAAATTTAATTTCATTATAAGTGTTTTAGATTGTAATCAGAAAATAATTTATGTATAAATATCATGATCTATGAACATTTTAAATCCCTTGTACAATAAGATATATAACCTTTGAAAATGAAATGTGTGATCTTGTATTCCCTATCAATGTGATTCCATGATCTATTTATATTTCATTGTAGATAAAATAACTCAATAATGAAAGAGTATTTATAGAAAATGAAAATTTATCTCTTTCATACTAAATATGTGTCTATGAAGATGTGAAAGATTGAGTTCGTAACATAATATTCACAAATAACTTCAATATTTTGATTATGGTGGATGATATGAAACTAGAAAACCTAGCTATCTTACTAGGATTATATATCATGATGATATAGAAAACCAATAAAAATGTATGAGAGTAACCTCTCACTATTTAATTATATGAGAAAATTTCCCATTTCAACATTACTGATTCAATGATGTTTAGTTAGGAGGATAAATCCTTTATCAGACTATCATACATAAAAAAACTAATTCCTATAAATAATAATGTATGGTGTAAGAAAATATGTCTTCAGGTAGAAAATTAAAATTTACAATATTTCGAAAAAATTAATAAGATAATCTTGAACAATATGTTGAAAACATATATGAAGGAATAATAATTAATTTCATAGAGGTATATTATTATTTTTTTAATAATTAATAAATTTAAATTTTTTCTTCTATGTTGGAAGTCTATGATATGTTGGTTAAAAATACAAATTGCATGTCATCAATGGAAAATATCCCAAACCTAGAGTAAAAACCCATTCCCATTGAACTAATAGATGTGTATGTAAAAGAAGGGGAAAATATACATGAAATTATTACCGGAAATTATGATATGGATTAAGATATATGTGTAATAAATATATTTAGGGAGAATATTCAAGGTATATTACGTAGCTTAAGTGATATCACTTTTATTTTAACTAAAATATTCATACATGTAATTTCTTCAGAAGAAGGATCAAAGACAATTATACAACACTAAAAAATAAATAGACTAACAATGATTGTGTTAGATTAATAGAGATTAAATGTTTTTTATAATTATTAATTTTCTACTCCATATCTAAATCAAAATGATCTCGTCCCATTGACCTAGTTCTCTAGAAAACTAGACTAAACATTGTCATAATTTATCATAATGAATTTATTATAATAAAAGTCTAAACATTTTTTGATTGTTTATAGATTATAATATAACAACCTATGTAATTATGAATGTTTATTTCCACATTCCATTCATTGATGAAACTTTAAAATTTCATATGTTGGACACATTAAATTTTTAAGAATGGTTTTCCAGTTAATTTCAGGTTCCCATTTAACATGTGTACCAAGAGAAGAAAAATTTAATCCACCCTAAATGTAAAATGGAATAGAGGGGGATTTACTTTGGATTATGTAAGGAAAAATTTAAATGTCAAAAATTTGTGTTAATATTTTTCTTTATCCTTATTAATGATAATCTTGGTGTTTTAGAAAATGATTTAACAATATTTATAAAATCATTTGACCATAATTTTTAAACATATGAATTAAATGTTGAAAACTTGTATATCCAAATTAATTATTTCAAAATTTCAAAAGTTCCATTTCATGAATGAAAGAGATATTTTATTATGAATATAAATTCATAGAAATGGATTTATATGTATATGACTAAAATTGAATTGATAAATTCATTTATCTAAAGAATATATGTTAAACATGTTATTTTTTTTATAGAAAATATAAAATTCAATTGAATATTTATCTAATAGTTTAGTAATAATTATTTTACACATTTATGATGAATGTTAAAAGAAAATTAATTTAAAATTATAGTGGACTATATGAAATCCTTTTATGGTTTAGAGTGTAATCTGACAACACTATAGGTGATGAATCATTCCATTTGGGATAACCCCTACGAGATATATTTTGATGTTTTAAGCCATGTTGTATATGTAGCTATTTGGTGTTTTTGTGATGTTGTTCTCCAGATGGATGTCTGTGGATTCCCTGTTCAACTTCAATGGTTCTTCTCTACACTCCTTACCACTGTGAGCCTGAGCCGGAACCTGATAAGGTTTCATCGCGGTTCTGATCAGAGTAGATCCATGCCTAGAGGGGAGTTTCTGTTTCATGAATACTTTGATTCCATTATCGGTGGTGTTCTCTCAATGCGGGGTTGGGTCATCCAGTCCTAGGTGACGATGCCTTGACCTGTGTTTTTGTAACTTCCTTATGGACTTTTGTGGCTATATTGGTGTGAGTATTTTGAGCAAGACGGTGGGGTTGGTCCAGTATGGTTGTGGTTGGAGGTTCTTTGGTTTTGTATTTTCGGAATGATGGAAGGTCTTGCGAGACCTATTGGTACGGTGTTGCTTATGGGCTCGACCATGTGGAGCAGGCTCCAAAGGAGGTTCCAGTGCTAGTTGTTCACTGTTGTAGTGCTTTATGGATTTGGAAGTCTGAGAGGGTATGGCAGAACCCATCGGATCAGGCATGTGCTTTGACACATGACAATTTCTTGTTGTTAAACCTTGCATCAATGGATAGCTTTTCATGATCATTTGCTGGGGAGGGGTAGCTTCATGTTCTTAGTTTGTCTTATCTCACCAGACCTTCAGGTTATGAAATGTTTTATATTGTTGATATCTATTAGGGTTTCCCCCTTCATCCCATAAAAGGGGGTTTTCTTTTTAATAATAATAAAAAATTTGAAGGCCTTCGGGTCGTTGGATGGAAAGAGTTGTAGATAAATCAACAAAAATATTCTAACAATTGATACATAGATCTCAAAAGTTTTGTCTTATTTGGATAAATTGAAATCACATTTTGTTCTAATAAAGATACCATTTTATCTAATAATGTATTAAAAATGTATTTTATAATTAAGACAGAATAAATAAAATGTCTCGTTACATGGATTTTTATGCTCCATGTGTTTGATTTGGAAATTATAGTCAACATAGGAGCTACGGATCAGTTGGAAGACCACTTGAACTAGATACCCCATAAATTGTGTTGTCAATCCTTCCTTAAATAATATTGAATGGCTTTACACTATGATAGAAGCAGTATTTTATTTAACAATTGATTCCCTAGTATAATAAAAATTTCGACTTTTTGGTAACTTCTCAACTCCAAACTCAATTAATCCCCTTATAAATTCGTAGTCACAAATATTAGTCACGATTTAATATTTTAGAGGACCCATGTATTTTGAAAAAATATAAAGAGTGAAATAAATTTTCATAATATTTAAATAAATATTTTCCCAAAAAGTTTATATAATATATCTTGTAAAAGTGTTTTTGGACCTCATGAAATTTGTACAAATTTTTTAAAATATGGTATATATTTTTAAACAATATGATTTATTTCTAAATAATTTTTAATGAAATGTCTATTCTGATGAATTATTGGAAACATTCCCAATAATCCTGAAAAAACTCAATAACAAACAATCTTTTTTGAAATCATTAATGATTAAGAAACATACTTTTTTTGGCATTATCCAATTTAATTTGGAATAATTTACATCATGTTATTATTGTAGTATATTTTGGAGTAGGTATAAGATAAAGCCACCAAAATAGATGATGTTATAATTCATTATGATTTTATTAGTTATAATAATTTATTATATATTTATATCTCCATGTGTATTCATTTGTGGCTAATTAAATAGATTTCACTATAATATCTTGACTGATTTTTGAAGAAATAATTGAATCCCTAAAAATACATCATCAAACATCCATCCTTAAACCAATTGATTTCAAATCTATATAAATATATAGGATAATAGAAACATGTAAAATAAAATTAATCTCGCAAGGTTGGATAGATGTAAATTTTGGAAGACACATTATGGTCTTCCAAAATATCCTTCAACATTGCCATTAGATTGATACCATAGCTGTTAATCTATTGGATTATCATTAATTTTCCAATGGATTTGAAAAATAAATCATATTGTCCATTCATAAAAGTGAATTTGTATCTGTAATGATCTGGGAATGATTGAATGATATAGATTAAAAGTTATAAAAGAAATTATATGACAGGAATTAGAAAATAAAATAATCTATAAAGATATAACTTGAATGGAACTTGAAATTATAATTCAAATAAATTTATTTCTATTGGAAGATAATGTAAAGTTTTCCAATGTATCACTAAATCTAATGAAAGTAAAAAAACTATATGGGAATATCTGTTTACATTCATCACTTTATAAACATTTGTTCTAATGTTTATAATTAAGGAGGTTCAAAAGAACCCATTCACTATCAGTGATCATGGGATGAAGAATTACAATTGAAATCATCCTATAGAATCTATGGGGGAGATTATACTCTTCAAACATACCAACCAATTGAATCATCATGTTATATCATTCATTAAAACTTTTCGACAAGTTTATTTATTCCCAATATTATCAAACATATATATTTATAACAATATATTTTCATAATTTCATAATATAAATATTGGGGTGGGAAACCATTATTGTTTTTATAAATTCAAATATATATTTTTTATTTTTTATTATTCGTATTTATTTTTCATTTTATTGGTTTTTTACAGCATCACGAGATCAATATGAATTCCCTTTAAATTTATGATCATATTACAATATTGGGAAACCTTTTTAACCCGTAAAATCAACATAGATTCACACTAAAACAGATAGGTTTTGAGATTAGACGTTTGGGAAATTCATGAAAGGGCCACTAATTTTTAGATGTTATGGAAATATATAACACCCTTTATTAATAAAAATTAAAATAGATCCTTATAAAATAATATGTACATATTTTTTTATAAAGTCCTTGTTCATGATTGAGCCAATCTATTTTTAAATAAATTTAAATGTCAAAGAATTATTTTCAAAACATTTGAATGTTAAGGTAATTATATTGTAAATGACTAAGGTATAATTTTGTTCAAAATAATATTTTTATAATTAGTAGCTATTTTGTTATAAAAAATAATTTAAATGTTGTTACACCATAGTAACCATGGATTAAATTGATTTGAATCCCCAATTCAAGCCCACAATACCCTATCTCTATGATTTAATAGATAAAATGTGGTCATAAACGAACAAAAGTGTTGCATATGGTTCCCGATGATCTGAAATGATGTTTAATGATCATAATAACATAAAATATTTATGAAGAACTATAGGTGATACTTGAGAAAAATCTAAAATTATTTGAAGAATGGATCAAAATAATCATCAATGTAAAAAGAAATAGAAGGAAAATATCATAAATAGTATGGAATGAATTTCCATTTAAATTATAAAAAATTAAATCATCATCTTCCTTCCAAAGAAGAGAATAATTGAAAAAAGGAACAAATATTATAAAGGATTAGATATAATAAATTCTTATTATATAAGATGTGATAAATGTGTTTGTTTTAATTTTCAATTCAATCGTTCTAGAGGTGAATCATTATAAGGGAGAGGGTGTGAAGATTCCCTTCCTAGGAGAAAATAGTGGTCATGAATATTCTTCAAAATAGATTAAAATCTCATATCATACCCTAGAATATTCTCACATCCAATATTACCAACCTGTATCCATTAAAAAATTCAAAAATCCACATGATAAACATATGTAATTGAATATTTTTGTAAATATTTTTAAATTCAAAAATACAATGGTGACCCTAACATGATATTGTATGGAGATTGACTTTTAATTATATAAAAATAAGAGTATTTATAGAAATAATTACATACAAGTTAATATAAATGAGTACGGGTGGTTTGAAAAAGTGAGAGTGAATTTATTTCACATCATTAAGGCAATATAATTAATAAAATTTCGAGGCATGATAATATTTTATGAAATGGTGTTAAAAATGTATCTTTCCTTATATAGTGTTTTGAATTTTACATGAATGATTTCCTTGATGTTTACTTCTCCATGATTCATGGATTCTTGTGTGTGTTAGTTACTATATGAAAAAAATTCATCAGATTTATTTACATTCAATTCATTTATTTCCCCAAATTTACAAAATAATTTAGTTTGAATATATTTTATTGTTAAAGTGTCACTTTTTTTTAAATAAAATTAATATTTCATAAAATGTAAAAAAATTATAGATTCGATTGATTTTTTTTATTTATTGAAAAAGAAAATTCATAAGTAATGCTTATCCTATGTTATAATTTCTTACAGTTTTATATTCATCTGATATAGTTGATGGTGATATTTTAAATGAATCTCTATATGATATGTTTTTTATAGGATAGTTTTTCTGGTTGAAAAGTTGTAGTTTCATATCATATATTATTTATAATTGTTAATATATTTAGAGAGTTGGATCAACATGGAAACTTTCTAGGCATAATGAATGATAGGTACTATTTTTAGACAACACATATTTTTTTCATGTGATATATTACATCATTTGATATTATGTAAATTATTTATGCTTGGAAAATAATTCTATTATGAATATATTTTGGTTGATATGTATTATATAGGATAATACATATTTTCACTACTGAAAAAACATATACCCATGGTTCCAAACGGTGGTTATAGCCCCTAAAACATTCTGAAACCGAATATTCTATATATCTCTACAACATATACCCATGTTTTACAATATGTTTTTATAATATTTGTATATTGTGTCATAGTACTATATACATATATTTAAAATTGTGGTTATCGGTTTTGGAAAAAACATGGCTTCCATTTTCGATCTCACGACCTCCTCCTCTACCACCCTAGACCTCACCACTACTTCTACATAACTTATGTGTATATATATATATTTATTTATATAAATATATTATTATATTTCATGGGTATTGGACGGAAAAATATGGGAATAGGTGTTCCCAAGAATTTTTTTTCTCTTGTTAATTTTCCCCCTCTATAAAATTGAAAATCTATACCCATGATTTTAGAAAAAACCATGCGTATTGGTATTGAAAATCAACCCTTTACACAAAATTCTATCTAAATAGCGGGTATATGTGATGATAAAAAGCATACACACAATATTTCTCCTAAAATTTTTTGTATAGGGGAATTATTCCCAATGTTCTCCAAAACCATGTGTATAGGTTCCGATACTATACATATACCCATGGGTTTCCAAGAATCATGGGTATATGACCATTTTGTAATAGTTTATATATGAGACATTGATGAAAAAATGTAGAGTAGTATAGATCATTTTATGATATTTCAATAAATATTATAGTATTTCATAAGATGGATATATATTATTTGGTAATGTAAGAAGTTGTGTAACATTCTCTAAATCATAGACTATATTTTACATAGTTCTCATACATGAGTTTTTATACATGTAGGAGGAATAAAAAAAATTTCATATATCATAGGATATTAATTTACATCATGATGATGAATGAGTAAGAATAAAAAGAAAAAGAAACCATGTCGTGAGTTATTAATTTTCATTGGAGAACAAACACGGACATTTTCATCCATTTTTTATATTTTAAAATATTCTTGACCAAAATTACTCAAGAGAAAACAAAATGAGATGGTGGGTCACCAAACTATCTAGAACAAAGCTACACATAGCCAATTAAAAATCCATCTTAGACCTAAATCAAGCCTTAATCATGCTAAAAGAAACATATCATCAACATTTAAACCACTCTCTCCCATCTAAAAGGTATACAAGCTGAAATGGAAAATCCATTCAATATAAAAACCATCACCCCAAGGGCTGGGAGGGAGGGCCCAACAATTAGATCAATAAAACTATGAAAGAAAATTTCTCATGAATAGTCACTTTGAGAAGGACACAAACCAAAGACGCAACTGATCCTCATGGGTGGTCTAAGCAAGGCAACTGATCAACAACTCACATACAAAAAGGAAATGTTATGAACATAGCGTAAGCGATAAGTCCATCACTCTCTTTCCGATAAGATGGGAATTACAATGATAGATAATCCACAACAGAATCAGTAAAATTGTATCACCACAACTATAGAGGCATAAACTTATCAAAACTCCATAAAATTCCCCCCAAGTCCCTTGAATGTGTGTCATCTTAACTCTGAGGCCTTTTAGTTGGAGTTGTGATGGATGATGAGTCTTCTGCCTTAATGTTAGGTTCTGATTATCCCAATACAAAACATATGTTTTTTTATTTGACTAATGAAAGGATAAAATTTTAATATAAAAACCATGCTGCCATTGATGACCAAAGTTCATCAAAAGTCCCACAACATTACAATAAATTTCAAAACCCCAATACAATATTTGTACACCTACCATGATAATAGATACCTAACACTAAAAGTAACATTACATAAGTAACTTTCAACAAAAACACAACAACACATAACTTCTATGAACATCATCCACAATGCTTTCTTGAAAATCCCAGGATGAATTGTGGTAATTGACTCAAACATCTGCAAGCCTGATATGTTTTAAAATTAAATGGGATGGATGACATCTTGTGACCCAGATTTCCACAATGATAACACAAGAGGATTTCTTACTCAGAAAAGGTTGATGGATGATCTTACGGAATTTTTATTCATTGACTATCTCCATCCACTTCAAATTGTTTCCTCATATCCTTTATAGGATCTTCAGAACATCTCATTGGGATTGATGGAGGGAGGACTACATTGAGCACTCCTTCCATCATGGATTCAACAATAAAATCTTGTCTCACAACATCAGTAAAAGAATATAGGTTGGAAGATGACATTTTAGATTGTATATCGGGATGGAGACCCACTATGAAGCAGCGAGCCTTCATGGGGTCATGTTTTGCATATCATGAATCATAAGGGGCGATGTCCACAAAGCGCTAGAAATATTCCAACACAGATCTGTCACCCTGCTCTAGAAAACACATTTCCTCATCTTTATCACCTTTTATTCTTTATATAAATACTAAAAAATGAATAGAGACTTGAAAATCACCTAGTTAGGCTCTTGATGGGGCTTGTTCCGTGACAATGACTCCCACCACCTCCACGGTGAACCTTCATACATGAATGTTGTAAAAAAAAGTTTAACAACTCAGGATACTCAATGAGGTTAAAGTCATGTTTGATCATTCACATCCACTCCGCCGCAACATAAGGGTATGATTGACCATAAATGAGAGGTGTATCTTCCATCTGAAACTCAAGCAAATAATCCTTAGTTTAATCAACCACACTACGATCACCCATAGAAACATGAAGGGGTAAACCTCTAGACAAGAAAATTAAATTACCTAATCAAGGCCATAACAATAAATAAAAATACTCAAAATAAAAATATATATATATGAAATGTTAGAAAAACATGAAAATGATCAATCATAACATCAAAACATTATTTTTGAAAACAAAATTAATTTAAAACGTGGTTGGTGGGTTAAACTCTTAGCATTGGTAATCTTTAGAGTCTAACTCACATTTATGTTTCTATGCCACCTCGGGCATCTATCCTCCATACCAGAAATCTGTTAATATTCCATAATAACACTACACATATGATCAACATTTAGAACACCATGGAAAAAAACTCCATTTTCAAAAAACAAAAAATTCATACCATTTTTTATAAAACAATCCCCAAATTAAACATGTTGTTTCAAATAATATTTTTTCAAAACAAAATTTTCAGATTCAAACATATTTCATAAGACAGAGGAGACCCAAAATAACTCAAATTATGAACTAGTGTAGGTTAGTAACTTGGCCATATTTTTTCCAGCCATATGACAATCATGTCACTGACACATAGATCCTTTTATGACCATGCCCCAAGCTCCACATGGCTTCCAAGACATGAGCCTTATGGGGAATTGTAGCCCAACTCCCATTATCATATCCCAATCACAAAACATTCCATAAAATATAAAGAAACAAATTAAACATGATATCGCATGGAAACATGAGGATCCGAATGAGATAGAGTTTGTGACTATTTTCTTTCACCTACACCTCGAGTCCTGACAATCCTATGCCATCTACCTCGATATTACCAAATAAAAAACGGTGCGTTGAAAAGAAAGTTCCACTATGATCCAACCTAATCTGATACCATTTTGTTATGAACCAACTTGGGTCGACAGCAAACTGGTCAGCCGGGCCGATCCAGAGTAAGGCCCAAGTGGACTTCCTATTCCATTTAGGCTAACGACAAGAACCAATGAATCAATAGAGACAATGTAACGAATTTATCAAAATACATATAAATTAAAGAAGAGGAAACAATAAAGACTATTGAAGAATAAATAAACCAAACAAAAATCTAAACAATAACTAAAGGAGATAAAAGTAACCATACTCGACATTAGAACTATCTTCGTGTGACCTTAGAGGTCACTCTCCGACTCAATGATAAAACATAACCCACGATGAACACACCCAAGCAGAAACCTGCACAAGTAATAAAAATAGGAAAGAACCATTGACATGAGTCTTATGACACAATAGGTTAGCCTCATATACTATTTCCCAATACACTAACTTTAAGAAAAATGAGAAATATCAATTCTATGATTGAACGGAAATATATTAAAGTATGAATTTATACATTTTTAACATGAAAACAAATTACAAAACATATCCCTTAATCATTTTTAAAAACAAGAACGAAAGAGTAGGATACCCATTTTATTTTGAAAAATATTTAAATAGGTGTTGGGAAACTAAAATGTAGGCTTTCATGAAAACACCAAACAAGTGTACCAAGGAAGATATGACACGAAAAATGTAAATAAGTATTTAAGTTTCTTAGAAATAGTTCGATAGAAAAAAAATACTAGACATAGGAGAACATGAGAGGTCGAGAATAATCCAGACGACACTAATACATATGACGCCATCTACAGCAGCTTGTCGCTTATGTTGAAATCTAGCGCTCCAAAATTATCACCCATCCTTTCTCTAGTAGACCGATGGAAAATCACATAGAAATTATTCCAAAAATAACCACCTATTATGGGCCACCAGTTAGTACCGTAACCTACTACTGCAGTACTCATCTTAGACAATTCTTTCAAAATTCCAGGTTCATATGTCACAAGTATAAAAGGTGCTGAGCTATCGAATTCAACTGAGAATAAAGTCACAACCCATATTTTAATAATATTTCACATCAGGACTCACGGCTAGATTCACCAAGGACTACTCTCATGACATAAAATTAATAGATTACAATTGGTTCCCAACTGAGGAGCCCACATAATAGAGCCCAAGGATTCCACACCGAGGACATCCCAACCATTCCATGTTGGAAGGGCGTGAAGAGTAAACACCAAAGGTTTTCACAATAATAACTTCCCGTTATTTTGAAAAATTGGTCAAATGGGACCTTAATAATTTCATAAAGTCATTATCTACGAAAGATGAAAACCAATTTCTAAAGATGTTCAATGCACACCATTTACCAAATAAAAGCATATGTAAAACCCCTTCAAATCATTTCTGAAACACTTTCAAACAAAACATACTTTTAAATAAAACCCAAATGCGTTATAATTCCTTATCATAAAACAAAACTAGTTTTAAAAAGCTAAATTCACGCTTCATCTAGCTTAAAACATTTGAAACCTTTTCAAGAACCCAAAAATCCATTATTTCACAAGCAACAATGATATTATAAAAGCCGACGTACTTTTTAAATCCATTAAAATAATCCAAAACATAATTTCTCACCCTACAATGTCACTAATAAAATCAAACAAAAAATTTTATATATCTTTCCACACCTAAAATCCAACTAGGAACCTTTCGAAAGACTAAACATGCATTTCTTGGAAAACGGTTTCATTTGACACTCACAATGTACTAAAAAATCAATTTGCATGTCAGGATCTTATATAAAATTCAAAACCAGGTTCTAAAATTAAAAAATCTTGTGCGTACCAAATGAAACAATTATTAAAAAAAGTTATTTTTCACAAATATAAATGGACTATAGCATTTTCATAAAAAAATGGTTGAACTACCCATTTTTTCAAAATTAGTTAATTAGCTAAATTTTTCATAATGAAAATTAACACATATTCCTAGGAAAAATAAGAAGACATAGTTGAAAAAAAATTTATAAAGCTAACCACAATATAACCATACACTTATTATGTTCCACTAAACAAAACATAGCCAAATATTCTAAAACGTGATTAAAGAAACAGTTGTTCCCAAAATAAAATTAAACCAAAACATGACTTTAGCACATATTAGTCATACATGGAGAGAAAAACATAAAATTGATGGTTCTTAAATTAAAAATGATATATGAATTAGTATCCTTCCTCGAATTCAAAGCGATATGAAAACAATGCATGCTTAAAACTATGTGGTATGGTCTATCGTAGTTAAAAATATATATGGACTCAAACACATACAAAACCCTCAATTAAATTATGGGAAACCAAGATGTAGGGAGAGAACCTCACCTCTAATCCAAAGTGCAATGACATCTCCCACTCGGATTCACCCCGTATAGTTCTAAAATTCTAACTCTACCAAAAATAATACCTTAAACAATAAAAAACTTCATCACGAACAAGGAAAATAAATAGATAACGTACCACCAGGGGATTGATGGAGGTTCTTGTCGAAATTAGACCAGACATGAAGGTGCATGCTAGAATGATGGGGCGCAGATGACCGTTGTGTTAGAAGAAGGAGGTGGAAGGAAGGTCGGCCGAGAATTTATCTGCACATTGGTAGGTTGCAGAGGTAGGGGTTGTGCCACCTAGAATAGGGGGATCGCCACTAAGCGGGAGGAAAGGATCTTAGAGGCACGAGTTAGACGAAGGTCGGGGTTGCGATGAGTGCCATATCTAGTTTGTGAGAAGGGAAGGAATACATAAGGCGGTTTCACCAAGAAATTCGTAGAAGTGAGATGGTGCACTTATAAAGGGGTGATAAGCTAGCCGATGATGGGGAGGTACATTGAAGGGGAGCACCGGTTCGCCCGTAGTAAAGGGAAAATAGGGGGGAAGGGTACTTCCTAAGAACCCTAAAAAGGCAAAATAAATAAAAAACTAATCTATGATAAAATAAAATAAGAACTAACTATAATTTTATTATAATAATAATAATAATGGTAATGGAAGGAATAATAATAATGATAATAATAATAATAAGATTAATAATATCATTATGGAAAAATTAAAAGTAATAAAAGTATTTATTTCATTTTAATGATAATAAAATTAACTATTTTAGTTTTAATCTATATAAGAAATATTAAAATTATCAATAACCATAAAAATATTAAAAGTCATAATAAATTAATATTTATTTATTCATTTTATTTCATCAAAGAAGAAAATCGCATGCATATTCTTGGGCATGGTTACATGACATCGTGCTTAGGTCGTGCGTCTAATGACATTAAAACCAAAACACACACTTTTTTACTTAAACTCAGAAATTTTTCATATGACTCGCTCCAAACTCAAACAAAAATATTTAAAGGCAGAAATATAACTGAAATAAAATAATATCCTTAGTTGGGGAGTGAAAATGATCCTCATGATTTATTTATGATATCATAATATATTCAATAAAGAGAAAACAAATTAACAAATTATTGGTTAATTTCCTTATTCATCATATTCAGAAATATGGACAGAACTGTTTTCTTGTAAATTTTCATAAAAAACTAAAAATTAAAATATATTGTTCAAAATGATATTTTGGAGATATATTCTTTTATATCGATCATTTGATGAAACATTGATCCTATATTAATTGTAGAGAATAATTTCCCCCCCAAAAGTTGGTTAAATAAAAAATCATTCTTTAGGAGAGGTTATTTTTTATTTATGGTCACCCCATTATTCTTTATAGAGTTAAAGAAATAGATTAATTGATTCATTATTAATATTTAAAATGAGAAAACGTTCTTTCAAAGTAGACATAATAAATCAAGTAAAACCATTTTCTAATAGGTATTTTATTTTTTTCTTTATATCCTTTAACATTTTATATTCCATTATATAAGTGGTCTTCAATATTTTCATGGAAATATGTATGGTTTCAATTGATAATATAACTGTTTTTTACGGGTAGTCCATGAAATAATTTAGGAAGTACATGATTTCATTTTTGTATAACAGGGGAATTTTATATATTTATATTTTATTTTTCTTCTCCATCCTCATAGATCACATCCATAATGAATGTTATATGGTGTTCTTCCATAGAAAGGTCAAGTACATATATCATTTCATTTCAAATAACTATAGGTTATCCCTTCAAGACCACTGAAATTATTATTCTCAAATGTTGTATCATACTATTCTTCATTGGAATCAAATACATCCCTAGTATAGTGTATAATTACCATATAGGAAGGATTGTATCCTTTCAAATGAGATTTTATAAAAAAAATTGATACAAGATTTTCAATACACCTTTGATTCTTTTTTTTTCCTTATAAGATTTTTAAATGAAAACTCTAATTCAAATATTTTTGGTTTGGATTACAAATATTTTTCAAATATTGATAAAATTAATGAATGTGTACAACCATATTTATACGATGTACTTTATTTATTTGGTAGCATAATCATTGTATCTTCTAAAACATAATTTATAGAATCTATATCCTCTATTATGATTATGAATGAACAACCTATCTATATTGTACAATTTTGATGTAGATGGGGGATTCCCTCCATTATATTCTGAATTGGACATTCATTTTTAATATTCCAAATCCATCAAACATGAATAATTAATCTTCATGTTTTTATTATGTCATCTTCTAATTTCCATTTCTATTGAATTTTCATGGATCCACCTCACAATGATAGTTCCATGTTGTATGTACAAGGATAAAAACTTAAAAATTACATAATCTGGAGTATTAAGTCATGAATTCATTATCTTATATTTGATGATCTTTTTAGGTATATTTTTTAACATAATTAGTCCATAAATAATTCATAACAAAACCCTGAAAATATATAGTGAACACTTTATCTTAACATATATATTCCCATTATATGAAACTATACAAATAAATTACTATTTATTTTAATGGAAAATATCCTTGAAATTTAACTTGAAGTATTCCATTACCTTATCCATCATTGAACCATGTGAAAATTATTTTTAAAATTTGGGATGAGCACAAATGTGAAGTATGGGATGTAAATGGAATAGAAATTGTTAGTTTAGTGAAAACATGAAAAACCCATGAAATATTTACATTTGAATGAATGTCTTTTTGTGAAATTAATAAAATATTTTTACAAATAAAACACATAGACATTTTTCTTAAATAAAACCTTTAAAACCAAAATCATGAAATTATAAATCCTTTTCAGTAATATAGAGAATCATATTTATAAAACCCCATGAAAACAGATTTTAATTGGATTAATGATATGATTGAAATCTAATACAATCATTATCCAATGAATTGGATATCTATAATGGGTATTGTAACACCCTGAAATTTTATGAAATAATATATTAGAATTAATTTAATATTATAAAATTTTACATTTCATACAACACTGAATAAAATAATTTTTAGACAAAATCACTATGTTTAGATTGAACTATACACAAAAAAATATCATAATGAACTAAACAAAAAATAAAATTTAGATTTTTCTACATGGAACATTGAGGTTATATTACATTACATATGTGAATAACATTCCATGATGGTCAGCGTAACATGAAAGATATAAGTTTACCAAAGAAAAATATATTTTTGAAATTATTATTGTATGATATTATAATTTATAAACTAGTTTTTATGATTTATTTTATGAATTGTATTTCCTAACATATGAAAATAAATTTTTTATTTCATTAGATAAAATTTAAATGTAAATTAATATAATAAAAAATTTAAAATAAAGGTTATGTTTTTATAAAAACAACTTTTATGATCCAAAAAAACATTCATCTTAATAAATTATAGTAATTATTATCATTGTTTGATATTAATGATATATATATTTCAAATATTCAATAACATATTTTTTTTTCAAATTCCTATATTATATTATATTGGAATAAGATTGGAACAAACCAAATATGATACATAAAAAACCCCTATTTTCATAAATATATTGTTACAAAAATGTAATGGATAACCTTTTTTAAAAATTCAATTTCAAAATTTTATAAATTTTATATGTCAAAATACATAATATTTTTGAAATAAAATCATTAATATAAGGTTAACGTATATTTTTGGTATTTTTCTATGAATTTTCATTTTCTAATGAATAACGAACATTAATAAATATTTATTAAAAACCAATTTTTCATTTATTTTATTTATAAGGATAAATTATGCTTATAGGTTTTTTGAAGTATAATTATATAAATAATTCGTTAATTAATACATTTTAGGTAATTTGGATCATATTTAATTTTAAATTCTATATTATAATATAGAAGAAATTTGAACATTGTAAAAATAAAACTGTGCATTGTCATCCCATTAGTGGGATTAGTTTGAAATTAAGTTTTTTAAACATGAATGTTTTAATTTGGAAAATGGATTCCATATTTTGAATCATAATAATTTAAATTTCTATTATTTCTAACATTGTTATGATAAAAAATATTGGTGAATGTCATTAAAATTAATTACAATGATTATGAGAAAAATTAGCTGAATAATGGACTAAACCATAAACATAAAAGAAAAAATGAGATAAAAACATGTTAAAAATAATTTCTATGAAAATATTTCTACTAGATACCTTCATTTTTTAATTTTTTTCATTTATTGGCTGACTTATAAATAAATTTTACTTATCTCAGGAATTATATATGAAAAAAATCCAAAATGTAACATTCATTACCATTAAAATTTATAAAACATTGAGATGTAGATAAAACAACATATTTTGGGTTATAAATATCCCTTTGAAATATAAATTTGTTTTGTTTATCATAAATATTTTTCATTATTTTTTTTGAGAATAATTAGTCACATTAAACACTTCATTAATGTAAAGACCTGGATTGGTCAGTAAATAATTAAAAAAATGATGTTAAAAACATTAAAATTAAAGTATATGTAATGAATTATTCTGATATATTATTTTTAAGAAGAATATATCATATTATAAAGATTTTATATTAATATATTATACATTAAATATTTTTTTAGGTTTCTAAATTAATATTAAATAAAAAAGGACAAAATATAAATTAATGTTATTTGATAATAAATTAAATTTTATGAAAAATATAATATTAATAAAAATCCATACATTATAAAAGTGATATTTAGTATTTTTTAAAATATGGCATATTAATGTATCCAATAAAATTTAATAATGAACATATAACCCCTTAAATAGTAAAAAAATTTACATTATTCTAGTTAAAGTAGTCATTTTGTGCTTTTCTTGTACTTGTTTTAATATTTATATACAACACACATGATGATTTTATATAGTAATTTTTTTGTAGTATTTATAGTAAATTTTTTTGGTAGTATTTAAAAAGTAGTTACCTTAATGAAAAACCAAATGAAATATATACTGAAACATAATGAACATGGAAAAAATTATTAAAAAGACTTATTTCAGTGTATTGGAAATTTATTTAGACCATAATTTAACATTAATCAATTATTTTTCCATTTTTTATTTAGATGAGGAGATCGAGAACTCCCTTTAGTGCGTACCTTTTGATATTTTTATGAATGTCACTCCTCCACCACTATAAAATGGAAATCCAGATTTCCCTTAATCACCACTCTCAATGAACATTGGATCATAAAAAATTCCTCCCTAATAAACAATCAAAATACCTCCATTCCCAATATAAGAATCCATTTTTGGATAAATCTTTCCATGGAATACCTTTTGTGAAAACTAAGAGGAGTTACCCCCTGAAGTGGTAACAACATTCCCAAGCACCTTTATTTTATTTTTTTATCCATCCCTATAAATATTTTTTTTATATTCTTATATAATAATGTTTGTATCCTAAATATATTGAGATTATTTTATTATAATTACTAAAGAAAAAATTATACACACTTCAATCTAATGGGTAATGAACTTATAGTTCTTATGTGTTGAGACCTACCACCTCACCAAATGACGTTGTTGGGTTTTTCATTACTATCTATCATGGGTGGGAAATAGGATGAAAAAATAATTTAACTATGATATATATAAAATTTATTATTTATTTATTCATCTGTTATTTTCATATAAAACATACCTTCAAGACATCCATGGTGTGTATATATGATAAAGTTGTTTTTGGAAGTATAAACTACTACCTCCTAAATGGGATATGATTTGTTCACACATTAAATGGAATGAAATAAGGATGATTTTAGTAAAATTATAGGATATATATAATATAATAATTATAATTAAATAATATTATATATTTTTATATATACTTAATTTTCTTACATTCTTCTAATATGACAATAAAATAGAAGAAGTCTTCATGCATACGTACAACATACCGTCTCTTGGAATGATGTATTTGTATATTATTTATATCACATATAGATTATTATAAATATTTATATACAAAATATATATGATATATAAATAGTGTTTTAATAACTTAAAATATGTAAAAATTTATCTAATTAAGTGGTTCATGAATAACATGTCAAAACACACACAATCAAGAAAATGGTTATTACCCAAAATATTAATTTAACATGGAATTGATAAGATATAGATAATATAAAGTAATATGTGAGTGATATTTGGAATTATATTTAATAATACATAACAATGTTTGATGTATAAATATCTTATATTTATTGTATGATATATTTGAATGTGTATAATGAAATTCTAGACATAAGGTAATGCAATTTCATCTCACATATTATTTTAATGATATAATTCCACTATTCTCCACTCTATTATTCTCTGTGGTCTATACACTAAAAAATAAAATTTAATATAATTAACATGATGTTATTAATTATATTAAATTATTTTAATGATTTTATTCCCTTATGGGAATCACAATCCCAATGTCACTCAAACAGTAAGGGTTTTCTCTTCTCATTTTTATTTCTATGAGACTTATGCCCTATTCAACAATAAAATATTTTTTTATGGGGTATAAAATTACAACAAATTTATTTTATGATTACTATATATGAATTTATGGGAACTTTAATATATGTTTAATTATTTTTCTGTCTATATTTTTTTGGGATAAAATTTAATTAACTCGTAATCTACTTTTTTCTCAATTTTCATTAATTGAATTACATTCCATGTCATGTGCCTATATTTTTCAATGTGGTGTATATAAATCCATTTATTTGTTATATTATGAATACCAGTATTTTCGTGATATTTTAATCTTCATGTAATGTTATTATTTCCATTTAATTATGACTAAATGTTACCAACGTGGTATTGATTTATTGATATAATCTCATTATTCATCATGATTGTTCATGAATAAGCTTACATTGTTAAATTGTTATGACCTATATCTCAAATTTCCCATTAATATTCATACCATAGGGTTTTTAATTATAATATTTTTTTACATTTATAATTTATTTTGATCTTCTGATAACTAAGAAACATTATTATGAATAACTATCATTATTTATCATTTTAGTAGGAAATCAGTGTTCGTTAAATAGTACATGTTCTAAAAATGTTCTAAAAAATGTGTCAGTATTATCCTATAATATTTAATTGACATTATTACTTGTGGTTTATGTTTTAAAAAAAATTGAAATATAATTTTCTTTTCATTTTGTTGTCAAGGAACTTTTCTAATCATTTAAGGGGAAATAAAAATGTTCACCATTTACAGACTTACCCATTTTCATGGATGTAATTTCCTTGAAGAGAAAATTATTTGTTTAGAAGGTTTTTTTAAAGAAAATATCTTCTTAATATTCTATCTTTTTTTTATTTATTGACATTTTCTAATAAAGATATTTTAAAAAATGATTTACTTTCATAAAGTGTATTAAATTATTTTCAAATCATTCATTATATGTTTTAAAAAGGTTATTTTTAAGGAAAGGTATTTCCATTATTTGAAGATCTCAAAAGATGTTTTCAATGATATTTCAACGAAAAAGTATTTTAAATTTTTTTAAAATATAATTTCATGAACTTTATATATGTTTTCAAGGATTTCTTTTCAAAAGTTATTCATGATTTTTTTATATGTTTAAAAAGGGATTTGAAATTGTTTTGATTCTTCTTTACATTTTTTATAGGTTTTTCAAGGAAAATTATTCTAGATATGTTTAATATTATAAAAATTATAAATATATTTTGTTCATGAAATTTATTAAATGAAATTGTAAACCACTAATTAAAATACATAGATTTTGAAATGGTTTTTTAAAATGAATTTTAAAAGAAGTGATATTTTTTTCAGGAATTGTGTCATGTGACCTCTCAAAACCATTCTCCATCTATGATGACACAAATTATTATAGTGTAGTCTGTACTGGGGATATAATCCAATAAAAAATTAATATTAATTCTTTAATGTTTTATGTTTTTATGGAATGATGTTTATGACACATGTTTCTCTTTAATAACTTATATGCTCCTGAATCCCACTTCTTTTAATGTGTAATTCATTGCTGGAATTATTATGATACATGTATATTTTCCATACATAATTATATGATGAAGTGATTATGATACCAATTTCATTTGGTGGGTTATGATATGATATTTAAGAAACCCATTCTTTTTATGGGACATGATATGATTCATGTTTTATTATATTATAGCACATGTATGCATTATTCTATTATTTGATATATGGGACCTATATATCCCTTCAATGCATAGGATACCATAAATTGATTGTGATCTTAGAGGGTACTTGAGTTTTATCCCAATCCATAAAATTTGATTGAACATTAATTACTAGTCAAGACTAAAAATAATTACTTACATCGGTAGTATCCCAATCATAAACGTATGTGGCTACACATCTTATATCCAACTCCTAAAAAATGATTATATGGGTTGTTAGACCTATCACAAAGTAGGTACACGGGTGATTATCCCAAGAATAATATGTTTTCAAGGTCTTAATTGGTATCCATGACATAAAATTTTATATGCTTATGTGTATGCCACAAATTAAAAGTCTTATTCCTAGTTTTTAGTTTCAAAGATTATGCTCTTGATTCACATACGATTCAGTTCTTTTGAAATATCAATATTTATACCATGAATGATGTTTATGACCTCTATTATAGATTTTATGATCTTATAGTTCAATGAAAACATTCTCACACCCTTATGATCATGTTATTTCTTATATATCTCTTTTTTATACCCTTACAGATCATATACGGTCACCCCTATTTATGTTTCCTTTCTATGGGCTATGAAGATAAGTTTTAAGTGTATTTTATAAAGGGGAATATATTATTGAGATATATTAAAGATCTTTTTCTAAGATATAATATGTACTTCCATGATTTGATAGAAAATAAATTATTACGATCATAAGGCATTTAATTTGGTAATGTGATGAATATGCATCTAAATTGATATAATATCCATGTACGTTAAGTATGGGTCACTATAGTTTGTATAACCAGAACTTTTTAGTCATAATTTGGAATATAGGATGAAAAAATATCAGTGATTTCCCCAGGACTATATCTATGGATATGCATATTCATATCTAATATGATGAGTCTAAGTGTGATTTAATTCTTAGGTAAATGTCTTATAATTTTTGGGATGGATATAGTGTGTGGTTTCCTAGAAATCTATCATTATTTCATAAGTGTATTATAATTTTGGTAAAGGATGAGTGTAACATGGTTATCTAGAAGATTTATATATGAGTAAAAACTCCAATAAGATGCATTAGGCCAAAGTCAATCATATATTGGTACATGACAATGGGCATTACTATGCACTGGGTTTGATACTCTTTGGTGATATGATTTAAGGTATCAAAAAAATCATTATGAAACATTAAGAACGATTTAAGTATAGGATGACTTTGAATTAACCTTGATAATACTACGGTTTCGTAAAATTTAGAAGTAGGAGTAATGATTTATGTATTATGTATGTTATTTTTCAGGTTTTTGTGGTTTACTATTTTGATAATTGTCACTAACAATATTATTTCTATTATTATTCAATAGTATAAACTAAATGTAATATGGTTATCATTGACTCTTTCAAATGTATAATTTATGGGAATTATAGAAATATTTATTCTAAGTGGATTACCCATGAAAAGAATTAGGATGGTGGTATGAGTATTGGTTATACATTTGATGATAAACATACCAGAAATTACATGTAAGAGGTATGTGATGTTATAATAGTATATTTTTCATTTAAAATTAGAATAATTATTCATTATTGGTTGAGGAACATTATCAAATGATTCATTTTTCATATTCTAGGAATGTGATATTAAAGGATATGATAATGAATCCTGAGAAATGGGTTATTAATAAATTAAGATAATTGACGTGTTTATGTTTTTGAATTTAATTATTATATTATATGAATCATGAAATATATATGTATTTTTAGTATAATGTTTTCATTAAGGACATGAAATTATATTTTTAATGGTTCTCATGAGGTAAAAAAATACATTTTAGGGAAATGTGATATTTTGACAAATGGAATATATCCTTTAATATATTCCTAATGTTGAGATAAATTTGTTTGGATAAATATTTTATTGATATGAACAAGTGAATTTAACTTTAATGTTTATCTCAACACTATGAACATAATTTTGGAAAAAGTTTTCTATGTAATAATGGATTAAAAATAATACTTATTTTATTTGAATAATATATCTATTAATCTTAATAATGATGAATAATTCATGTTATCGAAAAGGATTTATGGTAATTCATGGTATTAAAATTTTTCAAGAGAATATAAGATGAGGTTATTCACTTATTTGTAAGGTTTCAACCATGATCTACATTAAGATATATTGGGAATCAATGTTAATTTTATTTAATTATGTTATATATAATTTATTGGATTTTAATCTTGTGAATATATTTTGAAGTCAACCATTTATTAAAATTTTAAATTATTCTTCATAAGATGTTTGTGATATTATAGTATTTTCTCAACACATGAGGATTTATTAATATTAGAGGAATTCTGATAAAATTTTCTTATGAAAATAATGATATATGGATTGAGTTTTCATTGTCTTTATGGATCTCATGATTTTTTAGTTCTTCAAGATTAAAAAATTCTTCATCATTCCCTAGAGTAAGAAATGAAGAGGGAATTGATATAAGAAGAACCAAATGACTATTTTGTGAAAATTTAAAGGAATTAAATAATGAAAGTATCTATTTTTTTTCTTTTACATTAGTAAAAAGGTCCATAAAACCATATAAATCATCCTAGTACCTTAATTTTCATTGAATCTAATTTCTGTTTAGATCATAGTTTTTTTTGGATTTGTGATTTTTAACATTCTCATGACCATGTTCTCTCTCATTCTCCATCAAAATATTATAGTAATATTTCAATTCTATATCTGTGTTTCCACTTCCCACATATATTCTTCTATGCACAAACCTAGTTATCTGTAACATTGGCTAAATACTATATTTTTTAATTCCCAATTTAAACGGAATTCATAGTATTTATTTTTCAGATGTGTGTTTCAATGAAAGGAAATTTTATGTATTATAATAATCATAATCTAATTAAATTTATAGGGAAAAATTTATTTTTATAGTGGTAGAATATAACACCATGATATTTTTCAAAATACATATTTCAAATATATTTAATCTACTAATAGTTTTCTATTCGTGAAAAACATAATGTAGCCTTTGATATTCTAAATCAATATGTTTATTTAACCTTATAAACAACAAAAAGTTAATAATGCACTAAATAGATCATAATTTTTAGTTTTATCATCACGGAACACCGATGTTAGCTTACATTACAAAAAATGATGACATTCCTTGATTTCATGAGTGACATGCAAGACCGTGTTTTTTTGAACTATAATATATTATTTAAAATAATATTATTTTATAAAATAAGATATAAAATAGGAGTTAATTTTTTGGTTACAAACAATATTAATTAACATAAAAAATAAATGGTTTAATTCATTTGATAAAAAATAAATAGAAGTGAATATAAGAATAGATTGAATATAAAGGGAATGTTTTTATAAATATTACTTATATTCATAAAAAGAAATTTCAACATAATAAATAAAATTAATAAATATTATTTGAATGATACAAGTGATATATATGTATATATATTAAATAAATTTCCTTTAGATTCACTATGTATATTAAATAATCATAATATAGTAACAAACAGAATATTACACATAAACCCCTATATTTTTATAGACATATTTTTATAGAATTTAAATGGGGAACACATTTTAAAACAAGTTTTTTAATATTTTTAAAATTTTTTTAACAAAATAAAATTAATTTTTTAAAGATAACCATGAAAATTTGGTTATGGTCAATTTGTGCAATTTTTTATGAAATTTCAGGTTTTGATGAATACTGAAAAATACGAAATTTAAATTCAAGACCACTGTTTCGTCTAATTTATTTATAAAAATAAATTATTATTTTTTAAATTATAATTATATCAATAATACATATAATAATCAAATATAGGTAATTTTAATCAATTACAATTTGAAATTAAATATTAAAACATAGTAAACATATGAACATTTTCAATTGGAAAGACCACTTGGTCATCTTCTTCCATGGGATTAATTTTATATTAATTTATAACAGTTCAATGATTTCAGTTAGAAAAATATATTTTTTATTTGGAATCATCATAATTTATAATATCTAATAAGGTAAAATTATTTTTTGACCAAACATATGTGTGAATATAATTAAAACTTATTACAATAATTTAGATGAAAATTATCTTAAGAAGATACTAATCATTAATTTTAAGTGAAAACAAGACCTATAAAACCTTTTTAAAAGTAAATTTATACCCATCATTTGACTATGTCCCTTAATTGTTCAAATTTTATGTGTTTTTGAGATACTATACAATAAAAGTTCTCTATTTCAAATGATATGTATAGAAAAGGTCTATAAATACCCTTTCCTTTCTAATAAAATATATAAAATCTTGTGATATGTAGAAGACAACATATTATTTAAAATACAAAAACTATTTAATTATAAATTAGTTATTTTTAACATAACAATTTATCATTAATTTTTATAGATGAATTGTTTACATTAAACTCTTAACGAATACTCACACATGCATTATTTAGTTAAAAATTATATAAAAATGATGCTAAAAATATTTAAAGTCAACTAGAATTAATAATTTATTATTTTCCATTATATTTTTATATAATTATATCATATTACATAGATGATATATTAATATATTTTAATTGAAATTATGTTGTTATATTTTCAAGTTAAAATTAAAAAAAGTGACCAAAATGAAATTAATTTCATTTTATAATAAATTATATTTTATTAAAATATTAAAATCTAATATAAATCATAACATCTTCTTGGTAATTTTAAAATGGTATTAAATATAAAATATGTTATATAAATGGAACATATGGTCTTTTTTAATTCACATATAGACTTTTAAATATTAAAAACATTGTGATCGCAGTTTGGGTTAAAGCATGTTTTTTTTTCATTTTACATTTGGTTGTTTTAAATTTAATTTTAATCCCAAATGTGATTTTTTTAATTAATTTATAAAATATATTATTCATATGGACTATATTTTATAACAAATAAATACATAATTTTTTTAATGGTTAAATTATATAGAATGGAAAATAAATTATATAAATGAAAAACTGAAATGAAAAATATATGGAAAATTAAAGACTAAGGTACAAAATTATGGAAATTAACTTTTTTTTGTGGAGATTTGGTTGGAACATAATCTCAAATTAATTCAATATTTATCAATTTTTTTACCACATGAGGTTAGGGATACCCCTAGTAGTTCATACCTTTTGTTATTAACAAGAATGTAGCCCCCCTCCACTACAAAAAGGAATTCACACTTTCCCTTCCTCATCCCTCTCAAACCTACTTTTAAACTACAAAATATACCCATATAGTCTCCAAATATTTATAAATTATTTATATAAGCCAATTATTTTGCATAAAACCATCCTAGGATTCCTTTTTGTGAAAACCAAGAGGAGTTACCCAAACAAATGTATCATACATTCTTAAGATCCTTTGTTTTATTTCCCTTATCCAACCCTAGAATATTATTTTTCATAGATAATATATAAAAATAAGTATCCTAAATGGACTTATATGTTTTTATTATATATATATTATACCTAAACATACACACACTTCCTTCAAATGCGAAAAGGACTTACCATTCATGTGTATGTTGAACAACGACCTCACGAAATAATGTTTTTCAATTTTCCTGTACCACCTATCATTGGTGGGTACTATGAGGGACAGTATGTTTTTATAAGATATTGATTATATTTATTATGTATTTATCCTAATGTAATTCTTATATAAAAAATACCTTTCGAATTTTTGTATTGTGGATATACGATAACTATGTCTATGCATGTGTAGACTACCACCTCTCCAATGTTATGTGATTCATTCACAGATTACATGGAATGCGTTAATAATACCTTCAGTAAAAGTATATGATATATATGAAATAATTATAAAACATTAATGACATTATGTAAATATATACATATATATCTTTCAAATTAATTATTTCAATTTGAAAATAATACAGAACCATCATTCATTAGTACGTACGACCAACCGTCTTCATGAAGATTATATTTTGTTTAATATTTATATATTTAGTAGGTTAATATAAATATATATATTTATATAGAATATATATGATTTATAAATCATTTATTAATTATAAAAATTATTAAATTATGATCTAAATAAGGTGTTTATGAATAAAATGTCAAAACACATGTGATAAAGAAGTGGTCATTACCCAACACATTACTTTAACGTAGAATTGTTACTGAATGGGTAATATAATGTCTTAATTATATCATATATTGTACTAGATATAAGAATATGTTTAATTACAATAATTATAATAATCTTACATTTATTATAATTTAGTTATTAATGAGTATAATTATGATTAATAATTAAGTTAAAGGAATTTCATCTCAGTTTTTATTTGTGTCTGATATATTCCAAATTCACTACTCTCTTATTTTGTAAGGTTAATAATTATTCTGATGACATATTATATAATTAATTTAAATTATTTAATTATATTAAATGATTGATATTATTTTCCTATGTCATAAAAATCTTGATTAAAATGTAACTCAATTAGTAAGGGTTTTCTCACCTCACCTTTTTTATATGAGACTTATGCATTACTCACCACTCACTTATTTTGTATGGTGTATATAAAACACAGAAATTTATTCTACGATATATATACTTAAATTTATTTTCATTTATATTTATATTATATTATATTTATTTCGTGAGGTTTATTGTTAAAAAAATACAAATCACTAAAGTAATTTTTATTTATTTTCCTTCTATAAGATACATGACATGTTGTGAAACTATATTTTTATTTGACGTATATATACTACCTGTGACATGTTATATCATGAATATAAATATTTTTGTGATATTTATAGATTCATTAAATGTTAATATTTCTAATTTATTATGATTCAATAGTACCAAATTGGAAATGTTTTATTTTTACAATCATCTCATTCATCGATATTGTTGATAAATATGCATTAGGTGATAGAATATAATAATTTATATATCAAGAAATATAATAAAATTTTAAAAAATATAGTTATTTATTTTATATCCATGTAATGGATAGAAATTTCTTCTCTATGGTACATAAGATAATTAAGAAAACAAATTTACGATAATCTATATATATTTTTCTTTTTTAGTGGGAAAGTTGTGTTCTTTAAAAATCTTGTTTTCTAAAAACATTTTCATAAATATTTTACTATTATCCTATAATGTATAATTAATATTTTTACCCATATTTTTTCATTTTAACAAATGATTTTAAAAATGAATATTACTATCGTTTTCTGTTAAAGGAACATTTCAAAACATTAATGTTTCAAAAAGAATGTTTGACATGTATGAACCTACCCACCGACATAACATCCATTTCCTTGAATCTTAATTTATAATATTACAACGTAATTTTTATATAATTTTCCTTCAAAATATTCTATAATTTTTTTAATTTTTTTTTCAAAAAATTAGTTTAGAAATATTTTTTATGTACAAAATGTGGTTTTAATGATTTTTAGAAAATCATTTATATTTATTAAAAATATTATTTTTAAGGGAAAATATTTAAATATTTTTAAAATTTCATATTCCCTTTACATATAATTTTCATAGAAAAATGATTTCACATTTTTTAATATTCTATTATATGTTTTCAAGGAAAAAGGAATTTAAAATGGTTTAAATCTTTTTTTGTGTGTTTTAAAAGTAAAAGGTTTTTAAAATATTCTCAATCTTTTATATTAGTATTTTATGTTCTTTTATTGGAAAATTAATTTCAAAAATATTTATACTATAAAATTTATATAAGTTATTTTTCTTATGGAAATTTTATATTCAAATTTTTATGATTTATTTGAATGAAAAGGGTTTTGAAAATGTATTATAAAAGGTATTTTCAAAGAAATTCTATTTTCCTTTTGATATGTTTCATGTTATCATTCAAAATAAGTCCCCATATATGCTGACATACAGTGTCATAGTTTATGCTTTACTAGGGATATGACTGAAGGACACTATTCATATTCTTCCTTGAATGGTTTATGTTTTGACAGAATGATGTTTATTAAACTCATTTCTCTTCAATGGGTTATAATATATTGTGTTACTATTCTTTTCACATGTTATTCTTTGATGAAATGTCTATGAGACCAATATTTTTTAAATATGTAATGACATGATGAAATTATTATAATGCCCATTTCATTTCACCGGTTATGGTATGATGTTTATGAAACTCAATATCATTTTATGGGTCTTGCTATTATGCCTGTTTTATTATATTTTGGAACATGTATACATTATTTCATTATGTGGTGGGTGGGGCCTATATATACATTCAATGAAATGGGTAATTATAAATTCTATATGAGCTTAATGGGTACATAGTTTGTAGCCCAATCCTAAAATCAGGATTTTATGTTATTTGTAGCCCAAGAATGAAAATAATTAGGTTCACGGGTTGTAGCCCATGATGGAATATTATAGGGTTGATGTCTTATATCCCATGCAAATAAATAAGAGGTTAAATGGGTTGTTATACCAATACTAAAAAATTATATGGGTGATAAACTGAGGCATAAAATGTTATAATAGACTACTTATGTAGCCAAAACAGAATATTTTCAATTCTTATGTGGATACACAAAATTGCATGTACTATTTCAATGTTATGATTTAATGGATTATTATCATGAGAGCCTTATGAATCATATATAATGAACCTACAATCATTGTTCCATGATTCATGTTTATGATATTTTTTATTCAGAGTATGATCATCCAATGTTATGATCACATTCTCATACCCTTATTCATATGTTTATTATTACAAATCTCCTTTGTAAGCCCTTATTGAGCATATTAGACCACCACTTTTTATGATTACTTTACCCATGTTATGAATATATATTTTATGTATAATTAATAACTGTTAAGATCATTTTACGAAACAATGATGATCATTCAGGATGTTCTAAATTTTCTTTCCTATGTTTCCATAAACACTAATGTATTAAAATACAAGGGCATGTAGTTTTTTTATGTGTTTAATAGACATCTAAATTGAGGTAATATAAATTTATGTTAATATTCAGTCACAATAGGGATCACCTTGTATATAATAAATATAAAACTCACCTATGAGAGATAATGGAGCTCAACCCTTCTTAATATCTATGTTGGGAACAACCATCGTTAATGAACTATAATAGGGATCAACCCATATTATAAGATATATCATTCTCATCGACGAGCTATAATGGTGTTAAAACATTCATATAAGTTTCATTAGGATCACATGGTGCATATAAGTCTCTTGTAACATATCATGAATAAGAAATTTTCATCATAAATCCATTGGAGAAACTCTTTAAAACCCACATGAAAAAATCATACAGATAATGTACCATTATCTTTTCAAAACATATTTTCAATGAAGAAACACCATATTTGTAACACCCTAGGTAAATAAAGAATATGACATATTTATATTTATCCATATTTGTGAATCAGATATTAATATTACTTTAAAGGGGATGCTTTGCTCGATGGCGTACCCAATACACAACAACAAGTTTCTTGGGAATCTTACGTTGCACTCTAATAATAAAATAATATTATTTTAAATGGTAGTTAACATGTAGACGTTGTATTGGCGGGAATGGATATAAATAACTAAAATATGATTATATAAGTTTTTTAAATGTTTTTATATTTATCAAAAGGCTTAAAATACGGAAAGAATTCAATTTTAGGCTTTTATACCCTAATTTTCACTAAAGGTTCACTTATCGCCTTTTGATGGAGAATTGTCATTAAAAATAGTTTTGATCACTCTTATAAATTATTTTGGACCAAATAAAACTCTTCTTTAGAATCGGGATATCAAATTTTACTTTGTGTAAATTTTTGGTATTTTTCCGATAAAGTTTATTTTTTTAATGAATAGTGTAAAATGTTGTTTTTTAATTCAAAACCACTTTTTAATCTAATTTATTTATATGATTAGATAATCTTTTAAATTGGTTTTATAGTTAAATTATAAAATATTTTTACCATTAAATCCAATAGTGGTCATTGGAATTAATTTCACTTTGAAATCGGACTTAAACTATTGTCAATCTTTTGATACTTATTGTTTCATAAAAACACGCTATTTGCTCTAACAAGGGGAATTAATTATTAAATTAATTAATGCAACTTATATGTTGTGAATTTTGTAAAATGGACTTCATTTTTGAATTCGGAATATCAAATATAGCTTAGGGTGAATTTTTGCTATTTTTCTGAAAAACTTCAATTTTTGATGAATAGTGAAACCACTAAGTGGTACTTATATTAAATTGATTTTTCGTTTAAATGAAATTTTACCACTTCTGTGTTTTGAATTTTAAAAATCCGACATACATGGTTGTCATTAAGAAGTAAAATGTGGTTCAATGAGGAAAAAATAATTTTTTTGGTGAATAGTAACTTATTAAGTTTTTAATCGCGATTAGAGGTAATTAGTGCAATTTAAGGCAAAAATGATATTATAATAAAATTGAAAATACCTTCACACATGTCCTACACTTATTGGATGTGTCATGGCCGACCAAGAAAATCCGTGGGTCAACTTGGGGACCCCATGGAGCCACTTTTGTTGGAAAATGACATAAATACCTTTTATTTAATGTTAATGTAAAAAATGGCACAAACATGATATGTTTTACTAAAACAATTTTTTAATGGGGTTATACAAGTCATATTTTTTATTATAAATATATTAATTTGAAAGATTAAAAGATTTCCTACATCATAGTAATTTGTTTTATAATTTTTAGACATTTAATAAATTAAATTATATGTTACATAATAATGATGCAGTGATGACATCATTATTTGACGATTTAAATAAAATGAAAAGATAATGTAAAATGTATGAACTACACATGTCCAAAACTTATTGGATGGGAGGATTTCGAACCCTTATCACCTTATCCACTAATTATATCAATGTGGGACCTTTTAAAACCGAATCGCAATAACAAATAAAGTAATATTTCATTACTTTCCAAAAGTGCCCCTCCTCTCCTCTTATAAAAGGCCCCCACCTCTACCTCCATTCACACACTCCTCAAGCCTTTGGCTCGGCCAACCCCTGCCCATTTACTCTCTCGACATCCCTCTCCTCATCCTAGAGGATTCCCTTTGGGAAGAATCCTTTCAAAGGAAGCCTTTAGGCTCAAATCAAAAGGAGTTACACTTTTAAAGGAGATTAAAGAACGATCGAGTCAAGTCGGACCCGATGTAATAGATCTTACTCCTCTCTTTCTTTTTTAAGCACACTTTTTTATGTCATTCCCTCTAAAGATCATCTTTCTTGTCATTGGGATGTTATTATATTTTACACTTACTCTAATTTTTATGTTCATGTGATGAGAGACCCTATTCTCTCTCATCAATCCATTTTGGATGTTTTGAGTGGCGCCGTTAGGCTGCCGAATTTTCGTAAGAGATCTAACCTCTCTCTTTATTTTTAAGTACTCCCCTTTATGTCACTTCTTTTATGCTCCTATTTGTTATGATGGGGGATGTTATTTCAAATTCCTCATGCTGTAAATTCTGTTGTAATGTGATGAGATACCCTATTTGATCTCATCAATCCATTTTTGGATGTTTTAAGTGGCGCCGTTAGGCTGCCGAGTTTTCGTAAGTGATTTTTCATCTCACTTTTATTCCCATGAGATTTATGCTACATTTTCCACAATTTCCTTTTAGTGGTGTATGTACTGACCATTATTTTACTCATTGTATAATATTCCTTCATTTATGAGTATTTACATCAATGATGTATTTTCCTTCTTTCACGGGTCGTATGTTTCCAAAGACACCCAAATCGGTAAGGGAACCTTTCAACCTCCTTTTTTTAAAAGACTTCTTTTGATGGGTCTTTTAATTTACATATTATTATGTTGGAATTTGTTCTCATATATACTTATTGATGTAAATTTTATGACCAAGTGATGAGATACACTTTTTATCTCTCATCAACTCATTTTGATGTGACGCCGTTAGGATGTCAAGGGAACTTCTTAACCTAATTTCGATTTCTTTGGGTTCGACACATAGTTATTGAATATGTCATCCTTTGAATATGTGTGAATGACCTTTGATTATTTTACACTTAATATCCACTTTTATTTGGTGTATTCGTTTGTGACACATAATTATGTAATTGATTTATCCTTAAACCAAGGATACCTTCTTTGTAAGGGACTTCGTCTCAATCTCCTTTCATTGAGGCATATTTCGTTTTATACACAACTTTCTTTCATACGTTGTATAAACCCCTTTGACATTTACTCTTATACAAAAGGAATCTTTTTCTACGAAGCATTTTACAAAAAGACAAAAAGGAATGTTTCTTTTAACGTACGCAGTGAAAACGACCTTTTCTGCCGCCGCGAGTATTATTTGGACTTTGGCATCCTCAACAATCCATAATGTTTTTAAAATAAAATAAATACCATATACTTTTTTATGTATTTTGGTATTGAAAATGGTTTTGATAAAGGATTCTATTATGATTGAAATGTGTAAATGTTATCATTCCTTTATATTGGTTTTATGTTTTATGATTTTATTATGGTACTTGGACATTTTAACAGGTGGTTACGTTATAAACCATATGACGGGTGGTTCCGTGAATACCAGGATGGGTAGTTACATTATAACCTCCAATGAATTGGGTATGGAAGTCGGCCGTATGGCTATTCCATTTAGTATGTATGGAAATTGTCTGTATGGCTATCCCATTAAGTGATATGTGTGGGAGTCGACCGTATGGTTATTCCACTTAAGTATGTTTATGTCCCAAGATACATTTATATATGTTATGTGTTATTTATATGGGTTTTATGGTAATCCTTTGGTTACAAAAAGGTAAGTAATGATATTTTATTCATTGAAGAGTTTTACTACTTCATAAAGGTGAAAAGTATTACCTTGATAAAGTATACATGGTTTACTTTTTGTTTTGATAAACTAACAGTTTTTTGTGTATCCCTTACTGAGTTTTTATGCTCATCCCAAGTTTTTGAAATTTTTTTCACAGGACTTAGCATGGAATAGGGCCATGGATGGGATCAAGGGAAAGTCATGCTACCTAAAACATGAAACTAGACATGTTTCTTTTTAAGAGTTTTTATTTTATGGCTATTTAGTAGAAGAGACTACTTTGTAATCTTTTGAGATGTAATAGTTATGTCCTAATTCTCTAAAACTCTAAACCTGAAAATATCCTCAATGTGAATTATTCATTTAATTCAATTTTAAGTAAGGTTTAAGGCTGGGGCCTTATAGTTGGTATCAAAGGTCGGTTTAGATAACTTTAGAGGTTAGGGTATTCTTTAAGCATAAGTGACATTACCATAATGGTTAGGATTTCAGACAGAGTCCTAGTTTTAGATAATGCGAATAAGTAAGAATATATTAGTGTTTATCTTCCTCATTAGTACATGATGGTTTTGTTGTTATACTCACACTGACCCTTTTTGGTTTTAGTAAATGGATGGATCTAGTAGGCACCAAGGTAATGGTGGATGTGAAGGAAACTATGATAGTTTTCTGAGCGAGCAACTGAATGATATGGGAGATGTAATGAGAACTCTTGTGTTTATCCTCAACCAACTATCTGGAGTTATGATTGACCACCTAAACCTTGGATATTTCTCCAAGGCATCATATATGCAAGAAACAAATCCCTACGGAAGTACATGTAATAATCATAAAGGTAAGTGTGTTCAAAAACCTATGTGTCAAAGATGTGGAGAGAAACAACTAGGAAAATGATTCAAAGCGATAGAAATATGCTATAGATGTGGAAATGAAGGTCATAAAGCAAGAACCTGCAGGAGAAAAAGGAAGCATCCAGTTGACTCGAGGAAAGGGAAACAAGTTCTTTCTGAGGGATCAATGGAATGTTTTAAATGTGGTGTGCATGGTCATTATGCAAACATATGTCCTATGAATAAGCTTTTTTAATGGGGTCACCAAGAGCGTACCAATATTCATTTACCAATACCCAATGCCATTCCGATTGGGGATGAAGAAACTGACAATGACCAATCAAAGGTATGTACTATTTCATGACTATTGTTTTCCTATTTTAGAATCTTAGGATATGATTCATGATTTTGTTTGTAGGAAAGGGGTATTTTGGAATAAGTTGGAAAGTAATGGATAATGGATCATGATGAATGTTGAATGAGTTAGATGTCAACATATAAGGGCTTCAAGATTTATGGTGAAATTCTTAAGAGTATTAAGTCTCTTTTGATGATGGGGTTACATTAGAAGACTTTTTTATATTATGTGTAACCCTGATGTTTAATATAGGAAAATTTTATTCAAGTAATAGTTATCTTTTATTTTGTGGACATAGTTATAAATAACCATCAGGGTTTATATGATCCTTACCTTTGAGGTAATTATGGGTTACTATATGTTATGATTGAAGTGAAAGGCATGTGATAAAATTGAGGTTAAATTATGTTATGGTTATTTTTGATGATTTTATCCGTTTTTGGGGAATTATTTGAGAATTATAAAGTTTTGGAAAAAGGACAACACGTAGACCATGTGACTACCCGTCGCGTCGGACAAAGCTGTGGGAATCAAACCCACAACCAAAGTGCGACTGGTATTTATCGCCTACCACTGGACTACGTGATGTCCCTGGTTAGTTTGACTGATTCTTTTTTTAAGAGTAAGTTGATTTTGGGTTATTTAAGAAAATGATTAACCTATCATGGAGGATATGTGATTATGATAATTACTTTTCAATGAGAGACTTTAAGAGCAACTGATTTTGTTTGGAGATATATGTTACGATTTAACTTGGATGACTATGTGACTAAATCCTTCAAATGTTTGGGTTTCAATCTTAGATTAGTTTACGTTGAGGAATTTTATGGACAAATTTCTTATCGGATGGTCCTCGTTGAACTTTGGGTTTTGTTGGACAAATTTTAGAGATTAAGAATAGATTTTCTTTCTAATGGGTTATCCTTATCTGGGTTATCTGATCATGTACTAATATTTTGGGTTTTGGTTTTTTTTAAAGTCTAAATACCTGGGAAGTATGTAGTTCTTTTTTTTGGGTTAGGTAATTCTCTAGAAGTTGATTATAGTACTCTTAATGTGGACAAGTCTTCCTAAATACTCGCCTTTTGGAGAAAATATGAGTTAGTGTAAGGAATCTAATAAAAGTTGAGAGTCAACATGATAAGTGATTATGTTTCCTTATGAATAAATTCCTCAATAAAAAGTAACTTAAAACAAAAATGTTGTCCATTAACATTTCCTACTGGGGAATCGATTTCCGTTTAACCTATCACAAGTTTGTGATTTTCTCATGGTTAAATTTCTCCTAAACATGTTTTCTATCACTCTCCATCAGAACATGACCCTATGTTTTCTCCTCCATGTCCATGATTTCATACTTGGAATCCTAGTATGGGTTATCTCGGGTGACCTTTGTACTTATCTTTCTTTATTTTAAAGTGATTGTTTTACTGACTCTTCTCCGATGTGGGACTTTCTAGGATGTTTCCAATCCCAATTTTAAAATTGCGAGGATGCAATTCCCAAAAGGGGGGAAGGATGTAACACCCCAGGTAAATAAATAATATGACATCTTTATATTTATCCATATTTGTGAATCAAATATTAATATTACTTTAAAGGGGATGCTTTGCTCAATGGCGTACCCAATACGCAACAACGAGTTTCTTAGAAATCTTACGTTGCACTCTAATAATAAAATAATATTATTTTAAATGGTAGTTAACATGTAGATGTTGTATTGGAGATAATGGATAGAAATAACTAAAATATGATTATATATGTTTTTTAAATGTTTTTACATTTATCAAAAGTCTTAAAATACGGAATGAATTCAATTTTAGGCATTTATACCCTAATTTTCACTAAAGGTTCACTTATCGCCTTTTGATGGCGAACTGTCATTAAAAATAGTTATGATCACTCTTATACATTCTTTTGTACCAAATAAAACTCTTCTTTAGAATCAGGATATCAAATTTTACTTTGTGTATATTTTTGGTATTTTTCCGATAAAGTTCAATTTTTTAATGAATAGTGTAAAATGTTGTTTTTTAATTCAAAACCTCTTTTTAATCTAATTTATTTATATGATTAGATTATCTTTTGAATTGGTTTTAAAGTGAAATTAGAAAATATTTTTACCATTAAATCCAATAGTGGTCATTGTAATTAATTTCACTATGAAATCGGACATAAACTATTGTCAATCTTTTGATACTTATTGTTTCATAAAAACACACTATTTGCTCTGACAGCGGGAATTAATAATTAAATTAATTAATGCAACTTATATGTTGTGAATTTTGTAAAATGGACTTCATTTTTGAATTCGGATATCAAATATAGCTTAGGGTGAATTTTTTGGTATTTTTATGAAAAACATCAATTTTTGATGAATAGTGAAACCACTAAGTAGTACTTATATTAAACTGATTTTTCGTTTAAATGAAATTTTACCACTTCTGTGTTTTGAATTTTAAAAATCCGACATACATGGTTGTCATTAAGAATTAAAACGTGGGTCAATGAGATAAAAATAATTTTTTTGGTCAATAGTAACTTATTAAGTTTTTAATCGCGATTAGAGGTAATTAGTGCAATTTAAAGCAAAAATGATATTATAATAAAATGGAAATACCTTCACACATGTCCTACCCTTAATGGATGTGTCATGACCGACCAATAAAATCCATGGGTCAACTTGGAGACCCCATGGAGCCTCTTTGGTTGGAAAATGACATAAATACCTTTTATTTAATGTTAATGTAAAAAATGGCACAAACATGATATGTTTTACTAAAACAATTTTTTAATGGGGTTATACAAGACATATTTTTTTTTATAAATATTCATTGGAAATATAAAAAGATTTCCTACATCATAGTAATTTGTTTTATAATTTTTAGACATTAAATAAATTAAATTATTTATTACATAATAATGATGCAGTGATGACATCATTATTTGACGATTTAAATAAAATGAAAAGATAATGTAAAATGTATGAACTACACATGTACAAAACTTATTGGATGGGAGGATTTAGAACCCTTATCACCTTATCAATTAATTATATCAATGTGGGACCTTTTAAAACCGAATCACATTTTCAAATAAAGTAATATTTCTTTACTTTCCAAAAGTGCCCCTCCTCTCCTCTTATAAAAGGACCCCACCTCTACATCAATTCACACACTCCTCAAGCCTTTGGCTCGGCCAACCCCTGACCATTTACTCTCTCCACATCCCTCTACTCATCCTAGAAGATTCCCTTTGGGCATAATCCTTTCAAATGAAGCCTTTAGGCTCAAATCAAAAGGAGTTACACTTTTAAAGGAGATTAAAGAACGATCGAGTCAAGTCGGACCCGAGGTAAGAGATCTTACTCCTCTCTTTCTTTTTTAAGTACACTCTTTTATGTCATTACCTCTAAAGATCATATTTCTTGTCATTGGGATGTTATTATATTTTACACTTACTATAATTTTTATGTTCATCTGATGAGAGACCCTATTCTCTCTCATCAATCCATTTTGGATGTTTTGAGTGGCGCCGTTAGGCTGCCGAATTTTCATAAGAGATCTAACCTCTCTCTTTCTTTTTAAGTACTCCCCTTTATGTCACTTCTTTTAAGCTCCTATTTGTTACGATGGGGGATGTTATTTCAAATTCCTCTTGCTGTAAATTCTGTTGTAATGTGATGATATACCATATTTGATCTCATCAATCCATTTTTGGATGTTTTAAGTGGCGTCGTTAGGCTGCAGAGTTTTTGTAAGTGATTTTTCATCTCACTTTTATTCCCATGAGATTTATGCTACATTTGCCACAATTTCCTTTGATTGGTGTATGTAATGACTATTATTTTACTCATTGTGTAATATTCCTTCATTTATGAGTATTTACATCAATGATGTATTTTCCTTCTTTCACGGGTCGTATGGTTCGAAAGATACCCAAATCGGTAAGGGAACCTTTCACCCTCCTTTTTTTAAAGACTTCTTTTGATGGGTCTTTTAATTTACATATTATTATGTTGGAATTTGTTCTCATATATACTTATTGATGTAAATTTTATGTCCATGTGATGAGATACACTTTTTATCTCTCATCAACTCATTTTGATGTGACACCTTTAGGCTGTCAAGGGAACTTCTTAACCCAATTTCGATTTCTTTGGGATCGACACATAGTTATTGAATATGTCATCCTTTGAATATGTGTGAATGACCTTTGATTATTTTACACTTAATATCCACTTATATTTGGTGTATTCGTTTGTCACACATAATTATGTAATTGATTTATCCTTAAACAAAGGATACCTTCTTTGTAAGAAACTTCGTCTCAATCTCCTTTCATTGAGGCATATTTCGTTTTATACACAACATTCTTTCATACAGTGTATAAACCCCTTTGAAATTTACTTTTATACAAAAGGAATCTTTTTCTACGAAGCTTTTTACAAAACGACAAAAAGGAATGTTTCTTTTAACGTACGCAGTGATAATGACCTTTTCCGCCGCCGTGAGTATTATTTGGTCTTTGGCATCCTCAACAAGCCATAATGTTTTTAAAATAAAATAAATACCATATACTCTTTTATGTATTTTGGTATTGAAAATGGTTTTGATAAAGGATTCTATTATGATTGAAATGTGGAAATGTTATCATTCCTTTATATTGGTTTTATGTTTTATGATTTTATTATGGTACTTGGACATTTTAACGAGTGGTTACGTTATAAACCATATGACGGGTGGTGCCGTGAATACCAGGACGGGTGGTTATATTATAACCTCCAATGCATTGGGTATGGAAGTCGGCCGTATGGCTATTCCATTTAGTATGTATGGAAATTGTCCGTATGGCTATCCATTATGTGATATGTGTGGGAGTCGACCGAATGGTTATTCATCTTAAGTATGTTTATGTCCCAAGTTAACTTTATATATGTTATGTGTTCTTTATATGGGTTTTATGGTAATCCTTTGGTTACAAAAAGGTAAGTAATGATATTTTATTCAGTGAAGAGTTTTTACTACTTCATAAAGGTGAAAAGTATTACCTTGATAACGTATACATGGTTTACTTTTTGTTTTGATAAACTAACAGTTTTTTGTGTATCCCTTACTGAGTTCTTATGCTCATCCCAAGTTTTTGAATTGTTTTTCATAGGACTTAGCGTGGAATAGGGTCAAGGATGGGATCAAGGGAAAGTCATTCTACCTAAAACATGAAACTAGACATGTTTCTTTTTAAGAGTTTTTATTTTATGGAAATTTAGTAGAAGAGACTACTTTGTAATCTTTTGAGATGTAATAGTTATGTCCTAATTCTATAAAACTCTAAACCTGAAAAGATCCTCAATGTGAATTATTCATTTAATTCAATTTTATTTAAGGTTTAAGGTTGGGGCCTTATAGTTGGTATCAAAGGTCGGTTTAGATAACTTTAGAGGTTAGGGTATTCTTTAAGCATAAGTGACATTACCATAATGGTTAGGATTTCAGACATAGTCATAGTTTTAGATAAAGTGAATGTGTAAGAATATCTTAGTGTTTATCTTCCTCATTAGTACATTATGGTTTTGTTGTTATACTCACACTGACCCTTTTTGGTTTTAGTAAATGGCTGGATCTAGCAGGCACCAAGGTAACGGTGGATGTGAATGAAACTGTGACAGTTTTCTGAGTGAGAAACTGAATGATATGGGAGCTGTAATGAGAACTCTTGTGTTTATCCTCAACCAACTATCTGGAGTTATGATTTACCACCTAAACCTTGGAGATTTCTCTAAGGCATCATATATGCAAGAAACAAATCCCTATGGAAGTACAGGTAATAATCATAAAGGTAAGTGTGTTCAAAAACCTATGTGTCAATGATGTGGAAAGAAACACCTAGGAAAATGTTTCAAAGGGACAGAAATATACTATAGATGTGGAAATGAAGGTCATATAGCAAGAACCTTCCATGGAAAAAGGAAGCATCCAGTTTACTCGAGGAAAGGGAAAGGAGTTCTTTCTGAGGGATCAATGGAATGTTTTAAATGTGGTGTGCATTGTCATTATGAAAACACATGTCCTATGAAGAAGTTTCGTGAATGGGGTCACCAAGAGCGTACCAATATTCATTTACCAATACCCAATGCCATTCCGATTGAGGATGAAGAAACTGACAATGACCCATCAAAGGTATGTACTATTTCATGACTATTGTTTTCCTATTTTGGAATCTTAGGATATGATTCATGATTTTTTTTGTAGGAAAGGGGTATTTCGGAATAAGTTAGAAAGGAATGGATAATGGATCATGAAGAATGTTGAATGAGTAAGATGTCAACATATAAGGGCTTCAAGAGTTATGGTGAAATTTGTAAGAGTATTAAGTCTCTTTTGATGATGGGGTTACATTAGAAGACTTTTTATATTTTGTGTAACCCTGATGTTTAATATAGGAAAATTTTATACAAGTAATAGTTATATTTTCTTTTGTGGACATAGTTATAAAGAACCATTTGGGTTTATATGATCCTTACATTTGAGGTAATTATGGGTTACTATATGTTATGATTGATGTGAAAGGCATGTGATAAAATTGAGGTTAAATTATGTTATGGTTATTTTTGATGATTTTATCCCTTTTTGGGGAATGATTTGAGAATTATATAGTTTTCGAAAAAGGACAACACATAGACCGTGTGACTACCCGTCGCGTCGGACAAAGCTGCAGGAATCGAACCCACAACCAAAGTGCGACTGATATTTATCGCCTACCACTGGACTACGTGAAGTCCCTGGTTAGTTTGACTGATTCTTTTTTTAAGAGTAAGTTGATTTTGGGTTATTTATGAAAATGATTAACCTATCATGGAGGATATGTGATTAGGATAATTACTTTTCAATGCGAGACTTTAAGAGCAACTAATTTTGTTTGGAGATATATGTTACGATTTAACTTGGAAGACTACGTGACTAAATCCTTCAAATGTTTGGGTTTCAATCTTAGATTGGATTACATTGAGGAATTTTATGGAAAAATTGCTTATCGGATGGTCCTCGTTGAACTTTGGGTTTTGTTGGACAACTTTTGGAGATTAAGAATAGATTTTATTTATAATGGGTTATCCTTTTCCGGGTTATCTGATCTTGTACTAATCTTTTGGTTTTTGGTTCTGGTTAAAGACTAAAGACCTGGGAAGTATGTAGTTCTTTTTTGGGTTAGTTAATTCTCTAGAAGTTGATTATAGTACTCTTAATGTGAACAAGTCTTCCTAAATACTCGCCTTTTGGAGAAAATATGAGTTTGTGTAAGGAATCTAATAAAAGTTGAGAGTCAACATGATAAGTGATTATGTTTCCTTATGAATAAATTACTCAATAAAAAGTAACTTAAAACAAAAATGTTGTCTATTAAAATTTCCTACTGGGAAATCGAATATCGTTTAACCCATCACAAGTTTGTGATTTTCTCATTGTAAACTTTTTCCTAAATATGTTTTCTATCACTCTCCATCAGAACATGGCCCTATGTTTTCTCTTCCATGTCCATGTTTTCATACTTGGAATCCTAGTATGGGTTAACTCGGGTGACCTTTGTACTTATCTTTCTTTATTTTAAAGTGATTGTTTTACCGACTCTTCTCCGATGTGGGACTTTCAAGGATGTTTCCAATCCCAATTTTAAAATTGCGAGGACGCAATTCCCAAAAGGGGGGAAGGATGTAACACCCCAGGTAAATGAAGAATATGAAATCATTATATTTATCCATATTTGTGAATCAAATATTAATATTACTTTAAAGGGGATTCATTGCTCGATGGCGTACCCAATACGCAACAACGAGTTTCTTGGGAATCTTACGTTGCACTCTAATAATAAAATAATATTATTTTAAATGGTAGTTAAAATGTAGATGTTTTATTGGCGGGAATGGATAGAAATAACTATATTATGATTATATATGTTTTTTAAATGTTTTTACATTTATCAAAAGGCCTAAAATACGGAAAGAATTCAATTTTAGGCTTTTATACCCTAATTTTCACTAAAGGTTCACTTATTGCCTTTTGAAGGAGAACTGTAATTAAAAATAGTTATGATCACTCTTATACATTCTTTTGGACCAAATAAAACTCTTCTTTAGAATTGGGAAATCAAATTTTACTTTGTGTAAATTTTTGGTATTTTTCCGATAAAGTTCATTTTTTAATGAATAGTGTAAAATGTTGTTTTTTAATTCAAAACCACTTTTTAATCTAATTCATTTATATGATTAGATTATATTTGGAATTGGTTTTAAAGTGAAATTAGAAAATATTTTTACCATTAAATCCAATAGTGGTCATTGTAATTAATTTTACTATGAAATCGGATTTAAACTATTGTCAATCTTTTGATACGTATTGTTTCATAAAAACACGCTATTTGCTCTGACAGCGGGAATTAATTATTAAATTAAATAATGAAAATTATATGTTGTGAATTTTGTAAAATGGACTTTATTTTTGAATTCAGAATATCAAATATAGCTTAGGGTGAATTTTTGATATTTTTCTGAAAAACTTCAATTTTTGATGAATAGTGAAACCACTAAGTGGTACTTATATTAAACTGATTTTTCGTTTAAATGAAATTTTACCACATCTATGTTTTGAATTTTAAAAATATGACATACATGGTTGTCATTAATAAGTAAAATGTGGTTTAATGAGATAAAAATATTTTTTTGGTGAATAGTAACTTATTAAGTTTTTTATCGCGATTAGAGGTAATTAGTGCAATTTAAGGCAAAAATGATATTATAATAAAATGAAAATACCATGAAACATGTCCTAACCTTATTGGATGTGTCATGGCCGACCAAGAAAAGCCATGGGTCAACTTGGGGACCCCTTGTAGCCACTTTGGTTGTAAAATAACATAAATACCTTTTATTTAATGTTAATGTAAAAAATTTCACAAACATGATATGTTTTACTAAAACAATTTTTTTATGGGGTTATACAAGTAAGATTTTTTATTATAAATATTCATTGGAAAGATAAAAATATTTCCTACATCATAGTAATTTTTTTATAATTTGTAGACATTAAATAAATTAAATTATTTATGACATAATAATAATGCAGTGATGACATCATTATTTGACGATTTAAATAAAATGAAAAGATAATGTAAAATCTATGAACTACACATGTCCAAAACTTATTGGATGGGTGGATTTAGAAACCTTATCACCTTATCCACTAATTATTTCAATATGGGACCTTTTAAAACCGAATCACATTTTCAAATAAAGTAATATTTCTTTACTTTCCAAAAGTGCCCCTCCTCTCCTCTTATAAAATGCCCCCACCTCTACCTCATTTCACACACTCCTCAAGCCTTTGGCTCAGCAAACCCCTGAACATTTACTCTCTCCACATCCCTCTCCTCATCCTAGAGGATTCCCTTTGGGCAGAATCCTTTCAAAGGATGCCTTTAGGCTCAAATCAAAAGGAGTTACACTTTTAAAGGAGATTAAAGAACGATCAAGTCAAGTCGGACCCGAGGTAAGGGATCTTACTCCTCTCTTTCTTTTCTAAGTACACACTTTTATGTCATTACCTCTAATGATCATATTTCGTGTCATTGGGATGTTATTATATTTTACAATTACTGTAATTTTTATGTTCATGTGATGAGAGACCCTATTCTCTCTCATCAATCCATTTTGGATGTTTTGAGTGGCGCCGTTAGGATGCCGAATTTTCGTAAGAGATCTAACCTCTCTCTTTCTTTTTAAGTACTACCCTTTATGTCACTTCTTTTAATCTCCTATTTGTTACGATGGGGGATGTTATTTCAAATTCCTCTTGCTGTAAATTTTGTTGTAATGTGATGAGATACCCTATTTGATCTCATCAATCCATTTTATGAAGTTTTAAGTGGCGCCGTTAGACTTTCGAGTTTTCGTAAGTGATTTTTCATCTCACATTTATTCCTGTGAGATTTATGCTACATTTTCCACAATTTCCTTTGAGTGGTGTATGTACTGACCATTATTTTACTCATTGTGTAATATTCCATCATTTATGAGTATTTACATCAATGATGTATTTTCCTTCTTTCACGGGTCGTATGTTTCGAAAGATACCCAAGTCGGTAAGGGAACCTTTCACCCTCCTTTTTTTAAAGACTTCTTTTGTTGGGTCATTTAATTTACATATTATTATGTTTGGATTTGTTCTCATATATCCTTATTGATGTAAAGTTTATGTCCAAGTGATGAGATACACTTTTTATCTCTCATCAACTCATTTTGATGTGACACCGTTAGGCTGTCAAGGGAACTTCTTAACCCAATTTCGATTTCTTTGGGTTCGACACATAGTTATTGAATATGACATCCTTTGAATATGTGTGAATGACCTTTGATTATTTTACACTTAATATCCACTTATATTTGGTGTATTCGTTTGTCACACATAATTATGTAATTGATTTATCCTTAAACCAAGGATACCGTCTTTGTAAGGGACTTCGTCTCAATCTCCTTTCATTGAGGCATATTTCGTTCTATACACAACTTTCATTCATACGGTGTATAAACCCCTTTGACTTTTACTTTTATACAAAAGGAATATTTTTCTACGAAGCGTTTTACAAAACGACAAAAAGGAATGTTTCTTTTAACGTAAGCGGTGACAACGACCTTTTCCGCCGCCGTGAGTATTATTTGGTCTTTGGCTTCCTCAACAAGCCATAATGTTTTAAAATAAAATAAATACCATATACTCTTTTATGTATTTTGGTTTCGAAAATGGATTTGATAAAGGATTCTATTATGATTGAAATGTAGAAATGTTATCATTCTTTTATATTGGTTTTATGTTTTATGATTTTATTATAGTACTTAGACATTTTAACGGGTGGTTACATTATAAACTATATGACGGGTGGTGCCGTGAATACCAGGACGGCTGGTTACATTATAACCTCCAATGCATTGGGTCTGGAAGTCGTCCGTATGGATATTCCATTTAGTATGTATGAAAATTGTCCGTATGGCTATTCCATTAAGTGATATGTATGGGAGTCGACCGTATGGTTATTCCACTTAAGTATGTTTATGTCCCAAGTTACCATTATATATGTTATGTGTTCTTTATATGGGTTTTATGGTAATCCTTTGGTTACAAAAAGGTAAGTAATGATATTTTATTCAGTGAAGAGTTTTTACTAATTCATAAAGGTGAAAAGTATTACCTTGATAAAGTATACATGGTTTACTTTTTGTTTTGATAAACTAACAGTATTTTGTGTATCCCTTACTGAGTTTTTATGCTCATCCCAAGTTTTTGAAATGTTTTTCACAGGACTTAGCGTGGAATAGGGTCAAGGATGGGATCAAGGGAAAGTCATGCTATCTAAAACATGAAACTAGACATGTTTCTTTTTAAGAGTTTTTATTTTATGGAAATTTAGTAGAAGAGACTACTTTGTAATCTTTTGAGATGTAATAGTTATGTCCTAATTCTCTAAAACTCTAAACCTGAAAAGATCCTCAAGGTGAATTATTCATTTAATTTAATTTTAAGTAAGGTTTAAGGCTGGGGCCTTATAGTTGGTATCAAAGGTCGGTTTAGATAACTTTAGAGGTTAGGGTATTATTTAAGCATAAGTGACATTACCATAATGGTTAGGATTTCTGACAGTGTCCTAGTTTTAGATAAATTGAATGAGTAAGAATATCTTAGTGTTTATCTTCCTCATTATTACATGTTGGTTTTTTTGTTATACTCACACTGACCCTTTTTGGTTTTAGTAAATGGCTGGATCTAGCAGACACCAAGGTAACAGTGGATGTGAAGGAAACTGTGACAGTTTTCTGAGCGAGCAACTGAATGATATGGGAGCTGTAATGAGAAATCTTGTGTTTATCCTCAACCAACTATCTGGAGTAATGATTGACCACCTAAACCATGGAGATTTCTCTAAGGCATCATATATGCAAGAAACAAATCTCTACGGAAGTACAGGTAATAATCATAAAGGTAAGTGTGTTCAAAAACCTATGTGTCAAAGATGTGTAAAGAAACACCTAGGAAAATGTTTCAAAGGGAAAGAAATATGCTATAGATGTGGAAATGAAGGTCATAAAGCAAGAACCTGCCATGGAAAAAGGAAGCATCTAGTTGACTCGAGGAAAGGGAAAGAAGTTATTTCTGAGGGATCAATGGAATGTTTTAAATGTGGTGTGCATGGTCATTATGCAAACACATTTCCTATAAAGAAGTTTCGTGAATGGGGTCACCAAGAGCGTACCAATATTCATTCACCAATACCCAATTCCATTCCGATTGAGGATGAAGAAACTGAAAATGACCAATCAAAGGTATGTACTATTTCATGACTATTGTTTTCCTATTTTGGAATCTTAGGATATGATTCATGATTTTGTTTGTAGGAAAGGTGTATTTCGGAATAAATTGGAAAGGAATGGATAATGGATCATGAAGAATGTTGAATGAGTAAGATGTCAACATATAAGGGCTTCAAGAGTTATGGTGAAATTCTTAAGAGTATTAAGTCTCTTTTGACGATGGGGTTACATTAGAAGACTTTTTATATTATGTGTAACCCTGATGTTTAATATAGGAAAATTTTATTCATGTAATAGTTATCTTTTCTTTTTTGGAAATTGTTATAAAGAACCATTTGGGATTATATGATCCTTACTTTTGAGGTAAATATGGGTTACTATAGGTTATGATTGAAGTGAAAGGCATGTGATAAAATTGAGGTTAAATTATGTTATGGTTATTTTTGATGATTTTATCCCTTTTTGTGGAATGATTTGAGAATTATATAGTTTTGTAAAAAGGGCAACACGTAGACCGTGTGACTACCCGTCGCGTCGGACAAAGCTGCGGGAATCGAACCCACAACCAAAGTGCGACTGGTATTTATCGCCTACCACTGGACTACGTGAAGTCCCTGGTTAGTTTGACTGATTCTTTTTTTACGAGTAAGTTGATTTTGGGTTATTTATGAAAATTATTAACCTATCATGGAGGATATGTGATTAGGATAATTACATTTCAATGGGAGACTTAAAGAGCAACTGATTTTGTTTGGAGATATATGTTACGATATAACTTGGAAGACTATGTGACTAAATCCTTAAAATGTTTGGGTTTCAATCTTTGATTGGTTTAATTTTAGGAATTTTATGGAAAAATTGCTTATCGGATGGTCCTCGTTGAACTTTGGGTTTTGTTGGACAAATTTTGGAGATTAAGAATAGATTTTCTTTCTAATGGGTTATCCTTTTCTGGGTTATCTGATCTTGTACTAATCTTTTGGGTTTTGGTTTTGGTTAAAGTCTAAAGTCCTGGGAAGTATGTAGTTCTTTTTTTTTGGGTTAGGTAATTCTCTAGAAGTTGATTATAGTACTCTTATTGTGAACAAGTCTTCCTAAATACTCTCCTTTTGGAGAGAATATGAGTTTGTGTAAGGAATATAATAAAAGTTGAGAGTCAACATGATAAGTGATTATGATTCCTTATGAATAAATTCCTCAATAAAAAGTAACTTAAAACAAAAATGTTTTCTATTAACTTTTCCTACTGGGGAATCGAATACCGTTTAACCCATCACAAGTTTGTGATTTTCTTATGGTTAACTTTCTCCTAAACATGTTTTCTATCACTCTCCATCAGAACATTACACTATGTTTTCTCCTCCATGTCCATGTTTTCATACTTGGAATCCTAGTATGGGTTAACTCGGGTGACCTTTGTACTTATCTTTCTTTATTTTAATGTGATTGTTTTTCCGACTCTTCTCTGATGTGGGACTTTCAAGGATGTTTCCAATCCCAATTTTAAAATTGCGAGGACGCAATTCTCAAAAGGGGGGAAGGATGTAACACCCCAGGTAAATAAAGAATATGACATCTTTATAATTATCCATATTTGTGAATCAAATATTAATATTACTTTAAAGGGGATGCTTTTCTTGATGGCATACCCAATACGCAACAACGAGTTTCTTGGGAATCTTACGTTGCACTCTAATAATAAAATAATATTATTTTAAATGGTAGTTAACATGTAGATTTTGTATTGGCGGGAATGGATAGAAATAACTAAAATATGATTATATATGTTTTTTAAATGTTTTTACATTTATCAAAATGCTTAAAATACGGAATGAATTCAATTTTAGGCTTTTATACCCTAATTTTCACTAAAGGTTCACTTATCGCCTTTTGATGGAGAACTGTCATTAAAAATAGTTATGATCACTCTTATACATTCTTTTGGACCAAATAAAACTCTTCTTTAGAATCAGGACATCAAATTTTACTTTGTGTAAATTTTTGGTATTTTTCCGATAAAGTTCATTTTTTTAATGAATAGTGTAAAATGTTGTTTTTTAATTCAAATCAACTTTTTAATCTAATTTATTTATATGATTATATTTTCTTTTGAATTGGTTTTAAAGTAAAATTAGAAAATATTTTTACCATTAAATCCAATAGTGGTCATTGGAATTAATTTCACTATGAAATCGGACTTAAACTATTGTCAATCTTTTGATACTTATTGTTTCATAAAAACACGCTATTTGATCTGACAGCGGGAATTAATTATTAAATTAATTAATGCAACTTATATGTTGTGAATTTTGTAAAATGGACTTCATTTGTGAAATCGGAATATCAAATATAGCTTAGGGTGAATTTTTTGGTATTTTTATGAAAAACATCAATTTTTGATGAATAGTGAAACCACTAAGTAGAACTTATATTAAACTGATTTTTCGTTTAAATGAAATTTTACCACTTCTGTGTTTTGAATTTTAAAAATCCGACATACATGGTTGTCATTAAGAAGTAAAATGTGGTTTAATTAGATAAAAATATTTTTTTGGTGAATAGTAACTTATTAAGTTTTTAATCGCGATTAGAGGTAATTAGAGCAATTTAAGGCAAAAATGATATTATAATAAAATGAAAATACCTTGACACATGTCCTACCCTTATTGGATGTGTCATGTCCGACCAAGAAAATCCATGGGTCAACTTCGGGACCCCATGGAGCCACTTTGGTTGGAGAATGACATAAATACCTTTTATTTAATGTTAATGTAAAAAATGGCACAAACATGATATGTTTTACTAAACCAATTTTTTTATGGGGTTATAAAAATCAGATTTTTTATTATAAATATTCATTGGAAAGATAAAAATACTTCCTACATCATAGTAATTTTTTTTTATAATTTTTAGACATTAAATAAATTAAATTATTTATGACATAATAATGATGCAGTGATGACAACATTATTTGACGATTTAAATAAAATGAAACGATAATGTAAAATCTATGAACTACATATGTCCAAAACTTATTGGATGGGTGGATTTCGAACCCTTATCACCTTATCCACTAATTATATCATTGTGGGACCTTTTAAAACCGAAACACATTTTAAAATAAAGTAATATTTCTTTACTTTCCAAAAGTGCCCCTCCTCTCCTCTTATAAAAGGCCCCCACCTCTACCTCATTTCACACACTCCTCAAGCCTTTGGCTCGGCCAACCCCTGCCCATTTACTATCTCCACATCCCTCTCCTCATCCTAGAGGATTCTATTTGGGCAGAATCATTTCAAAGGAAGCCTTTAGGCTCAAATCAAAAGGAGTTACACTTTTAAAGGAGATTAAAGAACGATCGAGTCAAGTCGGACCCGAGGTAAGGGTTCTTACTCCTCTATTTCTTTTTTAAGTACACTCTTTTATGTCATTCCCTATAAAGATCATATTTCTTGTCATTGGGAAGTTATTATATTTTACACTTACTGTAATTTTTATGTTCATGTGATGAGAGACCCTATTCTCTCTCATCAATCCATTTTGGAAGTTTTGAGTGGTGCCGTTAGGCTGCCGAATTTTCGTAAAATATCTAACCTCTCTCTTTCTTTTTCAGTACTCCCCTTTATGTCACTTCTTTTAAGCTCCTATTTGTTACTATGGGGGATGTTATTTAATATTCCTCTTGCTGTAAATTTTGTTGTAATGTGATGAGATGCCCTATTTGATCTCATCAATCCATTTTTGGAAGTTTTAAGTGGCGTCGTTAGGCTGCCGAGTTTTCGTAAGTGATTTTTCATCTCACTTTTATTCCCATGAGATTTATTCTACATTTTCCACAATTTCCTTTTAGTGGTGTATGTACTGAACATTATTTTACTCATTGTGTAATATTCCTTCATTTATGAGTATTTACATCAACGATGTATTTTCCTTTTTTCACGGGTCGTACGTTTCGAAAGATACCCAAGTCGGTAAGGGAACCTTTCACCCTCCTTTTTTTAAAAGACTTCTTTTGTTGGGTCTTTTAATTTTCATATTATTATGTTCGGATTTGTTCTCAAATATCCTTATTGATGTAAATTTTATGTCCAAGTGATGAGATACACTTTTTATCTCTCATCAACTCATTTTCATGTGACACCGTTAGGCTATCAAGAGAACTTCTTAACCCAATTTCTATTTATTTGGGATCGACACATAGTTATTGAATATGTCATCCTTTGAATATGTGTGAATGACCTTTGATTATTTTACACTTAATATCCACATATATTTTGTGTATTCGTTTGTCACACATAATTATGTAATTGATTTATCCTTAAACCAAGGATACCGTCTTTGTAAGAGACTTCGTCTCAATCTCCTTTCATTGAGGCATATTTCATTTTATACACAACTTTCTTTTATACGGTGTATAAACCCCTTTGACTTTTACTTTTATACAAAAGGAATCTTTTTCTACGAAGCGTTTTACAAAAAGAAAAAAAGGAATGTTTCTTTTAACGTAAGCGGTGACAATGACCTTATCCGCCGCCGCGAGTATTATTTGGTCTTTGGCTTCCTCAACAAGCCATAATGTTTTAAAAAAAAATTAAATACCATATACTCTTTTATGTATTTTGGTATTGAAAATGGTGTTGATAAAGGATTCTATTTTGATTGAAATGTGGAAATGTTATCATTCCTTTATATTGGTTTTATGTTTTATGATTTTATTATGGTACTTGGACATTTCAACGGGTGGTTACGTTATAAACCATATGACGGGTGGTGCGGTGAATACCAGTACGGGTGGTTACATTATAACCTCCAATGCATTGGGTATTGAAGTCAGCCGTATGGCTATTCTATTTAGTATGTATGGAATTTGTCCGTATGGCTATTCCATTAAGTGATATGTGTGGGAGTCGACCGTATGGTTATTCCACATAAGTATGTTTATGTCCCAAGTTACCTTTATATATGTTATGTGTTCTTTATATGGGTTTTATGGTAATCCTTTGGTTACAAAAAGGTAAGTAATGATATTTTAATTAGTGAAGAGTTTTTACTACTTCATAAAGGTGAAAAGTATTACCTTGATATAGTATACATGGTTTACTTTTTGTTTTGATAAACTAACAGTTTTTTGTGTATCCCTTACTGAGTTTTTATGCTCATACCATGTTTTTGAAATGTTTTTCACAGGACTTAGCATGGAATAGGGTCAAGGATGGGATCAAGGGAAAGTCATGCTACCTAAAACATGAAACTAGACATGTTTCTTTTTAAGAGTTTTTATTTTATGCAAATTTAGTAGAAGATACTACTGTGTAATCTTTTGAGATGTAATAGTTATGTCCTAATTCTCTAAAACTCTAAACCTGAAAAGATCCTCAATGTGAATTATTCATTTAATTCAATTTTAAGTAAGGTTTAAGGCTGGGGCCTTATAATATTAAATACAAAAAATACCAAAAAAGGGAATGATATTTTTTAATTTAATAATTAATATAAGTATTCAAATTACGAATAAATAATATAATAGTCAATGAGATTTAAAGTTATAGTTAGCACGTACATTAAAAACAGAACATCAAATTTTTCATTTGTCAAAATATTCCATATAAAACATTTAAAAATAGGAATTTTTCGAAAAACATTGAAATAAATAAATGAGAATAAAAATTTATTTATAAAAATTTTATATCCTTATAAAATCAATAATAAAATCATTTTAAAAACATATATATGGTAGATAATGAATGTTTTATAGGAAAACATTAAAACATTATAATTTATAAGAAAATTCCCTTATCTCATAGGAAAAAATAGAATCCAAATCCACATTAATGATTAACATTTAACTAAAAAATTAATTTCATGAGAATAAATAATTTATGATATTACATTTCAAAGGGTATGTATATAAAACTAATAAAATAAGATAGGCTCATAACACCAAAAAATTCAACAATAAAACGAAATTGAGATGATGTACTTTACCTTGGGTAAATGTTTGGAACACCTCAAGCATCCACAGTATGCTTCTCTTTGGCTAATTCAATATGTTGTGTTATATGAAACATTGTGTTCTAGCACACCACTACCAATCAAACTAGCCTTTTGAAAAGTAGTTAGTAATAGTAATACCCACTTTTTTAAATTTTATAAAGTTTATTTTAAAAATGGAATTCATTTTTGGATTTGGAATATCAAAATTAGATTGGGGTGATTTATTGGTATTTTTTTAAAACATTCATTTTTTTATTATTAGTGAAAAACATTGTGTTATTTTTTAAAACCGAAATTTTATTTATATAATTATTTTCAATATAAATTTATATTAAAGTAAATATAGATAAATTTTACCAATATTTTTATAATGTAATTAATTAGAGTAAATTTTAAAAAAGAATAAATGTATAAAATTTTATTAAAATTTTTACTTCCTTTTACGCACATTCTAGGGACATTTAAAAGTTTTCATAAAACTAAGTTTTACCAGTTCTGTTAATTGAGTATCGAAAATCTAAGTAGAACTGTTGAAATCATTAAGTAAAATGTGGATCAATATGATTAAAATACTTTTTGGTGTGTATTATTTTTTTAAATTTTATTAACCACGTTTAAAAGTAAATAATATAAATAAAGAAAAAAATGATACTATAATTACCATAAGACATGTCCTAATTCTATTAGATAAGTTCTATTCTACCGAAATAAACATTAGGAAAAAAATATGATCCTTTTTATTCATATGGATTTGATTATGAAATTTATTATGTAATATTTAAAGAATAGTTAAAAGTGTTACATTCTTATTTTAATAACTAAATCATTTTTAATATATGGTTTCACATAAGATAAATTCAACAATGAATATTCTATATTAAGAGAAAAATATATACTATATAATAATATTTTATTTTTAATTTTCAGACACTAAATAATTAAATTTATTTAGGACACAATGATGATGCTGTAAAAACCTTATCAATGAAAGATTATAATAATTAATATTATAAATAATAAAATAAATTTAAATTGATACTTTTTATTACATCTTCTAATTTTCTATGTGAATATAACTTGTATGGATTAATTTTACAATTTCATTATTATCTGAGGTAGTTTATACATGAGTATCAATTGGGGCCTCTTTATCATCTGCAACCTTGTTTCTTAAAAATGTTTTTCAAAAAATTTACTATTTACTAGACTATGGTATAAATTCATTTATACCCTTTTTGATTTTTATAAAATAGTTTGAAAGGATTATTTTTTCCTCTTTCCAAATATGGTATTCTATTACTATTTTGAAAAATTATGGAAAATTGTTTTTTAACTTATACGGTTGGGGATGTATTTTCCACCATTATAACACCTTCGAAGTATCCCTTACAAACATATAAGAATATTTTTGAAATAAATGTTTTCGTTATGTTTTAATTACATAAAAATACAATGTGTTATTTCTCTCATATAATTTTCAGATTCATTTCATCTATTTCAACATCCTTTTTGGATTTTAGGATTGTTTTATGATGATTAATTACGATAGATTCATTCATATCATATTAATGGTTTCATGCTATGTTTGAATGTGGATTTTCTATTTTAATACCATTCACGGGTTATATATAACGTATTGAACCTTTTTTCAGAAGATTTAATATGAATTTTTTTGTTTTGTTTTGACCTTTTAATATGTGGAATTCACTAGACATAGTAAGTGACGAGCATGACCCACTATAGCCCCTCGATGCAGTAGTATGTATCATGAGACAAACTAGTGTCTTGGCACAAAGCCTTGACAAAATTTTTATTTTTATTCTTTTCACGAGCCCTCAACTATGTGGTTATAATATACAAAATTATGAATTCCATCATTATGAAATTAGCTATTGATATTACATGTGATTATTAAACTAATAGAATATCCATGTAAATAACTAAATGAAATTAATTCATTAATATTTTCAATATTATGATGAATTTTATGTTTAAAATGATTTAGTTTTAGTCATATAAACTGGAATAATTTTTTTCTTATTAATAATAGTTTCTGCTATATTGGTATCCTTACTGAGTATCTGAGATCACCAATTTCTTATGTTTTATCTTTCCCAGGATGAGAAGAAGTGTATTTTTACTAACCCATAGGGATAGGCTATGGGATATTAGTGAGTTAAAAGGAGACACAATGTTGTTTTTTTATTTCATAATTATATATGAATCTTATTTATGTATCTAGTACATCCAAGGCTACTAATTTGATAGGTCCTTCAAGCCTTGATCTCATGGGATCATGCCAATGTTCTGTTATAATGCACAGACTCTATGTAACTAGGGTTGAGGAGTTATAGTTGGTGTCAGAGTGAGTTTAGTACAAACCTGGGGAAATATATTTATAAAAAATTTGATTAGAAAACATTACCCTAACAGAGAATTTGAGGATTAGTATTATAGAACCTCCTATTATTTTTATAATTTAGGGATTTTTTGATTTTTCTATGCAATACATCTCTGTCTGGATACTAAAAGTGTACGTTGTTCTAGCTCATTTGTACCAAGGAGTAAAAACTCTTACAAGGAGTTTTGGGCTTGATTTGTGGTATCCTGGTACATGGAAACGGGTCTTACTGTACACCTGGTTTGATACTCCCTATGGGATATACTATGGATAGTTTAAATTTTCATTACAATATGATTTGAAGGATTTTAATATAATATGATAATAAATAACCTTGGTTAATTATGTTGTGTTTTTGATTAAATATAAGGTGTCATGATATTCTTTAAATTATTTTATGGCTATTGTTACTCACACTATGCTTTCAGGTTTTAGTCAATGGTTGGATTCCATGGAAGACAAAGTAACATTGAAAATGATGTACAAGGTGCTAACGGTGGTGGAAATGAGAAAAGAAATGAAATTTTATAAGGAATAAAATAAATCTTGTTCATGCCAAATCAATTTTCCAAAAAAATTATCAAAAACATATACATTTACAAACTCCCAAACTCAATAAAGAAGAGATAGGAAGTGAATGGTAAGATCTCTAGTAGTGGTGGCCATGGAAAAAAGAAATCTCAATTTCCATCATGCTGGAAGTGTGGAAGGAGACACCAAGGATAGTGTCTTAATGGAACAATGAAATGAATTATGTGTGGAAAATAAGGTCATAATATAATGAAATGCAAAGGAAAATGTAGTGTAATATGGAGGAAAAATAAAAACTGTTCTATGAATCCAATTACAGTCATTTTCATTAAATTTAGGGGATATAGGAATTACTTGAGTCAATACCCTATTATATAGGATAACATCTATGTCAAGGAAGAATATAAATGGAAATAAATTGATGTTTTAATGATTAAATGTATTACTACTATTTTTTGATGAGATTACATTTTAAGACATTACTCTTGTATGTGTAGACCTAATGTTTATTATGTGAAAATATTATTTGAGGGAGAATTATATTTTATTTTTTGGATACTGTTTTGATGAACCATTTGGGTTTATATGATCTTTTAATTTGAGGAAATTACAGGTTATAAATTTTTGGATGAAAATGCGAGTTATGAGATAACATTTGTTGTAAATATATGTTATGGTTATTGTTGATTATTTTATCTCATTTTTTGTAATGTTATAAAATGAAATATTTTTTAAAAATGTACAACACACAGACAGTGTGACAATCCATCACATCAAACAATGCTACAAGAATCAAACCCACAACCAATGTACGACTGGGATTTATCGCCTACCACCAGACTACGTGAAGTCCGTAGATAATATAACGAATTGTTTTTAGTTAAATTATTTTATGGAATAAGAATATTTTGATTTTTGGAATATATGGTTTATGATATTGATATCCTTTGTATTGGAAAATTATTTTGTGATTAAGTGATAAATTTTATTTTGGAAGATGTTCTTCCTTTTGGGAACACTATATGCCTATAGAAAGTATAATTCTATGGTATTTAATTTGATAAGTAATGTTGTATTTCTATTTTGAAAGAATCCATGTTTTTATTTGATACATATAGGTTTTTTTGGTTATTTATGGAAATTATTAACCTATCATAGAGAATATGATTTTAGGTTAATTAATTTTTAGTATGTGAGTTAAAGAGTAGTCAATGTTATTAAGAGATAAATGTTAAAATTTATTGTGGAAGACTATGTGATAAAATCCATAAGAATTTTAGTTTTCAAACATAGTTTATATTATATTAAATAATTTGATGGAACATTATTTATTGAATGTTAATTTTTAATCATTGGGCATCATTTATTTAATTTTTAAAATTAAGAGTAGTATTTATTTTTATAATGGATTATCCATTTTGGGGATCATATAATCTTGTATTAACCATTGTTGTTTTGGTTAATCATTAATGATAAGGGAAATATATAGATCATCTTTTGTGAAATATGTTATTCCCTAGAAGTTTGTTTAAGAATTTGAGGTGTGACTATATCATCTTGAATAATCATCGTTTGAAGAAAAGACGAGTTAGTGGTAGAAATGTATTGATGGATGGAACTCTACTTGAAATTCATGTATTTATCATTATGTTCTTATTTAGTATTATAAATGAATTTCTAAAAATTATGAAAAGAAACTTAAAACCAAAATACTTTTCATTTACTCTTCATACTGGGAAATCAAACACTATTGAACCAATCACATGTTTATTGTTTTTTGGTAGTTGACTTTCTCTTGATCATTTTTTCTGTCACTATCCATCATAACATTGTTGTTTTTTTCTCTTCTATATCCATGATTTCCTACTTGTAACCCCAATATGGTTATCTCAGGAGACCTTTGTATTTCTATTTCGTTCATTTAATGTGATAGTTTTGTTGACACCTTTTTTGATGTGGGATTTCAACAAAGATGTTTTGAAAATTCAAACCCCATGTTTTTGTTTTTGTGTTTATATGTCAACGAAAAAATTATATTATGGATTAGGGAATGTATATAACAACCCAGAATTTAAATACATTATTATTACTTCATAATTGAAGCACACTTATTACAACATATATTAAAACCATGAATGGACCATATAGGTATAGTGTCTTTATAAATTGGGAAACATAAACAACTGGTTCATATATCATATACGTTTTCTCACATTTATTTCATCATATCTAGTGTCCCTTTTGGAATATTCTACTTAGTACCCTTCTTCCTGACCTGGGGAAAGAAAACATACAAAAGGGTGAGATCAAATGCTCTGTAAGGGTAAACAAAAGAAATATCAATCACATCATATTCATAAGAACATAACATTTTGGAAAACATAACCTACAAAAGAGATCATAATATCATAACATGGGATAAATCATAGTGGTGAAATGTAATCCCAAATAATCATAACTTAAAACATGAAACTTTATGGAATGCAAAAATAATCATAGAGAATCATTTATTATTAGTCAAGACTCATTTCCAAGACTATCTTAGCGGACAAAGTCCATTTCTGAAGCGAGTTCACTCCTCGTTTCAGTCCTGTATCACTGAACCGGTTTAACCTGCTGTTCTAGCCATGTCTATCTCATGAGATGTAAATATTTTCCCAATAAATTTTAGGGAGATATAGGTCCCACCCATCTCATAATTAAACCATTCTTATGTGTGCCACAAGATCATAAATCATACATCATAACATAACCCATGTAATAAAAATTGTATTCTTAATCATCATTACATAATAACACAATCCATATAAGATAAAAGGACATCATAAAAATAATTCCATCATAACATAATAAAAACAATTTAAAAATAGGGATTGAAACAGAAACCTATATTATCTTAGATAGAAAATAATTTTGAAAGAACACTTGAACTCCATTTTGAGTAAAATATACTTCCTACTTCAAAAACATTTTCCTTCCTTAACATGTCATATAATTTTAAACTAAAATAATTTGATTAAAATTAAACTTGAAAACTTGTAAATGAAGCTTCTTGTAAATAATATTCTAAAAATCCATTCATGCCGTATAAGTTAAAAAAACATTCTTCTCGTACTTTGGCCGAAAAAGCCAAAAAGTATCTCGTACTAAAAATGACAAAAGATTCCTCTCATATCTTTTACTAAAAACTCACCAAGAAGTAATATTGGAATTAAACAATTGTAGGAGGATATAAATAATATTACATATTGAGTAAACATGAATGTGGATGACAAGTACACCCTAGTAAATACCAAATTATAAACAATCTCAGATAAAAATGAAATTGTGAGATTTTTCCTTCCCTTATGTCTGATTTGCTTCATACATGTCTGAAACTCATGTATAATGATTTAAATAATGTTATAGACTTATTCAAGAATTTTACTCATTATTATTATATCATATATGGTCATATTCTTAGTTTCGTATTAGTAATATTTGATTTCTACTTGTTATTCGGGTGTTTATTGCTTTTTTTTTCTTATGCATGTTTTGTCGAATAAATTCATATTATTATTTTTAGATTATAGATACCTCATTTCCAGAATGGTATTAGTATAATATATATCATATTTATTCATTCAATTCATTTATATAATCATTGTGCAATGAAGATCATGTAGAACGAGTCGCATCACATCGTGGAGACGATATTCCGTACGTACGCACGAGCGATGATATCATTCCATTGATCGTGGAATTGTATTGGAGTGTGAGTATACTATTTAAGAATAAATAAAACATTACAATAATCATATATAGTTATTATCTACACCATTATACCCATCCAAGAGATATGGTGGTGGAAAATAGATTACACCACGGCGTGGAGACGGTATTTTGTACGTACGCACACACTGTGATTTCATTTTACAAAGGATGGATAGAAAGTGAAATAGTTTTGTTTTATATATATAATAACATATCAGTATATTAGTGATACTGATGGTATTAATTCGTAATGAAACAACTAAGGAAGAATAATTTTAAGAAGAAAGAAATTGGAAAGGATCGGTAATAGATAATACCTCTTCTTTGATGCGCCTCTTTTTAACCTCCTCTTAGGGAACTAGGGTTGGTCTTTTAAGAATACCAGGACCTCTAGGATGTTTCTAGGGATGTGTAGAAGATAATTTGGCAGTGTTTGGCCAAGCTTGATTGCTCAATGTGGTGTGAGGAGGAGAGGGAGCAGGTGCCCTTTTATAAGGGAGGAGTGGGGCACCTTTGGAAAAACTAAAAATATTATTTTATTATAAAGTCATGTTCGATTTTTAATATCTCAAAATTGATTTATTTAGAAGCTAATGTGGGTATGGGTCTAAATCCTCTCATAAAATAAAATTTAGACAAGTTTAGGTTTATATTTTAACCTTATCATTTAGATTTAACTTTAAGATAAATAATTTAACTTTTACTGCGTCTTCTTACTTTCTTACACTATAAGGTTAATAAACTTACTATAATAATCCAAAAGAACCCCAATTTGTTTATTATTAATATATATAACCTTATCTAAGTCATTTGGAAAAACCTTATATTTTTAGGAATAATATAATAATTAATAATATAATTTTTGTTCTAAAAACTATTTTATGTCAATTTTGAAACTATTTGGAAATTTATTTTTCTGAAAATCATAACAGAATGATTATTTCGAATAACGTAAATTAAACCAATACTAACATGTCATATTAACCTATAAAATTGGTGGAAATCATAAAAAGTCTCAAATAACATTTATTTGAGTATATGTATTATCAATTATATTAATATTTCATTAATAAGATAATTATTGTATCATCATTGTGTCATAATTAAATTAAATTATTTAATGTCAAAATTTTATAAATAAAATAACATTATGTAGGTAATATTTTTAGCTTTCTAATGAACATTTATAGTCGAATTTATCTTATTATTACCCTATATTAAAAAAGTTTTAGTTATCAATCATTGATTTTAACTATTTTAACTATTCTTTAAATAAAATAATATTAAATGTTCTAATCTAATCCATGTGGACCTAAGGGTAATATTTTATCCCTAATGTTGTTTTTGGTCAAAGTAAGCTTATCCATTGGAATTAGGACACGTTTTAGGGTAATAATAATATCATTTTACCTTTAATTACCCTATTTACTTTTAACCGTGGTAAATACAAGTAAAATGTTACTATTCACCAAATATTATTTTCATCTCATTAACCACATTTTACTTACTGACATCAACTGTGTCTCTCGGATTTTTGAAATTCCATTCAAAAAAGCGGTAAAATTAGGTTTTATGTAAATTTGTTACCTAAACTGTCGTTGAAGCCGGTCAATGTTTATAATTTATATACCTACTAACTACAATATAAGTGGCAAGCAGGGTCGAACCCACATGAAAGGCTATTTTGGCCACTAATCTCTAAAAAACACTTAGAATGCTCTACTTTTGTCAGTAGCAGAGTGGTTTTCTTAATTCTTTTATATCTTTTAATTTTTTTATTAGTTTATGTATAGTAAAGTTAAACTACACATCTATTGTAATCATGTTCTAGCTATACTAAAACAGAATACAGCTAGAAACAAGGTGCAATAAAGAAGATAAGATGCTGATAAAGGAAAACAGTAAAGAATGCCCGGGGTTCATTCTAGTCAACTTGTTTATATTTTTTTTTATTTTCATATAAACTTACTTCTTCGTACCACTGAGATGACTTACTTCCCTCACCAGGAGTTATGTCGTGGAAATTTTACAACTAGAGTTCGCCACTCTAAGAAGTACAATTCCAGAAAGATGACATAAAAAATAACAACAATACGAACTCTCCAAACACACTGTTGTTTTCATTACAGGTTGATTTTTTAAAATATGACTCCATAATCGAACTCACCGAATGATTACAGAGTTTTGAAAATTTCAGTGTTTGTGGTACAAAGCATATAAGTGTAATTAGAATTGATCTCACCGATCAATTCTTATCAAAGAAGAATTGATTAATAAGACAGATGAAAATGATTACCAGTAGAACTAAAACTCTCCCCGAACTAAAAACTTAACCAACTAACATATTTCTCATTATCACTATATTGAATACAAAGGTCATTCGAATACATAGGTAAAAATTTGAAAGAAAACAGAAGAAGGAAACTCCCTCTGCTCGCATCAAATGCTGCTCCTAGACCTCTACTCTCTTCCGGGACTCGAGTGTTCCACGAGTGCATGTCTCTCTGAGTGAATGAATCACCTCCGTCAAAGAATTCCCCCAAAGAATGCAACTTGATCTTCTTAAGTACCCTACTGTCATACATTTCATGTCACTGCCACAACTTCCACCGACTTTAAGAGTTCTTCACCCATGCACTGCACACGTGCGTTTAACCCGTGACAGGCACGTCACACGATTTTTTCCCTCATAACTAACTCCGGATTAGTTAGTTGGATGAACCTGGATGTGTTTAAGTCCCTTGAATGATCCTTCCAAGTAAATTAGAATAGATAAATGAGAGCGCAAAGGAATAAAGATAGTTAATTTTTAAGGTAAGAGTTATTTTTACAAAGTTAACATAAATTGATTGATAATTAATTTTATATTTTATAAAATTATTCACTTAATAATACTAAGGTGATACATAAATTTATTAAAATGTTATTAATTTAATTAGGTTTATAGATATCATTACTATGTTTTGACATTATCCATTTTTTAAACTAAGTTATTAAAAATTAAGAACATACATAAAAAATTAATTAAGAAAATAATTTAGATTGAAAAAATAATTTAATTATTACTATAAAATAAATTTTATCATTACGTTAATTAAATAATTAGTTAAATTTAATTAAATAATTAATATTACTACTTATGTTTTATGTATTTTAAAGTGTATTTTATGGTTTTTTATAATTATTATTAATTAAAAACATATACTATTAATAGTGTATTAATTAATTATTAAAAATTATTATTACGTTAGACTTATAATTAAATTTATAATTTAATTCGTTATTAATATTATAATTGTTTATGTTTATTAATTTTATAAATTTTATTATAATCAATTGACTTATTAAATGTTACTTATACTATAACTTTTCTTTTTTTACCTTTACACTTTTTACTTTACATTAACTATACTTTTATTAATATATTTTTTACTTTATCTTTATATAACATTATATTATTTAATTTCTAATTTTTTATATCTTCCCCCTCCCCATAATTCGGCGCACATCAGGGGGAGGGGGTTTCGGCCTTCTTCACAGTGGCGCAACAGGTTTCCCTTCCTCTAGGTCACTGGTGTAGCATCCAAGGCATGCAGCGACTCTCCTTCAACAACCAAGCGATAGCGGCGAAGGGGTCCAGCGACGACGGCTTTGGCTCTCGCGGGTAGTACGGCGCGACTTCAAGTACACAAAACCGGCAGATCTCCTCCTCATGAATAAACAGAGGCATCAAGTCTTCTTCACAGCGGAACAATAGGTAAACCTATACTTCGAAGGTCCCACGGCGGCATGCTCCATCGAACAGGGCAGTGGCGTCGTCGGTTTGAGGACCTGGGTAGTAGATCTCAGTTGCATCGGAAATTCTGGTGCGGCAGTGTGCTCCGATGGAAATATGAAAGCAGGGGACAACCGGTGAGGTTGGAGGTGTGCTGATGGTGAGGTGCATCAGGGAAAAACCTAATGGTGATGGTGAGAGAAATTGAGTATCGGTGAAGTTGAGGAAAAAAAAGGCTATCGGTAGCTGCAAATGAAAAAAAAAAATATTCAATTTATCAGTGAGATAAATAAAAAACCTCTATCGGTGAGGAAAAATAGTAGAGGCAGAGCAGCTGCTACCGATAAGAATGGGTATCGGTAGCTGAAGCTACCGATAGAAAAAATAAAATATCAGTGAGGTATGAAAAGGGGTAGAGTCACCGATAGGGTGACTTAGCAATGAGGAAATGTCGCCGCTCCAAGAATAACCAAAATAAAGTAAAATTATAAATTAAAAAAAATCTTAAATGAACTCTACATGAAATTAACTACTAAAATAACAATTAAAATAAAATAATAGATAAATCCAGTTACTTGTATGTTAAATAAATTTAAATTTTTCACCTAAAAGAATTTAATTAAATATAATTATATTAATAAGATAAGCCAGATGCCTAGTTAAAGTATAAAAAAAACAAATAAAAATTTAAACCAAGGAAAAGCTACAGTGGGGTTACAATGAGCTGTGGATCAGTAGCAAGGATACTGACAGAAAGGGCGTTGAAAATAAAACAAGAAGTCACTAGTAGGCTTGTATACCTCACCGGTAGGCTAAAACAAAATAAAATTGAATTAATACCCAATTTTCATACATAAAATAAAATATTTAAAGATTAAAAACAATTAATTAATTAATTAATTAACTATTTGAACTAATAAAATTAAGTTAGACCCAATTTAATTAATTTTAAAGCACACATAACTTACTAAAATGACGAGCATGAAGACTAAACACATAAAATAAAAAAAGTAACCTATTATAAAGTAACTTAATAAAAATATTAATTAATAAAATAATGTCTAAGTTAATTAATTAGAATTATGTTGATTAAATAATTGATTAAAATAAAAATTAACCGATTAAAAAGTCAAGCAGAATTTAACCAACTAAATACTCACCGTTGTTTAAAAAATAAAAGGGCTCAACAATAAAAATTAAAAACAAAAGATCACCGATATAATTAAGTGAGAGCTATCGGTAGGGAAGGGTATCAGTGACTAAGGTCCCCGATAGAGGCAAGGTCACCGATAGAGAGTACCAATAACCTGCTATCGGTAGCTAAGCTACCGATAGTCTGGCAAGTCGCGACTATGTTATATAAACATAAAATTAAAAGTAAATTAAATTGCGAACTCAATAATTATTAAAAATGAAATGTTTAAATAAAATAAACAAATTAAGAATTAATTAAACAAATTGAAAATTATTTATATTAAAAACAAAGAATGATTAAATCAAATATTTAAGGATCCATAATTATATAAAATTTCATAAAAAAATAAATATTTGACAAATACAAATATAAAAATAAAAAAGTGAATTTATTATATAAAAAGTGTAAAAATAATTAAAAAATCATTAAAATTTAATAAAAAAGATGTGGAAAACTGTGCAAAAATAGAGCCACATCAAATTTCCCCATAGTTAAGCTTTGTTTTTCCTCAAACAATCTAATGTTTTATTTTTATTGAAAAAAAGAAGTCTGGAATTAATGAATTTGTTCAAAATGTAACATGTCCAGCATTCAATATAGAGGACAATACATAGTACCAGGGTCTTAACTAATGAATTACTCATATGAATCTTGCCTAAAACAAATACTCAAGGGTAATTAAAAACACAAATATCATCCATCAAAGAAGATGTCATGCCTCATATGTGGCACAACATAGTGACTAATTTCAATCCAAACTGAGGTTCTAATCACAAAAGAGACATGTGGTAAAATATCAATGGAATTATGACCTCAACCAAGGAACTTTGTACTTTGAATTTTTCACGTAGGTTCCACAAGATAATTAATTTCTTTGTGAATCACCTTAATGATAAAACGTAAATTATTTCCATATAAACTAATAGATCCCTTCTTCATCTGGCGTTCATCATTCCCCTCACCCTAATGAGCTCATTTTTGATCCCTAGACACTTTATTTATTTTTCCCAAGCCAGGATTCATTGTGCTAAGCACTGTGAAAAGCACTTATTCAAGGTGTACAGAGGGCTTTTAGTTAACAGAAACACAGCCAACATCTAGGGTCTCATAGACTCACCGTGGGATCCCAGATGCCCAAATTACTCTAGTTTAAAAAGATTTATATAAAATTCATCTAAATTGGTTCATCAAAGAAATTAACTTTATTAAATAAAAGAAAAGAATGAGGCCCCTAGAATCAGAATCAAACTTCTAGTTCCAAAGGGTATGATCATAATTCCACAGACATGATACCCATATCAATTCCAGAGGTAGGTCCTAAACCGAATTTCCATCAAATTACTAAGTAAGACCTCTTAGAAATCATCCAAACTCATTAATTTCAGACTCAAAGAAACTCCTAACTTCCAGAAAGAAACTTATCCTAAGGCAAGAACCAATTGAGAAAAGTGTAAAGCCTAAAATTATGCAAGAATTTTTGAAAAATTTTATCCATTTTTTACAAAAAGTTTGAAATTGTAGTGGGAATTGATGGGTTTAAATTAAAGCATAGTTGAGAACAGTCAAGAGTTGACCCCCTCCCCCACACTTAAAACCCAACTTTGTCCCCAAAGTTGACTTCTAAATATGGAAAATAAAAATTAATCAATTATAATTAAAAATAGATTTTCAATTAAGTATATTAATTACATGTATAAAAATGGACTATTTGAAGTTCAAAGATATAGTTTTCCACAATAAACAAATAAACAGCATGTTCATTAGCATGTATATTCATTACCATTCAAATGCAGTGAATATATTTTTTCATATATCTCAAAAGAAGCATATAAGGTGTGAGTGCACAATTAATTGGTTGTAAGAAAATTTAGCAAGATTTATTCAGTTAGATATTCAATAATGCAGAAAATGTTCATGACAAACACCTCAAAGATACAAATAGATTCAAAACAATATTTTTCATCCTGCACGAACCCCCCACACTTATGTTCAAGTAATGAAATGATTTTAAACAATGAATTTTACCTTTAGGAAGTGAATTAAATGCTGCTTTTTTAGTTCAACATTGTGACATGCAGTAGAATTTCTTATATATATACAAGATATGCAGCAGAACATCAGCAACATGTAGCAGATTTTTTTAGTCATGCCGAATTTGTTTTAGTAAAAACAAGAGCAGAAATAAAGGCAAGAAGTTCAAATACATCCCTGACTAGGTTTTCCAGTACTCTTTCAGCATGGTAATTCCACTCCATTAATTGACACAAGCAGCATCATCCCTAGGAACACAGAGTTTATAAACCAGGAAAAGTAACCAGTAGAGACATAGTATATATAAGAATGAAAAGAAGCACTTTATTCTATGTAAAAAAAGAATAGAAATAAAATTAAACACAAAGAAAGGTCATGGGTTGACTCCCATGAAGCATTGAATTTAATGTCTTCAGTTAGACTTTATTTAATCAAAATTATATTTATTAACAAAAGAAAAAACCACAGGTTGCCTCCCATGCAACGCTAGATTTAAGGTCCCCAGCCAAATGTTATTCAAGAACAGTGAAGGCAGCCATGCCCTTTGGCTACCCTTCAAAATAAACTTTCAATATTTACCCATTGAACAACATGGATTTATTTTATTCACCAACTATTTCAGTAACTCCATTCTTTAGCACTCTCACAATAGTAAAAGGTCCAGACCACTTGGACTTCAGCATCCCAGGAAAATGTTTAACTCTAAAATTAAAGAGGAGGACCTTCTATCTAGGTTTTAACTCTTTGGATTGAATGAGAGAATCATGAAAGACTTTAGTCCTTTCTTTTTAAATTCTTGAATTATCATAACTCTCTCTTCTAATCTCATTTAATTCACTCAGCTCAAGAAATCTCCACTCACCAGTACTCTTAATGTCAAAATTCAGAGCTTTAAATACCCAATATGACTTATGTTGAAACTCCACAGGTAAATGAGAACATTTCCCAAATAGCAGCCTGTAAGGAGACATACGTATTGGGGTCTTGAAAGAAGTTCTATATGCCCATAAATAATCATCCAGTTTAAGAGACCAGTCCTTCCTAGAGCTTGAAATAGTTTTTTCAAGTATTTGTTTTATTTCTCTATTAGAAATTTCCACCTGCCCACTAGACTGTGGATGATAAAGAGTTCCAGTTTTTTGAACACAACCATATTTATCCATAAAATCCTTAAACATGTAGTCATAAAATGTGTTCCATTATCAGTAATAAAATCCTTTGGGACTCCATATCTTGTAAAGATATTCTTCTTGACAAATTTTATTACAGACATGGCTTGATTGTTGGGCAGAGCAACTGCCTCAACCCACTTTGATACATAATCCACATCAATAAGAATGTACTCATTCCCATGAGATGATGGAAATAAACCCATGAAATCTAAACCCCATACATCAAATATTTCCACTTACAAAATACCATTTTGGGGTAACACCAACTTCCTACCCACATTTCCCAGCCTCTGACACCTATCACACCCAACCACACTGCTCCTAGCATCCTTACAGAGTGTAGGGCAATAAAAACAAGACTGCAGGACTTTTTGAGCTATCATTATATCCCCATGGTGACCGCCCCAAGGTGAAGAATGAAAATTTTCAAGAACAGACAACATCTCTTCCTCAGGTACACATATCCTAAGAATACCATCACCACACCTCGTAAAGAGCAAGGGATCATCCCACATGTAATATTTTAGTTCAGAAATGAATTTCTTCCTTTTATTATTAGACAGATTTTTTGGGAATGACTCCTACTGCCAAGAAGATGGAAAAATCTGAAAACCAAGTAGATTGCCTGACTGAGACAGTGAGCAGCTTTTTATCAGGAAAGGAAGAGTTAATCTCTCTAGGATTGTCAGAATCATATTGCGTAAGATGAAGCCTAGATAAGTGATCAGCCACAAAGTTTTCAACTCCACGCTTATCCCTAATCTCTAAGTCAAAATCTTGTAAAAAAGAATCTATCTAATCACCTGGGCTTTTTTTCTTTTTTATACAGCAATTACTTTAAAGCATAATGATCAGTGAAAATTATGACATTCGACCCTAACAAATACTGTCTAAACTTCTCAAGAGAAAACACAACAGATTACAACTCTTTTTCAGTGGTTGTATAATTCTTTTTAGCATCAAATAGAAGTCTACTAGCATAGTATACCACATGCAACTTCTTATCTCTCCTCTGTCCAAGGACAACACCAACAGCGATGTCACTAGCATCACACATAAGCTCAAAAGGTAATTTCCAATCAGGTGCTGTAATAATAGGTGATGTAGTGAGTTTCTCCTTAAGAAGATTAAATGATTTCAAACAGTTTTCATCAAAATTGTATGGTGAAACCTTTACCAGTAGGGAACACAAGGGATTTGTTACTTTAGAAAAGTGTTTTATGAATCTCCGATAGAAATCGGCATGCCCTAGAAAACTTCTAACACCTTTTACATTTCCAGGAGGTGGGAGTTTCTGAATAACTTAAATCTCAGCAGTATCAACTTCCAAACCTCTCTTAGACACCTTATGACCAAGCACAATACCTTTAGTAACCATGAACTGGCATTTCTCCCAATTTAGCACATGTTTGGTTTCAATGCATCTCTCCAAGAATAACTCAAGATTTCCTAAACAAGTATCAAAAGTACTCCCCACTATAGAAAATTCATCCATGAAAACTTCAATGATTCTCTCAATCATATCTGAAAAGATAGCCAGCATACACCTTTGAAAGGTTGATGGAGCTCGACAAAACCCAAAGGGCATCCGCCGATAGTCAAATGTTCCAAAGGGGCATCTGAAAGTGGTCTTCTCCTGGTCCTCTAGATCAACAGGAATTTGGGTATAGCCAAAATACCCATCTAGGAAACAGAATAATTCATTTCCAGAAATCCTCTCAAGAATTTGATCAAGTAAGTCAATAGGAAAATGGTCCTTCCTAGTGGATGCATTAAGCATCCAATAATCAATACAAACTCTCGATTTTGTGGCTTTCCTAACTTGGACTTCTTCATTTTTTTCATTTTTAATAACAGTGAAACCTCCCTTCTTGGGAACAACATGGACCGGGCTAACCAAAGTACTATCAGATATGGGATATATCATTCCAGTGTCCAGAAGTTTGATCACTTCCTCTCTCACAACTTTTTTCATGTTTGGATTTAATCATCTTTGACACTCTACCCTAAGCTTATGAAAAGTCTCCATAGGAATTTTGTGCATATAGAATGAAGGGATAATTCATTTTATATCAGCTATTGTCCATCCTATGGTAGATTTAAACTTTTTCAACACATTCAACAATATTTTCTGTTGATTTTCATTCAGTTCAGTAGAAATTATTACAGGAAAAGGGGAGTTCTCACCTAGAAATGAATATTTAAGATGGGCAGGGATGGGCATCAGTTCATGATCAGGTGGTTCTACAATTTATGGAAGACTCTTAGGCCTAGGTGGTCTAAGATATTCAACTTATTTCTTATAAGGATTATTGAAATATGAAAGGTTTTCAATTTCTAGTTCAGATTCAGAGGTAACAGTCCTGCTGTCCAAGGTGGGCAGTATGTTGTCCAAACATTCCATATGGGAATTTAACAGTTTTATCAAATTAGACTCATCTAATTGTCTTATCAGTTCTACCTCAGTATCATCAATGTTCTCTGAAGTGTTGGTGCTAATAGAAACACCCTCAAATTCACTCAGAAAGCTCCTAAGTTAAAAAACATAGTACTCTCCTTCATCGGAAACTAGACAGTCATCCAGTTCTAGGAAATTTCCCAGATTGGTTGTTACAGTAGAATTTTCAAATTTATAAACGGATTCACAAACACTTTCAGATTCACATATGTTTTTTTAACAGAGGAATGATTTTAAGATTTCTCAATGAGTTCATGTTGATTTTTATATGAACATTCAGCTTCAAGATACTCAATTTTTGAAAAGTTTTCAGAATATGTTGTTTCCTTAATATTTTTTAAAACATTGAACTCTTCTTCTTATTCACCAATTTTGAATATCATTTGACCCTTTGACACATCAATGATAGCACCACATGTGTCCAAGAAGGGTATACCCATGATGATAGGTACCTCTTGATCACACTCCATGTCTAAGTTATGAAAGTCAGCAGGCAAGAATAGCTTCCCAAATCCAACTAGTATGTCATCTACCCTATCCTTAGGATGAGTGAATGATCTATCAGCTAACTGTAGTATGACCGTGGTGGGATGAAGGTCACCCAACATCAACTGTCGAAACAGTGAGTATGGGAGCAGATTGATACTAGCACCTAGATCGCACAAACAGTTGAGCTGACCAGAATTTCCTAGTGTACAAGGAATGACAAAACAACATGGATCATTCAATTTAGGTGGGATTTTTTTGGAGGACAACACTGCACTCTTCAGTGAGGCTGTAGGTAGAAAATTCTTCAAGGGTGTTTTTGTTTAAAATAGTTTTCTTTACAGATTTCAGATAAGATGGGATTTTAATTAAAGCTTGGATAAATCGGATGTTCACTTGAAGCGTGGATAGAAGACCAAGGAACTGAAGAAGTTCACCCTTGGTATTTTTTTGAGGTTTCAGCTTCTCAGGGAATGGGATGGGTGGGGAAATTTTTTTCAGAACAATAGGCATGTCCCTCGCCTCTTCAACAAATTTTTATTTTTCTTTATTCTTTTGATTTTTAAAATAATTTTCAGTATGAGGTTCAGGTGAAAAATTTATATTTTCATCATTTTCAATACTAATCTGTGAATTTCCAGATTGTGAACAAATTAGATTTTCATTTCCACATTGAAGAAGGTTTTCATATTAGGCATTTTTTACAGTTTTTTCAGAAATAGTTTGAGTATTAAGACCACTTCTAGTTACAACATCCACAACATTCTCCCAAGGGTTAAGTTCAGTGGTACTTGGAAGTCTACCTTTATCCCTACAAGTCAAATCTCTTTCTAATTGGCCTAGATGTGTTTCCATTTTATTCATTCTCACTTCATTTTTCATCTTGTCAAAATCTTATTTACTTGTCTGTTTATTTAGTTGAGTCATGTACCTTCCCTCTTGTGAATTTATTTTATTCAAGATCTGATCCAATTTGGAAGTCATTTTATTATCATTACTTCCTTGGACATTTGAAGTCTATCCCCTTTGTTGATTTTGAATGTTTGGTCTTGGTTGGTTAGAGTAGTTAGGGGATGTCTATTGTTTAATAACTCATTGATCTTTCCATGACAAATTTGGATGGTTCCTTTATCCTTGATTGTAGTTATTTTAAAAAGGATCTTCTTTTTGAGGCATCCTAGGTCCATAATTTTAAACGTTTAAGGTTTCGTATTGTTGGGAAGTTAAATTAACATTAGGAAAAAAAATCATAGTTCCCAAAAATACCACATTGAGTGCACTGTTTCCTATGCGATTGATACCGATTCTGGTTTTCAACTTAGTTAACAGTTTGTTTTGAATTCTGGTTCATTAATGTTTGATATTGGTTGGTGATTTCGGAATGTTGGGATTGATTATCAGCTCCTAAAACAGCATTAACATTCTTATTGACTCTCTTCCTTCTTGAATTCTTATGTTGAGAATTAAGGTCCAGATTATTGAAATTTTTTCTCAACTCCTCATCAGTCTTATAATTGTTATTACCCCCAGCAGCATTATCCACTACGTTCTGACCAGAGGAGGAAAGTCCTTCACAGAAAGTATCCATAAGAAGGTGAGATGGGAGTTGATTATGAGGACACTGCCTAGTCATATCCCTGAATCTATCCCAAGCTTCATGAAATGCTTCTCCATCCACTTGATAAAAACTAGTGATTTTAGTTCTCAATTCACCTTTTAATATTTGGGGATAATATTTCATAATGAATGACTTATAAACTTGATCCCAATTCTCAAATATGTTTTCATCTAAACGTAAAAACCTATTCCTAGCATTCCCTTTAAGGAAAAATGGAAAAACTATCATCCTTAGTTAATTTTCATTGAGTCCTAAATGAGGTAGTTGTGGCACAGTGTTGTAGAAGTCTCTAATGAAGGCCAGAGAGACCTCATTAGATAGCCCATTGAATGTAGGCAATAGAGAAATATGTGACTATTTCAATTCATAGTTTCTTGATCTAGTACGTAATCTAATGTATGATGGGTTTCTTGATACTTGAGGTCGCTGGAACTCCCTCATCCTAGGCTGTTCATGCTCATTTAAGAGTTCTGGATGGTTTTTTTGGAATTTATTATTTGGAACTCAATTATCTTGATTTTCCATTTCAGTTTTGTTCTTTCTTGTTAGAGTAGATAAATGTTTATCTAAATCAGGGTTTAGAGGCTCTAATCTAACAGTCGAGTATCTTGTGCTCATACAAACAACAATAGACAGTTTCATTAGTAACAACTTAGAATGTAAAGTAACAGTTTTTTTATAATGTTTTCAAATTTCATTTTAAAATATTTTTTTGTTATAATTTTATATATGTGTTTTTTTAGAGTTACTTTATTAGAAATGGCTCGTGCCTTCCCCGACAATGGTGCCAAAAACTTTACAAAAACTGTCGTTGAAGCCAGTAAAAGATTAAAATTTATATACCTACTAACTACAATATATGTGGAAAGCAGGGTCGAACCCACAGGGAAGGATATTTTGGCCACTAATCTCTAAAAAAACACTTGGCAAGCTCCACTGTTGTCAGCAACGGAGTGGTTTTCTAATTCTTTTATATATTTTAATTTATTTATGATTTTATGCACTGTAATGTGAAACTAGACATCTATTGTAAACTTGTTCTACCTATACTAAAGTAGAATACAGTTGGAAACAAGGTGCAACAAATAAGATAAGATGCTGATAAAGGAAAACAGTAATGAATGCTCAGGGTTCATTCTAGTCTACTGGTTTAAATTGTTTTTCCTTTTCATGTAAAATTACTTCTTCGTACCACTGATATGAATTACTTCCATCGACAGGTGTTAAGTCGTGGAAATTGTACAACTAGAGTTTTCCACTCCAAGAAGTACAATACCAGAAAGATGACTTAAAAAAAGAACAACAATACAAACTCGCCGAACACACTGAATTTTCCTTAAATGTTGATTATTTTAAAGATGACTCCATAATTGAACTTGCCGAATGATTATAGAGTTTTGAAAATTTTAGTGTTTGTGGTACAAATCAGATATGTGTAATTAGAATTGATCTCGCCGATCAATTCTAATCAGAGAATAATTGATTAATGAGAAGGATGGAAATGATTACCAGTAGAACTAAAACTCTCCCCGAACAAAAAACTAAACCAACTAACATATTCCTCATTATCACTATCTTGAATACAAAAATCATTCAAATACAAGAGGAAAAAATTTAAAAGAAAACAGAAGAAGAAAACTCCCTCTTCTCACATCAAATACTGCTCCGGTACTCGAGTGTTCGACCAGTGCGTGTATCTCCGAGTGAATGAATCGCCTCTATCAACGAATGCCCCCAAAGAACGCTGCTTGATCTGCATAAGTACCCTTCTTTCATACATTTCATGTAACTTCCACAACTTCCACCGACTGTAGGAGTTCTTCTCCCATGCACTGCACACGTGCATTTAACCCGTGACAGGCACATCACACGATTTTTTCCCTCGTAACTAACTCTGGATGAGTTAGTTGGATGATCCTAAACGTGTTTAAGTCCCTTGAATGATCCTTCCAGGTAAAATAGAATAGATAAATGAGAGCGCAAAGGAATAATGTAATTTAATTTTTAAGTTAAGAGTTATTTTTACAATGTTAACATAAAATGAATGATAATTAATTGTATATTTTATAAAAGTATTCACTTAATAATACTAAGGTGATACATAAATTTATTAAAAAGTTATTAATTTAATTAGATTCATAAGTATCATTACAAATTTATTAACTTTATCCATATTTTAAACTAACTTATTAAAAATTAAGAACATAAATAAATAATTAATTAAGAAAATAATTTAGATTGAAAAAATAATTTAACTATTACTATAAAAGAAATTTTATCATTAGGTTAATTAATCAATTAGTTAATTTTATTTAAGTAATTAAAATTACAACTTATGTTTTAAGTATTTTAAAGTGTATTTCATGGTTTGTTTATAATTATTCTTAATTATAAACTTATACTATTAATAGTTTATTAATTATATATTAAAACATATTATTACGTTAGTTTTATAATTAAATTTATAATTTAATTAGTTATTAATATTTTAAATGTTTATGTTTATAAATTTTATAAATTTTATTCTAATCAATTGACTTATTAAATGTTACTTAAACTTTAACTTTTTTCCCTTTACACTTTTTACTTTACATTAGTTATACTTTTATTATTATATTTTTAACTTTATCTTTATATAACATTATATTATTTAATTTCTAATTTTTTTTATCTTCCCCATCCCAATAATTCTACGCACAGCAGGAGGAGGGGGTTTCATCCTTCTTCACAGCGGTGCAACAGGTTTTCCTTCCTCTTGGCCACTGGTGTAGCAGCCAAGACATGTTGCAGCTCTCCTTCAGCAACCCAGCGACAGCGGTGAAGGGGTCTAGCGACAAAGGCTTTGGCTCTCACGGGTAGTGCGGCGCGACTTAAACTAAACAAAACTAGCGGATCTCCTCCTCGTGAATAAACAGAGGCATCAAGTCTTTTTCAGAGCGGTGCAACACGTGAACATGTACTTCGAAGGACCCACGGCGGCGTGCTCCTTCGAGCAGGGCAGCGACGGCGTCTGTTTGAGGTCCTGAGTAGCAGATCCCAGTTGCTTCGGAAATTCTGGTGCGGTAGAATGCTCCGATAGAAGTATGAAAGTAGGGGACAACCGGTGAGGTTGGAGGTGTGCTGATGGTGAGGTGCAGCAGGGAAAAACCTAACGGTGAGGGTGAGAAAAATTGAGTATCAGTGAATTTGAGGAAAAAATGGCTATCAGTAGCTGCAAATGTAAGGAGAATATGTTGGATATCAGTGAGAAAAAAAACTCTATCAGTGAGGAAAAAGAGTAGAGGTAGAGCATCTGCTACCGGTAAGAATGGGTATCGGTAGCTGAAGCTACCGATAGAAAAAATAAAATATCGATGAGGAATGAAAATGGGTAGAGTCACCAGTTTAGTGAATTAGCGGTGAGGAAATGCCGCTGCTGCAAGCATAACTAAATGAAAGTAAAATTATAAATTAAAATAAAACATAAATGAACTAAACATATAATTAACTACTAAAATAACAATTAAAATAAAATAATAGATAAATCCAGTTGATTGTATGTTAAATAAATATAAATTATTCACCTAAAAGAATTTAATTAAATATAATTAAATTAATAAGATAAACCAGATGCCTAGTTAAAGTTTAAAAAAAACAAAAAAAATTTAATCCAAGGGAAAGCTATAGTGGGGTTACGAAGAGGTGCGGATCGGTAGCAAGGATACCGACAGAAATGGAGTGAAAAATAAAACAAGAAGTCACCGGTAGGCTCGTAAACCGCACTGATAGGCTAAAACAAAATAAAATTGAATTAATACCCAATATTCTTACATAAAATAATATAGTTAAAGTTTAAAAACTCTTAATTAATTAATGAATTAACTATTTGAACTAATAAAATTATGGGCGACCAATTTAATTAATTTAAAAGCACACATAACTTACTTAAATGAAGAGCAGGAAGACTAAACATATAAAATAATAAAATTAACATATTAAAAAGTATCTTAAATAAAAGATTAATTAATAAAATAATTTCTTAGTTAATTAATTATAATTATGTTGATTAAATAATTGTTTAAAATAAAAATTAACCTATTAAAATGTCAAGTATAATTTAACCAACTAAATACTCACAGTTGTTTAAAAAATTAAAGAGCTTACCGATAAATATTAAAAACAAAAGCTCACCGATATAATTAAGTGAGAGCTACCGGTAGGGAAGGGTATCGGGGACTAAGGTCACCGATAGAGGCAAGGTCACCGATAGAGAGTACCAGTAACATGCTATCGGTAGATAAGCTACCGATAGTCTGGAAAGTCGTGACTAAGTTATATAAATTTAAAATTAAAAGTAAATAAAATTTCGAACTACAAAATGATTAAAAATGAAACGTTTAAATAAAATAAAAAAATTAATAATTAATTAAACAAATTGAAAATTAATTATATTAAAAACAAAGAATGAATAAATCAACTATTTAAGTATCCATAATTACATAAAATTTCATAAAAAAATAAATATTTGACAAATAAAATTATAAAAATACAAAAGTGAATTTATAAAATAAAAAGTGTATGCCTGTAAAAGATTAAAATTTATATACCTACTAACTACAATATATGTGGCAATCATGGTCGAACCCACATGGAAGGCTATTTTAGCCACTAATCTCTAAAAAAACACTTGGCAAGCTCCATTGTTGTCAGCAGCGGAGTGGTTTTCTTAATTCATTTATATCTTTTAATTTTTTTATGATTTTATGTACCGTAATGTGAAACTACACATCTATTGTAAACATGTACTACCTATACTAATACAGAATACAGCTGGAACCAAGGTGCAACAAATAAGATAAGATGTTGATAAAGGAAAACAGTAAATAATGCTCGGGGTTCATTCTAGTCTACTTGTTTAAATTGTTTTTTCTTTTCATGTAAAAGTACTTATTCGTACCACTGAGATGACTTACTTCCCTCACCAGAAGTTAAGTCGTGGAAATTATACAACTAGAGGTCGCCACTCCAAGAAGTACAATTCTAGAAATATGACTTAAAAAAGAACAATAATACGAACTCGCCGAACGCACTGAAGTTTTCATTACAGGTTGATTATTTAAAAGATGACTCCATAATCGAACTCTCCGAATGATTACAAAGTTTTGAAAATTTTAGTGTTTTTGGTACAAAGACGATAGGTGTAATAAGAATTGATCTCACTGATCAATTCTAATCATAGAATAATTGATTAATGAGAAGGATGAAAATGATTACCAGTAGAACTAAAACTCTACCCGAACATAAAACTTAACCAACTAACATATTTCTCATTATCACTATCTTGAATACAAAGGTCATTCAAATAAAGAGGTAAAAATTTGATAGAAAACAGAAGAAGGAAACTCCCTCTGCTCACATCAAATGCTGCTCTTGGACCTCTGCTCTGCTCCGGGACTCGAGTGTTCGACGAGTGCATGTCTCTCTGAGTGAATGAATCGCCTCCATCAACGAATGCCCCCAAAGAATGATACTTGCTCTGCTTAAGTACCCTGCTGTCATACATTTCATGTCACTACCACAACTTCCACCGACATTAAGAGTTCTTCATCCACGCACTGGACACGTGCGTTTATCCCGTAACAGGAACGTCACATGATTTTTTCCTTCGTAACTAACTTCGGATGAGTTAGCTAGATGAACCTGGACGTGTTTAAGTCCCTTGAATGATCCTTCCATGTAAATTAGAATAGATAAATGAGAGCGCAAAGGAAGAAAGTTAGTTAATTTTTAACTTAAGAGTTATTTTTACAATGTTAACATAAATTTATTGATAATTAATTTTATATTTTACAAAATTATTCACTTAATAATACTAAGGAGATACATAAATTTTTTAAATATTTATTAATTTAATTAGGTTTATAGATATCATTACTAAGTTTTATCTTTATCCATTTTTTAAAGTAAGTTATTAAAAATTAAGAACATATATAAATAATTAATTACGAAAATTATTTAGATTGAAAAAATAATATAATTATTACTATAAAAGAAATTTTGTCATTATGTTAATTAAATAATTAGTTAATTTTAGTTAAATAATTAAAATTACTACTTAAGTTTTTTGTATTTTAAAGTGTATTTTATGGGTTGTTTATAATTATTCTTAATTATAAACATATACTATTAATAGTTTATTAATTAATTATTAAAACCTATTATTAATTTAGACTTATAATGAAATTTATAATTTAATTTGTTGTTAATATTATAATTGTTTAAGTTTATTAATTTTATAAATTTTATTCTAATGAATTGACTTATTAAATGTTACTTATACTATAACTTTGGTTTTTTTCCATTTACACTTTTTACTTTACATTAACTATACTTTTATTAATATATTTTTTAATTTATCTTTATATAACATTATATTATTTAATTTCTAATTTTTTATATCTTCCCCCTCACCACAATTCGGCGCACAATGGGGGGAGGGGGTTTCGGCCTTCTTCACAGTGGCGCAACAGGTTTCCCTTCCTCTAGGCCACCGGTGTAGCAGCCAAGGCATGCGGCGGCTCTACTTCAGAAACGAAGCGACATCGGTGAAGGGGTCCAGCGACAACGGCTTCGGCTCTCGCAGGTAGTGAGGCGTGGCTTCAAGTACACAAAACCGGCAGATCTCTTCCTCACGAATAAACAGAGGCATCAGGTCTTCTTAACAGCGGCGCAATAGGTAACCCTATACTTCGAAGGACACACGGCGGCATGCTCTTTCGAACAGGGCAACGACATCATCGGTTTGAGGACCTGGGTAGCAGATCCCAGTTGATTCGGAAATTCTGGTTCAGCAGTGTGCTCCGATGGAAGTATGAAAGCATGGGACAACCGGTGAGGTTGGAGGTGTGCTGGCGGTGAGGTTCAGCAGGGAAAAACCTAACGGTGAGGGTGAGATAAATTGAGTATCGGTGATGTTGAGGAAAAAACAAAAGGCTATCAGTAGCTACAAATGAAAAGAAAATATTCTAGCTATCGGTGAGATAAATAATAAATCTCTATAGGTGAGGAAAAAGAGTAGAGGCAGAGCAGCTACTACCAATAAGAATGGGTATCGGTAGCTGAAGCTACCGATAGTAAAAATAAAATATCAGTGAGGTATGAAAAGGGGTAGAGTCACCGATAGAGTGACTTAGCAGTGATGAAATGCCGCCGCTGCAAGCATAACCAAAAGAAAGTAAAATTTTAAATTAAAAAACATCTTAAATGAACTAAACATAAAATTAACTACTAAAATAACAATTACAGTAAAATAATACATAAATCCAGTTGCTTGTATGTTAAATTAATTTTAATTATTCACCTAAAAGAATTTAATTATATTTAATTAAATTAATAAGATAAACCAGATGCCTAGTTAAAGTTTAAAAAACAAATAAAAATTTAAACCAAGGAAAAGCTACAGTGGGGTTACGATGAGGTGCGGATCAGTAGCAAGGATACCGATAGAAAGGGCGTTAAAAATAAAACAATAAGTCACTGGTAGGCTTGTATACCTCACCGGTAGGCTAAATCAAAATAAAATTGAATTAATACCCAATTTTCATACATAAAATACAATATTTAATGTTGAAAAACTCTTAATTAAGTAATTAATTAACTATTTGAAATAATAAAATTAAGGGCGACCCAATTTAATTAATTTTAAAGCACACATAACTTACATAAATGATGAGCATGAAGACTAAACACATAAAATACTAAACGTAACCTATTCTAAAGTAACATAATTAAATGATTAATTAATAAACTAATGTCTAAGTTAATTAATTAGATTTATGTTGATTAAATAATTGTTTAAAATAAAAATTAACCTATTAAAAAGTCAAGCAGAATTTATCCAACTAAATACTCACCATTGTTTAAAAAATAAAAGGGCTTAACAAAAAAAATTAAAAACAAAAGCTCACCGATATAATTAAGTGTGAGCTACCGGTAGGGAAGGGTATCGGTGACTAAGGTCCCCCATAGAGGCAAGGTCACCGATAGAGAGTACCAGTAACCTGCTATCGGTAGCTAAGGTACCGAAAGTCTGGAAAGTCGCGACTAAGTTATATAAACATAAAAATAAAAGTAAATTAAATTGAAAACTTAATAATTATTAAAAATGAAAAGATTAAATAAAATAAACAAATTAAGAATTAATTAAAAAAATTGAAAATTAATTATATTAAAAACAAAGAATGAATAAATCAACTATTTAAGGATCCATAATTATATAAAATGTCATAAAAAATAAATATTTGACAAATACAATTATAAAAATACAAAAGTGCATTTATTAAATAAAAAGTGTAAAAATATTTAAGAAATCATTAAAAATTAATAAAAAAGATATGGAAAACTGTGCAAAAATAGAGCCACATCAAATTCGCACATAGTTGAGCTTTGTTTGTCCTCAAACAATCCCATGTTTTATTTTCTTTGAAAAACAGAAGTCTAGAATTAATGAATTTGTTTAAAATGTAACATGTCCTGTATTCAATACAGAGGACAACACATAATAGCAGGTTCTTAACTAATGAATTACTCATATGAATCTTGCCTAAAACAAATATTCAAGGGTAATTAAAAACACAAATATCATCCATCAAAGAAGATGTCTTGCCTCATATGTAGCACAAATTAGTGACTCATTTCAATCAAAATTCAGGTTCTAATCTCAAAAGCGACATGCGGTAAAATATCAATGGAATTATTACCTCAACCAAGGAACGTTGTACTTTGAATTTTTCACCTAGGTTCCACAAGATAATTAATTTCTTTGTGAATCACCTCAATGATACAACCTAAATGATTTCCATATAAACCAATCGATCCCTTCTTCACTAGCTTTCGTCATTCCCCTCACCCAAATGAGCTCCTTTTTGATCCCTAGACATTTTATTTATTTTTCCCAAGCTAGGTTTCATTGTGCTAAGCACTGTGCAATGCACTTATTCAAGGTGTACAGAGGGATTTTAGTTAGTAGAAACACATCCAACATCTAGGGTCTCGGAGACTCACCGTGGGATCCCAGATGCCCAAATTACTCCAGTTTCAAAATATATATATAAAATTCATTTAAATTGGTTCATTAAATAAATTACCTTTAATAAATAAAAGAAAAGAATGAGGCCCCTAGAATCAGAATAAAACATCTAGTTCCAAAGGGTATGATCATAATTCCACAAACATGATACCCATATCAATTCCAGAGGTAGGCCCTAAACCAAATTTCCATCAAATTACTAAGTAAGACCACTCAGCAATCATCCAAACTCATTAATTTCAGACTCAAAGAAACTCTTAAATACTAGCATGAAACTTATCATAAGGCAAGACCCAATTGAGAAAAGTGTACACCCTAAAATTAAGCAAGAATTTTTGAAAAAATTTATCCATTTTTTACAAAACTTTTGAAATTCCAGTGGGAATTGATGGGTTTACATTAAAGCATAGTTGAGAACAGTCAAGAGTTGACCCCCTCCCCCAAACATAAAACCCATCTTTGTCCCCAAAGTTGACTTCTAAATACGGAGAAGATAAATTAATCAATTATAGTTCAAAATAGATTTTCAATTAAGTAGATTAATGACATGTATAAAAATGGTCTATTTGAAGTTCAAAGATATAGTTTCCCCGAATAAATAAATAAACAGTATGTTCATTAGCATGTATATTCATTACCATTCAAACCCAGTGAATATATTTTTTCATATAGCTCAAAAGAAGCATATAAGCTCTGGGTGCACAATTAATTGGGTGTAAGAAAATTTAGCAAGATTTATTCAGTTAGATATTCAATAATGCAGACAATGTTCATGCAAAACACATCAAAGATACAAAAAGATTCAAAACAATATTATTAAGCCTGCACAAACCTCCCACACTTAATTTCAAGTAATGAAATGATTTTAAACAATGAATTTCATCTTTAAGCAGTGAAGTAAATGCTGCATTTTTAGATCAACTTAGTGAAATGTAGCAGAATTTCTTATATATATGCAAGATATGCAGCAGAACATCAGCAACATGTAGCAGATTTTTTTAGTCAAACCGAATTTGTTTTAGTAAAAATAGGAGCAGAAATAAATGCACCAAGTTCAAATACATCCCTGACTAGGTTTTCCACTACTCTTTCAGCATAGGAATTCCACTCCATTAATTGACACAAGCATCATCATACCTAGGAAAACAGAGTATATAAACCAGGAAAAAGTAACTAGTGGAGACATAGTATATATATGAATGAAAAGCGGCACATTATTCTAAGTAAAACAAGAACATAAATAAATGTAAACACAAAGAAAGGTCATGGGTTGACTCCCATGAATCACTAAATTTAAAGTCTTCAGTTAGACTTTATTTAATAAAAATTTTATTTATTAACAAAAGAAAAAAAATGTGTTGCCTCCCATGTAGTGCTAGAATTAAGGTCCCCAGCCAAACTTTATTCAAGAACAGTGAAGGCAGCCAAGCCCTTTGGCTGCCCGTCAAAATAAAGTTTCAATATTTTCCCATTGACCAACATGGATTTATTTTATTGACCAACAATTTCAAAAACTCCATTATTTAGAACTCTCACAATAGTAAAAATTCCAGACCACTTGGACTTCAGATTCCCAGGAAAAAGTTTAAGTCTACAATTAAAGAGGAGGACCTTCTGTCCAGGTTTTAACTCTGTGGTTTGAATGAGAGAATCATGAATGACATTATTCCATTCTTTGTAAATTCTTGAATTATCTAACTCTCTCTTCTAATCTCATCAAATTCACTCAGCTCAAGAAATCTCCGCTCACCAGTACTCTTAAAGTCAAAATTCAGAGCTTCAACTTCCCAATATGACTTATTTTGCAACTCCACAGGTAAATGACAACATTTCCCAAACAACATCCTGTAAGGAGACATACGTATTGGGGTCTTGAAAGCAGTTCTATACGCCCATAAATAATCATCCAGTTTAAGAGACCAGTCCTTCCTAGATCTTGAAATAGTTTTTTAAGTATTTGTTTTAGTTATCTATTAGAAATTTCCACCTGTCCACTGGACTGTGGATGATAAGGAGTTTGAGTTTTGTTAACACAACCATATTTATCCATCAAAGCCTTAAACTTGTAATTCTTAAAATGTGTTCCATTATCATTAATAAAAGCCTTTGGGACGCCAAATCTTGTAAAGATATTCTTCTTGACAAATTTTATTACAAACTTGGCTTGATTGTTGGGTAGAGCAACTGCCTCAACCCACTTTGATACATAATCCACAGCAACAAGAATGTACTCATTCCCATGAGATGATGTAAATGGACCCACGAAATCTAAACCCCATACATCAAAGATTTTAACTTCCAAAATACCATTTTGGGGTAACTCCTACTTTCTACCCACATTTCCCAGCCTCTGACACCTATCACACCCAACCACAAAGCTCCTAGCATCCTTATAGTGTGTAGGCCAATAAAAACCCGACTGAAGGTCTTTTTGAGCTATCCTCGCACCCGCATGGTGACCGCCCCAAGGTGAAGAATGAAAATTTTCAAGAATAGAAAACATCTCTTCCTCAAGTACACATATCCTAATAACACCATCACCACACCTCCTAAACAGCAAGGGATCATCCCACATGTTATATTTAAGTTCAGAAATGAATTTCTTCCTTTTATTATTAGACAGATTTTTTGGGAATGACACCTACTTCCAGGAAGTTGGAAAAATATGAAAACCAAGCAGATTGCCTGATTGAGACAGTGAGCATCTTTTTATCAGGAAAGGAAGAGTTAATCTCTCTAGGATTTTCAGAATCATATTGTGTAAGAGGAAGCCTAGATAAGTGATCATCCACTATGTTTTCAACTCCCTACTTATCCCTAATCTCTAAGTCAAACTCTTGTAAAAAAAGAATCCATCTAATAACCTGGGCTTCATTTCTTTTTTAGACAAAAAGTATATTAAAGCAGAATAATCAGTGAAAATTATGACTTTGGACCCTAACAAATACTGTCTAAACTTATGAAGAGAAAACAAAACAGATAACAACTCTTTTTCAGTGGTGGTATAATTGTTTTGAGCATCATCTAGAAGACTACTTGCATAGTCTACCACATCCAACTTCTTATCTCTCTTATGTCCAAGGAGAGCACCAACAGCCATGTCACTAGCATCACACATAAGCTCAAAAGGTAATTTCCAATCAGGTGCAGTAATGATAGGTGATGTAGTGAGTTTCTCCTTAAGAAGATTAAATGATTTCAAACACTATTCATCAAAATTGAAAGGCGCATCCATTACCAGTAGGGAACACAAGGGATTTGTTATATTAGAAAAGTGTTTTATGAATCTCCGATAGAAACCGGCATGCCCAAGAAAACTTCTAACACCTTTATCATTTCTAGGAGGTGGGATTTTCTGAATAACATCAATCTTAGCAGTATCAACTTCCAAACCTCTCTTAGACACCTTATGACCTAGCTCAATACCTTCAGTAACCATGAACTGGCATTTCTCCCAATTTAGCACAAGGTTGGTTTCAATGCATCTCTACAAGACTAACTCACGATTTCCTAAAAAAGTATCAAAAGTACTCCCCACTAAAGAAAATACATCCATGAAAACTTCAATGATTCTCTCAATCATATCCGAAAATATAGCCAACATACACCTTTGAAAGGTGGATGGAGCTCCACACAACCCAAAGGGCATCCGCCGATAGGAAAATGTTCCCAAGGGGCATCTGAAAGTGGTCTTCTCCTAATCCACTAGATCAACAGGAATCTGGTTGTAGCCAAAATACCCATCCAGGAAACAGAATAATTCATTTCCAGCAAACCTCTCAAGCATTTGATCAAGGAAGGAAATAGGAAAATGGTCCTTCCTAGTGGCTGTATTAAGCATCCAATAATCAATACAAACTCTCCATTTTGTGGCTTTCCTAACTTGGACTTCTTCATTTTTTTCATTTTTAAGAACAGTGAAACCCCACTTCTTGGGAACAACTTGGACCGGGCTAACCCAAGTACTATCAGATATGGGATATATCATTCCAGTGTCCAGAAGTTTGATCACTTCCTCTCTCATAACTTCTTTCATGTTTGGATTTAATCTTCTTTGACACTCTACCATATGCTTATGAAAAGGCTCCATAGGAATTTTGTGCATCTAGAATGAAGGGATAATTCATTTTATATTAGCTATTGTCCAGCCTATGGCATATTTAAACTTGTTTAACACATTAAACAATCTTTTTTGTTTATTTTCATTCAGTTCAGTAGAAATTATTACAGGCAAAGGGGAGTTCTCACCTAGAAATGAATATTTAAGATGGTTAGGGATGGGATTCAGTTCAAGATCAGGTGGTTCTACACTCGATGGAAGAATATTAGGCCTGGGAGGTCCAATATCTTAAACTTATTTCTTATAAGGAGTATTAAAAGATGAAAGGTTTTAAATTTCTAGTTCAGATTCAGAGGTAACAGTACTACTGTCCAAGGTGGGAAGTATGCTGTCCAAACATTCCATATCTTAATTTAGAAGTATTATCAAATTAGAATCATCTAATTGTCTTAACAGTTCTCCCTCAGTATCATCAAACTTCTCGGAAGTGTTTGTGCTAATAGAAACACCCTCCAATTCACTCAGAAAGCTCCTAAGTTCAGAAACTAAGTACACTCCTTTAGCGGAAACTGGACAGTCGTCCAGTTCTGGGAAATTTCCCAGATTGGTTGTTACAGTAGAATTTTCAAATTTACAAATAGATTCACAAAGACTTTCAGCTTCACAGATGTTTTTTTAACAGAGGAATGATTTTCAGATTTTTCAATGAGTTCAGATTGATTTTTATAAGAACATTCATCTTCAAGAGACTCAATTTTTGAACAGTTTTCAGAATATGTTGGTTCCTTAATATTTTTAAAAACATTAAACTCTTCTTCTTATTCACCAATTTTGAATATCATTTGACCCTTTGACACATCTATGATAGCACCACCTGTGGCCATGAAGGGCATACCCAAGATGATAGGTACCTCTTGATCACACTCCATGTCTAAGACAAAAAAGTCAGCAGGCAAGAGTAGCTTCCAAAATCCAACTAGTAAGTCATCTACCCTACCCGTAGGATGATTGAATGATCTATCATCTAACTGTAGTATGACAGTGGTGGGCTAAAGGTCACCCAACCTCAACTGTCGAAACAGTGAGTATGGGAGAAGATTGATACTAGCACCTAGATCGCATAAACAGTTGAGCTGACCAGAATTTTCTAGGGTACAAGGAATGATAAAAAACCTGGATATTTCAATTTAGGTGGGATTTTCTTTTGGAGGACAGCACTGCACTCTTCAGTGAGGCTGTAGGTAGCAAATTTTTCAAGGGTCTTTTTGTTTAAAACAGTTTTCTTTAATGATATCAGATAAGATGGGATTTTAATTAAAGCTTGGATAAATGGGATGTTCACTTGATGCTTGGATAGAAGACCAGGGAACTGAAGAAATTCATCCTTGGTATTGCTTTGAGGTTTCAGCATCTCAAGGAATGGGATGGGTGGGGAAAAATTTTCCAAACAATAGGCATGTCCATCACCTCTTCCACGTCTTTTTCATTTCCTTTATTGATTTTATTTTTAAAAGAATTTTCAGCTTGAGGTTCAAGTGACAAATTCACATTTTCTTCATTTTCAATACTAATCTATGAATTTCTAGATCGTGAACAAATCAGATTTTCATTTCCATATTGAATCAGGTTTTCATTTTGGGCATTTTTTACAGTTTTTTCAGCAATAGTTTGTTTATTAAGACCACTTCTAGTTACAACAACCACAACATTCTCCCAAGGGTTAAGTTAAGTGGTAGTTGGAAGTCTACCTTTATCCCTAGAAGTAAAATCTCTATCTAATTGTCCTAGCTGTGTTTCCATGTTTTGGATTCTCTCATAATTTTGCATCTTGTCAGAATCGTATTAATTTTTTTGTTTATTTAGTTGAGTCATGTACCTTTCCACTTTTGAATTTATTTTATTCAAGATCTGATCCAATTTTGAAGACATTTGATTATCATTACTTCCTTGAACATTTAAAGTCTCTCCCCTTTGTTGATTTTGAATGTTTGGTCTTGGTTGGTTAGAGTTTTTAGGGGCAGTTGATTGTTTAATAACTCCTTGATCTTTCCATGACAAATTTGGATGGTTTCTATAGCCTTTATTGTAGTTATTTGAAAAAGGATCTTCTTTTTGAGGCATCTTAGGACCATAATTAACAATGTTTAAAGTTTCAGATTGTTGGGTAGTTAAATTAAAATTTTGACAAAAATTATCATAGTTCCCAAACATACCACATTGAGTGCACTGTTGCCTAAGAGATTGATACTGATTCTGGTTTTCAACATAGTTAACAATTTGTTTTGAATTCTGGTTCATTAAGGTTTGATGTTAGTTGGTGATTTCCGTAAGTTGGGATTGAGTATCAGCTCCTGAACCAGTATTAACATTTTTATTGACTCTCTTCCTTCTTGAATTCTTATGTTGAGAATGAAGGTCCATATTATTGAAAATGTTTCTCAACTCCTCATCAGTCTTATCATTGTAATTACCCCCAGCAGTTTGATCCACTACGTTCTGACCATAAGAGGAAATTCGTTCGTAGAAAGTATCCATAAGAAGGTGAGATGGGAGTTGATGATGAGGACACAGCCTAGTTATTTCCCTGAATCTATCCCAAGCTTCATGAAAAGATTCTCCATCCTCTAGATAAAAACTAGTGATTTCAGTTCTCAATTCACCTTTTAATCTTTGGGGATAAAATTTCATAATGAATGACTTATAAACCTGATCCCAATTCTCAAATATGTTTTCATATAAACATAAAAACCAATTCCTAGAATTCCCATTAAGGAAGAAGGTAAAAAATATCATCCATAGTTCTTTTTCAGTGAGTCCTAAAAGTGGTAGTTTCTGCACAGTGTTGTAGAAGTCTCTAATGAAGGCCAGAGAGTCCTCATTAGAGATCCCATTGAATGTAGGCAGCAGAGAAATATGTGACTGTTTCAATTCATAGTTTCTGGCTCTAGGACATAATCTAATGGATGATGGGTTGCTTGATACTTAATGTAGCTGGAACTCCCTCATCCTAGGCCGTTCATTCTCATCTAAGAGTTCTGGATGGTTATTTTGGAATTTATTATTAAGAACTCCATTATCTTTATTTTCCATTTCAGTTTGGTTCTTTCTTATTAGAGTAGCTAAGTGTTTATCTAATTCAGGGTTTAGAGGCTCTAATCTAACAGTAGAGTGTCTTGTGCTCATACACATAGTAATAGACAATTTCACCAGTAACAACTCAGAATGTAAAGTAACAGTTTTTTTATAATGTTTTCAAATTTCATTTTAAAATATTTTTTTTATTATATTTTTATATATGTGTTTTTTTAGAGTTACTTTTTTAGAAATGGCTCGTGCCTTCCCCGGAAAAGGTGCCAAAAACTTGACCAAAACATTCGTTGAAGCCAGTAAAAGATTATAATTTATATACCTACTAACTACAATATATGTGGAAAGCAGGGTCGAACCCACCGGGAAGGCTATTGTGGCCACTAATCTCTAAAAAACACTTGGCAAGCTCCACTTTTGTCAGCAGAGGAGTAGTTTTCTTAATTATTTTATATCTTTTAATTTATTTATGATTTTATGTACTGTAAAGTGAAACTAAACATCTATTGTAAACTTTTTCTACCTATAATAAAGTAGACTACAGCTGGAAACAATGTGTAACAAATAAGATAAGATGCTGATAAAGGAAAATAGTAAAGAATGATCAGAGTTCATTCTAGTCTACTGGTTTAAATTGTTTTTCCTTTTCATGTAAAATTACTTCTTTGTACCACTAATATTACTTACATCTATCGCTAGGAGTTAGGTCATGGAAATTGTACAACTAGAGTTTTCCACTCCAAGAAGTACAATTCCGGAAAGATGACTTAAAAAAGAACAACAATATGAACTCACCGAACGCACTGAAGTTTTCATTACAGGTCGATTATTTAAAAAGATGACACTATAATCAAACTGGCCGAATGATTACAGAGTTCGCAAAATTTTAGTTTTTGTGGTACAAAGCAGATAAGTGTAATTAGAATTGATCTCGCCGATCAATTCTAATCCAAGAAGAATTGATTAATGAGAAGGATGGAAATGATTACAAGTAGAACTAAAACTCTCCCCGAACAAAAAACTTAACCAAATATCATATTATTCATTATCACTATCATGAATAAAAAGGTCATTCATATTTTGAGGTAAAAATTTGAAAGATTACAGAAGAAGGAAACTCCCTCTGCTTGCATCAAATGCTGCTTCGGTACTCGAGTGTCCCACAAGTGCATGTCTCTCCGAGTGAATGAATCGCCTCCATCAATGAATTCCCCCAAAGAACGCTGCTTCATCTACTTAAGTACTATTATTTCATACATTCCATGTCACTTCCACAACTTACACCGACTTTAAGAGTTCTTCTCCCATGCACTGCACACATGCATTTAACCCGTGACAGGCACGTCACGCAATTTTTCCCCTCGTAACTAACTCTGGATGAGTTAGTTGGTTGATCCTGGACGTGTTTAATTCCTTTGAATGATCCTTCCATGTAAAATAGAACAGATAAATGAGAGCACAAAGGAATAAAGTTATTTAATTTTTAAGGTATGAGTTATTTTTACAATGTTAACATAAATTGAATGATAATTAATTTTATATTTTATAAAAGTATTCACTTAATAATACTAAGGTGATACATAAATTTATTAAAAACTTATTAATTTAATTAGTATTATAGATATCATTACTAAGTTATTAACTTTATCCATTTTTTAAACTAAGTTATTAAAATTTAAGAACATAAATAAATAATTAATTAAGATAATAATTTAGATTGGAAAAATAATTTAACTATTACTATAAAAGAAATTTTATCATTAGGTTAATTAATTAATTAGTTAATTTTAATTAAGTAATTAAAATTACAACTTATGTTTCATGTATTTTAATGTGTATTTTATGGTTTGTTTATAATTATTCTTAATTATAAATTTATACTATTAATAGTGTATTAATTATTTATTAAAACTTATTATTACGTTAGTTTTATAATTAAATTTATAATTTTTTTAGTTATTAATATTATAATAGTTTATGTTTATAAATTTTATAAATTTTATTCTAATCAATTGACTTATTAAATGTCACTTAAAAATTATCTTTTGTTTTTTTCCCTTTACACTTTTTACTTTACATTAGCTATACTTTTATTATTATATTTTTTACTTTATATTTATATAAAATTATATTATTTAATTTCTAATTTTTTTATATTCCCCATCCCCACAATTCGGCGCATAGCAGGAGGATGGGGTTGTGTCCTTCTTCACAACGGTGCAACATGTTTCCCTTCCTCTAGGACACCGGTGTAGCAGCTAAGCCATGCGGCGGCTCTCCTACAGCAACCCAGTGACAGTGGCGAAGGGGTCCAGCGATGACGACTTCGGCTCTCGTGGGTAGTGCGGCGCAGGTTAAACTACACAAAACTAACAGATCTCCTCGTCATTAATAAACAGAGGCATTGATTCTTCTTCACAGCGGCGCAACAGGTGAACATGTACTTCGAAGGACCCGTGGCGGCGTGCTCCTTCGAGAAGGGCAGCGACGACGTCAGTTTGAGGTCCTGGGTACTAGATCCCAGTTGCTTCGGAAATTCTGGTGCGGCAGCATGCCCCGATGGATGTACGAAAGCAGGGGACAACCAGTGAGGTTGGAGGTGTGCTATCGGTGAGGTGCAGCAGGGAAAAACCTAATGGTGAGGGTGAGAAAAATTGAGTATCGGTGAAGTTGAGGAAAAAAAGGCTATCCGTAGCTGAAAAAGAAAAGAGAATATGTTGGATATCAGTGAGAAAAAGAAAAAAAACTCTATCGGTGAGGAAAAAGAGGAGAGGCAGAGCAGCTGCTACTGATAAGAATGGGTATTGGTAGCTGAAGCTACTGATAGAAAAAATAAAATATCGATGAGGTGTGAAAAGGGGTAGAGTCACCAGTAGAGTGACTTTGTAGTGAGGAAATTTCGCCGCTGCAAGAATAACCAAAAGAACATAAAATTATAAATTAAAATAAAGAGTAAATGAACTAAACATAATATTAACAACTAAAATAAAAATTAAAATAAAATAAAAGATAAATCCAGTTGATTGTATGTTAAATAAATATAAATGATTCACCTAAAATAATTTAATTTAATATAATTAAATTAATAAGATAAACCAGATGTCTATTTAATGTTTAAAAAAACAAATAAAAATTTAATACAAGGAAAAGATACAGTGGGGTTACGATGAGGTGTGGATCGGTAGCACGGATACCAATAAAAATGGAGTTAAAAATAAAACAAGAAGTCACTGGTAGGCTCGTAAACATCACCAATAGGCTAAAAAATAAAATTGAATTAATACCCAATCTTCATACATAAAATAATATAGTTAATGTTTAAAAACTCTGAATTTATTAATCAATCAACTATTTGAACTAATAAAATTATGGGTGAACCAATTTAATTAATTTAAAAGCACACATAACTTACATAAATGATGAGCAGGAAGACTAAACACATAAAATAATAAAATTAACCTATTATAAAGTAGCTTAATTAAAAGACTAATTATTAATATAATGTATTAGTTAAATAATTAGAATTCCGTTGATTAAATAATTGTTTAAAATAAAAATTAACCTATTAAAAAGTCAAGCAGAATTTAACCAAGTAAATACTCACCATTGTTTAAAAAATTAAAGGGCTTTCCAATAAATATTAAAAACAAAAGTTCACCGATATAATTAAGTGAGAGCTACCAGTAGGGAAGGGTATCGATGACTAAGGTCACCGATAAGGGCAAGGTCACTGATAGAGAGTTCCAGTAACATGCTATCGGTAGCTATGCTACCGATAGTCTGGCAAGTTGTGACTAAGTTATATAAACATAAAAATAAAAGTAAATTAAATTGCGAACTAAAAAATTATTAAAAAATAAATGTTTAAATAAAATAAAAAAAAATAAGATTTAATTAAAAAAATTGAAAATTATTTATATTAAAAACAATGAATGAATAAATCAACTATTTAAGGATATATAATTACATAAAATGTCATAAAAAAATAAATATTTGACAAATAAAATTATAAAAATACAAAAGTGAATTTATTAAATAAAAGGTGTAAGCCTGTCAAATTTTAAATTTATATACCTACTAACTACAATATATGTGTCAAGCATGGTCGAACCCACATGGAAGGATATTTTGGCCACTAATCTCTAAAAAACACTTGGAAAGGTCCACTGTTGTCAGCAGCAAAGAGGTTTTCTTAAATCTTTTATATCTTTTAATTTTTTTATGATTTTATGTAGTGTAAAGTGAAACAACACATCTATTGTAAACTTTTTCTACATATACTAAAATAGAATATAACTGGAAACAAGGTGCAACAAAGAAGATAAATGTTGATAAAGGAAAATAGTAAAGAACGCTCGGGGTTCATTCTAGTCTACTAGTTTAAATTGTTTTTCCTTTTCATGTGAAATTACTTCTTCGTACAACTGAGATGACATACTTCCCTTACTATGAGTTATTTCATGGAAATTTTACGACTAGAGTTTTCCACTCCAAGAAGTAAAATTCCAGTAAGATGAATTTAAAAAAGAACAACAATACGAACTCGCCGAATGCACTGATGTTTTTATTACAGGTTGATTATTTAAAAGATGACTCCTGAATCGAACTCGCAGAATGATTACAGAGTTTTGAAAATTTTAGTGTTTGTGGTACAAAGAAGATATGTGTAATTAGAATTGATCTCGCCGATCAATTCTAATTACAGAAGGATTGATTAATGAGAAGGATGAAAATGATTCCCAGTAGAACTAAAAGTCTCCCCGAAGTAAAAAAATTAACCAACTAACATATTGCTCATATAACTATCTTGAATACAACGGTCATTCAAATACAGATGTAAAAATTTAATGAAATCATAAGAAGGAAACACCCTCTCCTCACATTAAATGCTGCTTCTGGACCATTGCTCTACTCCGGGACTCGAGTGTTTGAAGAGTGCGTGTCTCTCCGAGTGAATGAATTGCCTCCGTCAATGAATTCCCCCAAAGAATACTGCATTATCTGCTTAAGTAACCTACTTTCATACATTTCAGGTTACTTCCACAACTTCCACCGACTTTAAGAGTTCTTCACCCACGCACTGCACACGTGCGTTTAACCTGTAACAGGCACGCCACACGATTTTTTTCCTTCGTAACTAACTCCAGATGAGTTAGTTGGATGAACATGGACATCCTTAAGTCCCTTGAATGATCCTTCCATGTAAAATAGAATAGATAAATTAGAGCGCAAAGGTAGAAAGTTAGTTAATTTTTATGTTAAGAGTTATTTTAACAAAGTTAACATAAATTGATTGATAATTTATTTTATATTTTATAAAATTATTCACTTAATAATACTATGGTGATACATAAATTTATTAAAAAGTTATTAATTTAATTATGTTTATAGATATCATTACTAAGTTATTAACTTTATCCATGTTTTAAACTATGTTATTAAAAATTTCGAACATAAATAAATATTTAATTAAAAAAATAAATTAGATTGAAAAAAAATTAATTATTACTATTAAAGAAATTTTATCATTAGGTTAATTAATTAATTAGTTGATTTTAATTAAGTAATTAAAATTACTACTTAAGTTTTAAGTATTTTAAAGTGTATTTTATGGTTTGTTTATAATTATTATTAATTATAATATTATACTATTAATAGTGTATTAATTAATTATTAAAACTTATTATCACGTTAGTTTGATAATTAAATTTATAATTTAATTAGTTATTAATATTATAATTTTTTACGTTTATTAATTTTATAAATTTTATTCTAATAAAATGACTTATTAAATGTTACTTTAACATTATCTTTTGTTTTTTTCACTTTTAACTTTTAACTTTACATTAATTATACTTTTATTATTATATATTTTACTTTATCTTTATATAACATTATATTATTTAATTTATAATTTTTTTATCTTCCCCTCACCACAATTCGGAACACATCAGGAGGTGGTGGTTTCGGCCTTCTTCACACCGGCGCAAAAGGTTTCCCTTCCTCTAGGCCACCGGTGTAGTAGCCACGGCATCCAGCGGCTCACCTTCCGCAACCCAGCGACAGCGGCGAAGGGGTCCAGTGACGACGGCTTCGGCTCTCGCGGCTAGTGCAGCGCGGCTTCAACTACACAAAACCAGTAGAGCTCCTCCTCGAGAATAAACAGAGGCATTGAGACTTCTTCACATTGGTGCAACCGGTGAACCTATACTTCGAAGGACCCACGGCGGCATGCTCCTTCGAATAGGGCAGCGACGACGTCGGTTTGAGGACCTGGGTAGTAGATCCCAGTTACTTCGGAAATTCTGGTGCGGCAGCGTGCTTCGATGGATGTATGAATGCAGGGGACAACTGGTGAGGTTGGAGGTGTGCTGAGGGTGAGGTGCAACACAGAAAAACCTAATGGTGAGGGTGAGAGAAATTGAGTATCGGTGAAGTTGAGGAAAAAAACAAAAGGCTATCGGTAGCTATTAATGAAAAGAGAATATGCTGGCTATCGGTGAGAAAAATAAAAAACCTCTATCGGTGAGGAAAAAGAGTAGTGGTAGAGTAGCTGCAACTGATAAGAATGGGTATCGGTAGCTGAACCTACCGATAGAAAAAATAAAATATCTGTGAGGTATGAAAAGGGGGAGAGTCACCGGTAGAGTGACATAGTGGTGAGGAAATTTCTCCGCTGCAAGCACAACCAAAATAAAGTAAAATTATAAATTAAAATAAAGCTTAAATGAAATAATCATAAAATTAACTACTAAAATAACAATTAAAATAAAATAATAGATAAATCCAGTTGCTTGTATGTTAAATAAATTTAAATTATTAACCTAAAAGAATTTAATTATATATAATTAATTTAATAAGATAAACCAGATGACTAGTTAATGTTTAAAAAAACCAAATAAAATTTTAAACCAAGGAAAATCTACAGTGGTGTAACAATGAGGTGTGGATCGGTAGCATGGATACCGATAGAAAGGGCGTTAAAAATAAAACAAGAAGTCACTGGTTGGCTCGTATACCTCACCGGTAGGCTAAAACAAAATAAATTTAAATTAATACCCAATCTGCATACATAAAATAATATAGTTAAAGTTTAAAAACTCTTCATTAATTAATTAATTAACTATTTTAATTAACAAAATTAAGGGCGAACCAATTTAATTAATTTAAAAGCACACATAACTTACTTAAATGACAAGCAGGAATACAAAACACATAAAATAATAAAATTAACCTATTCTAAAGTAACTGGATTAAAAGATTAACTAATAAAATAATGTCTAAATTAATTAATTAGAATTAGGTTTATTAAATAATTTTTTTAAAAAAATTAACCTATTAAAAATTCAATCAGAATTAAACCAACTAAATACTCACTGTTGTTTAAATAATTAAAGGGCTTACTGATAAAAATTAAAAACAAAAGCTCACCGATATAATTAACTGAGAGCTACCGGTAGGGAAGGGTATCAGTGACTATGGTCACCGATAGAGGCATGGTCACCGATAGAGAATATCGGTAACCTGCTATCGGTAGCTAAGCTACCGATAGTCTGGCAAGTCGCGAATAAGTTATATAAACCTAAAATTAAAAGTAATTTAAATTGCGAACTCAGTTATAATTAAAAATGAAAAGCTTAAATAAAATAAACTAATTAATAATTAATTAATCAAATTGAAAATTAATTGTATTAAAAACAATAAATGAATAAATCAACTATTTAAGGATCCATAATTACATAAAATGTCATAAAAAATAAATATTTGACAAATAAAATTATAAAAATAAAAAGTGAATTTATTAAATAAAAAGTGTAAAAATAATTAAATAAATCCTTAAAAATTAATAAAAAATATGTGGCAAACTGTGCAAAAATAGAGCCACATCAAATTGCAAATTCTCCTAGGAGTTGAGTAAAAGATTGTCAAAAGTTCAATAAAAATTTTATATATCTAAAATTATTATAAAATGAATCCAATGAATAGAATTGAACTTATATAGGTATTATGAATCAAATATGACCTTAAATAAATTTAAATAAAGTAAATAATTATTTAAACAAAATGTCTGTTTTTAAATAGTAACCTAGTGTTTTCACAATTCATCAAAAATTGAAAGTTTTCAGAAAAATAAAAAAATTTCACCCTAGGCTAATTTCGATATTCCGAATCAAAAAATGAAGCCCATTTTGAAAAATAAAATTTGTAAAATTTCAAAAAGTGGTTATTACTATTCATAACAGCTAGTTTTAATAATATTTTAATATCATATCGTTGTTTAGTGAAACTCAGTATTGCGTACAACACAAGCTATTGAGGAAGGCCATGATTGTGTGTAATGCAAGCCAAGCTATTGTTGTGTGTAGGGAAAGATTTCTTTAATGATGTATAAAAACAAAATATTTCTCATAAAAATCTTTTGTGTTACATTCTACCCTCCTTAAAATGAATTTCGCCCTCGAAATTCTTCACTTCGTAACAAAAAGATGAGGATATATCTACCTCATCATATCATCAAGCTACCATGTAGCTTATTCTAATTGGTGGTTCCTCAATAAAACATTCACCAAAAAGTGGTCTTGTTTCGTAGAACTTTTTCGCTACGATAAAGAATCTCTATCGGATGTTCTTCATAAGAAAGATCTTTCTCCAGCGGTACTACTTCTAAGCTATGTACTTGTGAAGGATCAGGTATGTATATTCTCAGGAGAGATATATGGAACACATCATGAACTTGACATAGATTCGGTGGAAGCACCAATCAGTAAGCTACCTTCCCAACACGATCTAGTATTTCGAAAGGACCGTTATACCTATGGCTTAGCATTCCCTTCTTTCCAAATCTAATTACTCTCTTCCAAGGATATATTCATAAGAACACTTTATCACCCACTTAAAACTCTGGGTCGTTTATTCGGTTATCGGCATAACTTTTTTATCGACTCTGAGCTGCTCTTATGTGTTGTTGAATAGATCGGACGTTTTCTGTCATCTCATCAACAAGATCATGTCCTAATAGATTTCTTTCCCCAAAATCATCCCACAAGTTGAGGTTCGACATTTCTTTCTATATATAGCTTCAAATGGATCCATCTGAATACTAGAGTGAAATATATTATTATAAGAAAATTCCCTCAAAGGTAGGTGTTGATCCAAACCACCTTTGATGTCTATAGAGCAAGCTCTTAACAAGTCTTCTAGAGTTTGAATTGTTCTCTCAGATTGACCATCTTTCTATGGAAGATAAGAAGTGCTGATGCTCAACTCTGTATCCAGAGTATACTGAAGACTTCTCCAAAACTTCGAGGTAAACCTCGGATCCCGATCATATATAATGGAAAGTGGAACTCGATAAAATCTTACCACTTCCTTTACATATATCATGGCAAGCTGATCAAGAGATAAATCCTCTCTAATAGCAATGAAGTGTGACGAATTCATAAGACAATCAATTATAACCCAAATAGCATTATTGCCTTTGGATTTTTTAGGAAGTCTAGTGATAATGTCTATAGTTATGTTTTCCCATTTCCATTAGGGTATGGGAAATGGTTGTAACATCCCCTTTGTCTTCTGTCTCTCAGCTTTAACTTGATAACATACCAAGCATCAAGAGACATATTCAGCAACATCTCTTTTCATGAAATCCCACCAGAAGTACTCTTCCAGGTCCCTATACATCTTCGTGCTTCCAGGATGAATATAGAATGAAGAACTATGAGCCTCATCCAGCAGCTCCTTCTTTAATTCTGGAAGGGGAGGAACACAAACCCGATTCCTGAACATTATTATCCCATCACAATCAAGGTTGAATTCAGGAACATTTCCTACCTTATTTTGTAACTCTACTTCTTCCTTTTGTGCCTCTTTAATCTTAAAATGTATAGATGGTTGAACATTCATTTGAGAAAGACATGATTTTTCCCCTTCCATTATAATTACAAGATCCATCCTTTTTAAATCAATAAATATTGGATGTTTTGTGATCATCATCATGGATAAGCTGGCATGGTCTTGTCGACTTAATGCATTTGCCACCTAGTTTGCTTTCCCTAGGTGGTAATGAATTGAGCAGTCGTAATCATTAATCAGATCCAACCATCTTTTGAGACAGATATTCTGCTCCTTCTGTGTGAAAATATACTTTAAACATTTATGATCAGTTTAAATATCACACCTTTCACCATAAAGATAATTCCTTCAAATCTTTAATGTAAAGATTACCACAGATAACTCCAAATCACGAGTTGGGTAATTTTTCTCATGGATTTTCAACTGTCGTGAGGCATAAGATATCACCATATCGTTTTTCATAAGAACACACCCCATCCCCTTCTTGGATGCATCACTGTAGATCACAAACCTTTCTCCACTAAAAGGAAGTGTGAGTATAGGTGCACTGGATAACCTTTTTTTCAACTCCTTGATATTCTCTTCACATTCCTCTGTCAATAAGAACTTAGCTCCTTTTTGAGTCAACCTGGTGAGTGGATTAGATAATCATGAAAAATCTTTCACAAAACGTCGATAATATCCAGCCAAACTAAGAAAAATTCAGATCTCTGTTACTGTTTTTAGTCTCGACCGTCTTTCTATAACCTCTGTTTTTTATGGATCCACATATATCCACTCTTTTGAGATTATGTGACCCAAAAATGAAAAAAAATTAGCCAAAATTCACACTTGGTAAATTTATCATAATGTTTCTCCTTTATAAGGGTCTTCAGTACAATTATCAAGTGATCATCATGTTCTTCCTTTCACTTTAAATAGACAATAATATCCTCTATAAAGACTACCACAGACTGATCATGATAGTCTCAAAAGACTCTGTTAATCAGATCCATGAAGATATCAGGGGCATTAGTAAGATCAAATGGCATCACTATAAATTCATAGTGTCCATACCTTGTATAGAAAGACATTTTTGGTATATCCTCCTTATTGACCCTTAATTGATGATACCTTGAACAAAGATCAATCTTGGAAAAGTATTGAGCTCCGCATAGTTGATCAAATAAGTCATCAATGCATGGGAGAGGATATTTGTTCTTGATAGTGATCTTGTTAAGTTATCGATAATCAATGCACAGTTTCATTGATCCATCTTTTTTCTTAACAAACAGAACATGTGCTCCCCAAGGTGACGTACTAGGGGGTGTGAATCCCTTATCAAGATTCTCTTTGAGTTTCTTCTTCAATTCCTGCAACTCAATTGGGGCCCTTCTATAAGGTGAATTTGAAATAGGAAAAGCACCTGGTACGAGTTCTATTGAGAACTCAACTTTACAATTTGGTGGAAGACCCAGAAATTCCTCCGGAAAGACATCATCAAACTCTTGTACAATGCGAATATTCTTAATCGTGAGTTTATCTCCAACCATTTGAGATAAATAACCTTCATTTAGTGGAATCAAGACCCATAAGATGGAATAAATTTCCACTGGAAGGTTATGTTCATACATGCATCGATAGACGATCATAGAATGATCTAGAATATGAAATGTGGCTTCCCTTATTTGGAAATTGATATGAGCTCCATATAAATAAAGCCAATACATTCCAAGAATCACATCAAATTATACTATAGGAAGGATCATATGATTTTTAGGAATCACATTCCACCAAACATAAATCGGAGAAGAATTATAAACTTCTGATGAAACTGTTGTGCCATTAGGGGTTGTCACAGCTAACTCAACATCTAATTGTTGAGGTAATATGGAAATACCCTTAGAAAATTCTTTAGAAATCAAAGAGTGGGTGTATCCAGAATCAAATAAAACATTTTCTACTTTAGAGTGGATGATATGTGTACCTTTCACCACTTCGTTAACGTACTCCACATCGCTGATAGAAATTGCATGTGACTTTCCATTGTCATTAGCCTTAAGAGTTTGTTGACATTGATCATCATCAGAAAACCGTGGATTATGGAATTTATTAGCAGAATTCCCCATTTACTTGAACTTGTAACATTGAAGTGTAGGAGGTGCACTCTGTGTAGCCTTTTTTTTGTTCACATCACTAGACATCTTCTTCCCATCATTGCGGCATTCAAATGCCCGATGACCTTCCTTTCCACATTTGAAACAATTACTTGTCCCTTTAAGACAACTCCCTCCATTATTCGTTCCACACTTTGAGCATAAGGGAAAACACATATTCATTTCAGTGTGTTCTTTATATTTTCATTTAAATTCCTTTTTCCTCTTCTTATCAAACCCATATGACGGATGGGTTACTCCAATCTCCATCTCAACTTTGAGAGCACATAGAATGATATCCTCGTAGCTATTGAAGTCCTTTATGTATAATGCCCTTCGAAGACTTTGTTTCAATTGATCTTACTCTTATGTTGAATAATAATCCCATAAGCTTACCTTGAAAGTCTCGTAAAATTTGCTTCGTAGGTACCAACAGATTCATAATCCTTTTGCTTCAGTTCAAGAAACTCATTCTACAACTTTGTTCAAAGAATATAAGGGAAGTACTTATTGAAAAATATGTTCTTGAACTCGTCCCATTCCATGGATTCAATTTCATCCCTTTGCCTCATATTCTTGATAACATTCCACTGTTGATCAACTTCACCTTCCAAACGATATACTGTTAAGATGAATTTATCATGCTCAGAACATTGAAGAACTGAAAATATCTATTCAGTAGTACTGATCCATTGTTCAGCCACTAATGTATAAGTAGACCCACTGAAAGATGGTGGACACTGCCTCATTAAAGATTCCACAGAATGTTTATCCTTCCTTTGCTCGTTTGGAAGTCCTGTATGATTCGTAGCTTGAGAAAGTTGTGTGATAATGGCTACACAATTTTTTATTCCAGCTCCCACAATGTTTGGTTGCTCAGGGGGACAATCATTTCATTGCCCATCTCATTCCGCATTAACATGAATTTTTTGGGTTTCAACCATTGACTAAAACCAAGAAGAATAGTGTGAGAAACACTTATTATAATAGGAAAACCAAATAATCCAGAATAAAATTTTACACTTAAGGTCTTATCTTAGGTTATTCATGGCCATTTCTAAAACACTACGATTGTGTTCTATTCTTAGACTTATCCTTAGGGATCTTACTAAGGCTTTCACATCCTAGTTTCCAAAGATTGACTATACCTTTCCTCTAATAACAACTATAACAACTCATACTTTACAAACATTATTATTACATAATAATTTAAGCACACTTATTACAACATATAACAAAACCATGAAATGACCGTATAGGTATAGTGTCTTTAGAAACTGGGAAACGTATACAAATGGTTCATAAGTCATCTAAGTTGTCTCCCATTTATTTCATAATATCTAGAGTCCCTTTTGGCATATTCAACTTAGTACTCTTATTCCTGACCTGGGGAAAGAAAACATACAAAAGGGTGAGCTCAAATGCTCAGTAAGGGTAAACAAAAGAAATATCAATCACATCATATCCATAAGAACATAACATTTTGGAAAACATAACTTGAAAAATATATCAAAATATCATAACATGGGATAAATCATAGTAGTGAAATGTAATCTCAAATAATCATAAATTAAATCATGAAACTTTGTGGCATTAACTCATAATCATAGAGGATCATTTATTATTAGTCAAGACTCATTTCCAAGACTATCTTAGCGGAAAAACTCCATTTCTGAACCGAGTTCACTCCTCGTTTCAGTCATGTATCACTGAACCGGTTTAACCTGTCGTTCCAACCATGTCTATCTCATGAGATATAAATCTTTACCCAATACATTGGAGGGAGATATAGGTCCCACCCATCTCATAATGATACCATTCTTATGTGTGCCACAAGATCATAAATCATACATCATGACATAACCCATGTAATAAAAATGGGATTCTTAATCATCATGCCATCATAACACAATCTAGTTATGATAAATGTTCATCATAAAAATAATTACATCATAACATAATCAAAACAATGTAAAAATAGGGATAGAAACAAAACCCTATATAATCTTAGATGGAAAATAATTTTTATAGAACACTTGAACTCCATTCGTGAGGAAAATATCCTTTCTACTTCAAAAAAATTTGCCTTTCTTAACATGTCATATAATTTTAAACTAAAAGAAGTTGATTAAAAATAAACATGAAAAATTGTAAAGAAAGATTCAAGGAAATAATGTTCTAAAAATCCATTCCTTCCATATAAGTAATAAAAACATTCTTCTCGTACATTGTCCAAAAAAGTCAAAATGTACCTCGTACTAAAAATGACAAAAGATTCCTTTCATATATTTTAACAAAAACTCACCAACAAGCAATATTGGATTTAAAAAATTTTAGGAGGATAGAAATAATATTACATATTGAGGAAACATGGATGTAGATGATAAATACACCCCAGTAAATACCAAAGTATAAACAATCTTGGATTAAAATGAGATTGTAAGATTTTCCCTTACCTTAGGTTCGATTTGCTTCATACGTGTCTGAACCTCCTGTATAATTATTTAAATAATGTTATTTTCTTATTCCAGTATTTTAATCTTTGTTATGATATCATATATGGTCATATTCTTAGCTTCGAATTACTAATATTTCATTGATACTTGTTATTCGGGTGTTTATTTCTTTTTTGTTCTTATGCGTGTTTTGTCGAATAAATTAGTATTCTTCTTTTTATATTATAGATACCTTATTTACATAATGGTATTAGTATAATATATATCATAGTTATTCATTCAATTCATTTATATAATCATTATGCAATGAAGATCATGTAGTATGAGTCTCATCACATCGTGAAGACGGTATTCCGTACGTACGCACGAGCGATGATATTGTTCCCATGATTGAGGATTTGTATTAGAGTGTAAGTAGAATATTTCAGAATCAATATCACTTTACAATAATCATATATAGTTATTCTCTACACGATTATACCCATCCATGTAAGGTGGTGGTGGAAAATAGATTACACCACAGTGTGGAGACGGTATTCTGTACACACGCACGCGTAGTGATTTTATTTTTCATAGGATGGATAGAAGGTGAAATAGTGTTGTTTCATATTTATAATAACATATCAGTATATTAGTGATACTGATGTTATTACTTAATAATGAAAAAACTAAGGAATAAGAAGTTGATGAAGACAGAAATTGGAAAGGATCGGCAATGGATATTACCTATTCTTTGATACACTTCTTCTTAATCTCTTCTTAGGGCATTAGGGATGGTATTTTAAGAAGACCCTGACATATAAGATGTTTCTCAAGAAGTTTAGAATTGAATTTTTCAGGGTTTTTCTAAGCTTTATGGATCAAAGTGGTGTGAGGAAGAGAGGGAGGAGTTTCCCTTTTATAAGGGAGGAGAGGGGAACCTTTGGAAAAACCAATAAATATTATTTTATTATTAAGTCATATTCAGTTTTAATAGCTCCAAATTGATTTATTTAGAAGCTAAGGTGGGGATGGGTCGCAATCCTATCATCCAATATAATTTATACAAGTTTATGTTTCTATTTAAACCTTATCATTTATATTTAACTTTATGTTAGATAATTTAACTTTTATCGTGTCATCTTGTTTTTTACACTATAAGGTTAATAAACATACTATAACAAGCAAAAAGAACCCAAGGTTGTTAATTATTAATATATATAACCCTATATATGTCATTTGGCCGAACAATATATTTTTTGGAATAAAATAACAATTAATAATATAATATTGTTTTAAAAAACTATTTTATTTCAATTTTGACACTATTTGGTAATTCATTTTTGTAAAAATCATAACAGAATGAATAGTTCAAAAAACGTATATTAAATCAATACTAAAATGTCATATTAACCTATAATAATATTGTAATTCATAAAAAGTCATAAATTACATTTATTTGAGTATTTATAACATCAATTATGTTAATATTTTATTAATAAGATAAATACTGCATCATCATTGTTTCATATATAAATTAAATTATTTAATGTCTAAAAATTATAAATAAAATACCATTATGTAGGAAATCTTTTTATATTTTTAATGAATATTTATAGTCGAATTTATCTTATGTATAACCCTATATTTAAAATGTTATAGTTATTAAACATTGATTTTAACTATTTTAACTATTCTTTAAATAAAATAATATTAAATGTCCTAATCTAATCCAAGTGGACCTAAAGGGTAAGAAATTATCCCTAATGTTGTTTTTGGTCGAATTACACTTATCCAATAGAATTAGGACATGTGTTAGGGTAAAAATAATATCATTTTTACCCTTAATTACCCTATTTACTTTTTACCGTGTTAAATAAAATTAAAAAGTTACTATACACTAAAAATTATTTTCATCTCATTGAACCAAATTTTATTTAATTACATCAACCGTGTCTCTCAGATTTTTGAAATTCCATTCACAAAAGCAGTAGAATTATGTTTGATGTAAATTTGCAAATTCTCCGAGGAGGTGGGTAAAAGACGGTCAAAAGTTCAATAGAATTTTTATATATCTAAAATTATTATAAAATGAATCCAATGAATTACATTGAACTTATATAGGTATTATGTATCAATTTTGACCTAAAATAAATATAAATAAAATAAATAATTATTTAAATAAAAAGATGGTTTTTAAATAGTAACCCAGTGTTTTCACTATTCATCAAAAATTGAAAGTTTTCAGAAAAATACCAAAATTTCACCCTAGGCTAATTTCAATATTCTGAATCCAAAAATGAAGTCCATTTTAAGAAATAAAATTTATAAAATTTCAAAAAGTGGTTATTACTATCCATAATGGCTAGTTTTAATAATATTTTAATAGCATATCGTTGTTTAGTGAAACTCGGTATTGCGTACTACGCAAGCTATCGAGGAAGGTCGCGATTTCGTGTAAAGAAAGGCAAGATTGTGTTGTGTGTAGTGAATGATTCGTTTGATGATGTATAAAAACAAAATATTTCTCATAAAAATCTCGGGTGTTACAATGTAACTCCCCAAGATTCCATAGTTTTCTTCTATTTTATTAATACAATATATTATGTTATAAAAAACATCGAGTTCTTGCACACCAAGACCAATCAAACTAATTGGTTGAAAAGCATTTAAGAAGAGTTTTACAAAATATTTTAAATTTTATAAAATTTATTTTTCAAATTTTACTTTATTTTAGAATTCTGAATATTAAAATTAGTTTAGGGTGATTTCTTGGTATTTTTCTGAAAACATACAATTTTTAATGATTAGTGATAAACATTGTGTTATTTTTTAAAACTATTTTTTTAAAATAATTAATTATAATGAAAATTTATATTAAAGACAAAAAAGATACATAATACCTATATTAATCCAACTTAATTTATTTTTTTATTTTTTATTATATGATTAAATGTTAAAAATTTTATATAACTTTTTACTGTATTTTACCCACCTTTCAGGCACATTTTTAAATTTCCATAAATCAAATTTTTTCCTCTTATGTGAAATGAATTTAAAAATTCCAAAAGACATGGTTGATATCAGTAATTATAATGAGGATCAATATGATGTAACGAATGTTTTTGTGGATAGTAACATTTTAATTATATTTACCACAATTATAAGTAAATAGAGTAATTAAAGGTATAAATTATATTATAACAACCTGAAAACATGCCCAAATTATATTGGATAGGTGTTTTTTCACCAAAATAAACCATAGGAAAAAAATATGATCCTTTTTATCCACACTAAATAAATTTGGACATTTATTACATTATAATTAAAGAAGACTTAATATTAGTAAATTCCAATTTTAATAAATAAATAATTTTCAATATAAAGTTATACATAAGATATATTAGACATCAAATATTTATTAAAAATCTAAATATATTAATTATATCAAAGTATTGTATTTATAATTTATAGACTTTAAATAATTATATTTATTTACATCATAATGATGATGCCATAATTACCTTATTAATGAATGATTAAAATAATTGATATTATAAATATTAATGTAATTGTAAATTGAAAAAATTGATTCCATCCATAAAATTTCTTGGTGAATATTACATATAAGGTTTAAATTTAAAATCTATTTATTATCCACAGTTATTTATACATGAGTATCTACTTTGACCTCTTTATCAATTACATCTGTGTTTCAGAAAAAATGTATTTCAATATATTTTTAATATTTACTAGACTATGGTTTAATGTAATTTATACCATTGATTAAATTTTTTTAAAATGGTTTTAAAGGAACCTTTCTTTAACTTCCCAATTAAGGTACTTTATGACCTTTTCGAAAAATTAAGAATATAATTTTTTTTAACCTTATACGGTGGGTACGACTATTTTCTTCCATTATAAACACTTCGAAACATCCCATACAAGACTATAAGAATATTTTCCAAATAATTGTTTTTTATACTATTGAATTATTTCAATTTAGAAAGTGATATTTCAATCAAATAATATTTGGATTGATTTCTTCTATGTCAATATAGTTTGTTAGATTTTTAAGTGTGTTTGAAGTTGATTTATTATGATAATGTCTTTTATATTGTATTGATGGTTTTGTTATTTGTTTGTCTGTGAATGTCTTATTTTTATACAATTCATTGTTTATATTTAAAGTATTGACATTCAATATGATAGCTTTAATATGAATGATTATGTTATGTTTCAACCTTTTCATATGAGGAATGTATTGGACATAGTTATTGATGGGAGGGGCCTACTATAGCCCACCATACATCGGTAGGTCTCTTGAGACAAATTAGTGTCTTGGCACAAGGAATTCTCAAAAAAAAATTTATTCTTGGAAAAAAGTCTTGAATATGTGGTTATGATGTCCAAAATTATGTATTCTATCATTATGAAATTATCTATTGATATTACATTTGATTATCAGACTAGTAGAATATCCAAGGGAATTAGTAAATGAAATTATATGAGTTATCTTTTCCATATTATGCTAGATGTAAAGTTTAAAATTCGTGGGTTTTAGTCTTATACATTTCCTTAATTGTTTACGATTATTTATGATAGTTTCTAATATATTGTTATCCTTACTCTGTATCTGAGATCACCCCTTTTACTATGTTTTATCTTTCCCAAGATGCAAAAAAAAGTATATAATGACTGACCTGCAAGTATGTGCTAAGGGATATGAGTGATTTTAATGGAGACAAATTGTTGTCTTTTTTAGTTTTATAATGTAATGTGAAACATATTTATGTATCTAGTACATCAAGGATACTAAAGTAATCGGTCATTCAGTACGTGATCTCTTATGATCAAGCCATCATGATTTAATAATGTGATGACTCTAGGTAACTTGGGTCTCATCATTACAATTCATTCACAGGTCTTATTTTCTTATTTTTATTCATGTATATTCCTTTTGTATACACTAAACCATTATTTTTTTTCATTTAATCCCAAAAAATGGCTTTTTTCATGATTTGATGGATGATGGAGAGTGATTATGGTTGGATTTGGATTATCTAAATTTCCTGAGATGAGTGGAGATGTTGGGAGAGAAAGATAAGGTTTGTAGTTCTGGCATGTAATTCTTATAAACACTCAAATGGATTCTCTGTTCAAAGGTCTCCTATACCATATTTGTCTGAAAAACATAAAAATAATGGACTATTTGGAATTTATGGTCTATCGACACTTAAATGAAAAAAATAAAATCATTTTATACATTTTTTTCATTATTCATTAAGTTCATCAATTTCAATTGTTTCCATTTCTATCATTGTATCGAGATTTATAACCTATATAATTTATCATTTATGACTAAATTATATTTATAATTATTATAAAATTTAGACCCACATCTCAATATTATATCTAATTTATATGATAAAATTACATTTTCTGTGTGAAATTTATTTATAATAGAAGAGAATGAAACATGATAAAACATTCTTAAACCCTAACTACACAAACAATATTCTTACTATTTATTGGTAAACATGTTAATTAAGAAAGAAAATTTCCTCCATCAATGAACTTCATTTAATATTTATTATCAATTATAAATCTTCATTATGATGACAGTTTTTTTAGTCATTTAAAATAATTTATTAAAAAATAATTTATTTTAAAATAACATAAATTTGAGCTATGAAATTATTTATTTAATTTGATTTTAATAAAAATCAAAATACAATGATTAAAACTGAGTTTATTACCTACAAAGGTTTTTCTATAGATTATATTATGGGATCCAACTGGGATACTCTTTTTAACACCATGTAAAGACCCACATGGGGGTATATATACTTTTATTTGATATGTTGGGGTAATAGAATAGAGAAAAAATACAGCATCATATAATACGGCTAAAGAAAAAATAATAAGTGGTGGTCAATTTGGGGCGTCTTAACCCTTGTGTAACATGATGAAGACTATATGTCCTTTTTTGGTATTGTTTACTATTTCTAACAATGTATCCCTTTAGTATTTCTTATATAATATTATATATATAAGATACCACTTGGTTTTTTGGGTTGTTCTATATGATTTTTACATGTGATATATATTTTATTTATGTTAGGGAATTACATTTATATATATTATTTGCACATATATTTTTTGACCAAGACATTCTATGTAATGGAATGATTCTTCCTAGTTCATTTCCAGAACTGGTTTCCTCATTCTATTCAGGGAAACTATTCAAAATTGATGTGACTGATATCCATATACTAATTTAAATCCAATAGGGACTAGGAACAGTCCTATAATAATGTAATATCCTAGATCAATTTCTCAGTTCATGGTTGGCCTAGGTTGGTTCATGACATTATCCAGGTGATAATATCTATTTTATAGATGAGTCAACATGACTAAACAATACATTCAAGTGACTATGATTATTTTATAAAATCATATAAAAAAATTATAGAGGATTTAAAAACTATTTGATTTACCTTGAATAAACAATTTTTCTAATAATATACATGTCCATGATCCAATAACATTAATATGAGGTGCCCAAAGATCGATAATTGAGGTGAACATGGGATATGTGGCTTGAAATGGTATTAATAATGAAAAATAAGGGAGATAATAGTTACATATCATTTAAAGAACCATTATTTTATGATATATTTTTACATTATTTATGATAAAATTTATTTACATCATGATTAGTTGGATTTTATTTTCATTTTGAAAAAACAATTTTCTTATAGAAGTCTAAAATATTTATGTAATTGAATATGATAAAATGAATTATATGAATTTTTTATTATAAATAAATGATATAAAATACTAATATTATAATTAAAATAAAATATAAAATATTTATAATTGTAGAAATATTGAATAAGTAATTTAAATTTCATGGATTTTAGTTCTCCATGTTCATCATGGTAAACATGAATATTATATAAAGAAACAGTGTTATTAACCACTGAATAACAATTACTACATATTTATCACAAATATTATTTTACTACGTTATATAATTAAATTATAAATAGATGTCAAATATTATACCAAACAATTGATAATAAATTCAAATAAATCAAACATAACACATAATATGTAGAAAAATGTATAAATATAAGAAACATGATACATACGGAAAAAATATTACTTGAAATGATATATTATAGAATTACATGTGACATTAATATCCAAAAAATATATGTTTCATAAAATATATTTGGCATTTTTACCTTCTCATTATAAAATACATTTAAAGTATAAAAAAATTATGAAAAACATTACATGAAAAATGGAATCTTTGACAAATATTATATTTTTATAAAAAAATGTGATTTTTGTTCGTACAATTGTTTCATTATAAACAATTTAGCATTAATTAAGAATATTCAACATATAAATAATGGTAACCTTGATATAATTTTTACTGATATGTAGGCCATAAAAATTTTTATATTTATACATTGAATACAATATGATAATTAGCCATGAATTTTGACAATGAAATACAAAAAAGATTGATTCTTGGAGGTGGTAGTCCACACATATGTACGAGTGGTGTTTTCATTTACAATGGGATAAAAATGATTTATAAAAGATATATTCGAAAAAAATAATGTCATTTACATGTTGAGAATAATTTTATATCATTATTCTGTATTGTATAGAATATAGTTGAGGAAGGTAGAGGAAGAAATAATAATGAAATAGGTTAGTTTGGACATATAACTCCACATTAAAAATATTCCTTTTTTATATTCCTTAATCATAAAAGGTAGGGCTATAAAGTATGAACTTAAATAGACCACTCAGGATTTTTTGGGTTGGTTATCACAATTTAGGTTGGGTAGGATATTCCATATAGTGTCGTCGCTCATCAGGGGACTACCCTCAGGCCTTTTTTATTCTTCAGGACGAGATGGGATTGTTGGAATAGGTCATGGGCATGGGAAATTATGTTACTAATGTTATGGTAAAAAATATTTTTTTTCATAAAATTATCATTAGATTTCTAAAAAAAGATATAAAATTATATATATATAATATTAATATATTAATTTTAACTTCAAGACTAGTTGTTTACAGATCATCTATTGAAGAAAATAGTAGGGGTCATGAATCATCCCTACCAAAATAATTTTTTATATTTTATTTTCTAGGCCAGATCTGAACCTACATGAAGGGTTGTTGGTCTGGGTTTCCTAGCCAGCCCTAAGGGCAAAGCTTTTTGGTCCGGGTCATTCCAAAATTTAGATTTGCTTTCACACAAAAATTCAATGTAAAATTTATTTATTCATAAATTCATCACATTTATTATTAATATAATATCATATTATATTAAGGAATCACATATTTTTGATTGCATGTAAATTTATTTTAATTATATTGTGATCTCTTAAGGATATAATGATTTACTAATTGGTAGGTGGATGTATATAAATAATTTAAATTATTTATATTGAATTAGTCAAGATAATCCATTGGTGGGTGGTGTCATTAGGTGAGTTTATCTACCACTAGTATATGCAATGTTTTTCTTAGTGAATCTTCTTTTCATAATAATCATGTGACGAATTGGGAATGATCTTTGGAATCATTGGGTGTGGTCTTGATCTTGGTGGAAATTCATGGCATTGGGTATAAACACTATTGATTATAGAAGTCCATACCATTTCAAGACATTTTTGGAATTTTTATGTTTTGGTCCACACATAGTTTTATGTGTGGATGTGAAAAGAAATATATTATATTTTATGCTTCTGATTTTTAAGATTTTGTGCATTTGTGTCATGTGAGAAATATAAACTCTGTGTTATGATTGTGCCTTTAAAAAATTTATTTATTTTGTGTGAATGATTAGTATATAGAGTATGGTATATATTATCAAGGTGTTATTTGGAGTTTCATTGATTCAGTTTCCCTATGTGGGGGATCTTATACAGGTGTAATTTGGTGTAGACGATATTGATGGTTTATGGAGACCTAAAAGTGGTAGAATGTCTATTTGGACTAACGTGAGGCGAGGGATGGGGTTTGATTACCATATAGCCTAATTGAATACAATGGATGAGGTATGATGGCCTTGTGGATCCACCAATGTGAAATGAAATTATATAATGTAATTTTGGGTAGACCCTTGATAGTTTTCATGGTGTGGTGTCCTTGTGTCCTGACTTAGGATCAAGCATGGCATGTGGGGGAATTACAGCCTCACCTGCGGATGGATTAAAATGATCCTTTATTCGAGACAAGCCTTGTATTTATGAACTAATTAAATATATTATAAGGTATATGAATTTCATTTAGGTATGTTACTGAATCACGTATAATCAGGGATAACGGAAACATAGTATTCACAGAATCACTAAAAATATAATTTATTTATTGTTGGAAAATTTATCTTCCATCGTGACATAAACCATTATATTTATTGGAAAATTATTTTAAGGATTAATTTGTGTTATCATACTAGGTTTATTATCACTCCATTAATGGGGATCAATGTGATTTTGATAAATTTCATGGTCTAGTATCTGGCTAAGGGAAACGGATATACCTTATGAAGACAATAAGTGAATGCCTGTTGAATAGTCGTCATTCTAGGATAACTTTCAAATTATTGATATAGTGTGTTTGTTTTTTTTTTCAATTGTCATACTTTGGAAAAAATAACTCATCGAAAATATTTTATTTTTTTATAACCTATATTCCTTTTTATTTTAAAATTAAAACACTCGTTGTGTTTTTATAAGATTGTTGTTATTTATATTTGAGATATTTGTTTATGAATATTTTTATTGAATCTGTTATCATTATATTAAATAAATTGGATACTATATTCTAGTTAAAATAAATATTTATATGATGAAACCCAAATGAGGTCCTGGGAAACATTGGTCAAACCTAGTAATATTGTTTCAGTTTACAATGTCGTATAAAATTAAGTTTTCCTTTTACTTTTCTTCTGGAGAATTTCGGTATGATGGTATAATGGTGACATGATGTGTGGAAATCAAGTATTGGGATCACATATCTTCGTAGAAAGATCATATATAATTGTCCATTGATTTAGTAGTGTTTATATTATATTCATAAATTGTATGATTACAATTTTATAATAATGTTGAGTACTATTTTACCATTACAATATTTGAGATTTGGGTGCATTATGGAATCATGAATTGAAAAATAATGTAAAAACCACAATATATGTTCCCTAGAGTATATGGATCATTTATTTCATTTACAATGAATACTTGAAATCATATCCCAAAGGTATGAATAGATTATTAGTTTTGTTATATTATATAAAAATATGAATTGCAGATTTTATTTAAAAAACCTAAAATAAATAACAATATTTTATATCTGAAAATAAGTATAATATATTATAACTCCATGAATACAAGTAATAGTTATAATATTGGTGTCTTGGGGAATAGTTAACCTAATAATGGGTTGATCATATATTACTATTAAAGGAATGTTTATAGTAGAAGAAATCAAAGAATATATAAATCATGAATAAAATGGAACAAATAAATTATGATCAAATAAATCCATATAAATATTCACTCGTGATTAAAAGTTATAATATATTACAAAAAAATATCAAATAATCCCATTGAAATATTTAACAAATTTCCTAATAATTTATTCTATAATGCTGGACATATTAATCATACCATTGAGGCCTCCAGACAATACATTTTACATAAATGGATAAGACCTGGGCCAAATACCCAACATATTTTGTCTCATGAGATGTAATGATTCATAAATGGGACATATAATTCTAAGACCCATCCTTTAGTTGTTATTTCCAATAAATTCATAATTTAAAGTAATAACACAACTTAATCAACATGATATAATATTAAAAAACTATCCATATTAAAAGAACTAGCAGTTGAAACGTACAAACTTTACCTAGTCAACCAGATCATAAGCTACACTTATAGAGATGGTGGATGGTATAAATAATATATATCCTAAATAAATCATAAGATTCAATATGGAATTTTCAAATAGTTGAATAATCATAAAAAATCTTACTTAGAATTTTTTTTTGGAAAAAATACCCCTTAAATTTTAAAATAACCTACTCAAAGTCAAAAAATATCTAAATTATAAGAGAAAAATATTTAATTTCAATAAAACATGGAAACATTTAAAATAAGAATCAACACATTAATCTTTATTTTATGAAGGTAATTATATTCATAAAATGTATGCTAAAAAAATGCATCCTTTAACATTTTTTCTACGAAAATTAATTATCCTCATTCAGAAAAAGATAAAAATATTCCAAAATAATTTATAAAAATTAAAACATGTGTAAAAAAATTGATTAATCACAAAATAAGACTAAAAACTTTTTGGAAAAAATTTTATATTTAAAAACGAAATGGGAAAAATACATTAGACTGAAATAAAACAATAAAACCTTTTAAATGTTTGAATCATTAGCAATCATAGATAATGATTTTATTCTAAAATAAACTCATAAAGCCTTTTAATTGTCTGAATCGAAACCTCATTGAAGATTAAATTTTATATGTATTTTTAATGATCTATAATTTTCATTAAATTCAATATATAACTAATTCATTGGTATTATATACACTATAAATAATAAATATGTGGTGAATAAGGCATACACCTCATAGAAATAAATGTCAAATTAGAAACCCTGAACTCTTGTATGACCAACTTCATAAGTACTTTTAAAATATTTTATAATAAATTCTTATTTTATTTTAATTATACCACAAATAATTATAAATACTTATAATATCATATATGATCAACTTATAGAATTTCTTTATATGTATACTAATAATTGTAAATTAAAATTATTTTTAAGAGTTAACTATCATTTATTCATGTAATATTTTCTTCTGTAGTATTGGGAAATGAATCTTGATAATTGGTATATTATATATAGTATGAAATTAATTATATTAGAATAATATGTTATATATATATATATATATGTATTTATATTCATTCATAAATTTTATATAGAGATAAATAATTTACATCATTCATAGAGATAATAGGTCATACCAAGAATGAATGACATTTTAATTCTCAAATAAATATACTGAAATAAATATAAAAAATATTTAATCATAAAAAACATATAATTACCATAAATAACATATATATAAATATATATACTTTAAATCTATCCATATTACCATCTAATTAAAATAGTATTGAAAATAAATCACATCACATTGTGGAGTTATGAGTACACATGTTCACATGAGAGACACAGTCATATTTTAGAATATGATAAGGATATTACAATTACACTAGAATAATTATTTCATAAATATCACATATCAAATTTAAACCAATCATAATAAAATTTATGAAATATAATTGTGGAAGATGAATTTTATTTCTCTACGGAGGTTGTAGTCAACACGAATGCATATATGATACATTAACTTCACACTAATTTGAAAGAGGATAGAAAATAGTGGTTCAATAATAAATATAAAATAATTATATTGTGGATAATAATTATTTATGGTGAATACTATATGGTAATATGTGGTAAATGATGAAATAAATTCATAGAGGTTTGGTATGATGATAAAATTTTATTCTATAAACATCCTTTAAATCCTTTTATATACATCACTAAAATGTTATATTAAGAATAAAAGAACCCCTAATATTTCTATTGGGTTGTTTGATAGAAAATTGGGAAGGTGACTGTTATGAAATATGGCATAATTCTGACCAAATAAGGGAATGTTGGGATGTCCTTTTATAAAGGAGGTAAGGGATACTTTTGAAATTTCATGAAATATTATAATATAATTTGGGTCTAACTCATGTCAAATATTTACATAAATAAATTGATTCAAACACAATTTTTATATTATGTTAATATAATTATATAATACAATTTATAATTTTTTATATTTCATTTTAGTCATTATAATTTTCTAACCCCTTTGTTAACCAATTTTAACCTTAATCGTGACAATAAGATTTTCAATTTAAAGTGTTATAACATTACTTATAGTGTTGTAATTGGAATATACACTTCAAAATGATGAAATTTATATCATTTATCATCATAATTTTCATATTTCATGTTTTTTATTATTCTTAAATAATTTGATAAAATATTGTCTTTCAGAAAATATTTTTAATTTCATTGTTCACACTATTAATTTAAATTTAAATTACAAACATATATATAATAGAAGAATTATAATATAAGATATTTAAAAAAAATTATTCATTATTATTAAAATTATAATTTATATTCCAACATAAATAATCTAAATTTATTATGTTTTTGTTTTTAAAATCATTTACTATGATTTTTATACTTATTTTAGGAGCACCACATTAGTGTTGTATAAGCATTTAAGGTAATTATATAGTAACTCAAAATTATAAATTAATTACTGTATTGGATATAATTTAATAGTAAAAAATCATTAGTATTAATTTTTATTATCCCAATGTGAATATATATTAAAATAAAAATCAACAGAGTGACATTTGGTATTTATCATTACCTAAAATAATATAAATCTAATTATCATTTATAATTTGTACAAAATTTACATATATTATTATTTATGAAATTTATTAAATAATTTATCCTATGAGATGATTTATGGGTATTTTTTGGTTGATTGTGATACCTTTTCTCATAGTTTTAATTAAGTAGTATCAATTTATCTTTATTGATGTGATAATATTTACAATAGTAACTATTCATAGTGGCCAAAATGAAAAGGGTGATATTTACCAAATTTGATTCTACTGATTCCAAATAGAGTGCCTATTTAACATGTATTAATAAATAAAGTTGTTTTGAGTAGATAAAATATAAATATATTTCTTGATTTGGTTACTCTAATTATTTTATTCCAATTCAACTACTATTTTATAATCTTAACATATAAATATTAATTGTTTTATAATTTATCTCAATACTCTTAATGATTAGTGATGCATGTTAGAAAGATATAAGATTATAATTATATTAATATAAATTTCCTATGTGTTATATTTCATCCCCATAAAATAATTTCTTCCAAAACATTTTTTATCTATATTAAAATGTTGAATCATCATTGAAAACAATCATTGTGAAAAGGGATAATAAAAATTCATTTAAAAATGGAATTTGGGAAATATAATGGTTACTAAAAATATCATATTTTCATGCTCATAGATTATGAGATCATTTATTTGATGTTAAAATATATACATGAAAGAGAAAATTAATATTCAAGGGATGATGTATAGTAATACAGAACATGGTATTGAGAACGTTAATGATAAAATAACTATAAATCATTCAAGTGTTAAAATACCATTAATTAATCAATAATGATAGTAAAATAATAATAGTTTTATTGTAAATTCCATTTCATAATGATGAGGTATTATTTTTTTATAATGATAGAGATCAAATGAAAAAAAAATACATTATTTCTTTCTATTTTGTAAGCACTATTTAATCCTTTGGGGTTTCTTCAATGAATTTTCACATCATCTATTGTACTATGAAATGAATATACATGATTATTTTTTCTTGCCTCACACAATAAATAATATTTTAATGGATCATAAAATAAATAAATGATTTAAATTTCATTATTAATTTGTCTAGTAAATTTAAAAAACAAAAAATAGTTAGTTCATCATTTCAAATATTGATACTTGTAATACATTAATCTCAAAAAAAACAAAAATAACCACATTAGATCAATATAATGGACTATATAGGTAATTAACCTTAACCCACCTCATGATTTTTTCCTACCAAAATCTAAAAAAATTGATATTTTTAATCACACATTTATCTATAGAAAACATAAGGTATCTCATTACATCCCATACCCAACTGGTGAAAACTTTCATAATATATTCTCCTAAATTATACTAATTAAATGAACCATCCTAAAAACTCAAAATAATTATTTAGAAACTAACAAAATCTTTATACAAAAAATTAAATTATTGAGTGTAGTATATATTCTATAAATCCGAAAATGAAATCTACATCATCAAATATGACCTAAATCAATTTTTCATCAAATCCCTAACCAATTATGATTTTTTCAATATTATCAAATTTAACTAATAAATATAAATCACATCTTTATCCAAACATAACATTGTTTAATCAAAATCAATTGTATAATAAGGGTTATAAGTCAATTAATCTTGTTTTATCTAAAATTATCCTCTCACCACAAAACAAAATATCTTAATTATTGTTAACATTCAACATATGTTTTCAAATACTTAATGAAAAACTAAGTCAGAGTAAATAATTCTATGTTTTATGGTTCATATAATCAAAATATCAATGGTATAACACATCTAAAATAGAATTCAAGAATCCTAAAACATATAAACTTAATTCCTATCACATTAGTGAAAGGAATGACATACATCTTTTATTGGTATAGAAGTTATAAGATTCATTTAGGAATTGACATGAATAATAATGTTGTTCTCCATGCATAATGCATTGAAATATAAATGGTACAATATGATTAAATTTGAAATCTCTCAGAGAACTCATCATTTCCCATATAAGTTAAATGTAAATGACTTTTTTTTCTACTTATAAAACATATTTTCATTTCATTAAGATAATTCATAGATTTAATCTCCCCACATACATAAAATTTAATAAATTGAATATGTATCCCTATATATTCATCATTAAAAATCATTTTCCCTTAATCAATATTTTAGGAATCTCGCCCATTTTGGGACTGTTAATCATATAATATGTAGTTGATTAGGTAGAATCAATATTTTTTTCCATCCATCACCCATTTAATTTAATTAGTCCAGAGGAAATTCATTCCATTATCTATCTCATTTATTATTAATATGATTACATCTAGATATATCCATTGAATAAAAATAATAACAATTATATGAGAAACTATAATCGTAGTGGGAAACCACATAATCCTGAAAATAATTTATAGTATATTCAGATTATGACACATTTTATTCAATCGAATACATCATATGATTAACCTATTCTACTCATTGTAATTTTCTATTATATTATATTATAATCATTTATAATAAAATTATGAGTTATCCCATTATTATCTATAGAGAAAAAATTTACACTTATGAATTTTTCATTCTATTATTCTGGGAAATCACAAACACATTGTTAAAATACATTATTGAGAAAATTTCATTTCCAATTTGTTTTTATATTGTTTTTGGTAGAAAACATATACTTTTTACATACATAATATTATTTATTAATTATTCATGAATATTAACTAACTTTATTTATTATGATTTTTATAATCTATACGAATCCGATATACATCATATTCACCATAATCATGATAGATATATGAATTTAAATCATATATTTCATATAAGAAAATTATACATATTTAGACCACTAATAACACAAATTAATATCAGAATGATACAAATAATTACTATTTTAATGAAATTTTTGTGTATGTATATCAGACATATCTAGTTTTAATTCTATATATGAAATACAAATTTCTCTCATAATAGAAAAACTCTTACACTATAATGGTGAAATTAAATACGATGATGGAAAATCTGTTGTTGAAGCTCAATTAAATTACTCGGTGTCTTAATCATTTGGAATTTTCATATAAATAAAATTTTAGTTAAGAGTATGAAAATTATTATAGTAGCTACAGTGACTATTGATTTCATTATGTGAGAAATTTTAATATTATAAACTGTGAATGACTTCTTCCTAGTCTTGTCTAATTGTTATAGATTATATTTCTATTAGGGGATCATTCTTAGGTTATCTCCTTAGGAATATTATTACCCTATATAAATCTATTGTAATCCATGATTATGATCAAGGGCATGAGTTTTAAAAGATAAAGAATCTGATCTTCTTAATCAAGGTTTTGTATGTATTTCAGGACCGATCCAATCTATCTGATCGAGGGATGTTAGGGATTTGTAGTGTGCTTGAATCCAATGTTCATATTGAGTGATTTTCTTGTTGGGGAAATATATACATTCATATAATTATAGAATATGGGAAACCTTTAGCTAAGGTTTGTGGATACCTTACTCTTATAATTAAAATATATTTATTCATTGTTATATATCTACAAGTCATTATAATTTTTTTATTTTTTTTTATTTTATACAATACTTTAATTCCACCATTATTATTTGTAATTGTTTTATCATAATGTTTTTGAATATGAGTTATGATAATATGATAATCAGTTCTTTTTTTAATCCAGTTTATTTTTTTAATAGAATATTATGAGATTACGGTTCTTTTACTCTGATATAATAATTTCTATATGGATTATTACCCAATTATTATCTTTATGATTATAATTGTTTCACTCTCACGTATCCAAATATTCCAGATTGATATACATTATAAATTGGATTTAGGGATAACTCTAAATCCAATATTCTTTACATATAGAGTATTGTGAATTATATTAGTTGAAACCCTCTTAAAATAATGTTGATCAAATCTAAAATTAACCCTAACTTGGAAATAATTCATCTAAAATATATTATTTTTATTCTAAAATCAACATATTTCATATTTATATATAATAATTGGTATCAGAGTAGGTTTCCACTACTAACATACCTTCTATATTTTTACTATCATTTCTATGGAAAGAGTGATAAATATTATTATAAATTTTTTGTTTTATATAAATTTATTATAAAAACTTGTTTGTGGAAAAGAATTTTTTTTAAAGATGTATGTAAATAATGTTTTATCCATTGATAATCTCAATATGAATAGACCACCAATTTTGTAAGTCCATTACCATGAATATTGGAGATAAAGAATGATGAATTTTTTGATCAACCTAGGATTTTGAATATTATGATTCTCACTAGGAATTATAAGATTCTTGATAAGGAATTTAATTATTTTTACAAATCAGGAATATAAATTGTATCAACTAAACTAAAATGTAAAAAAACATTGGCTTTCTCAATGACTAAAAGTTTCTATAGTCATATTTCATTATGTAAAGAATCTAATAGTATTTTGAGGAAGTTATAGGTTCTACATTTTGGTACCTAAATGGCCGTTGAAACTAGGAGAGCAATGGTAAGAGCTTACTATCAATCTTTTGAAAATTTTCCTGATGAATTTGTGGTCGAGATGCATCAAATATTTATAACTATCATAAATAGTTTATAATCATCTAGTGAAAAATTATTAAATTATAAAATCCTTGTGAAAAATATAATATATAGCATTCCTAATGAATGGGAGTGTTAGATGACAGTTATTGATGATACAATAAAGTTGAAAAAATCTTTCTCATGATGATCTTCTTGGAACTCTTAGGATGTATGATGGAATATTGAAAAAAGATTCTGAAAAATAGGATAATAAATTTGGTGGTTCTTCATTTTCTATAACATATACCTTATTTTCTAATGTCCATCCTATTAAAAGTGTAGTGAAATAGTATATAAAGAAAAAGGTTGTTATCCAATAAAACTCATGTTCATAAGAACATTCTAAAAATGAACTTGTTAATCTTAATCTAATTATGATCAAGATAGTTAGTAAGAAATATTTTTTTATCAGTATAATTAAGGTAACAAGTAATGAAGTGACAAGAATGATTTTGAAGTTACTTTTATCGAATTCATGCAATTTGGACATATTAGAATAGATTGTCCAAATCTATAAAGGAATGATATAAAAAAGAAATTATCATATGAATCTTAAAATATTTCATATGTCAAAATGAAATAATTTTCATAAAGATAATGATTCTTGGAGTGATAGTAGATGATATTCCTCATATGATCCTTCTAATAATAACAGTTCTTGATGGATGAATATTGATAGTATTTCAAGAGTACCTTAATAAAATAATTATCATTGTTTAAGGTATTAACTACTGAGAATCTTACAAAATTATTGTTAAATGCAATTTTTTATGAATATAATGTTTTAATAACCTCAAATGAAGAATATTTTTTAGCAGAAGAATATATGACACATGCTTATGATGAATTGTATCAATTTGTTAAACTCTCTAAAAATTAGAATTCAAAAGTAATCAAAAATACATTATAAGGAAAATTGAAGGACAATAACTTTTAAAAAATAAACATCAATCATGACTCATGATCTTGATAAAGAATATTTTTAATGATATGATATTTCTAATGATTTAGAAAAACTAATAATTGTTGAAAAATCATTATAAAAATATTTAGATAAACTCAATTACAAAAACATTACAAAAGAAGATAATAATGTATTTTTCAAACTAAATTCTATAACTCATTTATTAATGAAAATATTTTCAATGATTACTACATGTAAAGAAAAAATTTGACAAAAATTATATAAAATTATGACATTTTGGATTTAAATCATGAATTTGTTTTTTCACATAAAATATAAGTTTTTAGTAATAATTATTTTGGTCCTAAATATTTACCTTTTTTGAACCATTAAAAGTAGAGAACATTGTATAAATAATTATTCACTTAATACCGTTCATTATTTATGATTTCTCAAGGCCTATTTCTCAAAACACATTTGGATTCCTAAAATTGTATTTTCGGTCACAATATGACCCAATAAGGTTTTCCTTCAAAAAGTATAATGTTTATACTTTTATAAAAAAATAGAAAGTACCAAATAAGAATAATTTTTATATGAATCAAGGATGTTCCCATTATATGACTGCTAAAAAATACATTTTTTAAGAGAAAATTAAGATGAAATGTTGTAAGGGTATGTTTCGAGATAATCCACACGGAGATATTATCAGTAAAGGTAATTATATTCTTCTTGAAAGAGGCTTAATTTGAAATTTTTTATTTGTTTAAGGTTTAAATCACATCATTATATGAATAAGTCAATTATGTGATGAAGGTTACCATGTGAATTTTAGAATAGATAAATATGTGTACATAATTCTAAGGATGAATATATTCATTCTACCAATATTTATGAGAATATCTACAAACATAAATTAGAGGTCCTTAGGAGAGAAGACTTAACATGAAAAATTATTACAGAAAATAAATACTGGTTATGGAATAGAATATTATGATACAATAATCCTAGAATCCTTTGTATGATGACCTTGAAAACACGAGTTAAGGATCTACCCGAACATAGGTTTTATTCCTTAAAACCATTTAACCATTGTCCTAAATTTTTTAACATAATTCATGTTTTAAATCTATTATTAATATCTCAACTAATGATTCATTATAGTTAGTGCTCAAGTATTTGTTCAGTCCTACATAATCTTGGAGTATTGGTGAAAAATACTATGTATATATCTTGGTCGATTATTACTCTATATACAGATGTCTTTATTTTATCACAAAGAAAAATGGATCTTTTTTTATTTAAAATCATTTTTATCCAATATTAATAATTATGAAATAATTCCCTTAATAAATAATAACAGTGATCATGGTAGAGAATTTATAAATCCCATTTGAATCATTTTTTAGTATAAAATGTACTGATCATAACCATTCAACACCAACAATCCCTTAGAAAATTGGTTTTGTTTAATGAAGAAATGATATACATCATGATAAAAATATACATGTGGAGTAATGAATCCATTACCAAAAAAAATTTGGTCTAAAGATGTTATTACTATAAATTATACAATGAACCGTGTTTAAATTGTATATTTTCATAATAATAATATTTATGAGTTGTGGACTTGTTGAAATACAAAATCTTCTTAATTCAGTGTATTTAGATGCAATGTATTTATACTAAATATGTGATATAACACAAATAAATTTACACCCAAATCTTATTAATTTATTCTTTTTCTTATTCTACAACTTCTAAGAGAAATATATTTTTTAATAAAATTTTAATACTCTTAAAAAAATAGTTCATGTTATATTTGATGAAATAGTGACTTTTGTTTTAAAACAACCCCATGCGAAATCCTCATAGAATATGATTTCGAAAACTAATTTTCATCCTTCGTTAGAAAATTATTCTTATAATAAAAATACTCAAGTAATACATTCTAATGTATTTAAATAATAACATTGTCTACCTTAATTGATGAAATGATTTTTCAAAACCCATAAAATAAGTTATTTCTTTTGAATCTTCATAGTGATTGTATCATTGGTAATGTTGATCAACAAGTTATGACTAGAATTTCCATATGGAATGAAATATAACACCATGATTTTCATTCCCTACAAGAACCTAAGAATCATGATGATGGATTATGTAATGAGACTTGTATAATGTCTATGCATGATTAGATAAAATTATTTGGGTGGAGTAATGTATGGACATAGTTGAACGACCTCATGAAACATCAATAATAAAAACAAAATGGGTTTTTAGAAACAAATGTGCTGAAAAAAAAATAATTATTATTAATAAATAAACATTTATTTCAAAATGATGTCACCAAAACAAAGTTATAGACTATGAAGAAATATATGAACTGGTAGTTAGATTGGAAAAAATTCGTATTCATAGTTCATTGGAATGTGTGTTATGGATAAGAATCACTGCTTAAAGTAAGTTTCCATTGGATATATTTATGGAACCATAAACATCCAACCGTTAGTTATCCAAAAGGGACTTGCATTCCAAAGGTAGGCATTCATTATGTTTGAAATTATGATACATAAAAACATGTATTGGTCAAGAGGATGGGAGGTAATACTCATCACACCCTTCTGGGGGGAATTATTTCCTACTCTGAGACCCTCTGATATATTTGATATATTTTCATGAATCCTTACTAATTCTCTAACTATAAAATTGTTTTACCATGTCATTTCAAATAAATTATTAGCATGTGTGAATTTACAATCATTTGTATGTATTTTTCTTCTACGTTAATGAATACATATATATTTATTCGAGGTTCTCCATCAATGAAATCATATCATATACTATTTAGAGATTCTTTTAACCCGCATTATGATGATACCGGTTTTTCATCCACTTGATGGGGAACTTTGAAATTTATTATCATCTAGGGATACAATGGATTGTTTTTGTGTCGGGATCATACCCATAAATTAGAAACCAACATATCCTTGTGAAAGGAATCAGAACCCTCATAGTTCGGTGCAATGTAATGGGACACATTATACCGTTAAAGGTTATTTGGTAAGGACATAGACAAATAGTTTAATGTCATGTGGTAAGGACATATAAGGGAAAGGGACATAGACAAGGTTTGGTGTAGGGATTATGCATAACAATCCCAAGGAACATCGAAAGAGATTGGGTATCCTAGTTTGATTAGACCTGGTTGGGAATATGATCTTGAATGAATATGGTTGATATGAAGGGTTGGGTTTGAACCTCAGAGATGCTTCCTACATTTCCCATTTTGATTGGAATAAAAGCCTGCATGTTTCAATGAATCTCATATCATCTTATATTCCTTTGAAATAAATTAGTTTTGGCTTACATTCTGAAAAGCAATCATTGATTATATTGGGTTTTAATTTGGGGATTACTCAAAAAGGGGATTCCACTTCATGAATGAAATGAGATGGATCTCAGGCTTTATAAGGCTTCCTATATATCCCAATTATGGTGGGAATCATAATTCTCATAGTTCATTAAATGAGAGATTCTGTAAATGTTGTGATCCTTACAAATCACTAAGCCTTCATGAGTCATGATTGATGTGAGAAACAAAAGGATGAGAAATATTTAACAAACCAAATGGTCTCTCTATAATTGATGGTATAGGGAAGGAATATAGTGAAAAAATATTAGGTGACCGAGAAAGAGTATTAGGCGACAAACCATACCTCTTTTCTCTTTACATTAGGCAAGGGTTTAATATAAGGATAAAGTGAATGTAATGGATGTAAAGGGGAGAAATACTGAAACCACCTACTTGAAAGGCGTGAGGTTTAAACGATGATGGATGATCTAAAATTGTTCTTGGTAATAGAGAGAGAATTATAATTTGTTCAAAAGGAAAAGTAGGTGTAAACCGTACCTTCTCTATTAGTGATCGGATGCTCCGAGTCATAGAGGAATAATTTGGAGGAAAAAACCCAAACCTTAATTCTCCAGACTATTATCTCATGAACATTGTTCCTCAAAGAATGGTACCTGTGACTGTGGGTAAAAAAACCCATAGACACTACATGAAACCTAACCCCATTGAAAAAGAAATGTGGGAAACCATTTGCTGCAGATATACAAACCCAAATAGAAGACACATTGATGCGACTTTCCCAAATGTTTGATAAGTTATGATGTTTTCGTAGAGGATTCAAATTAGTCTCTTTTAGATAGCAGAACCAATGAAGGAAATACCCTTCCATGAGTTTCTCAAAAGTGGTATGGAAAGACGGTGTGTACACCTTATACAAAACTATGAAGTGTAGGTACCCCACATAGGTGTGCAATGTTGGTATCTCATGTAGTTGTGCTGCGTAGGTGTGCCAGGTAATCCTTAGTGATGACTGAAGAAAATGATTTAGTATTTGTAAACTAAGCCTATGAATGCATAAAATTGTGAAAGAAATTTAAAACATTCTTATCTTATCTCATTATCTCTTATGTCATGTTTTTAGAGATATAACTAAGAAAATTTGAGGGATCTACGAGAAAGAGCTATGCAATGAGAGATTTAGTAAAAATTTCAACCTTTTACATAGTCAAATGAGGTTCCCGAGGGTCCTTTTTATAGGTGAGGCTGAGGGATGATCGAAATCAATTTGTTGTCGTAGGTCGTCCGCACAGCCCTTCCACGTAGTTCCTCCGTGTAAGTGCATTGAATGTACCCTGACACACTGGTCTTCCACATAGGTCTATCACATTGGTCTGCCACATTGGTCATCTAATTTTTTTATTTCGTTTTAGTTCCTCATGAATCATCTTGAGACATTGAAATATGTAGTTTATATCTTTATAGTCTTTTTTGTTATTATGTAGTGTCAACCAAATGCCCCCTCGGGATTGGATATGATTAAAAATAGGGTTGAGACCTAAGGTAAAATGGTGGTAAAAATACTATGGAGTCATTTCTAAGCCATGCAGGTTTACCATGTATCTATTTAAAATAGTTATCTCATGTGTCTATTTATCTTAGTCATTCCACATGGGACTGACGATGTCTATAAATAGGTCGATTCCATTTCTATTTTTTCAATTGGGCTTTCATATTTTCTTCTCTCGTTGCATAGCTTGTCCGTCCAGCCTTTACACATAGCGCTCTCATATAGGATTCGTCAAATTTTATCATTGTACAACCATTTGAGTGACGGAGCTATGTGGAAGGAATTAATCTGTGAATTTATTCTAGGACTCTTTTAGAAGGACCAATACATATAACCTTGTTGAAAGACCTATGTGAATCATTTCCTTTGAATTTTATTTGGATTCCTTTATATTGAAATTTTAATTTTCTTACGTCAAAATTACAACATAAATGTGGGAAGTTGGTCATTGTTTTATAGTAATTGGGTCCCTTGATAACCTATACTAAGGAAGCTAAGGCTTATAAAAAATAGATGATATTGATCATTGGACTAGACAACTATGACGTTGTTGAGAAAAATATCCCTTGAATTTGTTATTTCATGATACCATACCAACATGAATACCCATGATGTAACCACATTCCCATGTACATGAATTTGATTTTACATGATTCCCACATTCCTTCAATTATGAAATATTTTCAAAAGAATAGGTTTCTCCAGTAATCTAATTGTCATTGCATGAATATTTCCACGAGGGGTGTTCTAGTTCATGGGGGAACAATCCCTATTGTATGCAACATAAATCAATGTGGTTGTACTCTTGATATGAAGGATCAATTTGTAGAGCCATGTGCATATTTATATGATTAAATATTTCATTCTTAAAAAATGGATCAATCTAATGGATAAAAGAAATACTATGATCTTCATTCCAGATAAGGTGTTAAACTTGAATGGATCTGGGCGTTTTGGGTATGCCGTACTTGTGTTTTATTCAATAAATTGCTATCATATGTTTACATTTATAATGATATCTGGATGGGACAAACTTATATTTATAAAAATTATTTCATTCCTAAATTTATATGCTGATGGAGTCCGTAGACGAATACCTTCAACCTGACACATGGTGAGGGTGGCATTAGTTTATGAGATATTTACCAAATAGTTGGGGGTCCCATTTTCAAGGAAATGTATGATGAGTTTATTCCCCATGTAACATAATGGGGTGATGATACCGTTAAAGAAAAACTGGATACTGAGTTATTTAAAATACAAATTAAATTTCGAATATACAAGAATGATATTAATGAAGAGTTTGGATGGAAGCCTTTTTAGATCCAACATAGAGAATATTACCACCTGTGCATGTCCTACTGTTATTCCTTTTGTATATAACAAAGGAATTTAAGGATAATATTAGAAAACATTAGATATTGGTTTCTAAAAGCTCTAGGGATATAAAGTCAAATATGATATTGATGAAAATGTATGCTTATCCAACATCCTTGCGATGTGGTTAAGAATTAACTTGCTTCGAGTCTGTGTTACCGAAGGTTGTGTAAGTCAAGGGACATTTTTTATTGCATCAAAATTGGTAGTGGAAAATTATATTTGGTTATGAATTCTTGTATTACTAATAATTTAAAATTCCTTCTAACATTTATATAATAGGAAGGATCCATTTAGGTTTGTAGTGCCATTTTAAGTGTTGTGGGGAAAGATTGAGACAAACTATTCATAATACTAAGTGTTGAATTTAGTTACAGTTCCTAATGGTTGATTTACCCCATTTTAACAGAATTTTTTTTGTATTCAACTTCAAAACATGACACCTTATGTAGTGCTAAGGGTATTAAATGCATCGATAGAATTCATCTTCTTTATTTTTGGTAACCCACCAACTGGAACATTTACTAATGACAGTAAGGAAAAAAATTATGAGATGAGGTCTAATGTGAAGGCATTTAGGGATACTGTATTATATACTATGATTGATGGTGAAATTATCTATGAGTCTTATATCCCATGTAGGTTTTATCTCTAATTCATATGTCTTCAACAATAATAAACATTTTCCCTCTTAAGTATGTTAGGTGTGAGAAACACCCAATTGTTGTGATAAAATTTTGGATTTTTATGTCTTTTAAGAGATCCAAATTATTAAATATGATACCTCTATTAGATGAATGAATCAGATTAGAAGATTGATATGCCAAATCATCGGCTTCTTCAAACTGTCAGGGGGATATGAAAAAAAATATCCGGTGGAGAAAACAAAGATTGTTCTGCATTGCAATCGTGGTATGAAGTCCAAAGACAAATATGATGAAAATGATTCATATTTTTCAGATCATTCAAAACATATTCATATAAGGGATAATAGGATGACTAGTTATAGGGAAACAATACCTCCAGCACCGAGGCGATCCAGACACCTCCATAAAAAACAGATTCCCATCCCATCTGTTGATATTTTTAAAGAATATGGGAGGCCAGAAGAGACCCACAATTAAGAAGGTATTGAGTTTTCTCCATATCCAACCATATAGAAACTGAATTATGTGTGAACTTCATCCTTTCAATTTTTGGAGATTTTAAACCATGAACTCAGGGATTCAGGGGAATTCCTTCAAAATGGCCTTTGAATACCAGATTTGTGTGACATTAAAGAAACATTTGATTTTCATCTAGATAAAAATGATGAAAATGTGTGAGAGTATATTGTAAAGATAGAGACCTTAATATATACAACTGTTGAAGAAATCCCCGCCTCAAAATGAGTATACCATATGAAAGAACTAGGGATACATGGTGGAGATACAATTAAACATGAGGAGGAATGAGACATTTTGGTTAATACTGAGAATGTATATTCCTTTTATTTTGTATCAATTATTCATTGACATTCACCATCACTAATCGTGATAAAATTAAATTGTTCATCAGGAAATTAGGGAAGAAACCTCGGGACATGTTATTGGGTCACCACGGTATGGACCTAAATGTTCTCTCATAAACACATTAATTGATACTCCCAAGTCTCTTGGACATTATCTAAGAGAAAGAATCATGAATGGGTAATGGTGAAAAAAAATCCTCTGCCATTACCTTAGGTTTCTCCTACCAAGAGGTCTGTTTCAATTACTCTATAATATTATGAATACAAACACCAAAGTAAAATTAGACTGGTCTAAAGAGAACATCGAAGATGTATGAATTTATAATGTCCATTGGAATTATAACTTGCTTGATAAACTATAGTAATCACATTAATATTCTCATAGGATCTGTATATCTCTCTACTCATAAGGGATCAATATTTAATCCCTCGTGACCGAAGAAAGAAACCCTAGTGGAAACAGAAGACCATGTCAAAGAATCTATTACCTTGATGGATAAGACATCAAAAGGGGAAACTATATATGGCCAAGATTCTATTTATAGAGAGAAAAGTCAAGGTAATTTTAAATAAATTTCTATTAAATACGAAATAATTTTATATTATTATTATATTCAACATATCTCAGATTAGTTTCCCTTAAGAATGGATCCTAAAATAATCAATCTTGATATTTATATCACTCCAGAAAGAAAGGAATAATGATCATGGGAAATCTGAAGTAGATATTGGTATTGATCCCAACATTGAAAGATCTGCTAATGTTGTACCAGTTGTATAAATTATGGAATAAAATTTCAGTGGTGCTAATTTGGGAATCAACCATAATTTTGTGCATACTTTAAATGGAGAGGATTCTATAACAATCCAATAGACATACATTGAAATGATGGAGTCCCTTAATCCAAAAAAATGATATTTACAGTTCCATTAAGGATTTTGGGGATTTAATGGGGAACAACAAGAGTTTATGCACTCATTACTGTATTTTCCATACACAATTGTTCTTTTTTTACAAGATATTTCACATCATTGATCAGCTTATATAGCTTTGTCAATATAAAATGCTGCAAATGACATTCAATAATGGTTCATTACACTCTATCTTTATTCTATTGAAGGTGGATAATTAATTACAAAGTAACCCATGTTGAGAGACATTATAGATCCTTCAATTATGAAAACATGGAAAACACAAGATAATTACCCAACTCAATAAACATCTACTAAAATTGTTGATTCTATGAATTATGGGGAGGAATATAACCAATCAGCTGACTTATTATAGGGTAAATGTTATCGGTTGTCTAGATCATGCTCTATATCTACCATTCTGTTGAAATAGACAGTGATCTTGATTCATCCTTTAGAATTATCAGAACCCACATCTAGATTAGAAGGTGATTATTTATTCTTGGCTCATACATTAGAAGAAGATGAATTATTCACTCTTCCAAGGGAAGCAGAACAATGAACGTCATTAAGTGATATATTTAAAACGTACATTCCCTCCCATAGTAGTGACTCGTATTTATATTTTGATATGAACTTTCTCATGGAATGGAACATAATAAAACGCAGAAACATATATGGAAAGTAATTTCTCTGAAACCTTTTGATGGGATAATGTCCCTTTTGGAAAACATTTAGCACTATTTTGTGTATTGTGATTTGGTGGATTTAATTATCACCCAGTATACAATGAATTGAATGATTCCATTTTTTGATAAGAGCAATAACATAATCTACAACAAGATATTGAAAGGGAAGATGACATGATAATATTAACATCACCAAAGTTATAGTATCCGAGGTAGAGGCCGACCATAGAATGAGGTCAATCAAAATAGGAAAACAAAATAAATATTCCACAAAAGTGTTGATATACCTTCAACATAAAATATAATTTGTTCACAAAAAAATTCAGGAAATTGACCTAAAAATTAGGAGAAACAATTTTTGAATGGATAACATCAATTTCAACTATCGTAGAAGCACATTATCAAGGTGAGGATGCTAAAGTATCTCAACTGTCTCACCTTCAATTGGTAGTTGATAGGGATCATGAGGCCATTCAACAAATGAAGAGTCATGATGAGTGTTTCTATGAACACATGACAGAGAGTCTCTATTCTGTCGATGTAACTATAACATTACATATAAATAAAATGATTTTGTTTCTCCAATCAAATATTTATTCAATCTTGATTTCTAGGATTTCAGTATAAAAGGTGTTGATGAAGATAATGTTAATTGGTTTATAACATCAATCCATTATGAAGATATACATAATAATAATAACAGGAATGGGGGTGTTCAGAATATTTTTATTATGTATATGGGCCTAATGAACATTGTTTGATTTATACTAGGGTTATATAGAAAAAAATCCCTGAAAAATTGAATCTTATAACTTTTTATTGATTAATATTACTTATAAATACTAAAATGTAAGTTTAGTGAGTTGAGACATGACTTTTGTTGAGTCTTCCCTTCACAGAATTTCAATCTGGTGAGTATCACGTTTCTTGTTATTGGCTGTTTATAGTGATGCATGACTAAATAAAAATTATAATGGTTATGGTCAAATAGATTTGACCCTTAATTATGAAATTACATCCCAAACAAGGGCCAATGGCTAGAAATTTCACTAATATTCTTTATAAATTCCAAGGGGAATTTTGAGTCATGATTACTTTGGTCACCAAATATAATACCTGAATTAACATTAATAGGTTCATTTCCATGAATGAGGTTACCATTATTTGAAGAACCTATTATGGGGTATATATAATGCAAGACCAATTAGTGAATATGCTATATAGCCAAATATTTACACCTTTTGAACGATATGACTTTTATGTATGAAATTTTTATACGATCCCTTTTGGGAACATACAGCATTGTCAGGAAATAGATCTCTAAAAAATTTAACATTTTCTTGGTTATAGAAAATTAATAATCATATTTTGGTGACACAAAACCACAATGGGTAGTTTTTTCAAGAAAATAGATTTTATGAATAAATGGACATTTATACAAAAATAGGTGATGAATGGGGAAACTACTTCTAATGAAATTTGGTGTATGATAAATGAATAAAATTTTTCAAAAATGGAGATTTCTAATAACATGATAAATTATTTTAAACTTATCAAGAAGGGAAATTATAATGTGTAGTTTTATGTCATGTAGTGAGGACATTATATTGTGTAGTTTTAAGCCATGCAATGAGATCATTATGCTATGTGGTTTTATGTCATGTAGTGAGTACATTGAACTGTGTAGTTTCATGTCATGCAGTGAGGACATTGATTGGTATTTATTAAAGGTATTTATCTTTGACTAAAGGCTTGATACTCTCCAATTTCATGAGAATTTGATTGGAAACACAATGACATATTCATGTATGGAAAAGAGGAATTGTAAAATGTTACTTAAGAATTTCTAGATCTAAAGAATGATATGGGAAAATGGATAAAGGAATTAGAAGAAATATTTTTTGAAGAAAAAAATTACCATTATATGACGAGCCTATTATGGAAGTTATATTATGTATGGCCGTCTATGGCATATGATGTATAGACAAATAGTGTACTCTTTTGATTGATAGGCATGTTATGTAGGAATCTTACGTAAGGACACATAGGGGCACACATTACATTTTCAGTTAAAATAATTATAAAGAAATTTACATTTTATTGCTAAAAGACGAAGAAAGTTTATGAGGATTTAGATTTTTTACTGCACAGATTTCAATTTTTGCGGAAAGGTACATGAATACAGAAAGAGTATTTCTTATCATTATTTCCAATGAGTCATAGGAATGCGATTTCTATTAAGGCCTAACCCAAACCTATGATGTATGGATTCGATATTTTTTGGTCATCCGAGTATGAACAAAATGGAAGAAATTGATTATATGTGGTCAAATAATCAACGGTTAAATCATAATTCATTGAACACATAGGGATAAAAACGTTTAAAACATGGTCTTGGAGACCTTCAGATCAAGAGAAATGTAATGGAACAAATATATAGGGTTGACATGCTTAAGATACATATTTATTCATATTGACATCAATGCTTGATAGGGACAAAAGACACATTAACCAAGAATGATGATAACATTATTTAAAAAACATATTAATGGGGTTGTATTATATAAGTCCAAATAGAGAATATGAAACTGAGCCAAATAGTAGTATCTTTTGATAGACATTACAATTATGTAATAAAAATATTCATGTATACCTAGGAGAACATACCTCCATGTCCGGAAAAAGAGTTCTCTAATATTAGAAACTCTCCCACAAAAAAACATAAGAAATATTATGAAGATCTAAAAATATATAAATATTAAGTATGTGAAATTCCAAAGAGGCTAATTTTAATTCAAATGAAAAATATTTTAATTAATATTGTTCATTATTTTGGAGTCTCTTAACAAAACACAACTCATATGTAAAATGAAATCATTTCTTTTTTTCTTGGTGGGATTTCCAATGAGAGGACCCAAAATGATGACTCCTACATAGATTGTTAATTATATATGGAAGAGAGATTAAAAAATTAATTCTATGGCTGGGACTTGAAGATTAATATTATTTACACTACATATCTCAGTGAGGTGATAATCAATCCATACCTAGTTCATTTGGTGATTTTTGTTTTAATGTCTTGTAAAAATGACATTATGTTGTGCAGTTTAGAGTCATGCAATGAGGAAATGATGTGATTCCAATGTAAATAAAAAGAATATTGCCACTGGACTAAGGGTTTAAAAAATACTGTCAATACGTATCTGATATGGATTAGAATCAATCAGCATATAATTATTCGAATCATTCCCTATGCATCTTTGATTCATACCTAGGGAAAAAAATTGGGTTTTTTATCGTGGATGGTCCCAATATTGGAGATCAATGCGTCTCTACATGTCACATTTAAATGATAATAAAATCAACGATTGTTCTTGAAAAAATAATTTCCCACACTAATTGAGTTTGATGTGATAAATATGGTAATTTAACACATTCTAGAAGATGACTGGTTATACGTAACACATAATATTTTATGAAGATCAAACCATGTATCTTGAAAGAGCACTCCATATAGATATGATTTATATATAGGAAGTGAAAAAAGAAATAAGTTTCCTTGTGATTCTGGTTGGAAAAAATATTTGAGATATATACGTCACTACATATCCCATTAAATATGTGAATAAACCCATAAATAGTTCTTGAAATGAGGTCTCTATGTAGATATAATTCAAACATAGGGTAAAATAGAACCCCTATTCATCTAAGGGGTAGAAATGATGTAATTAAAGATTGTGCACGAAAGGTCATAACATAAAAAATATGTTAATCATATAGTTTCACATCGTGTAATTTGGACAAATGTTAACATGTAGTTTAATATCACGGGACAAGGACAATTATTCTACAATAGCAGCAATTTCTTCTCCATCAATACAAGTGAAGAGGAATCCATTTATGCCTTGTTTATTGACAATCATCAGGTGATATGGGACATCATAATGAGTGAAATTGGACACTTGCATCAGAACAGTTCTTTCTCAACTCTATATGGTTGAAGTATACCATTTTGAAGGGATTCAATGATAGTTTTCATATATCATGTAGTGTAACAAAAAAAGTCATAATTAGGGATAATTTCATTAATTTCCATTGTTTTAGTTTGAACAAAAGGTGTAACCACCCAATGATGGAAAATACTGATGATTGTATAATCCCAATATGTATCTTCTAAGGTTGTCTGCATTTTCTAATGCATCGTCATTGTCATTTTGTGATTGTGGGACATAAAGAAATGAGGTCTCTAAGGGATATTCATACATTAACCCTCTGACAGAATCAGACAAAGTGACTAACTCTTCTTTTCTGATATCATAATACCTGTTGATTTTTTTGATAACCAACTCTGAATGATCTCTCACTTTCAGGTTGTTAACTTGTACCTAGAGAGAAAAATAGAGGCATGCAATGAGAACTTGATATTCTGCCTCATTATTGGTACTGCCTTTAGACAAAAAGAATGAATATTAAAAGACAACATTTTTGGGGAGATAAGTAAAATTCCTAAAAAATAATTGTTGAGATTTGAGTTTTCCATTCTCTTCCCAATTGGACTTTTAGAAGAAAATTCAATGTACATTTTCCATATTTGGGGAATATTTTGAATAGAGAAGACATCGTCCGCTTGTTTTTTAGTATTCATTTATGTACCTTATATAGATTGGTGCTCGTCAAGGAAATATGAAAAGGGTTGGACATTCATTTTTTTGGAGGCACAAACATGATATTGAAGTATTGCAAAATTACTTCCCATCATGCCAATAATCCTATAAGAATAGGACGTATGTGGATAAATTTTATTGGTTTACTATGAAATACCAAGTGGACCTTGTGATGTTGGAGGTAGTGACTCTATTTATGTACATTAAATAATAATGTTATGAATTACTTCTCGATACATGAATATAAAATATCTATGTCAATCAATGATTGAAGGATAATGTAAAGTCTATATTCATTCCAAGAAACAATATTTTGGTCCATGATAGAACCCAGTGTTCTCTCTAATGCTATAACATAATGAATACGTGGCCTTCCTACATTAGGTGGCATTAATACAGGTGACTCAAGAGCAATTTCTTGTGGGTATCAAATGTATCTTGGCAGTATTTATTCCATTGATAGGTATCTCCTATCTTCATTAAAATAGTGAAGTGCAGACAGTTTCTTTCCTAATAAGTGATAAAGCATTGACTATAGGCCAAGTTTCATTCAAGTCTTATTAATTCATTCAAATTTTAAGGAGGTGACATTCCAAGGATTTCATTTTCCTTTTCACGATCAACTTTGTTTCCACGATGGTCTTAAATGGTGTCGACAAATATGAGGTTACCCTGAAATCCATTTTCAATGGATTTATTTCCAAATTATTTTGTCAACGATTACTGAATATGGTCTCCAAATTTGTTAAGTGATAACAACATTGTCTGGATTTAACTATCAGATCATTCACATAACATTCGACAAGAATTCCTAAGATGGGTTTGAAGATATAGTTCATGAGACATTGATACGATCAACATTCATTCATTATGAAAAAGGGAATTTCCCAATAGCAAAACACACCTTGAGGGGATCTGAAGGCAATAGATTCACCATCCTCTAGGCCCATTCTATTTTTATTATACCCAAAGTAACTATTCATGGATAAGAGTGCTTTATATCCGGTTATTGCATCAATTAAATGTTATGCGGTCGGAACTAGACATTCATCATTGAGACAATTCTAGTTATGATATCTGAAATCAATGAAAAGTCTGATTTTCCCATTTTTCTTCTTTACAGAATAAATATTGGCCATCCATTTGGGATAGTTCACCTCCTTAAAAAATTTATCCTTGATAATCATGTCAACATCAGGTACAATTTTAGATGCCCGAGTTGGGTGTGTTCTTCTTGCTACCTACTTGAATCATCAATGCTCTTCCAGAAAATCCACAGGATGAGTGGCCACATCAGGATTAAGGATTATCATTTATATATTGTTCGAAGAAAATATATCTCATTTTATCTTTATAAATTATGTATATATCTCCTTTCTATAAAAATTAAGGCTATACTAATTAGAGTGGGGCATGGATCTTCTTTTTTACCCAAGTTTATTTCTCTGAGCTCGTCCATAGTGGTGGAAACTCTTTCCTCAAATGTTGGTGGAGCTTCCTTGAGATCTTCATCTTCATCATCCTTATATGTCACTTATTATATTTTGAATTACATAATAGGTAATGAAGGAAAAATTTTGGATCTATAGGAGGAGTCAATATTTGAACATCTTGAAGAAGATGTAACCATTCTTGACCCTACTTATAATGAATGTTCATCCTGAAGCATTGAAGAGGAGATGAGGGTTTGGGAATAAATATACCATTATTCCACTAGTCTTGTAACAACTTCTTCTATCCTGACTGATGAAGTAGAGACTTGATAATGTTTAGTGGATTAATTGATGACATATCCATTTATGCTTTCACCACTAAAATTTAAATCAACAATTTCTCCCATGATTTTGGGCACTATTTCCACAATTCACATTATAGAATTCACTGGTTGAGTGATTGTATTTTGGTTTATCCATTCCATTTGATTTATAGGAAACACAGAATCAAAACATAGATGTTTTAATGGGTTAGTTGGGATCTTTTACAGGACATTTAGATTATTGATTCAGGTTACCTCTTTTTTTATAAACCTTGTTCCCTTTATGTGATATAAATAGTCCATAATATACTGAGATTCAAATGTTTTGAATGGATTTTTTCACCGTACAATTTCCCATTTAAATAATTGATGAAATACATCAGAAATTAGTAATATAATGAAGGAATTGATGCATGTTGATATTTCCAAGGTCTTCCAAGCATATTTTTCAAGCCTATATCCTAACATACAACCATAAAATTAAAATTAGAAACATGATCTCTAAACTATGTTCTATGTTTAATCTCACGTAGAGGTTCTTGTTCACTCTTTTCAAAACCTTTAATCATTAATGTGGAAGAAGATAAGTTGGATTTAGTAAGGTCCAATTGAAGAAGTGTGTGGATGGATTGAGGTTGACTTTTGACCCATTATAAATGAAGACTCATCAGATGTCTATAGAATTAACCCTTCCAAATATATACAACGGCCTCATGTGTCCATGTACAACAACATATTCATATTCAACTATAAAATATATGAATGTATGACATTATATAGGATCAATCTATATAGTGTAAACCTCGGCATTAACAACCTTGGTTTAAAACACTTGAGGACATGAAAAAGCATCAATAAGGGCATCTCGAAGGTCATATAAGTAATTTAAGGCATAAAATATTAAAATCATTATTGGTACATAGGATAAAAATTTTAAAACATCGTAATTTTGTTCCAGTGGTCTGAATTTCCAGCAAGGAGATGTGTTTATTCGGGTTACTTTGAAGTTGATGCTATTGATGTAGATGTACCTTGTTTCGGGGAATAAGGTAGAAATACATCTGACATTGGTAAGTTATATTTACTGATACTATCTATTTTCATAGATAATGATGGGGTAACCACTAATCAGTCTTCTAAAGTAATCATGTTAGGACCGATCTTCTCATATGTGGGAGAACATCCATGTTCTTACTGAGCCTACTAAAAGGATCTCCCATGAGTTTCAGCCACATATACGGTTTGAATAGGGGTAGTGTTAAAGTAGTAGTTTCGTGCTATCAAATTATTCACATGTATCCTCGACGATGGATTATTCCTTTAATTAATTAGTTGGGTATAAGTAATTTAGGTTCATCATAACCAGGATCATCATTTTCATAGGGGTACATTAAGTGGATAATATTAACATAAACAAATATCCAATCATCATTTGATTATGATTCTGCATGATGGGATGGTTCTGGATGTTCTGTTTGGTAGGGAGATATTTGTTCTTCTGAAACATATGAAATGACATCTATCAATGTCATGGATGATATTGGACTTGACACGAGATCATTCTCTTATGACTTCTCTAAATATTTTTGATAACGTTGTGTCTTTATGGAATGACCATTAGAGGAGTGATCTTTTGATGAAGGTGTCTTTTCTGTGGAAGATGTGAAAGAAGACACAATCTGATATTTAAACTATGTTCCTAAAATATCATGGGTTCGGTTGATCATTGTTATGATCATTTAATCATCATACATCTACACATTTTTTCATTCGAACTTTTTCCATGTCCCTTCTGTTTTGGATCAATAGCAATAACACATGCTACATGGGTTGATGAACTTTTAAATTTAACTTGTCTAGAGACTACAATATTTTATAGGATTTATTTTAAGATAAAACACTACAGAATCGGATGTCACAACATTTGGTGAAAGGGAAAATAATTTGGATCATCTTCAACTACTTATTTTTTCAGTTTCTTTGGTAATGGAAACTGAACCAAATTTTTATCCAATGCGGAAATGAAATAAATAGGAACATGATCATTCCAAAAGGAATAATCTTTGTTATTAAATGCCTCAAATTGAATTTTCATTTGATATTTTTTATCATCATGATGAGATGTTCATTATCGTTAATTCTCAAGAGGGTGAGCTCATCGGTATGATGAAGGTTTTGATATAGAAACATGTATAGGTGCTGGTTTTAATTTGACAATAGTAGCATCTACTTTCCATGTTCTCCTTATCAGAGATGATGGGATTACATAGTATTTAGCTTTATTTTCCATAATGGAATCCTCCAGTTTTTGTGATCTTAATGTATGGTCTTGAAACCCTCCCGTGTATTTCACAAGGATCAGTTGTGTGCGAAACTCATCACACAAATATTTCACACAAATTGGATGCAAATATTTTTGATGGATTTCTAGATTTATGGAATATGTTAATCTTTTATATTGAGAAATGAAATATGAAACACTTTCATATTCTATATGTTTGAATTTTTTATATCAATTACTATTTTCTTTAGAAACATTGAGTGGAATTCAATAAGGAATATCTAACATAGGTCTTCCCATCTAGTAATTGATCTAGACTACAAACTTGTATACCAGAAAATGGTTGGCCCTTGTAATGATTGCATAAAGCATCTAAGTATTACTACTTCTTTTTGTTGAGTGGTCCCCATCATGGGTTCACAATGAGAAACAATATGTCTTATTTGCTGCACCAGATCTATCAAAACATTAGAGATTTGAAATATAGTATTAAAAATATTTTTTGTGGGAGGAATTGGATCCACCCATTCGGGGTAAGCTTTCTTTTATCAAAATACTTATGCTCTTCATTCTTCCATAGCATCCAATCGAGATTTTAATGCCTCAATTTTATTCATAATAATTTGCAGAATATTTGGATAAGATGTGACCTGTACATGTACAACAACTAGAGTTTTAACCATTGAAATGAATGAAAAAAACCACTGGTGGTTGTGAAACTGGTATTTTTCTTGGATATCCTATGGTGAAACACCTATATGGATGAGTTTGATCCTTATATATATGTGTACCCAATGGAGAGAATTAATTATTATCATCTATAATTTCCAAAAACCCTCATTTCTATGGAGGTTTAATAGGTTGTGATAGTTGAGGATCTTCTTAGGAATCATGTCCTGCATAAATGCCGCTTCAATGTAACTTTGTGTTAAGTCTTTTTAACTACTTCAACTCCCCCTAATCCTAGGAAAATCATTCCTCATTTTAAAAGGATTGACCATCTCCATTAGAAATGTGAGTCATAATCTGACATTTACCATTTCCTTTATTATATTCCTTTCTGAGGGGTATGAGTTGGTTACTTTAAAGAATTCATAGATTCTGGGTAAACCTATGATTTCGAGAATGAAAACCTTCCTAATTTTCGTCATTTTGTGATATGTTATGGACAAGATCTCCCTATTATAATTACCCTAAACTAAAATCATTCTATGGAGGATCTTATGAAATGTTATTAATGACATTTAGTAATGTATAATGTATTGATGGAATTCTGTCAATATCCTGGTAAGATTTCATATTTTTGTATCTCTCATGAGAATTTTTCTCCTATATGGTGAATTCCTAGGAACTATTTGAAGGACAGTAACTGAAATGGAATATGTGGATAGTTCAGTTGTGCATTCACATTGTGCCGTCATTCCTAATTGGGGTAAAACTAACTTCTGTTGGGGAGGGTATTATAGATGTGAAAATCCCCATACCTATAGGTTGGGGTTGTTAATTCTCTTCTTCCTCAAACCATTGAACATTGTTTATTCAATTTGAAGGATGAATCAAATAATCCTCCATCCATATTGGCTAGGGTGCCTCTTGAACTTCAATAGATGAGTTTCACGCTACTAATATTTTGATTTTGTGAATTCCAGTCTAAAAATTTGGTGTGTTCATGATTTTATAAAGACTTAAATCAACTTTTTTGGACGACCGTTGTGCTATTTTAGATATTTTCACCATCTTATGACAGACATCATCTATGTGGGAGTCCTACATAATGTACTAAGATAGATGATGTAATAGTTTCTCAACGTATTTCAATATTTGTTTTCGACTCTGATGAGAGCTAGTTTAGGCATGATTGTGAAATGTGTCTTTGACGACACACAAAATATATTGATTATAGACATTCATGAGACATAACATTGCATGAGACAACTTTTGGCGGCATTACAGATTTTGTAACATAGTGAAATGAAATGATATGTGTGCACCCCATCCTCTGATACAAACACAAAATGGTGTATCATAAATTAACTGATATATCCTTTTTAGTTCATCGTGACATGCACGCTGAATGTTTACCTTTTCCTTCAAAACCATTGGATTTTGGGAAAATAAGAAATATGCCATGTATATTAGGCATTTCAACCCTTATATTGCCTTTTAATGACATCGATATTCATCATATGGTAATACTTTCGTTCTCAAAGGATGAAGAGTCATCAATATGTTGAGGCGGATATCATGAATGAAATATTCTGCCAACAATTCTGAAATTTTGTATTTAGAGGATTCCAATGGAAAAAACATGACAAGTAATTCACCATTAACCAATTGTTTTCACACAATCAATATATCTTCATAATAAATTTCTTGGGGTTCCTCCACTTGGTTCGACCAGAGTGGACGACTATCGATTATTTTATTACAAGAAATGTAATATGGTTTTTTACACTACTATATAAATATGAAAATGACCCATATGTGGTTTGGATAATGAGTTTCACCGTAGGAAGTCTTTTGGTTGAGAAATTATTTCACCTATTAGTGATAGGGCCTCAGATATTACTGACCTTATGTTGGAATGTTCCTCGAGATAATAGGAATTTTTCATTACTATATGTTCAATTAAAGAATTATTATGATAATGTGAAACATTACTCCAGATAGAACTTTTATAGTGAATGAAATAATGGGAAGGACCACCATGGTTTATTATAGTAAGGGATAAATCATCATTCTACATGGTCTTCTAGAAACATAGAGGGTTGTCGTGGCTCTCATCCGGAGACAGGCTCTCTATTTTACCAAATTCTCATTAATCAATAATTTATGATGAAGCGTCTAACTAGGAACATTGTAATTACTAATAATACTCCAATAATTTTTTATATTGGAGAGTAGGATATTAAGTTGAAATAATTAAATGTCTGGGGGCTTCATGAACTCCTGCATTTAGAGAAGCCAGATCACAGATTGGCTCTTGATATTCCAACTGTGTTTGGTGAATCTTTCTTCTTATATAATCTTTTACAAGTATATGGGGCCACATGCTAGAAGAAGTGGTTATCATGGGAAGGTGTATTTGTCTACCTTTGTGTAGTCATAAAAATAGGCTGATTATCTCCAATTAGAAAGGGTATATATTCCCGTTCTGGTTTCCCCTGTGATATGGGGGAGTATTCCCCATAACCCTCATGGACTGGAACAAAGGTGTGTATCTAATCTAGGATGGAATTATTGTTAGTCATACTATGTGTGGGGATAGGATTATGTGTATGTTTCCATGGTACTTATAATTTTACCATAATTAACTTTTGGCATTCTTCCAGAATATAGGTATAATTTTTTTTCTTCATTATCAACATTGCTAAAATGTGTTTGGTGACTTCAGTGACCTGAACGAGAATATATGTTCATTTTTTATTTGGAGTAGCTGTATCTGAATGATCCTACCCTTATTTTCCTATCAGTGGGTACTAACAGTAATCATGAATGGGGGCAGATAATTGTGTCTCCCCGGGTTTTCTGTCAGAGAATTCTGACTGACTTTTCCAGGTGCTACCAAACAAGGGTATTGGTGGTCATGATTAATGCTGGATGTTATATGTGCCTATTGACTATTTAACTCCTAGCATAGTTGATGGAATTATTTCAATGCTAACATAAGATATTGTTGGTAGAATAGGTTAGTGTATGTAGGTGTAAGTTTTTTCTTAATAATTTCTACCAAATTTGATTAGAGGGCATCCTTGAATATTATCAGATGAGCCTTCTGACTGGCTGATATTTTGTAAATAGGTTTATGTGCATGTTCAAGGTACTACATGAAATTTAACTAGTGGGATAGGTGGGTCAGTGTGAGATGAGTTTTCTAGACAATATAATTGGGACAGACTGGTGTCTGTTCTGATTCGTTGTGTTCCATCAAGCTAGGATAACAGAATTTTATCAAGGGGGAGGTAAGAACCCACTCCCTATTGGTCAGACGTTGACCCCAAGGGTTTGTCATGTGTTCCTGGGTCAAAGGGACCTAGTCCAAACAACCAATGGAAATAGCCCCATCATGTTGGGGGTTCACTAACATGTGATTTTTATGATGGTAATTGTTGGTGGAATCCCTTAGGAAGGAACCTTGCAGTAATGAGTTGAGTCCACAACTGGCCTCTGTATCCACCTCACTGTAGTATGGGAGGGACTTATTATTGAGTTTTAGTGATAAGGACCCAAAAATGGTTGAAGACAGTTGTTCGCACGATCTGCTTCTTGACCACTATTCACCACTGACTGGATGATCGTGGGATGTTGTTAACTTGGAGAGGCAGTTAGGCATCCATCATGGATGGGACAGTTCCTGGTTGATAGTATTCTTGTACCAGTACATGTTGACCTAGCATTAAATATGTATAGTTAGTAATGATGTCCTTCCAATGGATGAAGATCCAGTTTGAGTAGCGTCTGCGTCACAAACGGGTGAAAACATGAAGGAGGCCATTTGGTGTGATGGGAGTTCTGAGAAAAAAAAAGAAAAAAATTAAATCCATTAAAGAAATATCTTTTAGATTGACATATCCATGATTGATTCCTTTGTCTATCCTTCTTTTATTAATTGGATGATGACTAATAGATTGGAAACACCATTAACTTGGTTAAGGATTCACATAGGATTAACCATCATTGTTTCATAGTTCCTTGAGATGTGTGTTCTGATTAGGAATCACAACTTCAAGGTAGTTTCAATTGGATTTATTTATGGAACTAAAAACATACAACAATTATTTATCCAAATGGGACCTACATTCAAAAGGTATGTGTTCGTTAAGATTGAACATATGATGTTTAAGATCATGCCTTGATTGAGAGGATGTGATTTCATGCTAATCACACCATTTTTGGAAAATTATTGCCTGCCACTAGACACTCTTATATATTTTAGATATTTTCCGGAATCCTTATTAATTTATCATGTATTACTTAGGTTTACATTTTAATTTTCAATCAATTATTATCATATGTGAATTTTTGAATCATCTATTTTTATTCGAGGTTCTTCATTAATAGAGACATCCATATGTATTCTAGGTTCTCCTTCAATGGTATCATTTTATATATTATTAATGATTCTTTTAACAATTGTTATAATGATACTAGCTTTTAATCCACTCTTTTTTACACTCAAGTATTAATTGACATCATTGGAGATGAAGGGTTTTTTTTGATGATTGGATCATACCAATGAATGGGATACATACATATCACTGTGAAAGGAATCAGAACCATGGTAGCTCAGTGATTCTTAATAGAACACATCATACCTTTTAAGGTCGTGTGATAAGGACTTAGCCATAAAGTATAATTTCATGAGGTAAGTAAATCTATGAAAAAGGTTATTAGTCAATGTTAAGTGTGGGAATCATTCCTATACAACCCAAGGAACATGGAATGAATATGGATTTTCAAGTTTGATTAGAGACTTTTGGGAATATGGCCCAGGAAGAACTATGTTAATATGAATTGTTGTGTTTTAACCTTATATAGGCTTCCATTGTATCCAATTTGGATAGGACTCAAAGACCACATAGTTCGATGACTCTCATAGGTGAGTACAGTTTTTTTTAGAGAAATTAGTTTATTCTTACTTCATATAAAGGATGACATGATACATGAGGGTTTTAATTTGGGGCTTAATCTTAAAGAGGATTCCCATTGAAGAATTAAATGAGATGGTGATATGTCCTTAATAAATCATCCGACATATCCAGATTTTGGTGGGAATCAATGTTTTTATAGTTCATTTAATGAAATATATTTGAGGATGTTGGGATCATCACAAATATCTTATCCCACATGATTCATTATCAATTTCATAATCAAGAAGTTGTAAATGATTCAACAAACCATATGGTCCCTCTTACACTAATGGGAGAGGGAGGGATTATGTTGAAATTTTTTTAAGCAATTGGGGAAGAGGGCGAGGTGAAGAACCTTCCGTCTATTCTATTTACATTAGAAAAGGTTCTAATGTAAGGAAGAAGTTGTTGTGAATTAAGTAGAGAGTTTCAACGTTGAAACCTCATACTTTAATTGTTAGGGTCTAACACAATGATGGATGCCCTAAAATTTACCTTGGTAGGGGAGAGATACTTATCATTTAAAAAAAGGAAAAGTATGTGTGAAATAAACCTTCCTTACCAGAGACTGAAGGCTCTGGTTCTTAGAGAAAAAAGGGGAGGATAGAACCCAAAACCTAATTCCCTAGACCTGGATATCACCAAAATTGTTACTAGTAGAAAGTTCTATATGACTGTGAATATAAAAAACCAAATATAATCCCCAATAATGTGCAATTCCAAAAGGGTTGATAAGTGAGGAGGTTTTGGAGGAGGCTTCAACTTAGTCACATTCAGATAAGGGAACCAAAGAAGAAAATTCACTTCAATGAGTAGATTTAAAGAGGGATTACAAGAACATACGTAGGCCCTGTGCATAGCTATGTAGTGTTGGTTCCCCATGTATGTGTTCCGTGTAAGTACAACACATAGGGAACCAAAGTGATGAATCCAAAAAATTATTTCACATAGGGAACCAAAACTATAAAAGCATAAAACCATGAAAAACTTTCAAACATGCTTATCCCATCTAATTAAATCTTCTATTATGTTTTAAGAGTGCTACCTCAGACAATTTCATGGATCTGGACGAAAGATCTGTGCAATGGGAACTTTAAGAATTCTTTCAACTTTATCAGTTTTCAAATGAGGAGCCCAAGGGTCATATTTATATGTGAGGAGAGGTTTTGGTCAAAAAAAAAATTTCAGTGTAGGTTGGTCACATAGCCCTACACCATTGTTCCTGCACGCAGGTGTACAGAAAGTATCCTGACACTTAGGTGTACCATGTAGGTCTACTACATAGGTCCGTCATGTAGTTCCTCTGAAACATTTCTTTCATGTTAGTTACTCAAGCTATATCTTGATACTTTGACTTATTTAAGGGAATCTTCAATGTCTTTTTGTCTTACCAAGGAAATATTCATTTACATAAAACTTTGATTTCAAACATATTAAAATATATGTGAGGTGTTCTATTGTCAATATATTAGTTCAGGAAGAATTTTATACAGAACAACCCATTGGTTTTGAAAAAAGCTTCATGAATACATTTATAATAATAAACACACATTATAGAGACATAAAAAATCCCTAGAAGCATGGTTCAATTGGTTAAATGTTTTTTCTTAAAAAAACATTTAATGGAGCTGCAGATACTACACCTATTATGAAATAAGTTATCAAAAAAATTATTGTTTAAATATATTTTTATTATAGTATATAACAATCATCTCAAAATAAATTAATAGATTACATTATTGTTCTAATAAAATATGAATTCAATATGATTATGATCTATGAGTTAAAATTTGTTATCTTTTAAATTTACCAAAAATTTAAAAGTTATATATATATATATATATACATAAGTATATAAATTAACTTTTTAAATATTATGGATGTGAAAACACAAAATGAATTATTACTCCCATCAATACCTCAAATAAACTTTATCTTGTTAATGTTAATAAACCAGTTGACCATACAAAATTGTATTATGGTAGGAAGTTTAGTATACATAACTACACATCAACAGGAATTAATTTCTTATGTATGAAAATTTGAAATATATAATGATAATCCAGTAGAATCAAATATAAAATCATTAAAAATATTTTTTCATTATCTTATGGAAACTATGGATTAAATTTTTTATATTCAAATGTAAAATTTTTTGATCTATTTTTTCGTATGCTAACTATTTTTGTTGTATAATGTATAATAAATGATTTTTGGAAAGAAGTAATTTAGTAGGAGATACATTTATTTCTTGGTTTTGTAATAAACAACACTCGATTTCATTTTCCACTACTGAATATGTATATATAACTGTTGGAAATTGTTATGCCAAAGTGTTGTGGATGAAACACACACTCAAATAATATGGCATTAGTTTGTCTAAAACTCAAACAAAATGTGATAGTACTAGTTCCATTTCCATAAGTAAAAACCATGCAGATCAACCTCAGGAAAAAAACATATATATATGAAATCACTTTCTTAGGTATTACACAATTTAAAAGAAATATCATTTTAAAATTCATAAGAACTGAAGAAAAACATTGTAATATTTTTAAAATACAATTACCTTTTTATATATTTGAATATAAAAAAAATAATGGAATGATCAAGGTAAAATAATCATTCATATCTAATTCATGTTTACTCATCTCATTACATTAACTTAATCCTTTTAACATGAGAGTACATTTCTTTTAGTATTTAAAAATTTTAGTTTTTATAAAAACATTATCTTATTATGTTTTCAAGACTCATATTAGAGTAAAAAAAATTTGGATTCAATAATCTTAAAAGGATAATCATACATAAAAATATTTATAAAAAAATTGGACTCATGTTTTCTTAAAATTTTAGGAATCATAAAATTTTTTATAATAATTTTTATACATATCGTAGAATGTTATTTGTCTCAAAAATAATATATTATTTCATTGAAAACATCAATATTTTTTAAAAGATCATATTCATTTTTTTACACTATCTCAATCCAAATAGTTTACAAAATTTAAGAATAAAGTGTTTCTCAAAATGATGAAATATTCCAACTCTAAAAGGTATTGTTCCAATATTTTACAGTTTATACCATTACATTACAATTATTTATTATTTTTTTCATTACATATTCTTTTAGATTTATTAAATATTTTTTTTAAAAAATTTTAAATTCACTCTCTATTAATTTTGTAATTATTTTAAACCTCATGATTTAGAAAAATTCATAAAATAGTCATCCAATGTTTTTCACCCATCAAATCATAAGACTCTACACCAAAACTATTAGATTTTCCTATAATTTTTCATGAAACTCTTTTTGAAAATATAAAGGGGGAACCCCCATGTCCCACATCATAAATTTCAATCTCATTGTGTCAAAGTGCGTCTACATTCCAAAGCCTATAGTCCAAAAATGGTTCCCTAGTTATAAGATCTAGGTTTTTTCTTCATCACAATGCCACTAGCTTTGGATTTTGATGAGTGGTTAATATTAAGAGAAATGTTAGTTGAGTAATATTATTACTATAATTATGATTCTGTCATAAATAATTAAATTGAAGTTTATGTATTTGAATGTTTAACTGTTGAAAATTTCAATGTTGGTAAAAAATTATTATATATTGGTATCATCTGATAAATTTATATTTCAGTGATGTTTTTTTGAAGATAATGGAAAAAATATTTATTTCACATTTTATAGCATAGATTATCAAATGAAATATCGAATATAATAATTTTCTAATTTAATATCATCAGATATAGTGGCCTTATATACTTATCATAAGATGCATAATAGTCTAGGTTCATTTAATAAGAATAAAGTAGAGAATTTATTTTTTGATCATTATGAAAAGGTTCGGAAACTTACTCATAACACTCAAAATAATAGATTAATTACATTGTGGATGGGTGTTTTCTTAACATTGAGAATAGGGGATCATGATAACATAAAATTGATTGATGACTTGATTGTGTTTTTTAGTGAATTGGATAAAGATAAATCTTATGGTATACAACCACTATGGTTAATTATTATATTCCCTCTATCAAAAAAAGGAAAATTTTAATTTGCATGAAGAATTTGTACCTGAAAAAGAAAAAAAACAATCAGAATTAGTACCAGTTGACAAAATTTATTCATGGATAGAATCATTTATAGAAAATGAGTTCATTATGATACTAGAATAATGTCGCACATGTATTGATGTTTTATATAAATCGAGTGACTTTTTTTAAGAATAAAGTGAATATAATTTATATATTATAGAAGAATTTATTCCAAATGTTGAATATGAAGAATATAAATATGATGAGAATGAAGATGAGGACAATTAAATAAATGAAAATGATGAAGATTATTATTCCGTTAAATTTACATTGAGAAAATCGTAGGCATCAGCACTGCATTTACCCTAAAAAACTAATAAAAAATACACATTTAAAATTTTAAAGAATGAAAATTCATCAATGAAAGAACCCAATTTAATCTCACAAAGTTTAGAAAGATCAGAATTCATATGTATAAGGTGAAAATCCTAATAAAAATGTTGTGGAAATAAATTTTTTTTTAGGAAATCAATTCAATGAAAAACATGAATAATAAGTTGTAAATAAGGATAAATTGAAACACAAAATTAGGGAGGTTTGACCATATCATCCTCAAATCCTTGAAATTGAAGCATCTGATTGAGTGAATATGATTAAAATAAATGTTGTTGATTAACACATTCAATAATTTCATGTAATTTATGGTGTCACACTTTGTATCCCATTATTAGAATCTTTAATTTATTTGATTCAATAAAATAGAATTCAAAAATCAGAGTCATTCAAATGTTTGATAGATACCGATATTCAAAATAAGGCAGATATTATAACCTTCAAGAAATAACTAAATATAATAAAAATGATAGTAATTATTTGATGAAATGGTCATACAATTCTTATTATGATCTCTAAATTCATGATGAATATTTTTTATACTTGAATAGTATGATGACAGAATCTATAAAAGTTTTCAATGAGTTGTCCAAATTTATGTTATCTGGAGTGAAATTTGTTGTGTAGTTAACTAATAATATTGAAATCTAGACCTAAGATGTTGAAGAGATAAATGGTCATATGGAATAAATTAAGGAAATAATTTAATGATAGAATGTTTATGAAGAGGAAATCATCAATCTGTCAAATGGTAATGAACAACTATTATAGAAAACTCGTTCCCAGGATTCTGTTATATCAACGTTTGAGGAACAAATTAAAAATATAAAATTTTTTAAGACCATTCTTAGATATCAAATAAATAATTATTAACATATTTCTATTAGATCTATTGTTTTATATATCTTTTATAATATTATTTACCAAATAATGACTTCTTTATATTATTTTATGTTGTTTGAATGTTTTCCAACTCTAAATTGGTTGAATGATCATTCATTTTTTTAGGATTATCTAGTAGTTTGTTTTTTTATTTGTGTATATGTTTCTCTAACACGTTTAAAGAAACCAAAGGTATTTCCCTATTCATTATGAAAAACAGAATTGGAAAAAATTATCATATTTTTTGGGGTTAAATAAACGGTTTAGGTGAAAACCTGTCTTATTCCTTTATAGAGAAACCAAAGTCCATTAAAAAAGAATATTAGAATTGGGGGTATTTATTATCCTAATGGATGGGGGTTGTTTTATTCATAATCATATTTATATGAGTTATAAACTCAATGGAATATGTGATTTATATGTATCTCTATATATGGAAACCTAACTAAAAATGGACTATCGGTTTTTCAAAGTAATTTTTTTATGTTTTATGGATTTTAATTTCCAAAAAGGTTGATGTAGTTGAGAACACATTTATTCTTAATTATTTTATATTAATTTAGTTTTAAAAATCAAAAACTCTTTCATAAATTCATGATTATATTCTTTTCATATTAAATGTGTTTTTTAGAATGTTTTTTTTTGAAATTTTATACTTTTACCATACATAGGATTAGTACTAAATTATTCATAAATATAAATTGTCTTCCTTTATTATTACTTTTATAGTGATTATGGATCTGATAAACAATATCTTCAAAATTATTAGGTAATATATAAGTATTTCTTTATTCTAATTCATACAAAATATTTATAATATAATATATAATGAAATTTATATACATCATAGTTGTACTGATAAGTACCCTCATATTGATATTTTAATGATATTCCATTGGAATTGTAATGCCCCAACCCTAGTTACTTAGAGTTGGTGAATTATTACATAACATTTTCACAATTACAAGGGATCAAATCCTAAAAGACAAATCAGTTTAGTAGCCTTGGAAATATTAGATACCTACATAAATTTTATATTACATTATGAAATGATAATCAATAAATAGTGTCTCCTTTAAACACATTTATATCCCTTTAACTATCCCTACAGTTCATTCCTAATATACATCTTTGCATCCTGGGAGAAAGGAACCATATAAAGGGATTATCTTAGATTCTCAGTAAAGATAACAATATAACAGAAACTATCTTAAATATTACTAAACCTTTAAGGCAATTAATAATACTAAAACAAAATATTTTTAATCATAAACATCACCATAATATAGAAATGTTAAATCAAATAATTCCATTTAATTAATAACATTTGTATTCTACTATTCGTGTAGTCAAATGTAATACCAATATCAAATTTCATAATTACGGAATGCATAATGACATACATCATAACGACATAGTCATGGCCTCGTGCCAATACTAAAAATATTGATTTTGTCAAGGCCTTGTGATAAGAAACTAATTTGTCTAATGAGACATGTCGATGCATCGAGGAGCTATAGAGGACTCCACCCACCACATAATAAGTCCAATTCATTCCTCATATGAAAAAGGTGAGACATAATCTAAACATTTTTATTAAAACCAGTATACCAAATGTCTATACATTAACACAAAAACTAGGAATGGTAGAAAAATAGAACATCCACAGTCAATCATAACTCATACAATAAAATATAGATGATTGTATTATAATAAATCAACCTCTATACAAAATAAAATACAATGAATAATATTGATAGAGATGAAAATAATCAGTAAAACTATTTGAGAGAAATATCTCCTTTTTCTTGAGAACATTTAAATGTTGCACTATTTTTCGAGAATCCCTTTAAAAGTGATTTTATTGAATCAAAGTGTACCATACCACTTAGAAAATTTTTAATGTAATTTTTATTTTGAAACATTCATGTATATATAAATAAATCTTTAAAATCGTTTTTAAAACATGTACATTAATGAGAATGATTTAGAAGAATAAATCTTCAAAAACGATATATTAGTTAAATAGTTTTTAAACAAATAAGAGATGATTGAATACAAATAATTGAGGAATAATATTTAATTAATAGTTTATAATATCATGAGAATAAATAGATTAATTATATAATATTCCAAAAAAGATTATATACATCATAGAAAAGTGAATTGGTGCATAACTACAATGAAGTCTTAATGGAATCTAAATTGGTATGAAATCCATTATAAATACGGTCTCTTTAGATTAAGGATAAATCAATGATATAGTTATGTGTAAAAAAAAAATAAACTCAATATTAATGGGTATTAAGTAAAAATAAATCATAATACATTCAAACATATTCTTGTAAAAAGAAAACCAATGAGTTGGATATTTAACTCAATTAATGGAAATGTTGTTAAGATTACCCTTATCATGTTTATATCAATGACATGAGAATATATACATGGGGTGATTATGTGCGTCAAATTTATATCCACACAAAGGGGAGTGGAAGTTTCTATATAAATAAAAAAAATATTTTATTCCATACATAATCTTGGGGAAAAATAATTAATGATTTATCCGTAAAACCCAATGAGTGGAAATTGAAATTTGAAATACCCTTACCGATTTGGTAACGTAAAAAACATGGACCACATGAATTTAAGATCATACAATGAAGATGTAAATACACTTTAAATTCTATTACACAGTTAATACAATCATGGTAATTATATATTCCATAAAAGGGTAAATAGTGGTAAACATAGCATGAATCTCACGGTAATAAAAAGTGAGATGAAAACCCCTAACATCATGTCTATCTTAACCCATTCGTTTTTTAATTTCCTAAATAATAAACATAATTTAATTTTTATTTTGTTAAGATACCTTTAATGTTTAGTATTATTTTTATAAAAATTATTACCTTTCTATAACAATTAATTGATTATTTCAATTCATATCGAACATTTTGTTGATGTTCAAAAATTGAGTTAAAAAATGAACTTCTTATAATTACAATTTGTCCATGTGGTCAAATGTAAATTATATCCAGAATGATATTAATGATTTATATATTATATATATAATATATTCCAAGTATATATGTATTTATAATACTACATAACATTTTGACATATGAAATGAAATGCACTATTCATAGAGAGGATTGGTTATACGTACGCATGAACGCTACATTCATTTCATTTTTCATTTTTAAAAGTAATGAAATCATAATGATACATAGTTACATTATAATTACACTATAATATTACATTTTATATACATTACATAATTTCATAAACTCCATCATTTATATGTTCCATGTATGGTATGAACAAGTCATGTCACTTCGAGGGAACTTTAGTCCGTACTTCCCCAAATGAAATGATCATATTTATAAAACATATATCTTATATAATTATACTGCCATAATAATGGCCACCATGAGAATTACTGAAGATAATATGTTCTAAATTATAATTACCGAAGATAATAGAAAAAAAAAATATATATCTTATATAATTGTACTACCATCATAATGGCCACCATGAGAGGTTATTATAGATATTTGAATAATAATCATTTCATGAGGCAGTAGTTCACCATCCAGAGAAACAGAAAGTTCATATCAATTAGTTGGAGATGTGTGGATGTTTATTTCGAATACATCACATAAAAATTACATAGTTTTTGATTTTAATGTTTTTTTATAAAATAATGAAATAAAGAGAGTTTAGGGGGTCGGATAAGTAAAATAAAAGAAAATAACTTAAAATAAGACATTACCTTTAAATCGGGTATCTCACTTTGGTTTGAACAGAATGGTTGACTCTAATTTAGTTACTCCTAGCACAATGATTCTTAAAGGAATATAGGGAAGTGGCGAGATTAACTGGGTTGAGTTTGGACAAGCCTAGGTGTAACATCCCAAGTAAGTAATTAGTAATAGATATTTTTATATATGTCTATTAATGAATTAGATAGTGTTATAGAGGCTTAAAATGAAAATAAATCCAATCTTAAGCATGAAATACACTAATATTTTTAAAAGATTGTTTTAATGCCTTTTGATGGAAAACCATTTTTAAATCTATCTTTTGACAATTTTATAAGCTATTTTTGTCAAAATAAACTTATTCTTTATGATTGGGACATCAAAATTTACTTTGTGTGAATTTTTGGTATTTTTCAGACAATGTTCATTTTTTAATGAATAGTGAAAAATACTGCATTTTACATCAAAACTGCTTTTTAATCTAATTTATTTATATGATTAGATTATCTTTTGAATTGGTTTTGAAGTGAAATTAGAATATATTTTTACCATTTAATCCAGTGGTGGTCATTGGTATCAATTTCACTTTGAAATTGGACTTAAACTGGTGTCAATCTTTTGATACTTATTGTTTCATAAAAACATGCTATTTGTGATGACAACGGGAATTAAATATTAAATTAATTAATGTGACTTATATGTTTTGAATTTTTTAAAATAGACTTAATTTTTGAATTTGGAATATCAAATATATCTTATGGTGAATTTTTGGTATTTTTCTAAAAAACTTCAATTTTTCATGAATAGTGAAACCACTAAGTGGTACTTATAAAAACTGATTTTTCATTTAACTGAAATTTTACCACATCTGTGTTTTGAATTTCAAAAATCCGACATAAATGGTTGTCATCAAGAAGTAAAATGTGGTTCAATGAGATTTAAATAATTTTTTGGTGAATAGTAACTCTTATGTTCTTAATCGCGATTAGAGGTAATTAGTGTAGTTTAAGGTAAAACTAATGCTTTAATAAAATGAGATGAGCTTGAAACACGTCCTACCCTCATTGGATGTGTCATGGCCGACCACAAAAATCCATAGGTCAACTTGGGAACCCCATGGATCCACTTTGGTTGGGAAATGACAAAAATAACTTTTTATTTAATGTAAAATTAAAAATGACACAAACATGAGATGTTTTACTAAAACAATTCTTACATGGGGTTATAAAGATCCGATTTTTGATTATAAATACTAATTGGAAAGCTAAAAATATTTCTTACATCAGAGTAATTTTTTTATAATTTTTATACTTTAAAAATTTAAATTATTAATGTCATCATGATGATGTAGTGATGACCTCATTATTTAACGATTTAAATAAAATGGAATGATAATGTAACATCTATGACCTACACATGTCCAAAACCTATTGGATGGGTGGATTTCGAACCCTTATCACCTTATCTTCGAAACAAATCAATGTGGGACCTCTTAAATCCTAATACCATTTTAAAATAAAGTGACTTATCTTTACCTTCCAAGAGTGCCCCTCCTCTCCTCTTATAAAAGGCCCCCACCTCTACCTCCATACCCACACTCGCAAAGCCTTTGGCTCAGCCAATCCCTGCCCAGTTTGTCTCTCCACATCCCTCTATTACTCCTTGAAGCCTCACTTTGGGCATAAGGATTCCAAAGGAATCCATTGAGCTCAAATCTAAGAGAGTTACCCGATTTTAAGGTAATGTCTTCTTTTGAGTCCTTTTGTTTGATTTTGCTTCTCCAACCCCCTAAAATATTTTTATTCTTTTCTTTTGTAACAACTACAGTATCCTCAGTATACTATGATGTTGTTATAAGAAGTATTCTAGCTACCCTTACACAAACCTACATCTAATGGTTAAAGGACATACTGTTTCAGTGGATGGTGAATTTATGCCTCCTGAAACGATGATTGTTCAACATTATTTTAACACCTTCAAAGGTGGCCATTAAGATGTCACTATATTTATATATGATATATAATATGTTTATGTTTTCCTTAAGCTTCTGTATTTTTCATTTTGGGCATACCTTTACGGTTTCCATTATGGGTAAACTCGATAACTTCATTTTAGGAAGTGCGGACTACCGCCCCCTCAATGTTATTTGATTCGTTAAATACCAAATGTGGGACGTATAAAGGATGGAACTATGATCTTATATATGATATTATACTGGAATTATAATATACCTTTATATAATTATGATTCCATTCTATAAAGTACGAAATACAAATGAAAGTAGCGTTCATGCGTACGTATGGCTTACCGTCTCCATGAACGGTGCATTTCATTTCTTACCTCTAAATGATTATGTAATATTATAAATGCATGTATATACTGGATATATATGGTATATAATTAATTATTATAATTATGGATATAATGGATACATGAAAAACATGTAATTATAATGGGTTTATTTTTGACTCAAGTACCAATGATCGTTAAAACGACCGTTGTTAACTTAAATAATTACATAGTGTTCATGACATGGCAATAAGTGATATAAAAGGAATAATGTACTTGAAAAAGGTTCTTAAACAAGTAGAAATTAACTCAAGTTTATTATTCAGGAGATTAGAGAACGACCGAGTCAAGTCGGACCCGAGGTATGGGACTTCGTCTCAATCTCTTTTCATTGAGGCATATTTTGTTTTATACACAACCTTCTTTTATACTGTGTATAAACCCCTTTGACTTTTACGTTTATCCAAAAGGAATCTTTTTAATACGAAGAGTTTTACTAAACGACAAAAGGGAATGTTTTTGTCGTACGCATGCGGCAACAACGACTTCTCTGCCGCTGTGACCATTATTTGAGTTTCAGTTTCCTCTACAAGCCATACCTTTTTTTAAACGAAAAATAAATACCATGTTTTACTTTTCTTTTGATTTGGTATTGAAAATGGTTTTCATAATGTTTTTATATCAATGTGTGGTATTGATATCTTGTGATTGAAAGGTGGAAATGTTATGTTTCCTTTATGTATGTTTTATGAGATACGATTATGTTGAGGTTCTTGGGCATTATTATGAAGACGGGTGGTTCCGTGATAAACTAAGGGCGGGTGAGCCTGATATAGCTCTCCAATGAATTGGGTAATGTGAAGGAGTGTAACGTTAAGGTTTCTCCGAAGATATTTAGGGAATATACTGTGATGGATATTCCAAACGTAACCAAGAGGGTTACTCCCTACGTAAGAATGTTATGAATGCCTCATATTACCTCTATGTCTTATGATTTCTATGATTTATTCATGATTTGATGAGGTATGTTGAAGTGATTATGTTTTATGGGTAAAGTATGATTTCATTCTTTTGTATATATGTTCCCATGTTTCCTTTCCATATATACTTTATATCCCTTACTGAGGTTTTTATGCTCATCCCATGTTTTTTTGAAATGTTTTTCATAGGTCAAGGGAATGGTACATGATATGATGATAGTCTCAAGGGAGTGTCAAGAAATAATTCATGTTTTCTTTTAAAATTTTTTCTATTGATGTGAAAGAAGAATATTATCTTTATGTAACCAATTTCTTTACATGTGGAATGTAATGCAAGTTTTAGGATCTAATTCTCTAAAACTATAAACCAGAAAATATCCTCAAGGTGTAATCTTTTAATAACACAAGATTAAGTAAGGTTTAAGGTTGTGGCCTTATAGTTGGTATCAGAGGTCGGTTTAGATAACATTAGGAGTTAGAATTCTATTAAATGATTATCCAAAATTTTTATTTATGGTGAAATTTAAGTGATATAGTATTTGAAGATTACCATGTTGCATCTTCTAAGACATGTTTGTTCAGAATGGTTTTCCGCAGAGGAAACAGGGAAGCAGTGCTAGGAAGGCATGCAGAAGGAAATAACCTTCCGAATCAGCATCCTAAGATGGTCGGAATTGGAACTAAATAGTTTTTTGCAGTAATGGTGCAGTTGAGTCAAGCAATAAATGGCGGTGGTATCCATACACGAGATCATCCAGATAAACCGCAGAGGAACATGTCAGTGGTGGAACATTTCATGAGGCAACATCCCCCATCATTCAGAGAATCATCTGACCCTATGCTAGCTGAAGGGTGGATTAAAGCACTAGAGATGATTTTTTATGTCATGAGGTTTTCAGATAATCAAAAGGTTTATTATGTCTATTTATCATTTGCAGGGTAAAGCAGATTCGTGGTGTTCGATGGTTAAAAATATCAGGGATGCTGATGAGATTGATGCTCTCGATTAGGATGAATTCAAAGGTATGTTTCTTGAGAAGTATTTTCCTAAGGCTGTTCGACTTAGGATGGAAAAGAAATTCTTGGAATTGAGGAAAGAGGAAGACTCAGTGGCTGCCTATAAAGAAAGGTTCACTCGATTGGCAAGGTATGCTCCAAATTTTATCCGAGACCATGATAGTAAAATCAATCGTTTTTTACTTAGGATTAAATCCAAAATATCAAAGAGAATTAGCTTATCGTGAGTTTAGAAGTTATGAAAAGCTTGTTCTATGTGCTGAGAAGGTGGAAATGGAGTTTTCCGATGATCAAGTGTTCTATAACAACTAACAGAAGAAGAGACCAAGGTGGCAGGAGAAAGGGAAGAATTCTTCAAAAAAGTCTGATGGTAAGAAATCTAAGTTTCCAGTTTTTGATAAATGTGGAATAAGGCATGCGGGGGAATGTCTTCTGAATTTTGGAAAGTGCTACTGATGTGGTAAGATGGGATATAAGGATCGTGATTTAACTAATAAGGATCAAGGTGAAGGTAAGAACAAATTTGATTTACAGTTAGTGAAATTTTTTAAGTGCAATTAGATAGGTCACTATGCAAACGAGTGTCCAACAAAGAGCTTGAGTGATGGGAAGCAGTTATACTACAAGCAGAAAGGGGTGGTGAAATCCATTGCAACTACTTCAGCAGATGTCGGGCCATCAAATGAAGTTGTATCATGTACTTTGTTTGTTTTTTCAGATTATGCTAGTGTGTTGTTTTATTCGGGGTCCACACATTCTTTCATCTCTGAAACCATTTCTAGTAAAATGGGAATACCATCATAAGAAATAACTCCTGAGCTTTTTGTAAAAACAGTTGGGGGAAATGTTGAGGCAAAACGAATTTATAAGAATCTTCCAATCCATATTTGTGGAAAGAACCTACTTGCAAACCTTAAGGTTCTATATCTATTAGAGTTTGATGTTATCTTGGGTATGGATTGGCTCTCTATTTACCATGCTAAGATTGACTGTAGAGATAAAGAAGTTTCTTTTTAGAAAGACTTTCATTTTGTGTACAATAATGAACCCTTACAATTGATAACTTATCAAGAGGACAAGAAACTTGTAAAATATGGAAATGAATGTTACCTTGCACACATCGTTGAAAATAAAGGAATTGTTCAGATTAATTATGTGCCAGTGGTAATTGAGTATCCTGATGTTATTCCTGATGAGTTTCCTGGAATAATACCAGATCGGGATGTTGAGTATACTATTGACATAATTCCTGATGCTAAGCCAATTTCAAAACCCCCATATCGAATGGCTCAAATTGAACTTTTAGAGTCGAAGGACCAATTGCAAGATTTATTAGATAAAGGTTTCATTCGACCTAGCACATCACCATGGGGTGATCCTATTTTATTTGTTAAAAATAAAGATTGTTCAATGAGACTTTTCATTGATTATGGAGCCTTGAATAACATCACTGTTAAGAACAAATATCCTTTGCCTCATATCGATGATTTGTTTGATCAGCTCCAGGGAGCTCAGTATTTTTCAAAGATTGACGTCAGATCGGGGTACCATCAGCTGAAGGTAAAAGAATAAGATGTTCCGAAGACCTCGTTCCATACAAGATATGGCCATTATGAATTTGTAGTAATGCCTTTTGGGCTAACCAATGCACCTGTTTTATTCATGGACTTAATGAATATAATTTTCCATGAGTTCTTGGATTAGTTTGTGGTGGTTTTCATTGATGATATTTTGGTTTTTTATAAAAGTAAAGAGGAGCATGAAAGACATTTAAGGGTTATCTTGCAAACCATAAAAGAAAAGAAACTATTTGGAAAATTCAGAAAGTGTGAGGTTTGGTTGCAACAAATTTCATTCCTTAGCCACATTGTTTCTAAATATGGGATAACTGTTGATCATGCAAAAACAAAAGTTGTGGAAGACTAGACAAGACCCACAAATGTAACTGAGATTCGTAGCTTCCTTGGTTTTCCAGGCTATTACTGAAGGTTTATTAGAAATTTTTCACGGTTATCTAGTCCATTGACTAAGCTAACTCGGAAGGGTGTTAAGTTTATCTGGACAAAAGAATGTGATGATTGTTTTCAGGAGTTGAAAATAATATTGGTGAATGCTCCAGTTTTGTCACTACCTTCCAGGAATGGTGAGTTTGTTATCTACAGTGATGCTTCATTGAAAGGACTTGGTTGCGTCCTAATGCAGAATGATCAGGTAATTGCTAATGCTTCCCGACAGTTGAAAGCTCATTAGTTAAATTACCCTACACAAGATTTGGAATTTTCTACTGTTGTTTTCGCTTTAAAAATATGGTGGCATCATTTGTATGGAGTAAAGTTTGAAATATATACTGATCAAAAAAGTTTAAGGTATATATTCACTTATAAAGATTTAAACATGAGACAAATGAGATGGCTAAAATTAATCACGGATTATGATTGTACAATTCATTACCATTCGGGAAAAGCAAATAAAGTGTTTGATGCTTTGAGTCGAAAAAGTAATGATTCATTAACAATGTTGTGTTTGGAACGTGATACTTTGGTTAAGGATTTGATGAACTTTGTCATAGAAGTTGTTGGTGCAGGATGTTCTTCTGTTTTGTTTCAGGTATCAGTGAGATCATCTCTATCAGATAGAATCAAGCAAGCACAAAAGCAAGATAGTGAGTTGCAGAAAAAGGTAGAGCTGGTTCAGAAAGGTATGTTTCCTGAATTCAACATTGAGAATGATTGTGTTTTGAGATTTGGGAAAAGATCGTGCATGTCTTTTGATTCACAGTTGAAGAGAGAGTTGTTATGTGAAGCTCATAGTTCTCCATTTTTTTTCATCCTGGAAGTACTAAGATGTACAGTGTTCTGTGGGAGTATTACTGGTGGGATGGAATGAAAAGAGATATTGATGATTTTACTGTGAAGTGTTTGACATGTCAGTAGGTTATAGCAGAGCGGCAGTTGCAGAATGGGATGCTTCAGCCTTTACCAGTGCCAGAGTGGAAATGGGATAATATATCCATGGACTTTGTTGTGGGATTACTGAAGAGATATCAAGGTAATAATGCAATCTGGGTTATTGTTGATCGCTTGACTAAATCTGCTCATTTCCTTGCTATACAAGATACTTTTTCCTTAGATCAACTTTCCCGTTTGTATCTTAAAGAGATAGTCAGGTTAAATGGAGTTCCCCTCTCCATTGTATCTGATCGTGATCGCAGGTTCACTTCTAAATTTTTGAAAGGCCTTCAGAAGTCATTGGGTAATGAATTAAATTTTAGTACAGCTTTTCATCCTCAATCATATGGGCAGTCAGAATGAACAATTCAGACCATGGAGGATATGCTACGAGCTTGTTCGATGGATTATCATGGAAGTTGGGACCAACATCTTTCTTTGGTTGAATTTTCATACAATAACAATTTTCATTCCAGTATACATATGGCACCATTTCAGGCATTATATGGGAAGCGATGTTGAACTCTATATTTCTGGGATAGAGTGTGTGAAAGGAAGTTGATGGGACAAGAATTGGAAGAAGAGATGGCAGAAAAAGTTCAGCTGATTCAGAAGCACATGAGAACAGCTCAGAGCAGGCAGAAGAGTTATGCGGATAACCGGAGGAAAGATCTATCTTTCGAGGTAGGTGATCATGTTTTTCTAAAGGTTTCTCCTTGGTAAAGTGTGATGTGATTTGGTAAAAAAGGAAAGTTGAGTCCAAGGTTTATTGGACCATATGAAATTTTGGAGAGAGTTGGATCAGTTGCATACCGGGTGGCTTTACCTCCGAGTTTATCTTAGGTACACAATGTTTTTCATGTTTTGATGTTGAGAAAGTATATGCCAAATCCATCTCATGTTTTGAGTCCATAGTTAGTTCAGCTGGAAGATAACCTATCTTATGAGGAACAACAGGTCCAGATTCTTGACCACAGGGAGAAAGTGTTACGAAATAAGGTGATTAATCAGTTAAAGGTTTTGTGGAAAACCCACATGATGGAAGAGGCAACATGGGAATATGAAAATGCAATGAGGGATAAGTACCCCCATTTATTCGATAAGTAAATAAATTGCGGGGACGCAATTTTGAAACATGGGGTTGGATGTAACATTACAAGTAAGTAATGAGTAATAGATATTTTTATCTATGTCTATTAATTAATTAGATAGTGTTTTAGAGGCTTAAAATGAAAATAAATCCAATCTTAAGCATGGAATACACTAATATTTTTAAAAGATTGTTTTACTGCCTTTTGATGGAAATACATTTTTAAATCTATCTTTTGAAAATTTTATAAGCTATGTTTGTCAAAATAAACTTATTCTTTATTATTGGGACATCAAAATTTACTTTGTGTGAATTTTTGTTATTTTTTAGAAAATGTTCATTTTTTAATTAATAGTGAAAAATACTGCATTTTACATCAAAAATGATTTTTAATCTAATTTATTTATATGATTAGATTATCTTTTGAATTGTTTTTGAACTGAAATTAGAATATATTTTTACCATTTAATCAAATGGCGGTCATTGGAATCAATTTCACTTTGAAATTGGACTTAAACTGGTGTCAATCATTTAATACTTATTGTTTCATAAAAACACGCTATTTTTCATGACAACGGGAATTAATTATTAAATAAATTAATGTGACTTATATGTTTTGAATTTTGTAAAATGTACTTCATTTTTTAATTCGGAATATCAAAAATAGCTTAGGGTGATTTTTTGGTATTTTCCTGAAAAACTTCAATTTTTGATGAATACTTAAACCACTAAGTGCTACTTATAAAAAATGATTTTTTGCTTAAATGAAATTTTACCACTTCTGTGTTTTGAATTTCAAAAATCCGACATACATGGTTGTCATTAAGAAGTGAAATGTGGTTCAATGAGATTAAAATAATTTTTTGGTGAATAGTAACTCTTAAGTTCTTAATCGCAATTAGAGGTAATTAGTGTAGTTTATGGTAAAAATAATGCTTTAATAAAATGAGATGAGCATGACACATGTCCTACCATCATTGGATGTGTCATGGCCGACCAATAGAATCCATGGGTCAACTTGGGGAACCCATTGAGCCACTTTGGTTGGGAAATGACATAAATAACTTTTTATTTAATGTAAAAGTAAAAATAACACAAACATGACATGTTTTACTAAAACAATTTTTACATGGGGTTATAAAGATCAGATTTTTTATTATAAAAAGTCATTGAAAAGATAAAATTCTTTCCTACATCATAGTATTTTATTTATAATTTTTAGACTTTAAATAAATTAAATTATTTATGACATCATGATGATGCAGCGATGACCTCATTATTTAACGATTTAAATAAAATGGAATGATAATGTAAAATCTAAGACCTAGACATGGAAAAATCCTATTGTATGGGTTTATTTCGTACCCTTATCACCTTATCCTTGAAACAAATCAATGTGGGACCTCTTAAATCCGAATACCATTTTAACATAAACTGACTTTTCTTTACCTTCCAAGAGTGTGCCTCCTCTCCCCATATAAAAGGCCCCCACCTCTACCTCTTTACCCACACTCCCAAAGCCTTTGGTTCGGCCAAACCCTGACCATTTTGGTTCTCCACATCCCTCTCTTACTCCCTGAAGCCTCACTTTGGGCAGATGTCATCCCATGGAAGCTTTTGAGCTCAAATCTAAGAGAGTTACCCGATTATAAGGTAATGTCTTGTTTTGAGTCCTTTTGTTTGATTTTGCTTCTCCAACCCCCTAAACTCTTTTTATTATTTTCTTTTGTAACACATACAGTATCCTAAATATACTAAGATGTTTTTATAAGAAGGATTAGAGCTACACATACACACACCTACATCTAATGGTTAAAGGACATACTGTTTCTGTGGATGGTGAATTTATGCCTCTCCAAACGATGATTGTTCAACATTCTTTTAACACCTTCAAAGGTGGCCATTAAGATGTCAATATATTTATATATGATATATAATATGTTTATGTTTTCCTTAAGCTTCTGTATTTTTCATTTTGGGCATACCTTTATGGTTTCCATTATGGGTAAACACGATATCTTCATTTAAGGAAGTGCGGACTACCGCCCCCTCAAAGTGATTTGATTCGTTAAATACCATATGTGGGAAGTATAAAGGATGTAACTATGATAAAATATATTATATTATACTGGAATTATAATATACCTTTATATAATTATGATTCCATTCTATAAAATACGAAATAGAAATAAATGTAGCGTTCATGCGTACGTACGGCTTACCGTCTCCATGAACGGTGCATTTCATTTCTTACCTCAAAATGATTATGTAATATTATAAATGCATGTATATACTGGATATATATGATATATACATAATGATTATAATTCTGGATATAATGGATACATGAAAAACATGTAATTATAAAGGGTTTATTTTTTACTCCAGTACTAATGATCGTTAAAATGACCGTTATTAACTTAAATAATTACATAATGTTCATGTCATGGAAATAAGTGATATAAAAGGAATAATGAACTTCAAAAAGGTTATTAAACAAGTAGAAATTAACTCATGTTTATTATTCATGAGATTAAATAACGACCGAGTCATGTCATACCCGAGGTATGGGACTTCGTCTCAATCTTCTTTCATTGGGGCATATTTTGTTTTATACACAACATTATTTTATACGGTGTATAAACCCATTTGACTTTTATGTTTATCCAAAAGGAATATTTTTTATACGAAGAGTTTTACTAAATGACAAAATGGAATGTTTTTGACATACGTATGCGACGACAATGACTTCTCCGCCGCCATGACCATTATTTGAGTTTCTGCTTCCTCTACAAGCCATACCTTTTTTAAAAGAAAAATAAATACAATGTTTTACTTTTCTTTTGTTTTGGAATTGAAAATGGTTTTCATAATGTTTTTATATCAATGTGTTGTATTGATATCTTGTGATTGAAAGGTGGAAATGCTATGTTTTCTTTATGCATGTTTTATGTGATACGATTATGTTGAGGTTCTTGGGAATTATTATGAAGACGGGTGGTTCTGTGATAAACTAAGGGTGGGTGAGCCCGATATATCTCTCCAATGCATTGATTAACGTGAAGGAGTGTAACGTTAAGGTTTCTTTGATAAGATTTAGTGAATGTACTGTGATGGGTATTCCAAACGTAAACAAGTGGGTTACTCACTACGTAAAAATGTTATGAATGCCTCAAGATACCTTTATGTCTTATGATTTCTATGATTTATTCATGATTTGATGAGGTATGTTGAAGTGCTTATGTTTTATGGGTAAAGTATGATTTCATTCTTATGTATATATGTACCCATGTTTCCTTTCCATATATATTTTATATCACTTACTGAGCTTTTTATGCTCATCCCAAGTTTTTTTTGAAATGTTTTTCACAGGTCAAGGGAAAGGTACATGATATGATGATAGTGTCAAGGGAGTGTCAAGAAAGAATCCATGTTTTATTTTAAACATGTATCCATTGATGGGAAATAAGAATATTATCTTTATGTAACCACTTTGTTTATATGTGGAATGTAATGCAAGTTTTATGATCTAATTCTCTAAAACACTAAACCTGAAAAGATCCTCAAGGTATAATATTTTAATAACTCAATATTAAGTAAGGTGTATGGCTGGGGACTTATAATAGGGGCTTGATAGGTGTGATTAATGGGTTATAAGTGATGGATTTTTATAAGTGATAGGAGGGTCTCTTTAGGAATGTTTATAAATATTATTTTATCATATAGTAATTTTCAGTTTCAAAATGTCCAAAACTCATAAATTATAAGATAAGATCAATCTTTTTCGAAATTAAATAATCCAATAAAAATTGGATAGGTTTTGGATATTTTTTTATTTTTATAATCTTATTTATTTAAATCATTAATTAATAATGTAATCACTACATAATTATTGTGTCATAAATAAATTTATTTATTTAATGTCTAAAAATTAAAAATTAAATTCCATGATGTATGAAATTTTTTTATCCTTCCAATTAATATTTACAGTCAAATATGTAACTTATAAAACTCCCTATAAATTTTTTTTTACTAAAAGATATATGTTTATGTTACATTTTCCTTAACTTTAAATTAATTAAATTAAAGTGTCCTTACCACTCCCAAGTGTCTCCATAGGGACCCACAATTGACCGATGAATGACCATGGTCAGGCATGTATCAACCAATATGATTATGACACAATTTAAAGAAATTTAATACTATTATAATAATATTTTGACCATTTTTTACAAGTTTTTCATTTAACCATGGAAAATAATATATTTACTAATGTAAATATTCACAATGTCTAAAAATAAAAGTTACTGATTTACACAATTTGGACCTCCTGATTACAGATATAGAATCCATTTTTCTAAATTTAAAAAAAAGAAATGGATGAAATTAATTTATAATTAATTAATGTTGTTAAAACAAAAAGCGTGTTTTTAAGAAATAATAACTTCTAATATATTTATAGTTGTTTATGTGTAATTTCAAAGAGAAATTACTTACAATGACCAAAAATAAATAAAATAGTATAAATATAATCTAATTGATAATTAAAACAAATTAAAAAGATAATCCAAAAATAAAAAAAATTTAGAATAAATTATTATTTTGAACTAAAATAAAGTATTTCTCACTATTCAATAAAAAATTTAACATTACCATAAAAATACCAAAATTACCTACAAAGTAAATTATGTTGTCCCAATTTTAAACGATAATTTTATTTTATTTTCAAATTTAATATATAAATGTTTTAAATATTGGATTTAAAAAGTGTTTTTCATTAAAAGGTGGAAAAATTTGAATTTTGTAAAAATACATCTTTTATATGAAAAATTGAATTTTTTAATATAATATTTATAAGGAACACATAATTAAAATGGTAAAATTATATGGAGTATATAAAAATAAAAATGCATTAAACAATATTCATAACCTCTTTTTGAACGGCTATTTTGGTAAGTTTTCGTGCGCTCAATCTCGGTGTTGTTTGTGGCGGAAGCTATTGAATTACTTTTAAGAGATAATGTACTATGATATATTGGGGTGTTATAGAAATAACCATGTTTAAATTATTAAAATTGAAAAATTATTTCTATCAATATGGAACACCTCTTATACTATGTTCATTTAATTCAACGTGATGTCAAAAAATATGTTAAAATTGATCCATTGAAGTGCGAGGTGTCCATGTCACCAAACAAACTCATAGAAGTATGACCATTATGAAGTAAATATGATTTTTTTGGGGTGTTCCTATTAATACCCAATAATTGTAATAGTTTATAGAATATTTTATTTATTATATTGTTGAATTATTTCACCGTTTGAGTGCTCTAATGATTATAATTTTTGAATAACTTCTTGCACACATTTTGTAATTGTTTGAGTGTTTTCTATTATTAAGTGATCCATTTCATGTTATCCCCTATAAAATTATGTTGTGTTTCTTAAAATTTGACTAATATAGGATTACAATCGAGGGTTAGAATGAATAATAAGACAAATAATCTAATCACATTGAGCGAGGGATTGATGGGATAACAATGAAAAACTGATTTATCAAATCAAGGGATATTTCAGATAGTTAGATAAACGAAATGTGACATTATAATCAAGGAATTACTTAGTGTAGAAATATAGACTTTCTTGTATGTATTAAAAAATGGGAAATCATATTCAAATTTTGTGGCTACCTAACTCTAAAGGATAAAATACATTAATTTAGTTTTTTAATATTTATAATCAATTCTTATTAATTTCTATTTGTACTTTTATATAAAATCCCTTGATTTATATTGTGCTTATTTGAAATTATTTTATTGTAATGTTTTCCAATATAATAAATTTTAATCTATTAATCGGATATGTTTTTCATATGATATGTTTATTTTGTTATAATAGAATATTTTGTGATTATGATTCTTTTAATCCGACATAATTATTTTCATATTGATTTTGATCTAATAATATTAATTATGTTTATAATTCTTTTACAATGATATATTGAAATCTTCAAGATTATGATAATTTGGTAATAAGATAGTCAGACTTGTCCAAATGCAATACTTTTTACAAAAAGACGTATATAAAATTGATTAGTTTTAACACCTTTAAACTAATGTTTTTTAAATCTAAAATGTACCCACACTCTTTTAATTCATCTATCTAGGATAAACTATTTCAATCCTAATATCAATATATATGATATTGATATAAAATAATTTCCCCCTACAGTGTCAAACATTGTGTGTGTTCAACACACAATCATTATGCACCATAATTAGTGTTGATCTATATTCAATAAACTCTTATTTAGAGTTATTACACTTATATAAATCCTTTAAAACCCCATTACCATATGTAGTATATATATAGTGATGAGTTTCTTGGAAAATTACATAACATACACTTTAATAGGAGATTTTTATTTTATCCCCTACTATCAAATATTAACAAATTCAACCTTTTTCTCCTATTCCATAAAATATTTTTTCCTAAATAAAGTTCCCAAGGATTCAAGTAAACATTATCTAATGGAGACTATAAATACTTATCCCTTATTGGCCTTCATTCTATAGTTACATTTTCATATCTTCAATAGATACAGGTGATCACATTCAAAAGGACAAAATATTTTAATAATATTGGAAAAAAATATACATACTTTTATATCACATTACATTTGTGAACATAAAAGACATACAATTATTTTCATCAGAAAATTTTTTATTCAATGTTGAATATACTTTCATATCCTTCATAGTAAACATTCAAGGATCTTTGGAGAAAATGAATCAAAATAAAGTGTTTATTTTAGCCGCTTAGTATGGTAATGATTATAATAGATGATATCACATAACATATATAGAAGTAATAATATGTCAGGAATAAATAATGATCAAATAAATCCATATTAATAATAAATTTATAGTAAAACATATAAATGGATAACAGAACTATTTATATAATAATATAGTCATAAATAGATAATTTCATAATAATGGAATGTATTATGTCGGTCATATTATACATATAATTGAGTTCATGTGAATTTGCATCTAAAATAAAATATCAGACCTTGAGTAATTACCCACCTAATTTGTATCATAAAATTTATCTAAAATAGCCATATATTTTTTAAAATAGTTGTTTAGAAATAAATTTAATCATTTCAATAGTTTGTTTTACATGAAATACATAATTTATCTGGTGTTACATGAAACATCATGTTTATCTTATGTTAAACATAATAACTTATTTAAATTTCATTACGCGCATCACCTATATTAAACGTGAAATACTATTAAAATATTCTTATTTAATATTAAAGTTATGAAATAGCCATTAAAATTGATTGTATGGATAGGAATAAATAAAATATAAATTATATTAATAAAACACATATATATATATATATATTTAAATAATTGGTTACAAATTAATTATAAATGAAAATAAAAAACTCTTTGATGATAAAATAAATATTCTCCACAAAATTAATTTTCTATAAAAAACATGTTTTACCTAAATATTGTAAATAAATCATTTTTGATAAAATAGTTTAGTGAAATATATATATATATATATTCAATTAAAATATTAAAATTCTAATGAAATATATTATAGAAAATAGATTATTATTAATCAATTTTTTTGCATAATAGATGTATTTTAAGAAATATATTTTTTTCGGGATTTGTGAAATTATTTTGAATTTTTTTTTTCCAAAATTAAAAAATTTATTGGAAATAATAAACATTGTTTTTAGAATCAAGATCAAAAAATAACTTATAATTAATTTTTAGTATTTTTCTTAGAGGGTTTATTTTTTGATAAATAACGAAATTTTTGGTTTTTCTTATGATTTTTCATTTATTTATAATCATTTAAAACATTAAAAAAATATTATTATTTAATAATTAATATTTAAAAATATAAATATATATTATTCCATTTTATCTCATTTTAATCAATTTAATACTTATTTTTTATGATATCTTTTTAAGCTTTTGAACATTCTTCAATCATAAAACAACATTTTTTAATGTCTACAAGATTAATTTTAATTTATATTTTGAAACATATTTGAATTAAAATTTTAAATCATTATTCCACGTTATTTATAAGAATAAATTTTATTTTATAATAACACATACTTAATTTTTCCCATTATTAATAGTAAAAAAATATTTATTAATTTACAATGGTTAAAGTAAAAAGGGTTTATTAGACAACAAAATAAAATGATTAGGGATAGAAATTACCCATTAATTATAGAACGAAATTTTTACCTAAATATATAAAAAACTAAATCATAATTTTTTTAATAATTACTAACTGTGGTTCTTTGTGGTGTGTGAAAAATGCAGAAACATATTTTTTATTTCAACAGTTACTAATCTGCCACTCAACACATTCATAAAGGCCACCCACTCCTCTCCACTTCACAAATCAAAAACTATTTTTTTCTATTATATATAACCAAATAACTTAATTAATTCCCGCACATAATCATGGAAGAAATATTTATTTCATAATTTCAACCTATGAAGCATTTTGGTGCAAACCAAACGATATTTTCTAGAGAATTGGTAATCCCCATAACTGAGAATTTTATATTATTTCTCCCCCACCATCTTAAATTCTTATTAAATAATTATGATATAGGAATTCATTATATTAATCAAATTGATATGTTATTATTTTAATTTCATATCATGTATCCATTTACTCTTCCATCAAATGGGATATGAAATCACTATTTGTATTTACTACAGATTTTATCCTCACGAACAAATGATATTTTTTTCCATCACAACCAATCACTAGAGGATATAAATATGAATTTAATGTTTTTATATTATATTTATAATACTATTATAAGTTTTCAAACAACAATTTAACATCTTCCATCATACCTAAAAACCTGTTGGAAAACAATAATTTCTCTCATGTGTATGATAGACTACCACCTCGTGAAATTAAGTGACATGTCTGTAATTTCTATTTTACATGGTTGGTAGTAAGTAAAAATAAAAAAAAATATTTTATATTGCTATATATCTAAATTTATGTAATTATTATATTACATATATCGCTTAAATTTCAATTCTATTGGAATTTGAAAGCGTCCCTTGTGTACGCAGCTGACTACCACCTCGTGAAACAATGTGACTCGTTCATGGATTACATACAAGGTAATAAGTATGTGTTTGGTAAAGTTATTTTATATTTATGGAAACAATTATTATTTAAATTTAATATATAATTTATCATTATTTCGTTCAATCCATTAATAAAATGGAAATAACATTAATGTTCAAGTATGACATACTATCTTCAGGAATAGTATATTTTATTTTATATTTCGAAACATTATTCATTACATTTAATTAATTTATAATTAATATATATGAAATTTATATCCTGGATAAATTTATGGATATTATTGAACCATTTTCATAAATAATGATTTAAAAATAAAAATAAAAACATACATGAAAATAATGTTGTTATTGCACAAAAAGAGATTTTAACAAGGAATTGGGGATAAAATGGTAATTAATGGCCATAACTAAATCATAAAAGATATGATACATATAATTTTTAAATTAATATATTTATAATAAACATATATTAATTATTATATTGGATTTAATTTTTATTATTCAAGGCATGTCTTATAGAAAATAATTTTCATATAAGTTTTATTTTCTATATAACACAAGCCATATTAACCATATTTTTAATTTTTTGTGTATATAAAATCAATGAATGTATTTTATTATAATTATCCATAAAATTATGAATATTTATATATAAATTTTAGGATCTCACATTCATGTATTTTGTGGTTAAAATGTTACCAATGTAGTATGGTGGTTTCGCCTCAAATTGGAGTCTTGAGGGCTTAGGTTATGTTATACACCTATCTTCTTCTCTGATTTGTATATAATAAACCTTTGAAAAGTTATATAATTAATATCATTCATTATTGAAAATATTTATATTTATTTAAAATATTTTCATTCATGGGGATTACGATTCAATGTTATGAAAGTAGAAAGTCTTTTATGTCACAATATCATTATTTATCAGTATTTCTTATGATTTTGATTCCAATGATGTGATCCTATAATTTACCTGTAAATAATCTATTCAATTTTAGAATCATTTATAAATCTTATGAGAATACAAGTTTTTAATTAATTTTTCACTCTTTATGTACTAACGAATTCAGAGGGATATTTTAAAGAAAAATCATCTATATTTGACTCTTCAATCAAAATCCCATTTTTTTCAAAAACTATATGTTTTAAAAATGTTTTATGACTTATTTTAAGCACTATCCAACAGATTTATTAATGAGTTTTTTACACATGATATAATTTTGATTTTTTTTTATAAATATATATGCTGTTTTTCAAACAATTCCCCTATTGGATTTACAGAAAATATAAAGAGAGTCATTATTTTATAGTGTAAAATAAGAATTTTATATTATTCATTCATAAACACTAATTACTATAATGTTTATTTTATAATTTTCAGAATTTATTTTAAAAATATAATATTTTTATTTATAATTTCTATTTTAAAAACACTATTCGTTGTAGAAATGATATTTTCTTTTTGAAAGGTTAATAATTATTTTTCAAGTTTTCATTCTATGATTCCAATGATATTTTCATTGTATGTGATTTTTAAATTGTTTTCTATATTAATTTTTTACCCAATTTAAATAATATATTCTTTAAAAATAGTTTTAAATGATTTTTAAATCATTTTTTATATGTTTTAATAATTTTTCTCACTGATTAGTATTTATAAAATGTTTTATAATTTTTTTCTTCTAAAATTTAATTTTAAATAAAAATTTATATTAATCAATAAAATTTTCACGCATATTTAAAAATTACCATCCATCTATGATGACATTTTTATATATTACATTTTATTAGCTAGAGATAAGATAAAAAGATACTAACCTCATTCATTCAATAAAAGGATTATGTTTATGATATAAGTATTTTTTTTGAAAAATTATTTATTTTCATTGGGTTATTCTATGATAAATCACTTTTTTATCTAATATATGTTTCTATTGGTTATGATACGATGAAATTATAGTGCAACTTATTTCTTATTAATAGGTTATGTTATGATGACCTATTTATGATACCCATTTATTCTCTCTGGTTCTGATATGATGAAGACTTTAGGAACTTATAGAATATATATGTATGATTTTAATTATGTTATGTGTAGGGATATATTGAAATTAAATGCATTGGGTAAATATTTACAAGTCATTAAAAAATAACACATGAATGGGGATTGAACATAGTTCATTATGGGAATGTCTCTACTATGATAGACTTGTGATTGAACCAGGATTTCTATGATGCTTGGGGAAGTGAACACAATCCACTATGATAGTCTTGGTGATGATCATTGAAATTTTACCAAATTTATTTTATATGATAATTTTTATTCTAGATATATATTTCTTATTAATATTCATTTCTTACATCAGACATGTTTTTTTATTTCCTTAGGATTTATATCTTATGAACTTATATTTTTTTCCATGATAAATGATTGTGATAATTTATATATAGGGTATGTTTTCAAAATTTTATTCTCTTGTTATCCCAACATTATGTTGAAATTTTTAGTAAATATCCCATGATTTTACTGAAAAGAATTATTTTATCTCTCTCATTACTATTTTTCCTTTCCATAAGTTCTTAAGAATGGTTTTATGTTTTGATTTTCTATGAATAATACATTTTTTGATGTTATTTATGGGAGATTATAAATAACATTCAATAAATTAAGAACAATTTGTGTCTAGTATCCGAAGGCACTATAATGTTATGATCCTTAAGAATATGTTTGTGTAATGTGATGAACATTCATATAAGATGATTTAATATCTAACTGTAATAATTTTGGTCATGTATATTTTTTTTCAGAGGATATTATTAGATAACCTTATAAAATGAGGATATAAATGTGTCAGTGAATCACTATGTATATGTTTTTATGAAATTTCTATATCTAGGTCGATAGATGAGTAAATTTATTGTAACATGTCATGGAATTTGGTATTAGATGGTGCGACTGGTTTCCATGAAATTATAACCCTTTTTTGATAATATATGTGGATGTGGATCTAAGGCTTGGGTACCTATGTCTAGGAATTCAATAGAAAGAACATTGATCTAGACTCAGTTGTCTTGTAGTGTAGTGAAATATTCCTTGTTGCACACATAGTTTGGCACTCAAAAGGGACATATTTGGAACATCACGAACTATTTAAAAACAATTATTATGTATTTAAATAATGACCATGAATTACCTAGGTTAAGACAATGTTTTAAATGATTAAAAGAGTTTTTTTCGTGATATTTATATCCTATAATTGATTTTTAATCATTTTGGGGTTTTCCACTACAAATATTGTTACTCACTCACTCTTTTTGGATTTATTTATTTTATGGAATCAGAAAGAACTGGATTAATTTTTATTATGATATAAAATTATTTGATGAGAAACCAAATAGAATGTTGACTATAGTGATGAATATTTTTATAATTTCTGATCACTGATTATGATATATGATTATCTAAATTAATCTAAAAAAAGTATTCTCCCAAAAGAATATAAGGCGAAATTTTGTTCAGAGTTTCGGTGGTGATGATCATGAATTAAAAGAAGATTTTATTTATTATATGTCAATAATTTGGGAAATGTAGACAAGATAATGTCTTAGTGTAATTTGGAAATTATTGACTGTAGAAAATTTTGACATGATAAATTTAATTTCCCATGAAAAATGATAATTTAGTTTAATTTAATAGATCATAATAATGGTCACCATATAATATCATTTATGGTTCAATGTTTTAAATGTGGTAATGTTGGGAATTATAAAAATCAATGTACTATGGGGAAGGATGATAAAATGAATTAGCAAGGTGTTACAAGTAATGGTAATATTTTCGATTAGCAAGAGACTAAGAATGAAATATATTTTATATGAGTTGTTCTAATAGTATTTGATTGTTTATTTTATGAATCATGATAAAATTTTGTTAGATGAATCTAAAGTCATAATTCATAATTCTTATTATAGGAAAGAGGTAATATGGAATAAAATGATAAATACTATAGAATTATTTATTAATAAACTAGATGAATGAAGTTTTTTTATTGGAGACAATAATTAGGAAATTTATTATAATTTTTCGGAAGATGTTTTTATTAATGATTTTCAATAATATAATGATATGTGTTGATGTCATAGAAAAGTGATATATTAGAAATGAGATATTTTATTGATACATTTTATTAATTATATATAACCCTTAATATGTTATATTGTTTGAGAAAATGATTTTGGGAGGAATATATGTTTGATATTAATACATAAAATAGACAGTACTAATTACCTTGGAACTAATTAACAATTTTTAGAACAATATGGCATAAGTTATCCTTTATTTAGTTTACATAATTATTGGATTTATAGAGTATATTCAATAATTTATGTTTTTATTAATGAATTATAAAGAATGAATGTTTTTATTATGGTTTAATTGTAATTCTAGTTTTTACCATGCTTCAGGAAAATTTATGATCAATGTCTTCGTATATTTGGTGTGTCACATTAATAGATAATTCATGTTGTTTGGGGGATTAACGATAAATTGATTTTGGAGATTAATTCATTTAAATTATAAATTTTTTATTTTAATTTTTGATAAACATGGAGGCTATTTATGTAAAACTTTTCATAGAATGTATTTTGTGTAAATTTTGATGTTATTTGATAACAAGTGGTAACAATTATTTTTGTGGTAGTTAATAGAGTATAAAATAATAAATTATCATTATTTTTTGTATCGTATAATATACTAGTTCTTCCTGGAATAAAATAATTTACATATCGTGGTGCAATCGATTATGTGAAAATTGATCTAAGAATAATCACAGGATGATATTATTCTTAAGAAATAGAATGAAATCCGGATGGTATAAATTATCATGAAAATATTCCACCACTAAGAAAAGGAACATGAAATAATATGTGTTCATATTGCTACATTTTTTAAGATATAAAGTATATTTCCAATGCTTATTTGGATTATTTTTCTTTGGTTTCTATATTAAAATGATCATTCAATTAATTGTGATCAATTATATTTATTACTCTACATCATTACTGGGACATTACACTCTTCTTCCACATCCCAATTCTCAATTAACATATATGTTCTCCTATTTGGAAAACTACCATGTATCATTCCTTATGAACATTAAATATCAATTCCTATATTTTAGAGTATATGATATATTATACTATTAAATGAAGTGGGATTCCCACAATAAGATTTTGAAATGGTAAATGATATTTTACCCATCTAATGTTTAAATTATGAAGAAAAAATTTATGTAAGAGGGTATAATTTAACACCCTGAGACATTTTAAAATACTGTTTTTTCTAGTAAATGTAATATTTTAAGTTTTTTACACATTATGGTAATTTTATCTTTCATTATAAGTTACATTGTATTTGGATAGTTTCAAATGTGATACTGAGTTTATCTGTAGTTTCACTTAACACCGAGCATAAATTAAAATGTGAGGCACAATGAAACTATTATTATTTAATATTAAAGTTATCAAAAAGTTATTAGAATACAGGGTTATTATTTTATTACCTAAATTATAAAAATTTATCATTTAATCATCTATCTGAAATTAAATCTTTTGTGACCAAATATTTATGAATGATTTTTTTTTCAAAATAATGGATCTCAAATTTTGTAAAATTATTTTTATGAAAAAACATTTTTAGTTAAATAAATGAATTAAAAAATCACTATTGGTTATGTGTTTTAGTAAAATGTAGTTATTATATATTCAATAAATTTTTAACATTCATAGTTTTAGATTTCTAGACACTTTATTAGAATTGATCCAAATATCGACTTTGAAATTGTATTTTCTTAAAAAGTATTTTTGTCGAAATTCGCACAATTATTTTAAAAATAATCTTTTTTTAAATTTTATTAAAAAAAATTGCAAATGTAATCATTATTTTTTAAATCATCTTGTAAAATTTACTTTTCACTGATTTTTTTGGAATTGATTAAGTCAATATATCATTTTATGAATATTAAAAAAAATATTGGTTTTTATTAAGAATTTTAATTCATTTTAATGAATTTAACAACATAAAATGATTTTAAAAGATATAATAATTTAATAATAAATATATTATCCAAATATATATTAATCATTTATATTTCATAAGAATTATTAAAATGTTTAATCATTTTAAAAAAAAATTCAAACATTGGAACTTGTTTTCTTTAAAAAAACAGCATTCCTGTCAAATCTTTGGTATTAATTTCAATTCAATTTTGACACATCAGTGAATGGAATTAGGAAAAATTGATTCTTTATTTTTAATAAAGTATTATATATTAACTAATAATTTAAAATATTTTTTTATCATAATAAAATAGTATAAAAAATAAAATGATATTTACTATGGTTAAGGTAGGAATTGGTTCAATAAGGTGCTAAAATTAAATGATAAGAGGTAAAAATTGATGAAACTAATCTAACACCCAACAGCATGAAATATATAAAAATTATATGGTATATGTTATAAAAAATTACATTTTTTAGCATATTCATATTTTAAAAATTCAATCACACAATTTTTTATAAATTACAAATTTTCCACTCACCCCACAAATAAATGGCCACCGCTCCCCTCTACTCGTCACACATCGAATACCCATTCATCCAAAAAAATTCATTTCAAAATTACTCCCTTAATTCCATACTCCCATACTATCATACTTATTTTTTTCTTAAATGTGTCTTAATAATCCATTCGGAGGAAACCAAATGAAGTTGTTCGAAGAAGATACAACGTCCCTCACCAAGAGTTTTATTTTATTTCTATAATACAGTCTAAAATAATAATTAATAATTTCTAATATAATATAATTAGTATATATAAAATATTTTAATGTCATTATGTTAATGATATAATCTAAATATATCTCTTTTTCTATCAAATGAGATAGAAATTAATTATTCGGGTGTTTGATGAACTACGGCCTCACAGTCCGATGTATTTCGTTTTCCATCCCCACCTCTAATGGATGGATATAATGATGTGTTTATTCTTTATGATATAAATATATATACATATATATTATAAATCTGGAATTATAACACCACAAATACCATCTTACATCCCAACCTATTAGAAAAATACATCATAACTCACATATACAGGGAAATACCGCCTTACAAACTGATGTGATGTGTCTTCATTTCAATTTTACATGGATAGTAATAATTATAGATTTAAAAAAATATATATGATATTGGTAAAAAAAATTAATTATTTTACCACATTTACAACCAAACATTCAATTATTTGGGAATATGATAATGTTTCTCATGTGTACGTCGGAAAACCACATTGCGAAGTGATGATATTTTTTAACGCATTACATAGAAGCTAATAAGGTTGGGTTTTATTAAAATATGTGATATATATGAAATAAATAATATAATTTAATTGTAATAAACTACTAAACATTCTTTATTTAAGACCATTGATAAAACTAAAACCACATTTATGTTTACGTACGACCTACCGTCTCCTTGAAAAGTGTATTTCGTTTTCTATCTATTAATTCAATATATAATTTTAAATACATATATATTTAATATATATAATTTTTAAATCGTGGTTAATATTAGGTATATTATGTAACCATGATCAATGTATGCGTAATGTTAATAAAAAATCTAATCATACACAAAAATAAAAGCAGTTATTAACCAAAACGGGAATTTGACAAGAAATTAATGAAAATTTTGAAATAAAAGGTAATAAGTAAAATAATATTGTATCATAAATATGTTGATTTATTTATAATGGATTTATAATAAACACATATATATTAAATATGAGGTTTGAAATTTTATAAAGGATGTTGGTATATAAGTAAATGGATTTCAGTCTAACATTTATATTCTATAAGACCCATGCTATATTCACCACATGATTATTTTATGTGATTAGTATACTGAAAATGAATTTATTTTATTATTATTAAATATTACATTATGAGAATTTAAATATCAATTTCACTATCTATATATCATGGGGTTTATGTTTTAAATGTTTCTAAATTGGTATGGGATTTTTTGTCTGAAATTTCCTTCTTGGGGACATATGTTATGTTATCCACCTAACTTCTTCTATGAGGTGTATATAATCCCCATTTTACATGGTATACGATGAATTTGATTGTTTTAATTTTGTTTTATGTTTCATTTAATTTTATACTTTATTCTTTATTATGATATTATGTAACCAATGTTGTATGAGTTTAATGTAATGACCGAATTATTTCTTGATACTTTTTATAAATATACTTCCAATGGTTAAATAAATTAATATATATCTAATGAAACTGATGAATTTTAATATATTTCATTTTTATCATGATAATTCATGTTTTCCCATCATTTATCCATATTAGTTAATCAATTATTAAAATCATTCAATTTATGAAAAATAATATTTATTTCCCTCTTCACTCAGAATTTTTTTCTTTCAAAAACTATGTATTATAGAAATATTTTCCAGATTTTTTTAAACATAATACCAATAATTTATTAATCTAAATTTTACCCATGTTTTAATTTTTAATAAAACTGAATCATATATTGATATATATTTCCAAATAATGAACATTTTTCTTTCACTAAAATTTTTAAAGAAACCATTGGATTAATGTCTATGAAATGACTTCTATTTTATGCTATCCATAATGAATCATTGTTTCAATTACTCCATTTTAATTTTCCATGTTGATTTTAAAAAAAAATTATTTTAAAAAGTTTTTCTATTTTAAAATGTTTTTTTAATATGAATGATGTTTTAATTAAAAAAAATAAATTTTTTTTAGAGATTTTTTTATATGTTTCTTTTGTTATATTCAATGAAATTTCATTTAAAATGTATTATATTAATTTTTTTCAAAGTAGAAATTTTATTTTACTCAAAATATATTTTAATTATTTTTAAGGATTCGTTTATAAGATAAAATGATAATTATAAAATAAAAGTATTTTTAAAAAGTGTTATTATTATATAGTTTTAAAATGTGGTTTCCAGTAGAAAATTATTTTCCTTAGGAAACTTTCCAAGGGATTTTTCGAATATAATTTTTCAACTAATATGACATTATTTTATATTTCACTTTCTTTACTGGGGTTATAATCCATGGATGCGATTATTTTTCCCAATCTGAATTTTTTATGCTTAATATGAAAAGATATTTAAGAAAAATATTTCATTTTCATGTGTAATAAAATGAAAAAATTATAGTGAAACCATATTAGTTTACCATGTCTTATGATATGACGAAATGATGAAATGAGTATGAAATGTTTATTCTTTCCACAATTTATGTGAAGTTGAAATTTTAATGAATACCAATTAATTACATTGGTTCTTATATGATGAATATATTATGATCCCATGGAACACATCTATATTATTTTCATTATTTTTTGGTTGATACCTATATTTAGTTTCAATGAATTTGTTAAATTTTCATTTTTCCTAAGATAAAGTAAACAATAATATGGAGTCAACCAAGAATATTTAGAGACTCCTTCCACACTTATAGCCATGGGAGTGAACCTATAATACTATTATGGTATTGGGACTGAACCCAATAAATTATAATATTCATGGAAATAATCTATGAACTACTAAGGAAATGATTTTAAATGATTATTTTAATGAAAAATTATATGTATTCTATATAATTTTAGATCTCATGGTTCTTGTGCTTCATTTTACTAATGATTCTTTTCATATGAACTACAATTATTTTTTCAATGGCTGAAAACAATGATCTCTAATATGTTGGTTACGTTTTTAAAATGTTTTTATCATATTATAAAACCCTTATACACTTGTTATTTTTACATATCTATCTTGATTATCCTTTCTGATTATATGATCTCACATGTTATTAATTTTCCTTTCACCAGTATATGAAGAAAATATATAGGTAATTTATTTCTAAATATTATAATATCTGGGAAGATATATATCCTAGATATTTATTATTTTCAATAAATAATAATACTTTGTGTCATGTTTCCCATGTAAATATACCATTACCAGCCTCAAGAATATATTTTTGTAAATTAATCAAAATTTATCCAAAATGATATATTATATTTGTATGAGAAAATCCAATCATTAAAAAATTGATTCATTGAGAGGCTATATAATTTTAGGCCCCACACATCACATAATATTTCAAATGCCTTAATCATATTAAAAAGTAATACAACATAATCAATATTGCCTTTATATGATGAAACTATACATATTTGAAGCACTGACATAGTGAATACTAATATTTTCATGAGTAAAACTAATCATAAAACATATATAGAAAATATTTGCATTCAATAATTATAATATATCATCATTAAATTGTAATATAAAATAATGTATTTTGAAATATATAAAAATACTTTTAAAAGATAACTAAAGATTTTATTAGGTGAAATTTCCCTTTAATTTATAAATAATATATTAAAAATCAAAATAAATATATTTTTAGGGAATTTATTTTTAAATAAAATTTTAATCATGTAAAGGATGATATGATGGATATAAATTTCATATTAGAAAGAACCTATTTCACGTCGAGTTTGTTAAAATAAACATTTCATTCACATTTCTTTAAGAAGTCAAAAGTGAATTATTTGGAAAAAATTAATATTCCATTAGATGAATTATAAAATGTAAATACTAGGATAAACAGAATTTGAAAAATAATAATATAATAATAATATAATAATAATTTAAAAAACATTTGAAATAAAACTCGATCATTGAAGAAGAATATTCTTGACCAAATGAAAAACAAAAGGAGATGTCTTTAAAAATATTTGGTCATTATCATGGGTACATAAAGAGCGGACAATGAATGGAATATTATTTATTAATGGGAATAATAAAATATAATATATATTTTCTAAAAATATAATGATAGATTAATTCCCTCAATAGAGACTTAAACATCAATAATCTTGACAAAGGATTTGATTGTGAAACAAAAGATTACAAGCATGGTAATATCTAAATCAAATCACAAGGAAAGTGATAAAAATTAATATATTTTAAAATATCTATAATTTTCATGAAGAAATTAAAAAAATACATTCATGGGTCTTATATACACATAATTAAGGAAAATAAGTTGTTAATATGACATGTGCCTCACATAATGAAAAGTTAGATGAGAAACCTATACCTCTAGTCTGACTTGTTTTGTAAGTCATTTTAGAGTAATTTATAATAAATTCAAATTTATTATAATTAATTAAAAAATAATAAATACTTATAATCAAATATATTATCCAATTATATTATTTGTATAATCATTTATTAAAAATTATTTTTTAAAACCAATGATCATGTTTTTTAACTATATATGTATTCATGTAAGATTCAATTTTATAGTTTTGGTACATCCATATTTATCATGATTACATACTCTACCATATGATATTAACTATAAAAATATAATAAATTGTCAATAAATAAATATTTACAATCATTCATAAAAAGTGAATATAGAAACATAATTTATAACATTTTTTTGTTACGGTAGGGAATATATATTCATGAATACATTTTTCATTTTTGTACTAAAATAAAAAAATAATGATAAATATTATTTTATGTTTCAAACCTTACAATTATACTATAAATTAAATTTAGATAACTTAAATATGACTGAAATATAATAATAATTTATGTTAAAAAAATTAAATTTCTTTGTGGAGGTGGGAGTCCAGACATTTGCATTAGCATTGTTATCGTCATTCAAAAGTTATGAAGGTAATAATTTATAAATTAATTAATAATTAAAAATTAAAAATTATTATTATAATATATTAAAATTAAACATATATTAATAAACATTATTTAAATATAGTGATTTAAAATTTTTTGTATCAATCAATAGAGATAACAGTAATCATATACACCAAAATGGTAATTTCACATTCAACTCTATAGAGAAGAGTATGGATAATAGAATATACCAATCATTGTAAAATTTAATTTTACTTTATAGGAAAATAAAATTTTGATTAAAATAATAAATTTAGTGGATGTAAAAGAAGAAATAAATTTAAGGTGGTCTTGTTGAATGGTTTCCTCATCTTCTATAGTCCTCAATTAGATCCCTTTGTATTGATCCATTAAATAAATTATCATGAAGACAAAAAAAATAAATTTATTGCATATGGAAGTTAAAAATAGAATTTACAAAGTATTTATTGAGTTATATGGATAAATCTATAGTAAATAATGGAAAATAGGAGTGTCCTTTTATAATGGAGGGAAGTCATTTTTTTGGAAATTTATGATATATCTTAAGATAAAATATATCTAACTCATTTAAATTTGTCCCAAATTTAAATTTATTAAATGATAAGGTGTATAACATCATAATAAAAGAAAAATAAAAAATCTATAAATGATTAGAAATCATTTTAATCCTTCTATATTTTGTCTATCCCCTTAGTTAACCAATTTTTTCATTAACCTAAGTAATGACTTTTTCAGTATTTAAGTCTTATAATGTAACTTATAAGATGAAATTGTGTCATAATTGAAAAAGGTATGTGTTTTTTTGATCATTTTACATTACAATATTTCTCTTTTAATCATTTTATATTTTTAAAATAATTTAATAAAATATTATTTTTCATAAAATATCATTACTTTAATTATCGACACCATTCATTTTATTTAACTTTAAAGGAATTAATACAACACTTGAAATAGAATAAAGTATATTTAATAAGAAGTTATAATATATTATAATATATAAAATTCATCTAAATCTATTATTTATCTAAAAACATGACTTTTTATTTCAGAAAATCTTTAACTTTTATTATTCTATAGCTTTTACAAGAACCATATTAGTGTTGTATAATCATTTGAAGTAATTATGTAATCACAAAACATTTTAAATAAATTACCATCATTATTAAAATTTCACTATCCTCGATATAAACTTTAATAATCATTTAAAACTAATTTTATCTCTATGTGAATATATACGAAAATTTACAATTTAAAGAGAAACATTTAGTATTTTAAATTACTTAAAATAATATAAATGTCATTATCAAGGTTAAATGGAACCAATATGAAATATTTTGTATCTTTGGATGAATATATATGATATTCACCCTTGCGATTAACAATCTTAATGTGTTGGGTCAATTTTGAGTCATTATTTCAATTTTTTAACCATTTTTTACGAATTACTTCATGTTTTAGGTGAAAAATATTTACTACGAATAAAATTAATAATATCAAAATTTAATGGGGAACTATTTTTAAAATTTAAACAACCTGATTATTAATATGTTATCCATTATCAATATCTAATATATAGATGTGTGAAAATCTATTTTAATGTGACTATGAAAAATGACATGAAACTCATTTTTAAAATATTTGTTTTTATGGTTTAAAATTCTCTTATATCAAAGTCATTATCATTGATGATAAAAATCTAATTAATTGTATGGTTTTTAATAACATGTATTGTATAATAAATTTTTATCAAATCCTTATATATAATGGTACTTATAAATTATATGAATTAACTAAAATAAATAATTGTTCTCAATAAATTTAGACATTTCACTATCCGCTGGAAAACCAATCAGTACATAAAATAAAAAAAAATCACCTTAAGATAATTTTGATATTACTATTTCAAAAATGATATCAATTTAATAAAATAAAATATATATATGTGCTAGGAATGAATTAAAATTTTGACAGATAAAATGAAATAAAATAAATTTAGAATTGTAAAATTACTTGGCTAAAAAATATAGTTCATATTTTCTAAGAACTAATAAATAAATTTTTATTTTTTAGGAACAATTTATAATTTTATAATAATATATTTACTAATATTTATACCTTCTTATTTAATTGTATTATTATAATTGTTAAATTTAAATAATTATTTTTAATAATATTTCTCAATTCTTTTAAACATCAATGTTTCATGTAAAGAATTTTGTTGAGGTTATTATTATTAAAGAATACATTAATATATACATAGTCTCACATTTAATTCATATTGTTTATTTTTTATCATAATTTAAAAAAATCAATTACATTCTATTAGAAATCTTGGATGTAGTTATTTTTTGATATATTTATGTTTTCTATTTATCATTAGATGAATGAGGTTTACTATCTTTTGTGCATGTGTATGACTATAAATAATGTAAATTTCTTGGAGAATTTGGTCATGCAATGTTTTATTCCATGGGTTTTATGTCTTTTGGAAGTGGCTAACATACAATGCTATCTTTTCCTTTAGTATATATTGATTGTGCCTATAAACTTCTTGATTGGGTACTATATGCATGTAGTTTCTAGTATTTAAATGTGATCATTGAAAATTTATTAGAATTTTTACAAGGGAAATAATCATGGAAATAATTAAAAATCATCTAAGAAGTCCCCTATAGAGAAATATATTTTTGTCCAATGACCAAACATATTAGAAGATGTAGATCATTATACTCTCGCACCAACACTAATGGTTCAACCAATTTTTCCTCCTCAAACAGGATTTGTTCATATAATGTATGTAGAAGGTGGAGGTGGTGTTAGGATGATAGTAATTTAAGATCAATATTTGTAGCATCATCATACCACATCCTTCGAGGGTAATAATGGACCAAAGATGTTAAGGATTAGATCAGTATCCTTATGGGATGTAGTTATTTAGTTGAGACTTTAATGCATCAGTTGTATTAGATAGATGATATCTTGTTTCGTTTATCCAATATAATATACTGGGGTTTCACAAACCATATATGAATATACGATGGTCTGACTTTGGTTTCCATTAAGGATATCTTCATTTCGGAGTTTTTTCTGAATATGTTAATCTGTGATTTAGGGAAGGAGTTTATTGACCCTGAGATGGGTAAACCACCATTATCTACTTATTCTACTCATTTCATAGAGTCAAATTAAATTTACAGTCTTTTTTAGGGAAGAAGGAACAAAATTTATATATTTTTAATATTACCCATTCGTCATAATAGATTAATTTTGTTAGCCTATTTGACCTGATAATGTATTTTTTGGTTCTATGCAAGGCCTGGATGATCATTAATTTTCAAAAAAATGAAGAATTAAAAGGTATTTTTTAGTACATGGTGCACCACCGTAAGGTATTTCTAGTAATATGGGGGGAAATTTTACCAATATTTTGAATAAAAATGATGAGGAAGAAAAGAAAAGTCTTACTATAAAGTCATAATGATGATGGTTTTATTTAACACCCTCTTGGGAAGGAGGTGTCAGCCTATGAAGCAACGATTTAAAGAGAAAAAATTATTGAATTTTTATACATAAATATAAAATAAGGTTATATATATATAGAAATAGGGGTGTATTAATGATTTAAATTTGATTTATTTATGGTCACATATTCATATATGTATTAGTAAAACATGGTATGTGATTCATGTGATGGAAAACGGTTCTCAATATTGTTCCCAAACTCTATAGGGGTTAGTGAATCAACAAAATCAGGGTTTTTTTGATATAGATTCAATACAATTATGTTGGTAGAGTTTTTATTGTATTCTATGTTCTAGATGATGGTATATATGGAACATTTTTTGTTATTAGTATGATTTTGATTATAGATTCCATTTGTACTACATTTTTGTTATAGAAGGATCCCATTCTTTTATATCTCATAAATTTTATACTAGTTTAGAATTTTTGGTTATGTTCCCAAATATAATATTGGAATATTGTTATAACTTTTTTATATATGGTAGCAAATATCCATATATTTTATAATTTTATTGTAGTCATGGATGTTAGAGAAAATTTATGGGCTTTGAGGATAAAATAGGTGACTAGACTCAATGTGATTTTCATAATTGACTAGTTAACCTATTACCTAGAAATCATTGACTACTATAGTAAATGAGTATCCATTATTATACCTATGGGTATATTTGTTTCCTGATAGAAGAATGGTATCATGGATTAAGAAGAGTATGTCCACACCTTATCCATGTTTAAGCCATTATAATACAAGTTATGTTAGTGGTTCTTGTGGATGATCTAGTAGTATCCCCTAGTCTTTTCATCCCACAGTGAGACATTATTAGAATCTATTTCCATATTATTATTTAGTACTCATCCAAATTGTGGAATTTCTTTTGATATTGAACTCATTATAGAATTATGTGTTGGTGGAACTCAAGGTACAATATGATGATATATAAGATAATGGATTTATAAAAAAGTGAATTTATCCTTTGGGTGATATAGTTTTATTCACTATAAATGTGGTTGGAATCCTTGGGAACTTTATGGACTATATAAATATTAATAATGACATGCTGAAGTGCCAGTACCCATTTATGAAGACTGATGATTTGTTTCGTCAGTTGATGAGAGCTTGGTTGTTCTCCAAGATTGAGTTAATATCATGCTACACCCATCATAGGTTCATATAATAGGATATATATATATACATATAAAATACTGTTTAAGTGAACTAATTAACTATTTCATTATTATTTCTAGCCTTTTGGGTCACCAAATTCCATAATGGTGGTCATATTTTTCATTAATTTTTTCATTAATAAATACATTGAATCATTTTCTAATATATTTATTGAATATATGTTTATATACTAGGGGATCATTAAGATGTTTTATAGAAACCTTTTGATATTGTTGATTGCACATTGATCCCATTGTTTTTATGCCATGATTTTAACATGTTAATTTTATATCTATGAGATCCACTTACATGGGGATGTGATTTCAAAGGTGGGAATCACCCCTCATCTGGAGATAGAAGAGGAAGTTATGTATTTGTAATTCTCTAGGAATGTGTTTTATATTAGTATTTTCATAGTTTTTTCTTTGTTAGAATTTATATTTATTCTATATTTATCGTGTTTTTCATCAATAATTTCTGATATTTCCAAAAGAAGTTGTTATTTTCAACTAGAAATATGAGTTTTAAGTTACTTCTTAGATCTAAAAATGTGAATGACATATGATACATATTTTATCTCATATAATATTTAGATTAGATATTTTTATATATAGAGGAATTAAGTGTCGGTTTTTAAGTTTATATGAAATACAGAGAATCTATAATTTCTAATGGTTCTCTTTAGTTGTGACCTAATGAGTGGGACTACCAAACAGATGATCCATAGTCGGTGGTTGTGGTCTCTGACATGATGTTTTTTCCCCATTATATATTCACGGTGTGTTTTTTCATATACAGATGTCACATTATATTACTTTATATCATCTTTTATTGGCAATTCAATCACATAAAATGGGTTCATTTTACATTCTAAAAATATTTAATTTTTTTACGAAATGATGTTCTTGAAAATGGTAATTTTGTTATTGATTATCATAGTAGAAATATCTAGTATATCTGGGAGTAACCATTGTAAGAGGAATTAATATTGATGATATTTTTGTAAAAAAAATCTAGGTGCATCTATAAATTATGGGAAAATAACATGTTACATTTTTTATCACAGAATGGAATTCAATCAGGACATCGATTCATAATGATTATAAATGAGTGGATGGTTTGTGGGAAATAATAGTGTTCAAATGCGGTCTCTATATAGAGACACCATGATATAAATTTATGGGATAGTTGTAGATCCTATTTCCCTTAGGGATGAATTAGTGAGGGACTCTAATGATTTATATTGGTTAGTGTACAATGGGTCAAAAATGAATTATATAGATATTAAATGGTGGTTCTAATTTTCATGTATGAAGAAGTCATTGCCAATTTATTTTCTCTTGTTATATTACATGTCACATAATTAATGTTTTGTATTAGGGAATGAGTGTTTTTATTCAACCCATTTACATTATCAAGTGAATGTTGTATGAGGTCACTATGGACCTTCTTTTGAATTTTACGAAGAGGTAAATAGGTTGAGATGTTTTTGGTGTTATGGTTATTATTTTGAAGAACATGTATATTCCATGTTAATCAAAGTTAAAATTTTCATAGATGTGTTGGGAAAACTCTATGTTTGAGAGATAATTCAGATAAATAGATTTCATAGAAGCATAATATCTTAGCAAAATGATCACATCTATTCATAGTTTTGGTGATGTTTTCATAAATTTATTGGGACCTAGTATAATATGAGAATGAAATATCATCCATAGATTAATGGGTAGTCATAAGAGAATATCTATATTTTTGAAGATATGATTAAACAATGCATCATGGATTTCAGTGGAGCTTTCGATTATTTTCATTATTTTATTGAGTTTTAATATAATAGTAGAGACTAATATTTTATTTATGTGGTATTGTTTAAGGATCATTATAGTCAACTGTGTCATTCACCAATGTGCTGGAATAAGGTTGGTGTGTAATATATTGTCGAGCTAATTGTGGTGATGAAGAAATATGATTTGGACTAGTTGACTCAAAAGTAATATTCTAACACATACAATAGGAAATGATCATATAATGACCAATTTATAATACATTTGGAGTTATCTGTAAGTTATATAGTTTCTATTCATATTTCGCTTCGATTAAAGAATCAACATCTATAGTGGGAAGGAATGTTGGCACCATTATTCATCGAATGATTTGAAATCTAAGAGGGTATCAAAATATTGAATTAACGAATTCATATCCCTCCATGGTATCAAGGAATGAATAAGGTGTTTCATGATTTGTATATTCTTATATATGATTTTAAAACTATTCATGTGATTGATTGTGAGGAAGATGAGTTGGAACTAGATACATATTTTTTTGTAAAAAAAGATATTGATTATGTACCAAAGAAAGAAGTCATTGGGGGTGGGTGTATATTAACAATGGTTAAAGTTATGTGGTAGTATAATCACATCCAATAGGAAAATAGAGAATAATAATATGATGTTTTGGATCAATTCCCATAGATTTTTAGTTAGATATCTAGAGACAAATTTAGGAAATAATATTTTGTCAATGTGGGATATTTTAATGGCCTAGATAGTTTTGGTACATTTTTCATTTATTCCATCCATTACATAAGTTTTTCTTGTTTTTTAATATTATATGATGTCTAAGGAAATATTAGAATGGTTTTGGAAGCATTAAATGTGTGTTAGAGTGCTGTGGTTTTTGTACAGTTTGGGGAACCCATATGGTTACCTTAAGGAAATCATGTTACTTGTTAGAGAGGTATTATAGATTTGGAATGGTTGGTGTGCTATTCGAGGTAACCTTTTATGTTCCCTAAAAAAAATTGTATCTTATAAAAAGGTGAACATAATAGTTTTTTCATTGATTATTAGATCATGTAGATTCACCGTGTAGGTTTCCTAAAGAGGTGGTGATCCTCACATGGTTAGTTCATTGTTATGTAATTCATTCAACCGAAACATGCATCGAAATTTAATAAATATGAAAATTGTTATTTTAAACTAAATATATCTATAAACCCATTATTCATCATCTAATTTGTGGGGCTCTCAAACATAGGGACTAAAGTTACTATTCTTGGCTATTCATATCATTCCAAACATCTATTATAATGGATCTATAGGATTCGTCACATCATAATTAAATTTAAGAGGTTGTTTTTCCTCTACTCAACATTGTTCTTCTATATATACTATAATATTTTTGGAAGGAATCATAGATTCAATATATCATGTCTATATCTATTAATTGTATTATTATATAAATTTTAATTACTGATCTATCATTGGATAGTTACAAAATATAGAGATTTAAAATTATTTTTTCTTAAATAGATCTAGATCTAACATTGGGGGATGGTCTCATTTAGTGAGATGATATAACTCTAAGACCATGTTAACTTGTTATTCCTGATTCTTGTTTACAAAACCATCATGTGATGAATTGATTCAAATTGAAGAAATTATTTGTGTGAGGGATTGTTTGTGGTGGAAATTCTTGTAATTGGGCCTTGAAACATTAAGGTAAAAAGTCCTTACTATTTAAGCCCCTTTTAGGGTATTTTATATTACGATTCTCATATAGGGTTGTTTGTAATATTGATAACCATTGAATGAAAAAAATTTCCAAATTTTTTTAAAATATTGTCTGAGTCACCCATAGGAATAATTGATTGTGAGAGATTTTTGTTTCTATTGTACTTTTCCCTATTTCATGTGAATTATTGGAATATGGTGGATGGTGTCTAGTATCAATGCGCTTTGTGAATCGTCATATATTTTATAAAACCTAAATTTAGAGAATTTCCTTGATTATTGTGGTAAAAATTAGGGTGATATGACCTTAAAATTGGGGTGGGGTACGATGGTCATGTGGTTTGAAGAATGGTTGAGGGTGTGGTGCTATGTCATTAGATCCTTACCAAAGATATATTGTGATGTACAATATCCTTAAGGAATGGAATTAGAATGTTTATGCATAATTACTGCCTTGTGGACTAACCCAATATAGAGGATAGGGTATTATGGACTTGTTTTACAACTCTTAATCAAGCTAGGGATGTGTATATCCTTATGATCATTATTAGAGCTTCACTATATTTGGTCCCGATTCCAAGACATGTGTTTGCATTTTAGACTAATATTATATATAAGGAAGAATGAAAGATTCCTTCTAAAATAGAGAAAAAAATTATATCTAGGGATCATACTATCATGGTCATAAAATTATAGCTTGACAACTATTTTTTATTGTATGTACATTTACATTTCAACTTGAAGAATATCATTATATACATGTGAATATTATAATAAGGTTTCATTGGTGGTGCCCTAATAGTTTTATACTCACACTTCAAATGAGAATCTTAAAATGGATATAGATTGTATGGTTATGGATTCATTTAAGGTAAAGATACCTACATTTAGAATCAATATATGTTAAACATGGGGGGATTGAAGGCGATGATGGATGAATCTACTGAATATCACAGTAGTGTTACACATTATTTTCATAAATTTTCATTCATTTCATTATCTTAGCACATTTGGATTCTTTAGTTTATTTCGTATTTATAACATCACTTCCATTAAATTATAGAATGTGTATTTTTCTTTATTTTCAATGGATTTTAATTATTACTTATTGTGTTACTATTTTCATGGGGTTACATATAAATATTTTGAAACTGATTTTTACAACATATTCAAAATGAAAAAAGAAAATTAGTTCCATATTTTTATTCAATATCTTCAAATTTTTTAATGTGTCATATTTAATTGTTGGTCTTTATGAATATTTATCATTGTAATACATTTCCATAATTGTAATGATTAATGTTTTACCATAGATAACTAAAAATATGGTGGTTTTAATATCAATAAAACAGGTGTAGATGTGTGTATTTTTATTAAAACCATAACCTATCAAAGATTAAAAATGTATCCATTTGTTGAAACCTTACCTTTAGAAAGGAATTTTTTATTTTTATAATTTTAAATGGTTTACAAGACTTCCACATCTATCACATATAGAATGTATCCTCTTATTATTTCATTATCCCAAACATTGTGACTCCTAGATCATAACAAATATACCAAAATAACATCTCAATATTCTTAACCAAATCCTTGATATATTATTCTTCTCAAAATACAATACAAAGAACGATGAAGTTGTAATAAAAAGGGAGATTTTTAAGGAAGAGGTATATGTCCCAACTGAACTAATTATTATTTATTTCTGCATCTACATAAATAAAATATATTCTATCCAATACATTATAATTAAATACAATTATTATTATTTATTAAAAGAATTTATATTTATGTAACAACTCTTTTCATTCACTTTTTCATCTTATAGGAAATGAAAACAATTCTTATGCATCTGTGTGGACTACCACCTCCCTGAACTGATCTGTTTCATTTTTAATCATCATATTCCATGGGTGATTATTATACTAGATTAAATATATCATGTATTAATATTACCATTAGGTAGTGATAATAAATTAGTTACTCCACAATTCATTCCTCTAGCAGGCTCTGAGTTGCTGACTTGCATTGATAGTATAAAGAAACACACACATCTAGGATGCCTTTCACCTAATAGAAATGTTTGTTCTAGAGATATGATATTAAATACAAAAAAAAGTAAATCACATAAAATAAAAATGGTATAAACCCATTATATAAGTAATGAAAAAAATATTATTTTAAATATAATTTAGCAAGTCATGTACTAAAATAATGTTCGAATATAAAAAACCAAACACCAACTCTAATGTAAAAGATTGAAATGTCTGAATCGGTCCTAAAAGTACTCATAAAAACCTAACAAGTATGGATTATATAAATACAGTAAGAATAACTTATAAAATTAGAAGGATGATACCCATTTACTATCATAAACAAGTGATACATTATTATTAATTCATTAATGATATAATAGTTGAACCGAACTGCACCTAAGCTAGTCATCAATAATTCATAAACACACGATGGCACTGATACCAAATAATTCATCTAATAATAATATGTTATCAAAATAGAATATGAAAATGTGTCACGCATCCTTTTGTTGAATTATTTTCTACTCCCATTCCCCATCATAAAAAGTTTTTTGATCATATCCCTTCCATGTTGACCCATAACGTATTATTAAATCTCTGATGTGGGTTGGAAGTCATCCCTATCTACCCAATCCTACAAGAGGGTCTGAAATCCCTTTTTAAATATGTTTCATAATTAATTTACCTCAATCCATTTCTACATAATCATCCACATCATAAAAAACCTTATATCTATAGTAATGGAGTATCATTAATGTAAAAGAAGATAATCGCATTCACTCCACATATCACACATGACCCTAAAAATATATCATATACATGTTAACCTGGTATCTCCAACACCCATTGTAGTCAAAATAAGAGTCATATTAAGTGTATAGAATATAATGTATTTATTCAATTGTTCACAAATATCCTAGATGGTGGGAAGAACAATTACGCCTAAAAACATTGGGGTGTTGGTAAGGATTTCCAAATAATATGGGGCATGTACATAAATAACATTAAAATAAAATATACATAATCTAACACAAACCAACCTATGGGATAACACAAAGGAGTTTTATAATGTCTCACAACACCATCACAAAGGTAAATTATATCCACTATCATAAACATACACTACTAAATAATGACACCCCACAACCAAGCCACACATAAGCCAAATTTCATCAAACCTTTTAAAGTAAACCAGTATATTGATATAATAGATTATAAAAACACACACATAAAAACCATTCATTTAAAATTACGTAAAAATATTGTTACCATATCTTCTAGATAAATATCATTATTATTATTTCATTACATAACTAATGGAAAATTACATCAACAGAACGCATAATGACCAATATAATATTCATAAACCACAATAACATCTCAATCAAATCAATCAAGAACAACAAACAATCACAACATAACAAAAATAGGTCATAACCATCTTATAATTGAAAACATCACATCCCATATATTCCAAATATAACATTGATTCCCAAAACATTTCACATATGATCCAATTCACCACCATCACTAGATTGTTTCTTAATTGATCTATGTGAAAAACAAAAAAAATGTATCAACCACTGAAGCACTTATCATAAAATTAATATTCTATAAAATTACATTTAATAATTCATATAAATGGATTCTATCCTATTCCTTAACAAATTTCATGGAAATTCTCCCACAATTCCATAATTCCTTAGAGTCTAGTTTGTGATCCATATATAAGTGATATAACATTATATACATCGTGAGATAGAGAAATCAAAAAAACATGTATTTCACAAATCACATAAATTGTAACGTGATCAATGATCAAAATATCAATGATTTTATGTCCATAATAGATAAATGATCTACCTTTAATAAATATCATTAGTCAAATGGAACCATTTGATAACCACCATTTCTTTTAATGTTTTTTAAATCCATTAATTTAACAGATTATTTCAACCCATAATGTCTACCTAAAATATTAAAAACCATAAAAATAAAAAAACTCCAAATATACATTGGGATTGAAGATCCTATACCTAAAACAAAGCATTCATCTTCACTACAAATGGTTGAATCATGAGGATGAAAACTACCAAGCACAAAAAATCATGGAAGCACTATGATAATAATATAGGGAACCAACTCCACAAATCTCTAGCCACATCATCTACTAGGACACCATATTCCCGGGCACAATCTTCCTTGAAATTAATAAATGGAGGAATGTAGGGCAGTATAAGAGGGATAATCACATAGGAGTTTCCATTATTCAATCTACCAAGCCATGTGATTATAGAAAATGAAAATTGAATGAAAAGGCTTGAAAAAATGCATCTAGGTTACCCAATGGATGATAGATAACATGTAATAATGAAGAGTTCACAAGGGTTTTGGGAATTTATATCCAATAGTAAAATAAAAGAATTTGTTATAGAATCCTTGTTTACATGGTTATCCATAAGAATATTCGACAATAAATATTACAACATCAAGGGATATTCTAAATTCACCCCCAGCTAACTAACCCCTTGATCAAACATCATATATTTGACTATATATTTTCAAACCAGATAAATAGGTTACATCACAGTGTCTTCACCATGAAAAAACCACCATTAAAAGAATAATGTCTCCAAATATATACCATCCAATCCTCCATGACACAATTCATCCACTATGATAAAATAAGTAAAATTTCATGGAATACCTACCACAACCACATGAACATAAAAAAAACCCCTAAATCAATAGGATCTTATAAATATAAATATTAATCCCACTTTTTACAACCGACCTACATTTCACATTTTTTTATAAAAAAAATAGTGAAACTGAAACAAGTAATACATATCTTTACAAGCCTTTATTTTATATATTATATCACCACACGTCAAAATCCTCCCTCCTAATATCGAATTTTTTCCACTAAATCTTCAATCCACTCCAAAAATCTTTTAAATCAATCCCCTGGACACCACAGTCACTATAATTTCCACAATGTAATGGCAAGGAAGGTCTAAACTATTAGATTATATACCTTTCAAAACAATTATCTATGAGAATCCAAAACAATGCTCTTAAAAAAATTCTTTGAATAACTAAGATATGAGATACCACTCAACGATTTCAAATCAACTGATGCACTACCACCAACAAAGTAACAATAGAATTTGAAATAAATAGATCTCATAAATATTCAATTTTTTAAGAATTACATCATCATATTGATAAAAAATCCTATAAAACCATGGGTCCTAGGCATAAATCTACATATCACTCTCCATGGTATCTCTTATAAAATGGAATACATACATAGAACATGAACCAATGAAATTACTCTCCCATGAATAACCTTATCTTTATGATCTAGGATCTCAATCAATTTCACTATGAAAATATCATCACACAGGATATCCAACTATCACTATTCAATGAAATAGTTGTCATTGTAATGGTACTGATTGATTTGGGACACATGGATGATAACATGGGTCATATCAAATGGTGGTGAGAGTTCGAACCAATTATATTCTTCTCAAATGGGCTCCAAACACATTAATGTTTTAATGAATAGCGGTTTTAGCTTACCATTGAACACACCTATGGTACTCCCGATGATGGAAAAACCTCAATAAATCATGGAATAAAAATGTGATCTCTTGGGACTTCGTCCATACATCAACATACTTCTTATGACGTTCATGCACTGCCTTTATCATCTCTCAAACCGTATAAATCATCACAATCTTGCTTTGATCTATATATGCCGATATGATTATAGACTGTAAAAAATTGGCTTGTAATAAAGATATTAACATATACACATATAAAATAATTCAATTCGTCTATGTAAATGGATTTGTGGGGGATAATATTATATTAAATTGTGACCAAGTAATGATGATTCACCCACGATCTTCTAAAATCCAAAATAAATGATAGGAAATTTCCCTCAGTTATTGGACAGTCGATTCCATCAGTATATCTATCTGTAGATAAAAATTATCGTTTTTGTATAACCAATATCCATAATAATGTTTTAATCCTGTCTAGGCTCATGATATTAAATGACAATATTTTTTAGAAATACTGGTTCTTGATACCACGTGAATACGCACAATATCATCCATATACCTTCTCTTGAAAAAATATATAGTAATTACTTAAAAACATAATTAATTGAGATTAAAACATTAGTTTGTCCATATTATCCAAAAATTCATCAGATTCTATTTGTGTATGGGGAATCCTCTTCAGGATGTCCATTAAGATGTTTTACAATTTCATCACGAAGACATATAGGGACTCTAATAAACCATCGGGAACATGGTGATCATTTTTAACTTTCTAACAGAAAAAAACACCACCAATAATCATTAACACAAACTACTTATTTACATGTCATCATAAATACCTCATCAAACCATCTTACATCTTAGAAAAACCAATTTATATTGACAAGGGTGAAGTATGAAACTCACTATGAACCCCCTTTCACAGAGGTAATTGAAAAAATAGCCTACCTAGGATCAATATCTAGTTTTGAACATCCTATAAAGATACCTGTAGTGAATCACCGTGACTAACATGCCCATATATTTCTTATCCCACTAATTCAACCAAATTATACTCTTCAAAATACAATATCAATGAATATTTTAATGTTACATAATAAATGAATGTTTTTCAAATTTATTATCCCATTCCACGATGCATCACCCTAATATCTTAAATCCATCTATAAAAAGACTCAAACTACTTAAATATAATGCCTATGAAATTATTAACATTGTGATCAACAACTATATTAATTATTCCATGATTGTAAGAGATCTCAAAATATTAATCCTTGTGAAACTCAATGTCCCTCTACCAATAGAGAATCAAATCCCACTATTGGACAGAATATTTCATCCTCTTTAGGTGTGTGAAAATTGTTTTCAAGAATGAGGTAATTATATAATAAATTTAGTGAAAACAAACCAGTGATAACTAAATATAATGGTTGTTGTGGTTATGGTCATGTATAAATAACTTACTTGACCAATAATATATTATCACTCTATTGCACATCATGAAATATCCCAATCCCCAATGTGATGCATTACAAAATAAATTAAACATAAATGATTCATGTAAAAATAGATGTATTGGAGATATAATTAAAATCTTTTATAAGCTGTAAAATGATACTAATCGTAGATATTCACAAATAAATGGATATTATTTTCGGGTAAATTTAAATCATGTTCTATAAATCCATGAAAAATTAAATTAAAAAATAAAATATCCATTATTATTTAAAAATCTACAATCTTCTTCCATGATAATGTGTTCTACCCAAGAAGTGATCCCCTAAATATTCGGTGATTTAATACAAACACCATGACAATAAACCACATTATCGAATAAATTCACCTCTCACGTCTAATACTTTTACTTGGATTTATTTCTATAGATCCTATGTTGTCAAATAATCTCTATGAAATCATTGATGTGATCGACATTCCCCTCCTCAGTTCATGAGTATATAAATTTGTAATCAATGAATAATACTATGAATTGGTCCACGAACTCATTAATCAGAGAGTTCACGGGACCCTTGACAATAGAAGTAATTAACTGACTTGGGTATCCCTAAAACATGTAACTCGATCTAATCTTCCACATACCTAATGAACGTTCTCGATCATCATTAGTCAGGACTTGCACCTGCGCATCAAAAAATAGTGGAAGGAATAATTTCTCCAAAAAAAATTATTCATAATGGAATAAATATACATTTATTATAGAAAATATACATTATAAAATCGTTGAATTATATTTCATATAGAATAATAAGAATGAAAAAAATGATACAAATCATGTATTAAGAATAACAAATTGTATATGTCGAACATCAAAGGATGACTAAATTAAATTTCATTAATAAATTTCATAACATTTGAACACTCCCACCATATCACCACCATCTACCCAACATAAGTAATAAAAACCTCACCGCATCACTATGTAATCATGTCTTTCCCTGCATCAAATAATATAACAATGTCTAAGAATTTCTAAAGTGGTGTGAATGGAGAGAGTTAAAGAGGCTTAGTTTCATCACACCAAAGTGTTCCATAACTAGTCTCTATATAAAAATTAAAAAAAATTATCATTTTTAATTAAAAAAATTATGATAATAAGGTAAAAAAAATTATATAAACAGAAGGGTGAGACCATCCCCTTTTTCTATAGTTCTAAAAAATCTATTCCAACTAGCATCACATATATATACAAGGTTTTAAAAGCTATAAATTATTATCCAAAAGGCACATATTATATCACACCAAGGATCACTAAATGTTAGGAAATCTTGAACACTCATACCAAACATATTTACACATACAAAGCATGTATCTAGACATAATATTCAAATCTGGAGAACATTGTAACACCATAGAATGTGATCCCCTATAAAGAATCTAACAAGACCCTTTAACAACATTACATGTTAGTAAAGGAATAACCAATGATTGTATCCACTAATTGTATCAATGGTTGTGGAAAATTACTTCCACTTCTAGTAAATTAACTAATAAATCCATACAATGCATTTTCCAAACAATTTCATAAAAATCATTAATTAAAAAATATTTCATAAATCCATTTCATATTTTTTCTAAAATACACTTTTCTTTTACACAAAAAAGGTGTAACCATATATTCTCTAAAAACATTTACACACAAAAGTCTGTATAAAATTTCAATTCTTTTATATAATAAGATAATTCATGATTTATTCAATATAGGCTATAGATGGAAGAATCTATCTCAATATTTAGTATTGTATTCCCATTATAGGATCCATCGTCCCCATAAACACTATAAATATTACCCTAGAGGCACTAAAATTGATTCCCACATGATTGAAGCAATAAAAAAAATAAAAAAACAATAGAAAAGATTAAAGGAAACATACCTCAAATAAATGCATGTCCCACCATAAAAATTCATATGGTTATCCACTATTATAATATCACACCACCAATATATAAAGGATATTGAAGAAAATCACCGCTATATCAAAAAAACTAAAAACAAAGTGTAATGGTCATATCTTGACCAATAGAAATGATTAAACATATATGAAAATTATAGGGAGAAGTTATGTAACCACCATAAATATCTATTTTGGAGTTTATTGTTTTAATATGATCAGAGACATCCAAAATTATATTGAATATATTTTGAGTTTGAGCTATGGAGGAAGAAGAGGGAATGGAATATTTTCAGCCCTGTAGCATAAAAAATATTCAATACCCAAACAATTCATGACTTGAATCCCTGATTGAAATTTTTAATACCAAATATTTCATATATACAAATAAATGAATCACCTCGTCATAAAAACAATAATCAACATTTTCATGATGTGATATAGTTTAGTGCTTGTAAAATTTTAATTCTCTTAAAAATCCATAACATTTTCCATTAGATTGATTGATGTTCTTTAAATGGTTTAAAAAAGGCATGTGTCTAATTGGATGTAAAATGTTATGTTTCAAAAAAAAATGTAAACATTCTATAAATCTCTGCTAACCTAGAAACACACTCTTTTATAAGAGAAATAGTGTGCCTAAAAGTTAGGGATGATACAATCTTCACATCTATAATGTAACATCCCAGGTAAATAACGAATATAAATTTTTATATATATATTGATATTTTTGAATTAAATATTAATTATTCTTTAATGGTGACACTATGTTTGATGGAGTACCTGATATGCAACAATGGGTTTCCTGGAAGTCGTATGTTGCACACTAATAATATTATATTATTATGTTAAATAGTAGTTAACACCTAGTCATTGTATTGGGAGGAATTAATAGAACTAACTAAAATATGGTTATAAATGTTTTTTGAATATTTTTACATTTATCCAAAAAAATATAGTGGTTTAAAATAAGTAATGATTTTGAGTTTAAGCATAAAAACTCAAATATTCACTAAATGGTCGATTTACCACCTTTTAATGGCGATCATTCATTAAATCTAGTTTTTTTCACCTTTATATGTTTTATTTGGAAAAATAAAAGTCTTCTTTAGAATCATGACACCAATTTTTACATTTGATAATATTTTGGTATTTTTCTTATAATGTAAAATTTTTGATGAACAATGAAAAACTCTATTTTAATTCAAAAGTGCCTTATAATCAAATTTATTTCTATTGATATATGATCTTTTTAATAGGTTATAACGTGTAATTATAATAAATATGTTTTATATTTAATCAATTTTTGGACATTGTAATTATTTTTAGCTTGAAATTGGACATAAACAAATGTCAATCTTTTTAATGTTAATATTCCTTAAAAACACGCTTTTTGTTTTGACAGTAGAAAATAATTTTATGTTAATTTCTGCCACTTCTGTGTTTTGAATTTAGAAAAAATTATTCCATATTTGGAATTAGTATGTCCAAATTGTGTAAATAGGAAACTTTTATTTTTAGACATTTTAAATATTTACTTGAGTAAATATTTTATTTACCATGATTAAAGGGTAAATATAATAAATAAGGGTAAAATATAATATTATAATAATATTAAATTACCATAACATGTGTACTAATCCTATTTTATGATACATGTTCAACCATGGGAATCCTTGGGTCTAATTTGTGACCCCATGTAGCCACATGGGTGTAATAATGACCCTTTATATTAATTAATTAAATGTAAAGAAAAAAATGACATAAACAAATATCGTTTAGTAAATAAATTATTATATGGGGTTATATAATATATCATTTCAACTAAAAATATTCATTGAAAAGATAAAAATATTTACTATATCATTGTATTTTTTTTCTAGAATTTTTGGATATCATATAAATTAAATTATTTATGACACAATAATGATTCACTATTTACCTCATTAATAAACGATTTAAATAAAAAAAATAATAAATATGAAATCAATATCCAAAACCTGTCCACTTTTTATTGGATGATTTTATTTAGACCATGATCCTTCATAAATTTATCTTTAAATATTTTTTGACATTTTGAAACCGATGATGCGTTTATAATAAAATAATGTTTTTAAACTTTCCTAGAGATCCCCTCCTCACCATTAAAAAAACCCTCACTTCTAATTCATTACACACACCTCTAAATCCACTTGGATCATCCAAACCCTAAAAAAATAATCTCTGAATATCTTTATACTCCTCCTAGAAGACATACCTTTGGCATAAAGAACTTCGAGATCCCTTTTGGTTCAAACCAAAGGGAGTTATCCGATTTAAATGTAATGTCTTATCTTAAGTTCTTTTGTTTTATTTAACTTCTCCAGCCACTAAATTTTTTTTATTCCATTATTCATAACAACACCATAATACACAATAAGCTAGGATGTTTTTTGGAGATGTATTTGAACTACACTTACACACACCTCCAACTAATTGGAGATGGACATACTGTTTCTGTAATAGCAATCTAACACCTCACAAAGTGATGATTGTTCAATTATCTCATACCGCCTTTTATAGTGGCAATTAAGATGGAACTGTTTTTATATATGATATATATTATGTTTTTTTGTCTATATTATTTTGTTATTTTTATTTAAAGACATACCATTATGTCTTCCAATATTTAAACATGATAATTTCACTTGAGGAAGTGTGGACTACTTCCCCCTCAATGTGATATGTTTTGTTCATGACATACATGGAACATATAAAGATGGAGTTAATGAAATTATTACACTTATATATATCATATTTTATTATAATTTAATTGTAATATATTTATGTATCATTATTTTTTCATTTCATTAAATATAAAATAGAATTGAAAGTAGTGTTCATGCATATGTATAGCTTACTGTCTCCATGAATGGTGTATTTTATTTCTTATCTCCAAAATGTAATGTTCCATTATAAATAAATATATATATATATATATACCGGATATATATGATATATATGATATCTAAATCATTAATATCATTTTAGAGATAATGGATTGTTGACCACATTGACAAATTGTAATTATAACAAGTTCATTTTTAACTCCAATTCCGAACATCGACAAAATGTATGATATGAACTCAAATAATTAACTAACTATTATTAGAAGGTAACAAGTGAAATAAAAGTAATAATAAACATTAAAAAGTCATTAATCAGGTAGAAATTAACATATATTTATTATTCAGGAAGAACAATGAACTTACGAGTCAAGTTGGACACGATGTAAGGAATTTCTTATCTCACTTTTAGTTTCATGAAATTTACATTGTTTTCCACTTATTTATTGCATGTGGTGTATTTTGTACATCCACATGATATATATTATTATTATTATATTTATATTCATGGAATTGTATAATTCATTTTGTGGTTATTAACTTATTTTCATACGAGCCGATTGATTACAACGTGGTAAGGGATTTTCATGTCACTTTTTATTTCTGTGAGATTCATGCTATATTAGCCACTGTTTCCTTTTCTGTGGTGTATTTATTGCCCATTATTCTACTATTTTTGTAATATAATCTCATTTATGGTTATTTATATCTACATTTTATGGTCCTTCTTTCATGGGGTGATTGTTTGGAATGTTATTAAATCGGAAAGGGAACCTTTCACCCTCCTCTTTTTAAATGACTTATTTTTGTTATGTATTATAATTTATATCTTCTTATGTTGGGATATGATATTATATATACTTATTGAAGTAAATATTATGTCCATGTGATGAGATACCCTTTTTTCTCTCATCAACTAATCTTCTGAATTTTAATGTGATGTCGTTAGGCTATCTGATTTCTATAAGGGAACTTCCTGACCCAATTTCAATTCATTGTGATAAACTTATACATATTGATTATGTCAATATATAAATATTTGTGATTGAACACTAATGGTTTTATGCTTAATATCCACTTATATAGGGTGTATTTATATATGTCATGCATAATTATTTCATAGATTTATCCTAAATCTACGGATACAATCATTATAAAGGATTTCGTCTGAATTTCCATTCCATTGAGACTTCATTATAGTTATAAGCCCATTTACTATTATATGGGGAATATACATTCCTTTTTTATATTATATTATCATGATATTATAATGTTTTCATTAAATGTTATTCCTCAATTTTTTGTATTTAAGCATCTCTCATTTTGTTAAAAACACTTTAACTAAAATATTGTTCTAATTGTTTTAATGATTTATTCTTCTAAGTATTTCTAATTAATTTCCATGTTTTCAAAATTGTTTTTATGATTTACATATATCGACATTAATGTTTTAAAATTTTAATTCCTTTAAAATAATCAAAGTGGTATGGAACACTTTGATTAAAAAATATCATGATTTAATGTTTCAAATGGTTTTGAAAATGGTTTGATAAAGAATTGTTTATTTAAATATCTTGATATGATATATTGTGATTGGAATGTGTAAATGTTATCTATCCTTTATTATTGTGTAATTTTTTATGATTACATTATGGTTATTGGTAATTGTTTACCTATATGGTGGTTTCGTGATAATCCTAGGAAGGGTGGGCCCGAGATAGCTCTCCAATGCAGTGGGTAACAAGACCGAGGTAAATGTTAATATTTCTCCTAAGATAATTAGGGAATATACTATGATGGATATTCCAAATGTGACTCCCTATGTAGTAGTGATATCTACAATGTAATTATGTTATGTATTCCATAAGTTTCCATTATGATTTATGATTTTATAAATGTTATTCATATATATTATGATTTCATGTGGTATGTTATGATTGAGATGTGTAGTTTCATTGATTTATATTTATTGATGGGTTAATGGTTCTTTTCCTTGTTTTATAACCATTACTAAGATTTTTATGCTCATCACATTTTTTGAAATGATTTTCACTCAACTTAATGATGAATAGGGTCTTGGACGGGACCAAGGAAAAGTCTTGATGTATAAAACATAGAACTAGACATGGATTTTTTTTCAAGAGTTTTTATTTTATGAAAAAGTTGGGTTCTGATTAAAAGTGTCTACTTTTTAATTTTTGAGATGTAATGTAATAATTATGCCTGAATTCTCTAAAACTCTAAACCAGAAAAGATCCTCTGTTTGAATTATTATTTTAATTCATGATTGTGTAATTTTTTAAGGATGGGTCCTTATAGTTGGTATTAATGGTCGGTTTAGACAACTTTAGGGAGTAAGAGTTTTCGTTAAACACATGGTTAGTCCATATGTCTATTATATCAGTTAAATCCTTATTTTATAACATTTTTTTAGATCAAGGATATTTAGTTACTGATGGATGGAGTAGGACTTCGAATAACATTCTTATCTCTTCATGATGACTTTCTTGCAATAATTATTGCATAGAAACGTTTGGATAGTTGTGAAACATTCGCTTGTAGGATTGAAATAAGGATGTAGATGCTAAATATACAAGAAGAGGGTGAACTGTACACTTTGAATAAAAATTAAAGAAGAAGAAATCTATGTTTAACAAATTTAAACTTAAGAAAACTCAAAACACCTCTAACACCACTGAAAAATTGGAACAAAGTATGAAGTTACAAATTTATAGTTCTATGCACTTGCTTAAATCTGAAAATGATTCTGAAAAATAGGTTCCAGAATTATGGATCCAGAAAATGAATCTTAATCAAAGTTTACAAAATGAGATTCTACCTTAAAGCATATAATATATAAATGAATCTATATACAAGTGTAAGGAAATATTAGAATATTATAATTTCCTTACAGTACACAATGCATTGAAAAAACCAGTAGTAAAACTATAAGTCACTAACAATAACTCCTTAAACCTGAAGAGAAGTGTATACAACAACCATGGATAAAGGTCTCTTGATTTATACATTCAAGAAAGTCTATCTTACCCACACCAAGGTAAGCCCTCGATACGAAGATCAGAATCTATGCCTTGCTATCCCCACAAGCCCTCAACATCAACGTAGTTGGAACCTCTGTATTCATCAGTAAGGAAGCCCTAAATGTTAAGGTAGTCACCACCTCCGTCTTCATATCCCCAGAAGTCCTCGAATGTAATCACCAACATTAGGAGTCACACGAAGCAATATGCAGAAGGTAATGTTTAAACAAGCCGTTCAAAATTTCTGCACGAAGCTTGAGAGTTAATTAGACCCTCTCTCTCTAGAAATCAATTCAACAGCATTTAAGCACAAGTTGTCCATGTTCAGTTGTCAACACGTTCAAACGATCTCCTATTTATAGGAAAATTTCCAACGGTCGACTCCCTCCTGCAACGGTCATATTTTCCTTGAATTTCGGAGGGACCTGTACACGTGTCACTAAACCAAAGGTTAGTTAGAAACAGAATTGAAGACATCGTTTTATAATGAATCATGTGTAACTGAAAGCACGACAACGTTTTATAATGAAGCGAGTGTAAGCATAAGAAAAACTAAATTTTAGAGTGTAAGAAAATAAAAGTTTGGAGTCTAACCAAAATGGAATTATATGTCTATAATAAAGAGATATTCGGATTCTGTTTTATAGGAATTCAGAACCTGAATTCTGTTAAAATCCAGAGTCTGAATTTCTAAGGAAATTCAGAGTTTGGTTTCACCAGAGTACAGAATATGAACTTATAGAGTTTGGAGTCAAACTCGTAAAAGTTCACTACCGAACTAGTAAATGTTCGGAGTCAAAATCATAATAGTTCGGAGTCAAACTCATAAAAGTTCAGAGTCGAACTAGTAAAAGTTCAGAGACCAGAATTCGGAGTTGATCTTTGTTAGAGTTCGTATCCATAATTCGGAATGGTACTTTATTAGAGTTTGTATCCAGAATTCGGAATTGAACTTTATTAGTGTTTGTATCCAGAATTCGGTGTGTAACTTCATTACATTTCATATCCAGAATTCGGAGTTCAACATCATTACAGTTCACATCCACAATTCAGATCCTAAAATAGAATGCTTCATATCTTAGAATTATATGATTCCGTGGTTTTGGGTATGAATCCTATTTTTAAACATAAGAAAAATATTTATATGTATAAGGAAATCTATATCAGGGTAAAATTCCCATAAGGAGAGAAATTTTCCTTATAGAAGTAAAACATAGATTTGCTTAAGTATAAGGATTTTGTGATTTTCAAAATAAGAAGGAATGGAAAATTCATAAGGAAAACCTTATTGACTCAATAATCTCCCCCTTTTTAAAAATCAGAAAAATCCGTATGAAAAAGGAATATAAGGACTTCGAAAATTTTCAAGACTTTGAAATTATAACATATCTCTCATTGTTCATGGATTATAGTGAATACAACTAACTCCCCCTTAGGCATTGAAACTCTAAGGATTGTATTCTGAATTTCCGGAGTGGAGTTTTCATTATCATGGGAATGAAAAACTTCCTAATGTGAAACTCCCCCTTTAAGGATATTTCACTCAGAAATTTTTCCTTCTCCATTTTAAATTTATCTTTCTCCTCTTTTCAGTAGTTCTTTATCCTTCTCCCACTTTGTTATTTTCAAAAAGAAATGAAGGAAATGGAAAAAAAATAAAGTACCTGAAACATTAGTACATAACAAGACAGGATAAAACCAACAAAAATTTCATTAGAGTTGGGAATATTTTTACAAGGAAAAACAAATACAAAAAAAGATCTGAGTGAGTTTATTTTTCTTCCTTTTACTTCGGGATCAGCTTCTTCAACATGGTTTTAAGTCTCTTTAAATCACTTTGATCCTCCTCGACATCCATCTCCAAGGATTTTATTCTTTCATATTGAGCTTTTAAAGCTTCTGCCTGAGCCTTCATGGCCTCTTCTTGCATTTTCAGAAACTCATCTTGCTTTTCCATCTTCTCTTTAAACTCAATCCGGAAATCACTTTCCCCTTTCCAGTTCTATGCGACTGAGTTATTCTTCCCATTCAAGTCTTTGACCTATTGATTCCGATGAGCTTGTTCAATAATCATCTCATCCTGAAAATTCTTAATCTTTTCATCCTCGGTGTCAAAAGAATCTTTTACCTCATTCTGAAAATTATCAAACTGAGCCATTTCTTCTTCAACTTTCATAGACCACAAAGCAATTTTTCTGCATGATTTCATGTGTACATAATAATTGATAAGAAAATTTGTATGGTCGGCCTCAATCATTATACACTTATCCTCACCATGGATAAGGATTATGTCTTCTAATTCAAACTATGTTGCAACATCTAGCATCTGGAGTCAATAGTGGGAAATATCGGAATGGTGTCCACCAGCTTTTTCAAAGATTCAACAACAAATTCATGACCATGTGCTGATGACTCCAAATTAGATATATTTCTTGGATATTTCTCTTCCTCAACCTACACTAGCATTCTTCTAGAAGAACCACCAACCTCTTTCTTCCCGATGACATCTTTTATTGGTGTATCCATTAGAACATTCTTTCCTTTGTTTCTTTTCGGAATGGGTTGTAAATCTGGAGATTCTTCCTCACATTCTGATAGTTGAACAATTTTGTATTCATCAATTTTCTCCTTCTCTATTCCTTCTTCAAGATAATGCTTCTCTTAGGATTCTTCCTCATCATACAAAACATTTTCCTGCTCTTCCTCTTTATTATCATCATCCTTCCTACTTTCTTTCTCAACTCCCTTTCTCGGAGAGACTAATTTTGGGGATTGAGCTCTCTCTTGATAATCTTCTACTTGTTTGATTAGGTCATCAAGATCAGCACTTCCTTCTTCTTCTTCTTCTTCTTCTTCAAAAACCTCTTCCTCTACTTCTTTACCAGCTGTTTTCTATACTTCTTCAACAAACTCTTTTCCTTTTTACTTTTCCGGTTAGGGTATTTCATTCCAGGGGTTTCTGGTAAAGATTGGACATCAATGGATTCCGTAATGGGAAACTTCTCAGTGGATATTTCAGTGGATTTCAAGAGAGGTTAAACAATTTCAGATTCAGACACCTTCATTTTCATTTTCTTCTCTTTATCTTTCTTTTTTAACTCATCAGCAGCTTTTTCTCTTAAGGCCTTAGCCTCAGTATGGTCCAATCCGAACTGTAGATCCCCTTCTTTCTTCTTCTCTTTGTCTTCCATCCACTTAGCTGCCACTTCATCTGGGTATTCTCTTTGTTTTTTCAGGGTGGGAGGTGTAGATTGAGTTTCCATATATTTGGGGGTTTTGTCCTCAGCAACCACTTCCTTATGCTTTCTCTTCAGTGTAACTTTCTTTGTTGGTTCATCCTTCTCCAGATTTCCCGGAATGGTATCAGCCTCTTTTTATGGTAAAGGATAGAACTCTTTGGATTCATCAGAAAAACCCATTATCACCTTTTTAATGTATCATCACTTACCAGCATTACCTTGCACTATATTTTATTGAAAGTGAAATCAACTTTGAACGATTCAACACATCTGATGATGATTTTGGAAATCAGGGATGGATACATAATGATCTGAGCTCTCATATTCCCTTCTTTGAAATTCATAACTGTAATCAAAATATGCCTCATCAGATTTATCTTCCGTAGATTTACCAAAAAATCTAGGACATAAATATCACTCATCTTTAAATTATCCTTGTCAACCCTTCTTGGTATTAGATAACCTTGTACCCATAGCAATAAAATTCGATTATTCGGAGTGAGATGAGGAATTTTAGCAGTCTTGGCATCTTTATGTCCAAGAAATTTCAATGCCTTCAATTTGTTGAAAATTCCTTGCTCATCCAGAAGCTTCTGTGAACAAAACTCAGCTTCAAATTCATACGTTAAACCCACCAATCTTGCAGCCCTGGTGTATGATAATTTGTAAGTCTTCCCATAAGACTTTAATGAAAAGAAATCTCTGCCATCTTCCTCAAGGAAGGAAAAGACGCATAGAACTCAATGAGAAACTCTGTATAAACTAGATCATGTTTCCTTGACTTCAATAAGAAAACCTCCTCCCAGCCATTCAATTTGATATTATTATATATAAGATAATCAAACTTGAAGAAGCTCGGATGCACTAACCTCTCCCTGTAATCTAAACATTTTGATATTGGTTTTGAGGTAGACATATCTTGAGATGTAGCTTCAACAGACATTCAGAATGGAGTGTACTGGAATATTCGGAAAGGGTTTATGAAAGATTATAACGGTCCTTAAGAAGAGAGTCAGGGCTTCGAGACATGAATGCTTTTAAAAACCAATGTGGGACGACCCTCGGGGGTCCCCTTTATATAGGCATTGAGATGACAGTTCAATTTCCATGGTTGATCGAATGGTTGAGATACATTGAGATTTCATCTGACGGTTGAGATACAAACCAAAAGGAAAACATGGCTCCGATCTTTTTAGGTTTTTAAGAAAAACATTCAGATTTAAGAAAAACTAGAATCCAAAAAATTTTAATACTCATATGAAAATACCAGCAAGAAAAATATGACTACGAAAACATAAGTAGGAAATCATACCTTTCGTATTTGCTAGAAATATTGTTCGTAATTGGTAATATTCTTCTTGAGGAAAATAAACAAAATCACTACGAAAAACTAATTACGAAAATCTTCATTAGGAAAATTGTTAGTACAAAAATTTCCATTACGAAAATTGTCAGTAAGAAAATTTTCATTAAGAAAATTCCAGTTCCGGGAATTTCAATTCCGAAAATTTCAGTTCCCAATATTTCCTTACGAAATTTTCAGTTCTGAGAATTTTCCTTTCGAAAATTTTAGTTTCAGAAATTTTCATTAAGAAAACTTTTGGTACTGGAAATTTTGAAAAACTTGTTACAAAAATTATAGTTACAAAAGTTTGAAAGAAAAAATATGAAAATTTTATTACAAAATCATGGGGAAAATACTTACTATGAAAAAATTTGATTATGCTAACATGCTAATGTACTCCCCCAATGAAAAGAAGTTTATTATTTCAAGGGGAATTGTTTAACAAGAAGTTAATGAATAATGATTACCTCATAGTTATCATTCCTAACTTCTGTTTAATTAATTCAAATCTATCGTAGGGTAAAGATTTTGTGAAAATGTCATCAAGTTGATCTTGTGTTCCGATAAACTGAAGAATGATATCTCCTTTTAGTGTGTGATCTCTAAGAAACTGATGCCTAATATCTATGTTCTTTGCATGAGAGTGATGTGAATGGTTTTTACTAAGGACAATGGCACTTCTGTTATCACAAAAAAAATTAGTCTTAGTAAAACTCAAGCCAGAATCTGTGAGTGTGTGTTGCATCCACAAGATTTGAGCACAACAACTTCCATCTGCTATATATTTAGCTTCAACAGTTTTGATTGCTACAAAATGTTTCTTCTTGCATTACCATGAAACTGAAGAATCTCCTAAGAAATTACAAGTTCATGATGTACATTTTCTATCTATTCTACATCCACCAATGTTGGCATCAGAAAACCTTTTTAAAATAAAATCATTCCATAAGTATACAATACTCCTAGATCCATGGTTCCCATTAAGTAGCAAAAAAATCTTTTCACTGCCTTTAAATAAGATTCCTTAGGATTGGATTGATATCCTGCATATAAGCATATAGAAAACATCAATTCTGGTCGACTAGCTATCAAGTAAAGTAGGCTTCCTATTATACCTCTAAAAGATATTTGATCTACTGGTTTCTCAGCTTCATCAAGATCAAGTGTGTTTGAGGTAACAATATGAGTAATTATACTCTTAGTGTTGTCATAATCATACATTTTTAAAAGATACTTAATATACTTATGTTAAGATATGCAGATTCCTTCTGGTTTTTGAGAAATTTGAAAACCAAGGAAAATTTTTAACTCACCCATCATACTCATTTCAAAATTAGATTTCATATGATCCGCAAAGGAATCGATTAATGATTGCTGAGTTGAACCAAATATAATTTCATCAACATATATTTGAGCAATAAAAACATTTTTCTTAACGTTATTTATAAAAAGGGTTTGATCTGAATTTCCCTTAACATAGTTATTTTGAAAAAAAAATCTTGGAAGTCTATCATACCAGGCTCGTGGGGCTTGTTTAAGGTTATTCAAAGCTTTGGTAAGTCTAAAAACACGATTTGGATGATTTGTATCTTCAAAGCCAGAAGGATGTTCAACAAAAAATTCCTCTTGAATAAAACCGTTATGAAAAGCACATTTCACATCCATTTGAAAAAGTTTAAAATTGAAGAATGGTACAAAAAAATGTAAAATACTAAAAGATTCAAGTCTAGATACTGGAGCATAGGTTTCTTCAGAGTCTATTCCCTCTTGCTCATTATAGCCTTTAGCAACTAGTCCATCCTTATTTCTAACAATGAATCAAATTTAATCACACTTACTTATAAAGACCCATTATACTCCAATAACAGAAGTTTCCTTAGGTCTTTCATACAAGGTCCAGACTTTATTCCTCGTGAATTCATTTAGTTCACCTTGCTTGGCTTTGATCCAATCATCATCACCTAATGCTTCATCAGTGCTTTTTGGTTCTAATTGGGAAAGAAATGCTATATGTTCTACTTCATTATTTATGTAAATTCTAGTCTTTATAGGTTGATTTACATCAACAATGATACTATCACTGGGATTATTCTTGAGAAACACCTTATTTGGGTTTTGTAAAACTTGTTCATCAATATAGGGTAGAAAGTCTTCTAGGGTAAATGTTTCAGAAGTATCTTCTTGAAAATTTTCCTTTTCAGAAGGATCTTTTATCATAGGTTGATAATGAATTTTTGAAAAAACATCTAAAGATGTAGGTTGGGATGGTTTAAAAACAAAAGGATCATATTCATGAAATTTTACATGTACTATTTCCTCAATAGTACAAGTGTTTTTATTAAAAACTCTGTAAGCCTTAGAAGTTGTGGAGTAGCCTAAGAAAATTCATTCATCAGATTTTGGTGCAAATTTGTGTAGAATATTTTTATTATTCAGGATGAATACCTTGCAACCAAAAACCATGATGTTGGAAAGTCTTGGTTTTCTACCATTCCATAACTCATATAGAGTTCTATTTAGAAAAAGTCTAATCAAAACTGGATTTATAGTATAACAAGAAATACTTACAAATTCAACCCAAAAAATTTCTACCTATTGAATATTCACTCAACATGGTTCTAGTTATCTCTTGAAGAATTCTATTTCTTAATTCAACTACACCATTTTGTTGAGGAGTTCTTGGTGGTGAAAAGTTGTGAGTAATACCTTTTCTTCTAAAAAAATGTTTCAAAAACAGACTTTTTCAATTCTCGTACATGATCACTATGAATATTTTTTAGTGTAAGGGTTTTCTCAATTTTAAATTGGGATATAAATCTTTTGAAATAAGAAAAATCTTCATACTTCCTTGCTATAAAATAAATCCATGTCAATCTATTGTAATCATCAAGTAGAACAAATACATAGTATTTTCCTCCAGCGCTTCCAGTTTGTATTGGACCAAAAAGATCTGTGTGCACCAACTGTAATGCTTCAGTTGTTGAGACTTCACCGATTGACTTAAAACAACATTTATGTTTCTTTCCATATTTACAAGGATCATAAACTTTAGAAGAATCAAATCAAAGCTCTTGTAAATCTTTAACTAGTCCTTTATTAGAGAGTTTACATAAGTTTCTAAAGTTACAGTGACCTAGCCTTCTATTCCATAACCAAGAATGATCTTATATTTCACTTAAGTAAGGTATGTATTGGATCCTAAGGTCTTCTATGTTCAAAGTGTAAACATTCGATTGCCTATGGGAATAAAGAATAAAATCTTCCTTGGAATTGGTACTAAGCACTTATCATTCCTAAAATTCAAAAGGTAATCTTTATCACATAATTGACTTATGCTAATGAGGTTTTGCGTAAAAACCTTAACAAACAAAACATTTGAAATCAAGGTTTTACCAAGAAGAAAAATATTACATATACCAACAATTTCCCCCTAAGAATTATCTCTGAAAGTTACTTTTCCTCCTTTCATCTTGATAATCTTTTTGAAATAGTTTTTGTTACCATTCATGTGCCGGGAACATCAACAATCCATGTACCGAATATTTTTTTTGGAACATCCTTTATCATCCATAAAATAAAAAAAGAAATAGAATTTTGGAATCCAAACATGTTTGGATCCGAGATTTTCAGATAACAAAATTTTGGGTATCCACATTTGTTTAGAGAAATATTCTTTATGAAACCCAAGAGATTGAACATTATTCATAGAAAAAAATTTCTTCCAGTACCCACCACTTTGACACTTACTGCAAAAAAGATCATTAGAAGGAACAAAATAGTAGTTTTTAAAAACTGGTTTTTGATGAGTATAACCTACTCCAGTAGTGTTTCTGTGAGGTTTAATTTGAAAATACATCTTTTCAAAATTTTCCTTCATAGAGGTAAATTTTGAAAGGAGCTTCTTTAGAGAAAAAATTTCATATTTTAGTCTAACAACTAAATTTCTATCCTCAGGTATCATTTCCTAAGAGTTAGATTTTTCCTCAAGAATTTTCATTTTTGAAATAGCATTCTTAAGATCTATAGAATGTTCTTCCTTATCAGAATTTGCTTTATCAAGGTCTTTATAAATTGTTTCTATAAGCTCTACTTTATCTTTAAGATCTGAATAAAGATATGAAATCTCTTTTGTAAGAACATCTTCCCTAGTATTTTCCTTGCCTAATATCTTAGATATTTTACAATATTTTGCTTCAAGTAACATGGAATATGTAGATACTTATTCATATGAATATTCTTCATTTTCTGAGGATGATGTCTCTTCATTAGAAGTACTATTTTTTGAATAGTAATTCTTATCAAGTGATAAGTTTGTTAAATCCTCGGCAGAGCGTACCTTGGAAATAAGATATGTATGTGAAAAAGAAGTATTAGCAAAGAATCCCATATTCTTCTGAGCTGATTAATCATATTCTGAAGATTCTCTTTCTGAAGAGTCTCCATAGCTAGCACTCCTAGTAGTATTAGCTTTGAGACTTTTCTTAGCTTTAGCTCTGTAAAACTTCTTCCTGATCTTTTCAAAATTCCTCTCTTTTATTTCATTCTTTTTAAGCATAGGGAAATCATGTCGTATGTGTCCACTTCTCTATCATTCATATCATGTGACCTCTGAATCTTTCATATCTTTCATTTCTTTCATCTTATACCTGGATTGGAAATTTCTTTTACCAGCTATCTTGTTCATTCTTCGAGCACGATTAGCTAACTCATTCTCTGAGACTTCACTCTCACTAGATTCAGATTGGATAGTAAACTTCTTAGACTTGGATCTAGTTACTCTATCAGGAGTCTTTGCTTTCATGTGATTTGATGTTGTAGTAAAAGAAACAGTACCATTCCCATTTTTCTTTTTGATGTTGTCAGCATCTCTCTACATTCTTGTTTCATGTTGAAGAATAGTTCCAAACAGCTCATCTAAAGAAATTTGATTAACCTTTCTATTATCATCCATATTTGTTCTCTTTTATTCCCACTCATTGGGAATAATATCAATAATATTATCTACAAGAGCCTCATCATCAAGACCTTTCTCTCCCATAGACTGTAAGCTATTCAATATAGTCATAATCCTTTTCTATACTTTGCTTATAGGTTCTCCATAAGGAATGATAAAACCATGATACTCAGCTATCAACATAGCTCTTCTAGTCTCATTCACTTTAGATGTACCAAATGTGTAACATCAAGTTTATTCCATATAAAATTAGTTGTTTCACAAGAAGAAAATTGGCTATATATATTCCTAGTCATTGAACATAGTAGAGTATTTTTTACATTATAGTTTAATTTATAATCATGCTTCTCTTGGTTTGTGAAATCCCTAACTTCTTTACCATGAATTTTATAACCTCCAGTTAGCATAACAATGTTATCTACCCTAGTATTGATAATGAAAGTCTTCATTAAATCTCTCCAATACTCATAGTCATTGACATCAAAAATTGGTGGTCTTGTAGGATTTAGGTTGTCAATGGAACCAACATTTAAACCTGACATCTATAAGAAAATATTTCTAAACAAATACTTGTTAATAAAAAATGTTCAGAGTCAAGGAAAATATTCCTAAGCAAGGAAAATAAAGAATAATGGAAAACGGATCAAGAAAAACTTCTATTAATCAATTTCACAACACCTATAAAACCAATGAAAAATTGGAACAAAGTATGAAGTTACAAACTTCTAATTCTATGCACTTACTTAAATCTGGAAAGTGATTCCGAAAAATAGGTTCTGGAAATATGGATCTGGAAAATGAAACTTAACAAAAGTTTACAAAATGAGATTATTTCATAAAGCGTATAGAATCAAAATGAATCAATGTACAAGTGTAAGGAAATATAAGAATATTATACTTTTCTTTACAATACAAAATGAAGCAGAAAAACACGTAGTAAATCTACAAGTAAAAAACAATTACTCTTTTAACCCAAAGAAAATGGTATTCAACAACCTTGGATAAAGGTCCCTTGATTTATACTTTCACGAATGTCTGTCTTACCCACACCAAGGTAAGCCCTCGATACGAAGATCGGAGTCTCTGTCTTTCTATCCCCACAATTCCTCAACTTCAAGGTAGTTGGAACCATTGTCTTTTTTAGAAAGGAAGCCCTAAACTTTAAGGTAGTATGCACCTCTGTCTTCCTATCCCTAGAAGCCCTCCAATGTAATCACCAACATTCGGAGTCATACGAAGAAATCTGCACAAGGAAATGTTTGACCAAGTCATTCAAACATTCTACATGAAGCATGAAAGTTAATAAGATCCCCTCTCTCTAGAAATCACTTCAACAGTATGTAATCACAAATGGTCAATGTAAAGTTGTGATCTCATTCAAATGAGCTCCTATTTATAAGAAAATTTCCAATGGTCGGCTCCCTCCTCCAATGCTTATATTTTCCTTTAATGTTGGAGGGACCTGTACAGGTGTCACTAAACCAATGGTTAGTTAGAAACAGAATGGATGACATCTTTTAATAATGAAACCTGTGTAACTGAAATTACAACATCATTTTATAATGAAGTGAGTGTAAGCATAAGAAAAAATAATGTTCGGAGTGTATGAAAAAAAATCAAAGTCTAACCAAAATGTAATTCAGAGTCTATGATAAAGAGATATTCGAATTCGGTTTTATAGGAATTCAGAACCTAAATTCTATAGAAATCCGGAGTCTGATTTCTAAGGAAATTCGGAGTCTGGTTTGACCAGAGATCAGAATCTGAACTTATAGAGTTCAGAGTCAAACATGTAAAAGTTTGGAGTCGAACTAGTAAAAGTTCGGAGTCAAACTCATAAAATTTAGGATTTGAACTCATAAAAATTAGAAGTCAAACTAGTAAAAGATCAGAGTCGAACTCATAAAAGTTCAGAGACGAACTAGTAAATGTTCGGACTCCAGAATTTAGATTTGAACTTTGTTTGAGTTCGTATCCAGAATTAAGAATGGATCTTTATTAGAGTTCGTATCCAGAATTTGGAATGGAACATTATTAGAGTTCATATCCAGAATTCGGAGTGGAACTTCATTACAGTTCAGATCTAGAATTCGGTGTGGAACTTCATGACAGTTCACATCCAGAATTCAGATCCTAAAACTGAATGCTTCATATCTTATCATTATATGATTCTGAGGTTTTGGGTATGAATCTTATTTTTACACATAATAACAATATTGATATGAATAAGGAAATATAGATCAGGGTACAATTTTCTTAAGGAGATAAATTTTCATTATAGAATTAAAACATAGATTTTCTTAAGTATAAGGTGTTTTTGATTTTAAAAATATGAAGGAATGGAAAAGTCATAAGGGAAACCTTATTGAGTCAACATCTCTAGCATACAACTCAGCAGTTGTTTGAGATATCAAACACCTCCATTATACCTCGTTATCATCGTGGATCATGGGTTGTATTTAAAAAAAATCATATTTTCCTAATATTCCCAAATTTTAATGAAAGGTAAATATTATCAAGGAATTTACAAATAGTAATCCTTATCACAGGATTCTGAAGCATACTACAATTTTGAAAAAGGTGCAGAAGAAGGAGACCCTTGCACAACCAATTTATATTTTCTATTACAATATAGTCATTATATACATACTTATGGTATTTTAAAAGAACCATTAATTGAATGTTTCCACTCAAATTTGGTTCGACTATTTTATAGAAATCATGTTTTATCAGATGTTTTGAAATTATATTTCATGCATGATTATTTTGAAAATATATTTTTCTATGAACAACCATATGAACCAATTTGAAAAAGGTGTATTTGGTTGATGGAAGAAAATTATTTTGAAGGATATCTAAATCATTGTTGCAATGCATGGACCTAATACATACGTGAAAAAGATAACGATGAAACCTAGTGGAGACCATGATCAAGGTATGGTGTTCTTTATTTTGGGTATCATTTTATTTTATCATATGGTGGGGAAATTAAAAAGAATGAAAATATATATAAGACATCAAGAATTAAGCTGTGGAGGTCATAATGATTTGGGATAAAAATGAGAGGTATAAAGAAACCATTGAGGTTAAAACATGTTAGTGTTATTTTTGAGTTTTATAAAAATGACAACACATAGACCGTGTGACAACCCATTGTGTTAGACAAAACTGCTAGAATCGAACCCACAAACAATGTGGGATTGGGATTTATCACCTTCCACTAGACTATGTAAAGTCCCTTGTTAGTAAGACTTATTCTTTTAAGTAAAATGATTTTATTGATCGTGAATAAGTTGATTTGGGATCTTATGTTTTATCAAATGGATAACCTTAGTATAATAAAAAGACTAAGTGGATATGTTATAAAAGTGATTTTGGAAGACGTTCTCTATTTTTGGGAACACTATATGCTTATGAAAAATAGAATACTATGGGTTTTAATATGTGGAGTAATGATTGAAATTTTATTTTGGAAGAATATCTGTTTTTTTGTATACATATAGAGATTTTGGAAATTTATTGAAGTGATTAACCTATCATAGAAAATATACGATTTGGTTAATTATACTTTAGTATGAGACTTTAAGAGTAGTCTATGTTTTTTGTGTCAAATGATAAGATATATTGTGGAAGAATATGTGATTAAATGCTTCCAGGTGTTGAGTTTCAAACTTATTTTGCATTATTTTAAAGAATTTTATGGAAAATTGGATATTGAATGTTTTTTCATGATCATTGGATACATTTTGCTATAAAGGATTACTCTTTTTAGAGATTATATGGTCTCGTACTAACCATATTGGTTTTAGTTGATGTTTAAAGACAAGGAAAATATATAGTTATTATTTTTTGGATTATTTGATAATCTAGAATATGATTCTTGTGATTTTGACATGACATGTATTTCAGAATGCTCATTATTAGGATAAAAGATTATTTTTTGGTAGAAACTTATTAAAGTATGAAACACTATATGAAGGAATGTATATTTCATTATTTTATTCTTCTATGTAGTAAGTGAATTTCTCAAAATTTTGAAAAATAACATAAAACAAAAATGTCGGTGGTTTATATTTTCTATTAGGAAATCAAAGACCGTTTAACACATCATAAGTTTGTGATTTTTTGGTGGTTAGCTTTATCCTAATCATGTTTTCTATCACTCTCCATCAGAACTTGATCAATTGTTCTCTATTCCATATACACATTTTCCTACAGGGAATCTGATTATGGGTTATCTCAGGCGACCTTTGTACTTCTCGTTCATTTTTTATAGTGATAGTTTTACTAACTCTTTTGTGATGTTGGACATTTTATGATGTTTCCTAGCCCAGTTATAAAATTGAAAGGACGCAATTCCCAAATGGGGGGAAGGATGTAACATCCCACCTAAATATAGAACATGAAAATTTCCATATTTATTAATATTTTGGAATTAAATAATTATTATTATTTAAAGTTTATGATATTTTCTATGGAATACTCGATACACAGCAATGGGTTTCTTTGAAATCTTATGTTGCACAGTAATAATATAATATTATTATTTTAAATGAAATTTAGTGCCTAACCATTGTATTGGTGGGAATGAATAGAACTAAATAAAATATGATTATACATTTTTCTTGAATATTTTTACATTTATCCAATAAAATATAGAGGCATATAATAACTAAAGAATTCGATTATAAGAATAAATAAACTAATTTTCACTAAAAGGCCGATTTACCACCTTTTAATGGGGAACCCTCTTTAAATCTAGTTCATTCAATTCTATATGTTCTATATGGAATAATAATATTGTTCTTTAGAATTGGGACACCAAAATTTATTTTGGATGAAATTTTGGTATTTTTCGGATAATGTTCAATTTTTAATGAATAATGAAAATCTTTATCTTATTTGAAGAGTGTCTTTTAATCTAAATTATTTATACGGTTACATTATCTTTTTAATTGGTTATAAAGTGTAATTAGAAAATATTTTTAATATTTCTTCCAATTTTGTACATTGGAATTAATTTCACATTGAAATTGGGCATAAACTGGCGTCAATATTTTGATAGTTAATATTTCATAAAAACACACTTTTTTGTTTTGACAACGGGAATTAATTATAAATTAATTTATGCAACTTATATGTTTTAAAGTTAAAAAAAATTCTATATTTGGAATTATTAGTTCAAAATTGTGTAAATAGATAACATTTATTTTTGTACATTTTAAATATTTACTTCAGTAAATATTTTATTTAGAAAGAATAAAGGGTAAATATAATAAATAAGGGTAATATAAAATATTATAATATTATAAAATTACTATAAAATTTTTTCTAATCCTATTAGATGATACATATCCAACCATGGGCATCATTGCGTCGAATTTATCACCCCATGGAGCCACATGGGAGTAATAATGACACTTTATATTAATTAATTTAAAGTAAAGACAAAAATGGCATAAACAAATATATTTTAGAAAATTTATTTTTACAAGGGGTTATATAAGATATAATTTCTACTATAAATATTCATTTGAATTTTAAAATTATTTACTATATAATGTTATTTTTTTATAATTTTTGGTCATCGTATAAATTAAATTATTTATGACAAAATAATGATCCAGTATTTACCTCATTAAGAAATGATTTAAATAAGTATGATTATAAATATTAAAAAAATATCGACAACCTATCCAATTCGTGATGGATGATTTTATTTGGACTATGAGTAATTTTAACTTTGAAATTTATGATTATTTTACCCTTTGAAACCGAAGATGAGTATATAATAAAGTAGTTGTTCCAAACATTATTAAAGAGCCCCTCCTCTCTCTTATAAAACACCCTCGCCTATAATTCATTACTCACACCTATAAAGCATCTTGGATCATCCAACCCCTTCCATAATAACCTCTAATGATCATTCTTCTCTTCCTATATGCCTTACCATTAGCATAAATCACATCAAGAAACCCTTTTGGTTCAAACCAAAGGGAGTTACCTGATTTATAGGTAACGTCTTCTCTTAAGTTCTATTGTTTTATTTTACACTCCAACCCCTAAAATATTTTCATTCCATTATTTTGTAACAAAAAAAGTATCCTAAATATACTAGGATTTATTTATGATAATTATTTGAACTATATTTACACACACCTCAATCTAATGGGTGAAGAAAATATTGTTTCTTTAAATGGAAAACTAACGTCTCACAAAGCAATGATTGTTCAATTATCCCCTACCGCCTATAATGGTATCCATTAAGTTTGAAATGCATTTATATATGATATATATTAATTTTTTTCAATACACTTCTATAATTTTTATTTAAATACATACCAATATTCCTTCCAACATGTTGAAATAGAACAATTTCATTTGAGGAAGTGCAGACTACCGCCCCCTCAAAGTGATATGATATGTTCATGACATACCTGGAATGTATAAAGATGGAGTTAATGAAATTTTTTAACATATATATCATATGATATTATACTATAATTATAATATAACTTTTTATCAGTAATTTTTCATTCCATTAAATATTAAAAAAAATGAAAGTAGGGTTCATGCGTACGCATGGCTTATCGTCGACATGAACGGTGCATTTCATTTATTTTTTCCAAAATGCAATGTACTATTATAAATATATATATATATATTAAAAAACAATATATATGGTATATATTATATATAAATCATTAATATAATTCTACAGATACTGGAGTTTTGACCACATGGACAAATTGTAATTATAACAAGTTCATTTTTAACTCAATTTCTGAACATCGACAAAATGAATGATATGAACTCAAATAATCAACTGACTATTATTGAAATGTAATAAGTGATATAAAATTAATAATAAACATCAAAAAATTTATTAGGAATGTGTAAATTAACATAAGTTTATTATTCTTGAAGATCAAGGAACATACGAGTCATGTTGGACATGAGGTAAGAAATTTCTTATGTCACTTTTAATTTCGTGATATTTCCATCGTTCTCCACTTATTTATTGAATTTTGTGTATTATGTAATTCTATTTTATATATATTATCATAATTATCTTTATATTCATGGATTTATGTGAATCATTTTGTGGTTATTAACTTTTTTTCATACAAATTAATTTATTACAATGTGGTAAGGTTTTTTCGTCTCACTTTTTATTCCTGTGAGATTAATTCTATATTTGACACTATTTCATTTTTGTGGTGTATGTAATGCCCTTGATTATACTATTTTTGTAATATAATTTCATTTAGGGGTATTTACATCTAAATTTTATGGTCTTTCTTTTATGGGGTGAATGTATTGAAAGTTACCAAATCGGTAAGGGAACCTTTCACCCTCCCCTTTTTAAAAGGCTTATTTTTGTTATGTCTTTTAATTTACGTCTTCTTATATTAGGATATGTTCTTATATATCCTTATTACTTTACATTTTATTTCCATATGATGAGATACCCTATTTTCTCTCATTAACTCATTTTCTTAATTTTAAAGTCACATCATTAGGCTATTGGATTTTTATAAGGGAACTTCCTAACCCAATTGCAATTTGTTGGGTTAATCTTCTACTAATTGATTATATAGTTCTATATATTTGTTATAATGAAATATGATCTTGTAAACTTAATATTCACTTTTATTGTTTGTATTTATATATGTCACACATAATTATGTCATTTATTTATCCTTAATCTATTGATACCGTCATTATAAAGGATTTCGTCTCAATTAACATTCCATTGAGACTTCATTGTTGTTATTAGGCCATTCACTATTAGATAATATACATATTTTAATTTGGTATATTATATTATCATGATATTATAATGTTTTGATTAAATGTTATTCCTCAATTATTTTTATTCAACCGTCTCTCATTTTGTTAAAAAAACATTAACTTCAATATTGTTCTATTTGTTTTAAAGATTTATTCTTATATATCATTCTCATTAATTTATATGTTTTCAGAATGGTTAATATGACTTAATTATATGAACATTATTGTTTTAAAATATTAGTTCCTTTAAAATATTCTAGGTGGTATGGGAAACATTGATTCAAAAAACTCTTTATTAAATGTTTTAAATCCTTTTGAAAAAGGTTTGAAAAAAGATTGTTTATTTAAACATATTGTTATGAAATATTGTGATTGGAATGTGGAAATTTTATCTCTAATTTATGATTTTGTTATGTGTTATAATTAAGTTTTGGTTATTGGGAATTTGTTGCGTATATGGGTGGTTACACGATAATCATAGGGCAGGTGAGACCATGATATCTCTCCAATGCATTGGGTAATGAGACAGAGGTAAACGTTAATGTGTCTCCTAAGAGATTTAGGTAATATATTGTTATAGGTATTCCAAATGTGACTCCCTAGGTATATGTGATAGCTACAATGTATGTATGTTATGTATGCCATAAGTTACCTTTATGATTTATGATTTTAATAATGTTATTCATAAATTTTATGATTTCAGGAGGTATGTTTTGATTGAGAGGTATGGTTTCATTGATTTGTATTTATTGATGGGTAATGTTTACTTTCCATTTTTTATAACCCTTACTGAGCTTTTTATGCTCATCAAATGTTTTGAAATGTTTTTCACGAGACATAAAGATGAATAGGGTCAAGGATGGGATCAAGTAAAAGTCTTGATATCTAAAACATTGAACTATACATGACTCTATTTTATCAAGATTTTCTGTTTTATAAAAAAATGGTTTCTGATTAGTAGTGTCTACTTTGTAATTTTTGAGATGTCATATAACAGATATAGCCTAAATCTCTAAAACTATAAACCTGAAAAGTTCCTCAATGTAATTTATTCATCTAATTCAAGATTATGTAATGTTTTATGGCTGAGTCCTTATATATAAACATTAATTCCCCATGAATTTACGTTGAAGAAGGGTTCCTTATAAATTATTTAACCCACTACAGCATAAATAATGTTTCATGCTCCCATGAATCAGAAAAATCTTTTATTTGTATCTGTAACACTCTCTCCAAAAGTAAAAAAACCCCATGTAATATATTCTCCTAAGAATAATCATTCTCTATTGGACACAGTACCACTAAAACATTTCGATCTATCTCAATATCTTCCCAACTCCGAATATAAGAGGGATCAGGATGGTACATCATAATCTGAGATATATAGAAAATATCATCAATACCTATCTACAGAGCAAGTAATTCCCATTAATAAGGAACCTTCACAATAGTCATAGTGACATAATGTGGTCTAATATATTTTGAATCCAACATTACATAATTTTGAAGATGAATGTGACCAAAATGTGGATGAACAATCATGAAATCCAATTCAACAATAGAAAACACAAAATGATGATGTTGTTGATTCATATATATGATTTCGTATAATTTTTATCTATAACTACATGTTGACGTATAATCTAAATCGTTTCGAAAAATTCCTGAAAAATACATGATTCCACAAGAGATGCCTCACACACATATTCCTGAAATATTGGTGTTCTAAAAATGTGGTATAGCAGCCCAAAAATTTCGTACATAGATAATAAATCCTAATTGATGAATAATCACTACATAAAATATTAATTTGATGATTGATTGATTTAGTTAAAGTGTCTTTGTAATTATAGAAACATAAAATATCACTTATAAAATATCTACATTATCTTGCACTTTTTTCTACAAAAACTTATCCCTTTGGATAAATATAATACATAATACCCTTCCCCATATTATGGAGAACGGAAACATAAGAACTCAGTGAGATAAGTTGATCAATAATGGTAATCATGTGAGATTTAAATGGTCACTTAACCATAACATGATCATAATTGTATAAGAACTTGATAATATGAATATAAACCCATAGTCCATTTATCAAACATAAAAGTATTAATACCTTTCATATTTAATTGCAGTTCATATGAAATTAATCATAGAGGTCTCAAGGAAAATGTATCCTGATATCATAATAAAAGCATAAATCATTTAATTTTGGAATACACATAAGCATATAAAATCATTTACTTCATAGTCACGGATCATTGAAAAGGATATCATAGTAGAATGGGTTCACTACTGAAACCATCAATGAAGCCATGTTTCACAACCATGTCTATCATTGAGGACACATTCCCATACATATTTGTGTTTACTCACCATTCCATTCCTATTTATCTTCTGAAAAATCAATTTCTCTCCAATATATTTAAAGGGAGATATATGATCCACCTATTACCTAATTAAAATCATATATATTTCTTCCATATAATAATAAATCATTTATCATTAAAAATTCATTAAAATAAATTATTTTTATAAACATTTAACCATAACATAAGACAAGATAAAATAGTTTTCTTAACATTTCGTTAATATACTACCCATATAATAAAAAATTAGTTTCAAAAGCATTTCACTATTTCATAATAAACGCAAAAAATCCAGATAAATAATAAATATGTTATCCTTGGATAATATCCCTGATAAAAAATATGTAACATCAAAAAACTCATCACAGATGGAAATGTGTTTGAAATATCAGTTGAAACAACTCTTGAGGAAAATAACCATTCCATTTTGAAAGAATTTTATTTTAAAAAATCTAAGAAATTAAAAAGGAAAACATTTTATTTTAAAATAATATTGTAAAATTTTAATTGAATAATAAAACAAGAATATATTCAAGACCTTGGGAAAATATTTTTTTCCCATAAGATAAAAAATATTCCATCTATATTTTTGTCTAAAAAGTCAATAGGTACCTCTTTTAGAAAATTTTATAAATCATCCTTTCAAACAATTTTTTAAAAATTAATATTTGGGAGAAAATGAATGTAAAAAATCATAGGTTAATGGAATAATATTTTATTCAAAATACAATTACAAAACATGGATAGGGGTGATAAATATATCTATATGATATTTTAACATATATAATCATGAATAATGATGATATTATGAAATAAACCATTACTTTGAGTTCACATTTCTACTAAAGAACTCTAAAGTCAAGTATAATAAATATAGAATAATTATACATCTCTATATGAGTCATGATAATACATATAATATCATATTTATTCCCATTATAGAAATTAAACACCCCCATTTTTCAATAATGTTTTATTCATATTTTTATTTTGGGGTGTTAACTATTTCGATTGTCATCAGTGTATTAGTTATGTTATTTCAATACATGTAAATTTATTATTTTTCATTAATATAAAACATATTTATAATGTTACAAATGTTACATATATTGAATATATATGTATATATATTCATCTATAAAATTTTTTTATAGAAAAAAATAGATTAAACTATTCATGGAGATAGTATGCATTATGTACGCATGAACTCTGTTTTCATTTTTCAATAGAAATATTGAAATAATGGTCAGTATTAATTAAACCTTTAAATTTTATAATCAAATCATATATATTCGTCAAATTCTTCCTCATTAATATCTAATAAAAATATACTATATAACTAAATCACATTACTCTATAGAGGTGGTGGTCCACACATACAAACGAGCAACGTTATCATTTTCTCAAAGGATTTGATGATAAGAAGGTAGAAATGAAACATTTATTATAGAAGAATAATAGTTACATTATTATAATATGAAAACATTAAACTCGTCATAATTACCAACTATAAAATATAATGATGATAATAATTGTATCGCTATGTCGAGATCGTACATCAGACATTTTTACAAGTGATACATTTCCATATTGTTTGATGTAAAAGTGGCTATAAAATAGTGATTTCATTAGAAAAATAAAATTTAATAATTTTTATGATATAGAATTTATTAATTTATGATACAAATTACAGATTTATATATGTAAAAAACAGTAAAAAATAATGTGATCAGGTTGGATGAATTCTCATTCTTTGAAACAACCTTATTAAATCTCTTCAAAGGGCTCCAATGTTTATCTTTTTCGAATAACAGAACATCTATAATTTTTATAGTGATGTTCAAAATAGTAATTGGAAGAGTATGTGTGTATTATAAGGACAAACAATCTATGTATATTGACAGATGAAGGTTCTATTTTTAGATTGAGGTGAGTGGAACAACTTTATTTAAAAAATAATAATAATATGATAATAATATTCTTCAAAATAAAGATTTTAAATGTAAATGAAGTAAAATTTAATATAGGATAAGTTAATAATACAACAAAAAATATAATTTAGGAAATTTTATATGTCATCATAAACCTTAAATTTTTTACTGACAGATAGATAACCAATTTTCAATTTAAATATAGTAACACATTTTCAATAATAAATGGTTGTAATTTTTTACTTATAAGGTAGAAAGTGGCACTCAAATGGCCATTTCATGAAATTTTAGAACATATAATATCATTCATTTCTTAAAATATTATTTTTATGATTTTAAAATAATTTAATAAAATATTATTTTGATTAAATATCTTAATTTTTAATTTACAAATTATAAATTTTAATAAACATTAAATAAAATTATAAAATGTTGCAATTTTAATATAATTATTTCATACCTCCAAAATATGTTCAATAGATCTAGAATATTTATGGCTCACATTAAAAAATTCAAATTATATAACTTTTAATATTTGTAAAATTTTTTAATTTATTTATTCTTTAGTGGGGACAAAAGGAAATTGAAATTACATATGAAATTAAGGTCATTATAAAATTAGTAAAATTTAAAAGTATATTTATATCATGAAAATAATTTTTTCAATCTAAAAAAACAATTATATTCTATTAAAATATAATTTTCCCATTATTTTGACGTATAAGGGATATTAAAAACAAAGAGTGTGACATTTAGTAACATTTATTGATTTAAATTATATATAACACATTTTCATGGAAAATATTCCGTTAAATAGCAATCATTACATCCTAAGTTGTTTTCGGTTGAATAAATTACATATCATTTGAATTTTTTTGAATAATTATGTACGTATCAATTATTTTTAATCAAGATTTACCTGATTTACCCTTTACCAATGCGATAAATATTTCTATGAATACTATTCTAATTGTGTAAAAACAAGATATGCCAAATTACCAAATATGAACATCATGATTTTAAATACTTATTTAATTATATTTAATTCAATATCTATAAATTTGAGAAATTAATTTTAATTCATGTTCAAAAAATGTGACCCCAACTCCATGTTTGGAATAAATACATTTTTATCTTAAAATTGGATATAAAATTTTCCTATTCTTAAAACTATAATTAAAGTATTTAAAACAATCAATCTAAAAAATAATATATTTATTTAATTATAATTAATAAAATATTAATGTTTAATATAATTTATTAATATATAAATACATTACAAGTATAAAAACTATTTTTCAGAAAAAAAAATATTTTTTCAAACCAATTATATTTATTTTTATTTATAATCAATTTATAAAAATGATTGAATTTTATAATTATATTTATATAAATGTTTCGAAATTATGTTACTCATATTTATATTGTCCAATCCAATGTCTATAAGATAAATTTCATTTTAAATATTAATATTTTATATATACGTCATGTTTCATTTAAACACTATATTGTGTGTAATGAAATGTATCTAAAAAAATTAAATTAGTTTAAGAGAAAAATTTCAAAATATAATTAGGTTGCAATAGTTTACCAAATATAAAATTAATTTCACCCCATAAATTCATGACTATAATAAAAATATATGATAATACCTCTACCTCATCACATCCTCAAGCTATCATATAGGTTTCTCAAATTGGTGGCTTCACTACCAAACATTGACAAGTTGACTGGTATTATATCAAATAACAATCTCCCTATAATATATAATATATACCATATTCAGTTTCTAATAAAAGACTTTCTCTAACTATATTGGTATGATTTCAGTAAAGGTGAAATAGTTTTTATGTACTTCTTCAAGAGATATGCATGGTAAACAACATGAACTTGAGAAATATTTAGTGGAAGTGAAATTTGATAAGACACCATTACAAAATGATCTAAAATTCCAAAGGATGGATAAACATAGGGATTATATTTTTTTCCTTCCAAATATCATCATCGTCTTCGAGGGAGATGTTCATTAGAATATATTGTCACCATCATAAAAATCTATATATTTATGAATATTGTATAAATATACTTATTTTCATTTATAGGATTATTTTATGTGATGTTTAATGGATATAACTGTAATGACCCGAATCCGGAGCCCCTCCACTGGTGCCCCACACCCGGTTCGGCACATGACCTTAAATGCGTTTCCCTGAACCCCAGAGGCTACCGACTATAAGCGAGGGCCTTAGTGAGTCGGTGGGGAAACTATGCCCTCATTTGGTAAGGTATACATCGAAAAAACAAAAGTCAACAATGGAAGCAGTAACTACAAGAATAACAACAAGAAATCAAACAACAAAAGAAATGAATATATATAGCAGTGATTACAAAGATACAGCAGGTACCCGTATCTATGGAAAGAAGTAAACACAACAACGTGCTGGAATACAACTGAAAACAAGTGCAAAGGAAAACAAAACAAACTCCTCAGCATCAGGAGCCCCGACTCACCCCCATGCTCTCCATCTCCAATCCAATCAAGAACCTGAAGTAGAAGGGTGATTGCCCCTATCTATACCTGCAATAACATAGTCTTCTTGGGCCCAAAATCATAGCCCAAACAAGGTGTGAGATATAATCCCATTAGGCAATCACCCAATGATATTTTCCTAATAGTCAATGAATATATGGTAGTAAATAAGACAAGATGTAGTAAACCGGAAAACACAAGCAGCTACAAACCACAGTTCTAACAATAAAGTACCCAAGTAAATAGCCAAAAACAAGAAGAAAATAGGTAACCCTCTAGGTAGCTCTCACAGCCTAACCCCTATGGTTCAACCTATAAGTACTAGCAACCCTCTAGGAGCAACACATAGTCTCACTGCTCTGGTTCAGCTATGAAAATTAATAGACTCTATGGGGAAGTACTCACTGTCAATTCCCTCTATAGTCACGTATCGTGCTAAAGGATCTTTGGGGAAGCACTCAACGTCTATTCCCCATGTGGCCTGCGTAGAGGAACTACAAACTCTCTGAGGAAGCACTCAACGTCAATTCCCCATGTGGTCTCGCATCGTAATTAAAAGACACTCTAGAGAAGCCCTTCCGTCAATTCTCCCTTTGGTCTACTGCTCTAGGTTATCATAACCCTGAGTGAAACTAAACATGCTCAACGTGCATGTATCGTCTATGTAACCCTTTAGAACTACTTGGATATCATCTAAGGCTCAGCAACAACACAAGGAAACAGTCAACAATCCTACAACTAGGCATGGTAACTTGAGAAATGCATAATAAGCAAAACTAGCATGGCAATGAAACCTGGGCACAAAATAAATTACTCTACTCACAAGCATCAACCTCTACCAAAGTAATCAAGTAAAGAAGGAAAAAAAGCAGAGAAAAAACAAGAAACCCACAATTCCCCGTTCAAAGGAATTGGTGTAATTTTCACAAAATATCCATCAACTCTCTACAGAAAGGCACAAACAACCTACCTCGATCCTAGGAGATTGATATACGTGAACGAAGATGACAGATTCCCCTTAGAATGATGCAGATCTGAGAAAACGCACAAAACACTCAACCTTTGATAACTTCAAAACCAGGACAAATCAAGAGTCAAGACTCAAGCATAAGGGAGATCTCACCACTACGATTCCAACGCAATCGATCGCGCTCGAATCGGAGAATGGACAAAGAGGTCAGAGCTCGTTGAATATCCGGTCGTACGGTCACTCTCGGGCGAACGAAATCTAGAGAAGAAGAGAAATCAACGGTTAATGGTGACCCCGGTCCGTTTAGTGATAAAAAAAAGAAAATACACAGCATGTAATTCTGGAGTACACGGCGTGTACTTCAGTATTCCGTACTCCACTTTAACTGGCCTCCACCTCACCCTTACACACCGTGTGTGTGGCTAGGACACGGCCAGCACATGGCTTCGAGTAGGAGAAGAGTATACGGGGTGTACTCAGAATTTACACGGTGTGTACTTCAAAAATTTCCAGAAAGTTTTTTCTCTTAAAGACTCCAGAAAAAGGAAAAACATACCTACATGAATATCCGGGTACTTACAAACTTCCCCCCATAAATAAATTCGTCCTCGAATTTCCCTAATGGGGAGTAGAATAAGAATCCTCGAACAGTTCCGGGAACTGCAATCGTACATCGGCCTCCCTCTCCCAGGTCTCGTCCTGTACTCGCTCGTGATGCCATAACACTCGTACCAGAGGAATAGACTGCCTACGGAGAACCATCGTACTACGATCGACAATATGGATAGGATTCTCCTCGAATAATGCATCTGCTACAAGTCCAACCTCCTCAGGCTGAAGGACACGAGACGGGTCTGAAAAGTAACATCGGAGTTGAGAGACGTGGAAGACGTCGTGCATGGCCCGGTACCTATGAGGTAGATTCAACCGATAGGCGGTCAGCCCCACTATCTCCAAGACCTCAAACGGCCCGATGTATCGTGGTGAAAGATTTCCCTATCTCCGAATCCTCTTGTGTCCCAACCTCTGTGCATCCCATAGGAAAACCTGATCTCTAACCTCAAACTCCATAGGTTTTCTCCGCTGATGAGAATAAGTCTTCTGTCTAGACTGTTCTGTAGCCATCCGCTTCCGAATCAGCTCTATCTACTCTGAGGTCTCCTGAACGAGATGAGGTCCTAGAAAAGCTGTCTCTCCTGCCTCCAGCCATCATAAGGGTGATCGGTATGGCCTACCGTACAAGGCCTCTTATGGAACCATATAAATGGTCACCTGAAAAATGTTGTTGTAGGAGAACTCCACCAGAGGGATATGCTTCTCCCAAGAACCGCCAAAGTCTAGGATGCATGCTCGGAGCATATCCTCAAGCACCTGGATCGTGTGCTCGGACTGGCCACAAGTCTGGGGATGGTATGTTATACTCAAAAGTACCTGTGTACCCAAGGACTTCTGAAGTCCCTTCCAGGACCGAGAGGTAAAGCACACATCCATGTCTGAAAACAACGGAGTGTGGAAATCCATGTAGATGAACGATCTCTCGGATGTAAAGTCATCCTAGATCATCAACACTGAAGGTCTCCTTAATCGGTAAGAAGTGTGCAACCTTCGTAAGCATGTCGACGACAACACAAACATCATCGTTCCCATGAGACTACCTCGGAAACCTAGTCATAAAGTCCATCGCGACATAGTTCCACTTCCACTGTGGAATGTGTAGCAGTTGTAAAAGGCCTGCTGGTCGCTAATGATCTAGTTTCACCTGCTTACAAGTAGAACACCTCACCACAAAAGCAGCAACATCCTTCTTCATACCTGGCCACCAGTACTGGCGATGAAGATCTTGATACATCTTGGTGACGCTAGGGTGAACTTCCCAAACATAGGAATGAAAATCCTACATCAGCTCCTCGTGTATGTATGTTGGCACCCATACAGGTCTCTAGAAACGCAAGATCTCATCCTCGATCACAGTCCATCTAGGAAGAGGGTTCTCTCCAGATACACTCTCCTGTAGGACTAATCCTTCTGTGTCTGATAGCTGCATCATCCATACCTAATATAGAAGTGTAGTGGTAACAACTACAGAAGAAAGGTAAATTTGTCCATGTCTGTCGTGCACCTCCAGATGCATCTCAGAGAACAGAGCCATCAGCTACCATTCACTACTAGCCTCCTGAACTGCTTGAATCTGAGTTCTTCTACTTAATGCATCAGCTACTACGTTGCTCTTACCCGGCGTATAGGCGAGCTCGATGTCAAAAGACTGTAGATACTCAACCCACCTGCGCTGCCTCAGATTCAAATCACGATGAGTGAAGATATAATTGAGACTCTTATGTTCAGTGAAGAACACAAAGTGCTCCCACAATAGATAGTGTCTCCAAAAACATAAGTCATGAACAACAGCTGCCAACTCCAGGTCGTGCGTCTGGTAGTTCCTCTCATGTGGCCTCAACTTCTGGGACCTGTACCCAACGACTCCATCCTCCTGCATAAGCACTTCTCCCAGCCCGATACCTGAAGCATCACAGTAAACAATGTAGTTCTTTCCTAGCACCAGCAAGACTAGTATCGGTGCTGACGTCAACCTCCCTTTTAGCTCCTAAAAGGCTGACTCAAAAGAATCTGACCAAAAGAACATCGCCCCCTTCTTGGTCAGACCTGTCAATGGTGCTGCTAGATGAGAAAAGTCTTTAATGAAGTGTCTGTAGAATCCATCCAGCCCTAGGAAGCTCCGTACCTCAATTACATTCTTCGGCTGCTCCCAGGAAACTATAGCTCTCACTTTCTTGGGGTCCAATGATACTTATGCCTCTGAGATGACGTGACCCAATAAGTAAATCGGATCCATCCATAACTGGAACTTCGTGAGTTTAACATAAAGCTGATGCTCTCTAATTATACTCAGAATGATCTCAAGATGTGTGGCATGGTCGTGTCGAGTGTGAGAGTACACCAATATATCGTCCATGAAGACCACGACAAAGGAGTTCAAGTAAGGATGGAACACTCTGTTAATCAGTTCCATGAAAACAGCAGGCGTGTTCGTAAGACCGTACGACATGAATGTATACTCGTATAGACCATACCTTCTGCTGAAGGCGGTAAAAAAGATATCTGATGGTCTAACACTCAACTGATGATAATCGGACATCAAATCGATATTTGAGAACACCCGGGTTCCTCGAAGTTGATAAAAGAGGTCATCGATCCTCAGCAAGGGATATCGATTCTTGACCTTCAACTAGTTTAGCTTCCGATAATCCACGCAATGCCGAAGGGTACCATCTACCTTCTTCACAAACAGGACAGGCGAACCCCAAGGAGAAGTACTGGGTCGGATGAAACCCTTAGCATGTAGCTCCTCCAACTGCTTATTGAGCTCCTGTAACATAGGTGTAGCCATCCTATAGAGAGGAATGGGAATCGGTGCATCTCCTGGCACGAGCTAAATAGGGAATTCTACCTCACCCTATAGAGGAAAACCTAAAAAGTCTTTTGGAAAGACGTCCCTGAAGCGATCCACCATTGGAGGAATGCCCAACTGTGGAGTCCCATGATCATCCAGATAAAGACTAGCAATCTGGGTTGTCACCCCACCTATCCTAATATGCTCAAGTCCCACACGACTCTCCCAAACGTCCCATTCGCCACTATATAGAAAAAGATTCACCCTCTGGTGAGGCGAAAATCACTCTACGGCGATAGGAGTAGACGAATGCCTGGAAGGGAATCAACCAGTCCATGCCAAGGATGATATCATGGCCTATCATCTCTAGGACATAGAGATCATATATGAAGAAATACCATGCAACCTCGAGAGGCCACTCTCTACAGTGGCGTACACTAGATATACTCATCCAAAATGGTGTGTCTAGTGTCAATGAGTTGGCAGAAGAAAAGATGCAGTGTCCAAGGATCTCCACAACAGAAATAGAAATAAAGATATGCGTATAACCAGTATTGAAAAGGGCTGAAGGTAAAACTGAGGCTACTAAAATTGTACCTCGAATAGTAGAAGGGTCGGGATCCTTCTCTTGATAAGTCTACTCCACTGAAAAAGACTGTCCTACACCGCGGCCCTACGCCCCTGACTTACCACTCTGTGATGAACCTCCCTGCTGGTGCAGAGGAACTTTTGGCTGACTGCCATGGCCTCGACCTCCACCTCGGCCCGGACGGCCGGAAGAACTCTAGTTCCCAGACTAGTGAGAAACTGGAGGTGCTTCTCCTGAACGAGGAGTCATGGAAGAACCCCAGTCACTAGCTGCTGGTGAGAAAACCTGACAGAAATGTTGAAGCTGACCCATCTTGCCGCACGATCGGCACTCCATGGGGTCCCTCTGGCACTGCAGCCTCGTGTGCCCTGACCAGCCACACTGGTAGCATATCACCTGGCTGCCTGACGATGCAGCCCGCTTCCTTGGATCACCGCATATAGGCTCTCTATGGCGCTTCATGCTATCATCTGGAGGCAAACTAGATCTGGAAGCAGAACCGCTCTGGCTTGCATCTCATGATTCTCTCAGATTGCACTTCGCAATCAGTGCCTGTTTGACGATGGAAGTGGTGGAAATCAGCTGGAAGATTTTCACCGGTGATCGGATCTCCCACCTGAGACCATCCGCAACTTCCTTTCTAAGAACACCCCACTCCCATCCTGGAGGGGTGTGAAGGGCTACAGCTCGGTGAAACGAGCATAATACTCCATGAAAGAAAGAGTAACCTTCTCTAAGCTCATGAACTCCCGGGCTCGGTCAGCCCTTAGGGACTACGAGTAGAAGTAGTTATAGAACACGTGCTGGAAATCCTCCCAAACCATACCCTGCTGCTGACCTACCTGTGAGATCACGTCCCACTACCTCTTGGTGGAGACTCGGAGTATGTAGGTGGAGATCTTGACCCACCTCTCTGGAGGCATCTCTAGATGCTCAAATATAGTCAGCATGGCATCCAGCCATGACTCTGCATCCTAAGGTCCTCCTTCCCTCGAGAACGTGGGAGGATGCTGCTGTTGAAAAACACGTGTCAGGTATTCCATAGTCGTGGTAGGAGGCGGCACTCCCTGGAAGTTATGTATAATCCTCATGATACATTCCTTGAACTGCGCATCACCACCTGCAACTAGTATAATAGCCCAGTGCCATGGCTGGGCCGACTGGAGGATCGGCAGGAAGTCCCGAATCAGCCCTATCTGGTGTCTAATCCCTGCCTAACGGATGACGTACAAACAGAGGATGTCTTGGAGGCATACCTATGAAAGATCAAAAGTACACCTTAGATCAGAAAAACAAGTACAGAGAACACAAGAGTACAAAATTGAAAAAGGGGAATGAAAACACACAAGTTTACAAAACTCGACTACACGGCGTGTATAAAAACTACACGGTGTGTCTTCTTAAACCACTGACTTGGGCACGTACTCCTATCCTACAAGTTGTGTACACCTCAAACTACGCGGTGTGTTTCACCCACACACGGCGTGTACTTGGAAACTGTTCCCCTGCCCGAGTCTCTTTACACGGCTAACCCACACAGTTTTCTTAAACTGAGACTACACGGCGTGTTCCCGGTGGACAAGGCGTGTAGTGGACAACGCTTAGTCCGCCGGTGTTATTAATCACACGGTTGTCTACACAGACGAACCTTACATGGCATGTTCTGAACAAACATGGCGTGTATGGGCAAGGTGACACCATCCCGTGTTGGTCGTGACATGGCCGGGTACCTGGAAAGACTACACGGCGTGCTCCAAGAGAAACATGGTGTGTCTGAAAGAAGGTCACGATGACCCATGTTGTTCGTGACACGGCCGGGTGCCTGGAAGGGACTACATGGCGTGCTCCGAGCGCAACACGACATGTCTGAATGAAGTTCATGATGTCCCATGTGGTTTGTGACATGGACGGGTACACAGCTCATTACTACACAGCGTGTACCTACAATACATGGTGTGTTCCTAAAGTTACTTTCATGACACCGTGTTCTGCTAACACGTTCAGTGACACGGCCTGAAAACTACACGACATGTATCCAAAAAGTGCATGCCATCTATTTTGGGTTTTTCTGGACAGTAGCTCAGAAACTGTACAGAACCCCAGAAACACTAAAAACAAGGAAAAGAGGTGCCAAATTCCGATCAGTGAGGGCCCATACTCCCCACGAATCAAAGCCTAGAATCTCTCACAGCTATATTCCAGAGAAACAATATCATGATCCGCCAAGTTTCGATTAATGTGGCCCCATAACACCTCAAGAACAAAAATTTGGAATTCATTTTAAGCAAGGAACAAAACAAACAGTTTCCTAACATGACATCAGAGAATCTATCAAGCATCTATCACAACAGCATGCATATTATACCCGATGTCTATCACAACATCATGCAATCGCTAATGCACCCTATATGGCATGGAAAGAAAGTATGGCATGTGATTCTACAAGTTCCTATATGATGAATGAGATGGCATACCCTCATCTCATCGGGTTGTGATAGAAATAGAACCGACATATCAAAACAATAATAGCACAAGTCATGTGAATCACTCTTGGTGGAATTAGATCAACCATAAAATCTAAAAATTAGAAAACTGAAATTAATGGGGTAGTATGGATTTTCCCCATACACGGGTTAGCTAATCCCGAGCACAGCTTACTACCAATTACTGAATCAGTCTTATCCCTGGATAAACTCTCCAAACAGTAAAGCAAGAGAAAATAACTCCTCTGATACCACTTTGTAATGACCGGAATCCGGAACCCCTCCACTGGTGCCCCGTACCCGGTTCGCCACATGACCTCAAGCACGTTTCCCCAAATTCCAGAGGCTGAAGACTAGCAACGAGGGCCTTGGTGAGTCGGTGGGGAAACTATGCCCTCATTTGGTAAGGTATACAGCGAAAAAACAACAGTCAACAGTAGAAGCAGTAACAACATGAATAACAATAGAAACCAAATAGTGGAAGCAATGAATATATATAGAAATTATGAAAAATATGCAGCAGGTACCAGTATCTATGGAAAGTAGCAGACACAACAATGTGCATGAATACAACTAAAAACAAGTGAAAAGGAAAAAAAATAAACTCCTCAGCATCGCGAGCCCCTGCTCAGTCCCTTGCTCTCCAGCTCTTGCGCCATCAAGAACCGGAAGTAGAAGGGTGCTTTCCCTTATCTATACCTGCAGCAACGTAGTCTTCATGGGCCCAAAAGCATGTCCCAAATAGGGTGTGAGATACAATCCAAGTATAAAATCATCCAAAGATCTGTGCCTAACAGTCAATGATTATTTGGCAGTAAATAAGACAAGAAGTAGTAATCAGGAAAACACAAGAAGCTACAAACCACATTTCTAACAATAAAGTACACAAGTAAACAACCATCAACAAGAAGAAAATAGGTAAACCTTTCGGTATCTCTCACAGCCTAACCCCTATGGTTCAACCTATAAGTACTAGCAACCCTATAAGAGGCACACAAAATCACACCCCTCTAGTTCAGCTATGAAAATTAATAGACTCTCTGGGGAAGCACTCACCGTCAATTCCCCCTATAGTCTCGTATCGTGATAAAGGCTCTCTGGGGAAGCACTGAACATCTATTCAACTTGTGGAAAACGTTGAGGAACTAAAAACTCTCTGAGGAAGCAATCAATGTCGATTCCCATGTGGTCTCTCAATGTAATTAAAAGACACTCTGGAGAATCCCTTTCATCAATTATCTATTTGGTCTACTACTCTAGGTTCTCGCAGTATTGAGTGAAACTAAACAAACTCAGTACGTGTGCATCATCCAAGTAACCCTCTAGAACTACTTTTCTATCAACTAAGGCTCATCATCAATTCAAGGCAACAGTCCACAATCCTACAAATAGGCACGATAACTGGCGAAATGCCTAATAAGAAAAACAAGCATGTAAAAGCAACCTAAGCACAAAATAAATTACTCTACTCACAAGAATCAACCTCTACCAAAGAAACAAGCAAATAAGGAAAAAAGCAGTGAAAAAACCCAAAACCCCCAATTCCCCGTTCAATGGAATTGGTGGAATTTGCTCAAAATATCCATCAACTCTCTACATAAAGGCAAAAACTACCTACCTCGTTCCTAGGAGATCGATATACGTGAATGATGATGACGGATTCCCCTTAGAACTATGTAGATCTAAGAAAACGCACAAAACTCTCAACCTACGATAAATTGAAAACTAGGAGAAATCAAGAGACAAGACTCAAGAAGAAGGGAGAGCTCACCGCTGCGATTCCAAAGCAATCAACCACGCTCAAATCGGATAACAGAAGAAGAGGTGGGAGCTCGTTGAATATCTAGCCGTATGGTCGCTCTCGGGCTGAAGAAATCTATAGAAGAAGATGAAATTGGGGGTTAGGCGTGACCCCAGCCCTTTTAGTGAAAAAAAAGAAAATACAAAGCATGTACTTCTTGAGTACACAACGTGTACTTCTGTTTTCCGTACTCCTCTTGAACCAGCCTCCCCCTCACCCTTATACACCGTGTATGTGGCCCGGACACAGCCATCACATGGCTTCGAGCCAGGGAAGAGTGCATGGTGTGTTCTCAAAAAGTACACGGCGTGTACTTCCAAAATTTCTAGAAAGTTTGTTTTTCGTAAAAACTCCAGAAAAAGGGAAAACATACCTGAATGAAGATATGGGTTCTTACAATAACCATACTTACAATTTACTCAACTGGATCATGTCCCAAATAGCTCTCCATATCCATCTTCATTCTAGAATGTGGGAGTCATTCACGTCCTACCATATATGGATTCATAAATAGTCATCTAAATGTTGTAGTAAATTCTACTATTGTAATAATATTCTTCCAAATAAGTTTCTTCATCCAAAACACCTCGTAAATCCATTTAAAAATATATAAACACTCCTTTTAGAGTATTAATTATCCTATGAGACTAAAAAAATAATTAAATATGATATGAAGTATATAAATATACCATTTATCTATATCCTTCAAAAAACATATCTATACTGTTCATTTAATCATAGTATCTCTACTGGAAAAAATTAATATTTGTACATAATGAAATCTTATCACTTTCTTAATGTATGTCAGACTATATTGATCAATAAAAAAATATTATCTAACAGAAATTAAGTGTAATGTCTTTTTAAGGTAATAAATTATAATCTGAATACTATAGGCCATTTAGAATTTTTAGGGAGTCAATTAAAAAACATATAGTCTTGAATTCCCATTTTCATTATTTTTTGTGTACTTGTTGTAACATCCCCTCATCCTTTTTTCTCTTATACTTATCTTTATGAAATACCAATCACTAGGAAACATACACTATGATGTCTCTCTTCATGTAATTTTACTATAAATACACCTAAAAATTTCAATATTTCGTTATAATTATATGAATAATAGATAATGAAGAACAACAAGATTCATCCATCATATCCTTCTTCAAATCCAGTATCGATTGGAAAACACAAGGATATAGAACCTTATTATTCGATCACAATCAATTTTTGAAACAGGAACATTCCTTGCCTTCTTTTGTATCACTACACATTACATCTAAGACTCTTAAATATTCACTTTGATATTTGTTTAAACACACATTTGAGAAATATAATATCTCTCCCCTTGTATAAATATTTCATGATCTATCCTTTTATTTCTATATATATTAGATCATTTTTTATCCTTATAATAGATAATATGGCATGATTATTTTGTCATAGAGGATCTTCCACCTTGTTTTCTTTCCTAAGATGATAATGTATTGAGTGGTCATAATCTTTATTCTTCTCTAGCCATCATTTCTATTTGATTATTAGCGATTGTTTTGTCAATATACAAGTTAATAATTTTTATCATTATATATATCATCCATTATTATAAAGAGATAATGCATCAATATCTTTAATTTAATAATGACAACACCTAACTCCAAGTCATGTGTTGGGTAATTTTAAATATTGAAAAAAAAATTCGCGAGGAATACTTTAGATTAGAATGATTCCTCATGAGGAAAAATTTCAATCCCTTATTTGATGCATGAATATAGATTATAATACCTTCACCACTATAGGGTATAGTAAGAACAGGTGTAATGACTAACTTTAATTTTATTTCCATCAATTTACTCACATTCAACCATAAAAAATAACATACCTCTCTTATGATTTGACACTGTTAGTGGATTTCATATCTCCGAAAAATTATCCATAACACACTAAAAATATGATCCAAAAAAATCTATGGATCTCTATCAAAAAGGTTTTTCTTATCTAATAATAAATAAATTTTATCATTAATATGTCTAATCATATACCATCATTTGAGATTTTATTACCAAAGAATGCAAATTTCCAAAGCTATAACACTCAGTTGGTAAATATTTTATAAACCATCACTTAACTTAGTGTATTTGTAAGAATCCACAAATAACCATTATGTTATTTGATCATGATTCAATATATTAAAATATCATTTATAAATACTAACTTAAATTTAACAATATAATCTACAAGGACTCTACTCATTAAATCCATAATTGTACTTAGATTATTAGTTAGACCAAATGTAATGAATATACATTTCTATCTTCTATACCATGTATGGAATACAGTATTAGGTTTATCTTCTATTATAATTGTTAATTGAAGATATCTGAAACAAATATCAATCATGGTAAAGTATTGAAATCATTGTAGATGGCTGGGAAAGTCATCAATATATCATTGAGGATACATTTTCATGATATCTATCTTGTTATTTTCTAAATAATCAATGTATACTATCATTAATCCATCATTCTTCATAAAAAATAAAATATGTTCACAATGAGGTGATACAAAATTCAGAATGAATCACTTTTCAAGATTAAACATGAGTTTCTTATTCAATTATTACTACTCAATCAGATGAATTCTATATATAGTCATGGAAATATGTTTTTTTCTGTGTATTAGTTCTACAGATAACACAACATAAGTATTCAATTGAAGACTATGTAAATATTCAATGAATACATTGATAAAATTCCATAAAAATATATTTTTTATATTTATTTTCACTCCAACCAACTGATACAAACACCTATTTTTAAAAGAAATCATGATTCATATAATGGTTTTAGTTTCAATTGAATGTTCATTTTTTTCATCACACTAATAGGAATTCATAGGATGGTTTAGAATATCAAAAATAACATACCATACTGAAGAATGTATGTGGGATTTATATAAAAAATTTAAATCCATGCCATACATAAACATGAATTCAATTAGATGGGGAATAATAATATTTTCTAGAATCATATTCAAACAAATGTAATCCAGAGAAGTATCGTAGACTTAGTAGGTGATAAAAATATCATTTTGGATTTTTTTACTAGATCAATATCTAAATTATGTGGTGGTATTATTATATCATTTGATGGATTTTAGAATAAAAATAGTGGGTAGATAGATATTAAAAAAAGGTATCAGAAGATTTGGAGTAGATAGAAAGTGTACATTTCACCTCATCGGTGTCACACCACTTTTCAGAAAAAGAGATTGTATTGTATTTACTTTTGTCTATAGGATTAAGAGGTTTTTGATAATGACTATCACCATTAAACTTAATATATTAGAAATGGTTAAAATAATAACCATAATACTATCGTTTAAAATATTATATTTTTGGGGATGAATTATCTGATGCTTTCAATATATTCTAATAATTAGACATCTTGTTCCTAAAAATTCAACATTTAATTATTAAATGTTCATCCAATTAAAAATTGACAAATCTACTAGTTAACATATTAAAAATTAAAATATTCTTCCTTCAATATTTTTATTTCAAATGAAATTATAAATTTTTATCTCCATTGTTTTTAAAGTTTTATTTTAAGGTAATTATTTATATCCTTGAAAACCAAAATATTGTTGGGTAACTCTAATATCCACATCCACCATTAGAGCACATTGAAAAATTTCTTCATATCTATTATAAGTACCTAACCTTATCACATAATATGGTAAATTATTTTGTTATTCACTATCTTATATCCCAATAGATCTTTTCAATATTGAGTTTTAGGCAATTAGTGCATAATTAATACATATATAACCATAAGCATAAAAATCAGGTAATACTTAAATTATATCTATTTCAACCATAATAAATAAAATTTATAAAAAATGAAATGTTTTCAAGAATAATAATCATGACATTAAACATGGCTTCTTATTTTCTCTTAACCATCCATAAACCCAATGAAAAACATTATAAAACATGACATGAGCATGAAAAAGTGTAGTAAGGAACATAAAAATATGAAAAGAAACCATTAGTAGATTAATAATAACAAACAAATGAAATAATTTTCACAATGAAATACTTCTCACCCTTAAGTATCATAATGGTATATTATGAAAATATTATATTTCTATAAAATGTATAAAATATAAATAAAACCATATAATTGAAATTATGAATTACATACTAAAGAATCAAACCATAATGATGACAATATTATTTGAATCCATAGTTTATAACTTTAAATGTGACCCTCATGGCCAACATATCATGTAGCACTCATGTCTATCATTTATTATAACCATTACAGTTACACTGTGAGTAACCATATGGATGAACTCCAACAAAAACATACCTAATGCATTGAAGGAAGATATAGGTCCCACCATTCATCATACAAGATACCCAATAACCTGAAAATTATCATAAAACATGAATAGATTGAAAATAAAAATATTACTTTTGAATTTTATAAGAATATATTTTTTAAAGATGATTATTAATGAAAATTCATTTAGCATAGGTTCATCATAATTCAATAATGTTTAAAACACTTTTATAATTGATTAATGAGTGTTATTTATTTAATATAGAACTAAATTTGTATTTATAATATTGTATATTATATTTTTATAACATCTTTTCACCCATTTATTGTTACTAATTATTTATTTTGGTTATTTCATGTATGTTCTTTTCGTCGTTTCCATGGTTTCATCATTATCGATTTTATTTTCAAAGAGAGAAAAAACTCTAGATATGGAATGCAATAGTATTAATATGATTCCATAATTTTAAACTATAACTTATATAAATTTTTTCTTATAAAATGATGATTAATTATATAAAACATTAATGAAAATTATTTAATTTATTTTGGTGGTTTTTATGAACATCATTATCACATATCATTTTATTCAATACCATTTTTATGTGTTGGTTCTAGAACATAAAATAATTTAAAAAATATAAAATAAAATATTATTTAAGATTAATAATGGGTTTATGAACATCCTTGAAGGGGGTGAAGGGAAATAAAATTTTGATGTCCATAATGGTCGTGAAACGACATGTCACGGACGGTGTTTACATTTTCTAGAATAATAGTAGAAGAGTGAGGGTATTGATGATAAATATTAAATTAAAAAATTTCATTATTGTATATATATGACACTATATTTATCATGTCACTTTTTATTTTCGATGTGAGGAAAGACTAATAAAACAATAAAATTGAAAGAAAAAATCCAAATGATATAAGATATTAGATCATGAATTCCCACCTTGAGAACCACATTAAGGCCCTTAATTTAGAATTTAAGGGAGTCCAGAAGGTATTGGACGAGAATATGAAGATTGGTGAGGTATTTCAGATGAAAATATTAATATAAAAATGTTTTGTGGTGTGAGGAGATTATGTGGTGAGGGGTGGTAACTGTGGTGGGGGAGAGGGATGTTTTCACATAGTTATATTCATTTGTTTTCTTATTTTAGATCCATAATATGAATATTTTGATAATTAAAACTAAATATAATAAAATATTTAATGATAGTTTGAGATTTTTTTCATACATGAGCCTTAAATCCTTATGACTCAATAATTCATGAACTTGTTAAATACTGTAAATTACCGAAATATAATATTCAAAAAAATTCAACTATTTTACAAAAACAAAAAAATTGATCCCTAAACTATTTTTGATATGTTTAATTAATAATAAAGACCATTTTATGAAAAAAAAATTAAAATAGAAAATTAATTTTTGACTAAAATCTTGATTTATTAAAAAATCACCAAATTTAGAACTATAAATGATTCAATAACACATTGAAAAATTAATTGAGGTATTATAAGATTATATTATAATCATATAGAAATAAATTTTAATTTATTTATCCTTTTTATTTAGAAAAATTATATTTTAATTAATTATTTTATTTATAAAATTGTAAAGAAAATTTATGTTTCACAAAAATACCAACACATAATTTATCAATTTCTAATCATTTATATTCTTATTATATGATATAAATATATAATATTCTAACTTATAATTTTATTAAATTCTATTTAAACACTCTTAGGTGAGTTTAATAATGTATTAGTATATATCATAGCTTTCAAAGAATACCACCCATTTCATTATACATTTATTAGTAGTTCATCTATTTAGTTACTAGATAAAAACAGATTTTTTAAGAACCTAGGTTGTCAAAATCTCCCCCCATTCTCGAAATTTTGTCCTCAAGATTTTTATTCACATTTTAAAAAAAAATTGGATATATTTTCATCATAAAATTTTCATATTACAATGTTGATTTTTCAAAACTATGGATTCTCCACAAAACCATAACATTGTGAATTACATTATTTCAGAATACTTTCTCTCTATAATCAAGTATATGGAATGTTTATCTTCATATAAATGATTCTCTCCTAGATAAAATACTTCTTATATCAATACATGAGATAAATCTGTAACATCATTGTTTAACATAAAATCATGGTAACCATTAGGCCCAAGTGATGAACTCAAAGGAAAAGAAACTCGATATGCAAGAGGTCCAAGAATCATTAGGATTTAAAATGTCTTAATGAGTCGCGGACTCAGTTTCCCCTTTTTACAAAAACACATCACTCTTTCCACAGAGATCCATTGAGAAATTCTTGATCACCTAGCTCAAAATAAAAGACTCTTATTATAATATATTCATAGAATTTTTTCCTTCTCGAAGCTATCATCATTTTTTGTTGGATCACCAACAGTTTAACATCATCCTCCTATAATAATTATGGTAACATATACATCCTTTCCCCTACTAAGGCCCAAAATTAAAGAGTTCAAAACGACTTTAAAAATAATTAATCAAATTCTTCCATCTATATAATATAATGAAAAATGTCACTATTAGAAAACTCAATTAATGAATAATTTTTATCCCCATTTCCATAGAAATATTTTTTACAATAAAATCACATGTCTTAGATGGTTTCAATTTTTCACTTGATCTAACAATTAAATTCGGGTTTAAAGGCTATCCTAAAATTTTATTTATCCCCATTGTTTTCAGAATTCTGTTAGAAAATTTATATGTGATCCAAGTATTATGGTTAGTTACAATATATTGGTTAACTTTATGAAACCTGAAAATCTAGTTACGATATAGGAGAGAAAGTTAATCCATTGTCTTTGTATCTTGAATAGGAAGTGAATGTGTATATCTATTCATTCAGTAAAAAAACACAAATTGTATTACTACCTTAATAATCCTTTAGGCCTACCACTATTAAGTCCATGGATATATATTCCCACATCCACTCCGGAACTAGAAATAGTCAAATCTGATCCTAGGGCAGTTTTTTTTCTACATTACCCTATAGACATGTCAAACTTTTCATGGTCAATTTTGAAATATCTCTTTTAATTATGTCCCACCAGTAAAACTCCCTATGGACTCTGTACATCTTAGTGCTTCCAGGATGAATTGAAAAAGGGGTGATATGAGCTTCAATTAACAATTAGTGTTTCAGCTAGGAATCACAAGGAACACATAATATACATCCATTTCTCAGGAAATATTATTTATCACTGTTAAATTATAGAAACATATTCTTTTTAACCAATTATACATTTTTATGTAACTCACAGTATTCCTTCTGTGCTTAATTAATTCTCATTAAGGGAGACAACTACAGTGACTCCTAAAAAAATATATGATTTTCATTCCCCAAAGTCATCTATGAAAAAAACTCATCAAATCATAATCCAAGGAGTTATATTCCAAACATAACTCGTTTAATGATGCATAATGTTTTTGACTAATGGAGTATTTTAATTTGTTATATTTTACATGATGTTGATTTATTGTACAATCAAAATTTTTTTAAGTTGCATCCATCTATTATTCCCCATGTTCAATCCCATGTGAGTAATATATTCTTCAACCATTTATGGTCTATATACATTTCACATTTGGAACCATATAAATGATACCTCAAAATATTGAAACAGAAAACCACAAATGCTAATTGAAAATCATGATTTAGATGATTTTACTCCTGATATTTTACTTTTCATAAAGTATAATAAATTTCTTGAACATTCTACATTAGAACACATACATGCCATTTTGAAGAAACATTACTATAAATGAAAAAAACACCATTTATGGAAGGCATATAAAAAACTAGAGCTATCACCAATATTTTATTCTGTTCCTGAAAAAATACATCACAGGATTCTGTTAAAATAAATTTTATCCAGTTATTTTTTACCCTATTTATTAGGATAGATATCCTTTAAATATTATAACAAACCATCATTAATAGCATCTGAATATATGAAATCTACGAATATATATAACATTTGAACGTATTGGACTTTCATCAACCATTATTATTTTAACATTACCAAATCTTATTCTATTATTATTTAGAATGTTCCCATTATAATAAATCTATTGAAATCAAAAATAAAATTTTCTAAATTATCCATATACCTAATTTTCATTGACTGTTTTCAGGAAAATCCATTAATATTTTTCATGATCGGCATTAATTTTTTATAGGAATGAAATATCATTATGATAAAAAGAAAGAAAAATATATAATTAATCATGGAAAAATATATTTATAATATCCATAAATACAACATCGTAGTTTTTCAAACCAAAGGGCATAACTAGAAACTCATAATTCCCATGTCCAGTAAATAATGTTGTTTTTGGGATTTCATCTCCCTTTAACTATAGCTGATAGTGAAGTGATATAAAACAAATCGGGAAAAATAGTGAACTCTTTATAGCTAATCAAACTAGTCATCTATATGAGGTAAAATATACATATTCTTAGTTGTAATGTTATTTATATGTTTATAATCTATTCAAAGTTTCATGTAACCATCATTATTATTATCAATCAAAATTAGTTAACCCCATGGTGAAGTTCTAGGATGAATAAATCATTTTTCAAGATACTCCCCCAAATTCTTTTTTTAATTCCTGATGTTCTAATTGATCAATCATATATGAGATAAAAGAATCATATTCGTCGTTGTAATGTTATTTATATTTTTATAATATATTCAATGTTTTATGTAACCATCATTATTTTTATCAATCAAAATTATTTAACCCCATGGTGAAGTGCTAGGATGAATGAAGCATTTATCAAGTTACTCCTCCAAATTAATTTTTTTAAATTCTTGAAGTTCTACTTGACCGATCATATACAGTAGTTCTGAAATTCTCTTTGAATCAGGATCTAATTCAATGGTAAATTCAATATCCTAATATGGTTTTAGATCAGGAAACTCTTCGGTAAAATCATCTAAGTATTCATTTAATATTATATCATCAATATATATTAGGAGTTCCCTTTTTGTCAGCAATATCTTCAATATAACAATCATTTTTATCATTTAATAGTGCCTCTACTAGTAGATATCTTATCAGTGGTATGGGTTCATTCTTATATACAAACTCAAATTATTTATGGAAAAAATACATCGTTATCTCAATATTAATTTTTATCATGATAAAGAGAAATCCATTACATAGTCTTAATAACATCAAACTAAACTAAGGGAATAAAAAATGGTTTAACTTAATTTATCTAAAAAAAATATCAATAGGTTCTTTATAATTTCATTTTCCCATAATATATTCCCGTGATATTTTAAACATATGTTGTGGTATCATTTTTGGAAGTGAAACCACACATTTAAAAGTAATGTTTTCATAAATAATGTAATTTGTAGACACCATATTAAAAAAATAAAAAAATATGAACAAACAAAAAATATATATAATACCTATTCAATGGATAGACCATCTTCTGGTGATATTGTCTAAATGGATTATACTTCACATTTATTTTTATAATACAGTTATGTTCAATCATTCAGATCTTTTTTTGTGTAGCTATTTTAATAATTCCACATCTCACCATATTTAAAACATTGTGTAGTTTTCTTATGATAAATAATAAAAAGATCAATTCCATTGAAATTTTAGTCCATATATCCAAACTTATCAGATCAAAAAAACATCATAGTTTTGAAAAGAATTACGCAATGTGATTTTTAGAACACTTATAAAAAATTGGAAACTAGAATTTATTACTATTAGATTTATTTTATTTATTCTTACCCATTATCTATCATTTGGCCCTTTTGTTCTAAATTTTTTGCAAGTTTACATGATCATCAAAAAACACTATTTTTACCATCTCAACACATTAGTCATGTTTCTCATAACATTTCAATTCACTGGAGGCCAATTCCCTTTGATATTATGTATTCAATCCGAAGTAAAAACGATTGATTGAACTTTCAAGATCTCAAATAATATTTGGAGTATACCTTGAAAATTGAAAAAATATTTCTTCGTAAATGATAAATAATCCACCAACTTTTGTTCCAATTCATGTAATTTAATTTCCATCCTTTATCTAACCACTATAGTGATGTATTTTCTAATAAAAATAATCATAAATTTGTCCCATTCAAATGAATTGATTGCATCACTATCCATGGTATTCTTAAACATTGACCATAACTGGTCGGATTCACCTTCAAATCAGTAAATAGGAAGGAAATAAACTTTATTATCATAAAAACCCAAGCAACAAAATATCATTTAAAGCTATTTATGAATCTTTGTAACCAATTGTTGGTGAGAAGATCCACCAATAGCTGAAGGGTGTTACCTCATAAAATGTTACACTATTATAATTTTACTTTGTAGTATTTATGGGTTTTCTATTAGATGGATGAAACCTGCATTTATTGAATTTATAATAATAAAAATTATATTCATAGACTACTCAACTCCAACCCCCACTATTCCAGGTTGCACACTCAAAAATGTATCAGCATCACAGTTCTATTATACTTCAACTACCCATTTTCTTTTACATAAAACCATTCTGAATAGATATATCTTAGATGAAGCAATATGGTAATATAAAAAATGATATATCATTTAAAATTAACCAATGAGTTAAAAAATATATAATTATATTAACATCATCCTAACCCCGAATTTTATATAAACTATGCTCTGATACCAACTACAGTGATCTGACCTTATTAAATAATCTAGTAAATAAGTTTAGAATTTACATTCTGATATTACCATAGATCATTTTGGTATAGTGTTTTAGAGATTTATAAATTAAATCATACATATCAACCCACAGTAAATAAATGTGTAATACTGAAATATTAAACATTTTTTCAATAATAGATATGTTTTTCATAAACAATTAAATATTTTTATGGAAAATATTTACTACATTAATCATGGCTTCTTGAATTCCCTTACCCATACTTAAACCCGATGTTAAAATTTTAAAATATGGGATGAGAATAAAAATATCATTATGAAACATAAAATGTATAAAATAATGCATTAAAATATTAATACTAATAAAAATTTGAAATCATTTTCACAAATACATAATCTCCACCCAAAAGTATTATAATGTTACTCAGTGAAAACTTTGATTTTCCTAAAATAATGAAAACATAAATAAAAATATATAGGTCACTTATGGTATTAATTTAATTATATTATAACCCTCATGGATACCATATGATTTTAACCATCATGGCAACCTTACAATGTAATGCTCATGACTGCATTATAATTTAACCCGCATAGCTACTTTATTGTGCAACCATCACAGTTACACATCGAGTAACCTTATGGTCGACCTCCAAAATAAACATACCCAATGAATTATAGGTAGATATAGCTCCCAAACATCATCATAAAAAATTCCCAATAGCCATAAAATAATAAAAATTTATGAATATTTTTTACAAACAAATATACATTTTCATTTTTGTAAGAATAGAAATTTAAAAGGGGATTTTTAAACATAAGTCTCTTACCTCAAGTTTTTATTACCTAAATCAGGAACAAACATCTTGAATAATTTTTTCAAAATCTGTTATTAATTTATTAAATTACTATATTCATATATATAATACCATATATTATATCTTAATATCATATTTCCACCCATATAATGATAATATCTTGTTCTTTTCATAATTTATGGTTAATTTTGTCCATGTTTTCAGTGGTCGGTTTCTTATGAATATTCATTTAAAATAGAAAAATATATAAAAGTTAAAATAAATTATATAACTATGTTTCCATAATTTTAATTGATTCCATATGTCATTTTGTTTTTTGATTTGACAATTATTTTTTAGATTATACATTTTTAAAAATGATTTAATATATTTTGGAAGTTTTTACGCCCATCAGGAACACTTATCATTTGGTTTAATCATATGTTTATATATTGGTTCTATAAAATTAAATAAAATCTTGTTTTTATAAAAAAAAATTATTTTAACATATTAATGGTTTCATGACCAGCATTTATTTGGTAATAGGAAATGAAAATTACACATCCATGAAGATGGTAAATCAACATGTCACGAATGAGGATTTCATTTTCTACAATAAGAGGGTAAAAGGGTGTGTTTTGATGATGGATACCGAATTAAAATAATAAAATTCAAGTATATGCATTATAATAGATTTATCATGTATCTTTGTATAGAGGAGGTTATGTGGGAATAAAAAATAAAATAAAAATAAAATAAAATAAATGAAAAATTAAGTTTTTTTTACCACGTTAACAATCCTTCTTCCTAAGAAACACTTTAAGATGTTGGGTTTTCTCCTTTTGGTGAGACCTGAAAGTCCTTTATGTTGAGAATAGGCTCATAAATGGAATTTGATAGAATATAAACTATAAATAAGGATTCGATGAGTGAGTAGAAGAGGTGGTGTGGAGTAACATTTCTAGTGGAATCATTAATATATTCATTAAATTATTATGTTGGATCAAAACTATGTATAGTTTGATCATTATCACTAAATATATTACAATATTGAATGAGAGTTTTAGATTATTTTCTTACAACATCCAAACTTCATCTATGACTCAATAACTCATCAACATGTCAAATACATTAAATTAATGTATTTTATTAATCACAAAAAATTCAACGACATTATAAAAATCCAAAAATTTAAACCTAATGAATTTTTTATATGTATAATTAAAAATTGAATTCCATTTTAAGAAATATAATTTCTAAATTTGATATTTTTTTAAATAATGATTTATTCAAAAATTATAAATTTTAGAACTCAAAATTATTAAATAACACATTCAAACATTAATAGAGGGTTCATAAAATTATATTTAATCATTAGAAATAATATATTAATTTATTTATATATTTTATTCACAAAATGGTATTTAAAATAATTATACTAGTTATATGATATAAAATGAGAATTTATGAGTCACAAAAATAGCAACACATAATTTACCAACGTCAAAACAATTATATACTTACTCCATGATATAAATATATCTTGGTATCACTTATAATATGGATATATTTTAGTTATACCATCATAGGTGAGATTAATATTAAATTATTATATATTTCTTAATTTTGATAAATAGCACTTATTTAAAAATACATTGATGATGAGGTGTCTATTTAGTTATTAGATGGAATAAAATTATTTTGTATTAACCTAGGTTGCTAAATCTTTTTATGTACTTTATGTATAATTCCATTAAAAAAATTTCACAAGACATTGAAAAATATATCAACAAGAATTTGATATTGAATGATAGTCCCAAAAGTGCATCTTGCAAGTATTATGAAATTTTCCTCATAAGTACCAATAAATTTTTCATTTTTATAATTTAAATAATGTAATAATTTAGGAATATTTATATAAATAATATCATAATGTACATGTTGTAAATTGCGATTTTAAATATTTAGAACACCATAAATTAATTTATTCTTGTTATATTGTGTGTTTGATAAGAGTTCACGATTGATCTTATTTTTTATACAAATGATAAAAAACCAAAATAACCATTTCATTTTCCAAACTATGTAGAAAAAATATATATTTTTAGTGGAACTAATACATTTCCTTTAAATTAGTGGATTGACAGACCCACTAATATGTGGTTTCCATTGCCTCATGAAACAATCAACAATTTCTTTTTCACTTTTCAAATATGGAATCTCAGTGTGATTAATATCTTTAAAAATTTTGTGTATATATAAAATATATATGTTTCATTTCATATCCCATAAAATTAGATTTATCTTAAGAAAAATCATTCCATTATTTATCTAATTCAACATTGACATGATATTTTCTGGTTCTACCCATTAACTAAAACCAACAATCATAGTGTGATAAACATTATTTTCACTGATACACCATATAATCATGAAAAATAATTTATACAAAATCTAAATAATAAAACCATCATCTATGAAACCATATTTTTCACAAAAATAAAATGGGAAAATCTCTATCTGTATATGAAAATTTATTATGGGAACCACTGGTATAGAGTTCTTAGATTATGTTTATACTAGCGGTTTAAATAATTCTTGTGTATATATATGTGTATTCCGGTGCTTTTTATAAAAACCATTTCTATAGGTTGGGAGATAAAAATAGTATAAAAAACATTTTTATTGACTATCCATAAATCCATTGTACTCCCACCCCCATCACCAAAGATTCGTAATCCCCATCACTCGAGCGAGCGGTGGACGTATATTCTTTTATAGTGTTCTCCCCTTATTTAGGTGTTCTTTTATTATGATATTCTTCAACATCATATTTTTGAGTTCTGAATCCTTCATATATTATTTATTTTATGGTATTTATTTTTATTTATGTGTCAAAAATAAATCCAAGAAACTATTATTTTAAGAATCTTCCAAAATATTTTAAAAAACTTGTTTTATTTTATTTGGGTTATATTTTTTCATAAAAAATGATATTGTAATTGATATATATGTATTTAAAATTTAGTTATGATTTACATTTAAATGAATCTTATATTAATTGATTGTAATATATGTTAAATATTTATATATTTATTTAATGTAGTAATTTAGTTATTTTATTAATTTTTCAAGGGGTTATTATATGTCCAAGGATTATATATATTTTTTATATAGATAAATTAAACACTATGGTGGGAACCTTGGACATATAAATAGTAAATCATTTATGTAAAATTGGGATTGATATGATTTAAATTATTTTGTGGGCTATTATTATAATATTTCACTCTTATAGAGTAAATAGTTGAGGGATATTGTTCTCCCAAGAACATTGAACTGTATAGACATGGTTATCCAATGAAGATTGTAACACCCGAGACTTTTATGTTATATAAATCATCAAAGGAATCTTTTTCTATACAACACTTGCTTGGCTTGCTTTACACGCAATCACGACCTTCCTCGATAGCTTGCGTCGTACGCAATACCGAGTTTCACTAAACAACATTATGCTATTAAAACTAGCCGTTATGAATAGTAACAACCACTTTTTGGAATTTTATAAATTTTATTTTTCAAAATGGACTTCATTTTTGGACTCAGAATATCGAAATTAGCCTAGGGTGAAATTTTGGTATTTTTCTGAAAACTTTCAATTTTTGATGAATAGTGAAACCACTAAGTGGTAGGTTAAAAACTGAATTTTGCATAAAACTTAATTTTACCGCTTCTGTGATTGGAATTTCAAAAATCCGAGAGACACGGTTAATATCAAGGACTAAAATGTGGTTCAATGAGATGAAAATAATTTTTTGGTGAATAGTAACTTTTTACTTTTTTTACCGCGGTTAATAGTAAATAGGGTAACTAAGGGTAAATATGATATTAATATTACCCTAACACATGTCCTAATTCTATTGGACAAGTGTAATTCGACCAAAAACAAACTTAGGAAAAAAATATGACCATTTAGGCCCACTTGGATTAGATTAGGACATTTATTATTAATTTATTTAAAGAAGGGTTAAAATAGTTAAAATCAATGTTTAATAAGTAAACCATTTTTAATATGGGGTTATACATAAGATAAATTAGATTTTAAATATTCATTAGAAAGCTAAAAATATTTCCTACATGATGGTATTTTATTTGTAATTTTTAGACATCAAATAATATAATTTATTTATGACACAAAGATGATGCAGTAATTATCTTATTAATGAAATATTGACATAATTGATGTTATAAACACCAAAATAAATGTAATTTGAGACTTTTTATGAATTACACTAATTTTCTAGGTTACTATGATATATTAGTGTTGATTTAATAAACTTGGTTCGAACATATAATTCTGTTAAGACTTTCAAACAAATCATATATCAAATAGTGTCAAAATTGACACAAAATAGTTTTTAAATCAAATATTATATTATTAATTGTTATTTTATTCCTAAAAATCTAAGGTTCGGCCAAATGACTTAGATAAGGATATATATATTAATAATAAACAATTTGGGGTTCGTTTGGCATGTTATAGTAAGTGTATTAACCATATAGTGAAAGAAAACAAAAAGACACGGTAAAAGTTAAAATAATTAACTTAGAGTTAAATCTAATTGATAAGGTTAAAATAATACCCTAAACTTGTCTAAATCCTATTGGTTGATAGTATTTCGACCCATCCCCACTTTATCTTCGAAACAAGACCCTTTGTAAGCATTACAAACCGATTTTGACTTTAATATAAAATAATATTTTGAGATATTCCTAAGGTGCCCCTCTCCTCCCTTATAAAAGGGCACCTCCTCCCCCTCCTCCTCACACCAAATTGAGCACTCAAGCTCGGCCAACCCCTGCCATTTTCTCCTCTCCACTTCCCTAGAATAATCCTAGAGGTCCTGGTCTTTTCCAAAGACCAATCTTAGTTCCTTAAGTGGAGGATTCAAAGAGGCGTTCCAAAGAAGAGGTAATATCCATTACCGATCTTTTCAATTTCTTTCTTCTTCAACTTCTTCTTCTTTAGTTGTTTCATGATAAAGTAATAACATCAGTATTACTTACATACTGATATGTTATTATAAATATTAAACAACCCTAATTCACCTTCTATCCATCCTACGGAAAAATGAAATCACCGCGCGTGTGTACGTACGGAATACCGTCTCCACGCCGTGGTGTAATCTATTTTCCACCATCACCTTACAAGGATGGGTATAATGGTGTAATGAGTAACTAAATATGATTATTATGAAGTAATATTGATACTGAAATAATATATATATACTCCAATACAATTCCTCGATCATAGGAATGATATCATCACTCGTGCGTACGTACGGAATACCGTCTCCACGATGTGATGCGACTCGTTCTACATGATCTTCATTTCGTAATGATTATATAAATGAATTGAATGAATGAATATGGTATATAATACACTAATACCATTCTGGAAATGAATTATCTATAACCTAAAGATAAGAATAAGAATTTATTCGACAAAACACGCATAAGAACAAAAAGTTATAAAGACCCGAGTAACAAGTAACAATGAAATATTACTAACAAGAAGCTAATAATATAACCATATATGATATCATATAAATATGTATGATTCTGGAATAAGTCAATAACATTATTTAAACCATTATACAGGAGCTTCGGACACGTACAAAGCTAATCGGACCTAAGGTAAGGGAAATATCACAATCTCATTTTTATCCGAGATTGTTTATTCGTAAGTATTTACTGGGGTGTATTTTATCATCCACATCCATGTTCCCTCAATATGAAATATTGTTTCCATCCACTTGAAATAGTTTAAATCCAATTTTACCCTTTGGTGAGTTTTTAGTAAAGAATATGAAAGGAATCTTTTGTCGTTTTTCCGTACGAGGTACATTTTGACTTTTCCGACAAAAGTACGAAGAATGTTTTTTTTAACTTATACGGCATGAATGGATTTTTAAAACATTATTTCCAAGAAGCTTCCTTTACAAGTTTTAAGTTTATTTTTAATCAACTTCTTTTATTTTAAAGTTGTATGACATGTTATGAAAGGAAAAATGTTTTTGAAGAAGAAAGGATATTTTCCTCAAGAATAAAGTTCAAGTGTTTTATCAAAATTATTTTCCATCTAAGATAATAAAGGGTTCTGTTTTTATCCCTATTATTAAATTGATTTGATCATGTTGTGATGGAATTATTTTTATGAATTCCATTATCTTATATGAATTGATTTATGATGTCATGATGTTTCAAAAATCCCATTTTTGTTACATGTGTTATGCAATGATGTATGTTTTATGATTATGTGGCACACATAAGAAAGGATTCATTATAAGATGGGTGGGACCTATATCTCCCTCCAATGCATTGGGTAAAGATTTTATATCTCATGAGATAGACATGGCTGGAACGGAAGGTTATTTCGGTTCAGTGATACAGGACTGAAACGAGGAGTGAACTCGGTTCAGAAAGGGACTTTGTCCACTAAGATAGTCTTGGCAATGAGTCATGACTAACAAGAAATGATTTTCCATGATTATGTGTGCATGCCACAAAGTTTCAAGTTTTATGTTATGATTATGGGGATCTCATTTTCACTTCTATGATTTATTCCATGTTAAGATATTATGATCTCTTTTGCAGGTTTTGATTTTCAAAATGATATGATATGATTTTTATTTCCTATATTTGCCCTTGCTGAGCATTTGAGCTCACCCTTTTATGTTTTCTTTTCCCCAGGTCAGGAAGATGGATATTACGTAGAATATGCTAAAAGGGACCCTAGATATGATGAAATAAATGGGAGACACTGTAGAAGATTTATGAACCAGTTGTTTATGTTTCCCAGTTTCTAAAGACACTATACCTATACGGTCCTTTGTGGTTTTGTCATATGTTGTAATAAGTATGCTTCAATTTTTGAAGTATTAAAAATGTATGTAAAGTATGGGTCGTTATAGTTGGTATCAGAGGCAAAGGAGGTAGGAATGTATCCGATCCTTGGGAACTCTCACATGTGAGCGTTGGACGAAGCATGGCTCTCCGCCCAAGGGCTTCATGTGGAAATGGCTGCCAATGGGGATGGTGGTGTGTCCCGCCCAGGGGGTGTAGCCGCCCATGGAGTTCCCTGATAGGTATCAACTATAGTCCACTGGAAGTAATTCCAGACCGTTATAGTTGGTATCAGAGGAAAGGTATAGTCAACCTTTGGAAACTAGGATGTGAAAGCCTTAGTAAGAACCCTAAGGATAAGTCTAAGCATAGAACACAATCTTAGTGTTTTAGAAATGGCCTTGAATAACCTAGGATAAGACCATAAGCATGAAAATTTTATTCTTGAATTATGTGGTTTCCTATTATAATTAGTGTTGCTCACACTATTCTTCTTGGTTTTAGTCAATGGATGGAACCCGAAGGAACCGTGTTAATGCGGAATGCGATGGGCAATGCAATGATTGTCCCCCTGAGCAACCAAACGATATGGGAGCTGTAATGCAAAATCTTGTAGCCATGATCACACAACTTTCTCAAGCTATGAATCATGCAGGATTTCCAAACGAGCAAAGGAGGGAGCAACATTCTGTTGAATCCTTCATGAGGCAGCGTCCACCTTCTTTCAGCGGGTCTACTGATCCATTAGTTGCTGAACAATGGATTAGTACTACTGAAAAGATATTTTCAGTTCTTCAATGTTCTGAACATGATAAAGTCATCCTAGCAGTGTATCGTTTGGAAGGAGATGCTGATCAATGGTGGAATCTTGTTAAGAATACGAGGCAAAGGGATGAAATTGAGTCTATGGAATGGGACGAGTTCAAGAACTTATTTTTCAATAAGTACTTCCCTCGTATTCTACGAACAAAGATGGAGAAAGAGTTTCTTGAACTGAAGCAAAGGGATGATGAATCTGTTGGTACCTATGAAGCAAATTTTACAAGACTTGCAAGGTACTCTTCTGGTATTATTATCCAACCTGAGAGTAAGATCGATTGATTCTTTAGTGGCTTAAAACCAAGTCTTCGAAGGGCGTTAGCCATAAGGGACTTCAATAGCTACGAGGAAATCGTTCGATGTGCTCTCAAAGTCGAGATGGAGATTGGAGTAACCCATCAGTCACATGGGTTTGATAAGAAGAGGAAGATGGAATTCAAAGAAAAATCTAAAGAGCACACGGAAAAGAAGATGAGCTTTTCCTTATGCTCAAAGTGTGGAAAGAAACATGGAGGGAGTTGTCTTAAAGGGACAAGTAAATGTTTTAAATGTGGAAAAGAAGGTCATCGGGCATTTGAATGTCATTATAATGGGAAGAAGATGTCTAATGACGCAAACAAAGGAAGGGATACACAGAATGAACCTACTACACTTCAATGTTTCAAGTGCAAGGAGATGGGGCATTATGCCAATCAATGCCCAAATCCAAGGGTTGATGATGATGGTCGACGTCAACAAACTCTTAAAGCTAAAGACAAAGGAAAGTCACATGCAATTTCTATCAGCGATGTGGAGTACGATAACGATGTGGTGAAAGGTACACTTACCATCCACTCTAAAGTTGCAAATGTTTTATTTGATTCTGGATCCACCCACTCTTTTATTTCTGAAGACTTTTCTAAGGGTATCACCGTACTACCTCAACAATTAGATGTTGAGTTAGCTGTGACAACACCTAATGGCACATCAATCGCATCAAAAGTTTATAATTCTTCTCCGATCGAAGTTTGTGGGAAAGTGCTTCCTGCAAATCTTGTGATCCTTCCTTTAGTGGAATTTGATGTGATTCTTGGCATGGATTGGCTTTCTCTACATGGAGCTCATATCAATTGCCAAAGAAGGGAATTCACATTTCATATTCCAGATCAATCTACGATCGTATACCAATGCAAGGATGAACATAACCTTCCAGTGGAAATTTCTTCCATCTTATGGGTATTGATCCCATTAAATGAAGGTTATTTATCTCAAATGGTTGGTGAGAAACTCACGATTAAGAATATGCCCATTGTAAGGGAGTTTGATGATGTCTTTCCGGAGGAATTGCCGGGTCTTCCACCAAATCGTGAAGTTGAGTTTTCAATAGAACTCGTACCGGGTGCTTTGCCTATTTCAAAGACACCTTATAGAATGGCCCCAATTGAGTTGCAGGAATTGAAGAAGCAACTCCAAGAGAATCTTGATAAGGGATTCATACGCCCTAGTGCGTCACCTTGGGGAGCACCTGTTCTATTTGTTAAGAAGAAAGATGGATCAATGAGACTCTGCATTGATTATCGAGAACTTAACAAGATCACTATCAAGAACAAATATCCTCTCCCACGCATTGATGACTTATTTGACCAACTACGCGGAGCTCAATACTTTTCCAAGATTGATCTTCGTTCAGGGTATCATCAATTAAGTGTTAAAAGGGAGGATATACCAAAGACGGCTTTCCGTACAAGGTATGGACACTATGAATTTATAGTGATGCCATTTGGTCTTACTAATGCCCCTGCTATCTTCATGGATCTAATGAATAGAGTCTTTAGAGACTATCTTGATCAATTTGTGGTAGTCTTTATAGACGATATTCTTGTCTATTCAAAGAGCAAGGAAGAACATGAAGATCACTTGAGAATTATATTGAAGACCCTGAGAAAGGAGAAGCTTTATGCCAAATTTACCAAGTGTGAATTTTGGCTTCAAAAAGTTGCATTTTTGGGTCACATAATCTCAAAAGAGGGGATATCTGTGGATCCAGCAAAAACAGAGGTTATCGAAAGATGGTCGAGACCAACAACAGTAACTGAGATCCGAAGTTTTCTTGGTTTGGCTGGATATTATCGACGTTTTGTAAAAGATTTTTCACGATTATCTAATCCACTCACCAAGTTGACTCGGAAAGGAGTTAAGTTTGTCTGGACAGAGGAATGTGAAGAGAATTTCAAGGAGTTGAAAAGAAGGTTATCCAGTGCACCTGTGCTCACACTGCCTTGTAGTGGAGAAAGGTTTGTGATCTACAGTGATGCATCCAAGAAGGGATTGGGGTGTGTTCTTATGAAAAATGATATGGTGATAGCTTATGCCTCACGACAGTTGAAAATCCATGAGCAAAATTACCCAACACATGATTTGGAGTTGGCTGCGGTAATCTTTGCATTAAAGATTTGGAGGCATTACCTTTATGGTGAAAGGTGTGATATTTATACTGATCATAAAAGTTTAAAGTATATTTTCACACAAAAGGAGTTGAATATGCGTCAAAGAAGATGGTTGGAGCTGATTAAGGATTATGACTGCTCAATCCATTACCACCCTGGGAAAGCAAACAAGGTGGCAGATGCATTAAGTCGACAAGACCATGCTAGTTTATCCATGATGAGGATCACAAAAGATCCAATATTTATGGATTTACAAAGGATGGATCTTGGAATTATAATGGAAGGGGAAAATTCTTATCTTTCTCAAATGAATGTTCAACCATCTATACATGTGAAGATTAAAGAGGCACAGAAAGAAGATGTCGAGTTACAAAAGAAGGTGAGAAATGTTCCTGAATTCAACCTTGATTGTGATGGGATAATAAAGTTCAGGAATCGGGTTTGTGTTCCTCCCATCCCCGAATTAAAGAAGGAGCTGCTGGATGAGGCTCATAGTTCTTCATTCTCTATTCATCCTGGAAGCACGAAGATGTATAGGGACCTGAAAGAGTACTTCTGGTGGGATGGCATGAAAAGAGATGTTGTTGAATTTGTCTCTCGATACATGGTTTGTCAACAAGTTAAAGCTGAGAGACAGAAGTCTAAGGGGATGCTACAACCATTACCCATACCCGAATGGAAATGGGAAAACATCACTATGGACTTTGTCACAGGACTTCCTAAAACATCCAAAGGCAATAATGTTATTTGGGTCATAGTTGATCGTCTTACAAAGTCTGCACACTTCATTCCTATTAGAGAGGATTTCTCTCTAGATCAGCTTGCCAGGATATATGTAAAGGAAGTGGTAAGATTACATGGAGTACCACTTTCTATTATATCTGATCGGGATCCGAGATTTACCTCGAAGTTCTGGAGAAGTCTTCAGCATACTCTGGATACAGAGTTGAGTTTCAGCACTGATTATCATCCCCAGACAGATGGTCAGTCTGAGAGAACAATTCAAACCCTAGAAGATATGTTGAGAGCTTGCTCTATGGATTTCAAAGGAGGTTGGGATCAACACCAACCTTTGGTGGAATTTTCTTATAATAATAGCTTTCACTCCAGTATTCAAATGGATCCTTATGAAGCTCTCTATGGAACGAAATGCAGGACTCCAACTTGCTGGGATGAAGATGGGGAAAGAAAGCTATTAGGACCTGATCTCGTTGATGAAATGGCAGAAAAGGTCAGATCTATTCAACAACACATAAGAGCAGCTCAGAGTCGACAGAAAAGCTATGCCGACAACCGAAGAAAAGACCTAGAGTTTGAAGTGGGTGATAAAGTGTTCTTACGAATATCTCCCTGGAAGAGGGTTATGAGATTTGGAAAGAAGGTGAAGTTGAGCCCTAGATATATCGGTCCTTTCGAAATATTGGATCGTGTTGGGAAGGTAGCTTACCGATTGGCGCTTCCACCGAATCTCTCTCAAGTTCATGATGTGTTCCATGTATCTCTCCTGAGAAAGTACATACCAGATCCTTCACATGTACTCAGCTCAGAAGTTGTACCACTGGAGCAAGATCTTTCTTATGAAGAACAGCCGATAGAGATTCTGGATCATAGCGAAAAAGTCCTACGAAACAAGACCACTCGCTTGGTGAAAGTTTTATGGAGAAACCACCAACTTGAAGAAGCTACATGGGAGCTTGAGGATATGATGAGGGAGAAGTATCCTCATCTGTTTGTTGCAAAGTGACAAATTTCGAGGGAGAAATTCTTTTTAAGGGGGGTAGAATGTAACACCCGAGACTTTTATGTTATATAAATCATCAAAGGAATCTTTTTCTATACAACACTTGCTTGGCTTGCTTTACACGCAATCGCGACCTTCCTCGATAGCTTGCGTCGTACGCAATACCGAGTTTCACTAAACAACATTATGCTATTAAAACTAGCCGTTATGAATAGTAATAACCACTTTTTGGAATTTTATAAATTTTATTTTTCAAAATGGACTTCATTTTTGGACTCAGAATATCGAAATTAGCCTAGGGTGAAATTTTGGTATTTTTCTGAAAACTTTCAATTTTTGATGAATAGTGAAACCACTAAGTGGTAGGTTAAAAACTGAATTTTGCATAAAACTTAATTTTACCGCTTCTGTGATTGGAATTTCAAAAATCCAAGAGACACGGTTAATATCAAGGACTAAAATGTGGTTCAATGAGATGAAAATAATTTTTTGGTGAATAGTAACTTTTTACTTTTTTTACCGCGGTTAATAGTAAATAGGGTAACTAAGGGTAAATATGATATTAATATTACCCTAACACATGTCCTAATTCTATTGGACAAGTGTAATTCGACCAAAAACAAACTTAGGAATAAAATATGACCATTTAGGCCCACTTGGATTAGATTAGGACATTTATTATTAATTTATTTAAAGAAGGGTTAAAATAGTTAAAATCAAAGTTTAATAAGTAAATCATTTTTAATATGGGGTTATACATAAGATAAATTCGATTGTAAATATTAATTAGAAAGCTAAAAAGATTTCCTACATGATGGTATTTTATTGTAATTTTTAGACATCAAATAATATAATTTATTTATGACACAAAGATGATGCAGTAATTATCTTATTAATGAAATATTGACATAATTGATGTTATAAACACCAAAATAAATGTAATTTGAGACTTTTTATGAATTCCACTAATTTTATAGGTTACTATGATATATTTGTGTTGATTTAATAAACTTGGTTCGAACATATAATTCTGTTATGACTTTCAAAAAAATCATATATCAAATAGTGTCAAAATTGACACAAAATAGTTTTTAAATCAAATATTATATTATTAATTGTTATATTATTCCTAAAAATCTAAGGTTCGGCCAAATGACTTAGATAAGGATATATATATTAATAATAAACAATTTGGGGTTCGTTTGGCATGTTATAGTAAGTGTATTAACCATATAGTGAAAGAAAACAAAAAGACACGGTAAAAGTTAAAATAATTAACTTAGAGTTAAATCTAATTGATAAGGTTAAAATAATACCCTAAACTTGTCTAAATCCTATTGGTTGATAGGATTTAGACCCATCCCCACTTTATCTTCGAAATAAGACCCTTTGTAAGCATTATAAACCGATTTTGACTTTAATATAAAATAATATTTTGAGATATTCCTAAGGTGCCCCTCTCCTCCCTTATAAAAGGGCACCTCCTCCCCCTCCTCCTCACACCAAATTGAGCACTCAAGCTCGGCCAACCCCTGCCATTTTCTCCTCTCCACTTCCCTAGAATAATCCTAGAGGTCCTGGTCTTCTCCAAAGACCAATCTTAGTTCCTTAAGTGGAGGATTCAAAGAGGCGTTCCAAAGAAGAGGTAATATCCATTACCGATCTTTTCAATTTCTTTCTTCTTAAACTTCTTCTTCTTTAGTTGTTTCATGATAAAGTAATAACATCAGTATTACTTACATACTGATATGTTATTATAAATATGAAACAACCCTAATTCACCTTCTATCCATCCTACGGAAAAATGAAATCACCGCGCGTGCGTACGTACGGAATACCGTCTCCACGCCGTGGTGTAATCTATTTTACACCATCACCTTACAAGGATGTGTATAATGGTGTAATGAGTAACTAAATATGATTATTATGAAGTAATATTGATACTGAAATAATATATATATACTCCAATACAATTCCTCGATCATAGGAATGATATCATCACTCGTGCGTACGTACGGAATACCGTCTCCACGATGTGATGCGACTCGTTCTACATGATCTTCATTTCGTAATGATTATATAAATGAATTGAATGAATGAATATGGTATATAATACACTAATACCATTCTGGAAATGAATTATCTATAACCTAAAGATAAGAATAAGAATTTATTCGACAAAACACGCATAAGAACAAAAAGTTATAAAGACCCGAGTAACAAGTAACAATGAAATATTACTAACAAGAAGCTAATAATATGACCATATATGATATCATATAAATATGTATGATTCTGGAATAAGTCAATAACATTATTTAAACCATTATACAGGAGCTTCGGACACGTACAAAGCTAATCGGACCTAAGGTAAGGGAAATATCACAATCTCATTTTTATCCGAGATTGTTTATTCGTAAGTATTTACTGGGGTGTATTTTATCATCCACATCCATGTTCCCTCAATATGAAATATTGTTTCCATCCACTTGCAATAGTTTAAATCCAATTTTACCCTTTGGTGAGTTTTTAGTAAAGAATATGAAAGGAATCTTTTGTCGTTTTTCCGTACGAGGTACTTTTTGACTTTTCCGACCAAAGTACGAAGAATGTTTTTTTTAACTTATACGGCATGAATGGATTTTTAAAACATTATTTCCAAGAAGCTTCCTTTACAAGTTTTAAGTTTATTTTTAATCAACTTCTTTTATTTTAAAGTTGTATGACATGTTATGAAAGGAAAAATGTTTTTGAAGAAGAAAGGATATTTTCCTCAAGAATAAAGTTCAAGTGTTTTATCAAAATTATTTTCCATCTAAGATAATAAAGGGTTCTGTTTTTATCCCTATTATTAAATTGATTTGATCATGTTGTGATGGAATTATTTTTATGAATTCCATTATCTTATATGAATTGATTTATGATGTCATGATGTTTCAAGAATCCCATTTTTGTTACATGTGTTATGCGATGATGTATGTTTTATGATTATGTGGCACACATAAGAAAGGATTCATTATAAGATGGGTGGGACCTATATCTCCCTCCAATGCATTGGGTAAAGATTTTATATCTCATGAGATAGACATGGCTGGAACGGAAGGTTATTTCGGTTCAGTGATACAGGACTGAAACGAGGAGTGAACTCGGTTCAGAAAGGGACTTTGTCCACTAAGATAGTCTTGGCAATGAGTCATGACTAACAAGAAATGATTTTCCATGATTATGTGTGCATGCCACAAAGTTTCAAGTTTTATGTTATGATTATGGGGATCTCATTTTCACTTCTATGATTTATTCCATGTTAAGATATTATGATCTCTTTTGCAGGTTTTGATTTTCAAAAAGATATGATATGATTTTTATTTCCTTTATTTGCCCTTGCGGAGCATTTGAGCTCACCCTTTTATGTTTTCTTTTCCCCAGGTCAGGAAGATGGATATTAATTAGAATATGCTAAAAGGGACCCCAGATATGATGAAATAAATGGGAGACACTGTAGAAGATTTATGAACCAGTTTTTTATGTTTCCCAGTTTCTAAAGACACTATACATATACGGTCCTTTGTGGTTTTGTCATATGTTGTAATAAGTATGCTTCAATTTTTGAAGTATTAAAAATGTATGTAAAGTATGGGTCGTTATAAAGATACACCACACGATATGGAAATCCAAAATGAAATAAACTATGAGGACATGGTTCTCCATTGTAAATATATCACAAGGACATGATTCACTAAAATATATATATTTTTTCCCAAAAAATATCTTTTTAAACAAAGCCCATGATCCTCATTTCGAAACATTATTAGGATATATTCTCATAATATATAATTATTTCATTAAATTATTCACATATAAATATATTTTTCATTTTTATTTTTGGTTACATATGCTCATCATAATGGTACTATTGATTATTAATTCATCTAGTTATTACATTCACTGTATATTTATACCAAATTAACTATAAAAGGTATTTTCATTTTTGATAATCTTTTTCATTGGCTATAAGATGATTCTATATTTGAAAATCAAATTTTCATTCATCCCAACTTTATTTATATGTGAATTAAATTTTTATCCATGTCTCTTGATATTCTATAATCCCAATTTATATTATCTCTAAAAGGCACTTTTTCAACATGTAAATTAATTATAATTTCCTTATATGTCCATCATTCATTAAATATTTGGAATGTGACTAGAATATATGTTTTAAGAGTTGATAAAATTCATGTTTTCAATGAGATATAGAAAAATAACTTCTTTGGGGATTCATTTTTTTATTTAAATATATAGAAGAGTTTACTAGTTTTATTTAAAACTACCATTTAAATGATTATATTATAATGTTTCATAATGATGAATTTATTATAATCATATAATAAGTTATATTTATCACAATTTATGTACACTTTATAGATATGTATACCATATTTCAATTGTTACTGGTAATTAAAGATAATATTTAATTTTGTGGATGATCATTGGGTATTTTTGGGATTATGGAAGGATAAAAGTCATACATTTTTTCATTACACCTAGAGATGAGTATTTTTAATAAAAAAAGTATTAAATTTCTTATATCATACAATATTAGGATTATATATCCTTTATTACATTTTGGATATATTTTTCCTATTGAATAATGAATTGTTTCTATGATATTATGATGGATTTATTATTTATTTTTATTAATTATCATAGAATTTCCATTATATTATAAGAAAATATTTTTGTGGTTTTAATGGTGGGTGACACATTATAGGTATTCATTAATAAATGTCTTCCATAATAAATTAATGGGTATTTAATTTGATTAACTTTATATTCAAAATAGGATGTTCTAAAAAAAATTCATAAAGACATCGGTATTTATTTGGATATTTTAATATTTTTTAACAATTGCATGTCTTTTACATTTTTTGGCTCATTAATTGTAGGAATCCCATAGAGAGTATGTTATTTGAATTAATTATTTTTTCATGAAAATAGTATTTTTCAATGAAATTAATATTATAATTGGTTTTAATGAATTTTATAAGTAATTTTTATTTTTATTTTGAATGAATCACTTTTTAATGTAAATATATTAAATATAAGTTGGAAATCATATTTGTTTTTTTAAAATATGTGTAACATTGTTTTAAATTATACATTCTAAAACATGTTATGATATTTTTTATATCTTTATTGAATTCTATATTAATGAATACTTTTGAAAAACTATTTCTAAATAATTTATATTTTATTATTATGATGATTATGAATGATATTGACGAAAGTTGGATTATATACTATTTCATCATGATCAATGAATGTGCAAACTAGGTATTCATAATCTAATTCCCACATTGAGTATAAGAATTGAGTATTTTTCATCTGCATTACATTTTCTACGATGTTCTTATTTATTATCATAAACTTATAGGGGCATTAAACTAAACAAGAGTTCATCTATACACATATTACTAGTTTTGGATAGGGTGTGGGTGCTCATTGATCTTCAAGAGGAACTTGTCATACCATTTCACTCCCTTACCCACCAGTGATGTCCCATCAAACCACTCTTATTCATCCCCCACATAATCCCGTATGAATTATCCATCTCATACATCCATCATCATATTATTTAGGTATGTTACCACATATATGGTACATGTATTATTTGAAATAACCTTACCTCTTATGGATTTATCCTTCTAGGTCTACAAATGATTCATTTCTTACTATCCATCTATGATTCGATAACTGTTCTCCTATAAATATACGTCCCCTACATATCGATTAAATGGTACATGCATTTGAACTGGAAAATCATTTCAAGGATATTGATCCTGGAAAACCCACAAATTTATTAAATAATAATAAATATACTAGATTTGGTTTTTTATAAGCATGTAAAATTATAAAAACATCATTTCTTCCTTTTTTAATATTATTTAAAGTTAATTTTTTTAATTTCATTATATTCTGTAGGATCATCTAATAAGAGACATGGGAATAGTATTATCTTTCAATCAAGGAATCATAAAACACTAATAATTGTAGGTTATAATTACATGAGTCAAATAATTGTTAAAAATTATTTAAAATGATGATTTTTATTGAAACATTGTGCATGTATAGTGATAACATTATGGTTTAACTGGTCTTGTGGACGCATATCGAGAATGAAATAAAGTAGAAATCATGGGTGGAGATATGGGTAAGAAATTTTTTTAGTTTAATATCTATATTATTGTTATATTTATTTTAATAATAATGTTTTTTGCAGCTTTAGTTTGACATTCATAATGATCATTCTGCGAAGGTCGTATGGTTGATGGAACGTGGTGATTTGTGGTGATCCTATAAGCGTGAGTTATATGATGGTTGGAAGTGTATATTTGGATTTAATTTAGAGGTTATACCATCATTTATAAACATTAAAATAACAAAATTACAATTAATGATAATATATATAATAGTAATGTGTTGGGGTGTTCATAAAATTTAATTTTTTTACATATATCATTATTATTAATATTATTGATTTTTTTCAATATTCAACATAAAAGAAAAAGAAAAATGAAACTATGATGTATATGAACACAATGGGGTAAACTACACTATTATAGAAAGAGATGTACCATGTTATTATATAATAAATAAATATTTACTAGGAACTAATTGAAGAAATCATATTTTATTGATATTTTTTTGTAAATTTGGGGGATCATTCCATTTGGGGGTGGGGGTGAAAAATTGCTCCACAAAATAATTATTCTTTTGTGAGTATCGAAGGATAATTTAAACCAACAACATACCATATTAGATGTCAACCCCTCTATGATTAGTGTACATGAACAGGTGATGTTCACTATAGCCATGTCATCACATTGAGATGAACCTCACACACACATAATAAATATCCCAATGAAGTATTCAAGAAAAATAACAATAATATAAAGAACATATGAATTAATATTATTCAAAAAATATATCATATATCTATGGATTAAAAATAATACCTTTCCCTAAATTTTTAAAAAATTGGAGACTATCATACCTTTTTTCTATGTTAACTAATTTGAGTAATAATTACATTTAAAAACATTAATCACATCATCACATATATGCATCTTTTCAAACTTTCTTAGAGTAAGTATCAACTCATCATCATGTTTTAATGTGTTCCAAAATTTCATGTATGTCTCCCCATTGAGAATGGGGGATGTTTAACACATCCATCATATCCAACCAAAACTATACACTTTTGATGATCATTTAATGTCATTTTTACTTTTCTTAAATAAACTCTCACACTCCAAATACATTATCTCAATAAAATAAGGATAATACCTTAATATATAACCATTAAAAAATTTTAATTTAAAAAATATAGATTAAATTCATAACTTCTTGACTATTTAACATTAAAACATCAGCTTCTAGAACTATTATCATTCAAAATTACCGCCTCTACTAGATATTTTAGTAAATAGTTCCTATATAAAAAATCATGGTTATCATCAAGATTCTCAATTTTTTATTAAACTAATAAAAACATAATGAAGTATCCAAATTATAAATACTTTCATTCTTGAATAAAATATCATATAATTATCCAAAAAAATATAATATTCTAATTCCTACAACACTTGGTGACTCAAATTCAATTTTTGATCCTATTTCCCATACAGTAATAATGTTTCCATATAGTTTATTTGACCAACACCATGGTGTAACTATGAGATAGAATTTTTTTTACAATTATCATTTAAAACTAATGTATTATTTCATCAATAAATATCTGGATCACATGGTATTATAGTATGATATTCATCATCATGTAGAATCATAATTTTCTAAACCAACTAGATTACATTTTAATTATCACAGAACATCACTACTCTCCCATGAATATAATTTTTCTTTTCCAGTAGAGGCATAAAATTCCAAGATATTTTCAAGCGTGCATTGTTTCGAGGAACTGAACATTCATTATAGATAGTGAAACTACTAGTCATAAAATTAATATATATATAACTTTCATTACCTGATACATGGAGAAAAAATCTATGGTACACTTCATCATGTGTATGTCTCAAAAAAATTAATAAGCAATATAACATTTCATTATATTGTGTATCCTATATTAAAGAGTAATATATTTAACACCATTATAATTATTGATAAAAAATGTCACCCAATTCTACTTTTATATCACCACCTTTAATAATAAATAACTCAAAAACATCCCCTAAGAAGTTAATTTTCTATATTTTATGTATCAGGGAGTAAATCATGATTCCTACAATATATGAAAATATATCCCTCACTATATAACTATCTTCACCTTATATTTTCAATACTAGGTTAGAAAATTTTATTTGTCTAGTTAATATAAATGAAACTATCATACATTTAGATATCTTGAACTTATTGATTAACTTCAAGATGTTGTAGCCATTAGATTTAGAAAACCATATCTATTATATTTTTCTCTCAAACTACAACAACATGATTATATTAAGGTGGGAGAAATATTTTACCATCATTATTTCATAAAATTCCTGCATCAGGTAACAAATCATTCCATTTTCAAGAACAAACTACACCATCTTGTCAACCAATAAAGTAATTGTTATAAATTCCCCATAAAAAACAAAAATATAAGAAAATTTTCAATGACATAAAGTAATAACTTCAATTATGTGATTGTTACTATAGATAAAAACACTATGATAAAAAATAGATCAGATTTGAAATTTCAATCATTGTAGAACTAGTCTATAAAACTCAGCCACATGTATAAAAAAAGATGAATCAATCTATTGTACTATTGAATTGACCCAAAATTTTCCACAATATATCCTTTATGAAACAACTTCCATACTTCATTAAATAAAAATAGTAGTACATATCAAAATTTCATAAACAATTATTCAAGAAGCACAAGTCACCAGTGAATATACAACTAAAAAAATTAATGAATCAAGAATCTAAAAATGATTTAGAACTACCAGTTGATAAAAAGGTATCATGTTTCATGTATCTTCATTCAAAGAAGAGAGTCTTGAAAAAACCTATCCTTCTAAAATGAAAAAGTGGAATCAAAATAATTATAATGGAAAAATAATTAAATTACACACTGTCATGGTATCATACCATTTACATATAAAACTGTTATAAAGCACATTTGAAAAACTAAAAAATCATTAGAAATAGTAAATCATATGTGGTTTGTGTATAATAATGTATAATATCAAACTATTATGTCTACTGATGGATAGAGACTATTCATATGACTAACATGTTTTTCATTTCATAATTATAGTATATGATCATATTAGTTTGTAATTGGGAAAAACTAATGTATATAGTCCAGAAGATAACAGATATGGATTTAATTAATGAATTATAAAAAATTATATAGTTATATTCTTATTAAATTCTATGTATTCATCAACATATAAAATATTAATTCATTCTTGGTTGTGTTGAACTCATATGTAGAATAAATTTGTTACATAAAAAATGGGATGCTTACTATATTATTATGCTAACATAGAATCTTCCATACAAATGATTCTATTTTGATATTGACTATCACTTAATAAAATATAGATTTATTCCATTATAGAATAATATAATGTGATAACTGATGTTAATACCACATAGTGACTCCCCAAAATAAATTCATATAATTTTGGAATTTATTATGTTGATTTCAGTATAATTTTAATCCCACATGTCACCACAATCTATTTTTTTTTTGTTATTAAAATACATTATATTTAAAATTGTCTTATTATTGTTATAAAATTTATTTATAGTAAGAGGAAGTTTTTATTAACGGTTTTTTTCCTTGATAAAAATTATTTTTCTTGAGAATGAAAAAAGATTTGGATGTGATGTAAATAAACATACATGAGAAAATATTACAATTAATTTAATTGATATAACAAATTTTGATATATAATTTATAATTAAATATAATATTTATATTTTTATCCTTGTTTTCTATGGGCCCTCAATGAGAAATAATATAAAAATTGCAATCCAAATGATTATTTTTGATAGGTATTAGGTGGAAATAAATAAGGGAGGTTTCATTATAGACATGTGAATTAATTTTCCCCACTATGTATTTTCTACATTAAAAAGATTTTGATATCCCTCCTTCCACCAAGATATAAAATCCTTCTGAAGAATTAATTGAAGGAAAATAATATTTATAAGGGCGTGCGAAATAGATAATATAGTCAATGAATAGTTTTTAAAATCTTTAAAAATTATATTTCTATCAATTTAATAAAATGATTCTAATATTATTGACTCTGGTAATGAAACAATACAATCTTAATATAATGAAATGGATGAGGTTACTAGTGTCAACCGAGTTGATGATAATATTATTGATGATGATGATGGTGGTGGTGGTGCTGAAGAAGACTCTGTTTCTACTCCTATTGATGATGTTGCTATATTTTTTTACGGTGATTATTATGGTACTACTTGAACATTGTGAGATATTTATCCCCACTATATTTTAATCAATAAGAGAGAGACATGTGTAGATGACGTTTAATGAAAAAAATTGATTGATTCTATAGACTGTATATGTATGTTATATTAATTTAATTGTTTTTGAATATTATTGACAACTGGATGATAAAATTTAAAATATATAAAAAATATACTGTAATAAATTTTTACATTGGTTTTCCTGTTATTTTTTGGTTTTGGATAAATAATGAAATAGTGGTACTGTGTCGTGGGGATAAGATGTTATACCATCATTTCTATGTACCATTGGTATACATCAATGAATGTAAATACATTATTACCATTGTTTCAGGAACCATTGGAATACATTTATACCCACATTTTGATATAATATGTGGGTAATCAAATTTGGCCTTGATCTATACCAACATTTTAAATGTAAACCATTGGTATCACCCAATACATATTCCTATAATTCCCATGGTTTAGAGACCATTAGTATATGATATACCAATGATTATGTTTCCTATAAAAACATTTTGAAGTTGTTGGGGGTAGGTTGTTTTCCAATTGTGTTTCAGCAAGTCAATTCATGATCATTACCAAAATATTATAATTTTATCCTCTACATATAATTATCTCAACGTTTCTTATTGACATTTTCACATCAATGTTACTGAATTTGAAATAATCCTTTCACTAATAAAAACTAAAGTGACCCATTATTTTCATATATTCATATTACATATTAATAGATGATAACTATTTTAATAATATTTCAATCCCTACTAGAATTTTTAGGTCAATTATCCATGTAATCTTCAAAATGTAAAAAACTGGTTCATAAAATATATATATCATACCCATCTTATTTCATAATCAACTTTCACCCTTGTTATAAATATCATAATTAAAATAATTCTTCATATCCTAGGTAAATGAAACAACAGAAAACGGTGAGATTAAATAATCAATAAGGTTAAACATTGGAGATATCAACAATTATTTAAAATAAGGTTTTAAGAACATGATCATTGTGTTTAAAAACAATACCATAAATAATAAATATCATAATAAAAATTCATGAAATAATAATGGTAGTTTATAATACATGATTCATAATGTAATAAGTGATCATGAACTATAAGGAAAAAATATAGGGAGGATACCTGGAATTGTGGAATACACATAAGGATATAAAATCATTTACTTAATTGTCAAGGATCATTGTCAAGTATATTATAATAAAATGGGATCACTACCCAAAAACTTTATTGTAGAAAAATATAACTCTAATGAATATAATAGTTGATGGGTTCTACTACTGGACTGGTTTCCCTCAGCATTCCAGTACTATTTATCATATGAGAAATAAAATCTTACCTGGTACAATAGAGGTGGATAGTAGTTCCACCAATAACAAAACGAAAATAATTTTTATGTGTTTGAAGATATCATAAAACATTAAATATATCATAAACCATAAAAATAATTAGGTAACAATAATTTTTTATCACATCATATCCAATGGAAAAGAATTTTTTTAATAAATTTTCATCATTATAAAAATTGTGGAATGAAATTTCATTAATTAAAATTTAATAATTCAATAATAAATGTATTCCGTCGATGGAAAGGATAAATATAGTACCCTTGGATAAATCCATAGTAATTAATATGTAACATTTTAGAATGCTATCTTAGATGGAAAATCATTTTTAACAATCACATGTAATAATGTTTTATGAAAACAACTTTTAGATTTCAAAATCATTACCTTTCAAAAAGATGATCAATTATAAAGCGAAAATTTTTATTTGAAATTATATTTTTAAAATATTAAATAAATACTGATATTAAAATATTCTATGATGGTGGGAACATTTGACCATTCTATATAAGATGAAAAAATATTTATTCTTGATTTTTTTCAAAAAATAATGATGCATCTTTATCAGAAAATGAAAAAAAATTAAAAACAATTTGTTAAAATTAAAACATCGTTATAAATGAGATTTACTAATCCATGAGAAATATAATAAAATTAATAATTATTTGAAAAAATTGAATGGAAGAGAAATATTACTTGATGGAGACTTAGATATAAACAATCATGAATATTGACGAGATTATAAAATAAACCATTACCTTGAATTCTCATTTATTTAAAACAAATATAATATATTTTTTATTAAATTTATATTTATTATATTTATATAGTAGAATAATTTTCAAGCATATAATATAATATATGACCCTTCATAGACTTTTAACACCCTTTTGTTAATATTTATTTTTTAATATTATAATTTCTGGGAGTTTACTATTTTTTTTATCATGAGTATATCAGTTAATTAGTTCTTATAATTTCACATTTATATTAATTAAATCCACACTAGAATATTTTTCAATATATTTACATCACCTATATTCATTATATACATATTTTTAGTCTTGCATAATGATTAGATATAGAAAAATGAATCACACCAATCATGTAGATGGTATTTTGTGGGTACACACGAACGGTGTTTTCATTTTTCAAATTATAGAATATTTTGACTATAAAGATTAATGATAATTTCCATGATCATTATAATATAATATATATCATATATGTTCATAAAATTAATCATCATTACCATCCAATTAAAATATAAATGAAAAATGAATTACACCACTTTGTGGGTGTGGTAGTCCAAATATACGCACGATTTATGTTATCATTTCTCAATAGATTATATGCTAATAAATTAGAAATAGTTTTATTAATAAATAAATTTATCTAGTTCATTAATATCATATATATACATAAAACCGATCATAATACACATCCAAAAATTATGGAGATGAAAAATGAATTGTATCACTACATAGAGATGGTAAGTCATACATACACTGGAGTAATAGATTCACTTCTCATTTAATGGGAAGGTGGATTAATTAATTTTTTTTCAAAATTATAATATATTTTATGATTACATAGTATAAAAAATTATTTTTCATTTATGATACATATTAATTATTTAGAGGTGGAAAGGAATTGTAGAAAAGTAAGTGATCTGTTAAGGTCATTACCACTTCATTGAAATAAATATTTTATATCTTCTATAAAGGGTTGTATGATTTTTAATTTTTAAATAAAAAAACCTGTATATTTAGTATTGGGAGGTCCCTTTGATATTTCATAAAACATATTAAAGTATACTATGATTATTATATATCCAAATTCTTCAAAATTTAAATTTATTTAAATTAATTATTTTTTAGTTTTATAATCTAATTATCCAATAGTTTTTTTTATGTTTTTAATCCTTTCCTTCATCTATGATTCGTGCAGCTTTTGAAGGTTTGGTGGCGTTTGTGCCTCCTTTCTCCCAGATCTACCTAGATCTGGACCTTCCTGTAGGTTATGAATTATGCGGGATATGATTGAATAATCCAATGTATTCCCTAGTAGCATGTTGGTTTGGATTTTAAGGGGTTCCATTTTTGGCTTCCTATTTCATGTTTATTTGAGATCCTTGCACCCCTGGTCATTTTGGTGCTTGAGCGGTGGAGTTTCTTCACGTGACGACGTTGGATCTACAGGTGGTTTTCATATCATGTTATGTCCCTCGTACAACATCACTCTCAGGTGTTGATGCTTAAATACTAGGTGGTGAAAGGTTCTCTTCCCTCATATTGTATTCAAAGACAATTGTAGTGTTTATCGGGAGAAACCGTGATTTTTGCGTACCTCTACAGAAGGATTCCATTGTTGACCTTGGATGGTCCATGTAATTATTGATAATGTGGTTCTTTTTATTTGGATTATGGATGATGGGGAATATTTAGGATGATTCACACTGGTTATAGAATTTTATGAGATGTTTTCAATCAATTCTTTTAATGTTGTTTGTGGGATCTGGTTTGTTAGTGGGTCGCAGATGTCTCTATGGGAACCAGATTTTGTTTCATCACATTAGGATGAAGTAGTAACCCTGGTTTGAGGTATTTGGATTTTTTATATATTCATTTTTAGGAGTTTAATGTTCATAAGAGTATATTTGAAGAGTTTGGGAGAGTTTGGAATGGTTTTTGATATGTTTGGAGGGTTTCTAGGGGAGCCTATTTTGAGAACGGTTAGGAGAAACCATGCGTATGCTCCAGGAAACTGTGCAAGGGGAGACAGTAGGTTTCACATAACCTACGCATGGTTTGAAAAACTGTACGAGGCAACCATGCAGACCATTGATCTTGAGGCAGTATTGTGTTCACAGTTAGCGCATGGTTTTCCAAACCGTGCGGACTAACCGTGCGGCCTCTTAAAAATTGGGTTTTAAAACCCGGGTTCACTCGGGTATTCTTCATTCCTCTCTAAATCCTCTCCCACTCAAGACTCACTAGGGATTTTTGGTTCTCAAGGGTTGTAGGGGCTCTCTCACTCGTTCTGGGAGCAATTCAAATGGTTTTCAAGGCAGTTTGAGGGTGGTTTCTTTCGGGTAAGTCTCTCCTCTTGGTTTCCTTGTATTTTCCACTAGATCCACATCCCTCTCATTCTAGGTTTTCTAAATCAATACTTGTTGTGTGTAGATCTAGGGTTTTGGTTTCCTTATATGATGATTTTAAGGCTTATCAATGTTAGCGAAGGGGATCTATAGAGGTTTTGGTGTTGTCTTCCCCAGATTTGAGGTGTGATTGCTTATGGGTCGATTTCACTGGAACACTAAAGGTAGGTTTCTTCTTTCTCGACTCCAATTGGTTTGAACATGGTTTGATTACAATAAAATTTTGTTCTATAAAATTAATTATATTGATGATGTGTGAAATCGGATGGGAATCCATTTGGTAATGGTTTGGGAATTTTGTGGAAGAAGGACTTGTGGTGAAATGCTCTTGATGTGATTTTAAAATGGGGTTTTAAAATGAGTTGTTTTGTTGGTTGATTATGATGAAATAAATAAACGGTTTTCAATAAAAAGTGTTGTTTTATTGAAATGGGGTTTGTCGTTAAAAATGGTTAAAGGGAATTTCCAGAAAATGTTTGATTTATTGAAGTGCATTGGCATGTAATGGAAATAGTTGATTTCATGTTGTTGTGGCCTTGATGGGTAATATGGTTGGTTATGTTGCCTTGCTTGAAAACTGTGAAATTTGAAGAGAAGGACCACTATAATAAAGGGATGGATAGTGGAAGAGAAGTTCCACTATCAATGGTAAGTATACGAGAAGTTCCACTATAAAAAGGGGATGGATAGTGGATGCGATGTTCCACCATCAATAGCATGTGGATGGGAAGTTCCACCATGGTTTGTTGTTTGCATGTGTTGGACGGGAAGTGCCACCATGATTTTTTGTGTGCATGGCTGGTGATGTTTGTAGATATGGCTTATGAGTGAAATACGAAAAAGGTAATCAGTTTGTGGCATGGTTGATTTGGCTTCCTTGTGTGGCATGTGTGGCTTACGACATGGTTACTTGGATTTCCCTGGGTTACTAGGTTTGGGAGAAATGGCTTGGTAAGGATGTGTTTGGCTTATGGTAATGAATGCACTTGTGATTATTTTATATAAATTGTTTTATATAAATGTGATAACAGTTTTATCCTAGTGTCTTTTGTAGGGAAGTCATTTGGGGAAATCCTACTGAGTTATAGTACTCACCCCTGCTTTATCACATTGGTTTCTTTGCAGATGTTGTGTACCGTGACGTGGGAAAAGGTATGGCATCACCCTCCTTTAGTGGTGAATCGTGATGTCTAGGTGGACCATGGAGCATGGAGATTGGTGTGGAGCCATGGAGCGTGTCTTGGCTCATGTTGGGTTTTGTTGTTTAGTTTCCGCTTTGTACTCTGATGTTGTATAGACATGTCCAGTTGTATTGGTTTTTGGATGTATTGTGGAACAACATGGTTTCCCTTCGGGAATAAATGATAGGATATTTTTTTGACATGCATCATATAGTGGTTGTTAATGGATGGTTTTGTTGGTTTTGTCTTAAGGAAAAATTGTTCTCCAATTTGATCTTGAAGCCCTCATCATTTATTTCTAGCCTTTGGCGTCTTAGGAATGTCACTTAATGAAAAGTATCCCTCACCACCTCCTCAAGGAAATTAGGTAGGGGTGGGGTGTTACAATTGGTATCATCTTGTTCGGTCCATTGGAGTTGATTCTCGGATTTGGAGTTGACATTCATTGTGGTATATTCATTGATTCGGGATGGTAGCAGGTCATAGGAATTCCATAACATGGAATGTATATCACTAAAGGATATAGATATCACTTTTAAGCTGAACATCAAGTTACCAGGGATTTGGGTACATAAGTGTTTTGGAGACACTTATAGGCATTGGATATCTCAATGTAATGGGTGTAGCCACTGAGATGAGCATGTCATGCATGGTAGAAATGGCTTCCCTCTAGGATACATATTTTATTGGACATAATGATTCATGGGCTAAATTGAGAAATGGTTTTTCAAATGTGTGAAAATGTAATGTGAATAAATTTTCTATTTTGAAAATGGATTGGTTTTCAAAATTGTAAAACAAGGTAAATGTGGAAAGGTGGGAAGCCTTGTTGTGTTAGTGTTGTGTAATGTGATTTCAAATATGATTTCATGATGTCTACGGAATTGAAACTCATGGTTTTTTTCTGTTTATAGAAACAGCACTGGCTAGGCATCGTAGAGACAAACTGGAAGTGGCTGATGAGAAATGGTTGCACCTGAGCCTCAGGTGAACCAGTAGTAAGTGCAAAACAAAGTGGAAGCTTTAAAAGCTGTGGAAAGTAGAAACAAAGTGGATGAACCAAGGCATGTGGATCATACGGTTCAGTTTCAATAGCAGAATCCACCCATATTCAGGGGTTATTCAAATCCAGAGAGTGCAGAAGCATGGTTGAATAGAATGAACAATATTTTAGAGTTCTTGGGAATTCCTGTAGAGTTAAAAGTGAAGTTGGCCACATATGTGTTGGAAGATATTTCCCTTCGGTGGCAAGATTTTGTATTCCAAGCGGGGACGGACCAAGGTGTGACATGGTAAGGCTTTGAGGAATTGTTTAATAATCAATTATACCCACATACAATCATAATTTAGCGTACAACTAATTTCTTCTGTTGGAAGCAAGAGCTTATGTCTGTGATGGAGTATGCAGGTAAGTTTATGAGCATAGTGTGGTTTTCACCCGAGGTGGTGGGTATCATGTCATTGAAGGAAAGGATATTTGAAGCAGGGTTAAGGAATGAAATCAGTTCAAATATAGCGGTGATGTGTATAGTTGATTACACAGAGATGGTGAATAGAGCCTTGGTGGATGAGCGAGATCTGTTGGGAGCTCCGAGCGGAGGAAGCATGGTGGTACACATGGGAAATAGAAATAACTATAATGATGGGTTCTAGAGGAGGAGGGACACTTACTCCCAGGGTGGGAACTCTATTGCTACACATGTGGCTGATTTGCTATGTTTAAGGGTAGAAATTATTCCCTCGGTTTTAAGACATCAAACTCCTCTAGGTCGAAGAGAGTGTCGAGCCTTCTTGTCTAAAGAATGTTGTATTTTTGTGGGAAAGGTTGAGATAACCAATAATTTCTCAGTGCTTGAGATAGATGGGTGTGATGTAATCCTGGGAATGGATTGGCTAGTGGCGTTTAAGTCCCACATTGACTATAATGCACTGAAAGTGGCTTTTACGACACATTATGGCATTAGACATCTCTTTATAGGAGAGAAGCATGAAAGGCAGGGTGCAACGGGTTTTTTGGCAGCAGTAGTGGGCATGTTATTGTATCAATTGGCGGTTTTTTCATTGGAATCGGTAGGCGGTGTTGGAAGAGTGTTCTTCCAGCAATAGTATATCAGTTCATGTATTTTTTTCCTAAAAAATTTTCTAGGTTACCTCCTGTAAGAGAAATGGAGTTTAGGATTACTCTCCTTTTGGGGAGAAGTCCTATCTCACTTCCGTATTACCGGATGGAACCAGATGAATTGCAGTAATTGAAAATATAGTTGGAAGAGTTAAAAACAAAGGGTTTATCCGGCCAAGCATGTCTATGTGGGCAGCACCAGTGTTGTTTGTGGAAAATGGGGATTGAACTTTGTGGCACTGTGCTGATTATTATATACTTAACCATGTTAAGATAAAAAATACATATCAACTTCCATGAGTTGATGATTTGTTCCATCAGTTGAGGGGATCCCAGTGGTTCTCCCAAATCGACCTGAGTTCGGGGTTTCATCAATTGCAGGTGAAGAAGGACGATATTCTTAGAACAGCTTTCAGAAGTAGATATGGCCATTATTAATATGTGGTTATGCCCTTTGGTCTAAAAATGTGCTGGCGGTGTTAATGGATTTGATGAATCGGATATTTCACAGATATCTAGATTCATTTATGGTGGTGTTTTTAGACGATATTCTGGTGTATTCAAAGAAAAGGGTAGAGCATGAGAAGTACTTCATGACAATGTTGGGGATCTTGAGAGGTCATCAATTGCATGCCAAATTGTCAAAGTGTGACTTTTGGATACAGAAAGTTTGTTTTCTTGGCCATGTTATTTATGAAGGAGGTGTTTCAATGGATCTAGAAAAGATATAGGTTGTTATCTCATGGAAACCTCCAAATAATGTGTTTGAGATACGGAGTTTCCGTGGTCTAGCTGGGTATTATCGGTGTTTTGTTTGTGATTTTTCACGTTAGGTTTCACTGATGACATCTTTGACAAGAAATAATGTTCCATTCCAGTGGAATGAACTCTGTCAACAAATTTTTGAAGAGCTAAAGGGTCTCCTTACATCCGAACCAATCTTGGTTTTTCCAGAAACAGGAAAATGGTACGTGGTGTATTGTGATGCATCGAGATCAGGGTTGGGGTGTGTTCTCAGGCAAGGGAATCAAGTAGTTGCATATGGATCACGGCAGTTTAGGGTGCTTTAGAAGAACTACCCAACTCGTGATTTGGAGTTGGCAGCAGTGGTCCATACTTTGAAAGTGTGGCGTCATTATCTCTTCGGTGAGAAATTCAAGGTATATATAAATCTTAAGAGCTTGAAGAACATTTTCTCACAAAGAGATTTGAACATGAGGAAAAAGAGATAGATAGAATATCTCCTGATGTTTGATTTTGACTTAATGTACACTAGGTAAGAGAAAATTGGTGGTAGATGCATTATGTAGAAATTTGTACACTCAGGTGGTAAAACATGCATCAGACTAGTGTCGGTTGATGTCGGTTATAGATGATATACGGTTGGAATTTGAGGACCAGGGCGATAGAGCAGTCTTCATTTCAGTTTTGTAGATTCCAGACTTGGTTGGCTTGTTTAAAGAGGCACATATATCTAATTCTGAGTGTGTAACCATGGGGTCGAGACTCAATAATGGGTAGACCATTGAGGGATGGCAACTGAATAGAGATTCGGTTTTGTGTTTTTGGAATCAGATGGTTGTACCAATTTTTTTTTAGAGGATCTTTTGATGGAGTATCATCATTACAGGTGATCTATTCAACCTGGAATACAGAAAATGTATAAAGCATTGAATGTGTAGTTCTGGTGGGCTGGTATGAAAAGAAGTGTGGTTGAGGTTGTTCCGCGATGCTTGACTTGTCAGCAGGTCATGGCAGAGCATCAGAGGTGAGTAGGAATGTTGCAGTTTTAACCGATCCCTTTTCAGAAGTGGGAACAAATAGCGATGGATTTTTTCACTGGTCTCCCTATAACGACAAGAAAGAACGATGCCATTTGGGTTATAGTGTTTCTGCTAATGAGGTCGGCCCATTTCATCCCGATTTGTGAATCTCATATGGTGGAGAATCTATCCAAAATCTATATCTGGGAGGTGGTAAGGAGGCATGACTTTCCAGTTTCGATTATATTAGATAGAGATCCAAGGATTAAATCATGTTTTTTGAAATCCTTACAGCAAACCCCTGGGAAACAGTTGACTATGATCATAGCGTATCACCATAAGACAAGTGGTCAATCCAAGAGGATGATAATTTTTTTGGAGGATATGTTGTGGGCTTGTGTCCTAGATTTTGATGGCTCGTGGGAGGAGCACTTGTCATTGGTTGAGTTTTCGTACTATAAGACTTATCATGAATCAATACATATGGCTCCGTTTGAAGTATTTTATGGGCATTCATGTCGTTCTCCACTATTTTGCGTGGAAATGGGTGAGTCCTCGATGGTTGGACCGAGCCTTGTCCAGTAGACAATGGAGAAGATCGAGTTGATCCGGAAGAGAATGGAGACAGCTCAGAGTCCTCATAAATCGTATACGGATCATCATTAATGATCTTTGTTGTTTGAGGTGAGTGATCATGTTTTCTTGAGGATCTCTCCTAGGTTGGGGCATTGTCGGTTTTGAAAGCATGGAACGTTATCTCCGAGGTAATTTGGACCTTTTGAGATTCTTGAGTGGGTTGGTGAGGTGGCTTATCATTTGGATTTTCCACCTGGGTTCAGTGTGGTGCACAATGTGATTAATGTGTCGTAGTTGAAAAAGTACAATCCAAATAGTGACCACATGATTCAATGGGATCATGTTAAGCTAGAACCGGATGTTTCGTTGGTGCATGTACTAGAGCGGGTTGTGGAGAGGCAAGAGAATGTCTTGTTTAGTAAAAGCGTTGGTTTAGTTCATGTTTTGTGTAAACATGATCATATTCAATAGGAAACATGGGAGTGGGAGAAAGAGATGGTCGAGCAGTGGCTTGAGCTCTTCTGGAAAAGGGTGGGTTCACTACATTCCAAGGACGGAAAGTCTAATGGTGTGGAGAATGTAGTACCCTCGGTTTGAGGTATGCAGCATTTTTTAAGCATTTTAATGTGTTTAAGGTTCATGAGAGTAGTTAGGAAGAGGTCAGGAGAGTTTTCAATGGTTTTCGATAAGTTGTGAGGATTTTATAGGGGAGCACGATTTGAGAACGGTTTGGGGAAACCATGCGGATGCTCTAGAAAACCATACAGGGGGAGACAATATGTTTTGCATGGCCTGTGCAGGGTTTGGGAAACCGTGCGAGGCTATCGTGCAGACCATTGCTCTCGAGGAAGTTGCGTGTGCATGGTTAGCTCACAGTTTTCCAAACATTGTAGACTAACCATGTGGCCACTTAAAAAAAGGATTTTAAAACCCGAGTTCACTCAGGATTTCCTCATTATCTCCAAATCCTCTCCCACTTGAGCCTCACTCGGGATTTTAGTTTCTCAAGGGTGGTCGGGGCTCTCCCACTCGTTTTGGAAGAGATTCAAAGAGGTTTCATGGTGGTTTGAGGGTCACTTCTTCTAGGTAAGCCTCTCTTCTTGGTTTCCTTGTGTTTTCATCTAGATCCACATCCCTCTATTTATTGGTTTTCTTGATATATACATGTTGTGTGTAGATATAGGGTTGTGGTTTCCTTGGATGATGATTTTAAGGATTATAAATGTCATGGAAGGGGATCTAGAGAGGTTTCAGTGGTGCGTTCGCTGGATTTGAGTTGCGATTGCTTGTGGGTCTTTTTTTCTGAAAACACCAAAGGTATGTGTCTTCTCTCTCAACTCCACTTGGTTAGAACATGGTTTGGTTATAATTAATTTTTCTTGCTTAAAATTAATTGTGTTTTTGATGTGTGAAATCGGATGGAAATCCCTTTCGTAATGGTTTGGGAATTTTGGGGAAGAAGGGATTATAGTGAAATTCTCTTGAAGTGATTTCAAAATGGTGTTTTAAAATGAGTTGTTTTGTTTGTTGATTATGATGAACCGAGTAAAAGGTTTTCAATAAAAAGGGTTTTTTTATTGAAATGGGGTTTAGAATGGAAAATGGTAAAAGGGAGTATTCAGTAAATGTTTGATTTATTGATGTGGATTGGCATGTAAGGGAAATGTTTGATTTCATGTTGTTGTGGACTTGATGGGTTATATGCTCGGTTATGTTGTCTCACTTGAATATTATGAAAGTGGACGAGAAGGACCACTGTAAAAAGTGGATGGATAGTTGACTTGAAGTGCCACTGTCAATGGTAAGTGGAATAGAAGTTCCACTATAAAAAGGGGATGGATAGTGGACTAGATGTTCCACCATAAATTGAATGTGGACGAGAAGTGCCACCATGGTTCTTTGTGTGCATGGGTTGGACATGAAGTTCCACCATGATGTTTTGTTTGCTTGGCTAGTGATGTTTGTAGATGGGGCTTGTCAGTGAAATATGAAAAAGGTAATCTGTTTGTGGAATGGTTGATTTGGCTTCCTTTTGTATCATGTGTGGCTTACTGCATAATTTCTTGGCTTTCCATGGGTTACTTGGGTTTGGTGAAATGGCTTGGTAAGGGTGTGTTTGGCTTATGGTAATTGATGCACTTGGGATTATTATATTTAAACTGTTTTATATAAATATGATAATAGTTTTATCCAAATGGCATGTGTTGGGAAGTCATTTGGGGAAATCTGACTATGTTTTAGTACTCACCCCCTACATTGGTGTGTTGGTGTATTTCAGATGTTGTGTACCATGACATGGTCAAAGGTAAGGAATCACCCTCCTTTAGTGGAGCATCATGATGTTTAGGTGGAGCATGAATAATGGTGCATGGTGTGTATTCATGGAGTGTGTCTTCTCTCATGTTGGGTTTTGTTGGTTAGTTTCAGCTTTGTACTCTGATGTGGTATAGATATGTCAATTTGTATTGGTTTTGGGATGTATTGGGGAACAACTCGGTTGTCCTTCCAGAATACATGCTGGGATATTTTATTGGCATGCATCATATAGTGGTTGTTAATGGATGGTTTGGTTGGTTTTTTCTTAAGGGAAAATCGTTACCCAATTTGATCTTGAAGACCTCGGCATTTATTTCTAGCCTTTAGCGTCTTGGGAACGTCACTTAAGTCCATGTAGCCTTCATTGCCTCCTCAAGCCAATGAGGTAGGGGCAGGGTGTTACAGATGAAATGCGGATACATTCTTGTAATACTATGAGTCATATTTCATCAGGTTGCCTTGCTATGAGTTCATCACAAGAAATTTTTGGCGGGAGTCTCAAAAGAGAGATAGATGTCCTGGAATCTATCTGATACCCCTCCCTCCACATATCAATGTGGATTGGAGGTGTTCTCAACCTTGTTTTACTACCATCATAGTGCATATCCTTATTAGGGGAGACACTTTCTCATTGACCCATTTCACTATTCTATTATATTTATGGGGGTGATGAAATATTTTACCTTATCATTACATTTTCTTTTATTTGATATATTTGGTATTCTTTCATCCCTTTATGTATACCAATTTTATGGATTTTTTCCATTGTGGCTGTAATGGGTTTGTTCTTCACCCTTTCATCGAAAGTAGATTTATTTTTTATATCAATTAACAGGGCTTTTTGTATACTTGTTTAAAAATAAAAAAATAATTCTTTGGACATAATTAATTTTATTTAACATCAAAAAAATTAATATAAATCATGAATTCTAATATAAATCACATAAATCTAGATAATTTTTGTGTTATAAAAATTCAACTAAAATAGATCACTTTTAATATTTTTACAATCCCTAATTATATTTTTTTAATAAATAGATACATATTGCATTAGTTTTTCTAAAATATTTAATGTCATAATATAATTACAAAAAATTGAATATAAATATAAATTAATAACCTAAATTTATTATGATTAATAATAATATTTACACATTATAATAATTTTTTTCACAATGTGGAAACCTACGAAATATTAATAATAAAGAGAGTGACATTTGGTATCTTTTTATGATTTATGCTACATATAATACATTTTCATGGAAAAATGTCCATTGAATAACTAAATTTCAAGCCTAAGGTTTTAAGGGTATAATTAAATTCAACTAGTAAGAATTTTGATGAACGATTATAGGTTTATCAAATATCCCTCATCCATGTAAACCTAATTTACCCATTATAGAGGGGACTATTTTTACCATGATTTCTATTAAAATCGACACAAAAATGAGATTCCAAATTAAAAAATTTAATCCTAATAATAATAATTCATTCATTCATTTTTTACAAATTAAACATCTATATGTGCATGAAATCAATTTTATGGTATGTGCACATAATTTTAATAAATATTTTTTTTATAAAAAATATATTTTAAGTATAATGTTTGGTTAATTAGTAGCCTATGTCTAGGGAAAAAATTTATTTTTGAAATAGTTAATCTATTATTTAATATATAAATTTTAAAAAATAATAATTCACAAATACACATTAATTTAATTTATCATTACAATAATTTTTTAGGATTATAATTTTTTTCAAAAAAATATTATCTCTTCATTAAAATAAATTTTATTCTCATTTAAAAACAATTGATTAACAATTAATTAATGTTATACATATATAACCATTAATTTTTAATAATTTTATTATTCTTATTCATACCCATCAATCCAATGAATAGGTGAAAACATTAATTTTATATAATAATCTTTAAATATTATATCATGATTCATTTAAACTCCATATTGTGTGTAATAGATGGTATCATAAAAAATATAGCGATTTAAACAGAAATATTTAATATAAATATTTAGGTGTTATAGTGAACTATACTAATACATTAATTATAACATTGTATAATGTCCCTTGATTTTCATACATAGATATTACATATTTTTAGATGAGTATTCAATACATTACAAAAACACATATGGAATGAATATATTATTTTGAGGACTTTTGATACTAAGTACCAAATCTTCTATTTTGGTGAAATATCCACAACATGTCCTAAAAAGATAATACCCTTTAGTACTCTAAAAAACATAACATACATAAAACCATTCTTCATAACATAGGTATAAAAAATATAATAATGGGTTATTTTAGGTTCTCAGTAAAGGAAAATAAAGGATATACATAAGAATAAAATGAACATAAGGGTATGAGAACAATAACATACAATTTTAAAACCATGTCATTCACTTAAAAGATCATGATATTGAGTCACAGAATAAATTATGGATGTTCAGTTGTTATGATGAATAATAGAATCAAATGACATGATCCATTAGAGAGTGACCTTGGAATGATTGATAGATTTTGTAAAAACACATTATATTATAACACTGTGAACATGTATAAATTCAGAAAAATCAGTAATTAAGGTAAGGACATGAAATTTCATCTTCGTATAAACATATAAAAACTAAAACCAAGTCATTATATAACATTAAGTACATTAAATATAGTTTTAAATATAACACTATGAACATATAATTAAATTCACAAATAACATTGTGAGCATATAATTTGACTCATAAAAAACATTGTGAACATATAATCAGGTTCTTGTATAACAGTGCGAAAATGTAATCAGGTTCATGTATAACATAATGAACATATAATTTGGTTCAAAATATCAATGTGAACATGTAATAAGGTTCCAATATAACATTGTGAAAATGTAATCTTGTTCACACATAACATATTTACTCATGAGTTATCCATCATTACCTAGTGTGTTAGTGGGATATGTAGTTCCCTCTCCTATATAATGGAATTAATATGTATATTTACAATGGGATCATAATATTCACATAATATCATATTCAATGAAAATAAATGTGTTTATATTACTTCAATCATATCATATACTTTGAAAAAGATACATGTTTTATAATTATTTCATTATTTCATCATATAATTACTCGTGAAAAAAAGTTGAAGTTTTATAAATAATTTTATCATGGTATAACTCATGGAAGAAAAATAGGTTTCATAAACATACTATCATCATAAAATATTCAGATAAAGATTAAAAATGGTATCCTGGGTTTATATCTCTAACAAAACATATGTTACATCAAAGTATTTCATCGTAGATAGAGGATGAGTTTAGAAGATCAGTCAGAAAATTTTGTGTGTAAAATAACTTTCCACATTGAATACTTTTTATAACATAAATCATTTTGAAATAATTTTTATTGACAATAACATGGAAAATATATAAAGCATTACTTAATAAAAATAATGGACATGATAATTTTTTTCATTACATGCAAATTAATATTAAAATTCCTTTCACATTTTTATAAAAATCCGAATTATGATTATTTGGAAAAGTACATCAACATTCATTTCATAATCTTGTTTAAAAAAATTGTCAAAATTTAATTTATTTAATATTTTAGTGAATGTTAAACAGAATATGAAAAAAATTTAAAGTAAATATAGATTTTTAAGAAAAAGGCTTTTTAGCTGAGGAGATATATAAATATGTTTTTTGTTAGAGATAATTCTTTGAAATCATGATCACATAAAGCATGTAAAATGATGAAAAATGTGTATTATTAGTACATTGCTACGGTGTAATAATATATATGGGGTTCTTTAGAGATATATCGTATTATTTAATTATAAAAAGATTAATCATAAACATTCCTAATAAACATTGAGATTGAATAATAAAACCATTACTACATTGGTAACATGGTATCATAATCCCGATGAAAGATTTTTTATATGAATCCTAGAGTATTATGAGAATAAATTAATTCTTCATATGATATGTTGAAGGGGATTTATGTACTCCTAATAATATAATATAGGTGTATAAAAAACATATATCTCAATGAAGTAATATTAAGACACGAATCCACTACCAATTTGGTATGTTTTGAACCATAAAAATATAGAAATAGAGGTAATTAAATGGATATGTAGATCAAAATATTTATTGCAGTATAATAAAAAAGAAGTTCCTCAATAGTATACTAACAACATATAAGACATCAGTGCTTAATTTGGAATGTGTCCTGTATAATTAAAATATTTTGGATGAAATACCACACATAAAGAATTGTGACTTCTTTAAAAAAACATTAGAACATACATTACATAGAATAACCTCATTTCGATCTCTTATTAAGGACCATAATGTCGATATTTTTGAAGTACTAGTAGATCTCGAATAGTGATATGAATGTTTTAGAGGGACTATGAAAGGGTTTGGCCAAAATAGATCAATTGAGAGACCTTAATAAGTGGAGTTTGGTGGGGTCCTCTTATATGTGGGGGTGAGTAAGGAACCAACATTGGATCTACATGGAAATTTCTTAAAAAATTCTAAAATTAATTTATCATTCCCATAAATACATGTTTTAAAAGTCTATAGAATCAATAATTGGAATAATAATATTTAAATATTGCTATCCTATATAAATTTTACATGTTTAATGTAAATTTTAACCCTTATAATCTTATTTAACCTATTGATAATTCTATTTTTACCTTAACCACAATTAGTAAATTTTATATTTTTAAATATTAATTTTTGTAAAATATAATGTTTCAATTTTCATGTTATATAAATTATTATTTTTAAAAATATGGAATCCATTTTTTCAAATTCATTTTAAGGATTTTTATATTTTTAATTTACAAATAATATTATAGATACAAGGAGAAATATTGTTTTCAAAGAGAGAATGATCAGAAGTGTTCAATTTTTTATAGTCAAATTCAATTGAAAGAGATTCCATTAAACTAAATTGGATTATTATATATATATAATATAAATAATTTTTCATTAAAACAAAATAATATATAATTTAAAATTATTAATAAATTTAATGAAATCTACTTTTTATTTAAAATTTATTATTTTCTCATCTTAATCAAAAAATACATATTATAAAAAAATTATGAAAAATTCAACCTAATATAATTATTTCATTATAATTTCAAAAATAGAATATAGTATTATAAATAACCTTTCATAAAAAATTTAAAAATTGATTTGAAAATAACTGAAAAAAAGGAAACAAATCAATTTTAAAAAAAAAATACTACTTTAAGCATAAAATTATATTTAGTATTTTTTCCTATCTAAAAAACATAAGCAGAAAATTTTAAGTAGTTTATTTAATATATACATTATAAATTTAATTACAATAAGTCAAAAAATTTATTGAGGTAAAACATGCTTCTACAAAAAAAGATTCCATGAAACGTTTTCCTATATTTTCATATAATTTTTATATTCATTTCTAATTAATGGGTCACTAAATAATTAATTTAATATTATTTTATAGACCATATATTTTCATATATTATTTAATAATATTCAAACCAAACATTCCAATAGGTAGATTATAACTTTAAAATTAAACAAAAATATTATAACATTATGAAATGTTGTGTTTAAACTTAGTGATCCTTGTAACACTATTTAAACTCATTGTTCTGGGTAATTTATGAAAAACATAGTTTTATGTGTACTAAAATATAGATTAAATTTTTTTCATAATTAAAATATCAAAAGGAGTAAATTTATTTAAAAAACAACATAAATCCCAAAATCACTCAGTGTTAGATTCTAACCCCCTTAAAATGAATGTATACATCAAAATACTTTACATTGGTACTAGTCACTAATGATAACTTTTCTTCATTTCATCCATATGTTCCCATGTATCTTCTACATGATGGTTGTTTTAGAACTAAAAATTGACCACGCTAATGGTATTATATTCACATAACATTATATATATTAAATCCATAACATCTATCGGTGTTCCTCATAAAAAATATAATACTCCAGTTTTACAATATTTTAGATTAGTTAATGTGTGCTAGATCTATTATGTAATTCCTTCTATGATATACATGGAATAAATATTTAACTTAAGGTTGTTTTGATTGAAGAACTAATAAATATTCTACAATCCTAATTTGATAAATACATTAAATGGATTGATATAACAAGGCTATAACTTTTCATTGTATCCTAATAAAAATTTCATCATTTTTTGTTCATCGATTAGTTTCTACTTCATATATCACTCTAATAAATGAGGATTATTTTTTATGAATTATGAATAGGTCACATAATCCATAATATAATTATAAATTATTCCTTCTATCAGTAGTTATAAATAAATGGTTATCATTGGTAATACAATAAGTATAAATATTTATTTGGTGAAGTAAATAGATGGTCACTAAAACCTCAACCCAATTTTATCATAAACTATTTCATAAATGTTTAAACATATAAACATTACATAATAATAAAATCCCAGAGTTGAAAATGGGGGATACTAATTTTCAAAATTGAACTAATCATTTAACACTCAAAAAACATGAATCTACTCATAATTTTTACTAAAAACATGTGAATACCATCATCATGCATTCTTTTAATACATGGTAATAACATAAATTACCATAATTTTTTTAAAACATACATTCTTACTCATTACTTATAAAAAATTCTAATTATTATATATATTCATTAAATCCAAAAAATAAAAATTAATTCTTTGATATAATAATAAAATATTTAAATAAAAAATATTTTGTTAGGTGGAATGCATTACCATACAATTTACATTATTCACAAACAACATCTCTTTTTTTAAAAACACCATTGTTCATTATAGAAAACATATTATACATTATATTTCCTTAATCATGTTTTTTACATAAAATATCACTATTTAATTAAATACTATTTTTAGGGCATCATAAAAGTTCATCATATTATAGAAAATCTGTATTTAAAATTTTCTATTGAACAATCAATATATATTTCATTATTCATATAACATAATTATTTATATCTGGTACATATAATGATCGATCATACGAATTTATTAAAAAACCATTTACTAGGCTCTTTTATCTACTTCCATAATACCACTGTCATGTAATATGAAATATGAATAATGTATTGTGATTCTAAATAATTAATTTAATCATTATTATAATATTAAACATAAAAAATTATTTTAGAAAATATCATAACTTTTACATGTAATTTTTGGTCTCTTCATCATTAGAAGTATAATGATTTCTCATAAACACATGTTGATTATCTTTATGATATTTACCCATAGGACATCAATTTTTATAGTGACCATACATCATGAAAAATTAAGACATGCATCCATTGATAATTCCTTAGTTCAACCAATGATTATTTCCATTGCATTAACCAACAGATTGATTTTTCCTGGAATATTACTAACTATTCTCTATTCATCTCATGGCCTTAAAGATATAAATGCTACATTTTGGAATTTCCTTGACTACTTCATCCCACATTCTGAACATATAAGATAATGAATCTTATTTCCTCAATTGTCTCAATTACCCAAACTCGCATAAAAATATATACTTCCCCTGTTTGTTGAGTATGAAATTTGGTTATGTTTTTTTGCTGATAATCTTGTTCTATGATTACTACATCTTAATAGACACAAAATTATTTATTCCTTTCACCATCCAATTTAGATTGACAACAAAATATTGTATACCACATTGAATAGTAAACCATTTCATTCTTGTTTCCCCCATTAATGATAACCAAATAGGATATTGTGACAAACTAGAATCATAGTGGGGACCACATAATATTTAAAAACAATTATTTAATTTTCAAAAAAATACAAGGTATTTTTAATAAATGAAACATTATGTTTGTCCTAGGTTATTCATAGTAATCATATGTTTAAATCCTTGATGATGGTTTGTAAAGTGTTCTTGACATTCCAAATCATATCCCACTAGACATGAATATGAGTTATGCATAATGAAATGTATTCATTCACAATGTGATGTTCAATTCATCTCAATGTGTCATTTCTCATTATATTACACATTATAACCCTTTTCTAGAACTATATATACATTTAGTATCTAGAAAGGCATGTAATTACATTGAAACAACTTACTCTATCCATTAACTAAATTCTATGATCTATCATATAATTTCACTCAGCCATTGAATTATAATTATGATATATATCTAGCTATATCCTTTGAAAGATATATATGGATATTGCTTAGTTTTATGACACTATTATTTAATGGATATGTAATCATTCCTCTAATACCAACTATAATCACATAAGCATTTAATATATATGAATATTACATATATTTAGATGAATGTCCAATAACTGACACAATAAAATTTCTGATGATCGTAATAAGTTAGTTTTATTATAAATTAGGTAAAAAAATATTCTAATTTGGTGATATATATTCAAAAAATTTGACATATATTCCCCTTTAGTACTATTTACAAACTCTTCCTTCTTAAAACTTTCGTTATAACATAGGGAAAGGATACATAATAGAGGGTGATATAAGAAGTCCAGTAAGGGTAAATATGGGAGATGAATAAAAATATAAGAATACAATGGAATAAGAAATTGAGGATGTAATTTTAAAACCATGCCCTTTATATTAATATTAATAATATTATGTAATGGAATAAATATTATAAATTCATAAGAATGAATTATAAGGAAATAAATGATCATGAACCATGAGAGCATAAAATTAGAATAAAAATTTGATTTTTGGAATAAATATCATCTTATATAATTAGGATTTTGATTTAATAGAAATAAATTCCCTTATTAACATAAGGAAATAAAATCAAATCCCTAATAAACTTATGCACAAGCAACTAGGTCCACAAATAAAATAATAGACATGATGGATAGTTCTACACATACGATTGTGAACATATATTCAGGTTCACATATTATATTATGATCTTGTAATCATGTTCACACATAACATTGGGAAAATATAATTGGGCTCAAAATAATTTAAACTTATAATTAGTTTCATGCATAACATATATACTCGTGAGTTATCAATTATTACACAATGCATTTGAGGAATATATAATTGTCCCTGGTCTCATACAGTAACTCATATGTGTTTTTTCTACACCATAAAACATTAAACGAATGAGTAATAATGGTATCCTTTTTTATTATCCATATCACAACATAAGTTCCGTAAAATGATGATATATAAGATAGTGTGTAATTTTGAAAGTTCTCCATGATCATTTCTTGAGGAAAATATCCTTTCCACATTGGAAAACACTTTTTAAAACATAATTTTTGGAATATACTTATATTTATTAATAACGAAGAAAATTTATAAAGGAATATTCAAAGATAACAATTTCCATGATGTTGAAACACCATTTATTCAGTTCAAAATAAAATAAATTTTTTTCACATTTTTTATAAAATGCGACAAAATATTTTTTATAAGAAACATGAATATTCCTTTTAAATGATTTTAAAAAAATAAATATAAAAAAATTATGTAAAAATGACTTTAATAAATAATTTAAATAAGGTTAAATAAATTTTTGAAAAAAATAGAAAATTGAGTTTTTGAAGGAAAATCCTTTTTGACGGGATATTCAAATAATGCCGATTAATTGAAAAATCATTATTCCAAAATCATGAGAATATACTGAGAGGGAAATGAAGGAAAAAATGTACCCTTAGGGAAAAACCATAAGAATATAAAATTCAATAGTTTTTTGAGAGATCAGTTGTAATATTTTTTCAATTAATGAATAAGTATAAACAATCCTGATAAATGATGACATTGAATCATAAATCCATTACAACTCTGGTATCACATAATCAATAATTCCATGAAATTATAACATTAACTAAAAAATATTGAATTATGAGAATAATTAAATTATTTATACCAATGTCAAAGGTGTTCTATATACACCTCATAAAATATGACATATTTATAAAATGACATATGTATTAATGCGAGAAAATTGATACAAAAATCCATTACCAATTTGGTAACATTTGAAATGTGAAACTCTTGAATGAGATATCCACATATTTATATGTAAACAAAAATACTTCTCAAGAGAAGAATTTTCAAAATACAATAAGAATAATTATTAAAATATAATAATAATAATAATAATATGTGGTCAATATGGAATGTGTCTCATTGATGAAAATATTAATAAATAAATAACTTACCACTTGAACATTAACTTCCATCATCCACATATGAACATCCTTCGCTTGGAAGCACCTCCTTTGTATCTCTTGTTAAGGATTCTACTCTAGGTCTGTTGGAAGGATTATAGACAATAAAATTTGGATAATTATTTTGGTGATGGAATTTAGTAGGTTTTAGACAAACAATATTTCTTGATAGGTTTAAATATGTAGATTTCATTGGTGGCCTTTTATAATTTGGGGAAAATAAACACACTTATATTCTACTTGGATCATTCTCAAACAAATCAAAAATAAAGATATCATACCCACAAAAATTTCCAAAATAAAAATACATTTTAAATTTTAAAAGATAATTAGTAAATTTGGAATTTAACAATATTTATAGAAGTTTTTTTATCATTTTAATACTTGTCCTTTTATTTCAACCACTGGTAAAACAATATCTACATTAACCATGTTAATTATTTTTTAATGTTTTTACTATTCCTTTTGATCAAAAATTAATTTAAAATTATATTACATTATAAATTATGATGATAAAAAAATATATAACTCATTTTTCCAAAACATAATTGCTAGAACTAAAAATATTAATTTAAAAACTTTTTCATAGACATGATGAGGAAGAGGGTTTTCAATTAGAAAATGTTCAAAAGGATACAATTTTTCCCACATTCAATGAGAAATTTATTCCAATAAACATAATATGTATTGATAGATATATAATTGGTCTAAATTTTTATTACAAACAAATTAAAAAATAAATTTAAATTATAAATAATTAAAATGTAAACACAAATTTTAATTTTAATTTATTATTTTTTCATTATTTAGAGAAAATATAATCTTTTTAGAAAATTAAAAAAAATGTAACAATAAGATAATTCAAAAATTATGATTTATAATTTTCAAATTAATTTTTTGAATATTTTTTTAGTAGTTTTATATATTTTTTATATAATTTCACCAATAGGAAACAAAACAACCATTTAGAAAATACAATTTTAAGCATAAAATTGGTTGTATAATTTTTCCCTTTAATATAAATCATGTAAAATTAATGAATTTTGATTATTGAAAATATAATATATATAAAATTTAACAATAACATTCACCATAATATTTTTATTTAATTTATTAAATCAAACCATTTTTTTGCATAAAATTTTTTTTTCAAAAAAAGATTTCTATTAATTTCTAGTATTTAATTTTTTTCATTTCAAATAAATGTGTAACAGATGACTTATTTTTATATACTTGTGTAGACCTAATATTTTCATAATTTATTCAATCAAAATTATACCATTCATTCTAATCGATAATGTATAACTATCATATTAATTAATAATATTCTAATAGTATGCCATGTTTTGTTTAAAATCAGTGTTCCATATAATAAATGATAAAATTAGGGTTATGTGTATTAAAATATAAACTTGGTGTAATTTTTAATTAAATCTAAAAATGGGGGTGTCTATTATGGGGCTATGTAAATGAATAAATTTATTTAAAAACAGAAAATTGATGGTATTTACCCATTATGGTTGATGATTGAAAAATGTTTCTATACAAAAATGTGACAGGATTCATGTGGATATCCCATGATAGACGAAAATCAATGATTCATGAAAATAGAATATCATCAAGTATATTAACATCATGCTCCATCTAAACATAGTTATGTTGATGGTATGCTGTATTCCAACTGAATTGAGTCCTCATCACCTTCTAGAGACTCCTTAAGAACCATCTCGTAATCCTAGGAAACCTATCTGAAATAATAAAAGATGGAACCCCATATAACCACAAAAAATAGATACAAAAAAACCGAGATAATCAACATTAGTGTATTCTATAATCATAATAATATGATAAAATATCATCAATTGATCAATCACTACCCAGATAAAATTATAACCTCAATGGAATATTTGGTAATATAACAAAGCTTTTCATGGACACATTGTTACATTTTTAAACCATAAATGATAGAGGATGTATCAAACCAAATTCATTTAGATTCCCTAATTTTAATTTTTGGTAGGCCAAATATACGGATACATAAACTATAATATCACACTTTTTAATGATACAACAAATTATCCATCACATATCATAATAAATTTCTATAGTTCATAGATGATGTTCCACGAAAAACTATAATAGTCAAACTAATCCAAGCTTCTCATAAATACAATGATGATAAACCAATCCATAAATTAGATAATATCATCTGAAGTATGAGACTAAACAAAAATGGTCCACCAACAATAAAAGGGTTTCTCAAATTCCATTCAACTCTCTATCCTATTGGTGACTCTAGAATGGAGTCATGGACATACAATGATAATCAAAAACATGTTATAACCCTACATAAAAACCCTACTAAGTTTCCATATGGGACAAAATGATGAATCTCATTATTTTTCACTCTATATTCGATTCCAAAATATCTTGTGGTGACACTTTCTTGCTAAGAGCATTTATAATGACATTACACTTCTCTAGGGTGTTTTAGATGATAAAGTCGAACATATGAAGGTATTCCACAAACTGTCTATTTTTTATATTCATGTATTTCGATGAAAATATATATCTCAAACTCTTATGGTTATTAATGATAGTGAATGGCCCCTAATGAAATAATTTTTATATTATTTAAGTGTTTGCATATATTTCAAAAGATAAAATTCATGAATTTGGTAAATCTACAAATGTAGCTGAGGCTGATGAGAGAAATTTTCTATATCCTGAGCATCCTACATTAGAACACAACCTATACCAACACCAAATAAAACATAGTATACCAAATACCCTTACCAAAGATTTCGTATGATATACATAAGAATAAATTTCTGAATATTTTTTATTTCATCCCTAGAAGACATGAATTTCATATACCATGTAAACTTTCCCACATTTTTAATTAATTTAGTCATTGGTAATTCCTTCTATCATAAATTCATTAATTATAATTGACAGTATCTAAAAATTCCAAGTAATATCAGAATCCCAATAATGTTTTATGGATCCACCATAAAAAATAATAATAATATTTTGAAGAAAAAGTTATAATTTATTTTCGATGATCACATTTCCCATGAATTCAGTTCTTCGATATAGAAAATATATTAATAGATATTTCAATAATAATAATGACTCAATAGGATGTATAAACCAAACATAGATTGTTCCCAATTTATTCATGGAATCAAATATTAATAAATATCACCATTGAACACTATGAATTAAATGTGTTTAGATACTGATGGGATATTTGTTTCATCAACACCATAAATACTATAGTAGAATTATTCACACATAAGGAATCCCTTGATATTCGTAATGACTATACCTTCTTCTAAATTATATTTTCAAAACATAAAACTACCAAACCCTAAACTAATAAAAACCTGGCCTAATATCAATCATATAAAACAACTTACTCCCCATTAACTGATCAATGAAATGATCTACATGGGGAAAATAATACTTTTTCATAACCATTTTTCTTTTTCAAGTTTGGATTGATCACACAGAAAGTAGGTGAATTATCTACCACGCTATAAAATATAATATGGGATTCCCATGGATAAAAATTATGATTAATAAAACATTTCACTATAAAATAGACCAATTGAATCATTATAATTTTCAACTCTACTGTCGTCATAGGATAATTGGGTATCGAGATAATATGTGTACTTAGCACCAGATCAATCATGATTTCCATCTCCCTCTATAGAGGAATATTGAAAAAATAATCTATATATTTTTTTGGAATTTATTTAAAAAAAATTATAAGAGTAACAAGAGGAAAAAATTCATCCTCATAAAAATTTGATGTAGATAAAAAACCATGGGATATGGGATGAAATGAAGTACATTACCAGAAATTGGATCTCAGTCCCTATGAAAGACCAAACATTTTCAATTGGATGAATTTATCGAGACATGACAATAATAACAACCATGGTCCTCATGATTATTGATAATCCAATCCATCCTTATCATGATGTCAAATACAACATTATTAAGGGTGAATAAATCCATGACTAACACTACATTAGTTAAAGATAGAGAACATTTACGACACTAAAACCCATTCACTATACATTTCCCAAGAGGTATCACTAACTCCATAAAAAATAAATGTCATCTTTTGTATTTTTAATAGCATTAATATAATTGACATATATTAATAAGTGGGAGGTACAAAAATTAACTAAATATGTCACTATAGAAGATGTAATAAAAAATATACCTCAAACTATCTCTATACATGTGAAATCCTCAATCAAAAACTCATCCACTACATGATGGTTCTTCACCACATGGGCATAAATCATGAGCATTATATAATTTAATGAATATGTATATTCCATAGTGGAATTTTGATTAGGTGATCCCTAAGAATAATAAGGTTTCTACAAAGCCTGAAAAAACCTCAGTAAATGCATATAGTATCTATATACCTTTTACAAATATTTAGGTGTAGAACAATAATTTGATGTGTGCTTCATCTTCCCACACTAATAGAATGTGAGGGGAATAATATTGGCTATAAATGATGGTGTATTGTTCATCCCACCACTGAGAACGTACTATACTACACCTGTATTAATCATTCAACTTCACCCTTTTCCTAGTGATGCCACTAAATGTTCCTATGGGTGAAAATAATTGAAAAAATATCCAATATTTCATTCCATATCCATCTATGTCTTGATTTTTTTATCTACTATCTATATATAGGTAAAACGATTCTTCATGAATACCTACAATAATATATTTATTTGAAAAACCTACATGTACTTCTGAGACAATGCATGGTCTTTCTTCACTACATCTTGAGAAAAATAACCAACATTGTGAATCGTTTCGTGTAAGCTAGCATTGATATATATCCAATCTATAATGATAGTAACTCCATATACTTTTCAATCATTAGATACTTTAGAATGAACTATTGGTATATGTTGTTATTTAAAAATATCAATTACATTCCCATATGACTATCTTCTAATAGCACAGAATCCCAGCATTACATTTCCGGATACTCAATATTGAATTACAAACACATCACCATGATATTCTTATGTGTAGTAAAGAATTAATGGATCTAATAGATCATTTATAGATTGTATTCCACCTCATGGGGATTATTCATAAATTTTATGGATGGTTTTTTAATGTGTTAGAATAGTTAATATCAGTCTATTACAATTCCAACACCTATTTGTACCTCAACACATGTGTTTGGGACTTATGGAACATTTTGGGCCACTTCACGAACTACTCAAATGACAGATTCCATAAAATTATGATCCAATGATGGATTCCCTTATGTATCATACATTATAACTTCATGTTGAACCATTTTGAGGAAATATCATAGGAATATCATTAAACAATGAATATAGAATAAATGATCCGAAAACTGGAAGATCAATGATAAAACAAGATAACCAAATAAAAAAAGAATTTATTATTTTTAACTCAATGAAATAAATACGTATCCTAGAATCCCATGGTAACTTGAGCCTCGTCATTGTAAAAGTTGTATAAGAACTCACTAAAACCTACATATCATTTCATGAAAATCATATCCTATCAATAATATATGTCCCAAGATAATTAATTCTTTAAGAAACAATATCTTATGATACCATTTTGTATCGATTGTTTCCACCTTTTCCACAACGTTTTCACCCACCCAGTTTTACACAAACCTGGTAATGGTGTGTTGCTTATCGGTCTGTTACTTTTCTAGTTGTGGTTGTAATTTGTGTTTAGAAAATGTAAGTAGAATTTTAGTTTCTAAAATATGGAAGTAGACATATTTCAAGACATGTAAAGTTTTTACAGAATGTGAAAAAGGGATCCACAATATGTAATGTATCATTTTTTAAATATTATTTGTAAAATGATGAGTTGAATCATTTATTAGAATAAATTTCATACCAATATTTCCACAATGTGAAAATGTATTACAAATCATGTAATTACCCTATCAAATACGGTTTTAATATTTTGTTTACTTTAATTCTCATTCACTCAGTAGTGTTTTATTCATCCTCTCATCTTGTGTGATCTCTAAGAACCTCAAGTTTTTCTTCAAGATCCTTTCATCCCAATTTGATAGGTTTATCCTATTTATTATTTGATTGAAATTGGTTGTCGATCCATGATTCCTCCGGGCGTAGTTTTGGTTTAAAACAATTCTTCTTTCCCTTACAGTGCACATGGAGATGGAAAAGCTTCATTGAGGTAGGGATTCTGTCATTCCTCATTATATATTATAATATGATAGGATTTTACTTCTGTTTTTTTGGGATATAGTTGTTCTAACATTGTTGGTCATAATAAATTTGTTTAAATAATGGAATGGGGTATGTTTCATATGTTTTTATATCCTTTATATGATTGTGATATTGTTATTATTCCAGCATGATGCCCCATTGAAAACTATGGTCAATGGGGGATTTGTTTTCAATAGATATATATTGTGACTGTAGTAACTAATCATATTTTTGTGATATCACCCTAAATGATAATTGGTTAATTAAATATTTTTATTTAATAAAATCATTTTCCAATGATTTTGGATTGTGTGAAAACACCTCTTCAAAAATTTGGAATGTGATAATGTTACCTTGGTAAATCTATAGATGGATATTGATGTGTTGTGATGTGAGGTTTTTCTTGTGGGATGATTATGTGTGGACACGTCATGTGGGGATGATAGTATATGGGACGTGATTTTGTGGTTCTGGGGTGATGTTATGGTGAGATATTTGTGGAATTTGGTTTCTTGCTTCTAGATGCACGAGTACTGATGGAATGAATAAAATTTTTCTTAATAATATTTAGAATGGCTTATTATGGTGTAGTTAATGAGTTTAAAGTGGGTAATGAAATATTAAATTGTGGGTTGCGTGGTTAAATGTGGTTAATGATAAATATATAAAGGAATGGAATGATTAAATTGAATTGGATGGTAATATGGAATTGGATTTGTGACTTGTTATGTTGTAAGATCATTTAGAGGTGGAAGAAAAGGTTATAGTGTTGTGAGTTGGTTGTTTGTTTGATAACACATAGGTAGGGTTTGAGTGGTTGATAATATATATATATATATATATACTTTTACATTCATGTGATTTTTATATGAAACCAACCATTATTGATAACTATGTGTTGAACAAATTCATTGTCATGCAAGGGGTGTCTTTCCCATCAATCACATTGAATGGTTGATGGATGTTCACCCTATCTTACTTGTTCTCTCTTGCATGTGAGGTATTTATTGAACAAGATGTCATGGTCATAGGTATGCTGGTGCGTTAGATGGTGGTTTTTGTACCATGGGTGTCTTTAGGATGAATGATAGTTATGGTATCCCACATGTCTTTAATATGAGTTGCGGCACTGTGTCCCATGTGTCTTTAGTATAAGTTGTGATGCTATGTATGGAGTGTCTTCTAGAAGAGATGTGATGTTATGTTCTATGTTGTGAGGCCTAGGTGTGTGTGGGAAATATTTTTTTTGAGGCCCAAGTGTGTGTGGGAGGGATGTTTTCTGAGGCCACGGTTTTTGTAGGAGGGATGTGATGTGGTATATTCAGAAGAGGTGAGAGATCATGGATGATTTCCATTGGGGTGTGATAGAGGATAATTTGTGGGAAATTGGTGTGGGTTACCATATCATTTATGTGATTAAATATATATTATATTTCTTGAGGTTCATTATTTGGTGGGTGTTACATGGTGTGTTTGGGATGGGTTTTCTACACACACAAGTGATGTTTGGTTCTACTATTTTCTAACACGTGAATTAGTATGCTTATTTCATATGTGAATGAGAATATTCATTTCTTCCTACTAAGTATACTTCTATTTTCACACTAAATATATAAAACTATTTTTCAATTTATTGGTGGATTTTTCCAACTGTGTTGGACCTTATGATCTCATATCCTCAACAGTTGATGTGTCTCTTCATTATTATTACTTTTGTGTATTCACTTGGGAGCATGTGGGATGGTTTTAGATTTTTATTTCTATTTTTACATAGAGTTATTTTTGGATTATTTTTTCAATCTTATGATCCTATTTATATTATAAAGGGTAATTCCTCTCATATTGTTATATTTGTAGACCCTTGGGGCTAGTCTCCTACCCAGGGCCTGCTAGAGGTGGGACTCAAGGATCATTGTATCCCTTTCTTCATTACTAACCCTTAAGGGGTATCTTTGAAAGGAGTTGGTTGTGAAATATTGGTATCAAAGGAGATTGCTTAGTGCTAGGTTGGAGTTAGGAGTTAGGCACAGTGAGGTTTTCATTGGTAGGTATGGAATCTTTTCAATTTGACCTTTGTTTATGACATAGGCATGGGATATCAGCTACGAAAAAAATATTTAGGGCCCCTTATGATCAATTTCATGGAAACTAAGATAATTGAATGGATAAGTGAGACGGACATTCTTATAGGGTAAATAATAAGTAAAGGTACATATATCATAAAAACTTGCGTTTTTTTTTCAATTGGTTTTTTAGAGAATGTTGGAATGAAAAAAATGATATAAAATGAATCTATATGAATTTTAATGATACTAAGGATTAGTAAATTCTTGTTTTTATTTCATCATTTCCTTGAGGTCATCATCTATGTGTGGCTTAGGTAGTTGTGGTTCAATAGGCTGATCTGATTCTTCACTGTAGGGTTGATCTATTTGGGGATGATGATAATTAGAACATTAAATTGCACAAATTATAGTGGAAGGATTTTGATATGTATGAGGTAATTGTTTTATATGTAGAGAGAAAGTGCCAGATGTTGGAGCTTGAGAGCATATCAATTTGATCTAAGACTCAACGAAGCACTGGGTCCCTTTGGTAGTCTGTTAGATGTAGGTATCTATGCCTTAGTGATTGACGCTATATCAGGGAGTGGGATTGTAGGTAGATATTTTGTGGTTCTACTTCTTTATGGAGTGTCAGGAAGAGTTCCTTTCATTAACAATGAAGGAAGCAATGAGTATAGAGATTCATTCCCTTCAGTAGAGGAACATGTTAGTGTATGAGTTTGGAATCTGGTCCAAGGACCTTAATTGTGTTTTCCTATATCTTTTTGAAGATGATTATTATTGTATGAGATGTCTTGAGGAGTCACTCCATCCTTATATCCAGTATACAATAAATCATTTTACATTTTTGACTTATCTAGAGGTTCAGTAAGAGGGATATGTGATCAAATAGATGCACTTAGGAGGAGGGTTTAAACAAGATGGGATCTAGTCGGGTTTATTGATGGTCAAATATGTTAGTGACATGATCCTAGGCACCAAGACCATTAAGGTTTTGACTGGTAGGGATTCAACCATAGAAGCTTCATTTTCGGCCTTCTAGTGATGGTGATTTATGTGATTTTTTAAATTCATTGTGTAATTTATTTTGGCTCTAGGGTTTATGGCCATAATTAGAGCCAGTTCCTAGTGTCTTTTTGTTCATTGTTTAGTGGTGGTGTATAGGCTCACTTTCATCCGCAAAAGTCGTTGCCAGTGAGGCTAGTTCAGTAGAAGAGGCATCATGTTTTTTATCCACTGCGAATATATGGAGAAGGTTGTGGAAGAATATATGGAGAAGGTTGTGGAAGAATATATGGAGAAGGTTGTGGAGAGATGTATAATATCTCAGTGTTGTTAGTTTATTGTTGCGGGGGTAGAATTTATAGAGGGTCTGTAGATATACAGAGGTATGATCAATTTGGTTAGTACTTTTATATTTTCCTTATTTTATTTGGGAGCTTCACACTTCTGTTTCCACTAATATAGACCGTAATCTAGAACTATACATAGAAAGTATTCCCAAACCATATATGCTTGTTTGTTGTGTGCCAAAGGTGTAGACTGATGATGGGGCTTCATTAATCCCTTGGGGAAATTTTCTAGCAATAAAATAAGAAATATTATATCATACTTGGACTCAAACGGTGTTCATTAATAAGTTGTTTTATTAAATTATGTTAATGGAAAATCATGTTTTTGGATATGGATTTGTAGTGTGTCATTTTCATTGGAAGGGGGGTAGATGGGTAATCTTATTACAGAGACCCATTTCTTCTTTTTGGATTGGTTTTTAATATAACTAATGGGCACTGAGATGGTAGAGGTCCCCTGAGTCACTGGGGAGTTCATATATGTTTTCCCTAAGGAGGTTGTGACACTACCACCTTGACATGATGTTGAGTTTGGGATAGGCATATAGCCTGGTGCTTCTCAAAATTTGATGGAACCTTATAAAATGATAGCATATCAGTTGTGGGAGTTGATTATTTAGATAGATGATATGGTGTAAAATGTTTTTATCCAACCCATTCTATCTCCATTGGGTGCTCAAGTATTATTCTCAATGAATACAGATGATAAATTTAGTTTGCGTGTAGACTAGTAGAGATTTAATTAGGTGATGATAAAAAAACATTTATCAATATCTAAGGATAGATGATACATTTGAGTAGTTGAGAGGTTCAAATTAGTTTTCTAATATCGATATGCAGTTTGGTATAACCAGTTGATGGTGAAGGATGGAAATGTCTCAAATATATCATTCAAATGGAGGTATAGAATCATTGAGTTTTTAGTCATTCCATTTAGTGATACAAATGTAAAAACCATGTTCAAGGATCTTATTAACTCCATGTTCCCTGAGATCCTTGAACTTGTTTTCATTGTATTCATCGATGATATTTTTATGTACATGAAGTTTGTGGATGAGAATGTTGAGTATCTTAGAATAATCTTTCATGTTCTTTGAAGCCACCAGCTCAATGGAATGTTTTGAATGTGTAATTTATAGACAACATAGTTTAATTTCCTTGGGAATGTGGTGTCTCATTGGTGTGTGTAAATAGTCCCATCAAATGCCAAATCAGTTTCTGCTTGTTCAACACCCAAAATGTGATAGAGGATCGTAGATTTCTTGGAATTTCAAGCTATTATCAGAGGTTTTTACCTGATTTCTCTTGAGTTTCAGCCTCATAGATGGATTTAAATAAAATATTACATGGTTATTTATGGATTTTAAATTCCAAGAAAAATTCATTTACCTGATGGGTGTGTTTTTTACTGATCCAGTGTACTAGTTTTCCGAGTAAAGGGTGTTGTTTGAGGACATTTATTATGGTTATTATCTTGGCTTAGGGTGTATTTTAATGCAATAGTGGGTGGTGACCTGTTATGGGTCTAGGTATTTATACCCCCACGATCATAAATATTCCACCCATTATCAAGATGTAGTAGCAGTTGTGTCATTGTTAGACTTTTGGTGACATTACCTCATTAAGGAGGGCATTGTGGTCTTCATGGATAACAAAGACTGAGGTTTATTATTTCTCAACATGATCTGACTCGTGTCGGTAGAGGTGGATGGAGTATCATTAATGTTATGATTTTTACATATTATAAACATCATGAATGTGTAATATTGTGGTTGAAACTTTGACTAGGAAGACATGGAATAGTGTTTTTTAGAAGACTGAGTATACTTTGAGAGTGTTGGAGTAGTTGGAAGCCTTGCACATTGATGAAAGAGTGTATGGCGGTAGAGAATATTTAATTCAGGTGGTGGTGAAATCGTAGGTGATGCAACAGATGGAGGAGTCTAATTGGTTATATTTAGTGGAAAATGTGTTGGGAGATCATGTTGGACATGGTGATGCTCTAGAGGGATGGTCATATGATGGTCAAAGATAGATGTAGTCTCATGGAAGGTTTACTTTCCCAGTAGTAATGCATGAGGGAGTCTATTGTGAGTTTCATAACACACCATTGGTGATATAAAAAGTAATTAAAATATGTACAATGGCTGAAGGATACGATTTTGATGGCCTAGGAAGAAGCAGGAAGTGGTGGAGTTTGTCACAAAGTTCTTGGGTTTTCATAAATTAGAGGCCATTCATTGTGTTGCTATTTGATTTTTGTAGACCTTAGATGTTCTTAATTGTAATTGGGATTAAATATTGTAGGATTCTATATTAGGAATACCCAGAGATCATGGAGATAGTGATTATATCTATTAGATAGTGGATCAGTTGACAAAATCTCCCTACTAATTAACGATCAAGGAGTCAGGCACACTGGTAGATTTTTCTAAGAGAAATGTGGATGATGTGGTAAGGTTTCATATATTTATGAGAAACATTGTCTCATACAAGATGCACATTTTACATCATGATTCTGAAACGGATTGGAACATTATTTTGTAACTCAGTTATGCCACAATACTACTTTCCACACTTAGACTATTTGGAAGATGAAAAAGTATATCCAAATGTTGAAGGATATGTTGAGGAGATGCATCTTTTTATTTGGTGTATATTTGATATAAATACTTCCCTTGATGGAGTTTTCATAGAATAATTTCTATCAATATTCCATTATCATATCCCAATATGACTATTTCTATGGATGTTTATGTTGTTTTTTGTTATTCTAGATGTAGGATGGGGAGACAAATGTTCATGGTTTTGATGTGGTGTCAATATTAACAGAATTGGTTCATGTCGTTCATGAGTGGATGAAAGTAGAATAGGACAAAAATATTCTTTAATCTGATCATATGAGGAGGCCCTTGGAGTTTGAGATTGTATAACATTTTTTATTGAAGGTTTCCCCTCATCAAGAAAAGAATAGGTTTAGAAGTGGGGGTAAGATTTCACCTATGTTTATTGCGAACATTATATTTGTAGGGGTGAGTTGGAAAGGCCGAATATTAATTTTAATTTCAACATTGGTTGGATTGGATCCATCAAATATTTTATGTCACTCAACTTCACTAGTATCTTCACAATGACTCTCATTCCATTGACTAGGGAGATTTAGATATCAAGGATGAATGGATGTTTGTGGAATATCCAGTAGAGATCCAAGATAACCATGAAAATCCACTACATGGGTGGACCATTCCATTGATTTGTGTTTTGTGGAGGCATGGTGTCCTAGAGGAGAGTACATGGGAGAATGAGATGTATATGTGTGACAAGTACCAATAATATTTTTTAGTTTTTATAATGAATAGTTTTCTTTGTGATGGGATGATTGACCCCATATTGTTTAATCTGAATATCTATTTTCTTGGTTTTTTTATGTGAGTTTTAGGATATGTGATAAGGTAGTAACATTTGAAAATGGAAGGACCAGTATTTTAATCCTGACATAATAATTTTTATGAGATTAAAAATATTTTTTTATGTCATTGCCTCCTAGAGTAGATAGTTTCTTAAAATGGTAGAAAAAAATCTATGATTAAGCTATTCTTAATGGTGTAGTTTTTTGGTTGTAGTGGTTTTTGGTTTGGGTTGTGTTGAGTTTGAGATAGTTGTGAAGGGGTTGTAGGTTAGTGTAGTTGTGTGATAGGAGACTCTATGTATTTTTGTTTTTATAGTGATGAGTTTGTTCAAAATGATTGTGGTCATTTGGTTTCAAATGTTTAGTTTGTCGTAACGTTTAAATTGTGATGAAACCCATGAGAGTTATCTCGTGGGGTGGTTTTTTGGACCCATTTTCCTATTAGTCGTGATTTTGGAATCAAAATGTATATAATTGATTGATTGGTATCTATTATATAAATTCACGCCTCCCCATTCTCTTACATTTCCAGTTCTTTTTGTGGGACAAATTTAGTGGAATTTTAGAGAATTTGAGTTTCTAAAATCTAGAAAAAATGATATTTCATGACCTGTATACATTTTACACGATGTGAAATAGGGTTTTATGATTTGTAAACATTTTAACTGATTTGAATAAGGGTTTCATGTTGTGTTATATATCAATTTAAAAAAAATATATAGGAAAAAAAAATTTGGTTGGAAACCAAACCACAAGGATTACACGATGTGATTGGTGATTAGATTTCATGTAATTAACTGATATAGTCTATTTTTTATATTCTGTTTTTATGAATTATCATTCATTCGGGCATGTTTTCTTCGTTTTATAATCTGAGGTGAACCCACGGCACCCCAAGGTGTTCCTTAAGACCATCTCCTTACGCTTTTATCTGTTGATCCCTTTGGTTGATTTCTAGAAATTTGTGGTTGATCAATGGTACCTAGTGGTGTGGTTATTGTTTTTCAGAATTCTAATTCTCGCTATAGTTCACAATGAGTTGCAAAAAATTTTGGTAGGTATTTCCTAATTTGAAATTATTTTGTACCACATAGAAGGGTTTTACTTTTGTTTATCTATGGGATATGGTTATTCATGTTTAATCAAACATAAATAGTTGGTTAATTTAATTGAAAGGGGTTTAAGGGGTATGTTTGAATTATTTTTACAACCTTGATATGAATATGATATTGTGATGGTTTGATCAAGATCCCCCGCTAAAAATTATTATTGATGGGGAATTCATTTGCGTTGGATGTATGTATTGTGATTATTGTGTTAATTGTCATTTTTTATATACTTTAGGAAATAGAAATTGTTTAATTATGTTTATTTTGTTAATAAAGTGGTTGCCCTATGATTTTTTATTTTGTGATAGTTCCTATAAAATAATAATGTTGAATGTCAAAATATCCCTTTATAAATCTATAAATGGATCACCATGTGTTTTTATGTGAAGTATTTCTTGTGGGACGACGATGTGTGGTTGGGGAATATGGGGATAATAGTAGGTGTTTAGTTCTTTTGGAGTTGTAAGGAGATGTTATACTAATATTTTTGTGGAATGTGGTTTCCATTGTTCTTGTTTCATGAGTAGTGATGGTATGAATAAATAATTGTTTAGTAATTATTGTAATGGCCTGGGATGGTTTGGTTAATGAGATTAATGTCGTTAATGAAATGTTAAATGGGGGGATGTGGGGTTAAATGTGGTTGATTCTAAATGCTGAAAAGAATGGAATTATTAAATTGAATTTCACAGAAATGTGGAATATGCATTGTGAATTGTTTTCTGGTAAATGCATTTAGAGGTGACATCAATGGAGATAGTGTTGTGAGTCGGTTGTTTGTTTGGTAACCATATGTTGGGGTTTATTTTTTAGTAATATATTTATATACTTGTACATTGTGATTTTTATACTCACCCCATCCATGTTGATAACTATGTTATGAACACCCACATAGTTATGTGGGGGTGTTTATGCCAACATCTTCATGGGAGGATAGATGGATATCCACCCAGTTTTACCTATTCCATTTTCTTTGTGGGGTATGTATTTCTTAGGTGATTATGGTCATAGGTTGATTCTCTCTCAAATTTACCCAAGAGATGAAGGTAAAATAGTCCTTGTAGTTTAGCTTGGGTTATCGAATCTTTAGAGACCTAAGAAGAAACCTATAGACACGTACATTCTAAGGAATTTTTTCGGTTACAAAGTGGCCAACATGAATTAATTTTAGATAAGTTTAGATGATATCTAACAGATTTATGTGAATTCAATTTAAAAGAATGAGTTGATCCTAGGTTATTGCTCTGGGTGGATTGGACATATTTCCTTTTCAAAGATTTCAATTTCATATATTTGAGATGGGTTAATTTAAGAAGATAAAACAACATCATCACTTACTGGGTAAATGCATACACCCTTTAATACTAATAACCTATACAATTGAAGGATCAATGTTTTGAGCACTTCAAGGTAATGGTTCGTATTAGCACATGAAGTGTGTGGCCTTAAATTCAACAAGGATGATGGAGTTTGAAAATCATCAAATAAAAATCTCAATTTAAGAAGTGATTATACATTATTGGGGTGATAAATAACATCCAATACAACCCCTTTCTACTACCTTGGATCAACCCATAAGTGGGTTAGATTTCCATTGATTCCGTGGTTTCAATGGAAGCAGAAAGTAGACTCCTGAGAGAGGACATAGAGAAGTAAATAAAACAACAAAAATAAATTGATCACTCCACCATTGTGTGAATAATTTCACAAGATTTTGTGTGAATAAATTAACACTTTGAGGAAATAGTATCAAAGTGATATGTAGAATAACATAATAAGAGGAGAAGAAGAAATTTTATTAAGAAACTAAAGTGAATTGAACAACTTACAAGTGAAAGACAAATTTGAGACAACAAAATCATAGCATAACATTACAATTGAACCAAGCACCAAATATATTTCAATCCTCCAACACTACTACCTTAAATATGAATTTTGAGCCCTTGGATCGAGCCTCCAAATGTTCAAGTCTCCTCAATAATTGTGGTAGGCCATAGGTGGGTGGAAAGTAAGGGAGAGTTGATTTTTCCACCCTTGACCAGAGGTGGCAGATAGATTTCCTTCACCGAATAGATGCGCTTGGAAGACCTTATATATGGCTGAATCAGAGTGGGAAATATAAAAATCCAATGGCGCTCCGGATGTATTCTAGATGCCTGTAAACTTTGGGCCCACTTGGAGTTGTGGATTCCACGATATGAACATATTAGTGGGCTTTTTTTCTGCGATGCAGAATCTGGCCTGGAATTTTATCTCTAACTTGGGCCGCCTAAATGGAGACCATGGAGACCGAATTATCATTGTATCTTGTAGACTGATTTGTGACTATACATTTTTTATATCATCCCATGAAATTTGGGATTAATTGGTCCTTTATTTTGGGCTCCACAGTCTCATCAGTGGGCTGGTGTCCAATCTGCCTTCTCCAGAATTGCTTCCTTTCATTGGCAAATTTCTCTTACATCCTCCATGAATTCTCCATTGATTCTTGAATAAAACATGTTAATATTTAAGTGTAGATCAATTTCCAAAAATATATAATTAAAATATGTATAATTAGATTCCTTAAATTCTGATAAATCATTGGGTACTTTAAATGATGTTAAAAAATGTACCACATAATAGTGCATTTTAAGAAGGTATTACAATCATAATGTGAAATGATGTTCAAAGTGTAAAATGAACTAAAATGGTATTTATGAATAACAAATAACATGAATATTATATATATTGACAATGAATATTAGCCTCATTTAGTGGCTAATCACACCCCCAACTTGAGTTTTTCTAGTCCCAAACAATATTTATCTCAACAATATGAAATTCGATTTCCCTTTTCCAAAAATATTTTAATACACAATGATCACCAAAAAAACATATACCAAACAATCATGAAACCCATAAAAATATTTTAATAGAAGATATTTTCATAAGCAGATCACAATCCCAAGCCCATTCCTTTGTTCAAATTTATTGTCATATTTCATCCAATATCAATTAAGTATGAGGATGTGTTTTGCATCACAATAGACATGAAATTTCATATTTATTCAAGGGGGGAATGATGGAAGCACTAGGTGGAATCACATTCCAGTATTAAGATGAGTATTCAAATTTTTTTCTATCAAATTTTTTTTGTTTTTTTTTGTTTTTTGTTTTTTTACAATATTGCCATGGTAATTGAAATTGCACTCAAAAGAGTCAACCCCTGTAGCGAGACATTACCGATGACTCCTATGCTCAAAGACCTTAGGGAACAAAGTGAAGCCCACAAACTCGGGCATCATCTTGAGTTAACTCAGTCAAAAGCAATTCAAATTACCAAAAATAGAGATAAAATTACATACTATGGGTCGGACAACTATGGAGTCACGATCCCCTAGTGCTGAAAGCCAGGCATTAGGTCATTTCATTGCTCTACGCGAAAATTTATTAATATATTTTTTTTAATTTTTTTTATTGAATACTCATATTAATTCTAAAATTATCACCAAACCTATGCTATTTATTTGGGGGACCCCATGGACTCAAACTAATACCCCACTATTCAAAGGATTTGCATTATGATTCTTTTTTTTATTTGGATGAAAATATAAACAATAAAATATCACATTGGATAGACATACTTTCCAAAATCTATGGTCATGAAATTATACAAGGATTAAAATCATAATCGGGGGATGCTAAATTATTTGATATTCAGTTTCAAAGTGTGCAATGTGTATTACCATGTTCAAAGTTAAAGGAATTTTTCCTTCTATTTACACAATTTTTGTTTCATTTCAAGTCATTCATTTTTTTGACAAAAAAGTATTTTTCATTTTATCTCCCCCAAACATAAAATAGCATTGTTCCCTGTATTTAATGATAATAAAATTTGGAAGCAGGTAGAGGTAGACAATGAATGTTCAAAAAGGAAATTGAAATATTAGGATCATGGAATGAAGTCACCTGGTGGTTGAAGTTTGAAGTTCATCCTGCTCTAATTTAGTCCTTTGATATCCATGTCGCTTGCAGAGTTACCTTCGTGGAAAAAGGAAAACAAAAAAACAAAACAAAATTCTATATATATATAAGTACAATATAATTATATATATAAAATAAAATAAACTGATGATACATTGTCTTCTTTTTAAATTTCTGGGTATGTTATTACTCAAGGATCACACCACGTGACACGGAAGAATATGGTGCTCCCCTTTCATACCAATCCATACTCATAATAGAAGAACAGTTCAATAGTCTATTTTTTTCATTTATCAAAATGAATCATTAATCCTATTTAAAAAAATGCATTACAAAGATGAAAACCACGGGTTTCCTCCCGTGAAATGCTTTTTTAAGGTCGTTAGCTCGACTTGAACCCCCCAACTTATCCAATCCCAACTTTCAACATTTTAAAGTCCACATGTTTCTCTATTTCCACTAGATTGATATTTTTTTTATAATTTTTGTTGTATGCAAACCTATGTTCTAGAATGAGTGGTAAAATCCAAGGAATATCAAAAATGGTTGATCAAATTTCCTTTATAGTCTTTCCAAAGATATAAATGACCATTAAAACTTTTTTGGTTTCAAGAGAATAATTAATTACAATTGAATGTTCATGATTATACCTTATAAAGGGATTCTTTAGTTGTGAGGGAAGGACACTAAATTTTGGCTTGGGCTGGATAATACATTTAGACACAAGTTGATATTTTGAATCCAACTAAGTTTCATTTTCCAAATTTCTCAACAAAATTGGTTCCTTTTGAATATAAGATTCAACCAAAAAATTGGAAAGATTAGTGTTCTTAATGGATATGGTCTCAATGTTTTTGATTTCTATCTATGGTTCAATGGTTGGTGTTTTTGAAAATTCATCAATGGAGATATACTTAGGAGACGCAATCCATGATGTCAAATTGTCCTCTTTTGAATCCAGAAATTCAATTTCCTCAGGATTTAAAGAACCTTCAACAATCCCTTGATACTCTTAATATATCTCAAATCTAATGGTTTTCACTTCAGTAAATTCATGAGATGTTTGTGGAAAACTAGACACTTCACATAAGGTTATGGAAGGGACAGTTTGTGTAGGGATGGGTTCCTCACAATTTTTAATACTTTTTAGTTCTAAACTCAATGATGAAACCTCAAAATTCATTATCTCCGTTTTTTGGCACAGTTATTCAAGTAATGGTTGTGGATCATGATGGGTAAGGGGTTGAGAAATATGATCTATTTCAGGTAGATAATTAAGTTATTGGAATTGCACAGGAGGGTGTTCATATTGGCTTTGTGGTGATTGAAACTCATCATATGTTAGTTTTTTTTGTGGATCATAGGGGTAAAATAAATTTGGTTCATTAGGTTGTTGATGACCCCACATGTAGAAATTATGATGGTCATTGTACATCGCACATGAGTTTGGGTGATCAAAGTTGGAATAGGTTTCCCATGTTTGGACATGTTCAAAATTGATTTCCATAAGAGTGAGGGAGTGAGAACAGATAAGAGGGATGAAAAAAAGAATTATAATGTCTAAGATAACTTACATAGGTCCCCATAAATGGCGCCAAAATTTGATTCTCACTCAAATTTACCCATGAGATGAAGGTAAAATGGTCCTTGTAGTTTAGCTGGGTTTATCGAATCCTCAGAGACATAAGAAGAATCATATAGACACGTACATTATATGGAATGTTTTCATATATGAAGTGGCCAACATGGTTTGATTTTAGCTGAGTTTAGTGGATATCTAACAGATTTATGTGATTACAATTTAAAATAATGAGTTGATCCTAGGTTATCGCTCGGGGTGGATTTAACGTATTTTCTTTTCAAAAATTTCAATTTCTTATATTTTAGATGGTATCATTTAAGAAGATAAAACAACATCATCACTTACTGGTTCAATACCTACACCCTTTAATACTAATCACCTATACACTTGAAGGATCAATGTTCTGATCACTTCAAGGTGAAGGTTATTATTAGCACATGCTGTGTGTGGCCTTAAATTCAACAAGGACGAAGGAGTTTAAAAATCATCAAATAAAAATCTCAATTTAAGAAGTGATTACACATTATTGGGGTGATAAATAACATCAAATCCATCCCCTTGATACTCCCTTGGATAAACCCATAAGTGGGATATCCCTCCATTGATTCTATGGTTTCAATGGAAGCAGAATGTAGACTCATGAGGGTGGACATTGAGAAGTAAAGAAAACAACAAAAATTAAATGTTCACTCCACCGTTTTTTGAATAATTTCACAATATTTGGTGTGAATAAATTCACACCTTGAGGAAATGGTATCAAAGTGAGATGTATAACAAAATAATAAAAGGATAAGAAGAACTTTTATTAAGAAACTAAAGTGAATTGAACAACTTACAAGTGAAAGACAAATTTGAGACAACAAAATCACAGCATAACATTACAATTGAACCAAGAACCAATGATTTTTCAATACTCCAACACTACATAATTAAATAGGAATTTTTGAGCCCTTGGGTCGAGCCTCTAACAGTCCATGTCTCCTCAATTAATTGTGGTAGGCCATAGGTGGGTGGAAAGTAAGGGAGAGTTGATTTTTCCACCCTTGAACCGAGGTGGAAGCCAGATTTCCTTCACCGAACAGACGAGCTTGGAAAACCTTCTAGATGGCCGAGTAATAGTGGACCATATAAAATGAAAATGGAGCTCCGAATGTCTTCTAGAATCCCGTAAGAGTTGGACCAATTTGGAGTTGTGGATTCTGAGATATGATTATATTAGTAGGCTGTTTTTGTGGGCTGCATAATCTGGCCCATAATTTTATCTCTACTTTGGGCCGCCTAAATGGACACCATGGAGGCCGAATTAGAATTGTATCAATAAGAGTGATTTGTTCCTATACATGTCTTATAGAACACCACGAAATTTGGGATTAATTAGGCCTTTATGTTGCGCCCGACAGTCTCATCAGTGGGCTGGTGTCCAATCTGCCTTCTCCAGAATTGCTTCCTTTCATTTCCAAATATCTCTATCATCCTCCATGAATTATACATTGATCCCTGAGTAAAACATGTTCATATTTAAGTGTAGATAAATCTCCAAAAATATCAAATTTAAATATGAATAATTATATTCCTTAAAATTAGATTAATCATTGTGTACTTTAAATGATGTTCAAAAATGTACCACATAATAGTGTATTTTAAGAAGGTATTACAATCATAATGTGAAATGATGTTCAAAGTGTAAAATGCACTAAAATGGTGTTTATTAATAATAAAGAACATGCATATTATATATATTAACAATGAATAATAGCCTCATTTAGTGGCTAATCATAGTTCTAACAATGCATTTGAGGGTGGTTTATGTATCTGATGGGTCTTCAGGATGAGTGGTGGTTGTGGTATTCCAGGTTTCTTCAAGTTGATTTGTGATGCATAGTCACCAATGTCATCAAAAAGAGTTGGGATGTGGTGTCCCAAGTTATTTATGATGATATTTTCTGTTATGTGATGTGTTGTGAGGCCCATGATTATGGGGGGATGTGTAGTGAGGCCAATGTGTGTGAAGGAAGGTTCTGTTTTGAGGCTTATATTTGTGTGACTGGGATGTGTTGTGAGTCTCAGGTGAGTGTGAGTGGGATTCGATGTGTTATATTTGGATGTGGTGGGAGCACTAAGAAATTTTTTGTTCGGGTGTCTGAGTGGATAATCATTGGGAATGTGGTGTGGGGTACCCTATAATTGACATGAATTAAATTATATTATATTACATAACAAGGATTAGTTGGCGATTGTTCCATTGTGAGGTTGGGTTGGTTAGTATTACTATATATATGTTTTTTGGTTCTACAATTTTAGCACAGGTTCATTAGTATGCTTCAGTCACATGTGCATGAGAGGCCTGAGTTTTTACTATTAAGTATAATTGTATGACCAACCTACATAAATAAATCTATTTTCAGGTTTCTAAGAGGATTTTGTGGACCGTACTAGACCTTACTAGCTTGGATCCATGATATCTGTTATGCCTCTATTATAGCTTTACTTTTGTGTATTTACTTTTTAGAATTTTATTTGTATCCATTTTATTTATACATTAATGTGGGATGGTTTGGGATTCTCTTTCATATTATTTCTTGGAGTTTTTTGTGGAAGATTATTAATATATCCATATCCTATCTATATTATAAAAAGTAATGCCTCCCATATTGTGAGATGTGTACACCATTGTAAATAGTCTCCAACCTAGGGCCTACAGGAGGATGGACTCGGGGGGTCATTATCTCCCTTTCTCCATTGCTTGCCCCGAAGGGGTATCATTGGAGAGAGGGGGTCATGACATACATGATGGGTATTCCCAATCCCCATGGGAAGATGACTAGCACTGGGGAATCAAACAAGAACCAGAGGAAGTAATTTACTACCATCCTAAATTATACAACATCAAATACATATTCATAGCCAAGAGAATTACAATAAGAGAAAACATGAAAAATATATTCTATAAAAAAAATAATTCAAGTTAAACAATAAAACTAAAGTATTTTAAACAACCAAATTTCTGAGTCCAATAGCGAAAGATAAAAACATCGGAACTAATTCCTCATTGTGATAGCATCTGTAGACTCCCACCGTCGCCCCACTGGCTACCAAAACACTACTAATAAAATCATATATGCCTCACAATGTAACCTTTAATTACCCAATAGAAAAAGACATAACAGGGTCTCCACACAACATAAGGGGTGCATGGGGTGTGATCTAAACAGAATTAGTTTGATCCCACCCATGTGTTCCATAACAATTTTTAATATATGAATCTCTCCAGGTCAATTATAATGAAGACAATCCATGATAATATTGTTTAAAAATTTATATCAATCTCTTGGTAAAAATTTCATTCCCATCAATAGTTTAAAATAATATAGGTAAAATAGGATGAAATAATATCACATATATCAAGGATGAAACCACATGAAAGTTGTATAATGATAATAGAATATGTAACAACATTCCATGGATCACTGCAGGTCAATAATGGTAGAGCACACATACCCTAAAATGAACAATCTCACATATCATGTCTCTAGTCATATGGATCGAATACAGAGAGCAGAGACACACCAAAATAATTGAGCCTCCCTATAATATGAATCATGTCATAGAAACATAAATATTAAGGAGTATTGGAACACCGCATGAGTGAACTCATAAAACTTATTAATGGATGAGTCCTATTATGACACCTTCAAACGTAATTATCTATGTCTTATCATGTGCAATATTTTCTAACCCATTACATAAAAGTTATTCATTGAAAACCCTTTAATTATTTCATTTCAATGTTCACTGAATAAACACATTTCATTTTCCAAAATAAATGGGAGAATGCATTTTGTACCAAAAATGATTTTATAGACAAAAAAACAATAATCCATTCAAATATATTTTTAAAATGTATTATAAAACCATAGAATTGAAGGATCATACAATATACAATAGAGAAGAAACCATATTTATCAAACCCAGATCACACACACCTACAATGGTATTACCCAACACAAAAAGTAACACAAAGATAACCACAAATCCCTTGGAAATGATTCTCAATTCCTACAATAAAAATAATATGAAAAATTGTATATTGGGATGATATAACAAAACTAACCTCAATGAAACCACATGAAGACCCATTACTAACATGAGGAGCATCCTCTAATAGAATAGAATGTAATGGATCTATAAATGATTAATAAGAACATCATCATTTGATCAATGGATCTGAAAATTGATCATAATGTTGCTTCTGAGACAAAAGGCAATGAATAAATAGGTAGGCCACTGATAAAAAATAAGTGATGCGACCAATATAGAGATCGAATACTAAATGGAATTATTTGAAATGAGTAGAGACACCAATAACTTCCATTAATATCCTTATTGTTTGATCCATGGTAGAACAAGAGATAATGAGGTATCTTTTTATGTGTGTATAAAATAAAAATATAGATGTTTTGATATTTACAAGACCGGAATCAATGATTCGCAATGTGAATTCCAAAAGTTTTATATAGATTGAAAAGGTGTCTCCTGGGAATTATAACACTAATATTACTTTTAATGATGTGTACTAGTTTCATAGCTTGGAAAATTTATATTTATATAAATATTTCAGGAAATTTTCGGAGAAACAAATGTGTATCATTCAACTAACTCAATATGTGACTATCTCTAAAAGGTAGTATGTAGTCCATGTTAGAAAGATGATTCCTAAAAACACTAAAAATATCTACGAACTAATATACACACTATTATACAATAATAATGGCATACCATTAAATCTATGAAGTTACAATAGCTATTTTATTCATGTAACTAATCAGAATGACCAGAAAATCAATGTCCATATATGATCACCAAAACATAGTCTTCAGAATAACCTTATCCTAACCACTAAAGTCAATATATCTAGAACACTAATAAATTTTAAAACAGAAAATAGATCCCTTTAGTTAATGGAATAGATCATTAATCCTTTTATGTGGGAAATATTTCATAGTTACCACCAAATTTGTTCTCAGTTAATCTACAGACAACCTCAGACATCCATATTCCTTTATAATAAAAAATATACACTTGGTCCAATGAAAAAAGTTGGCATCAAAGCACCAATTTAAAGGCTGGACTCACATATCTCTATGAGAATCATATGATAGGTATAAATCCAAACTTGTGATTCACCCAGTTATAGATCCATAAAAAATATGATTTCTCAAAGTGTTGTGAGGTTCTAAAAAATCACTACAAAATAAATCATGAAAATCTTCAAAAACTATGGTAATATATTCCACTTTATCATCCTTCCAAAACTCTTCCAACATATATATAATTTTATCCACTCACGTAACACATATATAATAACTCATATCCCCTATAAATACTACCTTATGGCATAACAAATTATTAAATAAAACATCCCTATGGAAATATTAAATAATTACATTCACAAAATATAGATAATATACACTATGAATGGAATCATATGAATATAACAGAGGAAATATGGTAGAGCCCACTGAACAATAGATCATCATTATAAATCTAAATATGATGCACACATTAAAAAATAATTATATAGTTTGACTGGCCTAAAATACACCAAGTTCACTATAATCCTCTCAACCTATTTTCCAAAAGATTGGAATATAATAATGTTAATAATGGTTTTCAAAGATACATAATCAAAAGAAAATTAGGAACCACTATTGATGATGAAGTGATCATACCCAAAATAACCTTTGACCACACTAATATTATAACCCCCATTGCAAATATCTTCCCATTCCCAAGTCATTTATCTCATTAATGATGCTCTATGAGTCCATCCATAGGTATAGATCCCAATAAATTTGAAGAAACACAATTATGAATATTATGATATCCATATACCCTAGGATAATAAAAACATGCTACTATGTCAATTGAAAAAACATTGGTAGCCCCTAATACAGATACAAACTCAAAGGACAATATTATTCTATTAAAAAGTGGCCTACCCACCCATCAAAAAGTGTCCTCCATGAACTTTTAGAATATGATAATAATGGCGACCATAACCCCCATAGACATTACATGAGAACAAGAGGCCTTACAAGGATACTCATAAATTTCCATACCAAGAGTTGTATGGAAGTTGTTTTTGGGATAGTTCCCTTGCAGTGAAAACATCATCTTCCTAAACATATATTAACCACTACCAAATGTTCTTTTCACATATATTCCTTTTTAGAAACCCTCTCGGTAATCAACCCTAGAGAATAAATCATCTCAATGTCCTCAACATTCTACTACACCACCAAATATATTGATTTCAAAAAAATGAGATGACCCCATATATCATCATTAGGCATAATGATTCCACCCGATTACACACTCTAGAATCATCATATAAAAAGTTCTTATAATAATAATAAAATAGGTCATGGAACATGAGTTCAGGATCCCTCACAAACAAGCTCTCTTACAGAAGGGAGATCATCTCCTACATCTGTACAAACTTCATCATCCATAAAGATAACCCCAATCGGAGTAATCTATGAAATCCAACCCATGGTGAATTTTTCTCCTTCCCATCGCTAATATATGGTTTCCACAACTAATGATATTACCCCCACATCATATATACAACCAATGGCACCGAATACTCATCCCAATATAAAATTACAATGAATTTGATCTTTGGATAATATAACATGTTCTCCATATCCATATCATATTCACCCCCTTATAGTTTATCCTCATCTTATAAATAATATCACCTATATAACATTTCAATTATTCATCCTCCTTTATCAGGTTAATCCTTCAATAGTTTACCATTATTCATTGTTGAACCTCTACCTAGGGAGCTGCATTTGGATGATTTCTATTATTTGTCCATGACAAATAAATAATGAAATATAATTTCATTAGTGTTTAATTTTATCAAGTTTAATTTAATAAATTAATTTTAATCCATTAAAATCAAAATAATGTGGACATGAACAGAAATAATAATGATCTTTGTACCTTTCCAATGTCTCTAGCCATAAAAAGAGTTCTATGTCACATGGTTTCTTGGTAGGATAATAGAAATTTTGATTGATCATTGTAGTCCCTAAAATTATGGGTATTAGTTTGTTTCCATATCCAATATCACACACTAATATAAACGAGTAACATTACTCAACAAATCCATGAAATAATTTTAGTGTATAACTCCATAATCATTCATATCAGTCAGGATAACACATTGATAAGACTGTTTCACGACACCAAACCCTAAGGGTGACCCATCTATGCTATAAATTAATGAATATAGAAAATAAATCCCAAGTCTTGCTTCCAATTAGCTCTAGGATGAATCCGAGAAATGATAGTATAAATTATTCAATTAAAATATAAGGATTCCCCTAAATATAAAAAATAGTATTGGGATATAGGATATTAACTACTAAAAACACCATAAAATAAAAGAACTATAATTCATACATCACACAATGAATGAAAAATATCATAAAAATAAATCTCTCTATATAATTTACTAAAAGAATAATCTTGTCACAACCCATCCTCAGGACCTGTTCCATTACTACCGCAAGCCTACCTTCCATGAGCCAGGGGCTGGCGACTAGCACCAAAGGCGTAAATCCCGATAAAAAGTGAAGGAATTGCCTTTATAAAGTAAAAAAATACCACAGAGTACACAAGATGAAGTAAAAACTATGTAAAGTGAATAAAAAAGTAAGTGCTGGAAGTAAATGGGCTGGAATACAAACCCATGTGAAAGTAAAGTACAACTTAAAAAGAGAGTACAACAGCAAAAAAGTAATGCAGCAACACCAAGACTTCCTCTCGAAAACCCTACCTGAAGGGTGGGTACAGATAGTCTCCTCCACTCCTCGTCTCCTGCCGTCCGCTCCGTGTACATCTCGTCCAGTGATCCACCTCCAGGTACCATCCAGCTCCCCGAGATCCTACCTCGATCTGCGTTGTCCGTCGTCTGCATCTAACACAAAGTAGTGTGGGCATAGCATGTGAAGGGGTGAGTATACGCTACTCAGTAGGGTCCCCGAGACCCCCGAAGGTCTCCCAGAATCCACGAAGGATAATCCACAATGGAAAGATAAAATCATGAAGTAACAATCAACTCTACTTAGGTATATGCCCATACATATACCTAAGTCGTCAATTCCTGTTCGGCTCTAACATCCGAGACCAAGTTCGATCAAGTCCACACAGAATTGCACAATCCAATTCACACAGGATAACACAACCCAATCCACATAGGTAAGCAATACAATCATATCGAAGATAATAATTGAAAGTCAAGACTCTGCTCACAGAGGTATACTTCTTCTTAAGACGATAGAGATGATAAGATGTAGCCACTGATTCATCTACGCTATCGGACCCACATAGGATACAAGACCATCTAAGCTGTTGGACCCACAAAGGATACAAGACCAGATACTCTGCCGGACCCACGTAGAATACAATTACAGAGTAAAATACTTTCGAAACCACGTAGGATAGAAGAACACTAGTCATTGTCGTCAAAACCACAGAGGATTCCAGTACGGTCGTCGTCTCTTTCGAACCCACAGAGGATCCCAGTACAATGGTCATCGTCGTCGCAGTCGCAGCCAGCTCTAGGGTCCCCACACACAGAATGCTCAATTCTAGGAGGGTTTTCTCCATGATCTAAGAAGGGTCAATACAAAAACTAACATGAATTCTGGAGTTGATGTATCCCAAAGTTATGTCTCATCGAAAGGAACTCATCGCTATAGACGGCGCATCAATCGGACGCCCAGTCTGAGAGTTATTGGCTTTTTTGTCCCAGGGGCCCAGTTGGTTTTTAAGTCAAAACCAACCTGACCATACTCCAACTGCATCCAAACCTTGAGTGGAGAAAGCCAAAAGAACCTTCTCATTAAGAGGAATCCAACAAGGTCGGCGACACGTCAATCGGACGTCTGAAGCTCATGTTATAAGCGTTTCTGCTCCGAGGGCCCTGTTGGTTTCGTGTTCGAACCAACCCGGTCATACCCAAAGTTCTCTGAAACCTTGTGTTTAATATACTGAAACCACCGACTCGATCCAAGGATTTCTACTCAACTTATGGTGCATCGATTAGAGGTTCGTAGCCCATGTTATGGGCGTTTGAATGGATCTGTCCGAAAACAGGGGGTTTGGGCCCAGTCCGACCCGAACCAATACTCTTGGGGCGACTCGACCGAGGTCCGGGTCCAGCCTGGTTGGGCGCGTCCCGGCCTGGCAGGCACGGACCAGCCTGGCAGGTGCGGCCCGGCCTGGCGCGGTGTTCGGGCCCGGCGCGGGCGGCCCGACCTTATGTGGGCGGCCCGACCCTGTGCGGCCGGTCCGGCCTGGGCGGCTCGGTGCTGGGCGAGCGGGGCGGCTCGATGCTGGCCGAGAGGACGCGGAAAGGGGGAGCGCGCTGCCCCCCTTGTTTGAAATGGTGGCCCCAAGTGGGGGCCCGCCCCTTTCCCAGCCATTGGGGGTTACAAACCCACAACCTTCATGATTCTGACCGGTGAGCCGCCGCGGATCTTGCCTTCCCTTGTGCCGGCGACTGGATTTCCGGCCGCCCTTCCCTGAACCGCTGCGGCCTTTGTCCGACAGGCACGGTGCGACGACGCCATGCCCCTCTGCAGCGTGTTATTCCCGGTTCCCACACGGTGCTATTGCACCGCGCCGCCTCCATTCCATGCCACAAAATATTCAATAAAAAAGGGAGGAGGTTCGGCCATGTTCGTGCTATCCATCCTCATCCGTTATTTTGACAACATGCGCCTTAATTATTTAACCACCAAATTCGTTAAATAATACCCCAACAAATAATAACCCCTAACTCGAAGTGATTCATGAAAACTTGTGTCATGTTAGATGGCGTCTCGGGGTGAGGCTTTGTAAATGTCGTCAGTGTATATCCGAAATAAGGGTTTATGGCTCACACCCGATACAGAGAGGAGAAGAACGGCACGATGATCTCTCCTCGTGGTGACAGCTATCTTCCTCGAAGTCTCGACGTTCTTCGCGATGAAGATGAATTTTTCAGGAAAACCCCCAAGAGTTCTCTCCTCAATTCGACACACAACAACCAACCGAAATAAAAAAGGTTCATCTTTATTTTATTAACTCATTCCATGAATTCAAAAAAATACAAAATACAAAATCTTATTCACTTAATTCAATTAAGTGAATTGGCATACGATTTATGAGGGTGAGAGGGTGTTTAATGGGGAGTTAGGGAATTTAAAAAGGTGGAGGCTCATGTGGGTCACACCCCAACTCCCTAACATTGATGTTAAACCACAAATTAGAGAGTAATTAAGTTGTGACACAATATAATATCACTTAACACTTAAACCACCAAGTAAAGAAATAAAAATAAAATTGTAAAACAATTATATTTTTATTCCACACTTTTTTTAACATCTTTTCCCGAGAAAACACACCTTCGGAAAAGGTGTTCCTATGAAATTACTGGCGCTGTGGTTTCATCAGTGCCCTTGGATTTCAATTCCGATCATCGGTTCAAAAGTTAGGAAAACCCACTTGTTCGTTCACTGAACGTACCAGAGCTAAACTTCGGAAATTGATTCCGGGCACACTGGGCCTCGGAATCAGGTGCCGTCAAAAACTGTGCACTCATAAAATCCAAAAAAATTTAAGAAAAAATTTTCCATGAAATTTAATGGTCTTTATGTTACTCCCACATCAGTGCTTTGCGTCCCTATAAAGATACATCACAAACTAGGGAAACAAATGAGGGTACTGAGCATTCATCTGAGCCTCCTTCCCCCAAGTGATCTCTTAGAGGTTCCCGTTTTTCCACCAGATGCGCACTAGAGGAATCGACTGCCCATGTAGGACCCGCTCTTGTCTATCCACGATCTCCACTAGGACCTCCACAAAATTTTTCCCTGTCATCAATTTCTAGCTCCCCATGGTCGATGATATGCGTCAGGTCATGCATGTTTCTCCTCAGCAGAGATACGTGGAAGACGTCGTGCACCTGGTGCAATTGAGGTGGTAGAGACATGAGATAAGCCCCTGCGCCTAACCTATTGAGAACCTGGAATGGTCCTATGAAGCGCAGAGGTAACATGCCGCCCCGGAAAAATCTCCGTAATCCACATCTAGGTGAGACCCGCATGAAAACGTGGTCACCATCATCGAACTCTAGTGGTCTCCGCCTCCTGTAAATATAATAATTCTGTCGGCTCTGAGCTGTTCTCATCCGATACTGGATGACCTGGTCCTTCTCTGTTGTGGCCTGGACCATCTCTGGTCCTACAAGTGCTGACTCCCCAGGGTCTTTCCAGCACATAGGTGATCTCCAAGGTCAGACGTACAATGATTCGTATGGTGCCATCCTGATGGTGGAGTGGTAGAGGTTGTTGTATGTAAACTCCACCAATGGTATGTGGTCCTAAATACTGTGACCAATGTCGAGGAAACATGCACGAAGCATGTCCTCGAGAGTCTGAATAGTCCTCTCCGTCTGACCATCTGTCTGAGGGTGAAAGGCGGTGCTCAGACGTAGCTGCGTCCCGAATGCCTCCTACAACCCCTTCCAAAATCGGGATGTAAAATGAGCATCTCAATCGGAGATGATAGATGATGGAACACCATGAATCCATAAGATCTTCTTAATGTAGAGACGTCTCATGATCTTCACTAAGCCCTGCTCTCTAATAGGTAAGAAGTGAGCCGACTTGGTGAGTCGGTCTACAATCACCACAATGGAGTCGTGTCCTCTGTAAGTATGTTGAAGTCCAGTAACAAAATCCATATATATCCCATCCCACTTCCACTTCGGGACCTCTAATGGTTGTACCAAGCCTGCTCATACCTGGTTCTACGCCTTCACCTACTAGTAGGTGAGACATCGAGAAATGAACTCTACCGCAACCTTCTTCATACCCGGCCTCCAGTGCTATCGCTTGAGATCCTGGTATATCTTCGCTACCCCTGGATGTACCACTAAAGGGGAAGTGTGAAACTCTCTCATCACCTCCTCCTGTAAAGCAGATGGTACCATGGTACATCCTCTGAAATGGACGGCGTGCTCTCCTCCTACAGGGAATCCATAATGTGCTTGTTCTGTGGAAATCTACGCATGCCACATCTCACAGTCAACGTCCCCACGTTGTGCCTCTCTGACCCACTGAAGAAGTGGAGGTGTGACTGTGAGTGACTGAAAAAAGGTTGCTCTATCTCTATCCATGAAGGATATCTACAAAGCGGCTAGCTGGTCTGTCACCTCTCCAAGTAGCTGAATGCACGTCCTCCTACTGAGAGAATCGGCTACTATGTTCCCCTTTACAAGAGTATAGACTATCTCAAAGTCATATTCCGGGAGGAACTCAAGTCATCGTCGCTATCTCAGGTTCAGGTCCTTCTGTGAGAAGATGTACCTGAGACTCTGGTGGTCAAAATAGACTGTAAAGCAATCTCCCATCAGAGAGTGCCACCACATCTTCAGAGCGATGACCACTGCTACTAATTCTAGATCAAGGGTAGTGTAGATCTTATCATGCTGCCTCAAAAGTCATGATACATAGGCGATCACTGCCTACTCTTGCATCTGGACACCCCCGAGCCCGATCCCTGGTGCATCGCTGTAGACTATGTACCCTACTCCCTCCTCTGGTAGCCTCAAGATGTGATCATTGGTCAATCAGTGTCTCAACTCTTGGAAGCTCTCCTGAAATCTATCTGACCACATGAAGTGTTTCCCCTTCTTCGTCAAAGCTGAAACTGGTGCTACAACTCTGGAGAAGTCTGGTACAAATCTTCGGAAGTACCCAGCCAGACCTAAGATACTCTGCACCACCGTCACGCTCCTGGGTGGCTCCCAAGTTAGCACTTTCTCATTCTTCACAGGATCCACAGCAACTCCCGCCTCAGAGATGACGTATCCTATGAATTGGACCTCACGTATCTAGAACTGACACTTCGAGAGCTTACCATAATGTTGGTGATCTCAGAGTGTGTCCAGTACAACCCGTAAGTGGTAGGTGTGCTCGTCCCCAGTGGTCGAGTATATCAATATGTCGTTGATGAAGACCACGAAAAATCGATTGAGTTAAGGCTGGAAGATTCTATTCATGAGACTCATTAAGATTGATGGAGAATTGGTTACACCTAAAGGCATAACCAAAAACTCATAGTGTCCATTCCGACACCTGAAATCTGTCTTCTTCACATCCTTGTCTCGAACTCCGAGTTGATGATATCCAGACCTGAAGTCTATCTTCGAGAACCATTGTGATCCCTTAAGCTGATCGAAGAGGTCATCAATCCTCGGTAGTGGATAATTGTTCTTCACAGTCACCTGGTTCAGGTGACGTTAATAAAAACATAGTCGTATGCACCTATCCGCCTTCTTGGCGAACAATATCGGGGAAGCCTAGGGTTAAACACTGGGTCGGATGAATCCCTTTCCCTGCAAGTCCTCCAACTGTACCCGTAGCTCTCGAAGCTCATCGGGAGCCATCCGATATGCTGGAGTAGATATTGGGGTTTTCTCGGGGTACAGGTCAATATAGAAGCTTACCACTCTGCGAGGAGGTAGTCCTTGAACATCGTCAGGGAAAACGTTCGTATACTGATCCACCACTATAGGAAAACTCGGACTCCGCACGTCAACTACTCCTAGGATGAGGCTAGCCAACTGATGAGTGACCGGCTATCCTCTCCTTTGCGTGAGTCCATCCTGCGCTGCAAAAGGCTCCCTGCTCGCCGGTGAAGGTGAACATTCTCCCATCGGTGCGGACACACCACACCTTGCGCCTAAAATAGTCAATATGACCTTGGACCGTAGATAACCAATCCATGCCCAAGATGACGTCGTAAGGCCTCGACACTGCTAAAAGAATATCCCAACCGAAGAACTCACCTCCTAGAGTAAGCTCACACTGCTGGCACCAGTGCGTAATCGTTGAGCCTTCTCCCGTAGGAGTCTCTAGCTGTAAGGATCGAGCCAATGGCTCCGTCGGAATCTCGGAGCTCAGAAAAAGGGCAGAAACAATGAAAGAATGACTCGCCCCTGTGTCTATAAGAACTAAAGAAAGGGTGGAGTAGACACAGATAGTACCACGAATCATCTCTGGTGATCCGTGGTCATTAGCATCTGCTGCCTGAAGCTCAGCCTGCCTCTGCCCGCCAGCCCCCGGTGGTTGGGGTGGACCTCCTGGTGGTGGTGGTGGTAGAGCCTCAAAGCGTCGCCCACCACTTGCTGCTCAGCCAGCTCCTCTGCCTCATCTGCCTGATGCTTGCAGACCATCACATTCAAACCTCTACATCTACCTGGGTGGTCTCTCAACCATCTACTGGTCCTCTGCACGGTAGTTCGGGCAGTCACGAGCCAAGTGGCCCTGCCTGCCGCATGCATAGCACTGTCTTCTCCTCGTAAGACTGGCTCTGCGCCGTGTGCCCCGCACCTCTAAGATATTGTCCTGAGTTCATCCACCTGATGGTCTGGTCCTTTTAGACCCATGTGACATTTATCGACTGCCAGCTGTAGAAGACTCAGCTACATGCCGCCCTGCGGTAGGTCTCGCGGTTGGTGTATGCTCAATAAGAAAGCTCTCTACAAGAAGGGCTCGCTCCAGTACTCCTTCCTGCATCAGAATGATGAGGGAGATCATCGATGCCCTGATCTCATGCCTCAGTCCTTGCTCGAAGGTCCATGCCCGGAAGAATGGGTCTCGTACACTGTCTGTGGAATAGCGCGAGAGATCGGTAAATCTCGCCGAGTACTGGGCTACCGTCATACTGCCCTGCCACCGATGTAGTAGCTCCTGAATGCGCACCACACGGAGGGTGGCTGGGATGAACTCCAAGCGAATGAGGCTCTCGAAGTCTGACCAAAGGAGAGATACCTCGTCGTGCACCTGGAGCATCAGGCTCCACCATCTCCCTGCTATTACGTGCAAGAGACTCGTTGCAAAGATCACCATGAGGTCAGCTCGTGTCCCTAGTAACCTGAAAACTCATAAAACAGCCTCCATCCAATCCTCGGCTACCTGAGGATCTGTCTCCCCGGGGAACCTGGGCGGTTTCTGATGCTAATACTCGTGCAGTGCACTAAGGCGACGTGCACTCTCAACGGCTAGGGCTGGTGGCATCGATAGATCGGGAGGTAGACATACCGCCGGTGCCTCCACTATATTAGGGCCCGGCACCGAGGCCTCGTCACTCGGTGGGCTGTCGTCTAGCACAAATCTCGGAACCCTATCTAGTTTCCATCATGGGGCCATCCTGAAAAGAAACAGGTGTGCCACTGTCAATAGAGTATACCTAGTGAACTGACACAAATTAATCACAAAGAACACTTTTGAAATACACATGCAATCAATGTTTTCGTGCACTTAGTCGGAAATCAGAAGTCAGGGTCCTGGTGTATGGATACGTCGGACGTCACACCAACAATAGACTCCCTGGACTAATAACCACACTCTATACCCTTAACATTACTGCTTCACATAGAAGATGATCAGAGTCCTGAGTTCTTCTGTAGAACCAAACTCCTCTGATACCAATTTGTCATGACCCGTCCTTGGGACCCATGCCGTGACTACCCAAAGCCTAACTTCCATAGGCCAGGGGTGGGAGACTAGCACCAAAGGCATAAATACCGATAAAAAGGGAAAGCATTGCCTTTATAAAGTAAAAAAACACCATAGAGTACACAGTCTGAAGTAAACACTATGTAAACTGAATAAAAAAGTAAGTGCTAGAAGTAAATGGGCCAGAATACAAACCCAACTGAAAGAAAAGTACAATTGAAAAGAGAGTACAGAATCAGAAAAGTAAAGCAGCAACACCGAGCCGTCCTCTAGAAATCACACCTGAAGGATGGGTACAGATAGTCTCCTTCGCTCCTCGGCTCCAGCCGTCCGCTCCGTGTACGTCTCGTCCAGTGATCCACCTCCAGGTACCGTCCAGCTCTACGAGCTCCTACCTCAATCATTGTTGTCCGTCATCTGTATCCAACACAACATAGTGTGGGCATAGTCCGTGTAGGGGTGAGTATACGCTACTCAGTAGGGACCTCGAGACCCCCGAAGGTCTCCTAGAATCCACGAAGGATAATCGAGAAATGAATGATACAATCATGATGTAACAACCAACTCTACTTAGGTTTATGCCCATACATATACCTAAGTCATCAATTCCAGTTGGGCTCCAACATCCGAGCCGAAGTTCGATCATGTCCACACAGGATAGCACAATCCAATCCACAAAGGATAACACAACCCAATCCACAAGGGAAATTAAGAAAATCATATCGAAGATAATGATTGAATGTCAAGACTCAGCTCACATAGGTATACATCTTCATAAGAAGATAGAGATGATCAGATGTAGCCACTGATTCATCTAAGCTATCACACCCACAAAGGATACAAGACCAGCTACTATGCCGGACCCACTTAGGATACAAGTACAGAGTAAAATACTGCCAGACCCACGTAGGATACAAGAATATTAGTCATCGCTGTCGAACCCACGGAGGATTCTAGTATGGTTTTCATCGCTACCGAACCCATAGAGGATCCCATCACAGTCTTCATCGTCGTCGTAGTCGCAACTAGCTATTGGGTTCCCGCACACATCATGCTCGATTCCGGGAGGGTCTGCTCCACGAGCCAAGAGGTTTCGATACATAAACTGACATGAAGTCAGGAGTTGATGTATCCCAAAGTTCTGTCTCATCAAAAGGAACTCATCGCGACAAATGGCGCGTCAATCGGACGCCCGGTCTGAGAGTTATTGGCTATTTCACCCTAGGGGCCCGGTTAGTTTTTAGGTCAAAACCATCCATACCGTACTACAACTGTGTCCAAACCATGAACAGAGTAAGTCAAAAGAACCATCTCACTAAGAGGAATCCTACAAAGTCAACGACACGTCAATCAGATGTCTAGAGCTCATGTTATAAGCGTTTCCACTCAGAGGGCCCGGTTGGTTTCGTGTTCGACCCAACCCGGCCATACCCAAAGTTCTCCAAAACATTGAGTGTAATATACCAAAATGACTGTCTCGATCCAAGGATCGCTACGCAACTAAAGGTTAATCGGTCAAAGGTCCGTAACCCATGTTATTAGTATTTGAACAGATCTGTCTAAAAAAAGGGGGTTTGGGTACAGTTCGACCCAGCCCAATACCCCTGGGTCGACCCAACTCGGGTCCGGGTCTAGCCCGGTTGGGCGCGGCCCGACCCAGCCCATCCAGTGCAGCCCGGACCAGGACGGGGGTCTGGTCCGGCGCGGGCGTCCCGGACCGGCCCGGTGCGGCCGGTCCAGCCTGGGCGGCTCGGAGCCGGCCGAGCGGACGTAGAAAGGGGGTCCGCACTGCCCCCCTTGTTTGAAACGACGGCCCACACGTGGGGCACCGCCCCTTTTCCAGAAGCCTGGGGTTACAAACCCCCGGCCCTCCCGATTCCGGCCGGCAATGTTGGCCAGTCGGTGAGCCACCGCGGGACCCCTCGCGGGTCCCGCCATCCCTTGCACCAGCGGCTAGATTTCCAGCCTCCCTTCCTTGCACCAACACAGCCTTAGGTCGTGGCCTTTGTCCGACCGGCACTGCACGACGATGCCACGCCCCTCCGCCACGTGTTATTCCTCGTTCTCGCACCGTTTCTGTACACCGCGCCGCCTCCGTTCCAAGCCAGAAAATATTCAACAACAAAAAAGGGGAGGAGGTTCGGGCATGTTCGTGCGGTCCTACCTCCTCCGTTATTTTGATAACATGCAGTATAATTATTTAACAAAAAAATTCATTAAATAATAACTGAACGCATAAAAAACCCTACCTTGAAGTTATTTGCGGAATCTTGTGTCGTGGAAGACAGCATCACGGGGTAAGGCTCCATAAACGTCGTCTGTGTAAGTCTGAAGAAAGGTTTCCGTGTCACACCAGCTGCGAAGAGGGGAAGAACGGCATGTCGATCACTCCTCACGGTGGCAGCGTTCTTCGTGGAAGTCTCGGCTTTCTTCGCGAAGAAGATGATGTTATTTAGGAAAACCCCCAAGAGTTCTCTCCTCAATTCCACACACAACAACAAGCCCAAATAAAATAAGGTTTATCCTTTTTTTTATTAACTCATTCCATGAATTCAAAAAAATATAAAATTCAAACTCTTATTCACTTAATTCAATTAAGTGAATTGGAAGGCAAGTAATGAGGGTGAGAGGGTGTTTAATGGGGAGTTAGGGAATTTGAAAAGGTGGGGGCTCATGTGGGCCCCACCCCAACTCCCTCATATGGATGTTAAACCACAAAGTAGAGAGGAATTAAGTTGTGACACAACTTAATTTCACTTAACACTTAAACCACCATGTAATGAAATAAAAATAAAATTTTAAAACAATTATATTTTTATTCCTCACTATTTTTTAACATCTCCTCTCAAGCAAACACACCTTCTGAAAAGGTATTCCTAAGAAATTATCGGCGTTGTGGTTTCATCGGTGCCCTCAGATTTCAATTCCGAGAACCAGATCAAAAGTTAGGAAAACCCGGTCGTTTGTTCACTGAACGTACCCGAGCTAAACTTCAGAAATTGATTCCAGGCACACCGGGCCTCGGAATCAGGTGCCGTCAAAAACTGCGCACTCGTAAAATACCAAAGAAATTAAGAAAAAAATTTCCATGAATTTTATGGTTCTTTACAATTCTATAGTTGAAACTCGAAAATAAATGCAATGTGAAATATATCAATGTCCATTCTGGTCACAAATTTCCTCATATAAACATATAATGGATTATATATATAGTTTGAGGAAAACATGTATACTTAGTTGAAACTTACCATTGGTATTTCGTTCATATATGAAAGTACAATACCAATACAATATTTAGAAAAAAATTGATTCAACAATAACATTATTAGGTCATCAATACATTCCCAACCCCATTATGAAAATATCACCAAATATTGAATCCATGTATAAAAAAATCATTTAGATTTTATATGGAAGTCAAACTATATCTAGTTAACCACTAATTTCAAACTCTAACTCCCTAATATAAAACATCATTCCTTATCATGCCTTTCATGTTATCACATCAAATATACATCCATATCTAATATTAGTTGAGACACACACATACCAACCCCAAATTCTTATAGGATCCAACATTTCATTATGGCCTCAATTACATCATGAAAATAAAAAAGGAAACTATTATATCATCATCCCAATTATTACACAACAACTTATCCATGAGTAGCGGGATATCATAAATTTGGAAGAAATTAACCCCATTCTCTCCACCTAGAACAATTGACCCCCACAAAATATCATTTCATCACCATTACTAGTATTACACAATAATAAAAATCATCATCCCATCAACTATATTAAGGGAGAGGAAGAGTGGGTTGAGAGATAACTATTTTACCCCCATCTTGGATAGTGAGGAAAACACCTACATACAAAATACGGCTGGACGTGGGATGATTATCCCATTCTAATAGTGTGTCTAAATATATAACATGAAAATATAAGATAGGAAATCACACAAAAACACATAATATGGTTAACCACTGAACTAATCTTGCAGATCACACACCCCCAACACAATTTTTAATAAAATTCAATACATGCCACTACCACCACAAAAGAAGAACACTACAAAAACAATCAACATAAAAACCACATTTCACCCTCCCTTTTTCGGTTGTCAATTGTTATGATTCTAATTGTTTTAACTAACATATAGTTATCAAAATATTATTTTTTTGTATTTTTACAAAACAATATTACCATATCCTCTCATTAAATATCATTATTATTAATTAATTAATTAACATTAGAGAAACTAACTGAAAAAGACACTTAAAATCACATCTCACTCGTCCAAAAAACAAGCTTATCTCAAGAAAATTGTTCACCACAACAAAACCAGTACACGGTAACAACCATACATCATAACCACCTCTCAACAGTACACATAACCACTTATACCAACAAACCATATATTTAATAACCAATAAATTCCAAATAATATACTAATCACAATAGTCACAAGAATATTTCACAAAATATATCCACATAACAAAAAAGGAAAATGAATATTTTACACAGTCCATTTTAAAAAAAATTCTCCCACAAAAACTAAATTTTAATATTCATATAATGTGTGTCATGAAATTGTTTCATTAAATTGATTGAAATCCTCACACAATTCTATAATTTTAAATTAAACTAGTTCCTTAGAAATATATAACATCTTTATCATTTTATCCATGGTGATATAAAGAATTCAACATAAAAAAGTATTACAAAATCGCATCATCTACAACACAAATAAGCCACCAAAATCCATGGTTTTTATCTACGAAACAATCATGGATAATAAACAAATAAATATCACAATATAATTGAAAAAAGGATAACTACCATCCCCTTCAACTTTAGTTGTTTTCATTCAGATTTATAGATATATCTCTCATACTATCTACCTAATAGAATATAAATGTATCTTATTTCTATGTATTTAAATAATAGGATGAAGGATTGATGATCTCCTACATTCAACAAAGATTTATAATTCACTATAAAATGAGAGAAAACGATGAAAATAGATGAGAATAACCACATTGAAGTGAAATATCTCAATGAAACAAGAAAATGATATTCCCATAAGTCATCATGCATAAAATATCCTTGGTCATCCATCATCCCAATACCTACCCTTCTAAGAATGAGGAACATAAGATAAATTGATAAGCTTGATGTGAAAACTCACATTAGAATCACCAAGAATAAATTTCACAATGTCTACGATTAAGGAATGTTAAAATTAGTTGAAAAATCTCTAAAATACAAGTAGAGAATTTAAATAATTATAAATAAGTAGTAATATTAAATTTACTAATGGGTTTTTTGTAATTTATACAAAATTATTAATTATATATCCACATTGAAGACCCATGAAATACACTATAGTACCATGGATTTTTCCTCATGCTATAGTGAAACATGAAGATCTTTGATATTGTCCACCAATGGATAATTAGCCTCTAGATCCTCTATCATATATATATATATAGATCTAATATACTAGGGAATTATTTTCATTGAACATCTTCTTTACCACACCACAACTACACTTAAAACAAAAACAACTCCAAAATTGGACTTTCTAAACCATTATGTCAAAGGACTCCAACTATGTTTTCATAATTATCGTTCTATAGAATCTATTAAACAACCACTAAACTATAAAAAAAAATCCCATAAATAAGAAAACTAAAATTTGACTCCTCTTGTATCCACCCACAACCTAATTCAACATTTCACTAATATAAATAATAATATATATACTAAAACACATCATCCATGATTCTAAATGAATATATGCCACACCATGTTCCACCACCCCAAAACCCCCCCTTCGTCCCCATTAGATATTTTACCTACAATTACACCATCTATTCCTCAAATCTCCTTAAACATCCTATGGACACCACCATCAACAATATATTCACAATGTATTGGTCCAGATGGTCTAATTCATTACAATTCATATAAAATTCAAAAAATAATAGATCCTTAGTTAGAGGATAAATAAAATAAAATAAAACAACTCGAAAAATAATTATAAGAATAAATTGTGATGTATGATGTTTATATTCAGAAACAAAAAAATAAATGATAATTCAAGAAGAGATAAGAAAAGGGAGAAAAATATTTTCTCATTATGATGTTTATTTGGCTTGAAATAAAATTGAGAATGTTAAACTCCACACAGGGGGTAACTTCACATACAAATGAAATTAATGATGCACCAAAATTATCTACTAACAAGGATCTAGATCCAATTAAGATTCAAAGGATTATTAAAAGGAACTCGATATAATATAGAGAATCGTCATAGTCAAATAATTGGAAAATCTATCATAGAACAAAATTGAATATATTTTTTGTAATTCTTTTTTATGCATGATTTGGTTTGTGATTTCATACATTTAGATACTATTTTGTGGGATTAATTTAGCTCTTAATGTGAATATATGATTATTTGAGGATTTTTTTGTTATTGGTTGATATTTCAATGAAATGTTCAATCTTTTAAAATGTTATTAAAAATTGTGGTTTTAAATTTTTTAATTGATGAAATGTAATTGAGTTTTTTATAATTTTTTTCGGACAAAATTATCTTATTAATAAATAAGAACTCATAATAATGAAGTAAAAATATTATATTTTTAAATATATTATGTAGATATTATTATAAAATTAATTAAATTTTCTATCTCAGAATCCTTAACAACATTCCATTTTAATACCTCTTACTCTTAAAATGTGTGTGATTTTAATTAAAATTTAAAATTCGGTTTCTTATTTAATTTTTACATTTGTGTTCATTTTATACTATAATTTCAACATATTCTTGGGATAAATTATTGTGTTTTGGGTTCTTAAATTTATTTTCTGAAAATAATATAGATTAATTTGATTTATTAATTTTTGAAATAATTTATTTTTTATGGGAAAATTTTATGTTTTGATTCATTCGTAAAATTTTATTCATTTATTATTAAAATATATGAATTTTTAGTCTTCTTAAAGTTAATCAAAAAACTCAACAGGTTTTTGATTGATGTTATTATTTCATTAAATATGGATATATTGTTCTACTAAATTTAAAGACTATGCTACTATGATAAAATAAAAAATTATTCCTCTATGAAATAATAAATTTCTCTTACATACAATTTTACATATTCACATTTAATTTAGTTTTTCCTTCATAAAATTGTGGTTCCAAATTTTAGTGTTCCCCCATTTAAAACATCCACACCCTTACCTCTATAATTGAATTCACTAATCTCTAAGTACATAACCTACACCCTCATAGATTCATCTTGTCTTGGACAAACCAATCAGATTTCATTTTCTACAGGTCCACATCCACATATTTACTACACCACTAATTTAACGACCCGACCCCAGTTTACCAGAGCTGGTGTATTATTTTAATACATTGGAACGATTATAATGAATCAAGTCCTGAAGGACCAATTAGTTTAGTAGTCTTGGAAAATAGATTACATACATGAATTTTACATTAAAATTTGATGCATAAAACACAGCACATATAGTTATTTGAGAATTCCATTTTTCCCTTTAGCTTAACCCTGCATCAATAATTATACACTTCTTGGAATCCTGGGAAAATAAAACATAAGAAAGTGGTGATCTCAAATGCTCAGTAAGGGTAAATAATTTAGCGAAAGCTATATACTTTTAAGGCAAGATGTGTAATAAAAACAGCAGCCTTTTAAACATAAACCTTAACATAATATGATAAAAATAAATGAAACATTACCATATAAACATGCACATGGATATTCTATTAGTCGAATAATCACATGTAATAACTAATTTCACAATGAGGGAATTCCTAATACCGAACATCATTACCATATAGTCAAGTCCGCATGCCAAGACAACAAATAAATGTTTTTGTCAAGGCCATGTGCCAAGACACTAATTGTCTCATTAGACCTACCGATGCATCGAGGAGCTACAGTGGACTCCACCCGTCACATACTAAGTCCACTGCATTCCTCATATGAAAAAGTTGAAACATAACATAAACATTCGTATTAAAACTAGCATACGAAATGTCATTACATTAACCATAAACCATGAATGGTATAAAAATAGAACACCCACAGTCAAACATATCATAAATCATTCAATACAACATGAAATATTGTATTATAATAAATCAACTTCAATCAAAAAAAATATATAGTAAAGGATGTTCACATAGTTGAAAATTATGTGTAATAATTTTTGGGAGAAATAAACTTTTTGTAAAATCATTTAAAAGTCAAACATTTATAATGGATGTAATATAAAACCGATTTTTGAATCAAAGTGTCACATACCACTTTGAATATTTGAAAATAATTATCATTTAAAAACAATCATGTCCATAAAAATAAATCCTTACATTCATTTTGAAAACATGGACATTAATTAAAAAGATTTAGAAATCTAAATCATTAAATCATTTCAGATTATGTTCTTGATAAAGAGTACCTTTCAAAAATTCTTAAAATATTCATTTTGAAATCATTTTTATGAAAAAATGGAAATGTATGATAAAAATGTCCCAATAAATACATACACATAAACAATATCAGGTAATGGTGAGTTTAAGGAATTAACCATTGCCAATTTGGTAACTTACAAAACATACACCCCATGGAATAAGTATCATACAATTAATATCTAAATACAAAGAAATTTAAGTGTATTACACAATGAGTACAATTGTGGGAAGTACATACACCACACAAAAGGTAATAGTGAAAATATGGCATGAATCTCACGAGAATAAGGAGTGAGATGAAATCCCCTTACCTTGCACTTTCCTTTAGTCGAGGGTACGTTTAACCTCTTGTATGATGACTGTAGTATGTTATTAAATTACACCAGAACCATATTAATATTTATGATATGATACATTATTCATTTATAACTTTATACTACCCATTTAATAATAATTTCAATGTTAAATTAACATTTCAGGTAATAATCGCCATCTTTATCGTACGCGTTGTAACTTGTTACTCTTGATTGTATCACATAGATCCTGATTTTAATAATTCCAGAATATAAAACATGATATATATATAATATATATTTATAATATAAATATGTATAATAGACATATATATATGAAATGGAAAACACCGTTTATGGAGACAGTAGTTCATACGTACGCATAAATGTTGTTTCTGTTTTCATAACATATTGAACGGATCTATGTTATTAAAATATATATAGGTACATATATATATAAATATATATCTCTCCAGTAGAATTATTTTATCATATATTACAAACATATTAGTAATATATATTTTTATAAACGTCGATGAATGGTGATCGTGGAAATGAATCTTATCGCGTCGTGGAGACGGTAATCCGTACGTACGCATGAGTGACAATATAATTTCCATAAATGTGTGTAATTGGATGGTATATTAATTTTTCAGAGACAATATCATGTTATTTTCCTTATTTATATACATATTAGTCATCATTATATTCCTCCAAATCACAAAGTGTTGAATAACTAATTACACCACGGCGTGGAGACGGTAAGTCGTACGTACACACACATGGTGACATTATCATTCATAAGATGGATAGAATAGTGAATATAGTTGTGAAATATTTATAATAACATCAATGTACATATAATATACTGGAGTTATTATTTTATAATGGAAATAACAATGAATTAATAAGTGGATGAAGAAAAGAACTTGAAAGAGGGTGGTGAAATCATTACATCTTCTTCGGGTTCTTTCTTTTGATTTGATCAAAAGGGATCCTTAGGTTGTCATTATGATAAAACTAAGGACTCTAGGTTAAAGTTAGGTAATTTTAAAGGATATTTTGGTAGTGTTTGGCCGAACCAAAAGGCTTTAAAGGTATGAATAATTGGTTAGAAGTGGTGTCCTATTATAAGGGGGAGGAGGGGCTCTTTAGAAAAAACATAAAGTATTATTTTATAATAAATTTATATTCGGTTTAAAAGGTCTCCAAAGTAGATTTTTTAAATTTTTAGGTGGGGATGGGTCGAAAACCACTAAACCAATAGGATTCATACAAGTTTGGGTCACTATTTTACCCTTATCTTTTAGATTTAAATCTTAGTTAAATTGGTTGACATTTACCATGTCTCTTTGTATTTATATATTATATAGTTAATAAACTTACTATAAACTGCCATGAGAACCAAAAGTGGTTCATTAATGACATAACTATAATAATATAAGTCCTTTGGCCGAACTTTAAATTTTTAGGAATATTATATCAATTAATAATATAATATTTGTTTTAAATATTAATTTATGTCAATTTTGACACTATTTGGTATTTTGTTTTTGTGAAAGTCATCACAACATGATTACTTCGAACAAGATACATTGAATAAGATATATCCTGTCATAGTCACCTCGAAAATTAGTGGATGTCATAAAAACATTGAATATATAATTATTTAAATATTTATAATGCCATTTATTTGATTCATTCATTAATAAGGTAATTAATGCATCATAATTGTGTCATAAAACAATTAATTATTTTATATCTAAAAATTATTAATAAAATACCATGATGTAGGAAATATTTTTTTCGTTCTAATGAATATTTATATTCGTATTTATATTATGTATAAACCTGTATTAAAAATGGATTAGTTAATAAACTCTAAATTTAACACTTTTGACTCTTCTTTAAATTAAATAATAATAAATGTTCTAATCTAATCCAAGTGGAACTAAATTGTCATATTTTATTCCTAAGGTTGTATTTGGTCAAATTACACTTATCTAATAGAATTAGGACATGTGTTAGGGTAATAATAATATCATTTTTACCCTTAATTACCCTATTTACTTTTAACCGTGGCAAATTAAAGTAAAAAGTTACTTCACCAAAAATTATTTTTACGTTATTGAACCACATTTTACTCCTTGATATTAAATGTGTTTCTCGGAATTTTGAAATTAAACTCACAGATGTGGTAAAATTATGTTTTATATGAATTTACAATTTCTCCTAGGAGGTGGCTAAAAGAGGGTGAAAAGTTCAATAAAATTTTTATATATCTAAATTTATTATAACCTGACTCGAATGAATTACATTGAACATATATATGTATTATGTCTCTATTTTGACCTAAAATAAATTAAAATAAAATAAATAATTATTTAAATAAAAATTTAGTTTTATACTATAACTTAGGGATTTTCACTATTCATCAAAAATTAAAAGTATTCCAAAAAAACCAAAAATTCACCGTAAGCTAATTTTTTATTCAGAATTCAATAATGAACTCTATTTTACCAAATTAAAAACATATATGTTGCATTTATTAATTTAATATTAATTCACTCTGTCAAAACAAAAAGGGGTATTTTTAAGAAATAATAACTATCAAAAGTTTGATACATGTTTGTGTCCAATTTCAAAGTAAAATTACTTAAAAGAACCATCATTGGATTAAATGGTAAAAATATAATCTATTTATACTTCCAAACCATTAAAATTTATAATTTAATAATATTAATTATTTTAATTTAAAATGTAGTTTTCAGTTAAAATATATTATTTCTCATTATTCACCCTAATTTGAAAGTTATCAGAAAAACACAAAAACTTTATTGAAACTAAATTCTTATGTCATTATGGTAAAGATGAAGTTTATTTTTTGAAATTGAATTTATAAAAGTTTCAAATATTTGATTTAAAAAGGCTTCACCATTAAAAGGCGGTAAAATTTCATTTTTTAAAAAATACATCTTTTATCTGAAAAAATGTATTTTTTCTTACATTATGTCTAAGATACTCATAATAGGGATTCTAAAATTATAAGTATTAGATAATGTTCAAAAATAAGTTAATACTATTAATAACTTCTTTTGAACGACTTGTTTGGTAAGTCATGGTGTGCTAGAACTCGATGTTGCTTGTAGCGCAAGTAATTGAATTACTTAGAAGAAATAATGTACTATGAAATATTGGGGTGTTACAACTATGCTCTATAATTTCTACAATGTTGATCAATAGGAGGGATGACTGACTAGAAAGTATATTCTCCCATGTAAATATGGAAGATAATCACCAAAGAATTCACCAAACGTGGATCATATTGAAGATTAACAATGGGTGGACTAGACTCGAGGGAGGAAGATGACTCATTCTTAGCATAAGTAATGGAGTGATCATACTTTACAATGATTCATCAAAATTGATACAAATATTTTATTTCCAATAAAGTTATATTATTTATAAAATATAATAATAAAATGTAGTCGGTGATTCAACCATACAAAAGAAATCATGGGTGGGAACAAAACAGTAATAATTGAGAATGATAATATTCCCAACCATGGGTATAGAACCAACATTCAAACCTTATGTCAACTTTTTATGATTTAAATCCATGTGAAGACCATTATGAAATCTATTATTAATTTTTATTAATGTATTTTGTATCCTCTAATCTTTAAAATATGATTGATTTAGATTAAGATAGTAATGTATTCATCATATATGAATAATTTCCACAATAATGTTCAAAAAGTTTAGTGTTTTTTAAATCTCTCAGACACTCGGTGATTGAATTTGGACATATAAAGTAGTTATAGAAGATTAATATTATTTCATAAAAGAATTAGTATTGGGGTCTAGCTTTGGATATTGGATCTAAATAATAAATACTCGTATTATGGTTGAGGTAGAAGTAGTTGAAGATCATTGAAGCCCTATACTACTTGTGTGGGAATAATATTAAGTATAATATATGGGTAATTTTTCTAGGAACAAGAATAGAGGCATAAAATGAAATGTGGAATTCAAATTCAGTGAATCCAAACATATAGTTAGGCCACATCTATGTAGCTTAATGGAAGTTTCATAGATAAAGGTGAATCACAACCAATTAAGATGGGTTTTTTAATTAATATGGGAAATTTAATATTGGTATTGGAAAATTATACAATGGTTGAAACTCAGAAAAGAAAATATTATGAAATAGTCATGGGATGATTTATGTAGATATATAAGCCCGAATTTTAGGACACTATGAATTTGAAGATGATCATAGAGTCAATTAATGTTAGTGTAATTCATAGTAATTTTCCCAGAAATGTGCATAGAGATTGATCCAACACAAGGAATCATAATTAATGATTACATTGAGATAAAATTACTTTTTTAATAAGGGTAATTTATATTTTTGGGAATATTACTTCAGTTACATGTGATGAAAATATACTATGATAGATATGTCACGTGGAGTCCATGAATATCATTTCAGAATTATTACATTGAGCTCATATATGGATTTATAGTGGAAATTAACTTATATTTAGGTGGAATAATATGTAATAAAATATATAGGATAGAAACTATATGATAGATTGAAAATAGTGGTAGGTGATACAACATCGAAGGAGAAGAATTCAAGATATATATTGTCTAGGGAACTGGATATCACAGAGGAAAATAATTCAGGATTTAGAACTACAAAATTGGTAATATTAATCTATATTTTTTATTACCACTCATTTCATATAATCATGTATTATTTTATATTGTAATTTAATATTATTATTATTTAAATTATAATCATTTGATCTAACTAGTAGAAAATGAGGTTTTGATACTGTTTTTTATTATATAATTCATTCATTGATTTAATGTGATGATAATCTGATTTTTTAGGTAAAAATTTTATAAAACATCTTGAATCTATTAAAATTTACCATGATAAAAATTCACAGAAAATGACTAATAATTTAATGATTAAAATGAAAATTATATGAATATAAAGAGTGTATAATATTAGGATTGACAAACCATTTGATCTTTGTGACTGTTTTCATTATTTTTTGAATAAGTTAGTTTTTTTACTTATTAAAAAGTATGAATCATCTGATAGGTGGGGTAATATTCTAATTATTTTCCACTTTATTTTATATTTTTTTTAATTTACATTAAATTTTTATGGAAATTATATATAAACCATAAAACATAGTTCCCATGCTTGTAAGAACTGTTTTGTTGTGATTTCTCAACATTATTCTCTTTGATGAACCATTATTTTCCCATATATTTTCACCGCCACAGCATTCATCACTAATGTATCACTGTTCTTATGGGGGTTTGTGATTTTTGGAAGCTTTTTCACACAAAAAAATATTATGGTTTATTTCCTAAGAATCAACCTCATATCGCTTCTAAAATAGTTTAAAAAAGGATTACTAAATAGTTAGTTTGGACAAGTCTTAATCGATGCCCAATGTTTGATGCAAAAATGGGCATATTTTTTGAGGGAATAAAACATATTCATAGTTATTTGTCAACAATTTTTCTAATTTTAAAATAAATGTTATCAGAGAATTAATAGTAATAAAAAATTGAAATTATGATTAAATTTCACTATTAGAGTAATCCATGATGAAAAATAGTAATTAATTTATAAAAAAGTTTAAATTTTTATTTCAAAATAAAAAAGAAAACAAGATATCTGATGCTAAATGTGTTCTATATCATCAGACAATGAAAATATTTTAATATAATGTTGGAAAATAAAAAATAATCAAGAGGGGGAGAAAAATAAAAAGATCAATCTTCTAGATACTTATAATATTATGAAAATCCATGGAACTACCTACATGTATTAGGAGGAAATATAGAGTAATTTAACACTCTATTAAAAATATGAAGAAATATGTTTGATGAAACAGAGATGAAAAGTGAAATATATGAAGGAAACTAGAATATAACCTACAGATGAAAATTTTTTAGCCTGAAATTTCCATTTTAACTACATTGGAATTTCATGGTCCACACTCAAAAACATGTTTTAAAATATTTAAGAGATAATATACATATACATTCTTTATACCAGAAAAATAATTAATGAGCATTTTATCACAATCTTTCATTTTAATAATTATGATTACATTAACTTGTCTAATCATTATTCAATGACTCAATAGATTGAATCAACCTATGATATCCTTTATCTGGCATTGTAGGTAACATAAAATGGGTGGTATGTTTTTAATTTATATTTTGGAGGCTTAATATGTCATACATAACAAATACATACTCTTAAGAGAACATGGTGATCTTATAAAAGAATTATAATCAGATATTTAGGGAGTTTGAAATTTTATAGTAGACATTGAGTATATTACTAATGCTTTTTATTTTGAGCATTATATATATTGACCGTACCTCATGTCGATATTAAAGATTTATATCAAATGTTTTATTTCATAGACACTCAATATTAACCAGATATTTCACCTACCAAGGATCTTTTAGGTCTCCCATTATTTATAAAAAATGTATGTGTGGGAGAAGTGGATTAAGGAGGTGCGATATTTGTCATATACATTCTGATAAGAAATAATTTTTTCCTATTTTATATATTAAAAGAAGAAAAATTATTTTGGAATGAATCATAAAATAACTCACACCCATCATTTTATTTCCCAAAAAATATGTATTCTGTTCTAAAAGAACACGAATATTTAAAATACACCTTTTTCTTCTTAACCCTTTATTAGACCACATATATTATATTATAAGATATTTAAATTCTTATGAAGTAGACCAATAGGTATTCCAAAATTTATAGATCGATGAAGAATAAAATAAGAGCATATGATGGTCATAATCAAAGAATCTATGACATCCTTAAAACTATAGTTGAAACAAGGGCTATCTAACTCTACATAGTCTAAACATAGCAACTCTTGTGGGTTATCCCAATATTCAATTGTGGTTTATTTTGTTCTAAAGTTCTATTTTAAGTATATTTTTTGCTTTTGTTGATATATTCTTATAGAAAATAAAATTATAATGCATCTACAAGGGGCATTACCATATACGGGAAATGATATTACAAATATAGAACCAAAGTAATAACCATTATATATTTCATGGATAAGTAGATATAAAAAATAAAACTGGATCAGAACCTAATAATTGAATAATTTATTGAATTAGTTCTTTAATTTAAAAAGTATAAATATAGTCTTAATCAATATGATTATTTTATACACATAAATTATGTCCTCTTAGGATTATCATAATGGAAAAGATGAGGGATTTATTTGGTGAAATAAAATGTATTAATGGATTATACACATGGGGAGATATAAATTTAATTATCCCCATTCATACATCAGGGAAAGACAAAAAATTATAAAATAATCAACCATTTTTACAATGAATTATGGGATTATGTTTTTGGAATAGGTTCTTAACTTATTTATTATTAGGATATTTATAATCAATTCTAACAAGATGTTTAAAATATTTTTAAAACCTTAAAATAAATTTTATTTAAAAGTGTTTCATTTTATATATCATTGGTTATCTTAATTTTATTATTGATCGATTATCAATTGTTTTTTAATTAATATTAATTGAAATCATGAACATGTCAAAAAATTATTTTGAAAATATTTTCATCATTGGGGAAAATGATGGGTTTTAACTAAGTGGAGGTGTCTTTATCTATGGTAAGATGTTATTTAATTATATACAAAAAATCATCATATTTATTCATTTTATTAATTTATTCTGTTACATTTAATATTACTGTTTCTAAAACATAAATTTCAACATCAATGTTGTCTTTATAACTAGATAATATAATTCTAATGATAATGATTCAACTGATTATGAAAATATTAGATATGAATTATTGTTGAGTGGGGTTGTCGAATATATCCTATAGAGAATCTCTTGAAACATAGAAATGGGGTGAGATAAGGTAGATCCCTGTAACAACCCTTGTTTTTCCAGACTGCAGTTTTGAGCGAAAATTTGAATTTTTGTTGTTGGATGCTTGTGAGGGGTAAAATGGTAATTTTACCCTACCAGATGATCTCATATAAGTTATCTGACAGCTCCTTTGGTCCACGAATAGGGTGTTTACCCAAGGACAAGAATTTTTTGGAAATCTGAGCTGTTCGAATTTTGGAAAAATATTTAATATTTAATATTATTAAATTAAATATTAATTTATTTGTGCATGTTCATTTGGAAATAAATTGTAAATGGAGCGTCAGATTATAATTCCATCTGCCCCTTTGAGTTTGGAATGGGGAGTTTAGCCTAGGGGAGGCCTAATATCATGTTCGGTACCGGGGCCGGCCTGGGCCCCTTTTTCTTTCTTTTCTTTTCCTCTTTTCTTTTCTTCTTTTCTTTTATTTTCTCTCTCTTCCTTCCTCCTCCTCCTTGTGCATGTCTCGTAAGACTCTTTCTTGGCCGTGTCATTATGGAGTATGTGGGTATTTTTAAATATAGAGATTAGGAAGGTGAGAGGAATACCGATTCGAAGCTCTCGACGCGCTAATTCCGCGAAGGGCAATCCGGAGCCATGAAATCGACCGAAGCTTCGGCGGTTTCCACCCAAAGGTAGGGTATTTTGTGTTTTTACCAAATATCCCCTTAAATAATGTTTTGTTATGTTTTTATTCCCTTATATTTCTTACTGGAATTCCCATGGGGCTCGATCTGTTGTTTCGGGGGAGAAAACAGGTGTTTGGGGTGTTTTTAAAGACTTCCTGTCGGAAAACCCAATATACACAACGTGTGTTCCAGGGGAACAGGCCGTCTGTTCATCCTGTTTGGGGAAGATGATTTTATTTTATGTACATTCCAATTTATTTGAGTAAACGCCATGTAGTTGTGTCCATGTGACCAATCGTGTGAAATCCAACACGGTTTTAGTGTTTTTTTGAAGTACATGCTGTGTACAGTAAACTACACGTCGTGTAGTGGTACATGGGCATGTGTTCGGGTGAAAACCGACATGGTGTAACTTTTTGTGAACATTACACGCCGTGTACAGTAATGTACACATGGTGTACTCTTACACAGGCATGCCCAATGAGTTCTAGCCATGTATTATGGCCATCTGCTGATCTAGTTTAGTAATTTTGGGATATATTGGGCTCTGGAAGTCAGAATTGGGCGTGTGAGTATTCTATTATGAGCGTTTGTTCACGTTGATCGCTATGGTGGAATCCTTTTGACTTTTAAAGGTCATATAAATGGGGTTTGGGGGGTTTTTATCTAAATGGAGGGGATTCTTCCTCCCTTTATCAAGCTTAGTTGTCATCTAAGGGTGAGACTTGGCGAGTTTGTTAGGTTGGGTGTTCAGAACAACTTAGTCGAGACATTTAATATGACATGTGCTCTGAGCTATCTCTCATAACCTTTTCTTTAGAGGGTGTTTTCCCTTGTGAGACGTTCCCTTCTGGCCTGTGAGGCCGTGAGACCAGATTCTTCTAAGGGTCCCCTGAGGAATTCCTTACTTGTGTGCTAAAATAGGGAGTCCTTGTAAGAACTCTCTCTTATTTTGTTTGAGAGGACCCCTGTTATGGGTTTCCTCTTTTGTTCTTCATTCGAGGATCCCATGTATGATTCCTCTTTACTAAGGATCCCATGTAGGATTACTTCTCTCAAGTTATCTAGAGGATCCTGAGTAGGATGACTCCTTGGGGTTTAACTTGTGGGACCCGGCAGGTGCCCATTGTTTGACCGACCTGAGTTGATACATTGGGTTTGGGTAGAAAGGGTGTTCGGGTGTCATCTAGAACCAGTGCCAAACTATTAATCCTACAGGGTTATGTTTTTAGTGTTGGCTTGGGCGTTCGGCCACCCTCACTCATTTGTTTATATCTGACTTGGGTTGTTGATGTTGTAGTGGTTACCATAGGCACTTCCTAGTTGGTGGCTGTTGAGCCTGGGGTGAGGAGTCATCTAGTTTTATGGGATGCCTACATTGCCTTGTGTGCCTGAGTAGTAGGTGGTCTGTTGTTTATTTCCAACTGTTGAGTTGATTTTGTGTATCGTTGTGCTACAAACCCATGGTTGGGTTTTCGTATGGCTGAGGGCTTGGCTGAAATATATCTAGAATCACATAGATAATCTAATGATATCATTAAACTATTGTTTGGGATCACTTCATGGATTCAGGACCACCCCAGGGGTTCATTCCTCTATTTAGCCTTTTGGCTAGGCTACCCGAGGGTGTGCCATGATTATGTTATTCCTTGCACATTCTTAAGAGAATGTTTATATAAATGCTTGTTTGTATATTGGGATCATCCTGGTTACTTGATTTACTATAGAACGCATGATGCTAGTATATTATTTTGCCTGATGGCAGTGTTTTGTTTCGCATGAGGGCAAGTTTCTGGTTAGCCTGAGGGCAACATTTCTCATGATTGAGGGCAGTGCTTGATTAGCCTAAGGGAGGTGTTGTTTAACCTGAGGAAAACGTTTCCCTTGCCTATGGGTAGTAGCTTCCGTGCCTAAGGGAAATATTCTTATATGCCTGAGGGAACTATTCGTTGTGCCTGAGGGTAGTCACCTGAGGGTTTTGCATCTATTTTCCTGAGGGTAAGGATTCACATGTCTGAGGATAGCGGTTACTTTGTATATTCACTGTGGTGATTTCTTATGTTGAACCTGGAAAGCTACATCACAGGCTTGGCATTGTTGTTATATTTTTTTGTCTGAATTTCTGTTGTGTTTTTTTCTATGGAAATAGTATAGGAGATGGTTGGTCGAGGATGAGTCTTGGAGAAAATCCGAATAGAATTATATTGAACTGGTTTCTTGTTTTTGGTTAACTTGTTTAGAGATATATTTCTGGGGTTGGATGAAGCAGGTATATGTCGATGGGATTATGGACCCGGAGATTGACTTAATGATACATGGATTGAGTGGTATGGCGTCCAGCTCAATTCCTTTGCACAGGATATCCAGGAGATCCGGCCTAAGGTTCCAATGATCGACTGCTTATGTGGGTTCTTGTTATTATAATCACTTAATCATGAATATTCATATTTATGTACATGTGTATAGGTATGGGACTATACGTGTGTACATATATAGATATGGACATCCATGGTGGTACTTGCCCAGTTGATAGGGATTACATACACTGAGGTCAACTGTGGTTGCATGTTTGGTTTACTTCCTTTTGTTGTGTTCTAGCTAGGCTGAGCACGTTGTTGTTGCATACACTTTTAGCAGCACAGTTAGGTTGCTTGTCGGGGTGCCCTACTGAGATTATTTCTCACCCCTACACGTGCACCTCTGTGTACATGTAGACCTTATGTCTATTTTTCATGTTGAGCAAGAGTTGCAAGGTGGTTAGGGTTGAGGCCTAGTGTTTCATGACCGAGTGGAGCTACTCGAGTGGTTCTATAGATCGGGATGCTGCAGTTTGACAGTGTCTGGAGATTGGGTTTGTGTATTGGCTCGGAGTTAGTAGCCGATCCATGTAATTTTACTTTCAATTTCTTTTGTACATTTATCTTTATGGTCGGCCAGTGGGTGACCAGTGTTGTATTGTATTGCATAGCTGGTTGGGCTTTTACAGCATTTTATTCTTACAGATTATTCTATTTCAGTTTTTTTTCTTCCACACTCTGTTTAATTTCCGCAGTGTATGATACATAGTTATTTCCTATGTTTTCTTACTCTGGTATGAGGGCATAGTCTCCCCACTATCACACCCTAGGCCTTCACTGCTAGTCAGCAGCCTCTGGCCTATGGGGAGGTGCGCTTGAGGCCTTGTGGTGAACCAATCGAAGCACTGGTTTAGTGTCTTCCGGTTCGGGACATTACAAAGTTGTATCAGAGGAGTTTTCTTTCATGGTATTTACTATTTGGGATATGGTAGATTGGAGTATTAGAGATGTGTTTTATCCTTTGATGGATATCGGGCTGGTGCATTGAGAAAAGTTGTTCCGATAAGAAGTCTAGGTTGCCAGGGTTTGGGATTGCGGTTCTGATTTTGTGATGTTACAGTTGGATATGATTTTCCCCTTGAGCGACGCACATCTTTTGGGGTGTTTTGATTTACTATGGATCTCTGGATCTTGTCCATTGGTAAGATGATAGGCATGGATTTTGACTCTTGCTGGAAAAGTCAAGAGGCGTCTCATGCATCATACTAGGCACGTAGGATTCACAACATATAGTCCTGCTAGTGTGTGTATTTACTATTGAATGAGACATTTAGGTCTGATTCAATATACTTGTTACACTGATGGTAGGTTATGTGGATCTACATTGTGGCATTTTGTTGAGGATGATGACTCGGTCCTTGTGCACAGGTGGTGCAGTGACCCCAGTTGGTCTATATGGCACGTGGTGCCTTTCTGTTCAACCCTTAATGGGTGTTGTTTTGAAGGTCTGTGGTTATATAGTCAGACCGTTGAGGACGATGTCGATAGATACCAAGTCTCTTCTTGTTAAATGGACCTCCATGTGGTATTTCTGTATACAGATACCTGATGAGTGTCAGTTCAGTTTCTCTTCTACTTGGGTTGTGAACTCCCGGGAGTAGTTCCGTATGAGGATGCTTGGAGAGGATCAGGGTCCTTGTAGGCTGTGTTTTGGTTTTTACTCTCATTGTTTGTTATGATCATTACCTTCTTGAGAGAGGTTTTGTATATTTTGGTCTATGTGGTAGGACCTTGTGGCTTAGTTGTGAGGCCTTATGAGAAAGGTTGACCTGTACATGAATCCTGGTCAAGTTTTGGCGGGTTTTTAGCGTAGCTCAGAGGGATCTAGACACTCCTTTGGTAAAATTGTAGTGTACTCCTGTTAGAGACGATCCTACACTTTCATGATTCGTCTTGATTATGATGAGGGAGCTTCGACCCTACATCGAGATCCTTTTTCATTCCGAATGTTCATCCCTGTTGAGGATGGAACATGTTCTGGTTGTGATCTCGGAGCGGTGTAAGGAAATCCATGTGTTGGGGAGTACACCTTTGGCCTTTTGAGGGTGGTTCTCCATGTTTAGTATAAACTTCAGTGTTTTCCAAGAGCTTTTGAGCTCATAGATTTCTTTTATGATGACGATAAGGGTATTCCAATGGTGGGGAGCACCATATCGGTCATAGTTGAATTTCTTCTATGAAGAAGGTAGTTGTTAACGATATAAGTCTGGACTTCGGACAGTCTAGATAGCTTGTTTGTGAAGATTCTTAGGTTTCGAGTACGGTTGCTGGTTATTTCACAGGGATTCTCGGGGATGAGAAGGTTTATGGTGGGGAGTTTGTAAGAACCTGTGTTTTTCCTGGAAGCAGTTTTGAGAAAAAATTTGAATTTTTTCTGTTGGCTGCTCGTGTGGGGTAAAATGGTCATTTTACCCGATTAGCTGATCTCAAATAATTTTTCTGACAGCTCTGTTGGTCCCGGAATAGGGATTTTACCCTAGGACGGGTGTTTGGAGGAAATCTGAGCTGTTCGAATTTTGGCGGAATATTTAATAATTAATATTATTAAATTAAATATTAATTTATTTACGTAAGTTCTTTTGGAAATAAATTTTTAATGGAGCATCGGATTAAGATTCCATCTGCACCTTTGAGTCCAGAATGAGGATTTTAGCCTAAGGGAGGCATAAACTCGTGTCGGGCACCGGGGCCGGCCCGAGCCCCTTTTTCTTTCTTTTCTTCTCTTCTTATCTTTCCTTTTCTCTCTCTTCCTTCATCATCCACCTTGTAGATGTCTCATACACCTCATCTTTGGTCATGTCATTTGTGAGGATTTAGGTATTGATAATTAGGGAGAGTTGGAAGGCGAGAGGGGTACTGATTTGAAGCTCTCGATGCGCAGATTCTGCGAAGGGCAACATGGAGCTGTGAAATCAACCGATGCTTCGACGGTTTCCACCCAAAGGTATAGTTGTTTGTGTTTTCTCCATATATCCCCATAAAACATGTTGTTTTAATTTTTTATAATCTTTATAATTCATTCAGGTATGCCCATGGGGATCTATCTGTTGTTTCGGTGGCGAAAACAGGCGTTTTGGGTGTTTTTAGGGATTTCCCGTCAGAAAACCCATTATACACGGTGTGTGTTCCATGGGAACATGCCATGTGTTCTTCCCATTTGGGGAAGACGAGTTTTTTTTTAATTACACACCGTGTACTTTGAGTACACGCCGTGTAGTGGTGGCCATGTGACAGGCCGTGTGAAATCGAACACAGTTTTAGTGTTTTTTTGAAGTACACGCCGTGTACAATAATGTACATGTCGTGTAGTGGTACATGGGCGTGTGTTCGGGTAAAAAGGGACACAATTTAACTTTTTGAGAACATTACACGTTGTGTATAGTAAATTACACATCGTGTACTATTACATAGGTTGGCCCAATGGGTTTTGGCCATGTACTCTGGCCATTTACTGCTCCTGTTTAGTAATTTTGGGATATCTTAGGCTCTGGAAGTCTAAATTGGACGTGTGAGTAGTCCATTCTGAGCGTTTTTTCGTGTGAATCCTGATGGTGGAATCCTTTTTACATTTAATGGTCATATAAAGGGGGTTTGTGGGTTTTTATCTAAATGGAGGGGATTCTTCCTCCCTTTATCGAGCTCAGTTGTCATCTGAGGGTGAGACTTGGCGAGCTTGTTAGGATGGGTGTTCAGACCAACTTAGTCAAGACCTCTAATATGAGATGAGCTATGAGATATCTCTTGTAACATTTTCTTTAGAGGATGTTTTCCCTTATGATATGTTCCCTTCTGGCCTGTGAGGCCGTGAGACTGGATGCTTCTAAGGGTCCCCTAAGGGATGCCTTGCTTGTGTGCTGAACTAGGGAGTCCTTATAGGAAATCTCTCTTGTTTTGTTTGAGAGGACCCCTATTTTGGGTTGCTTCTTTTTTTCTTCATTCGAGGATGCTATGTAGGATTCCTCTTTACAAAGGATCCCGTGTAGGATTCCTTCTCTCTAGTTATCTGTAGGATCCCTAGTAGGATGAATCCTTGGTGTTTGACTTGTGGGACCCAGAGGGTGCCCATTGTTTGACCGACCTAATTTGTTACGTTGGGTTTGGGTAGAGAAGGTGTTCGGGTGTCATCTAGAACCCAAGCCAAACTAGTAATCCTGTGGGTTTACATTTTTAGTGTTGTGTTGGGCGTTTATCCACCCTCACTCATTTGTTTATATCTTACTTGGGTTTTTGATGCTGTAGTGGTTACCAGAGGCACATCCTGGTTAGTGTCTATTGAGACTGACGCGAGGCGTCTTCTTGTTTGTTAGGATGCCTACTTTGCCTTGTGTGCCTGAGTATTAGGTGGCCTATTGTTTATTTCCAACTTTAGTGTTGAATTTGTGTATCGTTTTGAAATGAACTCATGGTTGGGGTGTTTTATGCATGAGGGCTTTGCTGAAATATATCTAGAATTGCATAGATAATCTAATGATAAGTTTAAACAGTTTTTTGGGATCACTGCTTAGATCTAGGACCACCCTGGGGGTGCGTTCCACTGTTTAGCCGTTTGTCTATGGTACCCGAGGGTATTCCATGATTATGCTCTGCATTTCACTTTTTTGAGAGAAATATTATGTAAATGCATTTTTGTATGTTGGGCATGGCCCCGTTTCTTGATTTCCTATAGAATTCATATTGGAATTATTTTATTTAGCCCGAGGGCAGTGTTATACATCGCACGAGGGAATCTTTCTGGTTAGCCGGAGGGCAACGTTTCTCATGCCTAAGGGCAGTGCTTGTTTAGCCTGATGGAAGTGTTGTTTAGCCTGAGGGAAATGTTTCCCATGCCTGAGGTAAATAGCTTCCATTCCTGAGGGAAAGATTCTTATACGCCTGAGGGAACTATTCGTTATGCCTAAGGGCAGTCTCATGTGGGTTTTTCTTCTATTCTCCTGAGGGAAAGGAATCACATGTCTGAGGACAGCGGTTAATTTGTATATTCACTATGGTGATTTCTTCTGTTGAACCTTCCATGATACATCATAGGGTTGGCATTATTGTTATCTTTTTCTTGCTGATTTCCTGTTGTGGTTTCTATTGTGGCATTAGTATCGGAGATGGCCCGTCAAGGCCGGGTCTTGGAGAAACTCAGAATATAATTATATTGAACTGGTTTTTTGTTTTTGGTTAACATGTTCAGAGATATATTTCCGGTGTTGGCCGGAGAAGGTATATGTTGGTGGGATTATTGACCCAGAGATCGACTTAATGATACACGGCTTGGGTGGCATGATTTCCATCTCAATTTCATTGCACAGGATGTCCAGGAGATCGGGCCTATCATTCCAATGATCGACTGCTGATGTGGATTCACATTATTTGAATCACTTAATCATGAATATTCATATTTTTGTATATGTTTATAGGTATGGGACTATACATATGTACGTATATAGATATGGACATACATGGTGGGACTTTCCCAGTTGATAGGGATTAAATACCATGAGTTCAACTGTGGTTGCATGTTTGGTTTACATCCATTTGTTGTGTTCTAGGTAGGATGAGTACGTTGTTGTTGCATACACTTTTAGCAGCACATTTAGGTTGCTTGTCGGGGTGCCCTACTGAGATTATTTCTCAACCCTGCATGTGCACCTCAGTGTACGTGTATACCTTATGTTTTCTTTTCAGGTTGAGCATGAGTTTCATGGTAGATAGGGCTGAGGACCTGTGTTGCATGATCATGTGAAGCTACTCGAGTGGTTCAACTAATCGAGCTGCTGCAGTTCGACAGTGTCTGGAGATTGAGTGCGTGTATTGGCTTGGAGTTAGTAGCAGAACCCTATACATTTACTTTCAGTTTCTTTTGTACTTGTATCTTTATGGTCGGCTAGTGGGTGACCAGTTTTTTATTGTATTGCATATCTATTAGGGCTTTTATAGAATTTTACTATTACAACTTATTCTATTTCATATTTTTATTGATTCCGCACTCCGTTTACTTTCCCCAGTGTATGATACATAGTTATTTTCGCTGTTTTCTTACTCTGGTATGAGGTAATAGTCTCTCCACTATCACACCCAATGCCCTCGCTGCTAGTCGGCAGCCTATGGCATACGGGGAGGCGCGCTTGAGGTCTTATGGGAAACCGGCTCGGAGCACTAGTTTAGTGGCTTCCGGGTCGGGATGTTACAATCCATTTGATATTAGAATTATAACTTGAATAAACAAGATGTTTTAACAAGAACATCGGGGAAATATCTTTTTCGAAATATAATACCTTACGGAACTGAATCAAAAAATTAATCATATATATCATTTGGAAGTAGTTTAAAATAGGAAATTCAGGTCCCACAGATATTCTTTGAGGCATCAGGCACCAAAAAGGACACATGTACATTATGTAAGTTCTCTGCACATTGCTACATAAAAATTAATGGATTCATTAAATGGGTTCTTAATTGTAAAAAATGTTTTCATTATAGTGAAGTTATAAATAAAAAAATTGAATAAGGGGGGAAATGAATAATATAAATTTGTTATAATTGGTAAGAATTATTTTTATAATGAATCGTTTATTTTTTTACATAATAGAATCTGATAATTGAAGGTGCCATATTTTAAGATTATGATTCATCATAGGTCAAACTTGTCTCTACTCCCATTTGTGTAACTAGAATTGTAATCAATAATGAAAAATTGGTGATTTCATATTTGATTCATGATATTTTCCATAATGGATAAATTTATACTTTCCTGATATTTCTTTTATAACATTGAAACTTTGAATTCACCTATCATAAGTATTCATTGAAAACTCTTTGACATGTTCATCCAAATGATGATTTTTTTCCCGTATAAAAAATTATTTAAACCTAATATATTTTTAGTTAACATTGAATCTTGTCTTAAAAACTAAATGTGAAAGAGACTTTGTTTTTTAGTAAAAAATATATTTATGTGTGGATGAATTTGTTTTTGATTATTTTTACTCACTATTATATATATTTTTTAATGAAATAATGGTTTTTAATGTTAATATAATCCCTAATTGGGGAATATATTATTCTTTTATCTTGTTTATGAAAATTTCTATTTTTTTAGAAAAATTATTAAACATGTTTGTTTTGGTGTTTCAATTGATGGAATTGTCTTTAGTAAATTTTTTAAATGTTAATTTTGAGAAAACCATTTTATAATAAATAAATAATCATTTAAAATATTATAATAAAATATGGGCTATTTTTTAATTTATTTTTAGGATTTTAAGAGAAAAATATTTCAATATTATATGTTAGAATCATTATCATCATTTTGTTGGAGTACTTTTTATTATATATATGTGAGATTATATAAATAAAATTATGAATTGAAAATATAATTTGTGTTTTAAATTTTTTTAGATAATATTTTGTAATTGAAATATATTTTTCAGTTGAATTGATGCGTTTTGGGTACCTAAAATCAATTTATAAAATTTCCATAGATATATTTTAATCATTATTTTTCAAATTAATATTTTTTGTAAGTGTGAAACACCATTGTTTTTTTGATTATTTTTTTAAATTTCATTATCATCTTATTATGAAAAATGTGTTATATGTTTAAAACCATTGGAAGATATAAATATTTCTTACTACAAATAAAAAAATTACTAACTCTAAAAATTATTTATCAATTAAAAATGGTTCTATTGGTTGTCTTCTATAGATTCATATTCCCCCGTGAGGAGGGAAAAAATTTCATTTTGAAATATGATAATTAATATCATTATTCAATCATTATTATATTCATTTTAGTCAATTTTCTCCTTCACGAAACTATGAAACACTTGAAAACATTCCACCCTGTGACCATCATCAACTTTCCTCCATCCATGAAGGCACTTCTAACCAAAGATACAACTTCCAACCTCACATATTCATCTTTATATGGAAATTACTCTCATCATTTATCTTTCTGAATACCACCTCCATTAATCCACATAACCGCCATGAACTGATATTTCTACGCCATTAATCAATCAATTGGATGAATTACATGGATTATTTCATTCCCTTGTCAAGATAACTAAGAATCATTAAAGATGAAAAAAACTCAAATTCACTAGAATGTAAATAGTGACTAACTAGTAGTATATGGAAGAAGATGAACATTTTACATAAGTAATGGGTTGATTCAACTTATCCAGTATTCATCAAAACTATGACTCAAATCTAATTTATAATATGGTCATCTTCTTTTTGGAAGGAAATCTAAAATATATGAAACTGATTATATCATATTGATCTAATAACATTTAAGGAACCACAATATCAAGATTGATGAATAATATTGACTCACTTAGGGTCATGAAAGCTATATTCGATCCTTCCATCATGTTTAAGTGTAATAAATCCATGTGAAGAACTATGTGCACTCATTAAATCATTATTTAGATTATTGGTATAAGAGGTTTTGACCCATAATGATTCCAATGTCATAAATTAGAATTGTAGGAGGAATAAAATTAATAAATATGTAAATTTTATATAATAGAATTAAAAAAATTTGGGATGTTATTATAGTTTCGGATATAGGATTGGTGAATTCGGACTTCGGTCATGGTATTTAAAGATTAAATTTATTCTGTAAAATAATTCATGTTAGGGATATAGTTTTGGATATTGGAAATACTAAATTAAATATTAAATACCATTACATTTTAGAATATATTTCTATTTAATTAATGCATTTTATTGGCTATCTTTTATTACATGTATCACCGAACCTAAATAAACAATGATGCATTAATAACTTATTATTATGAAACATTTATCAACTAGATATTAAATTAGAGGGTATAAATAGTATATAATTAATTATAGAGTATTTATAAAGTAAATAATAAAAAAATATTAATTATTTCAAAGTATATAACTGATCAATTTTTACTAATGTTATTTTATGTTTCAGAAGTGTGTTTTATAATAAAAAATGTATTTATTGATTTTACTGAAAAATATTATAATTTTTTTAGGAACATTTATAACATATATTTTATAAATATTATATAATTTTAAAAAAAACTATATTTAAATTATCATATGATGAAATAATGATTTTTTTAAAATGAATGATTTTTTTAACATTGAGAAATAACTATTTTGGTAAATCAATAACGTTTTTTAAATTAAAAAGCCTCATTAGGATTTTAATTTGATCTCACTATAAAATAAGTAAAATATAATTCTATATAATCAAATTAAAATCATTGGACTCATTGTTTTACTTTTTTTATATTAGTACATTTTTGGGCTTAAAAACATTTATCTAAAAAGTAATTTTCCTTCTGTTTAATTAATTTTTATTAAATGTAATTTCTAACAATTCATGGAAATTAATCTCAACAAATTGATTCTATATTTGGAATAAATATTTTTAAATTTGGTAAATATATATCTGTTATTTTTAGACATTATGAATAGTAAATTTTGTTATATTACAACCACAGTAATGGGAAAATCAGTGAATTAAAATTAAAAATTAAATAATGAGGAAAAAATAATGAAACTAACACATTATATAATTATATTAGTTGATTATATCTCATTAATAATAAAAAAATTATAATATTTGGCCATAATTCATTTTACCATTATTTTGAAACAATATATTATATTATATACAAAAATGTTAATAATATCATTCTATTTTTTTATTCTCTGTAAATATTTAGCATAGGGATAAATAGATGATATATTTGTTTATAATAATAATTTTAAATATAAATAAATTTTTTATTGTAATTTTACTTTTTATTATTAATATATAAATAGTTTCCTTAAACGCATATAAATACCCGGCATTATTCTTGTGCAAGTAGTAAAAAAATCAATAAAATGAATTATAGAAATATAAAAATTATATTATTTTATGGATTTTTTTATAACTTATTTTATAATAAAATGAACTAATTTATATATTTGGATGAATATTACGGGATTTCTATTTTTATATTTATGTTTTAGAAGTCAAATTAAATTAATACTTCCAAAAATTTACACTAATGTTACTTAATAATATAAAATGTTTTATTAAATGCTTTAAAAATACTAAAAAGTGTTATTCTTTGTCATATTAATGGGGTTTGATTGTTGAATTTCACCATGATAAATTTATGGTACGTTATTCCAATTTTAATGACTATATATACCCTTCAAGAGTAAGAAAATATCAATATCACTGTAATTGTCAAAAGGGATAATGAAGGTTTAAAAAAAGGTAACGTTTTAAATTTGATCCAAAAATTTCAAAATATTAATAGATTAATCAATTTAGTCTAATCCTCATAATATATATAAATATTATAAATTTTGAGACATTAGATCTTGAAATATAATTTTTTAATACTTTATGAAATTCAAGGAATTCACCTCCCCACTATTATTAAAGGAACCATCTCATTTATCTTCATTACATCACCTATATACATATGGATCTAAAAAATCATTCATATTCCACTTACAAACATCAATTTCAACTCTTTATTGTATTTTTCTTTAAAAAATACCTTCATTGTGTCCCCTAATGAAGATATCTAAAATAAGTCTACCGATGATGATGTAATCATATTTACTAAGTAATTCATGTTTATTACCTCTTATAATTCCATATAATGTGTCATAAACATCTTTAAATGATAAATATATTACTATAAAAAAGCTATGACTTTATTATTACTTTTGAACATCAGCATTCCATCTCTTTTCCAACTTATGAAATGTGAAAACATTGCAGAGACATAAATATAACTTCCGCCTCTGCATAATAGTACACTTATTTTTTCATAACCATTTAATATTAATGGTTTTAAATATTTTAATACTGAGTAAATATTATACTAATGACATAAACATTATTACTGAACTATAATATCATATATACCTTCTTATCTTCAAATCCGTTGGAAAATGTTAACATCACTCAAGCGTTTGTGTGGACTACGACCTTATTGAAGAGATGTGACTAGTTTTCATTATTTTCATTACATGAATTTTAATTAGGATGGATTTAATGGAAATATATTTTATATATAATATCATAATTATTTTCCAAATTATTTTTATTATTCTCCATTATTTGGTTCCATCAATCAAAAATTTAACACAACGCTCATGTTTTTTTCCTGCCTATCATCTCCATGAATTAGGTAAATCATTTTAAAATGTCTATATTATGATGATTATAAATATATTTTAATTCAATATATATGATTAATATACCATTAATACACTTTTTTATATTCTTTTTCAAAAATAAAATTACAATGGCAGATACTATATAATCAAAACACACTTGAAAAAAAGCAGTTAACACTTGAAATATTGATAATAAAAAATTATTAAAAAACATGTGAAAAAATGTTATATAAAGGAAATGTATGATATTATATACATATATTTATAGTATGTATTTATTATATATTAAATTTTTTATACATTGTATCAGAACAACATTTATGGAATGTTGAATGTGCGGTAAAAGTTTCTTACATTAATTTTATTTGTGGGATACATTTTCCATATTTACTAAAAATTTATTTTTTGTGGGGTATATACGATCCATTTGATATTATTTAGCATTATTATATATTAATTAATATTAATTAATTAGTTAATTGAAGTTATTTCATTAAAGGGTGTTATGATTCAAATGATAAAAATTCAATAAGTTTTTATTTCACACTCTCAAAATTAATTGAGATTGTTTATGTTAATGTCTCCCTTGGGGGAATTATATTATGTGAAACTATTAAAACCAAACTATCATCTATCCTTAATTATTCAAGAATTTTTCAATTAATAATATTATGATTACCTTTTTTTACTTAAAATGATTGAGATAATATTATTATGAAAATACGACTTTTTTTCTCTTCTATCACAAATTATTTTCCTTACATTTAAATATTTTCTTAAAATATTTAAAAGGATTATTGAAAAACAACCAAATTAATTAATAAAAAAAAATTACACTTATTTGATTTTTAAAAAACAATTTTGATATGAATATTCATGTAGTTTTTTAATTATTTACATTATAACCTTCTAAGAACACTGTAAAAGTAATATTTATAACAAACATAGCTTCTAAAAAAATAACATTTCATCATGAAAACCTATTGATTTAAAGCCTAATATTCAGGATTGAATGATTAATTTTGGGAGGATTTTTTTATAATATTATAGAAATTTATTTTTTAATATGTAATATTTAAATTGACAATGGTATTTTTCTAAATAATTTTATTAATGATTTTATTTGTATTGATTCATCAAGGACAACAACCCTCATTTTAAATTTTATCCCTTTGGTATAATTTTTTATATAAAATCTATATTATTTTATTGGATAATATAAGATATATTGAATTTTTATGTACTATTATGAAATCATTATTTATATTAATTTGGATGGTTTATCATTATGTTTATTTATTGTGTAATTTATTAATAATTAATATTCTAGTTATTCAACAAGACATTTTATGTTGATTATGTTTCAAAACATTCATCTGATGAATGTGTCAGTTAATGTATGTGATGGGTGGGGCTCTCTATATCCCCATGATGCATAAACAGGTCTCACAAGACAAACTAGATTGATTTTTTGCATAGGTCGTGCCTATCTATGTTGATGTTTTGGGAAAAAACAGAAATGGTATTTTTAGATGTCTCAAATGAATCCCTCTAGGGTATGTTTCAGATGACTATAATTATAAAATCAATAATTATTAAATCAGATATCAATTTCCTTGGGATTATTTTAATTGTTTTGATATGTAGGGATAATCTTCAATATAAAATGATTAGTAATATTGGATTATTAATTCATGATTTATTTTAAATATATTATTAATTTCTCTGAAGTTAATGAATAAATTATTTTTTTTATTTTATTTAAAATTCCATATTTATTATGACTTATTTACTCCTAACAGCTTCTTTTGTACATAACCCTTATTGAGGATCTAATATCAGTCATATGTTTACATACCCACCCTATTAAAAATGAATATTTAGATCAATTTATGGATATAAAATATTTATATTAATTATTTTATATATTTTTGTTTTACAAATATAATGTGATATTCATGTTGTTATTTAGTTTAACAAGGGTATTTTATTATTTAGTCTATTGGGATGTAATTTCATGTATCAAGTGAATATTCAATTAAGTAATCACCAAATATGTGAAATTGGGGCTAGGTTCATTAACAATGGTATAATATCATGATTATTATAATAATTTTGAACATGATTTAAGAAAAGATACATTAGAGAATAAAACCATAAGAATTAATTTGAAGAAAATTCCACATATGGGATGGCATCCTTGAATTCTGGTAGGTAGAGATCTTATAGTTATCTCTATGATTATTTCTTATCATAAAATAGTTTTTGGATTTAGTCCATGACTGGAACCATGATGAATATTATCAACATTGAATAAGATGGGAAATAAGGTGATTATGAGAAACGCAATTGGATGATTCTAGAGTTAAAGTTACTAGTATTATTCCGAATCATTTATCATCATATATTATTAATAACATTATCTCTATCCAACTCTAAAAATCATCATGGAATAGAAGGATAAGGTTATCAGAGAACATCGGTGGTGGAGATCATAGAAGAAATAATACAAAAATTACTTCATGTGACCTATGTAGAAAGACAACCCCTAGAGAATGTCTCACTGGAATGGAATTTTTTTTAACAAAATAGGGGAATATATTAATGAAGTTTTTATAAAAAATGATGATTCCAAATGTTCATATGATTTTCATTTTAAGGTAAAATTAATAGTTCAAATGAAATATATTTGGTGAATATGGTAATTATCTAATCTCATTACATAATCATATGTTTATGTCCTATAATAGATAATACACTATCTATATCAATAATTTATTTGTAAGGATTGATGTGCTTGTGAATTGGGATATAATACTTATACTATTGTGTAAATATTCTGAATATAAGATTCATGAAACTTATATATAAGGTTCCAAAATAGATGAAATTAATAGGTTTAAAAAAAATTAAAACGTTCTCACAAACAAAAAAATTATTTCTGTGGTAATTCGATGAATAATATTGATGAGGTAAGTGATATAGTTTTTGAATGCTGGAAATCTATTAGATAATTTATGAAAAAGTAATTTTTTTCATCCATGATATTGTTAATGGTATTTAGAAATCATCATTTATATTATTCTCTTAGTATGTATTTTGTTAAAATTTGAAGCATATTCTCTTTTTATAAGGTCTTAACATATGAGTTTAATATACTATCATTGGTTAATATGTATAATCTAATTAAGAGTATTTTGGGAGTCATTTATGATAACAAAAACAATTAGTCTAGTATATATTTAATATATAATATTAGTGGAAATAATTATTATATATTTTGTGGGAAATGGTTAAATATATTGATAATATTTAGGTTTTATATGATTTTTAATTATAATTAAATTACAGTTCATTAAAATTCCGGTTAAAAGAATTTATGAAATAAATCACCATGATATTGTACAAGTACATTATGATTAATTTTAGTCATGATGTTATTAAAATTTTTATTAATTTTTTAGGAAATAAATTATAATTATTTTATAAATGGACCACATTTATTTATGGTGACAACAAATGACATCTATAAAGGCCATTAGGCTTGATCAAACAAGAGAACTGCGAAAAGGGTTCAACTCTTACCACATGGATAAAATATGTACTAGTTAGATTGAAATTTATATAACTAAAACAGATTTATGTAAAGATATTATGTTTATATTTCGGACTAATTTTATAGGATTAAATATTTTATAACATTATGATTTTTTGGGGATTTATGATATTTTGGGTGATATTTTATAGTTTTAGGTATATATAAAATATTGGATTATCTTAAAGTATTATTTGAGATGAATTATATTTTTTTGGAGATATAATATGAAAGGTATGAGATAAAAATTCTTGTTTAATTCATCATGCACGTGAAGGTTATTTATGATTTTTGGTATACATGGTTTTTTATATATTGAATGATCTACGTTAAAAAATTTCTAAAAATGATAAAAACATTATAATAATGAATTATTTATTAAATGAAGGTTTGTTAATTTTGTGTATTATATATTACATTATTCTAACCATTCTCATTATTAAATTAATGGGGATATCATTTTTATTTTAAATCTAGTGGATCATTTGATGATAATTTTATTAATTCAGGCATTGGAAATTTCAATTGGGAAATTCATTTCATGGAATAAGAAATGAAATAAAAACTGATCAAAACACAACCAAAGGGTGGAATTGTTCATTAAAAATATGTCATGTAATAATTTTTTGTTCTATATCTTGATAGTAAAAATGGAAATTCAACATTATGAATTGGATATTGAAATAAAAATAATATTTCTTTTTCAAATTTTCTGATGAATTTTTGATCTCTTCACCCCTAATTAATTTAGGGTTTTTTTGTCATTAAATTGATCCTATAACAATGTTATCTAGAACTCTATATTAGTATTTGGATGTTATACATATCATAAATTTATATTTTTTTATTTTTTGTCCAATTTTATTTTTATTTAAGAACATGAATAGAATATATTTTCTGTAACATTTGTTTTTGAACTACCCATTTTTAAAAAACGTATTTTGATCCCTCTTTATGACATGTGTTTTCAACAATTATTGATCAATTGATGACCTAAAATAAATTATGAGGAAAAATTTACATATTAGGTTGAATGTAAAAAGGGTATTGTTGGAACATATTTTTATTTAAATAATCTTAATTCCATTGATATCATTTCTTACACGCTCTAGCGAGTCTAAAGCAACCGCGATAAACTTTTAAAATTTTATTATGTAATAGTTACCTCAATGATATTTAATTAGGAGGAATGAATATTATTAACCAAATTATGAAATACCAACATAGAAATTATAAATACAAACTCACTAATTAATTCATACAAAATACTAGACGATTTTTAGTAATGTTATTTTATGATTCAAATGTATTCTTTCTTAAAAAATAATTATTATTTTTATTTGTGGGAAAATTCTTTAGTTATATTATAGAAATAATATAAAATATATATGAAAAAATGATATATTTTTAATCACAAATATGACAATTATCATTCAGAGATATTGTGGTATTTTAAGAAAATAAGTATTTTTTTCATTAGAAATAAATAATGCTTATTTTGGTAATGTTTAAATTTTATATAAAATAAAATAAATCACTATTATTTGATTTTTATCTCAATATAACACAAAAATTATATAATTTTATACATTCTAATTAGATTCATCTGAATCATCAATATACATGATTGTGGTTTGAATTACATTTTGTTCACAAAAACACATTTATCTAAAAATATTCTTTTATTGTGTTTTACACAATTATATTTACTGTTATTTATTCCACTTCTATATAATGAATCCTGAAAATTGAATTTCATATGTAAAATTAGTTGGTCTAAATTGGTTAAATTGGACACTATTATTTTTAGACTTTATGATTAATAACTATAGTATTTTTTTTCAACGGTAAAAGATAATTCTTGTAATTAAGGTAAAAATATAAATGATAAGGAATAAATAATATACCTAACACTTGAATTTCTTTTTCTCAATGAGTATTTCTCAACCACAATCATCCAAATTTTGAATATATTATCTTCTTTCCATTGTTCCACTATTTGGATCCTATATATTATGTCATAAAATGAAAAATCAATAAAATTATTCTCATTGTTTTGTTATATTTGTAACTTTCTCATAGGGATAAACATAAGATATGTTTGGTTATATATATTCATTTTAAATCCATTTTTTCATCATGGAAATTAGTTTTCATTATTTAGTAAATAAATTGTTTCCTTAAGTGCTCATGAAAAACTAACCTAGTACATATTGTGGTAGTAAAACAATTAGTTAAATGATTATGATAACTCTAAAAATTATATTTATTTTGATAATTTTCATTTAATTTCTTTACGTAAACCTAAATTTTCAGATATTCTATTACACTTTGGATTTTAATTACATTATTGTTTGGTAGTTCTAGTTTTGATATTAACGTAATTTTATATTAAGTATTATTTTATTACAAAAATTTATAATTCATCAAAATATTATATTCTACCTCATGGGTGGGATATGATATATAACATAAAAAATGGTCTATTTAGTTTCGTTATATCATTTTATTGAATATATATTAACATATAAAGAGAAGAAAACATTGTTATGACTGTAATTATCATATGGGTTAACGAATAGTTAAAACAAAATGATAGAGGTAAAAAGGAAATTCAAAATGTCTAAATTTTATTCATTTATATTATTTAGACTCATAATCATATTTTATTTTAATATTCTAAATTTAGGCCCTTTTAGTCATGAATTATATATAATATTAATTTAATACGTTAAAAATCCTTGATAATCCCCTCACCCAATTATAAAATGACATCACTCTTTTTTCTAAATTAAATTATATTGAGATATGTATCTAGAAAAAATCAGGAAAATTATTTTTATATGCATCCATATAAATGTTATATGGCCTTTGGGACTTCTAAACAACATACCATATTCCCCCTATTAAGATATCTAATGGTGGTTTACCGAATAATAGGTAATCATATTTACTAAATACTTTATGTTTATTTATTCTAACATGTCATCTTAATTTGTTGTAACTATAAAAAAATAATAAATCTAGTGTAATAAATATATTGATATTTTATTATTATAATGCTACAACCACATCACATATCTTTTTCACCCTACAAAAAGTGAAAACATCAATCATGCATACATATGACTTGCTGAATAGACACAGTCGTGTAAATTTCTTTTCATCACCATTTCACATAGATGGTTATAAGGATTTAAATAATTTATATATATGATATTTATAAAATAATAATGAATGTATATGTTTAATATTTTATATACCTCCTCACCTTCAATTTCAGAGGAATATGATAACATCTCTTGTGTGTATGTGTGGACTACCACATCTAATATATTATGTGATCTATTTATCATTTCCACATATAATTGATGGTAAAAAGGATAAATTTAGTGGATATATATGATATATATGAAATAAAAATTATTTTTTATTATTAATTATTATTACCATTTTTTTCTATTCATCTAAAATAAAAAATCATTTTAATGAGTAAATACGACCTACTGTCTCTAGGAATGGTGTAATTCATTTTTTTATAACATTATTATATATAAAATTAAAAATATATAAATATAGAATATACATTATATTCACACCATTATTAAATTTTTTGAGATTATAGAACCATAGTTAATGCACAAGGATTAAGACTATTAAATCAAAACACACATCAAAACCGATGTTGTTAACATCCAAAATAAGAAAAATAAATGATTGCTCAAAATATGTAATAATATGTTATGAATGATTAATATATGATAATATATATATGTGTTAAATTATGTAATTAAAAAATATTTAAATTTAGTATAAAATTTATCAGTATAACATATGAGAAAATTCATGTGTGAGGTAAGTGTTTCTCATCTCACATTACTTTTGTGAGACATTTTCTATATTCTTCACCTTTTTCTACTATGTTGGAAATATAATCCCCCTTTCACATTTTATAATATAATTCTATTTTTATTGATGGTATTTATTTTTTAATTTTAATTTATTTATTTCATGGAGTAATGATTGAAATGCCACCAAAGAAGTAAGAGTTTATTTCTCAATCACATCATTATTCGAGATTGTTTATATTTAATTATCTCTTCATGAAATTGTTTAATATTTCTTCATAGACACAATATATTTTATTCTAATTTGGTTATTCATGAAATATTTATTTATTAGTATCAATTTAATTTCATTATTACATAAAAATATTCCGAATTGTTTTTTATTAAATGTTAACTTAATTTCTCTCTCTGGTCAAAAACCCTTTTTCTTCCATACCCATGTTTCATAAAGATATTTTACATAATATTTATAAAATTAAAAAACTAATTTATTAAATATATTTTTACCCATGATTTACTTTTCAAATTAAACTGAAATTAATCATTTTATATTTTTTCTGAATAAGGATGTTTTTGGATTTGTTTTAAAACAATATAAAAGTAATGTTTTTTAAATTATATGACATGTAAAAAATTATCCACCATCTTGAAAACTCATTTAATTAAATATTCCATTACATTTTCCAGGATTCATTGTCTATTAAAATGTGTTTCTTAATGATCTATTTTTTTATATTATGGAATTTATATTCATCAATAACATTATACGTAATTTAGATTTTTCTCCATTGAATATATATGTTGTAATTTTACATTAATTAATATTTTTTTAGAATTTTTATCATCATTCTGATTGGGGAATATTATTTTTTTATTCAATTCTATATATTACATTGTGTGGGTTATGATTATGTTTTTTTGTTGGGATTTTTTATGTGTACTCTTTTATGGATTCTTTTTTTGTTTCAATAAAGTGTTTGGTTCACATTAATCATTATAAAAATATATAAATATTTACATTAATAATGATTCAGCTCATTCATAAAACAAATGAATTGGACTTATTATTTGATATTAGGGCCATTCTATATCCCCTTGATATATCAGTATCTAGAATGATACAATAGAGATTAGTTTTTGGTTGTTGTCTTACCTGTTTATGTATATAAATTCAAATATTTCGAATTTCATGGCACATAGAAATAGTTGAAATTTATGTTTATCCATAATTTTGAATCCCATAACCATGAAATCATTTATGTATTTAAATTTTTTATTTTAATAATTATGATATCCATATATAATTTTAATGTTTATATGATTAATTATTTAAAAATATTTAATCATCATTTATTCATTCCATATTAGTTATTATGAACAATTTATTCATTAAATGGAATACTTTTTTGGTTATTAATATTTTAATATTTATTATACCTTATTTACTCATGTTATATTCCACTAAACAAAACTCTTCTTCATAATCTGAGCTCTCCCTTATTTTCTTCCCTTTCTAAAGAATGTGAAAATGTAATCTTTGAATGAGTTATATGATTAATAATAATCACATTAAATATTTTATGTATTTTATGTTTTTAAATGTAATGTGATATTAATGTGTGTATCATATTTACCAATATTAATAAACTAATTGTCCTATTATGAAGTGATGTATTATATATTTTGAAATATTAAAAATGTGACCACTAACTATGGGCTTGTAAGGACATGTTCATTACAAATTTATTATCTGATAATGAAGGTGGAAGTAATAAATGGTATCAAATTCCATGTGGTACTAATATGTGAAAAAATAAAGTCTCTTATATTATGTTTTCTGGTGGAATAAAAATACTCTAGAACGGGAAATACATAATATGAATTCAGTGATGTTGAGGCTAGAGATTGGCCATGTTTTTATAGACTAATGTGAACCAGGATGATATTTCCTTGTCGATGAAGATGAATTTTGTTTAAATATGGGTAATTATATTTCATGAATATAAATCTCATCACTAACTAAATATTTAAAATTTAAATATCATGTTATGGTCATGTAATGATTATAACTAGATAACAAGGACATAATTTTTTGACAATAAGAATGTGAATAAGGGATCGTGGTTTCAGAATTTCATTGGGATTATGTAATATTTTCAATAATGGTTTTGGATATTGATCTACACTATAGAATTACTTGTGTAGGTAATGTAGATCTAAGAAAACTAGTATATATATATGAATATATTTAGTATTTGGAGTTTTAATTTTTTTCCCATGAGGATATTGTACATTGCTATACATGCCATATAGAGGGATGTTGGATCATCTCATAGTTATTTATATGATCTTGTAATTGGTTTTGTCAGGATAATTCCATTATATTCATGTGGAAGCATCATGAATCAAATATATACAATAACAAATATAGGTTATGCATAATATAGGGGGAGGTGATACACTATCATGGGACAAGATTTCATTTTAATTCTAATCTAGGGAAGAAAAGATGACTTTAGAGAATCTGTTAGGGGTTGGAGCTAAAATATTGAGAATACACATCTCTATATAACTCTGTTTCTTATTCCCTACCTACATTAATTTTCATATATTGAAAGTTAAAGGTATTATTAATGAAGTTTTGTTTTTTTATCCAATAACCTATTAGGGAATGATGTTGTGATGGTTATTTTTGATATTTCATTCATGAACCTATTTTATGAAATACTATTATTTGTATGTTTTAAACAATAATGATTATAAACCATAGACTACTAGTGAAAACCTATTTTGATTGAAATTTTCCATGAACTATTTATTAATCTAACTAACAACTAAATCATTCTCATGCGAGTAACACATTAGGATTAATCAATAATTTTTAACTATTTATTTTTTATTTCAGTAAATTTGATAATGTTTGTTCTATAGGTGAAGAACTACATGAAACATAAGATCATTTGCACACTATCATACAAGTTGGTTATCCAATTTTTATTAGTTCAAGTTTTTTTATTGAAATATATTGATTAATTGATATTAACATAGAAATATCCAATCTAATACCCATGTTGATATAGAATTTGTTGATATGAGTTTTTGATGTTTTTGACTTTGATCAATTATCCTTATATAAATAATATTTCACTACTCTTTTATCATTACCTTTATTCAATTATTTGATTTGTACTACATTTTATCATCTTCTCAAGAACACATATTATGATTCCTTACCAGAGGATACACTTGATCTCAACACTAAACTACTCTTAAGTAGGGTTATTAAATTATTAATTTGAACCAGTCATAATGAATTACCTAGGTTTTGTGAAAATGTTAATCTGGATGTTCTTTAATGAAAATCATATAAAAAACTTGTGGATATAAATTCCATTAAATCAACTAAATTATCAAGAGTGGATATAATGATATTTATAAAAATTTACCCCAGAAATAGTGTCTAATGTATGTGGATTCCAACAAAAAATTCTCATGTTAAATAATTATGATAATATTAATACCCTACATTTAAAAAAAATAAGTAGATTTGCGAGTAACTATTTTTTTTTTGATGATTTAGGAATAAGGATACTTTATATTTCTAAAATGGAAAAATTATAGTATATTTTTAATGGAAATAATTCGTGAGAAAATCTAAACTAATTAGATGAATTTTTTTTTTCCAGAAATTACTATTATTATAATGATAAATGAAAACCACAATAGTAAATGAAAAAAAGTGAAGAAAAACTACTCTGGTTCTTGAGGAAAATAAAACATGATGACCGAAGAAAGTCATAAGAAGAAAAAGAGGCGTTGTATTTCATACCTGATATATGTAGATACCTTTATTTTTTAAAAGAGTAATCATCATGGATTATTTTAATTTTTTTGTGAGACTCGTGAATAAAGGGTTTAATCTTAATATAATATTAGAATATATTATATAATGGTATATTTGGATTAGATTAGTGTTTTAATCTCCTTGAGAAATACAAAATAGGTTACCTAGGAAAATAACACAAAAAATTACAAGAAACCATGTTGAGACATCATGAAAATTGAGTATTTTAAAGAGTTACTACCCACATGGATTGCTCAATTGAAAAAATAGATTTTCAAATTTAGAGTGGTAATGAAACTACAATGTATCAAGTAATCTAGGTCACTCCCCATGAAGAAAAATATACTAAAGGGTTCTTGTCGACAAATGATAATTGCATGATTTACCAGAATATAGGATGATTTAGGAAACAATATTGCAATGATGTCAAATATCACATAAATATTCTTTTAACTATATAATAATTGATTAATGGGATTCAAATAAAATGAAAAGAACAAAGTTGAAAAATTAATTTACTGGAAATGGTTAAAGTCGAATACATATAATATAAATTTTAAAGATATAGATAATTTCATGTTGTCCATAGAATATGTGATTTTGAAAATCAGTGAATGTGAAAGACTAATGTAGTCTAAAAATACAATTCTTTTAAGGATATGTGTTTATTAGTTGAAATCAAATTCTCATCCCCACTGATCATATTATAGAATAATATATTTCACACCTCTTTATTCTTTTTTAATATCTAATAACATGTAGGAAATTAAATTAAACCATAGAAATAGTGATTTTATAAGTATATCACTATTATAAAACAGGATAAGTGATCTGTCATGTATGATTCTCAATATTTTGATAAGAAAGTGAATTCATCTCTTTTGGTGAAGCATACATGAAGTGATGGTTTATAAAATATATATTATCATGGAATATAGAATTTATAAAATTATTTATAATGTTAAACAATGGGATATTTTAGTTACATTTCTACACATTATTAATCATAATAAATATCATAATAAATTTTGAGTGTTTATTATAGGAAATATAACCAAAATGGGGATTTATACCTCTACACATAGAAATTTTCAATGTATTCCTTAAGAATTGAATGGGGTATAGTATTTCTTATGATTTATATGTTATCATCCCCTAAATTAATAAGATTTGAAATTTATATCATATATTATTAAATTTTATGAATTCATTGATTCATTATTTATGATCATGTGTTTCCTATATTGTATTTTCACATGTATACATAGTGGTATTTGATGAGGGATAATTATTATGATTCAGATGTAGTTTTATACCTCTCTAAAAATTAAATATGGTATATTTCAAATTACATGAAAGTGTGAATAAATTTATTTATTTTATCTAGTTACCAATAAGGAATATTTTCTTGAGATTAATTTCTTAATTTTTTATAGTGTTTACTTTTAATATGGAGGGTCTAAACTATTTTAGTTATTTAATAAATTATTTGGATATATTAAAAAACTCAGAGGGTTAGATTTATGTAAAAATGAGAAGATTTAATTTTTTATTAACAAGTGAAATATAAATTATTTTATTGAATTTCCAAAGAAAAGGAATGTAATTTTTTCAATGTGGTATTTTTTGTAAATGAGATTTAAATGCACATGAAAAGACTGAATTTTTTATATATATATTAATGAAGTTCCCATGAAATTTTTTAAATTTTTAGATAATAGTATTTTTCAATAAATGATTTTTAGAGGTTGTTCTATTATAATTTTTTATAAAAATTGGATCATTCATCAGTATGATTTTACATGGAGAGACTCATGATAGATTAAGACATATCAACGTGTTATTTTTAATTATTGGAGATATAGTCTTAATTTCTATATGAATTACATAATGCTAAAAAAACATTGTCAAATTAATTTTTTTAAAGTCGGATCCCTATTATCATTTTTTATTCTGATAATAAGTATAAAAAATAAATGAATTTTATAGAAATTAGAATAATTTATATTATCTAATACTAGGATTAAAAAGTGGAATAATTTTAGTAGGAAATTGGATTTTATTTTGGATAATTTTTTTCTAATTTTTAGAAAAAATATGGATCACTACATCCAACCATTCTTGAGAACGAGGTATTATAATCATATTGGAGGCATATAGATTATTATAAAGGGTGAATCTATTCACGATTTGACACATATCTTACATGGGTCATGAAATGTGACATACACTGTGAGATTTATATATAGTGTATTATGGTCTGGCATTCCACTCATGTTTGATTTACCAATTAAGTGTTGATGGTTATAAACTATCTAAAATTACATTGGAGACTTCGATTTGGGATTTAATACATTACAAAGATCCTCAAAAACATAAAAACACATGGTTTGAAAAATGGTGTTCCATGTGTCTCCCCAAACAATGTCATTCTATACATATTCATATTTTCTAATTCTTTTTTATTAAACACTAGCTAAATTTTGGAAAATATGGATTGTTGATGGATGTACTATATGGATAAAAATATTGACCTAGGCTTCATACTATGTTATTTAATACAAGAAACCCTGATTTTCCATCTGGTGCGAATGAGGTTTCATACCATGTTTGATAAATTGATATCACCATAACATATCATAAGTGTAATGATTGCAAGTATTCTGACCTACCGAATGAATATCACATAACCTAAAACATTGAAAAAATATTGGGCTACCATAGGCGACCTTGATCTAATATATGTGGTAGGGTTCAACATCACAAATTTGATCAATCACAATCACATAACATGGGTTGGATTGGTCAACCATATAAGTGAATAATTAAGGATGAAAAATAGTTGACATTAATTAAAGATAATAAACAGTCCACTGAGATTATTATTATGTTGGACCTATTTCACATCAAATCCCTATCAAATAAAAGAAATTATAGTAGATGGAGTGACCTTGGACATGGATGATTGTATGTATTTAAGAACAATAGATAGACCAACATCATGAAAATGTTTAGACCAATGATGTGATAGATAAACTCAAGACTTTTTTAGGATGTTGATAATGTGTGATACCTAACATGAAGAATATTATGAGCTCGCATACTCTCTAACATTCATAAAAAACATTGTTTTATGCATTAAAATTGATCTGTAATTTGAGGATATTATAATATGTGGGTTTCACACTATATGTATGGTCAACAAAAAGATGTTTATTTCATGAATATAGGTAAATTTATCGATAAAACAAAACTCTTTTTTAAATAATTTGGTAGTGGAAATGAATTATTACTTGAAATCCTGATAGTTTTTTATAGTGTTAAACATATTTAAATGAGAAAATAATATTTTGGATATTTAATTACCACATAAAGAAAATATTATAGATATATACAAATATTTTAATAATTTTAATATATAATTATAAAATGATACTATTTTATAAAGTCTATACCACTTTTAATGTGGATGCAATTTTTATAATATCGTAATATGGTGAAAATGATATATTTTTTTGGGGGATTAATGAAACTCCATGTAATTAATGAAAACCTATAACGACCCTTCCCCTAGTTTCCTAAAACCATTGGTTACATTATTACATAATCATAACATACAATTTATCCTATCCCAATGTACAAAATATTTTATTAGTTATGGTAAACTACATAAATATATAATTCCAATATTATATTTTAAACACAAGTTGCTACATATATTTTTTGGAAAATATCATTATGTACTCTAGAATATCCTTTATTATAATTCATAGTAAAATTCCTATAATCATAGGAATGGAAAAAATGGGGGGGATATCAAATTATTATGAAGGGGTATGTAAAGTGGATGATATCTATAATAAATATCAAAAATCAACATGGATAGATAAATAACTATAGATAATTTACATATTAATAACACGAATATCACGATTAGATAAGGAATAATCAATACGAAAATTTCAATAACTAAATAAACATATGATTCAATCAACATAATATGAATGAAATTCATCCATAAGGAATATAAAAACCATAATATCATGAATAATATAAAATATTTATTCACAATAAATGAAACTTTTAATTATTAGATGACATGATCTTAGGAAAAATGATACCTATAATTTCAATACTTTTCACATTAAGTTTTAGTATTATAGGTAGGAATAAACAAAAACCCATATTTTAATATGTTTATCCATCTAAATCATCCCATTAGATTACCAATGCATTGGGGGGCTCTCTATAATTGGGCCACACCCATCATAATCATGTGCAACACATTCCTCGTAAATCGAATGGCTGAATAAATTAATATTTAATATGATTTATAAAAAAAATCCATATTTATAAATGAATATTGTTTTATCTATACTTCATTTGTCAATCAAATAACATTCAATATAAACATAGTATTTTAAAAATTAGTAAATAGTTTAATAAATAATCATATCCATGATATAAAAACTATGTATATTTAATATAAAAAAATATATAAAAAAAATTATATTGTTTAGGATAAAATAATTTCCAGGATATAAATAATATTTATTTTTAGGATAAATGAATTGTATTATTATCACAATAATGTAAATGTTTCAAAAGTTAATGACTACAGAAATAAATAAAAATACTGAATTTAAATACATTACTTGGAATGAATTGTCATAAAACATAAATATATATATATATATAATGAATTAATATGGTATTAATTCATTATATCCCTAGTGCAGTATAACTAACATAAAGGGTTTTTCTCATTAATGAATAGAAATACAATAAAATTTTCATTCAAAATATTATTTAAGAAAATGACATTATTTTACATTGAAAATAATTTATTTTAAAACAATTATAGAATATATTTAAAATATGATTCATTGAAAATAAAATATGAAATTTATAACATATTTCTTATAAATAGAGTGGTCATAGAAGTTGTAAATTCTATAAAATTCATGCATGATCGAACAAATATTCCTTTCTTATTTTTAGATTAAGACATATTGGAGTTTGTTGGATTATGATAAGGATATTCTCTTGAAAATATTGTTTTAAAATTTAAAAAATGATTCAAAAATTATATAATAAACAATTTTTATAATTTAATATCATTTATAATTTTTTTAGAAAACATTTCTTTTGATGAAAAATGTTTTTTAGCGAAAGAGATAAATTATGTTTGATATATTTAAAATAATTTTCAAATACCTTTTATGTAAAAAAGAGAGGTAAAATTGTACAATTAGTTGAACAATTAATTAATAACCATATAATAATTAAATTAAATCATTTTATTCTTCAATGATCAAATAATTTCCTTCAATACAAATTCAATCATAAACAATACCTGTTAAAATCATATTGTGAAATAAACCCTTATAATGATCATAAAATTAAAGACAAAATGATACAATGAATATATATTTGTATTAATTTAAATATACCTAGAACAACTATAAATACCACATAATACATTCAAAATTAATTTCCAAAATAACTGTACAATATAAAAGAAAATGAAGATGTAAAATAACATAATGAAAATAAATTGAGTTATGAAATTGTTTTACTCATGGTATCATTTATGTATAATATTAATAGAATAATTAATTAAATATGAATATTAAAATAATATTTATTATTAATTAATCCTCATATAATCTTCAATGTGTCATTATATGAAAAATGAAATAGTAATTATGTGAAAAAAATTACATTATTCTTTAATAAAGGAAATGTTTCACAAAGCCCCTTTCAACTAGTTTCCTTTTGGTTTAAACTTATATAACCATCTTTATAATGATTTTCGGAATGAAATTTCTTTATAAAATAATAATGATAATATTTATAGTATATTATATGAACTTTTTATAGTATTTTACCACTAGTTTGTTAATAATATATCATTATTTTCATTTTTTGGGGTGTTGAATGCCTTGTTTTATAGTGTGTGTGTGTTTATAATGAATATACAAGTTATTATGAATATAATATAGATCCATAGTATAAATTATTATAATAATTTTATGAATATCATAATTATTCATTATATATATATTTAAAATCATTCTTGAAGGTTGGAATTGGAATATGTAACACAACACTTCGTAGAGATAATAGGACATATGTATGTAAGAGTGACGATATCATTCCATTAATCAGTGAAAGTGTGAGGAATTGGATGGTATATGAATTTTACAAAACCAATATCATGTCATATATGTCATATATATTAATTAAGTTTATCCATATTACATTCCATGTAATTTTTAACTAAAAAATTATTTTGATCGCTTCACGAGGGATTGTCCATTATCCACATGTGCGACGTTGTCATATTTTATAAGCCAAAAAAATAAAAAAAATTATTTTATATTTTTATTATATTAGTATAATAATATATTAAATTATATATATATATTAAATCCCTGATTATATAAAACTGTGAGATTTTCTATGGAAGAAGTGTTACATGGGTTCGTGAGGTAGTAGTCTAATGTAAATACTATCAAAAATTTCATTACATATTAGATATATTAAGGGATTAATAAATATTTATATATAAACATAATAAAATATAAATATATTTAATATTATTCTTTATCTAATGGGATATTTTAATGAATTATTTTATGTGTAAAATGAAGAATGAAATCCATAGAGTTTCGTTAAGATAATTACCATCTCTCATTGAATCCTTTTATGGAGATCCCTATAAGGACCCTTGGGTTTTCCTTTTTCGAATAGAAAAAGTTATAAAATTTGGATATATATTTTTATGAGAGATTATATTTGGGTTTTTATATTCCAAAAGGTTAATGGGTTATTAGGATGTTATTGGACAAAGTGACCGTTAATTAGGGGGCAGAAGACACACATGGGATTTTTTAAAATAATAATGTCTACCCACATTTTTTAACATACTTAAAGGCTCCAAAATGATAAATTATCAATCCATAGAAATCATAATTTTTAAATATGGTCATTCAATGTGTTTTGGACATTGTAGTGTTGAGTCAATAAGTTTTTTTTATGACTTTTTCAAATCCTTCTTGTTTTGAAAATCACAAACACTCTGTCATAAGGAAAATTTCTTTTCCCTTTGTTTTACATTAATAAGGAAATTTTCCTTCCCCCGGGAAATTTACCCTTACCATGCTTTCATTGTTCATATTATAATATAACTCATTTTCCTCTTTGTATAAAATTCGTTTTTGTAACTAAAACCTCATGATTCTTATAAATACATAGATATAGTGCATTCTGTTTTCCGGATAAGAATTCAGGTTCTAAATTCACTAAATTCAATCTCTGGAACATTTTGAGTTCACACTATAAATTATCTGAATTTAGACTCCGAACATTCTGAATTCAAACTCTGAACATTATGAGTTAAGACTCTGAATTCTCTGAATTCAGACTCTGAACTTTCTGAGTTCAGACTCTGAATTCTTATGAATTCAGACTCCTAAGTTCCTTGAAATTCAGACAATGGAATTCTATATAATTTAGGTTCTGAATTCTTTTGAAGGCAGAATCTAAATATTCATGTATTATAGTCACCAAATTGATTTTTGGTTAGACTCCAAACATTTATTTTTCCTTACACTACAAAAAATGGATTTCGTTAAGCAACCATATTTTTTCTTACTCTTGATTTAGTTATAAAACGAAGTCATGCATTCTGCTTCTAACCATCTATTTTTTGAGTAACACATGTATAGGTCCCTCCAAAATTCAAGGAAACAATGACCATTGGAGGAGGGAGCTGACCATTGAATACGTGCCTATAAATAAAATATCATTTTAAATATATCATAACATTGATGATCAATTATATGAATCTAGAGATTACATACTGTGAAGTGATTTCTAGAGAAAGGCTTTCAAGCTTTGTGTGTACTGAACATGTTGTTCAGAATGGCATTATGTGACTCCAAAAGTTACTAAGAACATTCGAGGGCTTCCGGGGATAGGAAGACAAAGGTGTAACACCCAATATTTTTATGAGAAATATTTTGTTTTTATGTTATAGAAATCATCAAAGGAATCTTTCACTACACACAACACTATCTTGGATTTCATTATACTCAACTACGGCCTTCCTCAATAGCTTGCGTTATACATAATACCGAGTTTTACTAAACAACGATATGCAATTAAAATATTATTAAAACTAGCCGTTATGAATTGTGATACCCAATTTTTGAAATTTATTAAATTATATATTTCAAAATGGACTTAATTTTTGGATTTGGAGTATAGAAATTATCCTAGGGTGAAATTTTGGTATTTTTCTAAAAACATTCAATTTTTTATGAATAGTGAAAACACTGGGTTACTATTTAAAAATGACTTTTTATTTAATTAATTAATTATTTTATTAAAATCTATTTTAGGTAAAAATTGATACATAACACCCATAAAAGTTCAATTTAATTCATTGGAGTCATTTTATAATAATTGTAGACATATAAATCGTTTATTGAACTTTTCACCGTCTTTTACCCACATCCTAGTAGAGTTTGAAAATTTAAATAAAACTTAATTTTTCCGCTTTTGTAAGTGGAATTCTAAAAATCTGAGAGACATGGTTAATATGAAGGACTAAAATGTGGTTCAATAACATGAAAATAATTTTTTATGAATAGTAACTTTTTTCTTTTATTTACCACAATTAAAAGTAAATATGGTAATTAATGGTAAAATGAAATTATTATTACCCTAACACATGTCTTAATTCTATTGGATAAGTTTAATTCGACCAAAAAACAACCTTAGGAATAAAATATGACCATTTAGGCCCAGTTGTATTAGATTAGGACATTTAATATTATTTTATTTAAAGAATAGTTAAAATAGTTAAAATCAAAGTTTAATAACTAAAACATTTTTAATATTTGGTTATACAAAAGAAAATTCGACTATAAATATTCATTAGAAAGATAAAACCATTTCCTACATAAAGGTCTTTTATTTATAATTTTAATACCTTAAATATGCTAATTTATTTATGACACAATGATGATGCAGTAATTATCTTATTAATGAAATATTGACATAATTGATGTTATAAAACCCAGATAAATGTAATTTGAGAATTTTTATAAACTCCAGTAACATTATTGGTTAATATTACATGTTATTATTGATTTAATTAACTTTTTTCTAACTAATAATTCTTTTATGATTTTCACAATAATCAATTACTAAATATTTTCAAAATTGAAATAAAATAGTTTTTAAAACAAATATTATATTATTAATTGTTATTTTATTTGTAAAAATATAATGTCCAGAAAAATGACATATATAAGGTTATATATATTAATAATAAACAACTTTGGGTTTTTTGGGTTGTTATAGAAAGTTTATTAACCTTATAGTGTAAGAAAACAAGAAGACACGGTAAAAGTAAAATTATTTAACTTAAAGTAAAATCTAAATGATAAGGATAAAATAGAAACCTAAACTTGTATAAATTCTATTTTATGGAGTATTTATACCCATACCCACCTTATATTAGAAATAAATAAATTTGGAGCTATTAAAAACTGAATGTGATTTTATAATAAAATAATATTTTTAGTTTTTCCTAAGGTGCCCCTCTCCTCCCTTACAAAAGGGAACCTCCTCCCTCTCTTCCTCACACCACATTGAGTCTTCATGCTCATCCAAACCCTCCCAAATTTTCTTCTACAATTCCCTAAAAACATCCTAGAGGTACTGGTCTTCGTCAAATACAATTTTTAGTGCCCTAATAGGAGGTTAATAAGAGGCACTTCAAATAAGAGGTAATGTTTGTTAATGATTCTTTCAACTTTATTTCTTTTCTACTTTCTCTTATTTAGTTGTTTCATTATGAAGTTATAACATCAGTATCACTAATATAGTGATATATTATTATAAGTATGAAACAACCCTATTTCACCATCTATCCATCCTATGGAAAACGAAATCACCGCGCGTGCGTACGTACAGAATACCGTCTCCACGCCGTGGTGTAATCTATTTTCCACCACCACCTTACATGGATGGGTATAATGGTGTAAATAATAACAATATATTATTATTGTAAAGTGATATTGATTCTTAAATAGTATACATACACTCCAATACAATTCAACAATCATGGGAACGATATCATTGCTCGTGCGTACGTACAGAATACCGTCTCCACGATGTGATGCGACTCGTTCTACATGATCTTTATTGCGTAATGATTATATAAATAAATTGAATGAATAAATATGATATATATTACACCAATAAAATTCTGTAAATGAGGTATCTATAACCTAAAAATAATAATAATAATGTATTCGAAAAAACACCGAAAAGAACAAAAAGTAATAAACACCCAAATAACAAGTACCAATGAAATATTGCTAATAAGAAGCTAAGAATATGACCATATATGATATCATAGAAATAATTATGATTCTGTAATAAGTCAATGACATTATTTAAATCATTATACTGGAAGTTCAAACACTTACGATGAAAATTGGACCTAAGGTAAGGGAAAATCTCACAATCTCAATTTTTATCCGAGTTTGTTTATACTTCAGAATTTATTGGGGAATATTTATCCTCCACATACATGTTTCCTAAATATTTAATATTATTTATTTCCTCCTACAATTTTTTAAATCCTATTTTACCCTTTGGTGAGTTTTTAGTAAAAGATATGAAAATAATCTTTTGTCGTTTTTCATACGATGTACTTTCTGACTTTTTCGGTGAAAGTATGAGAAGAATGTTTTTTTTAACTTATATGGAATGAATGGATTTTTAGAACATTATTTCCATGAAGATTATTTAACAAGTTTTCATGTTTATTTTCAATCAACATCTTTTAGATTAAAATTATATGACATGTTAAGAAAGGAAAATGTTTTTGAAGTGGAAAGGATATTTTCCACAAGAATGGAGTTCAACTGTTTTATAAAAATTATTTTCCATATAAATTAATATAGGGTTATGTTTCTATACCTATTTTTACATTGTTTTGATTATGTTATAATGGAATTATTTTTATGATGTCCTTTTATTTTATATGGATTGTGTTATGATGGCATGATGATTAAGAATCCCAATTTTATTACATGGGTTATGCTATGATGTATGATTTATGATTTTTGTGGCACACATAAGAATGGTATCATTATGAGATGGGTGGGACATATATTTCCCTACAATGCATTTGGAAAAGATTTATATCTCATGAGATAGACATGGTTGGAATGGAAGTTTAATCTTGTTCAGTGAAACAGGACTGAAACGAGGAGTGAACTCAGTTTAGAAATGGACTTTGTCCACAAACATAGTCTTGGAAATGAGCCTTGACTACTAATAAATTATTCTCTATGATTATGTGTGTATTCCAAAAAGTTTCATGTTTTATGTTATGATTATTGGGATTACATTTCACTAATATGATTTATCCCATGTTATGAAATTGTGATCTCTTGTGCAGGTAAAGATTTCCAAAATGTTATGTTCTTATGAATATTATGTGATTGATATTTCTATTGATTACCCTTACTGAGCATTTGAGATCACCCTTTTGTATGTTTTCTTTCCCAGGTCAGGAGGAAGGTTATTACGTAGGATATCTCAAAAGGGACTCTAGATATGATGAAATAAATGGGAGCCAATGTAGATGATTTATGAACCAGTTGTTTATATTTCTCAATTTCTAAAGACACTATACCTATACAGTGCTTTCATGGTTTTGTTTATGTTGTAATAAGTGTGATTTAATTTTGAAGCAATAAAAATGTAAAGTGTGGGTCCATATAGTTGGTATCAGAGGAAAAGTTACAGTCAACCATTGGAAACTAGGATGTGAAAGTCTTAGTGGGAACCTTAAGGATATATCTAAGCAAAGAACACAATCATAGTGTTTTAGAAATGGCCATGAAAAACCTATTATAAGACCTTAAGTGTAAAATTTTATTCTTTATTATGTGGTTTTCCTATTATAATTATATTTTCTCACATTATTATTCTTGGTTTTAGTCAATGGCTGGAACACGAAGGAACCGTGTTAACACAGAATGCGACGAGCAATGCAATGATTGTCCCACTGAGCAACCAAACGTTATGGGATCTGGAATGAAAAATCTGGTAGGCATGCTCAGACAACTTTCTCAAGATATGAATCATGCAGGAGTTCCAAACGAGCAAAGGAAGGAGCAACATTCTATTGAATCCTTCATGAGAAAATGTCCACCCTTATTCAGTGGGTCTACTGATCCATTAGTGGATGAACAATGGATCAGTACCATTGAAAAGATATTTTTTGGTCATCAATGTTCTAAACATGATAAATTAATCTTATCAGTATATCGTTTGGATGGTGAAGCTGATCAATGGTGGGATCTTATCAAGAATACAATCCCAAGAGATGAAATTGAGTCCATGGAATGGGACGAGTTCAAGAACTTATTTTTCAATAAGTCCTTCCCTCGTATTCTTCTAACAAATATGGAGAAGGATTTTCTTGAACTAAAACAAAATAATGATGAATCTGTTGGTACCTACGTAGCAAATTTTACAAGACTTGCATGGTACGCTTCTTGGATTATTATCCACTCTGAGAGTAAGATTGATCGATTCTTTAGTGGAATAAAACAATGTTTTCGAAGGGTGTTATCCATAAGGGACTTCAATATCTATGAGAAAATCGTTCTATGGGCTCTCAATGTTGAGATAGAGATTAGAGTAACCCATAAGTCATATGGGTTTGATAAGAAGAGGAAAATATAATTCAAAGGAAAATCTAAAGATCACAATGAAAAGAAGATGACTTTTCTCGTATGCTCAAAGTGTGGAAAGAAACATGGAGGGAGTTTCATTAAAGGGACAATTAAATGATTCAAATCTGGAAAATAATGTCATTGGGCATTTGAATACCGCAATGATGGGAAGAAGATGTCTAGTGATGCGAACAAAGAAAAGGATACACATGGTGCACCTCTTACACTTTAATGTTACAAGTGCAAGAAAATGGGGAATTATGATAATCAATGACCTAATACAAGGGTTGTTGATGATGATCAACATCAAAAAACACTTAAGGCTAAAGACAGAGGAACGTCACATGCAATTTCTATCAGCGTTGTGGAGTATGAGAACAAAGTGGTGGAAGGTACACTTACCATCCACTCTAAAGTAGAAATTTTTTTATTTGATTCTGGATCCACCCACTCTTTTAATTCTGAAAAATTTTCTAAGGGTATCAATGTATTACCTCAACAATTAGATGTTGAGTTAGCTGTGACAACCCGTAATGGAAAAACTGTCATATCATATGATTATAATTCTTCTCTGATTGAAGTTTGTGGGAAAGTTCTTCCTACAAATCTTGTGATCCTTCCTATAGTGGAATATGATGTGATTCTTGGCATGGATTTTCATTCTGTATATGGATCACATATCAATTTCCAAAGAAGGGAAGTCACATTTCATATTCCAGATCAATCTATGATCGTCTATCGATGCAGGGATGAACATAACCTTCTAGTGGAAATTTATTCAATCTTATGGGTCTGGATTCAACTAAATGAAGGTTATTTATCTCAAATGATTGGAGAGAAACTCACAATTAAGAATATTCCCATTGTATGAGAGTTTGATGATATCTTTCTAGAGGAATTTTCGGGTATTCCACCAAATCGTGAAGTTGAGTTTTCAATAGAACTCGTACCGGGTGCTTTGATTATTTCAAAGACATCGTATAGAATGGACCCAATTGAGTTGCAGGAATTGAAGAAGAAACTCCATGAGAATCTTGATAAGGGATTCATACACCCTAGTGCGTCCCCTTGGGGAGAACCTATTCTTTTTGTTAAGAAGAAATATGGATCAATGGGACTCTGCATTGATTATAGAGAATTTAACAAGATCACTATCAAGAAAAAATATCCTCTCCCACGCATTGATGAATTATTTTACCAACTACACGGAGATCAATACTCTTCCAAGATTGATCTTCGTTCAGGGTATCATCAAGTAAGGGTCAAAAGGGAGGATATACCAGAGACGGCTTTCCATACAAGGTATAAACACTATGAATTTATAGTGATTCAATTTGGTCATACTAATGCCCCTTATATCTTCATGGATTTGATGAATAGAGTCTTTAGAGACTATCTTGATCAATTTGTGGTAGTCTTTATAGACGATATTCTTGTCTATTCAAAGAGAAAGGAAGAACATGAAGATCACTAGATAATTGTATTGAAGACCCTCATAAAGGAGAGGCTTTATGCCAAATTTACCAAGTGTGAGTTTTGGCTTCAAAAAGTGTCATTTTTGGGTCACATAATCTCAAAATAGGGGATATCTATAGATCCAGCAAAATAGAGGTTATCGAAAGATGGTCGAGACCAACAACAGTAACCGAGATCCGAAGTTTTCTTGGTTTTGATGGATATTATCAACGTTTTGTGGAATATTTTTCACGATTATTTAATCCACTCACCAGGTTGACTCGAAAAGGAGTTAAATTCATGTGGACGGAGGAATGTGAAGAGAATTTCAAGGAGTTGAAAAGAAGTTTATCCAGTGCACCTATACTCACACTTCCTTGTAGTGGAGAAAGGTTTTTGATATTCAATGATGCATCCAAGAAGGGTATGGGGTGTTTTCTTATTCAAAACTATATGGTGATAGCATATGCCACACGATAGTTGAAAATCCAAGAGAAAATTACCCAACTCGTTATTTGGAGTTAGCTGCGGTAATCTATGCAGTAAAGATTTGGAGGAATTATCTTTATGGTGAAAGGTGTGATATTTATACTGATCATAAATGCTTAAAGTTTATTTTCACACAAAAGGAGCTGAATATGCTCCAAAGAAGATGGTTGGAGTTGATTAAGGATTAAAACTTCTCAATTGATTACCACACGGGAAAGCAAACAAGGTGGAAGAACCATTAAGTCGACAAGATCATGCTAGATTATCCATGATGGGGAACCCAAAAGATCCAATATGTTTGGATTTATAAAGGATGTATCTTGTAATTATAAAGGAAGGTGGCAAATCATATTTTTCTCAAATGAATGTTCAACCATCTTTACATGTGATGATTAAAGAGGCACAAAAAGAAGATGTAGAGTTAAAAAAGAAGGTGAGAAATGTTCCTGAATTCAACCTTGATTGTGATGGGATAATAAAGTTCAGAAATCAGGTTTCTGTTCCTCCCATCCCATAATTAAAGAAGGAGCTACAAGATGAGGATCATAGTTCATCAATCTCTATTCATCCTGGAAGCACGAAAATGTATAGGGACCTGAAAGAGTACTTCTGGTGGGATGGCATGAAAAGAGATGTAGCTGAATATGTCTCTAGATGCTTGGTTTGCCAGCAAGATAAAGTTGAGGTATAGAAGACTATGGGTATGTTACAACCATTACCAATACATGAATGGAAATTGGAAAACATCACTATGGACTTTGTCACTAGAATTCCTAAAACATCCAAAGGCAATAACGGTATCTGGGTCGTATTTTATCATCATACAAATTCAACACACTTCATTGTTATTAGAGAAGATTTCTATCTGGATTAGCTTGCTAGGATATATGTAAAGGATGTGGTAAGATTGCAAGGAGTACCAATTTCCAATATATCTGATCGGGATCCGAGGTTTACCTCAATGTTCTGGCGAAGTCTTCAGCATACTATGGATATAGAGTTGAGTTTTAGCACTGTTTATCAGCCTGAGAGAGATGGTCAGTCAAAGAGGACAATTCAAACTCTAGAAGATATGTTAAGAGCGTTTTCTATGGATTTAAAAGGTGGTTGGGATCAATATCTACCTTTGGATGAATTTTCTTATAATAATATATTTCACACCAGTATTCAGATGGATCCTTATGAAGCTCTCTATGGAAAGAAATTCTGAACTCCAACTTGTTGGGATGAAGTTGGGGAAAGAAAACTATTAGGACCGGATCTTGTTGATGAGATGGAAAAAAATGTCAGATCTATTCAACAAGAAATTAGAGAATCTCAGAGTCGACAAATTATTTATGCCTATAATAGAAGAAAATACATTGAGTTTGAAGTGGGTGATAATTTGTTCTTACGAATATCTCCTTGGAAGAGATTAATGAGATTTTGAAAGAAGGTAAAGATGGGCCCTAGGTATATCGGTCCTTTCGAAATAATGGTTGGTGTTGGGAAGGTAGTTCACCGATTGGATTTTCCACCGAATCTCTCTCATGTTCATGATGTGTTCCATGTATCTCTCCTGAGAGAGTACATACCCTATCCTTCACATGTACACATCTTATAAGTAGTACCGCTGGAGCAAGATCTTTCTTATGAAGAACAACCGATAGAGATTCCGGATCATAGCGAAAAAGTCCTATGGAACAATACCACTCGCTTGGTGAATGTTTTATAGAGGGACCAACAATTAGAAGAAGCTACATAGGAGCTTGATGATATGATGATGGAGAGGTATCCACATCTTTTTCTTACCATGTGACGAATTTCGAGGGAAAAATTCATTTTAAGGGGGGTAGAATGTAACGCATGCTATTTTTATGAGAAATATTTTGTTCTTATGTTATATAAATCATCAAAGGAATATTTCACTACACACAACACTATATTGTCTTGCTTTATACGCAATCTCGGCCTTCCTCAATAGCTTGAGTTGTACGCAATACCGTGTTTCACTAAACAATGATATGCTATTATAATATTATTAAAATGAGCCGTTATGAATAGTAATACCCACTTTTCGAAATTTTGTAAATTTTATCATTCATAATGGACTTCATTTTTTGATTCGGAGTATCGAAATTATCCTAGGGTTAAATTTTGGTATTTTGATGAAAACTTCAATTTGTGATGAATAGTGAAAACACTGGGTAACTATTTAAAAACCGACTCTTTATTTAATTAATTGTTTATTTTGTTTAAATTTTTTAGGTCAAAATTGATACATAATACCTATATAAGTTCAACGTAATTCATTGGAGTCATTTTCTAATAATTTTAGACATATAAAAATTTTATTGAACTTTTCACTGTCTTTTACCCACCTCCTAGGAGAGTTTGAAAATTTACATAAAACATAATTTTACCGCTTCTGTGAATGAAATTTCGAAAATCCCAGAGACACGGTTAATATCAAAGACTAAAATGTGGTTCAATGAGATGAAAATAATATTTTTTGAATAGTAAATTTTTACTTTTATTTACCACAGTTAAAATTAAATAGGGTAACTAAGGATAAAAATGATATTATTATTACCCTAACACGTGTTTTATTTCTATTGGATAAGTTTAATTCTACAAAAAAACAACCTTAATAATAAAATATGACCAACATTTTTAATATAGGGTTATACATATGATAAATTCAACTATAAATATTCATTAGAAAGATACAAATATTTCCTACATAATTGTATTTTATTTATAATTTTTAGACATTAAATAATTTAATTTATTTATGACACAATGATGATGGAGTAATTATCTTATTAATGAAATATTGACATAATTGATGTTATAAATACCCAAATAAATGTAATTTGAGACTTTTTATGAATTCCACTAATTTTATAGGTTAATATTCCATGTTAGTATTGATTTAATATACTTATTTTGAACTAATCATTCTGTTATGATTTTCACAAAAATCAATTACCAAATAGTGTCAAAATGTGACATAAAATAGTTTTTAAACCCTATATTATATTATTAATTTTTATTTAATTCCTAAAAATCTAAGGTTAGGAAAAATGACATAGATAGGGTTATATATATTAATAATAAACAACTTGGGGTTAGTTTGGCTTGTTATAGTATGTTTATTAACCTTATAGTGTAAGAAAACAAGAAGACATGGTAAAAGTAAAATTATTTAACTTAAAGTTAAATATAAATGATAAGGTTAAAATAGAAACCTAAAATTGTATAATTTTTATTGGATGAGATTATTTGGACCCATTCCCACCTTATCTTCTAAATAAATAAATTTATAGCTATTAAAAACCAAATGTGACTTTATAATAAAATAATATTTTTAGTTTTTCCTAAGGTGCCCCTCTACTCCCTTATAAAAGGGAATATCCACCCTCTATTCCTCACACCACTTTGAGCCTTCAATCTCGTCCAACCCCTGACAATTTCTCTTCTCTGCTTCCCTAGAAACAATCTATAGGTCCTGGACTTCTTCAATGACCATTTTTAGTGTCCTAAGAGGAGGTTAAGAAAAGTCGCTTCAAAGAAGAGGTAATGCCCATTACCGATTCTTTCAACTTTATTTCTTTTCAACTTATTCTTCTTTAGTTGTTTCAATATGAAGTAATAACATAAGTATCAATCATATACAGATATGTTATTATAATTATGAAACAACCCTATTTCACCATCTATCCATCCTACGGAAAATCAAATCACCTCGTATGCGTACGCACGGAATATCGACTCCACACCGTGGTGTAATCTATTATCCACCACCAAGTAACATGGATGAGTATAATGGTGTAAATAATAACTATATAAGATTATTTTAAAGTGATTTTGATTCTGATATAGTATACATACACTCCAATACAATCCCACGATCATGGGAACGATATCATCGCTCGTGCGTACATACGAAATACCGTCTCCACGATGTGATGCGACTGGTTCTACATGATCTTCATTGCATAATGACTATATAAATGCATTGAATGAATAAATATGATATATATTACACTAATACCATTCTGGAAATGTGGTATATATACCCTAAAAAGAATAGTAAGAATTTATTTGCCAAAACACGCATAAGAAGAAAAAGTAATAAACACCTGAATAACAGGTATCAATGAAATATTACTAATAAGAAGCTAAGAATATGACCATTTATGATATCATAACAATAAGTATGATTCTTTAATAAGTCAATGACATTATTTAAATTATTATACAGGAGGTTCGGACACTTATGAAGCAAATCGGACGTAAGGTAAGGGAAAATCTCGCAATCTCAATTTTCATCTTAGATTGTTTTTACATAAGAATTTACTAGGGAATATTTATTGTCCACATACATGTTTCTTCAATATTTAATATTATTTATATCCTCCGAAAATTGTTTAAATCCAATATTACCCTTCGATGAGTTTTTAGTAAAATATATGAAAGGAATCTTATGTCGTTTTTCGTACGAGGTACTTTTTGACTTTTTCGGCCAAAGTACGAGAAGAATGTTTTTTTAACTTATACGGAATGAATGGATTTTTATAACATTATTTCCATGAATCTTCCTTCACAAAATTTCAAGTTTATTTTTAATCAACTTCTTTTGGATTAAAATTATATGACATTTTAAGAAAAAATTGTTTTTGAAGAAGAAAGGATATTTTCCTCATGGATGGAGTTCAAGTGTTTTATCAATATTATTTTCCATCTAAGATATTATAGGGTTCCGTTTCTATCCCTATTTTTACATTGTTTTGATTATGTTATGATGGAATTATATTTATGATGTATTTTTATCTTATATTGATTGTGTTATTATGGCATGAAGATTATGAATCCCATTTTTATTACATGGGTTATGCTATGATGTATGATTTATGATTTTTGTGGAACACATAAGAATGGTTTCATTATGAGATCGGTGGGACATATATATCCCTCCAATTCATTGGGTAATGATTTGTGTCTCATGAGATAGACATGGCTGGAACGGCAGGTTAATCCGGTTTAGTGAAACAGGACTGAAATGAGGAGTGAAATTGGTTCAGAAATGGACTTTGTCCGCTAAGATAGTCTTGGCAATGAGTCTTGACTACTAAGAAATGATTCTCTATGATTATGTGTGTATTCCACGAAGTTTCATTTCTTATGTTATGATTATTGGGATTACATTTCACTGCTATGATTTATCCCATGTTATTAAATTATGATCTATTTTGTAGGTTATGATTTCCGAAATGTTATGTTCTTATGAATATGATGTGATTTATATTTATTTTTTTTACCCTTAATGAGCATTTGAGCTCACCCTTTTGTATGTTTTCTTTCCTAAGGATAGGAAGAAGGTTATTAAGTAGGATATGCCAAAAGGGACTCTAGATATGATGAAATAAATCGGATGCAATGTAGATTCTTTATGAACTAGTTGTTTATGTTTCCCAGTTTCTAAAGACACTATACCTATACGGTCCTTTTTTGGTTTTGTTATATGTTGTAATAAGTGTTCTTCAATTTTGAAGTAATAACAATGTAAAGTGTGGGTCGTTATTAGAGGTGCCGACTTACTTGAAGATTGAGGGCTTATGGGGATAGCATGACAACTTCTGATATTTATATTGAAGTCTTACCTTAGTGTACCTAAGACAAACTTTCATGAAAGGGTATATCAAGGGACATTTATCCAAGGTTTTTGGATACCCTTCTCTTTGGGTTAAAATATTTACTACTTTTAACATGTTTTGTTTGAGGTTTTCTAATACAATGTTGTTGTTAAGGAATGTATAACTATATTATACTTTTATATAATTGTGTTCTGATTGATAAGATTCTATATGAATTAATGTAGAATCTTTATCTTTGTAAACATTTCTTATGTTTGGTTACTGGAACCACATTTCTGGAATCAAGAATGGTTTTAGAACAAAAAGCTCTTGTGAATTTACCATGTTTAACTTTTTTAAACAATAACATATATAAAAGTTCCAACGTTTTTATTAAAGAATACAATTAACCCCCCCCACTTGTATATTGAGAATCTACATCAGTATTTCGATACTAAAATCGGTATCATTTTGATCCTAAAATTGGTATCAGAGTAGGTCTATGAAATACTTATATTCACATATAAGTTTTCCTGTTCATGTTTTCATTGTTCTATATTTTACTTTATTATGATATTTTTATCCTTGTTTACAAACTGTTATTACTAACAAGTTTGTATGGAATGATTTTCTTTATAATGGTATGAATAAATTTCGGTTTAGTTGAAAATATTAATCCAACCAGACCACCTATTATTTATAGGAATGATTATGAATATTGGAGAGATCGTATGAAGAATTTTGTTATTAACACTGGAGTGGGCAACATTGATATGCTTACTAGAGATTAAAAGATTACGGATAAGGATGTTAGAACCTTCACTAATTAAGAGAAGTCATAATATCAACTATACAATAAGGTACTCAATAATTTGTTTTCTTCCATGACCAGGTATATATATAGCTATATTTCATCATGTGAAGCAGTAAGTTGTATTTGGATTAAGCATGAAGTAACTAATTTTTGAACTTCCAATGATATTTAAACTAGAATAGATGTGCTTAGATATGAGTACCATGGTTTTTTATTTCCGTATAGAGAACCTATATGTAAGGTACAAAAAATATTTATTACTATTTTCAATAGCTTACAATCCATGGAGGAAAAAGGTATGGATGATGAGGCACTTGTAGACAAAATTAAAGACATCATGCGTAATGAGTGGGAATCCAAGAGAGCAGTTATAGATGTGAATATGAATGTCTCACAGATCACTCTTGATGAGAATTTTGGAACTATTCTTCTATATGAGACTAGAATGAAGAGAGATGCTGACAATGTTAAGATGAAGAATGGGAATGAGAGTATTTCTTTTACAAATACTTCTAATCATATGAAATCCAAGACTCCGGAGAGAGGTAGAATATCTATGTCTAAGAAGGATAATATTTTATATGAATCAAGTGAATGTGAACATTATGAGAATGAACTATCTATTCTTGCTCTAAGGTTGAAAAAGACAGTTGGGAAGAAATACTTTTAGTATAGATACCATAAGACAGAAATAATGGATAAGAATGGAATTGAAGTCACTTGTTATGATTGTAAAATATCTAGAAATATAAATCCTGATTTTCCAATGCTTAAGAGAAAATATAGGAAGGAAAATAATTCTAAGATAAATAGAATAAAGTATTACACAACTAATGCTAAGAATGTTTTGAAAGCTAATGACACCTGGAGTGCTAATGGTGGAAACTCTTCTGATGAATCCTCAGATTACGAATCTTCTGGAAAGAAGAATTTGGTTTTAGTAGCCAGACTACATATGGAAAATAATTGTTTAATTGAAAAGGTACAGAGTTCTGAATTCATCAACAATGTATCCTTGAATGATAATTAAAGTGATAATAAATACTATGAATCCTCAGATGAAGAATCTTTATCTGATAAAGATTATACTATACAGACCTATGAATACTTTTCTAGGTTTTCTAGGTTTTTTGAGAATGAAAATTCTAAAATCAAGAAAAATATTGATAAGACAAATTCTTGGATTTATATTCTTACTAAGGAAATATCTTATCATTCTAAAAAACATGATATGAAAACCCATGATTTAAATTTAATTTAAAAAAAATCGGATGCTAATATTGAGAAGGATAAACATTCAAAGGATATAGAAAAAATAATTTATAAGAAAATTTTTTTCGAGCTCAACTCTAGTACTAAGACTAATGTTCATAAGGATAAGAACTTTTTATTAGTCTAATGTCAGAAATATTTTTCTTGGTGAAGTGTCTTTCAAACATTACCATAGGGATGGAAAACATTGATAAGACGTTTTCCCAAATTCAGCCTCTAAAGAATAATTCTGGATTTGGTTATAGAAGTTCATAACCGATTTTTATTAATAATTATTTTATTCCTTAAAGTTCTCTATTCATCACTATGTGTTAGTGTGGTTGGAATTGGTCAAAAAATTATTACTAAAACAAAACTCAATCTTATGTTATTCATAACGATTATTTTTTTATTAAAATGTGGATACCTAATATTTTTCTATCTATCATTTCTGGATCAAATAATGATTAGATTCTGAATGTAAAACTCTCTTATTTTCAGAAAAATAAAGATAGACTAACAACAAAACATGGTACCTGGTAGTAGATGTTCCAGGAATATGACTGGTAACAAAAACTTCTTTGAAATGATTATCAAGAAGAAAATAAAAATAGTAACATTCATAGATAATTCTAAGAGTGAAATTTTTGGTGTAGGTAACATTTTTCTTCTTGGAAAAACATTGAATTCCAATGTTTTTTTTGTAAAGGGTCTTAAGCACAACCACAATAGCATTAGTCAATTATGTGATGAAGGTTACCTTATGAATTTTAGGAATGACATGTAATTAGTTCACAATTACATAGAAGAGTTTATTCTTTCTACCAATAGGCACTATAATGTTTACACATTAAACATAAAAGACCATAGAAGCCAATACCCACCTTGCCTTAGTGAAATTGATGATCATTCATGGTTTTGGAAAAGATGGTTTGGACACTATAATCATAGGAAGCTATCTATACTCTCTATGAAAAGACTATTTAAGGATCTATTGGAGCTTATATTTGAATCTCCAAAAGTTTTTTATCCTTGTCAATATGGAATGCAACATAAATATAGTTTTAAATCAGTAGGTGAAGCATCAACCCCTGATTCATTACAGTTAGTGCATATGGATCATTTGGTCCAATACAAACTAGAAGCATTGAAGGAAAATATTATGTATTTGTCTTAGTTGATGACTACACTAGATTTATATGGGTCTATTTTCTAGCAAAAAAATCTGAATATTTTTATTATTTTAAAAGTTTTATATCCCATGTAAAAAATGAGAAAAACAATCCTTTGATAACTATTCATTGTAATCATGGTGGAGAATTTGAAAATTCTAATTTTGAAACTTTTGTAGTAGAATTGGAATTACGGAAAACTTCTTAGAACCCAGAACACCTAAAAAAATGGTGTTGTTGGAATAATATGTAGAATTTATCAATAGATAAGAGCAACCATGTTGAGTGAATATTCGGTAGCTAACCATTTCTGGGTTGAAGTTGTAAGTACTGCTTGTAATACTATAAATTGAGTTTTGATTAGACATTTTCTTAATAAAACTCTTCATTAATTATGGAATGGTAGAAAAATAAGACATTACAACTTCAAGGATTTTGGTTGTAAGGTATTCATTCTGAATACTAATGATAATCTACCCAAATTCGCAAAAAAATCAGATGATGGGATTTTGTTAGGCTATATCACAACTTCTAAGGCCTATAGAGTTTTCAATAAAAATACTTGTACCATTGAAGAAATAGTACATGCCAAATTTGATGAAATCGATCCTTTTGTTTTTAAAGAACCCCAACCTATATCTTTTGATGTGTTCTCAAAAACTGATTATGAACCTTTATTAGAAGATACTTCTGATAAGGACTATGTTCAAGAAAATATTTATGAAGTATTTACCTGAGAATACGTCCTACCCTATGTTGATGAATTGGTTTTACAAAATCCAAATCTGTTGTTTCTAAAGAATCATCCTAGTGATAGAATCATTTTTGATGTAAATCAACCTGTAAGGACAATAAGATCCTTAAAAAATGAAGTAGAATTGGTAGCATGACTTTCCCAATTAGAAATAAAATGCACTGACGAAGATTTAGGTGATGATCATGAGATAAAATCAATGCAGGATGAGCTAAATTAATTCAAAATGAATAATGTCTAGACCTTGTTTGAAAAACCTAACGAAACATCTCTTATTAGAGTAAAATGGATCTTTATAAATAAATAATATGAAAATTGAATAATGTTAGATTGGTTGATAGAGGCTATAATCCACAAGAAGGAATAGACTATGAAGAAACCTATGCTTCAGTATCTATACTTGAATCCATTCATATTTTACTTTCCATTGCTGCATTCTTCAATTTCAAACTTTTTTAAATGGATAATAAATTTTATTTCCTTAATGATTTTGTAGAAGAGTAGGATTTTGTTGAAAAAAATCCTAGTTTTGAATATTCAAAACATCCTGAACATGTTTACAAACATACCAAAGCATTGTATGGACTTAATAAATCCCCTTGATCATGGTATAGTTTCCTGACATGATTTTTGCTTCAAAAATATTATGTTGAGGGAAATGATGATTCAACCCTTGTTATAAATAAAGATATGAATTTTTTTTATTGTTCAAATTTATTTGATGAAATTATATTTGGTTCAACTCAGAAATCTTTAACTTATTCCTTTGTGGATCTAAGGAAATATTATTTTAAAATGAGTATGATGGTTGAGTTAACATTTTTTCTTGGTTTTCAAATTTCTCAAAAACCAGAAATAATCTATATATCCCAATATAAGTATATAAAAAATCTTCTTAGAAATTTTGGATATGACAACACTAAGAGTATAATTACTCACATTGGTACCTCAAATTAACATGATCATGATGATGCTGGGAAACCTGTAGAGAAAACATCTTTTAAGGGTATAATAGAAAGTCTACTTTACTTGACTGTAAGTCATCCATACTTAATGTTTCCATTATTCTTATGTGAAATATATCAATCCAATCATAAATAATCTCAATTAAGTTAAGTGAAAATTATTTTTAACTACTTAAAGGGAACCATGGATCTACAACTCTTTCACACTTCTGTAAATGATTTTTTAAGGATTTTCACATGTTGACTTTGGTAGATGATGAATGGATTGGAAAAGTACATCTTGAACTTTTCATTTCGTAAGAGATTCATTATTTTCATGGTCATGAGAAAATCATCACTCAGTAGCATTTTTCACTGCTGATGTTGAATATGTAGTATCTAGAAGTTGTTGTGCTCAAGTGTTGTGGATGCAACACACACTCACAGATTATAGCATGTGTTTTACTAAAACACAAATTCTGTGTGATAATATTAGTTTCATTGCCTTATGTAAGAACCATGCACATCACTCTCTTGTAAAACACATATATATTAGGAATCACATTCTTAGGGATCACATAGATAAAAGGGATATCATTCTCCAATTTATCGGAACACAAGATCAACTTGCGGATATTTTCACAAAATCTTTACCATCCAATAGATTTGAATTCTTTAAAAAAAAGTTTGGAATAATAATAGTAAAGTAATATTACATGTTAAATTCTAGTTTAAACCAATCACAATAATGCAACAATCTTCTTTTTCATAGGGGGAGTACATTTTATTGTTATATTTCTAAAAATTTTACTAGTCTAACATTTTTTCATAATCTAATTTTTTTTCGTAGTCAAGTTTTTTCATAGTGAAATTTTTCTTCGTAGACTAATATTTTTCCTAGTATAGAAATGATTAATTTTCATGATTTCTATAGCTTAAAATTTTCATAATAATGATTTTCATACTAAAAATATTTGTAAGGAAGATTTTTGTACTTGAAATTTTCATAATAAAGATATTTATACTTATGATTTTCATAATCTTCTTTTACTTGTTGGTATTTTCAACTATGTTAAAATTTTCGTATATTACTTTCCTTGAATCTGAATGTTTCTATTAAAAAAACTTTAAAAGATTAGAATCCATCAAAAATAATCTTCTTTCATTTTTCATTAAGCCCTCAGATATGATCAGAAGGATTATTGATCATTGGATTGAGTTTGGATGCTGAACTGTAGCCTCAAATGCCTATATACTGGATACCCCGATGGTTTTCCCACATCGAAACTGAATCTCATACGTGATGAAGCTTTGTCCTCTTACATAATCCTGTTGCAAATTTATCATATCTTTCTAACATCTGAATGTCTTCCGAAGTCACCTCTAAGAAAGATATGTCAATAGTCAAACCAATCTCTGAATGGAATATATACATAGAAAGGTTAGTTGATTCGAATATTTTCACAATGGACGATTCATTTATGTCTAAGAATTTAATGCTGAATGGATGGGAAAGTGCCTTCCTTTCAAAACTAGAATCTCAGGATTTGTTATATCTGTATTTTTTAATAAAATACTATGATTCATTAATTTTCATCAAGATATAAGGGAGGAGTAAGTTTTATTTCATGTTTTACAGCATTTATATTCACTTTCTTACACCAGGGCTGCAAGCTTGGTTGGTATTACTTATGAAGGGAATGATGAGTTTTGTTCTAATAAACTGCCTAATATTTAAGGATTTTTTATAAGGTGCATGACATGTCCTGCCTTGGTCTGTCTCACATAAAAACTCTGAATATTTTTCCCCTAAATACAAATTATCAGAATCTTGAATAGTGGGTTCAAAGAATCATCATACAAAGAAAAATAGACACAGATACTTTGAAGAAAAGTGATATGTTCATTTTGGATTTATTTGTAAACATATGTTAGATAAACATGGTTAATAAAATCTTGGTTACAGTTGAAAACATAAATAATATAATTCTAAAGGCTAAGATTATTAAGTATCTAGCCATTCTGTCAAAGATGATTTATTGGTGTCTAGAATCATTCAAAATTCCTTGTAAATCTATATCATGATATTGATAAGTCATATTGTTGATTGATGACACCCTGAGAAGGATGAAAATTGGTTTTTCTAAATAATCCAATGAATTATATGATTTTCCTCTAGAGGAATTTGAATGTCTTTCAAAGAAACAAGATTTTATTAAGACCTAAAAAAATGGTGGAAGGAAGGGGAAGTTGAAGGCTGTGTAAGAGAAGGCATGAACCCCAATTTCTAATGAAACCCAATCTACACCTATGAATCCAAAGATAAAAAAATCCTATCCTGATAAAGATATAGGAAAGTGGAGAGAAGAGAATAAAAATCAGAAAGAAGGGGAGCCTATGATTGGCTTGGACCCTACTGTAGAAAAATATTTGATGGAGAAGGCAGCTAAAGAACATGACAAGCCATAGAATGAAAAGAAGCAAACGAAAATGTTGTCAAAGGATGAAATAGCGAAATATCATCTGAAGGATATTGAGAATGCTTTCAGGAATATTCCAGTAATATAATCCATCTTGATAGAACCATTACCAGAGACTCTGGGAAAGAAGTTTGTGACTCCATAAAAAGTCCAAGAAAAAGAATCAAATAAAAATAAGTAGAAGAAGAATAATAAGAAAGCAGGAAGTAGTGATACTGAAGATCTAGTAAAGCATATTGAGGATTTTATTGAGAAGGAAATCCCTTCTGATAAATTATCATTCCGAACCACACAATCTGAATCATCAAATCTTGCTACTATTTATAAGGATGAAGAGAAAGCTGAAGATGAAATTAACAAACCATCTGAAGAAGAAAGCATCAACAAAGATTTCATTCACCGAGAGGATTTTGAGGCCGGAGCTGAAAAGAAATAATTTTATGAAGACAAAATTGTTCAGCTAACTGATAGTGAACATGAATCTCATAATCTATAGAAAGTCATTCTAAAGGTTGACAAGGTAAAACATGTAGTAGTTTATACAAATACTAATGCTATGGTAAATAAGAAAGATGTTGGCGGTTCTTCAAAGAGGAAATCTACTGAGTTAGAAAAATAAACCTCATCAAGAAAAATCTCTAATTCGGAATCATCTTTTCCTGGACATGAATTTTTAGTCATGTCTTTGAAAAATTCTTTTGGAAGTATCCCTATATTTCCCTGTATAGACTCGAGATGCCTGATGCTTCAACACACCTTAAATTTGAAATCATATTCAGTATCCACAGTTATGGGTAAATGTGTAAATCTTGAGGCTAATTTCAAAAACATTTTCATAGACTAAAATTCCCACAAAAGATCATCCAATAATATGACTAGCTGGTCAAAAAAACTATAGAAGATGTGATAATTCTTGATGAATTCCAAAAAACTGTAAAGGATGTATTTGACACCGAAGATGTGAATATCAAGGATCTCAAAAATAGCTTTGAGGAATAGCTAACTTTGAGGAAAATCTAACTATGGAACATAATTCTCAGATTCATGAAGTGAAATATATTAATGGTAATTTATATTCTGTTGCACATAGTTGAAAGAGGGAAATAGATCTTATAATCTAACTTGATGAAAATATTCTAAGAAATATGATGTTCTATAGGGGCAAGTAGAATTTCATAATGCTCAGGAAGAAAAAATCAAAGCCCTTTAGAAGAAAACAGAAGACCAAGATTAGATTCTCAAATGAGCAGTAGAGGATCACATGGAACTTGAGAAGCACAAAACAAAGTGATGATTTTGATATCGAATGATAATGATGGATAATCTTGTCCCATTCAGATCTTTTGTTGTATTTATTTCAGGTATATACTCTTACAATTGTAATGATATTTTTGGTTTTTCGTCCTTTTTTTGTTTAATACTAATATTTCAGGTACCATATTTCATATTCCATTCTATTTATTCTTTTATTATAAACACAAATGGGGATAACAAATGTTAAAAAAGTATAAAATTTACAAGAATAAATTTCCCTAAGTATGGGGTGTTCATCTACGAGGGGTTTTTATCCAAGATGATTTTAGTATGCAATAAAATGATATGTCTCAATTTGGAAATCAATAATAAAATCCACAATGTATCCATAGCCTATGGGGGATTTAATCATATTCATCATTTCCCATGGGTATTGGGAGATATGTTTTATTTTCAATGTTCAGAAAAAAAAATCCTATGTCCTTATATTCATTTTCATAAGGATGTTTGTGCTTTCCAAAAGGGGGGAGATTGTTTAGTCAATAAGGTTTTCATATGACATTTCCATTCCTTCATGTTTATAAAATCACAAACACAATACGATAAAGAAAATTTCTTTCCTCTATGTTTTACATACATAAGGAAATTTTCGTTCCCCAAGGAAATTTATCCTTACCATGTTTTCATTGTTCTTATTATAATCAATGTCATTTTCCTTCTAATTATAAAATTAAGTTTTGTAAATAAATCATTGGAATCATAAAAATACATAGATATAGATCATTCTATTTTTAGGATCCAAATTCAGGTTCCAAATTCTATGAATTCAGACTCCAGATCTTTCTAAGTTCAGACTCTAAAATCTCTGAATTCAGACATTGAAATTTCTGAATTCAGAATCCAAACATTCTGAGTTTAGACTCTGAATTCTCTAAATTCAGACTCCAAACATTTTGAGTTCAGACACAGTATTCTTATGAATTCAGACTCTTAATTTTTATTAATTTAGACTCATAATTTCATTGAAATTCAGACTACAGGATTCTATTGAATTCAGGTACCAAATTCCATTGAAGACAAAATCTGAATATTCAGGTATTATAGACACTGAATGATTTTTTGGTTATACTCTAAACTTTTATTTTTCCTCACACTACAAAAAATTTATTTTATTACGAAACCATAGTTTTTAATACTCTTGATTTAGTTATTAAATGATGTTGGGAATTCTGTTTCTAACCAACCATTTTATGAGTGACAGGTGTACAGGTCCCTCTAAAATTCAAGGAAAAATATGATCATTACAGAAGGGAGATGACCATTTAAGATGTACCTATAAATAAAAGATCATTTAAAAAATCTCATAAATTTGATGAAATGTTCTACAACTCTATTGACGACATTCTATGAAGTTATTTCAAGAGGGAGGCATTCATGCTTTGCACATACTGAAAATCTTCTTCAGAATTGATTTGTGTGATTCTAAATGTTGCTGAGAACATTCAGGGGCTTCCAGGGATTAGAAGATATAGGTGCCAAATTCCTTGAAGTTTCAGGGCTTGTGGGGATAGTAAGACAAATTCAAATATTCATATTGAGGGCCCACCTTAGTGTGGGTAAGACATACATTCATGAAAGTATAAATAAAGGTAGAATCACTATCTTTCTAGAAGAAAGTATAATTGTCTTATACTTTCTTATTCTTGAAATCTGATTAATACAATTCTATACGCTTTAAGGTAGAATCACTATCTTTGTAAACTTTTCTTAAGATTCATTTCTGGATCCACATTTCCGAAATCAATCATGTTTGTAGAATAAAGAGGTCTTGTGAATTTACCATGTTTTAATTTGTTAAAAATTACCATCATTAAATGTTACAATGGTTTTTTTAAAGAATAGTATTCACAACCCCCTCTTGTATATTGAGCTTCTACATCATTATTTTGATACTACAATCAGTATCATTTCGATCATACATTTAGGTCATTTTTATCCCTTATCGTCATAGTATATCCTTTGATAAACTTGTTTAATCAAAATTGTGATATTTAAATTTTAATATTTTCAACATTAATTATAGTCAAAAATTAATTTTATTTTTTTATATAATATAAATAATGATTTTTAAAAATATTAATCCATTTTTTATATAAAATTTATAAAATTGGTCAAATTTAATATATAAAATTAAACCTATATCTATCGAAAAAATGGGTTTCCCAAAGAAAAAAATTCAAATGTTGATAAATTATATATATATAATGTGATCATATAATTGATTAAATTATCCTAAATTAATTTAATTATAATATTATTGAACTAAATTTTGATTTACAATAATCATTTAACCGTATGGTAGCCGTAAATTGTTTAAAAAAATGGCAGTTGTTAACAAAAATCTGTATTTTTTACTTTTCCATAAAAAATGAAACATTACAGAAAAATATAAAACAATCACCATAATATGTTTTTTAATGTATTATTTCAAAAATAATTGAAACTTTTTCAAATAATGTTTATCGAAGAGGTAAAATTTAGTTTTATCATAAGTTCGCAAGAAACAGTGAAATGGTTTTTTTAATACGTTATTTCCTGAAACATATATTTTTCATTACACTACATTATATTTTTATTTCTAATAAATAATTAAAAAAACTTTTTTAAAACATAGGTTTTCTATAATTATTTATTATTATTCATACCTTCTAACTTAATTACTATGTTATAATGGTCATTATTTAAATAATTATATTTCAATATATTATTGTTTATCTTTCAAACCTGGCATTTCATGCATCATAATATACCAAAGAGATGTCATTTAATTAAAAATAAATATATCATAATTTCATGAGGTTGTACATTTATTTATATTATTTATGTTTCATGTCACATATATTAATAATCATGATTTTAATTTTTTAAAATCATTGACTGCTAAATTATCATCACATTTAATAAATCATGTCATCAAAATTTTAATGTTAAATTATAAATCAAGTGTTTAATGTTTGAAATTTAATTTTTAAAATTGGGATATTAAATGGGGTTAATAAATATTTTCCAAAAAATAGATAAATAGATATTAGAATAGTTATATTTTATTAAGCATAACTGAGGTTCCAATTTTGATATCATATGTGGGTATTAAAGATATATAAATTGAAGAAAATTATAAAAAATAGTGACTGATAGAAATCACTAATTAAAAGGAAGTAAATTTTTAATTGAATGTGAATGGCTTCAGAAACAAACAAAATTGATGATTTAATAGATAGTTTGATACATTAGTTAAGTAGGTATTATGATAACATATTTTTTCTAAAGATCTTTTATCTTAATGTTGTTTAATTACTTTACCATATTGACTATGCACTAATGGAAATATACTTACTCGATATCTCTCTATTTCATAAGAATAATTTCTTTCATTGGTGTTTATTCAATAAATTACCAATCGATATCTTAATTCCTGAAACTAGTATCAAAAATGACTTTTTATGTTTGACACACAAAAATTAACATTTAACTTATCATAAAATAAATAAAATAGTGATAATTCCATTCATCTATTTCTAAATATTTTCCAAAACAAATATGGAACCACATGTAATACAATATAAAACTTTAATATCAAAACATGAAAATGAACACCATTTGTTAAAAATTAATATTTATACATACATTATCATAATTATAGAACATAATATATTAACTAGACCATCATGAATGATAGAGATACTTGTTAAATGATAATTTAACTTCATTTGTAGTTTTATGGATAGCGGCCACCATTGGATGCAACAGGTTTTCATAAGACATATTAGATGTATTTATTTAAAAATATATTAATATAATTCCTACAACCATCTAAAATTCTAATAATCTATAATTATCTCAACATTAAATATATAATTAACCTCGATGGATACCAATAGATTTATATTTATTCCAATAAATGTAATTTATTTAGTCTTTAAATACACTTTTCCCTAAAACATATACTAAACAAATGGGTTCGATTCAAATAAATGTATTACAAATATATATATAATCATATTATATTCTCACCACAAAATATCTAAGTGGTTCTTAAGACATTGAACCTATGACCTACATAATACAAAAATATTATGATGTTATCCTTACCCATTATGTTAATGCAGAAATATATTCATATAAAATATAATATAATCCATAGAATATTCATGGTTCATAAAACCAAAATACCATTGATAAAAAAATTTACAATATATTTAGAGAATCCCAATAGATAAATACATGCACTATTTTCTTTCAATATAGTTCATTAATTAATCTAGAGGTTAACATATCGAAGAGGGAATTGACACAAATAATTACTTGGTTCCCCAATGTTCAGGTAATGAACTATAAATGAAACTCTACGATGAAATTTATATTATTAAATCATACTTTTCATTTGTACTTGAAAACTCATTTTGTTGTGTATTTATTTTCCACAAATAAAACATTTTTTTGTTTCACTGAGTCACATTCGAAGATCCCTCATTCCAAATTTCATACATGAAAGAAATTGATCCTTCTTTGATTCATAGTCTCGGCCACTCGAGTGCTTATAAATATCAGTCTTGAAAATCATTGGTGAGTCTGGTATTTGGTTATGGTATTGGTATTTAATCATATTATAAGATTAATTATTAGGAATAACCATGATAACCATTACAAAAATCATCAACCCATTTATTTTCTCATAGTCACCACATTGTACTTCATGTTCAATGTAAACATGATTTCATTGGGTTAAATATACTGACTAAACCCACACTCCATAGTTTGAGAAACAATAATCATATTGGGAAAATTATATAATCATGTATTGGATATTAAATTCATGACATATTATTTTCAATCTTAGACACATTAGGTCTAACCTAGTTTATTCATTAGCATCGTCTATTCAAATAACAGATAATGGTTAGTAAATAAAATTTGAATTATCAAATAATATACCCCATGAGTTTTATATTTTGTGTTAAATAAGGGATATAGTCATTTACTAGGTATTGAACTTGTAAATATGGATGTGCTATTTTTAGAGTTATTACTAAATGGTATTCTAGAGATACTTCTTATTTTATGTATACATAAATTGATGTATTTCTTGGAAAACCTACATAATATCTCACTCACCAAAACTGTAGAATGTTATTATATTCTTATCATCAATGTTTATCATATTGTTATGTTACATAATCTATATGTTCATTGATATTGTTACCATCATTTATAATATTGATAATTTGATACCAATCTTAAATACGTTGATCCCTATAGCCTAGAGATGGTAGTTACATTATTATATTATCACTAGATACAATTGAAAACATTAGAAGGGACTGAATCGTATAGTAGTCTTGGTAAATTAGATATGTAAATTATTTAAATATTACATTTGAAAAAAATATATGATAATTTTCTCTGAGAATATTATTATTCCCTATTGAATATCCATTCATATCTTACATTGAAAACAACCATGCTACGTAGAAAATTAATAAAATAAAGGTGAGAAAAATTTCTCAATAAGGATTTACTACAGTAAAATCTATGATGAATATATTATCATATTAAAAATGGAGAGGTAAAAAACATAATAAACATAGAATTTAAATAACATTAATAAAATTTATAGATATAGATTAATAAAATTATAAATGTAAATAATTTTATCCCAAAACCATTTAATCAGTAAAAAGAGAATTAAATTCATCTAGAGATAATATAATGCAAAAATATCATATATATTAATAATAACTAAAATCTCAATTAAGGAAATGCTTATTTATTTGAATTAATTATCTCAAGAATCATAGTACCGCTTGTTTCAAGACCTTTTATAAGACAATTAAAATCCATGGGAAGGTATACTCCCCAAAAAACCATTTAAATAAATCTATCCAACAGATTCCTCTCATGATTCCATTGATGTATTGATGGGATATTTATAACCCAGAACCACCTATAACAACCATGTAAAACACATTCTTTATATTTCACCTGATCAATTTAATTCGTAATCACTATTCTTTGTAGATAATTATCTATAATTTTAATGAATACCAATTTATCTATAAATCCATATTTAATAAAACATCGTTAAATTTAAATGCCTTATTTAAAAAAAATTATATTGTTTAGTAAATTATCATATCCATGATAGTCAAAATATAAATATTTAATAGAAAACAAATTTTTAGAAATGATTTATTGTTTACAAAATAATAATATCTAGGATACAAATAGAATGGATATTTAGAGATACTAGTTTTACAATGATCATAAAAAAGTGAATGCCACAATGGAAAGTAAATGGCTGAAAAAATAAATGATGACTGCGAATATCGATACAGTATTTTATAAAAATATTCATAATCCATCCATTTAAATAGTATGTATGGTATAAATAAAATAATTCCATTTTTTATTATATGTATGATAATGGGTTGTTTTCATTTATGAATAAAAATCATAATAAAACATACATTAGAAAAAAATGTGATAAATTACAATTTTTTTGAAAGTATTTTATCAAAAATAAATTACACAACAGTAGTTGAAAATAATTTTATTTTTAAATATTTTTTATACTTATAAAATATTATATAATTTTTTTTTGGGTTTTTATAGTGAGAAATTTCTAAAATGAAATACATGTTAAACAATGAAACTATTCACATCTTCAGTGAATTTTAACATGCCTTTTAATTGGGAAGCAACATGAAGATTTATTTCAAAACAATTTTTAAATAATCTAACATGGGTAAAATATTCTGTAATAATGAAGTTGGATAAATCTAAAAAAAATCGAAATCAAGGTGTTGGAAGAAAAATATTTTTTATTGATGAAAGAATAAAAATCAGATTCTCTTAAAAAATTAACAGGCATTTTAAATACCAAGGATTGTATAAAATGGAACTATTACTTTAAAAAATTTAATAATTATAGTCATATAAAATTTAATAGATTTATTATATCATTATCGAACATTATATTTCAATGTATATTCATCTATAAACAATCCCAACAAAAATGTAAATATGAAATATAAACATAAAAATGACTAAAAATTAATGTGATAATTAATCAATGAATGAATTATTTTTATGAATGTTATTCTACATAAAAAAGTGGATATTATACAAAATATAGTCAAAATTAATTGCACACATATTCTTATAATATCAATGAAATTGAAGAACCATAATAAACAATTAAAACAAATTGAACTATGAAATTATTTTCCACAGGGTGACATCGAATAAAAATAAAAATAAATGAAATAATTCAAATTGAAGTGTAAAATATGAGAAATTATTAATGATTAATGAAATTTCATGTAAAAAGGTCATAATAAACACTATAAAATATAACTTTTATAAATAACATTGTAATATTCCTTAATGTTGGGATATTGAGATGAAGTCAATTACCTCATGCTTCTTTTTGGTTCAAAAACATTTAACCTCATGTATAATAGTTTCAATCATGTCATTAAATTATAAAATAATCAAATTTATATTTAAAAAATAATTTTTTTTCTTCTTATATAATGTTACTACATTTTTGTTAATAATTTTCCATTATTTTCATTGTATTAGGTATTAATTTCAATGTTCTATCAGGCATGTGTTTACATGATAGTTATTGGTTTTGTATATAGATTATGTATCCATAATTTACATAATGAAAATATTTTTATTAATATCATATTCTCTATTTAGATACCTTTTTTTAATTATCATTCAATGCTAAATATAAAAAAATAATCTGATCGCTTCATAGAATTTTAAGGGTTATGCTATTATATCCATGTTTAAAATAATAATATTTTCATAGAGTTTTAAAATTTTGTTTAAACCCAATTTTTAATTAATCACAATCAATCAAGGAGAATGATTTAAATTAAATATATAAATATCATAAACTTTAGGTGGGTTAATTTATATTATAATACTACTATTCTATGTTATATACACAGTCGAACATAATTTTTGTTTAAAAAAGATCAGGATTTCATAAATTATATGTTCCTAGGACTTAATGATGGAGAATATAGAAAATTAAATTCCATGATTGTATAGATCATATATAATCTTAAATTGAGAAAATATATTCATGTATGACTATGATTATAAATATCAGGGGAGAAAAAATAATATTAAATGTTTGGATATTTGAAATTTTCAACACATTTTTTATATTTATTAGTTATAGAAAAGTTTTATTCCTAGATTTTTAATTGTTTTTGTATTTTATGTAAATCCAAAATTAGGTGAAAGAAAAGAGAGACTTTGAATTTATACCATTCAAGAAGAAGATGTTATTTATTCAACATGATTCATATAAATAATAAAATTTGATTGAAATGGACTATCATTGTTTCTAGTAAAGAATACTATTTCATTTTGACCCCTGCTGAAGATGAAGGAGATTTTGTTTGTGAATGACCTCCCACGTGATTAAATATACCATTCTCATGATTATGAAAATTGAATAATTTTATTTATTATATATTTCTAATTTTATGGAGACTATCTAATATTTCTATCCAATATTTTCTAAAATAATATTGAGACAAATTTACTAACCATTCCAACTTGAATGAATTTTCATCGATCATATCCTTAATGTTGTCGATATTTTCATTGTATAAAATAGTTCCAAATAACTAGTCATTCAAGTATAAACTAATACATATACCATTATAAATAATTATCTATTTATGGAATCAAAATGGAAGTGTATTATACCAACTCGATCATTATGTTCAACATATAAATATTCTTGTGATCACTATAATTATATAGTTATAATAGGATCTTTGAATCGGTGATATTCAAGTAAGAATATTAGTATGTTATTTGAGTGGAGATGAACCTAGTAAAAGTATTTCAATTATATTTATTTAATTATTTTATATTTTGTATATTTATTTGGGTCCCAAAATAATTAATGTATTTATATCTATTAACATGGATATAGGTTCATGTATAAAAAGTGGTAATTTAAAATAAGAGAAATTTTAGTAAAGGAGGCATCTGAATGACCGCCACCTCTCAAGTCACTTCAGGATGCACTGTGATAAACACTCCCCACATCTAATTTAGATTTAATATTTTTTACACTCAAATAAACTCTCATAGTTTTCCCATTCCAATTTGGTCGAATTTTAAAATCCCTAAAAGGTAGATTCTATTGATAAAATATATTTATGAAAGGGGTTTATCTTCAAATGTAATTTTTTTTCTTTTAATATAATCTAATTAATAACTTATAAGTCCTATATCAATGTTCAAAATAATCTTTTATATCATTTAATTAATATTTAGGGTATTTCATATCCATTTACTATTCATAGTGATTACTGAGCCCAATATATGATGTTTGAAGCATTTCATTCCATGATATCTTTCATATAATAAATTATTCTATAATAAAACTTATTTATTCAGTTCATTATTTATGTATTGGTCTATATCCCTTTTTTTACTATTAATTTTGGATATTATACCATCATAAAAAACTATTTAATTTCATTTAATTCACTCATATAAAAATTATATTTTCATGAAAATCTATGAATTCCACTATATTAGGAAATTAATGATTTGTAATTTAAAATTTTAATAGTGTGTAAAAGAGAATATAACCATAATATTTGGAATGAAATTTGAAAATATGATGGCCTATTAATGTTTTATGATGGCCTCATTAGAATATTCTTTCATCCCCTTATATAGAGATATATTTTATTATAACATTATTTGTCTATTAAATTGACCCTTTTATAGAAATAGTTATTATTATATAATCTGTATTATAAATAACCTAAATATAATTATTCATTTGGAAAGGTATTGAAAAAAATATACATTCCATTTCATTCACTACTGAATTTTTTCAAATTGTTTATTTATTAATTGATATTATATATAAAATCATTATTATCCCCTATATATTATATATTATTCTAAATATATATTTTAAAATTCATTTAATTTTATAAAAATTATTATATGTGTCTTTTTATTCTATGGATCAATTGATTTATTTATTTATGTGATCTATGGGGTAGAAATTATATAATCTCATGGTGTACTCATTTGTTTCTTAAAATAACATATAAAGGTAAATACATTTATCATTAAAATTAATATATGATTTCATTGAACATGTCATCAATTATATTTATTTGATGATAGAAATTATACATTTCCATGGTTATAGAATCTTTTTTACTAGAATAGGTTCACCACACCGAGAGAGATGAGGAATCCATATCTATTAATTTTTACTAACTAGAACCCTTTCAACTCACATACCACAAACACTACATGGGAAATGTAATTGACTCAAATCTTCTCTTATAATATTTGCTATCATTTTGGGAAATTAAAATTATTATAACAAGAAACAGCGTTCACAATTAATTGATAATATGGGTTACTATAATGTTAATAACTACATATCAAGTGTTTGGTGGTTGTTATCTTACTCACACAAAAGTCTTGTTTTTCTAAAATGATGAAGCTATTGTAATTATATATCCTTGATCCTCTTTTCTAAAAACAATACTGGTCAAATGATATAACCAATTTGTTTTTATATATTTGGAACAAACCATGTACTCCATTAACACCCCCAATTTATAATTTCCCCCTTAATGAATTATCTATGATGTATGATCATGTCTCGACTGGAATATGTGAAATTGATTTTCATTGATTAATATAGAATACTATAATGGGTACATGTTCTACAAGAAAACATTAAATATGATTCTTAATAACTCATTCACTCATTTTCTTAATATAGTTGTCATTGATTAATATCCAATTGTTAACTTCTTTTACATGTATGATAATAATTATATTACTTGTATTCAATTCCATATCTCTCTCACTATAGACTTTTTCTCTCTCTTTTATTAATCATCATCATTTTCATTAATATGTAATAAATAATTTTCAATAGTTTTATAACATATCATATTATTCCTCTAATCCCAATATTTTTTCTCAATAAATGAAAATATGAGTCTCTATAATTCATTATAAATGATTAAAAAGATATAAAATATAATGTAGTTTCAGTTTATCTTAATTTATATATTCTCAAAATCATGGGATCATTATTTATGTATTTCAATATAGAAATTCCATAAAATTATTAGTGTGTTTTCGTCTATCGTTTCTCACTCTAAATATCTTGAATGAATCATATATGACTACTCCCTTTAATAACCTTTTTGATATATAGAGCATAAATGTTAAATTACAACAACATAATAATAATAAATAAAATATACATATTTCACCTTTCACTTACTAGACATATTATCCTTATCTTCCTCATTATATCCCATAATTATTTCTAGGTATTCAATTTATACATTGGATTTATTCCAAGATTAAAAAAAATTTAATTCTATTTATATCTTGAAGATCATGAAAACACCATCACTATTTATTTATTCATTCAAAAAATTCTTATATAATTAATATTCAAAAAAATATGTAAACATATAGTACAACTCTTATGAAAGTATTCTAAAATATAATGAACTCTTACGTTACCAAAATCTGACAAATTATCAATATTTTACATAGAAGTATTCTTATAAATAAGTTTTGTTTCTTTACACCTGGCTCAAAGAACCTTTATGTATTCTATTAAGATTCAATATAACTCTAAATATTCAATTGTTTTCATTAGTGACCGTATGTATTATCTATTCAACAATATGTTTCATAGTGTGGTTTTACATTTTCATTATTTTAGTATAAGTTTTAACAAATATCAAATGGATGTTGTATCACTTGTGATCTATAGTAAATTTTCTATATTAAATTTAGAAAAATATTATATAATATATATGAAATATGTTATATCACAATGTAATATTCTATGCACTTTTCCTCTTAGTACCATTATATATCTGCATGTATTCATTCAATACTTCACTACTTTTCTAGATATATTTAGAATATAGTCTATACTTTATTATTTTTAATTTCAAATTAACTCTTACATTTGATGAATTCACTTCAAATTACAATTTAATAACATAATACCATATTCAATAGTAACTATAATATTTCTAATTATTAATAAACACATATATTCTATATAGATTATTTATATATATATTTCACTACCTCAACAAAATTTAGAAATAACTAAAACATCCTCAGAGTGTATTCATTATGTAAAATTTAGCATTAATATATTATAGTAAAAAGGATTTAAAACATATCTTATTTCCATAAAATCATCATAGGGATATAATATTTAACAATAATCATACTCTATAAAACTCATTATCCACATATTTCTAAAATATTCTAATAACTAATTCCACTTATGAACTTTCATGAAACATCCTCATCCTTCAAACTATATTTCCTAAAAATTGTTCTCTATGAAATATAAGTAGTAGATCTATTTGTTTTCAATATTTAAATGGATTTTCAATATTCAAGTAGAAATATATCGGTTAAATAATCCCTATTATTGATATAATTCCATTAATATAATCAAATATTTGGGATCTTAAAACTCTATTGTGTACTCTAATCAACTAAAATCCATATATGGTGACACATAGAATTAGAACATCACTCAATATTCTCATCCTCTATATTAGGTATTATACGGTCCTTCTAAAATTCTATTCATAAGAAATATAGAAAGAAATATTTCTTCATTCATATTTATTGAAACAAGTATAACAAAATAACTATATTGGTTCAATATTCTCTCATATTTGGATTTTTTTATATAAAAATATTTACAATTAATGTCAATATTTATTTTTCATTTCATTATATCTCTCTAAATTTTTCACAATAAATACCATGAATATTTGGATTGCTGATATTAATTCACTTAAATTAATATGACATCATTTATTACTATAAAATATTACATTATAAAATTACAAAATGGAAATAATGTTAGATTTTCATAAGAAATAAATAAATGAATTAAAAATTTGAAAAAAATAAACCCCCCAAAATGTAACTTATCGAAAATTATTCAAATATATTTTTTGGGATGATAATTTTTTTATCATGATATTTTCACCCTGAATGTCTTCACTCATCTCAATAAAAGATTAAAAATATTCAAAACACGTGATAGATTTATTTTCATATGATATCCATGGAATTTCTAAAAATCTAAAGCATTTGTCCCCTATCTTTTCATAACATTTTCAAATAAAATTAGAACATATAGAAATAAAATTATACCCCAAAATATTAATTTTATATCACATTCTAAAATTATTAGATTTTCATAGATTACATGTTCGAGAAACATAATCTAACCATATCCTATTTAAGGTTAACATATATAAATAGAATCACCATGGAAGATCAATTATTCATTAACTATTTAGGAAAACATTTTTTGGATCAAACAATTATATTTACCACTTTCATTGTAATCTCATAATTCTATATCATCTGTTATATTTAACAATTTCATATACAAAAAAAGAGAAAATATCCATCTTATATATGATTAAATTTTATCAAAATATCACCTTATATATGAAATAATGGTCTAATCTTATTAACCATCATGTAACTTGTTTCCCAAGATTCTTCTTTGAGTAAAATATATAATATTATTATTCAATTTTTAAAACTTTTATTCATCTTTACTATAATTTATTTCATGTTAATTTTTATTATAAATTTCCCTAGAATCCAATATATTTTTTCATTAATTAGTAAATGTTATCTACTTGTTTCTAGTTTCATATTAGTTATAATCACTAACTCAGTTATAAATATAACATAATTATACTTCTATTTAAGAAAATATCACTTACACATTCAACAGATCCCATCATAAACACCCATTCCGTTATTTTTATTCAACCATTATAAATATTCGACATCATTTGTTATTTAATATTTTCATAAACAATTTCATTTTATAATTATGAATTAATTATTCTTCACATTACTAATTAAGATATAAAAATAAATATACATTAATATAAATGTTCCCCACTTTATTGGATCGTTTATAATATCTCTAATGGTTACATTCCAAGAAATTAGTACTTTTATTCCATTCATGAACAAATTTTCATGTTTTCAAAAAAACATTAATCAAAACTAATTTTTTTTCACAAGTATGTGTTTTGAACTATTCTCTTAGAATAGATGTATCTCTTAATCTACCTAGTGAAGTATTAACCTTGTTCGACATGGGTTTTCTTTATACAATATTTTCATTTTTTCTACTATGGGAAACTTACAGAATTTTATTTCATTTATCTTACATATATGTTTTTCCTTACTTTTATTACATTTTTTTAACTCATTCATATATGATTTATAATATATTTTTTCTTCTCGTTGACTATACTTGTTGGAATATTCAATAGATACTTTCAATGTATTAAAATGAAAAAAAAATACTAATTGATTTCGAAATTTATTTTATTAAATTTTATTTACCTTGTCCTTTATTCCAATTGATATTTTATTTTAATTTCATATACAGGTTGACATATTATTCCATCAATCATTTGTCTTATACCTAAATATTTTTGAAAAAGTTGAATCAAACAATCCATAATTTCATACATTTATCATCAATTTATCTCAATTTAAAAACATGTTTTTATAACATTATAAGTTACTTTTTGTCTTAATTTAATGGGATTGTTATTATATGGTCATCTCCACCCTCAGTTGATATAATGGTGGTTTTCTTTTGATTTTTTTTATAAATAATTTTCTCAGATTTGATATAAAAATATTTTTCTGTATGAAAATATTTTTTAAAAAGTAATTGTTATATTGAGAGTATGTTACCAATTTAATTTATTTTTCAATAGATTGATCAAATTTTGACATTTTTCCTTTTTTATATAATGTTGTCAAATTTCATCTCCAAGGACCTCATTTGATGTATCTATGATCGATGAAATTATTTCATCTAATTATAAAGAAATAACAACTTCCACATTATATTTTTCTTGGTTAACAATTTATTAAAGACATTTTATATTAATAACACTTCAAACGTATATAGATATTAATTTTATTAACATACAATTTTTATAACTTCTCTATATTCATGTCAACAATTTTATTAATTTTATCCTTCTCCTGTAACTAATTGTCATGTTTTTATATCATCATTTCATTGATATCCAATTAAACATTTTAGACATATATTATGGACTATTTCATTTTGTTTAAATTAATATAAATTTTACAAATTACATTTATTTGAACCATGATTCTCTTAGAATGAATTGAGTCACTCCATCGCAATTTTAGGTTAACTATATTTAAAATCCACAATTCTTGCTTCATGAATCAAAACTTACTAATTGTGATTTTTTGACACCGATTCTTTTTATGAAGATGGATTTTAATTCTTCTAATATTCATCGTGTGCGCTTCCCCACTTATCTTGAAATTTATTAAAAATTGAAAAAAATTAAGTGGCTACCTATAAATACACTTTAATTTCATAAATTACTATTAAATAATTATAATTATAAGAAAAATAATAGTTTTACACCACGAGGATCCATTGGTTTAGTGTCTTGGGTGAACATGGACCAATTATTACATTTACAACATCATGCATAAACATTTATTTAATTCCTTCGTCTCTAGATTCTTTTTGTAACATGACCTCTCCATATAAAATGTAGTAACCTATTGAAATAAAACAAAAAATAGGTGAACAAAATTCCCATTTATAGGATAGATAACAACAATATTTCATGGGATGGGAATAATTATAACATCATCATCAAAATCATGAGGGGAATCATTAGATACAAGAATGTAATGTGGAAATACATAAAAGTGAAACATCATCTCTTAGTTGTCATCTACCATACATAGTTTTGAAATATTTTATAATAATTTCCACAACTAATTTAACACATACTTATTAGCTTCATCACTTTAACAATTCCATTGGTGAGCTATATAATTCTGGGTGCACCTTTCACATTCAAACATTCATATTGACCAACATAGTTTTGGTCGCACTCATCACATCATAACATTTTAAATATAACGCATGCCACATAGAACATATATCAATTATAACCATCTAACCTAATGTGTGTCAACTCATAATAACACATTAAAAACATTGGGTTCCCCTTAAGAAAGTGGTAATAACATACTTGATACAAGAACCATCAAACTTGAGTGAGAAGTAAAAGGTGTGTTTTTTAAAGAAGAGTTATTTTAGAAAACATTGTCCTTGTAATAAAATATAGTTGAAATAATTTATATCTCATAATATTTAATATAATTAAGACAATAAAATTAATGTAGTAACTATAAAAAAATCTAGTGAAAGAGGGAGAACACGATGAAAGAAAGTTGGGTTTGAGAATTTCCCATTACCTTGAATCTGAACACTTTATTAACTTTAAAGTCCTATATAAAAACATTATATAAATTAATTAAAAATTTTATAACCTTTTATACATTAATTTATTTCCCTATTGTTTTATTAATTTTATTTATGGGATTATGGAGGAGTTATATAGTTTAAAATCTTTGTTCGGGAATGATAGTTTTAATGGTTTTCTTGAACAGTTCACTTGTATTTATGAATGGAAGTTCATGGAGAACATGAATAGACATAAATAACTAATATTTCATGTTATTAATGATATTTCAAGATGATAAATGATATTATAATGAATTATGTATTATACCATGTGGATGAATCATTAGTTAAGATTTTATGATGACTGTTTAAGGATAATTTGGGTGGTTTCTACATCACAATGAACATGTTTTGATTTATCATTCAGTAATATGTACATAGGTTAGTTCCAGAACATTAAATAAGATATAATATAGATAAAATAATATGGTTCTACCATAAAAATGGTTTCACGACCAGATCTGGATGTGTTAATGGAAATAAAAAACATGCCATTCTTGAAGGTGATAAATTTACACCTCACAAATAAGGGTTCCCTTTCTAAAATAAATAAAAAGAGGAGAAGGGGGTTGATGATATAATATAACATTATAATCATAAAATTATAGTATATGTGTTAGACTGATGTTTCCATACCATGTGGATGAGGATATGTGGGGAGACAATAAGAAAATAAATTGAAATTGAAAGGAAATAAAAGGAAAAGAGTGAGAGGAATTACCACTAGAGTTATCCTATTGGGATCCCCCTCATGGCACTTGGATAGGTCAATTTATATAACTTGAAGAACTTTTAAGTGGGATAGGGTATATGGAATATGTTTTTTTATATTTTAGACAAGTCATGAAGGTTTAGATGTGCGAGGAAATGATATTGTGATGGGTTGTATGTATAGAGGAGGGGAGACGTGTTATCCAAATATTATAATCATTAATTTATTATTTCTCCAAAATATGAGGAATAGTGAGTGTTTCATGACAATATAAAGTACTTGTATCATGTTAATAAGAACCATATGTGGTTACATTAGTAATACATCACCCATGACTAAATAATTCAGGAATTTAACATATTTTTTAATTTATTGTATTCCATTATTCATATACAATTCATGTATTTCTGAAAAATCCAAAAATTCTCCACGTCCATTTTTCAATGTGTAGAGTCCAAAAATGAAGTACATTATACCAAATTAATTTTCTAAATTTGAGTACTTTTATTCTTAAATTAAATAATATTTTATTTGAAAATTTACTATTTAAAAACATTTATTTTTTTTATTCCAATATATAGGTATATCATACTTTCACTACAATCATATATATATATAATATCATTTGTAAGGTAATTATTCATTAGGTTATGTATATATTCATAAGGTAACATTACTATTCATAAGGGTATGCTTCTAGTTACCAAAAATTATGTTTGTTATATTTGACACAAAAAATCACCCAGAACACAACTGTGTAGGTCAAATTTTAAGAAATTCAAAACTCAGATGTGGGAAAATTTTGTTTTCTGATCACATAGTATTTAGTTTCAAGATATATCATTGGGATTACCAATTTTATTATACTATAATCAATAATTACAAAAAGTTAATTACATTGACAAAACCTTAGGTCCTTACATTCTTCCCCCACTTATGAAATTTTACAGTTGAAATTTCATTTTAAATAAATAGTTGAGGATAATTCTCCTTTATCGCCTACTCTTATTTTCAAGTTTCTTACTCAAACTTATTGTTCCTCTACAACACGTTAACAAGTTTTGTTGACTTGTATTGTATAACCTTATCTCTCCATTGAAAAAATCATTACTGGCTACGCTTCATAGGAGAGATCATCTTCCAGTTGTACAACCTCTATGTTGAGAATATGTGAGGGATCTGGTATGTACATCCTCAAGAGTGATACGTGAAACACAACATGAACATGAGACATATTTGGTTGATGTGCAAGCTGATAGGCCATGCATCCTATGTATTCAATGATTTCAAAGGGGTCAATGTACCTTGGGCTTTGCATCCCTTTCATTCCCAACCGCATGACTCACTTTCATGGTGATATTTGAAGGAATACTTTATCTACAATGTCAAACTCCAAGTCTATTAGATGGTTGTCAGCATAGCTCTTTTTCTGACTCTGAGCATATTTGTTTTTTTTTCTAGATGACTTGAACATTCTCTATCATCTCTTGCATAAGATCAGGTCCATGTATCTTTCTTTCTCCAACTCCATCCCAACAGGCTGGAGTTCTAAATCACATTTCATAAAAAACTTCATATGGAACCATCTAAATACTCGAGTGGAATCAATTTTTGTACGAGAAATCTACCGAGGGAATATGTTGATTCAATCACCGTTGAATTCAATGTAAGAGTCTCATAGAATTTCTTCATGTACCAGAATATTCCATTCATATTGGCCATCAGTTTACGGGTGATAGGCCATGCATAAATTTTATTCTTTACTCAATGCATATTGAAGGCTCCTCCATAAATTAGATGGGAACTTTGGATCATGAGCAGAGACTATTTAAAGTAAAACACCATGCAGTATCACTACTTCTTTCATGTATATAATTGCATGTTGTTGAAGCAAGAGGTCTTCCCAAATAGTAATAAAATAGCCATTCTTGGTGAGTCGTTCAACCACAACCCATATAACATTATTTCTCTTCAATGTCTCCATGAGACCAATGAAAATATCCATAGTGACATCCCCCCATTTCTACATGGGTATAAGAATTTTATGTATCATCCCTTTGAATTTTTTTGCACTTATGTAACTTACGAACATACCAAGAACCTAGATATATATTTTTCAATCTCATACATAATTTTATCTCACTAGAAGTGTTCTTGGAGATCCTAGTTCTTCTTTGTACTCCATTGATGGATAGAAAATGTTGGGCTATATTAATTTTCCAATAGCTCATTGTTTATCTAAGGTGATGGAGGCACACAAATCCTCATTCCAAACCGAATCACACATAATCATCAATATGGAACTCTTGTAGCCCCCCTTCCTTTACTTTATTCACCATCTTTTGGAACTGCATATCATCCCTTTGTGCCTCTTTAATCATCTCTTGGATAGATGATTGTGAGAACATTTGGGCAAGGTATGATGTATCCCAATCCCTTATGATTTCCAAATCCACCATTATTATATACAATAAGATGGTGTCTTTATCTATCCATTACATGGATAGAGTAGTAGGATATTTTCTACATAGAGAATCAGATACCTTGTTCCCAATTCCATGATTATAGTGAATAGACCATTCGTATTTTCTAATTAGCTCTAACCATCTCTTTGACACATGTTGAGCTCATTTTGTGTGAATATATACTTTACGATATGGTGGTTACTATGTATCTCACACTTCTCACCATAAAGTTAGTTCCATCATATTTTTATGCCAAAAATCACGGCTACCCGATCTAGATCTTTCATCGGGTAGTTCTACTCATGGATCTTCAACTACTATAAGTCATAGGCTATCACATTATCATTTTTCATGGATACGTAACCAAAAACTTTCTTTGAATCATCATTGTATATAACAAAACAATATACGATTTTCAGTAATTTGAATATAGGTGAAGTGATCATCCATCTCTTTAGATCCTTTACGCTTCCCTCACATTATTCCATCCAGACATACTTTACCCATTTCCTTGTTAACATAGTTAGAATTCTTGCAAATCGTGACAAATTTCACGAAATACATTAGTAGTACTCAACTTATCCAAGAAAACTATGTATTTCTATGACATTAGAGGGCCAAGTCCATTCTTAAATCATTTTTTTATGGTTCCATTGAAATTATATCACTTTTGATCACATGTACCAAGAATGTGACATACTTCATCCAAAATTAATAGTTGATGAAGTTGGAATAGAACTTATCCTTTCTCGATGTGTCCAACACAAGACATAGATGTTATTCATGTTCCTCCTGTCACTTGGAGTAGATGAGGATTTCATTGATAAAAACAAAAAAAAGTCAACGTAATGTCTAAAGACTCCATTCATAAAATCCATGACGATTGTAGGTGAATTAGTATATCTTAAGGGAATCACCAGAACCTCATTGTTCACATACCTTGAATGGAAGAAAGACTTCTGAATATCTTTTCTCTTCACCTTATGTTGATGATATCTGGAATGAAGATCCACTATTGAGATATATTTATCTCCTATTAACTGATTGAAAAATTCATCAATACTTGGAAGCTGGTTCTTTTTGTTTATAGTGATCTTGTTGAGTTATTTATTATCAATACACAACTGCATTCTTCCATCCTTATTCATGAGAAAGAGCACTGGTGCATCCCATGTTGATGGACTAGGTCAGATGAACCCTTTGTCAAGATGCTCTTGCATCTACATCATTAACTTCTCCATTTTAATAGGGACCTCCTATAGTGACACTTTGAGATAGGAGTAGCTCTGGGTTTGTATTCTCTGGAAAACTATGCCTCTTGATTGTGGGAATTTTGGGTAACTCTTTAAGAAATACATCACTACAGTCCTTCATGATGGGCATTTCTATAGGGTTGTCACTTTCCATTGACTCAACCATTTGGGTGAGGTATACTTCTTCATAGGGTTTTAACACCCACACAATTGAAGGATTTTTCATAGGAGATTCATGGTCTTTGTTTCATTTGTAGTGGAGCATGGGATGGTTCAGAATATGAAAATACATTTCATTTTCCTGACAGTCTCCATTCGCATTATAGTGTCAAATTTTACCAAGGGATGTGTCACGAGATTTTCTAGAAGAATCGTCCCACATTAAACAATATGAGAAGACATAAACACATGGGGTTTAATGACTTCACCAATAGGTGTTTTTAAAGATATATCTACTTTAAGGTTTTAAGACATCAATTCTATAGTTCTAGAAAACTTTCATGATATAAAGGAATGTATAGAACTAGATACAAATAAGAATTTTTCCATTATTGAGTGAATAAAATGTGTACCTTGTACGACTTCATTATCTTGATCCATTTCTGGAGTAGTGATCGCATAAGCCTTCCTTTTTTTTCCTTTTTCAACTGTTCCTACTGAATATGATTTCCCTCAAGAACCTGAGGATTAGTGCACAGTGTTGTGTAGTGCCCTTACTCCCTACAGTTGTAGCATTGATCCTTGGGGGGTTCTCTCAATTATTTCACTATATTTTCATTCTTTTTTATGACTTTTAGACACCCTTTCACATGGTGTCCTTCATTCCCATAGTTTAAGCATTTCCCTATCCCTTTTGACGTAGTTCCCATGATGGAACATCCAAAATTTGTGGTAGGTGTGTAATTTATTTTTCTTCCCACCATTATCATCTTATCCCTTAGCATGTAACTCCATTGTTCATTTCCTGTCAACATATCCTTGGGACCATTCTCCAAAATCCATATCTACTTTGGGGGAACACCAAAAAACTTCTTCATATATCCCATAGTCTTGAATTGAAAGATCATTTCGATGGTGTGGTTTTAATCCAATAAAAAATCTATAAATTTTACTATCATTGTTGATAATAAAACATGAAGTGTACAATGCAATCTTTGTGAAATACACTTTCTTGGTCTTAACAAGTTGTCCTCTTTCTTTTACGAGCACTATGAAATCTCTCTCCAAATTTTTATTAATAGTTTTTGGGAAATACTTGCTAGGAAACATGGTCTAAATGTATTCTCATTTGATCTCTTCAAAACCATTACTTGGTTTGTTGTTCTTAATCAAAGCCCACCATTGATCATCCACTCCATAATGTTGATAAATGGATAAATTCAACTTATCTCTCCCATATTATTGAATCAAAAAAAGTTTTCCCCTATGTAGTTGACCCATTGTTCCGAAACTAGTGGATCAGATGATCCATTAAAAATCGGTCGGCATTGCCACATAAAACACATGACAACCAAATTCTACCTCTTTGGTAAAAGAGGATATTCCCCATTATTCTAGTTATTATTCATAACATGAGAACATTGGGTAATCATTGTAAATTGTTTTTTAACTCCACCTCCCAAATCATTGGTAATGTTGTTCGGGAAATCATTGCATTGGCCATAACATGAGTTGTTTGTATAGTTTCTTCTGGTTCCCACCATTTTCTAAAATAGAAAAGGTTAGAAAAAAATCATAAGTCAACATGTCATAAATAAATAACTTATTAATTTTTAATATTATCAATAAAAGTAAAACTTATGGGATCCTTATGTAATTCTTCTTGTGTGCATATTTGTACATAGTATCATGCTATAGGTTTTCTCTAGGGTTCACTAATATAAATTCCCAAACTAACTAAACCCTTCCACTGATTCTATGTAGAGAAACTCTGAAATTTAGTATATTACTTTTACATCATGATAAAGTTAAAAACACAATAGTATTACACCATGTGGATCTAGATATTTAGTGTCTTGGGAAAACTGGTACCAAACATCACATTTATAATATCAGGAATAAAAATTTATTTAATTTCATCTTCTATGTCTTCTTATTAGAACATTCCCACTCCTTTGAACATGAAGTCACCTGAAAACAGACATCAAAAATGGGTGAGATAAATTACTAGTAATGGGATAGATAAGAACAATATAGAATGGGGTGATCATAATAATAAAATCATAATCAAAATCATGAGAGGAATCATTAGATACAAGCATGTAATGTGGCAATGCATAATAATGAAACATCATGTCTTTGTGGAAATCTTCCACACATATTTGTGGAAAATGATAGCAACATGTTCTCATGAAATATCACTTTAACTCAAGAGGTTCAACACTTTAAAAAATTCATTGGATCTCTGCATAATTCTAATCGCACCCGTCATATTCCAATATTCATATTGGGCTATATAATTTTGGGCACACCCATCACATCATAACCTTTTAATTATCATTAATTACACATAAAACATATATCAATCATAACCAGAAAATGGAATGGGATTCGACTCATAATAACACATTCAAAAACATTTTGGTCCTGAAATAAGGAGGAAATAACATACATGATACAAGAACTATCAACCTTGAGTGAGAAGTAAATGGTGTGTTCTTGAAAGAACAATTCTTTTGGAAAACAATAAGTTTCATATAAAATATAGTGGGGAACATTTATATCAAATAATATTTATGATAATGATGTAAAAATTATTTTAAAAAAGTATCCATACAATAAATGGAGTAAATGAGGGATAACATGAAGAGAGAATGTTGGGTTCAAGAATTTCCCCTTACCTTGTATCTGAATGGTTTCTTCACATTAATGTCTGGTATAACTACATTATATTCATTAATTACAAATTAATGAACTTTTTATACATAAATAGTATTCATTAAGGTTTTATGAAGTTAATTTAATGGATTTTGAATGAGTTATACTATTTAAATTCATTGATCAGAAATGTTCATTTTTACGGTTTCCTTGAACGGTTCACATGTATCTAAGATTGGATGATCATGTAGAACATGGATAATCATAAAGAACTAATATGACATGTTATTAATGATAATATATGAGTTTTAATTATCTTATAATGAATTATTTTATATACCATGTGGAATAATCACTAGTTATTATTTAATGATGATCATTTTTGGTTAATTTGGGTGGTTTTTGGATCTCGATGAACTTGTTTTAATTTATCATTTAGTAATATGTACATAAGTTAGTTCTAGAACATTATAAGGATAAAATACATATAACATAATCCGGTTCTAATATAAAAATGGTTTCATGGCCAGATCTGAAGGCGGTAATGGAAATTTAAAAAAGGTCATTCCTAAAGGTGATAAAGTAACACCTAACGAATAATTTTTTCCATTATAAAATAAAAATAATAGGAGAAGGGGTTGGATGATACAATATCCAATTAGTATCAATAAATTATATTATATGTATGAATATAGATGTACCATACCATGTCGATAAAGATACATGGGGAGATAATAAGAAAAGAACTTGAAATTGAATTGAAATTATTGGAAAATAAGGGGAGGAATTACGTCCTGAGTTATCCTCTTGATATCCTCCTCAGGCCACCTTAGATTGGTCATTTGATGAGACCAAAAGCTCTTCGATATGTGAGAGGGGATAAGAAAAATGTTTCGGTTTATTTTAGATAATTATTGATGCTTGAGAGGTGTGATGAAATGAGGGTGTGAATGGCGGTATTTATAGTCAAGGGGAGTGGTGTTTTCGAAATATTATTATCATTAATTTATTATTTCCCCACAAGATAATGAATAGTTTGTGATTCATGACTAAATAAAGTAGATTAATCATTTCAATCAAATCATCATAACATCACCCATGACTCTATAATTTAGGAATTTATATTATTTTGTAATTTACCGTATTTCACTATTTATAAAAAATTCATGTATTTCCAAAAAAATACAAAAAGACCACCCAAATTAATTTTATACTTGTATAATCCAATAATGAAGTTAATTTCTAAAAAAATTCCAAATATGAGGAATTTAATTCTTAAATAAAATAATATTTTATTCATAAAATTTATTTTTTAAAACATTTATTTTGTTCTTTCATGATATTGGTACATCAGACATTCAATAAAATCATATATATATACTATCATAGGTAAGGATACTATTCATTAGGGTATGTAAGTATTCATAACGGTATCATTTCTATACATAATGGTATGTTACTATTAATGAAAAATTATGTTTGTTCTCTTAGACTCTAAAAATCACCATGAACACAACTGTGTATGTCATATTTTGAAATTCAAAACAAAGAAGTGGGAAAATTATGAATAATGAGCCCATAGTATTTAGTTTCATGATATTTCATCGTGATTACTAATGTGATTATACATAATATAAAATTATAAGAAGTCAATTCCATTGATAAAACTATGGCTCATTACACTACACCTTTAAGCATCTCTTATAATGTTTCCTCAAAATAAGTACGTAAATCATCAGATTCATTATTGAGTGATTCTTAAATATATGAAAATCCCAAAATATACTTGGTTTCTCAATAGAAATATCATGAAAATAGATTATAGTTATCCTTATTCTATATGAATGATTATAATTAATTTGGACCGAGTTATTATCCATCTTTATGAATTTTATTTTTTACGATGAAGATGTAATATTCTCTTCTGGTCTGATATCATGATGAGTATTTTATATTACTGTTGGATTTAGTTCTTATTTGAATAACATGATCCATGGTTCAATATATTAAATTATTTCCTGATATTTCCCCAAGATATAAGGAAGACATGTCACTTATATTAGAAGTTGATACATAAAATCCAATTTCAATCATCTTGATGCAGAAGGATGTAAACGAAAAACATTAAAACAGGTAATTATAAAAGTTGTTGAAAACCAAAATAAAGGTGTAAAGATATTTTTAATCCAATTTTTTTTCCACTTGTATGACTTCACTAAATTCATTAGATAGAATGATTTAGGTGTTAATTTTAATATATTAAAATGAAGTCCCCTATCTATCCAAAATACCAATTCATTAAGTAGAATAGAATCTAAATTTCTTTACAAAAATTTAGTTTAAATGCATGAAATGATAAATAGTGAAATAATTAATATAATAATAATGATTTTATAGTAGTTTTTAAGTCCAATTTTGATGAATAAAATATTGGTAAATGTTTATGCCACTAATAACACAAAAAAATATCCATTATTATGAATATTAATCTTAAGAATGAGTATATCCATTAGACTATTATCCCATCACTAATTAGGGTACAGAAAATAAAAAACATTCTATTTTTTATGATCTGGAATTAATCGTCTCAACCACTATAAAATATAATATTTATCATTCCCATATAAAATAATGATCATTAGTTTCATCCCACCTATTACCTCATTCCTAAATAATAGAAATTTCAAATGGATACTTATATTATTTTGTAAACATTAATTAACTATCTTAATATAGCTTATAGTCTTTAAATTATAGAAATATATTATGATTTTCCCATTTTATTCCATTATTTGGAATTTATATAAATGTGTAAATTTTACCTGTGTTGTACTATCTCTCTATCTCTCTTTCTCTCTCTCACCCCATCCCCCTCACATCTTCTTCTTATTTAGTGAATAATAATGATCTCTTACATTTTTGGTCCATGATCATATATTTTTTCTTCAATAAATTTGTTTTTTTATTATAGAGGAATAATTTTTATCTTTATCTAACATTTATATAAACGTTAATGGAATTATTATGCTTTATTATCCTCTCTTATATATTAAATTTTAATTTTAATTTTAATTTTTTTTTCTCTATTTTAATATCTAAAGTCACTAAAATAAATAATTTGATCACCTTATTCAATTACCTCTTCATTTTTTTCAACATAATCCCATAGGATTTATCTATATTATCTCTAATATGATATTTGGACTTTAAATATTAGAAAAAAATGAAATGTAAAAAGAGAATATAATCATATTTAGTATTTTTCTTTCTAAAAAGTCATATCCTTATCTTCTACTTGATATCCATCAATTCTCGTTTTATCATATCCTTATATATTTTCCCAAATCATGGACCGATGTTGAAAAATGATATTTGACTCACAAATATTATTCGAACTAGTTAATAATTTATTTTACATTAAAATTATCCACCCTATATATAAACATCAACAATTTTTTATTTAATTTTGAAATAAATCATTAATAAATAATAGAAAATATTGTTAATTCTTATAAATAACCATGATGACATTAACATATCTCCTATATGAAAATTATCAAACTTTTACTCTATAAGACACTTGTTTATTAATTTTATTCCTTTATTCTTGAATTGGATATAACATACATAATTATAATAGATTCATTTCATTGATAAATATTCAATCTACATTTGGTTTAACATTATGTTGGATTCATGCGCCCTCATATATCACAATGTGGTGTTTACCTATATCAAATTATAAATTATGATTATACATATATCATATATATCATTTATTTATTTTAAGCTCTGATATGTTTCCGATATTCACTTGTTTTTAATATTATATATCATTTGTTAAATTTAATTTATCGCATTGTAAAATTCTGTGCACATTGAAAATTTTACAAAAAACCATAGTAGAAAATTTAATGATGAAACATTACATTTTTAGGTCATTCCCATTTTTCAATAAATTATCAATACCAAAATACTCTTATCCTTCATCATTTCAAAGTAACTATTATAGACGGTGTATTTTTTTAAATTATCAACTCATAAATACTCTGAAATTATCAATCCCTTTCTAAATATCATAGATTAATACTAATCATTTAAAATGTATTTAGAATAATAGCAGATAATCTTTAATTATCATTATAATAATATTACTATTTATGTGTCATATAAATAACCTCTGTTATTTCAATGTAACTTCTAATACATTAGCTGATATCACCACCTCATAAAAAATGATATAAATATATTCTCCATGTATGATATTACTTAATGTAACATCACACATGGTTTTTCAACATATGCATATAGATATAATATTAAGGAATAACAATACTCTAATGTACTCATCCTCTTAATATTCTTTAAATATAATTCAACAAATTATTTACATTAACACTAAAGAAACATCCCATTCTTGTTTACCTATATTTTGACTTGTACTCTTTATGAAATATTATAACAAAATCAATTAATTTTCTATAAGATAATGAATATCAAAAATTATAATGGAATCATAACATCTTCCTCTGTATTTACATAATTTATAATAATAAAACCTAAGATATCACTAAACATCCTGATAGAGTCTAATATAATAAACATCAATATATAGTGACACCATTCAAGAATAATTCCCTGAATATTCTCATCATCATGCTTTGGTACTCTATGCTTCTTCTAAGAATCTATATATAACACATGTTGAAATCATACTTATTGATGTTATACATATTGGTAATAATTATAACTTCATCGCCAATTGTGTTCTATAGATTTCAATTAATTTTTATATCCATAATCATATATTCATTATGATATTCCAATTCATATTTTATATAAATTTTTATTGAACATTTATTCCATTATTATTATTTATGTAATTGTCTTGAATATTTCCTTATCATGTTTTATCATATAGAGCCCATGATCTCACACCGTTAATTTTTTATCAATATTTCCCTAAGGAATAATGTATATTAGAGATGATAGAAAAATATAGTATTTTCTGATACACATAGTAACATGTTAGATTCAATGGTTATTAAATCATTATTGATGATTTGTTATGATTTAGTTCTAAAATCCACTAATAAATTATGATTCTAGATAACATTTTTGTAACGTTCAAGATCTAGGTGACACAAAAAAGTGCCCTTAACCTAGTGGGTTATATAACCTAAAGAACATTTCCCAAAAAACTAGAGGTTTCTGACTAGATGTGAAGTATAAGGTAAGACATTTGGGAAACTAACAACTCATTGAGATAGTATACAAAATAGAATATAAATATAAAACAATAGCCGAAGCAGAAAAAAAAACTATAAATTGAAAATGACTGAATGTAAATCCAACAGAAGACAATATATATATATATATATACATATATATTTCATGTAATATGTATATATGAAAGTATTCAATCAAATGAAAATGTTGTAAAGCAATTAAAAGCCACATTATAGAAGAAACATGTAATTACTAGCAGCATCGCAAGCCTCAGCTTGGTCCCAAGCTCTCCAGCTCACATTTCCTTATCTTTACCAAAAATTATATAATTTATTTGTGGGCAAATTCATGAACCAAATAGGGTGCGAGACAAATCCCAATAAGCAACCACCAAAATATCTATGCCTAATAAACAGTGAATATATATAGCAGGTAATATGAGGAAATGATGAAATAAGAATGGAAGTACTCAAAATTAAACAATCCTACAACGTCCAATTTCATTAATTTGCATTTATTATTCAATATGATGAATCATGTAAACCTTTGGGTGTATCCTAGGATCTATATCCCATGTGTATGTAACAAAACTAATTTTTTAAAACACCATATAAACATTCATGTAAGACCAAGTCCATGGTTGTGCATTGGTTTAGAAGATGCATCAAAATAATTCTATCATTAATAAACAACCCTTTTGGAATACTCTATTGGACTAACCCCTTGAGTTTATCATAGCGCCAATAATTTATAGATGACCTCATGTGTAGCTTTCTTGGTCAATACCCCTATGTCAACATGGAATCTATAATTTATAAATGACTTTCTGGGTACCTCTCACGGTCAATACCCCTGGGTCAACATAACATCAATAAATTATAAATGACCTCCTTGTTAGCTATCCCAGTCAATACCAATAGGTCACCATATCACTAATATATTATAAATTACCTCCTGGGTAGCTCTCATAGTCAATAACCATGGGTTTACATAACATCAATAATTTATAAATGAGCTATTAGGTAGCTCTCATGGCCAACACCTCTTGGTCAACATAACATCAATAAATTATATATTACCTCTCAGGCAGCTATCATAGTCAATACACCAAGTTTAACCATCTACACCAATTCTCCCAAAGTTTTATACAAATAATACATAATTCCCCATATTCTCCATGGTCCAAGGCTCTCACGGTACATTGGTAAAAGAGTGAGCAAATAACCTCAAAGTATCTCACATAATCTGAAACTACTACATGGATAATCATTAAAAGTCATATCACATGCATTTAATATAATCTCAAAAATCCATCTTAATCAATCAAGGAATGAAAAACATGGAAGGCCTAAAAAAATCCAAGACAAAATGGCCATGAAAATAAATCAAGAGAAATGAACCCATGTGGTGTCCTGTAATATGGTATCTAACCTATCACATAATAAGAAACCCTTTACCAATCAATTAAACCATAATAGATAATAAACTGGATTATATTCCAAATCAATCAATATTCAATTCATTTTTATGAATCACATTTGGCATATATAATGCTAAGACAAACAATGAAATGCACAACCCAGCTACCTTGAAGTTGTACGATCGATATACTTTAACGTCGGCCGTTGAATCATCCTAGATCTGTGTAGATCCCAAAAAAAAGTGAAAAAATCCAAACCATGAATATTTTACAACAGAGGAAAAATCCAGAATAAAGGCTATAAGGAATTTTAGAACTCACTGATGAGATTTCAATGCATTTGATGGTGTCTCGGTCAGAGCATGGATAGGGAATTTGGGGGGGGGGGTTAATATTCATTTGTTATTACTGAGAACTCCTGTATAAAACATGGGAAGAATTTGTCCTTTAAGAACATTAGATGCGAACCTTCTTTGATACATAAATTATTAATAAAATTACATGTTGTGTTCTTCAAAACTACATGTCGTGTAGTGGCCTTAATCAACCCCTGACATAAGTAGTCTTCTAGGTCACTACTAGGGCATGTATTCATTCCTTACATGACCAGACCATGGATGTATGAAGCAAACTTGGTACATGTAATGTAAATAAAAGTATATAGTGTGTACATAGAACATTACTCTTTTCATTTATTTTCCTCCAAAAACATGAAAATCATGATACATACCTAAAATGATTATATGAGTTCTTACAAACTTCCCCACATAAATCAATTCCTCTTCAAATTTCCCTTTTAAGGATGAAAATGATGAAACTTCAAATAAATCTGGCCACTGTGATTGTACGTTGGACTCCATCTCCAAAGCCTTGTCCCATCCTCATTTTTGCATCCATTGGACTCATTACAAAGAAGTACACTGGCCATAGAGAACCTTCATGTTTCAATCCACAATCTGAATATAATTCTTCTCTAAGGATTCATCCACCTCCAACTGAACCTCCTCAGGAATAAAAATAAAAGACAGGTCAGAAAAGTAATGTAGTATCTAAGAAACATGAATGACTTTTTTATAGCTTGATACCATTAAGGTAATTGTAATTGATATGAAACATTCCTGACTATCTCTAAAACCTCAAACGACTCAACGTATGTTGGTGAAATCTTCCCTTGTATCCTAATTCTCTGGTGTCCCAACCTCAGTTTGACACATAAGAAAACCAGATCTCCTAACTCAAACTACTAATGTATTATTCGTGAATCAATATATAATTTATAGAGAGATTGTGTAGTATCCATCCAAATATAAATCATCTCCACCCACTCAGTGGTCTCCTAGACAAGACAAGGTCCCTATATAGCAACCTCTCATTCCATCAACAAAAATATGGGTGGTCAACATGGTCTACAATAAAAATCCTCATAAGGATCTATCTAAATCATTACATGATAACTATTATTATAGGAAAAATCCACTAAGGGTATGAGTCTCTCCCAAGATCCCCTGAATTCTTAAAATACTTCTAGAAGAATTTCATATAAAACCTGCATTATTCACTCGGATAATCCATCTCCCTAGGGATTGTAATATGTTCTCAAAAGTAAAAGTGTAATCATATCCCTCTACAGTCTCTTCCATACACGATAAGTAAACCGGGCTTCCCTGTCTAAAATGATATAGTGTGAATCCCCATTCAAATGTAATATCTAATAGATGTTCAAACTTTCAATTTCATCAATACTAAAGGTTTTCTTGATCAGTAGGAAATGTGTAACCATCGTGACTCTGTCAATAACAACCCATACAACATCAATTCCACTTGGATACCATGGTAATACCATCATGAAATCCATCACAACATCATTCCACTTCCAATAAAAAATGGGTAACTGCTGTAATAGACTTTCTAGTCACTGGTTCTCTTCCTTCACCTACTAACAAGTGGAAGAACTCATAAAAAACTGGTTACATCCCTCTTCATGTCTATCCACCAATACTGATGATTTATATCTTGATACATCTTGGTGACACCAGTATTAAATACCCACAATGAGGCATGAAAATTTTGCAACTGATCCTTGCGTATGTCTGCTGAAACCTATACATGCCCATGAAAATTCCATACCCAATCATGGCTGACGATCCACCCAGGAGTAGGGTTCTCCACTAACACACTCTCTTGTAGAAATAGGCCTTCAGAATATGATAGATGCCTCATTCAAACTCATTCTAATAGATTAGTGGTAACATATATTGAAGAAATAATCGTTTACCCTTATTTTTCATGAACCTCTAAATGTATATTAGGGAACAAATCCATAAGTGGCCACTCAATTCTAGAATCTTGAACAGCCTATATTTGAGTCCTCTTACATAACTCATAAGCCACTATGTTTCCTTTCCCAACAGTATAGGCAAACTCAACAACAAAATAATAAATGGACACAACCCACCTTCACTGTCTCAAATTCAGATGTCATAGAGTATATATAAAATTGAAGTTTCTTTGGCCATTGTATACCACAAAATGATCTTCCAAAAATATTTTATCCAACAACACAAGGAATTCACAATTTCAACAAACATGAGGTCGTGCATCAGGTAATTCCTCTCACATGTGCAAAAATGTTGAGACGTATATTCAACAACACCTTCCCCCACCATAAGCTCTGTTTCCAACCAGATACCTCATGCATCACAGTTAATGGTGTAAATCATTCTTGATTCTAAAAAAACAAGTATTGATGTAGAATTAAATATCTCTTATAGCTCCTAAAAGGTATAATAATAGGAATTTGTCAAAAAGGTCTCCACTCCCTTCTTTGTCTGGCCCAATAGTAGTGCTGCTAATGTGAGAAAAGTCTTGTATAATGCGACTTTAGAAACCAGCCAGCCCTAGAAAACTAAATATCTCAAAGACATTCACTGGTAACTCCCAGTATGTTACCACTCTCACCTTCTCTACGTCTATTGATAAAATTTCTCTGAGATAACATTACCAAATAAGTTAATATAGTCCATCCAAAATTGGTATTTTGTGTGCGTAGCCTATAACTGATTCTCTATGACTATACACCATATGATCTCAAGATGGATGGAATTTTTATGTCGAGTGTGAGAGTATACCAAGATATCATCTAGGACGCTTGTGCCAAAAGAATGCATGTAAGGGTGGAACACTCGGTTCATCAGTTTCATGAAAACTATCAATAAAATTATGAGACCAAACAGCATAACAAAATACTCATATAAACCATACCTGCTTTGAAAGGAAGCAATAGGTATATCAGATGGTATAATGTGCATCTAATGATAACCAGATCTCAATTAAATCATCAAAAACACATGGTCTCCCCAAATATTAACAAATAGTTCATGAATCCCCGGTATGGAATATCAATTATTGATCATCAACTGGTTCAGCTACCAATAATCCACAAAACTTCTAAGGGTATTATCCCCCTTCTTCGCAAAAAATGATAGGAGGACACAAAAGAGAAGTATTGGGTCTAATAAAAACTATTTCATGCAACTCCTCTAATTGATTCTTGATTTTTTTTAATTATATTGTAGCCATCCTATATGGAGGATTTGACAATGGTGCCACTCCATGCACAAGATCAATAGTTAAATCCACCTCTCTCTCTAGAGGTAAACGTATAAATATTTCTAGAAAGACATCTTTGAAAAGATCCACCACTGAAAGAAATATCTACTGTGAAGTCCCCTTGTCATCAACATATAAACTGGAAATATGGGATGTAATTCTTCCTCACCCATGATGCATGGGTCTAGCTCTACTCACATAGACATTCCATTTTCCCTCGTGTAGAAAAGATCCACCATCTTGTGACATGAAACTCACCCTACAATGATAGGATTCATCAAAGTCCTTAAAAGAGACTAAATCACCCAATCTTACAATGAAATATAATCTCACCATCAAAACGATATAGAGGTTCCCCCAAGAAGTAACAGCCACCAAACACAAAATTGAACTCCTTGCACTGATGTACATTTGTCTTCATAATCCATAATGGAGTGTCTAGCATCAGAACATCATTAGTAGTGATCATACAGAGCCCAAGGCACTCCACAATGGAAACTGATATAAAACTATGGGAAGAATCAATATCAAAAAGAGCAGAAGCTAAAACTGAGGAAACTAGAATTATACCTCTAATCGTAGAGGGTTTGGGATCCTACTCATACTTGGTATGTTCAATCGCAAAAGTCTGGCCTATACTACTTCCATATGACCCTTTATAGCTATTTGGTTCTTATCCACCCTACTATTGTTGAAAACATGTTGTCTAGATACCACAACCATGAACACCTCCTCACCTTGAAGAGCCTGACAAACTCTAGTTCCCAAGTTAATGAGAAACTGGTGCTCCTACTCATATGCATGGAGTCAAAACAGAACCCCATTCACATGATTTTCATGAGAAAAACATGTAATAAATGTTGAATATGACCCATATTAATACAATTATGACACTCAAATGAGCCTCTCGGGCACTACAGTCTCAAATTCCCATTCTTCCTGCACTGTCAGCACACATCATGGCTACCAAAGGAAACATCCCTACTACTAGAAGAACCACCACATGTAAACTCCCTATGGAACATCCAGCTATCAGTCAATGAAGTAGTGGTCCTAGATGTTGAACCACAATGGATATCAACACCATACTCTGCCATATTTCACTCAGTAATCTGCACCTGAATAATATAGTTGTCACTGAAATCAACCTGAAATCAATCCCTGATGATATAATCCTATACATGATTCCATCTTCAAATTGCATAGATAGTGATAACTCATCACCTTCCAAAATAAGTGTGAAGTGCTGAATATCTTTAAAGAGTGAAGAATAATCCATCACTGAAAGATCTCCTTACAACAAATGAATGAACTTCCAGGATTGGTCTACCCTCAACGTCTCAGGGAAGAATTATTCATAAAATTTCACATGAAATTCTTCCCAATCCATTTCTTGATGATGTCACACATATGATATAACATCCCACCATCTCTTGGAGGAATCACATATCATGTATGTCACACTCTTTTCCCTCATCTCAAGAGGTATCCCTAGATGGAAAATGATAGAAATCACGGCCTCCAACCATGACATTGTAGCCAGTGGTACTCCATCCCATGAAAAACTAAGAGGATATTGTTGCTGGAATACCCTCTCTAACTATTCCACAGTCAGGGTAGGATGTGGTGCTTCCAAAAAAGTATGATTCATCCTCATAAATCGTTCATAGAACTATGCATCATCACCTATGTCATGTCTAAAAATTGGTGAAAATACGGGAACAATGAGAGGATCTAATTGTAGTCCATGATCTACCATTTCTGGTGTCATATCATTGCCCATCATCTGGTGTACAATTGGAGTATGTTTTGGTGGCTTGAATAACCATGGTCAGGTACACACCTCAGTACGAGATTAAAGGAACTATAAATCAAATTTTAAAGTATATATAATGTGAATTAAGCATTGATGTTTTATAAAATTGGGTTTCAAGGTGTGTAGAACCACTACACGGCATGTTTCCATAAACCTTAACATGGGTGTGTGACTTTGCCCACCTGGTCGTGTAACAACCCATTCACACGGCATGTTCCTCACATAACCCATAATTTACTTGAATATCCCCTCCTATCCATGTAATTATACATGTCTATAACTACACCATCCTATTGGTGTAACACTACACGACATGTTCACCCTAGACACGGTGTGCACACTAAATATCGATCCATCCATGTCGTTAGTGACACTGTCGGATACAAGAATGACTATAGCATGGAGTGTACTCTCAGTACACTATGTGTTCAACCAAAATTTTACCAACCCAATGTATATTATCACATAGTCAATCACATGGTCGACTATTAAACTATGTGTACATATGGTACACATCATGTACTTAAGAAAATTCATTTCTTTGAGAGTAGAAGAAGATATCATGTGTTTTCATAACATCACATGCAATGTTTTCAGGTTTTTATAAATAGTAAGCCTTTGAAACTTATCTGGAACCCCTAAAATCATAAAATATGGACAAGGAATTCCATTTTTTGATCCATGAGAACCAATATCTCCGAGAATCATTTTTTGGCATCCTTATTCATATCATATTAACAGAATTCAATTAATGTTCAAAAATAATCCATCAAATTCAAATCTAAGAGGGCCCAAAACACCTCAGTGACCAAATATTGGCTTCCATCCCAATGAAACATTATGAATACCAATACCCTATCACAATAGTATGTATTTATATAACAACATATTTAATAATAACTTGCATATATAGCACAACATCTATCACAACAGTATTCAATCAGTAATTCACCCTTAATGTCTTGACAAGAATACATGACATGTGATCTCTATCAAGTGACTATATGATGCATGATATGAAGTACCCTCATCTAATCAGGTTTTATTGGAAATTGAACAACAATTATATCAATCCTAATATCACAAAACAAGTGAATCACCCAATGGAAAAATAAAATCAAATGTAACAATTAAAAAACCAAAAAAATTGAAATATTTGAGGTAACATGGAAGTTTCCTATACACAGGTTAGCTACTCATGAGAAAATCTTATTACCAACACTCTATTCATTCTTATCCTAGTCTATTGGATCCAAATAGTATGTCCATGAAGGAAATAATGTTTCTTCAATACCACTTTGTAACGTCTTGAATCTGGGTGCCACCCAAAAGTGCCCTAAACCTGGTTCGTCACATAACCTCATGTTCCGTTCCCCAAATACTAGAGGCTGCTGACTAGAATCATGGGCTAAGGTAAGAAATTGGGAAAAAGATTCTCTCATTGGCAGAGTATACACAGAAAAATATAAATATAAAACAAAATGAAAGTAGTAATACAAAATAAGTCATCAGTGGAAGACTAAAAGTAAATCCAATAGAAAGAACAATATATATATATATGATCCATGGAATAAGTATCTAAGAAAACATCCAAACAAGTCACAATGCATGAAAACAATATAGAAACCAATGTACAAAAATACAATTAAACTCATGTAGCATCACAAGTCTCAGATTGGTCACACGCTCTCTAACTCCGACAACAATCAAGTACCTAATGAAGAATGGATATTTCCCTTATCTATTCCTAAAATCATATAATATTCTTCAGTCCAAAAGAATTCCCCAAATAGGTTGGGTGACGAAACCTAGTAGGCTTCCAAAAAAAGACCTGAGCCTAACTATCAGTGAATACAGACAACATTTAATATCAAGAAAAGATTCAATAAACTAGGAAGTACTAAAAATTCAACAATCATAATGATTTCAATTTCCTTCATTTATATTTATTATTCAATCCGTTGAATCATGTATAACTTGGGACCTAGCCTAAGATCTCTGTCTTCTATGTTTGTATCAAAATAGATGTATCAGAAAACCATATAAAAAATCAATTTAGACCATGTCCATGCTTGTTCTTTGGTTTGGAAGACTCATTATAATCACTCAATAATTCATAAATTACCCTTTTGGAATGCTCTCTTAGCCTAACCGATTTGGTTTAACATATCACCACTCATTTACAAATGAACACCTAGGCAGCACTCGAAGTCAAAAACCCTTTGTCAACATGGAATCAATAATCTATAAACAACCTCTTGGTAGCTCTAAAATTCAATAATTCTGGGTCTACATAACATTAATAAATTATAAAGGACCTCATGGGTAGATCACATAGTCAAAACCCATGGGTCAAAATTATGTCAATAAATTTTAAATGAACTCCTAGGTATCTATCATCGTCAATACCCATGGGTCCACATAGAATCAATTATTTATAAATGACCGCATTGGTAGCTCTCACGATCAATACCCCTGGGACATCATAACATCAATAAATTATAAATGACATCCCAATTAGATCTCACATTCAATACCCCATGGTCAATCATCGACACCAAGGCTATCATGGTCATGTGTAAATAATTTGGAATTCCCTTCACTCGTCCTCGTCCAAGGCTCTCACAGTCCATTAGAAAAATAGTTCACATATAATATCAAAGAAACTCATGTAATATGAAAACACAACATGTATAATCATGCATAGGAATATCACATTCATTTCACATAATCAATCAAAATCCATATTATTCAACCAACTCATGGAGAAAAGGAAATCCTAATTGGCATCCTATACGAAATAGAATTAAACAATAAATCAAGGGATACACACCCAAGGGGTGTCCCGTAACAAGGTATCTAAAATAATGAATAAAAAACCCTTTAACAACAAATCAAACTATAACCGATAATAAATAGGGTTAACCTACATATCATTCAATACACTAATCATGGGTATGCAGAACATTTAGAATATATAATCCAAAGATGAACAATGTATGGTAGAAACCACCTACCTCGATGTCATATGATATATATACTTTAACTCCAACCATTGAATCATCCTAGATCTGCATAGATATAAAAAATGTGAAAAACGCCTTACCATAAATAATTAATGAGAGAGGAAGAATCGAGAAGAGAAGGTCTAGAGGATTATAGAACTCACTGATGGTATTCTAACACATTCTATAGTGTCTCAATCATAACATAGACGTAGAATCAGGTATTTTATCTTTGCTCATCGTTCCTGAGGGCCCTTGACTTAAGAGATCTTCTAGGTCACCACACGACAATGTATTCATCTGTTACCAATCCAAAACATGCCTCTACACAAAAAGATAGGTATAAGGAGTGTACAGAAAAGTTCACAGTGTGTGCTTCGAAAAATATTATTTTCATCCTTTTCCCTCAACGAACCAAAAAAAATATCCATAACAGAAAAAAATATCAAGCTTCTTAAAAACATCTCCCCATAATGAAATTCATTCTCGAATTTCCCTTATAAGGGTGATGAATAAGAAACATTAAAAACTCTAGCAACTGTGATCATATGTTTGCCTCCCTCTCCAGAGTCTAATATTGTACTCACCTGTGTTTCCATTGCAATCATACTAGAGGAACATACTATCAACGGAGAACATTCTTGTTGGGATCCAAAATACAAATATGGTGGCCCTAAAAGGATTCATCCTCCTCCAACTAAACATCCTCTTGTTGAAAAACATGAGGCAATACTAAAAATTACTGGCGTATCTCATGAACATGAAAGATGTCATGCATAGACCGACACTACTATGGTAACAACAACTTATTAGAAACTAGTCCAACTCTCTTCATAACCTCAAATGGCACGACATATCTTTGTGAAAGCTACCCATGTATCCAAATCCTTATATGTCCCAACCTCGGATGTAAGAAAACCAGATCTCCAACCTTGAACACTAGAGGTCAACTCTATTGATTAACATATGTTTTCCAGAATGATTATGTTGTTCTGATCCTCTTCTGAATAAACTCAATATGCTTAGTGGTCTTCTAGACAAGATGAGGTCTCAGCATAGCTCTCTCTCCTACCTCCATCCAACATAGGGCGGATTGGCATGGTCAACCATATAAATCCTCAAAAGGTACCAACTGAATTGTTTCATGAAAATTGTTACCCTAGGCCAACTCAATTGGGGGTATGTGTCTCTCCCAATAGCTCATTAAATCGCGGATGAATTCTCGAAACATGTCCCCTAAAACAGGAATTGTGTACTCGAACTGGCCATATATCTGGGGATGGTACGTTTTACTCAGAAGTACATGTGTACCCAAATCTCTTTGTAGTCTTATCTAGACATATGAAGTAAGAAATGTTTCCTTTTATGAAATGATATAGTGCATAACCCCATGAAAATGTATTATATATCAGATGCACAACATTCCAAAATCATCAACAAAGATGGTTTCCTTAATCGACTTTAAATTTTCAATTTTCCTATGTCTGGCACAACAACCCATACATCATCATTTCATTGGGTTAACATGGTAAAACCTTTACTAAATCCAACATGAAATCATTCCACCTCCACTCGGAAATTGATAACTACTATAATAGCCCCATTGGTTGTTTATGATCTGCCTTCACTTCCTAATAGGTGGAATATCTCCTAAAAAACTAGTTATGTCCCTCTTTAAGAATCTCCACCAATACTAATGATGTAGATATCGATAAATCTTGGTGACACCAGGATGAACTACCCATAATGAGGCATGTATATCTCACAAAATCTCCCATTTATTTCTTTTAACACACATACATTCCCATGAAAATGAAAAAAACACATCCTCACCTAGAGTCCACCTATGAGTAAGGTTCTCACCAAACACACTCTTTTGTAAGACTAGGATATCAGAATCTGATAGCCTCTTCATCACACTCAATAAGGTAGAGTAGAGGTAACAACTATAGAAGAAATAAACGTCTTCCCATATTTAATGGGAACATCCATATGCATCTCAAATAAAATATCGATAATATTCCAGTCACTAATGGCCTTCTAAACTGTCTATATCTAAGTCCTTATACTCAACGCATCAGACACTGTGTTTCCTGTCCTAGGCGTATAGGAAAGCTCAATGTCAAAAGGCTGAAGGTACTCAAACCACCATATTTGTCTCAAAATGAAATCTCAATGAGTAAATATATACATGTGGTTTTTTTGGTTAGTGTATACCACAAAATTATCTCCCAAAATATATTCTATCCATCAATTCCTTGCATGAAAAATACAATCCATCTTGAGATCATGTGTGAGGTAATTATTCTTATGTGACCTCAGCTGTTGAGATAAGTACACAACGACCTTTTCCCCCTGTATAAGCACTGCTCCAAGACTGATACCTGATGCATCACAATAAATAGTGCAACTCATTCCCAGATATAGAAAAATCAGTATCAGTCCTGAAGTCAATCTTCCTATCAGCCCATGAAAGGCTGAATTGCAGGAATATATCCTCAAGTACTTTGCACCGTTCTTAGTCAAGCCTTCAAGTGGTGCTTCTAAGTGAAAAATGTCTAGTATAAAGAATCTTTAGTAACAATATATCCCCAAAATAACTCCATACCTCAAATACGTTCTTAAGATGCTCCTAAGAAACTACCATCCTCACATTATCTAGGACAACTAATACTACTATATCTGAGAGGACATGACCCATGAAGTGAATCAAGTTCATCCAAAAGTATCATTCTATGGGCATAAATTATAATTGACGCACTCTTAGTGTACACAACGTGATCTCATAATTGATGGATTGGTTGTTTCATGTGTGATAGTACACCAATATATCATCCCCGATTACTACCACAAAAGAATCCATGTATGGGTGGAACACTCGTTTCATCAGTGCCATGAAAACTATCGGTGCGTTCGTGAGACCGAACAACACTAACAAATAATTGTATGGAATATACCTTCTCTAAAATAATTTAAGATGTATATATGATGGTATAATGCACAAATAATGATAATCGGATATGAATTCAATATATGAGAACACCTGAGATCCTCAAAGACAATCAAAGATATCAACCAACCTTGATAAGGGATATCGATTCTTAACCATTAATCGGTTCATCATCCGATCATCCACACAATGTATGATGGTATCGACCTCCTTCTTTTAGAAATGGAAAAGAAAATCCCATGTAGATGTACTAGAAATTATTGTGTATTTGCCTTATAAGAAGGATTGGAAATATGTATCGCTTCTGGAACATGCTCAATATAGATATCCACCTCTCACTCTAGAGGTAAACCTCAAATGTTATTTAGAAATACATATATGAAATGATACTCCACTGGAGGAAAGTCCATCTATGAAGTCCACTGGCCATCTTGATATAAAGAAGCAATCTGAGTTATAATTCTTCCCATCCCATGTGGCTTAGGTCCAGCTCTGCTCACCTTGACATCCATTTCTCCCTGGTGTAGAAAATATCTTCAATCTAGTGATTTGAAACAAACCCTATGGTGCTAGAATTCAAAAAAGTTGTAAAAAGATACCATACAGTCCATTTAAATAATGAATTCTATGTTTTTCATCTCTATGACATAGTGGTTCCATAAGAAGTTACACCGACCAACAAAAAGAGGGAACTCTTTTAACTGATATACACTAGTCGTCCAAATGTCCAACAAATTGTCTAGAATTATAAAATCATCATAAGTAAACATACATATCCCAAGCCTCGCTACATTGGAATGAAAAATAAAACTATGGGAAGACCCTATATTGTAATGAGCATAATCTAAAACTGAGGAAACTAGAATGGTACCTCTAACTATAGAGGTTATAGTATATGAATCATGCTGGATCTCTTCCATCGCAAAAGTTAGACCTATGTCATGTCCTTGGGACCCTGCTTAGCTACGTTGTTCTTATCCACCCCGTTGTCGCTAAAAATAATTTATCGGGATACCACATCCACAACCACCTCTTTAGCCTAAATGTCCTAATGAAATTCAGTTTGTTGAATTATGAGAAACTATTAGTCCTTCTCATAAATGTGGAGTCATAACAGAACCCATATCACTCGCTACTGGTGAGAACACCCTACAACAATTCTAAATATGACTCATTTTACATCAATATCAGCACTAAACAGGGTGTCTTGGGAATTATGGTCTCATATGACCATTCTTCCCAAACGGGTAGCACACCCCTTGGATACATGAAGAGACGTTGATACTGAAAGAACCACCATGTGTAATCACTATGTGGTGCTTCTTGTTATTGGTTGAAGGGGTATCAGTCCTATCTGTTGAACTACCCTTGTTCGTAGCTCCAAACTCCCCCATACTGCACTCGGTAATCATCACATGATTTACTATAGGAGTAATTGAATTAATCTTGAAAACATTAACTTATGATCGGATGATGTACGTAAAACCATTCTCAAATCTCCTTGCCAGTGATAACTCATCACCTTCCAAAACTGATGGAATGAACTGAAGCACTATAAATTGAGATGAATAATCCATCACTAGAAGACCACCCTGCTCCAAATGTATAAACTCTTGGGATTGGTCAGCACTGAACATCTCAAGGTCAAAGTAATCATAGAAGGTCCTCTAAAAACACTTCCCATGACATATCCTGATGACATCCCACCTATGAGATAACATCCCATCACCTCTTGGATGAATCAAATATTATGTATGTTTCTAACATAACCCTCTTAAAAATAGGTGTCTCTATATGCATGAAGATATAAATCATGGCTTCCAACCATGAGTCTGTATCTTGTGGTCCCCCATCCTCTAAAATATTGGGAGGATACGACTACTGGAACACCGTAATAAACTCTTCCATAGTCAGGGAAGCATGTGGTGCTCCCTGAAAAGTATGCAACATCCTCATTAAGCCTTCATGGAACTGTGTATCATCACCTCCATCCAGTATAACAACTTGTTCTAAGATGGATAAGATGGGAGGATATGTTAGTAGTCCCAGATCTAGCATTTTTGGGGTCTGATCATGAACCTGCATCATGGGTAAAACTGAAGGAGATAATGGTGGCATTATTATTCAAGGTCAAGGACACACCTCAGTACGAGATTAACGGAACTATGACTCATAAGTTCAAGTAAGGAAATGGTGATGTAAAGCATTCAATCATTTAAAAAGTGGGTTACAAGCATGTAAAACCAATACAGGGTGGGTTCTCTTATGCCTTCACAAGGGATTGTACCTTTTCCCACTTGGTCATGTAACACTCTATACACACAACTGTTCCTCACATGACATGACATTTACTTGAAAATACCCTCCTTCCCAAGTTCTTTACATCGCCAAAACTATACAGTCCCTCTGTTTTTACACTACATGGAGTGTTCAACCTAGACACAATGGGTACTAAACTGTTTTATCCACCCATTTTTTTAGTCACATAGACAGATACATAGTCGATTATGGCATGACGTGTAATCCTAGTAAACGACGTGTTCTACCAAATGTTTACACACACCATTTCCCTTATCACAAAGTCAATAACACAATCGACTAATACATGGTGTGTACATATAGTACATGGTGTTTAATTAATGAAAACCATTTCTTTTTTAATAGAAGAACTGATGTTGTGTGTTCATAACATCACACGCTCAATTTTCTGGGTTTTTCAAATAGTAATCCTCTAGAACATCTCTAAAAATCCAAAAATCATAAAATTTGTCCATGTAATGACATTTTATGATCTCTGAGAGCCTATAACCCCCCCCCCCCCCCCCGAATCAATTTTTGCCATTATTATTCATTTAATATTAAAATCATTTAATTAATGTTCAAACATAATCCACAAATTTATGATCAAAGAGGTCCCATAACACCTCATTGACCAAATATTGGTGTCCCTCAAAATGAAACAGTATGTATACCAATACCCTAAAAAAATATCATGTATTTCTATAACAATTTCTATCATAATTGTATTCATATATAGAACACCATTAATCAAAATAGCAAGAAACCATTAACACATCCTAAATGTCATGACAATAATCCATGACATGCAATATCTATCAAGTGTATATCTAATGCATTAGATAACATACCCTTTTCTCATCAGGTTGCAATATTAATATAACCACACAAGTATCAATCTTAACTGCACAAAATAGATGAATATACCAATGGTGAAATCCAATAAACAATAACAATTAAAAAATGAGAAAAAATTGCAAAATTTGAGTTAACTTGGCTCTTCCATATACATGGGGTAGCTTCTCCTGCTAACAATTTATTACCAACCACCAATTTCATTCTATTACAGTCTATTAGATCTATATAGTATAGCAAACCAGGAAATAAAATTGCTCTGATACCACTTTGTAACATACTGAATCTGGGTGTCACACAAAAGTTCCTCGAACCCAGTTTGTCACATAACCTCAAGAGAATTTCCCCAAATTCCAGTGGCTGATGACTAGCATTGAGGAAAAAAGTAATACATTGGGGAAACTATTACCTTGTTAGCAGAGTTTAATCTTTATAATCTAAATATAAAAAAAGTGTTTGTAGTAATACCACAAAAGTAAACAATAGATGACTGAAAGTAAATCCAAATTAAGCCAATATATATATATTATTAATGGAATATGTATCATATAAAACAACCATACAAGTCACAATGGTGAAAATAAATAAAAAAACCAAGATACAAAAGAAAAAAAGTAAACTCCTGTAACATCGTAATCCTCAGTTTAGTGTCATGTTGTCCAGCTCCAACAGCAATAAATTACATGATGAAGGAGGGTGCTTCCATTATTTATACCTACAATCCTATAATAAGTTTGGATCTAAAATCATAACCCAAATAAGGTGTGGGGTGAATCTTAGTAGCCAACCACTAAATGATCAATTCCTATGTGTCAATGAATATATATAGAAGGTTTTATGTGTAAATTATGTAGTAAACTAGGAAGTACTCAACATTAAATAATCCTATAGTTTTAAATTATCATCCATTTACATTTATTATTCAATTATTTGAATTTTTAATCATTTTGATTTAGCACAAAATCTACATCTCCTGTGTATGTAACAAAAAAGATGTCTTGGAAAACCATCTAAACAATCATGTAAGACAGACTCCAACCTTGTGCTATGGCTTGTAATAGTCATCACAATCATTAAATTATTCATAAAAAAACCCATAAGAAATCTCTCATAGCCTTACCCATTTGGATTAACATAGCATCAAGAATTTACAAACTACCACCTAGGAAGCTCTCATAGTCAATACCCATGAGTCATCATGGAAGAAATAATTAATAAACAACCTCTTGGGTAGCTCTAACAGTCAAGACCCCTGGGTAATCATAACAACAAGAAATTATAAACAACCTCTTGGGTTGCGATCATGATCAATAAAACTGGGTCAATATATCATCAATAAATAATAAATGACCTCAGGGGTAGATCTCATGGTCTATACCACTTGGTCTACATAGCATCAAAAATATATAAACGACCTCCTAGGTTTCTCTCTTGATCAGTACCCATGGGTTAACATAATGTAAATTAATTATAAATTTCCTCTTGGGTAGCTCTAGTGGTCTATACCCATGGTTCAATCATCTACACAAAGGAGCTCATGTTCTTTTGTAAATACTAATGATGTCCCTGCAGTCTTCCTGGTCCAACGCTATCACAATACATTGGAAAAACAAAGTGCATATATTATCGAATGAAATCGTGTAATAAAAAAATACTACATGTCTAATCATTGAAAATAATATTACATGCATTTAATATAATAAATCAAACTCCATCCTAATCATCCAATTCATGGAAAACTAGGAAAGCCTAACTCGTATCATAGTCTAAAGAGCTATAAATAATCAATCAAGACAAATGCACCCATGGGGTGTCCCGTAACAAGGTGACTAACCTTACCCATAAGAAACAACCCTTTATCAGTCAATAAAAACGTAGAAGTTAATAAATATGTTAAAATTGTAATTCAAGAAATACCCCAATTCAGGGTATGTGGAGATTTTAGGATATATAATCCAAAGAAGAACAATAAAAGGCACAAACCACCTACCTTGATGTCATACAATTGATATAATTGAATGTCAGCCATTGAATTGGAGTAGATTTACAAAAAATAGAAATATTACCGACCATAAATAATTCATAAGAATGAAATAATTAGGAAGAAATGATTTAGAGGACTTGGTAACTCACTGGTGGGATTCCAATGCATTCGATGGTGTCTCAATCATATCTCAGACAGAAAATAAGGGGTTCGAACTTATTTCATCATTCACATGCACTTTTGTATGAAACATTGGAAGGAGAAGTCATTTATGGACATGAGATATGGCCCTTCTATGATATATCAATTATAAATAAAATTACCCAGTGTGTTCATTAAAACTACACGTCGTGTAATGTCCTTAATCGGCCCCAATCATAAGCAGTTTTTCTGGTCACCACATGGCAATTTATTCGGCCATTACATGGCCTGAACAAGGCTGTACGAAACAAGATATGCACATAGAGTGTACATAGATGTACATGGTGTGTACACTTGAAAATTCCATATTATCACATTATTTTCAAACTACTCTCAAAACCAGATCCATACAGGAAAAGAAAATATGGGTTCTTACAATTTTTATGTTATTGAATTTCAATAATGTATTGAAAGTATATAATTATATAATTTGATATGGGATTTTTGTTTTAGGATATCTTAGATCATTGAATATGTACCCATTTTATATATTTATAAATTAAATAATGGTGTTGTATACAAGTTTAATATATTTATTAGTTGATTACAAACTCTAAAACCATGTAAATAAACTTATAGGTTGATGAAATGTAGAGAAATATTCATTGATCAAATTTTATTAATGATATATCTAGGGTTATTTCAATAGATTTCCAATAAAAATTTCATGGAAATATTAAATTATAATTGAATAACCTATATGATAATGAGTGAGGAAATGTTGTCTAGATTTATTAATTTTCATGAAATAAATTTCAAATTATTTGATTTTTTGGTTAATGATAATTTTCATCTAAATATTTTTCTGATAAATATGGGGACATAGATTTGAATAAATAAAATTAATGAATGATTTAATTCTATTTATTTCATTAATAATCATTTTTATCTGTGGTAAACTATTATAATTTATATGTAATAGATCGTATATGGTATAAAAAAAATGAAAGTAATTATAGACTTTTTTAAAAAGATGATACATACCCTTCAAATTACTCATATTAATATTGATAAATATATATATGTAATTTAAAAATTATTAAATAAAATAAAAGTCTTATTTTTTATAGAACCAATAATCAAATCATGGAATGAGTAAAACTGTTATGTATATCTTGGTGGTTTAAGTATATGATAGGAATGATATTTTTTAATCATATTTTTTGTAGTGAAGATTCATTTTTGGAATTTAATATATTTATAATTAGAATAAACATAGTGTTTTACCCAATAATGCAAATAATTTTTAGAATAGACTGCATCAAGAAATGTGATGATTGATATTTACACAGTTTTATTATTTTATAGTAAGTATAGAATAGAAAACAAGAATATTGAAAGAAATCACCTTATTATGGATTAACTTATTTAAGGAGAACATAGATAGACGTGTAATATTATATGATTTGAATAAAAAACAACACTTAAATAATTTTAAGGTTATGTTTTCCTTTTTAATAATATCTCATTTAGATGTGTAGTTTATATTAGTTTTATGTGTGTTGTTTCCTTTTTAATTAAAAATAGACTATAATTTTCATGAAATTTAGAAACCATTTTGTAGAATTGGACCATATAACTATTTGTATAATAAATTAAATTCCATTTATTATAATTGAATCCATATTAAAAGGAAAAATTTATAGAATTCACAAATATTATTGTCAAAATATTATTATAAGAGACTATACAATTTTTAGAGGACTACAAAATGTTTTAATATATATAATGTCAAAATTAAATTTTAATAAATCAATCAAAAAATAGAATTGTTTAATAAATTTTTGAGGTGATTTTACTTATATTTTTATTTTTTAATTAATTATTTGTAATATAAAATTAATTACGGTGAAATCATACGAATCATTGCTGAGATATGGGAAATCTATTTAATATGGAACTTGATTAAGGATTAATTAAAGAAATATATATATAAGTTTAATGATAAGACTATGTGTAGAAATTATCATTAATTGAAATAAATTTCTAAATTAAGATGAAAATGATTGGGTTTTTCATAATGTTGAAGATGATGGTTTATGATATATTTAAATCAATTGAATATGAATTCCTTATATTTTGATGATTGTGACTAAATTATTATTTTCTAATTTAATATATATGATTAATTGTGATGAAATAATTGTAAACTAATTAAATTTACTAGTATTTTGTTCTTACATGTTATAATATCATGGTTAACTTTTATTTATCTATAAATATGTTTTTTTGTGGTTTAGAGTTTAGATTTTTATTGGATGTTATAAAATAATTTTTTATTTTTAGTGGATGACCATAATATATTGTTGGGTTCGGAGCTTGATATTTGGTTTTTTTAGGGACATGATAATGGGGACTACTATTTTGGATTTTGGGGTTTTTATAGAGGTAGTTGTGTTCCCAATTTTGGGATCGAGTGATCCACATAGGTAGAAATGTCATTCTTATCCATTTTTGATGTAATTTTTCCTCATTGTTTAACCAATGATATATGTGATAGGGACATGTATTGGGATTTAATTTTGAGAAATTAAGGTATTTTGTGTTGGTATATGGGTCCAATGGAAAAAAAATATGAAACACAAGTCTTTCCACATCATTGCAGGGAGTAGGGTAGGGGTATGAATGATCTTTGGTGAAACAAACTAGTGGAAGTTGTGGAGGTAGTTCAATGTGGGTTATATGGTGTTTGATCTACATGTCTAAATTAGTTGAATGTATTATATTTCCTAATTAATGAAACCATAGTCATGTTAGGAGTTCACCACACCATGTTGAATTATTTTTTGTGTCCTTGAGAAAAATAATGTACATTCGCCTATAGTTAATATTTTCATACTTCTTCTCAATCCCTAAATGGCCCTCCATACCTCTAAATGTCCTATAAAAAGGGATTTAAGACTCCAAACCCATTGGATTATGGATTTTGTGTAATAATTTGTCGATTTATTTCATTTTATGGATTGTATCAAGAACCATTGGAGAAACTGGTTTGTTGTTATTAAAACTAATAGAATTATAGACATTATCATATTTTTATTCCATAATATTTATTCTATAATTCTCTTCTGACGCATTGGTAATGTTTTTAGGATCATTTCTATTCATGCTTATTTTTATAGGCTATTACTAGGTTTGTTCACCAATAAAATTGAGTTATGATTCATTAATATTTATGGAATTTTTATGAAATTATATTGTGTGATATAAATTGGGGTGCATTTTTACCATGTGATACCCTTAATTAATATGAATCACATTTTGGGGTGGGTGTGAATCATGAGTCCCGTAAATTATATGATTTATATATGGGGGTATTTTTGGGGGCCTATTAGACCTCTCTTGACGTGACATGAATATCACTTATTATCTTCTGTCTTCTGTCTATATGAAATAAATGTATCTATATGATTTTTTACACACCAAGTTAGTTTCTCATGACATGATTGGCCCCTAGATTGGAAGTTCCACTAGTATAGTCTGAAGAAATTTATTTCACCTTCAGAGATGAGTATTGAGAATGTTACAATACCCAGGGAGGGATATTATGTTTAAATTTGAGAAAAATGATTTCCCCTTAGTTGGATATTGGTGAGACATGAGATAGTGTGGCTTTCATGAAGGCCAATAAATGGGTTGATATGCGAACAATGATAATTTCCATTTAATGTGGGTGTATAATTTTTCCTTAAATGTATAACATGAAAATTTTAAAATTAGTAAAATCTATCCAACCTATATTTGGATCACATGGAATTATTTAGTCATGGAATTTCTATTTTTGACATTTGTTATAACCTGGAGATAAAGTACGTAGAATCAGTCTTCATGGTTGTTTGGTTATAGAATATTTACTTGGGATCATAATTTTTTATTTAGTTACTATCCTTATAAGGGTGGAATGAATATTGATCTATGTATATAATAACATTAATGTAAATTAGTAGTGTTATACATGGATTTTACGCACACACACTAAATATAAACACTATTCCACCTACTTACTTTATGGGAAAGGGTCTAGTGAAGCAAAATAGACCTATTTCGATTAGTTTCACATGTGAAACATTGGTTATAGAGGTGATAATAAGATGAAATTTGGAATATTTTTTTATTCATTATTTTTTTATTTTAACTATTTTTTATGTACCAATAATGGTAATATTTTGGATTATATTTTCTGTATATTGAAACATATTTTGGTTTTATTTAGATTATGTTTGTTTTTCATGAGTGTTATATTATTTCATTAATAAATTTTATATCAATAGAATTTTTTTCATTGGTGTTGTATCTGTGTATAACCTTTGAAGACCTCCCAGATAGTTAGTAGACTTTTATAAATGGGAAGCTTTGTCTGAGGTCATGTTTCACTCCTCCTTAGACTCAGTGACTTGGGTTGTGGTGTCACATAGTTGTATCAATTAAGTTTTCATTCTTTTATTTTCAATTACATGATTCTATTTTTAGAAGTGTGGAGATAGGTTGTGTGGTTCTCAGATAGGTGATTCCTGAATGTTCTTGGTCATCTCTTGTACAATATACATTCCGGTTACTATGGAATGATACTATTTTTAATTTCTCTGATTTAATAGATTCATATGAATTATCAATATCATTATGTTTTTATATTATATATTATTTCTTTTTTTTTTCATGAATTATATGTAGGAATGTAGTCATACATGTCATATATATGAATTCTATTAATTGGTATGGGATTAATCAATTTAATTAAATTATAAATATGTGGAACATACCTTCAGGTGGTATCATAGTTTTGTTTTAGTTATTTTTCCATGAGCATGTTATATCAAATATTATTTATATTTTGTTTTCATGAGACTATTATTAACATGCGTGTACTAGGGAATTTTTTAATAATAGTTGTAATGTATTATAGACACATGAATCTTTTTAGTATGAATTTCAATGATATGTTTCCTGATTATGTGAACAATAACTGATTATGTGATGTAGTCATTTAATATACTAATAGAATTATTTGAAAAGAATAAGGAATTTCAATGAATTTATATTCATTATCTTCTTACTGGACCTCCTGTAAATGTGGATCAGAATACCCCATACAAGGCAGTATTATATTATAGTAACTTCATAAAAAAGGATGATGTAGTTGAGGATGCTCTAGTAGTTCCTCATGAGGTACATGCAGCAGAACCACATTAGGATAAATTATTTTAACTAGTACCAATGGAGGGTTGGGTGATCCCATATGGTGGGACTGAAAATGGGATATATTTTTTGATAATTATGATTTCTGTACCCCCACCCATCCAGGTCACTTTGGGTCCCCAGGATTCTAAGTATTAGATAGAATATATCGATGTAATCCTTGAAATAGTGGAGACTCTAGATAATCATTAGGTGAAAATGATTTAATTTATCCTTCAGGGACCCACATGTATTATATGGAGTGTGGTGAACATGGTTATCAAGAATTTTGTCAAAACATAGAAGGGGATAAATTTACACTTTTTTGTGCGTTGTTTCCCCATATGCAGTAATGATAGAGTGTTCCAAGGTGAGTTTGGAATTTCTATAGGGGATTATATCTATGGATTATTATTGTACTGAATTTATGGAAGTAATTCATTTTTCCTATTTATTGGATGGGTATAAAGAATTTAATACTTGGATGTTTGTTATTGGAATTTGAACGAAAATTCGGCACTATGTCAGGTACATCGATTATAAGATATACCTAGAAGTTCATTGAAAGGATCGTACAAGTGTGGAGTTAATAGAGAAGGAAAAAGAAAATAGTTTTCTTTCATTCATTGGTAAGCCATTATATCGGCTTCCTAGTGAATCCATCAGAACCTATTATAGTGATTGGAAGAGAAAATAATAGGATATGTCCTAGGTAGATAGCGTAAAACTATAGTGGTTCATAGGTTCTTCAAGTACCACCATGGGTTGGGGTTTTTTATTAAAAAGCATTTTAGACAAAAAGGGAATCCTCAAAACCCTTATCCCAACAATTCTACTGATTTTAATTTATGTTGAATAATGAATCACATCTTACACTTTTTTGAGAAGATGGAATTGTAAGACACTATGAGTTAAGACAATGGATAAAGTAGAGTACCTCACCAACATATATAGACACCACTGAATTCTATGTCCCAGGAGACTCATCAACATACATGGTAGTTTATTAGATATTATATAATAAAATTATATTCTTTATATAAATCATTATCCAATGGTTGAGACGAAACATTGACTATTAATATTTTGGTTTTTATTACATATATTGAGTTTACTATGTTGTTTTATTGAAGATATTATTGTTGATTTATTTATACTCATGTTGTTTTTTTCATTTGAATTGATAATTATGTTCCCTAATTATATTTTATCAATTCATAAACACTTGGTAATGAAGGTAAATAATATACATAGGTTTCTTATGATTCACATTACATCTTCTCACTAAAAAAACTATGGGATTTAAATATAATAGAAATTAATATCATTGATATAATTTTTACTAATGACAGGATTATTAGTTATCAAGATCACATTAACTGTTATTGAAGATGAATATCATTTACCCGTCATAAGGGGAAAACAAATTTATTTACCAAAAAATGAGATTTTAGAGAAGTTAGAGTAGGTCTATAACAAATCCATGTTAGAGCCAATATAATGTAGGTGGTCAGTACAGATCTCGACAAAAACCCACAAACTCATTCACCATCACTTCATCCCATAATGGACCTTTATCCTAATATTTTAAAAAATTAAGTCTATGGTCTACCTCTTGAATGGGGAATTTATTTTTACAAGGATGTCCTAAAAGTGGTATATCCTATATCTATTACTCATTACCATATGGAATTGTCCATGATCATTGAAATATAGTTCAACTTGTGTAGTGACCCAGCAATAGAATATATGGAGATAATGTTTAACACAATTACATTGGCATAATGATGAAGAATTTAATATTTATGGACCAAAGAGTTTAGTACTTCATGTTAACAATAAGCATGCATGAGTCTTGAATTTAAAATTAATACACTAATTTAAACATAATTATCATTAATGGATAATAATTTTATTACATTAAAAATATTATTTCATATCATTCTAATTATACTACAAAGTTTCCTGGGAAACGGAAATAAAATAATTGTTATCCCAAAATAACATTTACGGTCAATAATAGTGGAAATAACAATGAATTAAGGATAACTGACATTAATTTAATATAAATAATTTCACACACAATCTATATTACCATAAATTGAATGTATGAATAATATGGAAAGGCGATAATTAAAAACACATTCGTTTCAAATAATTTTTTTAGGCATAATCAATATGGAATATAGAATAACTAAAAAACGTATCATATAACCAATAAGTGGATAATGAAATGATTCCATAAATATTTCAAGGAAAAATATCTAGAATAATGAAAATTTAAATATAAATAATGTATGATATTAATAATTGGACACCATGTTTCCTAGGTACATGGTACCTTTATTGTCAAGACCATTCACTGGATGGTTTATCGTATTAGGTAAAACCCAATCAAAGGCTGGCCAACTGATTCATCCCCTAATAATACTGATGCATCGAGAGTCTATCTATAACCGGGCCACACTCGTGTCATAAATTTCCCTAGAATTACTCATATATTGAATAGTAAATTTAGAAACATCCCTTATCAAATATCTGTATAGAGTAGAAGATACAGATTTATCAATATTTTCATGAATACCAAAAAACATTCAAAGTGAAAACCATGGGTATAAATTTTATATGGTCTAGTAATCAATATTATCCATGATAAAAGTTATGATTATTTAAGGGAAAATAAATGTTCAATAATCATAGATAAATTGAATATTATAATGGGAATACAAAAAGAAATCCAGGTAGAGAATATCAATAATATCATTATCCAAATTATTCATCTACCATCCAAAAACTATTTAAGGATGGAATCCATAAAAAATATCCCAATTAGAGTAAGTATATGGGTTTGTTTTCAATCATTAACTTAATTACAAAAAAAATATAGTTTAAAACCATTCTGGAGTAAAATATAAAATATATTATAAAAAACATAGTGAAAATATATTATTTGAAAATATGTTTTTAAATAATTTTATTTATAAATTATACTTATATATATATATATGTTATTTCTAATAAATAACAATTTTATATGTATACATTTAATAAAATATATAATGAATATACCTGTTCATGTTAAAAATGTTAGAAATGTTTTTTTTCTGGAAAGTGACAAGAATATTTCATTGAAAAAATTAGTAAAGAATAAAATGGTAAGAATTCCATTAATAAATATTTTTTTAATGGTTAAACCATTTTTGAAAAACATTTATATAAAAATTGGGTTCTAGTAGAAAAAAAAGTTATCTAGCTAATAGGAAAAATGGAGTCGTTATTACCTAAATACATTTTTTAAAACACTTTTAGTACCAAAGAGTGGGGAAATGGTAATATTACATAGAAAAGACCATCAATAAAAATAAATGAATAAATTTGAAGTGTTTATTATAATATTATCATATAATTTCATCAAATATAAATTCGAGTGTAAATAATTCTGAACAAAATTAGATTGTAATGTATACTATTTAAAAGTGTATAAAATTAATATGGGAATTAATTTATCAATATATTGTGTGTTAAAAATATAAATCCAAATATAAAAAGTGTAAATAACGAAATATATATTAAAAATTCATTACACACTAAATATTATAAAATTAAAAAAATGAGGAAGTAATATAACCCAAAAGAAATAAAGTGGGTTATGAAATTCATTTCCATAAGGTAATAAATAATTCATGTCCCTATATAAGAAATAAATCAATTTAAAAATCATAATATCAATAATAATGATTTAATAATGATATTATAGGTAAAAGTGCAAATATATATGCCATATATAAGAAATTAGGAGCAAAATAATAAAATATTTCCCAAATAACAGAAATTGTGGTGAACTCCCTTATGAATCAATGAAATTTAAATTATAATATCCAAAAGTAATTATCATCAAATGAAATATTTAAATACAATTAAGATAAAAAAAATTATGGAATATTTTATCAAACGGTGCATTAGTTACACCACACAAAGGAATTAAGTGGTGTTAATATAAGTACACGACCTTAAATCATTATATAATATTGAATTAAATGAATAATTCACATTGAATATCTATTTAGGTTTACAGTTTTAGAGAAATAGGACAAAACTATTACATTACATCTCAAAAAATGATATATTAGACACTAATAATCTTTTTATATTTTTTAATAAAATAAAAACTCTGGAAAAAATGAGTCATGACTAGTTCCATGTTTTAGACTGCATGGATTTTCCTTGATCCGATCTTTGACCCTATTCATCTTTAAGTACTGTGAAAAAACATTTCAAAAAAGTGGGAAGACAATAAAATCTCTCTAAGGGTTATAAAATAAAGAATGTAAACATTAACCCATCAATAAATACCAATCAATGAAAACATACTTTTCGATCATAACAAACCTCATGAAATCATAATATTTAATAATAACACACAGAAATCATAAATCATAAAAGTAAATTGTGGTATTCATATAAATCTTAAATTTTAGCTATCACATCTATATAGGGAGTTTCATTGGAATACCCATCACAGTATATTCCCTAAATCTCTTAGGTGAAACAATAACGTTTACCTCAATCACGTTACCCAATTCATTGGAGAGCTATCTTGGGCTCCCCCACCATAGTTTTGTCACAAAACCACCCATATATGTAAAAAATTCACAATAACCATAACACATTCATAAAACATAAATCAATCATAATGGAAAGATACCATTTCCACATTTTTATCAAAATATATTATTTCAAAATATTGACATAATCAATTCTTTATCAAAACATTTTCAAAAACAATTTAAATCAATTAATAAAGATATTTTTGAATCGAAGTGTCCCATACCACTTTGAATAATTTATATGAATTATCATTAGAATACATTAATATTCATATGAATAAAACCTAAAAGTGATTTTTAAATCATGAACAATAATGAGAAATATTTAGAAGAATAAATATTTAAAACATTTAAAATAAAATATTAGTTAATGGATTTTTGACAAAATGGCAGACACTTGAAAAATAATAATTGGGGAATAAAATTTAATAAGAACTTTATAATATCATAAGAATAAAGGGATTCATGGTATAATATTCCAAAAGACATTATAAACACTATATATGAGTGAATTGGTGCATAACAACAATGAAGTATCAATGGGATTTAAATTGAGACGAAATCCCTTATAAAAATTTTATCCTAAGACTGTGGATAAATAAATTAAATAATAATGTGTTAAAAATATAAATACACCTAATATGATGATATATTCACTAATTATTAATCAGAGAACATTCACACTTATAATTTTGTTAAAACAACTTTGATGTTTAACTCAGTGAACAGAAATTGAGTTAAAATTACTCTTATCAATTTCTTATTGATGACTTAAGAATTTATCAATGGAGTGATTATGTGTATCAAATGTATATCCACACAAACTAGAGTGTAAATTACAAGATAAATAAATAAATAGTGATTCCACACATAATCATAGCATGACATAACTATGAATGAGAAGATTAACCCAAGGAATATAAATTGGGTTAAAAAGATCCCTTTCTGATTTGGTAACTTACGAAACATAAACCACATTAAAGAAGTATCATTCAATGATGATGTAAATACCCAAATATTATAGTATATTATAAAAATAATACAATCGTGGGCAGTTCATCCACAACCCAAAGGGAAATTTCGGAAATTTTAGCATAAGTCTCAAGAGAATAAAAGGAGAGATGAAAACCCATTACCACGATGTAATCAATAGAGTGTTATGCACAAAAGTTAATAACCACCTAATTATTCAAAAAATACCATGAATATAATGGGCATAAGTATGATATATATAGATTGATAGTAAACAATACACCACATGCAATAAATAAGTGGCGAACAATGGAAATCTCACAGAATTATAAATAATATAAGAAACCCCTTACCTCATGTCCGACATGACTCGATCATTCTTTAATCTCATGAATAATAAGGTAAAGTAAATTTTTTCATTCTAAAGAACCTTTTTTCACCTTTATTATTACTTTAATATTGTAACATCCCGAGATTTTATGAGAAATATTATTTTTAATTTCATTGATGTCTTGTTTTGTAAGCTACACCAAGATTATCATGCGCTATATGGAACACCATATAATCTTTAAGTATACACAAAAACTATTCTTGGCTTCTGTTTCACGCAAGAGAGACCTTCCTCAATAACGTGTGTTGTGGGCAATACCTAGTTTCACTACACAAGAATATATTTTTATAATATTATTATGAAGTAGACAATATGAATAGTATTAACCAGATTTCTATTTTTATTATATTACCATTCATCTTACACATAATCTAGAACATTATATAAGAACAAAATTAATTTTTTGGATAAAAGAAGTATTTTTTTAAAAATGCAGTTTTGTCGCCTTTTGATTGTGCACCAATTTTAATTCTAATTTTCAAAAATTTATAAGTTAAATTTGTGAAATTAAACATCTTCTTTTGAATTAGTATATAAAAATTTACATTGGATAAATTTTTAACATTATTCAGATATATTTTATATTTTAATGAATAGTAAAAATGCGCTTAACTTTAATTTTTTAAAAAAAATTATCAAGGTAATTTATATGGTTAAATTATAATATTGATTTTTTTTAAAGTATAAATAAAATATTTTTTTACAATTAAATATAATGTCAGTCATTAGCATTAATTTTGCGTAGAATTCATAGGTAAAAACTTTTCAATCTTTTGCAATGTTTTATCTTTTAAAACCCGTTTTCTCAAAAGCGGGAAGAATTTTAAATAAAATACGTTAAATTCTATATAGTGAATTTGTAAAAATGGATTCCATATTTGGAATCGTTTGGTCCAAATTATGCTAATATACTACTTTTTATTTTTAGACATTATGAATAGTAACTACGGTAATTTTATTTACTAATGTTAAAGGTACATCGGGTATTTAAGGGTAAAATTATGATTATAAAATAACCCATACACCTAAAAAAATTCTATTGGATGAATAAAAGTTGAACCATATCATATAAGTTTCATAATATATTCAGTAAATGTAATTTTGACTATAAAAAATATGTAATTATTATTGAAACTAAAGAGAGTGACATCTTGTCACTCTCTAATAACTTATAAGTGTAATAATTTTAATTTAGTGATAAACTTCATAAAACATCGAACATAAATATTAACAAGAAATATAATAAAATTATCCAAATCCTGTGAATTTATTTTGAATTTTTAGGGATTAAATATTTATCATTAATGGTGACACAATGGTGATGTAGAAATTATTTTATTGATTGAAATATCAAATAAATGGTTCTAAAAATATTAAATTAAATATTATATGAACCATTTAATGTTATCCATGAATTTTCTAGATAAATATGACATTTTATTAATCTATTAAATATTTTTTTCGAACTTATATTCCGTGGGTATTTTATTTAAATTCAAATAAATGAATAGATTCAATATTTTCACTATTGATATTTTATGAAAGTAACATATTTTTAAATTGCTTAAAAATTACAAAATTATTTAAAAATTATAAATTAAAATTTATATTGTCAAAAATGTAATAAATTATTCAATAATGGAAAATTCACCAAACATATGTTATTGTTTATAACAATTTAATATTTAGAATATTATTTTCCCAAATTAAATTAAATAGATTATATAAGGATAAATAAAGTTGATAAGGTTTAAAATAAACTCCCAACATGTCTAAATTTTATTGGATAATGATATTAAAGCCCTATATCATCTCATATTATAATTTGAGTAATTTGGGAGGTTTTAATGAGGTCTTTGAGTTTATTATAAATTTAGATTTTAGAGTTTTCCAAAAGTGCCCCTCTCCACACTTATAAAAGGGAACCTCCTCCCTCTCCCCTTCACAAAATATTGAGCATTCAAGCTCAGAAAAAACATCTATATTTCTATTATACACTTCCCTATAAACATAATAGAGGTCTTGGTTTTCTTCAAATACAATCTTTAGTACCCTAAGAGAAGGTTTAAAAGAGGCGCGTCGAAGAAGAGGTAATATCCTTTAACGATTCTTTCAAATTAATTTCTTCTTCTGCATCCTCTTCATTATTTGTCTCATTATAATGTAATAACATCATTATAAATAATATACTGATATGTTATAATAAATATGAAACCACTTTATTTCACCTTATATCAATACTATAAAAACAAAATCACCGCGTGTGCGTACGTACGACTTACCATCTCCACGTCGTGCTGTAATTCTATTTTTCCACCATAACCTTACGTTCATGGGTATAATGGTGGAAATAATAACTTTATATGATTTTTATTACATGATAATAATTCTAGGATATTATATCATCCACTCTAATTCTACTCAAAAATTATGGAAATGATATCATCGCTCGTGCATACGTACGGATTACAGTCTCCACGATGCGTTGAGATTCATTCTCCATGTTAACCATTCAAGAATGATTATAAAGTATATATATAATAAACAATCCGGTAATATATGATATAATAATGCTACTGGATTAATATATATATATATATCATCTACTTACTTCCTTTCAATTCAATAACGAAATGAAAACTGCGTTTATGCGTACGTCTACTGTCTCATTGAACCGTGTATTTCATTTCATTTATCTATATACTATATATATATATACTGAATATATATTATATATAAATAATATTTTACATTATAGATGTTTTTAAATATTGATATAAGTAATGATAATATCAAGAACAAAAAGTCCAAACACGTACAATAAATGAAACGATTTTACCTAAAACGCGGATTTAACATTGAATTGACAAATGAACGGGTAATATAAAGTCATAAGTGAATCATATATGATATAATAAATATTATTATGGTTCTGTTACAAGTTAATAAGATGTTTAAACCCACTATACAGGATTATCGGACACATATGGAATAAATTGGACATAAGGGAGGGGATATATATATTCCAATCGCGTTCTTAACCGAGACTGTTTATTTGTAAGTATTTACTGGGGTTATATTTATCATCCATATCCATGTTTTATTAAAAAAAATTCATAAGGTGTCTAATATTCTTAGATGTGTGTTTGATGACATTTTTATCCCTTTTTTAATTTTCCACATGGTATGGAAGGAATATTTCTTTTGTTTACCATACGATGTACTTTTTTACTTTTCTGACAAAAGTAGGAGGAGAATGATTTTATAACTTTTACGGCATGAACATATTTTTACGATTTCATAATTCCTTATTTTCATGATTATTACTCTACATTATTTCGTGAATATTTTCAACAAAAACCTTTTCTTTTAAAATTACATGGCATTTTGTGAAAATAATATTATTTTGAAGAAGAAATGATATTTTCCTCAAAAATTCATTTCAATTGTTTAATCAAAACTATTTTCCATCTAAGATGAAAATATTTTGTATGATAATGTTTAAAGTATAATTTATCTATTATTTACACGGTATGATTTTTCTTATGATTGAATGATATCCATTTGTTTTATATGTTTTATGTTATGATGAGATGATGTTTACGAAACCCATTTTATTCATTAGGTTATGATTAATGATTTATTTTTATTTTGTGGCACATGTAAGAATGATTTTCATTATGAGATGATTGGGACCTATAACCCCCTTCAATTCAATATGAGAAGATTTATATCTCATTAGATAAACATGACTGGAATGAAAAGTAAATCTGGTTCATTAATACTGGGCTGGAACCGTATGTAAACCCAATTCAGTAAAGAACTTCATCCACTATGATGGTCTTTGCAACAATGCATTGGATACTATAGAAATTATATCATGTGATTAATGGTTTTCCACAATTATATGTTTTATCCCCATTTAATTTTATCATGATTAATTTTCCTTTATGATCGATGCATTATGTACTGCAATGTTTTATGTCATAGATCATGATTTCGATGTTTAAACATTATGTTCATGTTATTAAGATAAAATGTATGTGGTTTGTATTATTTTCTCAATGGTTACACTTACTAAGAATTTTATCTGACCCATTATGTGTTTTCTTTTCACTAGGATAGAGATAAAGGTTTTAGGTATGAAAACTAAAGTGGAAGAACTTAATCGGAAATTTTGAAGATCTTTCACCATGATTAAAAGATTAAGTTCCAATTTTCCAAAGACACAAAACTTCTACGGTCCTTGGGTTTCTATTTTTTATTTGTTAATTATTCCACAAAAGTAATGTAATGTCCATGTACATCATGCCATTGGTCTCTTTAGTTTGTATCAGATGAAATTTTTAGTTAACCTTTGGAAACTAGGATGAAAAAACTTTTTTGAGATCCCTAAAGATATTTTTAAGGTATGTATTGGGATTTCCATAAGGATAAGCATAAGTATAGGTTACTGTCCAAGAATTATGATAACGATCATGAATAACCAAGTATTAAAACTAATATGTTAGATATTAAAAGTACTCTCCTTGATTATGTTGTTTTCCTAGCATGATTTTTTCCTCTCACACTATTCTTTTTGGGTTTTAGATAACAGTTAGAACCTGAATGAACCGTGTTAATGATCAATGCACTGAGAAATGAAATGATTTTCCACCTGAACAACAAAATGTTATCGTAAATGTAGTGAAAAAGATTATTGCTATGCTTACACAAGCTATGAATAATTCTAGAATTCCAAATGAGCAGAGAAAGGGAACAATATTCTATTGAGTCCATCATGAGGAAACATCAACCATCATTCAGTGGGTCCTCTGATCCACTTGTTGCTGAAAAATGGATTAGTACCATTGAAATGATATTTTCCATACTTCTCTATTCAGAACATGAAAAAATCATTTTGGCTGTTTACCGTTTAGAAGGTGAAGCAGACCAGTGGTGGAATCTAATTAATAATACAAGGCCCTAATATGAAATTGAGTCCATGGAATGGAAAGATGTCAAGAACATGTTTTTCAATAAGTACTTCCCTTATATTATTATAACAATGATGTAAAGGAGTTCCTTGATCTTAATAAAATGGATGATGAATCTATTGGTATATACAAGGCTAATTTTACATGGCTTGCAAGGTATGCATCTGGCTTTATCATCCAACCTGAAAGTAAAATTGATCGACCGGTAGCATAAAACCAATTTTTCGAATGGAATTAGCAATAAGAGACTTCAGTAGATATGAATAGATTGTGTTTTGTTCTATAAATGTTGAAGAGGATGTTGGTGTTACATATCCATCTCATGGTTTCAACAAGAAACAAATGATAGAGTTCAAGGAAAAATCTCAAAACCATGGTGAAAAGAAGAAGAATGTATCTTTATTCTCAATGTGTGGAAATAAGCATGGTGGAGATTGTCTTGAAGGGACTAGAAAATTTTTTTAGTGTAGAAAAGAAGTTCATCAAGAAGGTGATTGTCGAAGTAATGGTAAAAAGGTAGATAATGATGTGAATTGAGAAAAGACAATAGAGAATGCACCACCAACACTTAAATGCAGCAAGTGAAAATAAATGGGGCATTATGATAACCAATTCCCTAATCGAAGGGTTAATGATGATCGACATCAACAACCTCTTAAGGAAAAGTACAAAGGGAAGTCGCATGCAATCACTATTGGTGATTTTAAATATTAAAATGAATAGGCAGAATGATTAAGTGTATATGTAACGACATTCCAAAATAGTGTTGTGGAATAACATTTATAGTATTATGGAATATTGGAATATCTATGTATTGGTTTTTGATAATTGTATGGTACCAGTAATCATGAAAAGTGATTGAAATATTTTTGGAAAGAAAATGATATATGTATAATGAAGGGATATAAAGAAAATAATATGTTGGATATTATTAATGTGCTCATGACTGATATAAAGACAAAGTGATATCATGATTTGAGTATATAGAATTTTTGGGATTTTGGTATGTTGAAATAGTTAAATTTTATAGAATTAGTTTTTCACTAAGGTTATATGGTAATTCATGTTCCAAGAGAATACATGATTAAGGAATTCACATGTTTGTAATATGTCTAACAAGATATATCTTATGATATATGGGTGATAAATGATGGTATTGACATGCTTGTAATATGACCATTTTGGTAATCGTTTTCTTTATACTGTGAGATTAGATAGAAGTATATTGGATAAGCCTAAATAATGGTATGGATTAAGTTATACATCAAATAGTATAGTTTAAGGATATAACATATGGATATTATTTCTTAAATGTTATAATAATGGTGTTTTCGAAAAAGGACAACATGCAGGACTGGCGACAACTAGTCACGTCAGAGAAGGTTGCATAAATCGAACCCACAAATGAAGTGCGATGGGAATTTATCACTTACAAATGTCCTACAGTAAGTATTTTGTTTTTAGAAATTAGATTTATTTTATTAAGTGGTATGATAGATTCAGTATAAGTCCATTTTTTGGACAATAAACTATTAATTCACCATATATGGACTTGTGTATATTTGATAACTTTTGGTAATCTTTTTTTTAGACAGATGGAATTACCCATCATTCTATCACATGAACAACTAACACCTTAATAATGGTATATTCAGCTTCATTTCTTTGACATATGAAGTGTAAATTTTTCAAAGAATGACCAATAGTGAGATTGTACCAAAATCATGTAAGTATTTCTTCTAATTCAAAGTTTTCATGTTTAGGGAAATGATCGTGAAAACCTAAAGCATTGTCCTACTACCCTTATATATGATGAATAAGATTCTACCTTAGATCATCACAAATTTATGGATTTGATATTGTTTGATTTTTCATAACCATGTTCTCAACCACTCTCCATCAGAACTTGATGGTTATATTTCTCTTCCATATACATATTTTCACCTATGTTCTTCTATGTGGAAACCCAGTGATGAATTAATTTGGGTATCTATAACATTTCATACTTTAAATTTTAAAATTATGTTTTAGTGTTTTTTATTAAGATGTCGGTTTCTATGAAATAATCTTTAAAGTATTAAACGATGTTAAACCCCAATGAATTTCGAGGGCGAAATTTATTTTAAGGGGGGTAGAATGTAACGCCCTGAGATTTTATGAGAAATATTAATTTTAATTTATTTTTTTATTGTTTTGTATGCTACACAAAGATTATCTTTCTCTATACACAACAATATATTATCTTGATGTATACACAAACACTATTTTTGGCGTGGGTTTCATGCATGAGCGACCTTCCTAAATAACATGTGTTGAATGCAATAATGAGTTTCACTAAACTATGATATATTTTTATAATATTATTATGAACAAGCTATTGTTAATATTATTAACCACATTTTGATTTTTATAACATTATCATTCATCTTACACATATTCTAGAACATGTTATGAGAACAAAATTAATTTTTTGGATAAAAGAATTATTTTTCAAAAAATACAATCTTGTCACCTTTTGATGGCCCACCCATTATAAATCTATTTTTTTTACAAATTTATAAGTTAAAAATAAAAAATTAAACTTCTTCTTTTTGAATCAGGATATAAAAATTTACGTTGGTTAAATTTTTGACATTATTCTGATAACCTTCATATTTTCATGAATAGTAAAAATACGCTAAATTTTATTTAAAAACATATTTTTTTCATCAAGATAATTTATATGGTAAAATTATAACATTGAATGGTTTTAAATTAAAAAGATAATATATTTTAACCATTTAATATAATGAAAGTCATTATCATTAATTTTACATTGAATTCATAGGAGAAAACAGTTCAATATTTTGCAATGTTTAATCTTTTAAAACCTGTTTTCTCAACAGCGGGAAAAATATTAAATTAAATACTGCTACTTCTATGTTCTGAATTTAGAAAAATGGATTCTATATTTTGACTTATTAGGTACAAATTATTCTAATATTAAACTTTTTATTTTTAGACATTATGAACTGTAACTACTGTAAATTTTATTTACTAAATTTAAATGTAAATCTGTTAATTAAGGGTAAAAATAAGATTACCAAATTACCCTAACTCCTTCCAAAATTATATTAGATGAATTAAAGATGTCCCATATCACCTATTGGTCAAAATAGATTCATTTCATGGACATTTGACATTAAAAATGATAAAATTATTATTAAAAGCAGATAAAGTGACAACTGGTCACTCTCTTATATCTTATAAGTTTAATAATTTTTATTTACTGATAATCTTCATTAAACATCGAACTTAAATAGTCACCAGAATCTAATTAAATTATCTAAAACATTTTAATTTATTTAGAAATTTTCTTTATTAAATATTTATCATTAATGGTGACACAATAGTGATGTAGAAATTATTTTTTTGATTGAAATATCAAATAAATGGTTTAAAATTTTTTAAATTCAAAATTATATGAACTATTTAATGTGATCCACTGATTTTATATATAAATATGAATTGTTATAAATATATTAAATATTTTGGTTTAGACATATATATTTTTTTGTATTTTATTTAAATTCAAATAAATGAATAGTGTCAAAATAGACACTATTGATATTTTATAAAAATGACACATTATTAAATTATTTAAAAATCAAAAAAAATTTAAAAAATTTTAAATTGAAATTTATGTGGTCTAAAATGTCATAAATTATCTAATAATGTATAATTTAAAACACATATGTAATTATTTATAACAATTTAAAATTTAGAATATTATTACAACAAATAAAATTAAATAGATTAAATAAAGATAAATCAAGTTGATAAGGTTTAAAATAAATTCGCAACATGTCTAAATATTATTGGACAATGAAATTACAACCATATCTGATCTAATATTAAAATACGAGTCAATTTTGAAGTTTTTAGGTGGTGTTTGAGTTTATTAAAAAATAATATTTTAGAGGTTTCCAAAAGTGCCCCTCTCCTCTCTTATAAAAGGGAACCTCCTCCCTCACCCCTTAATTACATTTTGAACCTTAAATATCAGAAAAACCATAAAAATATATCTTCTAAACTTTCTTAGAAACATAATAGTGGTCCTGGTTTTCATCAAAGACCAACTTTAGTGCCCTAAGTGGAGGTTTATAGGAGGGGTGTCGATGAACAGGTAATATTCTTTACCGATTTGTTCAAATTTATTTCTTCTTCTAGATCCTATTATATAGTTTATTCATTATAATGTAATAACTGAAGTATAAATTATGTACTTATATGTTGTTGTAAATATGAAACATCCATATTTTACCTTCTATCCATCCAATGAATAACGAAATCATCGTGTGTGCGTACGTACAACTTTCCGTCTCCACGTCGTGGTGTAATCTGTTTTTCCACCACGACCTTACATGGATGGGTATAAGGGTGTAAATAATAAATATATATGATTATTATAACAATATAATAATTTGGAGATATTATATCATCCACTCCAACTCCATTCAATAATAATGGGAATGATATCATCACTCGTGCGTACGTAGGGATTATCATCTCCACCACGTAGTGAGATTCATTTTCCATGTTAACAATTCGAGAATGACTATAAAGTATATATATAAGGAATAATAATGAAATATATGACATAATAATGATACTAGAGATATATATATATATTTCATCTACTTAATTCCATTCATTTCAATAAATAAATGAAAACAATGTTCATGAGTTCGTCAACCGTCTCCATGAACGGTGTATTTAATTTCATTTATCAATATATTATATATAGATATATATTGAATATATAAGATTTATAAATCATTTTTTACATTCAGGGTGTATTTAAATCTTGATATAAGTAATAAAAATATGAATAACAACAAGTCCAAACACGTACGATAAATGAAACGATTTTACCCAAAACAATGCTTTAACATGGAATTGAAAAATGAACTGGTAATATAATGCTGTAAGTGAATCATATATGATATCATAAATATTATTTTGGTTCTTCTACAAGTTAATAATATTTTTAAACCCACTATACATGATTCCCAGACACATACAAAATAAATTGGAGATAATGTGATGGATAATTATTGCAATCTTGTTCTTAACTGATATTTTTTATTCGTAAGTATTTAATATGGTTATATTTATCGTCCATGTCCATATTTTATAATAAAATTTCATAAATTTTTTAATATTCGTCCATGTATGTTTAAATTCATGTTAACCCCTCTTTTGACGTTTACCACAAGGTATGGATGGAATATTTCTTTTGTTTAGCATACTAGTTACTTTTTGACTTTTCTAACAAAAGTAAGTGGAGAATATTTTTTGGCATATACGGAATGAATGAATTTTTATGGTTTAATAAAGCCTTATTTTAATGAATATTAATCTACATTATTTCATGATTCTTTTCAGAGTTTCCTTTTCTTTTAAAATTACATGGCATTTTGTGAAAAGAAAATGATTTTGAGGAAGAAAGGATATTTTCCTCATGAATTTATTTCAAGTGTTTTATCAAAACTATTTTCAATATAAGATGAAATTATTTACTATGATTTTGTTTCAAGTATAATGTCTCTATAATTTACATGGTTTGATTTTTCTTATAATGAAATGATATCTTTTTTTATATATATATTCTGCTATGACATGATGATGTTTATGAAACACATGTTATTATTTGGGTTATGCTGAATGATTTATGTTTATTATGTGGAACATGTAAGAATGATTTCAATATGATATTTGTGGGACATATATCCAACTCTAATTAATTGGATAAGATTTATATCTCATGATATAAACATGGCTAGAATGACAAGTAAATACAGTTCAGTAATACAAGACTAGAACAACAAGTAAACCTAGTTCAGTAATGGATTTCGTCCACTATGATGGTCTTGGATGAAATTCCTTGGCTACTAAGGAAATCATATCATGTGCTTAATGGTATTACACACTTACATGTTTCATCCCCATTTTATTTTATCCTGATTAATATTCCATTATGAACTATGCCTTATGTACTGCAATGTTTTATGTCATTGCTCAAGATTTTGATGTTTAAACATTATGTTCATGTTTTGAAGTTCAAATGTATATGGCTTGTTTTATTTTTTCCATGATTACCCTTAATGATCATTTTATCTCACCCTTTATATTTCTTATTTTCCCCAAGATATAAAGAAAGGTTTTAGGTAAGAAATCAAAAGGGTAAGATCATTATGGAAAATGTTGTAGATCTTACACCATGATTAAAAGATTATGTTTCGAGATTCCAATGAAACTAAACTAATACAGTCCTTGGCTGTCTAATTTTCTTATATATTAAGTATTCTACAAATTTAATGTAATTTCCATGTACGTTAAGCCTTTGGTCTCTATAGTTGGTATTAGAGAAATGGTTTAGTTAACCTTTGGAAACTAGATTGTAAAAATATTAGTGAGATCCCTTGAGATAAATCTAAGGTATTTCTAGGGATGTCAATGTGTTTAAGTATAAGTATAGTTTACAATCAAATAATTATGATAATTATCATGAATAACTAAGGATTAAACCAAAGATGTTAGATATTTAATGTACTCCCCTAGATTAGGTTGTTTTCCTGGTATGAGTTTTTCATCTCACAATATTCTTTTTGTGTTTTAGATAATGGATGTAACCCAAAAAAACCATGATAATGGTCTATGCACTCGGAAATGTAATGATTTTACACCAGAAAAACCAAATGTTATGGGAAATGGAGTGCATAATCTTATAGTTATACTTACACAATCTATGAATAATTTTGGACTTCCAAATGAGCAGAGAAGGGAACAATATTCTATGGAGTCCTGCCTGAGGCAACGCCCACCTTCTTTCAATGGGTCATCTGATCAACATGTTTATGAATAATAGATTAGTACCTTTGAAAAGATATTTTTCATACTTCATTGTTTAGAACATGAAAAGGACATTTTGGTTGTTTACCATTTTGAAGGTGTAGCAGACCAATGGTAGACTATAATTAAGAATACAAGGCCCAAAGATGAAATTGAATCCATGGAATGGGACAAGTTCAATAATATGTTTTTCAACAATTAAATCCCTTGTATTATTTAAACACTGATGGAAAAATAGTTCCTTGATCTTATGAAAAAGGATGATGAATCTTTCAGTATATAATAGGATAATTTTACAAGGCTTGTAAGGTATGCAGCTAGCTTTATCATCTAACCTAAAACTAAAGTTGATCGATTCTTCAGTGGATTAAAACCAAGTCTTCGAAGGGAATTAGATATATGATACATCTGTAGAAATAAAGATATTGTGTGTTGTTATATCAAGGTAGAACTGGAAGATGGTGTTACATATCCATCCCATGGTTTTGACAAGAAATGAAAGATGGAGTTCAAGGGAAAATCTCAAAACCATGGTTAAAAGAAGACGAATGTTTCATTATGCCCAAAGTGTGGAAAGAATGATAGTGGAGATTGTCGTAAAAGGACTATAAAATGTTCTAAGTGTGGAAAAATGGTTGATCGAGTAGATGGGTGTCTATGTAATGGGGAAAGGTTAGCTAATGATGTGAATTCCGAAAAGACTACAGAGAACGCACCCCCAACACATCAATTCATGAATTTCATGGAAATTGGTAATTATTCTTACCAATTCACTAATTGAAGGGATAATGTTGATCGACATTAGAAACCTCTAAAGGAAAAGGACAAAGAGATCCCACATGAGAAAACAATCGGTGATTTTGAATATGACAATGAAGTGGTGGAATGATGAAGTGCATATGTAACGAGATTCAAAAATAGTATTGTGGAATCTCATTTATAGTATTATGGAATATTGAAATATCTATGTATTGGTTTTCAATAATTGTATTCTATCAGTAACTATGAAAAGTGATTGAAATATTTTTTAAAGAAGATGATATGAGAAAAATGGTGGGATATGGATAAAATAATAATTTGGATATTATTATTGACCTCCTGAATGATATAAGGAAAATGTGATATCATGATATGAGTATATAAAATTTTTCAAATTTTGGTATGTTGTAGGAGTTAACATTTGACAACATTCTTGTTTTCAATAAGGTTCTATGGTAATTAATGTTTTAAGAGAATACATCAGTAAGGTATTCACATGTTTGGAATATGAAAAACAAGATATATCTTATGATATATGGGTGATAAATGATGGTAATGACTTGAATGTTATATGAAATTTCAAGTAATCATTTTCTTTATATTTTCAGTTTGGAGAGAAGTATTTTGGATAAGCCTAAAGATTGTAATAGATTAAGTTAGACAAAAGATTTTATTGTTTTAGGTGAGAACTTTTTGATATTATTCATGAAGTGTTATAATAGTGTTGTTTTAAAAAAAGGACTACCCATCACGTCAGACAATGTTGTGGAAATCGAACCCACAACCAATATGAGACATGCCTTTAGTGATTACCACTGGCCTTCAAGAGGTATTTCTTCTAAATCAAAATTTCCATCTTTAAGGAAATGATCTTGAAAACAAAAAACACTGTCCTACTACCCTAATATCAGATGAATCAGATGGCACCTTATATCATCACAAATTTATGGCTTTGTGATTGTTGAATTTTTCATAGCCATGTTCTCAACCACTCTCCATCAGAACATGATGGTTAGATTTCTCTTCCATATCCATATTTTAACATATGTTCTTCTAGGTGGAAACCCAGTGGTAAGTTAATTTGGGTGAACATTATGATTCTTACATTACTTTTTTAAATAAATTTTCAGTATTTCATTTTAGGATGTGGGTTTCTATGAAAGAAACTTTCAAGTAGAAAATGAATTTTAACCCCAACGAATTTCGAGGGCAAAATTCATTTTATGGGTGGTAGAATGTATCACCCCAAGATTTTATAAGAACTATTATTTTTTATTTATTTGATGTCTTGTGTTGTACACTACACCAATATTATCTTGCGCTATACAGAACACCATATTACCTTGAAATATATGCAAACACTATTCTAGGCTTGTGTTTCATGCATTAGCGACCTTCCTCAATAACGTGCGTTCTACGCAATAATGAGTTTCACTAAACAATGATATTTTTTTTAATATTATTATGAACTAGTTGTTACGAATAGTATTAACCAAATTTTGATTTTAATAACATTATCATTCATCTTAAAAATATTAAAGAACATGGTAGGAGAACAAAATTAATTTTTCGGATAAAAGAAGTATTTTTAAAAAATATAGTTTTGTCACCTTTTGATGGCACACCCATTTTAAATATAATTTTTGACATATTTATAAGTTAAATCTCAGAAGGTAAACTTCTTATTTTGAATCAGGATATAAAAATTTTTGTTGGATAAATTTTTGACATTATTCTGATAACCTTCAAATTTTGATGAATAGTAAAAATATGAAAAATTTTAATTAAAAACAACTTTTTTCATTAAGATAATTTATATGGATACATTATAAATTTTAATTTTTTTAAAGTATAAATAGAATATATTTTTACCATTTAATATAATTTATGACATTAGCATTAATTTTACACTGAATTCAGAGGTAAAAACATTTCATTCTTTTTACAGTTTTTTAACCATTAAAACCCGTTTTCTCAACTGCTGGATTAATTTTTAATTAAATACTAAAAATTTTGTGTTTTTAATTTGGAAAAATGGATTCCATATTTGGAATAAATAGTTCTACATTATAATAATAGGATAAATTTTATTTTTATACATTATAAATAGTAGCTACGGTAAATTTAATTTACAATAGTAAAAGGTAAATCAGGTAATTATGGGAAAAAATATGTTTATAAAATTACCCAAACACCTGCCAAAATTATATTGGATGAATAAAAGTAGTCCCACATCACCTAATGGTCACAATAGAATAATTTCATGGACCTTTGACCCTAAAAAGGATGATGTTATTATTAAATCCAAAGAAAGTGACAACATGCCAGTCTCTTATATCTTATAAGTGTAATAATTTTAATTTACTGATAAAAATCATAAAACATCAACATTAATAGTAACCGGAAATCTAATACAATTATCTACATCATGTGAATTTATTTTTTAATTTTAGGGATTAAATAATTATATTTAATGGTGACACAATAGTGATATAGGAATTATTATATTTATTGAAATATCAAACAAATGGTTTTGAAAATATTAAATTAAATACTATATGAAATATTTAATGTGATCCACAAATTTTTTAGATAAATATGACATTTTATGAATCTATTAATGATTTTGGTTCGAATATATCTTCTGTGTGAATTTTTTTTAAATTAAAATAAATGAATAGTTTCATAATTGACACAATTCATATTTAATACAAATAACGTATTATTAAAATGTTTAAAAATCAAAAAATTATTAAAAAATTATAAATTTAAATTTATATGGTCTAAAATATTATAATGTATTTAATTTTAAAAATTTGCAACACATAAATAATTTTTTATAACAATTTAAAATTTACAGTATTATTACCACAAATAAAATTAAATATATTAAATAAAGATAAATCAAGTTGATATGGTTTAAAATAAATTCCAAACATGTCTAAATTTTATTGGCTGATGAGATTACAACCTTATCTTACTATTCATATGAAATAAATTTTATCATAAAAATAACAAAAATTTACCCAAAGTTTATTTTTATGTTCATATTCTAAAAAGGTATTTCATTTTTTCAAATGGAACATATAAAAGTTAAAAGAACTATATTTAATGATTATTAGCCATGAAAAGGTGGTAAATCGTTTTTTAATTAATATTAGAGTATTTATGCTTAGAAAATATTTTTTATATTTTAAGCCTCCAAAATTTGTTGGATAAAAGTAAAAACATTTAAAAACATATTTAATCATAATATGGTTACTTTCTTCATTACCACCAATACACAGGCTAATCATTAACTACCATTTAGAATAATAATATTATAATAATATTTTTTTATTATAACTCAGCATTTTGTGAAACTTAAGTATTCAATGAAACCTGTTGTTGCGTATAAGGTAGTCCATCGAACATATCATCCCCTTTAAGGTAAAATAAATATTTAAATCACAAAAGTTATTAAACATATAAAATTTATATTCTTTATTTAAATGGGATGTTACATCCATCCTCCCTGTTTTTAATTGCATCCATGAAATTTTAAAATTGGTTATAGAAACTTCATTGAATGTTCCACATTAGAAAAAGTGTCAATAAAAATATCACATTAAATGTAAGAAAGCGAAATAAAAAGGTCAGAAGAGTATCCCATACTAGGATTCCATGTAGAAAAACATCGATATGTATGAAAACAACCATCAAGGATTGATGGACAGTGGTAGAAAACTTGATTTGGAGAAATTTAACCATAAGAAAATCACAAACATGCGATGGGTTAAACAATATTTGATTCCCTAGTAGGAAAAGTTGAAGAATTATTTTTGTATTATGTTAATTTTCAAATATTTTAGGAATTTATTTATGATCAGAACTAAAACTATATGGAAATATACTTAATTGTCATGTAGATTTTCATTATTTACTTAATTTCTACCAAAAACCCATCTTTTATCCAAATGATGAGTATTCAAACTGACATGATCACATTAAAATATTTAGAATCATCTTATAGATTATCAGATAATCCAAATAAGATTATCTACACATTTCCCCCATCATTATACATCATCCAAAACCAAAATGTTGAGTACAAGACCAAATAATCCCCAAAAAGGATAATACTTTATAAAAAGAAATACTACTCTTAATCCCCAAAATTTGATAAACAATACCCACAGTTCAGCACACACAATTCAATAAAAAAATTTCCTTAAAATTATTAAAAGTAACCCAAACTAAGATTGTAACCAAAACTCTGAAGGATTTAATTACATAGTCATCCATGATAAATCTTAACATTTTTCTCCAAATAAATATGAATACACTAAAGTCTCATACTGATGTGTAGTTAACCAAATCACATATACTCTATGATAGGTTAATCATTAACATAAATCACCCTAATCATCATTTGTTCATAATAAAAACATAAATTCTTCCAAAATAAAATTCCATAATTACTCATCCAAATAAAAGATAATTATTTATTGAATAACATTTTAATATTTCAGGCATCAGGGTTACACATTCTATAAAAATTCTTCCAATGTAATCACATCCTCGAAAGAGCATATTTACTATTAAGCATTTCATTATCTTTAAATCTACCATAACTCTTGAATCCATTATATGTTGACTTCTTACTCATTATTTGTTTTTCATGATTCATCGACCATTCCTAACTATCTTATTCTGAAACACTTCTTTCATACAAAAAATCATGAATCGTATCCTAATATTCATTAATATCAAAACATATGTTAGGAAATAATACACACCTTTCATTGGTTATTATTAGTTTCTTCATACTCAATAGGAATGGAATTAGGAATTGGTAAACATATATTTGTATTATCCTGGGGATCCCTTTCCCAAAACATCTTTGTAGGACATCTGTTTGTATAAATACCATGCACTCCACATTCAAAACATTAAATTGATCCCTCAGAAAGAACTTCTTTTTCTTTCCTAGTGTCAATTAGATTCTTTTTTTCAATGGAATATACATGCTTTATGAACTTTATTCCCCATTATATTTCATCTTCACGTTCCTTTGTTCATCTTACAAGGTATTTTTTACACATCCTTAAAACATAGGTTTTCTAACATACTAACCATTATTATTATTACATAAACTTCTATAAGGATTTTTTTATCGCATGTATGATGACTTAAAAAATCACCATAGTTCAGGTGGCCAACCATAACACCATATAGTTGGTTGAGAATAACCATAAGAGTTATTATTACAACACCCATTTCATTAAATTGATCATTTTGAAATATATCATAGTTTTACTCACATCCACTGTTACCATGGTGCCTACTAGATCAAACCATTTACTAAAACCAAATAGTTCAGTGTGATTATGTCAGTAAAATCATCATATAATATCTTATTAGGAGGGTAAATACTATGATAGACTTATTCATTTTATCTTAAACTCATTCAATTTATCTAACATAACTTTGGCTTTTTATAATATTCTAACCATTATTGTTATGTCACTTACACGTTAATAACACCCTATACTCGAAATTTATCTAAACCTCCCTATGATACCAACTATAAGGACTCATCTTTAAAACATTACATAATCTTCAATTAAATAAATAATTCACATTGAGGATCTTTTTAGTTTTAAAGTTTTAGAGAATTAGGAATTAAATATCACATTACGTATCAGAAAATTAAAAATAGACCCTTCTACTCAGTTTCCATGGTTTTCATAAAATAAAAACTCTTGGAAAAAATTGTCATGTCTAGTTCCATGTTTTAGACAACTTGAATTTTTATTGATCACATCCTTGTACCGTATTAATCTTTATGTCACGTGAAAAACATTTCAAAAAACATCGGATGAGCATAAAAATCATAATAAGTGTTATAAAATAAGTAAAGGAAACCTTAACCCATAAATAAATTAAAATTAGTGAAACCATACATTTTCATCATAACATAACTCATGAAATCAAAAGAGTAATGAATAACAGACAAAACTCATAAATCATAAATGTAAATTGTTTTTTACATATCAAACATACATTGTATCTATCACAAATAAATATTGAGTTATGTTGGAATACCCATCACAGAATATTCCCTAAATATCATAAGATAAACATTATCGTTTACCTCTTTCATGTTACCCAATGCATTAGAGAGCAATTTTGGGCTCACCTCCCTAGGTTTATCCCAAAACCACCCATATATATAAGAAATTACCTTGTACCATAACACATTCATGAAAATAATAACCAGCATAAAATAAAGATAATATTCCCACATATCTATCACTAAATATTATTTCAACATATTTATATAATTAATTATTTATCAAACCATTTTTAAAAATAGTTTAAAACATTTAATAAAGACATTTTTGAATCAACATGTCCCATACAACTTTGAAAAATTAAAATGAACTATGATTTTAAAACATTAATGTTCATATAAAATATTCCTAAAATTCAATATGAAAACATGGACATTAATGAGAAATATTTAGTGGAATAATTCTATAGAACATTTAAAACGATATTTCATTTAAAGAATTTTTAACAAAATGAGAGATGCTTGAATAAAAATAATTGAGGAATAAAATTTAATCATAACATTATAATATCATGAGAATAAATGGAATCATGATATAATAATCCAAAATATAGTATATACACCATATAAGAGTGAATTTTTGGATTACAACAATAACGTCTCAAAGGTATGTAAATTGAGAGAAAATACCTTATAAAAACTGTATCCTAAGAATAAGTATAAATAATTTACATAATAATGTGTGAAAAATATAAATACACACAATATGATTGTATATTCACTATAAATAAATCATATCACACTCACCAATATTTTGGTTAAAAGATCATGGTTGTTTAACTCAATGAGTGGAATGTGAGTTAAAACTACGCTTATAATATTAATATTGATGAATGGATATTTTAACAATGGAGTGATTATGTGTATCAAATGTACATACACCCAAAGAGGAGTGTAAATTACAAAATAAATAAATAAAAATTGTCTCCACACATAATCATAGCATGGAATAATTAAGAAGTAGAAGATTCACCCAAAGAATGCAAATTGGGTTCAAAAGTTCCCTTACCGATTTGGAAATATAAGAAACATACACCACATGAAAGAGGAACCATACAATGAAGATTTGAATACCCATAAATTAAAGTATATTACACAAATAATACAATGATGGCAATTACATACACAACACAAAAAGAAATATTGGCAAATATAGCAAAATTCTCACAAAAATAAAAAGTGAGATGAAAACCCATTACCACATTGTAATCAATTGAGTCGTAAGAAAAAAAAGTTAATAACCACCAAATGAATCATAAAATACCATGAATATAAAGATAATACTGATAATATATATCAAACATCAGTCCAAAATTCACCACATTCAATAAATAATCAGTGAACAATAGAAATCTCACGGAATTAAAAGTTAGATAAGAAAACTCTTACCTCGTGTCTGACATGACTCAATCGTTTTTTAATCTCCTGAATAATTAACTAAAGTTAATTTATACTTTATTAAGAACCTTATTCAAGTTTCTTATGACTTTTATATCTATTATTAACATTCTATAACAATTAGTAAACTATTTGAGTTCATATCGATCTTTTTGTCGATTGTTCGGAAAATGAGGTAAAAATGAACTTGTTATAAAAGTAAATTGTCCATGTAGTCAAAATTACATTATCTCCAGAATTATATTCATGATTTAGATATCAAATATATCCATTATATATATTTATTTATAATCATACATGAAATTTTGAGATAAGAAATTAAATGCATCCTTCATGGAGCCAGTAAGTCGTACGTGTGAATGAACACTACTTTCATTTCTATTTCATATATAAGGGAATAAAAATATAATGATACATAGGTATATTATAATTCCAGTATAATATCATATATAATTTCACTAAATACATCCTTTATACATTCCACTTATGGAATGAATGAGTCATGTCACTTTGAGGGGGTGGTAGTCTACACTTCTTTAATTGAAATTATCATGTTTGCCCACTATGGAAAGCCATAAAGGTATTCTATAAATGAAAAAAATGAAGCATAGAAACAATTTAAATATAATATATATCCCATATAAATACAGTTCCATATTAATGGCCACCATAAAAGGTGGTAGGTTAATATTGAACAAGAGGTGTTAGTTTGTCATCCACAGAAACTGTATGTTCTATATCCATTAGATGCAAGTGTGAATATGTGTAGTTCGAATACATCTCATAAAAACCACCTAGTATATTGAGGATACTAGTGTTGTTATAAAACAAATGAATACAAATAGTTTAAGGTGATGGATATGTAAAATGAAACAAAATAACTTTAGAGAAGACGTTACCTTTAAATCGGGTATCTTCCTTTGATTTGAACCAAAATGTTTTAATAGAATTGACTTCTGCCTAAGAGAAGGCTTCTATGGGGAGTATATAGATGTATGGAAATTAATTGGGTAGAGGCTGGATGATCCATGGGGCTTGAGAATTGTGTGGAATGGGTTAGATGTGAGGGATATTTATTAGGGTGAGAACGGTCTCCATAAGAATGTTCGTAAATATTATTTTATTATAAATTAATTATCAATTTCTAAAGGTCAAAAACTAATTAAAGTCTAATATAAATGAATAATATTAAAATAAAATCATCAAATAAGAATTTGATAGGTTTTTTATATTTTTTTAATTTTATAATCATGTTTAGTAAAATCATTCATTAATGTGGTTAACAATGCATCGTTATTGTATAGAATATAATTTTATTTATTTAATGTCTAAAAATAAAAAAAATCCATGATGTAAGAAATAAATTTATGATTCCAATGAATATTTATAGTCAAAGAGATATCTTATATAACCCCATTAATAATTTATTTACTAAAAGATATTTGTTTATATCATTTTTTTCATTACTTTAAATAAATTAATATCAGTTGTCATTATCACTCTGATATGGCTTCATAGGGTCCCCAAATAAACACAATGATGAAAATTGTTGGTAATTTATCAACCAATAAGATAAGGACGCATTTTAATGTAAGTTAATATTGTTATAATAATATTTTGTTTCCCTTATTTACTAGATATTCCCTTTTAACCATTGTAAATAAATTTTTTACTGAAATAAATATTCATAGTTTTTAAAAATTATAGATACCTATTTACACAATTTGGACCTCATTATTCCAAATATGGAATCCATTTTTTCAAATTCAAAACACAGAAGTGGAATAAATTAATTTATAATTAATTTCTGCTATGAAAACAAAAAACCGTGTTTTCAAACAATTTATAGATTGACAGTTGCATTTGTCCAATTTCAATGTGAAATTACATCCAATGGCCAAAATATTATTAAATAGTAAAAATAATAATATAATTACACATTAAAACTAATTAAAAAGATAATATTTATATATAAATAAATTATATTAAAAGGAAGTTTTGAATTAAAATACAATTTTTCACAATTCATAAAAAATGATTTTTTATAAAAAAATACCAAATATTTACCAACAGTAATTTGTGATATCCTGATTCAAAAAAATAATTTAATATTGTCCAATAGAATATATAAATGTGAATAAAGCTGGATTAAAATATAATTCACCATCAAAAGGTGGTAAATCAACATTTTAATTAATATTTGAGTATTTATACTTAAAATCAAATTCTTTCTTATTTTATGCCGCTGAAATTTATTAGATAAAAGTAAAAACATTTAAGATATATATTTAATAATAATATGGTTAGTTTTGTTCATTCATTCCAATACAATGACTATGCATTAACTAATATTTAAAATAAGAATATAATATTAATATTTTCAGTATTACTCAATGTTGTGTGCAACATTAGATTTCAAAAAAACATATTGTTGCGTATCGGGTGTGCCATAGATCATAACATCCCTGTTAAGTTAAAATTAATTTTTAATTCAAAAATACTAAAAAATATAACTATCGATATTCTTTATTTACATGAGATGTTACTATTAATGGAATATACCTCACAAAATGATATGTGAGACAAGAATCCCTTATTGTATCCTTAATATTGGTTTTTTGTTATTTCACCTAATGTATATTGGTTTATAACATGTTTTTAAGTTATTCAATTACCATAATTATATTTATAATATCATATATTATTTTTCTATTTTATATTACTCACTTTTTGTTAATAACCTTTAATTTTTTTTAACAATTTTAGGTGTTAATTGCCTTTTTAAGTATTTTTTGGCGTATAATTTCATTCTTCTTAATAATATCATGATTTCACAATCACTATAATGTAAAATGTGATCTAAATATCATATATATTTCGAAAATTTTTTAAAATTATCAATAATATTTCTATATAAGAAATTAAATTTTCCATTGATAGAGACTAAAGGTCATACATATATATAAACTCTAATTCAATTTCCTTGATGTATTAAATATAATAAAGAGTAAGTTGATACACCCTGAAAATCTAATGTAGGAAGATTGTATTTGATAGCATGTATGACACGAAACACCAAGAATGTAAGGAAATATAATATCATAACAATTTAAAATATATTTAATATTTAAAAAAAATAAAATATTTTTTATAGACTATAATATATTCGGTAATATGTTTCTCTGAGATACACGCAACAACAACTTTTTTCAATGGCATGTATGACATGAAAGATTTATTTTTATCAAACAATAATATATCATTAAAATATTATTATTTTATATAATAATACATAAACTAGCCACTGTGGATTTTATTAACTATCATAAGAAAATATATGGGTTAAAAAAATATGTTATTAATTCATTAGTTTAAAATTTCCTTGGAACAAATATAATAGCCAATTGAAAATAAAAGGGATATTCTATAAAATACTATTTGTTTGCTCACAAACCAATTTTATTTTAATAAATTAAATTAATTGCAATTATTGATTGATATTAATGAAAAATAAATATATATTTTAAAAAATATAATATTTTTATACACATAAAATAGATTTAATAATCATATTATATGAAAAATAACCCAATTTTACATATAAATACCTATATTCCAATTAAGGCATTTTCAAGACCTTTTAATGGAGAATGTATTTTATATTGAATTTCTTGAAATTTTATAGATTTAATTTTTCAAAATGAACATATAAATCTAATGAGAAACAAAAAAATTAGGTTAGGGAGAATTTTTTTATTTTTCTCTAATGATTTATTTTCAATGAATAGTGAAAATTACAGAATTTTAGTTAAAACATCATTTTATCTAAATTGTTTACAAAGATAAATTAAATATTAAATTAGTTTAAATGTTTAATGATATAATTTTTTATCCATTAATCCAACATAGGTCATTGTAAATAATTTCTTGATGAGATTGACTATAAAATCATACCATACTTTTGATCGTTTTCAAAATAAAAACTTGCATTGTCAACACATCTATGGGATTCAATTTAATTAAATTTAGTTCAGTTATAGGATTGGAATTTGTAAAAATGTTTTCAATATTTGGAATCAGAAATATTTATAATTTCTCATATTATCTACATATTTTTTAACCAAAAATATTATTGAATGTAATTAAAAATAATTACAACAATTAATGTAATATTAAGCATAATAAGGGAGTGATCATTAATATTAAGGGTCCAAATGCCTATAAAAATTTTCAAGAATAACCAGATGGACTTATTTATACTCTATCACTACATTTCTCAAAATTTTATCATTATGGGATTCGCTTTCAATTTTAAAAATGTGTATGGAATTTCATTTTCAAAATATTAAATGAGTGCCACTCACTCTCCACTATAAAATGGCATCCCCTCCCCCCAATTCATCACACCACTCATTCCACTTTGGATCAAAAAATGTGTTCCCAAATAGCTCCTAAATATCCCTACATTAACCCTGTAGGCCTCACCTTAGGCATAAATCCATCCATGTAATTTCTTTGGTGGAAAATAAATGGAGTTACTTGATAAATTTGTAACATTGTTCCATATACTCCTTTGATTTATTTGCATTATGCAGCGCATAATATATTATTATTATTGTATTTATTTACAAAATAGTTTCATAAATATACTAGAATATTTCTATTTTAGTTTTTATACCTATTATTTGACACACTCCCATCTAATGGATGACAGACATATTGTTTATGTGGACTACAAACTACTACCTTATAAAATTATGGTCATTCATTTTTTCGTTATTATATCTCATGGTGGCCATTATGATCGAAATGTAATTTAAATATGTTAGATAGTATATTTGTATATTTATTTATTCTTCATTAATTCTTTTATAACACATATCTTTATGTGCTTCATTTTGGTGGGATACGGTAACATCATTTATGAAAGTGTGGACTACCTCCTCTCAAAAATGATGATATTTGATCTCAGGAAACATGAAATATATAAATTATAATTTTCATTAATCATATGATTAATAGAAAAAATATATACGATAATAATTTATGAATTAAATTTCAATAAATAATATATATATATATATATATATATCATTTTTTATTACCCTTTAACACACTTATAAAGTGATACTGTCATTTGTGGACTAGTGGGATACCACCTCCTCGCCACCGTGAGATTCATTTAACATAACAAAAGTTATATATATATAAGATATAATGATCATTGTGTTATGATAAGGTGTTACTTTCTTTCTTTCGGTAATGATCATTAAAAATTTTGAACGTTACCCATGCATACATATGACCTACCATCTCTATAATTTTAATGTTAAATTTTTTTTCCCTAACCATATTTAATTATTTTTTAAAAATGTATAATTGATTTGTTAATAAGATATTTATGCCATTTATATTGTTTAGATGTTATATAATGCCCCCTTTGAAAAAATTTGACATTCAAAAGTTATTTTTGACACATAAACCAATTTCATCAAAACAACTGACATAAAAATACTTGTTTATGTTGTTGTACACATCATAGAAATAAGTGAAATATAACTTATAATAAACATAAATAATGTTCTCAATCAAGTAACTAATAAAAATATGTTTATTATACAGGATGTTAAAAGATGTTCACCCAAATTGAAAATCAAGGTAAATGATTTTGACTCAATTTAAATTCAATTGAGACATATTTGTTTATATGGGCCTAGTTTCTTTTATCAAGTGTATATACTAGAAATTGAAATGTTATATCATAAAAATATTTATAATCATGAAATTATAATATTAATTTCGTGTCATTAATTCATGGATATTATGATTCAAATGTTTCAAATTGGTATGGCACACTTCGTAATTGTTAATGAATTTTTTCCTCAAGTAGTTTTTTATAATTCTCTTTAAAATATCACTTTATTTTGATATTTTTAACATTATCAAGAAGAAATCACATTATCATTAGGCACCTGATTACTTATATATGGTGAAAATAATACCAATTAATCATATAAAATCCTGATCAGATCATTCTTTAGGATAGTTTTTGTTACAATTTTTGTTTATTCATCTAATTTGGTTTGAGTTAAATGTTACTATGTGGAAAATAAGTTATGAAACTAATTCCTTTTTTATTGGGTTATAATACTTCCTCATTATCAATCTGTGATTATGTGTATAATTAATTTTACAATATATTTATTTATTTACACTTTTATGGGTTTATTTACATTTTATACACACAATGTTTTCTTTGATTTATTTTCACGTTATTGTTATGATCATTTCAAGGGTTTTACATCACAATATCATTTAATTTGGGAGTTTTTACACTTGTATTTACATTGCAGAAAATAATTTAAAAATTTTCAAATAAACCATTAAATATTATTATCCTCTTGTTATTATTGAGAATTACTATGTAATAATACTATTTTTTACCTCTTTAGTACTCAAATTTTTTTAGAAAATTTTTTAAAAAGCATGACATTTATCTATCATTCATCGAAAAACCATTTTCATAAAAAACACTCTTCGTAAACAATATTTAGATTTTTATAAATTCTTTTGTAATGATATTGTAATGATTTTTACATTTACGATTATTTCCAAAAGAATCTTCTTTTCTCTTTCCAAAGAAGTAATTTATCTATCATTTTTACCTTGTAAAATGATTTTTTTACCTCGTATAGTAGAAATGAGTTTACTCACTGTAATTTCTTTCATGTTTCAATTTCATATAAAAATGGAATTTTTTAATGAATATTATTTTAAATGTGACATTTATGAATAAAATTTATGAAAATAATATTTTCCCCAAGAATGTTTTTAAAATATCATTTTAGAGTAATTTATTTCATCAATGAAAAAACCCATTATTTTAAATGAAATGGGTTATTTGTTTTTGATCCCATCATTATTCTCCATCTAGATTATATATGATTAATTTGGAAAAGATAGTATTAACATTAACTTCATTGGTTTATTTTTCATCCCCCATGAAATATGAAATCCCCAATAATCATTGAACATTAAATTTATTTAATAATAACCATTTCATTTTTCATTGATATTACTATTTTTAATCGATATAAAATTTGACATTTATTGTCCAAATTGACTGTTATTTTAATTTTTTGAAATTTTTTATAATTCCATATTATTTATTCCATACATAAAATTTTATAATTCATGATTTTTAATTAAATAAATTCATAGATATGAAGAATTATTTGGACATGAAATATTGGGAAGATTCAAGACATTATAAATCTATTTTATACATCAATTGGTTTTCATGATAGAAATATGTTGCAAAAATTAAACGTGTTCCAACCATAGTTTTAAACTGTATGGAGGATGGTTCTTTATTGTATAGGTCATAAAGTGCCTTTGAAAAAACCAAAAATAATTAACCATTTCTATCATTTAAATTTAAGTTATCATTTTTATTATTCATAAGCTTTTCATTAAATAAAATAAATGGATGGAATTCATTCTCAATTTATTGATTTAATTTCATGTTTCTTTAGTTTTTTACCTTCCATTTAAAATTTTTTACATAGTTATTTAAATGGAATGTGTTTCTATTTACAACCACTAATTATTGTTTATTTGCTTTATTCTCATATTTTTTATTATGTGGTATGTTTGTTAAGTTTTTTATTGTTCCATAATTAATATTCTATATGATTAATTATTTATTCTTTTTTTAATTTTCTATTCTGAAGAATTTTATCTCACAGTAATTAAGTTTCATTTCCCCAATATTCCAATAAGTGTACTAATAACAATATGCAAGGATACCCTAGATGGAATAGATCTATTATCCTCGAGGTTATTTAGAAAAAATAAAATAATTTTTATTAACTATATTAATTTGTAATAAAATAAAAATTTATGTATCTGGTTTACCAGGACTACTAAAATGATTCAACTTTTAGGATTTTATTCCCAAAAATAATTACAATGTAATTGATAGAATATAATGTCTATGGGTATTCTGGGGTTGAGTCACTATAGTTGGTATCAAATAATGTTTAATTAAATCCTTGGAATAAATATTTAGGTATAAAAATATTTAAATGTAACACTGTTGTATAATTTTAAGATATGTGTATAAGAACACTCTATAATTGAGTAATGTAGAGATTATGTGGGTCCTTATAGATATACATAACTGTCTACATATTATAAGTGTATGTGTTTCTGGGATAGATGTACCATATATTAATGACTCTGATAAGGTGTGCCATGCCTTATTCAACATAAACTAGTACATGACAATGGGACTTACTGCGCACATGGTTTTACACTCTCAATGGATAAACATATATTAATTATGATTTTCTGTACAATCCATAATTGAATATTTTAACAATGAATATCCTAAGTTAAAACTAATATATTTTATACTAAAGATATGTTCTTGTGATTTTTTATCCTATGAATGATATTATGCATAGACACTATACCAATGAAGGACCATTGTTGGAGTAAATGTTTAATGCATTTATGTATTGTGTTAGTATTGAAATTTTTTGATAAATGCATATTTAGTTCTTAACATTATTTTAAGGATTCCCATCATATTTATTTTGGAAATAACATTAGCATGGTTATAGAAAAAGAAAAATAGTATTCCTGGTGACAACCCATCAAATACAATAAGGTCATGGGTATTGAAAACATAATGGAATAATGACAAGGTTTTGATGCAAACAACTAACCTACACAATGTCCTACATAATAAGTCATTGTTTTTAGTTGAACAATTTGACTATGAAATTTTCATTATTTACTGATAATGTAATTATTTAGGTTTAGAGATTAATCTGTTATGAATATTGAATTTAAATAATATTTAGAGGCAAATAGTTTGTCATTTCACTCTTTTATAAGCCTTATGATATCCTAAATATTAATTTTAGAGCTTAAAGTATTAATATTAATTTTTGTGTATCCATTTCATGGAGTTAGTGATGAATTATAATTTGATAGAGGCCCAAACCAAATATATAATTATTCACATGAAAATAAAATATATAATCTAAAAAATTCTATTATATTCTACGGTAACAAAATAATTTCCCAACATTATGAAAATGACTTAGAAATATAATGTTGTCCAAATAATTTAATTTTTGTTTAACCAATGGTCTTCTAAATCATCGTTAATTAATGCTCTGAGGATGTTATATTTACATTGATAATTCACTTATTTGTCATTTATGATCTAAATAACTCAAAATAAATATTTATCATTTTACTCCATGTACGTATCTCTCCATTCCACAAATGTTCTCATTCTTTGAGACCAAGTCACATGTCAGTCCACATAACCATCATACATCCCATTATCTATTATATATATGATTTTTTTAAGAACCCTTAGTAAGATCTAAGATTTCAAAATTTTGAAATATAAAACAATATATTAACAAGATCAATTTTAAATTGTTATAAATCGATTTAATTGTGTTTGGGAGGATTTAACACCCAAAAAATCTAATGTAGTAACATTTTATTCGATAGCGAATGTGTCACGTACCCCAAAATGTGTAAGGGAATATTAAATCATGATAAATTATAATATAATTACTATTTTAGATAAATTAAATATATTCTATATATTTAAATGCATGTGATATTGAGTTATCATAAAACATACACAATATCGAGTTACTTGAACGACTTGCATTACATGAAAGACATAGGTTTACCGATCAATAATATATTATTAAAATATTATTACTATATAAAATAAGAGATAAAAATTTAATTATGAATAATATAAAATAACTTTGGATAATATACAAGTTACACAAATATAAGATGGATTGATCATTAAAAAGTAACTATGAATGAATATATAATTCCAATTAAAAATAATGCAAATATTTATAAAATATTCTTTAACCCACAATGTTGTTTTTCCCTAATAAATTAAATTAATTATAATTAGTGAGAGATATTATTTTAATATATATATATATATATTAAATTATCAAAATAAAACTTTTTATATTAATCTAATATATTTGATAATCATACGATTATAATAAACCAAATTCTATATATAAAAACCAATATTTTTGTTAAGTTATTTCTACTACCATTTAATAGAGAAACTATTTTAAATTAAAATTTTGGATCTTTTACAGACTATTTATCTTAAAAAATACGTCATCATTGAAAGTGAAACATAATAATTTAATTAAAGGTTGGGGATGATGCCTCAATTTATTATTAATTAAAATACATCTTTTAGTTTATTTTTGATTTTTGGTATTTTTTCTATAAATTATAATTTTTTAATAAATATTAGAAAATACTAAATTTTAGATCTAAATAATATTTTAATAAAAGTTATATATAAGGTAAAATTACTTTGTAAATTTATTTTAATGTTTAATTTGTTAAATATTTATCAATTAATTTAATTTCAGTCATTTCACTACACTATACTTTAAAATTGACCATAAAACGTACAAAACGTTTGAACATTTCACTTTAAAAATCTACATTGTCAGCCCATCTATGGGATGAAATTTTTATTAAATTATAGCACTTATGTGATTGGAATTTGGGAATATTAATTCCATTTTTGGAATTAGAATAATTAATAATGTATAATAATTCAATCATATTTTTTTACAAAAATTATTAGCGAATATAGTTAATTTAATGTAAAAATGATCAATTTTTATTCTGTTTTTATGTTCAATTTCAAAGTGATGATTATTTAAATAACCCAAATTAGATTAATTGATAAAAAAATTAAAATTTAATTAAAACTTATATATAAATTTGATGAATTTTTTTTTAACTAATATTCAATATTTTCCAATATTTATTAAAAAATGAACCTTTATAGAAAAATACAAAAAATCCACACTAAATTAGTTATTATGTTTAATAATTACTATTTAATTAAAGTATTCATCAATTAATCCAATTGAGTTTATTTGAATAAAATTTACATTGTAATTTATCATAAAAACATACGAAACCATTGGTCATTTTTATATTAAAAATCAACATTTTCATCACTTCTAGGGATTAAATTTAAATTAATTTATGACACTTATGTGATTAGATTTTGAAAAATTCGATTCCATATTTGGAATCAGAATAATTGATAATGTCTAACAAGGTAAACATAGCTTTTTAAAAAAACTATTAGCAAATATATTTAAAATTAATTATAATGATTATGGAAAAATTAAGCTTTATAATGGACTAAACATTATTCTTAATGAACCAAATGACATAAAATCTTGTCCAAGATACATTTAATGGCCATATTTCAACCCTATTCCCACTATTATCAAATTTAGACCATTATATTAGCCAATTTCAATATTTAAACGTGTATGACATTCCTTTTTCCAAATATTACAATAGTTCCCTTCTCCTCCATAGTAAAAAGGCCTCCTCTCATCCCACATCATCACACCTCACAAGACACATTTTATCGACCGTTATAATCCAATATAACTCATAATAATACCTCCCTCCACCCTATGAATCATCCCCTTTGGCATAAAAACTCCATGGAAGCCCTTTGGAGCAAACCGAACAGAGTTACCTGATTCTGATGTGACATATTTCCTTAAGATACATAGTTTTATTTCCATTCTGCAACACACCAACACCTATTATTCCAATATTATATAAAAAATATCAGTAGTAAATTATATTTTATTATACTATGGTTTATTCTGAGACATACACACACTCCCATCAAATGGGGAATGAGAATACTATTTTTTTGAATGATGAACTACTACCTCACAAACTAATGATTTTTTGTTCTTCATTTATCTCATTTTCATGTATGTAATTATTATGAACACTCTATTCATATATTATAAATATAATTTTTATAATTTATATATACTTCTATAATTATTCTATAATACGTAAAATTATGCACTCCATTTCTTGGGAATATGATAACATCATTTGTGGAAGTCTGGACTATTCCCTCCTAAAGGTGAAGTGATTAAATCACATGATACATGGAATATAATATAGATCATTTTAAATAAAAATATGTGAAATATAAAAAATAAATATGGTATTCATGAAATAAATACCTTTCTAGATATAAAATATATATTCATATATATATATATATATCCTTTTCATTATTACCATTTCATAAAATTAAAAAGTGATAACGTATTTTGTGGGCGTGTGGGCCACCACCTCATAAATATTATATGATTAAATTAACATGAAATGAAATATATATATATATATATATATATATAATGGTCATTATAGAATTATATGGTGTTACATACCTTATTTCCTTAACTGTCATTAAAAAATCGGATCATTACTCATGCGTACGTATGACCTACCATCTATATGATTGAAACATTTATTCATTTTTCACAACACTATTTAATTATTATTTTTAGAAGTATAAAATATTTATATATATAAAATTGGTTCATGATTATAGTTTTTTTATAATTCCCCCTTTTGAAATGATTGTACTACCAATGTTTATTTTATACATAAACTAAATTTTTTCAAGATGACCGATGAAAACATAATTATTTATATAGTTGTATTTAACATAGAAAAAAGTGAAATAAATTATATGGTAAACTTTATAAAAAATTATCAATAAAATAAATATTTTATGTTACATATGATATTAAAGGAATTTAACCAGAAACGAAGTTCAAGGAATGGTATTTCATGTCAATTTACCTTCCATGGACACTTATTTGTTGTTAAGAATATATTTTCTTTTGTATTTTCTATATACTTCCATTTATAATTTTATATCATTATTCTAATTGATCTCATGATATTATATGTTTCAATTACTATTATTACTTCATAGAGATTATCATCAAACTGTTTCAAACTGGTATGGGAAAATATGGAATGTTTATATATTATTCTATTTAAGAACATTGTTAATTATATATTTTCAATAACAGTTCCTTTTTAGATTGATAAATTTCTCTTAAAATAACAAATTTATTATTGTTAAAAAATTTCTTATATATGAAACACCTACTTACACTATTTCAAATAATATTATGATTCAATCCTTCCTCATGACATTTTTAGTTCCAATTTGAATTATTTCATCTAAGGGGATTTGAGTTAAATGTTACCAAGTGGAAAAGCATTACATATCCCATTACCGTTTTAAAATGGTTATACAATGTCCCCATTGTGGTTAATATTTTATTATTATGTGTATAATAAAATTGACTATAAATTTATTTATTTTATCTTCCTCCAAAGTATTTTTAGTTGATAGACATAATCTATTCATTGATTGATTCCCACTTCAAAGTTATTGTATTTTCAAGGGTTTTACCTCACATTATATTTTTATTTGTGAGTTTTTTTTCACTTTAAGTTCAATCATAGAAAATTATTTGATCATTTTCTAATAAAAAATTTAATTTTAATCACTTCTAATTTATCATGAATTTACTTTGTAATATTACCACTGATTTCCACTCTTTAGTACTCAAAATGTTTTAGAAATTTTTTTTTAGAAAACCCAGCATTATTTATTTCTCTAGTCAGAGAACACAGTTTCATTTCAAACCCAATATCTAAAAAAATTGAAAACAACATGAATTTTTTTATTCCATTTTATCTTTTTACTAAATTTTTCAAAGGAAGATTCTTGTATATTTATAAAAACGAAATTTTATAAAATTTTTACCATATCAAAGGGATGTTATTTTTTCCTAGCATGATAAGTATGGATTTACTCAACTTCAATTCATTGAGGTTTCATTGGAATATTTAAAATGTTACATTATAATGAAATTGTTTTCAAAAGTGATTTTCAATGAAATGGAATTTCAATGAAAAGAATTTTTCCTTAAGATATTTTTATAATATATTATTATAGTATTTATAAACATTAATGGAAATGACACATTATTTTAAACCACTTTGGATATATTATATTGATACCATTGTAATTATTCACTGTTTTATTATTTATTTTGCAAATTATAGTACTCACATTCAATTCCTTATTTAATTTTAAAGTACCCTTGAAATATTCAATTTCTTATGATCATTAAACATTTAATTTCCCATAAATAATCATTTTCAATTAACATAGAAATTAATATTACATAAACTGTATACCAATTTACATAAAGTATCTAACTTTATAGTTATTTTAATTATTGGGGAAATTTTGATAATTTAATATTATTTATTCCATATATATATTTGATAATGAATATTTTTTTTAATTAAATTGATTACTCAATAGGAAAATTATTTGGACATGAAATTCCTTGTTTAAATCATACATTATATATCTACTAAGTGAATTGATATGTTCTCATGAAAAAAATAATTTTTAAAAATTATACGTGATTCTATCTATATTTTTGTACATCCATGAAAATGAATCTTGAATGTATAGGTCCTCATATTTCTTGAAAATGATATCAAATAATTAAGAATTTACATTATAGAAATTTTATTTACCATTGTCTTTATCCTTGAGGTTTTAATGAAATAAAATCTATAGATCAATTTCATTATTTTTATATTGATTAATTTTCACGTCCCTTCAGTTTATTACCATTCCATGTTAGCTTTTCGTTATCTACATATTTTAATGGAAATGGTTTCCATTTATAACATTGACATCTTTTTTATATAATTAATTATTAGTTTTTTGATTAGATGTTTTGTGTGTTATGTTATTTACAGTATTATAATTAGTATTCATATTGATTATTTATTTCATCAAATATACATTACCATTAATTTTCATTTCAGTTAACCCTTATTTTCTTTCCTTTCCCCAATATTCCAATACGTTTTCAAAGAAATATATGAAAGGAAATGATATATAGAATAAATTTTTTAAACTAAATGTTTTTCAAAAAAATTATGTTTTGACTATTCTATTCACTTTTAATACAAGAATAATTTATGTATCTATTTTTCTAGACTATAAATCTAATCATTCTTTTTTGATTTGATTCCATATAATCAAGCCAAAGTAATTTATAGTAGACATTAACTTGTGGATTTCTTGGGTCATATTTCTATATAAATTATAGATATTTATATTAGAATTGTAGTATCATATTTATGTCTTATATATCATATCTGTTTGTTAAAATAATACTTTAATACATTCCACGTATTGTGTGAATCTATCACATCTCATTGAGGGTGTGGTAGTCTACAATTTCAGAAATGATACTATAATACATACCAAAATTGGTAACTCTAAGGGTGTGAGTAATATAAAAATTAAAAAAGCATAGAAACATTAAAAATATCATATATAATAGAAATAAAAACGATTAAATCCTATTTCATGACCATGATAGGTAGTAATGGGAAAAATAATGACATTATTTTGTGAGCATTTAGTTAGTCGTACACATAAATGGTCTGTTCATTACACATTATATAGAAATTTGTGTAAGTATAGATTCAACCCTTTGAATGAAAATATCTCAAAATATTTAGGATAATGGTTTTATAATATAATCTTGTAATCAAAATATTTGAGGGGGTTTATAATTAAACAAAAATAGAAGATCTTGAGAAACGATGTCACCTCTTATTTTAGTAATTCAATTTTTCCCAAAAGGGCTTTATTGGATATATTTATTACCATAAAGTGCATACTAGTATTATGGTATTTATTTTTAGGATTAAATTTTATATTTCTTATTTGATTAAATATTTATTTAGAGGTTTAAAAAATTAGGTGGTCTGAGTTCATTTTTATAGTGGAGGAGGAGTGACACTCTTGTAAATTATTGGAAAGGAAATTCCACCCATGTTTTTTATGAAAATTTACTCCGATAATTAACTAGATTTTAGAAAATTTAAGATATGTTATATATACGTATACACTATTGATTTTGATAAAATTTATACATCATTTTGGAACTTAAGTTTATGGAATACTCACTTGTTAAGTTAATTTTTCCGTTAATTAATGGAATTATTTTGAATTACTTACACTGGTATATTTGGAAACAAAATAAGTTGAACATATTAGAAATTATAAATAATGTTTTCTAAATATATGGACTAAATTATTAAAAATTACAATCACTCGAGTGGAATAAATTAATTTATATTTAATCCCATAGATGGGACCACAAAAAAAATTTTTAAAGTAAAAATGTTGAAACATTTGGTCGGATTTTATATCCAATATCAAATTGAAATTAACCCAAATAAAAAAAATTATATTTATTGATATAAAATTATCTAAATAAACATTATAACCTTTAAAAAATTAAATTTTATATTATAAATTAATTAGGAAAAAAGTTTTTTCCAATTACAATTCTAAATTACTACTATTCATCAAAAAATGAAACATTAAATAAAAATACTAAAAATTCACCCTAACTTATTTTTTATATTTTCATTAAAAAAATTATTTCATTTTAATATATAATATTTAAAAATTTCATAATAATTGAATTTAAAATAGGTTCTCCGTTGAAAGGTGGTAAGAGTTCCTTTGTTAAAAATAAGTTTTATGGGTAAAATTGGGATTTTTCTCGTCTTGTACATATAAAATCAATTAGGTGACTATCAATAATATTTAATTTAAAATATTAGATATATATTTTCTTAATATAATTCACTAATTTTTATTAATTGAATTTATTATGAAAATGCTGATTTGGATCATAAAAATTGTTTTTTATAAAATCATTCACTCTATATTCATTTCATCTCGCTATTAATTTCTAATTAAATGGTCAAATATATATCCATATTATATTTTAATAATGTTTATATTTCAAAATTTTAGTTTATAATATTCATAAACTCTAATTGAATGGTTATGTTATATAAAATGTTTTTTAAATATTATTGATTTCTTAATATATTACTATTCTATATTACATGGTCTTGTGTGTAACACAATTCATCAATGAAATTCAATTTTTCATGTAACCAAATATAAAAGTTATTGAGTTAATTTCACGATATATAATATATTGAATTTATTTTAAATAGTAATTATATTATAATTTATGAAACTTTTAAATTCTATTATGTGCATGGTGTTTCATGTCAAACATCCTACGAAATGCATTACTCTTGCTTTAAAATTTTTGTGCATTAAAATATTCCCAACTTAATTTAATTTCATCCTCCTAATTTAAACAAGATATTTTTAATATATTATTTGATATTTCCTATGATTAAATAGAAAATATTAAAATATTGTACAAAATGTCATCCTAGTAAGAGATAATAAGAAGTACAAAGGTCACATGGAATAAAATATCACTCGGTTTCTAAATAAGAGAACATTAGTGGAATATATACATACAGACTTGATGTAAATGTGAAATTATTTTTAGGAAGTTATTGAGTTAATTTATCAAAAACATTTTAATATTCAATAAAATTTTAATGTCCACAAAAACATAAATATTTCATTACAAAAAATATAATCGGTTCAAGAAAAATTAAGGAAATAAGACCAAGTTGTTCTTGATCAGATTCATATTGTTGTGTAATTATTTTACTTCCTGTGAATATAAGGAAATATAATTATTTGTATAATTATATAATAAAAATTTCTTTCCTTCAATGTTCTTCTATGAATTTCCAATTCATCTATTACATCACGAAATAGATATCCAAAAATTAAATTTTATTCTTAAATCAAAAAAATAATCTTTTAATTGATCATAAGGCCCATAAAATAGAGAAAAGTCTAAATATTTTTCTCAAACTATTCTCCTATATAAATAAGATTATAAAATTATTCTATAAACTTAAAAAATTAAGACTATAGGTTCACCATTAATATTGATTAGGAATAGTTTTTAACTAAAAACTATGACATTTTAACTAGGATATTCTGTAGATAAATTGTTGAAATTAAACCCTTATCATCATTAGGTCATGGGTTCATGTCCAATTTCCTTTCTTAATTTGACGTGTTTTCACGTGGAACACATGTTTTACTTTATCAATATTTAGATTTATATAATTTGTAAAATAAATATGATTGAAATCCTTGAAATGAGGTTATTAATTTAATATCTATTTAACTGATGTTTTTAATACATACCTAATACTTAAATACATTATATATTTATTTCCTCATAGGCCCTTCCTTGGTATAGAGTTTATTATTTAGAAGAAGAAATTTCAAAACCCAAAAAACCAGAGTGGGAGAATCAATTATCATATTCGATAAAAAATAATAGTTTTTAGGATGTATAAATCATGACACATTATTTTCAATATAAAAAACCGTAGGTTTAATATTGGCAATTTCTTTTCATCATATTTTCTACTCCATGATAATGGCTTGTAAAAAATTTTGAATTTTCCTAAAAATATACACATGGAGTGTCAAATGAGGTTCATAGTGAGGCCCATTATTGTAAATTAGGCTATGAGTGAGTCAGGAATGACATACCTTATTAGAGTTGTTAGACCAAGGTACATATTTTCCTAAACCACATCCAGCTGTAGTATCCAAACAAATAATTATTTATTTAAAACCCACATTATAACAGTCTAAATGATATTTTAGTATGTTATTATCTACTTATCCTTAAATTATACCTTACAGTTCTATTCTCTTATCTATGTTTTTTAAAATCTAGTTCCCAAGGTTTTTACAAAACATTGTTGGATATCAACTATAGCGACCCCACCCCAGAATGCTCAGAGTAGGTGTATACTACCATTACATTGGCTTTATTACAAGAAATCAAATCCCAATAGACCAACGAGTTTAGTATTATTGGTAAAATTCATACATACACGGTTCATTTATTATAAAGTAACGCACTAATTGCAACATAATGTTTTATTTTCGTGGACAATAAATCTATTCCATATATTGTACCTATACATATCATTTTTAGTATACTTCCTTGATTCCAGTGGAAAGAAAATAAAATAATGGTGACTTCAAATTCTTAGTAAGTTTTAATCATAACATAATCATTAATGAATCATTTAGAATAATCATTAAAGAATGGTAAATAATTGAACACATCTTCCATATAATCAATTTACTAAATAGATAAAAAATTTGGAATGGTAATAACTAAAATGTTGTTCCATTCAAATAACTAGAAAAAGGAAAAATAAATATGGATGAAATATAATTGAAAAAATGGATTCTAATAAATGTATTGAGGATGAAATTCATCCATTTATATATCAATGAAAAATCAAATGGATAAATAGTAACTAATTCGAAACGACGGAAATTCTTAATTTTTGGATTATACGTTTTTTAGGTACATGTAAACATTATAATCAATACATTTCACAATAAATATTACAATATTAGTTCAAAATATATATAAGGTTTCTTGATAGACTCATAACATGAGAAAACCAATGCATTGATGTGATATCTATAACTATGCCCCACCCACGTCATTCTTGTCCAAAGAATTCTTCATATATCAAATAATCGATTTAATAATTTTCTTTATAAATTATCTGTATGGAGTAAATGATAATGATTTATAAATATTTACCTACATTTAAAATAACATTCAAAGTGAACACCGTATGAAAAAATCGTATATTTATAATGAAAAAATCATATCCACAATAAATGATATTGATATTTAGTGGAAATGTAATGTTTAGTGATCTTTGGAAATTTAATATTTCAATAGGGAAATAAAAAGGAATCATGGTAATGAATATCAATATTATCATTGTATAAATAAATAGCATACCATATCGGAAAATAATAAGAATTTTATCGATACAAAATATGCAATATCAAGTCAGGATAAAGGATTGTTATCATTGAGGAATATAAATACTATAAAAAGATAATTTAAAAAAATTATTGAGGAAAATATTCTAACTATTTAAAAAATTTAAAATTACATTTATTTGAACAAAAATTTAAATAGAATTTTATTTATAAATTATACATTAAATATGAAATGGAATATTTGATGAAATTATGTTGTTAAATTCATACATGTCGTATAAGGTAAATTTTTTTTTTCTAGCATAGTAAAATGGATAGAAAAATTAATTTTACAATATAATACACGAATATTACTTTGAAACCATTTTTAAAATATAAAAACGAATAAAATTTCATTAATAAATAATTTTTCAAAGGTTATTAGTATTCTAAAAATCTTATATAGAAAACCATGTTTTTAGAAGAAAATGGGTTCTTCGACCAATGAGTGAGATATATTTATGTTTTCTTTAGACATTTCACAAAACTTTTTATGTACCAAAGAATCAAAAAATGTTACTATTACTAGAATAAGGATCATTAATAACCATAGTGGATGAAAATAAAAGTTTTTATTTGATAAATGATAAAATAATTTCCTCCAATAGAAATTAATGTTTAAACGGTTGAACAAAATTATTTTTGAATTAAACCTTGAAAACACGATAAAGTTGATGTGAGAATTAATAAATCAGTTGATTATGTGTGTAAAATGTAAATCCATATAAAAAGTTAAAATAAAAACAATTCATAGTTATGATTTATGAAACAAATAATTTTAGAATATAAAAAAACTCTGAGGAAGTAATATAGTCGAATGAATTTAAATTGGGTTATGAAATTCTTTTAGACATAGTAAAATTTAATTCAAATGAAATTAGAATATATAATTCAAACTCAAACCAAAAATATAATGAATAATTAATGAATTATTATATTATATAAGGAATTTTTAGAATGTACACCAAACACAAGAAATTAGTTTCACAATAATAAAATATGTCTCAATGAATAGAAATTGAGATGTAGTTCTTTATTACTTCATCACTATTGAATTGAAAAATAAAAAAGTAATAATATTAAAATAAAAACTATAAATTTCATGAATATAAAATAATTTTTGATATAGTATATAAAAAATGGGATATAGGTACATAACACAAATTATGTAAGTGGTGTTAATGTTGTATGCCTCCAAAAAACAAAAGTGAGACAAAAATCCCTTACCTTAACCTTATTTTTTGTGTGTGGTATTTAACATCATATATAGTTGTTTAAAACATTTAGTAACTTATTACCTAAACATAATAATATTTATAATATCATTTATAATTCTTTTATAACATCATATTACACATTAATAATATATATATATATAGTATATAATTATTTATAATAATAAATAATAATTTGAGGTGTGAAATTAAATTCAGTATTTATGTAGACAATATGACATATGTATCCATGAAAGCCACATTAATTTCATGATATTATTTACAATTAGGAAAAGTAAAACATATATATTTATATTAATATTAAATTATCATGTAAATATATTATTTTTCACATTCTTTTTAAAATCATTCCTTAATTTATTCGATTTATATTATGTATGAATCACATCGCACTGAGGAGGCAGAAGTCCAAACTTCCACAAAGGATATTATCATCATTACACAAAAAAAAACAATAAGGGAACATGTCATATAAAAATTAAATAATAATAATGAAGATAAAAAACATTTATTCAATATAAAAATATTTATTCCATCATAATTCCCAACCATGCATGGTGGGAAAGGAAAAACAAATGACATCGATTCGTGAGGAGTTAATTCATAGTACACATAAATGGTAAGTTCATTACTGATTTTATGGAAGAGTGTTTAATTGTAGTTAGAACCCATATAATAAAAAATATATGTATTTTTATAATATTGGTGTTTTTAAATAAGATTATAATAATAATATAAGAGGGGAGAATAATTTAAATAGAATAAAAGAGCTTGGGGAGGGATGTCACCTCTTATTCGAGTATCTCCTTTTGGTTTCCACCAAAGAGATTTCATGGATGCATTACATCACTAGGTGTGGATTTAAGTATTATGAAATGTATATTAACAATCTTTTTCTTTAGATAGTTCTTGAGAAAATGTGGCTTTAGATGTGTACAGATGTGGGATGGGTGAGTTCCTTTTTATAATGGAGAGGGGTGGAACTCTTTTAAAATTATAGACATGAAATTGCACTAACATATTCTCTATAAAACTTGGGAATATTATTAAAAAGAATTATGTCCATGGGTGGATAAGGTCTAATTATTTTTTATTCAATAATGTTATCTTATGACTTCAACGTTCCTTATAGTTTTATGTTTTGAAAATCACAAACACTTTCTTAATTTCCTAATTGTACTTTCTGTTTTACTTATATTTTTTAATGAGGTTTTTCATGATACCGAATACAGTACAAATGTCATGTTGTTTTTCATGAAACTAAATATGGTAAAAATAATATAGTTTTCATGATACCGATTTCGGTACAAATTTCATTCTGTTTTTCATGATACCAAATCTGGTACAAAAGTCATACTGATTTCATGATACCAATTCTAGTACAAATGTGATACTATTTTTCATAATACCAGAACCCAAAAACCGTGATAAAGTTTTTTCTCAATCCAATTTTTGTATTCTCTTTAAATCTATTTTCTTGAAAATGTTAGAGTTGTTTAATGTGTCATTCCAATATTATCATATTCTATGTTTTTATTATGCTTAAATTTAACATAACATCATTTTCTTATATAAGACGAAGTCATGAAATTTGTTATAAACTAATTGTTTGTATGTTTGTCATGTGTTGATGTCCCTCTGAAAAATATGAAAAATATAACCATTTGAGTGGATTAAAGCATTGGGAAATTTTTCCTTTAAATAAATTTTCATTTGAACGATCATAGTAAGTGAGTGATCTTCAATGATGAATACTTAATAGAAAAGTTGTCAATGTTTGTGAAGTGATTACTAGAGGGAGAGAGAGTATGTTACAACTCTCAGTTCTTCATGCGGATGTCGTGAACAACTTGTTCAGGCGTGAACAACTTGGTAAGAATTGCTTGGTGTATAATTTTATCGGGCTGATCGTGGGATTCTGAATTAGGATTATTGGGGTTCTGATTTATTTCTAAATCGAGGGCTTTGGGGGATATGATGACAAATATTAGTTTCCGAATTGAGTTATTAATTTTTATTGACTAAAATAAACTTTCTTGAATGTATAAATCAAAAAACCATAATCAAAGTATTATTGATATTGTTATATTTGGGTTTAAAGAATTTTATTGTTACCTGGTTTCTATTTCATGTTGTTTCTATTCCGCATCAATTTTATCATTTTTTAAGTAATAAAGAATAACATTCTTATAATTTCTAATTCTGTTACTCTGATTAAATTAATTATTCTATTCACTCTATTGTAGAATCATTATTTTATGAAAATAATTCTTATGTATTTATGTTAAGGATGTAAATATTAAGAAATGGTTTATTTAAGAGGTTTTGTGAAATGTTTTTTTAACTTTGTTAAAATAAGTGTTCTTAATGATAAAATATAATCTTTATAAATAGATTTCCATAACGTTATGAAACATTTTTTATGAGTGTTTTATATCATATTATTTGATGTTATAAATTATTATTATTATAAATATTTAATTCTTCTTTAAATTAATATAATAGAATTGGAATAAATTAATTTAAATATAATTATTCAGACATGACGATAAAGAGTGGGTTTAAAGAAAAAAAATACTCAAATGTTTGGTAAGTTTTTATATCATATTTCAAAGTGAAATATAGTCTAATTACATGAATTATATTTGTTGATATATAATTTATATAAATAAAATTTTAATGTATCAAAAAACAAAATTTTACCTTATAAATAAATTAGACCGAAAATTAATTTTGAATTAAAAGACAACACTTTCATTATTCATCAAAAAATGAAACATTAAATAAAAATACCAAAAAATAACTCTAACCTAATTTTTATTTTTATCATTAAAAATGACGTTAATTTTTTCTTGTAAATTTTATAAAATTTCCCCAAATGTTATTTGATATAGCTTCCCCATTTGAAGGTGGTAAAAGATCCTTTAAAAATATTTTTTTAATATATGAAATTTTGATTGATTTCATATTATTATTATAAAATAAATTGGATGAATTTAACAAATATTTTATAGAATATATAAGAAACATATTTCATTAATATCATTCTCTAATTTTAGTTAATTTAATTTTTTAATATAAAACACCATTGCAGAATAGAAATTGTTTTTTCATAAAATGATTCCATATATATTAATTTTGTTTGGATATTTATTTATAAATAATTGGTTACCTATGAATTCATAATATATTTATTTAAATAATAAATTTTCATATGATAGATAATATTATTCCTAACCAATACATTAATGGAATGTTTGAATCTTATTATATTAAAGAATATTTTTTTATTAATATATTTGTTTTCTGTAAAACTCTATAATACGTTTAACGCAAGATAACTGAGTATTAATTCGATTTAAAAATATATCATAGGATTGACTTATTTAAAATAGTAATTATATTTTAATGTGTAATGATGTGATATTCTTTTACATTCTTGGTGATGCGTGTCATCCAAGCTATTCAATAAAATTTTTTACCTTAAAAGATCAAGGTGTTGCATCTTGATGATTTAGATGAACAGGAAATTGTTCAAAAAAACCTTATCCTTAACATGATCCAGTTTTTTTTTTAAAAAAATTCTTACAATAAAAAATTGTTATAAATCAATTATATGAATCTAAATTAGGTCATGGTGGAAAAATGGTATTTTATATAATATAAAGATGATGTGTTCGATCAATTTAAGGGATCCTAGTGGTTCAAAAATATTTACTTGTGTTATAGCTATGAAAATCATAAAATCATAGATAATGGAATTACAAAAATAGTGGATAGGTATAGATATTGTTAGAATGGTAATCTACTGATTAAATTTCTGTGAATAATTCTCAAAAAATGTTCTTGTCTATCGTGATCATGATATTAAACACATACCAAGAATCGACCATTATTGTATTAATTATTGACATTGTGATTAACTCACACAATTCATTATTTATATTTTGAGACCATGAAGTCACATTGCATACATGTTTATCACATCAATATTAAGCTGTAATTTTGAAGATACCCTTTTGGATTAAATTGGTATGTTTATAGTGATTTTTTAGTTTTGAGGATGGGATATCTATTGATCCATAGTAGTCATAATAAGTTATTCTTGTGAATGACATAGTAAAACATTCATAATTTTATATTCATTGTGTTTGGTGGGATACTATAGGATATTAATTCATTAATTATCAAATTAATTATCTAAAATGACTATAATTACTAAATAGGGATATTTTTTAATAGAAAAACAATGTAAAAAGGATTTACTAGATCCAAAGAAAAAGTTGAAATTATCCAAGATTATAACGGATCATAAAACTAAATTTTGTAATAGAAATTACAATAATAATTCATGTGTTTTCTTTGGATTGTATTTCATTAAAGGGGATTATATAGTTACTTATGGGTTTGATCATCATTCACCCAATTAATGAAACAACCCTACCTTTAAACTGGAGTTAATAGTTATGATTTATGACATAAATTTTTTAATATTTATCATTTTTATTAGGGTTTTTTACATATATAGGACAAGAGATTAATGTATATCATCAAAATGTGATAGTGAAACCATCTTTGGTGGAAATTGATGGCCTATTTTTAGATTTTTTTTCATCATGATGCATTTTTATTAAAGAAAATAGAATGTTTTTATAATGTCTTTTAGTAGGAAATCATACTATGTTGGAGAGAGGTAAAAAGAATAATAGTGGAAGTTGATATGTTTTTTAGACGATTTAATTATTGGTGTAACTAAAAATATAAAGGTGATTAAATGCTCTACTAGAGTCATTATTTATACATTTGTCAACTATGTGAAGGATATACATGATTTTATTCATAATATTTTTTTATAGGAGATTAGTTAGTGAGAAAAAAATAATTCTGAGCTTTTTTCTATATGAGGATGATGTGATATATTTCTAGGAAATCATATTATTCCCTACTTATATGAGATATGTTATTAATAGGGACTCTTATTCATCATAATGGGAAGGGTGCTGATGATTAATTAATATATAACAGCATATAATGTGATGTTTCTGAAGGTATGGTATGAAGAGGGGCATTTTAGTTTTCTCTCTCTCATTATATTACTAATCAAAGGATTGAGTCCATTCATCGATGACTAGGTGGTAAATGTGATTAATAATATGGGATAAAAAGAGAAGGTTCTATGAAGGATGGTAGTGAACCATGTTTGGGTTTCATAGAGTCATGGGAATATCTGAGAGAATAATTTTAAACATGAATCTAATGTCTATGATTAATAACATCAAATTTTTCAACCATGTCCTCTAGAGATAATTCTAAGGGATGAGAACATAATAGTCTTAGAGATTTAAAATTTCATAAAATATAAATTTTAATGTCTCAGATTTTCCAATTATTTTTTTTAAATATTATACGGAATTATTTTAAGACCATGTGCGATGATGGAACATCATTCCGAGGCCCATTGATCCCGGAATGGTGTTTTGAACTTTTTATAATAAGTGAGTCGGAACATGTGCACGGTTGTGGTCGTTTCCAAATGGATTCCCGTATTAAAAATCTAAGGGAACCGTTGTGTTTAGGGTGATGAATTTACCTAGGAATGCGCCTAACCACGACTGGCACGGGACGATGAAGAAATTTAATTTTTTTATGTTTTAATTAAAATAAAATAAAATAAATTCACAAGTTTATTTTATTTGTTTTATGGGAACATCTGCTGCATCGCAACAATGGGGAAGTTGTTTCCTTAATAAATGGAGCATCATAATGACTCAAAATGGAAAGTAGGACACATTAATATCGCAGCGTATTTTTGACTGTCAAATATGTTTCCTTTTTTTTGGGATAATCGAACGTCGATCATTGGTGAAAGATGGAGAGAAATGTTGGAGAAAACTCTCAGTGACAAACAATAACTGATCGATGTTGCGAATTGATGCACCAATAAGGTTGGAGGATCTCGTCAACAACAGTAGCATGGCCCATTCATCGGCGATCGATCCCTTCTTGAGGTAGGGGTATGTTATTTAATTTTATTTTCCCCTCTTTCGATTTAAATGACGAGCACATATCAACCACAAACATGTTGATCCGCAGAATTGAATGTTCTTACATGAGGGGTTTCTCATTGGGATGATTATGGGGAATTAATCCCCGTTGATTATTTTTGTGGATTTCTGCTCTGTTTTAGCCTATAAACAAGAGAGGATCAATGCCGTGAAGAACGACGATGGAGGCTCATTCCTCAAATTTGTTCTATGGGTTGTTCCTCCCCCTTTTCTTCTCATGAGTTCTTCACGTTCTTCGTGGAGTGATGAAAAATGGATTGTTGCATGTTCATTTTGAAACTCAACGATCCCAAACTGGAGACCGGACATAGGAATGACCCTACAATGGTGCAATGTCTATGATGGATGACGAATCGGCCCGGAACGGAAGATACCGTTCTTCGAGCATTCTTCACGCGGGAAGATGAAAACTTGATTTTGTGGCCAATTAGAGGATTGAAAATAATGGATATGACATCGAGACATCGGGGTTACTTGGAATCTGGAGTTTCGTGGGGATCATACAGCTGGATTGACGAGCAGGGCAGCACAGGAGGCGCGCCAGTGAATAGAGATGTTTCTAGAAATTTCCAGAATACACAGCATGTACTTCCGTAGAACTTGCAGTGTAGTACTGGTGACGGTGGCTAGGGTTTCGGGGGTCAAAGAAGAATCACACAGCGTGTGACCCTGGTCACATAGCATGTTAGACATTCCTTGATGCTCGACATGTATTTTGGGAAGTACACAGACATGGGATGGTGTACATGACCGTGTACTCCATCACACGACTAGGAGAGGCCAAGAACGCGGGTCACCCCGTGTACAGATTACATGGGTTGGTGTACACGGGTGGATGACCGTGTACGGGATCATGCACAACATACATGGAGCCAACCCTAGGCACTCGGGCATGGCGTGTACATCGTACTACATGCCATGTTCTCATTTTTCTACACGACCATCCTTACGACACAAGCCGTTATACATGGGCAGTACATAGGGTCATACAACACGGTGAATATCTTTTTTACACGCCATATACTTTTTTCAAAAAGGCATGGTCCTCTTGTTCACCGTATCTTTGAAATATTTCCATTGGTTTGGTGTCCCTTATTCTCATTCCTCTGAAGGTCATGCATCGTATCCTTTTCACCGAAGTATGATTCCATTAGCAGTACATTGTTTGATAGAGTTAGGCCTCCATCTGAGAGTCCTAGATCGAGATCCTCTATCCATTATTGACCCTAGTTAGAGTCTGGAATCGACATGACCAACATCACTGGGCGTCGATCCACTACCTAGTAGATAAATTCTGGATGAGTCGCGATATCCTCCATAGCCCTGGCAGTGATCCTCATCTGTGTATTGTGATATTTCCCACTCAGAAGTGTGTCCCCCACAACGAGAGAATCTATTTATCGTGCTCTCTCCCACATAAGAGTGAGTCTTAGATAATGAGTGTAACTACCTCTCAGAATGTTTCTCAATGAACAATACTTCCTGGATAGACGTCATCAGAGCTATAAGACTCGTGGAGTGTGTTCTTCTGGAATGAGTGGTTCATGTAATCTTCAAACTGAACCCCTAGCTGGGGGTATATGATTGTGTGACTTGTCTCTAGACTACGGTTTTGGGTTTTGAGTATATCTATTTTGTGTTATATGTTCTATAGACATATATTGTGCATAGCTGACTATACCTTTACTTTCTGTACTGCTTTGTGGTATTTAGGGTCCTCTACTGAATATTGTTATACTCACCCCTGCACGGGCTTTTCCAGCACGTGTCATGTCTTGTGTAGAAGAGTAGCCTTTTGATAGAGTCCAGGGTGGAATAGGACAAGACTGAGCTTTATGAGTTTCCTACAGGCTGAGGTGTTTCTACGGCTACGAGCGGTAGTCCCAGTACCTTTTGTGTTTACAGGTTGGACCTTGTAGTTTTGGTGGGCTTGTATTCTGGCATTGTTTACATTCAGTACTTTACCTTCCGTCGTACTCTGTTGGATGGGTTTAGTTGTATGCATGCATTTTGTTCCTTAGTGTTTTTACATTTCCACTATTGTGGGCTTAGAGATGTGTGCGTGTGGATCGGGTCTTAGGAAATGCCTCCCATGTAGTAATATGCCTACTCAGTGCTAGTCACCAGCCCCTAGCCTATTGGAGGCGGGCTTGGGGAGTCACGGAATGGGCCCCACTGGGATCGGTCATGACATAGTGGTATCAAAGGTGGTCGGTTCTACCATAGGACCAAGAGTCAATGAGGTGAGTTTTTGGAAACCGCGTTCAGTGTTTCGAGCTCGGATTTCAGGCCAGAGACTCTAGTGTTGGTGAGGTGGCTGCTGTATCCATACACCAGGACTCTGATAACCTTGTTTTTTACTTGGTACACGAAGACACTGGTTGTGGGGAAATAAAAGAATGGTACATGCATCATATAGGAATGGGTTGGGTTTTCCATATCCTTGTGTTAGCTATCCAGATATAATCATTGACCATGGTACATCATGATTCATTACAGGATTCCACTTTGATGCATACCCGCTAGGAATCAGTAGCACGATCACGAGGATGACCCCCTCATTGATGAGGCTTCGGTATAGTGACCAGTAACCCTGGAGTTTCCACCAGGTGGTGCACTTGCTATGCCAACACCATTGGAGTAGTATGTGGTACATGTGGTACCAACTAATGAGGAGATCAGGCTTAGCACACTCCATGAGTTCCAGAGACAGAGACCGTTCAGGTTCCGAGGTGAGCCCGAACCTCAGGTGGCTAAGGACTGGCATGAGGCGGTGACTAGAGTTTTTCGACTAGTAAAGACACCAGATTACTAGATGGTGATCCTAGGAGTGAGCCTTCTTTAGGGTTCAGTGGGAAAACGGTGGAGTCTTACCCCATAGACTCATGAAGAGGAGACTCTTTTGTGGACAAAATTTTACCAACTCATCAGGGAGAAGTTTTCTCTGGTTACGCTGAGATCTGTACACATCCAAGAGCATCTTTATCTCTAGTAGGGCAGTATGACAGTAGCTGACTGTTCATTATGGTTCACCAACCTCACCTGGTACTTGATGGATATGGTTAGGGATGATTACTTCATATCTCGGACCTTCGAGCAAGGTCTACAACCGGACATCTGAGCTAGTGGCATGCCTCTATTCATATCTAATTATGCTGGAGTGCTTGAGTGGGCCTTGGTGATTGAGTGATTCTTGGCGGAGCAGAGATAGCCTATGGGAGTCAGTATCAGGACGACAGGTGCGGAGACACCGGCAACAGGGAGCTGGTGACAGACATAGGGATCTAGACGTGGTAAACGTCGTAGGAGGACCCAAGACAGAGGATCGATATTCCATGGCTCTCATGTTGGATCCAGTCAGCCTAGGGAGAAGCAATGTTTTGAGTGTGACGATAGGGGACATCTCGCTTGAGATTGTCTGACCCATCGAGCTACTTACATGGAAGTGGTGGATGGCTTACTAAGGTAGAGGCAGAGACAGAAGCAGACAGACCCGCTAGGTGGGAAATGTGGAAGAGGAGTTGGGAGGGATGCAGGTGGTGGAAGATGCTTCGACATACTTCCACCAAAACCCCCAGGAGGTCCGCACCAGGCTCATGGAGCTGGGGGATAGGGGCAGGGACAGCTGCATGCGGGCGTGGCATATGACCCGGGGGATCTAGGGATGATTTAATGTATGATCTGTATCATTTCTACCTTATTCGTCGTAATTATAGACATAGGTGCCAGTAATTCCTTCATATCCACATGTCTTGTATGAAACCTCGAGATTTTGGTAGAAATGTTGACTCGAACCTTACAGTTGGAGACACCTACTGGAGGAGACTCAATGATCAAGCATCGTTTTAGATATTGTGATCTTACCCTTGGAGATTAGAGTTTTGGTTGGAACCACTTGGTGGTAGCGTCGAGGCCTTACGAAGTCATTATCGGAATGGAATGGTTATCTTCGGTCCATGCCCAGATTCACTATTTAAGGTGAATAGGGCAGTGTGACCACCATTATGGAATGAGGTTTTCCTTTTTCAGAGAAAGGGAAGCCCAGGCAGTGGAAAATGAGCTTATACATAGGAGGGTGCAACCAATCGCTCAAGAGTTGGCTAGACTTTCCCTCGGAGAAGTGGATGTTGTGACACCTATTTCCTCATTAGTGTATCAGATGGATCCTATAGAGCATCGCGAGCTGAGGGTGTAGTTGAGGGAATTGTAGAGCAAGGGTTTCGTGAGACCCAACATTTCACCATGGGAGGCCCTAGTCTTATTTGATAAGAAGGAAAATAGGAGTTTGAGGTTCTATGTAGATTATCGATTCCTGATCTAAGTGACGATGAAGAACAAATATCCACTGCCAAGGATCAATGACCTCTTTGATCAGCTAGAGGGGCACAGTGGTTCTCGATGTTTGACCTTCGATCAGGCTATCACCAGCTACATGTACAGGATGAGGATATACAGATGCCATAATAGTAAGAATTAGTACATGGTAATGTCTTTCTGGGTGACGTACACCCCTGTAGTGTTCATGGGAATGATGAACCGGATTTTCTAGTCGTACTTTGACCGGTTCATAGTGGTCTTCATCGACAACATCCTTGTGTACTCAGAATCAGATGAGGAACATACGAGACACCTGTTGATGGTTCTAGATGTTCTTTAGGATAACCATCATTATGGTAAGCTCTCAAAGTACCAGTTTTGGATTTAGGAGGTCCACATTCTAGGACATGTCATCTCAATAGATGGAGTAGTTGTAGATACAACCATGGTGGAGGCTCTGTTTGAATGAGAACCACCTCGGAGCAGGAAAGAGGTGTAGAGTATCCATGTATTGGTAGGATATTTACAGAGATTCATTCCTGACCTCTCTAGGATATCAGAACCGATGACAGCCTTGAAAAAGAAGGGTAAACCCTTCATATGGATGGAGAAAAGCCAACGGGCTTTCGAGGAGTTGAGATAGAGTTTGACAAGTGCCCTCGTCTTGAGATTTTCGGAGGAGGTTATCGAGTACATAGTTTAATGAGACACATCAGGGACTAGGATTGGCTGTGTCCGGATGTAGAGGCAGGTAGTTATTACTTGTGGTTCAATCCTCCTTAGGTGACATGAGCAGAACTATGTGACCCATGGTCGCAAGTTTGTTGTGGTAGTCTTCGCGTTGAAGATGTGGCGACACTACCTTATGGGTGAGCGATTTATCGTCTAATCTGACCACAAGAGCCTCAAGTACATCTCCATACAGAAGGATATATATCTATGTCAGATGAGTTGGCTGGTGTTCCTCCAGTATTATGATTTAGAGATCATCTATACTCTTGGGAAGGGGAACAAGGTAGCAGATTCTCTTTGTAGAAGGTCGAGCTCCCAACTGTTGAGTGAGGCTATAGAGAAGTTAGCCGCGTTGAAGTTGTCTTTCATGGATGGATAGGATACAACATTACTATAGTCGATGGTTGTCACCACTCCACTCTTACAATGGTTTAGGGAGGTGTAGCTAAGAGATGCCGACTGTGTGGCCTTACATTATCAGTTATCCACAGGAAATGTTCCTAATAGATATTTTCAAGGTGGGGAGTATGTACTGCTTTTCAGGGGATGCACTGTTGTATCAGTGGCATTACAGGAGGAGGTATGAAGGTACTTTCATACATCCCCTTTAGCAGTACATCCTGGAGTGATAAATATGTACAAGGACCTCTGAGGAATGTTCTGGTGGTCAGGCATGAAGAAGGCAATATCAGAGTTCGTTTCTCGATGCCTTACATGCCGCAGGTGAAGGCCGAGCACCAGGTTCTAGCAGGAATAGCTCAACCCCTGGATGTTCCAGAGTTGAAGTGGGATGAAATATCGATGGAATTCATGACAAGATTACCACAAATGTCCAAGGGGGATGATTCCATCTGGGTGATTGTTGAATGACTCACAAATTCGGCCAACTTTCTAGCTACTAGGGAGCAGAGTTCTATTGAGAGCCTGGGATGCCTCTACGTGAAGGAGATATTTCGGCTTCATGGAATCCCCTCATCAATACTCGCAGACCAAGATGCTCATTTCACATCCCGATTGTTTAAGGGATTGTAGGAGGCTTTTGGGAATCAGCTACGCTTGAGCACCGCTTTTCATCCCCAGAAATATGTTCAGATGGAGAGGATCATTTAGGTTTTGGAGGATAGGTTGTGAGCCGTGTCTTGGACTTTACTCACTGGTCAGAGGACCACCTACCACTAGTGGAGATTTTATTCAACAATAGATACCACTCCACCATTGTTATGGCACCATTCGATGCCTTGTATGACAGACCCTACCAGTCACCGCTATGCTGGACCGACCCCAGAGAGTCAGTACTCTTGGGACAAGAGTTGGTGCGAGCTACAACCGAGAAGTTACAGGTCATCCAGGAGCGGAAGAAGACTGCACAGAGACGACAGAAGTCTTATACTGACAGACAACGAAGAGCTCTAGAGTTCGATGAGGGAGACCACATCTTTCTTTGGGTCTCACCGCGATGATGGTTATAGAGATTTGGACAAGGCTACAAACTATATCTGAGGTTCATCTGACCTTTCTAGATACTATGAAGAGTTGGATAGGTGGCGTATTTCCTAGATCTACAATCACAATTGTATCGGGTACATGATGTCTTTCACATGTCACATCTGAGGAGGTACATGAAATACCCATCGCACGTCATCGACTGGGGCGACATAGACATCGAGGATGGAGTGACCTTCGCTGAGTACCCGGTAGAGATATAGGATAGGCAGGAGAGTATCCTTCATGGGCGATCGATTACCTTATTATGCATGTAGTGAATGCATGAGAATCTTCAGGAGAGAACGTGGGAGCGGGAGGCCCAAATCCATGCCCAGTACCCACATCTTTTTTTGAGTTGTCATTGTTTTGGATTTTCGGGGACGTAAATCCACAATGTGAGGAGAATGTAATGTCTCTAATTTTATGTGTAATATTTTTAAATATTATAGTGAATTATTTCGAGACGAGGCGCAAAGACAGCACATCATTTTGAGTCCTAGTGAGCCTGGAAAGGTTGATTGAACTTTTTTACGATATGTGAGTCGACACATGTGCGCGGATGTGGCGGTTTCCAAACGAATGCCATTATTAAAATTATGAGGGCATCGTTGCGTCTAGGGAGATGACTTTACCTACGAACGAGCCTAACCTTGACCAGCGCAGTTCAAGGTAGAAAGTTAATTTTTGGATGTTTTATGTAAAATAAAATAAAATAATTTTTCATGTTTATTTTATTTCTTTTAATGGAACATTCGATGCAGTGCTGTAACGGGGTAGTTGTTTCCATAATAAATGGCGTGTCAAAATGACTCAAGAATAGAGTATATGACTCATTAATACCATAGTTTATTTTTTAATGTAAAATGTGATTCATTTTTTGGGATAATCGAACGTCGTTTTTTGGAGAAAGATTGAGAGAAACGCTGGAGAAAACTCTTAGCGATGAACGACGAAAGATCAGAGCTATGAATCGCTAAGCCCATAAGGTTGGAGGATCTCAAAGATGACGGTAGAAAGAACCCTTCATTGGTGATCGATCCCTTATTTAGGTAGGGGTTTTTTATTTAATTTTCTTTTCCCCACATTTGATTTAAATGACGAATGCAGATCAACCACAAACACGTTGATCTGCAGATTCGTACTTTCTTGCAAGAGGAGTTTTTCATTGGGATGATTATGGGGAATTAATCCACATTGACTATTTTTTTTATTTCTGCTCCATTTAAGACTATTAATGGGAGCCGAAAAACGCTGTGATCAAAGACGGCGAAGTTTTGTTCCTCAAATTTGTTCTATGGGGTTTTCCTTCCCCTTTTCTTCTCGTGCGTTCTTGACGTTCTCCACAGGGCAATGAAAAACTGATTATTTCACGTCCTTTTTTGCGACGCAATGATCCCAAACTGGAGACCCGACATCACAATGACACTACGGAGGTGCGATGACCATGAAAGACAACGAATTGGCCCGAAACGGATGATATCGTTATTCATGTGTTCTTTACGCAGGAAGATCAAAACTTGTTTTCAGAGCCGATAGGAGAAACGAAAACAATGGAGACGACTTCGGGACATCGGGGTGACTTGTAATCTGGAGTTTCTTGGCAATCAGATAGCCAGATCGATGAGAGGGGTAGCACATGAGGCGCGCCCACAAAGAGCGTCGATTGTGGAAATATTCAGATTACATGGCATGTACTTCTGAAGAACATGTCGTGTAGTGCTGGCGGCATCGGTTAGGGTTTTGGGGGTCAGAGAGGAATTACACGGCGTGTCACCCTGGACACAAAGCCTGTTAGAATTTCTACAAAGCTCGGTATGTATTTTGGGATGTACATAGACACGGGATGATGAACATGACTGTGTACTCCATCAAACGGCCAGGCGAGGCCAGTAACGCGGGTCACCCCGTGTACCGATTACACAGGTTGGAGTATACGGGTTGATGACCATGTACGGGTTCATGGCCAGCGTATGCGGAGCCAGCGCGAGTCACTTGGACACAACCTTTACATCGTACTACAGACTGGGTACTATGTTTTCTACATGACCAGCCTTACGACACGAGCCGTTGTACACGGGCAGTACCCAGGGTCAGACAACACAGCGTATAACTTTTCTACACAATGTGTACTTTTTATAAAATCGCATGGTCCTATTGTTCATCATATCTTGGACATCGTTCGTTTGGGTTACTTACCCTTCTTCTCATTCCCCTAAAGGTTAGGCATCATTTCCTTTTCACAGTATTATGATCCCTGCAGTAGGAAATTCATTGATTGAGTTAGGAATCTATTCGAGAGATCAGGATCGAGATCCACTATCCATTCTTGACCCTAGGTAGAGTCTGGCATCGACATGACCAACTTCACCTAGCATCGATCCTCTACCTAGCATGTTAATTCATGATGAGTCGTAGTATCTGTCATGGACCTGGAAGGGATCCTCATATGTGTATCGTGATCTTTCCCACTCAACAGTGTGTCTCCCATAATGAGTTAACTTATCTACTGTGATCACTCCCACTCAGGATTGTATCTCCCGTAATGAGTGTAACTACCTCTCATAACATTTCCCAATGAATAGTACTTCTCGGATAGACGTCATCAATGCTACAAGACTAATGGAGTGTGTTCTCCCAGAACGAGTTCTTTGTGGAATCTTCGAACTAAACCTCTAGCTGGGGGTATGAGGTTGTGTGACTTGTATCTATACTACGGGTCTAGGTTTTGAGTATATCTGGTCTGTGATATATGTTCTATTGACATATACTGTTTATAGTTCACTAAAACATTACTTTGTGTACTGCTTTGTGGTTTCTGAGGTCCTATACTGAGCATTGTTATACTCACCCCTGAATGATATTTTCCTGCATGTGTCGTGTCTTGTGCAGACGAGCAACCTTTTGATAGATTCCAGGGCAGACCCGAACAAGGCCAATATTTTTGAGTTCCCAACTGGATGAGGCATTCTTATGGCTACGAGTGAAAATCAAAGTACCTTTTGTGTTTAAAGGTTGGACTTTGCAGTATTCAGACTTTTTTTAGTGGGCTTGTATTCGGGCCCAGTTTACTTTCAGTACATTACCTTCTATCGTACTCTATTGGTTGGGTTTAGCTGTATTCATGCATTTTGTTCCTTAGTGTTTTTACATTTCTGCTTTTATGGGTTTGGAGATGTATGTGTGTGTACAAGTTCTTAGGCAATGCCTCCCATGTAGTAATATACCAACTCGGTGCTAGTTACCATCCCCTTGCCTATTGGAGGCAGGCTTTGGGTGTCACGATGCGGGCCCCACTGGGATAGGTCGTGACATAAATGTATATTTTTCATATTTTTTTATCATATCCGGGATGTATTTTAAATAACTTTTGAGTTTTCTTCATCGTTTTTTGGAGTTTGGGGTCCATAGTTCAGAGGTGTTTTGATGGTTAGAAATGAAATTTATAATTTTGAGGATAACTATGATAATTTTGTCTATATGGTTCTATCAATTTGGAATTTTATAAGAGGATTTATTATTGAGGAGTATGTTCTTGCATATTGTATTTATAAAGGTTTTTTAGTGTTATCTATTCGGTGTTGAAGTGAACTACTACTAGTAATGATTATCACATTGACATATTTCAAGGAGTAATATCTTGGTGTTTCACCTATGAGAAAAAATGAATGGTGAAATAACATTGGAAGTTATTTTTAATAGAAATGGATATGTTTAGAAATCATTGATTACTTTAATATTATATTGACATATTAGAGAATTCCATGTCTTGGATATGGCTGTAGAATGGGTAAAATGTCTTCATTTTTTTTTTGCAACACCACTGTTGAATCCATAGTAGAAGTTCATTAATTGTTTTAATGATACATATATCATGAACCGGCCTACGTAAATAGGTAAACTAATAACTGATCCAACCATAACATCACCTAAAGGGTGTTCTCTATCCACATAGGTTGGAGACTAGCAACAAGCTTCATTCAACATAAAACAAGAAATAAATTTTCAACAAAAAATAGTGGAAGTAAATAAGATAAGACAATATTCATAATAAAATGATGATCCACTTGGTGTAAAGTAAAAAAATACAATAAGGTATAAATATACCAAATTACTAAAACATAATTAATAATATTGTAAAATATCTAGAAGGTCCCTGAGGACACAACTCACAAATTCCAAAGATCAACATCTGGATCCACCTCTTAGAGATCCCTTCCCTTTTCATGAACCTAAAATAAGAAAGTCAACAAACACCCAAAGGAAAAAGTAGAGTGAGAGCCTAAGCCTAGTATAATACAACCAAAGATTCCATAACAGATTAAAAATATATATTATTTAAATAAATTATTTTAATTTTCAAAATAATATGCTTTGTAGATTCAAAATAATATTTAAACAAAACCTGAAATACATTTTGAAAATGATGGGAAAATAATTTTAAAAGTACAACATTTACATTACAATAGATTGAATATTTCTAAAACATTGGCTTAAATAAAACCATTATAAGGAATATTTTATATAAATATAGAAATGGTATGTAAATCATTTTTACAACATTGTCAGAAATTTATATCTCATATATAATTAAAAAACCAATAAACATGATCATCCACCAAGTAGGTAAAATAGTATTATCCAGCTATAAGATAATGCACTCTTTAACTGATCATACTAAAATGATTATACTCATGTCCCCTGACCACTAGCCAGAGGTGAATCAGAACCCTCCAATTAAGGATGTGTCCTAGTGAAGGTATTGTTTAGAACATTGTAATAGCATATAGTTTTTCTAAATAACTCACCAACTACCTAAGGCTTTCATGAGCTCTTACATGATGTGAAGCTTATTTTAAGACTGCATAAATTTAAATAAATACCATTATTCCATTTCGAAAATACCAATTTTTTACATCTAAAATGAATACTAGTTTCAATAAAAATCATTCATTTTCCAAATTATAAAACATTTGGGTTTCTATCAAATGAATTTAAGATATTTTCACACGGTTGATATCCATTCAAACCTAATTTCATATTTTTCACAATTCATTTCAACTATTAAATACAATAATTTAATTGAAAACATTTACATCAAGTAGAAAAATTATATTCAATAATTTAAATATTCCAATTGCTATAAAATACAACCAAAATTAAAATGAATTTGGGGTTTTACAAATTATAATTCCAAAACCATTTTAAATCTCCAAATTTAATAAAATTGGGTTTTATAAAATCAATTGAATGTATGATTGAGAAATTGAATATAAATCAGTAATTGAAATAAATTAATAAATACTAGGTAAATCATTTTATCAAATGTGGATGGAACTAACTACCTCAAGGTCATAAATGTTACTCCAAATGATAAACCACCCTATGTGGTTCAATACATCTCCTAGGGCCTTATTTTTATAAGCATTGATATACCAATTGTTGACATTTTTCATGGGTTTATAGAATAAAAATAATTATTTGATTTCAGAAGGAAATAAAATACCACATGTGATAACATTTTCTCCCTCAGAGATAATATATAGATTATCGATTTTTTCAATGCAGGTGTTCGAAATTATCCTCCACTAGTTCATTTTTTTACACATTGTTAATTTTCTATTCAATAAAATTATCCTTAACTTTAAATGTAATTATAAAATATATATATACATATAACTATATATATATATCTTATGAAATTTAAAATAAATTACAATAGATAATTTTTATAAATTATACAATGTATATTTATATCTAAATATATATTACTAACTCATTATGTTTTGATTATATAAATAATTATCATTTGAAAATTTTAAACAATTTACCTTTCAATAATTTAATGAAATCATATTTTTTTAAATCATCATATATATTGTATAGAAATTTCACCTAATTGTTCATTTCATTATAATTCATTTTGATTATCCATTCTTTTAGGAAGAATATATTCTCCAAATAAATTATCAATGTAATTATCATGGGATAATTATTTATAATTATGCATGATAATTATCTCAGATAATTATTCTCATATCTCTCAACAATTTCATGATACTAAATTTCTATAATAATTATAGGATATTTCACATAAATATTCATTGATAATTTTAGTTTAATCATATTTTTATTCAACCTAATTTTTTATAATTATTAATCAATAATTTTATTAATTACCCTTCTAATAATATTTTTATGAATTATCTTTGATAAATCTATTTTTTACACTTTATTTGAAATTCTACAATTTCTTCATTTATATTATGATTGAAGTATAATATATAAAATAAAGTAAAATAAATAAAAACTCACTATCTATATTCAAGCATGCACCGCGCATATGTAAAAGATGGAAAAGGAAACTATGATCGATCATAGGACCTCTAGAGTGTCGAACGATTGTGAATAAGGGAATATTGAGATCATCAGGATCCAACGAGATTAACCATCAGGGAAAACCATGACCATCCTTGATTTTAGAAACAAAAAATTCAGAACAGTCATAACCATTTTAAAACACCAATTTCCAATCATTAATAAACATGAAAATCAATACTAATTCCTTTATTTTCACATATTATGATGTAAATAATTTAATTGCGGTCAAAATGATGATAAACCAAAAGTTTAAAAATCCTCATGCATTACAAATGGAGTTTCTAGCATCAAATGGTTGATGTACCATAAAAATAATATGTTTTATAATAAATGTAATAAATAATTTATTAAATAAAAAAATATGAAATGAAGACCGACCAAATGACCATTGCTCAGGGTTGTTATATCCAATCTAGTGTAAACACCCTATTTCAGACACAACGGTTGTCTCAGATTTCTAAAACTTGAACTGTTTGGGATATATTAATGAATTGTTAATTAAAATTACGAATAATTAATTAATTAAAATAAATATGTTTCTTTTTATTAGCGAGGTGTTCAAACGTCCAATGCCTATAAATGTAATACCCCATCTATTGTAAAAATCATGGTTCTGAGCAAAAAATGGCCTTTGATTTCCCATATAACGCACCATTGGGGAGATATTTCATTATTTTAAATAAAATAATATATTAAATATTATTTTATAACATTATCTCATGAGAGAGGCATCCAAATGTCCAACGCCTTTGAATTGTATGCCCCTAAAAGGGAGAACACAATATTTTAGACATATATGTGGTATTATATTTCTCATATGCACACCATTATAGAGTTATTCAATTTTCATTAATAAATATTTTGTGCTTAATAAATAATATATTTTATATTATTCTATCTTCACCGAGACATTGTGGGCCTCAAAATCTTATAAAATTATAGTATCTAACTCCAAAAAGTCAGTTTAATAATCCAATATGTTAATTGGAATTTAAGGGCATTAATAAAATTATCCAATATTCGCAGGTAAATGAAATTTTCCAACGTAAGATATTAATATTTATACCAAGAGGGTTTAGGAATACGTGAAATAGTAATGAGATGTTACAACCTCCCCACAGTAGGAACTTTCTATCCTTATAAAGCCTACAAATAACTTTCTACATCAAATATATGAGGCCCCTATGACCACATCAGTGCCTCATTATCCAACATCATTTGAGAATCCAAAACATGCTTACATATCACATGGATTAAAGGTATCATCCTCCCATAAAGTACCTCAGTCTAAAAATTAATAACCCTAACTACTCATTCAGTCACATATAAATCATGTTCAATCTCAAGATCACTCCAGCTAAAAATGTGAGATGGATTAGAAATATATTTTTCTAGATGCAATACATTGAACATGTTATGTATCGACGATAGTTATGGTTGTAGTGATAAACAATAAGAAAATTTCCCACCTGATCATCAATCGTGAAAGTTCCAAAACATAAGGAGCATGATTCCTTTTCCTCCAAATCCATTGATGACCCAATTTTGTTGAATCCTTCATGAATAACTGGTCACAAACTGAAAATTCCAATGGTCTATGAAGACAATCAACAGAAGACTGGTACTAGTTCTATACTATCAAAATTCTATGATTAATCAACAAAGTCAAAGTGGTCATATCTTGGACTAAACTTAGTCCAACCAAGGAATATCCATCAATCTCTTACCAACATAATGGAGATTTACAAGGATAACCATACATGCCCCAAAAAGATCCATTTTGATTACGAACTAGTAACTATTGATATAAGAAATCTCAACCAACCCCAGTTGAGCATCCCAATCCCCACTATATAGAGAACACCAGCTTGAAGAATATCCCCAATATGATCATGCAACTGGGACATTAAATTATTCAAATCATTTTGTTTCCTACGGTAGGAAATAATTGAAACTAGTTGAGTGTCAGGAATCATGTCAATGGAAAAATCAACCTCCCTTACCAAAAGTAAATAGTAAATTTCAAAAATAAATATGAGGGAACTTGTTGAAACATAGAAGGATATCACCACTCATTATACATCACTCTAGATAAAATGGAAAGCATTGATATCACTTTCCCCAAAAATATATAATAAGGTCCAACACTGCTCCAACTTGTGCCCTATTCTCCTTGAAATATAAGAGGCAGACCACTGGGTGTTGCAATGTAGATTTTTTGAAGTTAACAATCAATTATATATTTATTAGCATTGATAAAATCGATAATGAATATAAAATAAATATATATTCTTTTGAGAACCATAAAACATCAGAAAATATGGACATATATTAGAGAGAGTGTAGAAGATATATTACAAAGACCCTTCTCCCCCTTCTTACCACGGGGTGTAATAATAGCCATTGCATAAGATAAAATATTCATTGGATTATTTAGATGATTAATGATATGGGTTAAAATAAATGAGTTGGATGCATCAGTGTCATATAGTACATACACTAAATACAAAGCTTTAGAAATTGTACCACTCATCGTCAGTAGACATGTATAAGCTTCCTAAAGAGACTCTTCTATAGCATGAAGAAGCTTTGTTTTGGATTCTTATGTATAGAACCATTTTTTACATGAATTTTTTGACTGACCCACAATTTTTTTAGGTGAGGGGGATCACATGTAACAACACGGAATGGAAATGTTATTGAAGAACTTGTACAAGTTCCCTGAACTTCCACAAGAGAATCATATCATTGGTTCCACAGTGCATACCATCATGGAATGCCATGGATGACCACATTGGTATCATATCATGGAATTTCTAACATTTTCATATGGTGGTCTAAAATGACCATGCTTTCATGATCCACTACGAGGGCTGTAACATTTCCTCTTTAGTTTAAATGACCTCATTATTCCACAAGGAGAAAAATGAAATATCGTTAACTCAGAATTTCCATCCAGTTCCATATCAACCATTATCTCCCTATACAGTAAATCATCATAAGTGGGATGCTTTAGTATAATAACATTTTAATGGATATCTAATCGAAATCCCAACTTGATCCTTCAATCCTTAATTGTATCATTTTAAGCAATCTCAGGTAAAAACAACACCAACTTATCAAATAAATTTCATTACTCAGAAATGGTTCATTCGCCCTGATAATGCATGAAAAACTCCACTGCCGTATACAATACCATTAAATCTATATATAAAATGTCATTGAAAAGGACTTTGAAGTCATTCCACTATAATCCCTCTTTATTCCTCTTCGTTACCATCATGTCCAACCATTTCCTACTTGGTCCCTCTAGTGTGAAGGATGGACACATCAAATTCAACTTTTCAAGTGTCTCCAATAACTCAAATAGACAATCTATAATACCCATAAATTCCCCATCATGTTGAGGACGAGTGGAGCACAATCATCTACATTATATTCAGATCTATAATAGGATTCCCTTGCGGTGTTTTGTTAGCAGCATCCTCTTGGATAAAATTTTCACATCTTATTGTAGGCATTATGCTATAAAACATCAGTATATAACATTGAATACATATTGTAGTAATCAAATAGACGAATGATGAAAATTAATACAAAAAGAAAGAACAAAAACGAAATATATTCCACATTACCCAAATCAAAATAGGGAAAATAATAGAACTATTCCATAATATGTATTTCCCTAACCACCCTAGGATTCTTAAGGTTCATTTCATTGATATATGTCTATGAAATCAATCACATCTTCCTCTTATGTCCAAAAGGATTTCACATATTCATACTAATATCATGACAAAGCTCTACCTATACCTATGATTCCATTTTATCCTGAACCAGCATGGGTACCGTGGGAACCCAATGAACAATCTAGACCTGAAATGCCCTAAATGGAATTCTTGATCCCTGTAAGTTTGCGAAATGCACCTGAAATCATACAACATTAGAGAGGGAATAAATTTTTTACAAAACATAGAAGAAGTAAAATAGATAAGGCAGTATGCATATCAAAAGGAATCCCCATCAAGATTAAATTACCAGAATGCAACAAGGAATAAGAATACCAAAGTACTACAACCCGTGTACTAAAATGGTAATACATCCACAAGGTCCCTTTGGACACAATTCACCAAGTCCATAGCTTAACGTCTGGATCCACCTCCAAGAGATAACTTCCCTTTTATCGAACCTGGATGAAGATGGTTTTAAAAAAACCAAATGAAAAAATAGTTTGTGTGACTAATCCCAATAGGATACCACCAAATATTCCATAACATATTCCAAATAAAGATTATCCAATGAAAAATCATTCATTTTTCAATATAAATTGGTTTAGAAATCCAAAATAATATTTAACCAAAATATTATAAACATTTTTAAAATAATGGGAAAATACTTTTAAAATCATTGGCTTTCAATATAATGAAATATTTATAAAATATTGTATTAAATAAAACATTTACATAAAATAGTTTATGTAAATTTATAAAAGGCATGTAATGTAGTTTTACAACATTATCATACATTTATATATCATATATAAATAAACTAGTGGGAAACAGGATCATCTTCCAAGTAGGTACAATAGTATTATCCATCTATTAGATTTTTTACTCTCTAAGGGATAAATTAAAAATGAGTATACTCAGGTTCCCTTGACACGGGACAGAGGTGAATCATCACCCTAAAATCATGGATGTGACCCTCCATATGTATGTTTTAGAACATTTTAATAGCGTAGATTGTATCAAAATATCTCTCCAACTACCTAAGTCTTGATTGATCTCGAACATTATTGTAGAACTATTTTAAGACTTCTTAAAATACAATAAATCTCATCCTTCCATTTCAAATATTCATATTTCTTTTCATTTAAAAAATTATATTTTATAGAAAACATGTCATTTCTATAATACAAAACCACTAGAATTCCATCAAATAATTTTTATGCCATTTTCACAAATTTTAAATCCATTCAAAACCTGTTATGTATATTTTCTAATTCATATCCATAATTAAATTCAACAATTTAATTGAAAATATTCCTATCAAATCCAAATTTTAAATTCAAAAATTTAAACTAACCAATTTCAATTAAACACACCTCAATTAAATGAAATTTGGGGTTATCCGAATTCTCATTCTAAAACCATTTCAAATCAACCCAATTCATAATAATTGGGTTTTATAATATCATGTGAATGTATGTTTGTGCAATTTTATTTAAATTAGAAATTGGAATAAATCAATAAATAATAGTTCAGTCCATTTGGCTAATCAGGATATAACCACCTACCTCAAGGTCATAAACCCTAGCGACAAAGATAAACCTCCGAGTGTGGTTTAATACACCTCCTAAAAGCCTTATTATAAAAACAGTCAACACCCAAATGGTTGACGTTCGACAAGGGTTCTTAGAACCAAAACATCTATTTTATTTCACAAAAAAAATTACCAAAAGTGATATCTTGTTGTATCTCTTGGATAATATCTCGATTATCGTTTATTTATCAAATCATGTGTTTGAAATTATCATTCAATAATTTATGTAATTAAACATTGAAAACTTTATATTCAATAAAATTATCTACAAATTCCAATGTAATAATAAAAAATATACATATATATCTATATGTATATATGTCTCTTTTTATAATCAAATTAATAACATTATATATTTTTAAAAAATTATCTCATGTTTTCTTATCGATATATATATATACCTTATGATAATTCATTATCTTTTGATGATCAAAATAATTATCATTTGATAATTTTAAACAACTAAGCATTTAATAGTTTGATGAAATTGTCATATGTTAAATCATCCTAGTTAGTGTTTGACAATTTCACCAAATTGTTAATTTCTTGATAATAATTTTGGATTATCCTTTATTTCAACAAGATTATATTACTAAATAAATTTATTGAGGTAATTATCATCGAACATTTATTTATAATTATTCCCAATAATTACATAGGCAATAATACACATATCTCTCAATAATTTTGCAGAACCAAATTTTAATAATACTTATTGTATATTTCATATAATTATTTATTAATAATATGAGTTTCATCATATTATTATTCAACATATTTTTTTATTATTATCATTGAATAATTTGACTAATTATCTTTTTAATAATTTTTTTATGAATTATCCTTGATAAATCATCCTTTTACCATTTATTCTAAATTACACCATTTTTTCAATTATTTATTTATCGAAGAATAAAAAAAATAAATAAATTAAATTAAAAAGAGAACCCCCTTTTATATTTTTGAGTGTGTTTCTAAAATGTAAAATACACAATGATATCTTTGATCAATCATATGAATGCCATATTATCGAACGATTATGTATAAGGGTGTCTTGAGATCAACTAGATCCAACAAGATCAACCAACAAGGAAACTAAGACCATTAGTGATTTTAGAACCCAAAATGCAGCACACTCATACACATTTTAGAACACAAATTTTCTACCATTAATCAACCCGAAAAATAATACACATGCATTGATTTTCTATTATTATGATGTTTCCTAATTAATCATTATCAAGATGATGATAAAACATAGGTTTCGAAAATCCTTGGGGATTACAAAGGTAGTTTCCATTATTTCAAGAAATATAGACTGTAAAACACGTTTCTTTTATATTTAATTTAATAATTAAATTATTAAATAACATAATTTAAAAACCAGGCATACCAAACAACCATATCTCTTGTAATTTATACACAGTCTAGGGTAAACACCCCATTTCTAACACAATAGTTGTCTCAGAATTCTAAAATGGGACGGTGTGAATGGTTTTAATGAATTAATAATAAAAAATTAAAATAATTTATTAATTAAAATAAAAATTGGTAATTTTTTGAAGTAGGTTTTCAATCATCCAATTCCAAAAAAAAATTATTTACTATCATGGTTAAAAACCAAATTCTATACCTATTGGTGGTCTTATATTTCCCATATGAAACACTTTTTAGTATATATTTAATTATTTTTAATAAAATAATATTCTAAATATTATCTAAGAATTTTAGGTCATGATTGAGGCATCCAAATGTCCAGCACATTTGAATGGTAAACCCCTACTAGAGTAAACACCGTATTTTGGACATAACAGTTGCCTCAGATTTTTCTTATGATGCACTATTATAGGGTTTTTAAATTACTTTGGAAAAAAATTTCACATAACATATTGTATTTAATATATTTATTTAGATTCACCTGGACATTTTAGGCCTTCGAATATCAAAATACTTTAGGGTCGAACAACTAGAATATTTAATAAAAGATTCTATAATGTAAGCTAACATTTATATTATTTAACACATTTATCAAAATTACATTGGAAAATCCATTTTTTCATTTGAGATATTAATAATTTCACACAGTAGGTTTCAAGAATAACTGAAATAGTAACAGGATGTTACAAAACAATCATTAAGTTGAAATTCCATGAAACAAATATTGTTCATTGAATGAATTTAGAACAGTCATATTTGGCATCCACCGCAATGCATTAAATTATTTCAGGTATCCCCTATAAAAATTTCTTATAAAACATGGTTTAGATTTCCAAAAATCATCTCAAATCGTAGATGATTCCTATGCTTCTAACCCCCCTCTATTAGTGCCTTAAAAATTATAAAACTATTTAATTCAGAATAAGATCCTTGATCTATTGAGTATCACCCTCTTTCTCTTGAACGAATCTTGAACCATTGGTGAAGATGTTTTCCATGGGGCAAGACTAATTAAATTATAGTTTATATAATTTATTTATTATTAGATATTTATTATAGATTCATCATGTTGTGAATTGGGAATTTTACTGGGGATAATTGTTGTGAGAAAATAGAAAGGGGAAAATTCATAGCATTAGGAACTGACTCTATTGTAGTTATAATTTCATTCCATTTAGGTAATTTTTAAAACCTTTTGTGGTGTGATAAGCATCTGGGTTCATGTGTAGTGTTTAAGACCGTTTATTTATATAATTCACAAGTGGGTGTGTTCATCTGTCTATAGAAAACCTTTCAGGATATCATTTTGATGGGGGTATGGGTGTGTTTCCTATGATACAATGCATGATGTCACATGGATGTTTCTTATTATTTTATGGCTTATGTATGGATGGACGTATGTATTATTTATGATTTATTTCATGGAATTAGGTTGGTTTACATTAACGGGTTAAGCCCTTTGATTTGGATTTCCGTTATTGTGGTTTGATGGTTATGATTTCACCATTAATGATGAATGTTGATAATGGGACTTCTCCTAGAGACAAATATTTTTTATATGTGTGTGGATGACGTATACCTCAAAGAAATATATTGGGTGGATATTCGTTGATGTTATATGCCTTCGATCTGTGAATTTGGATAACATGTGGACTTCCTGACATTCAATTAAAGGATATTTTAAAATTTTAATTTAATGATATAATTTAGAAACATAGTATTTAGTTAATTCATTTGAACCAATATATGGATCACATGTCATGATTTATTCTTGTATTAATTATTTCTGACTTCTCTTCCAAAATGTAGATTAAATAGGTAGAGTTGAGGTTCATGTAATCATGGTTAGTGAAAAATAACATAGATACTGATGATTTATTAACTCATTATCCTTTTCTACATGGAATACACTTTTATTTTTATTCACACCAATAATTAATAATAATTAATGGTGTTCTAATGGGTTTGTACACACACCATACATGGGAACCAAGGTATATGTATAGACTTTATGGTAAGGGATACCATTAAGGGAAAGGTCCCTATATCAAGCATCTGAGTATGATGGAATTCAATTATGTTGGTGATGTAGGGAAGGAATCTATATTTTTTGTATAGTTATTATATTTTTTTACTTTTATATGTGTTTTGATAAACCATACTTGGGGAACGTTTGGATTAACTTTTATGACTCCTTTTATTACACATTCAAACATAATATATTTTTTCCATTTTAAAATTTATTATTCAGTTTTCATATTTTTATTCACAATTTATATGATGTAAATATATTTTTACATATGGTATAGTTTCCATGTGTTACCTTTTATTCCTTCACCACTTTTCATCAGCCACATGCGTATGGGGATACATACATGTGGTAATATCATAATTCGGCCCAAATGAAATGATTTTTTTCATAGTGTTAAAATAATTAAGCATTCATGGATAATGGTTGTAAATATATTTTAATATATTACACACTCTATATAATTTAAATGTATTTTGGTTAGTGTATTTGGTTCATCAATATTTCGGTGTGGTATTCTTCCTGGTTATCACCCATTGAAATTGTACCAACATATTATATTTATATCATATAGTTTATCAAGTTTATACATAGTGAGGAATGAAATATACTGTTATATAACTATTGGAACAATAACCTCAAAATGAATTATTTTAGTTTGTATAGTATAATAAACCATAATTTCCCCCAAGACAGAAAAGGGGGAATCACCAATATAAACATAAATTAATGAGAAAAAAATATTCATAACCAAAATATAATGATTTTTCTCTTCAATGTTTGACTATAGAATATCAAAATAAAATGAATCATTTATATAGTGAGATTTAAAGTTAAATTATGAATTAAATATGACATAAGTGATTTTTATACATATTATCTGATATGTTATATTGATATTTTATATCGTTATTTTTTGGAGGTTTTTATTATATGTCTCAAGTATATATAAAATTATTTATAATGAAATGATTATATAGAAAAAATAATACATCCTAAAGCACTATTGAATGAAATATAAAAATATAAATAACATTAATCAATCATAGATAACCCCTTTAGTTTCTTTCATGATCATGTATGTTCCCTTTTAATTCTCCCCAAAATTCATACAATGTTGATAAGAAAAGCCCATTGAAATTTTTGGAAAACTATCTTAGTCTTTTTTCATAACCATCAATGTAAATAAAAAATTTTAAATAATGATTTATAAATTAGTTATTTATTTAGGTTTTATTAATGATTACTTTTTCTTATTAAATCTATATCAGAAAAACATGGCTACAAATTTGAATCTTCTCAAATATTTCTTACGATATTTTTCATTCAACAAATTATTTTTATTTAGGAGTGTAACATGGATAATTGTAATATTGAATCATTTTGTATGAAAAGTTATCCATGATTCATTTTCATTTATGTGTGGAATGATGGAATTTATTTCTAAAGTAAACATATTAAAAACACCAGGTTTATTATGAATATGAAGTGCTGTCAAAACAAAAATATTTTTATCTCCTCGTGGTTTTTTTGAAACTCTAACCAACACATTTCAATAATAATAACCACATTATCCCAGTGAAATATCTCCATGATAAACTTTTTATTTTTTTGAAAATTTGTATCGGTTTTGTCCCAAGGAAACCAAATAGGCTTATAGAATCCGCATGCACCAAAATGATCATTTTTCTTGATTTCTTAAAATGTTATTTTCTATCAAAAACCGATTATGTTATTTATAAACATAGAAAATTGATCTTTATATATAGAAAATATTATTATATTATGTAATATTTATCTCTAAAAATATATTAACATTATATATTTATATTAGAAATAAATAAAACATTAATTTATATGATAAGATCATTAAAGAACATTTAATTACAGAAGTCATAAAACAATTCCAAATGTGGGATTAATCAAAATTATACACCATTTGATAGAATCATATTTTTTTATTTCTCCAAATATAAGGTTAAATATTATTACTATTCTTATAAATTCAATATCAATGAAGTCCTATCTCCCCGTTTTTCTCGTAAGATCATTATATTTTTAAAATATTTATAGGATCTTCAATACAGAAAATTTATTTGTTATAATCCTTGCTAAATATATTTTAAATCAAAATAAATCATAAGCCAATAAACTTATATAAAACTAGTTGCAATATCCACCCCTTTAAAATATTCCCCACCTATATAATCTCAAACTACAAATAGGAACCCCCATTTATAAACAATAATTATATTATCATATATTTGTAAAAAGTTGAATATAAATTAATGATGAAAAAAATGATGTCAAGATAATTTAACGAGAGATTACTCTTCAAAAACACTCTAAAATGTTTCAAGAATTTTGTATTCATTTTATTTTTCATGATATCTATTTCATACTACTTTATTGAAACATGATTCACATTTCAATTACCACACCACACTATTTTGTTGAACATTTTAATTGATATCAATATTTTTATACCTGAAATGTTACAAACAATTTCATAAAAACTAATTTTACATGGCTTACCATTCCCATTCATCAAGGGGTATGTGAAATCTTCCATCATAAAATCAAAAAGGCACATAAACTATATTTTTTGAGTTATATAAATTTCTGTTAAAAAATACTCAAAATTTCATATTATTAGTGTGAAACATTTTTTGTCATGGATTGATAGGAACGACATATTATTTGGATATTTAATTTTCCCACTAAATGTATACTTTCAACAATAAATGTACCATGTCCCATCAACATTAGAAAACATATAAATATATAATGATTATTTAATAAAATAGATTAATATATAATCAATATTTCTTTTGATATATTATAAAAGGAATTTAAATTATATATGATGCGATGCATTATGATTTTTTCGACATCATCCATAAAGTGAAATGGATATTTAAATGCATTGTATTTATATAATCTTTTAATTTATAGTTATTATTAGACTTTATATATACATTTTAATTTCTCTACAGTAATTATTATCCATTACTAATTTAGTACCAGGTAAAATTTGAGTTGAAGCATCCCTATATTCTTAAAATAATACATTTTCTATAACACATGCATATATTTTTAGATGAAACATTGTGAAATATATTTTTTCATTCATTTATATCCTATAAAAGAATATTATTTCATTAGATATAACTATATTAAAGAGTTTTTTAATTTGGTACTCAAAGTCTACATGATGATTACATTCATACTATAAATAATAATTCCATCACAAAATTCTAATAATAACTAGAAATTTTTTAATCTATAGTGGCTTGATATTTCATTCCATGTTTCCATTGTTAAAATACATGATCCAAAAAACATTGAGTAATTATTAATATCATACTAACAGTTCTTTTTAAGCCCATAAATAACTCTATTCACCTCATAAATATTTACCAAAAAGTATACAACAATATTTTTATAATAATTATACTTCCCCCTTGAGTTTTTAATTCATAAAAATTGACATCACATTGTTATAACCTTGTTAAATTTGGGAACCCTAATAGTGTGATGAATTAGAGTGTTTTAAAATGAATAAAATTCCTTCAAATCTCAATTTCCCAATTTCAAAATATCATTGTATCATTAGAGGAAAAATTTTCAACATCTAAAATAATAAATGGAATCATCAATGATAAAAATAACAATATTAAAAAATATAAATCATAAAATAACATGGTCAAATAATATAATTCACCAACACTATGGTATACCAAAAGAACACAGACAATTATTTTCAATATATTAATATCTGTTATAATATCATTTAGTGGATAAAATATTCAGTCACACTTACTTAGTGATAAGGTGTACTACCCATAGAGGGTTTTGGAATTTAACACTACCTATGAAGGACTACACAAACTTCATCTACACCATCCACTTAACCAATAAGGATTTTATAATTTATATACATGATTTTACCCCCTATCATAATGTATGGTACCGATTCCCTATGTATCCTAGATTTTATTATATAATCTATATTATTTTATACCATTTTTTGCTTCTAAAATTATATAGTATAATTAGATAAACCTCTAAATTTTTAGGATGATCCATTATCTTCCTGAATAAAAATGTCTTCAGAATACATATTCCATCATATATTATATAAAATTGAAATAATATTTTATAACTATAGTTCCTGTCCAACTAAATATATAAATTCCCCATATATTTTTTTATCCTCGTCCTATAATGAATGTAATATAGTGATATATTTATATAGTCGTATTTATTAGAAAAATACAGAAAACTATATATGAAAATTGTGTACTCAAACCCAGTTTTTTTATTATGAACATATTATTTATATTCATTCTATTAATTTATTTGATATAAAAATTATTTCTCTTATTTTATTTCACTATATTCTTCATATTTACTCCAAATTATATATGCAAATATATTCATCTCCCCCTTATATTATATTACCGATATGTTTAGATATTTAAATTCACATGGCTTATAACACTTAATTTAACTGTGAGGATCAATATTATTCCTTCTATTACTTCATTATTTATCCATGTGTCCCACTCATGTCGAATTAAAAAATAGTTCTAATTAATCATTGTTAATCAATTGGATTTTGATCCAAATCATTCCCTTTTTAAATTAAAATTGAATCATCATATATTCAAAAACATACTCATTATTGGGTGGTAAAATATTTTGCTAAGAGATGTCCTTTTGTTCATAAAAGTATATGAACTATTAATATATTCTATAGTATGAAGATTATTAATAACTAGTACAATGAAATTTGGGGAAATCTATGTTATATCCAATAAGAGATCATGTAATGAGGTTATAACTCTATGAAAATTGTGAATTAGATGTGTTCTAAAACAATTCATCACGGGGTAGATATTTTTATCCCTAGATAATCTGAAAAAATTTATTGATACTAAATATTTATTCTAAATATTAAATGATCATTTTATTTTACTTCAATTCCTTAATCTTGTCAAGATATCATATATTTTTAACATGGAATTACTGTTGTGATATAGCCTAATTGGATTTAATATTCTAGTTTTTTCACATTACCTTATAGTGGATTTACAAATGAATAAAACCCACTTCAGGGTGTAATCAATATCACTATGGAATGACTATTCATATTTTCACAGATCCATCTCAAGGATTATAATAACCTATTTTTCATTTAAAAATATGATTGAAATATAATTTCATGGCCTATATTGGGGTATATAATAGTTTATTATTATTCATCTATATATTATTTGTATACATGATCAATTGTGGTTTTTTCTAATCTTATATAGAAATGATCTCATTTGTCTCACGATCAATGTCTTTATATTTTTTATTTTACAGATCCCTCTATGTAATAGATAATGATACTAAAAATTGTTCTCTAAAATTTATTCTTATGTGATGCAAATACGGTTTGGTAAAATATTCACCGGTATAACCATCAAATTGGTTCTTGGATATTACTATTAAGCCCGATATGTTATATAATGATAACTTATTTTCTGTCATAATATAGTAATAAAAGATTCGTTTTTACTTTTTAAGACACCCTTATGTTGTCTAATATAATTCTATTATATTACCTCTCTAGAACGTTTCATAAAAACATAATATTGTTTATTAAATGAAATACATTACAATATGGGGTACACCATATCATCATGAAAGGATCTTCCTTCTGATAATGTCCATTATCCTTTACTAAATCGCTCAATTAATATACCCATATATTCTATTTTTAGATTATACTAAAATAAAACATTGTATATTTTTCATACATGATGTAACCAATGGAAATGTAGAGGAATTTTTTTATTATAAAACGTGTATATTTGAACCATTTGTACATTATTAGAAGATATTATTAGATTATATGATATGAAAGATATTCTTTAAATTTAATTTTATTTTCATTTATTTAATTTTTCAATATATTGTTTTTTGTGAATTTGGAATTTTAAAAAGAAAAAAAGCTTAATTCTTACTCCTGATGTTTGTTTACTTATGACTTTAATATTTTTTATATGCCATTGTTATGGAGAAGTCACTCTATTAATATAAGGTTATATCCACAAAATTGAATGCTTGTTGAGAACATTATATGTTTTGAAGAAGATTTTGTATGATTCAACATATGGATCACTATAATTCATATGTTTAATAAAGAGGATAAAATATGGTTGTTCTGGAAAATCATATAGGTTTTTAAAATGTTTTTATGATTTAGTACATACATTATAATGTTAACAAAAAATTATAGGTGTCATATAATTCACAATGATCTACATAGTTCTTTTTAATATTTCAATTGAATTTATATGGTTTTCTATAAATTTTTTAATGTTCAAGATTTAGAGAAATTTAAAATAAAACATAGAATAAATATTCTAAATAAATTAAACTAGAGGATTATTTTTTGGACATTAAATAATTAAATATTATATTAATTTCATTTATATGGCTCAAGATAAAATTTATAGAGAAATACAATAAAATATAATTGATCAACTTTTTTGTTATTTGAAATTAAAATATTTAAATTTCATTATCCTCTTCGAATTAGAGAAATTATATGGAGCTATATAGTGGAAAAAATTCAAAATTTAAAATCAATTTGTAGTTTATGATTTTCATTACTATTATAATATTCATGATTATTCAATAATTTAAAATAATATAATAAATAATTTTTTTATTTAATTGAGATGTTGATAAATAGTTAATTTAAATATCGTCCCCCTCAAAGATACAAGAAGAATAAAATATTGACCATTTATGGTAACTATATTTATCATATGTCTAATTTAATGTGGTCAAATTTTTTCATGTGGGGGATTTTTTTGAGGTGGAATAAGGATAATATATTTTTTCATTCTCTCAAACATATATCAAATAGATCAAAATTTTGAGGAGGATGGTCGTTGTGTTTTATATTCTATTGATAATACATGGAAATCAAAGAACATATTTAACGGAAAATGATATTTTAATTGATATAGTGAAATAATTTAATAAAATTAATTCATTATATTAATAATAGTATAGGAAATTCATCATGGTCAGTGGTAGTAAAATAAATAATTCCATATTACAACCATGAGGTGGATGAAACTCTCCCTATAATGTGAAAGATACCTTATCAACCATTCTATGGGATTATTATTATGAAGACATGTCCTAGAAGGTACTGATGAAACAACTCCCCAAGCCCTCCTCTAATAGGAAATTTGCTGGAGACTAGCACTGAGAAGGAATATCACTAACATTTTTTATGATAGACTAATTACATATACAGACATGGACACACACCACCAAGCCAATAAAATAATGAATGTAATGACAACTGAACAATGATGCATGTCTACAATTAAATACAAAAACTAGAGTATGATACAATGTATAAGGATATTTGATAATTACAAGTTGAAGATCTCTAAAAAGAGTCTAAAACCAAATTCCAACATGAAATGAAAACTAGTAATGTTTTCAGAATACTGCAAGAACACACCTATGTCTATCAAGTCTCACTTAGTTCTATCTGGTCTTGGTCCATGATGGAATCTATCAAAGGGTTGATCATCTGCACAACACATGACATGTGTGGGAAAATCTTGTTCATGATTGTGTATAAAAATACTTAATAGGACTCCCAGAATCCACAAATCATATCACAAAGTAAATAAATTCATCTCTACATAGGTATACGTCTACAACAAATATAAAAATAATATCAAGGTATAATCAATACGTAGATACATTCTAAATGCATGTCACAATAGTAAAATCACCCTAGTTTTGTCTCTCAATGATTCAACAATGATCCCATGTCATAGAACTCACTCTCGAGTTTGAAATCATTTATAACTTCTTTTAGAGATGTTGTGCTCATTTGTTCACTCTGTTATAAATATACAATGATATGTGTAACGGATGTGATACATACACTAGGATCACTCCTATGTCCACAGGGCTATACTAACAACTAAATAAGGATTGAACTGCTTAGTATAGGATGGAAACCCATATAGATTTGGTCATGGTGATACCATGAACTCCACATTGGGAATGAAGATAAATAGACAATCTCACTCTAGGCCTATTAAAGGGACTCCAATTACTCTATCTGAGAAGTATCAATGAAGGGGTCACTTTCAATTGTGCAGGAGACAAATTCATACTATCCTACATGGAAATTATAAGGAGAACTAAACCTAAAAAACATGTCCAATATAAAGAGGAAAATGGCTATAAGCCATGTCTAATAAAGTACATAGAAAGTAGTCGGGTCACACGCCATATCGTTTGAGCAAAGGTCCTACCAATGTCATCGGCTTCTACCTCATGACTTGTCCATGTCCAAGTAGTGGTAAACGATGTGCAGGATGGCCATGTAGTCTTCCAATATGTTAGTACATGGATTCACATTATCTACAAGTTATTGATTAGTAGTTCACATCATAGACCATGCACTGTATTACAAGTCATGTCTGCGTACATTGGCTCAGGACGTGGTCCATCATGTGTACTTCAACCCATGAATTTTTACCTTATTAGGTACACATTGAGTCTTTATGGAGAGGTCACACATTGTGTTACCTAGTCACATGTCTTCTAATAGATACATTATTCTAGAAACTATAGTCTTCACCTCGGGTTTCTACATGGTGGATAGATATGGTGCACATTCCATGGAATGAGGGATTTTCTAAAATCTCATATATGAAATCCACCCATATTCCTATTCATCTAATCTTTAATATGGTGAACACCTTGCATCTAAATCATGAATCATGTCTTGATAAACAATTACAATATAGAAAAAAAAATTCCCATCAATGTGCTCAAAATGTAGATTTATATGCCATTCTTCATTTTACAATGAGGAATGAAAATGTGGGTATCTATATAATTCGATATACTATCGCTAAAACTATCACACCTCCATCATGTCATGATGATACTAAATCTACGAGTTTAGATATCTGTGCCTAGAAACAGGCGATCAATGATTGATTCATTAGGATATGTAAATCAAAGGGACAAACAAAGAACACCCATGATGAAAAAAGCTTTTGTGGAAAAATCACATGAGAAATAATGAGAAATAGGCCTTGATCCATGATCATGTCAATCTCTGTTCATTACTATTAAAAATAATATTGATGAATCAAAAATAAAAAATCATTCTCTTTATTAAATTCATAAAATAAAACCCTTCCCATAATATGCATGATCAATGAATTAATCTATTAGTAAATTGATTCAATTTCATCAATAAAATCAAGAGAGGGGAATACATACAAATAAATAAACGACTAACCTCGATTTTAATGATTTCTAGATGAATAATTAGGTGGAAACATATTTTTTGGGTAGATCCTTTACCTATGTAGAATTTTGGTCATCGATCCTCAATTTGATCACCTACAACCAAGGGAATCCCTTCATATGCTCTCCAATGGATCTATAATTATTTGAAGGGACATGTGTCTAACCCTACACATTTACCATATGTGTATATTTAAATAAAGGGTTAAGTATCTACATTAAATAAACTTATAAAATAATCTAATTAATTTTGTTATTTATTTTACACTTATTGTGAATTTTCCCTATATGACAAGTGTGGACTAATTTAAAGACATTACTCGGGTAATCCTCCCATTATGAACTCAATATTTCCATCTGATTTCTAATCCTAAAAATGCTTTTAGATGTTATAACACAATTTTAGGGAAGAAAAGTTCATGTAATATTTAAAATATTTAAAAATTTATTCTGGGAGGACCAGGCATTTGGAATTAGACAACATATCTGCACATAGCCTCAAAAATCATCCACATAATAAGAAAAAAATATTACAATTAAAATCCGAGTAATTACATTTTCTTCTCCATGGGTATTTACATACATAAAAATTAAATTCAATGGATATACAATAAGATATGGATAATGATATAGAATTTGACCTTCACCCTCCCATGTGATATACAAAATATTATCATACTGCCTCTAGAAATGTACAAAAGGTATATCTCATCCATGTAGTATCCTCACATACCAATCCATTATATCTAGAATTAAATTAGAAAATGTATATCCATCATCAATGTCCAACTCACCCTTTTCGATAATGTATGATGGCTCATACATGAACCTTCTCTATTGTGATATGGGGATGACATTGTGTACATGGTCCAACTACAGTAGTAAAGATAAATGGTACACTACCTTTAAAACACTAATATTCATCTGGAAAGGGCCAACGAACCAACAATATAAAATTACACCATATAAACACCTCTATAATCCATATCAGGGTGAAACTTATAAGAAAATATGACATCCTTACTTGAACTAAAAAGGCCTCTATAATCAATCCACATAAAAAGCATTAACGTACTCTGTAGTAATCATCCACTCATTGATGATCCATGTCTTCTCTATATTTTCACAGAACAACTCTACTCCCATGAGTACTAAATATCCTCGGATAGTCCAATAAACGGGTACCTTGTATGGTCCCCGGTACAGATCCTCAAATGGTTCCATACCATTGGTTAAATCGTAGTTGTTTTTCTACAAAAACTACCCTATTGGTAGGTGATCCTCCCAATTGTGATCCAAGTTCAACATGCACGCTCATAGAATTCTTGTAGAACATAAATGGTCTAATAATGAAAAGAATCCATATATAATGTTAGAGAGAAATATTATGGATAATGATAATTGATTCTAAAAGAATGAAATAGTTAATTATTGGAAATCATTTTTCCTAAGTATATGCAACCTTTACCATCTATCCCATTCACATAACGGTTTATAACATACGACTTAAAAACATATTATCTTTGGCTAGCCAACTCATTTCATAGCATTTTACTACATATTCATTGAGTGAATATCTATAACCACGCCCCACCTCTATCATACTTTTCCAATCCATTCATCAAATAATGAATAGTCAATTCAATTCATGAATGTTGTGCCTTATCAAATATATACATTTAGTTAAATATCTGAATTTATAAATATTTCCTTTGATATCCAATAACATTAAAGTAAACCCTATATGTAAAAATGGTATATGACTTATGAAATAATATTATCCATGATAAATGATATTGATATTTATGGGAAATTTAATGTTCAATGATTATAGGAAATTGAATATTTCAAGGTGGTAAATAAAGGAATCAAGGAAGTTATTGTTAATACTATCCATGTGAAAATATATCATAAAGAATATTGAGGAAGATTAAGTATGGTATTAATACAACATATCCCACATTGAGTAAAATAATGGGATTTTTTCATTGATAAGTGGAAGTACTATAAACATATTATTAAAAACATTCTTGAATAAAATATCCATTTCATTATGAATTATTTTTAATTAATAATTTGAAAATAAATTTTAAAAATGTTTTATTTTATAAAAATAATTTTATATTTACAAATGGGTCATCAAATAGATTAATGGTCGTAATTCATTACACGCCTTAAAATGTAAAATCAACATTCATTTTATAAGGTTAATGGTTAGAAACGTTCTTTATTTAGAAAGCATTAAAAATATTCCATATAATTTTTTAGAATGAATGAGAGGGTCCAAATTTATTAAATAGATGATTTTATAATAGGTAAATTCATTTCAAAATTCATCTTATGAAACAATGTTTTTAGAAGAAAACATGTAATCCATTAAATAGTGAAATGATGTCATGCCTTTTTAAAGACATTTTATATATCATTTGGGATACCAAAGAATGGAAAATTGTATTTTTACTTGGAAAAGGTTATGAATAACCATAGTTGTAGAAAATGAAATGATTTATTAAAAAATGATCCAATAATTTTCTCTAATTTAAATTCAAGTGTAAACCAACCCAACATAAAGGATATTCTGAAGTAAACCCTTAAAAGGACCATAACATTAATGAGAGAATCAGTCAACGAATAGATTATGTATATAAAATTTTATCCATATAAAACAATCAGAAATAAAATATATATATATATATATAAATTTACAACACATGTAATCATATTATATAAATTTCAATGCGAATGTAATATTACCCAATGAAACGAATTCGAGTCTTTAAATGTTTTACCAGTTGGTAACATTTATTTGAAATCCAATTACATGAAATTAGATAAATTTAAAATTACAATCACATGAAGATAAAATAATTCAAGATATAATATTTGAAAATTTGTTTTATATACACCAAAAATAAAATATTAATGTGGTGAATATGTCACTTATCTCACAAATGTTAAAATTGAGATGAAAATCCCATTCTATTTTTACCATTTAGGTGAACATCTATTAACACCCTATATAAATGTTTTAATAATGTCACTATATTATAACATAACAATTATAATATTTATAATATCTTATATAATCAATATATAATATAATATTAATCGTTTGTTAATAATCATTCATTATTTAGACTGTTTTAAGTGTTAATTTCTTAGTTATTCCAATATATTTTCAATTTATAATTGTTTAAATTAATAATTTGAATAAAATTAAATTATATAATAAATTAAGAAAATTATCTAAATATCATATGTAAAATTTTTATATGTATTTATAATAATCCCATGATATGGAGATAGAAAATGAAATGCAACTTTCATGGAGATGGTAGCTCATATGTACGGATGAATGGTACTTTCATATCCATGTAAGATTTAAAATGATGAAATGTAAATGATATATATATATATGTGAATATTATAATTACAATATAATATTTATGTTTTCTATGTAACGTAGGATTATAAAAACCATCCATTATACATTACATGTATTTTGTGAACGAATCACATTTCTTTAACGAGGCGTTAGTCCACACATCCACAAATGATGTTATCGTATTAACACAAAATGAAAATCATATATGAACATGTCATATAAAAATTAAATATATTATAAATATCATATAAATCATATATAAAAATATTTTTCTTCATAATTCCCACTACTAGAGGTGACAAAAGAAGTAAAATAATTATTTCTAGTATCGTAGTCTTCTTTACAAACGAACGGTTGGTTTGTTGCCCATTAGATGGAATTTTGTGTATGTTTTGGTCAAAACCATAACATATATCTTCTTAGTTTATTAATGAAACATAGGGTATTATGTAATCTTATAATAATAAAATTTTATGTGGTGGATAATGATAATAAAACAAAATAGCTTAAGGAAGGATGTTACCTCTTCGTTTGGTAACTCTTTTGGGTTTTCACCAGAGGGAATCATGGGATGGATTTTGTCCCAAATTAATGACTCTAGGATTAGGGTAGTGGTTTTATGAGAATATTTTTTTATATTTTGGGTGTGACTATGGTCTTGAGAGATTTTAATAAGTGGGATGTATGAGTGCCATTTTATTATGGAATAGTAGTGGTATTCTTGTAAATTTAAAAATTAAAACACTACTGAAAGGCCTTACTTACATAATGTTCCACAAATAAAGACTTTAACTTCATAAAATAATTTATATGGTGGAAATATTCTCATAAAATGGATTTTGGAAAAATATATATGCCAATTTTTATGTTAAGATTAAGGTCTTGTACGATGTTAATCTATTTTTTCTCCTAATAGTAGTACATAATTTTAATGAATGTCAAAAATATTCTTGGTCAAAAACTATTTTTACCTTATTGTAAGTTATAAATTAGTATTATAATAATTATTTAACAATTTTATCAATATCGAATCACATATTTATAATATTTTAATTTAAATTTCAACCCACAGATGGGATGACAACGTGTGTATTTAAAGAAAAAAAATTTACAAGGTTACTATGTTTTGTATCCAATTTAAATGTAAAAGTTATTACAATGAAATAAATTGGATCAATTGATATAAGTGTTTTCAAATTTTTATTTTAATCAAATATAATATATATTTAATTCTTATAAATTTATTATATGACAAGTTAGTTTTCAATCAATTTTTTTTTATTTTTCACTATTATTCAAAAATGAAACCCATAAAAATATACTAACAATTAACCCTTAGGTTATATTTTTCTAGTGATTTCAAAAATAAATTTTATTTTCTACATATGAAATTCTGTAAATTTCCATGTTTTTATTTAATATAGGATTTCACATAAAAGGTGGTAAAATATCCTTTATAAAAATATAGGTTTTTTGTGTAATATTGGGTTTGTTCATATATTATACCAATAAAATATATTGGATTATGTAAATAAATTATTTGATATATAATTTATATTCTCATAAGTATGTAAATATAATTTATATCCTCTAATTTAATGGCTATGTTATATCTTATTATATTAAATAATAATATAATATCAATATATTTATTTTCTGTAGAGCTCATTCATACGTGTAACACAAACTAACGAAAAAAGTATTTATTTCATATAACATCAGATTAATCAGAGTTGTGTTAATTTTAAACTACATCATTGATTTAATTTAATCAATATAGTAATTATATTCTAATTCCTTGGGATTTTATATTCCCTTATTTTTTTGGTGAAATGTTTTATAAACACTATCGAATACAGTGTTATTTATTTTTAATATAGGATCCTTATAGTATATCCTATTACTAACACTTTATACATATGAACCACTTGATATTGAATTAAAAACACAATAGGAGGCCATCATTACCATTTAATCCTATATCCCTACTCACGTTGCACGAGATGCCATTTTTCCGTATGATAGAAGATCCAAATCCATAGTAAATCAGAAACATGAATACAATAATAATTTTCATCAAAAAAATTGAGAAAATAAATAACCATAACATGGGAATGTATGAACAATAATCCCACTCCCCAATAATTTTTATATACTACTGGAATATTTATTTATGAAACACCAGACAAGTATTATTCTAATGTTTTGACACATTTTATGATCTTATAGATATCATATAAAAAATATTAAATCAATTAAAAAGAGTTATGGTGGAATTTTATATCAAATTGGTCAATATGCCCCCATACTGGTTTTCCAAATAACCATAGATACGCATCCCCATAAAAATCTAATGACTAGTGGTGACGGACTATAGTATAACCAATGAGAGACTATATCCTTGTATCAAAGTGTTCTACAATAAACAGATAACCATGAATTAAACATCAATAATACATCCATAAATGATTGTTGAATTAATAAATAGAGTCCATAATGAAAAGGTAAAAACACACCTCAATGGAAACACTCATATAAAAGTAAAAAAACTAAGTATCTATAATATCTCATCCTAGTCTCTTAACAATATTAACTATTATGATTTTTTGATCATTACAGAGCCTCATCAAAATATAAACCTGAGTCTTGTTATATGTTATCATGCTCCTAATATACATGGATGACTAATGATGGTTTCATAATATAATAGAGTAGGTCGCCTCCAATATGGTATCATACTATTATAATAATGTAGTTATATATATATGGGAAATTATCATAATAAATAAGTATACTTATAAAAAAAGTATATAAACCCACAAAAATGCCTTTTGGATAATTCTTAAATGTCTCATAGAAAATCATGAGCACAATTCCAACCAAAATATCGCAGTATCCTTAGGTTGTATATATATAAACTAGTATAATAAAAAATATGTGGTCGATCTATTAGTTCAAGACCACAGTGGACCCCATAAACTTATTATAATTATTGGGTGTCTCTAAGAATGAATATATCCTTGGGGGACCTCTATCCACATTTATTTGATTACATTATCACACCTCAATCATTATGAGTAGTAGACACTATTGTATTACTAGGAATAACTAATCCTCAATCCCTTAAGGTGAACAACATGAGAGATCCTAGGTGTTCTTCATTCTCAATCCATCATATGATTCCTCAGTGGTTGAATTACCTTACAAATACTATAATTTTTGTAAATAATAAATCTGGGGAGTCCAGGGAAACTAAATGGAATGCCCTTATATATAATGTGGTCACTCAATAAATTGATATTTCAGTTGATAAAATCACATAATTTCTTTTATAAATCAATTCAAACCCACATGAATTTGGGAACATGAAGTGGAATATTTTTTAAAAGTAATATAAAGAAAATCATGATATAATATTCTAATTTGGAAATATATAAACTATATAAAATTAAATTTATAATTTAAATTATATTTTACCAAATAACGAAAATCAGTAGATGAAATCCCTTATAAATTTGGTTATAATAGAAATCGAAGATTATGAATAAAGGGTAAAAAATAAACTTGAAATACGTATATTGTCTTTTTAAGATGAAATGAAAATCCATTTAGTAATTTTTAATCCTTATTATAGAACAAAAGGTTTTAAATGTTAAATCATTCCTAAACTATGTGAAATTATGTTGAAAACCTTGTAAATCGCAATATTATTATGTTAGAATCATTATAAAGGGACTTTTTAAGAAATAAATTTAAATCTATATAATAATCATATGATTTTTAATATAATTAAATCATAATATTTAATTTTCTCATATTATAATAATAATATCTAAAAATAAAAATAAAAACTCATTGAATAGAATTTTATTTGTCAAAACTTTATACTAATACTCATGACTTCCCCAAATTAATATTAATATAAAATATAATAATTTGAACAAAATAATAAATAATTTACAAACCATGTTCATATATATATATATAGATATTTCTATTATTCAATTATAGTCATTCATTGAGAAATTATTATCTTATTAATGTATATCTTCATCGTCGGGTGTTAAAAAATTTTATTGTATCACACAAGTCTCATAATAGAGACTTTGAAACCCATTATAAAATATGAATTTCATTACTAAAAAATTATTAAATATATATAAATAATTTGATTTCTATGATTTATGAATCCCCATGTTCATTTTAAGGAATCTATTTTCATTTTTTATGAAAATTTTATCCATTCCGAGCATGTTTCAAGCAATTTATAGATATCAATGGATTACATTATAGTGATGGTTAATTGTTATGTAACTCCTTTTGAAATATATTCATGAAATATATTACTATATAATATCATCTATACTAATAAAATATATTATATTAAAATATATTTAAGGAGATACTGAGAAATGAATTATTTTTTTCATGGATGTGGTTGTCCAAACATAACTTCAGTGACATTTAAATTTTATGAATGGTTGGTTTGAAGGTTTAAAATAGTTATTCCCTCAACATAATTTAACTTTATAATACTATTAATTCATATGTAATTATTTTATCATGTGTTGAACATATTTATTGTTGGTATAAAATAAAATAAAGGGAAATAAATGATATATGGGTGATTATTTTCTCTACTTATTACTCAAAAAAACTCCATACGACATTACATAGTTATCATTTGGGGATATCCACCCCTATAGAACATGAAAATTATATTTAAGGATTAATTTATAAATAATTTTTTAATGTTATTAGGATTTTCACACATTAGTAAGAACAATATTCAAGGGTTTATTTTATATGTCAAATGGATGGAATATTTGTAAATATTTATTTATTTATATTAAAGGGGTGTCAATTTTGATTAAATTGCGAACAGTTAATAGAAACTAATTTTAGGTGGTGGGGTAATTGATTTAAAACCCTCTCAAAATGAAAAATAATATATATGTTTTGAGTTATTTTAGGCATATTACACTAAATTTAATGTTTTACTATAATGTACTTTTACAGTGTTAAATCTTTTTTTACCAAAGTAAATTATTGTAATTCCTAAAAATAATTTTATACATAATAAACACCATCAACATGGTAATTGAAAATCTTATATAAAATAAATAATATTAAATTTTGTATATATGTTATTTTATTGAAAAAAAATCTATCTCATGTAATAAATAAAAACATATATTCCTTAGGTTTCAAAATATAATAAATAAAATTATAATTTTATTGACATGTTTTTAATGAATAGGTGTACTTTTTAAATATATATTTGTATTAGAGAAATGTTTCATGTTTTTTATGACATCATTATTTTTTAATGATGTCATCAAAATCATGGTATTTTTAAAAACCACATTTTATATTATTCATCTAAAATTAAATCATTTCCAAGAAAACCCGAAATTTCTCCGCAATATAATATTTCCACGATAAGACAAAAAATGGGGATCATTTTTTAAAATTTAGAAATATAAATTTATGATTATATCATTTTAATTTAAATATATAATATAATTAAAATCAAATTTTATAGGAAAATGGCCCATTAAAATATTATAAATACTAATTATTATTAAATATAAATATAAAAATAACATTCTATTAATATATATTTTTTTACAAAAATTCAATTTTCATCATTATTTAAATGTAATATAGTTATTTTTTAAAAATGTAATCTCAGTAAATAATGGGAAAATTTTGTTGTTATAAATTGTCGGTAATAAAATGAATTAATATTTTTTACATTCCTCGTATTGACTTTTAGATTGTTCTAATATAAAATTATATTTTAACTAAAATTTTTATTACTTCTAATTAAATAATGTATTTAAAAAATTTATAAAAATATACTATATATTTATGTGTAAAGACCCGTAAAATTCAAGAGAATTTTTTTTTAATTTTCTTTGGAATTTTACAGGAGCGCGGTTTCTAACGGCACCTGATTCCGAGGCCCGGTGTGCCCGGAATCAATTTCCGAAGTTTGGCTCGGGTACGTTCAGTGAACGAATGAGCCGGTTTTTCTAACTTCTGAACCAATGCCCAGATTCGAATTCCGAGGGCACCGATGAACTCGCAGCGCCGATTTTCGCTTAAGGAGACCTTTTCCGAGGTTGCGTTTTATGCGGGTTGAGAGTTAGTTTTGTGGAATGTTGGATGTAGTTAAATAAATTGTGGAACACAATTTATTTTAAACCATGTTGGTTATATCCTCCCAAAGGGAGATAAAGGTGGGACCCACATACACTTAACCTCCCTTGAGATGATTAAGTGTGGTGGGGCCCACACGAACCCTAACTCTTCAACTCCCCTTAAAATTCCCAACAACTCCTCTTCTTTTAATTTTTGACAACTTGAGTTATTAATTGAGATGAGTTATTTACTTTCAAACTTTCGAAATTCAAAGAGGTGAGGTTGTGTAAATAAAATAAGGCTTAGACTTATTTTATTTTAGATAGTTTTCTCTTTCCACCTTGAGAAGTTTTGGGAATCATTCTTCATCTTCTTCAACTTTGATGAAGAACGTGAAGAACTCTTAGGCTCCGACGAAGAACGTCGTCACCATAGGAAGAGAAAGACGTGTCGTCTCTTCTCTTCTTCGCAGCTGGTGTGTTTCCGAAGATCGACGATGCCGCTTCTTTCGATCTTCTTCCTGTGTCAACGAAAGGAGATGCCGCTTCCTCCTCGGACTTTCTCCGTCAGTTTACGAAGCTTATCCAGCGACGTTACCTCTTCGGACGCACCTCGGCATCAACTGAATTGACGTACGATTACCGCAACGCCCGAACTCCGCGATTCTTGTCTTCCACGGTTTGTTGACATGATCCTCTCTTGAAACCGAGGTAGGGGATTATTGTTTTTATTTAATTATTTCCGTTCTTGATTCTAGCATGTCGAACTTTGAGGATAAACGACTAAATGTTATCATTTAACGAGAGGGGGGCCGGACCACACAAACATGGTCGAACCCCCCCCCCCCCCCTCCTATGTTCATGTTTGTTTCTTGAGGATGGAACGGGATGGCGTGGTGCCGTCGCACCACGCGGGAATCGCACGGCAAGTATTGTGCGGCGCCGTCACGCCGCGCCATGGAAAGAAATTCAAGAACGTGACACCGTCACGCCGCGTCAAAGGAAATCGAAGGCGCCTCGGCCTGAGCGGGGCCGCAGCGGAGTGGCGCGGTGCCGTCGCACCGCGCCGTACGACAAGGGCCGCATTAGAGCTTGGTGACCGGCGGCCAGCCGGGCCACCGGTGTCAGAGCCGGATAGGGACCAGCCACTGCCGGTCCCGTTGAGGAGGAGATGGCCGGCTAGGTAGGTTCGGCCAGAAATGGGGAAGGCCGGGGAAATTAAATTCCCCCAGCCAGTTGAACGGCCCCCCATTATTGAGGGGTGGCCGCAGTTACAAAGGGGGGGCAAGCTCCCCCCGTTTTTTTTTTCAATCAGCTTGGCCGAAGCCGAGCTGGCTGCGCGCTCAGCGCGCTGCGCTGAGCCGGACCGGTGCCCGGCCAGTCCGCCAGGCCGGGCCGCGTCGGGCCGGACCGGGCCGTGCCGGGCCGGACCGGGCTGTGCGGGGCCGGACCGACCCTTTTCGGGGCGGGTCGACCCAGGTCGGGCCAACCGAGCGGTCTCGGGCCGGGTCGGCCCGGGCCCGAAACCCCTGTTACCGAATTGTTTGGGTTCAAATTCCCATAACTCGCGCTACGGACCTCAAAACGACACTCCGTCAGTGTCGATGCGATCCTTGGATCGAGGCGGTCGTTTCGATATATCGCACTCAAGGTTTCGGAATACGTTGAGTTTGGCCGAGTTGGTTCGTACACGAAACCAACCGGGCCCTCGGACCGGAAACACTCATATCTTGAGCTATGGATGTACGAATGACGTGCCGTCAGCTTTGTAGAGTTCCTCATAGTGAGAATGATCTTTTGGCATACTCCGCCCGAGGTTTGGAAGTAGGTGGAGTACGGTCGGGTTGGTTTTGCCTTAAAAACCAACCGGGCCCCTGAAACGAAAAGACCAATAACTCTCAGATCGGGCGTCCGAGTGACGCTCCGTCTGTTGCGTTGAGTTCCTATTGACGATACAGAACTTTTGGATACATCAACTCTGGACTATGTGATAGTTGATGTATCAGCCTCTCGGCTCGTGAGGTAGACTCTCCCGAACGAGCTTTCTGTGTGCGGGAACCCTAGAGCTGGTTGTGACTGCTACTGTGACTACGACGACGACTGTGCAGAGATCCTCAGTGGATTCGATGACGATGACTACAGAACTCAGCGATCCTGTGTGGATCTGTGCTACCAATCCTATGTGGGTCTGATCCTGTGTGGGTCTTTGCCGGGGTTAGTACCTATCGATCATTTGTGGGTCCAATGACTTAGATGGATTAGTGACCATCTCTTTCGTCTTTCGAAGAATTATACATGTGTGAGCTGAATCCTGTTTACCATCCTGTTGCGATTGTGTTGTGCTATCTTGTGTGGATTACGTTTTGATTTCCTATGTGGAATACATATACTTTCTTGTGTGGACTGAGTTGTATTGGGGCTCGGAGGTTGGAATGTATTGGAATTGATGACTTAGGTATATGTATGGGCATATACCTAAGCACTGTCGGTTGTTACTTCGTGTTTATATCTCTCCGTTGTGGATTTTGGGAGACCTTCAGGGGTCTCGGGGTCCCTACTGAGTAGCTTATACTCACCCCTGCACGGGCTATGCCCGCACTACATTGTGTTGGTTGCAGACGACGAACATCGTTGATCGTGGTTGAGGCTCGCAGAGCTGGACGGTACCTGGAGGTGTACCACTGGGCGGGACGTACTCGGAGCGGACGGAGGGACCCGAGGAGAAGAGGATCTATCTGTACCCACCCTTCAGGTGGGGCTTCCAGTGGACAGCTCTGTGTAGCGGCTTTTACTTTACAGTTGATGTTTTCCCTTTCGAGTTGTACTTTACTTTCAGTTTGGGTTTGTATACTGGCCCATTTACTTTTCCGCTCTTTCAGTTGTACTCTATTTTTACTTAGTGTTTACCTTTCTGTTTCCTTACTCTATGGTGTTTGTTTATTTTACAAAGGCAATGCCTTCCCTTATTACCGGGATTTACGCCTTGGTGCTAGTCGCCAACCCCTGGCCTATGGAAGGCGGGCTTGGGGTAGTCACGGCACGGGCCCCGAGGACGAGTCGTGACAAATTGGTATCAAAGGAGTTCGGTTCTACCGCGAACTCTGATGTTTTCTATGTGAAGCAATAGTGTTTAGCGTATTGGGTGTGGTTATCATTCCAGGGAGTCCAGTGTTGGTGCGTTGGCCGACGTATGTGTACACCAGGACCCTGACTTCTAATTTCCGACTTAATGCACGAAAACATTTATTGCGTGTGTGTTTCAAGTTTTCTTTGTGATTACTTTGTATCTGCTCACCAGGTATTCTGTTCTGACCATGGAGCACCTGTTTCCTTTTCAGGATGGCCCCATGATGGCATCCAGCTAGGGATCCGAGAGTCGGGCGTGATGATAGCCCACCGAGCGACGAGGCCTCGGTGGAGGGCCCTTTGTCAGCAGTGGCATCGGCAGTAGCACTACCCGCCGAGCCACCGATACTTCCAGCGCCAGCTGCTGACGATGCACATCGGCTCAGCGCACTGGATGAGTTTCAGCGCCAGCGACCGCCCAGGTTTCGTGGGGAGATGGACCCCCAGGCAGCCGAGGACTGGCTAGAGGAAATCGTAAGAGTTTTCAGGCTAGTGAGGACACCAGCAGACCTCATGGTGATCCTCGCTACGAGCCTAAAGCACGCACCAGCGGGCCGATGGTGGAGCTTGTTGCTCCAGGTGCAAGATGAGGCATCTCTACTTTGGACGGACTTTGAGAGCCTCTTCCGCTTGGAGTTCGTCCCAGCCACCCTCCGTGCGGTGCGCATTCAGGAGCTTCTTCAGCTACGGCAGGGTAGCATGACAGTCGCTCAGTACTCGGCGAGATTTACAGATCTCTCGCGCTACTCAACCGACATGGTACAGGACCCATTCTTCCGGGCCCGGACCGTTGAGAAGGGATTGAGACACGAGATCAGGGCATCACTGATCTCCCTCAGCATACCGAATCAGACAGGAGTACTGGAGCAGGCCCTTTTGATCCATAGCTTTCTTGCTGAGTCTACACCAGCGCCGAGACCCACCGCAGGGCGGCACGTAGCAGAGTCTTCTGCAGTAGGCAGTCGACAGATGACTCAGGGGTCCAGGCAGACCAGACCCTCAGGCAGATGACCTCAGGACACTGGCTCAGCAGGGCGGGGAACACAGCGCAGAGCCAGTCTTTCGAGAGGCAGACAGTGCTACTCGTGCGGCGGGCCGGGCCACATGGCTCATGACTGTCCGACCCGTCGTGCCGAGGAGCAGCAGACGGTTGAGGGACAACCGAGGAAGAGGCAGAGTGTCGACCGTGGAGGTCCGCAGGGAGAAGGCAGACGAGGCCGAGGAGCTGGCCGAGCAGCAGGTGGTTGGCGATTCATTGAGCCTCTACCACCACCACCTCCAGGAGGACCACCCCGACCACAGGGAGCTGGCGGGCAGAGACAGGCACAGCTCCAGGTAGCCGAGGCCTACGACCACGGCGCACCCGAGATGATACAAGGTACTATCTGTGTCTATTCCACCCTTGTTGCAGTACTTATAGACACCAGAGCGAGTCACTCTTTCATAGCCGCTGCCCTTGTTCAGAGCTTGGAGATTCCGACAGAGCCTTTGGCTCGATACTTACGGTTAGGGACTCCTACGGGAGAAGACTCGACGATTATGCACTGGTGCCGGTAGTGTGAGCTTACTCTAGGAGGCGAAAGCTTCGGCTGGGATCTTCTTGTAGCAGCGTTGAGGCCTTACGACGTCATCTTGGTCATGGATTGGTTATCTACGGTCCATGCACAGATTGACTGTTTTAGGCACAAGGTGCGATGTGTACGCACTGACGGGAGCAGGTTCACCTTCACCGGCGAGAAGGAAGCCTTTTCAGCATAGGATGGACTTCTGCAGAGGAGAGGACAGCCCATCACTCATCAATTGGCTAGCCTCATCCTAGGAGAAGTCGACGTGCAGAGTCCTGGTTTTCCTGCAGTGGTGGATCAGTTTGCAGATGTTTTCCCCGACGACCTTCTAGGGTTACCTCCTTGCAGAGAGGTAGACTTTTATATTGACATGTACCCCAGGATATCCCCGATATCGACTCCAGCATATCGGATGGCCCCCGCTGAGCTTCGAGAGCTACGCGTACAGTTGGAGGACTTATAGGGCAAGGGGTTCATACGACCCAGTGTTTCACCCTGGGCTTCCCTGATATTGTTCGCCAAGAAGTCGGACGAGAGCTTGAGACTTTGTGTTGACTATCGTCGCCTGAACCAGGTGACAATGAGGAAAATGTATCCGCTACCGATGATTTATGACCTCTTTGATCAGCTCAAGGGAACACGGTGGTTCTCGAAAATAGACATCATGTCAGGCTATCATCAGCTCAGAGTTAGAGACGAGGACGTGCAGAAGATGACATTCAGATGTTAGTATGGCCACTATGAGTTCTTGGTTATGCCCTTCGGTGTAACCAATCCTCCAGCAGAGTTCATGGCCCTCATGAACAGGATCATTCAGCCATACCTCGATCGATTTGTCACGGTCTTCATCAATGACATTTTGATATACTCGACGACTGAGGAGGAGAACGCCTACCACTTGCGAGTTGTACTATACACACTCCAAGAGCACCAGCTTTATGGTAATCTCTCGAAGTTCCAGTTCTGGATATGTGAGTTCCACTTCTTGGGACACGTCATCTCTGAGGTGGGAGTTGTGGTGGATCCTGCGAAGATCGAGGCAGTGTTAGCTTGGGAGCCACCCAGGAGCGTGACGGAGGGTCGGAGTTTCTTGGGACTAGCTGGATACTACAGGAGATTTGTGCCAGACTTCTCCAGAGTTGCGGCACCACTCTCATCTTTGAAGAAGAAGGGGAAACCCTTCGTGTGTTCTGATAGATGTCAGTAGAGCTTCCATGAGCTGAGACAAAGATTGACCAGCGCACCTATCTTGAGGTTGCCTGAGGAGGGAGTAGGGTACGTAGTATATTGCAATGCATCAGGGACCAGAGTCAGATGTGTCCGGATGCAGGAGCGGGCACTGATCACCTATGGATCACATCAGTTGGGCCGCATGAGAAGAACTACGCTACCCATGACCCGGAGTTAGCAGCGGTGGTCTTCGCTCTGAAGACATGGCGACACTATCTGATGGGCGAGCGCTTTGCAGTATTTTTTGACCACCAGAGTCTCAGGTACATCTTCTCTCAGAAGGATGTGAATCTGAGACAACGGTGATGAATTGAGTTCCTCCAGGACTATGACATTGAGATAGTCTATACTCCTGGGAAGGGGAACGTAGTAGCCGATGCCCTCAGCAGGAGGACAGGCATTCAGCTACTTGAGGAGGTGACAGAGGAGATAGACTCTTCGCAGATAACCTTCGTGGATAGAGATGGAGAAACCTTCCTTCAGTCACTCACAGTCACTCCTCCACTTCTACAGTGGGTCAGAGAGGCACAGCGTTGGGACGCTGACTGTGAGACGTGGTGTGCACAAATATACTCAGGACAGACACCTGATGGTTTCTCCTTTGGAGCAGAGCACAATATCTTTTTCAGAGGACGTACCATGGTACCAGTTGCTTTATGGGAGGAGGTGCTGAGAGAGTTTCACACTTCTCCTTTGACGGTACATCCTGGAGTGGCGTAGATGTACCAGGATCTCAGACGACAGCACTGGTGGCCGGGCGTGAAGAAGGTTGTGGCAGAGTTCGTTTTTCGATGCCTCACCTGCCAGCAAGTGAAGGCTGAGAATCAGGTACCAGCAGGCTTGGTACAGCCCTTGGAGGTCCCAAAGTGGAAGTGGGATGGGATATCTATGGACTTCGTGACTGGACTTCCACGCACTTCCAGAGGTCACGACTCCATCTGGCTGATTGTCGACCGACTCACCAAGTCGGCTCACTTCTAACCCATCCGAGAGCAGGGCTCAGTGGAGAGATTGGGACAACATTACGTTCTTGATATTGTGCGGCTTCATGGTGTGCCATCATCTATCGTCTCTGATCGATATGCTCGATTTACTTCTCGGCTTTGGAAGGGGTTGCAGGAGGCATTTGGGACATAGCTACGTTTGAGCACAGCCTTTCATCCTCATATGGATGTTCAGACGGAGAGGACCATTCAGACTCTCGAGGACATGCTACACGCTTGTGTCCTCGACTTTGGTCGTAGCTGGGAGGAACACTTACCCTTGGTGGAGTTTGCGTACAACAACAGCTACCACTCCACCATCGGGATGGCACCGTACGAGGCGTTGTACGGCCGACCTTGCAGATCTCCTTTGTGCTGGACAGACCCTAGGGTGTCAGCACTTGTGGGACCAGAGATGGTCCAGGCCATGACAGAGAAGGTCCAAGTCATCCAGGAGTGGATGAGGACAGCTCAGAGCCGTCAAAAGACATACGCTGACAGGAGGCAGCAGCAACTAGAGTTCGAGGATGGAGACCACGTCTTCTTGCGGGTATCACCTCGACGTGGTATATATAGATTTGGCCGAGGCGTAAAGTTATCTCCGCGCTTCATCGGACCATTCCAGGTCCTCAGTAGGATTGGCGAGGTGGCTTATCGTTTGGCTCTACCACCTCATTTGTACCAGGTGCACGACGTCTTCCACGTATCTCAGCTGAGGAGATACGTGCACGACCCGACTAACATCATTGACCATGGGGAGCTTGACGTTGACAATGGGGAGACTTTTACAGAGGTCCCGGTGGAGATCGAGGATCGACAGGAGCGGGTCCTACGTGGACGGTCGATTCCTCTAGTGCGCGTCAGATGGAAGCACGGTAATCTCCAGGAGAGCACTTGGGAGAGGGAGGCTCAGATTCGTGCTCAGTACCCTCATTTGTTTCCCTAGTTTTGATGTATCTTTACGGGGAAGTAAAGCCCTGAGGTGGGAGTAATGTGAAGACCCGTAAAAGTAAAGGGAAATTTTTTCATAATTTTCTTTGGATTTTTACAAGAGCGCGGTTTCTGGCGGCACCTGATTCCAAGGCCTGGTGTTCCCGGAATCAATTTCTGAAGATTGGCTCGGGTACGTTTAGTGAACAAACGAACGGGTTTTTCTAACTTTTGAACAGGTGCCCATAATCGAATTCTGAGTGCACGGATGAACTCGCAGCGCCGATTTTCGCTTATGAAGACCTTTTCTGAGTTGCGTTTTATGCGGGTTGAGAGTTAGTTTTGGGAAAGTTTGATGTAGTTAAATAAATTGTGGAACACAATTTATTTTAAACCATGTTGGTTATATCCTCCCAAAGGGAGTTAGATGTGGGACCCACATCCACTTAACCTCACTTGAAAGGATTAAGTGTGATGGGGCTCACACGAACCCTAACACTTCAACTCCCCTATAAACTTCCAATAACTCCTCTTCTTTTTAAATTTGACAACTTGAGTTATTAATTGAGATGAGTTATTTAATTTCAAACTTTCGAAATTCAAAGAGGTGATGTTGTGTAAATAAAATAATGCTTAGACTTATTTTATTTTGGTTAGTTTTCTCTTGCCACCTTGAGAGGTTTTGGAAAGCATTCTTCATCTTATTCAACCATGATGAAGAACGTGATGAACTCTTAGGCTCCGACGAAGAATGCTGTCACCATAAGAAGAGAAAGATGTGTCATCTCTTCTCTTCTTCATAGTCGATGTGTTTCCGAAGATCGAAGACACCGCTTCTTTCGATCTTCTTCCCGTGTCAACAAAAGGAGACGCCGTTTCCTCATCAGGCTTTCTCCGTCAGCTTACGAAGCTTCTCCAGCGACGTTACCTCTTCGGACGCACCTCGACGTCAACAGAATCGACGTACGATTACCGCGACGCCCGACCTACGCGACGCTTGTCTTCCACGGCTTGTTGACGTTCTCTACTCTTGAAACCGAGGTAGGGGATTATTGTTTTTATTTAATTATTTTGGTTCTTGTTTCTAGCATGTCTAACTTCGAGGATAAACGACTAAATGTTATCGTTTAACGAGAGGGGGGCCGGACTGCACAAACACGGCCGAACCCCCCCTCCTATGTTCATGTTTGTTTCCTTTCAGATGTAACGGGATGGCGTGGTTCCATCGTAACATGCGGGAATCGCACGGAAAGTATTGTGTGGCGCCGTTGCGCCACGCCGTGGAAAGAAATTCAAGAACGCGACACCGTCGCGCCGCGTCAAAGGAAATCAAAGGCATTGTGGCCGGAGCGGGGCCGCAGCGGAGGGGTGCGGTGCCGTCACACCATGCCGGACGACAAGGGCCGTAGCCAGTTCCTGGCCGCGACGGAGCTTGGTGACAAGCGGCCAGCCGGGCCGCCGGTGTCGGAACCGGAAAGGGACCGGCCACTGCCGGTCCTGTTGAGGAGGAGCCGGCCGGCCAGGTCGGGCCGTCCGGAAATAGGGAAGGTCGGGGGAATTAAATTCCCACGGCCAGTTTAATGGCCCCCCATTATTGGGGGGGGGGGGGGTTACAAAGGGGAGGCAAGCGCCCCCCTTTTTTTTCAATCAGCTCGGCCGAAGCCGAGCTGGCAGCGCGCCCAGCACGCTGCGCTGAGCCGGACCGGCACCTGGCCGGTCAGCCAGGCCGGGTCGAGTCCAGCCGGGCCGGGCCGCGCCAGGCCGGGCAGGGATGCGCCAGGCCGGGCCGACCCTGTCTGGGGCGGGTCGACCCGGGTCGGGCCAACCGGGGGGTCTTGGGTCGGGTCGGCCCGGGCCCGAATCCCCTGTTACCGAACTATTTGGTTACAAATGCCCATAACATGGGCTACGAACCTCCAAACGATGCGCCGTTAGCGGTGATGTGATCCTTGGATCGAGACGGGCGTTTCGGTATATCACACTCAAGGTTTCGGAATACTTTGAGTTTGGCCGTGTTGGTTCGTACACGAAACCGACCGGGCCCTCGGAGTGGAAACACTCATATCTTGAGCTACGGACGTCCGAATGATGTGCCGTCAGCTTTGTTGAGTTCCTCTTAGTGAGACGGATATTTTGGAATACTCCGCCCGAGGTTTCGATGCAGGTGGAGTACGGTTGGGTTGGTTTTTCCTTAAAAACCAACCAGGCCCATGGAACGAAAAAGCCAATAACACTCAGACCGGGCGTCCGATTGAAGCGTTGTCTGTTGCGTTGAGTTCCTGTTGACGATACAGAACAATTGGATACATCAACTCTGGACTATCTGATATTTGATGTATCAGCCTCTCGGCTCGTGGAGCGGACCCTCCCGAACGAGCTTGCTGTGTGTGGGAACCCTAGAGCTGGCTGCGACAGCTACTGTGACGGCGACGACGACTATGCAAAGATTCTCAGTGGATTCGACGACGATGACTACCGAACATAGCGATCCTGTGTGGATTAGTGCTACCGATCCTGTGTGGGTCCGATCCTGTGTGGGTCAGCGCTCAGCGGTCCTGTGTGAACCAGCGCCTATAGATCCTGTGTGGGTCTTTGTGGGGGTTAGTACCTATCAATCCTTTGTGGGTCCGACGACTTAGATGGATCAGTGATCATCTCTTTTGTCTTTCGAAGAAGTATACCTGTGTGAGCTAAATCCTATTTACCATCCTGTGTGGATTGTGTTGTGCTATCCTGTGTGGATTATGTTTTGCTTTCCTGTGTGGAATACGTATACTTTCATGTGTGGACTGAGTTATACTTTGGCTCAGAGGTTCGAACGTATTGGAATTGATGACTTAGGTATATGTATGGGCATATATCTAAGTAGTTTTGGTTGTTACTTCGTGTTTATATATATCTTTTGTGGTTTATCCTTTGTGCATTTTGGGAGACCTTCAGGGGTCTCGGGGTCCCTACTGAGTAGCTTATACTCACCCCTGCTTGGGCTATGCCCGCACTACGTTGTGTTGGTTGCAGACGACGGACATCGTTGATCGTGGTTGAGGCTCGCAGAGCAGGACGGTACCTGGAGGTGGACCACTAGGCGGGACGTACTCGGAGCGGACGGCGGGACCCGAGGAGTAGAGGAGCTATCTGTACCCACCCATCAGGTGGGATTTCCAGTGGACAGCTCGGTGTAGCGGCTTTTACTTTATAATTGATGTTTTCCCTTTCGAGTTGTACTTTAATTTCAGTTTGTGTTTGTATACTGGCCCATTTACTTTTCTGCACTTTCAGTTGTACTCTATTTTTCCTTAGTGTTTACCTTTCAATTAGCTTACTCTGTGGTGTTTGTTTATATTACAAAGGTAATGCCTTCCCTTTTTACCGGGATTTACGCCTTGGTGCTAGTCACCAGCCCCTGGCCTATAGAAGGCGGGTTTGGGGTAGTCACGACACGGGCCCCGAGGACGGGTCGTGACATTAAGCATCTTCCTTGATTATTAGATATTTAAATCATCCAAAATTCTGCATACATACCCCATAAAATTCATTTTTTAATTAAAATTAGTATGATAATAAGTAGTGGTCTATGTTGGAGGTGCTTCAACTAGCTTTGGTTTTGTGAAAATTTCCCTATGATAGATCTTCTCTCCCAATCAATTCTACTTTACTCATAATTTTTAGTGCTAAACATGGGATTTATCTATAGAAATACTTTGACATGTAAACTCCCTTTCATTCTTAGATAATAGATCTTAATATGGTTGGAATCTACGACTTGATTACATTTCCCTCACATTTATAAAATAATTTAATAACTAGGTATCTCATATTAATACTCTCAAATTAATCCTTTTTGTTTTATAGTAGTTTCATGTTAATAAGGTATATTTTCCTCATTAACCAAAGTATTTGGGTTTCAATTTTAAAAATTCCCAAAATTCATGAATTTTAAACATTAAATTTATAGGGTGCCTTATGAATAACATAATTTTACATTATTATATTAATAAAACTAATATGTTTTATTCGTCATTTAGCTTCTTGATAACCTAATTTTCCAAAATTTCAACTACTTCTAGTACATCTTAAAATTTTCACATTGTAATTTTTACCACATTTATAGCACATAAAAAATATAATCTTCTCCCCACCATGGTATTTATCTCAGGAACGTCCTTGAACAAAATTTTCATTTATTTGGTAGTTTATAAATTAAAATAGGATTAAATGGTTAATCAATACTGAATATATCTAGTTTTTCTTAACATTATGATCCCTTCCACCAACTCCGATCATATTTATTGTCGTATTGGGATAGTCTTTACATTGTATATTGAAACCATTGTTCACATCATTCCTTTATTCTCAATTAATTAATTTAATAAGGAAAATAAATCGCAAATAGTTAAATTAATATGCATATAGATGGAAAACACATGCTCGTAGTGGAATTAACTCATAAAATACATATATTACGTAACATATTAATCTTTTCTATTCAATATAGACTATTAATTATGATTTATATATTAGTATATTGAACATATATTTATTAAAATATCTCATGATTTCTTCTAATATGTATAATGATCACAAATAAATATCCCTTAGAAGTGTAAAACATGGTGAGATGTTATCTAAAAATGTTGGACATCAAAAAAACATTGATTTCATACATAGGAACTATTTTTCAAGATTATTATCTTTTGGTGCATCTATTCCTGAGCCTAAATCGAATTTTTTTATCCAAAAAAGTGATTACATTTCTATGAAAACATATAATATATTTATTAACAAAATATAATGATGTTTCTCTATATTTAAAATTCTAATTAATGTTTTTTTATAATGTTATCTGGTAAAAATAAAAAAAATTATACCCCACTTCGATAAGAACAGAGGTCTATATGTTAAACATGAATATAATTTACCATAATTACAACACATAGACATTACATATAATAAACACACATGGAACCCCAAAACTAAAATGATTAGTTTCCTCAAATATTGGATATATAATGATCATATTTTTCATTATTTAATCAACATCACACATAATAGTTTTATAAAATGCTTACTTCTACACATAGTTCAATATATATTTTCTTTGGGGAAAGGGAATTATAATAATGGTTGAGAATAAATTCATATTAATTAAAAATCATATCTAATAATCATAAAAGATTTTGAATATAATAATAGGAGATATCATGATCACGAAATAATTATATAGTTAAAATAATAATGGAACCATAAGAGCTTTTAAAATCTAAAACAAAAAAACATGTAATTTTTTAGATCAAAGATATATCATGGAATGAGAGTTTTGAATTTAAAATAATAAATGAGACCATAGATTATAATCATTGTAATATATCATTAAAAATTGGTTTATCATAAAAAATAATTATGGAAAAGACCAATGTATAGGGAATGAAAACATTGTGTGAAAATGACATTAATCCCACCATTTAAGTGTTATAAAAATAAAATCATTCCCACCATTTATGTTGATAAAATATTCCAATGTTTTCCTTGATCCACTATATCATAAGAAAAAAAATCTTAAAAAATGATTTTTAGGGAGTTATTAGACCACACTCATCAACACCAATACATGTATATACCATGTGAAATCAATAATATAGCATATCATGAAGAAAAAATAAGCAATCAATATGGGTTTAATAAAATTTATAAATAGAACACACAGAAAATGACACCAAGATTTATATTATTTAATACCAAAAATTAAATAACAAAAAAAATATTATTTCATAATAATTTACATAGGGTGATTTATTAAATGATCGTATATAATAAGATATTTTTTATGGGTTAAGGAGTAAGATTTAAAACAAACCTAAAAATATTCCTTGGAAAAGATTTCTTAACATTATTATAAATATGAAACAATTGAGTTATTTGTAAATCCCATTTAGATAAGGTATATAGAATACCATTTTAAAAACAGATATTAAATGAAATCATGAAAATCATTCCATGAAAGGAAGTAATGATTACATCAACAAATGTTATGTGGGAGATAAAACATATGATCATGAAAGATAAATCATCTTTAATATTAACAAAATACCTTTATTGAATCCAATATTGTAAGAAATATTAATAATGTAACATTTATAAAATATGTGAAATAGACTATGTTGTTCATAAAAAATTACACATATATTGATTTAAAATTATATTTTAGAACATTGGAGGGAAGATAGAATTTGGGTACAAAAGAGAAAGGGATAGTTGGAGAGGATGTGAATTATACATTAAAACATTTACCATTGATATGAATTGGGATAATAATTGAAAAATATTTCAATTAAAATGAAAATTTCCTAATAGTGGAATGGAATTCAATATATAATAAAAACATATATTGGAGTAAAGTAAAAATAGAAGAATCAATTGCATTAATAAATATTATAACACAATAAAATATTGAATATAGGTTTCTGTTTACAAAATCTTTTATAACTTTTATATTAATTGATTAAAAACCATATAATAGTACGAACACAAAATATAATATTAAAAAAGTTGAATATAATGATAATAATTATTTTATATGACAATCACATAGTATATAAATCATACAAAATAAAATAATTTATTAATATGAAATCGTATCAGTCAAAGAAATTTGGAGACATGAACCCTCATTGATTTGGAATTACTATCATTAAAAGTGTATAATGGTAGGTATATAAATATATTCTAAAATAAATAAAATAATAATTCAAAAATTATGATAGAATATATTGAGTTGTATGTACAATATTTAAAATAATAATTGTTTTGTTATATGAAAACATGTATTAATGAAAGGATGATATTTTAAAACCCTATATAGACATCATATTTATGATAAAAGAGTAATTTGAAAGGATTTTTTATAGATGAATGTAAATCAATAAATAATAAAATAATCTAAAATTTATTTATATTATATGGTATAATTTATTAAAAATGTATTAATAAATTACATGATTAAAAATAATAACTCACTGGATGGAAATTTAGTGTGTAAAAAGCCCTCTCCTTTAATATCAAATTACATTAAATAAAATTAACCATTATTATATGAAATGTAAAACTATTATCAAAATATTTCTTCACAATATTAATAGATAATTATAATTATATAATTTAATTATTATTGTTTATTATACAATCTAAACCTAGATAAATTTTCTTTCCATCATTGGAAGTAAGTAATTTTTATTATTTCTCACAATTTTTATAATTACAAAATTGAAAACCATTAATTCATTTTATTTTCATCATTTCCATGTATTAAATTATGTTTAATCATCATTTATAAGATATATTATTACCCTTGTTCATATAATGGGAACTATGAAAATTATTCATGAGAACAAGATCCATGTTGACTTAATTTTGTAAAATTTATAGATAGAAATGTATTTCATTATAATGGTCATTAATTTTTATGTCATCCTTTATGAAAAATATTCCTGATATAAATTGAATCTTTATATCATATATATATTTATCAAATAAATTTTGTAACCATCCAAGTATTTTGGGGATAAAAATTAAAAAATGTCATTTATGGTGACGATAGTTCGTACGTATCATGAGAGGTGTTTTCATTTTTTGAAATGTATCAAAGTATAAAAATGTTTTTACATAAACATAATGATAATATTATATAAATATGATATTTATATAACTATTTTTCAATGGGAATAATATATTTGTAGGAGATTAAAGATAAATGAAAATAATATAATTGAAAAACTGCAGTTCAAATATTTTTAACATATATATTTTGATAACTCTTTGTGACTTATTTGAATGAACATTTAGTTATAAAAGTACATTACGAACATGTAATAGATAGTGGGAGATATATTATTATAATTTTATTGAGCTATAATGCTTTTGGTGAGAGGTTAAATGGGGTACCGAACAACTACTTTTAAAATTGGAAGAAGATGCAATTTATTATTAATATTCATTACATTATATTAAAGGTGTGTCCCTTTCAAATTAATGTGGCTCCAATAGTTAAAATAACAGAGAGGGATTAACTATTTTCTAAAAAACCCTTAAAAATAAAAAATAAAGGATAATTTTGGAGATATTTTTTCCCTTTTCTATTGAATTTAACATTTTTTCACAAATAAATGCAACTGAAATAACACATTTTTTACCATAGTATCTTATTTTCATTTCACAAAATCAATTTATATTAAAATTAAAAAATAGATGAAAATTCAATATTTATTTTTTATAGCAGTATTTTTTTGAATGTGAAGAAAATTAATTTCAAAATAGTTTAATCATAAACATAAGAAATAGTTTGATAAATAATTATAACATAGTTTAAAAAAGTTCAATATTTGGACTTTAATATAAACATTATATTTTTTAAAATTAACTGTGTTTATTGATAAATATATAATGAGTCATAAAAAAGTATCTTCATATTTTTATGTCATTCTTATACCAAAATAATGAAATAAAAATATATTTACCAAAATATTATATTGTACTACCCTAATAAAAATAAATTTTTAAGAAACATTTTTAAATTCCATCAAAATTCATTATATTATTTATATGTAGATAAATGATGTTCGTAATCTATAATTAAAATAAATTTTTTTATGATTTTAACTTTAAAATAGAAACATATAAAAAAGAAAAATACATTTATATGAAATTAACTATTTAAAATAACAAATTTCATGTTATTAATTTCTATCAATTACAAGTTATATTTTTGTTAATCTTTTATGCGTATTAAAAATATAAAATTTCACTATTTAATGATAATATATTTTGATTCTTAAAATAAAAATTTATATTAAATAAATTTTAATTTTAAAAACTGAATTTTAATCATTAAATGATTATTTTCTTATTTCATTCCATTTTATAAATTTTGAATGGATCAATATATTTCCCCTTTATTGGAAATAAAAGTAACTATTAATTCCTTTTAAAATTTGATATAAATTTTTAAATATGTATTATTTATATATAATTTTTATTAAATTTACAATTACATGTTTATATAATCCTATATTCTAAATACATAATCCTTCAATGTCAATAGATTGGATCTAAATCAAATAAAATTCTAGGATGACATTTCTAGTGGTGTTTTGGATTAAGTGTATGTCATCGATATTTATATGAGCTTTTATTCCCCTTTAATCAATTTCACTAAATACCATTTGTTGTATTTTTTATAGTGTTAGTTTATAAAAAACTTAGAGAATCTTATTGCAATAAAATATCATCATTGTGATCTTTATATTGAAGATTTATACTACTTGATGCGAACTAATTCCATTTCTCTATGTATTTACAAATGTGGATATACGTCTTTATACATTAAAAATCAATTATTAAGTTGTAATAATAATATAAGTTAAACACTTATCTAAGATAAACTACCATATATAATGGCCATATTACATTCAAATATATAACCTAAAATCATTCATCAATTTTTTTTATATTCTAAAATTTATGTTACATATCTAATTCTATAACCAACATATATATTAATTTTTATGTTGATGATATTCATTGAAATTGGTTAGGATAATGGTCAAAGATGTAGTTTTTGTTTGTTTAATTATTGGTTTATTCAAATAAATTTTTTTTTAATGGTGTTTCATATTTAATTATCATAATGAATTTATCTATAATTATAGTATTTTCATTTCAATACCAATATATGTCATTTTACCTATGTTTGTATTTCTATGTCAATTAATCAATAAAACATAATATTTATTTAATGGGAAATTGATACAAATATCTCTAGGTGGTACTGTTAGACCACATTTCATATTTTTTATTCCATGTTATGATATATTTAATGAAATATTTGGAATCTCTATAGGATGGATTCATAAATTGGAATTTCTAGAGACTAATATTCGAACATGTAATTACAAGAGTGTTCCCATGGGTATGAGTATATAATGTTGTAGTTCATTTGATTTTGAATAAAAAGAGGAGATCATGTACAAGAAAAATAATGTTAATTTAATGTCTACTATAAATGGTTTAAATGCATAAATATATTCCAAAATTATACATAATGGAAAAAATTTGGTCTACGAAGACTAACCATTATCCCAAAAAAATTTAAAATTGCATGAGTCTTCTCTCCTCATGTCTTTATTTAAAATTAACTATTCATATTATCTTTGTGGTTTTGGGTGAAGTGCGATCTGTGGGGAGGTGGAAACTAAAAATTATAGATGTGTTGCGGAATTCTATAAGGTTCCAAATAGAGTTGAAACTAGTATTGATATATATAATTTAGATATGTAAAAAATAGAAAAAAACATATATATATCAGTCAATAACTTTTAGTTTCACAATATGAATTATAATAGTTATATCACAATTAGTATGAAGACTTGAAAATGGAGGAGTACATTCTCATTTATGAGTAAAAAAATTCCCCTGATCAATTTATTTTAGTCTAATAGTTTGTGTGATATTTGATACCATTCAAATGGTTTTAAGATTTAAAAATATTTCTATTATAATTATTTTCATATTGATTATTGATTATATATTCTGTAGTGAAGATATAAAAATCAATGGCGTTTAGAGATGAAGTTAGATATGTAATATCTATATCAACCATAGATGGTAATATAAGGATCAATTTCATCAATATATTCTTAAATTTATTTTGAAATGTGCTCTTAAAATTTTATTATCAATTTTTGGGTCTATTGATAATTTTGAGAGATAAAATCAAGCAACACTCAAACATTATATAATGCATGTTTATTAACTAATTGTTTCATGAATTTGTGGATGAGTTCATAGGAGGATATCCCTATTAAAATAATATACATTAAAATACATTATTTTTAAGTAACTAGGTGTGTGTGAAGGATAATATAGATTTGGATTGCTTAATCTATTGTTTCATAGTATAGGTTCCGAATATGTAGGCTTAGAGGTGTAGTTAAATTATTATTAATATGTTATAATACTACACAGTAAAAATAATTAAACCATAAACCCATATTTTTGAGAATATTTCATATCGTGGAAGGAAGTGTTGGAAATTTTTTATACATTATCAATGTAGTACTTTAATGTATCCACGGTTGAGAAGTTCCTCAATATTGGATGAAAATTCATAGGATTTATTTGAAAAGTGGTATCTATAGATAAAAATTTATGAGGAAATTGTATTTGAATGTATAGGATTCATAGAGTGTTTTTTGATGCACTCCAATGTTGCAATGCAAGTCAGCTAGCAAGTGTCATATGTCGAAGCACATGCCCGATCCGATGGCTAACGACATACCGTCTCAAACAACCAAATCCGATAAGCAATTCAAAGATGAAAATATGCTATGAAACCTCCTCTAGGCATATTCCATGTGATCAAGTCCAACTGCATGGACTTCCTGCCTCCAAGTTCAAACAAAACAATTCCACCAAACACATAAAATTTCACCTGCAAGAAAAATAGCCCTAAGATCCAGAAAACAAACTAATGGGTAGAGAAAAGTCGAAATCTCCCTCAGCAATCGCCATTGGAACCGAAACAAGAAGAGTCTCATCTCGACCACATCACCCTTCAAACACATCCTCACCAACCCAAACAGGAGGGAAAAACAAGGTGTGTGAATCCAAATCTTTGTCACCCATGACTGGATGATCCAACACCATGTCCATGGAGCATCGCCGTTGAGGGGATTCAAGCAGGTATGAATAGACAACACCACTTTGGGCTGGAGCCGAACAAGACCAAGTCACGGAATAACCCACATTGACTTCCAATTCGGTAGAACCGCAGGATGAACAAAGAACTAGATAATGTATGAGGGCCCCTACGGCGTCGACACCACGGTAAGAACACCAACAGTTCACGATAATTAAAAACAACTGAAGTGAAAACAAACCTCCCCCCCTCTGAAACGCATCGGAGCAGCAGCTGAGCCACACCGGGTCACACCCGAAGCCGAAGGAAGACAATACCAGATCCGGACACTAGAATCCATCGCATGTCGATGCACACTGAATCCAAGCTAAGACCTCAAAGCCGAAAAGCATCGTCGCACTAACGCCAACTCGAAACCTGCTAGAAGCCGACTCCGAGGTCTAGTCCACTATAACCCACCATGCCGAGATCCAGACAACTCCAGAGACTGTGAACCTGAATCATCAGTGGACCACTCGGACCCTGTTCAATGATCTGAGTGAAGACTCCAAGCCAATAGACGATTTGGAGGAGGGAAGGATAATAGAATGAAGGGGAAACCCTAATGTGCGGGAGGTAGGGGGAGACACCGCTCAGAGTCCATTTTCATTCTAAGAGTGTATTTTATAATGGTATCGTTTTATGTTTAATTTTTTTAATTGAATATAATAACAAAGTTAGAGAACATTGTTTTATGATTCCCCTATACTCATGTGAGATAATGGAAAAAATCGAAGTTTTAAATTTTACAATTGGATTCAAAATTTGAATCAATGTGATGTACCATAAATTACATTACATCATGAATATAGGTTTGTAATTATATTAAACATGAATGGAATGATAATTAACCCATTTATAAAGTTTTTCCAATACCATATGTCTGATATAAGTCATAGATGGTTTTTGTTTTCATTTGTTGTCTAATGGGAGAAGAATATTTATAAATACACAACAAGAATAATTATAGATCCATAGAAAGTAGATTCATCATGAATCAATAATGTTTAATTAGAATATTCATGAGTTCTTAAACATACACATTCGTAAAAAGGGGGAGTTAATATTACCATGATTACATGGATACATTTTTATGAAATTCATAAATGGTTGTGTCATGAAACAATCAATATTTTGAGATTATTGAAATACAATATAGGAATAATATCGGATGTTGTTTAATTTTTCATCAATAAGTTTTCATAATTTTAAGAATGATGTTATGTTGAGGATTAATTTATTTTCAACCATCTAATTGTCTCATTCCAAGAGTTTTTATTGAAAAAAAAACCAGGCTGCTGATGTTTTTAAAATTCATAAGTTGACGATAAATTTGTAAAATATTTTGAAGAAGTTAGATAAATTTATGCCCAAAATACTTAAATCACCCAAGGAATAAATGGGTAATAAAATGGTTGGTATTTCAACTAGAAAAATAAAAAATTCCATTAGTACATTAGATATTCTATTTGCAAGGACAAATGTATATATAAGATAATTTAAAATACCATTTTACGGTGAATAAAATTCTACACCATGATGTGAGGTTTATAAATAATACCAATGTAATATATCATACATAATACATTATATATTTAAATAATACTATAATTTGGTGTTTATATTCATTCCATAATGTTTTAGGGATGGTATTTTTTTTCTATTTTTACTAACATGAATTTGAGGTGTTGTCTTTTTGGGAAAATACAAGACTCCACAACAAAATTATGTTATTGAAATTTATTTATAGTTCATGAGTACTATAAGTACTAATTTTATGGAAGATGTGTCATGATAAAATATATCCAATCATAAAATATGGTTTAATAGGACCTTGTCACAATATTATTACCATGATTTGAATGATGTTGATATGAAATTTTTGGGTCCAAAATGTATAGAGACCCCAACATCACAATTAGAGGATTTCATCACAAGAACCCAACATATTGGTGAATATAGGGTTAATTATCTAATTATATTTGGGTGAATTGAATATAAGATATTTTTTGTATTTTTTGGATTTAATTTTTTACCTATCACTACAATATAGACATGAATGTCACGCCATGGGATGTCTAAATAAGGTTTTGGTTGCTCTTCCATTTTAATGTTTCCCACACCATAAATATTATTTACGAATTCAGTAAATTTATAATTATATACATGCTATTCTAAAAGAAATGATAGTCCCAAATCGATGGTAAGGCTTTCATCATGAGAGTGTTGAATCAATAGATTTCCAAATTAATATTTCCTATATTTTAGGATTGCTTTATGAGTTTTAAATTGGGTATCATGACTAAAAATTGAAGGAATTATTATGAATTTTAATTGTATTTGGATGATATATGATGAATTGTGTTTCCTATTATTGTCATTAATAATTGATGATATTTATGATGGGAGACAAAGATATTAACTATTAATTTGGAGATAAGAGTTTATAGATGGAATATTTTTTGTAGATTTCTGTCATCAAATGTATTAAATAAAACCTTTTTTGTAAGAGATAAATACGGATTATAGAGACTTCAATGAAACATTAAATAATGTTGTGAAGTGAATATAAGAGGAAAGAAAATAAGGAGATCCATAAATGTACTAAAAACAATGTAATTACTATTATATATAAATAGAGAATTTATAAACATAATATACAAGATGGAAGATCATAAAATGAATTAAAAATTCCAGATGAACATTCCAAAGAGAAATAATTTAATACATTAAATGTCATTAAATGGTTATTTTGATCATAATGGTGTTCACAACAACCTATTAAAGGGAATACAACAGAAATCAAAGGAACCAACCTACATATGGTTCATTTAATATAGTAGTGATCATATTTATCTGGTCTTACATTCCAATGTGGTAATACCTTTTTATTCTAATGAGAAGTCAAAATTGTAAGTCGTGGTAGTGATCTTTGGGTGATAATGATCTATCTCAATGTTATACAAGTGGATTTACCGAAAAAAATAAATGTTTCCAATAAAAAACCAAAATAAATTAATGGGATTACCTAATATTAGTGTACCTACACATTACTGATTTAATGGTCCATAGATTATCCATGTATAGAAAAAAAATATAAAAATCATGGTTTCTTTTTTCATATTTTCTTATAATATTAAGGAAATAAATTTGTGATAGTTTTTTAAATGAATCATTGATCATATTTAGTAATTTGGTGCCTAATGGAAGCATAATTGAAATAATTATTTGAACAACAGGATAAGGGTGAATCGAATAAAAAAACAGTAAATTTAATTTTGGGTTAGAGATATGATAATAAATGTGTTTGATTATAATTTCTTGTCATACCCTAATTCACCCCCTCTTATGTCATGTCTTACTCATGTTTCTTATTCTCCTAGTAATGCATGTTCTTCTTCAATGGGATCTAATTCTTATTTCTCCATTTTTTTGAATTTTACATTATACAATTCTCACCATAATTATTTATTGGTAATTAGAATCAACTATATTTAAAAACAATTCTCAGGCTACAATCCATAAAATATTTGAATAATATTTATTTTTAATTTATAAATTAAAATTTGTTATATATATTTAATAAAATGGTATCATTAGAGGTTTAATTTTACACCATAATTATCATAGATTCAATGAATATAATCTTTTCCCCTTTATCAAGAAATCTTTTATTATACTTTTGAAGTCAAATTCATGACATTTTAATTCCAAAACTAATTTAGTAAAATCCAGTAAATACCAATACATCTCATTTTTTCATCCAAAAAAATTAGTTTTAATAAAAAAAGATGCCTTATTAGAAATTAAATGTATGTAATAAATAAAAGACATATTTTGATGATTGAACCAAAAAATCTAAATGTGTGTTCTCATATAACACTTTTTAGGACCATGTTTAATATGCACAACTTGGGAGGGGGTTTTTCAATTTATTTTTTCACCTTTAATAATCTTCTCCCCTTTGATCTGTTTTTATAAATAATTTGAGATAACGTGTTAAACCACTAAAAATCTAATTAATAACTTACCAAATGTACAAATATATATGTGTGTGTGTGAGGACTAAAGAGGATGACTAGTATATATATATCAGACACACTAGTCTATATCTATGGAGCATAAGATAATGATGTATCAATGTTCATATATACACAATACACAATTTTAGTGGATTCATGTTTCTATTATTTACACTTCATGTAAAAACACATTTCACCAAAATGGTATAGTAGTAGTGAACTATATCTTAAAGGATACTCATTCTTCTTATATACCAAAAACTACTTCTAGAATTAAGTATCAAATTTTATACCTGAGTAGATATTCAATATTATATAGACATGAGTGCATCTTTAATATCATCTTATGAAACTAATTACCCAATCATCCTTGATACCAAAATAAATATTGTATTTTTATCTTTTTTATTATGCTTCTAATCTACCAAATCTTATATATTGTCCTCTCGATTAGATTATTGATCCACAATCATCCAAATAAACAAAAAAAATTAATAATTCATCTTTATAGTTATTATCCATACACTATTATTTTTTCCTTATATTTTTTAAATAAAAAAAGAAATTGTATCAGCTAATCTTTATTGTTCCTCATTCACCAAAGAACCTGATATATCAATGAAATTCATTCAATGTTTTTCATAATTACCTCTAAATATCATATCAAAGAATTCAATAAAATAAATTTTATTTTATTTCATGTGCATCTTACTTTTATTCTATCTTATTACATAAAATATATACTAGTGAAATCACTTCCTTTTGTCTCTAATCTCTTATTCTTATTTCAAAATTTGAAAAGTTAATGTGTTTCCCCTATTCTCTATTATTGTACTAATTTTTAATTTTTTTAATTTCATCAGACCTCTAATCCTTATTTAGCTAGTTGGTATTAGTGATTTTTCCATCAATTATAAATGATTAGTTTATGTTACCCACTCATTCAAAGTGGTCAAATCAACCAATTAAATCTATTTAATCACATAAATATCATGGGAAATCCTTCTATAATTAATTAAAAATAGAATTTATATGTATGAATTTCCGGACCTGGACCATGATCAACAATAACCGAGTATCGGTTCGTCACATATCTTCAATAACATCACCCCAAATTAAAGTGGCTACTAACTAGAAGAAAGGTTATTGGAGTATTTTTGGGAGACTATACCCCCATCTCCAAAATTTAAAATAGTGGAAGCTCAATAACATAAACATAGTACAAACATCACAGAACCACACAGTAGATAATAGTAGTAATTGATAAAATAAATTCTAGAAGTTTATCATATATATTAATGATGATACATGTAACTTTAAATAATACATAATAGGAAAATGGTATTAAAAAACCATGAATGTATCCAATATAAATAAAATAAAAACTGCTATATAAACATATCATCATGAGGCCCAGATCAGTTCCATGCTCCCCTACTCTTAAGCATGGTACAAAATCACACATCAAAATGTGGGAGCTTTCCCTTGTCCCTACCTCCATCCAAATAGTCTTTTCAGGTATTTAATGTTGTCCCTAACATGGTATGAGATACAAATCCCAATATGTAATCACCAAAAGGAATGTAAAAATCCATAAAATGAAATATTAAAATATAAATTGTTTTCAAGTAAACCTATATGTTATAAATTAATATAATGGTTCCTATTGCCCATTAGTACTACATGTGATACCACAATTCCACAAGAGTATCATTTAATTGAACTGTTAGCTCATATACCATGGAAGATATATGTAAAATAAAGTAAACATCATGTACTTGTTGGGAAACGATAGAACTATATCAACTATTTCCGTGAATTAAAACCTTATGTTTCAGAACTTCCAAGACCAAGTTGTTCCATAAATAATTTCATATTTCTCATGGTTGTGTCATATAATCAATGTTTAATAGCATTACGGGATGGATCTAAGGTGTATAATACCAAGTAATCTGCATTGATTCCCCAGTGCTTCTCGATGGAAATTCATCTAGGGCCTAGTTAGTGTATTAGAAGCATGTCAGATAGAACATGTCCAACATGAGTCCAAGAAAGCTATATCCTAGTGGTAGAATTAACAAATGAATCTCGAAGAATAAATACCCAATGAGAACACTCTATGAAAGGAATCCACTAAAATTTTAGGATATATGGAATTACATTCTAACCATTTAAATGGAATCATGACCCTTGGTATACCAACCATGGAGTCCACTACCATTTCAAAGACATCTCATTTGATTCATCAATCTATCCCATTAACATTTCATAAAATTTATTAATCAATCCATTTATAATTTTTCACCATATGATCTTACCAACACAAATAAACATTCAAATGAAAGAAAATTGAATATCCACACTCATTTATCAATTTACATTCCAAGCGGAAGAAATAATTATTATACTCTCTCATTTAACCAAACATATATTCCTCTATTTTTCAAAATCATCAATTAAAGAATTATCAACATGTAACACTTGGAAATAAAGGGTACACACCTTCTAGAACTCCAAATTAATACAAATAATTTTTAAAAAGGATTATTTTATCTAGGAAATCATAAACATACCCCATGTGTTATTTAACATGGATTAGAAAATGAAAATTCATATGGAGAACCCAATGATTATAGTCAGTTGGTAAAACAACTATCATCACAACTCTAAGGAACCTATAGAAATATCTAACATGTACTATTCCATTTAAATTTATCATTAAATTCTGGTTTTGGTCCACATTGATATTTTTTCTAAGAAGCATAACAACAACTAGGTATATAATGTACCAAAACTCAAGGAAAATGTATAGACCACCTACGACAGCTTAGTAGTACAGTGGTTATAACGACCCATACTTTACATACATTTTTAATACTTCAAAAATTGAAGCATACTTATTACAACATATGACAAAATCACAAAGGACCGTATAGGTATAGTGTCTTTAGAAACTGGGAAACATAAACAACTGGTTCATAAATCTTCTACAGTGTCTCCCATTTATTTCATCATATCTAGGGTCCCTTTTAGCATATTCTACTTAATATCCATCTTCCTGACCTGGGGAAAAGAAAACATAAAAGGGTGAGCTCAAATGCTCAGCAAGGGCAAATAAAGGAAATAAAAATCATATCATATCTTTTTGAAAATCAAAACCTGCAAAAGAGATCATAATATCTTAACATGGAATAAATCATAGAAGTGAAAATGAGATCCCCATAATCATAACATAAAACTTGAAACTTTGTGGCATGCACACATAATCATGGAAAATCATTTCTTGTTAGTCATGACTCATTGCCAAGACTATCTTAGTGGACAAAGTCCCTTTCTGAACCGAGTTCACTCCTCGTTTCAGTCCTGTATCACTGAACCGAAATAACCTTCCGTTCCAGCCATGTCTATCTCATGAGATATAAAATCTTTACCCAATGCATTGGAGGGAGATATAGGTCCCACCCATCTTATAATGAATCCTTTCTTATGTGTGCCACATAATCATAAAACATACATCATCGCATAACACATGTAACAAAAATGGGATTCTTGAAACATCATGACATCATAAATCAATTCATATAAGATAATGGAATTCATAAAAATAATTCCATCACAACATGATCAAATCAATTTAATAATAGGGATAAAAACAGAACCCTTTATTATCTTAGATGGAAAATAATTTTGATAAAACACTTGAACTTTATTCTTGAGGAAAATATCCTTTCTTCTTCAAAAACATTTTTCCTTTCATAACATGTCATAAAACATTAAAATAAAAGAAGTTGATTAAAAATAGACTTAAAACTTGTAAAGGAAGCTTCTTGGAAATAATGTTTTAAAAATTCATTCATGTCGTATAAGTTAAAAAAACATTTTTCGTACTTTTGTCGGAAAAGTCAAAAAGTACCTCGTACGGAAAAACGACAAAAGATTCCTTTCATATTCTTTACTAAAAACTCACCAAAGGGTAAAATTGGATTTAAACTATTGCAAGTGGATGGAAACAATATTTCATATTGAGGGAACATGGATGTGGATGATAAAATACACCCCAGTAAATACTTACGAATAAACAATCTCGGATAAAAATGAGATTGTGATATTTCCCTTACCTTAGGTCCGATTAGCTTTGTACGTGTCCGAATCTCCTGTATAATGGTTTAAATAATGTTATTGACTTATTCCAGAATCATACATATTTATATGATATCATATATGGTCATATTATTAGCTTCTTGTTAGTAATATTTCATTGTTACTTGTTACTCGGGTCTTTATAACTTTTTGTTCTTATGCGTGTTTTGTCGAATAAATTCTTATTCTTATCTTTAGGTTATAGATAATTCATTTCCAGAATGGTATTAGTGTATTATATACCATATTCATTCATTCAATTCATTTATATAATCATTACGAAATGAAGATCATGTAGAACGAGTCGCATCACATCGTGGAGACGGTATTCCGTACGTACGCACGAGTGATGATATCATTCCTATGATCGAGGAATTGTATTGGAGTATATATATATTATTTCAGTATCAATATTACTTCATAATAATCATATTTAGTTACTCATTACACCATTATACCCATCCTTGTAAGGTGATGGTGGAAAATAGATTACACCACGGCGTGGAGACGGTATTCCGTACGTACGCACGCGCGGTGATTTCATTTTTCCGTAGGATGGATAGAAGGTGAATTAGGGTTGTTTCATATTTATAATAACATATCAGTATGTAAGTAATACTGATGTTATTACTTTATCATGAAACAACTAATGAAGAAGAAGTTGAAGAAGAAAGAAATTGAAAAGATCGGTAATGGATATTACCTCTTCTTTGGAACGCCTCTTTGAATCCTCCACTTAAGGAACTAAGATTGGTCTTTGGAGAAGACCATGACCTCTAGGATTATTCTAGGGAAGTGGAGAGGAGAAAATTTCAGGGGTTGGCCGAGTTTGAGTGCTCAATTTGGTGTGAGGAGGAGGGGGAGGAGGTGCCCTTTTATAAGGGAGGAGAGGGGCACCTTAGGAATATCTCAAAATATTATTTTATATTAAAGTCAAAATCGGTTTATAATGCTTACAAAGGGTCTTATTTCGAAGATAAAGTGGGGATGGGTCAAAACCCTATCAACCAATAGGATTTAGACAAGTTTAGGGTATTATTTTAACCTTATCAATTAGATTTAACTCTAAGTTAATTATTTTAACTTTTACCGTGTCTTTTTGTTTTCTTTCACTATATGGTTAATACACTTACTATAACATGCCAAACGAACCCCAAATTGTTTATTATTAATATATATATATCCTTATCTAAGTCATTTGGCCGAACCTTAGATTTTTAGGAATAAAATAACAATTAATAATATAATATTTGATTTAAAAACTATTTTGTGTCAATTTTGACACTATTTGATATATGATTTGTTTGAAAGTCATTACAGAATTATATGTTCGAACCAAGTTTATTAAATCAACACTAATATATCATAGTAACCTAGAAAATTAGTGGAATTCATAAAAAGTCTCAAATTACATTTATTTTGGTGTTTATAACATCAATTATGTCAATATTTCATTAATAAGATAATTACTTCATCATCTTTGTGTCATAAATAAATTATATTATATGATGTCTAAAAATTACAAATAAAATACCATCATGTAGGAAATCGTTTTAGCTTTCTAATGAATATTTACAATCGAATTTATCTTATGTATAACCCCATATTAAAAATGATTTACTTATTAAACTTTGATTTTAACTATTTTAACCCTTCTTTAAATAAATTAATAATAAATGTCCTAATCTAATCCAAGTGGGCCTAAATGGTCATATTTTATTCCTAAGTTTGTTTTTGGTCGAATTACACTTGTACAATAGAATTAGGACATGTGTTAGGGTAATATTAATATCATATTTACCCTTAGTTACCCTATTTACTATTAACCGCGGTAAAAAAAGTAAAAAGTTACTATTCACCAAAAAATTATTTTCATCTCATTGAACCACATTTTAGTCCTTGATATTAACCGTGTCTCTCGGATTTTTGAAATTCCAATCACAGAAGCGGTAAAATTAAGTTTTATGCAAAATTCAGTTTTTAACCTACCACTTAGTGGTTTCACTATTCATCAAAAATTGAAAGTTTTCAGAAAAATACCAAAATTTCACCCTAGGCTAATTTCGATATTCTGAGTCCAAAAATGAAGTCCATTTTGAAAAATAAAGTTTATAAAATTCCAAAAAGTGGTTATTACTATTCATAACGGCTAGTTTTAATAGCATAATGTTGTTTAGTGAAACTCGGTATTGCGTACGACGCAAGCTATCGAGGAAGGTCGCGATTGCGTGTAAAGCAAGCCAAGCAAGTGTTGTATAGAAAAAGATTCCTTTGATGATTTATATAACATAAAAGTCTCGGGTGTTACATTCTACCCCCCTTAAAAAGAATTTCGCCCTCGAAATTTGTCACTTTGCAACAAACAGATGATCATACTTCTCCCTCATCATATCCTCAAGCTCCCATGTAGCTTCTTCAAGTTGGTGGTTTCTCCATAAAACATTCACCAAGCGAGTGGTCTTGTTTCGTAGGACTTTTTCGCTACGATCCAGAATCTCTATCGGCTGTTCTTCATAAGAAAGATCTTGCTCCAGCGGTACAACTTCTGAGCTGAGTACATGTGAAGGATCTGGTATGTACTTTCTCAGGAGAGATACATGGAACACATCGTGAACTTGAGAGAGATTCGGTGGAAGCGCCAATCGGTAAGCTACCTTCCCAACACGATCCAATATTTCGAAAGGACCGATATATCTAGGGCTCAACTTCCCCTTCTTTCCAAATCTCATAACCCTCTTCCAGGGAGATATTCGTAAGAACACTTTATCACCCACTTCAAACTCTAGGTCTTTTCTTCGGTTGTCGGCATAGCTTTTCTGTCGACTCGGAGCTGCTCTTATGTGTTGTTGAATAGATCTGACCTTTTCTGCCATTTCATCAACGAGATCAGGTCCTAATAGCTTTCTTTCCCCAACTTCATCCCAGCAAGTTGGAGTCCTGCATTTCTTTCCATAGAGAGCTTCATAAGGAGCCATTTGAATACTGAAGTGAAAGCTATTATTATAAGAAAATTCCACCAAAGGTAGGTGTTGATCCCAATCTCCTTTGAAATCCATAGAGCAAGCTCTCAACATATCTTCTAGGGTTTGAATTGTTCTCTCAGTCTGACCATCTGTCTGGGGATGATAAGCAGTGCTGAAACTCAACTCTGTATCCAGAGTATGCTGAAGACTTCGCCAGAACTTCGAGGTAAATCTCGGATCCCGATCAAATATAATAGAAAGTGGTACTCCATGTAATCTTACCACTTCCTTTACATATATCCTGGCAAGCTGATCAAGAGAGAAATCCTCTCTAATAGGAATGAAGTGTGCAGACTTTGTAAGACGATCAACTATGACCCAAATAGCATTATTGCCTTTGGATGTTTTAGGAAGTCCTGTGACAAAGTCCATAGTGATGTTTTCCCATTTCCATTCGGGTATGGGTAATGGTTGTAACATCCCCTTAGACTTCTGTCTCTCAGCTTTAACTTGTTGACAAACCAAGCATCGAGAGACAAATTCAGCAACATCTCTTTTCATGCCATCCCACCAGAAGTACTCTTTCAGGTCCCTATACATCTTCGTGCTTCCAGGATGAATAGAGAATGAAGAACTATGAGCCTCATCCAGCAGCTCCTTCTTTAATTCGGGAATGGGAGGAACACAAACCCGATTCCTGAACATTATTATCCCATCACAATCAAGGTTGAATTCAGGAACATTTCTCACCTTCTTTTGTAACTCGACATCTTCTTTCTGTGCCTCTTTAATCTTCACATGTATAGATGGTTGAACATTCATTTGAGAAAGATAAGATTTTTCCCCTTCCATTATAATTCCAAGATCCATCCTTTGTAAATCCATAAATATTGGATCTTTTGTGATCCTCGTCATGGATAAACTAGCATGGTCTTGTCGACTTAATGCATCTGCCACCTTGTTTGCTTTCCCAGGGTGGTAATGGATTGAGCAGTCATAATCCTTAATCAGCTCCAACCATCTTCTTTGACGCATATTCAACTCCTTTTGTGTGAAAATATACTTTAAACTTTTTTGATCAGTATAAATATCACACCTTTCACCATAAAGGTAATGCCTCCAAATCTTTAATGCAAAGATTACCGCATCCAACTCCAAATCATGTGTTGGGTAATTTTGCTCATGGATTTTCAACTGTCGTGAGGCATAAGCTATCACCATATCATTTTGCATAAGAACACACCCCAATCCCTTCTTGGATGCATCACTGTAGATCACAAACCTTTCTCCACTACAAGGCAGTGTGAGCACAGGTGCACTGGATAACCTTCTTTTCAACTCCTTGAAATTCTCTTCACATTCCTCTGTCCAGACAAACTTAACTCCTTTCTGAGTCAACTTGGTGAGTGGATTAGATAATCATGAAAAATCTTTTACAAAACGTCGATAATATCCAGCCAAACCAAGAAAACTTCGGATCTCAGTTACTGTTGTTGGTCTCGACCATCTTTCGATAACCTCTGTTTTTGCTGGATCCACAGATATCCCCTCTTTTGAGATTATGTGACCCAAAAATGTAACTTTTTGAAGCCAAAATTCACACTTGGTAAATTTGGCATAAAGCTTCTCCTTTCTCAGGGTCTTCAATATAATTCTCAAGTGATCTTCATGTTCTTCCTTTCTCTTTGAATAGACAAGAATATCGTCTATAAAGACTACCACAAATTGATCAAGATAGTCTCTAAAGACTCTATTCATTAGATCCATGAAGATAGCAGGGGCATTAGTAAGACCAAATGGCATCACTATAAATTCATAGTGTCCATACCTTGTACGGAAAGCCGTCTTTGGTATATCCTCCCTTTTGACCCTTAATTGATGATACCCTGAACGAAGATCAATCTTGGAAAAGTATTGAGCTCCGCGTAGTTGGTCAAATAAGTCATCAATGCGTGGGAGAGGATATTTGTTCTTGATAGTGATCTTGTTAAGTTCTCGATAATCAATGCAGAGTCTCATTGATCCATCTTTCTTCTTAACAAATAGAACAGGTGCTCCCCAAGGTGAAGCACTAGGGCGTATGAATCCCTTATCAAGATTCTCTTGGAGTTGCTTCTTCAATTCCTGCAACTCAATTGGGGCCATTCTATAAGGTGTCTTTGAAATAGGCAAAGCACCCGGTACGAGTTCTATTGAAAACTCAACTTCACGATTTGGTGGAAGACCCGGCAATTCATCCGGAAAGACATCATCAAACTCCCTTACAATGGGCATATTCTTAATCGTGAGTTTCTTACCAACCATTTGAGATAAATAACCTTCATTTAGTGGGATCAATACCCATAAGATGGAAGAAATTTCCACTGGAAGGTTATGTTCATCCTTGCATTGGTATATGATTGTAGATTGATCTGGAATATGAAATGTGACTTCCCTTCATTGGCAATTGATATGAGCTCCATGTAGAGAAAGCCAATCCATTCCAAGAATCACATCAAATTCCCCTAAAGGGAGGATCACAAGATTTGCAGGAAGCACTTTCCCACAAACTTCGATCGGAGAAGAATTATAAACTTTTGATGCGATTGATGTGCCATTAGGTGTTGTCACAGCTAACTCAACATCTAATTGTTGAGGTAGTACGGTGATACCCTTAGAAAAGTCATCAGAAATAAAAGAGTGGGTGGATCCAGAATCAAATAAAACATTTGCTACTTTAGAGTGGATGGTAAGTGTACCTTTCACCACATCGTTATCGTACTCCACATCGCTGATAGAAATTGCATGTGACTTTCCTTTGTCTTTAGCTTTAAGAGTTTGTTGACGTCGACCATCATCATCAACCCTTGGATTTGGGCATTGATTGGCATAATGCCCCATCTCCTTGCACTTGAAACATTGAAGTGTAGTAGGTTCATTCTGTGTATCCCTTCCTTTGTTTGCGTCATTAGACATCTTCTTCCCATTATAACGACATTCAAATGCCCGATGACCTTCTTTTCCACATTTAAAACATTTACTTGTCCCTTTAAGACAACTCCCTCCATGTTTCTTTCCACACTTTGAGCATAAGGAAAAGCTCATCTTCTTTTCCGTGTGCTCTTTAGATTTTTCTTTGAATTCCATCTTCCTCTTCTTATCAAACCCATGTGACTGATGGGTTACTCCAATCTCCATCTCGACTTTGAGAGCACATCGAACGATTTCCTCGTAGCTATTGAAGTCCCTTATGGATAACGCCCTTCGAAGACTTGGTTTTAAGCCACTAAAGAATCGATCGATCTTACTCTCAGGTTGGATAATAATACCAGAAGCGTACCTTGCAAGTCTTGTAAAATTTGCTTCATAGGTACCAACAGATTCATCATCCCTTTGCTTCAGTTCAAGAAACTCTTTCTCCATCTTTTTTCGGAGAATACGAGGGAAGTACTTATTGAAAAATAAGTTCTTGAACTCGTCCCATTCCATAGACTCAATTTCATCCCTTTGCCTCGTATTCTTAACAAGATTCCACCATTGACCAGCATCTCCTTCCAAACGATACACTGCTAGGATGACTTTATCATGTTCAGAACATTGAAGAACTGAAAATATCTTTTCAGTAGTACTAATCCATTGTTCAGCAACTAATGGATCAGTAGACCCGCTGAAAGAAGGTGGACGCTGCCTCATGAAGGATTCAACAGAATGTTGCTCCCTCCTTTGCTCGTTTGGAAATCCTGCATGATTCATAGCTTGAGAAAGTTGTGTGAGCATGGCTACAAGATTTTGCATTCCAGCTCCCATATCGTTTGGTTGCTCAGGGGGACAATCATTGCATTTCCCATCGCATTCCGCATTAACACGGTTCCTTCGGGTTCCAGCCATTGACTAAAACCAAGAAGAATAGTGTGAGCAACACTAATTATAATAGGAAACCACATAATTCAAGAATAAAATTTTCATGCTTATGGTCTTATCCTAGGTTATTCAAGGCCATTTCTAAAACACTAATATTGTGTTATATGCTTAGACTTATCCTTAGGGTTCTTACTAAGGCTTTCACATCCTAGTTTCCAAAGGTTGACTATACCTTTCCTCTGATACCAACTATAACGACCCATACTTTACATACATTTTTAATACTTCAAAAATTGAAGCATACTTATTACAACATATGACAAAACCACAAAGGACCGTATAGGTATAGTGTCTTTAGAAACTGGGAAACATAAACAACTGGTTCATAAATCTTCTACAGTGTCTCCCATTTATTTCATCATATCTAGGGTCCCTTTTAGCATATTCTACTTAATATCCATCTTCCTGACCTGGGGAAAAGAAAACATAAAAGGGTGAGCTCAAATGCTCAGCAAGGGCAAATAAAGGAAATAAAAATCATATCATATCTTTTTGAAAATCAAAACCTGCAAAAGAGATCATAATATCTTAACATTGAATAAATCATAGAAGTGAAAATGAGATCCCCATAATCATAACATAAAACTTGAAACTTTGTGGCATGCACACATAATCATGGAAAATCATTTCTTGTTAGTCATGACTCATTGCCAAGACTATCTTAGTGGACAAAGTCCCTTTCTGAACCGAGTTCACTCCTCGTTTCAGTCCTGTATCACTGAACCGAAATAACCTTCCGTTCCAGCCATGTCTATCTCATGAGATATAAAATCTTTACCCAATGCATTGGAGGGAGATATAGGTCCAACCCATCTTATAATGAATCCTTTCTTATGTGTGCCACATAATCATAAAACATACATCATCGTATAACACATGTAACAAAAATGGGATTCTTGAAACATCATGACATCATAAATCAATTCAAATAAGATAATGGAATTCATAAAAATAATTCCATCACAACATGATCAAATCAATTTAATAATAGGGATAAAAATAGAACCCTTTATTATCTTAGATGGAAAATAATTTTGATAAAACACTTGAACTTTATTCTTGAGGAAAATATCCTTTCTTCTTCAAAAACATTTTTCCTTTCATAACATGTCATACAACTTTAAAATAAAAGAAGTTGATTAAAAATAAACTTAAAACTTGTAAAGGAAGCTTCTTGGAAATAATGTTTTAAAAATCCATTCATGCCGTATAAGTTAAAAAAAACATTCTTCGTACTTTTGTCGGAAAAGTCAAAAAGTACCTCGTACGGAAAAAAGACAAAAGATTCCTTTCATATTCTTTACTAAAAACTCACCAAAGGGTAAAATTGGATTTAAACTATTGCAAGTGGATGGAAACAATATTTCATATTGAGGGAACATAGATGTGGATGATAAAATACACCCCAGTAAATACTTACGAATAAAAAATCTCGGATAAAAATGAGATTGTGATATTTCCCTTACCTTAGGTCCGATTAGCTTTGTACGTGTCCGAAGCTCCTGTATAATGGTTTAAATAATGTTATTGACTTATTCCAGAATCATACATATTTATATGATATCATATATGGTCATATTATTAGCTTCTTGTTAGTAATATTTCATTGTTACTTGTTATTCGGGTCTTTATAACTTTTTGTTCTTATGCGTGTTTTGTCGAATAAATTCTTATTCTTATCTTTAGGTTATAGATAATTGATTTCCAGAATGGTATTAGTGTATTATATACCATATTCATTCATTCAATTCATTTATATAATCATTACGAAATGAAGATCATGTAGAACGAGTCGCATCACATCGTGGAGACGGTATTCCGTACGTACGCACGAGTGATGATATCATTCCTATGATCGAGGAATTGTATTGGAGTATATATATATTATTTCAGTATCAATATTAATTCATAATAATCATATTTAGTTACTCATTACACCATTATACCCATCCTTGTAAGGTGATGGTGGAAAATAGATTACACCACGGCGTGGAGACGGTATTCCGTACGTACGCACGCGCGGTGATTTAATTTTTCCGTAGGATGGATAGAAGGTGAATTAGGGTTGTTTCATATTTATAATAACATATCAGTATGTAAGAAATACTGATGTTATTACTTTATCATGAAACAACTAAAGAAGAAGAAGTTGATGAAGAAAGAAATTGAAAAGATCGGTAATGGATATTACCTCTTCTTTGGAACGCCTCTTTGAATCCTCCACTTAAGGAACTAAGATTGGTCTTTGGAGAAGACCAGGACCTCTAGGATTATTCTAGGGAAGTGGAGAGGAGAAAATGGCAGGGGTTGGCCGAGCTTGAGTGCTCAATTTGGTGTGAGGAGGAGGGGGAGGAGGTGCCCTTTTATAAGGGAGGAGAGAGGCACCTTAGGAATATCTCAAAATATTATTTTATATTAAAGTCAAAATCGGTTTATAATGCTTACAAAGGGTCTTATTTCGAATATAAAGTGGGGATGGGTCGAAATCCTATAAACCAATAGGATTTAGACAAGTTTAGGGTATTATTTTAACCTTATCAATTAGATTTAACTCTAAGTTAATTATTTTAACTTTTACCGTGTCTTTTTGTTTTCGTTCACTATATGGTTAATACACTTACTATAACATGCCAAACGAACCCCAAATTGTTTATTATTAATATATATATCCTTATCTAAGTCATTTGGCCGAACCTTAGATCTTTAGGAATACAATAACAATTAATAATATAATATTTGATTTAAAAACTATTTTGTGTCAATTTTGACACTATTTGATATATGATTTGTTTGAAAGTCATAACAGAATTATATGTTCGAACCAAGTTTATTAAATCAACACTAATATATCATAGTAACCTAGAAAATTAGTGGAATTCATAAAAAGTCTCAAATTACATTTATTTTGGTGTTTATAACATCAATTATGTCAATATTTCATTAGTAAGATAATTACTGCATCATCTTTGTGTCATAAATAAATTATATTATCTGATGTCTAAAAATTACAAATAAAATACCATCATGTAGGAAATCTTTTTAGCTTTCTAATGAATATTTACAATCGAATTTATCTTATGTATAACCCCATATTAAAAATTATTTACTTATTAAACTTTGATTTTAACTATTTTAACCCTTCTTTAAATAAATTAATAATAAATGTCCTAATCTAATCCAGGTGGGCCTAAATGGTCATATTTTATTCCTAAGTTTGTTTTTGGTCGAATTACACTTGTCCAATAGAATTAGGACATGTGTTAGGGTAATATTAATATCATATTTACCCTTAGTTACCCTATTTCTTATTAACCGCGGTAAAAAAAGTAAAAAGTTACTATTCACCAAAAAATTATTTTCATCTCATTGAACCACATTTTAGTCCTTGATATTAACCGTGTCTCTCAGATTTTTGAAATTCCAATCACAGAAGCGGTAAAATTATGTTTTATGCAAAATTCAGTTTTTAACCTACAACTTAGTGGTTTCACTATTCATCAAAAATTGAAAGTTTTCAGAAAAATACCAAAATTTCACCCTAGGCTAATTTCGATATTCTGAGTCCAAAAATGAAGTCCATTTTGAAAAATAAAATTTATAAAATTCCAAAAAGTGGTTATTACTATTCATAACGGCTAGTTTTAATAGCATAATGTTGTTTAGTGAAACTCGGTATTGCGTACGACGCAAGCTATCGAGGAAGGTCGCGATTGCGTGTAAAGCAAGCCAAGCAAGTGTTGTATAGAAAAAGATTCCTTTGATGATTTATATAAAATAAAAGTCTCGGGTGTTACAGTGGTCATCATGTACGATCTCTTTATTTGAATCAGATCAGTAGAATAAGGAAGAATAGGTGACATCTCTAAAATTAGAAAAAATCTTCTTTCACATAAATAACATCATCAATAGGATGAAGAATGATAGGAAGAAAACAACTAATTGATTACTCACTGCTGTACATCCAACTAGGTTAGTCATGCTTGAAAAAGATATAATACATAGAAGATACCTCAAAATGAATTATAGCCACTCAAAAAATCTCTCAAAATGCCTCTTCTGTGCATTGGATAAAAAGATGTATTTATGTTCAAAAATAAATTATTTGATTTAAAATTATAAATTTAATCAAAATAATGGTTATAAATTGTTTATTCCCAAGGTTTAAAAACCTATGTGGCAACCATATATGGATAGCTATAGGGGAAATCTACATTCATGGTATCCTCACACAGTTTGAATAACCATGTTGAAATAGTGATAAAAATATTTTATTAAAATTGTAAGAAAACTTAAATGAGCATGCTCCTGCCATCACATGGTGTTCTCAATACTTGTATAATCCTACTAATATCTACCTAGGTCTCACATGGTTTATTATAAAATGTTGACCGACTCGCACGGTTTTCACTAACCATGTGAAATGATTATTTCTCACCTAAACATGGGTTACAATCATTGAAAAAGCCATGTACACCCCTGATACCTCCATTACCTCAAATTGAATTCACATAAGGGAAAATATGAGTATTCAAACACAAAAATAAAATAATCTTACCTCATATGAATACCAAGGTACATACAATCTCCCCCTCCCCATTAAAACAATTCATACCCAAAATTCTTTTGGATGTGTGGTCATGATTCATCTGAGAATATCATCGGCCTAGGGGTGTAATTTTGGTCGGGCTGGGCTGGGCCTATCATAAAAATTTCCAGTTCACTGGCCACTATTCGGGTCGGGCCGAGCTGGCCTGAACAACCCCATGAGGTGGCCCGTGCCCGGCTTTGGGATGGTCCAAACCATCAGGTCGGGCCAGATTTTTTCGAGTCGGGCCATGGTGGGATTTTAATATTTTCAAGACAATTGTTTGTTTTAAAACATTTTTTAAACATTTTTATTTAAACATTTTTTAACATTTATTTAAAACTTTTCTTTAAAATTAATTTTTAATCCATGTTTTTGGTAAAAAAGTTTATTTTATTTTTTATTAACATTCTACAGTGGGAATATATGTTTTTTTTCTTAATAGATTTATATATGGTCAATATATATATATATATTAATTACCAATTGTAAAAAAATAATGAGGGGTGCGTAGTAGTAGTGGGTGATTTTAAATCCTTATTATTTAAATGTTTTTTAACATTTAATTAAAATAAGTTTTACATTTAATTTTTCATAATTATTTATAATTTTTTATATCCTTTTTAAATATATTTTATTTAAAAATTTTATAAATATATTTATAAATGATTAATTTAAATAATTTTTTAATTTTTATAAACGCATGATTTTTACAAGTATTTTTTACAAACATTTAATTTTATTTTCATATTTTATTTTAAAATGTATTTTTTATGTGCTTGTTTAAAAAAATTAAATGTTTGTTTTAAATACTATTTTTCAACCATTTTTATTTAAACCTTTATTTAAATTTTTTTAACACTTGTTTAAAATGGTTTTTAGGTTTATTTTTAGACGTTTAATTTAATATGTTTTTTTGAACGCATGTTTTTTACATGTACTTTTTTAAACATTTAACATGTTTTATATAAAAATATTTTATAGTGGCTAGATTTGTTAATTTTTTTTAAATAGATTTATATATGTCTGTGAATTTATATATATTATATAAAAATTGAAAAAATATATTAATGAGTGATTGAGGGTGCGCAGCCGTGGGTGGTGGTTTTAAAGTGTTGTTATTTAATTTTTTTTTCATTTATTTTAATTTTTTTTTCATTTTTTAACATATTTATGAAAACAATTTTTAAGATTTTGTTTAATTTAAAATAATTTTTTTAAACTATTTTTAATTTTTTTGTAGGGTAGGCCTGACCATGCGCTATTTGGACCGAAATTACACCATTAGGGAGTGTGCAGAAAGGTGTGAGTTAATTTTTTTCTAAATAGAGATATATATATATATATGTATATATAGTATATATAATATATGCAGGTTTTATAATATTTAAAGAAAATAATGAGGCTGAGGGTGTGTGAACATCATTGGTTGAGTAGTTATTTTTTTGTTAATATATAATAAGTTATTATATATATATATTATATGAGAAAATTTTAAAAAAATTAGTAGTTGGGGGGTGCGCCGTAGTGGGCGAGTTAATTTTTTTCTAAATAGAATTATATATAATATGTGAAATTTGCAATATATTTAAAAAACATTAATGATGTTGGGGGATGTGTCCGAACATCATTAGGTGAGCGTGCTGTTTTTTTGTTAACATAAAATATTTTATTATATATATAATATTAAATCATTGATACACAGACACTCTGATATATATTATTAATTGATTTTTAAAATCCACACATAATTGATATATATTATTAATAGCTTTATATATATATATTATTTATGTCTTTGTATATATATGTATGTATATATACATTATATCATATCATTGATATATATATATATATTATTAGTAGATTTGTTTATATACAAACATATATATAATATGCATGTTTCATCATATTTAAAAAATTTATTGAGGTTGGGGGTGTGCGCGAACATCATTGTGTAAGTGAGTTATTTTTTTGTCATTATATAATAAGTTATTGTATATGTAATATTAAATCCTTGACACACACACACACACAGATATATATATATATTATTTTTAGATTTTTAAAAGCAACACTTAATTGATATATATTATTAATAGCTTTATATATATATATTATTAATTACATTGTTAATATATAAATTAGCATATCATTGTTATATATAAATATATATTTTTAGTAGATTTCTTTTTTTATAAACATATTTATAATATGCAAGTTTTATCATATTTAAAGAAAATTGTCAGGTTGGGGGTGTGCACGAACATCATTGGGTATGTGTGTTAAGTTTTTGTTAATATATAATATGAAAAAATTGTAAAAATAATAATTAGGGGTTGGGGGTGTGTCGCAGTGGGTGAGATAATTTTTTTAAATATATTTATATATGTATAGTATATATAATATATGCATGTTGCAACATACATACAAAACAATTAATGAGGTTGAGGGACTTGCACGAACATCATTATGTGAATGTGTTGTTTTTTTATTAATATATACAATGTTATTATATATACATATAATATTAAATAATTTATATATATATATATATATATAAATTAATAGATTTGTTTATATATATGCACTATTATATATATAATTATATATAGTTGTGTGTATAGATAAATACATGTTATAATTATATATAATAATAATTATATGTATATATATAATATTATTTTTTGTTAATATATAATGATATATATACACATATATTATTCATATATATATACATGATGGTGATAACTTAACAGGGGCAGCACCTGGACCATTTGGTCTAGGTGTAGCCTTGGAATCTTGTTATTGGGGGATCGAATCCCCCTACCCACAGTTTCCCCATTAATTATTTTACAGCTGGAAGTGTTCGCACGAGCTAGTGGGCTGGGCTAGTGGACCGGGCTTTTTTAGGCTGGCCCGGCCTGGCTCGTGGGCCTTCTTGGATAGGCCTAGGCTCGACTCACTGAACCTATAACCTGAACCCGGCCCGGCCCAATGCAGGCTCTGTCGGGCCGTGCCGCTCGGGATTTTGGGGTGGGCCTGTTGGAAATTCAGGTCGATGGGCCAATATTACACCCTTACATCTGCCATTGAGCATGTACATTGGTATTTTGATATCATGCCTCAGTCGGTAAACAATAGTGCTACCATAGAAACCATACTAGAGGAACAGAATGGCCTAAGAGAACCTATGTGCTTATGTCAATGATATGAATCAGATGATCCTTAAGGGATGAATCAACCTGTAAACCATCCTCCTCAGGTAGAAAAGAATGTGATGGGTCTGAATTATAGAATCACTACTATGTTACATGTTCATCATCTTGCCTGGCCTAATAAATGTAAGGTAACTGAATTTGATAGGCTATCAACCCAACTCTCTCTTGAATTTAAAACGACCCAACATAATGTGGTGGAACCCTACCCTATATAATGATTATAATGTGTTCCAACTTCATAGAATCCCAACATAAAACATAATCATTTTCCAAAAACAATATAGGTCATTAGCGGTGATCATTATATTATTTGAGACGATACTACATAGTATCCATATTTTTGGGAATCAACTACACCATCTATGTTATCTCCTTAACAACATGGGGTCCAATCAAATATGTATATCAATACTATAACCAAGAAAAGGGTTGATTATTATTTCCTAAAATAAAAATACCTATATGGAACCACATGTATTTTTTCCGGATAGTTGGTATTGTAGAAAAACACATCCAAGGGAATATGTCTCTCTTATCAGCCCTTAGAATCAATGAAATATTCCTATAGCATGGCCTTAACCACCCATGACATATTATCTGGTTGGCCATCACTGTGGGTATGGTATGTTGTCCTCAAAAGCACCTATATACATATATTTCATTGATAAATCTTATATAAATGATATGTAAACTCTATGACCCTATCTAAAATGGTAGTGTGTTAGACCCCATGCAGTCATACTATTTCATAAAGATAAAACCTTCCAATCTTTTCAACATTGAAGGTCTTCTTGATCAGAAAGAAATAGGAATCCTTATAGGAAATTCAGCAAAAATCCACACGAAAACATTACCTCGATGTGACCTCGGTAAATGCATCAGGAAATCCATAATAACATCATAACACTTCCACTCATGAATGGGTAACTATTAAAATATCAAGCTAGTCACTGGTGTTCTTCCATCACCTACTCAGAGGTGAAACATGTTAGGAAAGAATCTGTTACATATCTATTCATACTCAATCAGTTGTACTGGTGATCCCGACTACACCATAGGTCATATCATGGACCTCACCTTAATGAAATAGATATGTCTTGATCAGTTGTTCTGAAATTGGCGGCATAGGATTTACATGAAGATTTTGCATACCCTTACACCACATTCAATATAACTCAAAGGTAGGTTTTTACAAATGTTTCGTCTGATCATATAAAGGAACTAGAATTGAAAAAACTCTAAAAAATATGGCTTACTTTTCTAAAAAAAGATTAGACTAGAAAGACATCGTATTACAAGATGAATAGAAATGAATTTTTATTATGAACCAAGCATTCACAATGATACCATTCACCAATGTTTATACCTAACTTCTATATTCATTCCTTAGCCAAACCACCACCTGGTAGTTCAAATTTCCCTTCCACAACACATGAAAGGGTGTATTCTAGTTCTAACCCACCAAGAATCGTTACCCTTTTAATATTTAGTTATGATCCCATTTACAAGCCATGTATATCCCCAGTTTCATTTAACCAATATGTAAATACCTAACCAAATGTTGTCCATACTCCATTTATACATGTGTGACATTGGTACAGGCAATGCTATCCACATTAGATTGATAAATGAACCCATAGTACCACCCTTTAGATGGTCTAGTGACAAAAAAATTCTTCGAGTCCAAGATTTGGTACAAGGAGTTCCTACATGGGATATGAGGTTTCACTCAGACCAACCAAGCCGCAATAAGAACCACCCATCTATTGTGTTGCTTCTCTTGAAATCACTTATATTGGGGAACATCATTTAAAAAAATAGTGAGGCATATAATAGAATCTCTCATAGTGAATCAAACATGACATGAAAAGAGGGGACATACTATTCACTAAACAATAGAAAACTAACAGTATACCACAGATTTCCAAAAATATCGGTTAAACAATTAATGGTCATATTCCATTGAAATAATATTGACTTAACCTACCGGTAGATAATCATTAACCGATCACCTGAATTTACCATCCACAAAATCTCATGATTGTTCAACACCTACCACATAAGTATATCCATGGAAAACAGTGTTCCTTAAGGAATTCATACCCAACCAACCAAATTAATATTTTGCGTCCAAGATATAAATTAAAGATACACATGAATTGATGTTACACTCCCCACCGTAGGAGTGTCCAAGTCAATGAAAGATGGTATTTACCAGCCAGTCATAATCACACTAGATCATACTCATAATAACAACATGTGTGACACTCCTAAGCATCACACTCACACTTTCAAAGAATTTGGCATGAAAACTAAAACCGCCCTCACTGATGTGTGAAAACACTCGATTCACTGAGAATTCATCACAGGAATTGGGATGATATTGTCTAGTTTAACTCCCATGACACTAAACTTCATAGATGACCCAATTACATACTTAAAATCTCAAGGATTTATTATTTCATAGAAAAAACTAGTTAGTTATGTCATTTAGAAAATATAGGGGTGTTGTGTACATGAATGCCTAGTACCACAAGGACTAATATTCATGGTGTTCATCCCCAATATTGTCCATGGGTTGTCCATCCTATTCATCCTATAATTAGGTATTATAAACTACAGTATTAACGAATATTCATACATTCCAATTTTTACATCAACCAAGATGATGGCATACAAATTCATCTATCTGTATGAGAAAGAAGAGCGTAAAGAGACATACTATGTGGATGACCATTCCATATGCATGTGATACCAGATAAAACTATGAAATACCTTATATCATTCATGTTAAAAGGGACATTGATTCCTTGACCAACCATCCAAGAAAGAGTGTCATTAAAAATCAAAATGTCCTTCTAAGGACAATGGCATGTAAAAGACACCAAATGATAGTAAGTCACTACATTTGGAAAGGCTCTTAATCTCTATGTATTCTATCTACCTCGGGACACCACCATATAAAACATAATGCATCGACCCATAATGTTGTCATGTATACCACATTCTCTAGGATTTAGATCTTATCACTCAATCCACTACTAAAAAGTATATGAACTGTGGAAAATTATCACGATTCCATTCTGAGGAAACACATGGGAACATTTAAAATACTCGTAGACTAGTGTTTAAGTTAAGGGTACCACATCACATTCCCTTTTAAATGACATTACCTTGAGTCACCTTTGACATTTAATCATTTTGATGATTTTAAATAGATCAACAAGAACCACCTTTAAAAAAAATAACATAATACATGATTTATCAAATTCAAAAATGAAAAACAATAAGATATTGTGAAACTTCCTTTTAAAATAATTAATCATCTATTGAAATTTAGTCATATCTTGGAAATATTTCAAAATAAATTCCATTAAAATTTTTTATTATAAGGAGACCTAATAGGGTCCCGTTAAATCTATATGGGTCCTTCCGAAAGAATTGAATCAAGGATGTTTAATTATCAAGGTTATAAACACCCATAACAGGGTAGTCTCAAATAAAACCTGATCCAACTGACCTACCCAGGCCAGAAATGCATTTTGGAATCCAATCACAAAATATCCATGCACATGTGATAGAATTAAAAGATTTTATTTGGTGGGCCACCAATTTCAAGGAAAAATTAAATAAATTTTTTATAACCATATCATAACATATCAATTCTCAAGATGTGGTATGAGTATATAGGATACCTATACCCAATTAAAAGGCTCCCATACATCTTACAACTAAACACTGGACCTCTATTAATTGAAAATAATTTTATATTTAAATCATTACTAATAATGTCATCATAAATAGTAAAACCTAAATGATCCTTGTTATGAATTAACGAATGAAACACCCTTCTACCTACTACCTTATTCAAGAATGGGTGATGCACAGATCGTACATAAGGAAGAGATATTGCATACTTCCCACTGTGAAGGTCGAGTCAAGTTCATGTTCTCTACTATGAACAACATTACTTTCCTATTAATTTTAAATTTTATTTAACATTCAATCCCAATATGTCACAATTATTTTTAAATAATGTAAATAAAAAATGTTTTCCATGTTTAAATACATTATTGACCAGAACACCTCCTACACGAAAATTTGGTCCCCATATAATTCACACTATAACAAAATCACATTAAATAATTTAATCAAAATGTGAGTCATGTTATAGTCCATACAGACCCATACTCATTATGATCAGAAAAATGGTTTCACTTCTCTATCCACAACACAAAATCTATTAGAATAGTTCGTATAACTATAACACCTCCTATCAAAATATACTGAAATAAGTAATTCATCATATATATAATGACATAATTCATGGAATATGATTATTATAAGGTGACTATTTGAGGCATGATATTTCATACACTCATCTCATCGGTATGCACAAAAATAGATCTTGTATTCATACTGATAATAACAGCATATCCAAGTGCATCACACAACGACATAATCGAGTGAAAAACAATAGACAAAATCTCAAAAAAAAATTGAATTTGAGGAAATATGTTTTGTTTCTGGTATAAGGTATAAGGCCACAACCTTAAACATTACATAATCCTGAGTTATGTCAAAAATCCACACTGGGGATCTTTTTAGGTTTATAATTTTAGATAATTAGGTCGTATCAATTACATTACATATAAAAAATTACAAAGTAGACACTTCTACTCTATCCAACATTTTTCAAAATAATTAAATTCATTAAATAAAACAAGAGTTATTTTCTTGATATAAATCTTCTTGAATACATCCTTTGTCTTATCCATCCCTATACCCTGTGAGAATAATTTAAAAACATGGTATGAGAAAAAAAATTATAGTAAGGGTTATAAAATAAGGAAATAGAACATTAGTCCATATATACATAGAAATACATGAAATTATAATTCTTATTCATTAAATATATTCTATTTAACATGCCTCATAAAATCATAATATTTATGAATAACACAGAGAAATCATAAATCATAATGGTAACTTCTGGCACCCATAACATACATACATTAAAGATTTCACGCGTACATGGGGAGTTACATTTTTAATACCCATCATAGTATATTCCCTAAATCTCAATGGATAAACATTAATTCTTACCTACATCACATTAACCATTACATTGTAGAGCTATCTTAGTCTCACCTTCCCTTGATTTATCTTGGAACCAACTATATTTGTAAATAATTCCCATGAACCATAACATATTTGTAACACATAAAACTATCATAAATGAAAGGGATAATTTTCACATTGCAATCAAAATATATAATTTGATGTTATTAACATAATAAATTATTTATCAAACTGTTTTAGATACCAAAAAATGTAAAAAGGTATATTTTATTTATTCTCCATTTCAAAAAAATTAAAAATTATTAGGGAATCAAAATATAAAATAATGATTGCAACGACAGAAAGGTCATTGTCGCTATGTACATTCAAAAAAAATTCTTTTTTTCAATTAGTAAAAATATTCATAGAAAAATATTCCATTACAAAAATGTTGTATGAAATTGAAATATAAAGGGTATAATTACACACTGTATAAAATAAGGTCGTGTATAAACCAAAATATGACACAATGAATGGATAATGAGATGACGTCCCTTAAAAAGATTGTATCGTTAGATTTAGGATAGATCGAAGGCATTATTATGTGTGAAAATTATGAATACATCCAATATAAGTGGATATTAAGGGTAAAAACGAATCCCCTTCACACATATTCATACCACAACATAATCATGATATAAATGTTTAACCAAAATAATGGAATTTGTGTAAATATTTTCCCTTATAATGGTCGTATAAATGATGAATGAATTTATTAATGGAGAGATTATGTGTAGAGATAGTATATCCACACAAAAGGAAGATTAAATTAATACATAACTACAAAAATCAGTTATTCCACACATAATAATGGCATAATATAATAAAAGATGTATGTGTAAAACCCAATGAGAGGAAATTGAGTTTAGAAATTCGATTACGAAAATTTGGCAGCCGAACGTCATCAATTAAAAATTCATATAGCGGGTTGATGAAGGAAAAAGGGACTCTAGTCACTTGAAAATAAAATGGTACACAATAATTATATATTAGAACATATGCACGAATAATAAAATTTAAATAAAAATACATAACATAAAAGAATACTTTGACAAAAATATGAGGGTGAATGGTTTTTTTACCCTGAGTCAGACTCATCATGTATGTTCCTTATTCTTTCTAAATAATAATATTAAGTTAATTTATACTTGTATCAGAACCACTTTCCAGTTTATTATTTCTTTCAATCACATATTACCTTTCTATAACAACCATATAACTATTCATGATCATATCTGTCATTTTTTTGATCTTCGGTACTAGAGACAAAAATGAATATGTTATAATTACATATTGTCCATGTGGTCGAAAGTCCATTATCTCAAAAATTGTATTCATGATTTCAATATAAAATATATCCAATATATAAGTATTTAGATCTAGTATATATGTATTTATAATAGTCTATAAAATTTCTATATAAGAAAAAAATGAACTCTTTATGGAGACGGTTAGTCGTACATAGGCATTAACGCTACTTTCATTTCTATTTCATATTTAAAGGAATAAAAACTGAATGATACATATTATATTATAATTCCAGTATAATATCTATGTTATATATGTTACATAATTTCATTAATTACATCATTTATACATTCCATGTATATAATGAATGAGTCATATCACTTTGAGGGGGCGATAGTCCACACTTACTCAAATGAAATTACCGTATTAACGCTTTATGGAAAGAATAAAGGTATTATTTGAATAAATATAATATAAGAATAGAGATAGTATAAATAAAATATATATCTCATATAAATAATGTTACATAATAATGTCTACCATAAGAGACGGTATGAGATAATTGAACAATCCTCGTTTCGTGAGGTAGTAGTTTGCCGTCCACAGAAACAATGTGTTCTAATTCCGTTATATGGAGGTGTGTGTGAGTTTTGGTTGAATAATTCTCATAAAAATTACTAGTATAATAAATATACTACTTTTATTATAAAATAATGGAATAAACGATATTATGGGGTTGGAGAGTGAAATTAGATGGAAGATGTTTAAGAGGAGACATTACCTCAATTCGGGTAACTCCTTTTGATATAAGAAAAAAATCATTTTTGTATTTCATTATTCACCATTTAATGCATCTTAGAAGAATAAAAAGATGTTGGTAGATTTTTTTGGGTTGAGTTTAGGTGAGACAATGGGGAATTAGTGGTTTCGGTAAGGGTTATAGGTGGTGGCCTTTTATGAGAGGGATTAGGGGAGCCTTTGAAAAGATTGGAGGATTATTTTATTATAAATTGAATTTTTATTTTTAAGTGTCCCAAAACTCATTTAATTTTATTATAATATGGGTATTATTTTAATTCAACTCAACCGATATTTTTTAGACATGTTTTGGTTTCAAATTTAATCTTATCATTTAGCATTAACCCTTAGTTAACATATTTGACTCTAACCATGTCTTCTAGTATTTTCAGACCGTATGGTTAATATAGTTACTTTTAAAGGTAAATATATCCTCAAGATATTCATTAGTGTAATTTTAAACCTTATCATAGTCATTTGGTAGAATCTTAGATTATTAAGACTATTATATCATTTAATAAAATGGGGTTTTAACTCATTTATGTCAATTTATATTGTATTCATATAATGACTTTTAAAAAATCCATAACAACTTGATTTTTTCGACCAAAAATCATTTATTCAATGATAAAAGATCATAATTTTCCCTAAACATTTTTTATGACATAAAAAGATCAAAATAAATTTATTTGTTAATTTTTATAATCTTATTTATTTAAAACATTCATTAATAATGTAATCACAACATCTTCATTGTGTCATAAATAAATTTATTTATTTGATGTCTAATAAAATACCATGATACATGAAATCATTTTATCTTTACAATGAAAATTTATAGTCTAATATATAACTTATATAACCCCATATAAAAATTTTTTTAGAAAAAGATATATGATTCTGTTATATTTTCTTTAAATTAAATTAAAATAAATTAAATGTCATTTTCACACACATGTGGCTCCATGGGGTCCTAAAATCAACCCAAAGATTACCATGGTCAGAAATATCACGTCCAAAAATATTATTAAATGTGTTAGAGTAATTTAAAATTATTATAATCTTATTGTTTACCCTTTGTAACCATATTTACCCTTAAACCATGGTAATAAAATATTCTATGAAGTTACTATTCATAATTTAGATAAATAAGAAATACCTATTTACACATTCTCGACAACCTGATTCCAAATATTTAATCCATTTTATAAAATTCAAAACACAAAAGTGGTAGAAATTAATTGAGAATTATTTTCTATTGTTGAAACCAAAACACATGTTTTTAAGAAGTAAAAACTATTAAAATATTACCATGTGTTTAAGTCCAATTTCAAATGAAAATAAATAAAAAGTCCAAAAATGGATTAAATGATAAAAATAAAATCCAATTACAATATAAAACCAATTTAACATACAATATTAGTATATATATTAATTATATAAAAATGCAGTTTTGAATTAAATTGTAATATTTTTCACTTTTAATCAGAAATATAACATTATCAGAACATACCCAAATTTCATCATATATAAATATTTTTTTCCTAATTATAAAGAAGAATTATATTTTTTTCAAATAGAATATATAAAAGTGAAAAAATAGTTTTAAAAAGGGGTTTCCATCAAAATGATGTAAATCAACCTTTTAAAGAATATTAATGTATTTCGTTCATTAAATCATACTTATTATTGATTTAAGACTCTATACATTATTTGATAAATGTAAAAACATTTAACAAACATATGTAATCATTATTCAGTTATTTTTATTAATTTTCAAAAATACAACGACTTTGCGTTAACTACCATTTAATATAATATTATTATTATTTTATTTTTCGGTATTACTCAAAGTTGTCTACAACATAAAATTTTAAGGAAACATGCTGTTGTGTATTGAGTATTCTATCATTAAAAGTTTCCTATTTAATATAAAATTGATATCTTATTCATAAATATAAATATAAATGAAAAAATATATTATTATATAAATAACTTGGTCTTTACATTCTTCACCCCATTTGGAAATTGTGTCCTAGTTATTTTTATATTTTTCTGCGAATCTTAATTGAATATACCAAATTAGAAAAAGAGTAAATAAAACTATCACTTTAAATGAAATAATGATAAGTACAAATGTCTCCCGAGATAACCCATACATGGGTTCTATTTAAGAAAGCATTGACCTAGAAGAGAAAAAAAACCATCAATTTTGATGGAGAGTGATAAAAACATGATTGGGAGAATGTTAACTACTAGAAAACCATAAACGTTTTATGGGTTAAACACACATTTATTACCCAGTATGAAGAGTAAATAGACAATGTTTTTGTCTTATGTTACTTTTCATTATGTTTAGGAATTCATTTATGATATTTATTAAGAAACTAATTAGATATACTTAATTTTAAATTATAGTTTCATCCATTAATAAATTACAACCACAAACTCATCCCTTCCCCAAACGATGAGTATTCAGGGTGACTTGGTCACACCTGAAGTGCTACAATCCACTTTTAGATAATCACATAATCGAAAATAGATGAACTATATATTTCCCTTTCCATTAGTCATTATCCAAATTCAAAATGGTTAGAAAAAGATCAGATGATCCCCAAAAGGATAATCCTTTATAGAAAGAAATACTACTCTTAATCTTAAAAAGTAAATATACAATCTCCAATGTTGACAAATGACCATTCAATAAAAAATGTCCCTTAAAATTATTCAAAGTAATCAAAACAATTTTTTAAACACATAATTCAGATGAATTTATCACATAGTATTCCACAAAAAATCTTAACATTTATCTCCAAATTACATAGAATACTCAAAAAGTCACATACATAAAAACAATGAACCTAATCACATATTTTCAATGATTGGTTAAATATTAACATGAATAACCAAAATCTCTATAAGTCCATAATGAAAACAAAGATTCTTCCAAAATGAAATTCCAACATTACCCCTTAAATGAAATCCCTTAGCATTTTATTTTCCATAGCCATGTAGTCTTCCCAAAATAGTGAACATCTTCCATAATATAATTTATCACATAATAACCAAATAATTTTTCTGTACTAATGATACCCATTTGATAAATCATAATTTCCCAAAATCAATATATTTTTGATCCCTAAAATCATTTCAATAAAAAGAATTATTAATACTAATTAGGGACTTCACGTAGTCCCATAGTGGGTGATAAATCATAGTTTCACTTGGTTGTGCATTCGATTCTTGCTGCATTTCCTGACTTGATGGTTTGTCACATGGTCTGAGTGTTGTCCATTTTCATTAACTATATAATTTTATAACGTTCCAAAAATTATGATAAATTACTCATTAGAAACCATAACATATTTTAACCACATATGTTATCTCATACCTCACATTTTCATCCCAAAATGTAAGAACCTGTAATTGAAACAAATTAAAGGATCATATACACCCAAACAAATTTCAACTTTTTCTATAAAACGTTGTTTTTACAAAAAAAACATTAATCATATCCTATGATTTAATAATATCAAAACATCTTCTAAGATATAATCTGTACATTTCATAGGTCAATTTTAGTTTTCCCATCCTTAATTAAAATGGATTTGGGTATTGGTAAACATATATTTTTACGGTATTGTTGACCCCATTCGTGAATCTTATTTATATCGAATCTATTTGTATAATGACCATGTACACCTCATTTAAAATATTCAATTGACCCCTGAAAAAGAACTTATTTCATTTTCCTGGATTCAAGTAGATGATTCATATTTCTATGGAAGTTTATTGATTTATGACCTTCATTAGCACATCTATAACTTCTTCCTGTCCCTTGGAATAATTTTCCGAGATGTTTCATTTCACATACTTGACACGTAGATTTTTTAATACACTTACCTTTATGATTATTACCTGAACGTCCAAAGGGATTCGTTTCTCACATATATGAAACCATAGAAAAATCTCCATGGTTCAAGTGGTTAATCATCACTCTAGATAGTTGGTTAAGAATAGCCACAAGAGTTCTCTTTGTAGCTCCCATTTCTTTCAGTTTCTCAATCAAAAAATCAACACAGTTTTTTCCATATCCATTGTTAGTTTGGTGCAATATAGAACCATGCATATACTAAAACCAAAAAGTTTGGTGTGATTATATCAAAAAATAATCATATAATATATTATGATTAGGGTAAAAAATAAGATATAATTATTCTTGTTATCATTAACTCATTTAATATATCTAAAATAGCATTGATTCTTTCAAATATTCAAACCATTATGGTTATGCCACATATGCTTAAATAACAACATAACCTATAATGTTATCGAAACTGAAATCTGATGACAACTATAAGACCCTAACCTTAAACATTACATAACCATGTGTTATGTCAGGATTTCACGTTGAGGATCTTTTTAGGTTTATTATTTTAGAGGATTTGGTTGTAACTATTAAATTACATCTCAAAAATTACAAAGTAGACACTTCTACTCTATCCAAATTTTTTAACAATAATAAATATCCTTAAATAAGAAAATAGTTGTTTTCATGATATAATATTTTTTGAATACTTCTTTTCTCTTACCCTACCTTATACCGTGTGAATAAAAATTTCATAAACGTGGGATGAGAAGAAAAATATCTATAAGTGTTAAAAAATATGGAATGAAAACATTAGTCCATCGATAAAAAAAAATCAATGAAATCATACTTATCAATCATAAAACAGAATCTCTTTATCATACATCATGAAATCATAATATTTATGAACAACACATTGAAATCATAAATCATAATTGTAACTTGTGGAATCCATAAAATATGTACATTTTATCTTTCATATCTATATAATGAGTTATATTTGAAAAACCCATCACATTATATTCCCTAATTTTCTTAGTAGAAACATTAACTTTTACCTCTGTCACGTTGCACAATGAATTGGAGAGCTATTACATGATCACCCACCATTGGTTTATCATGGAACAACCCTTATATGTAAACAATTCCCAAGAACCAAAACATATCCATGACACATAAAACAAGAATAAATAATGATGTAATTTCCACATTGCAACCAGAATATATCATTACATGATATTAACATAATAAATGTTTTCTAAAAACCATTTGCAATAGAAAAATAAAAAAATTGTATGTGTTATTTATTTTCCTATTAATAACATTACAACTTGATAAGGAAGCCAAATATAAAATAATGTTTTCAGTGGTGGAAAGGTCGTTGTTTCCACATAAGTTTAAATAATCATTATTTAGTAAATCTCTTAGTAGAAAAATATTCCTTTTGAAAACCATTCTATGAAATTAAAATATAAATGAAATAATTATACACTATATAAAATAAGGTCATGTATAAACAAAAAAATTCCTCAATGATTGGATATTGAGAAGAAGTACCTTACAAATATTGTATCATTATATTATAGATAAATCAATGAAATAAATTGTAATGACCCTCATTTTGAACCGGGATAAAAAGTGTAGGAAATTGAACTTTTTCAATTACTGAACCGGTAGTTTTTGGAATCGGGTTTTGGAACGAGGTTCTGAAGGATTGAAGCCTTTTTTATAATGTTTTTTGGGTTGGGTGAAGGCCTGAGAAGTTTCTCGAGTGTCTTGTGGTGTTTTGGGCACATTGTACCTGAAATTGGATGATTTTTAAAGAACAACAGAAGGAGCACAGCTGGAGCACGGTTTCCCATACCGTGCGGCCAAAACCGTGCGACATAAAATAGGAAGGAAGAGGAGTCCGCACAGCCTACACACGGTTTCCCCAAACCTTGCGGCTAGCCCATGCAGGGTGCTTGGGGTGTCCAGTGGAGGTTGCACAGTTTGTGCATGGTTTGTAATACCGTGCGGGTCAAACCGTGTGTGGCCCTCCTCTTTGGGATTTTGGGATATTTTTAAAAGATTTAAAAATTAAAAGAAAAATATAAACTAAAACATAATTAACTAAGCCTCTCCCCTCTTCCTCATAGAACCACTTGAACCCCTCCCCTTGGAGCTACCAGCCTCGTGTGCAAGACCCTTTGGCCACACCTCCTTCCACCTTCGTTTCTCCTTTGTTCTAGGCCATTCTTCTTATGAATCTCCATGGTAAGTCTCCTTCCTCCTACCTCCTCTCTTGGTAGATTTTATGGCTCTTCCTTGCCCTAACTTCATTCATCCAAGAACCCATTGGTTTAGGGTTTGGTTGATATCAGTTTCCTTCTTGTTCGGCTTGTTCCAGGGTTGTGCGGAAGGTTCCCCGGGACCTTCTTGGTGTGTGTACAACATCTTCTGCCGAAGTTGAGGTGTATTGTAGTTGTTTTGGTCCACCTATTTGATTCCGAGAGGCTAGGTGTCCTTATATATATGTGAAATCACATATGCCTCATGGGGGAGCAGTAGCCTCTCTTAGTTAGAAAGCGGAAATGGCTGGAGTGGACGGATGGATCCACCTTGAGTTAGGATCCCACTCCATGCCTTAAAATTAAAGTGAAGTATTAGTGAGTCATTTCTGTACTGCAATATTATGTTAAATATGCATGTTTAGTTTCAATTAAATGCTTTAGTGAAAAGAGTGTGAATTGTAGGGATAAGATTAAAATGGTTGGATGGTCACTAAACTAACGATTTAATAATAAAACCCCTAGATCAGTGGTAAACTATCTTCAAGATAAAAGTAGGAAGTAGATTCTTATTCTTTCCAGCTAAATTCATGTTATTCTTTGGTGTTGATTGATTATGTCAGGTTTCCTCTTAATTGTATCAAATGGTTAAAGGATGACTGTTTTGCACTTTTTATGAAATGTTTTAACTTGAATTAAATGGATTATGGTGGTAAGACAATGCTTTAAGATAATAAAAGAAGCACGATTTATGTTAATGGAATAGATCTATTGAACGACACATACCGAGGAGGGGTAGTCCATAGCAACTGTTTATGTTTTGTAAATTCCTATATGTCTTTGAAATGATATAAGATGAATGAAGAATAAATTTGGGGTTATCCAATACTTTACATGAGTGGGTTGCCTCATGTACCTTATGTTAATGTGATAATGATACTTAAGATGGTTTTCCTTTGAAGTTTTTGTATGGACGTGATTATAAACATTTATGTGGATATGGGTTGTATGATTATTTGTGATTGTGATATGACTTTTGAATTATTATGAGGTAATTCCATAAGTAGTATAATATAAACATGGTTGTAATGTGAGTCCGCACATGATGATGCCACCTAGTGATGATTGTGTTTCTGGATGGGAGGTAGTTATACCCCATTCTATAGTGATGTGTGTGACAGATACATGGTTGTATGGGAGGCAGTTATACCCCATGCCAGTGTGACAGTACATGTCTGTATGGGAGGAATTCTTACCCTTTTCTAGTTGACCCATTTTGATGATTACATGTCTGAAAGGGAGGCATTCTTACCATTTTCCAGTTGACATATAGGGATGAGAGGAATTCTTTCCTCGTGCCCGTTATTCAATATATGTGTATGGAAGGGAGGTATTATTACCCCTTTCCAGTTGACCTATAGGGATGAGGGGCATTCTTACCTCGTGACTGATAATCTCTATATGTGTATGTAAGGGAGGCATTCTTATCCCTTTCCAGTTGACCTTTAGGAATGAGAAGAATTCTTACCTCATGCCCACTAATCTTATTAATGGGTGGGAGGAATTCTTACCCCAAGACATCTATGATCTAAATTCTTTTATACATATTTATGGTGACATGATCAGGTTACTTTACTGGTAATGAGACGGAGCTGGTATAACTATCAAGTGTCCCTTGGGAACCTTGATGGGTGTCATTTACTTATGCAACTCTGCTTACTTATTCCTATATACCTGCTCACTGTTTAATTATTGTACACTTTCTGGATTGGGTTTGACACCGGTGGTGCCGAGCTACTGAGATTTATATCTCACACCCTACTGGGGCCTCCATTGCACTAGGGTACCTGAGTAGACCTTTTTTTTCAGGACCTAGGTTGAGTTGTTGTGTTGCACGTATCTATAGATAGGAGAAAAGGACCGAGTGAGATCTCAGGATGCTCAGGAGATCGCCATCGGGTCTTGCTGTATTTTATTTATTCTTTTGAATTGTATTGTGAGCATGCTGTATTGTTTCTTGTTTTCACCATGTATCATTAATCATCCATGTATCGTATAAACTGGATTTGGCCACCTCTTATAAAAAGATCACTATTTGTCTTCCGCTGTTGTTTGTTCATTGTTTATCTATTACTACTTCTACTACTAGTGTTATTTACTATGTGATACCATTGTGCAACCCTGATAAGAGGGTATAGTTTCCACACAATCACTTTCTGAGACCCTCACAGCTAGTCAGTAGCCTCTAGCATACGGGGAGATGCGCTTGAAGCCATGTGGTGACCGGTCCGGCCACCGGGTTGATGGTGAGCCGGTCCGGGATATTACATAAATATTTGTGAAAACTATTAATACATCTAATATATGGTAATATTAAGTGAAAAAAAATTAGCAATCATTCACATTTATTCATGAAAATCAGAATCAATAAGTATTGTTTTATCCCAAATAATGGAAATCTTGTTAAGAATTTCACTAAAAAATATCGTATAAATGACGTAAGAATTTATCAATGGATAGATTATGTGTAAACATAGTATATCCAAAAAAGGTAAGTGTAACTTAAAATATAAATAAAGAACAGTGATTCCACTAATAATATTGGAATAATATAATCAATAATGTATGCATAAAACCCAATTATATGAAATTGAGTTTAGAAATTTCATTAAAATAATTTTCAGCCTAACAACATCACATAAGAACTCAATAAATGAATTGATGAGAGTGAAAATGGTCTCTAATCACTAGAAAATAACATGAAAATAAATAAGGATATATAAGAATATATCCCTACATAATAAAATTCAAATTAAAAGACATTACATAAAATAATCCTTTAAGTAATAGAGGAGGGTGAAAGGTTCCCCTACCTCGAGTCTGACTCGTCGCGTATGTTCCATGTTCTTCATGAATAATAATGATAATTTAATTTATTAATGATTCATAAGCTTTTTATTCATTATTATTAATTTTATATCACTTATTACATTGATAAAATAATTATATAATTATTCATTTTTATTTCAGTTTCTTTGCTGATGTTCGGTATTTGAGTCAAAAATGAACTTGTTATAATTAAAAATTCACTTCATGGTCAATAGTCCATTATCAACAAAATTTTATTAATAATTTAAATATCATATATATTCAGTGTATATGTATTAATATCCATTATAAATGTATTTTTAGTTGTCCCTAACATTTCGATTTTAAAAATGAAATGCATCATTCGTGCAGATGGTAAGCCATAAGTACGCATAACCACTAATTTCATTTATTTTTAATATATAAAGAATGAAAACTAATTCATACATAAGTATATAATAATTTTATTATTATATATATGTTATATATGTTAAATAGTCACATTATTTATATCCTTTATACATTCCATGTATAGCATTAATGAGTCATATCACTTTGAGGGGGTGGTAGTCTGCACTTCCTCAAAAAAAATTATCATATTTACCCATTATGGAATAAATAAAGGGATGTTGTAAATGAAAAATATAGAAGAATAGAGACAATATAAATATAATATATATAATATATAAATATTTTTCCATCATAATGGCTACCATGATAGACAGAATGAGATATTTTAACAATCATGATTTCGTGAGCCAATAGTTCACCGTCCACAAAAACTATATATTCTAGATCAATTATATGGAGGTTTTGGTTTTTGTAGGTCAAATAAATCTCATAAAATATTATATAATACTTAAGATAATGGTTTTGTTATAAAATAATGGAATAAAAAGATATTGGGGGGTTAGAGAAGGAAATTAAATGGAATATGATTGAGAGAATACATTACCTCAAATCGGGTAACTCTTTTTCATGAAAGCTAATATGCCTCCTAAAATTATCTATTGACCACGATAATCATTCTAGGAGGAATATAGATATTGGTGGACCTTATTTAGGTAGATTTTGGAAGATCCAATGGGGCTTAAGGGGTGTGAGTAAGGGTTTGAGGTGGTGGCCTTTTATAGGTGGAAAAAAGGGGTTCTGTAAGAATTTTTAAAATATTAGTTTTTTAATAATTTAATTTATATTTTAAAAAGGTAAAAAAACTCATTTAATTCGATGATATGATGTTTATTGTATAAAATAATCTCATCCAATAGTTTTTAGGCATTTTTGGTTTTAAATTTGACCTTTTCATTTAGCATTAACCCCTACTTAACTTATTTGACTCTAACCATACCGTGTTGTACATTTATACTATATGGTTAATATATTTACTATAAAATGTTAATGTAACATCAAGTGGTCCATTAATTACTTTTTATACCTTATCGAAGTCATTTTTAATAATATTATATTTTTAGGACTATTATATTATTTAATAAAATTGTATTTGTTTTAAAAACTCATTTATGAAAATTTATATACTATTCGTATCATGACTTTTAAAAAATCAATAAGAACATGATTATTTCAAAAAAATTACATTAATTAAAATATAAAAAGTCAAAATTATACGTAAAATAATTTTATTTCACAAAAAGATTCACAATAAATTTATTTTAATTTTTATAATCTCATTTATTTAAAACATTCATTAATAAGGGAACCACAATATCATTATTGTGTCATAAATATATTTATTTATTTGATGTCTAATAAAATACCCTGATGTAGGAAATATATTTAGATTTATAATTACTATTTATAGTTTAAGTGGTCATTTATATAAACCCATATAAAGAAACATTAGTAAAAGATATTTGTTTATGTTATAATTTCTTTAACTTCCAATTAAAAGTAATTAAATGTCATTTTCACAAACAAGTGGTTCTATGGGGTCCTAAAATAGACCGAAATATTTCCAGGGTTAGAAATGTATCATCTAAATGTATAAGGAAACTTTTTAGGGTAATTTAATTTTATTATAATATAAGTTTTTTCACTGTTTTACCAGTTTTACTCATTAACTATGGTAAATAAAATATTTAATGAGGTTACTATTCATAATATATAAAACGATTACCTATTTACACAATTTTGAACTCATAATTCCAAATATAAAATCCATATTTAAAAAATAAAAGCACAGATGTTACAAAAATTAATTAAAAATTAATACCCATTGTCAAAACAGAAAAAAATGTTTTTAGAAGTAAAAACTATCAAAATATTGACATTTGTTTACATCCAATTTCAATTTGAAATTACATAAAATGTCAAAAATTTGATTAAATGATAAAAATATAATACAATTACACTTTAAACCCATTTTAATGTATATTCTATCAATATTATCACATTAGATTAAAATGCGGTTTTGAATTAAAATACAGTATTTTTCATTATTCATTAATAATTGATCTTTTTCAAAAAAACCCAAAATATCATCCAACGTAAATTTTTATTTTCATCTTATAATGAAGAATATTATTTTTTCAAATATAACATAATAAAGTGACATAAAATAGATTTAAAAAAGTATTATCCATAAAAAGGCTATAAATCAACATTTAAAAGAGTATTAAAGTATTTCATGGTTAAAATCGGATTCATTCTTATTTTAAGCCTCTAAAATTTATGGGATAAATTTAAAAACATTTATCAAACATTTATAATCATAATTTAGTTAGTTATTTTCATTCTTGAAAATACAATGTCTAGGTGTTAACTACTATTTAAAATAATATTCTTATTATTTTATTTTTTAGTATAACTTAGAGTTGTCTACAATGTAATATTTCAAGGAAACCTACTATTGTGTATTGAGTATACTATCAAAAAAAATTATCACATTTAACATAAAATTAATATCTTATTCATTAATATTACTAGAATTGAAAAAATTATTTATATATAAATACCTGGTTCATTACACACATGGGAGCTACACCCGAGAAATTATTCACTCATCACCAGAGTGTAACAAAATAGATGCTCAATAATAAATAGGTAATAGAATAAATAATCAACTAGAAAAAATCATTCAATAGAAATATATTAAAACAATGTATTAAGTGTTTCATATAGAATATTGATGATACATGTTTCTATAGGAAATCCAATAAAGGTTAATAGTATCAAAATACAATTCATGTATCCAAAATACCAAAAAATTCCAAAATATACCATCTCCAAATAGCCAAAGGAACCTCATCTTGGTGCCATGCTCCCATGCTCTTCAGTAAGGTTTTAGATAATGTCTCAAACAATGGGAATTTTCCATGGTCCCTAGATGAATTGAAATAGTCTATTTGGGTACTAATTGAACGTCTTCATGGGGAGGAAGATAAAAATACCTATAGGTATTAACAAAATCATTATAAAAATGTATCATGTGTAATATAACAATATAAATATTATGAAAGTAAATAGGTAAGTATAAATAAAATTCATTATAACCATGTCATGTAAGTACTAAAAGTGATGCTAAAAATCCTAAAAAGGATGCCTAAAAACATGATATGTCTCTTATAACAAGGGAGCTAAATTTTAATGAAAGTAAACCCCAAGACCTTGTTGTAAAACATTTAAAATATAAAAACCACAACCTTTATGTACAATCTGATGTGTTATAACATCCACTACCTAGAAATTTAATCAATGATTTCATATTTCTCATGTACATTCCATATAATAAACATGTTAGAACAAAAAAGGCTAGATTCAATGTGTATAAGTAAAATGAATCCTAACTGTGTCCCAAGATCATCTCAATGGAAACATAGTTAGGAATTGGTTAGATACCTATGAGAATGTCATACAAAACATGTCTAATAGTAGTGCATGTAAGTCGGATCCATGGGTCTACAAGGCCAACGGTATCCCAGTGAATCAAGATCCCAGTAGAACACTTTATCCCAGTCATCCACAAGAATATCAAGATCCACAAAATAACATCCAAGACTTAAAATAGAATCAATACCCTTGGTATACCATGCAATACATCCACTAAAATTTCAATTAAATCCCATTTCATTCATCAATAATTCTCATTTCCATTTCATACATTTTATCAGTCATACCATTTACCATTTTTTAGCATATGTGTCTACCCACTGATATAATCATTCACATACAATAAAAACAAAGAGTATCCCCATTCATTTTTACATTAATATACAAGAAAATCAAACTATTAGTATAACCACACATTTCAAAAAAAATTATATTCACCCATTAGTTCAACTCATCAATAATACAATTATCAAAATGTAACACATGGGAAGAGAGGAAACACATCTTTTAAAACTTTAATTTCATTCAAATCATTTATAAAATGAATTAATTTGTCTTGTAATTCTTAAAATCACGCCATGGGTGGTTTTACATGTCTTAGAAGAGATAAAATTATTTTGGAACCCCCTAGGGGTGGCCTTAGTAAGGAAAAAAACCATCAACAAAACATTATAGAACGTAAAAAATTCCTAACAAGTATACTCAATATAGTTAAATTAAAAAAATTCAGTTCTAGGGCCACACCAGGTTTTCTTAAAGGTGGAATAATTGCATATAGGTCTATAAATCACCAAAACTCATGTAAAATATAAAAACCTCAAATCATAGCTCAGTAGTTCAATTCTCATTAAGTATCAAGTCTTGATTTTACTCAAATCTAGTGAAAAATGAAGAATAGGTGAAGAAAATGACATTAGGGAAAATAAACTTTCACCTAAATAACATATTTGATAGGAATAAGAATTAATAATAACTAAGAAGTAATAATTTACTCACTGATGAAAATCCAACGACATGGTCAGTGATTAAACTATATATTAGATAGATAAGATTTCAAAATTATCAGGATAGTCACTCAAGAAAACTCTCAAAATGCCTCTTCCATATGGTGAGTAAATATGAGGTATTTGTGTTTAACAAGAATTTAATTTTTTTTTAAATTATAAAAATACTCAAAATAAAGTGGTTTCATGGTTTTCAGAATATATTTTTTAAAACCATGAACTAAATATGTACAATTAGTTGTAAGAGAAGGAAACCCACATGGTTCCATTGCACGGTTTGACTAATCGGGAAGAAACCATGAAAAACAAGTTTGTTAATATTTCATACCAACCAAAAAGGGTCAGTACCTCCCCACTAATAGTTTCTTCATACCATGTGGGATCCTAAAATCGTTTACCATGCCTCCAATAGTTTATGAGATAATGAATCCATCCCAACATAGTTTTCACTAACAATGAGATACGCTAATTTCATCCCCAAACTAGGGTTTTGGGCTCTGAACCAGACACTGACACACTTGAAACCTCTATAAACATAATGGAAATTCACATATAGCTATATTATATAATTATAAAGTAAAAATAATGGATCATTATTTCATTAAGAAACTCAGTTTTTCAAAATATAACATTTCTTAAATTGATCTATCACATCAGGAAATTCATTGTTTTGGTTAAGGGGTCTTCTATTGTCAAAATTATATAGAGTGAAAATATTTACTATGGTGTTATTATTATTTAACCGAAATTCCCCCATTTATGAAAGATTAACATTTTAAAGTTTAAGGATATCATGTAATATTCACATTAATCACCCCAAATTTTTATCTAGATACATTGTAATGTTTTACACCATGAATTATATCTCTTCATCCACAAAAATCTAAGAATTAAGTCTTTATTCCTAAATGAAAACCCCTATTATTTAATTAGAGTGTTTTGATAAGACCATTCAATTCTCATATAAATGTTAATATTATTTATGACATGGCGTTACAATAGTGGTGTGATCCAATTATCCTTCACTAATTATAATTAAATCAATATCTCATGGGTTATTCACTATGGTATGACACTCCTTTTTATGGATTAATTAACATCATTATAGTGTGATTTTTACTCATCTATAAATACCACATCTTACCTTATCCAAAACTATTATTCCTCAACAACTAACATATCAAGGTGATGATATAGTATATTTATTGGTACTCATGTGGATATTCTTAAATGTCCCTATGTTATTCTTATACATTACCAATTGCAACCAAGTCAATTACTTCAAATATGAAGACCTCGTATACAATTATATTAACCACTTTTTCTATTTTTGTTTTGTAGATCAATATGAGTTGTTTTCACTCTAATTATGGGGGTATTATATTAAATTTATTTTGTAATGAGACCTCTTATTACGTGGTCTAATAATAAAGTGGATAATAATTCAATCATCCCCTCAATTTTACTCTTTTTAATGATAATGTATTGTCTGTTCACTTATTTAAAAACACAATACTATTATAGATCCGAATTTAATTATTAATCCATATAGACCATTTCAAAATGAAATATACTCTTTTATATGGCCTCTTAATAATTATTATTATATTCCACATGATTATTCATATGACATTTATTTATACTGTGAGGTTAACATTTATAATTTTTAATATTTTTCCTTTACCATATATCCACTGGACATTTCCCAATATCTTTATATATGTCCATAATTCATCAATTTTATATAATTATAGAATATATAATATTATTCAAATCACATATTTAATCATATCAATATTTGAGTTCAATCTATAAGTTTTTTATATTATCCTATTGAATGATCCATAAAAAATCATATATTTGATTTATATACATATCTTTGTTTCGTTACTATTATAACATATACCATATAAAACTCTGAATCTATAATTATTTTTATCATTCTTATATTATATAAAAATATATATCAACCAGCATCTTCTAACTCTATTATCCATGTATTATATTGTTAACCAGAATTTATAATGAATAAATGATACCTTTATTACTGAAAAAACAACACACAACCTCTAGGTTTCAACCAAAATCCACTTGAAATAATATTTAATTTATTTAAACATATATAAAATTATTAAATTATACTATTTTCAATATATTAACTATAGATATGATTTCATCAATTTTAATACCCTCATTATTAGAGTATCACTTAAAAATTAGACAATCAATATTCCATGAAACTTATCCAATGTCATTGAATTTATTGTGAAGGAAAATCATTTTTCTACAATAGAATAATTGTATTTGTGATACTACATAAAATTAAAGGTTTCTCTATTATCAATAAGGTTTTGTTTTTCCTCTATGGGGTCTACCCATTACATATGTTTTATATATTAATTAATAGTTGTTAGTTTATCCTATGAATGAAATAATGTATAATTGAATTCGTTCAAATTGTATTATTTAATAGTACATCAACTGTTTATAAATTCATCAATAATTTTTCCTTCTTGATCACTACTATAACAATCATTCCTCATCACTATAAATATTAGAATCGTTATTTGAATTTTGTAAAAACAAATTGGTCTAAAAAATTATATTCCATGTTTTCAACCACATGATCCTCAAGATCCCTCAATATTATCATCAATTGTAAATGATATTTATAATTTATATTTATTATCTATAAAATTTATGATAGAATTTCCAATAATGTTCATTATATAATTATTATATCATTTTTAAATCCTTCCATAGATTGATTATATAGAAAATATCTCATCATGGCTCACCAATTATATTTTACTAAATATATTCTATTTGTAATGTAGTATGAAGAGTTTTCAAACAGGTTATAATGATTTATCTTTTTATTATTGCAAACACACACCTTAAAAATTACCTTCATGAATTTTATTTGAATTAATATTTTTTTTTGAATATAAATAGAGGCAATTTTTCCTTTTATAAAAAATAATTTTTTGGTGTCATACTATGATAATATGGTTTTAAAAATATAAAATAATCATTGATACTTTTTTATAGCTACAAAATTTTTTAATGTGTGTTTGGAGTGGTATTTGCATGCCTTTTCTCATGCATCGATTGAAATTTCCTAAAAACATCATTGTTGTACTTATATAAATAATAATATCAAAATCATGTTATATAATATCTTGAATGAATATTATAATATCAATGAAAAATATAATTTCATGATCTGGTGATTTACATAATATGAAATAAAATATAATTCAATGATGTTAAATCATTAAAATGTGTAATGAAATATTTATAACAATTGGTTTATTTCATGATAAAATATACATAAACATCCAAATGAATGAAATATTATGGAAACATTGGTTTAATCTTACAAATATTAAATTGTTTATTCCCATCATTCTTTAGTGAAACAATACATAAGTTTCACAACACCCTGATTTCAATATTTTTGATTTCTCATAACATCATTCATGACATGTTTTCCCATTCTCTTTTAACCCAAATTGTTATGTCATTTATAATAAATAACATTCACATGTTCCACAATAATGGAATAAATTTTCTGATTATTTTAAATTTGGTATATAATATCACTTTTCCATTGTAACATCTAATATATTCTTTCACACATAAACCTCATATAAAATCATCCATTACCTAAAAAAAAATTACTTCATCACAACCATCCCAATGTTAAGAAAAAATCATGATATCTTTTCCAAACACCTTTATAAATATAATATCATTTGAATTAAATTTATTATCACTAATTTTAGTATATCTGATTCATTTTAAATTTATATAACTGACTGTTTAATCATTAATAACATATCATCATTGAGAATATTATTTCATTAAAATTACTTCTAATAAGATTTCTTTCTTCTATAAACATTAATATTAAAAAAAACATCATTACTAAAAGGAAAACCCATAAATTAAATATGAGAATCTATTTAATGAATTATTTATTATTGGACATAATTAAGAAGACAACTCTTTCCATGATACATTTTTTATCCCTTCACTACTAGAAATCATTCAAATTAATATAGTAAAAAACAGAGGCAATATTCCCTCAAATCATGGTCATAAACTATAACCATGGTCTATAGTCCAATATAGAATATTTATACTATAACATAATATATAAATGTTACATTTTGACTATATCTATATGGTAATATAGCCACATTATGATATCATGGTTAGATGATGGATATGGAAATGATATGTAATCACTGATATAGACCGTATGATTTTTTTAAAATTTCTAGAACCATACATCTTTACCCATAGATTTATATATATTTATATAATCTTCTACCACTAACCTATAACAAACTATATCTGTGTGTGTGTCCATATATATATTTATTGTATTTTATGTGTTCATTTTTATGTATGTGTATATGTAGGTATGTTTTTTCTAAAGCCATTATCTTTTATGTAATGATATTTGATTTATGACTCCACATCATGAAAACATTTTTGTTTAATATTATTTCATAATTTAGAATATTAGAAGTGTTATAATTTTCATATTTTCCATTCTTATTCAATTTTTTAAATGTCTCGTCACATAATCTATGAAGAGTTTCTTGAGTTTTTCAATATTGAAATCACCTTTGTATTAATCCTCTAAATCAAAACCATTTTCATAAATTTTTTAGAAGAATCTATAAAAAAAATTATTTTAATGGTAGAATCAAAAAAATATCACCATAACTCTATATTAAGATAATAATTTTGATCACATGAAAAAATAAATAATCCACAGATCCGTATTCCATCATTTATACATCCTAAAATCATACAAGACATGTTGGTAATCTTCACAATTTGATATCATAATCACCTTCACAAATGACATGATTTCCTCACCCTGAATTATTTAATATTGGTTAATTTTTAACTCATGTATATTATTTATACTAGAAGGATGAGAGTAATTAATTTCAAACTCTCTCATCAAATTAAATATACTAATTATCTTCTTATAAATTGTTTACTTGAATTTTATAATGTTTAAATCCATTTATAATTAGTTTAGGAACATATAACATATATTAAAGAAAATATAAAACTATCCATTAATTCCATAGGTGGAATCCTTTTCCATTTAATATTTTAATTATGTGCAATTTTAGATTATTTACATATTCCTTAATTAAAAATTTGTAAAATCACAACACCCTCATTATTACTTCCTTAACTTATCATGTGTATTTTTGAGATAAATTTTTTCATATGAAATATAATGTTTTCAATCACATTTTCTAACGACTATAATTAAATCAATTATTTTTCACTAAATTTTCTGGTGAGACCAAAATATAAAAAATAAATAACTGTTATAGTATCCAATACTATTATAACTTTACATAATGAAATAGTAGAAGTTTGTTACAACATTTTCTCTAATCCAGATATAATGTTAATGAAAATAATATTATATAATAATCTTCCGAGAGGAAAATGGTTTCTATCATTCCATATATTAACTAACATGGTGTTGTTTACGTCCTTCGTTTTTAATATTTTTCAAATAATTCATATTGTTTTTATATATGAGTTTCATATTATAAAATCTCAATGTTTTTCTATTTAAAATTACCACTTCTAATCCTATTTTATCAAATAAATTTCAATGAATGTAATCTATATCATCTTGTTGGGACCATGTTGGACGGATAAGAAAGTAAGAAAATCTTGTTGTTACAGATTGTTTTCTTTTATTGTCAAAGAAGCTAAATCAATTCACATTGTAAAGGACTTGGAAACTATGATGATGATTTGTTGATTTGTATTTCAAAAATATCATATGTTTGGAGAACTTGTGATGTATGCCTTATAAAGGATAGAGAGAGTAATGCTTTTTTTTGGAAAATGAATGAATGTGGTGCATAAGTATATGTGGCACACAATTTTATGTTGCATTAATGTCATATTTTAACATCATCCCATCAAAATGTGATAAACGAAATAATGTGGCGCGCAAGTTAAATATTGGCGCGCAATTCAAAAACGGGTGCCCAAGTATAAGGGGCGTGTAAGTGTGGCTCGCAATTGTATATTCTGTGCATGTCATATTTCAAGATAATCATATCAAAATGTTACAATGTAATGAATGTGTCGTGCTAGTGATGGATCGGCACGCAAGTGATGGAGCATCGTGCAAGTAGAAATACAACGCACGTGTATGTGGTGCGCAAGTCACCAAAATGCCTATAAGTAGACGACTAGCCTCTTCATTTTTCTATTCTAAATAGTCAAGAGAAAATATGAGCTCTGATCAAACAAGTAGTCGAATGTGGCACGTAAACTGAAGTGTCGCGCAAGCTGAGGGTTATTTATAAGGTGCGAAAGTGGGGTGGTGTGCATGTAGGGTGGCACGCAAGTTGGAAGTGGCACACAATTTTTTTGAGGTGTGTAAGCTGGGAGATGTGATCAAGAAGTGTGTTGTGTATAAGCCAAAGGTGGAATGAAAGTTGTCAGTTGTGCACAATAGTGGTTCACAAGTAGTTAGTGGCATGCTAGCGGGTAGGTGCACAAGAAGGAAGGCGCACAAGCTGAGTGGCGCACAAGCAGGTGGCATACAAGCTGAGTGGCGTGCAAGTAGGTAATGTGCAAGTAGGTTGGTGCCCAAGCAGGGAGTGGTGTGAAAGTTTTTTTCACCAGGAAGTTCTTACCAGCTTTGGGTTAGGAAAGTGAAGAATTTTTTTGAACGATTTTATTTTAGAAATTTCACTAAGAAGCACAATAATCATTAAAATACCCGGTTTGTGCTAAGAGGGAGCACACACACTATTGGATTGTTTTCAAAGTGATTCAAGTGTGTATGCGTATATCCAACTCATTGTATTCAACATAAAAGGATTTTTTTCTAGTGGATTGTGTGGTAATGGATTGTTTTTGTACAATACCAAATACGTAGCTACTCTTGTTGAGTAGTGAACCTTGTAAATCTTGTGTTCTTGTGGTTGTGTGTGTTCAGAAGGGAAGAAACTCATTAACATGAGGCGAAGGTTATTTCAAAAACCGGAAATATAAAAAGAAAAAGATATCACTGATTCACCCACTCCCCCTCCCAGTGATACTTAAATCCTTACTAAGAACATCAATTGGTATCATAGGGATAAGTTCTCTTCATTTATTATTTTCTAAAGTGGTTAAAGAGAATTTGTGATAGATAATCTAAATTGCATGAATAGTAAGGGGATTCCAATTTTTGATGGAAAGAACTATCACATCTGGAATGAAAGAATGATGCCTTATCTTATGTCTATTGGATATGATGTTCCTTAAACTAAAACATGTAAATTTCCTGATATTGATAACAAGGTACCTCTTACTCCTATCAATAAGAATAACCGTGAGAATGATGGAAGAGCTAAAAATGCATTACTCCAATATCTTTATGAGAGTGAATTTTAAAGAGTGAAATGTGTTTCTACGACCAAAGGAATCTTTGACAAACTGAATAAAATCTATGAAGGAAATACAAAGGTGAAGGAAGCTAAAATACAAATCTGGAGACTGAAGTTTGATGACTTGAAAATCAGTGAATCTGAATCTGTTTGGGATTTATTTTCCTGGATAAATGATATTTTCATTACCATCAGATGTCTTGGTGAAATGTTGGAGGATTCTACAGTTGTCAAAAATATCTTGAGAATTATTCCTTAAAAGATTGATTCTAAAGTGTCTTCATTAGAAGTTAGAGACCCCGAAACATTATATTTGGATTATTTCCATAGCACTCTCATTACTTATGAGATGAGAAGGAAGAATACTATGAAGGGAAAAACAAAATCTGATAGAGAAATTTCATTCAAGTCTACAATGAGATAGAAGTCAAAGAAGACATGTGTTGATGATGATGCCTGTGAATCTGGTTCTGAATATGAGGTATGTAAAAATTTTAATGAAAATTTATCCTTGTTTTCTAAGAATGTGAAAATAGGTACATGAAAATACAAGGGTAAACATATCCTGAAATATATTGAGTGTGGAGCCATTGGTCACTTTGTGGATAACTATCCTTAAAGGAATAAAGATAAAGACAGTTATGATGATAACAGAAGGGCAAGAAGGTTGTGGAAGAAACAAGCTAACAAATATAAATATTTTCAATGTGGAAGGATAAAAAGTTCTTCATATCAAAAAGTCAAAGCATTTTATATAAAGATGAATATGTCGAATATTGCGATGATGAATAAGTGAAATTATTTGTAGAAAAAACTAGATAGAATACCTTTATTGCTGCAGTAAATAATAAATAGTACTAGATCAGAAGTTTAGTAGAAGAAAAAACACCACTTTAATATCATCTGAAAGAAGAGTTGAAATAATGCTTGTGGAAGATCAGAAGGCTTGAGATGGAAAACAGCAAGCGGATAAATGAAAATACCACATTAAACAATCAAGAAGGTTTTACTGATGAGAAAATTATGATGGAAAAGGAGATTTATGATATGAAAAATTCTCTTGAGAATACAAAGAATCGTAATGATCATCTTGAAGTAAAGATAAAAGAAAAACGAAGAAGAGTTTGAACTTGTCCAACAAAAGATTTATAAAGCTAAAGAAATGAATATCAATTTCAAAAATTCTATCTCAGAAGTTGGTGAATCTTCCTGTAAGAATGAACCAAACAAGGATACACAAAAGATACCTTCATAGGTAGAAATGAATGATAGAACTGGTTCTGATATGAACAATGCTGGAAAGACCATGTATATGGTCAATGTTAGCTATGAAAAAAAATCAAAAGTGCCAAAAATTCAAGAGCCAAGAAAGAAAACTATTACTTCTGGTACTGTTAAATCTGAAATGAGAAAGGGAGATACATATGAAAACATGAAGCTTGGTGGTCAACATTGGTCTATTAATAGGGTTGTTGAGAAGCATGTACACAAATCTGTTCATTATAGAATTTTCAGAGGAAAATATTCTTTCTATGGTTATTGCTAGTTTTGTGGTGGCTTCGGAAATATAAAAAATATTTGTTGGTTTGACCAACAACATTACAACTATTCCTCATGTTTTGAAAGAATATTATTTAGGGGGATTCAATAATTTGAAAATATAAATTCACCAAATAAATTTCAAATCATATATAAGAAGACTGGTGTGAAAGTTGAAAATAGGTTCCATCCACTAGAAACTATTTGTGAAAGATGTGATTGACCTAGTCATCTTGCCAATGGCTGCCTTAGTGTATTACGAGAGAAATAAAGGATTCTTAATATTTCTCAATAGTTAGAGTTTTTAAAACCTAAAAGGGACAGGTATTCTATGTCTGAAAAGAATGAGTGCATGGTTGTCTGTCCAGAACACATTGACCTCGTTAAGAAATTGGAGGAAGCACAATAAAAAGTGTATTAAAATGAAGAACAAAAATATCTGGTTGTCGAAACTGATTTAAAATCTAAAAAAGGAGAACGTCCATGGATTCTTGATAGCAGGTGTTCTTATCATATGATAGGAGAATTAATGTTTCTATGTAATTTTAATGACTTCAATGAAAGAACCGTTACATTTGGAAATAATGAATCTCTGAGAATCAAAGGTGTTAGATCAACCATCATCGGAAAAGAAAAAATGATTTCTAAAAAAAATTATATGTTGATGGGTTGGAATATAATCTTATTAGTCTTTTACAACTCTTTCATGAGGATACAAAGTTATATTCAGAAAATATAGGTTCCTTGAGAAATGTGAAAATGATGGAAATATAGTTACAAGAGGCCAACGTACAAAAGGAAACTTCTTCCAAGTTGGTGAAGTAAATAATTATTGTTACATGGGAATGGTGGACGAAAATCAGTTATGGCATAATAGGTTGGGACATATGTTTCAGGGAAACATGTTTAAGTTATAAACGCGAGACAGTGTCCGAGATATTCCTGATTTATCAAGAAGAAGAGATTGGTGCTGCACTATCTGTGAAAAAGGGAAGATTAGAAACTCTTTTCATAAGATAGTTGAAATTTGTTCAAAAAAAACCATGAAAATTATACATTCTTATATATGTGTACCAATGAGTAAGCTATCAAAAAATAGAGATAATAAATTTATTACATTCATTAATGACATTACTCACATTACTTGACTTATATACATGATACATTAGTCGTATTTTCTGAAAATGTTTAAGAGTATCTGGAAGAATGTAGAAAACAAATGTGAGTATTCAGGGAAGAAGTGGAGAACTCATAATGGTGGTGAGTATAAGAATTAAGAGTTTGAATTTTACCATGAGAAACATGGAATTCAGCTTTAGTTGAGTTCACCATACTCACCTCAAAAAAATGGGGTTGCTGAATGAAAGAATTAAAGTCTGGTGGAAATGGAGAGGACTGTGATACTTTAACATAGTCATTCTCATTATTATTAGAGGAAATCCATGAGCACTGCTTTTTATATTCAGAACTGATGCTTCTGTAGGCCAAAATCATATATGACATTACATAAAATGTTCTATGGAAAAACTCTAAGTCTGAAGCATTTAATAGTATTTGGGACACCATGCATTATAAAGAAAAAAGGTGGAATCCTTGGAAATTTTGAGCAAAGTGGATATGATAGAATTTTTCTTTGATATGCTCTAAAAAGAAGAGGATATATATTTCTCAACAACGAAACATAAATAACTATTGATTCTTCAGATGTAAGAGTTGTTCAAAATTTTGAGAAACAAAAGCTGTCATATGTTGATGTGGAAGTTGAGCAGGATAGAGAAGCTTTTTTAATGATTCTAATAATGTTATATACTGTGTTAATCCTACCGATGAAGAGGAATCCAAATCAGAAATCTTGAGTGATGAGGATGATGTTTGAACAACTCATTCTAGGTTTAGGAAACAAGTTGAGGCTCAGAATATTATTGGAGATAAACATCAATGGGTTCAAATAGGAAGAACAACGAATGTTATATCACATTCTTCTATTAAGTCTAAATTTGAACTGAATGATGTAAATGAATCATTTGAACATCTAAAATGGGTTTCTGCAATGCAGGAAGAGCTTGATCAGATAGAGAAGAATGATACTTGGGAACATGTACCCAAGACGGATAACAATAACATTTTTGGTACATAGTGGGTTTTCTGGAACAAGCAGAATAAAGAAGGTAAAGTAATAATGAACAAAGAAATATTGGTTTGAAAAGGGTATTCACAAATTGAAGGCATCGATTTTGATGAAACCTTTTCTTTGGTGGCAAGATTAGAAACAATCAGAATCTTTCTTTCTATTGCTGCAAAACGAAGATACGAAATCATTCAAATGGATTTAAAATCTGCATTCTTGAATGGTGACCTTGACGAGGATGTTTACATTGATCAACCTTGTCTATTTGTTGCTGAAAAGGATGAAAGTTATGTGTTATGGTTTAAGAAGGCTTTTGTATGGGCCAAATCAGGCTCTGATAGCATGGTACTCTATATTATATACTTTCTTAAAAAAGATGAACATTAAGAAAGGTAGAGTTGACTGCAATCTCTACATCAAGGAATGTCAGGAGTTTTCACTGATCGTTATTGTTTTTGTTGAAGATATTATATTTTCTGTAAATGATGAATGATCATGTGAAAAAATTTCTGCGGAGAAGAAGAAGTTATTTGAGATGTCCATGATGGGATAAATGATGTACTTTCTTGGGCATCAAATTTCACAGAAGAAGAATCACATTTTTCTGTCTCAAGAAAAGTATGCTAAGGAACATCTGAAGAAGTTTGGCTTAGAAAATTCGAAACCAGTTTCCACACCAATTTCACTGGGAACCAAAATTTCTAAAGATGGATAAGCCAAGAATTTTGATCAGAAATAGTTTAGAAAGTTGATTTTATTTCTATTGTATTTGACTGCCTCAAGACCAGACATCCTCTATGCTATCACATTATGTGCAAGAATTCAGAGTGCTCATAAATAATCAAATTGGATTTCCAGAAAAATAATTCTCGGATATATCAAAGGCACCACAAATTTTGTATTTAGGTTTTATTTCTCAGGATATATTGATATATTAGGGTATTCTGATGATGATTGGGCATGAAATGTTGATGATCGAAGATCCACATCTGGTGGAGTTTTCTTTCTGGGGAAAAGTTGTGTTAGTTGGTATACCATGAAACTGAATTCATTAAATCATAGCACAGCTGAAGCTGAGTATGTTGTTGCTACTCAAGCTACAAATCAACTAATGTGGATGAAGGCTTAGCTGGAAGATCTACTTGTTGATGTAAATCTACCATTTTTCTTTGGTTGTGATAATCAGAGTGCAATAAATCATATAAGAAATCCAGAACAAAATTCTGGTTCAAAACACATTGATATAAAGTACCACTTCATCAAAGAGTAGGTGGAGAAGAATTAATTAAATTTGTAGTATGTTCCTACATCTGACCAAGTTGCTGGTATATTCACAAAACCTTTACAGAAAGAAAAATTGTCAAAATTGGGTTTTAACAGGGGTGTCCGACCTCCTTCTCGTCATGGTTAAGGTACGTGGTTCTGTCTCCACTTTCATATTGCCTTTGGATAGTGTTTTCAAGGGGGAGAATTGTTTCATAAATCTATCCTTATAGTTGCATGCATAAAGGGGGATTTGTGGGTAAGCTGTGAATCCAGAATGAATGTGTGTAGACTATTCTAACTATTTCAGGGAGTGGTTTTAGGAAACAATGATTTTTTCCAAGAATGTTGATGATTTGAAGAATGATGAGGTAGAATCTTGAAAGATGGTCTGAAGAAGGATGAAGAGGTATTCTCATGAGATTTCATAGTCACTGTTTGTTGACAACATGGTTTTGGCTGTCAATAATTCTTGTTAATGAGTTAGCTCACGTAGGCTTAGAATTGGTGATAAGTAATCCATTTCTTAAGGATACAAAGTTCAGTGATTTATGAATCATGGTTGACAACAAAATCCTAATGGGGATATTGTTGGGACCAAGTAGGACAGATAAGAAGGTAAGAAAAGTTTTCTGTTATAATGTGTTGTCTTTTGTTGTCAACGAAGCTAAATCAATTCACTTTGTAAATGACTTGGATACTATGATGATGCTTTGTTGATTTCTATTTCACTAATATCATAATTTTGGAGAACTTGTGATGCAAGCCTTATGAAGGATAGAGAGAGTAAAGAAGTATTTTTGGAATATGAAATAAAGTGGTGTGGAAGTATATGTGGTGAGCATGTGTATGTTGCACACAAGTAATATTTCAAGATCGCCACATCAAAATATGACAAAGGAAATAAAGTGGTGCGCATGTTAAAGATTAGCGCACAAGTCAAAAATTGGCATGCAATTATAAGGGGCACACAAGTGTTGTGCACAATTGTATGTTCCACGCAAGTCATATTTCAACGTCATCATATCAAAATATGACAAAGAAAAGAATTTGTCGTTCTACTGATGGAGCGGCATGCAAGTGATGGAGCGGCACTCAAGTAGGAACTCCGCGCAAGTTTATGTGTCGTGCAAGTCACCAAAATACCTATAAATAGATGAATAGACTCCACATTTTTCTATTCTCAACACTTAATAGAAAATTTTTTCTCTGATCTCACAAGTAGTAGAAAGTGGTTCACAAACTGAAGTGGCACGCAAGATGAGGGTTATTTATAATGCGCATAAGTGGGGTGGCACGCAAGTAGGGTGGGGCATAAGTTGGAAGTGGTGTGCATTTTTTCAGAGGTGCGCTAGCAAGGAGATGTGTTCAAGAAGTGTGTTGTGTATTAGTCAAAGGTGGTGCACAGGTTGTTAGTAGTGCACAATAGTGGCACGCAAGAAGTTAGTGGTGCGCAAGAAGGAAGGCGCTCAAGAAGTAAGGCATGCAAGCTGAGTAGAGTCCATGCAGTTAGTGCTCAAGCTATGTGGCGCACAAGAAGGTGGTGTCCAAGAAGCAAGGTGCCCAAGCAGGGAGTGACACACAAGATGTTTACAACAAGAGGTTCTTACCAGCTTCTCAGTAGGAAAGTAAAGAATTATTTTGAAAATTTTGATTTGTGAAAGTTCACTAAGACGAACAGAATCATTAAATTACCTTATTATTGCTAAGAGGGAGGACACACACTATTGGATTGTTTTCAAAGTGCTAAATGAGTGTAAGGGTATATCATACTTGTTGTATTATACATTAAAGGATTGTTTTCTAGTGTATTTTGTGGTACTAGATTGTTTCTATACCATACCAAGGATGTAGCTACTCTTGTGGAGTAGTGAACCTTGTAAATATTTTCTTCAAGTGGTTGTGTGTGTTCAATAGGGAAGAAACTATTTAACAGGAGCCGATGGTTGTTTCAAAAACTAGAAACAAAAAAAAGATATCGCTGATTCACCCCCTCCCCCTCTCAGTGATACGTGGATCCTGACTGAGAACTTCATATATTAATCATCCAATGTGATTATGAACATAGTGGGGAAAATCTAGAAATAAATATTAATGAAGAGGATCTTAGGGATATAGAATCAATATATCAACAAACAGTCATTGAAGGTATAGTGTATTGAACATTTATTTTTTAATCAGGTAGACAGATGATGTTATAAGTTCGTATATTTTGTCTCATTCATTTTTTAATGATACTTCTTCCATTTTAGACTAATAGTTTTTATTTCCCCATAGTAAAACTATTGGTAATGTCTTTTAAATATACAATCAAAAGTATTTTATGGAATTTCATTCATAACATTATGATTTGTTTATTTCTTCATTAATCTTATTTCACAATAGATTTAATACCTAGAATATATTTATACTTTATATGTGTTTAAAATTATTATTTTTGTATAATTTAACAAATTATCAATTTATAACCTTAATATAATTTTTATTGTTATGTGTAAAAATTATATGGTAACATTAAACATTAAGTTACCCCATTCATGAATATTTCATATATGGGATAATAGGGGACACCATTTTAGGTAATTAAATACATAATATCCTATAAAATATTTATAAAAAACAAATAATAAATACAATACCCTAATATACTTGATAAAATAACCTACTTTGATACTAAATGTAGTTCTTTAGAAAAGAAAAGTTAGAAACACATAGAGGGGACAAAATTAGTTCTATCAATAAAAATAGTCCAACAAAAAATTACATAAGTTATTTTATAAAAATTTTAGTATAATATTACCAAATAAAATGAAAAAATATATTTTATGATATGGTACAGATAATCCGTATGATGTACATATGCCAAAAGGCCCCGAAAAAATTAATCTCATATCCTGAATAATCCATTCAATGGGATCCCTGATCTCGTGAGGGCCCTTGGATATATTTTAAAGGCCTTGTAAAATCCACTTTCATTTCTACATGGTTAGGAAAATCCAATTTGATCAAAAAAATCTAATATAAACTGTTTTGATGGGTTTGTCTTGTAGTTTTAGAAATTCATGTGAATCCCCCCACTAATAACCCACAACTAAATCCTGTGAAAAATATAATGGAAAATAACTTAACTGAATCAATCCCATATATATGAGGTATTCAGTACAAAATATGTCATATCACTAGTGTGGTGAGACCTATAAATCCCCCTCCCCCCACATCACAAATAATGAATATGTGCGACTATACACTGGTGCATCCAGGTATTAGAGTTGACTTCTCGGAAGGGATAATATCTCAATCACAAATTTTTTCTTCCATTTAAAATTTAGGGAACTACATGATGGATTGTGAGGCATGCATATGAACCTCACTTGATTAAATTATATCTTGTAAAGTACTTCTTTCATGTCATCTAGATTTTGTGAATAAAGTATAAAATATCTACTGAATCATGAATAACCAAAACAAGATAAATCTTAACAAATATAAGGAATATATGAAATAAAACCCATGATAATGACTAAAAATTGGGGAATTGTACAAAGAACATATATGTAGATCCTCATGTGCTTCACATCAATCATCAAGATCATGGGTTAGCACAAGGGCTTCTTAGTGTTTTCTTTTTTTGTTCCATTGATATACTATTTTGATCATGCAATGTCTCTCCGACATTCTAGGTCATGACACACGGTTCCCCCTTTCATGCCACCCATGTATTGGGAATCCCAAATAGCTCACAATCATTTTCTTTCAATTTCATCATATATATTTATGATATTATGAATGGACACCAGTGTACGTTAACTATGTATCAAAAATCCTTATGGGCTCACTAGTAATATCACACAACACCCTCCAGGAATGTCATCCGGGTTGCATAATGACACCTAGTCAGGTAATCTAAATCATATGATGTTCCCAAAATAGATCATTTTGTTCATGAAACACCAATCATTCAAGAAAATATAGATCACAAAATTCTGTATAGAAAATTGAACATGGTCTTGTGAATTCCTCCAAACGTTTCATCTTATATTATGTGATGTCCTATAAGAAAAGATAGTCATGTCTTGTGATGTCCATGAGAAAAGTCATCCTTTACCCTATGATGGTCTCTACAAATGACATTCAGATTATGTAGTTTCCCTCATAGAAGAAAACTAGAAAATTTTATTATCATTTTATTTTTTATTTGATTGCAATACATATCTATACATACCAACATTACATGATGACAATCTAGGAATGTTATATAGAAAATCAATATGGTGAGGCAGATGATCTGACCTTGTCATGAAATCTCCCCTAGTATATGATAACTATATCCAACCCCCAGTATAGGGATGCCTGATTTTGTAATATTGGATCATCAAAACAATTAAACCTAGGAACACTTCTATAATTTATAATTGTGTGACACAATCTTAAAAATCTAGCTCAAATGGGTGTCCACCTAAGTTAATGTACCACTGTGTCTTCGACAACACAACCATCGATACCCAACCAATCCCACGGGATGACTATTATACCTCATCCTCCATCAGATTGAGAGATAAACAACACTATGGTAACTCTGATTCCAACTATATTATAGATAATTAGGACAATTTTTATGGCTTGAAATCCATATTAAACATTCAAATTTAAATCCCAATACATACGTCCTTTAACAAATATGTTGTAACACTAATTACATTATATCCCCTCTTTCACACACTGATCATTGGTCAAGTGGGATAATTGAGTTTCTATAGTCACGTCACTCACATTATAAATCTACACTATCTACGGATACATCAACATGTAAGACCAAATTAGTGGCATGTTTTGAATACCTCTATATAAGGATATCATCCTTATGTAATGTCCCAATAGAACGGATGGAATATAATGACTCTTATTCCCCCTATAACTAGGTAACATTAGGCACCTATTTCAGGATGATGATCATGAATCTATTTCATATATTCTTTCATATATTTATTTTATGTGTGACATTAAACTTCAGAGGATTGGGGAAGTTTTTTTATTTTGATTCATCTTAAAATAGGATATATTGTACTCCTCATAGAGGTTTAATCTCATCTGATACATATTAATCAGCTCCATGGATGAAAAAAATCCCTAGAGTTTCATCTTAAATGGAAGCAACAAATAATAAGGTACCCATTAGTCGGAGATGGACAAAGGTCCATGGTTACATGTAGCTGGAATCGCTGAAATATTCTAATTCACATATAAAATGGGATAACATATGATCATTTTTTGGGTAACCAGTACCATTTCCATGTTATGAAGAGGTTATAAATCTTATCATAATCCAATAAGTGAGTCCAATAGTAGGAAATTACTCCCCCCCTCCAAAAAGGTGTGATGAGACCAACCTATCATCCCCTTGACTAAGGGGTGTTCCAGTATTTTTGTGGGTCTAAAACAAAAACTAACCTCAACCAATGGAAAGTAGAACTGTAACTAGATATGGATGTGAGAACTATTTGTACTTTACATGATGAAAAATAATGGAAAAATATATTTGATTTATTTTTAAAAACAATGAACCCTACACAATTAATTTTCATGCCAAACATAATTTATAATCAGTTATAGTTGAATCAATAATGTTGAACACGGAATGAATTTATTTATAACTATGACATCCCCTTTAGAAAATTAAAAGGATATACTTCCAAATTATAATTAGACCATTTTTTATTTTATATGTGTGCTTGTATGAATCATTATTGATGAAACAAAAATGTTAAACACAATGTGAATATCTCAAATTGTATAATGATTAGTTTACCATGCATCATGTAATTTTTCATATCATTTGAAATTAGAATTATAACCACATGAATGAGTCATACATGTAATCTTTTGTAGCCAGGGTTCTCATAAAATAAGTATATCCTTTATTTGAAATGTATATGTGATCAAAATATTCATACCATGAATAAAAAAGAAAATGCGCATTACTGATGAAAATATGATTGCACTCATATAATGCCTATGATGATTAATTGATCGAGGAACTTGTTCCTTGTTTTGTTCATGTCTTCAAATAGTGAAATTACAAAAAACACCGTAACCCAAGTTAATGTCTTCACCCAATGATGGTTTTGGTAAATCAGTTGCAAATACAATCCCATGTGGGCCTTAGAGTGATCTCATCTACCTGAAACCATTAGTGTAAAGTGTAAAATTCAATGGTCTAGGAATTAAATCAGTATAGAAGGATCAAAACCCATGTCTTTTCCCATGAGTGTCTCCAAGTGTTAAAATTGATGAGTCTACATCATCAAATGAAGAAATAGTAAAGCAAGTTGAACTCATCCTTATCTTGAACCATTTCAGAATCTTTTCTCCGGAGTGCATGAATCTCCACCATAGTTATCTTATGAATGTGGAACAAGGGTTCAATTATGATTTCCATCCAGTTTAGGTGACATTAAAAATGTACCATTTCAACTATTATAACTATTTCTATCCAACTATAACACTTAATTTTCATATTGAGTGGTATAGCTGACAAAAATATCCTCTCATAACCATGCACAAGCAATAAGAAAGACACCTCGGGCACATAAGACTCTAAATAATAATGAGTGGGAATATATCCTCTCTCCCTCTTACAAATACTAATGGAATATTATGTTTATTTATAGAGATAAGGCTTATATTCCTACTCGTTTGGAATAAATATGTGGGAATATTTGTGCAATAGGAATAGGGGATGTGAATATCATTAAACTTCTGTTAGAAGTCCATCAGTCTATTCTGGTGGGAAAAGGGGGATATAAGTGGCATCATATCCCATATTTAGTGGAAGATATTTACTTGTATAATTTTTAGATAGAAAATGTGAAGGAATTTATTTTTTTCACACTTATCTAAATTTTCATTATATCTTAGAAAATGATAATGAAATCCACCAACATATTTTGTTAATGGTACAGAAATAGTGATAGGTGAATATTACTATCACTCCAACCTACGAAGCATATCACTATGATTATTTTGAACGTGTTTGTACAAAGGAAAAAGTATATATCCATCCTCCCATCCAATAGGATTATAGATATATGAAGGTAATAGGAAAGGCATTGGACCAGGCTTATACACCCATTCCAACCGAGGCTCGTCAATTGAGAGCGACACATGCCTCGGGACATGATCAAATTCTTATCCAAAATAAAATCATCATACTCAAAAGGTACCAGATTATGATTATATCCACATTATGACTGATACTCACTATATGATAGTGTAATATGCCTTCATATTTTTTCATATTAATGTTTGTTAATCTAACTTGAATATTATAGTAGATCATCGATGTGATGCTCATATTCCATCATCTTCCAATGAAAGATTTCACAAAAATATTTCTGAGGCTATAGAGGATGAGGCTCATATACCTTATAAGATACCATATTTACATCAATATATTTTGATATAGAATGCATACTCATAATGGGATTAAATTTATATTAAAACAGGGCTCACCAAGTGAGAGTGGTGCATGTCTCAAAAAAAGATAAATATTACATTCACAAAAGCCCATATACATACTCCAAAGGCTCAAGATCAAGATCATATCCCCGTTCTATTAAAGTATATTCAATAAAGTGTGGAAGATGACTTAATATAGGATCATATTCATGGAAAAATACGCTCATTAAAATATTCTTTCAGCTTCTCAGTAGTGGGATCACACTCCCGGATCACCAGATAGTTCCCAATATAGTCACACAAACATAAAATAATAGGATAATATTCCTACATAATATCCAATGGATTTTCATAATATTAGGTCCATGATGTATAATAAATCTCATATTCCCAATTTCCTCTATTAAAATGTGATTTAGGTTGGCCAAGACACATTCTCAACACACCAAGGGTCTGTCAACTCTTGAACTAATGAAGAAGGTGATCGTAACCACAATAAATATCTTCATCGTAGTTTTGAGAGGGGTCGCAGGAACTATACTACTAACATCCACATTGGTAAACCTCCCTATGGTGATATATCCCTTGAACAATTAAATCATCCCTGTGATTAGAATCATCCATATAAATAGGTTCTACAAACCTCAACTACATAATATAGTGTTTTTTTGAAATATCGAGTTAAACTTCATATAGTTCCCCATAAAATCCAAGAAAAACTTCACAATAGTCAGCATGAAAACCCCTGAGAATATCCTTTTGTTACATAACAATATTGAGGAATGTATGTCAAATTAAGAGGGAAACCATGAAATATAGAGAGAGTTAAATGGAAACAACTTCCCCCAATGTTCTTTTTAATTCTACATCTGACTGTGATAACCACAACGATCTTAAGACGAAGATATTTCTTCAACTATATGAAAATATGTGGGCAAATTATTAGTTAATGAAGACTTAAAAACTCCCAAACTAAGATATGAGGGTCACCAATAGGTCAGAAATATATTTTGTTTTCACCTAGACTTTGATTATATCTCTCTCACCAAGGACCCAAACCCAAAAAAGCACAATAAAAATCAACAACTTGCTTTCAACCATTGTATCAAAAATCATTGAAAAATGATTTACAATACTTATCATACATCCATATTCAAGGATGGGGAATATATAGTGTATTTGACTTCACAAAAACCTTATAATAATAGTTCCCATCAGATACAACCTCATGTAATGTCATAAGAATGACTGGAATTGGGGGATTGCGTAACACATTAGCAAGTGGGTCCGTACAACCCAATACACCAACATCAATGGTGTAAATACATCATACATATAGGGAGAGGTAAGATTAATGTTATTTAAATTGTCCCCTCAATGTAAAAGAACTAATTTCATACATGGAAGCTGAAGATATTATTAATAAATAATCATCCCATAGAAATTGGCTCCTGTCATGGGATTCCACTGCACCCATCATCTAAAGAAACATAGTAATTCTTTATCAAATTAGTCATAATATTATCTTTTATAGTTGTTTTCTAAGAGAAAACCACACACCTAGGATGTGGGAATATCTACCATCATCTCCATGCCTCTGTTCATCAATTCTTGAGAGGTTTGAGAATATATCATTAATAGCTATAGATAAACCCCACCCCACTAAGATGTGGGAATTTATATCTCAATTTTTCATCACCAGGTTCATCATCCCCATAGATATCTCTATGAAAACTGATCGATGTTGTAGATCAACCCCAACCCACTAGGATGGAGGCACTTATATCTCATTTCTTATCCTAGGAATCATCATATACCTAACTCAAACCATAGGATCCTCAAAAAAAGAACAATCAATTACATTTATGCCCCAAAATAGTCCCCAACATGCAGATATAGGTGAACTTTCATTATCATCATTACCATAGAGCAAATTTGTCTTGTATAATTTGGGGGGGAAATATCAAAGGTTGGAATCATGTTTGTTCCTCCCAACACAAGAAAACCCAATTCTATTTAGAACCTATTCATAAATCATGACTGGAATCATCGTCAAAGTCACTACTCAAAGGTCTAGATGTGCGGAATGTACGGTGAAGACGGTCATACCATATTAAGATTACTAGCTGGAATGGCCTAGAAATTCCATGTGTTTGAGAAACAACACTAACTCATGATCTAAAAATCATCATGGTGAGTTGAGGGAAATTGGAAAACTACCGTTGTAGAATACTACTCTGTGAATGTAATAACTATAAACAAAAAAATTAATGTGGAAAAATATGTGAATTCAGATGGATAGAATGAAGAAAATATACCTTGATAGAATTATCGTGATATAGGCACTAAGGTTGATCATACCTGAAATAAGAGGTGTATCTCAAACCATCTATCTCAAAATATTGAGTTTCTAACTCTACAATGGAATTATTGTAATTATAAAGTGAGAGTAGTGTCAACATCCCAATAACCACCTACAATAATTTAAATTACTTCAATAGAGGAATAACTGACATTATATGATAATGAGATACAAACTCTCAGAAAACTCAATGAGGATCTAGTAAGTGGAAACATTCCCAATGGGTATCAGCTTCCAGTATAGATTAATATTTTTACCTCCTAGGGACGATCCACATACAAAAACACCATATCAATGTTGGATTTTCTCTAGATCATTATATCCCATCAACATAAATGAGGAAGTTAAAAATGATCGATAATATCTTCTAGTTTTGAGAGAATATCTCCCTCTATAGGATGATCATTTAGACTCTCTAAAAATGTTATTTAGTGGGATAAGAAAATTATTCCATATCATTTAGCCTTTCATTATCCATGTAGTTAAAATGTGTCCTAAATTGATGTTCCTCTAGAATTTATTAATTCCATCGAGTCCCTATCTACTCTAATGAAAGACATGAAATGGAGATGCACACCAATGTTGTCTAATAAAAAAACAAATACCAATTTTGTGTATCACTCCTTTCCCCTAATAAATTTCAAAAATCATATCATCTTAGCCTGTAACAATGTTGTAGAATCTGAACAAAATCTCATCCACATAATGTCTCAATTTAGTATGATTATGGGCCCCTGAGATAGAAAGAGGTGTCCATGTTGATTTATTTTGTTCAAACTCTAATAGGGACATACATTTTTTAGTACACAAGACTTATAAAAAATCCCATACAAGATGGTAGGACTATCTTCTCCGGTTAATGTAAGCATTTATCTTTATGATGAGGAAGATGAAAATTTTCAACATGAAAAACTACACCCAATGTGAAAATGATAAGGTGCCTTATTTTATAATCAGTTGAAATTGTTTAACCAATTAACTCATCTTACCTCTATCTTTGGAGTAATTTTTGGGTCTCTTTGATAAAAATATCTATGACGAGTTTCATATAATATAGATCATAAAGAAATACATAGGTGGATTTCGTGAGTATATAAAAACAGCCCATTGTTTGGATGATTCCATTGAACAAACCTAAAGAAAGTCACAATTATTTCCTTCAGAATATGGAAAATAAATCATAAAGTTGGAAACAACTTAATTTTACTTCAACCTATTAGAAGTTCCTATAAAATATGCTAGAAAGTTCTCAAACCACCAATTTCCTTGTATTTAGTCTCAAAAACAACAAAATTTCCCATGGTCATATGAAAAAAGTGTCATGCCCTTCTAATATTTGGGGAACAAATGAATATATAAAAGTCATTATAATATGATCATGTTCTAGACTAATTCCCAGTATCTATTTAAAATACCCTAATAGGTAAACCCCACTAACAGTCCCGCTAATTCTCTTTTAATAGAATGCTATGTCGCAACATCCAAGATTTCACAATATTCAAATAATTCATCTAATGAAAGGTCAATTCTGGGGAGGAGAGGATATATAAATCCTAAAATTATGTTTCATGAATAAATGTGTCCCATCTAGAAGAATAAGTTGATTGTAAAAATGTACTATCTAGACTTGAGTAGAAGTTTAACAACTGGATGACTCAAAATAATGTTGTCTAAGATCATTCCAGCTTGGGAGCACATCTTTGTAGACCCGTAATAGTCCCATCACATAGGTATGTTACATATGATATACCTCATATAGTATTATGGATCCATAATACCTAGAAAAGGAATGATGATGAAGAGTTATAGTCTCTCACTAATATGGGCTCTGACTCTTGCAGTCTTCTTCCCTGGAATATCTAAAGTATAGGTACCACCTCCACACAATGGAACCATCATTAAGAACATTCATCATGATTGGTTCTGTTTTAATGATATAATACATAGAACCCTTCTATAATAATTAATTATACTTTAATTATGAGATCGTTTTACCTGATTGAGGAGTCATGGGTTAATGGTGCAGGAGCTAAGGATACTGAAGAAAAAACAAGCATAGTGTGAACCAATATTTAGGGTTCATCCACAAAAAATATATATATATATTCAGCTGTGAAATGGGGAAAACAATCCATAAATCATAACTAAGATGTGAAGGCTTCCAATAACCCTCTGGCAGTCACCCAATCCCACTTATAACATATCACCACCTAGTTCAGTTTAATTATATAATCATCCTAGACAATGGGGAAAGAAGTCACGACCTATGCTATTAGAAGAAGGTAGTCCCTTGACATCTTCATAAGCACTAGGAACATCCATCTCAAATTCCACATTTCATTAATATTCTAATAAAGAGTGAAACCACATCAGGAAGTGTCCACCTTTAGTAAAAAAGTAAAACCCTCTGAATCAACTACAATTTTTCCCAGCCAACCTATAAACACTGAAATCACTTCATAATTCAAAATAAGATATGTATTCCTTCATTGATGTGATTTATATCCCATGATAATTTGATTCATAATTAGTTGTATTTGGGGTTCATTGATTACATACCATTCTATTATAATTATATATCCCCATTTCTTTCATAGATTATGATCAGGAAGAGGTCATAAAGGGACCCATCCATCCCCTATATTTCTCAGTCATACTTGATAATAACATTGACCAAAGAACTCTGATTAAAAAATGGATTTGGGATCAACCTCACCCTATAATGAACCCTTCAATTTCTATGATATTATAAAGGGGACATATCACTCACAATGATGACCAATCAAGGGTATCATAACTCTAAGAAAATACCTCTTTGGATGAAGAATCACAAATACAAATTTGGGGATCTTGTATATAACATTGTTTTCACAGTTAAAAATATATATAATTCTTATAATATCTTTCTCAGAAGGATTTTTCTTCACATCCATATAAAATTCCCATCCGCATTCCATCCAATTTTGAAAAAACCCATCAATGGAATGGTAGGAACACTACATGGTGACAATGAGACCTTCAATATGTTCAAATAAACATATTATATATGATTATTCTATATAAAAGAAAGAAAAAAAATGAAATATGATAGTATACACATCGTAGTGGAAAGATTATTATGAAGTGCCATCGAAAATCCCTGGAGTATGCTCGACATCGATTGTGTGTTACATATTAATCTTGTAGAGAAAGTAGAATCAATTGAAATTATCTGAGCTCAATATTTTCATAGTGGTAGTGTAAAAGAAAATCAGCTATGGAATATCTCTATAGAAAATAATAAAAAAATTGATGATAATGTCTCTTCCCATAGATTCTCCCATCTTGATAGTGGTATTAATTTACATAGATTCTATACCTCATCTATAAATTTCTCAGTTGTCATAGTGGTGGAAGTAGAAGAGGGTGATCTCAAGAGGGAACATCTCTCATTCGAGGAAGGAATATTCACCACCATTTATAATCATAAGTAGGTATATCTGGGGAAAAAAATACACATGCGCCCTACACTGATTACATTCTCTCTTCCTCATTAAGAAAAATGGATTTATATTTCATTTCTAATGTGAAATCAATATTTTTTTTGTAGATTAATACATAAATACCTGAATAGAATCCATATGTGTCTATGAACCATCATGGCTTACAAAATGACCTCTAAGGCATGAAGCATGAATCTATGAAGATGATCATATCTCATGATAAAAATTTAATGTAGAAGTCAATATATTAATAAAATAATTTTTTTCCAAGAAGGGCAGTACCTAATATGGTTCCCCAACATTGTAATTATAAAGGAAAAGAATGGAATGATTAGAGTTTGCAACAATTTTAGATACAATAATCATTATTTCCCAAATCATTACATACCATTTTATATTTTATAACTCTTGATTGATGCAATTTATAGCTTCCAATACAATTCTCTTATGGATGGGTTGTTAGGGTACAATCAGAAAAATATAGCCCAGATGATGAAAAAGGCACTTCCTTCAGACCACAAAAGGTGATATTTTTCTATCATGTTAGACCATTTGTTTTAATTAACATTGTATGTATTTATTAAAATTCCTTGAATATTATCTTTAAAACATAATTGGAGTGAATATATGGATGATAAATAAATGACCTCATGTCCATATCCTTGTAGTGATTTGATCACTTCATGGATCTTCTAAGAGTCGTCATCATGTTGCGTTAGCACAATCTGAAGATGAATCCAATTTGATTCACTTTTGGGGTAACATCATGGATGTTACTAAAAAATGTGAAATTACACTAAGTTATTTTGTTCATCCCTGAAAATACAAGAGAAATCATTTTTAGGACACCTATATGGAATTTAAAATACTTTTTGGGGCTCCATCGGCACCTTTCATACATTCAGAATTTTGTAGCCAACATGTATGGATAATATCTCTCCTTCACTAAGCTAATAATGATGGTAATCACCTTCCAATGGTATAATGTCTCCATATAATCCTTTAATATTTGTGAACCATATGTGTTACAACCACCGGTCTTGATTCCTTCATTGAATTGAAAACCATTTTATATGTTGAATCTCTGTGGGTGCTCTCTTGGTGCTCTCCTTTTAGACACAAATTATGTGGGAAATGAGTACAATATATGCTAAAATATTCTGATGATTTTGAGTACTATGAATTGATACTCATGTTCCATGAATAAACACCTCAAAATGATATTTTTAATGAAAAATTAGAGGAAACACATGAATCATGCCATAGTCCACCAACTCTCTTGTATTGATCCACTCAAGTACATACTTGGTTGTTCTATGCTGCCTGGGTGAAATGCCTGATGGATTGTAATTTTTGTAATGAATAACATCATCTTCATGACATAGAATTCAGTGGAAGAAAAATTCCCTAGATGAATTACTCACATCACATCCCACCCTAAAAATTAGAGTAGTGGACATAATTTTTATGTATTAATATTTTATCATTTTATATGACAATCCATAGACTTGGTATATGTATTTTGATGGTTCTTCTTAACGTCCTATCACCAAGAGACTGGAAAACATGAATCTATATTTGGTTTTCTTATGGATTGTATTAGTTTCTCTTGATAATGTAGTTTTTTCCTACACTAGCATACTATTTAAAGGATGCATGAATTATGATGGTTAATATCAATAAATTATCACTTGTTTTGAACTGTCTTTACAACAGGAAATAGATTAATAGAATATCAATGGGGATTTAAAGATATTGAAAATGAAGATTAATGGTGAATACACTATTGAATAGGAATAATTGTCCCATCTCACTGGCTACATTACATGACTTTTGGAAAATTTCCTTTTTGATCCCAAATTGCACCATGTTCCCTAATAACATTATGCTGACATTAAAGCATTTTATAATGCTTCCATTGTCTTGGATGTCGCATATAAGGAAAAAAATATTCTACATAATGCATTGAAGAACAATCTCATTAAATATCAAATGTGATATGTAAAAATCAATCATATCAACACCTACCTAGAGAATGATGAAATGATATCCATAGTTGGATGCTTCGAATACATAATTGGTTATATCTGAAATGTGACTCTCCTGAAAGGCCGAGTCACAAGGGAAAAAATTCGACACTAAGAGGTGATGTTTAGCCTATGAGAAATTCAAAATGAGAAATGATCCCTCTATAATGGATCCCTCTATGGTATCCTCCTCATATGCATTGTAGAAAGTTTGATTCCCACTATAATCGAAGAATTTAATGCTGGCTCCTGCAATAATCATCAGTTTAGAAGCTAGCTCTCCCACCAAATTAGGAGGTTGTGTTGCTATTAGAAAACCATGTTACCAAAGAATATCGAATTCACCATGAAATTTCATGCAATGGTAATTAATGAAAACATCATCCATAAATCACAAAAGTTTTTATGTTAATTTAAATATTCATATAAATTATTCATATGAGGAATTTATCCTTTGGAGCCATATCCCCCAGCTTCATCCAAAAAGAATAAGTACATTATCACTATTAATAATTTCTTTTCCAATTGGGATATAAAAAACCCCAAGGATGTCAGGATAAAGAATATCCACAACATCTGGAAGTCCCATAACATCACCATGTTTGGAGACCTTCACATGATATTAAGAGAAAATAACACTAACTTTTGTTCTTCAGTGTTTAAGGAACTATACAATGACTACAACTTCTTTTCCAATCACTCATTCAACTATCATGCTGTTGAAAATGTAAAATGAGATTAATTTAATAAGACTTTTTCAAATATAAACAATTTTAAGATGAATAAATACAAGATGTCAGGGACAAAAAAACTTATCCATGAATAATGGGCCTAGTGTACCACCACATGTACTTCTTGACAAGAATCACTATATTCATTGTTATATGGGGCCAATGTAGTCATTTCGAAATAAGTACATCTTACAACGCATCGAATATATATATATATATATATATATATATATATATATTTAGAACTATCAGATGATGAGAATTAAACCAAGGGAATCGATTAATTAGAGCATCTAAATGAGAATAGGTTGTTTTTAACAACCTTGATGTCCATTACAATTAGATTTCATGGGAATTCAATAAAAATGTACACAATAGTTTTTTCCCTCAAGTAGAATTGGTATTGTCCCTAGGAACCTCAATGATACTATGAAATAATACTTCTAATTTAGCAACTATATGGGATGGTCATTATATCAAATATAATGTCTACCACAACAGAGCATACTCACTAAACACAATAAACGGAGAGGATGTCACCACCCCCCATCAATGCAATGTTCCTAAAATATATATATTTGATAACTTCAATCATGGTTCAATCATCCTAGTTGAAATACATTTAACTATAAAAAATAAATATTCCTTGTAGAAAGAAGTTAAACTAGAAAAAATTTACAGTCTCAGTCAGATGACATTAATGTTAAAAAAGTGTCCTTGCAACATGGAATTATATATCTTAAAATATTTCCTTAGCTTATGAAAATAAAATACACCAGAATTATCATCGCACCAACAATTAATCACACACAAACTAGATCTGTATAAAATAAAGTTTAAATTCATCTTTCCTTGTGTGAGAGTAATATCCACATAAGTAATTTCTTCATCAAAGAACTATGTGCGGCTTCATTCCTAAAAAAATGGTATATGTAGTGACTCCCAGACCACTATTCTTGGGACCAACCAGAATATTTCTTTTCATTCATGTTGAGGGATCATTATCCTCCCCACATATTGTTTAACCATACTACAGATGTACACACAGAAAAACACTAAATAGATTGGTATCCAAGAACTATGTGTGTCTTGATTTATACCATCACAATATATGTATTGAAATCCAAACCACCATCCTTAGTTCCTACATTCACATTCCTCATCATTCAAGATGTGCCACCCACATCCTTACTGCACGATGTTAAATTGTATAGCTAATGTCATTTCCACATTAAACAAAATTTCACATGTTTCTAGAACAACATATGGATTTATTATTATTATAATTTTTTTAGTGGTTCTTGGATCCAATATATTGGCATATCCACTATATAATACAAAATGCCCCTATCCATCCACTAATATCCTCTATATTTTGAAAATATGATTTTTTATTCCTTGTTTCAAACCCTCAATATAGTTCACATTAGCATAGTAAATTTTTATGGTCTCCCTCATGGGTATAAAGAAATAAATTTCAAAATAGTGTTATCATTGTTCTAGATTAAATAACATAAATGGAACATAACGATTCATTTTACAAATGAAGTAATTTTGGATGGTTGATGTCCCTTTCTTGGAAAAAAACATGGATTTATAATTGTTGTAACCTGAGTGGACTAATTCCCTTTGTAATGGTCTCACAAAACACCTCCCATTCGAAACAACATGTGGATTGATTCCAATTATCATGAGATACATAGTGATATCTAGATCTCACATTCTTGGTGTAGGTTCAATACTCAATCGAATCAATACCCCCTCTATGTATGGGTTATATATTCATGGAGAGTCTCTTGTACTTGATCTATGAGGTTCTTTGTTATTTTCATCATATGATACATATTGATTCCTAGAAATCCATTATTGGTCCTAGAAAAAAACATTCAATATTCATGTCGGGATCCCATGGCCCTATCACATGACATTAAACTACATGGATTCCCAAGAACTACCCGGGGCTTGATTTCTTCTATCACATGATATGTAATGATGATTGAATCTTAAATATCAGTTCTTTCTATAATAACCAAAAAATCAATGCACACCAATCCATATAATGGTTATTTTATACACGATCATTTTTCTTATATTTGATTATGATTTGGATATGGATTACTTGCACATGTAATACATCTTTCAGAACATTTAAAAATGGTTCCCACATCTTTAACGGATGATGGTCAACATTAAAAACAAAGAAATTGTCACCATATGACATTAAACATTAAGGATTTTTTTTGATCACATGACATTTAACTAGAATGAAAAATACCTCCCTAATACATGATGTTAAAATGTGCATGCCATTAGCCATTATCATTCCGAATCAATGGACCGGAACAGCCTTACCCTTTTAAAACAATGTACGGGGAACATTCATCACATTTTCATAACCTATAGTTAAAATTTATAAATCATGTCTAGAGAACCTAATTTTATAGTAAACCTTTCAGGTTCCATGGAAAGAAAAATAGATTGCTCTGTTTAACCATTTCTATATATTCATAACGGCTTAGACCGATCGACCCGAGACATCACAACATAATTTTATGGGATTTTCTAACCTTGTAGGACTGGCATTTCCATTATAGAACCCATCACCCTTAAGTGTTCTATGTCATTAATGGCATGAAATTCCCATATCATTACTCATGACCTATGAACTAAGAGCCCCAAATTAATTTATTTTCATCACCCTTTACTAAATAATTTGAATTACTCTTGACCATAGGTATCTGAATTCGGTTATTGTGTAATATGTCAATAATATTATGTTTGTGTGTTCCAAACATTAAAAATAATTCCCCTTGTTAAATTTTTTATGAAATTGAACTATATCCTATGATTTTATAAATAATAAGACCCTATGATGCTAATAAATGAATAAAACTTTTCATGTCAAAATCTCATAAGGGATGCCTAAGAAATTGTTATGTCTCCAATCTCTAATCTATTCACCTCCTGATTTTATGAAAGAATTATATTAAAAATAATTAAGGAATAATTCTCATGGGCTCATTTTATGGCCCTAGTTATAGTTGATGCATTATCATTGGTCCCCCTAGTCTAGATATTTTTTTGAGTAATGGTGTCTTATAACTCTTCACCCTGATAATGTGTTCATTACGCTATGACACCAAATTTAAGGTGTTCAAACCCTTCTTGAATATTACTTTTTTATTGAAATTTATTCATTATTTTGATGAATTAAATGATAACACAAGTTTTATGAGTTGATATCATTCTATTGGAACCCCTTGAACATTGGACTTTTTTGCAGCTATCTCTTCCATATAAAAGATATGTAACTTGGACTAGCTCCTTTTTAAGGACCATTAGATCCCAAGAAATCCCCCTTAGATATAACAGTTACTTTCATGACCATATGGAAATTAATTCCATATACCATTAATATTTTGTGACATTTACCCACTGGTTTCTCACATTCTATTATCTCATATTTTCCTAAACCATTATTTTGATCCCTATAACCATAATATTCCATAATATTTGACATCTGTGATGTTACATCACCGTGTTTTTATCATTTCTCAATGTTGGAATGTGACACTCAATTCCAGAACTCGTTTTGGCCCACACCTAGTGACTTAAAAATCATAGGATCCATGGCCCAAGATTCACAGTTTAAGAGATGAATAGCCTTAGAGAACTAAATCCCATTCTAGATAGAATTTTCAACATACCCAAATACATTAACCAGATTTTTGAGACATCATAATTAATTAATGGTCCTATGAAAGGAGTGGGGATCTACTCTACTTTACCAAGAAAGTAATCCCTATGGTGTCATTCGTAAGGGCATTTACCTACCAATTAGAGGCATATCATCTTTATAATTAAAGAAACCGAATCCCTGTGAGACCCAGTATCACTATTGCAGATCACCAAAAATATGATTGATATGGTCCATTCCCATCATTTTTTCCTCATTAAATATTATTTAACTCAATCTTTTGGTTCATGACTTACATCACCCATATCCAAACTATCCAAGTGAACCTAGCATCCATATTATTTCACCCTTAATAATTATTATGAGGATTAATCTCTCACAACCCTTATAAAAGAGTGGGTACACTGACATTTCACAATGATACCAATGCATAAGGGTCGTTAACTGATTACTAGATATGAATCGTACTTGTATGAAAGGAACTCTAATCTTTATAGGCCTCTGAAGCCCCACGATGAATCTTATAAAATTATATTGTCTTGGGCCATCCTTATAATATCCACCACATATCTCATATTAAATATTCACATCGTAGAATAAAAACATTAAACATAATTTCATCTAATATTCTATTATAAATACCCTAAAATACATAAATTTAACATGTGATCTCGATGATAAAAACTACTGTAATATAAGGTTTGTGCTAAAATACCCTAACGTACAGAAAAACGAAGGATTGAGTTAATAGAGCCCAACATAAAACAATATAATATCTAATATAAATGACCCTAAAATAAAACAATAGATGGTCACAACTACAATACTGTAAACTACACCAACAGAATTTCCAAGCTAATAGACCCTAAACTATATAAATAAAATGTTCGGGCTAAATGACCATAATGTACTAAAATATAATGTCCAAGCTAAATTACGATAACTATAGTAATGGAATGTTAGATCATAAAGAACATAAACTACTGAAATAGATGGTCTGAGATAAAATATCATAAACTATATTAATAGATGGTCAATGCTAACATACCCTAAACTACTCCAATTGACTGTATTAGCTAAAATACCCATAAATATAGAAATATATGGTCCGAGATAATAGAACCATAACTAAAAAACATTCAGTCGGGGAAAAAATACATTATAATATATATAATATAAGGTTCATTTTAGATGACTTTATACTATAACACATCCAAATTTTATCCTAAAAGACCATAAAATGGGAAAAGCCTGATTTTGAACTCCTACCTACAAATGGGTTACATAGAGAATAGATAAATATTATTGAATAGATTTTTGAAATATGTCGGTTGGAAAAATCGCAATCATTTGGACACATAGGGGATTTCAACAATAAATAAAACGTCCTCTTGGATAATTTTACAACAATATAGCATCCTATGAAAATATTTAATGAATGCAATCACAGAAATTTGAAACCCATTCGGATGGAAAGCTGTAATTAAAAGTACTGGGGGAGGGAAGAACCAAATAATGTGGGTCATGGATTTAATATTTTTCATAAAAAATTGTTATAACAATGTTATCAAATGTGAATAACTGCCCCGTTTTATGTTATAAGATCACAAATAATGAAAATAAATATAAAATGAATAATATAAAAATAGATGGTTGATCTGAAGTCGTGTTCATCATTTGATTGATGTGGGTGATTTCTACTAAACGAATCCAAATTAAATTTTTTCAATATAATCCACATAATATTAAAAAATCTGTAAGATCGTCGATAATCAAATTATGAGTTGTAGATAAGATATCTAATGAAACCTTCAACACTCGAATGATCACCACATCATCTTTATTATGATTCCGGAGGGGTAGCTCAATCCAATAACCTAGAATAGAAGATTACCTCTATAGAATGTGGGATATGATAGAGCAACTATCATAATATTTCCATGAATAGACTATTGGTGATATCCTCCCCACCTATGTTTATAATGTTTCATGAATTTATCTAGAAAAGCTCCCCGAACCCCGAATATTTCTCACACAATATATATGATATATTATTAATACCGTGTTGAGTTATAAATACCATTTATACGACTATAAAATTATTGAAATATAATAAATAAATTATGTGATAATACTAGATCTGTTAACTTGACACATCAATCATGAAAATATTAAGTAAACCTTGAATATTTTTATATAATATTATTTGAAATAATTCAATACACATTTTTACTTTAAAACATGTAAATACATGTAGTAAATAAATTCAATGATAATAATTATTAACATGAATAATGTGTTATTCTTTATTCATTTATGTAATGTAATTCCTTATAAAAAACACATACCATAGTGGTGGGCACCATAATTTCTTATATTCATATAAACAAGAATATGGATTATTATTCAATACACTATAGTGTGTAACCACCCTTGCCCTTATATCAATAGTTTTTAATAATATTAACATAACAGGAGTGGATTCTAGAAACCCATCATGTATCCTAAAGAGATAGGGATACTCATAGAAATGAAAATCAATATAAAAACACATACTATGTAATCAAATAGCTTTTTATTTAAATATATCATAAATAGGGACTCACACATCTACCATCACTAATTCTTACATCATTTTTTTTATCCAACTGGATATATTCATCATTGAATTACATGCTCATTGTCTTATGAATATACTACCACCCTCGTAAACCTAGACTGAGATATTACTTCCTCAACCCAAAAGTGACAATATCTAACCTGACGATTCAACCAATGAAATACCACTAATGATTAACCCAACATAATCTGCCTCCACACAATTTCGCAATCATTGTTTCTACCTTTCATCAAAGTTCGTGATCAATTGGAAATATTGATATTGATATCAATTCAGGAGACCAATCACATGTCTGTAGAGAGGAACAACTAATGACACCCAAAAACATATGGTATTCTTATCGGTGGGTCAATCCTTATGATCTCAATACAATATATCACCATGTAAAATTCCATTAGAAGAATTATCAAAAATAATGAATCCTCAAAACCTGATAGTAAAACACCAACTATTTTTAGTCAGTATGATGTATCGAGACTATAAGACTATTATTTAATCTTCATATCATAGTATATATAGGATCTCATTATAGCCTGAGATCCACTTTAATCATTTAATATGACCGTTAATCTTTGGAAATTACAGTTTCAATAGTGTATGTTGAAAAGTATACACTATAATGAGATGAATACATAATTTATATCTAAATATAAAAATGATATGGTAATCAAAATTATACACTATAATGGGATGAATACATAATTCATAACATGTTTCTTTTCATTATTGGCATTAGCCGTTAGGTCTACCATGATTCAGATATATGGATATTACATTTTATGTGACCTCACCATCTTGGGTAAAAACTCTTAAGGTATGGAATCCCCAAGTGTATGTGTTGTTCTCACGTTTAAAAACATTTAATCTTGGCTACTAAGTATATCATTGTTTAAAAAATGATAATACTTCGATTAATAAGTTAAATACCATGAACTGTAACAAACCATTTCACTTAATAAATGATTTATTGGTACATTAGAAACTCTAACATACTCAGTATTTGTATGTATAAATACCATTGGATTTATTATCTTAACTCTCACAACTCTTTATCCTATATATGATATTAGATTTCATATATATTATTGGAAGTTGAGTTTGAGTCCGTTGATAAATACTACCTTTAATATCCATTTACCAAGTGCATTTTTCTTGTACAAAATCAGGTTCAATTGGATAGTTCTAACTACCTCCCAATTATTTCTCCAAGATATAAATGATATTTTACAACTATAAAGTATTTCATTTCAATATGAATTATTTTAAATATTAAGGAATATGTGATTGATCAATTGTTGAAGTTTATGGAACTCATCTCACACCATTAATATCCTCCTATTCCCAATCATGATTACTTAGAGAAATTTATACCGTGTGACACTAGAACTATTTCCCTATTGAATTATTCCAAATTTTATTTTTAAATACATTGTCAATATATGTATGATTGACTCGGTCCAATGAACAATTAGATCTACCTTAGTAGATATCATTCCCTAAAACATATTTTTCTACATTAATTCAATCTCATTAAGGATACACAATTCTGGTCATAAATATTTGTAACACCAAAAACTATTTTTCATATGTTAGTGAACATATTATAATTTAAAAAAATGGTTCCACCACAAACATCTAGTAAAAAAATGGAAATTTATTTTGGTAAATGAATATATTCTGATCCAAATGATAACAATAATGCTAAACAAGATTTTATTTACATGCACCCATATTGTCATATTGTGATGTCACTATCCCATTAAGGTTGCATCATATGGAAACATTCCTCAAAAGTGAGAATTCATATATAATTATTAATATAATGATCATAAAAATTTTCTATATAAATTTAATTTATAATGGATTTTGGCATAATGACATGGTATAACCAACCAAACAATAATAATACTGTGATTGTAATATCCTTGTATAAACTCATTTGAATACCCACCGTATTATTTAAAATAATATGCCCAGTTGCACTTTGATACAAGGAATCCATAATTGAGTTTTAATTGTCCTTGTTAATAGTAGATAATTTCAATATATTAATTACTAATAGGATTTATTATTAATACAGAAAAATGGATAACCAGTCATGGTTAATAGAAAACCATCACCCTAGTTTTAACCTTCATACATAGCATGTGTCTAGGGAAAATTACATTCTATGCCTCTTGTGGAACTCATTCTTATGCCAACTATTTGTACATATCTATCATTGAATAAACTGAATTCAATATTTATTCAAAATTATCATGTAGATATATATACATTTATATATAAATAGAGTCATTAACTTTGACTATCTATTTCTATCATAGGTATTTTAGTAATATCCCAATAAACATTTAGGATTCACTAGTAAAAAAACTTTTTTGAGGTTGGTTTTTTTTTGGTTTTTTATTATCTATTTTGATGTGACGTTATTGCGAACGATGTTGAAAACAAAATTTTTATATTGTTTGTTTATTAACCATCGTTAAGATGGGGTTCAATGTTCTGTGATGTCTGTTTTTACAAAACCGACATGAAAGACCTTCGGGAAATGCAGTTAAAAATCCATTTTTTGGTCTGTTTAAAAAAACAGATGTTAAAAGTCATTTCTAATGCCTTTTTATAAATAACTGATGTAAAAAATGATTACCATCTTGTATATAATTTCATAATATTTAATATTATAGGTCTTAGAGATCAAAAGGATTTACATATCAAATTTTTTGACCATCAGAATTTTGATATACTTTTTTCGAGGAAAGATCAAATGAGCCAAATGTAGCTTTGTCTTTGAAATAATTTATAAATCCTAAAGAGGATTTGTATTTTATCATGATATAAAGAATTATCAATCATTAATATAATGTAATATTCATTAAATCATATATCAATTAAGAAAAATACTCATAAAAATATAAATCCTAGAAACATAATTACAAATAACTTGATGATAATTTGAAAAGAAGAAATAGTGGATTCCCATAGAATGTAAAACGAGTTGAGTTGGTGGAACAATTATGGTTAATGAAATTATCGTTAAATGGTATATTAATTAAGGCATCAAAACATAAAAACCATAAATCATGGATATATAATTAAAAATACCTTGATGAGATCGTGGAAAGAAGAAATAATTGATCATGTTAATGATCAATTGATCCTATTTAGGGGGACGATGATGGTTGAATGAAATGATAGTTAAATTATTATATGTTTATAATGAAACCATATAAATTAGGTGATCAAATAAATTTTGGAATAAAAATTTTAGGCAGCAACTGGATGTTTCGATGTAAAAAAATTGATATTTCACATTGGCAGGATATTAAAATTATTATTCATGTTAGTTATATTATATGCATTGTGAAAATATATTACAATTTTCACATTGTTTTCACATATTTTATTGTATAAAAAATTTGAAAAATCTAGTTTCATCACTTTTTTACATGGGTTATTAAATAAGAGACTTGAAAAATAAATTTTCATGACTTTCTTCACGTCGATTATTTAATAAGTGACATTAAAAAGTATTTTTCACGTCGGTTATTTAATAACCAACTTGAAAAATGCATTAAAACATGTATTTCATTTTCCAATCAATAATTTGATAAGTCATAGAGCACAAATGGAGTTACGGATTAATATTTATGGCCTTCAAAAATTGGAATTCCCTAAGACATTGTTTAGAGATGATCAACTTCCCATGCCCATAAATTTTGATCCCTAACTCTGTTTGATCTCCCTGACCTATCAAATAAAATCATGGGAAATGATCTAATTTTTTGTAAACACTTTTTCACATTGTTTATTTAATAACCGACTTGAGTAATAACATTTATCATTTCTTATTGAATAACTGAACTAAATATGTTTGCAAATTATATTTGTCACGTCAGTCATTATATCACCGAAGTGAAAAACATTTGAAATTTATTTTTTCATGTCATTTCATACATAACCGATGTGAAAAGTTAAAAATATTTTTTGTACTAGTGATTATTAATTTATATACACATTGGGTTTTATTTGATGAATGTTTTTCAATATCCTCAACAAACTATTTACAAATATTCAAATTTTTCATGTGAAATAATTTATTTACTTAATATTGAAACTCATATGACATCTATTTGTCATGATAGTTGGAATTTGGTTATGGGATGTCATCATAATTCACGAATCACATATTATAATATAATTTATGTTTTCAAAACATGAAAAAATGATACTAATTACATCATTACCATGGTGTATAAAATGTGTCTCTATAATTTTATTCTTGCTACATTTTATTGATCAATGTTAAGATATAATAATCATCATTTATCCTTTTTACTAACATCAATGTCATGCTATAGATATAGTAGTGATTTTTTATGAATTAATTTATGATATATTATATTGATCTATGTTAACATGTATGACTCACCGTTAATACAACTTATTAACATCAATTTCATGTTGTAGATAAGGCATTACTGGATTAGGAATTACTCCATGCTATATTTTGTTGATTGAGAAATACTTGGTCATTAAATTCTTTTGCAGGTTTTCCTAAAGAAACTAATATATTTTTACCATTAAAATATCATATTGCAACTTCATTTTCCTTAATCACTTCATAGAATATAATAATATATAATTACCATTATCTTAAAATTGTAGTAGTTTCATCCCACTTGTTTAACCTATTCTGAATGCCTTGTGGATTACCTTTATTTATAATGGAATCTTAGTCCAAGGAAAATATAATATATAGATGATATAAAAGGTGTTTAGATAAACAGATTATAAATACCATATTGGGTATATCTTGGCTGTCCACTTCTAGTATTTATTGAGAAATAATTAGCACTCCACAAATATGTAATTTAGTATTACATTTTTCTTTCAACATGTATTGCTTTTGATAAATATATCACTAAAATATTATATGTGTATTAAACTCCACAGACAACATTTATTCCATAACAAATAATATTATCTCATTTCATTTTATGGAATAATAGAAGACTTTTTTGGTTATACTCAATAATGTTCTACCTAATTCATTCACCTGGTAATTTGATGGCGTGTACTTCTCACTGCTATCATTGGAACCAGCCTTTGTCAGCTGCTTAGAGAAAATTCCTATTATCTTGTAATGTTTATATACTTATGTGGTTAATATATTGAGATAAAAATATGTTTTAAACATATTGTATTTAATATCGAATATGTATGATAGAAACAATTATTATATATTAATAAATATTCATTGAATAAGAATAAGGTATATTCTTATTCAATTTAGTTTATTTCATTTATATTATATTGATTTATTTTATGATATGAAAATCAAATTACCTCATGTTAATATATCGTTTTGTTGAAGGACATTGTCGAGGTGTCATCAGTGTTCTACTTGAAAATGGTATTTTTCCTTGTGATTCAAATTTTTCATCATAATAACCAAAGATTAATCTTTATTTTCTGTTATAATTTCATTGATACCTTACTTAAAAGTAAATGAAGTGTTTTCTCCATACTACTTGTTTTTTAATATTAAATGAAGTTTGAAAAAATTAGTGTTAAAGGTATAAGAATATTCTATTTTGAAGGATTGTAATTATCCTTTCAATGTACACAGTTCCGATGTAATCATTACCTATTCATATATGTGCTTCACTTTGTACTTACAAACATCTCATAGAAGATAATTCATGTTCTGTCATCTATGTCATGGTATACTGACCACAACCCACATCAAAAGTTGATTATATCATAATGACATATACATAATATGCTCTATACATTAGTCTTCTATAAGAAATTTTATATCTTTTCATCTTGAGGTGGATTAACTTGTATTGGGTACATTGGCCACTAGAATTTACAATATCATTGTATTTTTCACACGCTCCTTTACTACTCTTGAATCTCATGCCAATATGAAAATTTACTTCTCCCATTTAATATTATACTATTTATTTTTATAAGACATTAAATTTTAAAAAAAATCCTGAATATTGGTACTTTTATCTAGATTAACAATTTAGACATTATTGGTTAATTATATCATGATATGTGTCCCACGTATTTATAAAATTCAATAACCATCAATACTAGAAATAGAATACTCTATTTCTTGATTATTATAGTGTAATTGATCTCTAACCTCTACTAATATTCTATAATCATTGGAAAAGACACTACATGGAGAGTTCTGGATAGGTGTTAGATTGACCAACCAAATTAACTTGTAGTTCCATGATCTTTTTAGTGATCTCTGAGGTTCTAAAATTATAAATTAGATTTACTCAAAGCTTGCGTATAAAGTTAAAGAAAGATGGATTTTTGTATATCTTTCGTCCAACATCAGTTATTTCAACCCACTAATTTCATAAGAAATCTATGGTTGTAAATGGAACCCTAAATTATATGTAATGATCACCACAAACAACATGGTCTATTCAAATTCAAATGATAAAAGGATTTTATGACATTTTATTTCATTAAGGGTTTTATATTTTTAAATGATGTAATTAAATAATACTCTATTTGGTAATAATATACTCTGTGATTTTCCTCATCAATGACCATGTAAATAATATAAAACCATCCATCAGATCACATGTTCAATTTATTTGTGCATGCTTGTTTATTATTTTATGTTATCACATGTTATAATATACATACATAAAAAAATAAACCATGCATAAATAAAATGATTACATTATCATGAGATGATACTAACGGTAGACCCATTGAGTTAATAATGGATCAACTGAGACACTAGGGGTAACACCAAGATTCATGTTTCTAGTGACTGAAGTTTTAGGATGTTCCCATCAAATACATCAAACATGTGATTGGTGTGTTGTCATAGCTCAACACAAATTACATCACTTATCATCTTAATCATCATACAATAATACTCACATGTAGGTGAGGGGGTCTGAGGGGTACAAAATACAACTGAGATAATGGATACACAGGTCCTTCTACATTTGAGGATCAATACATCCTTCATATCTTAATTTATTAAAAATTTAATACATACCAACATTGCAATAATTAAAATAAATAAATAAACATGAACAAGACATACATTAGTCAGTCAATGGATTCTGATTAGTCGACGACCATTAAAATTGAGTATTTATATTAAATTCATAAATAAAATTAATAATTCATAAAATTATATTCAAAATAATTCTATTGAAATATAAAGTTACACATATTTTTAGTCCAACATTTTTTGTCATTTGGTTCACACTAATTAATTTAGTTTCAATTCCAATAAAATAAATTGATTACTTTTTTTACATTTAAAATTTAATTAAACCTAGTATTATTAAATTATGTGTCTGAACAATAAATTAATATTTAATTAATTTAATGTAATAATGTAAAGAAATTATCTAATTTAATGATGTGTTGAGTAAACAAAATTAAATAGGCCTTGAAAATACTTGTAATGGCCTATGTGGGTTAGGCCAAACCCATGCAGAACTATTCTGGGCCCTACAGTCACTATGAATGATTTTTTTGGGTAGACCGGTCTGCCCACACCCATTTTAGGTTGGGCAGACCCCCCTCGGTCAATTCAATATGGATGTGGTTAGTGAAGACCGACAATGGGTTGTTCCTTAGACAATTGTTGAGAACTGGTGTGTGCAAAAATGATGGGGCGACCGTTATGGTGGAAAAGGGTGGCGCTATGATATTATTATGTGGATAGGGATATAGTGATAGGCTTATGCGGTAAATGTTAGTCTACAAAATGTCGATGAATGTTGGATTTGGTGTCCTAGAACCTAATACTTTGTACTTTATTCATTAATAAATTCCTTATCACGTCATGATTGTTCTTCTGCATGACAATTCATGTGATAATGTCCTAAGAACAGCTGTTGCATTAATGGGTCATAGCGGATCCCTGCTATGAAGAGAACCCGGAAGTTCCATAACACTATTCTTGAATATATGTTCTATGGACGGATGATATTATTTGAGGGACACAAATAATACAGGTCATTAGGTGTGAGGTCTCATAAAACTTTGAGGCACCTTCTCATGGTGTGCACCCTTGGTAATATCCATTAGGATATTATGAGAACGAGACCCACCAGTAGGAAATCCACATATCATAGTGTCATTGGATGTTCCTATCTGCAGACGTGTGTATTGGTCCATAGACTTTAAGATTATTATAAATGGGTATTACAACTCATGCACTTAGATGTATTGACGAAAACTGTGACGACACACTGTTCGCAGCGAGGTATGATATGTTGGGTACGTCACGAGTAATACTACATTAATAGATAATACGAGAATGGATTTTTCCCTTCTGTTCCATAACGGAAGTTGATATCTCAGTCCCTTTGATGTAATTAATATAGCCTAAATAAATCCATGGCCATGGTAAGGTATGGGCGAGTTAAATTCTGCGAATTCAATGAAAGAATAATCGAGCACATGGGATGATAGCACTAGCATGCAACCCACTTGATTGGACATATCGAGAAAAAGGGATTATATTACACAGTAAGCGTTCATAGGAGGTTACACATCAATGCGATGTTAACTTCTTTCTCTATGGGTGTCTTGGTGTGTTGCTATACGCTAACCTTGGACTTTAGGCAGGCTTCGCTTAATGTAACTGAAAAAGAGGTCTAGAGGGTCACACACTAAGTGTGTCCATGTATCTCAGTTAAATATTAATTTAACAAGTTAAAAAAATATAATTCCCCACTATGGTTTAATAATTATTTAAGTATGCCTGATCGCATTTATTTCGACACTAGTTATTCGAGAGAATATATTGTGGGTGAAATAATATATATATTTATTATCATGTAATGTAGTTACATTTATTTAAGAAATAAATAGCCATTACTCAAGGTCTAATAAATATGGTGGAGGAAATAAATAAAATGGAAAAATTAAAGTACACGCCGTGTATATTTATATACACGCCATGTAGTTTGTTTTATTGGGATTCGTAAGGAAAATATTGTTTATTTAATTAAATGATATTAAATGTAATATGATGGGTGCATGTCAAGTAATAATGATGGTCAACTATCATTATTAAAAGATGGGTTATTACTAAGAATTAAATGAAATTATTAAATGATTTCGGGCAATTAATTCATTTTATTATTCTAAGTATTATAATCCCAAATTACATTATACTCATTCTGGAGAGCCATTTTATTATGCACAACGGATCTGGAAATACTCTCAAACCAAGAGATATTTCCCTTTCCACCAAGAACGCCTTCAAGTTACGAAAACAAGATCCTCCACCGGATCAAGGCGGTTGAAGGTGGACATCGCAAGCGAAGGCTCTTCCGCGCTATCACCTAGAGAGCCCTTTGGCGACGTTCAGAGATACGTGGAGCACGTGTGGATCACCGCTAGATGAATCCTGTACTTGGATTCTACAATGCAATGACGGATCACCAGATCGTGACCAGAGACTCCAATGAAGAAAGAATTCCATCGAGGTAATTATTATGAATTAATTAAATTAATTATAATCAATATTTGATGAACCTATCTCAAGGGTTCCGAGACTATTCTTTTCTTTTTCGTTCTTCTTTCTATTCCGAAGATTCGTCGTTTTATATCGTGACAGATCTCGGATTGAACGTTGTTTAACGTTAAAATTAAAGTTGGGCTAACTCACCAATGCGCTTCCGCTGCACCCAGGAACCTACAAGTGGTATTAGAGCAGTTATATCATTGATTATAATTATTTAGTTTTTCATTGGTAATTTACGCATTTAATAATTTAGTTATTTCAATTCAAGTTTAATCGTTCTGGAAATCTGAATATCTATATCTGCTCCTCCTCCCTCATTTATCATTCACCTCACAGAAATGAATTATTCTTTTAATTTTGATTAAAATAAAAAAGAGAAACTCATCCAGAGGAGCCAAAAGTTTCTGGCCGTATAACACCAGAATACATGGCGTGTATTCAAAAGTACTCGTCGTGTAGTCTTGGATCAATGCATTGACTGATCCGCCAAATCAGGCCGTGTATTAGATTCTTTCTAAGAATTTAAGACACCGTGTATTGACGAGAAACATGTGGCACATGGTTTCTGGAATACACGCCATGTGGTCAAATGAACACGGCGTGTAGTCCCTTCGGGATAGGGTTGGGCCATGTACTCCGTACACGGCCTGCCCGGCTGGAAACCGTGTAATGCGGAAACTACATGGTGTGTGTCCCACTTTATACACCGTGTACTCTGAAAATCTCCAAAGTACATTAACATGCCCTATCCCCGGGCGTGTACTTTGGGTGGACATTGAAGAAAAGTACACGCCGTGTAGTCGGAACTACACACCGTGTACACACCCAAATTATGAAGATTTATTAAAAATTATTATTATATTATAAAAACCCTTGAGACGTGTACCATGGTGCAGGTGTATAGCTGAGGCACAACACGTGATAGATGTTTTATACATATGTGTTTAATTTAACATCTGCATAATAAATGGGAATTCATCGGGTTACCTCCAAGATACAAGTTACGTACAAGGATAATTTTAAATGAATTTATTTTCTTAAAATTATGATGGATGAGAATCTCAAGGAAATTCATAAAAAGGATTTAAGATAAAATTATTGATTAATTAAAGATAATTAATTGATTCGAGCATGATTTATCTTATACAAGAATGATTAAATAATTGAATGCTTGTTTTTTTCATGCATAAATATTGTTTCATGTATGGATGATCATGAGCTAGACCGAGACCTTTGTATGTGAATGGTTTCTTTAATTTATTTATTTAGATTAAATTTGTTGGCCTGCGAGCCATCTCCTCATTAATATGTAGGGCAAGCACGCCCAAAGATTATTTTATATAAAAAACCCTTCTACCCCTCACCTACGTTTGAGATAAATGCATATGTAATGGATGAAGCTCCCAAGCTAGTGGAGGTGGCTCAAGTCAGGAGGCAAGGTGAAACCAATCCATGGAGATACAAAGGTGGACAGGTGGAAATCTGTAAACACAAACCCAAAAGGTTCATGGTGTTTCTCCCCTATGTCTTGGGTTAGTTTATCATCCTCTAGATAAACTAACCAATATAAAATCTCATGATCATACCATTTATTTTATTTCTGTCATTTGCATGGTTTATTTATTGTGTGTGTGTTGTCACGATCACACCATTAATGAATTAAACGAGCATGCAAGATGGAACTAAAATAAAATCGGCTTATACATAAATACTATCTTAGACATGGTTAATCACATAAGTATATCCCACTTAATATTAGAAATAATGTAATCAAAGATAATAAAATGGAAATTTACGTATAAGGATAAAATCCCTCAAAATAAATATTAAGTCGGAATAGCCTTCCATAATCTTGGTTAAAGTCGAACCATTGTTCAAATTGCTTAACCATCCCTAGTTGGGGTGCTTTCAATTGTCATGGAATTCGAATTCAAGGTTTTGGGATGACTTGACTTGGTTCGCATCAAGGGTTGACTGCCACAGTAGGACATAGTGTGACTAAGAGGAAAAGGTTGAAGAAATCCGACAAAAGGATTTCAGGATTGGGGAGTCCACTCAGCGGATCAAGGAGCTTCGAGTTAATGCAGTTGGCATTTGGAATGCCTTCCTAATACCCTTCATGTTACTTGTCCAACCATAGTTGGGGTAATGTGAAGGTAAATATGGATCTTTTCCACTAGAATATTCACGCAATAGAATATTCTGAAGTCAATGGTGAGGGCTATTGGATTTTGATAAAATAGTGGGAGACTAATAAGTATTAATTTATTTAGTTGTGTCAATTTTTGTAATAATGTACTAAACCTTTTCTCTTCATAATTTCTATAAATGGAAAGAAAATGACTTCAAACATATCATTTTTCACCATACTCGAAAAGGAAAACCTTCTCACCGACACCAATTTCCAAGAGTTGAAGATGCGTTTACGCGTCGTCCTTCGCCATGAAAGTAAATTGTATGTGCTGGAAGAGTCCATTCCTGTTGCGCCTGGGAATGAGGATAGTAATGAGGAATTATCTCTCTACATGAAACACATGGATGATGCCACAAATGTCCAGTGTTTCATGCTATTGACCATGTCTGATGAGCTCTTCAAGAAACATGAAAACATGGACACGTATAGCATGATGTCTCACCTTAAAGATCTCTACCAATATAAGGTGAGACATGAGAGGTATGAGATCTCAAATGCTTTGTTTTCCACGAAGGTTCGAGAGTCTGCGCCAGCTAGGCCTCATGTAGTCTAGCTTATTGGCTACATTGAACGACTAGACATCTTAGGGATTAAATTCCCAGATGAGTTGCGTACAGATCTCATCCTATCATCACTTCCCAAGACCTTATCTAGCTTCATTGTCAACTATAATATGAGCGGCAATGAGAAGAGTCTATTGGATCGTCTGACCTTGATTCGCCAGGTAGGTAAAGACATGGGGCGTGAAAAACTTGTGATCCTTATGGTGAACAAGAAAAGGAAGGACAAGGAACAAGGACCAAAGACTTATAAACGGTCTGAAGCCCCCGAGCACCGTCTCTTCATAAAGTGGACGATCCAGAGGTAGGGAAAGGAATGGGAGGCGGTGTGTTTTTCATGTGGAAATCAGGTCCACTAGAAGAGTAACTGCACCCAGAAGCATGGGGACTCTAAAGGTGGACTCATTATCGATTGAAATATTTATTATTTCTACACATTGGTTATTAGATACAGCTTGTGGGTATCACATCTGTATTCAAATTCAGGAACCAAGTAGATTTAGAAAGATCGCCAGAGGAGAGGGGGATCTTCGAGCTGCCAATGGCGCAAGGCTGGATGCGTTGGCTATTTGAGACTATCACCTCTCATTGCCAATTGGCATGATTTTGGTTTTACAAAACTGTTATTTTGTGCCTAGTGGTACCAAGAACATAATTTCTGTATCTTGTTTGGATATGGATGGATTTATTTTCATGTTTGGAAATAAGGGTTGTCTCTTTTATAAAAATAACATATGTTATGGTATGGCACGTTTGAATAATGGTTTGTATGTATTAAATTATGAAAACCAAGTGTTGTTAATCGATAATAGAACAAACTCACATGACTCATACATCACCCAGTTATGGCATCACCGACTTGGTCATGTGAACGAGACGCTCTTGACAAAGCTCTTCCAAGATGGCTATTTAGACTCTACTGAGCTAAAACCACTTGATAGATGACACACTTGTTTACAAGGAAAAATGACCAAGTAACCTTTTAGTGGACAAGGTGAAAGGGCCACAGAGCTTATAAGATTGGTACGCACGGATGTATGTGGACCATTTCCAGTAGAAGCTAGAGGTGGATATTCTTTCTTCATTACATTTACTGATGATTTGAGTAGATATAGCTATGACTACATAATGAGTTATAAGTCAGAATCCAGAGAGAAATTTAGGGAATTTAAGAATAAAGTAGAGAATCAGCTTGGTAAAAAGATAAAGAAGCTTCGATCGGATTGAGGTGGAGAATATCTGAACCAAGTGTTCATCGATATTATACAGGAGTCTGGGATTCTATCTCAGCTCACTCCTCTTTATACACCACAGTGGAATGGTGTTAGTGAAAGGAGGAACCGCACATTGTTGGACATGGTGAGGTCGATGATGAGTCATGCAGATCTTCCATTATCCTTTTGGGGATATTCAATTACAAACTGTAGCATACACATTAAACTGTGTACCAACTAAGGCGGCAAATGGAATTCCATCCGAGTTATGAAATGGAAGGAAACCCACATTGTCTCACACAAGTGTATGGGGATGCGAGGAATCTATTAAGGCCTTCTCAGGGGACAAACGAGCACCCCTGGGCACGAAGTGTATCTTTATATGATATCCCAAGGAAACGAAAGGATATTACCTATATAACCCTCATGAAAAGAAAGTGATTGTCACTATAAAAGTCGTCTTTCTTGAGAGGGAGAACATACTCAAGAAGGATAGTAGGAGCAAGATTGACTTCAACGAAGTTGATGCTCAAGATACACAGGAGTTGGTACAGGAACAAGTTCCACAAGTCCCTGTGGAAGAGGTTCCAGAAACAAAATTACTACGTAGGAGCTCAAGTGTGGTAAGGGAAGCAGAGAGATTTGGTTTCCTAGTCACCGAGGATGGTGAATCATTATTGTTGGACAATGATGAACCTCTCTTCTATAAGGAAGCATTAAAAAGCCCAGAATATTCAAGATGGCTAGAAGTTATGAATTTTAAAATCGATTCCTTGTATCAGAACCAAGTTTGGGTTCTAGTCAATGAGCCAATTGATTTAAAGCCTGTTGAATGCAAATGGGTGTTCAAAAGAAAGCTGGACATGGAAGGTCAAGTTAGCACCTATAAAGAATGGCTAGTGGATAAAGGATACATACAACATCAAGGAATTGACTATGATGAAACCTTCTCTCCAGTTTCCATGTTTAAATCCATAATAATCATACTTGCCATAGAAGATTACCATGACTATGAGATTTGGTAGATGGATGTCAAAACAGCATTCCTTAAAGGGAACCTTCAGGACGATTTCTATATGACACAACCAGAAGGGTTTGTGACACCAGGTGAATCCAAACAGGTTTTCAAGTTGTAGAAATACATTTATGTATTGAAGCAAGCATCCAAGTCATGGAAAATTCGATTTGATGAAGCCATAAAGGAATTTGGTTTCATTAAGAATGAATGTGAGCCATGTGTTTATAAGAAGATTAATGGGAATGCGGTCTTCATCCTAGTGGTATATGTTGATGACATATTGCTTATTGGAAACGTTATACCAGCCATATAGTCAGTTAAGGACTGGTTGAACAGTTGTTTCTCCATAATGGACTTAGGAGAAGCAGCCTACATTCTTGGGATCATGATCATTCGTGATAGATCCAAGAGGCTGCTTGAACTGAGTCAGGGTACATAAATTGACAAGATAATAAAGAGATTTAGTATGGAAAAATCCAAGAGGGGATTGGTTCCAGTGACACATGGCTTACATATTTCTAAGAAAATGTGTCCCCAGACACAAAATGAGAAAGATAGGATGATTAAGATCACATGCGCTTTGGCTATACGATCCATCATGTATGCCATGTTATGTACGAGGCTTAATGTTTCCTATGATCTGAGCATGGTAGGAAGATATCAAGTAGATCCATGAGAACAGCATTGGACTGTTGTTAAGAATATCCTTAAGTATCTGAGAAGAACTAAGGATATGTTCCTGGTGTATGGAGGAGACGAGGAGCTTGTCATCAGAGGGTTTGCTAATGCTGGTTTTCAGACAAATCAGAATGATCTGAAGTCACAATTTGGATATGTTTTCTGTCTCAATGGAGGAGCTGTGAGCTAGAAGAGTTGAAAGCAGCCATTTTTCACCGATTCTATAGGGGAGTCCGAGTATATAACGGCTTCTGATGCAACCAATGAATCTGTCTGGATTCGGAACTTTTTCCAGGAGCTTGATGTGGTGCCTAACAGTACAGATCTCATTACATTGTATTGTGATAATACTTCAGCGGGGGATCTTGCAAAAGAACCAAGGTCACATCCACAGAAAAAGCACATACTACGGATGTATCACCTCTTGATGGATTTCTATCAAAGGGGTGATGTTGCAGTGAGTAGTGTGTCCACGGAAGAGAACGTGGCAGACCCCATGACTAAAGGCATATCTTAGTAGAAGCATGAATATCATGTGACAGCTAGAGGGTTAAAGGTTGTTAGAAGTTGGCTCTACTCCAAGTGGGAGTCTGTTGGAGTTGGTGTCCTAGAACCAACTACTTTGTACTTTATTCATTAATAAATTCTTTATCACATATTGATTGTTCTTCTACGTGAAAATGCATGTGATAATGTCCTAAGAATAGTTGTTTCATTAATGGGTCATAGGGGATCCCTGCTATGATGAGAACCCGGAAGTTCCATACCACTATTTTTGAATATATGTTATATGTCTGGATGATATTATTTAAGGGACAAAAATAATACATGTCATTAGGGGTGAGGACTCATAAATCATTGAGGCACCTTCTCATGGTGTGCTCTCTTGGTAATATCTAGGAGGATATTTTGGGAACGAGACCTGCCAGTAGGAAATCCACATTTCAAAGTGTCATTGGATGTTCCTATCTGCGGACGTGTGTATTGGCCCTTAGACTTCAATATTATTTTTAATGGGTAATACAACTTGCGCACTTAAATGTATTGACAAAAACTATGAAGACACACTGTTCGAAGCAAGGTAGGATATGTTGGGTACGTCACGAGTAATACTGCATTAATAGATAATGCGAGAAAGGATTTGTACCTTCTGTTCCATATCAGAAGTAGATATATCGAGCCCTTTGATGGAATTGAAATAGCCTAAATAAATCAATGGCAATGGTAATGTATGGGCGAGTTCAATTCTGGGAAGTCAATGAAATAATAATCGAGCACATGGTTTGGTGGCACTAGCATGAAACCTGATTGATTGAAGATATTGAGACAAAGGTAATATATTACACGTTAAGCGTTCATAGGAGGTGACATGTCAGTGCAGCGTTAAATTTTTTCTCTATGGGTGCCTAGGAGTGTTGCTAGACGCTAACCATGGAATTTAGGCAGCCTCCGCCTAATGCCACTGAAAAGGAGTCCTAGTGGGTTGCACACTAAGTGTGTCCATGTATCTCAATTAAATATTAATTTAACAAGTTAAATAAATATTATTCCCGAATGTGGTTTAATAATTATTTTGGGATATCTGATCACATTTATTTTGAAACTAGTTATTCGAGAGAATATATTGTGGGAGAAATAATATATATATTTATTATCGAGTAACGTAGTTACATTTATTTAAGAAATAAATAGCCATTACTCAAGGTCTAATAAATATGGTGGAGGAAATAAATAAAATGGAAAAATAAAAGTACACATCGTGTATATTTATATACACACCTTGTAGTGTGTTTTTTTCAGGATTCATGAGAAAAATATTGTTTATTTAATTAAATGATATTAAATTTAATATGTTGGGTGCATGTAAAGTAATAATGATGGTCAACTGTCATTATTAAGACATGGGGTATTACTAAGAATTAAATGAAATGATTAAATGCTCTCGGGAAATTAATTCATTTTATTATTCTAAGTATTATAATCCCAAATTACATTATGCTCATTGAGGAGAGCGATTTTTTGGGCACAATGGATCTGGAAATACTCTCAAGACAAGAGAGAAATTCCCTTTCCACCAAGAACGCTTTCAAGTTATGAAAGCAAGATCATCCACCGGATCAAGGCAGTTGAAGGCGGACATCGCAAGCGAAGGATCATCCGCTGTAGCACCCATAGATCCCTTCGGCGACGTCCATAGATACATGGAGCACATGTGGATCACCGCTAGAGGAATCCTGTACTTGGATTCTACAATGCAACGACGGATCACAGGATCGTGACTGGAGACTCCATCGAAGAAAGAATTCCATCAAAGTAGTTATTATGAATTAATTAAATTAATTATAATCAACATATGATGATCCTATATCACGGGTTCTAGGACTCTTCATTTATTTTTCTTTCTTCATTCTATTCCAATGATTCATCGTTTTATATCGTGATGGATCTCGGATTGAACGTTGTTTAACGTTAAAATTACTGTTGGTCTAACCCACTAATGTGCTTCCGCTGCGCCCGGAACCTACAATGAAGAGTTGCTGACCTCTGGACCTAGAGATAGTATTTAGGTCAACATTGGACTACCAACCTCACTAATAGTGTACAGGTGAGGTTAAAGTGCAAGTGAGCTCGGTTAGGGAATTGGTAGATCAGCGTTGTTCATATTTGTGGTGGACGGGGCTATGCGGGAAACGATATGAGCTCAAGAGGGGGTTTATGGTGAATTCATCGCCATAATAATCATAACCTATAGTGGTTGTATAGTGAGGCGGCTACTGATTTGGGTCCCTAATGGAGAAAATGTTTACAAAGGACGTGAGTCCACCTAAGGAAGCTAGACCGTGTGCACCTTGGTGTGAGACACTCCGTATTGGAGTAGTTAAATAGGTCGTTGGTCCTGATGGTGCGGCATGAATCGGGAATTAAGGTGGAAGACAGTGGGATGGCTACAATTGATCAACGGAATTAGATGTGACCGGTTGGGTAGTTCCCTACTACTAGAGAAGGCTGTTCTACAAGAATGACAGTAGATGATATAGGGGGATCGATTCCTTTACTTTTATTTTTTTTCATTTTTTATTTGGACTAAAGATGTGTTTTATTTTTTCACAGTCACCCAAAATGTGTTTTTCCACATTTTTAATGGTTTTATTTTTTTCAAACACCACATTTTGTTAGGTTTTTCATATTTCTATTATTTAACACTCATCAGTCGATGCTCGGATATTACTATTCCAACTACTAGAAAACCCACATGTTTCCGAGATCAGCGTAGAAACGCCAACCACTAAATATAGGTGTAAAATTATCATTATATTTATATATGTTCTTCAATATTTAATACCCACATGATTTATTTCAATAATAATTAAATAATTAGTATAGATTTAGAATTGAAATCTGATGATGGATTTAAACACAATCTACAACATTGCAACCATATTGGTGTTATCTTTTATATTTAATTCAATTTTCTATTTTTACTGGGTTAAAAAATTTCACAACACACTAATAACAATTGAATGTATTAGAGTGTGCATTGGAAGATAGTTGGAAGGGGATTATATTTTTTTCAACAATGATCATCATAAAAATGTCATCATGTGCGAAGCACTACCATAGTTTATGTGTGATGATCACAAATAAATAAAATAAAATAAAACCTAATAAAAAATAAATATACAATTCGATTCGTTGTAGTTCTCTTGAAAACATGAAATCAACAATCACTTATTGAAGAATCAAAATTTTAATTCCTCTAAATCATCCAATAATAATTAAAAAATCATTGGGAGCACCAATAATTGAATTACAGCTGCTATAGCGGAGATCTAGAAGAACCATTGATTCTCCAACGACTACCGCATGTTCGTTCTTACGATGAATCAGTGGGAGCTCAATTTGATCACCAAGATCCATATTATCTCCATCTGTAAAATGGGAGGGGAGTGAGAATCTCTTAAGATCATTCCATGAATAGTATGTTTGTAAAAGTCTCTCCTTATCAATTTATAGTGTGTTTTGAAATTATGCATAAATGCTCCTAGGCCTCCGGATATTTAACACACTATATAAATGTTATATTAGGACTACTATTCTATGTCTTAAATATCATTTATATTATTATCAAATTTATTGAATATAACAAATAGAATACGTGATAATAACTAAGACAACAACCTGACTCATACTTCTTGATAATATTATATGATCCATGAATATTTTAAACTAATATTCTTTTAAATGATAATATCCATGTATTTACATGAAATAATTTGAATCCATAAAATTAAAAATGTCAATGAAAATTTAATTTATCTTTCATAATATTAATTTATTTATTCTTTTAGTGATGATACATCCTTGGAAAAATCTCATCCCCCAATGGCAGGGCCCACCATGTCTTATTTACCTATTCACTGGAATAGGGAACATTCATGAGTACAATATAGTGTGTGACCATCTAGGTTATTAGCTTAATTTTTGTTAATAATATTCAGTGAGTAAGGGTAGATTCTAGAAACCCATTAAGGCCCCTAAAAAGAATTAAATTGTTATAGTATTTACAACAAAACTATGAACACATACGGTGTAGTATAATATCTTTTTTATTATATAATAAATTAATACACTCACTTTTGCCTTCTACGTTGATTTCATTATTAATCTGTTGATCTAACAGGATATATTTTCCCTAGATTGTCATGGACATGGCCTTATGATGATACTATAATCCTTATCAACACTGAATAATATATTAATTCCTCAATTGAGAATTGAAAAATCATATCTTTACCATTAATCAAATTACATACAACCAATGATTCACCCAATATAAACTAAACCCACATGATTTAATTTGAATGGTAATTTACTTGCATCAAAGTACATGATAAAATTAAACACATTGAATATGTTCTCTTGTTAGGAGACTAATACATAGGTCCCTAGAATTGAAAACCCATTGACACACAAAACATGCAGTGTTCTTATTGGAGAGTCTACCCTCATGATCTCAATACTAATGATCACCATGTTTAAATGTCATGAGATGAAGTATCAAAACTTATGAGACCCCAACACTTGGTAGTAAAAAATCAATTTTCCCCTTTATAATGATCTATATAGATGAAAAGACCTCATTTATGAGTAATTTAATTGTATATCAGTGTTCTCAATATAAAATGTGGTCTACTATTACCTTTTGATATGATAATTAGTCTATAGTTATTTCCATTTCAATAGTGGAAGTATAAAAGTGTACATAATAATGTTAACAATACATCATGTATATCTTGTTATATACACCATTTTTTAATCAAAATTACTATAAATTTGGTTATAGGGAACCTACTATGACGATCGTAATCATTAGAACGAATAAAAACACTATCCAGTCGGCCAAACCCATACATGTGAAGTCGGTGTGATAAAGGATGGTAATTGTTATTGGATGAAAAAAGCATTCATAGAACGGTATTTTTAGAGTGGTAAAGATACCATTGGGTCATTATTGTTATTCCAATAAATCTTGGATCTTTGGTTAGATGTGGTGGTGGAATTATGAAGAGAGATAGAAGATATATGTATAAAATCAAAGAAGCATATATTAGAGAAGTGAAAAGACCATCAAAATAAATGCATAACTCTAGAAGAATCCATTGAAAGACATAAATCATAAGAGTATGTGGGAAGAAATAGAGGAATTTAAAATCTACCATCTCATGAAGATTTAATAGAACACATAGTCTTGTATAAGATATACTGACTACATAACCATTCATGAATCTCATAACCTAATGACCCTGATCTGGACATGTGATTTTCATAGTAATCATGTGATCACGAAATTAAGTGAGTAGATATTATAAAAACCACAGTATGACCATGATTATGAACAGTATGGTTAAGGTTTAACCAATTATAAATGATTTATTCATCGATGATTTGAAGATGTTCCTATAAAAAACACGTTTTTTTAATTAGTTCATGCAAATCATTTATGAAGATGGCTCTCACTATTGATTCATGAAGAAGGTATTACGAAGAGGTAACACAATAATGGTTGATATAAGGATATAATAGATTTAGAGAGGAATGTGAATAATTTACCACATAATCTTCTATTTATAGAGTTTTTTTAAAACAAAAAATGAAATCTAAAAGACAAAACATCACCCATGACACCGATCAGTGACAGCCCACCTGACTATGGTTAGAATTTTATTCCTAATAATGGGTCCATTTTCCCTATAGATGTCACTCATAAGCGGTCATATTTTTTATTCCCTTAAAATCAGAATAAAAAAACCTATAAGGGAAAAATTAGTAGAATAATTGGAATTTTATCCTCAGAAATGAAAATGAAGAAGGATGTGGCCCAAACTTGTGAATCACGTGATTCTTCAAGGAAAATGTAGTTCATATTTAGTAAAAATCCTATCAGATATCACATAGAAACCCTTTAAAATTTGATAAATTTCCCATTCAGGTGTATAATACATTTTATTACAATGTGGTGACTTCTATATGATTTCCTCTAGATCACATGTTTTTTATATAGTCAAGAACCTAATAAACCATCCAAAGAAACATGTGAAATAATGTTAAGAATATGATAAAGGAAGATACCATTTCCCATCATAATTCATCATTTTATGTTCCCATTTGGCTTTAGATACACCATTGAAGACCTAGAAACATATACACCTTTTGGTTTAATATCCCACAGACATTTCCCCTTCTTCATGTGAAAGGTTTCAGATATGTCAAGTAAATTCAGTGTTGTCCTTTCAGTTCCAATGAAAAATAGAAGGGTTGACAATTTTAATAATCAAAGATCACCAAAATGATTTTATTAGTCAAGCCAAGAATCACCAATGGGGATAGTGATTTTCTTCCAAATTACTATTATAAACTAATTTGATCCCAATACCATGTAACATATAGAAGGAACTAAAGTGGGGAAAATACCGGACCCTCTTATGAGTGGAAGCTTTGTGGATTTATTTAAAAATGATTTAAATGCCCCAGGTGATCAGAAATGTTCATTCGATCCCCCACCACAGAACAATAAAATAAATTTTTGCTAGATCCCATTTCATGTGTGTTTGATCTTTAAAATTACCTCTTGGTAAGCCCCCTTCCTCATAGGGACCGGACATGTCATATAATATCACATGACATCCTTTAAATAGGAATCAAAATATCATGAAGATCCTTTGATATGATCACCTGACCATTTAAAATCTCCATGGATGGAACACATGGTTATAAAATTACATTTTTTCATAAAAATTATAATATACAAGGTTCTGATGCGGCGGTCTTGTGGTCGTTGATATTCACGTGACACCCATCGAATAAAATATGGTTGGATCATGCAAATAATGTGACAACAAATCCCTATACTAACTCTAGAATGATCTGATAGATATATTTTAGAGAATGTATCAAATAATTTTGTTCAATATTCTTATACCCACCCCATCAGAAAAAATTACTCATATAAAAATCTTTATATTGGCATATATAAGAATCATAGAAGACATATAGAAGAAGAAAATAAAAAGGTTATAGAGATTTCCCCTTGGTAAATTCTAGGGAACAACAAGTGGTATTATGAAGAATCCCTAGGCACCACTCATCATCACATGAGATCTTGTGAATGAATTATGTTGTTTCATATAGGTTATGTGAATTGATTCTCGAATATGTGATGAATCATGAAAACCATAGACATGAAAAGACTGGAAAAATATAAGGTGCATTTGAAATAAAAGATGGAATAAATACTAAAAAATTGGAGAGTTATGTTAAGAGCATATATGATGATCCTCATGTGCTTCACATAACTCTCATATATCATGAAAAAACATTGCGGGAAGTCAATTAAATCATATTACTCTCTATTTTAATACTATTTGGATCATGTGATGTCCCCTAGAGATGATATAGAAGCCCACAGGGTGCTCCAATACATGCCACCCAATTCTTGTGAAGCCCTCCTTGATTTCTATTCAGATCATTCAATTTCCATATATATTTCACCCAAAATTTGTAGTGACACTAGTGTATGTCATTTCTGTCTTTAGAATCCATCCAATCATGCCATTAAGAACACGTGGAACTCTATATTTGTGTTATCCATGTTTTATGATGATAATAAGACAATATAGCTAGATCATGTGTCATCCCCCAAACATGTCTAATGTGTCACGATAAACCCTCCAAGCATTTCAGCTGAGATCATGTGATATACTTTATGATAAATTAGATACTTCCTAAGATTTATTCTTAATATGATAGTATAGATCATCTGATGTCCTTCAATACAAGACATTCATGTCTTGCAATGTCATCTGAAAATTTCATCATTGATCATGCGATGGTATTCAGACATTCCATTTATATTATGTGTCTTCCCTCGAAAAAAGTCAACATGGTCATTCAATTATCTCAGAAAATATATACGATCAAACATGATATGTCTAGAAATCCTCCGACATGTCATGAAGAAAACATTAGAATGTCAGGAAAACAATCAAGGAGGTTAAGAAGAAAATGATGACAGGTCATGCATGCATCCCTGGATAGATAACATATCTATGATACATATTATGGATGCCTCAGTGTCTAATCCACAATCACCAAATCTACCAAAAATTTTATTCCATGCATAATCATGATATGTGATATTCTTTCCTAAATATTATGTTCAAATAGGGTTCCTATTCATGTTATATCGCAACATGTCTATGAAATCTTAACCATAGAGACCCTATTATGCCCATTGGATGATCATTATACCTTAGCCTATAGAGGATTGAGAGATAATCCAAACTATGAGAAAACATATTTCTACTATAACTATGATATAAAATATACATTCTTTATTCCAAAACACTAAATTAAACTTATAAAAGGTTATCATAGAGAATAACTTCACACATGCTTATATTGTTAGACTGATTACTTGATATCCATTATTTATCATTCCAAGAATGGATCATGTGGACTTAAGGATTTGAAAAAAATCATATTATTCATAAAATGAATCTTCACCATCTTGGTAGAACCTATGTATAAGACCTAATCATTGGCTTGATGTGAATAACCCATAAAAGGAAATCAACCTTAGAGAAATTCCCAAAGTAATGATTGAACTATGATGACTCTGATTCCTGCTATATAAGGGACACATTGCACCCGATTTTGAGGATAGAGTAAAAATACCTAGTTCCTAGGTTACCACACGTATGTCAATTTAATGTCATTTTATATGATAAAAGTTTCAATAACTATATGTGTTTTCATTCTAGATACGAACGCCACCTCTTAGAGGTTTAATCTGATCCTTGGCATTTTAATCACCTCCATGGATGAAAACCACCGATGTGCCTACTTATATGTTTTCAACACTTATGAAGCTAGCCATTAGTGAAAAAATGTATGAATTTCCATGGATACATATAGATTGACTCACTAATGGATTCCCCATAACATAACAAGGGTTTATCCTTTGAACATTTTGATAGGGTAACTAGTTCTGTATCGGGATTAGGAATTAATTCATAACATATAATAAATTTATAAGAGTCCTATAGATGGAAAAAACTCCCAAAAAAGCATGTGATGAGACTGACCCCCATCCTCTCCAAAAATGTGAGGTCCAATGTTCTAGTGGGTCTAAAACCCCAACGAACCACATTCCCATTGAAGGTAGTTCAATACCCAATAATGGATATAGGAACAATTGGGAGTTCTGTTATGAAATATAGTTGTAAAATTGATGCAAATGATTGTGACACACATTGAACCCCCCCAAAATCAATTGTCATACTAAACCATATGCAATATTATTTATATATGGGATAATAATATTTCACCAAACTTGAATTTAATTAATACTATAGAATCCACTTCACAAAATAAAATAGATTGACTACCCAATTCCCTTCCGACCATTTTTTTCATAACATATGGGTTATCAGTTGTATCTTCCCAGAATAGTCAATCATTTTAGTCCATATATTCTCATTAAATTATATATAACACTAACCATGATGTATGTTAATGAACAAAACAATATGGATTATGATTTGCTAAAATTTATTCATTCAATTACACAATCATTATTCCAATAACATTTTTAAATCCCTGATCATGTTGAAAATAAATCAAATATTAAAACATATTTCAAACACATGAATGATCAGGAAGGACAAGTACTATATTGTATTTCCCATAGTATTTCAAATATCTATGTAATTTATCACATTATCATACAATACATGTTCTAAAGATCAGTTCATTTATTTATCTTTTCTTCATGTGTATGTTCCAGTCATTATTTTATATTTATATTTTATTTTATAATAAAATTACTAGAGGAGATACACAGTTTTGGATTCTAAACCATCAAATAATAAAAATAAATAAAAATAAAAATAAAATAAAATAAAATAAAGAGAGAAAAAATAAATTCCAATTGAAAAATGGGTAATCAAAAATAAGATGATGTTTTCAACCTTCATTATCATAAATTATATAATTTATTATTGATCAAATATTGATTTCAATTAGATTTATTCAAATAATATTCCACCATATTAATGTGCATGTAATTATAATATTTAAAATTCTCTAAAAACACACAAACCAATTGTTTTCTCTTTTGAAATTAAGGGGGAAGGAGACCTCTATAAATTTCATATCCAAAGTCAATTTCATTTTCATCTCTATAAACTAATTAATATTTGAACCACTAAATTAATCCATATGAGAAGTGAGATGAAGTAATGGTGTTTAAATGGGTATATATATTTAAAAAATGGGATATTAAAATAAAAGATATATGTTCTAATGGTTAATTAATAATCATATTATCCATCATAACGTGTTTGATTAGGGATAATTTAATTAAACCAATTCTATAATATAAACTATGGTAAAAAACTGAATTTATATTTTTTAAATAAATGGTGATTTTTTTATTTCCACGATAGAGGATAAAATAAGGTATGTAACATAATTTTAAAATGTCACCAACGAAATAAAATGTAATAAATATATGAATAAATAAGATATATGGCACAATATTTAAACAACTTCATTTTTTATTCAAAATCACATTAAAAAGTAACCAAATATAATATGATATGATGGAAAAATATTACTATTCAAAAAATAACCTAATAGTTAAAATAATTAGGTGTTTAAAAGACCTTATGATAAAGCTTCTTTATCCCCACATCAGGCTTTGCTAACTTTAATGTTCATCTCTCACTTCATTTGATTTTCCTTGTTAAATTCCAACCTTATAAATTTGGAATTAAAATGGTTCAAAATATATTCCCAATTATCCACTGAATTTTTGTATAAAAATTTTATTTGTTGATATATATGTGGAATGTTTCCACAAGGAATGAATAATTTGGACTAGATAATGGAATTTGTATTTTCATTAAATATATTATTTCATTATTGGTTTCCAAATTGGTTTTTGATCCATCATGTAGAATCATAGGGCTATGATTAATATTAATTAAAAATTTATAGTAACCCTATATAGTGGATTAGATGGGGGATTATCATATAAGATTATGTAGACATATTAATTTTTGAGTTCATTACTTTTTAAAAATGGTATTTATAATTTTATTTACCAATATTGGTTTCACAAGAACTATATTATTTTTTAACCTCAAAACCCATGATTAGGGAATAAAAAAATTGGATGCTTTTTTAGTTACAATTTCAAATATTTTCTCTCTTTTAATATTATTTATTTTATTTTTTTTTATAATTTCATAATTTTTTTAATGAATTACAATATTTATGTTATATATTCTTTATGTTGTTTATATTTTATTTTATTTATATAATTTCACATAATTAAATATATTAAGTATGTTATATTATATTTTTTTTTGAAAAATAAAAAATTAGATGTATTTATTTGTAATAATGTGAATAAAATTCACAATCGTTCAGACTAACATTATGAAATGAATTTATGTTGGTGTTGTTTTATTTATAATATTATTTCATATTTTTATAATTATACTTAATGATTTATATATTTTTTATTTAATTTTTTATTTTTAAATGAAAAAAATTTATCTTTTTATATTTATTTGAAAACATTACATTGGATAAATCAGTATCATTTAATTTATATGAATCTTATTGGTTTATATTTCAAGAGTTTAGTGGATTTTTAAGGAATTATAATGAGAACAATAAATCCTAATAATAAGAAATGATGAATTTTTGTGAGCATTGAAGAATGATTTATGTGGGGTAATGAATGATCTGAGATATTTGTAATTGAAAATTTATGTTTGTATATGGAGGTTGAGAATTAAGAAATTAATATATAATAGTAATATCTATATTAATGAAAATATAGATATCACTATCCCTATAATTGTGTTTTTTGATGATATTATAAGTGCAGGTAATAATGAAGAAAAATATGAACATTTTTCTGAAGATATGAAGATGTTATTTGAATTTTCGATGCGTGGGAAAATGATATATATAAATAGAAATAAAAAAAAGAAAATAATAAATATATTTTCCCATATCAATTAAATTATGCTAATGTTAATTTTAATGAACATTAAATAGAAAAATAAAAACCTATTTCCACAAAACATTTGCTGGAAATCATGTTTTATAATGATTAAGTAGAAAAGGTAGAGAATTATAAGGAATTTAGGAAGATGATTTGAAGTTCCTTATATATTAGTGCTTCAATGTGAGATATTGGATTTTTTTACACTTGGTGTGTAATATTAATAACTTCTCTAAAAGAATTTAATCTCTTTGATTGAAAAAAAATCTATGATTTATTAAATTCACAAAATAATTTTTATAAAATATGATAGCTCATGAATGATTTATTTTTTTGGTTATAAATATTCTGAGTGGACATGAAGTGTGGATGATATAAGTTCTATATTTGGAGTATTACTAATTTTGGGGGAAATTTTTGTTAGTATTCAAAAAAAATATAAATTGTGTAAATATATCTTGGATAATGCTGAATATGTTTCTTTCACCCAAGCTACACCACTAATTTTGTATATGAAATATCAACTGGGAGATTTTCTAGATAATGAAATGTTACCCCTTATCTTTGTTTGTTATAATAAAATTTCTATAAATCTTACTGAAAATAAAATAAATCATTCTCATTCGAAGAATGTTGTTATCAAATATCATATCATCAAAAATAATATAGAGAATAATTAACACATGATTGAATATGTTCATACAATAGAAAATGTTATTGATATATTCCCAAAATGATTACTGAATGGAGATTTATTTAACTATGGTTGAACATGGGATTTTAACATCCTACTCTCCAGGGTTATATTATGTGTTTTGTACTCTATCTCATCTTGCCTTTGGAATAATGCTATAAAGGGTTATAAATTTTTATTCATTAAATTTATCTCAAGGTATGTGGATAACCATTTAATGAGAAAATATATTTAGGGAAGTTTTTAAAATGGGTATGATGGGATCTCAGCATGGGAATGTGTGAATTATTTTATAAGTTTAATAAAGTTTTCTTTTGAAAAATATCTTCTATATGAAAATAAAATAAGCTTGAAGTTGTTAAAATTTTGGAGTTTAAGAAGATGTTGCTTAAGTCAGTACTTATGGAGAGCATGGTATTGTTTTTTAATGATTCTTGTTTATTACAATGTTATCACTAACATAATATTAGATTTTTCGATCAGTGATCCATAGCTTTAGTTACAATGTTTTAGTAATTTAAGAATCTTGGTTGAAAAAATCCAATGGAAGGTAATTTTGGGAGCATGTGGTTTATAGTGTTTTTTCATATGTTGTATGTTTAATGGTTTTGTATGTTCAATATATAAAAAATATCCTCACTTTTTAATTTTTAGTGATCAGACGACATAAAATTAGACACAGATAATTTGGTGATTTATTCTATGATATTCTATCAATTGTATTTTTTTATTATATACATTTGTTTTTAGTTATTCTTGGTTTTTGACTTATATTTAAGAAAGGGGCCTTTCAGATAGGCAAAGAGTGTTTAATATACACATAATGTAAAAAATAGATATTTCAAACAAGAAAAGATGATTCTTATACTTATATCAATATTATTAACATCACCGAAAACCTCATGATATTATTAGAAAAATAAATTTGAGGTTTTTCAGATAAATGATATTTGAAAAAAGAGTCTCATAAATAGAATTATAGGCCAAGATTTTTGGAAATAGGGTTTCATAAGAATACTATATGATAAAATAAATTGACTCATTTATGATATTTTGTTCTCAAAATAATTATTCTTCTAATATCATTTGGTCAAAATATTTTTTAATAATAGAATAAACTTGTTGGGAATATAGATTTTCTTACCAGAATTTTTCTGAAGGATCAACGTAGACAAGACTAGACTAAGATTACGTAGAGGAATGATTTTTCAAATGACTAACTATATTGAAATTGATTAGTTTTTATGTTGATAACATTGATACAAAACAGTATTCTCTTGGTTATTAAAGAATTATTTTTTATAAAATTCAATATCATGTAAATCCTTCATATAATTATTTTGTAGAAACAATGTTGTTATGATATTTTTTGGGGATTTCATTATGAAATAATAATATGGGTTTATAGTTTGGCCTCTTGGTAAGATATATAATTTCATTTAGTGAAATAATTATTGTTTCAGACTCATAATTCCATAAACTATGAGATGAAGTTATTTTATGTTGCTAATGGAGTGGTTATTTATTGAGTAATCTATTGGGAAAAAAGAAAAATTGACATTTTTTTTCAGAATCTTCTCCCTAAGAAGATACGATCATTATCTGTTCTCTGTATAGAGATAAATAGACTTATCATTCTATAAATATAATAATGGAATTAGTTTCTTAGATATAAGGATCAAAAAAATTATTCCGAATAATGGTTTAATGAATATGTTCTAGGAAGAAATTGTTTTAGTGATTTTTCGTTAATGGTTTTAGAAAATTATATTAGATTTGAGATGTCTTCAAGATGCTTCAATTTAACCAGGAGTTATGGGTTTTGAAATAATTATTGAGTATAAGAATATATTTGAGATATCATCATTTTTTTCAGGGAACCAATATAATAGGGATCAAGTAAAAAGTAAAATTTATACTTTTAAGAGAAATAAAAAGTGTAGAACAAGTGTTTTTCTTATTAATTGGATTCCTGATAAAACTTTTGGCATGTGGTTTCTTGAAAGAACATCAAGAGTAATATCTCTTGATAAAATATGTGATCAGTGAAGTGGTGGTCAAGATTTATCAGATTAGACCAGTGAAACATATAAAATTTTTATTGAGAAATAAATGATTAAAAAAGGGAACGGTTCTAGTTTACTGTAGAAAAATCATTCTAACATATTTCTGAATAGAAAAATCAGACATGCTTAGAGAATGAAAAATCGAAATCATTTCCAGATAGATGAATCAAATAGTTGGATCTGGAGAAACAAATTACATAGTGAGTTCTAGATAAAAAAATTAAATTTGGGACATAGATAGGGTAATAAGTCAGTTTTATATTGTTAAGGTTTTTACAAAGTCCAGATAAGAATTTCTTATCATTTAATGGTTAATTAATGGATGTGTACTTTTATATACATTAAAAAACGTGATGTTTTTTTGAATGTGCATAATTACATATTCTAATTCAATTTGTGAAATTACTTAACTTGATAAAAAATTATATTTACATCATTTATTATAGAATGATGACATGAATTGTTTTTCTAATCATAGTTCTATGTAAGTGTGAGGGTACTTCCTACTTGTTCTAACCACACAAAAATATTTTATTATTCTAATGCATTATGTATAATTTCATTAGATCAAAATAGTTACAAGGACTATGTAATAATGTTGAGTAATGATCCTTGTAAATAATTTTGTTTTTGTGGTTATTTGTGAATGTTTTGTTTCTTGAAATGTAATAAACCCTTAATAGTTCCCCAATGTTATTTCATAATAAATATTACATAAAATTAAAAGTTATCACTAATTCACCCCACCCATAAATCTTACTGATTAAATAAAAATAATGTGATAATTTTTAATTGGTATCAAAGTGAGGTTACCTTCTTTTACTACATTGGTGATGTTTGAAGAGAAGTCTCAATGTATAGTTTGAATTTTGTGAATATTAAGAGGATTCCAATTTCCAATGGAATGAACTATCATATATAGAAATATAGAATGTTTCTATATATTAATTCCATTGGATATAATGTAATGGCCACTTCTACGTATGTATTTTTTCATATGTGTGAAATGATCCTCTTTGAAATATTTATAAGATAAATCTAAAGAATGATAGAAGATAATATTTTTTTAATTTATATCACTCTTTAAAAGTAAATTTCTTAGATTAAAGGGATCTAGAACTACCAAAGGTATTTGGGAATATTTCAAACATATCAATAGAATAAAAAATAAATTAATTATTTATAAGGAAAAAATATAGATGTTAAAGTATAATTACCTCAAAATGGGTAACCATGATTCTTTTGGATACTATTAGACAAGGTTTAATTATATTGAGAGACCCATAAGATGTCTTTCTAACAACCTATAAGATTTAATAGTTTCTAATAATAACCTATGAGTTCATCCTAAGATGTTTGATTCCATACTTTTATCATTAAAAGATATATATCATGAACTATATCATTTGAGTACATAGAAATCACTCTCATTGCATATGAAATGAAAAGCGTGAATGTTATTGAAATTAAAGAAATATTTTGATTGATAAATTTCTATCAAAGATTTCATGAAATGAAAATCTAAAAATATTCTCATATATGAAGAGTTTTATGACTCTGATACTAAATATTATGTTAGAAATAATCTTGATAAATTTTTATCCCCATTTTTTTAGAAGTATTAAAAAATACCATGAAAGTAAAAAAGGGAAGGTAATAATTATTTTTTTATGTAGAGTTGTTAGTCCTTTTGCTGCTAATTTATATCAATGAAAGGATCATTAAGTTATGAGGATGATAAGATGTAAAGAAATTATCTTATAATGAATTCTAATATATCTAAATATAATTCCAAATCAGAGAATAAAAATTTCATTAATTCCGGAAAAATGATTTTTTGTCCAATAATGATGATTTTGATGGCAGTGAAGTTGAAACTAAAAAATCAAGTTATGTTTCTACAGAAATAAAATTTATTGGAAAAGTAAGTGGTGGTGATATTATTAGTTATGAAAGTAAAAGTTCCGAGGAATATATCAGATATACCTTTCATTGATAATTGAGTTGATGGATTTAATGACTTTATATATAAAACAAAAATATGGAAATTGAATTTTATAGAAAAAATAACACAGAATATTATCTTACAGGTAAATCCATGTTGGTAGAATAAATTGAAATTTTGATGAAATACATTCAAAATAAAAATAATCGAAATGAACATACTAAATTAATGATAAATAAATAGGAAAAAGATTTATTACTTTTTCAAAAAAAATTATCCAAATTAGATAAAGGAGTTACGAGATTCAAAAAAAAATTCTAAAATTGTTTTATGTTTTAGGAAATTCAGATCTAATAAATAAAAAAAAATCTATTGTCAATGGATGAATATAAAGTTAAATTTATTCATAATATTAATGTATTCGAGAAAATCTTGTTTTTATCCAAAACCAAAAAATTTGAAATTCATATGTTTCTAAAAATAAAATTTATGAATGAAGTATTATGGTGACTAGTTGTTTTTTTGATGATAGGAAGATATCTATGTTCAATCTAAAATATTCAAAATACAGCAGGTACTCTAATACAGAACAATTTTTTAATTTGAAATCAATTTTTTTATAAAAACATGTTTAAAACCATATGCATTATGGATGTTACATAGGACTATATTTTATCTATGTATAATACTTATATTGTTTCAAATGAAATCATACAACAAATATGTTTTGGTTCAATAACAAACAATATTATAATCTAATATGTAACTAGAGGTAATGATTTTTATTGAGTTGTTCTCCTCTAATAAATAATCTAGATAATGTAGGAATGATGATTGAAAATATATTATTACATTTTGGAACTACTAAGGTAACATGTGAATAGGCAAGAGATCCTGAAAAATAATGTCTTTCTTTATGACTATAATAAATAAAATTTATAAAAATTCACTTAATGTGAATGTGAATAATGATAAAGGGAAATAAAAAGGACTTGTTTTCGAAAAATCTATAAAATATTCCACATGAAAATTTCAATGTATTTCAGATAGTGTGTTCTCTTTATATGTGATAGAATATTTGATTCTATAGAAGAATTTGAAATAATTGAAAGAAATAACATGTGGTGTTTAGTAATGATGAAACATTCAAAATCAAAGATGTTGGATATGGGATTACTATGGATGAGAAACGGAAATCCAAAAAGTAATTTTTTTATAGGATGAATCATAACTTTATATGTGTATCACGACATTATGATGAATATAATAAGTATTATTTTAAAAAAGTAGTCTTTTTGTTAAGAGTATAAAATATAAAAAAGTTTTTCTTAAGGGCCAATATAAAAATGTGAACTTTCTCTACATTATTGATCTAAAAACCTCATATTGTCAAATCATGATAGAAGATAATCAATTATGTAATAATGGTTCATACATATGATTCAGAAGAATATAATAAATTTAAAAATGATAGAATGTGTTCATGATATCTCAGATATTAATATAAGAAGATATTGGTTTTTTTTAAGTTTCCATAAAATGAAAATTAAAAACATAGTGAATACGAAAGTAGAAATTAGTTCAAAACATCCCCTAGAGATGATTTTTTATTATATATATGGGAAAATGAAAATGGAGTCATCTTTCTATAGTAAGTACTTTATTTATTTTATTTATGAATTTTCTTACATTTAATTTATTATCCATTTGAGAAATAAATTCGATGCTCTAAAGTTGTTTAATAGTTTCAAGATAAGATAATAGATGCAATATGTTTATTCAGTTAAGAAGTTATGAGATAATAATTATGGTGACTAATAAAATCACTAATGCATAAATTATCTTAAAAAACTTGGTGTTCGTCCTGATATTAGTTCACCTTACACACTACAACAAAATGGGGTAATTGGATGAAATAATATAAGATTAGTGGTGATGAGATAGGCAATATTAATCAAACTAAATATTTCACACCACTTCTTCATGAAGTAAATAAATATAACAATTTATATTCAGAACAAGAATTTTTATAGAGAAACATCAAACATGAATCCTTATGAAATGTTCTGTATTGACATTCTTTGTTTGAAACACTTATTATTTCTTAGGAGTACCTAGATCATGAAATTAAAAAGTGGACATCTTGGGAAAATTTTATCAAAGTGATGTTGATAGAGTTTTCATTTGTTATTCTATAAATAATAGTGGATATATATGTTTCAACAAATAAATAGAAATGATAGTTGATTCTACTAATGTAAATGTTCTTGAAAAATACAAATAAGATGGTTCACAAACACACTATGGTGAGAAATTTTGTGGAGATGAGATATTTGAGAAACATGAAAATAATTCCAAAAAATGGTGATTCCATGAAAATAGTAGATTTAGACTCAAATATTTTTATGGATGTGGAAGAACATCATACTTATTAAACTAGGAAGTAAAAATAGGTGGAAGTACCAAACACCATTAGTTATAAACATTAAATTTAAAATGATATGATGATCAATGTGTGTTTCACAAAATTCCATTTATTCAAATGTTTATCCAAAATATATGGAAAATGATTTTGAGCAAAATGAGTGGATTCATTCGTTGATTTAAGAGACAAATCCTATTGATAAGAATAATAGTTTGGAACATCTTCCAAAAAAGTATAAAAATTTATATTGTTAAAAAGTGGGTTTTATGAGATAATTAAATAATGATTATGAAGTGATATGAAAAAAGAAATATTGGATTGAAAAGGTTACTCGAAAATTTATTTTATTGATTTTGATGATACTCTTTCCCGGGTAGAAAGGTTTTATGAAATCAAAAATCATTATTACAATTACTACAAAATGAGGTAATAAATTTTATAGATAGATGTTAAGTTTCTGTTTCTTATTGGATAGATTTTTCAAGATGTACATACTGAACAGTTACATGGATTCATAATTTGAAAAGGGTAATGTTATGTCAATATTTAAAAAACCTTTCTTTGGGTCAAGGTGCACTATATGATCACAGTAATCAAAATTAGATTCCTATTTAAAAAAGTTTAAAATTATAAAATAAATAGTTGAATGTATTGTCTACATCAGTGAACATACAAGTATCTCCCTAATATTAATTTTTTATGGTTATTATTTTATGTTTTCTAGGATTGATGAAGGAACTTGTGAAAATATTTTTTTTGAGGTATATAAGTTATTTGATATTTTTTTATTGGTTAATGATATATTTTATTGGAAATAATTTCTCACAAAATAAGAAATATATTTTTATATCTCATGAAAATTATGTTAAGGAATATCATAAAAAAAAATTAGAAATTAAAATAAAATTTCAACCACAATTTTTTTGGGAATCAAGTTGGAAAAATATGTATAAGAAAATAAATTGAATTCTATGGAACATAAAATGATTACTTTATAGTTGTTATATGTGATTTCTTCAAGACCAACTATTATATATGTTGTCACATTGTGTTTAACATTACATAGAGCACTAGAAGAACCTCATCTATTAATTGGAAAAATAATTCTAATACATAAAAGTGGAATAAACTAATTTAGTGTAAAATATGAAAGATAATGAAAAATTGATTGGATTAGTTATATAGATTATAATTGGGGAAGAAAATGTGGATGATAGAACATCTACATTTGGTGGATTTTTTATTCTATACTATATTTTTTGAGAGTTTTCATAAACCATAAATATTAATTATGTAACTCTGAGCAAGTCTGAATCTTAAAGTGTCTCCACCTCTCAAGATACAATAGATATTATGGGGATGAAAACTATGTTGTGTTATTATATAAAGTAATTTTACACATTTTATTGGGTTTTGATAATCAATTTTATTTAAATATTTCAAAAATCTTGGTGATATATTCTCATTGATAATATATTGATATAAAATATAACTTACTCCATGTGTAGGTGGATAATAATGAATTTAATTTGAATTATTTTCATACAATGAAACAACTACTTGATAATTTCACAAAACCTTTAACAAATGATTATTTCTATAAATTGATGTTTAACATGGCCATCCAACCCACTTATCTTCAAGGTTTATTAATTTGATACATACAACATGTAATAATTTAATTATTTGTGTTGTCATGGGGGAGAAATTGATGTTTCATAAATATATCAGTTGAAATTTTCTAAGAAATATATTAAAATAATGTATATAGGGGTGTTTTTAAAAGGGGTAAAATTTGATATCAGTAACTGAATGTCTTAAATATTTTATTAGTTTTGTTGAAGACCTTTTAGGAATATTTATTTCGTTTGAAAATGTAATAAGTGTGAATAGTATTGAGGTTTAATTTTAAATAAGGGGTTTTTGGTAGTCACTACTTATGGATATCATAGTTTTTTAATGATTCTTGTTTCATAAAATATTTTCACTCACACATGCTTATATTTTTTCTCAATTATATTTATCATGAGTAACAAATATTTTTTGATTTTCTCATATATGATGATAATAAAATCCAAAGCATGGGATTTTTGGGACAAGTTTCCTAGAATTTTTTATTAGATGTTGGATGCTTGATGTTTTACGATGGTTTTTGTTTTTGTTGTCTTTATAATAAAGAACATCACTTTTTATGTAATGGTCATTGGATAAATGAGAATCTAGAACATATGTGTGTATTATGTGTATTATGATAGTTTACTAATTACGATATTTAATATTATATGTTATATTCTAGGTAGTCTTGTTTTTAGATTTACTATTCAAAATGGAGCTTTTCAGACAAACTAGGGAGGTGTATCAGACAAATAATGTTGAAAGAGATGTTTGATGTAAAAACATATTATTATTAAAATTATATCAATATATATAAAATAATATAAAACCTTGTGATATTTTATAAAAAAGAATTTAAAGTTGTTCAGATAAATGATTTTCAAACATTGAGTTCAGGGAACAGAATTCTAAATATAATTTTTTAGAAACATGGTTTTAGATATAGATCATCTAACAAAATAATTCGATTCATTATTACAATTATATTTTCAATATCATGAGTTTTTTATAAACTCATGAACCAAGTATTTTTTAAGGACATGGGAAAATATTTTATTATGTAATGATTTCACATAGATTTTGTTTGATGTATATATGGACACAAAACCAGATATTTTTCTTGATGGTTATTTCTTATTTAACGTTTTATCCTTAGTGATGGTGATAATTTATGAACATTGAAAAGATGATTTATATTTTTAAAATAGTTATTTATGATAAAATTATATATCAATATTAATATTTTATATAATTTTTTTAGAATGTTTTTGGTTGTGAGATGAGTTTGGGTATTTTATTAAGTGATAATAATAATTATTTTTAGTGCGCCCTCTTAGTGAGTAAATTAATTTATCTACTGTGAAATAATCATAGATTCTTACTCATACCACATGATATTTATTATATGAAGATATTTTATTTAGTGTATATAATACCAATTATTATAATAATATGTTGAATGATATATGAATTGAATTTAATTATCAGACTCACTTATTTAGAATGACACAACCATAATTAGTTCTCTAATAATACATAACCTAGTTCTACTATTTATATTAAAGAAATAAAACTATATTGAGTACACATAAGGGTTGGAAAAATTAATCCAAAGGAATGTATATAGAATATATTTTGTAGAGAAGAGAGTTGTGTTGAATATTTGTTTTTGAGGTTTTAGAATATTCTGAAATATTTGAGAGGTTTTGTGGATGATTCAGTTTTGGTATAAGTTTTGGTTTTAAAATTTTTAATTGAGAGTTAAAATTAATTTATCTCCCTTCCATTAATTTTTTGAGGGATCCTATATAAATGGCTATAATTACAATATAAAATTTTAACTGTAAATGTGAATATAATGTAGGGAACCCAACACTTGTTTTGAACAAGAATTCAGATATAACTTTCATGTCAGGTTTTCTAGATTGAAATTCCAAAGGAATATGTTTAGATAGAATAATGAATCAGTGTTGAATTGTTCAATATTCAATGGATCCAATCGAACTATCAAAAAGATAGTTTCTGGAAGAAAAAAGTATGGGAAAGAGCCGGATTCTGGTTTACATCAGAATAATAAAACTACATAATTTATTAAAAAATGAATCAGACTTTTTTTGGACAAAAAAATCAAACTATATTCAATATATATCAATCAGATAGTGGGTTTGGGATATAAGAATTAAATATTGGGTTATATAAATACCTAACAGAAAATATGAATCAAATGTTTAATCAGATAAAGGGATGAGATTGAGGTTTATAAGAAGTTGGAAGATAAAGTTAATATCAACTGGTGGGAATGGATGTGAAGAGTTTTATTGATAATCTACATAGTTTATTTTTGTAGAATAAAAAATTGACATTTTATTAATGAATTGATGATTTTTTCTTACTATTGTGAAAAAATCCTATTTACATCCTTCATTCTAGAAGAAACACATGCCCAATTATTTTTATCATTGTTTTATTCATTTTTATGTGTATATCCTACTTGTTGTAACCACTCAAAAATAATTTTTTTAATTTATATTATTTGGTATTTGATTAATTCAAAACTATTCAAAGGACTATCTACTCTTATTGAGTAGTGAACATTTTAAATAATTGTTTTTATGTGGTTTTGTTTGAATGTTTTGTTTCCATTAATGTAATAAATCATTAACAAGAGGTGATGATTTATCATAAGAAACGTAACATAAATTAAAAATATATCATGAATTATACCCTCCCCCTCTTAGTTATTATATTTATTCTCAGTGGGACATTCCATGGATTACAATTAGTTGTTAATTTATAAACATCAATGGATAAAATATGAAGATAAAACGTCGAATACCCGTCAAAGAACAAATTAAATGGACTGAATCCCAATACTTCATTCCAAAGAATCAATGGGTATATACCATAAATTTTGTGCATAATCTAAAATAATAGTTTTTATTCTAATTTATTTTTAAAGAGAAATAAAAATTTCAATATGTATAGATTAAAATGAATTCAAAAGGAACACATAAGACTCTACAAGAAGAATCCAAATTTCAGAAGAGGTTTTCCAAAATTAAAATCCATTGAATCAATGAAGCGCAATATGATGGGTGAAAAAGCGCTTCACACATCTAAGTGGATTTTTCACATAAAATATATCAGGAATAAATCTTAATAAAGAATTTGAAATCAGTATGAGAATATATTTCATTAATGTAAATAGAAAAAAAGATGATTCCACCCAAAGATGTTTATAAACAAAATGAACTACTTCATGGCTTCTAAGACATATAAGAATGATAATAATGTCTTTATGAGGACATCATCGTGAAATGGAAAAAAAATAATGGATTATCCAGGTTGAGAAGAAATTATTGGCCTTATTTCTATCACTATAAGAAAAAGGAGGTCAACCTTATTTCTATATAATTTTTATTTATTCATTACTTGTAGATAATTGAATGTGATTTTAATACACAGGGGGAAAACTAATTTAAAAATGTTTTTATTCCAATATATTCATGATTTAATATTTATTCTAATTATTTTAGAAGAAACAATCATGATTTGATCTATCTATTGATATCTTGACGACTATTTGTTTAAAAATATCAAACATCAACCATTGTAAATATGATCATAATATAATATATGATCAATAAATTTATAGTCACTATCACAAATTAAATCACATCAATTGATAATATCAGTAATTGGGATTTATTAAAATAATTAATCAATACATAAATCTCAATGAAGTGAAACAAAACATTGTTCTTGTAGTGGATGATTCCAAATAAAATCACAAAGAACTATACTTATATCAAAATATCACATCTCTAGAAGGAACAAATTCTAAAATTTGTTGATAAGGTATGTGTGTTCACACTATCACCCTTATTCTAAAAAATTTAACATAAGAAAAATATTAAGGGGTATAACATAAATGGATCAATTATGTGATGAAAAGACTCTTGAAGTTGTAAAAGGAACGATTTCATGAACATAACCATTTAGGTTATATTGAATGTTTTCAATATGTGTATTGATATGAGTGTAATAATTTCATGGTTAATGTTTATTCAGGCCATTTTTTGGACGAAGTTTTATCTAAAATATTTAAAATAAACTATATCCATCAATATGAACCAACTAATATCATCTTGGTAAATTTTAAAAATTCTAGATTGATTTCTTCTATATATGTTAGTATCATATTCTAAATTGAGTGTGTATATAGGTTTTGTATAAATTAGGCCCTATTTTTCCTACACTATGTAGACCCCAATTGACTTAGAGTGGAATAATTTAGGGAACATAACTTAATTATGAAATGATACCATCCTTTTCCTATAAATTTTAATTTTTTATCTACATAAATATGGAAATACAATAAACATGCTTTTTATAAATGAGGGGAGAATAATATCTTATGTGAAACCAAAATAACATTGGATGACCATATTAATATACAATTTCTATCTATATTGATAAAAATATAATTGGGGATATTGAATATCCTATATTGTGTTGTTTTTGTATTAATTTTTAATGTGTTTCCAATCGATGATTTAATTATTTTCATTATATAGTAAAATGGGAAAAACAATAATTTACACTAAATATCCCAAGTATGTTTTTAAAGATGAGAACCACCAATGATAAGTTCTGTCATCACATTTTATATATTGGATGAAGCAGCGAGGCTTGTGGAATTATTATGGATTCATTAACATTATACATGTTTCTAGGATGATTGATGAAAAAATATTCATTAGATTTAGAACATGTTATCATGTGTTTCACATCATTTATAACATTATAAAAAGTTAATGTCAATCAGATGATGAAAATTTCACATTAATAATTCTTATGTAAATGATTTGATATGGTGAAAGGTCATGAAACAATTTATGTGCATAAGTAAATTAAATTTAAATAATGATTATATTGAAGGAGCATATGGGATAGTAAATATATAAAATGTACTTCAAACTTAATATATATTAATATGGGGATTTCTTATAAAAATAATATCAACTATAGGCATTACCAGGACCTATGCAACCAAAGAATGGGTTGGAATGTAGGGAAACATTGCCTTTCCATTCTGGACTAGTGAATTTCTAGAAGGGTGTGCAGACCTGGGAATAAATAGAGGTGTTCATAGGCTATCAAGAGGACAAATGGGCACATAGTTCCTACAAGGTGCATGTGACCCATGCAATGGTGTGAAGGGGCCCGAGTTGATGGGAGTGTTCATTTTTTTGTGGTATCCAAAACCCAAAAATTTCTAGATATATTTATGGTACATGAAAAATTATGAGGTGGAGGCCAAGTGAGTTAAGATCTATAAGGGTTTTTACTGAGCACTTTAAAATTCATCCATTATTATAATATATATATATAAGGGTGACCACTAGAATAAATGATCTGATCCCTATGATTATATTATTCAGTTTCATTATTCGTTAATACCATTGATGATTTTGTTAATGATATAGAGATAGTTAAATATTTATCCCATAGTCTCCACTATTTGATGAACACTATTCTGATAGTCTCCCATGATCACACTAAGATAAATAATACATGATCAACATCCTGAATCCATTCGTGCAACTTCATCTTTAATTCATGTCATTATTTGAATAATATAATGTGGCTAATGAACGATATTAAATATATAGTGAGGAATAAATATATAATATTTCTTGTGAAGTTATTGTATTCACCTAATTGTTTCATTGTGAAATATGAAATCATTTGTTGATAAGAAATGATTCCATGAATCTCGACATTGTCAAAAGATAAAAAATCCATTGTGATATTAAAATTTTTAGTGGCTATCTAAGATTATTGGATGTGAAATTCATATTAGAAGAGAAATAAATATTAGATCTACAAAAACAGAACTACCCATATTAAATGAGAGGTAATGAGGAAAAGGTTCATTACAAAATTATTGGGAGATATTGTTTTATCCTCAAAAAAGAATCTGGTTGAGGCCTCCACACTTCTTCCTGCATAACGAAGAACATAATTACACACATCTATTTGAATATAGTTTTGTGTATTCATTTTCCTGAGTAAGAACAATGATCTTCTTTATCTAATTATTAAATATTTCACATACTCTCAACTACTAATAGAACACATGATGGTTGCATGATAAAGACAAACATTATATAATTTTATTCACATTGTTTGTGTAAGTTAGTGTTACATAATGCATTATAAAAATCCAACATAGTATTCATGAAGAGAATAGACACATGATATTTATTTTTTCAAGAAAATAGAATGGTGCACATGTAATTATGTTAATAACAACAATGTGTATTAGGAATATTCTATCACATTATGTATTAATAAGAAGATTCATATCACATTTATTAGTTTATTTAAAAAATTAAAATATTGAAAAAAATATAGGTACACTTTATGAACTATATATAGAATATAAATCATTAGAGAATCAAATCATAAAACTTTTAATTTGAATCTAATAGCTTCAATGAAGATAATTTATAATATGCATTACAGTGCACATGCGTTCTAACTATGAAAATATTTTCATCATGAAAATATTGCATTAATTCATGAAACAATGTATTGGATTATTAAATTTCATGTGATGAATAAAACATATAAAATTACAATTTTTTAACTCTCATTGTAGAATATTTTTTAATGAACATGATATCTATTACTTACTATTTATCTTAAAAAATAATTATTGAGCATAATATCTGTAACATATTCATATTATTGTGATTTAGGAAGAACAAGAAGCCCTATTAATTTTTTCATATTAAAGAAAACACTTTTGATTAATGTGTCAAAGGCCTACATTTTATTTCTATTGTTAGTTAAATTTTTCAATATATTATTATTTTCTACTGAAAATGACTTGTTTTACATTTTCTAATCACTTTAGAAGAAAAATTCATATATCCTTCATCTAATGATTCAATGAAAAATCTCTCATTATATTAGGTTGCTTCTATTATAATGTGTTCAAGGAAATTCCCTTTATAATTTGTTCATAATAATAAAATAGAATATTGGTACCTGTTGGATAATAACTATCATACACCTTGTTTATAGTCTTCCACACTATAGGTTAACATCATTGAAATCCTCGTGTTCTTTTTTGGTTTATTTTTTTATTTAATTATTTCTAACTATATGTGATTAATAAAAAAATAACCACTCACTGAATATGTTATAGAGGTATAACAAAGTGATATAATATTAATGTGGTAAAAAGTAATCGCACGGTGTTTCACCCCATACCAATGTGGTTGTCCGTAAAGTGATACTATCATATTAAAGTAAAAATAAATTTAAATTAATTTTTGATATAAAATACATAGATTTTTTCATAATATATATATATGAATAATAATTTTCAAAAATGATATATGGTATTTATCTACATTAAAAAAATAATCTATGTAATATTATGTGAATCCCAATGCAATGAGATCACTAAATTTTTGATGTGTTATTTTTAGATGTTCTTGTTCATTGATTTATCATTATTATCATGTTTTATTGGTTACCCTAGTAAATCATAAAACATCTATTTATCAATATATTTAAGAAAATGTGGTTCTGTAATGAATTTACATAGAGGATAAAATCATATTATAAACACTAATTTGATCAAAGATGATGTAATAAATATATGAATGTGAGATATCAGTGATCAACATAAATTCTGAAAAATGATTAGTTTCATATTATATTTGAGCATAAAAAAACATTATATAGTTTCTTCTATAGGTGATGTGATAAGATATAAGAGTTGTCATAAGGAGAGGCGTATGAAATAGGTGAAATGAATACAATGATATATTAAAGGCATTATGCATTTTTTATTATTATATAGAAGATGAAATGATGATGCATTTTGGTTATTAGTAGATACAAATTTTTTTGGATTTGTAAAATATAGTAATCTAAAATATTGAGATATACTATAATTTATAATTTTAGGAATTTCAATTCAAATAAGAAAATAAAAAATATAAATCTTTATGTACTGAGGAATAAAATAAACTTTCCATATATATATACTTACATAACCAATCATGATAAATATACCACATCATGAATTTTTTTTAACAATATATCCAATTTTATCATTGTTTATTAACCCAAGTGTTATCAATTTGAGAAAACACCTATTAAATTATTGAAGGAGAATGAACATTGAGTTTTAGTATCACTTCATCAATGAAAATGTGAAGTAAGGTGTGGTGAAATTGAAAAGTTTGTTTATATAAGATCAAGATAGTCATTTTATAATGAATACATTGTTAAAGATAATTTTATAAGAATCACTTGAATCTTAGTGTCTAGTCAGATTTATCCACCTGAAGTGCTTGGGTTTATGTTATTTATTGTTAAATGTTGTATCATTTAATATGTTTTATTTGATAACAGGAAGCACATATATTGATCTATATTTAATATTTGATTATTTTTTTCTGAATGAAAAAAAATTAATGGTGGGGATAATGTTTTTCATCAATTTTAACCTGAAAATGACTCGATTAGTACTTATAATTAGATATCAATTTCAATTCCATTAGATTTTATTATTTCCAAAATTATAAAATATAAACCATGAAATTTAAATTTATTATAAAGATCTATTTAAAAAAAATGTTAATATTGGGATTTTTTGCACAATAATGGTAAAAATAAAAAAATTATTTACTAAGGGTATCATATAAAGAAAAATGTTATCTGTTTATACTATGATGTGGAATTTTAAATGGGGGTATTATATTTGTGACAATTATATATAGTTTGAATGTTCATATAGTAATATAATTCAATATAAATTATTTATTTGACATATAAAACATTATAAATACCCCTATGATAGTTTTTATACATAGAACCCCATCTTCTAATAATTTACTCAAACTGATGGAAACTATTGGAGGAGGGTATCATAATGGATTACCATCCACTGTGTTGGTCTAGTCATTCCTAGTCATTTAATTTGAGATTTGTGAAATATAGAGGTGTTCTTGAGGAGGAAGTTAATTTTTGGACATCATGACTTCCACTATATCGGAGTTTTTGGCATGGTAGAATCTCTAGTAAATAAGTTAATTATTTCTTGAGTGTGGTGTGAAGGAATTGTAGAATTTTGTAGTGGTGGGTAGTTTTTTGTGTCTTAGTGCACCGTATGGTCAAAAATTCCCATGTTGATGGTTATTTTACCTAAATTATTTATTTATTGGAAATTAAGGGAGATACATAATGTATTGGGGGTTAGGTACCTATAAACATCATTGTGGATTACCAAAGGTAAGAATGGAACTCATAAAATATCTAGGGAGATTTTATTTATGGTTCATAGTCAATGGGAGGTCAAGATACAAAATGAAGGTAGTAAATAATGTTGTGGATATCTCCACCTCATACCCATTATCATGGTTTGGTAAAACAACTAGAGAGATTTCCTTACACCATAATGAGAGTTGTGGTGACTTTCAAAGAAACTGAAATGGTGTTCCTTATGCCTTTGATTATGGAATAATTCCAAACATTTCATTAATGGTTATTTTAAATGGTTTATTAGATTTAGAGTATTTATCCATTTTAGTTGGATGGTAACATAAATATCTATTAAATAGAGTTCTTTATGGCCATTTTTAAGTACACCACATCATGGTGTATCGTTTTCTATGTTTCATTATAAATAGTAGGTTTTACTCTCATTGGTGAAACATTTATTTCATTCCTCAAATAGTATATGACCTCAAAACAACTTGTTTCACCTCACCAGTCTCTCTTGAGTATTAAAAACACTTGGATTATTGGTTAAGAACTTTCATATATCATGTTTCCTCTATTACTCTTCTTTTTTCCTCTATTATTCATTTATCAATATATAGGGTTATTATGGTGATTTTATTCAGTATCATTTGGGGTTAAATATTTATTTAATGGTATTTTTTATGGAAATATTATCAAGTGATTCCTTTAATGTTATATGGTGGTTAATCTTCAATTACTATATTTATTTTTAGGGATTCCTTAAAATATTCATATCATGGATTGGGATTCATGTAAACTATTTTCATCTATTTAATTAGAATGTTTTTACAAAAGTAAAAGTATATGATATTTATAATTAGGATGTTGAACTATAGAATATAAAACTCATGTGTAAAAGGGGTGTTTAACATGTGTTTAATTTCAGTCTTCATATTACTCTTCCATTTGGTTCATGTGTGTGGCTTTTTCTGAAAAAATATTATTGTTATTAGAAAAAGTATTTCAATATTTTGATTATATTATGAATAACATTTATAAATCACCAATATATAAAATAAGATATTGAACCAATTTCATGGATAGAATTAGTTTATTTAAATTCATTTATAAATATTCATAATGTGTAATAGTGAATAATGTTTATATTTATTTTATTTTATGTAATATCAATTATTATGACTTTTTTTGTGATTTGGTGGGGGATGGGTCATGAGTTTTATGAAAAGGGCGTTGGATATATTCCAATGGTGGTATTGTATGATAAAAGAGATGTTTTGTGTTGTGTAGTGGGAATAATTTAGCCTATATATAGTGGGAAAGTGGGTATGTGTGTGTTGTTTGGAAATATTTCCCAGCTGATTGATTGGGAATGTTGGTGGGTTTCCAATTTTTATTAAATATAGTTTATATGGATGATTTTTGTTTGGGGGATTGATGGGAATGAATAACGTTATGGATAATAATGATATCATAATGTTTTAATGAATGATCAATGATTTGGAATTAATGTTTGTGATTACATTAGTGATTTTCAATAAATATGGAAATAAATAACTTTATGAACATACATGTGTTTATAATTTCTAAATATACACAAATAATGGTTCTATAACTAATTGTAAATAGGAATTTATTAATGTGCATGTTTATATGGTATATATGGATGGTTGTGGTGTTGTAGTTGGATTTGATGTTACTCCAAACTGTTGGAAGTGTGATGATGTGAACAACCAATGGAATTACTGGCTAGTGTCTAGTAGGAAATTATTTTATGATAAATATAAGATGTATTTCTACATGATTTCAATACATACCCCACCCATTTATGAGAACCATATGAATTCCAAAATATTTTAGCACTAATTTATTTTACCAAATATCAAGGGTTTTTATGATAGATTGTTATATAAACCCTCCTCTATTCTCTCCCTATCAGGTATAGTTGAATAGATTTCTCATATGGATAATATGTTAAGATATAGTGGGAAATGATTTTGTTGGGAGGGAATGAGGATTTTGTTATTCATGTCAATGATGAGCTATTATACTATATATGTGATGAAAAGTTTGATTTGGTTATGTATTATAGAATAGATGTGTTTATAGTATAGATGGAATGAAACCAAAACAAGATGTTTGACACAGCGAGAGATTTTTATAGGTGGATTTCGACCCTAATCCACATAAGATTATAGAGTGAATGTGTACAAGATGTTTTACGTTGGGATATGAGAGTGAAAAATCACTTGAGAAACTCTGGTAAGGATCCAATTATTATATTATTTTTATTATGTTACATCATTAGGATGTTATAAATTTTTAGTGATACTTGGTGATGAAATTTGTTATTTGGTAGGATATGTTATTTTTTATATTTTACACTAAAGTGTTTTTATTTAGCATCGATTTTTTCAAAATATTTCTTCAGTATAATCATATGTAATATACTAGTCATGATTATGTATAAATTTAAATCTGTTTTAGGATTCTAGTGCATGTTTGATGGCCATGATATATATAATAATCATAGATCTAGGGAATGTTTGTGGAGTCAAGGCCTATGACATTGTTAGTGTAAAATCGTGTGATTATTTTATCTAAAATGGTAATTAATCAGGGGATTATTATGGTTCTTGGTTCACTAATATAACAATGATTATTTGTGGTATTTTTATTTAATATTAGTATATTTGTGTGAAATGACTCCCATATGTATGGTGTATACCATTATTTCAAGTAGCCAATATAGATCCCATTGATGGTGAGCATCAAGGGTCAGTTGTATCTTCAATTTAGGAAAAGGAGTTTCTCATACTAAAGGAATGGCATGAAAGATTTATATAAATGATTTTCATTGAGATATAGGATTGTAAATAGAGTTTGAAACTAGAGAGGTTTGGTATTCATAGTATGGAAGTTGTATAACGAAATATAGTTTGTGACATAGTCTAAGGATATTATCACTGACATATGAATGTTTTGACAATATTAAAATTCAAGAACCCTTAGATTACTAAATAACTAATTTAAATTGTGCTACCTCCTTAGTATATACCTAGGGGATGAATATTCATAACACATTGTTTAGCTTTTTTGGATATGAAGTGATTATTTGGAAATTAAATGAATCCCATTAAATGAATTTTATTGTATTATTTTAATTCTATCAAGAATATTAATTTGTTTCATGATTTCATAGATGTTAGATGACCATACTAAGTGAGTGCATCAAGTTAGTGAGGATCAAAATGATGAACTAGTTAATTGTAGAAAGATTTACTTGGATATGGAATATGTGCTTTGGATAATGATGGTGTTTGAATATTTGTATTAGGGGGTGAGTATGGATAAATGTAGAGTCTCTAAATTGTATACAAATTTGGAGATGGAGAAGGTTGAGGATAATTTTATCTTTATCTGATCAAGGGTTCAATATTGATTTTTGGGGATCATTAGATTAATATATAGAGTAGGGATGTAGTGGTGGATTATATATGTAGTTGAGGAAAAGAAGTAATATTTTTCATGGGATTATTTTTAGCAAAAATTTCATGTTTAGTTTCTCAAAACGATGTTGATAATGCCAATGCAGAATGACATTATTTATATTTAGTATGGAATCCTAGGTGTGTTTTTTATTGGGAATTGGTTTATAGACATCTTTTTCCCCAACCCCTATTTTTTAGACGATGATTCCAGATCATAATTCATTTATGACACACTAATCATGGTGATTGGATATGTGGTTCTAAAATTAAATTCCCACAAACATTGAGATATAGTGGAACAAAAAAATATTGATATGATTTACTATTAATTAGTTTTATATCAAGAGGGGAAATTAGGGTTCTTAAAAGAGTAGTTATATTTTTATAAGATAACATGGGTCAGAAAATCAAGGTTTTTAATTATTAATAGTCATCTTTATTTTTTCTTATTTCCATTTCTTATTAATAAAAATTATCATAGTTTTAACACCCAAATATTTCATAGTACGTTATTTCTTCAAAGTAATTCAATAACATGCACTACACGCAACACTATGTTCCATCTCACCACGACTTACCAATCTAGCCGTTCAAAAGTTGTTATGAATAGTATTACCTAAATTTTTTACTCTATATAATCCTTATAATTTTAGAATCCATATTATGAGTTTCTTAGATATAATGTAATAAGTAATTCATTTTTTAGATGAAAGAAGTATTTTTCAAAAAATGAAATTTTACCACCCTTTAATGGGGAACTTTTTTTTAAATCCAATATTTCAAACTTTTATATATTTAATTTGAATAAATAAAATTATTTTTTATAATTGAGTCATAAGAATTTATTTTCAATAAATTATTGGTGTTTTTCTGATAACATTCATATTTGGGTGAATACTAAAAAATACAAAATTTTAACTGAAAATTACCTTTTTAATAAAAATAATATATAGTGTTGAATTATAAATTTTAATGGTTTGGAAGTATAATTATATTATATTTTTACTATTTGATCCAATGGTGGTCATTTTTTGTTATTTCACATTGAAATAGGACATAAACAAGTGTCAATCTTTTGATAGTTATTATTTATTAAAATTACGCTTTTTGGTTTTGACATAGGAGATTAATTTTAAATTAATAAATGAAAAATCTATGTTTTGAAATTGGAAAAATAGAATTCATTTTTGAATTATAAATATCAAAATTAGCTTAGGGTGAATTTTTGGTATTTTTCAAAAAACATTCATTTTTTGATGAATAGTGAAAAACACTCTGTAATTGTCTAAAAACTACTTTTTTTAAAATAATTATTTATTTTGTTTTAATTTATTTTTGGTAAAAAATATACATAATAACTATATAAGTTCAATATAATTTATTGGAGTCATTTTATAATAAATTTAGATATATAAAAAAATTCGGAACTTTTTACCGACTTTTACCCACATCCTATGAGAATTTTCAAATTTACAATAAACCTTAATTTACCCACTTTTGTGAGTTTAATTTCAAAAATCCGATATAAATGGTTTATCTTAGTATGTAAATTTTAGTTCCGTATGATTAAAATAATATTATGGTGAATAGAAAGTTTTACTTTTATTTACAACACTTAAAAATAAATAGGGTAATTAAGGGTAAAAATGATATTATTTTTACTCTAACACATTTCATAAGTCTATTGAATAAGTATAATTCGACCAAAAACAACCTTATGAATAAAATATGATCCTTTAGTTCCAATTAGATTAGATTAGGACAATTATTATTATTTAATTCAAAGAACAGTTAAAAGTGTTAAATTCAAAATTTAATAACTAATCCATTTTTCATATAGGGTTACACAAAATATAAATTAGACTATAAATAATAATTATAAATCTAAAATTATTTACTAAATAATGGTATTTTATTCATATTTTTTAGACATTATATAATTTTATTTATTTATAACACAATGATGATGCACTAATTACCTAATTAATTAAATATTAAAATAATTAATATTATAAATATCTAAAAAAATTTAATTTGAGAATTTTTATGAATTTCACTAATTTTATTGGTTAATATGACTTGTTAGGGTTGGTTATATGAATTTTATTCAATGTAATAATGTTTTTAGGAATTTAGAAAAAAACATAATACCAATAGTGTCAAAAATTACATTAAAGAGTATTTAAAACAAATATTATATTATTAATTGATATTCATTTCATAAAAATATAAGGTTCATCCAAAATACATATCTAATAATATTTGTATCATTAATGAACCACTCGGGGTTCTCTTGGATGTTTTCAGTAGGTTTATTAACCATATAAAATAAATATACAATGAGACATTGTAAATGTCAAACTATTTAACTAAGAGTTAAATGTAAAAGATAAAGTTAATATAGTGACCCAAACATATCTAAAACATATTTCATGAGTAGGTTTCGACCAAAACCCACATTCTCCTCTAATTAAATCATTTTGGATCCATTAGAAAACCGAAAATTATTTTATTATAAAATAATATTTCTAGCATTTCCCAAGGTACCCTTCACCCCTCTTATACAAGGGAACTCCTTCTTCTCTTTAATTCACACATTCATAGCCATGTGGATCAGCCAACCCCTGCCCAAATACCCTCCAAAATGTCATAACATAATCCTAGAGTCCTTAATATAGACATAAATACCACCAAAATTCCACTTATGGTCAAATTAGAAGGAAGAACCCGAAGAAGAGGTAAATATGTCATCACCTCTTTCATGATCCCTTCTTCTTCAACCTCCTCTTTATTTATTTTTTCCATTATAAAATAATAAAACCAGTATCTTATATATACTGTGATTTTATTATAAATATGGTACAACCGTATTCATTATTATGTCCATCCTTCAAATGACATGTCACAATACATGCGTACGTGCGGCTTACCATCTCTACGTCGTGGTATAATTGTTATTCAATACATTATTATTTGGGTGGGTATAATAATGATTTGTAATTGATTTAAATAATAAATATAACAATATAATGATTCTATATATATTATATATCATCGAATTATATATTATTTTAATATCAAAAGAACAATATTGTAGCTCTTGCGTATGTACGGATTACCATATCCACAAACACGATGACATTCATTCCACATCATATCCATTCAAGACTAATTTTTATTAGATAATTAAAAATAATGTTTAGAGACATAATATCATTTATAATAATAATAATAATATACATCCTATTCATATCAAACTGTACTTAATTAACAATGCATATAATGGAAAACGAATCAGTTAACACCCGAAACAACGATAATACTAAGATATTATTAACAAAGCAATGTTACAAGATCATATATGATATCATATTAATGTATATGAATTTTTTTTAATTTAATAACAATTATTTAACCATTATACAGGAGGTTAACCAACCCTAATCTGTAATGACCCGGAAATTTCAAGGAAATTTTTTTCTTAATATGCTTTGGAATTTTACAAGAACGCGGTTTCTGACGGCACTTGATTCTGAGGTCCAGAGTGCCGGAATCAACTTCCAAAGTGTGGCTCGGGTACGTTCAGTGAACGAGCGAGCGGGATTTTCTATCTTTTGAATCGGTGCTCAGAATTGAAATACGATGGCACCGATGAACTCGCAACGCCAGTAATTGCTTAAGGGGACCTTTACCACAGTTGCGTTTTAAGCAGGTTGAGATTTTGTTTTTGGGGTTTTAGTTTAAAATAAATAAAATTTTGTGAATAATTTTATTTTATGCCTTTGGGAGTTATTATCTCCCATGGGAAGTTGTTGGTGGAGCCCATGACCAACCAACTTCCCATGAGTGGATACTTGAAAGGTGGGGCCCACACGAGCCCCAACATTTCACATCCCTATAACTCTCCTTTAACCCCCCATTTAATCTCCCTTTAACTCTTGAACTTCTCCCCCTCTTAAGTGTATGCCAACACTTTTTAATTAATGAGTTCAACTTCTTAAATTAAATAAGTTATTTGAATTTTGGAATTTGAAAAGCTTGGAATGTGTAAATAAAATAATGGGAGCGATTATTTTATTAGGTTGTTTGGTTAAGTGAGTATTTTTAGAGAGGAAGATCATAGTTTTGAAGAACTCCATCACCATCATTGAAGAACGTCGAGACTTCGACGAAGAATGTGATGAACACCGACCCTCCGACGGAGAACGCGAAGGCACCAACGACGTACCTTCTCTTCTTCTTTCTCCGTGTCAAGGGAGGAGGCATCACCGCGGGGAACGTTTCCATCGACAACGGCGCTCACTCCGATGATGAAGGAATTGATACCATTCTACATCGACACTACCATACCGCGACTTTGTCAACAAACGAAGGACGAAGTGCGGTAGGGGAATTTATTTTTGGAATTCTCTTATCTTTTGAGAAAAGAACGACGAGTGCAAACCAACCAATACCGGGTTGATCTGCGGATCGTTCGATCATGTTGTTTGATGTTGAGGGTTATTATCTAAATTTCTCGTGTTTATTTCCTTGACGAACTTCGTGAAATATGACCTTTTGTTATCGAATAACGCGAGGGGGGCCGGACCGCACAAACACGGCCGACCCTCCTCCTTATTTCATGTTGGATTCTTTTGTGGATTGAAATGGGAATGGTGAGGTGCCATCACACCGCGCGGAAACGTGCGACAAGTAATGTGCGGCGCTGTAACGCCGCGTCATGAAAAACAAACAAAGGTGCGACGCCGTCGCGTCACGTCCGAGAAACCCGAAGACATACGCGGACGGAGTCGGGCCACGGCGAAGGGGCGCGGCGCCAACGCGTCGTGCCGGAGAACCACGAAGGCGGCACGTTTCGTTTTTGATGTGCGGATTGACGGGTGACGACGAAGCAGTACATTTGGGAATTTGAATCCATTCGAAGTGAAGGTGGGGTCCCGGGGGGACCATAGGCGAAGACGGAAGAAGGAACGGACCACCGGAGTGCGTCTGGTGGTCCGCGGAATGCGGCGGCGGCGCGGCGGCGCGCCGCCTGAAAGGAGGCGGCCGGCGAACCGCCAGCCTCAATTAACAGCGAAGGGCGGGGGATCCGCGCACCCCGCCCGCAAATCGGCTCGGCCACGCTGGCCGAGCCGCGGCCGGCCGGTCGGGCCGACCCAGGGGGGGCGGCCCACGTCGGCCCGGGCCCAAACCCCCGTTTTCGGACCACTTTTGGTCAAATACCCGTAACATGAGCTACGTGCCTCCAAACGACTCTCCGTCAGCGAAAACACGATCCTTGGATCGAGGCAGTCGTTTCGGTATATCGCACTCAAGGTTTCGAAAAACTTTGGGTTCGTCCTGGTTGGTTCGTACACGAAACAAAACGGGCCCTCTGAGCGGAAACGCTCGTAACTTGAGTTCCGGGCATTTGATTGACGTGCCGTCGACTTTGATGGAATCCTATAAGTGAGACGAAACTTTTGGCATATTCCGCTCGAGGTTTGGATGCCATAGAAGTGCGATCGGGCTGGTTCGCTCACGAAACCAACTAGGCCCCTGGAACGGAAAAGCTGATATCTTTCAGACCAGGCGACCGTTTGAAGAACCGTCAGCAGCGTTGGTGATCACATTGTGAAATGGTCCCTATGAGTATACCCTATGATAGTTTGGGTTACAGATGAGATATGGCCGGTTTGGTTCGTACACGAAACCAACCGGGCCCCGGGGATGAAAAGGCTATTAACTCACAGACCGAGCGTTCGATTGACGCGCCGTCTGTTGCTTTGAGACCCCTATGACAAGGCGGTACTTTGAGATACTTATTCGTGTGACTTTGATACACCTGGAGTATCGACATGTAGCTCATGGAGCGGACCCTCCCAGAGACGAGCGTACAGAGTACGGAGACCGTGTAACCGGCAGAGACCTGAAGACTGCTTGTCCGATTCGATTCAGAGTGACTTACGTAGCCCTGTGGGGAGCACTACTTTGTGAGGTGGAAGACCCACAGCGGAGGAGCACTACTATGTGAGGTGGCAGACCCACGGTACATGACAGGAGGAGTACCTCTATAGGCTATGAGGGGGGAGCACTACTGTGTTTGAGTGGCAGACCCCGGTGGGAAGCACTACTGTGTGAGGTGGAAGGCATACGGTACTCGACAAGAGGAGTACCTCAGCAGTCTTAGGTTAGTGAGCAGTAACTCAGAGTCGTGATAGGACCAATATACACTCCAGAGGCGGAGCTCTTCAGCAGTTACGGTTTCGATGATGAAAATCCTGGTTTGAGCTGAGACTTTGGACCTTTGTGTTTCCTCATGATTGAGATGGGTCACTTGATAACATAGGTATATGTATGGGAATATACCTGGGTAGTAGTTATCCGTTGATTTCACAATCCTTGTGTTTCCTCAGGATTGAGATTGGTTACTTGATAACTTAGGTATATGTATGGGCATATATCTAAGTAGAGGTTATCTGTTGAGATCTTCTTGTGGTTATCCTTGTTGGTTTAGTGAGACCTTGAGGGTCTCGGGGTCCCTACTGAGTATCGTTGTACTCACCCCTGCACAGGCTATGCCCGCACCTCGTTGTGTTGGTTGCAGACGACGGGCAGTGCTGACGGAGGCCGAGTGTTCGAGGACTGGTCGGTTCCCAGAGGTAGACTACACGACGAGTCAGTACCCGGAGGTGGAATACACGACGTGATGACTCATAGAGGAGGTTGATAGAAGAGAGCGTGGAGGAGGCTATCTGTACCTAACCTTCATGTAGGATCCGTGGTGGACGACCAGGAGCTGCGCTATCTGTACCTACCCTTCAGGTAGGATCCGAGGAGGACGACCCAGGAGCTGCTTCTTTCTTCCAGATGTTTGTCTTTTTGCTATTGTACCTTGTTCAGTTGTAGTCATACTTTCTTTTGTGTTTGTATTCTGGCCCATTTACTTTTCATCCTTTCTTTTGTACTTAGTGTTTTGCTTCCGATTGTACTCGATGGTGCTTGTTTTCTTTTATAAAGGCAATGCCTCCCCAATTATCGAGATTTTACTCCTTTGGTACTAGTCGCCAGCCCCTGGCCTATGAAAGGCGGGCTTGGGGTAGTCACGGTAGGGCCCCCGAGGACGGGTCATGACAAATTGGTATCAGAGCAGTTCAGTTCTAAAGCAGAACTTGTAACTCTGATGTATCTTTCTGTGAAGAAATAGTTTTAAGGGTACCGAGTGTGGTCTTCAGTTCAGGGAGTCCAGTGTTGGTGCGGGCGGCCGACGTATCCATACACCAGGACCCTGACAACTTATTTCCAACTTTGTGCACGAAAACACTGATTGCGTATGTGTTTTCCAGAAGTTTTATTTAAATGTCAGCTCAAACTAGGTCAGCTCAGCAGGTATAATTGTTTGACCATGTTACGTTGTTTCTTTCAGGATGAATTTTCTCGGACGACCAGCTAGAGCCCCCGAGAGTGGTTCATACTGACATCCCGTCGAGCGACGTGGCCTTAGTACAGGGCCCTTTTTGAGTTGAGGCACCAGTGGAGGCACCAGCAGTACTACTACCAGTTGGGCCACCGATGCCACCAGCCACAGCAGCAGAGGATGCACGTCGCTTGAGCGCACTGCACGAGTTCCAGCGCCAGAGGTCACCCAGGTTCCAGGGAGGGATGGACCTGCAGGCGGCTAATGATTGACTGGAGGCTGTGGTGAGAGCCTTCAGGCTAGTGGGGATGCCGGCAGACTTCATGGTGGTCTTTGCTGCCATCCTCCTTCAGGCAGTAACAGGCAGGTGGTGGAGCCACTTGTTTCAGTTTTACGACGAGATGACCTTCGCATGGGAAGACTTCGAGACCTTATTCAGGGTGTAGTTTGTGCCAGTTGCTCTACACCCCGAGCGTGTACAAGAGCTTCTGCCTTTGCCGCATGTTTTTTGATCAGTAACCGAGTCATCTGTAAGCAGTAGACATATGATCTAGAGGTCCAGGTCATCCAAGAGCGGATGAAGACTGCACAGTGCAGTAAGAAACAGGAAACCGGTGCCAGTCTTAGAGACTCGGGCATGTTAAAGAAGAGGAAGCTTAAAGGAGAGATGAGTCTATGAAGCAACAGACGTGGAGGCAGAGCTATGAAAGCAGCATGAGGTGGTGTACATCCTAACATGGTACAATCACCCGCCTTAGTTTTTCTCGCCAGGCTCAAGGAGCTGGAGGGCGGAGGAAGAGTGCAGCTGCATGTGGTCAAGGAGTGTGACCCAATGGCTCTAGAAATGATTCAAGGGACAGTCTGTGTCCACTACTAGCTGTTGTAGTAACTGATGTCAATATGAATCATTCCTTGCTTTCACAAATCTTGTTCCAGACCTAGAGTTTTTCGTAAGCCGTGGACTTGACCCTCACTTCTGGAGATACCTTTGGAGGAGACTCGATAATCACACTTACGCCGACAGTGTGGTCAGACCCTCGATGCGATAGTATCGGTTGGAATCTCTTGGTGTCAGCATCGAGGCATTACGACATTAGTTTAAGTATGGAATGGGCAATAACTATTCATACTCAAATTGACGGTATTAGGAAAACGTCGGGATGGGTTTTCCTTGGTCTGCGAAAAGGAAACCCCATGCAGCACAGGATAAACACATTCACAGGAGGGTCTGACCGATCACTCTTGAGTCAGTCAACCTTACCCTCGTAGCGGAAGTCGTTTTGAGTTCTAGTTCTAACAGAAAATAGAGATCACTAGAGTTCGAGGATGACGATCACGTCCTTATATGGGTCTCACCTCGACGAGGTTTACAGAGATGTGGCCAAGGAGGCAAGTTATCTCCGAGGTTCAGCGGACCTTATTAGGTCCTCAGGTGGGTAGGAGGGGTGGTTTACCGCTTGACCCATTCACCGCAGTAGCACCAGGTGCACGGAGACTTCCACGTATCTCAACTGAGGAGATACGTACTCGACCCTCCGCATATCATCGACCATGTGGAGATGGACGATGGCGATGTGGTGTCTTTCACGGAGGTTCCAGTGAGGATCGAGGATTGATAGGAGTGGATCCTATGAGGACGATCGATTCCTTGGGTGAGCTTTCTTTGGCAGTACGGGAACCTCCAGGTAAGAACATGGGAGCAGAAGGCTCAAATGCGTGCTCTGTACCGCTTTTGTGACCCTAGTTTGTGTTGAAGCTTTACGGGGACGTAAAGCCCTGAGGTGGGAGTAATGTAAAGACTCTAAAATTTCAAGGAAATTTTTTTCTTAATTTTCATTGGATGTTTAGAAGAACGCGGTTTCTGAAGGCCCTTGATTCCGAGGCCCGGAGTGCTGGAATCAACTTGCGATGTTTGGCTCGGGTACGTTCAGTGAACGAGCGAGCGGGAATTTCAATCTTTTGAACCGGTGATCAGAATTGAAATCTGATGGCACCGATGAACTCTCAACGCCGGGAATTGCTTAAGGGGACCTTTACCACAGTTGTGTTTAAAGCGAGTTGAGATTTTGTTTTTGGGGTTTTAGTTTAAAATAAATAAAATTGTGTGAATAATTTTATTTTATGTCATTGTGAGTTATTCTCTCCCATGGGAAGATGTTGGTGGAGCCCATGACCAACCAACTTCCCATGAGTGGATAGTTGAAAGGTGGGGCCCACACGAGCCCCAAATTTTCACATCCCTATAACTCTCCTTTAACCCCCCATTTAATCTCCCTTTAACTCTGGAACTTCTCCCCCTCTTAAGTGTATGACAACACTTTTTAATTAATGAGTTCAACTTCATAAATTAATCAAGTTATTTGAATTTTGGAATTTGAAAAGCTTGGAATGTGTTAATAAAATAATGGGAGAGATTATTTTATTAGGTTGTTTGGTTAAGTGAGGATTTTGAGAGAGGAAGATCTTAGTTTTGAAGAACTCCATCACCATCATTGAAGAACTTCGAGACTTCGACAAAGAATGTGATGAACACCGACCCTCCGACGAAGAACATGAAGGCACCAACGACGTGCCTTCTATTCTTCTTTCTCCACGTCAAGGGAGGAGGCATCACCGCGGGGAACATCTCCATCGACAACGACGCTCAATCCGACGACGACGGAATTGATATCGTTCTACAACGACACTACCATACCGTGACTTTGTCAACAAACGAAGGACGACGCGAGGTAGGGGAATTTATTTTTGGAATTCTCTTATCTTTTGAGAAAAGAATGACGAGCGTGGACCAGCCAATACTGGGTTGATCCGCGGATCATTCGATCATGCAGTTTAATGTTGAGGGTTATTATCTAAATTGCTCGTGTTTATTGCCTTGACGAACTTCGTGAAATATGACTTTTTGTTATCGAATAACGCGAGGGGGGCCGGACCGCACAAACATGGCCGACCCTCCTCCTTATTTCATGTTGGATTCTTTTGTGGATTGAAATGGGAATGGTGCGGTGCCATCGCACCACGCAGAAATATGCAACAAGTAATGCGCGGCGCCGTCACGCTGCGTCATGAAAAACAAACAATGGCGTGACGTCGTCGCGTCACGGCGGAGAAACCCGAAGACATCCGCGGACGGATTCGGGCCACAGAAAAGGGGAAAGACGCCAACGCGTCGCGCCGGAGAACCACGAAGACGGTGCATTTCGTTTTTGACGTGCGGATTGATGGGCGACAACGAAGCAGGCCGTTTGGGCGTTTGAATCCATTCGCAGTGAAGGTGGGGTCCCGGGGGGACCATAGGCGAAGACGGCAGAAGGAATGGACCACCGGAGTGCGTCCGGTGGTCCGCGGAAGGCGGCGGCAGTGCGCCACACCGGTTCGGCGGCGCCCGCGACCAGCGGCGGTGGCGGAGCGCCGCCGGAAAGGAGGAGGTCAGCGAACCGCCGGCCTCAATTAACGGCGAAGGGTGGGGGAGCCGCGCACCCCGCCCGCGAATCGGCTCGACCACGCTGGCCGAGCCGCGGCCGGCCAGTCGGGTCGACCTGAACCAGACCGCGCCGGGCCGGGCCGGGCTAGGCCAGGCCCAGCTGGGTCGGACCCGGGACGGGTCGACCCAGTTCGGGCCGACCCAGGGGGGTCGGGCCGGGTCGGCCCTGGCCCAGAACCCTGTTTTCGGACTACTTTCGGTCAAATGCCCGTAACATGAGATACGGGACTCCAAACGACTCGTCGTCAGCGGCAACATGATCCTTGGATTGAGACGGTCGTTTCAGTATATCGCACTCAATGTTTCGGAGAACTTTGGGTTCGGCCGGGTTGGTTCGTACACGAAACCAACCGGGCCCTCGGAGCGGAAACGCTCGTAACTTGAGTTACGGACGTCCGATTGACGTGTCGTCAAATTTGATGGAATCCTCTAAGTGAGAAAGTACATTTGGCATATTCCACTCGAGTTTTGGATGCCTATGGAGTGAGGTCGGGTTGGTTCGCTCACGAAACCAATCGGGCCCCTGGAACGGAAAAGCTGATATCTTTTAGACCAGGAGACCGTTTGACGTACCGTCAGCGGCGTTGGTGATCCCATTGTGAAACGGTCCCTATGAGTATAACCTATGATAGTTCAGGGTATAGTTGAGATAATGCCGGTTTGGTTCGTACACGAAACCAACCGGGCCCCGGGGACGAAAAGGCTAGTAACTCACAGACCGAGCGTCCGATTGGCGCGGCGTCTGTTACGTTGAGACCCCTATGACGAGGCAGTACTTTGAGATACTTCTTCGTGGTACTTTGAGATACTTGTAGTATCGACTTATAGCTCTTGGAGCGGACCATCCCAGAGAGGAGCGTACGGAGTATGGAGACCGTGTAACCGGCAGAGACCTGAAGACTGCTTGTCCGATTCGATTCGGAGTGACTTACGTAGCCCAGTGGGGAGCACTACTTTGTGAGGTGGAAGACCCACAGCGGAGGAGAACTACTATGTGAGGTGGCAGACCCGCGTTACTTGACAGGAGGAGTACCTCTGTAGGCTCTGAGGGGGGAGCACTACTGTGTTTTAGTGGCAGACCCCGGCAGGAATCACTACTATGTGAGGTGGCAGGCCCGCGGTACTTGACAGGAGGAGTACCTCAGTAGTCATAGGTTAGAGAGCAGTACCTCGGAGTCGTGACAGGACCACTGTACACTCTAGAGACAGAGCACTTCAGCAGTTATGGTTTCAATGATGCAAATCCTAGTTTGAGATGAGACTTTTGACCTTTGTGTTTGCTCATGATTGAGATGGGTCACTTGATAACTTCGGTATATGTATGGGCATATACCTAGGTAGTGGTTATCCGTTGATTTCACAATCCTTGTGTTTACTCATGATTGTGATGGTTACTTGATAACTTAGGTATATGTATGGGCATATATATAAGTAGAGGTTATCTGTTGAGATCTTCTTGTTGTTATCCTTGTTGGTTTAGTGAGACCTTGAGGGTCTCAGGGTCCCTAATGAGTATCATTATACTCACCCCTGCACAGGCTATGCCCGCACCTCGTTGTATTGGTTGAAGACGACGGGCAGTGCTGACGGAGGCCGAGTGTTCGAGGACTGGTCGGTACCCGGAGGTGGACTACACGACGTGACGACTCATAGAGGAGGTTGATAGAAGAGACCGTGGAGGAGGCTATCTGTACCTAACCTTCAGGCAGGATCCATGGTGGATGACCAGGAGCTGCGCTATCTGTACCTACCCTTCAGGTTGGATCCGAGGAGGACGACCCAGGAGCTGCTTCCTTCTTCCAGTTGTTTGTCTTTTTGTTGTTGTACCTTGTTCAGTTGTAATCGTACTTTGTTTTGGGTTTTTATTCTGGCCCATTTACTTTTCAGCATTTCATTTGTACTTAGTGTTTTGCTTCCTCTTGTAATCTGTGGTGCTTGTTTTCTTTCAGAAAGGCAATGCCTTCCCAATTATCAGGATTTTACGCCTTTGGTGCTAGTTTCCAGCCCCTGGCCTATGGAAGGCGGGCTTGGGGTAGTCACGGCATGGGCCCCGAGGACGGGTCGTGACATAATCTATGGAAAAGTACCAGGTATGGGATAATTTCACAATCTCTTAATTATCCGAGGATGTTTTTACGTAAGCATCTTCTAAGACAAATTTATTATCCATGTCCATGCTTCCTAAAAGAGTTTTCAATGGGATTATTTTTAAGGTAATATTTTCTAAAAAATCATTTCAAATGTTTTAAATATTTCTTCTTATAAATCATTCTTATTAAATTCCATGTTTTCAAAATGGTTTTGAAGTATTTATTTATATGAACATGAATGTTTTTAAAATTTTAATTCCTTTAAAATGTTTCAAAGTGGTGTGGGACACATTGATTTAAAAATGTTCTTAAATGTCTACCTTTCTAAATTTTGTCACATGTATTTTATTTTATGAATAAGTGATATTTCTCACAATGAGTTTTACAAATCATTTTAACTTATATCAACATACTTTTATAGATTTTAAACTTGTTTAGAGTTGATTTATTTTGATACAAATCTTCCATAGTGTATTGATGTTTTTGTGAAATGTTTGACTGTGGATGTGTTATTTTTATACCATTAATGGAAAATAGAAAATGTATTGACATTTCATATTCTATTTTTAATAAAAATGATTATGTTATGTTTAAACCTTTTCATAAGATGAATGCATTGGACTTAGTAAATGACGGGTGGAGCCTACTATAGCTCCTCAATGTAACGGTAGGTCTAATTAGAAAAACTTGTGTCTTGGCACAAGGTCTTGATAAAATCTTATTTGTAGTCTTAGAACAAGTCCTCGACTATGTGGTTATGAAGTTTTGAATTATGCATTCCATCATTATGAAAGTTGAAATTCATATTTCATGTGATTATTCTACTAGTACAATATCAATTTGAGTAATTAAATGGAATTATTTTGATTTATATTTTCCATATTATGATGAAGTTTATGTGGAAAAGCCTTTTGTTTTATTTCTAGACATTTCCTTTAAAGTGTATGCTTATTTATGAAATTTTCCACTATATTTTTATCTTTACTGAGCATCTGAGATCAACCCTTTCTATGTTTTATTTTACTTAGGATACAAAAAGTATATTTTTACTGACCTGTAGGGATAGTCTTTCGGATCTCAGTCTTGTTTACGGAAAAAATTTTGTTGTATTTTTTCATTTTACGATTAAATGTAAACCTTATGAACGTATATAGGACTTACAAGGCTACTAAACTAATTGGTATTTCGATACATTGTCTTTGGTGATCATGCAAATGATACGTAATAATGCACCGACTCTGCACTTCTGGTGTCTGGGTGTTATAGTTGGTATTAGTGGGAGGTATAGTATAATCCTTGGAAACTAGATTTATATAAACATTGATTAGAAAAAATTAACCTAAGATAGACTTCGAGGATTAATATAGAAGAACATCCAAAAATTTTTGTAATGTAGAGATTAGTTTAGTTTTACAAGCAATACATCCCTGTCTTGATACGAGCAAGTAGAGGCAGCTATGGAACAGATGTATCTTGGGGTAAAATCCGAAAACACCACATTGAGCTAGACACGAACGATAACTGGTGTACGAAAACGGGCCATGAAGGACTATTGGTCATGAAACTCCCAGGGATATGATTAGGATAATTCTCATTTTCTTTACAAGTCATTATGAAGGATTTATGGGTATATACCCCCTCAAAGAAAATATTTTTATGATTATGGATTATATCCATAAACTGTTTAGTTTACGTTAGGTTTTTTAAATGTTTGTAATTATTCATTGAATTTAATAGACTGACCTAGTGTATTCCATTGTATAGGAATGGCGCCCAGTAGAATGAATGTGAACTCCAGCAATACGTATGATGCAAAGAGTAAGAAGGATCATATCTCTCACGGTATTAATACAACATTTATAAGGGAAATAGTCTCCCATGTATTCTCAACAAATGAAAAAATTATATCATGTGTTAATAAGAAAAGTAAATAATCTTCTAAGTCTTGTGGCTTTTATAGGAAGCAAGAGAAGCAAATGAAGGAAGAGAGGAAGATGGATAAATGGAAGAGGGAAAAGAAGGATTTTCCCATATGTGATAACTAAGGAAAGAATCACCTTGGTAAATGCTTGAATGGAATTAGAGTTTGTTATAAGTGTGGAGAAAAAGGACATCATGAACATGATTTAATGGGTACAAAAAAAGTTTCAAATATACAATGCTTCATATGCAAGGTGTTGGGAACTATGCATATTATAAGGCAAATGCATCTATTGGATAATAAAAAAGTAATGATACTACTGAAGATAAAGAGTAATGACTAGATTTATTACGTTGTTATTGATGTATTATGTCATTTGAGTATTGTATTATTAATGTAAATGTCAGAAGAAATATATAGTATATAAGGATTGTACTGCATTACTATTTCCTTAATGACTTGAGATTCTGTGGAACCTAGAAAAATGACTTAATAGCATGTTAATGTTTTGGAAAATATTTGGTTGAGAGTAAGATAAACCATAATATGGTTCTGATACTAAGGTAGTGATTTTTGGAATAATACATGATTTATTTGGATAAATTATATTGGATATTCTTGACTAACATGAAAATAATTAATGATTTGAATATTCTATTATTGTTGGAGATTACATAATTTTTGGATAGATGGTGTACATCTAGTATTCTATATGGAATAAGAGATAATGAATATAATCAATAAGGATTTATGGTAATTCCAGATGTTTCCGTGTTTTAAATGAATAAATGATTAAGGTGTTCACATGTAATTATGTGGAAAAAAAGTTTTTCATTGTGTTTCCCATCATTATAATTTTTGGACATTGAGTTTGGAAAGAACTATTTTGGATAATTATAGTTTGATATTATTTTTGTATTTCCATAAAAAGGACAACCCAGAGGTCGGGTGGCAATCTATCACGTCCGGCAAGGCCGTGAGACTTGAAACCACAACTGAAGGGCGAGTAGTCTGTATTACCTACCACTGGCCCACATGATGTCCAAGATTGAATAATGTAGTTTTTTTAAATGTTCTAGTATATGAATTATAAATTCATATTTTTGGAATCCTATATGAATTGGATAAATACAATATTTTTTAAAAGTTCTATTATATTTTAGAGTGAAAGATGAGTTTGTGTCAGAAATTAGTTAAATGATAGAACTATACTTGTCAAGTATATATTTTTTCATTTCTTATTCTATGAAGAAATTAAAACATAATAGTTAGGTACGGTATCTTATAAATAAAAATGTGTTAACATAATACCATATGTTTTGTTGAACCGGTGATATTTTAAATCATCATAGATTGATGGATTTGGGGCTCTCAATTCTAATTTTTTTTTGTTATTGATGACCTCAATCAATCCCTATAAATATTATCGTTTTTCCTCTAATTATGTGTCTCTAATTTTAACCAATGTTCTCTTAATTGTGATCATAATTTTTTGGGGACTTTTTCATTCCCCCTTACCTCTTATTAAGAAAAAATTTTATTATCCTTATTTCTGATTTGGGTTTTCCCAGAAATGTATTTTATATTTTAAACATTTTATTTTTGAAGAAAGTTTTCAAATTTTGAGGACGAAATTTATTGAAGGATGGAATAATGTAACACCCCAAGGTTTCATAGTAAGTTATTTATCCAAATTAATTCAATAATGTGAACTACACGCAACACTCAATTCATGAACAACACGACTTTCCAAACTAGTCGTTCAAAAGAGGTTCTGAATAGTATTAACTATATTTTGAACTTTATATAATCCTTAAAATTTTAGAATCTATATTATGTTTTTCGTTGACCTAATTTAAGAACAAATTCAATTTTTCATATGAAAGAAGTATTTTTTAAAAATTGAAAATTTTCCACCTTTTAATGGCGAATTTTTTTTTAAATCAAAGATTTGAAAATTTTATATACTGAATTTGAAAAAATTCACTTCTTCATTATAATCAACAAATATGAATTTAGTTTCAATTAATTTTTGCTGTTTTTTTGATAACATTCATTTTTGGGTGAATAGTAAAAAATAATATATTTTAACTGAAAATAACTTTTCTAATCAAAATAATATATAGTGTTGAATTATACATTTTAATAGTTTTTATGTATAATTAGATAATATTTTTTCAATTTAATACAATGATATTTGTTGTAAGTAATTTCACTTGGATATTGGACATAAACAAGTGCCAATCATTTGATAGTTATTATTTCAATATGATACGTTTTTTGGTTTTGTCAGTGGGAATTAATTTTAAATTAATTAATGAAACTTCTATGTTTTTAAATTTGTAAAATATAATTCATTTTTGAATTTGGAATATTAAAATTATCTTAAGGTGAATTTTTGGCATTTTTCTGAAAACATTAAATTTTTGATGAATAGTGAAAAACACTAAGTTAATATTATAATCCGACAATTCATTTAAATAATTATTTATTTTATTTAAATTAATTTTAGGTCAAAATATATACATAATACCTATATAAGTTCAATATAATTAATTGGAGTAAGTATATAATAATTATACATATATATAAATTTTATTGAACTTTTTACCGTCTTTTACCCACCTCATTTGAGCATCTGAAAATTTACATAAAACATAATTTTACAGGTTATATTAATTGAATTTAAAAAATATGGGAGACACGGTTGATATAATTAAGTAAAATATGGTTCAATATGATGAAAATAATTTTTGGTGGATAGTAAATTTTTTCTTTTATTTACCACGATTAAAATTAAATAGGGTAATTAAGGGTAAAAATGATATTATTATTTCCCTAACACATGTCCTAATTCTATTGGATAAGAATAATTCGACAAAAAACCACCTTATTAATATAATATTAGCCTTTAGGACCACTTGGATTAGATTAGTACATTTATTATTATTTAATTCAAAGAAGAGTTAAAAGTGTTAAATTCAACGTTTAATAAAGAAACCATTTTTAATATAGGGATACACAGAAGATAAATTTGACTATAAATATTCATTAGAAATATAAAACAATTTCCAACATAATTTTATTTTATTTATATTTTTTAAACATTAAATAATTTAATTTATTTATGACATAATGATGATACAGTAATTACATAATTACTGAAATATTAAAATAATTAATATCAGAAATATCCAAATAAATATAATTTGGGTCTTTTTATGAATTTAACTAATTTCATATGTTATTATTACATGTTTTAGTTGGTTATATAATTTTTTTTAAGTAATAATGTAGTTATAAATTTAGCAAAAACAAAATACCAAATACTGTCAAAATTGACACAAAAGAGTTTTTAAAACAAATAGTATATTCTAAATTGATATTCAATTTTTAAAATTCTATGATTCGGTAAAAGGGATTTTATAATGATAGGTGAATCATTAATTAACCACTTGGGGTTCTTATGTATATTTATAGTATGTTTATTAACCATATAATATAAAAATAGAAAGAGATGTGGTAAATGTCAAACTATTTAACAAAGAGTTAAATCTAAATGGTAAAGTTTATATAGTGAACCAAACCTATCTAAAATATATTTTTTGAGTGATTTTAGACCCATACCCAACTTATCTGGAAAATAAATTATTTCTGAGACATTATAAACTGACAATGATTTTATTATAAAATAATATTTCTAGCTTTTCCTAAGGTTCCCCACACCCCTCTTATAAAAGACCCCTCTCCCTTCTCTATAATTTACACCTTAAAATCCCTTTTTCTCAGAAAACCACTATCCAAATACCCTCTAAACTATCATTACTTTATCCTAGAGGCCTTAATTTAGTCATAAATCCAACCTATGGAGCCCTTTTGATAAAATCAAATGGAAGAACCTGAAGAGGAGGTAAATATTTCATCACCTCTTTCAAGTTCCTTTCTCCTTCCACTTACACTTTCATGTTGATTCCATTATAAAATAATAACTCTAGTATATTCAATATAATTTTATTTTATTATAAATATGGTACAACCATATTCATTATTTTATCCATCCTTTGAATGAAAAGTCACCATACGTTCGTACGTACGACTTACCATCTCCACGTCATTGTGTAATTGTTATTCAATACATTATTATTTGTATGGGTATAATAATGATGTGTAATTTTTGTAAATAATAAATAAAACATGATAATGATTATGTATATAAGATATAACATTCATTGATATATTATTTTAATATGAAAAGAATGATATTGTCACTCGTACGTATGTTTGTATTAACGTCTCAATGAACGCGATGAGATTCATTCCCCATCGTATACATTCAAGACTAATTTTTATTAAATGATTAAAAATTATTTTAAAATACTTAATATCATTCTGAATATGAAGAAGATACACTCTATCCATAACAAACATTACTTACATAAAAAATAATATAAAGTAAAATGAATCAGTTAACACCCAAAATGACAATAATACTAAGATATTATTAACAAAGCAATGTTAAAAGATCATATATGATATCATATTAATATACATGATTCTTGTATAATTTAATAACAATTATTTCACCATTATATTGGAGGTTAACCTACCCTCAACCAAGAAAAAGTACAAGGTAAGGGTTAATTTCACAAACTCATTATTATCCGAGGTTGTTTTTATGTAAGTATATTTTAGGAAATATTTAATTTCCATGTACATGTTTCATAAAAGTGTTTACAAAGGGATTATTTTTAAGGTACTTTTTACTAAAACATCATTTTAAATGTTTTATGTATTTATTCTTTTAAATCATTCTTATTAATTTCCATGTTTTAAAATTGGTTTTTATGGATTTATTTATATAGACATTAATGTTTTGAAAATGTTAATTCCATTCTAAAGTTTCAAAGTTGTATGGTAAAAATTTATTCAAAAATGTATTTAAATGTCTTACCTTCTAAATACTATGACTTTTAATTGTTTTTATGAAACATTTATATTTCTCACAAAGCGTTTTACAAATCATTTTCATCTATATCAACATCCATTGATGGATTTTAAACTAATTTGATGTTGATTTAATCTGATATGAATCTTCAATAGTGTATTGAAGGTTTTGTGATGTGATTGACTGTGGATGTGTTATTTTTATACCATTAATGGTTTGTGCATAATGTATTAAAATTTTGTATACTAGTTTAATATGAAAGTTTATATTATGTTTAATCCATTTCATATGAGGAAAGCATTGGACTTAGTAGGTGACGAGTGGAGACCGCTATAGCTCCTCGATGCATCGGTAGGTATCATGAGAAAAACTAGTGTCTTGGCACAAGGCCTTAACACAATCTTAATTGCAGTCTTGGCACCAGTCCATGAATATGTGGTTATGAAGTCTAGCATTAACCATTCCATCATTATGAAATTTTCTATTGATATTTCATTTTATTATTCGAGTAGTAGAATACCCATGTGAGTAAGTAAATGGAAATATTTTGATTTATATTTTCAATATTATGATTATGTTTATGTTTAAAAGTATTTTTATAGTTCTATAAATTGCCTTAAATGTTTATTCTTATTTATGAAAGTTTTAGATATATTGTTATCATAATGAGCATCTTATCTCACCCCTTTCTATGTTTAATTTTTCCCAGGATGTGAATAAGTATATATAAACTGACCTGTAGGGATAGTCTATGGGATATTATTGTTGTATATGGAAATAATTTTGTAGCAGTTTTCCAATTTATTATGTAATGTAAACCTTATGAATATATCTAGTACTTCCAAGTCTACTAAACTAATTAGTCTTTCGAGACTTGATCTTTTGTGATCATTCAAAGGATACGTAATAATGCACCGACTGTGGGCTTCTGGTGGTCAGGGTGATACATTAGTTGAATGCACCCTATGATCTATTATAGTATTAATTTAATTTGGATGAAATTGTGAGGGATTTTCTTAAATACATAGAGCATTAAACTCATTTTTTTAAAAAAAATTACCCCTTTGATATGATGTCAATTTTTGGATACAGTTATAGCATAGTTCATATCTAATTTGAGGGATCATTTTCAAATAGACCCTTTGAGCTATGGGAATTGAGTATTCATTCTGATGACCTGATTAAAAATAGATTCATACAACCTAATGTGTAACTATGGGGTGCTCATATATTTCTCTCTTATAAGGTAGAATATGGTGTGAGTATGTGCCATTCTACATGATATTAAATACAGTAACATCCAAGAACTATTACTGCTTCATAAGATTAATGATTATTTAACTACTTTCACATATCATATTAGTTTTTAGGATCAAACTATATTCTAGTTATCACTATAAGATAGTTATGGATGAGTTAATCGTAAATATTACTTTCATAAAACATTATGTGAATATTGAGTTCATGTTTTTTTATTTTGGTATAATAAATGTCTCTATACATATTAATAATACTCTTGAACTCAATGTTATCTGAGATATTGGATCTGTTTTTGGTCATGTTCATTGAAAAAACACTCATATAGTTGAAGTCATAAGAAGATAATATTGAGTAACATAAAGTCATTTAATAGGTACTTCCACACCATTAACATTACCAAATGTTTTTTTGATGTATCTTTTTTATGAGAGAGTAAAAATTCCATAGACATGTGGTTTCATTAAAATCTAGTGATAATAGAAAAAATGAATGTTTGGAAATGATTTTTAGGTTAAATTCAATAATATTGTTAAGGTATATTGTTTTGTTAATACCAATAGATTTTAGAGGTGTTGTCATCTAATTTATCTTAAGTTATTTCCTCATTTACAATATTTAATATGATGTACTCAAACATCAAATAGATTAATTAATTCCTAATATCTAATAAATACTTTAATGAGAGGTTTAGAAATCCCTCAATTCTTTTTTTCCATAGCATATGGTGATGTTTGAGGTCATTTTTAATGCATCATTTATCAGTCTGAGTGGTGTATTAATGCATCAGAGTGAAATGTATCATTTGGGCCTTGGAATGTTTTCCCCCATAAGTGTAATATTATTACTCATATCTCCTATTAGTGATATTATTTTTCTCTTAAATATTGATTATAATTCCATATCGATGATATATTTGGGGTGTTCATAGATCAAATGTTCCTAAGGTAGGTTTTATCTTAGTGGAATCTAAATATATAACAATAGAGGTGGATGCAATTTTCCAACGATTATGACATTATGATTTACTATTCCATGAGAAAAGATAATGTTGATTCTAATGATCTATGTATGATTACACATATAGATGTTGTTAATGTGTATAAATATCTCTGGAGGTCGATGGTGGAGGTTATATAAATACATCCTGAAGTATTAGAGTCCATAGACATAGGTTGAATGATTTAGAAAAAAGTGAAATCATAATAGATATTTTTGGGGGGGGAGTCTCATTGAGGATACTCCTAGTTATAGGTGATGCATGATTATATAATTCGTGTTGATCATATGAAGTGGTGATTAATGTATTAATACATTAAAATAAAGATTCATGGGAGACCATTTGTTCTTCCACTTATGAAATAATAGTCTATCTATCGGGTATATAGCTCAATAGTGGATGTTCATCCTAGTTATGCAATGATGTATCATTTGGTATAGGCTTCGAAATAGTGGCCTAGGATAAAGTATTTTGAAGTTGATTATGTATTGCATTTCTTGGTCTTTTAGCAGGTGAACTCTATGAATAAAGGTTCAAGGTGTTCTATATGTCCATTATATATTCCTTAGTGGATATGGGAGGACATCTTAACATATATCTGCACTACCCCATGAGAAAAGGGAAGACACAATGTTAATTGGGTGGTCATTGATTGGTTGATGAACTCAATCAACTTCTAAATGATTTGGGAGTCCAGTTAAAAAGAGGTCTTAGTGAGATGGTATTTTGAGGATGTCACACAACTTCATGGGGCAACAAAGAATATAATTAGTGAAAGGAAAACATACATATATTGGCTCAATAAAAATCTCGAAAATCACAAAAAAAACAAAACAAAAATATCTGGGATATTGAGCATGAATCAATGACTCACATTCCCATGTAATAACCTCTATATAATTACACATCAAAACAACTAGATCCAATGGAATGGGTCACCTATAAATCGCATTCTTTAGGTAGTCCTAGAACTCAATTTTATACTTCAATATTTATTTTCAAAGAACTAGAAAAATTTAAATGTCATCCATGTGTACATATAGGCTACACACTCTATAAATGGACAAGATTAATTTTTCATGATAGTAGAGCATGATTGGTTTTAAATGGTATCATAAATTATAAAATTGATAATTATAAAATGGTTTTCACTATTTAGTTAACGGAAAGAAACCCCCTTTGACTATGGTTTATTAAATAATGATGTTATCTAGTTATAAATTGAATGAACCAAAAATGTCCAAACTAAACATAACAATTTTAGTACTTAAAAATAAAATTGTAATTAGAGAAATAGAAATAGAAATATTAATTTAATTAACCTTCAAAAATTAACTATTCCTATATATAACTAATATAATTTTATTATTCATGAGTAACAGAATTTATGAATCTAGATAGGACTTACATTAACATATTTTATTTTTAGACATTGTTTTAAATGTTTTAATCATTCCCCACTATATTTGTGTTCTAAAATTATTATAATAATTTATTTAACTATATAAATAATATTTTTTAAATTAATTTTCAAATAAATTGTTATATTAATTTTAGAAAATTAAAAATGAATATTTTAAACATTTTCCATATCGTTCAAATTTTATTTTTTAACAAACAAAAAATTTTCATCTTACTATAAAAGACATGAAAGCATTTTCCCGGTATCATAGAGATTATTTCTTATCATGATTCATCTAAATTTTATAATTTTCTTTCAACTAATATCTCATAACCTTTTTTTAGGAGTTTTTTATTCTTAATAATTCCCAATGAATATTTATATCCATAAAAATGATTATGCAAAAATGGAATGTATTTAGCAGCGTGTTAAAATGAATTTTGAATGGTTCTGTAATGGAAATTTAAAATAATAAATTTATTCCATGATATAGTACAATATAATTATATATAATTATGGGAGATCTTGATAAAACTCATGAATAAGGGTGGTCAGTCAATATCTCTCCAATTTGTTTTGTAATATTATAGTCATAGAAATTAAAAATAAGGTATTCTTTACCAGTGGATACACATATTGAAATAAATGGAATTTAGTTATTCTAAAAATAGTCTAAAATTAGTGAAAATTGGTTATGAATGTGATTCCACTTGATAATTATACCTCTATTAAAAAGTGGTTTCTTAAGGAAATCATTTGATTTCATGTGGTATAGTAATTTATAGGTGACAATGAAAGTTATGAAATTAATATTTTCATTAGTTCCCACATGCCTGATGAATTATTCATTGTTATTCCAATGTTTTCCAATGGGAATAAACATATTTATTTGAAAAAATATTGATTTTTAATTGTGGAAATGATTTATTTATGTGATCAAATTTTAATTAAAAACTATGTTAACATCCCCTCGGGTACCCATATTTTTCACTAGACTGCCAGTATTTTATTATTTTTATAACCCTTATTGTGATTTTTTTCTTGTCCCAGGTTTTTAAATGTTTTTTATTTTCTATAGGGATGACTATAAATTTTAACAATGATAATATTTTTTTATGGAGACTTTTTTTAAATGAAGAAAAGGTTTCTTTAATAAAATGGAGGTTTAAACATAAGGATTCATATTTGTGGGAAAAGTATCACTTTATTAATATTCCCACAAAATTATATAATTTTTTTATAATTATCTAAACATCTATATTTAAAAAATCATTAAAATGTATGAAAATTAATCGATTTTAAAAAAAAATTATGATCGTTTTATATTTTGGGTTATTATAGTTGTTAATAATATAAAATTTAATATTCCATTATAGGTTAGTATAATATAAACTTTTCTTTAAGGGGAATAAATTTTGGTTTTATATTATCCTGAGATTTATTTTGATGATTTTCCGGTTTTAATTACCCATGTATTTTAAAATGGTTTTCAAAGAAGGTAATAATTATTTTATAATATTAAGACAAGAACGAGATAATGATCTTCTAAATCAAAAACCAATTATTGTTGGAAAAAATTAGTTAGTTCAATTGATAACTCAGTTAATGTAGGATATTTAAAATATCACTCATGAAAGGAAAAATAATTCATTGAGGAAAATGTATATAGTGTATTATTTTAGGGAACATCACCCTATGTTTTTATATCATTTTCAATCCCAATGAAAAATCAATGATGCCTAGTTAAGTTTCTAAAGAATCTTAATGTTTTCGGATGTCTATAATGTTAGGATCTTAAATATTTCTATTTATCATCATGAAGGTGGTGATGTGGAATAGAAGTTTATGATTATGAATACATTAGAATTGATGAAATTTATTCCTTGTAGTGGACTACCATTAATGATCATTATTTAGAGAATTTTATTGTTCATGTAAATTTAAATATAAATGAAAATAAATTTTTGGAGATAATCCAAATAAAGAAGAATAAGTGGACTCATATGATTAAAATGTTACTAAATTGGTCATGTATAACCCAAATTTCATTTTTGACCATGAATGTAAAATCGAATTATTTGATAATGGGAAAAAATTAATTTTAATGAGTATTTTCCATATAAAGTTTATAAAATTAACTAGGATGAAGTTTTTTGTGTTGAGAATGATAATTTGTGGTTTCTTGAAACTTATTCACATAATGAAAATAAGGAAATGAAGTGGTCAATGTGGAATGAAATGGATAATAATTAAACTAATAAATCTAAAACTAATCCCCCAAATCGGTCCTTAACGTAGTAAGGTAGTTTTTATATAATAACTGATAGGATTGAGGTAGAGTTAATTATGAGATATGATTAGTCATTTGGCTTGTGACTATCATGAAAATAGTTATAATCAGAAGATTATCTGGAATGTATATAATCATCATACCAGTAAGATGTTGTTAATTTTATGAGTTATGATTATGCTAGTTAATATGAAAATTTAGTCACTCGTTGTTGTAATTATCTATATTGGAAAAGTAAAGGTTTTTCAATGTATTTCTCTAGTACCATGATAGATGAAATAAACTAAAATAAAGTTATATTATTCTAATTTCTTGATTGACATAGGATCCACACATTCCTTTATATGAAATAAACATTAATTTATATTTGAAATACAATCTCATGAAATGATGTTTGAAATATTGGTAAAAACAATTTGGTCCAGTATAAATTATATGAGAATTTATAAAAATGCTCATGTTATCATATATTGAGTATTTTTTCATGAAAACATTGTTCTGTTTCCCATTCAATTGTTTGATGGTATTCTATGTTCAGAGTATATTTTAATTTATCAATATAAGGATATTATATAGTGAAAGAAGCTCATTTTTTAATATGTTTAAGTGTATATATTGTCTTGAATTTATACCTTAAATAAAATATTGATATATTTTGAAAATGATAAAATATAAAACCAAATGTTATGTTGTATATATTGTTGATTATAAATGAACTATTCATACTAGTGATTTTAATAAGGTAAATTAATATCTAGATGTATTTCATGATTATTCTGCTATTTTTATTCTCAATTAGCATGCTAAATTTATTATTGCCTTGGTGGCTGATGCTAATATAATGTCAATACCATATTAATAAAGGGAACTCATAGAACCTTTGGAATTGAAATGGTTGTAACATCATTTACATGAATATGGTTTCATCCACCATAGAACATCACCTTGGGTTATCTTATTTGGTTTGTTAAAAATAACGATGGATTCATTAGACTTTTCATTGATTATAGAGAACTAAAAAACATCACTATTAGGAAAATTTATCTTTTTCTTTATATAGTTGAATTTTTTTTATTATATTTATGTTTATTAGTATTTTTTGATCAACGATGTCAGGTTTTGTAACCTTGAGATATAGGTGAAGGAGGAAGCAATTATGAGTAGGGTGATCTATACCAGGTATGTGAATTATGAGTTTGTGGTTACTCATTTCATGTTGATCAATACACGCATTATAGTTATAGAACTTCTGAATGTATTTTTCAAGGAGTATTTGGATAAATTATGGGTAGTTTTTATTAATGATATTATTGTATTCTATAATAACAATGAGGTACATGAGAAAATTATATGGATTATTCAATAGATTTAAAACAGAAAATATTTTATGGGTAATTTTGTAAATGTGAATTTTGGTAATAAAACATGTCATTCAATGGTCATATTGTTCTTAATATAGATTAATTGTTCATACAACTAAAAAAAGTTTTGGACTACTAACCAAGGAAAACAAATGTCACAAATATGTGATGTTTTAATGTATTATTGGGTTACACCATATGATTTTTGGAAACATTACTAAGTTATATTTCCAATGAAATAAGTTAACTGGAAAATGAGTTGAATTTAGTCTGACTCATGAATGTGATGGGAGTTTTAAATAATTGAAAACATGATAGGTAATAATATAGTGTTATTCTTTCAAATAAGAAATTGTAATTTTTATAGTGATTCTTATTTTAATGTATTGGGCTATGTCCCAATGCAATATTATCGGGTAATTGTATATTCTCAGCATCTTTTAAAAATCCATGAGTTTAATTACCGTAGAATTGATAATGAGATTTTAGTGGTGGATTTTTCATTAAAATTTGGGTGGAATAATTGATATGTGGTAAAATGTGAAATATTTAATGACCATAAATGTTTAATGTTCATATATATATATATATATAAATCGATTTGAACAAGTTTTATCAAGTATGTTTGGAAGAGATATTACATTATGATTACAAGATTCGCTACTGTCCATGTAATGTGTATAAAGAAGGTGATTTCATGAGTTGAAAATAGAATATATTTGTAACCATTTTATTAATGGAACATGATCCTTTGGGGAATTATTTAATAAATATTAATATATAAATTATATATATATATATATGAACACCATATCTTTTGGTTCTTCTGTCAGTGTGATCATTATTGTTTGGAAGAATTAAGAATCTTCCAATAGAGGATAACGATTTTCTAGAAATGTTATACTTGTTCAAGAAGGAATGTTTTCTTGAATTTAACATTAGTATAAAATTTATAATTTTATTTTTTAAAAATATGAGTGTTAAATGTTAATACTAGTTGAAGATACAATTTATGATTGAATATTATATATCTACAATTATTATTTTTCCAAATAATACTAATATGTATAGAGACCATCACGAATTTTTTTTTGGGGTAGAATGAATAATTTTTTTTGACTTTACTATGAAATTTTTTTATATTGATAATTTTAATAAAAAATTAAAAATATCTATAGGTAATTCTTTATCCTTTATTAATACATATTTGGAAATTAAATAATACATCCTTTGATTTCAGGGTGGGATTACCAAATTCATCTCATAGTAAAAATAATATTTTGGATAATGTTGATTATTTGACTAAATCTATGAACTTTCTTCTTATTTAGGGTATGATATAATTTTATTAATATAATAAAATTTAACATAAAGTGATATTAAGATTACATAGAATCTAGCTCTTAATTTTACCTAATCAAGACCTAATTTTTTTTTAATATTTGGAATAGACATCAGATTTAGTTCATTATTGAATTAAAGTTTTAGTACATATTATTCATACTCAATATGATTTTTATTCATCCCAATATATTTGGATAATGGAAGTTATTCATTTGGTTTATCCATTGGATTATTAATTATTTTGGGATCAACATCATTATTTGGTTGACATTTCATAGAAGAAAATTTTACAATTGATGATATAGAGGGATCAATTTGAAAAATTATATATAAATAAACTTCAGACTCCATCTTGTCGAGTTGAAGTCAATGAATTGAAGTTATTAAGAATATATTGGATATAATGGATGTTTTATAAGGTAATTATGATTCATCATCAAATAATTTCGTCTTAGAAATGCTAGAAATATTTTGTAGATATTAGTGGAATGATATCATGCTTCAGTTCATAGATCGCGTTTTTCGTAAAGAATATACTTGGGAAAATGTTATTTTTAATAGAGAAAATTATGTTTTCCCCATAATTCATCGGACCCATTAAAATTATAGTGAAATTTGGATTGGTTGATTATCATGTATGCTTAACTATAATGTTATCTTTGGTACATGATTTGTTTCATGTTTCTATTATAAGGATGTACGTACCTAATGAATCACATGTTTTGAGACATGAGGTGGTACAATTGGAGGATAATCAATCCTATGAAGAAAATATATTTTAGATTTATTATCAATGATAGTAGTTACTGTAATTTTTTTTGATTTACTAGGTAATGTTTTTGTCAAAGAATTGCATGATTGATGCCACAACATGGGAAACATAGAAGTCTTTGAGGAGAAAATTCCTTCAATTGTTTAATTAAGGAAAAAATTGTGAGGATGAAATTTATTAAACGGAGGAATAATTTAACAACCCAGGTGACAATATAAATAAATTTATTCTATTACTTATATGTATTAATTTTATGGATTCTTATTTTATATAGTTTTATTAGCGTCTTTATATAAGTTTTCAATTTATAAAATAATAGTTATATTTAACAATTTATTTCCATTTATTACATTGTTTTATTTAATGGTTAAATTTTTTTATTTAAAAAGTTGAATTTGACAATGTGGATATTATTTTTTAGCTCTAATATTTAATTATAACATACTCTAAATTTTAAATATTTTTTTGGAATGAAATATTTTTGGTTAAATAATGAAAAATACATGTTTTTAATAAAATTATCATATTTTATATTATTAAAGAATATTTATTTCATTGTATATTATTTTTGAAGTAAAATTAGTTCCATATTAAAAAAAATAAAATAGTTAATTATATTTTAATAATTCATATATTTCATGTTTTATAAAATCAATTTAAGTCATAAAATAATTTTTTTAAAAATATTATTTCTTTTGTTGTTTGTGTTTTTATAATACATTAATTGGAACGATTTTTATAAATTGAATCAAGATAAATAGATTTAATATTTTCATTCAGTATTATAAATTTTTTTATTTAATTAATTTCATTTTTTTTGTAACAATAAAAAGTAAAAATGTTAAAACATTATCAGCCCTATAAAGGATAAAAGAGTTAATATTGGTTAAACATACTTTAAATTCATTAAATTTCTTTAAAACATTGATGAATATTATTTTTTGAGTGTTTTTATACCTTTCCCTATAGTGGTTATGAAATTACGCCATTTTTATATGAAACTAAAAAATACATATATCATATCTAAAAATTTAATGTATTCTTTATCATGCCCTTCACATCACTAGTAAAATGAATCCACCTATCTCTACTTAATAACACGCAGTGATCAATTTATTTTATCCAAAAAATATATAAATACCTTCACAACATCCCTCTCCACATCCTAGAGATATTCGTACCAATAAAGGTGTTCTTAATAAGGATTGGGGTGTTTGTTAATGGAGGTTTTCCAAAGAATAAATATAATTCTTAATAGTGTGTTTTATGTTTATTTACACAATAATATCATTAAAAGATTCATAAAATATGATGAAATCATAATATTATTTTTATTTATATACTATAATTTTATTATGGTTATGTTAAAACCAATTTTCATTTCCTTTTTTCATCATATGGGAAATGAAAAAAACACTGGGTCGTATGTGTGGACTGCTACCAGCTTGAAGTGAGGTGTTTAAATATTCATCCCTATATCATATGGAAAGAATAAGTTATAGATAAAATTATTTTATAATATATTTATAGAAAAAATCTTTATTCTATAAAAAAATATATTTCATGACCTCTAACAATTTCTCTCCAATGTAAATTGATATCATCGTCACTGCTTATAGGCAGAACACAGCCTCTATGAAGATATGTAATTAATTTATATTTTTTAATGTAAATTTATGGTCATTAGGATGGGACTAATGAATAAATATTAAATTTATGAAATATTTATTATTCAACAAAACTAAAATATTAACTACTTTATTTAATTCATTATATAGAAAAATGAAATTGTTGATTATCTGTATATACAAACTACCATCTCAAATGAAATTACTTGATTTATTTTTCATTTAAACATTACATGGTTGGTTTTAAAAGTGTGTATAATGAATAAATATTATATGTAAATAAATTTTAGTTCATGGAGGTAATTTTACTATAATACTTTTGACCATAGTTAGGACACCAAATTTTATTGTGAGGTTATAAACCAAACAACCCCAAAATATCCATCACGAACTTGAATATTTTAGTAACAAAATAAAATAGGGTAATAAATGAAATAAAAAATATAATAATAATAAAATGAATAATAAATTTTTTTTAAGAAAATTATAAAACTAATTTAATTTTATAATTTTTTAAATAAGAAGATGTACAAATGCTTTAATGACTTTAGGTAAGGAATAATTTTTTTAAATGCTATTATAAATTTCTGAATCTTTTTCTACCCAATAGCCTTGTTATTGAAAATGTTTAATGAATGTTGTTTTATATAAATTCAATATCTTTTAATGTTTTATTGAAATAATTTTCAATTTATTTTAAATTTTTATGTAATAAATCCATTAAAACATTAACAAACGTTCCATTTATTCTTTTTTTATCCAAAGTGAAAAATATAGTTTTATTAAAATGTACAGCTTTAACATTATTTCATGCCATCAAAAACATTTTTCATTATAATGATTACACTGTATGATAAAATTATTTTGTAATTAATAGCATATTATTTTTTTTATAAATTTTCTGCTTTATGTTTTTCCAAATAACAAAGATTTTTCATTCCCGATTATGAAAAAATGAAATGTGTTTACATATGTTATAAATTTTTTCATGTGTTTTATGATGACAATTTGAAATAATAGAATAATATTTTTAATATATTAGTTTTTAATTATCTATGGTGGTTTTTGAGTCCGATATAGCTCATGATGATTGGTTATCGTGTTATATATATCTAATGAATTAGGTAATAATATACTATTGTGTATATAAAATTAAAGATAAATTTGTGGTTTTTAATCCTATATAATTTATTGGTATTTATTTATTTTGATACATGTTTACATTAGTGAATACTGGTTATTAATATGATGCACTGAGGTATGTATTTCATGCTTTGGAAACAGGGTTTTATTGAAATATTTTATTTAATGAGGTAAAGATTATTTATAAGTGAATGGTTTATATTACAAAGGATATTTTTTATGAGTTACCACATGCCTAAAGATGAATTAATTGTGTTTTACTCTAATACATATTGGTTTTTAATTGTTTTATTTTTTACAAATATTTTTTTTCAATTTTGGGATATGTTTTATTTATATGGTAAAATGTTCATTCTGAAAAATTTAATCATACTCATTGGTTATTTGTTTTTCACTAGATTAATTATATTCATTTAGTTTTATATCTCATAATAAAAAAGAAATTTCTCATAAAAAATTTATCATTTTTATCATGGGATATTTGGATTTGTATAAATTTTATAAAAATTAATATTTATACTATAGAAAATCATATTAATAAAATTACAAGTTTCTTAAATAAACATGGGTGAAAAATAATGATCCTTTTTTTTGAAAAAATATACATTGAGTGAAAGTTCAAACTTCATTATGTAGTTTTTTTTCTAATTCAATAAAATTATTAATCTAATAGAGAATAAAATGTTTGAAAATGAATCCCTTACTATAAATATTGTAATTATCAGTAAATTATGAGATTTGGTATTACGTCCATTTTCTTAGACACCACACCATACTAATTTTTTCTATAGTTTGGTATATTTATATTATCAGTTATATTCTATGTTATTTTACATTTATTTAATCCCATTAGCATTATCAAAGGCTAAACCCTAATAGTGCATCTTATACATCACTCTTTTCTATTCAAAACTCTTAGTTCACTATGATAAAACTCTATTGGGTCAAGGTACATATAAATCTCTTCTTCTCTATACTAATATTAATTTTACTTTTTATATGTTTTTTCGGTGGAGTTTCTTAAATTTTGGTATAAATTATATGCCTTTTTTATGGTAAGTTTTTATAGTTTTCTTCTTGGGTTGTTTGATTAATTTTTTGGTGTGGTTAAATATCATTTCATATATTCCTATGGTATGATTACATAGAATATTTTTATGTTAATAGGGAATTTGATAAATCTTCATTATTTAATTAAAATTTTCTGATTAGAATGATTTTTCTTGGGATTTTGGAGAATCCTTATGAAGATAATTAATTAGACTTATAAAATTAACTATAAGAAATATGTTTCCCATTGTTTTACATTATTTCAAGCACATTCTCTCAAACATGGGGATTATTAACTACTAAAAAACATTGATTTTATTGGAATTTATTTATAATTACTATTATTTTTTTAAATCATAATTTATATAATAATAACCACATAACTACATTAATTAATAGGTTTTTTGGAATGTAGGTATTGATTTGATAGAATGAAAAAATATTCATGAAGTGTGATTATCCATAATGCTAAAATTCATGTTGTGTATAGTGGAAAAACATGTTGTTAGGACTATGATTATGTGATTATTGTGTGGATATTCATGAATATTTTTCATTGGGTGTTATGAATAATGAATCATATATAATAGTGGAATGTGAATGAGGTTGTGGGATTTGTATCTGGACTTTAGCTTCATCTATATTGTGAGAAAGAGGGAATGACTTAGTTGTTGTGGGTGAATTCTATTTTGCATAATGTGGGAAAATATAGTAGTTTCATGGTTAAGGAAAATATTTTTGGTAATGATGAAATTTATATGAGGTCTATTTGAATTGAATAACTAGTGGAATAAAAATTTTAAAAAAATGTACTTGAATGAATGAATAATGGGAATATAATATTATGGTATATTTCTTTGGTTGTTTTGTAATTAAAAATTTAACTAACAATCATAATGAACATAAATGTATTGGAAATTTATAATTCTAGATATCATTTGACAATATAATTAACTAAAAAATTCAATTGTTTGATGTGGATATTTTTATAGAATATTTGGCTTTTATTTATAATTTAGTTGGTAGAAATGTTATTGTAATGAAATAGAAGTGATATGATGTTAATGTGATGTAGTAGTGCTTGTGGGCATGGAATCATTTAGAAATGACCTATGTGTGGTCTATATATATATATATATGATTTCAACATAATTTATTTAGGTGTCTATACAAATTTATAAATCCATACAGACTTCAAAATATTTGTTGTTATTCATGTTTTAACTAATATATTTGTTAATGATGATTGATGGATTGAATGGGATTAATTCCACAATTTTACCATGATATTTTTCAAATCCATTCATAAAATAAATATTTGTATTTGAATCCATTTTTATATAATCAATACTTCATCTGAAAATACATTCATTTCTAAATAGTTACAAACACCATTATATTTAAATATCATTATCAATAGTTTTTAAAACAAGAGTTCTAAATCAATTAGAAATAAATTTTGAAATCAAAAATCATTGATTATTTTAATTGAAATTACATTCATTCAATATAAAAACAAGATTTCTAAATCAATTAGAAATTCATTTTGAAATCATTATCAATAGTTACAAAACAAGAGTTCTAAATCAATTAAAAATTAATTTCGATATAAAAATTCATTAATTATTTTAATTGATAGGAACTTCCTTGGAAAACCACATACATCAAATCCTAATCAATTCAACACGATATAAATAATCAACAAATAAAGGTAGGTATATGATGATCAACAGAATATTCTAGAATCACAATTCATCATGTATAGATCTAGATCCATATATGGAATGATGATGCACTTCCCTTAGAGAGGGAGAGAGTATAGTGATGGAAAAATCATCATAAATTTGTTATTACATTTACTAACATACATCTAAAAAACTCAACAATTACTTTTATCTTGGGATATTAATGGTTATTAGCGTCTAATTCATCTCTAGATATCCATTATGGTGACTTGGGATGAGTGAACTTCTAGGGAGGTGTTTTAAAAATAATTTTTAGTTCAAATTGTAAATATTTAAGAAACGACCATTAGTTTTATTTGTTCCAATGATGCCACCATCTAGTAATTGGGATCCTCAAGTTATATATATATTTGGAATTTCTAGTATTATAAATGTCTCATCATTTGTTTTTTGATTTAAATTGGGTTTCAGTGTGATTTTTATAGTAGCCTCATTTTACAAGACAGACATCGTCCAAATTGTGGCCCTCATCGGCTCCCCAGTGTCCCACACATGGTAGTGATTATAATTCATCAAGTTATTACAACTACAATACTATGCATACTTGCAAGGTAATACTCTTTTGCATATCGTTTAATCTGAAATAAGTAACAACACACCCACGACCTCTCCAAAACATTTAAAATGATATAATTAATGTAGAATAAAATAGAAAATAATATATAACGGAAATTAACATGGAAAACCCAAAAGAATCCAAGTGTTTTTCCTAAAAAATGATTTTTGGATATCTTATTTAATGAAGAACCATGTTACCAACTCATCATAATGAGCATGGGATAATATATTATTTATGTAAAAAATTTTATGTGATATGAAGAGGGTTATTCATAATAGGTGGAGGGAACAATGTTCATGTCCTTCATGTTCATAATTCTCAATTGACATTCATATATGGTGATGATGATAACATGGTCAGTTATTATGACATGATTATATTTATATAATAGATGTAAATATTCCAGTATGGAATATTTGACCTTGTAGGGGTTGGGTGAGGATGGATGGAAGAATGAAACACATCAGATGGTAGAGCTAATGAGAAAAAGGAACTTTATGTTAAGGCATGGCAGTGGAAAATTACAGGGGAAGTGAAAGAAGGATGTTCAGTCATGTATTAAAAATATTTTTTTTTATATTTTGATGACATTTAGAGTGAGTGATCCATGGTGAGTCCTATTAGAATTTTATTATATTGTTCCTTTTCGGTTTTTCTATTTTTTCCACTGACACAATAGTATGTTCCTACCACATTTCCATGAGAGGTCTTGAGTATGATCCGATGTAGTATACCTTTTATGTTAACCATTACATATATATTGTTTTTTCTAATTTTCTAGTTTTATTTTTATGAACATGTTGTAGATTACAGGCCTGGATCTTGGGATTGGTTTATTCCATTTACTATATTAATATTATATGGTGGGATTTATATTTTAATAACATATTCATGCATTGTTGAATTATTTACCACATTCTTTTATTTTTTTCCTGGTTTTTTTAAAAAAATTATTTATTTATTTTGGGGATATAATAGAGTATTATCTCCAATATGTATGTTATATATTGTTGTTGTTATCCACCAACCCAGGTCTTATTGGTTATATTCTTTGAGAGTCACTCATATTCACTTTCATTACGTTAGAGCTTCCAAACGGGTGCAGGTATCAATATTGAGAATTCCTAGAAAATTTCATAATATGTGTTTCTTTTTGTATGACCATATTATTTTTATTTTCATGTTTTATATATTTTAAAATAAATAAATTATAATAATTTTCAAAATATCTATTTCAAAACACTAACTTATATAATTGGTTTTATATCATTGAGATGAATATGTGGATATGAGAATTTCAATGATATAATGTATGTTTCAATATACATTTTAGAGATAATTTATTATGTGAATTTTATTAATATTTTTATAAAATTTTATTTAGATATAGAAATTAATTACACCATTATTCAATTGAAGATATAAATGAGATAAATCAAATCAAAACATTATCATGATGAAGTGATATTTGGATTGAGATATATCATAGAGAGATGTTCACATATATTCAAACTTATTTCTAATTTTTGGAGGTATTTGAATATAATTTACAAAGTAATATTATATTAAGGGAATCATTGTGTTGATTTCAATTATATCTGAATTATATTTTATAAATGATGATAAAAAGTTTTTGTTGATGAAGGATACCAGAAAACTATGTAGGATTGGTGGATGGAATCACCCAGTGAATTCCAAATGATTAAATGAATGGATAGAGTTGGAAGGGTCATGTATCCCATAAATTTTTGAATTATAATGTTATTTATAGATCATGTTCGATCCTTAAATTAGTATAATTAGATGTCATGAGAGATAGGACTTAACTTAGTAGAGCCATATAAATACAACTTGTATGATCTTGTGTAATGTACTAATCTAAATTTCTAAAAGGATCCATGTATTTTGACTTGTGTGGGGCCACGTGTGGGTGTTTTTAGGGGGTTCTAAATGGAACCCCAAGTTATATTATGGTAGAGGTAATGTAACAGATATTAGTGGCTTGGAATTGGACATTTAATGAATCATTTTATTATATCTTATATATCTGGCCAATATAATCATATTTTATATGTTTTAGTAACATTTTCTACATAAATATTGATTAATTATATTATTGGGAGAATTTTTTTCATGTATATACACTAATTTGCATTTTTTATAGATAATATTGCTGAGAGTGACTTATAATTCCTATTATGGAATCATAGACATGATATATTGATGGTATGTATTTGTTAGAGATATGATATACAATCATTGATGGGGTAATGTTGACTTCTCATAGTTATGATGTTAACCTTTCATAGAGATGATATGTACAAATTTTATTAATGTTCTATTCTTATTATAGGGATGATGTGAACACATATTGGTGATAATATATAAATAGTATTGTTATTAATTGATCTTATAGTATATTTAAGTTATATTATTTTAATAATATCGGTAGATATGGAATTTTTGCATTACTGTTATGATTTTTTGGTTAAATGATCCATGTTTTCATAATAGGATATGGTTTTCATTGAATACCTACATTGTGAATGACACAACTGTGAAACATTATTGATTGAATAGATGGATTTTGGAGGTTTAACATTGAAATTTCTTTATATTACAAAACTAGAGTGTTGTGTGGGTTGCAGTCTTTTATTTTGTAAAATTATATAGTTATTTCATACTCAGAAAAATTATTTAATTTTGAGATATAAATTTTATTTATTTTAGAATTAATAATAGTTATTCATTGACTGACTACAGTGGGTTCATAGTAAAATAGTTCTAAATTTATTTTTTTTCTATGGGACAAATGATCTTATTTTTATGAAAAGATTAAAATAGTTGAAAATGTAGGGATCTGTTATGTTATATAATATCATTTTATGATATTGTTCTAATACATTATTTTATCATTGTCCATCCAATGGTTGTTTTGGGATTAATTTTTTAGACATGTCATGTTATGTTCCTAACATATTTACATTAAATACATTACTTCCAACACGAATTTCTTGAAATGTGATGTAATAAATATTCATATAAATAATTTTGTATAAAAATTATTCCACTTAGGGTAACATAGTTTCAGGTGGATATAGGGGGTTCAGTTCCCAATTTCATGGTGGCCTCTAGTAGGATGTAATATATAGAATTCCATGTATTATGATATTACATATCATTTTATATATATGTGTACATACTTTTTTTGTTTGTGAATATGGCGATTTGTAGGTAAATGAATTATAAAATTAATTTTGGGTAAGAATATTGAGGGTTTTTATGTTGTTTGATGTATTTGATTACACATTCCATAATAATATAACATTTTAACTAGTTTTATACAAGGCTAAACTCATTACATTACATAATAATGTTGGGTACTACATATCACTCATAGATGATCACTTACAAATGATCAATTTTGATATTAATGCATATCAGTAGGTGTTGAAAGAATATTAATTAGTGTGACAGGGTCTTGTGGGAATTATTTATCAAACTATATAGATGAAAATATTTTGTATCAATCATGATGTGTTATTTTATATAGTTAATTTAGTTTTTCTGTTTTATAGGGAGGGTTTTATGGGGTATTTCTTTTATTTTATTTGATGAAATATGAAATTTATTGATGGTTTATATTTTATGTTTTTTCTTGGGATTATATAATATATATTTGATGAAATTTTATTTTCTGATAGTAATATGTTTTATATTGTCAAAATGAATTCATTTGTGAATTTGGATATATTTATTCTGATATTTATCCATTGTCACTGTAGATGTATGATTGGGGATATCACTTTCCTGAATGAAATCGAATAAATGAAACACTGGTAAGGTAATTTTTAGTTTAGAGTTAGGAACATGTGTTTTTTGGGTAAGGAATGTAAATTAAATAGTGCATAATGAATTTCTGTTAAAAAATTTCAATCAAGGGAATCCAATATTTGTTCTAGTAGCTGCTTCTTTCCTACATAAGGACAATGGTCATTTTTTAAGTGACCCAATTACATAGAGATATTACTATAATGAAAAAATATTATGGTTTATGTGACAAAACCAACTATAGTGAATCTAAGTTAATGGTGTCATTTACATTCAGATAAAAGTATACATCAAAATAAAAATGACCTAAAAATTAAATATACTTAATTGTAAATATAAAATAAGTTATACACACGTCAGGGATTGTTCCCAATTTTAATTTATTTATTATATATATAATAATAATATCAACTAAAATTCAAACTATATGGGAGATTCATGTGATTGATATATCATGACATTAATCACATATTATAAGTTGGATCATCATGTATGGGGTTTATGTTGGGAATATCATTACCGAAATACCCTACGATATGGGGAAGGGGAGAATCAAGGTGAAAAATAGTTTAAATGATTTCCTTCGATTAGACATATTAATATATATTGATGGTTTTAAATTGTTAGTGTTACTCATATAATATCTCATATTTCTATTCCAATAATCCCAAAATTATGAAATCGATGTAGAATGTAAAGAATGTCCACACAAGGATTTTATTTAGGTCACCGCTAAGGTCTACTCGATGGATAAAACATAGAATATTGTGATAGTGTACTAGAAATTAACACTCCCCATTGTATTTTCTACAATTGGTTTCAAAAGTGGGAAATTATAATCCAATAATAAACCATCTCCATGTTATATTATCACTAATTATCATAAAGGATTTTATATTTTATAGTATTTTGGTCATTCATTAGTAGTCTAGGGATGTGTTAGCCAATCATTATCCATAGTTAGACTCCTGCTGCATCATCTCTCATGATTTGATGATCCTTAGTTGTTCACATCATTGTTCTCTCCTTTTTCACTTAAAGACCATAAAAATACCTTCATGTGTGGGTTAAAATTGTGTCTTATCAATATTATAATAATAAAATAACATTAGTAGGTTTGAAGAAAACACACCACTAGAATTATCTTATTCCCCTCACTATTTACCAAACCAGATATTTTAGTGTAAAACATTTCATCTATACCCAAATCATAAAAAATAAATACACATATGAATATGAAATTCTTATAAGGATATCATCATATTCTCCCTAAACTAGATAATTTTATATTCATAAGATCACATCTTTTTTATCTTATTTGTATATATAATTATTTTTTCCCCTTTATAGAACTATTATACGATGTTTTTTTAAAAAAAATTCCAACTTTTATCCCATTTGCAATGTCATTGTGTATCACACCATATTCTTCTAGGATCTACGATCTCATTAAGTGAAAGAAAATGAATTAGTTTTCACTACCCTCCCCATAATGTGTACTCCTCATGGAATGGAAATCTGAGAAAAGATATAATGACCGCCGAGTCTCACCTCAAGTAGGCCCCAAGATAGCGAGAAGCATTGAGGGTATAATAACACAAAAATTGGAGGCATTAGATTGTAAAAGAATACATTTGAAAGAGAGAGATAATAAAGACACAAACCAAATCCAAATCAGAATTAAATAGAAGAGAATCCCAAGTACATGTATGTAATGGCTTGCAAAAACTACTACAACCAAAAGGGAAAACTATTTGTTCCAACATAATGTAAAACAACATCAACCACAAAGCCCAAACATCTCCTATAAACCATAAAATAGTTGAATCCAGGAAGATCTCAGACTAAATCCATGTGAACTATAATATAGTATATATATAATTCAGTGAGTGAAATATAATAATCAGAAGGATCCTCACTGGAGCCTCTCATGTAAATGTTAAGGAAGCATGATAAAGCACAGTGAACAATAAGTGAAACAGAATCATTTCGTAAACATGTCTACGAAGTTCCCAACCTCACTTTTGATACTCTCACCAAGTATCCCATATAGGAGTATATAATATAGTAAATAATATCAAGGTTACCTCACTACCACTTCCACACTGGATTGGCGCTTTTCCCCAACTTCGCACGTCCTAATCCATCTATCTCCAAAAAGGTTGTCCTAAAGGCACCGAGGTGAGAACCAAAATCTTCACCATGTGTAACAAAATTCCTACCCGTAGACACCTATGTTAATCACCACAACATCCACACAACCAGAAGTAACCAAGTATTTTCTGGAAACTGCCACAGACCGCATAATGTGTATCATTCATCAGATAGAACACCTCAAGCCACTACTTCCCATACACTGAGTAATGATCCTCTATCCATCACAGCCCATACATGTTATACCTATAGTTGTTTGTAGGAAACTATATCGCGAATATATGTTTGTGAATTAACCACAATAAATTACAGTCGACTACACACATATATTGGAAAAAATGAGTTTCATGCAACCAACATAAGTATCTACCAAGAGAAGAGAGAAGGAAAAAGGGGGTAGTTATCCATCCAACATCCCACCAAAATGTTGGGGAAATAACCCCACAGGGCTCATAATACATGGATTGTTGGTTTCAGTAACCTACAGGGAGTAGTGGAATATAAAAAATCAAGGAGTACAAGATATAATATTGCTCACAAACACACTATGGGAATAACCTAGTCTTAGAATCAACTAAAACTAACATATCTGGAACTCCCAACTACCACTAATAAGACTATGTTGGGATCACTTTTTTTATAAATATGATATTTGTTTTCAAAAAATCTCAATCTTTTTCAAAATGAAGAAGGGTGATCCCATGTGAATGCAAAAGTTAGGGGATGAACATTGAAGTGATGATGCAAGAAGAATTAAGCAATTTTTTATAGTATAAATTAGATGACTGTTGCACTAGCCCTTAAATCAATGAAATTTTATTAGTTGTGATACATATTTTACAATAATAAAAACTGCTGAAGAGGGTTTAATTTCTAAGAGTGATCATGCAGAAAAATAATCATCTCATATCTATGAAGATAAGAAGATTATAGAATGAAGATAATAATGGATGGTGTGCCTGGGATTGGCATTTGAAGGTGTCCATGAATGGTTTTAACTACTATGTGTCCATGATTTTTACACTTATAAAAGTGATTTTTATGGGAATTAAATAAAAAATTAGGAAAACCATCAAGAAATCCAAGTACTGCTCAACCACAACACATGTGGGACTCAATGTCAACAACTCTTGGGGAACCATCCCTAGTTATCCCAAAGGTGGTATGGGTTTTTCATAGAAGCTCCGACATGTAGGGAACTGCATTGGGCATGTAGGAGTGCACGGGGGAAGAGACTATACATTGTTGGGCCGAAACCCACAAAGAGTGAGGGAACAAAGTGCGCCCGTAGAGAACACAGTATGGGGCAGTACCGTGGAGGGAGAGGGAGTAATCTGTCTGAATGCCTAAAAGGCTTGATAATTAAGCTGCGACTCACCTGCATGATTGTTTCAATATGGGGTGAGGTTTTTAATTAACCGGGCTATCTTGATCTTCCATATGATATCACGTGACAACTCAACTGCTCTACTAATCCTACATTCGTGCAATTAATCTTGGTCTTCGATCTCCCACTGCCTTGCATGTTTTAATGACGACCGTCCAATGCTACCACAATCACGTTTTCTTCATCTTCTTTCCACTGCATGATGCCACCACTAGTATTTATAAGAGGAGAAGACCAGAACCATGTACGAACCACCATGATTGATCTCTTTCCCTCAATGGAGAATCATGATATCTAACTAAGAACATGCATGCAACTAACGTCTTTCATGCATGTGAGGAGTGTGAGGAACTCTGTTGGGATGAGAAAATGAATTACTGAGGTCATGTGGATTCTATTATTTATTTAAAAGGTTCATTTCTTGCAATCATGAATGAATGAACATAATAAGAGGTTGGTTTGATTAAAAAGTAAATATGTCGCATCTCTCAGCATATCATTTACACATATTTGAAAATCATTAAAGCCATGTTTAATGGGTTCTCGATATGTAATATCCCATCTGATTTTAATGTGAAAGATGTTTTATTTTTTCCTAAAAACGGAAACCCATGATTTGGAGAATTTTGATTCCAGCAATACCTCAGAGCTCTTATTTTAAAAAATAGAGCCTCTCAATGCTTTTAGTTCGTGAAGGGCATGAATGATCTGTAAACCATTCTTAGTTAATGAATAGAGGTTCCAAAAACCATTCTAGGTTCTTGAAGAGATGAACCATAAACCATTAATGGTTTGTGAGAAGGATCCATATATCATTATAGGTTTGTGAGGTGGTGCCACCGTCAATACTTGGATCTTGATGGTGAACTGTGAACCATCATAGTTTTAGAAAGGAGTCTTTCACACATAGTGCATTGAATAACCACACACCCTTTGTGTGAAGAAGAAGAAGAAACCTATGTAAGGTGTATGAAAATAAGATACCCATGAATACAGACGTTAGAGTATGAATAAAATCACATACTAATAAATATAAATAAATAAAATTGGACATTGTGTGTGTGGAACAAATGGAGAACAAGGAGAAATCATGAACGTGGGTATTACACACATACATGCATCCATATTAATGGTCTGAAGAAGCCAAACGTAACGTGTGTGTACATGTGAAGAATAGAAAGAACCATAATAAAGGCCTACAACCATTTTTTTGGATTATTCATACAACATTCATTCACTCATGTTCATTAATTAAAGAAACACAATCCAAGTGAAAAAGAATGATTAGACAAGTGAAGGAGAGTAGATGTTGTGATGTGGAATGATTTATACCAATTATGGTTTCCATACAAGAAATAAGAAGTTGAAAATTAATGAAATAATTCTTGAAAATGAACATGTGAATACAGTTAAATAGAACATGATAAAAGTCTGTGTGCATGTGTAAATGCAAATAAGAAGAGTATGATATGAGATCACTTAAAATACACGTGCATGATATCATGTATATATGAAAATATTAAAAGATAAGTGGTAAATTCTGCTGATTCCAAGTAACGTTATATTCATTGCCGGATTATTCACATAATTGATTGTGTTTTTTAACATGAATAAGAATAATGAGTTTAGTGAACAATTTTATTGCACTAAATAAGAATAAATATGAAGAATAATTTTTAGTGTAGTCAGTTTTACAATAAAAATTATGGGTGAATAAGAAGTGAGTTTATTGATTAGTGCTTTATAAGTGAACAAGTGAAGAAAGCCAAAGTTGATCAAGAGAAAAACCTACATTATTGAAGAAGGAAGAATACTATCTACATAGGTATTATAAAGAACCAGCTAGGAGATTCATGTTTGACTACATTATCACACATTCTGGAAGATTATGATTGTTTCCCTTCCCCCTCCAAAGAATATGGACTCACACTGACTAAGGGGTTTTTGTAAAAGTCAAACAACTATAACAATTATCAAATTATATTGGAGAATCCAGGATCTAGTCATCCCTATACATGGAAAGGATGTAGCTACTCTCAATGAGTACAGATACTTATTAAAATATAATGTGCATATTTTTAATGCTTTCATCTATTGCATTTTAAAGGGAAAAGAGAATAAGTGTGTCAAGATCGTAATATTTGAGGAGGCACTTGGATAAAATTGTTTGAATTTTTTTAAAAAGTCCCATAAACTAATTCACCCCACCTACTATAAGTGTTGTGAAAATCGCAAACTAGTCTTTTAAATATCTATTAGAGGATATGTTCACCTCTGATAGATTCTCTATATAGAAGTTATTATATTTTTAAGACATGATTTTCTTTACTGTTTTAATAATAAAGTGCAGTTTTATTGATGATTCTGTTATCTCTAAGAAAAATAATATATCTACTAGGACCATTATGAATAGGAAAAATAAAGAGAGGATAATGATAAAGAATAAGTCCCTCTTATCTAAATAATTGGATGTATTTGTATCTCCATTCCATGTTTACAATAGGGAAACAAAATTCTTGGAATGTAATGATAAGGTGGAAAAATTTTCCTACTAGTAGATAGAAAAACATCCTACCTCAAGAGATCAGGAAACATGTATTAGTACATTTTAAAATCATTCTCTTAGTGAAAATTTTAGAAAATGTTGTAATGATCAATCAAAAAAATATCAAGAATTATCAATTTATAGATTGAAAATAATTCCCCATTATATTTCTGAAAAATACCATCCCCGGTATGTGGGTTATATCAATTAATACTTGAAGATATCCCCCAGTTGGAAGAAGATAATAGTGTTTTGGAAAAATTCATTCAAGAAAATGTTGTTGAATGGTTAAATCTCTCTGGAATGTTTATAACCTATGAGGATACAAAACCATAATTTGAAATAGATTCATAAAAATGTCTCAAAGATGTTTTTGAGAAGGATAGAATCATTGAGACTCTAAATGGTAAAATCCATCCACTTGTATATGAGCTGAAAAAGAGCACTAATTTCATAGAGTAATAATTAGATGAAAATTAAAATAAGAGAAAGACATGAATCTTTATTAAAAAATAAAGTGATGCTGAATGAAGATAAATTTGAAGGAATAAAGAAGGAGTGTGAAGAGAAGATGATTATGATTGAATATCATAATGACATCTTCAGTATGAATTTTCAAGAAATGGAGGATCGGTAGGCCAAACTAGAGAAGACACATATAGAGACATCACAAATGACGAAGATAGTAGGTGTTGGAACTCAATTCTTACTGGAGTATTCCATGGTTGAAAGAACTCTAATATGTGATTTGAAGATAATGAATTTACTCAATGATATATCATAATCAGCTGATAAACAAAATGAATCATCCATAATATATTGTACTGATGTTTATAAATATGTTTGTATAAATATATCAGGTTGGATAGATATTATAAACAAGTATGGATAAAAAAATACAAAATAATCCTACCACTATGAATATGGTGGATGGGGGAAAGAGTGTGAATGATTATTCCCTATAGAAATCACAAAACATCATGAAAATATCCCAACAATCATATGTTAAAGATAGAATGAAGAATATATTTGTGGGTCAATATTGATGTTGCAACAGGTTGGGCATTGCACATTAAATTTTCAGTACAATCCTAAAAATATAAAATCACAAGGAAAGACCCTTCCAAGGGAGAGTATTCCATAGAGGAATATAAAACATTAATATCTCCAAAAACATTTATATAATGTAAATATATTTGGAATTCTTGATAACATCGTTGGTGAATGTAATGTGAGAGGTCACAAGGTTAGTACATGTTCATCTCAACATGAATCCAATGTTCACAAGAAAAGAAGATCGCATAATCTAGAAATTAATGAAGATGAATCCTTGGGAAAAAACATTAAGAATATTTTATTAACAAATTTTCCTAAGAGTAATCCTGGAAGGAAAGGTGAGAATTCCTTGGATTCTAAATCAATTATGATGAAGAGTGGTTCATCCAAAAGAATTGCTATGAAGTATGAAAAATAGAAGAGAATATGTGAAAGATCCAAACATGATACCTCAATTTCTTATTATATGTTGGTTATCTAGCTAGAATATTTCGAAATAAAGATGACAATTGAAGAATCAAAAGTCATGGCTTGTGTAAAATGCAAAAAAAATATTTCACATAAAGTTAAAAAGGTTTTGTGTGGGAGATTCAACAAGGTTTGTCATACTGTTAGAATATTCATTGCATTTATTCCATCTCATGAAATATTTCTTAGGAAGATAAAATTTTCACTAAGAGATTCTAGTTATTTGTTTTATTTTGAAAAAAGAAGGACCAAAAATAACAAAATGGAAGAATTGATAATATTGTCACAACCATAATAAAAAAATTAAGAATAAATGTGAAAGTGTGAAGTGTGTAGATAATGGAGAATATTGGATGAGAAAATCATCTCAACATTGATTTTTACGTTGATTATACAAGGAGGATCCACCTTATTCACTTAAACATTTGTGTGTTGAATTTTTTTCTTATAACATAGGGAATAAAATGTGAATAAATTTCTTAAGGTGAGAATGAGAGAATCGACGAGGGGGAGTATTTCTCATGATGGGGAGACATATAAAGATGTTACCAAAACTATCATTTCAATTAGTATCAATTTCAATTACATTGAAAATTTCATGAAGATAATTAAATTTTAAAAAGTGTTTTAGGTTAATTTTTCCTAGAAATATTCATCTCACAATTATTATCTTCAGTATGGAATTATAGTAGAAATATCATGATGAAAAGTAAATGAGTTCTCATCTCATTATGTATCATGATTTGTGGGTAACAAATATATTTGTTGTCTTAATGTTGTCCTCTTATATTATATATTGAGAACAGGTCAAGTATACATAGAGTGAAATAATTGATGGTATATTTAATAATATTATATTGATACCAATAATTTAATGAACATTGTATTTTTTGTTAATAAGGGGGGAGAAAGTGATATGAATGTTCAAAATTGAATGAGGATAAAATAGTCTGAAGGGGATAGATAAGTCACATTATGACATTGACACATTCATTTGGAGAGAACCTAAAATTATTTCTAAAAAATACAATGAGGTAAATTTTTATGGTCACATTGTGTGTGAGGATTGTATTTTGTTCAATAGTTGTCAGTACATTTCAAAATAAAGAAGGTATATCCAATGTGAGTGCCAAAGAAAATGGAGGATCATTAACGTGATGATTCATGGAGAATTGAGCAATTATTTATGGTATAAGTGAGATGATTATTGCACGATCCATAGTTCAAATAACTGGTATCACATGCAATATATAGTTTACAACAATGAGAATGTTAGAAGTGGGTTTATTTTCTATGAGTGGTTAGGAGAAAAAGAATAGAATCATCTAATTTTCATAAAGAGGATAAGATTAGAGAATGAATCAATTAATGGAGAGGGTGCATGGGATTGGAATATTAATGTGCCCAGACATGGGTTAAACTACTAAGTGGCCATGTATTTTCACTTAAAAGAAGTATTTTAATGGTCTTTAATTAAAAAAATTGGGAAATCCATCATGAAATCCAAAGACAACTCAAACCTAGCACATATTGGAGTCAAGGTCAATCACATTGAGAGAACTGTCCCTGGCCAACCCGAAGGTGGCATGGGATGGGCATTTCTGCACCCACATACAGGGCAATTTATAGGCCAACAGGAGCTGACGGGGGATGAGCCCATGCATCGTTGTGCCAAATCCTTCCTGGAGGGTGGGTGTAGAGTGTGCCCACAGAGAAAACCACACGAGACAGTGCCTTGGTGGGAGGGGGATTAATTTATGAGAATGCTCAAGTGGCTTGATACTTAAACCTCATCTCACCGACCTGCTTTTTCATTGTGGGGTGACGTTTTTTAAGAACAAGGCAATCTCAGTCGACCATATGATCATCCATGACATCTCACATGTTCATCTATTACCATATCCGAGCATCTAATCATTGTGGTCTATCACCCCATGCCACACATGTTTTAACAAGGAATGTATGATTCACCAATTGTTTTTTCGTCGTCTTCCTCCCACCACTACATGTTGCCAATGTCGGTACATAGTGTAGAAGAAGACTACAAGCATGGATATGCCACCATGATCTATCACTTTCCAACAAAGGAGCATCATAATATTAAATCAAGATCATTCATGCAATTAACGGCTTTCATTCCTGTAGGGAGTGCGAAAAACTCGGTTTGGCTGCGGAAAATGAATTTTCGAGGCCAGATGGATTTCTACCTTGATTTAAAAGGAATATTTCAAGAAATCATGAATTGATGAACATGAAAGGAAGTCTATTTGTTTGAAAATTAAATATGATGCATCTCTCTCCATATTATTCACACAATGATGAAAATCAATGAATCCAATATCCTTGGTTAATTAACGAGTTCTCAATATGGCATATATAACGTGATTTGGCCCCAAAAAAGATTTGATATCTACATATTAATGGAGAACCCCAATGATGGATAATTTTGCTTCAATCACTACCCATGTTCACTTTTTTTCAAAAATATATCATCTTTATGGTTTTAGTTTTTTAAGGGAAATCAATATCTACGAACCATTATAATATATCATAGAGATAAGCTGTGAATCATTCTAGGTTCATGGTGGTATGAAATGCGAACCATTCAAGGTTCATAAGAAGAAGATGCAAACAATTCTGGGATAGTGGAGAGGATCCACAAACAATCCTTTATTCATGAAGGTGAACCAAGAACCAACATAGATTTTCCATGTTGTCCTGAATACTGTTATCATATAAGAACCAGAAAACCTTTGTGTGAAGAATTATTATAAATTCGAGGGAGTGTGTGTGAAAAGATGAGAACCCCAAATACACACGTTCATGTTTGAATATAATAACATACTAATAAATATAAATAAAAAATTGTATAGTGTTTTAGATGAAAAAGGGAGAAGAGTGAACTTGCATGAAGCTGGGACATGCACACATTCATGAATCCATGTGAATAGTTTGATGTATCCTAAGGCAACACGAGTGCACATGTGAATAATGAGAAGAAAATATCTAAACACATACACCCATTCAGTTAGGGTTTTTTTTTGTGCATGGTTACACCAAGGTAAAGAATGTGCATACAAAAAAAAATAAGAAGTGAATCAGGTGTTTAGTTTTTTGAAAAAACCTGAATTCCCTCGTGTTCAAGAATTAAAACCACCCAAACCAAGTAAAAAGGGAAGATGGTAAAAGTGAGAAAAGAAGAGGTAGTTTTTGTGCAATGATTCATATGTATTAGGGTTTTAACAAAAGTAGGTATAAATGGATAATTCATGCACTCTTTCATATACATGCACATGTAAAGACATTTAAAGAGAGAATATAAATAGTGGGTTCATGTGTGTAATGACCATGAATAAGTGAAAGAGAATAGTTAAAAAATCCACATGTATGATCTCATGCATATATGAACAGAAAAAAAGAGAAGAAGTTAATTTTGATGAAGCGAAGTAAGTTGATATTCATTTCCTGAATAATCACAGAGGTGTATCTGATTGTTTTCTAAGAAGAATAAGAAGGTGTTTTAGTGAACCCAGTCATTGAACTAAGGAATAATAATGAGGAATTCTAAGTTTTAGTCAATTATTTTTTGCACTAAATAAGAAGGGAAAGGAAGAAGAGAGTTACTTGCCTACTTCATTACATGTAACCATGTGAAGAGTAATGAAGAAGATAAATAAAAGAACCAACATTATTTATTTTGGAAGAATATTATCTCAATATACTGTATAAAGATCCAGCTCTAACTTTCATGTTGTAATAGGTCATCAATAGTTCCAAAAGATATGATTATTTCACTTCCCCCTCTAATGTTTTGGGACTCACAAAAATTAAATGATTTTTTTCCTAGTCATAACAATGTAACAGTTATCAAATTATAGTGGAGAATCCATGATCTAGTCATTCCTAGACCTAGAAAGGATGCAGCTACTCTCATTGAGTAAAGAACCTTTGAAAATATATTTTTTGGCATATTTTTAATACATTAAATTATTGCATGTGACTGGAAAAAGTGAATAAGTGATTCAAGATCCTAATAGGTTAGGAGGAATAGGGATAAAAAGTTGTAATTGGTTTAAGAAGTCCCCAACAATGAGTAAACCCCCTTTTAGTGTTGGGAATATCCCAATCTAATAATTTCAAACTAGGTATCCTATAAGCATATAATCATTTAATGAAATTTATTAAATCGTCTTCTCTACTTTTATTAGGTTCACATTATGTTAATTAATCCTTTCGCCATTAATCACCATTAATATTTCCACATTAAATTACATTAATATTCCAACAAGGTCTCATTCCCCCTAGACATAACCACATCGGTACCAAAAATCCTCAAAAGTAAAAACAAAATTACATCCCAGCAAGATCCAACCCCATGGGTTCAACATCATTTTTCAATTATTAATTACCAGCATTATCACTTTTCCATAATTCTTGGTATTTTACAAAATAATCCTAATCTACCAAACACTAGGGGATCAACATAGTGAGTAGATAAACTATCTGTCGATTCTTTATCACCCATATTTGGATCATAGATCCATCCTTCTTCAAGAATCTAAACACATAAGTTATGCAGAATAACCCATGCGTATTCACCTCATTTGGAAAAAGGGTATGTAATATCATCAACATTAAGTAGTGGGTAATGGGTAATAGATAAAAAAATACTAGAATCCATCAAGAAAAACATTGATAAATTCCATCTTCAACCATTTTCATTATCTTCAGCATCCTCCCTAACACACATATGCATACACATATGTATCTCACAACTCTATGCATCAACTCTAGCCATAAACATAGGGCCTCCTGCCCACATACTACAATAGTATTCTTGGATAAAAAATCTTTGCCTCACTAAACCTTACAAGAAGCAGGAAAACACCTAATAGAAAATGGGGTCTTGTCCCTTAAATAAGGCATCCATCTTTCTTACATATTGACCACACTCAGCTCCCATGTATAAGGCCCATGTCCTTTATAGGAAATTGGTTAAATCAAAACCCTACTAGTAATTATCTTTTATGAAAAAAAAACTAGTTCTTTATTCCATATTGAATGACATGATTCATTTTTAGTTGTTTCCAACAATAGGAAACCTAAATAGAATGCTATCATAGATATCAAAAATTAATTAAATAGTTAATTAGCATGCCTTTAATCCCTTAGAAACAAGCATCAACAAGCCTCTTTTATCAACCACATTAATTAAACATGCCCTTCAACACCAATTTGATGATCAACAGTTTAAAACAGCAACAACCAAATTCATTTACCTACTTCTTTATCTTTAGAAAATTTATTTATAATTAATCTTGTTTTCAAGTTATTTACCGATTTCAATTAAAAAACCACATGATAAATAGTGAGGCATATATACCACACAATATAGAAAATAAAGATGCAACAAAATATGGTAGATACAAATTCTTTTTAATTCTGTTTTAATACTTATTATGTCAATTCCATTGTGATCCTGTTGGTTAAAAATTACTAAAGATACTAGTTCATGTAAATACAATAGAGAATCCACAAATATGCTACCTTAAAAGGATTCCAACATTCGTTTAACGAGATTGGTCTGAGCACAATAGATCATGATCATCTCTCTTGAAATGATTTCATTCACCCGAGGACATCAGGGCATGACCACATCAACCAACACCTAATAAGTATACATTAGAAACATGTAGATAATATGCCATTACATGGAATGGATACACAGGAGGAAACTGATGGATGATCCCATAAGACTGATGTAGAAAATACCTTATATTGAAGATGGATCGACACATCCAGTTTTCACCAAAACAGGTGGTGAGCTTGTAGAATGAATAAAATAAAAGGGAAATGATCCAAGGATTGCAGTCCGATCACACCACTCCTATGGGAAGAAAGTCTCGGGATGCCACCCGCTGAGATATGGAACAAGGAATGAATGAAGGTAAGGATCCCATCATTGAAGGATTATATAAAAGAATAATGTGATTTAAAATGTATTAGAACTTACACTAATTAGTATCACATTAAACCACATATATTTTGATGTTCGAGAGGGTATGGATTTTCCATCATTTCCATGCTCGTACATCCTTTCACGGGTCAGCATGCCGAGTGGTCATGTGATGCTGAAATCATATCATCACAATGCAGCCTTTAGGGAGGAGTGGATCTTGTATACTTGACCTAGGTTAACATCTTTCATGGATTTAATTTTTTGTAATATTTGTATCTTAAGGTTTCTCACTTTTACTTCAAAAATTTTTCGATAATAAAAACGTTTATTTTTAGTCATTAAACCATGTGTTTTGACCAATTAAAATCCTCTTGATTTTTAGTAAATAAAATATTTCAATTAAATCCATTCAAATGTCTAAAAAACAACTTATAAATGGAATTAATCACATTTGACATAAAATAATGATCACAAAAAAGAAAAACATGGAAATATAGAAAAATATGGTCATTTAAAAAACTGTTGGAAATGACTCACAATCTTCGAGATACTATAGCACCTAATGTTAGATGTCACATCGTTCTGGACTCACTATAGAACCTACCATTAATTTTCTCACCATTAAATTTCTCATCATCCTAGAAACACTACAACTCTTACTGCGAGAAGACTCACAATTCTTGAAACACTATAGCACATACTATTAGACGTGTCACTGTTAGACATCACACTATTGTGGAAACAATTTAAAACATACCTTTAGATGTATCACTATTCTAGAAACATTGTATCACCTACCATTATATGTCTCACCATTCTAAAAACACCTTAGAACATAGTGATTGATGTCTCCCCTTTCTAGAAACACTCTTCACATAACTGGAAATTTTTTAATGTGTTTTGGATAAGTCACCATGACCTCCCATAAAATCTCAAACACCAAATTCTAGCAAAGGAATATACCAGATAGGTCTATGCCATTACATTAGACACCTCTCAAAACATCATCATCCTCGAGAATTCAATAACAATCAAGATCGGAATAACAAAGGGGTCTGAATAACAACCCTTCAAGATACATCTCAATGCTCACACCACTATAAAGAGCTCAACCACTTCCTTAAATGAACAACATGAACCATGATATAACCAAAAACATCTCCAAAACACTATATTGTGGGAGATACCTCTTAAAACGGTGAAACACACTCAAGACACATTCCCTGCCCTATACCGAATGGCAGACCAAACATCAAGACACAAACTCTGAAACTGCATGCATCAACCGAGACCACTAAAACATACTCCTCAAGGTTTGGTACATATTTGTAACACCAGGATATCCTAGTATGGTGGAACAATTAAAATCTATAAGAACTATATAACACATCACTAATGATTGAAAATCCTCCCCTAAAACAACAATCAGTGTTGTTGAATGGTTAAAGATCTCTAGAAAGGTTATAGCCTATGAGGATACAAAACCATAATTTGAAATAGATTCATAGCAATGTCTCAAAGATGTTTTTGAGAATGATAGAATCATTGAGACTCTAAATGGTAAAATCCATCCACTTGAAGATGAGCTGAAAAAGAGCACTAATTTCATAAAGTAATACTTAGATGAAAAGTAAAAGAAGAGAAAAACATGAATCTTTATTAAAAAATAAAGAGAAACTTAATGAAGATAAATTTTAAGGTATAAAGAAAGAGTGTGAATGGAAGATGATTATGATTGAATATCATAATGACATCTTCAGTATGAAATTTCTAGAAATGGAAGATCGGTTGGACAAACTAGAGAAGACACATATAGAGACATCACAAATGATGAAGATAGTAGGTGTTGGAACTCAATTATTACTGGATTATTCCATAGTTGAAAGACCTCTAATATGTGATTTGAAGATAATGAATTTACTCAATGATATATCATAATCAGCTAATAAAGAAAATGTATCATCCATAACATATTGTACTGATGTTTCTAAATATGTTTGTACAAATATAGCAGGTTGGATAGATATTATAAACAAGTATGGATAAAAAAAGACAAAATAATCCTACCACTATGAATATGGTGGATGGGGGAAAGAGTCTGAAATATTATTCCCTAGTGAAATCACAAAACATCATGAAAATATCCAAACAATCATATGTTAAAGACAGCATGAAGAATATATTTTTGGGTCAATGTTGATGTTGCAACAGGTTGGGCATTGCACATTAAACTTTCAGTACAATCCTAAAAATATAAAATCACAAGGAAAGCACCTTTCAAGGGAGAGTATTCCATAGAGGAATATGAAACATTGATATCTCCAAAAACATTTATATAATGTAAATATATTTGGAATGCTTGATAACATCTTTGGTGCATGAAATGTGAGAGGTCACAAGGTTAGTACATGTTCATCTTAACATGAATCCAAAGTTCACATGAAAAGAAGATCACACAATCTAGCAATTAATGAAGATGAATCCATGGGAAGAAACATTAAGAATATTTTATTAAAAAAATTTCCTAAGAGTAATCCTAGAAGGAAATGTTAGAATTCCATGGATTCTAAATCAATGATGATGAAGAGTGGTTCATCCAAAATAACTGCTATGAAGGATGAAAAAATAGAAGAGAATATGTGAAAGATCCAAACATGATACCTCGATTTCTTTTTATATGTTGGTTATCTAGCTAGAATATTTCGAAATAAAGAGGACAATTGAAGATTCAAAATTCATGGCTTGTGCAAAATGCATAAAAATATTTCACATGAAGTTAAAAAGGTTTTGTGTGGGAGATTCAACATGGTTTGTCATATTGTTAGAATATTCATTGCATTTATTCCATCTCATGAAATATTTCTTAGGAAGATAAAATTTTCACTAGGAGATACTAGTTATTTGTTTTATTTTGAAAAAATAAGTCCTAAAAATAACAAAATGGAAGAATTGATAATATTGTCAGAACCATAATAAAAAAATTAAGAATAAATGTGACAGTGTGAAGTGTGTAGATAATGGAGAATATTGGATGAGAAAATCATCTCAACAATGATTTTTACATTGATTATACAAGGGGGATCCACCTTATTCACATAAACATTTGTGTATTGTCTTTTTTTCTTATAACATAGGGAATAAAATGTGATTCAATTTCTTAAGGTGAGAATGTAAGAATCGACGAGGGGGAGTGTTTTTCATGACGGGGAGACATATAAAGATGTTACCAAAACTATCATTTCAATTAGTATCAAATTAAATTACCATGAAAATTTCATGAAGATAATTTAATTTTAAAAAGTGTTTTAGGTTAATTTTTCCTAGAAATATTCATCTCATAGTTATTATCTTCAGTATGGAATTACAGTAGAAATATCATGATGAAAAGTAAATGAGTTCTCATCTCATTATTTATCATGATTTGTGGGTAACAAATATCGTTGTTGTCTTAATGTTGTCCTCTTATAATATATATTGAGAACATGTCAAGTATACATAGAGTGAAATAATTGATGGTATATTTAATAATATTATATTGATACCATTAATTTAATGAACATTGTATTTTTTGTTAATAAGGGGGGAGAAAGTGAAATGAATGTTCAAAATTGAATGAGGAGAGAATGGTCTGAAAGGGATATATAAGTCACATTATGACATTGGCACATTCATTTGGAGAGAACCTAAAAGTATTTCTTAATAATACAATGAGGTAAATTGTTATGGTCACTTTGTGTGTGAGGATTGTATTTTATTCAATAGTTGTCAATACTTTTCAAAATAAAGAAGGTATATCCAATGTGAGGGCCAAAGAAAATGGAGGATCATTAGAGTGATGATTCATAGAGAATTGAGAAATTATTTATGGTATAAATGAGATGATTATTGCACAGATCCATAGTTCAAATAACTGGTATCACATGCAATATATAGTTTACAACAATGAGAATGTTAGAAGTGGGTTTATTTTCTATGAGTGGTTAGGAGAAAAAGAAGAGAATCATCTAATTTTCATAAAGAGGATAAGATTAGAGAATGAATCGGTTAATGGAGAGGGTGCATGGGATTGGCATATGAATGTTCCCAGACATGGGTTAAACTACTAAGTGGCCATGTATTTTCACTTAAAAGAAGTATTTTAATGGTCTATACTCAAAAAAATTGGGCAAACCATCATGAAATCCAAAGACAACTCAAACCTAGCACATATTGGAGTCAAGGACAATCACATTGAGAGAACCATCCCTGGACAACTCGAAGGTGGCATGGGATGGGCATTTCCGCACCCACATACAGGGAATTGTATAGGCCAGCAGGAGCTGATGGGGGATGAGCCCATCCATTGTTGGGCCAAATCCTTCCTAGAGGGTGGGTGCAGAGTGTGCCCACATAGAAAGAAGCCCGAGACAGTGCCTTGGAGGGAGATGGAGTAATTTATGAGAATGCTCAAGTGGCTTGATACTTAATCTTCATCTCACCCACATGTTTTTTCATTGTAGGGTGATGTTTTTAAAGAACAATGCAATCTCAGTCGACCATATGATCATGCATTACATCTCATATGTTCATATATTACCATATCCGAGTATCTAATCATAGTGGTCTATCACCCCATGCCACACATGTTTTAACAAGGAATGTCTGATTCACCAATTATTTTTTTGTCGTCTTCCTCCCACCACTAAATGATGCCAATGTCAGTACATAGTGGAGAAGAAGACTAGAAACTGGATATGCCACCATGATCTATCACTTTCCAACAAAGGAGCATCATAAGATTAAATCAAGATCATTAATGCAATTAACGGCTTGCATTCCTGTAGGGAGTGCGAAGAACTCGGTTTGGCTTAGGAAAATGAATTTTCAAGGCCACATGGATTTCCGCCTTGAATTAAAAGGACTATTTCAAGAAATCATGAATGGATGAACATGAAAAGAAGTCTATTTGTTTGAAAATTAAATATGTTGCATCTCTCTCCATATTATTCACACAATGATGAATATCATTGAATCCAATATCCTTGGTTGTTTAACGAGTTTTCAATATGGCATATATCACGTGATTTGAACCCAAAAAAGATTTGATATCTACATATTAATGGAGAACCCCAATGCTGGATAATTTTGCTTCAATCACTACCCAAGTGCCCTTTTTTCAAAAATATATCATATCCATGGTTTTAGTTTTTGAAGGGAAATCAATATCTACGATCCATTATAATATATCATAGAGATAAGCTGTGAATCATTCAAGGTTCATGGAGGTATGAAATGCGAACCATTCAAGGTTCATAAGAAGAAGATGCAAACAATTCTTGGTTAGTGGAGAGGATCCACAAACAATCCTTTATTCATGAAGGTGAACCAAGAACCAACATAGATTTTCCATGTTGTCCTGAATACACTTATCATATAAGAACAAAAAAACCGTTGTGTGAAGAAGAATTATAAAATCGAGGGAGTGTGTGTGAAATGATGAGAACCCCAAATACACACGTTAATGTTTGAATATAATCACATACAAATAAATATAAATAAAAAATTGGATAGTGTGTTAGTTGAGAAATGGAGATGAGGGAACTTTCATGAAGCTGGGATGTGCACACATTCATGAATCCATGTGAATAGTTTGATGAATCCTATTGCAACACGAGTGCACATGTGAATAATGAGAAGAACATATCTAAACACCTACACCCATTCAGTTAGGGTTTTTTGTTAATGGTTACACCATGTTAAAGAATGTGAATACAAATAAAAAAATAAGAAGTGAATGAGGTGTTTAGTGTTTTCAAAAAACCTGAATTCCCTCGTGTTGAAGAATTAAAAACACCCAACCCAAGTAAAGAAGGGAAGATGATAAAAGTCAGAAAAGAAGAGGTTGTTTTTGTACAATGATTTATATGGATTAAGGTTTTAACAAAAGAATGTATAAATGGATAATTCATGCACTCTTTCATATACATGCACATGTAAAGACATTTAAATAGAGAATATAAATAGTGGGTTCATGTGTGTAAGGACCAAGAATAAGTGAAAGAGAATAGTTAAAAAAATCCACATTTATGATCTCATGAATATATGAACAGAAAAAAAGATATGAAGTTAATTTTGATGAAGCCTTGTAAGTTGATATTCATTTCCTGAATAATCACATAGGTGTATGTGATTGTTTTCTAAGAAGAATAAGAAGGTGTTTTAGTGAACCCATTCATTGAACTAAGGAATAATAAGGAGGAATTCTATGTTTTAGTGAAGTTGTTTTTGCACTAAATAAGAATGGAAAAGAAGAAGAGAGTTACTTGCCTACTTCATTACATGTAACGAAGTGAATAGTAATGAAGAAGACAAAGAGTAGAACCAACATTATTTATTTTGGAAGAATATTATCTCTATATACTATATAAAGATCCAGCTCTGACATACATGTTGTAATAGGTCATAAATAGTTCCAAAAGATATGATTATTTCACTTCCCCCTCTAATGTTTTGGGACTCACAAAAAATACAAGATTTCTTTCCTAGTCATAACAATGTAATAGTTATCAAATTATAGTGGAGAATCCATGCTCTAGTAATTCATAGACCTAGAAAGGATGCAACTACTCTCATTGAGTTAATAACCTTTGAAAATATATTTTTTTGCATATTTTTACTACATTCAATTATTGCATGTGATAGGAAAAAGTGAATAAGTGAATCAGGATCCTAACAGGTTAGGAGGAATAGGGATAAAAAGTTATAATTGGTTTAAGAAGTCCCCAACAATGATTAAACCCCCTTTTAGTGTTGGGAATATCCCAAACTAGTAATTTCAAACTAGGTATCCTATAAGCATATAATCATTTAAAGAAATTTATTAAATCATCTTCTCTATTTTTATTAGGTTCAAATTAAGTTAATTAATCCTTTATCCATTAATCAACCATTCATATTTCCACATTAAATTACATTAATATTCCAACAAGGTCTCATTCCCCCAGGCATAACCACACCGGTACCAAAAATCCTCAAAAGTAAAAACAAAATTACATCCCAGCAAGATCCAACCCCATGGGTTCAACATCCTTTTTAAATTATTTATTACCATCATTAACACTTTTCAATAATTCTAGGTATTTTAAAAAATCATCCTAATCTACCAAACACTAGGGGATTAACATAGTGAGAAGATAAACTACCCGTCGAGTCTTTATCACCCATATTTGGATCATAGATCCATCCTTCTTCAAGAAGCTAAACACATAAGGTATGCAGAATAACCCATCCGTATTCACCTCATTTAGAAAAAGGGTATGTAATATCATCTAAATCAAGCAGTGGGTAATGGGTAGTAGATAAACAAATACTATAATCCATCAAGAAAAACATTGAGAAATTCAATCTTCAACCATTTTCATTATCTTCAGCATCCTCCCTAACACCCACATGCATACACAGATGTATCTCACAACACTATGCATCAACTCTATCCATAAACATAGGTCCACCCTTCCCACATACTACAATAGTGTTCTTGGATCAAACATCCTTGCATCACTAAACATTACAAGAAGCAGGAAAAAAACCTAATAGAATTGGGGTTTTGGCCCTTAAATAAGGCATCCATCCTTCATACATAATGAGCACACTCAGCTCCCATGTATATGTCCCATGACCTTTATAAGAAATTGGGTAACTCAAAACCCTAATAGGAATTATATTTTATGAAAAAAAAACTAGTTCTTTATTCCATCTTGAATGAGATGATTCATTTTTAGTTGTTCCCAATAATAGGAATCCTAAATATAATGCTATCATAGATATCAAAAATTAATTAAATAGTTAATTAGCATGCCTTTAATCCCTTAGAAACAAGCATCAACAAGCCTCTTTTATCAACCACATTAATTAAACACGTCATTCAACACCAATTTAATGATCAACAATTTAAAACATCAACAACCAAATTCATTTACCGACTTCTTTATCTTTAGACAATTTATTTATAACTAATCTTGTTTTCACGTTATTTACCAATTTCCATTAAAAAACCACATGATAAATAGTGTGGCATATATACCACACAATCTAGAAAATCAAGATGCAAAAAAAATATGATTGATACCAATTCTTTTAATTCTGTTTTAGTACTTATTATGTCAATTCCATTGTGATCCTGTGGGTTAAAAATTACTAACGGTACTAGTTCATGTAAATAGAATAGAGAATCCACAAATCCCCTACCTTAATAGGATTCCAACATTCTTTTAACGAGATTGATCTGATCACAATTGATCATGATCATCTCTCTTGCAATGATTTCATTCACCCGAGGACATCAGGGCACGACCACATCAACCAACACATAATTAGTATACATTAGAAATATGTAGATAATATTCAATTACATAGAATGGATACACAGGAGGAAACAGATGGATGAACCCATAAGACAGATGTAGAAAATACCTTATATTGAAGATGGATCGACACATACAGTTTTCACCAAAACAGGGGGTGAGCTTGTAGAATGAATAAAATAAAAGGGAAATGATCCAAGGATTACAGTCCGATCACACCACTCCTATGGGAAGAAAGTCTCGGGATGCCACACGCTGAGATATGGAACAAGGATTGAATGAAGGTAAGGATCCCAAAATTGAAGGATTATATAAAAGAATAATGTGATTTAAAATGTCATAGAACTTACACCAATGTGGATTACATTAAACCATGTAGATTTTGATGTTCGAGAGGGTATGGATTTTCCATCATTACCATGCTCGTGCATCCTTTCACGGGTCTGCTAGCCAAGTGGTCGTGTGATGTTAAAAGCATATCTTCACAATGTACCCTCTACGTAAGAGTGGATCGTGTATTCATGATCTAGGTTAACATATTTCTTGGTTTTAATTTGTTGTAATATTTGTATCTTAAGTTTTCTCACTTTTACTTCAAATTTGTTTTGATAATAAAAAAGTTTATTTTTAGTCATTAAACCATATGTTTTGGGCAATAAAATTCATCTTAATTTTTAGTAAATAAAATATTTCAATTAAATCCTTTCAAATGTCTAAAAAACAACTTAAATATGGAATTAATCACATTTGACATCAAATAATAATCACAAAAAAGAAAAAAATGGAAATATAGAAAAATATGGTCATTTGAAAAACTGTTGGAAATGACTCACAATCTTCAAGATACTGTAGCACCTACTATTAGATGTCACATCGTTCTGGACTCACTGTAGAACCTACCATTAATTTTCTCACCATTAAATTTCTCATCATCCAAGAAACACTACAACTCTAACTGCGAGATGTCTCACAATTCTAGAAACACTATAGCACATACTATTAGACGTGTCACTGTTAGATATCACACTATGGTGTAAACAATTTAAAACATACTGCTAGATGTATTAATATTCTAGAAACATTGTATCACCTACCATTATATGTCTCACCATTCTAGAAACACCTTAGAACATAGCGATAGATGTCTCCCCTTTCTAGAAACAATCTTCACATAACTGGAAATTTTTCAATGTGTTTGGGATAAGTCACCATTACCTCCCATAAAATCTCAAACACCAAATTCCAGCAAAGCAATATACCAGATAGGTCTATTCCATTACATTAGACACCTCCCAAAACATCATCATCCTCGATAATTCAATAACAATCAAGATAGGAATCACAAAGGGGTCCGAATAACCACCCTTCAAGATACCTCTCAATGCTCACACCACTATAAAGAGCTCAACCACTTCCTTAAATGAACAACATGAACCATGATATAACCAAAAACATCTCCAAAACACTATATTGGGGGAGATACCTCTTAGAATGGTAAAAGACACTCATGACACAGTCCATGTGCTACACCAAATGGCAGACCAAACATCAAGACACAAACTCTGAAACTTCATGCATCAACCTAGACCACTAAAACATACTCCTCATGGTTTTGTACATATTTGTAACACCAGGATATCCTAGTATGGGGGACCAATTGAAATCTATGAGAACTATACAAAACATCACTAATGATTGAAAAGCCTCCCCTAAAACTACAATCAGTTTTGTTCATCCTCACACCGACCTTCAGAGGCCATGCCACAAGCAAATCAGTTTCTCTAGACCTCCTCCTCAAGATCCTGAAGTCAAAATCATCAACATTCTGCAGAAAATATGATTACATTGTTATATGGAAAAGAAAAACCCTAACCAAAACATCTCCAATATCTAGAAGTAATACTGAATTTTCTTCCATCACTCACCTAGAATCCCCAAATTCCATTACGACATCACTACATGACTTCCAACTCAGTGCATCGGTTACAACATTCCCTTTACCAAGAGTATATGGTATTTTGATGTATTAAGTTTGTAAGAACTCCATCCAAAAATGTTTTCACATGATCAAGTCATACTATTAGAATACATAACTTTGGATTTTATGATCGGTGAAGACAGAAATTTCTCTCCAGTAACGTAATATCGGCACAACATCGAGGGAAACACCACCACAGCCACCTCAATATCATGGGTCGAAAAGTTACGCTCATGAGGATGTAAATTCGTAGACCCATAAGAAATGAATGATATTTGATGAATTAGAAAATATCATAAACACGTATAAAATAAATCACAGAAAACATCAAACTGAAATCCTTCTGCTAACAGACAAAGAAATGAAGCACTAACCAACATTCCATTCAAATTCTCTAATCCTTACTGACACTAATCTCTACACATGGATGCATGATCGTTCTTGATCAATGTTGTCAGAGGAGTCCCAACCTATGGAAAATAATCCACAAAACAACTATAATATCTCATAATACCGAGTAGCATTGCACATCTACCACTGTATTGGGGGATTCCAAAGACACAAATTCTTCTTTCCATGATGGATCCACAGCTTCTACCTATTAAGATAAAACATTCCCTATGAAATGGACTTCTCATGACCAAAACACACACTTCAAAAACATCTAAAATATATTTTATTAATGAAGAAATCTTAAAATGGCACACAAATGATTTGCATGATCCACATGAGATGGGGATTACATAAGTATTTTCCTGTTGAAAACCACCAAGAACATATCCTAGAACTCCTGGAACATCATGTTCATCAACCAAATGAACACATTCTAAAAATTCATTAAAAATAATCACATCACCATGAACATGTAATTATCATGATGATAAGATAATGAATTCGTTAAAATATCCTCATGCTTCACACACATTTGATGAAACACGGACTGCAAGTAGGTTATTGAGAACAAACTATCATCCATTAATTTATTGAATAAATTCATCAATTTATGGAAGAGGTTACTAGTTATTTACTGTCACTTCGTTCAAGTGATTATAATAGACACATAGCCTCAAACTACCATCTACCTTCTTTCATGAACCGAACTATTACACCCCACGATGGCACACTCGGTCGAACAAAAACACACTACAATAGACCATAGAGATGTATATGTATCTCCCAAAACTCAGAAATCAACATTCTATATAGAGACATTGATATTAGATAAAAGAATGGTTGTAGGTTGGTCTCAAACTTGATCTCCCATCGAGGCAGTAATACTATAACCTCTTTGGGAAAGACATCATGGAACTACTCAATGGCCCTAGGAAACGTTCCCTTCTAAACCTCTGATGAAATCAACATCAACCCAACCATCAAGGATAATAAAATTATGAACATGCCTATGATCCATCCTAGGGTATCACTCAAAAAAAAAACACTGTAGGATTTCTATCAACATCGATGAACACCACCTACCTCCAAAATCAATCCACAATATCCAGAATTGAAAAAAAAATCAATGTTATGGAAGACACCATATGGTTATGTTCATAAACATATTAAATTTACAAAAGTGTGGTTCTTTCCATGAACTATCTTACAGTCTCTACATATGCCAAACAATTTATCCCATCCAACATCTTAAAGAATCAACTCCAAGGGAACTATAAGCCTCACAAAATCAAGTCCCGAAGCATGGACAAGGGATGGTGATAAGAACAAGTGTGTGTATCATGAGTCAAACAAAGCATTATCCCATGTAGAAAACAAGAAAATGATACTTCAAAAAATGTATGGATCAGCTAGTGTTGGCAATGCTAAAGCATCATGCTGACCATGACCTTCTTTACATCCTTTTTGACACTAATGATGACCACCACCAAGGCCGGACCTTACTCAATGAGGATGTGGAGCATCTTGGGGCTGTCCTATACCTACCCCATCTTCTCTCAGCTAATCCAATGTTTTTTGAAATTTCTAATGCTACCTTCGTGGGAACATCTTTAATGGAGGATCCTTTATAGGAGAACAGGGTGCATGGTTACTAATCTGAAAGGTTTGGCACTCTTTTTGGTGATGAACTCGACCTCCACAACGAAAAAAAGTGTATGATCCTTCGTATATGCCTGATAACCAGTACCCCTAGAGAAATGATATGCTGAGGAGTACGACTGACACCAATCCAACTAAAAAATATTTTTTCCCTGAAAACTGGGAACCTCAGACCACTGATCTAATTCATGAGGATTCCTATGTACACCCATCTCATGATGATCCCGTTTTCCCTAATGTTCTCTTTAAGACCTCTGCTCTTTCCCTCGCCTCAAGATATGCCTTCATCATAAATGAGGTGTCCTAGAGCTAAATATCTGGAGGTAAATCCTCTTCAACATTTCTCTCCCTATCCCCCTAATCTAGAAATAGGTCCAATGCATGTCATAAAATGTTCTATAAATGGATCTCGAACTCTTTCACACTTGAGATTCCCTTCCGAATGGTAAGAATCTCATAGGGATTGGCCTCCCTAATGGTAAAAGAAAGAAACTCGGCTCTAAACTGATATGAAAACAACTCTCATGTGATATTTGACTCCTAAAAATCCCCAAAGAACAAAGACTCCCACTACCTCACTTCCCCACACGTGATCCTCACAACCAACAATACCTAGTGCTCTTCCCGAGCATGGATTAAACTAAAATCTATATTAAACTCTTCCAACCAGTCCTCCACGAATTCATCTAAAATAGATCCCTTGTAATTATACAGACTATGTCCTTGAAACACTCGTTGTGTCCTCCTCTATGGGTTATCATCATCAACATCTACTCAATGATGATCTACTAGTGTATCCTGTTGGACATATTTAATGAGAACCTGATGAGGATGCTGAACTAGAGACATACCTATAAAAGTACAAACAGTTAGAACACTTAAGCCTATCATATAGAAGAATTTAACATTAATTAATTGTTTTCTTTTATTCATTTTACGTTAACCTATCAGAAGGACCACCCATTCAATCATATGTTGAATGAATAATGATGCATGATCATTTTCTATGACACTATCCTATAACCAGTATCACATCATTTTGTAGCCATTATGAACACAAAGTTCCATGCCTCATATAAAATGGGGCCTTAAATACCTGTGTCTCAACCAGTATTCAATTATTATAGCAGTTGATAAAAATTTCTAGCTTTATTTCCCTAACAACCAATTCACCCTCATGTGTTCCTAACTCCAAAATCCTCTTTATCACTCAACTAGACCAGTTATACTACTCTATTATGACCAATTATTGAAAAGTTATATGCCTCTAAGACTGGAAATATGAGAAGAGAGATAATGTCCCCCGAATTCCATTTCCAATAATATAAAGCTTGATGAATATAACAGAGGGCATAGTAAAGAATCAAATAGGAGGAATTACCCTTTTGAGAACACATGTAAAAGAGAGCGATGTGATAGACATCATCCAAATCCAAATCAGACTATAATATAAAATAATCCCAAGTAAATTTATGTAATGAAATGAAAAAATGACTACAACTAAAAGGGAAAATTTCAAGTACCAAAGGAAAGTAAAATAGAAACAACACCGATTCCTGAATACCCCATGTAAACCCCAAGATACTTATACCTAGCCTGATATCCAACCTACTATAAGTTCCCTAAGAAAAATTTTATATTACATATGTTGACTATATTTGTATACTTAGTAGGGTCCACTCTGCAACCTCTCATGAAAAAGTGAAGGAATCATGCTCAGTAACAGGGAACAAAAAATGAAACTAACTCATCACCCTAATAACTATACTTTTTTTCCCACATCACTATGACTACTCTCACCATGTATCACTGACAAGAGTATATAACATATTAAATAATATCAAGGTTACCCCACAACCACTTCCCGAGTAGTTTTATTCTTTTCCCTAATGTTCCTTGTATTAATACATCTCTCTTCAAAAATGTGGGACTAATATCACATGGGAAAACTCCACAACTTGAAACTCATTCAATACAAGGCTTGCCTATATAATCTGAGGCAAAGCACCAAAATATCCACATATATAGAAGTGGCAAGGTATTTTATGGTCGCCACCACAAACTTCGTAATGTGTATCATACAAAGAGTATTACACCACAAGCCACTACATGAATTACACTATGTAAAGGTTTTCAAGACATCATATCCTATACACGTTATACCTATTGTAGTCCGTAGATAACTATATCTAGAATATATATCTGTGAAAAAACAAAAATCCATTAAAACCCTCTACACACATGTACACTGAAAAATAACCACCATGCATAACAACACAAATAACTACCATGAGATGATTGTGGGGACAAATTCTGATTTCAGCAATTCATCCACCCACCAAATGTTGGGGAAACCACCCCCATGGTGTAGAATATCTGAGATTTCAGTTTCCATAACTAACAGGGTGGAGTAGTGTATGAAAACAAAATATATACAAGGTAAAATTTTTGAATGAATATATAACCTACCATTTTATGTCTCAATATTAAATAAATAATGTACCACTGAACATTAGATATCTCACAATTAGGGAAACATTATAGCACCTACATTTACATTTCACACAATTAGATGTCTCTCCATTGTAGAAACATTCTAGAACCTACCTTTAAAAGTTTCACCATTCTACAAACATTTTTAACAGAACTAGAAATTTGGAAAAGTGTTACGGATAAGTCATTATGACCTCTCAGAACACCTCAAACACCAGATTCCAATAAAGTAATAGACCAGGTAGGCCTGGGCCATTATATCAGTGTGGTAAAATAACTATGTAACATTAATTAATATTTGTAATATGAATATGTATTCTCTATAATCAAATGAAAATATATAATTTTATTATCATATAGAGTTCGGTTTCCCACTATGTGGTGACTTTGAATCATTTTTTGCGGATCTGGATTAGTGACATGATATAAAATCTATGGTATTTTCTACAAATATTAAAGGATTCAAGAATATTTTAAAACATTTTAACAGAATATATATTATCCATGACATATAATGGTTATGATATTGACACACTAAAATTGATGGTGATTCTACCTACCAAATATCTAGCTCCATGTTCACATCTAATGTTATTATTAGACATCAGAACCCCAACACTTGATACATCATCCTCAGTTGTTTAGTTATTTTCTAGGATCCGACATAAACTATTTTTCTAAATTTCCTCCTTGGTTACATAGAAACCATAATGCTATTATAAATTGTACAAGGACACTTTATAATTCAAAAATAGTGACATCTATGGTATAGTAATTAACTTCTCCAATTTTCATACTCACTATGATCTTCATTATGATGTGGAAAATTAATTATAGAAATTCCCACACATCCTATTTATCATTTCATTTATAAAATAACATATCACATAATGCATCAAAGTATAACTACAAACTTTAATGACCAAAAATGTAGAATCCCATAGTCGGTGGATACAATATTATGTTGGGAATAGATATGTGGATTCACCTCCCAATAGACTGAATAGTTTAGATGTTTTGGAAAAATAGATTCATACAATAATCTCATATAACAATTGAAAACATAAAATAAAACATTGTATATTCTTTAACTACAATTATATTTATTTAATCATATCCTTGTGTATTAATCCTAATATACTTTTTGGAATTCCAAGGGTAGGAAACATACGAATGTGATGATTTTAGATTCTCAATAATGGTATTCATATAATAAATTATGTCAGGAATACATAGAGAAAAATCAATAATCACAGGTATATGACTTGATAATAATTCTATTATATCAATTATTTATCATGAATCAATAATAAGAAAAGAATAAATAATAATAAAATTATTCTATATAAATAATCACATAATCTAGAAACATATACATTTTTAGTCTAACTAATCTAATAATCACATGGAAATCAATAAATAAAAAATTATGAGAGAATTCATTATTTCAAGGGTCATAACAATACCATCAATAACATTATACATGAAAAATTATTTATTTAGGAAAAACCTTAGAAAATTTCCCTAGCTAGATTTTCTCTAGAGACCTACCAATGTATCAAGTGGCTATAACAGGCTTCACCCATCAATTCCTATTTAAAATTAATTACTATAATTATATATATGTGAAACATAATAAATTTTAACAATCAAATTTATAAACACAAATATGAAGTGTTAATAATTTCCCAAATTAATAATATAATCACAAACCATGTATATTAATATGGTGATTGGTAGGAAAATAGAATATACTCAGTCAAACTAGTCACAAAAAATATAAATAAACAAAAATGAATCTATAATATATATATATATATATTTGATCATAATTATAAAATTTTAATTTTTCATTATTTAATATAAATTGACTTAAAATTTATTTAATTTTTTTTGAGGAAAATAAATTTTTTACTTTTCAATTAACTTTTAAAAGTAAAATTTTTATAAAATATTGTTCTTATTTATTGAATAAAACCTTATAAACCTATATTATAATCATATATATAATGATTTATCATGAATTTGGGACATTTTCTTTCATATTGAGTAAGTTATAATAAAAGGTTGTTTTACATATTTGTAATAAATGTAAAAAATTACTTTGTTTGAAAAATAGATATAAATATTCCATTAAAAATTTACATCATCCAATCATGGATAAAATTTATTTTAAAAAAGCATACCATAATATAAATATCATTTTTTAAAAACATTTATGTAATATTGTTTTGAAAGAAAAAGGATTTTAGACCGAAAAATGAAATAAAGTTGGATTTTCAACAACACATTTTTTAAACCATTTTTTGCTATAAATATGGATAATGGTTATATTAAATAATAATTACTTGAATAACCATACGAGAAAAATATATATCATTTTTATGACATAAAAATAAAACAATTCCCCCAATAGAGACTTAAACATAATCAATCCAGAATAATGATGAGAATGTGAAATAAACCCTTACCGATTAGTTAACTTTTAATCAGAACACTCATGAAATAAATAATATAGAACTGAACATAAAATAACATTATTATAAATATATTAATGGTTTAACAAATCAAAGTAATAGTATATACACCACACAATGTAAATAATTATTGAATATGGAATATGTTTCATGTTAGTAAGTGTGAGATTAGAAACCATTACCTCACATATGATTTTATAAAGGGTGTTTAAACATCATGCATAATATATATAGATTTATCATATAAATATTACATAACCATAATATATATATATATATATATATATTAAAAAATTATTTTTTCATATTACTTTTCATTACCTTTTTGTCATCAATTATTCATTAAAGTCGATATTTTATTTCAAAACTGCTTCATTTTTATTGTATGTTTTGGTTCAATAGTTTTGGACTTATTAAATTAATCAATATTCAATAAGATAATTAATTTTAATCATGTTATAAATATTATATATACTTATTGTATAGTTATTTATAATATTCTATAAAATTTACATATCGAAAAATGACTGATAGTGTTCATGGAGATGGTATGCAATACATATACATGAACATATTTTTCATTTCTTGACAGATGAAATGAAAATTGAGTACATAATATCTCAAATTGCCAAAATTATTATTATATAATATATATATAAATCACAAAAAATAATTAAATCAATCCTTATTACACTATGTGTGAAAAAATGAATAAATCACATCGATTTTTGGGTGTGGTAGTCCACATGTACGCATGGGCAACATTACCATCTTCCAGTATAAAAAATGAAAAAATATATTTGTGATATTATAATTATGATATTATAATTATGATATAAATATCATATGTACTTATATTTTAAATCCGTAATTATTTCTTATTGTGTTAGGTGGTTCCTAAAATTGAATGAATTTATATAAATATGTGTAAACAAAATTCATTTGTGAATTTAGTTTTTCCATTTAATACTCACCAATACAATGTGTCAATGATAAATATCACATTTAATAATAATATTTCAACATTTTATTATTGTTGGATAAATCATTGTGTATCATTTTATATTTTAAATGGAACTTAATATCATATTTTAAAATCATTGGGTGTCACATTGTCCCCACCTTCAATAAAGTGAATCCTCGTATTTTTAACTTACACTTGGAAAACAAGGGTCTTCCATATAAAAACACATTTGTTAAAATACCACATTGTAATAATGGTTAATAAAACAACCCCATTATTATGTATAAATTTATGTAAAAATGTTATCTAGAATATCATATATCTATGTTTTACCATTATTAAAAATTAATGGAATGATAAAATATTGACATAGAGTTGAAAACTAATGCTCAAGGAATTTTATATATTTATAGAATACATAGACCATAGAATGTTAACAAACAAAAATATATAAATATTTAATTGACTAATATTATATCGATTTATAAAAAATTAAGGTAAATGTATAAATTTTGTATTTTAAGATTTGTTTCCTAAATATGACATATTATTTTACTCTCATGATATAAAACATCATAATGTATAATTAATATATTTTTTCTATGCACAATATCATGATTTGTTTGTTTTTATCAATTTAATATTTAATTCTTAGTCAAAGAAATGAATATATAAGATAATTATTTATATCCAAGTCTCTAGAATAATATTAAAATGGATCAAAAATTCTGAAAAAGGATAAAAAGTTATTCCTATAGTCATTTGTAAATTCAAAATTATTATCACATGTTATATAATAAGTTTAAAAAATTATATTAATATCTAAAATTCAATAAAATACCAATGTATTGACATAAATGACACTATATCCCAAATTTCACTAGTAATCTGCAATATTTAATGTGTATTTTTTCCAAATAGGTTATATCATACCCTTCATCTTCCACCTCTAGAAATATAATATAATTATTCTCATATAATCTTTTACATTTAATATTATGACTCTGTATACCTCAATCCAGTTAAAAATATAGTAAAATATTATTAATCACCTAAAAATAAAATGTATTTTATTCTATGATATGTCTCCCAAAATAAATCTAATGATTATTTATTAAATATTTTATGTAAAAATTATTTCATATTTATAAATACATCATGTAGGCTAATGTTAGGTGCCACACCCTAGTATCTCAATAGTCGTGGGTTCCATCCTCATAGCCTTTCTATATGTGATGGGTTATTTTAGGAAATGTAGGTGGTTATTTTTATAATACAATGTTAAAATAATTAATATATTTTCTAAAAGTATGACGAAAACCTAAATAGTTTCAAATTTCATCAAATAACCATTTAAAAGAAATCCTTTTTTATTTATATTTTTTCTCTACAAAATGAAATAATCATAGATGACTCTTGTTACCATAAATCAATGATCAAATTAACCCAAATGGTTATCAATACCATTAAATATATGAAGAGATAATTCGTTATACAACAATACATCATGTTGATCCTAAGGGTCACATATTCCTCAGATTTATTAAAACATAATAAATTTCTCCTTGGTAATTCAATCACATAGGACCCTAGAAGTACCGTTTTATAATTTATAGTTATGATTACCCTTAAACTAATAAACATTATATGGTGTACATTATTGATGTGTTAAACATAAATTAAGACATATATTCCTCCAAAAATTATTATAATCCTTATATGTTTCATGATTCTTATAACCAAAATTCCCTTGATAATGATACTTCAAAATTATAATTCATAAACCCTAATATATTAATAGGTAAAACCTTTTAATTCAATGGTTTTTATTATATAGTTCATTCAATGGTCTATGATTTTAACATTAGAAGAGGTATTGACATGGATAATTCTTAGGTTCCCCACCTTTAGGACAATGATTTATAAATGGATCCGTAAGAGGATATTTATTCCCTCCCACAACACTCTTTTTCTATCCAAAACAAAAATCATTGCTTTATTTCCTATATTCCGCACATACAAAAATATTTCTGTTCCATTGAGTAATTATTTTGGGTGTTTTATTCCACATTTTAAACATGAAGTAATTTTATCATTCTTTAAACTATGGTCACCACCATATAACCTCTCAAATAACTATATTATTATCTTATATAGTGAGCCTGATATTTGGTTATGTTAAAAGTTAGTAATCTTTTATTGTGATAATTGACTTGGAAAACTCATGATAACATTTCCTCCATCCCTAATCCTATTTTTTTGTTATTGATAACCACATTTTACATCATATTCAATGTTAGAATGATTCTTTTAGGCTACATCCATTGACATAAAACAAAAATTCCTAGTTCAATAAATATTAATCATTGTTGAAAGACGTATAATCATTTATAGGATGCATAAAACATGACACCTTCTTTTTAATATATAGCACATTAATATTAACATAGTTTATTTATTTTCATTATCTACTCAAATCCTTCATGATGTTTTATAATTAAAATGTAAATTATCCAAATAATAATACATGATTGTTTTATATTATGTATTCATGAAGGAGTTTTTTCATGAACCATGTGACAATGGAGTCAAATCCCATTATTTTATTTTTCAGAGTTATTGCCCCTAGGTACACCTATTCCAAAGTCACACCCACATGTAGTATCTGTACATGGGCAAATTTATAGGAAATATACATAAAAAATATTATAAAAGCCAAATATTTTACAACATGACTCATTTTATTTTTTAAATTCAATGATCGCTTACATTAAACATATCACCGAGATTAAACAAATTATTAAATATTGTTATTTAATTTTATTATTTATCAAATATATTTTGGAATGGTCATAATGAATGATATAATGTAAATTATGATAATAGAGTTTACACATTTTTATAAAAGGATTTATTTTGTTACTAATTAATTATAAATGAAAATGAAAATCTATTGAACATAAAGGATTTATTTTATAAAAAAGAGTTTTTTTATCACTATAGTGGATATTTATATTAATAGATTAAATTAATCAATTTTTAAAAAAATATTATAATTATATTTACATGCTACATATTCAAACAATTTTTTTTAATTCAACTAATTGGTATCTTAGTTTTATTATAAGAATAAAATTCTAATTTTCTTCCTGAAATACTATATTTTTTCTAATAACAGTTTTACAGCATTTTTTTGGTGTACATGGTTTAAAAATATTTTTTTAAACTTTTATAAATTTCAGATAAAAATATAAGATCCAATTTTAAAAAAAATGTAAAAATTATATTTCAGCTAACTTTTTGTTAATTTTATAAAAATATTTATTTTCAAATGAATTCTGAAAAATCCCATCTTTTATAAAACATTCATTTTCATTTTATTAATTTGATATTTATAAATTGAATATTAACATCACATATAAAAGTTTCAATAAAATTTTGATATCATATAAATGAAATATATATATATATATATAATAAATAAATAAATGTTTTAATATTGATAAATTAGGTGTTGGTATTTTTGTAAACCACAAATATTTATTTGAAATTATATAATTAAAATAATATTTTAAAATAATATTGATTTACATAAAATAGTTTCATAAATTAATACATTTTTTTCTTTATATTATATGATTATATTATGGCACCTTAATTAATTTTTCAATGTGTCATAAAAACAGATATAATTGTAAAATCATTATTTATTTAATAAATTATTATTTTATTTAAAATATTAATTTATCACATTTTAGAAATTATTTTACTTACATTTTATCTATTTATTAAATATATAATTTTAAAATGGTTTAGGATAATTTTTTTAATTTTTCTAAAATGGTTGATTTTTTGCTGAATTGTGAAATAATGTAATATACGATATTAACTAAATTCAAGAATTACTAAGTTATAAATAATGTATATAATATATAAGCACCATTTTTTATAAATCACATTTAATAGTTACTTTATTTAGTATCACGAAAAAACTATATTAATATTATTGAGAAAAAGTAAAAAAATAATGACTAAAATAATAAAACAATACCCATAATCCTCTATAAATAAGACCCCTCACCACCTCTTCTACTAACACTTAAAGAATCTTTCAGAATATCCAATTTCTTACCAATACAACTCCCAAAAATCTACCCCACATTCTTATATTTTGGGCCTCACTGAAAATACGGTTTCATTGTTCTTTATAGATTTTCTAAATAAGTGGAATTCAAGAAGTAAAATCCTAATTTGTTTTTTATTTCATTTCATTTTCATTTCATTTCTTATGTTTCCCTTAGCTTTCATTTCCAATGTGACATGATAACACCATTATATTTATTATACTAGAATTTTATTATATTAATGTTATATAAATAATTAAATATCTCGTATTCCACTATTTATTCCTAAAATTAGAACACAGTCTTTGTGGTGCCGAGTTATCACCTTTTTAGATGATGATTTTTCATTTTTTAATTACACCATAATGTTGCGTCATTAAACAAATTTTATGGTTAGAATATACTATAATATATAAATTTCTTATTATTTTATATTTTCAAAATAATACATATTAATAATATTTATTTATAAAAAACTAGTACATGATGATTAAAAAATTCAAAAATAATAAGAATGGTTAGCATTAATGCTTTATATAATAAATAATTCTCATATATTGAATAAAATGATATATAATACCATTTAATTTTCATAATAATATATTATTTTTAATTTTTTATATCTATTTACATTTTACATGATCTATCGTATAGGTAATCAAGTCAACAAATCAAGAAAAAATGGAAATGAACGTAGTCTAATGATATAATTGAATCGTATAAATAAATTAAAATATGATAAATTAAGATAATAAGATTATAATAAATATATTAATATTTTATTAGATTATGAATTAAATATTTGATGAATATAATTACATTGTACAAGAAATTAAGTGGAAGTGGATAACACTTTCAGACATAAGTTATGGGTTTTCTCATCTCACTTTCATTTCTGTGAGATATTCCTTATTCAACACTATTTCAAATTTGTGGGGTATTTATATTTACCATTGATCTTTTATATAATTTCAAAATTTATTTTCATGGTTTTAATTGTTTTATTTAATGTTCATTAATTTTATGGGTTATATGGTCTGACTATCTTTTGAGTGGTATGTGATTCTCCCCGAACATAAATTTATCATTCGGGTACACATTCTCAATTTTTACCCCAATGTAATTATTTTTTTCTTATTTACTCATCTTATGTTCTGTGTGTATGTTTCTAAAATTTTGACCTAGCTCAATTATGTTTTTATTTTATTTAGAAAAATTGGTTTTATAAGGTTCTCTTCCCAATTCCACATGTTATGAATGTTTGATTAAAGGGGATATCACAATTTTTACACATATTTAATTAGCAACCACAATATGTTTCAAGACAGAAATATTTTTCTATAAAAAATATTTTTGTCTTCAAAAAATATCATAATTATTTTCTAGTATTATGATGAATGTTAATAACTTTTAATATTTAATGGATCCTTTATACTTACACCATAACCGCACTAATGTGGACCATTTCTAATGTTTTGTAAAAACTATTTTTACTTGTTTTTACTTCAGTTAGACAAATTTTATGCCGCAAAAATAATTTCATTTTCTATACAATTTTTTCTAGGATATACATGTTTACAATATGAATTTCTAGTGAATGAAAATAATTTTTCCAAAAAAGAATTTATTTTAATGGTTAAAAAACAATTCTCTAGAATTTCACTATGATTTTATTGTATTATTCGAATGTATTACAATAACCTATATTGAATATTATTCTTAATTGGTGTTTTTCTATTATGATATCATATATTTAATTTATTTAAATTTATAATATCATTTTGGTTGAGGATGTGATATCTTGATATCATTAACAATATTACTCAAAACTGTCAGTGATTATGTTTACTGATTGGGGAATGTTATTAAATTTCATATGTTTATGTTGTTTATGATTCACTTAATTAAACAAAGAATGAGTTTGAATTATTAAGTGATAAATGGGGCTTGATATATACGCCCAACAAATCGATTGGTCTCATAAGACAAACTGGATACAAAATTGGTTGAGTCCTCGCCCATTGATTTTCATATATGGATTTAGATAAGGACATAACCATTTATTTCAATTTATTTTGAATGAGGCATTAACACAATGATTTAGAGGTTCCACATTATGAATTCCATTAGTATAATATTAGTAATTTGTAATCCATGTTATTATTTGACTAGTATCAGGTCTATTGTTATGATTCATTCTTATGTGATTATTTGTATTTCATTATTTATTTATCTTTTATTTCTACCATATTATGCTCATGATTTTTTAAGGGGATGTATTTTTTGTTATTCAGCTTTTATTATTGTGTATATAATGATACATTCCAATGTATTACTTACCCTTACTAAGTATATGATATTACCACATTATTATATTTTATTTTTTCCATAGGATGTGAAGGTATATAATATGAATGACTGTCATAAATATCCTATGAATTTATGAGTGTTTCAATTGGTGTTGTTTTTCTGAATTTAATTTCATGTTTTAGTTTAATAAATATGTTTTCTAGAGACCTAAATATATAATAATATTCATAAAATTGGTATCTGAACTAATGTTAATTGTACCTATGTGATAAATTAAGGCACCAGTTCAAGGCTACTAGGGTTGGGGTCCTTATAGGTGGTATTAGAAGAAGTTAAAAAAAATCATTGGAAACTATATTTAGAAAACATATATTTGGGGAAATGAATTTATTATAGTATTTAAAAAACATATATGAACATAATAAAAAAATTTAAGGTAGAAATTTTGTTGGGTCCTCTTATAAATAAATCCACACCTATATACTACAAGTAGAACTCGTTCTGGAATAAATGTACCAAGGGGCAACAAACTCAACAAGGTTAATCGAGCCGGACTCAGTGTAACCTGGTACATTCCAATGGGACTTTCTATTTTATTTATTCGAATCTCTCTGGGGATATTCTTAGGATATTTCTCATTTTCTAAAAAACATTATGAAGAATTTAAAAGTAAATATTTCCCCAATGAAAACATGTTTATGACTATGATATTTTTTGTCAAAAAAATTCAATTTATAGAAACTATTTCACAAGTTTTAGATGATAAATTATGTATCATAATTTATGATCCAATATAATGTATTCTGTTGTTCAAAAATAGTTCCAAGATGAAGTAATGATAACTGAATCAATTCATATAATCCAAATATAATGATTTATTGTTTATCAGATGTGTTTAATCCTATCATTTGAAGGGAACTAATATATCGAAATTTATAATCATATGAGTAGATAATATAATGTCCTATAAAGAATGATAATATTTTTTCGATTTATTATCGATTTGTAATGAATCATGATAAGAATATAATAGATGGGGAAAATATGTATTATTGAAAGAAGTGAAACAATTATTTTCTTACATGTGATAATTCTAGATGGAAGCACTATGGTATATGATGAAGTGGAAAATGAGTTTTATTTCAGTGTAGAAAAAAATGAGACCATAATAATTATTTAATGGTAAGGACCTAATTTTACAATTTTCAGTGATTTAACTATAAGGATATGGGGAAAGAAACCTGATAATACCCAAAGATTCAAATTAACCCTCCTCAAAAAAGGTATTATATCATGGAAATGATCTTGATCAAACCACAAATGAATTTTAATATCATGTTTCACTGGTTGTAGATTAATGAAATTTATAATTTCAGTATTTTTTCCATGACATATAGGTCAAATTATTTGTAGAATAAATAATTATTTTTATTTAGTAAAATTTTTTAGGATTATTGATCACATTTGAATGGTTCTATAGACTGGGAAAACTGTTTCATAAGAAATTTTATCTTTTTAAAATCACCTGAATGTGGAATTCAAAAAGAAATCCTATTCTTCATATCGATATAATAATATATTGATCATTATGGGTTAGTGTTGTTGACAATAAATTTTTTATTGATTTAATGATTTATATTATACTTGAATTATTAGATGTTTGGATTTAAGGAATATATTCAACAAACTATGATTTTATTTTTGTACGAATGCATGTTTTTAAGGTAGTAAAATATTTTGAATCTAACAATTGCACATGAAACAAATTTATATCTAAAAAACATAACATTATTTAACCATTATTTTTAATCATTGTTATTTTAATTTCGACTAACATATATTCGATGGGTATTAAGGTTAAAAACTTATATAATGGATTAAAAATATTATTGATTATGATTAAATAATGTTTTATCTTATTGTATATTCTATCATAACATTTTTTAGATTTAATAATAAATTTAAGCCTGCTCGAATGACTTATGGATAAAAATGCTCTATGAAAAAAAAATGATTCTCGAAAATCCATTTTTTAGGAATGAAGTTGAGTGTGATTGATGCCCAACCAAAGGATGAAATTATGACATATAAAGGAAACATGTAGGATTATTTTTTTGATGTTATTATTTGGTAATTAAAATCAAACCTCAACTCTAGGATATATATTTTGCAACAAAAACCTCTTAAGTTCAATTTTATTTCAAAGAAATCATTGGTATTTTAACTGATTATAGATTTTTTTTCTTTGTAATGGTTAACTTTACAATGAATATGATCTCTTTAAATCACTATAATAATTTAATAGTTATATTTTATTTAATTTTCACAATTTCATTAATGTTCTCCAATTTCAGAATCTTTATCTTGTGGTTTCCTTCTTATTTCTCTTTAACTCTTTCAAGAGGATTATTTATAATCCCTTTTTACGATGTGGGGTTTCCATGACGCAGTTTTCTAGTAATAATAATTTTTTTTTGAAGTGAAATTTAAAATTATGAGGGATGATTTTTGGTAATAGGGGATAATGTAGGACCCCAAAAATTTACAATATGTATCCTTTTAGATTTTCACTCTCTAGATAGTTTACATTACAAAGAACATAGAGCTTCTACAAATTATTAGTTATTATTATTTAATTGTAATAATTATCAACTAGAAATTGGAATGGTGGGAATTGATGATATTATGTGAATTAAGAAAATTTATTTTAAACATGTTTATAAAATTAATTATTTGGTTAACAATTAATTAACAATGGAATGAAAGTCAATTGAACATAAAAGAAGTGTTTTTATAAAAAACAATTTTAATGACCACTATGGAATTTTAATTTAATATATTTAATTAATAATTATTATTTAATGATCTTAATGAAATTTATATATTACATTTTCAATATTTTTTTAAAATTCAACTAATAAGTTGCATCAGTTTCATATAATAATAAATCTAATTTTACACAGAAATGACTAATATGTTTTGTAGTAATTGTTACTAGATTTTAATAGAACATTTATTTTAGAACTAAATTTTGAAACTTTTATAAATTCAACCAAAATAAAAAAAATTATTTTATAATATAGGAATTTCAAAATGAACATAGGGTGAAATTTAGGTAATTGTATAGAAATATTTATATTCTAGTTAATTGGGACATATCATGAATTTTATAAAACTTTAATTTTCAATATATTTATAATTTATTTGATATTTTTAAATTACTCATCCATTATTTTGTAAATAAAAGATGTGTATCATAAAATTTAAAATATCATATATTTAAATCCCAGAAATACAAAATTATTGTTTTCAAATGATATATTATGTGTTTAAATTTTTGAAAAGTGTAAAGGATTATTTAGATATTTATAAATAAATTAATAGATTGATATTATATTTATTTTCATAATACATGTCCATAAATTAATATTTTTTTATTATATTGACAAGATTATTTAATGAAACATTATTTAATTTTCTGAAGTGTTATAAAATCAGTTATAATTTTAAAATTTACATTTTTTTGATTAAATGATAATTTTATTTATAAATAAAGTTTTTTATCTTTATAAAACTATTTTTAACCAAAGGAGTCTATTTTTTATTTATACACATTAAAAAACATGTGAATTTTTTAGATTATCAAAAAATAGTTTAATTTATAGTGAATAGTAAAATTTGGTAATTTACCATATTAGCTAAATACATGATAAATTGAGCAATGAATAATTTTTGGATGATGTAAGAACCATTAGATAAAGTTATGATTAAATAGTTACTATATTTTGGAATAATAATGAATAAAATTGATATTCTTGATCCCAAAAAATAATGTAATGGTTATAATAATCAAAAAACACTTTTATCCACGTTAATAAATAACACCACTCACAACCACTTATTCCCACCCATCTAAAGGCTATAATATTATCCAATTTCGAAAAAATCACCCCCTAGACCTCTGTATCATGATATTTTCTTACTATACTCACCAAAAAGAAAATTTTAATGTTCCTTAAGGATGTTCTCAATGAGATAAATTTAAGAAGTAAAATCTCATTTGGTTCTTTTGATTTTCATTCAATTTATATTCATTTCTTAAACGTCACACACCTACCCTATTATAAGGGACTTGGTAAATCCATATTTTTATATATAGTGTAATTTAATTATGGTAATAGTGTATCAACCATCACTTTTCATCGCTTCACATTTTTATTAAAAAAATGAAAACATTTTCCATGAGGTGTTAATTTACAGCATTCATGGATGATGAGTTTTTTATTTCCCATTACCCATTAATGGATGGTCATAACCCTATTTTTATAGTGATAACACACCTTAATATAAGTCATTAGTCTTATATAATGCTCTTCAACTAGTATATATACATTATATTAATTCATAAGAAATAACTAGTTAGTGATTATCAGAATAAATCCAAAATATTCTAATTGGTTATCATTAATAATTTATCTAATACAACAACCACTTATATTGAATAAAAAAGGAAATATGAGATTACTAAAAACTATTTAATTTCATTAATAATATACATTTTCAATTATGGATAACTATTCCCATTTTACATGATCATTTCTACATGTATATAAGTGAACCATTTTTTAAAAGAAGGAAATAATCGCTCACGAATGATGAAATTGAATCTTATAAATCATAAAAAGTCCAAAAAATATATTAAAACAATAGTAGTAAATAAATTCCATGAATAATAGTTTATTAATTAAATTATTAATGAATGTAATTTCATTATTCAGGTTATTAACTGTAAGTGTATAACACTTTTAGACATAAGGTAAGGGTTTTCTAATCCCAATTTCATTGCATTGAGACATGACTTATCCACCTCTATTTCTCATGTTTCATGTATTTATACTTCCATTTTATGTTTCAAATCATTAATATCATTTTTATTATGACGTTCAAGATTTTATTTATCGATCATTAATTTTATGAGGAAAATGGGTTTAGTATTTTCATAATGGTAGTGGATTCTACCTGAAGCTCCATTTTATTATTCGTGATACAATTTATGTCTCTTAACCCCATTTTAAAACATATTTATTTTTATCTAGTATTCCTATATATTTTTTGTATTTTTTAAATATATTTAATTAGAACAATTATTCATTCTTTGGTTCTAGAATACATGTTTTATATGGTTTAGTTCTCAATTCCCCACGTTATTAATGTTATATTAAAGGTAACTTCCCAATTTCATATTCATTTTCAAGTACCAACCACAATATTATTTATTACACCAATTTTTTTTATAAAATTACTCTTTTTACATGAAAAAATATCATATCTATTTTCTAGTTTTATGTAAAAAATATTCCTTTTTAATCTTCAATGACCCCTTTAAATTTTACCTCAAACATCACTCAAGTGTCCCATTTCTAAATTTTTTAAAAAATATTTGTATATGTTTTATCATCATTTGGACATTTTTTACACCTAAATAATAATTTCATTATCATTCCAATTTATTTCTAGGGGTATTTGTTTTTTAAAACAAATTTTATGACAAATTAAAATGATTTTTTGAAGAACTCTTTGTAGTGAGGTAATAGGAAATTTCACTCAATAATTCCTAGATTTTTATATTAGAGTATTTCCATCTACTTCAAAAAACTACTTATAATATTATAATTAATCGGTACAGATCATTTATGATCTCATATATCATATTTGTTTTATATTTCTTAGGATCAGTGTCCCTATGGGTGTTCTACCATGAAAACCATCGCCATATTACTCAGAATGTATATTGATTATACATAACAATAGAAGAAATGATTTATTAATTTAATATGTATATGTTTTTTTAAGTTTCACCCCATTAATATTATAAATACATTAGAAATATTAAACTATGGTAGGGCTCCACTATATCCCCTCTATAACGTCCCGGTTCCGGAAGCCACCCAGAGGTTCCCCATACACGGTTCGTCACGTGGCATCAAGCACATTTCCCAGAACACTAGAGGCTACTGACTACCAGCGAGGTCTTTGGGCGTGTTAGTGGGGAAACTATGCCCTCATTAGCATAGTACACAACGGATGTAAATAACATGCAATAGCAGAAGTTGTAACAATCCACACAAAGTGAACAGTGGAAGACAAGATATGATAAACACCAGGACCATATATATATATATATATATATATATATATATATATGATGCACGATACATATGTCATGGAAAAAATCCAACACGTCAAATTTCTAGAATACAACAGTAATAAAGCAAAGTGCAAAAGAAAACAAGATAAACAACTCCTCTTAATCACAAGCCTCAGCTTGGTCTCGTGCTCTCTAACTCCACAGCATATGAAGTACATGAAGTAGAAGGGTGCTCTCCCTTGTCTATGTGTGCAGAAAAATAATCTGTTTGGGCCCAGAAGCATGGCCCAAATAGGGTGTGAGACTAAATCCCAATAGGCAACCACCACGAGATATGTGCCTAACAGTTATTGAATATATGGCAGGTAAAAGTACAGAAGCTGTAAACAGGAAAGTTCTAAATAGTAAAAAAATCCATAGTTTCAAGCATCTATTCCACAATAGGTAATCAGCTACACAATCAAGAAGATAAAATAGGTAATCAGCTACGCAATCAATAAGAACAAACATGTATCACTATGGGTAGTTCTCATATCCTAACCTCTCTGGTTCACCCGACAAGTACTAGAAACCCTATGGGAGGCACACACAGTCTCAACCCTCTGGTTCAGCTAAATAATAGACTCGCTGGGAAAGCAGTCACCGTCAATTACTCCAATTTCCTAGTATCGTATTAAAGGTGCTCTAGGGAAGCACTCAATGTCTCATTCCCCATGTGGCCCACGTCGAGGAACTACATACAATCTAAGGAAGAACTCAACGTTAATTCCACATGTGTTCTCACATCGTATTATAAAGACACTCTGGAGAAGCCCGAATGTCTATTCTCCCTATGGTCTACTATACTAGGTTCCTACAGCCCTGTGTAATGTCAGCATGTATTGCATCGCGTAACGGCCAAAGTAATCTCAAGAACTACTTGGATAGAAATCTATATCATATCAGCATAACAAAAACAAAGTCACCCCATCCTACAAATAGGCATGGAACTGGAAATAGCCTAACAGGAAAAACAAGGCAAAATAGTAATAAACAGGCAAAACATGCATGGGAAAAACATCCAAAGCATAGTAAATTACACTATTCACAAGAAATAACCTCTACTCAGGAATATAGGCAGAGAAGGAAATCAACAAAGGATTGACATGTAACACTAAATACCCCATTCATGGGTATTGGTGGAATTTACACAAAATACTCAAATAATTTCTACAGAAAGGCACAAACCATCAACCTCAAAGTATTTGACAAAAACCCCCAACAAATGATGAAAGCACAACAAACCCGGTTTGAATCTCCAAGAACCCGCCTTTGATCTCTCCTCCTGACAAGACCAAGAACAAAACTCATCAAAACATCATCCACACACTTAGATCGACCCCTAAGAAGTGTAGAACTATGCAACCGAGAGAATCAGAGAAGTTGAGCAAAGTAGATCTAAGAGACCGAGCAAGAACAAAGAGGAATGATCACATACCTTAATAAATTGGTTTCGATTCTCCAAGAGAAGCCTTCAGATTGCCTCCAAAACAATGGTATATCCTTCTTTGACCTAAGGAGGAGAAAAACCCAAGTTCTGGTTGCATAGGTGGAATAACGAGCCACTTGGAGTCTAAAATGGATGAGATACAATTTTTTAGATCTCACTGAAGTGCCCGCACGGTTTGCTTGAACGGTTAGAAAAACTGTGAACTAACTGTGTGGTAGCCACTACCTTGAAAACCCCTCTCACATGGAATCATTGCACATATTCTCCTAACTGTGCACCAAACATGTGGATGCTACTACCTTAAACATTTATTATGCATGGTTTGGCCACACGGTTATCCAAATAGTGTGTCGCCCATGAGACTTCTCCTTTTTCCTATAAACATCACTCAAATTTCTCTCATCTATCCCTTTCATCACCCATAACATTAGAACTGAGAAAAACATCAAACAAGGGTCACATACCAAAAATAAAGATCCAGGTTCTTACAAACATTCTCCCTTAATGAAAATATTCCCCAAATTTCACTAGCAAGGTGTACAAAAAGAAACCTCGAACAAATCCAGCCACTATGATCATACAACGACCTCCCTCTCCCAAGTCTCGTCCTACACTCACCTGTGATGCCATAGCACTCATACCAGAGGAATTGACCATCCATGGAGAACCTTCGTACTACGATCGAGAATCTGGATAGGATGCTCTTCGAAAGATGCATCCACCTCCAACTTGACTTCCTCGGGTTGGAAAGCGTGAGATGGGTCTAAAAAGCAACGTCGGAGCTGATAAACGTGGAAAATGTCATGCATAGATTGGTACCTCTGAGGTAACTGTAGCTGATAAGAAACCGGCCAAAATCTCCCCAACACCTCAAACATATCAACGTACCTCAGTGAAAGCTTACACTGCCACCTAATCCTCTTGTGTCACAACCTTGGTGTGACATGTAGAAAATGCTGATCCCCGACCTCGAACACTAGAGGTCATCTCCACTGATCTGCATAATATTTCTGATGAGACTGTGTAGTAGCCATCCACTTCTGAATCAACTCTATCTGCTCTATGGTCTCCTAAAAAACACGAGGTCCCAACAATGATGCCTCTCCTGCCTCCAGCCAATATAAGGCTGATCAGCATGGCCTACCGTACGAAGCCTCATATGGTTCCATCTGAATAGTTTCTTGAAAACTATAGTTTTAGGAAGAATACACAATTGGTATATGTTTCAAAAAGGAACCTACAAAATCCAATATGTATGCTCAGAGCATATCCTCAAGTGCTTGAATCGTACGCTCATACTGGCCATCTGTCTGAGGATTGTATGTTGTACTCAAATGTACTTGTGTACCCAAAGCCATATGAATAACTTTCCAGACCCTGGAAGTAAAACATGCATCCCTATCTGGAACAATTGAGTGTGGAACTCCATGAAGACATATAATTTCACATATGTACAACTATCCAAGCTCTTAAACACTAATGGTATCCATGATCATCAAGAAGTGAGAAAACATCGTAAGCCTGTCTACGATGACACAAAATACGTCTTTTCCTCGAGGTGACCTCAGAAAACCAGTCACGAAGTCCATCACGACATTGTTCCAATTCCACTATCTCTCTTCATACCTGGCCACCAATACTGGCGGTGTATATCACGATACATCTTAGTGACGCCAAGATGAACTACCCAAACTGAGGAATGAAAATCCCACATCAACTCCATACGTATGTGTGCTAGAACCCATACGCGTCCCTGGAAACATAATATCTCATCCTCACCTATGGTGCATCGTGGATAAGGGTCCTCTCCTGACACGCTCTCCTGCATGACTAGGCCTTCGAAGTCCGATGGTTTCCTCATCCGTACCCGATTGAGTAGAGTAGATGTAACAGCTACAGAAGATAGAAAAGTCTTCCCATGTCTGTCGTGCACCTCCAGATGCATCTCAGTGAACAGGGATATAAGCTGCCACTCACTGTTGGCCTCCTGAACTGCATGTATCTGAGTCCTCCTACTCATTGTGTTGGCCAATGAATTTACCTTCCCAGGCGTTTAGGTAAGCTCAAAGTCAAAGGATTGTACGTACTCAACCCACTTACATTGTCTCAAAATTTTGTCACACGGCGTGAAGATATATTTGAGACTCTTTTGGTCGGTGAAAACCCCAAAGCGCTCTCTTAAAAGATAATGTCTCCAACAACGTAAGGCATGAACAACTGTTGCCAGCTCGAGATAGCATGTTGGGTAGTTCCTCTCATGTGGCCTAAATTTTCGTGGCTCGTACACAATGACTCTATCTCCCTGCATTAAAATAGCCGCTATCCCGATACCTGAGGCATCACAGTAGACAATGCATCTCTTTCCCGGCTCTGGAAATACTAGTATCGGTGCTGAAGTCAATCTCCCTTTCAGCTTCTGAATGGTTGACTCACAATAATATGAAAATAATAACATCATACCATTCTTGGTCAGACCTTTCAGTGGGGATACTATGCATGAGAAGTCTTGTATGAGGCGTTTCTAGTATCCATCCATCCCCAGAAAAGTCCACACCTCAAATATGTTCTTCGGCTACTCCCAGGAAACTACTGCTCTCACTTTATCTGGGTCCACTGATACTCCTATCTCTGGGATAACATTTCCCAAAAACTGAATCTGATCTATCCAAAAGTGGCATTTCCAGAGTTTATCATATAACTGATACTCTATCAGTGTACTCCAAACAATCTCAAGATGGGTAGCAGGTTCGTTTCGAGTGTGATAATACACCAAGATATCATACCTAAAAAATGCCACGAAGAAATCCAAGTATGGATGGAACACTCGGTTCATCAGTTCCATGAAAATTACAGGCGTGTTCGTGAGACCGAACGGCATAACCCTATACTTGAATAGACTATAACTTCTCCTAAAAGCTGTGAGAAGTATATCAGATGGTCTAATGTGCAACTGATGGTAACCAGACCTCATTTTGATCTTCAAGAACACCCGGGCTCCTCGAAGCTGTTCAAAGATGTTATCAATCCTCTACAAGGCATATTTCTTCTTGACCATCAACTAGTTCAATTTACAATAATCCACACAAAGCCTAAGACTGTTGTCTTACTTCTTCGCAAACAGGACAGATGAACCCCAAGGAGAATACTGGGTATGATGTAACTCCTTGACTGCAACTCCTCCAACTACTTTTAAGCGCCTGCAACTTAGGTGTAGCCATCCCATAAAGAGGAATGGACACCTGTGCTGCTCCTGGCACAAGATGAATAGAAAATTCTACCTCATGCTCTGGAGTAAAACCTGAAAATTTTCTGGAAATATATCCTTGAAACGATCCACTACTAGAGGAAGGTCTATCTTTGAAGTCCCATGGTCATCCAGATAAAGACTAACAATCTGGGCTATAACTACTCCTAACCCATGATGCTCTGGTCCCGCTATGCTCTCTTGGACTTCCCACTCGCCCTCAAGAAGAAATGATCAACCCTCTAGTGATATGAAACTCACCCTATGGTGATAATAGTTGATGAATTCCTGGAAGGTAATGAGACAGTCTATTATGAGAATGAAATCATAGCCTTTCATCTCTAGGACATTAACATCCCATAGAAAGTGATACTCATCCACCTCTAGAGGGCACTCTTTACACTGGCACACACTAGCCATTCTAGTCCATAAATGAGTGTACGAATATAACAAGAGAAAAAAAATTCTAGTTTTTCATAACATGACTACACAGCATGTACAATACCTACACGGCGTGTTCCCTGAAGTCATTCACATTGGCGTTTAATTTTTCCCAAATTGGTCGTGTAACACCCCAAACACACGGTGTGTTCTCAAAACGCATGGCATGTAATTGAATCCTCTTCCCCTACCTGGGTCCTTCTACATGGTTAACTCACACAGCTTTCCTAAGACACAACTACACAACGAGTTCTCAGCAGACACATTTTTGACTATACAAGCTTCACCTGACCAGTGTTGTTAGTGACACGGTCGGGTACCTAGGTCAAGAAACATGACATGATAACAGTAGAAACATCTTATATAAGAAGAGACTCTACCAATGATGTTATTAACTACAAGGTCGGACTCATAGGATTACACTACATGGTGTGCAGAACCGGTACACGACGTGTTACCACGAGATTTTCCCTATTCCATGTCTCTGTCCACATAGCCTGTGACACGGTTAGAGCCTACACGGTGTGTACATAAGGTACACAGCATGTACTTATGAAAAACAGTTCCTTCCTGAACATAAGAACAAGTGGTGTGTATTCAATAATACGTGGAGTTTATTTTTGGTTTTTCCAGACAGTATGCCTCAAAAAAACTCTAGAGCCCAGAAAACACTGAAACAAATACTGAAATCACCAAATTCTGATCTGTGAGGGGCCATACTCCCCGAAAATAATATTTTGGCATCTTAAAAAAGTTATAAACAAGGTAAATTTCATGACACGTCCCCCAGGGCCTTCGTCGTGACTACCTCATGCCCGCCTTCCATAGGCCAGGTGCTGGGGACTAGCACCAACGATGTAATTCCCTAAATACTGTGAATTCATTGCCTTTATAAAACATAACTAACCTAACTACAGTAAAATCGGAAGAAAAAACAAACTAAAAGATATATAAAAATTGTACTTAAAGTAATGGGGTCTAGAATACAAGCCCAAATGTAATGTAAAAATACAACTGAAAACAATTAAAACTAAAAGGGACAAATAACTGAAAGGTAGAAACAGCTCGGGGATTGTCCTTCAGGGTTCCTACAGGAATGGTAGGTACAGATGGCCTCATCAGAAATCTATGTCCATCAAACACCACCTTGTACCAACACGTCTTAAGGTCCTCCTCCAGGTACCGTCCAATCCTAGTTCTCTCGGCCTCCGTCAGCGATGTCCGTCTTCTACATCCAACACAACGAGTTGTGGTCATAAACCGTGCAAGGGTGAGTATAATGATACTTAGTAAGGACCCCGAGACCCTCTAGGTCTCAAAAAACCAACAAGTATAACCACAATGTTTGATTTCAATAGATAAACATTACTTAAGTATATGACCATACATATACCTAAGTTATCAAGTGACCCATCTCAATCATGAGGAAATCAGAAAGGCCATTGACTCAGCTCAAACAAGGATTCTATAAATGATGTTGAAACATCAACTGCTGGAGAACTCCTCCTATGTTGAGCATAGTAGTCCTGTCGCAACTCCAAGGTGCTACTCACTAACCTTATACTGTTGAGGTAATCCTCCTGTCGAGTATTGTGGGTCTTCGGCATCACACAGTAGCACTCCCCGCCATGGGTCTACTTCCACACACAATAGCGCTCCCCCTGATAGCATACAGAGGTACTCCTCCTGTCAAGTTCTGTGGGTCTGCTGCCTCACATAGTAGAGATCCTCCACCATGGGTATACCACCTCACACAGTAGTTCTCCCCACTGGGCTAGTCAAGTCACTCTGAAACGAATCGGACAAGCAGTCATCAGTTCTCAGCCAGCTACTAGGACTCCGTACTCCGTATGCTCATCTCCGTGTGTATCTGCTCCAGGAGGTACTATTCGATACTCCATGTCTCACAAAGTACCCCAAAAAAATTTCTCAAAGGTCCACCAAATCAAAGGGGTCTCAACGCAATAGACGGTGCGTCAATCAGACGCCCGGTCTGTGAGTTATTGTCCTTTTTGTCCCGGGGACCTATTTGTTTTCGTGTATGAACAAACCCAACCGTATCTCAAATGTACCCTGAACTCCCATGGGGTATACCCAAAGGGATATATTCTTAACAAACATACCAACTCCACCGACGGTTCGTCAAACAGACATCCTGTCTGAGAGTTATTGGCTTTTCAGTTCTAGGGGCCCGGTTCGTTTTTAAGCTAAAATCAACCCGACCATACTCCAGCTGAATCCAAAACTCATGCGGAGTATGCCAAAAGAACCGTCTCATTAAAAGGAATCCAATGTAGTTGACGGAACTTCAATCAGACCTTCGGTCCTTATGTTATATGTGTTTCCACTCCGAGGGCCCGATTAGTTTCAGGTTAGAACCAACCTGGATGTACCCAAACTTCACCGAAACATTGACTGTAATATACTGAAACGACCATCTCGAATTAAGGAATCCTACTCAACTTACGGTGCATCGATCGAAGGTCCGTAGCTAATGTTATGGGCGATTAACCGAAAATGGTCTCAAGAGGGGGGTTTGGGCCCGGTCTAACATGACCCAACCCACCCTGGGTCGGCCCGGCCCGGTGCTTGCGGCTCGGCCCATGTGAGGGCAGCCCGACCCATGCGGCAGGTGGCCTGGCTAGCGCGCAGGCAGCCTGGTGGCTGGCTGCGGCTCGACCAAGCTGGCCGAGCGGGGGGTGGGGGGGGCTCCCCCAGTTCATCGTAACGGCGGCCTCAGGCTGCTGTCATCCAGCCCTCCCGGATCCCGAGTGGCATGGGTTCAGATCCACTGCCACCACGGCTGGTGTTGTGGTGGTCTTCCGCTGGTGGCGCGCTAGGGCGTCGCTGCACCCAGGCGGCTGGCCGGTGCCGGCCACCGCCTCTGATCACCAGCGCCGCTGCGCCCGTGACCCCCGCCGTCAAGATCTTATGTGGTCCACCAGAGTCATTCATTGGTCCGTTTTTGCTCCCTTCTGCAACTACGACCTTCTAGGGTCCTGCTCTTCATTAGGACATCCTCAAATCAATGTTACCCTTCTGTTCACCCATCACCCAACAAACCGCACATCAAGAACGATAAGGCGGAGGGTCTGGACTTGTTCTTTAGCCTGTGCCCTTCCCATTAGAGGCAAAAACCATAATTCATCAAACAAATGACCATGTACGAAGGTACAATACACATATATAAAATTATACAAAACCCCCATACCTCATAATTGATGTTGCGTGTCGACGAGTCGCGGAAGACGAGCGTCGCGATAGTCCGGTGTCGCGGAAGACCGGTGTCGTCCTGTCAACATTGGAGGAAGAGTCATTGTCATGATGCGGAAATAGAATCTGAATATGATGTAGATTCATTGACTTCGGCGTGCGTCTGAAGGGAAGCATCATTGGATATGGGTTTCACGTTCTTCTTTGGATTTGTTCTTCATTGAAGAACGATGTTCTTCGTTGGAGAGGAACACATTTCTTCTAATTCTCCAGAGCCTCCACCATAAAATATTTTCAAATGAAAATATAATAAAATCCACTCAACATAATAATTCCATGCACTTCAAATAAATTCGAAAAGAACCCTTTTATTATGGGTGCTCAATTAATTAAGAAGTTGATGTTGGCACACTTAATGGCGGGATGTAGAGAGTTAATAGAGGGCGTTAAAGAGAGTTAAAGAGGGGAGTTGATGGGTTAGGGGATCTTGTGGGTCCCAACACCATTGTCCTGTCATGAGAGGTTATGTGGGGTGTGGGACCCACCTCCAACTCCTCTTTGGAGGAACTAACCACCATCAATAAAAAATTTATGTACACCTATTTTTTTTAGAATCTCCAAAAATTAACATCTCCTCCCGAGCTAACGCAACTGCGGAAAAGGTCCCCTTAGGAAAATATCGGCACTTTGAGTTCATCGGTGCCCTCATATTTTAATTCTGAGCACTGGTTTAAAAGATAGAAGAACCCACACGTACGTTTACTGAATGTACCCGAACAAAACTTCAGAAATTGATTCCGGGCACACCGGGCCTCGGAATCAGGTGTTGTTAGAAACTACAGAATCCAAAAATTACCAATAATTTACGAAAAAAATTTCTTTGAAATTGTTGGTTCTTTAAATTACTTCCCACTTATGTTTTTACGTCCCCATAAAGCTACAACACACACTAGGGAAAACAAAATAGGAAATGAGAACGGATCTGTGCCTCCCGCTCCCATGAGCTCTCCGGGAGGTTCACGTGCTGCTAGAAAATACGCACCAAAGAAATCGACTGTCCATGTAGGACCCAGTTCTATCGATGCTAAATCTCCACGGGAACATCTGTAAAAGTCGCTCAGTCATCGATTTCCAGCTCCTTGTGATAGATGTTGTGGGATGGATCATGCACACATCTCCTCAACTGAGATACGTGGAAGACATCATGCACCCAGTGCAACTGAGATGGAAGGGCCAGGCGGTGAGCCACCTCACCTACTCTGCTAAAGAAGTGGAGGAGTGACTGTAAGAGGCTATAGATAGGCTGTACCATCTCTATCTACAAAGGATATATGTAAGGCATCCAGCTGCTATGTCGCCTCTTCTAACAGCTCAACAGCAGTCCGCCTACTGAGCACATCCGCAACAATGTACCCCTTCCCAGAAGTATAGACTACCTTGAATTCATAATCCTAGAGGAACTCACTCCATCACCACTGTCTTAGGTTCAGATTCTTCTGAAATAAGACACACCTAAGACTATTGAGATTGGAGTAAACCATTCCCTCAACGAACAATGGGTGAGACTAGGAAATTGTAAGAACTCGACTTCACCCTTCATTTCCTACGTTCTACAAGAGCAACTAAGATTCATCCTTAGCAGAAAATAGAAATCCGGTCTCATCCCCTTGATGAACCACATAATTTTTCGAAAACAATCAAGCCTGACATGAATGATACTAATTCATGCCATGGACGATGTTGTAAGGTCTCGACATTACTACCAAGAGATCCAACTGTAACTCTCGCCTCCAAGGGTTGAGTCACAATGAAAGTAATCAGTGTGTGGTTACATGGTCTCTTCATGAAGAAATATAAAAAGTGAGGGTCAAGTCAAGAGTTTAAACTGGAACCACTTAGTATTAACTACATAAAAAGGAAGGAAAGATAACGTCACAAAGAAAATTTTCTTTTATTACCACTGCTCAAGGTAAAAAGTCACAAAGAAACCACCAACATTGACATTAACAAAGCTAGAAGCATCCTGAACGAAGGCCACTATGCCTTGAACGAGTCCCGCTCCAGTCCAGATGCTTCAGGAGCTCCATATTCGTATGCTTCAGCTACCTGAAGTTGTGCTCTCCCATGTCCACCCGTTCCCTGAGGTCGGGGTGGACATCCTAGTCGTGGTGGTGGAAACATCTCGAAGATTCATCCACCACCAACTGCACGGCCAGCTCCTCTACCACGGTCACCTGCTCCTTGCATTCCATCACGATCGAACCTCTACCTCTTCCTAGGAGGTATCTAATCTATTTTCTGATCATCTGAGATGTGGGTCAGACAATCACGAGCCATGTGACTCTATCCTCTGCATGAGTAACATTGCCTGGCAGGTCTGGCTCTGTCTCCACCCTGGGTGCCCCGCTCTACCGACCCTGAGTTGTGTGGTCAACCACCTGTATGTCTGGTTCTCTTGGACCTCTGCGTCATCTGTCTACTACAAGCTATAGAATACTCCACTGTATGTCGTCTAGTGGTGGGTCCTGCTATTTGAGACTGCTCAGCATGGAAACTCTCCACTAAGAGGGCTCTCTCCAACACCCCTATCTACGTCAGGATGCTGTGAGAGATAACTAAATCTCTGATCTCTAGCCCGAGTCCCTGCTCAAATGTCTGGGCCCTAATGAATGGGTCCCATACCATATGAGTAGAGTAGCATGAGAGGTCAGTGAACTTCGCTGATTACTGCGCCACAGTCATGATACACTACTATATATGCAGTAGCTCCTGTATCCGCACCGTTCGAAGGGTGGCTGGTACAATCTCTGTCTGGAACAGGCTCTGGAAGTCTGCCCATAGAAGTGTAGCCTCGTCATGCATCTAGTGCATCAGACTCCATCATCTGATTGTTTCTACATGATGGAGGCTAGTATAAAGGATCACCATGAAGTAATCTGGTGTCCCTACTATCATGAAATCCTTCACCACAACTTCTATCCAATCCTTAGTCGCCTATGGGTCTATATCTCCCCGGAACCTGGGTGGACTCTAGCGCTGGAAATCGGGCAGCGTGCTCATGCGACGTGCATCACCTACTGCTGGGGCTAGTGGCATCAATGGTCCAACATCTGGTAGAACCGCTGGTACCACCTCTGGTGCCTCAACTGGGAGAGGGCCTCGTACTGAGGCCTCATCGCTCGGTGGGCTTTCAGTACGTATAACTCTCGAGGGCCCTACCTGGTCATCTACAGGGAGGCATCATAAAAGAAAAAGATGCAACATGGTCAAATATTATACATCGTGAGATGGCCTGGTTTGAGTTGAATTAAAGAATTTTTTTTGAAAACACACATGCAATCACGGTCTTCATGCATTGAGTCGGAAATCTGAAGTCAGGGTCCTAGTGTATGGATACGTCGGTCGCCCGCACCAACACTGGACTCCCTAAACTGAAAACAACACTTAGTAACCATAACACTATTTCTTCATAGAAAGTAATATTATATTCCAAGTTCTGTAGTATAACCAACCTTCCTCTTATACCAATTTGTCAGACCTATCCCCTAGGGCCCATATCGTGACTACCCAGAGCCCACCGTCTATAGGCCAGGGGATGGCGACTATCACCAAAGGCGTAATTCCCATTAAACTGGGAAGGAATTGCCTTTATAAAACATAATACACACAACAAGATTACAAGTGGAGGAAAACACTATGAAAAAGTTGTATAACAAGTGTACTGAATGAAATGGGGGCCAGAATACAAGCCCAACTGTAAAGTACAAATACAACTGAAAACAAGTACATCTAAAATTGAAAAACAACTGAATGTTAGAAGTAGCTCTTGGATCGTCCTCTAGGGTTCCTACCTGAAGGGTAGGTTTAGATAGCCTCCTCAACACTCCACATCCATCAAACTCCACCGTGTACCGACATATCATAAGGTCCTACTCCGGGTACCAACCAGTCCTGGTGATCTCGGCCTCCGTCAGCGTTTTCCGTCGTCTGCATCCAACACAATGAGGTGTGGGAGTAGCCCATGCAGGGGTGAGTATAAGGATACTTAGTAAGGACCCCAAGACCCTCTAGGTCTCACAAAAACCAACAAGGATAACCACAATTTATGATATCAATGGATAACCATAACATAGGTATATTCCCATACATATACCTAAGATATCAAGTAAACCATCTGAATCATGAGGAAATCACAAAGGTCATTGACTCATCTCAAACCAAGATTTTATTCATGATGTCAAAACCACGACTATTGGATAAATTCTCCTCTGGCAAGCACAATATTCATATCGTGACTCTGAGGTGCTACTCATTATCCTTAAACTGCTGATGTACTCCTCATGTCGAGTACCATGGGTCTGCCACCTCATACAGTAGCGGTCCCCACCATGGGTCGTCCACCTCACACAGTTTCCCTCCCCCTGATTGACTATAGAGGTACTCCGAATACTGTGGGTATACCGCTTCACATAGTAGCGCACCTCTGACATGGGTCTTCCACCTCACACAGTAGTGCTCCCCACTGGGCCATTCAAGTCACTCTGAAATGAATCGGACAAGAAATCATCAGGTCCCATCCAGCTATTAGGTCTCCATACTCTATATGCTCATCTCAGGGAGGATCCACTATATGTGCTACTGGCCAATACTCCAATTGTCTCTAATTCCCATGAAGAAGTATCACAATGTTCTGCCACATCATAGGGGTCTCAATGAAACAGACGGCGAGTCAATCAGACGTCTGTTCTGTGAGTTATTATCCTTTTTGTCCTAGGGGCCTGGTTGGACTCATGTACGAAGGAACCCGACTGTACATCAATTGTACCCCGATCTCTAATGGGTTATACTCAATGGGAACAATTCTCAACAAACATACCAACGCCGTGGACGGTTCGTCAAACAGACGTCCTGTCATAGAGTTATTGTCTTTTCCATTCAGGGGCCAAGTTCGTTTTTAAGATAAAACCAACCCGACCATACTCTAACTACATCCAAACCTTAATTTGAGTATACCAAAACAACCTTCTAACAAAAAGTAATCCAACTTAATTTAAGTCATGTCAATAAGAGGTCTAGTCCTTATGTTATAAGCGTTTCTGCTCTGAGTGACTGGTTGGTTTCGCGTTCGAACCAAATCAGTCGTACCCAATCATCGCGAAAACCATGAGTGCAATATTCCAAAACGATCGTCTCGATCCGAGGAATCCTACGCCACTATCGTTGTGTCGATCGGAGGTCTGTATCTCATGTTATTGGCGATTAACCGAAAATGGTATGAAGAGGGGGGTATGGGCCCAGTCCGACCCGGGTCCGCTTCCATCCCGGTTGTGTGCGGCCCGGCCCACGTGAAGGCGGCTTGGCCCATGCAAAAGCGGTCCGGCCCAGGGGCCCGCCGCGGCTCGGCCCGGCTGGCCGAGCGGGGGGAGGTGGCGCAACCTCCCTAGTTTCATCATAACGACGGTGCCAAGATGGTGCCGCCCAGCCTTCCTGGAACCTGCACAGTGTGGGTTCCGCTCCATAGCCATCGCGGTCGGGGCCATGGCAGTCTTCTGCCCGTGGCGCGATGGGGCCACACTGCCCCCATGTGGCCGGCAGGTGCTGGCAGCCACCTCCGGTCGCTGGCACCGCCACGCCCGCGAACCACTCCGCAACGATCTTCTGCGGCCTACTAGAGTCATTCTGGTGCTCCGTTTTAGCTTCTGTCTGTGCCTACACCCTTCCTAGGTCCCGCTCTTCACTACAACGGCCTCAATTATATGTTACCCTTCCATTTACCCATCACCTAACAAACCGTGCATCATGAACGATAACGCAGACGTGGTTGATTTTTCGTTAGACCCTGCCCTCCGCATTAGAGTCTCAAAACATAATTCATCATAAAAATTCCCAAAGTAAGAATGTACAATACATATATATATAATTATCAAAAAAAACCCTACATCGTAATTGATTCACACGTCGATGAGCCGCAAAAGGAAAGCGTCGTGGTAGTCGGGCGTCGTGGAAGACCGGTGTTGTCCCTTCAACGTCGGAGGAAGACTCGTTTTCATGATGTGGAAAGAGAATCTAATGATCGCATAGATTTCTTGATGTGTGGGTGCGTCCGAAGGGAAGCGTCTTTGGTGAAATCGTGAACTTTCTTCGTCATAGTTGTTCTGCATTGAAGAACGGTGTTCATCGTTGGAGAGGAACACCTTTCTTCTAATTCTCCAGAGCCTCCTCCATCGAATATTCGGCAACGCGAATATAATAAAATCCACCAAACATAATAATTCCAAGCACACCAAATTAATTCAAAATGAAAAAATTAATTAAGGGTGCTAAATTAATTAAAAAGATGATGTTGGCACAGTTAATGAAGGGAGGTGGAGAGTTAAAAGTGGGGGTTAAAGGGAGTTAATGAGTGTAGTTGAAGGGTTAGGGGATCATGTGAGACCCACCACCATTATCCTACCATGAGAGGTTAAGTGGGGTGTGGTCCCCACCTCCAACTCCTCTTTGGAGGAATTAACCACCATCAAATAAAAAATTATGTACACATTATAATTATTTTTTTATAGAATCTCCAAAAATTAACTTCTCCTCCCGGGAAAATGCTACTGTGACAAAGGTCCCCTTAGGAAGATATCAGTGATACGAGTTCATCAGTGCCCTCATATTTCAATTCCGAGCACCGGTTTAAAAGATAGAAAAACCCACATGTACGTTTACTGAACGTACCCAAACAGAACTTCATAAATTAATTTAGAGCACACTGGGACTCCGAATCAGGTGCCGTCAGAAACTGCGAACTTGTAACATTCCAAATAATTAATGAAGAAAAATTTCATGAAATTTCAGTGTATTTATAGTAATCAAGTCAATAATCCACCGAGATCTGGTCTATGAGGGCCCATAACACCTCAAGAACCAAAATTTGGTTCTCATTCAAACAAAACCACACACAATCAATGCTCTAACAAGAATCAAATATTTTTATCAAGCCATCTATCACAACATCATTCATATTCTACAAAACATCTATCACTAAAACATGCAATTGATAATGCATCCTAGATGACATAGAAAGAATGCATGACATGTGTTTTTTAGCATGTGCCTATATGATTTATGAGATGGCATACCCTCATCTCATCAGGTTGCGACAAAAATAGAACCACAATAACAATATTGGTAACCGAACAAAGCATGTGAATCACCCAACGGTGAAATCAAATGAAATGTAAAATTAAAAACCAGTAAAATTGAAAAAAACGAGGTAGTATGACTTTTCCCTATACATGGGTTAGCAACTCCCAGGTAGAGATTAAAACCAAGTACCATTTCCTTTCTATCCCTGGATAAAGACTCCAAGCAGTAAATCAAGAGAAATGTAAATCCTTTGATATAACTTTGTAACATCCAAGTTCCAGAAGCCACCCGGAGGTTCCTCTATAAGGTCCTGAAAAATCTGCAATGAAGATAATAATCCTCTTCATTCGAGAGAGGATTTTTACCCAATTCCCTTCAACTAATTGGGAAAATAAAGGAGGCCAATACTCAAAATTGGAAAAGGAAAAACTTGTTTGCGAACCGGCCCAAGTTTTACACGGCTGGTTCAGCGAACCTCTTCCCTCCATAGACCAACCTATTTTGCGAGATGGAGGCGGAGATCCTCCGCGGACGCGAAGCAGAATAGGTGCGGAACCGGTCCACCATCACGAACCACCCCAGCCGCGGACCGCGTCGACCGGCCCAAGCCGCATCCTCTGTCGTTCGCGGAATGGAGGAGGAACCCTCCGCAGCCGCGAAGAACTTTCCTAGTTCATTTGGTTCGCGGGGGAGATGTGCTCAATGCCCCCTTCGAGTTGCAAATTGACCGAGTCATCCATGAATCGGGTTTTCAGTCATGGGAATCTGAAAAAGGCACTGCATGACCATAGATACATCCTTTTACCCACTCTATAAAAGGTGATTGAGGGGAAGAGAATAAAAAATTAAGGTGAAGATCAATCAGATTCTGGTGGAAGGATTTCGAAGGAAGGCTTAAGATTTCGGAAGTTCCAGTTCGTGAACCATAGTAGGTATGGCCCTAGGAATGAACTAATAAGAAACTGAAAACACAAAATAACTTTGTGAACCGCTAACCTAAAATAACAAAGAATAGAAAACCACAAACCATGGTCCCTCTGCGGATGCACTCCCCACGAACAAAGGAGTGTATGCCTCTTTTCCGATCTGCCGCACTGTGTATCACCCTACTACATGGGCGAAGCCCCGACCAATTGACTACAGACCGGTGCCTCCCTTGGCCACCACTGCTAGCATGGAACCCTCCGCGAACCACCCTGGTACCCAGAAAGAACCCGAAGCTGCGAACCACCCTGGTTCATGGGATGCTCACCGTTCCGCGAACCACCGTAGTTCATGGGATGCCCATAAGTCCACAGACCACCTTTGTTCACGGACGGCCTCTCAAGCCACATAGAAATTTCCTAGGCCAAGGGAGCCACCACCCATACCCTAGTGTGGCCTGCCAAATCCTTCGGAGTTCTAGTTGCCAGAGCCAGATAATATCATTCCAATATAGCGTGATCCTCTAGGAATCCCTCATTGGACCACTCATCGGCCCTTAGTTGAGGCCTCCACTCGAGCCACATGACCCACGTGATGTGACATTCATGTGAATCAATGCACTATTCTGAGTTCACATACCCATGGTAATCATGGGTGAAGTGGTGGCTCTGACTCTTGTGCAGATTTATGAAGCATTCCTGGGTTTACATTCCCACGGTAATATGGATTCTGATCTCAGGATCCCCCTTTCATCCCCTCCACTTTTTGGGGTCCGGGCACTTCTCCCTTCATCGGGGGGTAGTAACATACCTATCAGAAGGAAGGCCCCCCTATACACTTCTGTACTTACCCCAGGAACAAGAGAGTTGATGGGAACATGAGAACCTATTTCCCTCTCTCGCTGTGCTTTTCTCAATGGGCATCCATCTCGGAGTAAGACCCGGCCATATGGGTCGCCCTATGCATAAACCCCACTCCACTTCCCACGGACGCACCTTTCACGGCGAGATCATCTGGTCCCTGCTACCACTTGTTTCTAGAACCAAGCATGACTCACGTGGGCTTAGAGTAAGCATCAACCATGAAATCCTCTTATGGTCCTCCTCAGAGTGTAAGCCCCAGTCCGCATCATGGGTCTCCTCATAGTGTAATCCCCAATCCACACCATAGGCCTCCTCAGAGTGTAAGCCCCAATCCACACCATGGGTCTCCTCGGAGTGTAATCCCCAATCCACACCATGGGCCTCCTCGAAGGGTATGACCCAATCTATACCAAGGGCTGCCTCAGAGCGTATCCCCACTCATTTGAACTATGTGGACATTGATCCTTGTCTCCTAGGTAGTGTATGTAGGAAGACTCCAGGAAGGTTCAAGCATGATCACCATCGGAACCTCAAGGTTTACCGTCCCTCGGGTCCACCTTCATGCCGGTTCTCCAACACCCCAATTCAAACTAGGAGAACTTTGATTCCTGTCTCCCAGCCAGGGTATGTAGGAAGCCTCCCTGAGGTTCAAGCCCAACAACCAGCTGATCCGACTATCTTCACGTCGGTTCACCACACCAACCCTGGTGAACCTCAATGAGTCCAGACTCCTCGGGGTCATTAATCCAACGAGGAATGGTAACACTCTGGCATAAATTATTCTGAATCCCTGCATCCAGCTTACCATTGCCAATCTGAAGAAATCCATGGATACTATGCTTTGGTATAAACCACAGATTCTCAAAGACATGAATACTTCTTAAATCTATAAGAGAGTCCCGAAATAGGAAATAATTCCCCCCCAAAATGGTGCGAGGAGCCCAAATTCCCATCCTCTCAACCAATGTGAGTTCTTAAGAGTCACTGGTCAAACCACCCAACAAACGCATGCCTTCGGAAAGCAGCTCCATGTATTACTGATATAAAACCGTTGGCTGTTTCGAGGCAGAAATCGGTGCACCCGGTATGGGTGATTAAGTAGAACCCATCGTCTTTAATCAACCATCGGGTAGCAGAAGTTTCTTCCCCATGACCTCATCGTGCGCCACGAGACAAAAAATGGTGAACCCAACAGGAATCATTAACCAAGCATTACAGATTTAACCTAATCCAACCTTGTGCCCCCTTATACTCTCAAGGATGGCCAAGCAATGTCATTAAATATGACTGGGGTCATGAGAAGCTGCTTTGATGGGTTTTCTGTTTGTATTTCTTAAAAATGTTTTACATGTACCACACAGAACTCCCTTCGATCCAATGGAATCAAGAAATAACTCACAAGTGCATGATTCCAACAACTCAATGACCGGACTTCCTCACCAACGGAGGACCCCGTCACCTACACAACATCTTCAACAATGGTTCTCAGATGCTCTGATTCGAGAGTACCACGTGAATGGTATCTATCGACGGTGGAGGCGGCCATGCACGCCCTCCAGTCTGATAGGACTCACCGGTCACCAGCCCAGCAGTGGCCGCAAAGGAAGATACAGACAACCCCTGTTTCTATCTCCAACCACTTCGGGAGTCTATCCTCGGAATGGGATAACATGTACCTCCTTTATCTTAGGGAGGCGGATGAGGTCGATGTTGAGGACCTCATCCATGCTGAGCGGGGGTTCCGCTCCAAGGCCCCCGCTGTAAGACGTCGTCGCGGTCACTCCACGACCCAACATCCTCTCCCCAGGGAGGACATCACCCCGAAGACCTGGGCCCATGCTCCCCGAGCTCCGGCCACTCAGACCGCCCGATGGGGGCGGAAAACGTACAAACAGGGACCATTCATCACCCTTGTCCCTAAGGAGGAGCTTCGCTACCTAGTAATGGAGACGCATCACCAATAGGCACATACACATGTTCGCTCCTCCCAAGCCCTCCATCCAGATATGGTGGCATCATGCGAGTAGGCATGCATCCCCACCGAGCTCCATCAAGCCCGTCGCTCACATAGGACGGCACTTAACGGGCAGAAGCCTCTCCCTACCCAGGGTGTTGAAGCCCACCAACCCGACGTGGTGGCAGCCGAACGTCAGCAAGACCAGCTCTTACTAGGTCCTCTTGACGTCTGCCATCCTGATATTGTGGCGATCAACAATGCCCGCCACCCAGATGTGGTGAAAACTCATAGGCAGGCACGTCTCCCTGCCAACTAAGGCCTCCGACTCAATACGGTGGGAAACCAATATATGCAGGTCCAGTTCCATGTGGATGCAAGTAATGTCTTCCATCCAGATGTGGCGGCAAACGGAGAGATAAACCGGCGTATCCCAGTATAGGGGCCGATTCGTTCGCCTACATTGACACAAGAGAATTGTCAGTACCCACTGACCACTGGAGGACCTGAGAAGTATATTCCTACTCTGATACCGGAAAGGGCCTTCTGACCCATTCCATCCAAATATGTATCTCTACATATCCAGTAAATGACGGAGGAGTAGGTATCGATCCCTGATCATATCTTGCAGACTTTCTAGAATGTAATTGCATCAGTGGAAACAACAAGTATTCGGGCCTGTGAGCCCATATCCCCAACTGAGGTGACTCATCTAAGAGACGAAATAGACGGCTCAGAGTAGGTCTGCATCCATGCTCTTTCCCTGGAGGGTCGCTGGCTATATTCTACGACACAAGCGAAGCCGAATCAAGCAGCTTCACTCGTTCCAACTGGGGGACACTCGTCCATCATGGCAGATGCTCTAGAGGAGGAATATATCCTTGATAAAAGTAAATATGTTCATCGACATATCTCTGTAGCATCACAAGACCCAATTAGACAGTTAACCAAAGGTGAAGTCCATTTTCAACAGCAGATGGTCCCCGCTGCCCGCAAGAAAGCGCCCCGAACACGCCGAAGGTAGCCGTAAAATATAGAGCGGGTCCATGACTCCGCTCTGATAGATGTTGGGGTTCCCAAGGATGCTAAGAACACATCACAGGCTCAGAACCCTTCCCATCCATTACCATATTATGGGAGTGGCAGTAGCAGTTGCGAAGGTCCTCCCCGCAATGTTGCTACCAGCAGCTCTGAAGGAGCTCCCCAAAGCACCCGTGGGGGCCTCCCCCATTGGAATATAAAGATCGATCACGAGATCTCATCTTTTCATGTGAGTGACAGAAACCGTCCATGTGACCAGAAGATCGAGTAGTAAGAAGGTAATCCACTTGTTGTGGTCCACCCTGATAGTCCTCCCCAGGGAATAGACTGCAAATGCACACTATGCAGTGGGACCACAAATTATGACGGTAGTCCTCGCTATCATAGTCGAAACTGCGGAGGCCCTCCACGCAGTGATGTCTCATCATGACAAAAAGTCCCTCCCCTTGTCGTGGCCTTCCCTGAAGGTCCTCCCCAGGGGTTACGTTGCAATGACACTCCACACAACTGGGCATCTGATCACAGTGGTAGTCATCACCACCTTGATAACAGAGGCCCTCCCCGTAGAGACGTCAAGCAACGAGAAGGTCCTCCCATCGTTGCAGCACATTTCGAAGGCCCTCCTCAGGTCGTGCCCCGTAGATATTCTCCCTGTGGCATCTATAATGGTATTCCTCGCCATCACAGCCTCTATGATGGTAGTCCTCACCACTACGGCCACCATTGCGAAGGTCCTCCCCGTAGTGGACCCAAGAAACAAGAAGGTCCTCCCCTTGTCGCAGTGTGTCTTGATGGTCACCCCCAGGATACACACCAAATGTTAATCCATGATGGGAATTGTTATGAAGGCCCTCCCCATAACAATGCTACACATGTAGAAGGTCCTCCCCTTTCGATGAGATGCCTTCGAGGTCATCCCCATGGTATGCACTGCAAAATTCCTCTATGCAGTCAGGCGTCAGGATGTGATGGAAATCCTCACCATTTTCGCTGCCATTTCGAATGTTCTCCCCACAATGACAAATCATATCGACATGGAGGACCTCCGCCTACCGAATCAAGCACTGAAAATCCCTTGAATGCTGAGGCAATCATAAGGATGGGATCAAGCATGTCGGATTCCCAGTTAGTCGCCAATGACATCCATCTTCAATCGGGAGATTTTTCGGGGTCACGTTCATCTTCTGAACCGCCTCAGAATCACCCACATGAGGATTCAGAACCTAACAGTCCCATTGCCTCCGACCACACTATCAGCGAGCACCTTAGTTGGGATGACCGGGTAGAGGAATCACTTGTAGAGGATTACGCCGACATGTTGCACATGAGGGAATGACTATATATGGATGATATACTAGTTATATTTTGGCCTACGACCACCTCTCAATTCGACATACCCAGAGAGTTGTTGGAAGAATGTGTGCACGACATCTGCCACAATATATGGACGACCCTCTGCCGGTTGAAATCAAGTTTGTTGGCCTACGATGGGTATGTAGACCACTTCAAGACAATTGGATACCTCCTGCGTCACATCGACCGGGAAGCTCGTCTTTTGGCACTGCAACAGCGACCCGAGAGGCGCAAAGGGAGCATGGAGATTTCCATCCTCCATGCGCCGCACCAGCTGCGGCGCCACATCGATGACGCTCTGACGGGAGTCCATATCAGAGGATGGGGGAAACATGGAGAATTAAATTTCACTCCACTCCCCGCCCAGAAGAACCCATTAAGAATGGTGTCTTGCAACGTGAACACTTCAAGACAGCAATTAGGTGGTCTCTCTATTCACGAAGGGAAATACACACAACAGAGTTGGACCTTGAGTAAGTCCCACAAGCGTCAGAACCGATGGGAAAATGCCATTCAAGAACTCCTGAATCAGGCCACCGAGAGCATACAACATGCCTCTATCCAAATATAGGCCAATCAATGATCTTTTCCTGCCTCCCAGGAAGGGATTGATTCATAGAATAACTCGGCACCAAAACCAGTTCACCCCCGAATGGGGGTGAGCCAGATCAGGCATATAGCAATAGTAGTAGCAACTACCGAAATCCAGGGTCAACCCCATCCTGTAGGGCTGGGGCATTTTTAATAATAAATTCCCCCGAAAGGACAATAAAAATGAGAAGAGACTCGATGTCCAAGGAACAAAGCCAACCCCAACCCTCAGGGCTGGGGGAATTATTACCCCCTCAACAAAAACCTCCCCCACGAGAGTCAGTATTCTCTTGTCTAGGGAGGACAGTCAGAATAGGAGGTTCTCATCTTATCCCTTCATTTGAATCATCATCACCTCCGTGAGGAAGGCACACCGTAAGGTCGCATAAAAGAACTCTCTGTGTTACCCTTCGTCAAGAAGTCAGAAGAAAATCCCAGGTCACTAAAAGGGAAGGCCATAAGAAGATGCGGGAGATCCTCTTCCTATTTTGAAGATGACATCTTCTTCTCCTGTGATATACATCTATCAATTTCATAGTGGTTAACCCCATGGTTGACACCAGAGATGATGGAAATTCGGTTGGATAGGGAGATGATGGTTCTGGTCAGGCTGTGACTCACAACGAACCACCAAGTGTGCACACCCGGATCCAGAGGGCTGCCCCAAATATGGCCGCCCCTTCAGCTAACCTTCCCCTACTCACCCTGTGAGCATCCAACAAGGATAATATCAAAGGACTGGTTATCCATAACCTCCCTCCTTCTCTTGATAAAAATGATCCACTCACGCTCGACGAGAGGTCCACTCAATAGGAAGAGGAAATGAAATAATTGAGGCGGCTTAACGCCAAGATACTCTCGAGGAACCGTCTTATTGAAAATGCATCCCAAGAGGAGCCACATATTGCACTCCCAGTAAGTGCACCTCAAATACCTAGTCTTACCCTATCCAATGAGGCACCCAGTTCTTCCATCTACCTAAATGTGGATTTGTATAAAGACCAAGACTTCCCTCAACTAAGGAAGAAACCCAAGAATGTTTGCCCGAACACTCCGCGGGTGCCCTGAACGAAATATGCACCATTGGTGCCGACTGAGCCAGATCCTTGATCAATGACTCATGTTGAACCTTCCTAAGACCGGGAAAAATAGGATGAAAACCAGGGTCTCACCAATACCATCGAGGCACTGACAGCTCGATTGGAGGCGATGGAGGGCCGACGCACACCGATACATCCTGAGAGGAAGCCCTACCTAGATTGGGTATGCAACACGCCTCCCCCACCTAATTTTGGGAGCCCTGTATTCCCTATCATCAATGGATCAGGAGATCCAGAACAACATTTGATGCACTATGCATCCTATTGTGACCCTCTTATTGGAACTTCGGAACAACAAGAAGTAGTGAAACTCAGATGCTTCGTACGGACCCTACAAGGATCTTCCTTCATATGGTATACGAATCTACCAGCATAGTTAGTCAAAGGATGGGAAGACCTTCGGTAGAAGTTGATGTTCCACTTCAGCTCAACGTTGCCTAAGAAAATGGCCAGCGACCTCATGAACTACAAGAAGAGGGATAATGAGAGGGTCTCAGATTTCATCGCCACATGGAAAGGTTTAACCTAATCTCTAAACAGGCCAATGCCTCATGTTGAGTTTCTTTACATATGAATCGACAATAATCGAGATGAGCTGCGAACATCACTCATACTAGTGGAGTGAACCACTGGATTCTACCATCTCTCAGCCACTTCCCAAAGAATTGAGGAATCCCTGCAGTGGACCAATCTGAAGTCTTGAATAGCCTCACAGGCTCCCACAAAGAGAGCAGCCAGAGGTGAAGCGTCCTCTGTCGCGCTAAAGCCAGCCTTTTTGCCATCTCCACCGCTCCGGCCTCCACAAAATCTTCATGGGACACCTGTACATTAGTGTCCGCCTTCTCCCAGGAAGTACAATCAGAAAGGGGAGAAGCGGAACTAGTTTGAGGAACGAAGAAATAAAACATACTCGTTCTAAGAGGGCCAAGTCCACGACTATTTTATTGCCGCCATTAATTTCAACTTGCTCCGCCTCCCAGAGCCGAGGAAACCCAAAGATGTCGCTGTGATGATAGGCCAGACTATTGTCCCTACCATAGTATTTTGGGGCACAATATTCAGGAATTATTCATCTTCAAAGACCTCATGCAAATGATGGTAGACTCTAGGTAGGTCGACCTTAGACCACCCCCAGCACATTGACATATATTTCTACCACTAACTCCGACAAAGGGGAGGGGTGGAAGGAAATCACAAGCAGAAAGGGGGAGAAATTTGATAACTGGATGACTCGGAAGACTATCAATCGAGCCCGGGGCATACTCTGAGCTCAGCTATGACAGCCAGTGTTGCCGCCAACAGCCCTTGATGCTGCACAACCGACAGTATCAGCCTCACAACCCTCCACGATCCGGTCATCTAGGCATAATAAAAAAAGAAGGAGAAAAGTGCAGGAAGAGAAATCCAGAACAAGGTCGAAGTTAGCCCCGACGTTGTCAGATTTCATTCCCACAAACATGGTGCCACAAGCACCGACCCACCAAACAGAACCATGAGGGACAACCAGCCAGGTTGACCTGTCATAGGATGAAGAGAAAATATTTTGTTCCATCAACTCCATCCATCTTATGGAATCATCCCCGGACGAAGGGTATTGTTGTGAACCTGAGTTCTAGACACAAGGGACCGAGGGGAGGAATCACAGAGGAAAGGGATAACAGGAGAGGTGCAGTCGTGGCCGAAACTAACCCTACAGTTGGACCTCGGCCCAAAACATCAATATCACGGAAACCCATGGGAGTGACCTTAAATGGACTCATCATGAGAAAGAATATCCCCCACCTCCACAAGCTTCCACTCCGGACCCGTTATTCAACGATACCCATCGAAGGAGGAACAATCATCTTGTTGCCTAGTGCGCACAAAAAGACCAACCGGGCTGAGTCCCCTTAACATGGGAACATCATCGCCATCTGACCCCACCGCGGGTCCCTCCTCATCACATACTTCAGCACCCAAGCCGCCTACTAGAATCCTCTCTCCAGCAAAGAAGCGTCGGCCGTTGGAGAAAATGTACAACATCCTTAAGTAGCTAGCGTCTGTACCAGCGAAGATGTCCATCCTAGAGGCCCTGGGTCTATCAGCCGACCTCTGGGATGCGCATATTGAAGCTTTACTTAACCCCCAAGAGTTTCAAGCTAAGGTAGCTGACGCAAAAATTTACAAGATGGAGATAGGCCTGGCTGAATGCAATTCGTTGATTTCCTTCACCGATCTAGATAAAGATTCCATCTTGCAAGGACACGTCAAACCACAATATGTGTCCGACACATTGAATGATGTTGATATCCGTAAAGTCTTCATTGAAAACACCTCTGGAGATAACCTCCTTCCCCTACGGACACTCTGCAAGTTGGGCTATAGTGAGTATGATCTAATACCCTCAATTAAAACTCTATTGGGTTACGACATGAGTGAGATGAAGCCAATGGGAAAAATTAAGTTAAAGACCCATTTTGGAGACCTAGTGGCCTATTCAAAATTCCTGGTGGTCCGGAAGAACACGACATTCAATGCCCAACTGGGGAGTATGTGGCTCCATAAGCACATGGCCATTCCTTCGTCAAACCACCAGTGTATTAAATATTGGGTCAATGGGAAAAGTAGGATATTGTACGCCGACAATGCCCCTTTCGAATTCACTGAGTCACACTACATTGATGATGAATTTTATGAGCTAAAGAAGAAACCTTTGGCCGATGGTGTTTACTGGATCCCCAATCTCAATGGTCTGGATGTGGTTCTTGACGACCCCCTCAAGCTGTTTGGAAGAGACTACGTGATACCCATCAACTATATTCAGAGCAGGGGTTCAAGTTCGGACAAAAACTCAGTTGTCCTCATGACTTCAGTCACAACGTCCATGCATGAAAATGATGAAACATATGCCAACCAAAAATCTAGGGATGAATACTCGAGTGGGGATGCCCACGATGCCTCTCCCTCACTATTGGACTCCCAAGAACCTGCGCTGGGGGATCCCCCCCCGTCAGATCCAGAAGATGAGGGGTTGGGAGAAGAAGAGGAGGAAGATCTCAGGGATGAACCTTTCATATTTGAGGAAGGTATCTCCACCATGGTGGAAAAGCATAGGGAAATAAACCTGGGTACCAAGGAAGAACTGAGGCCTACTCTCATTAGTGCAACCATGTCCCCCAAGTAGAACGAGATATATAGTTCTTTCCTAAAGCAACATCGGGATGTTTTTTCCTGGAATTATACAGAAATGCTGGGACTCAATCTCGAAGTGCTGACGCATCACCTGGGTCTTCCAAAAGACCATAGGGGCTATAAACATGCCACCAGAAGAACACATATCTCAAATGCTGCTAAAATAGAGGCTTAAGTCGATAAGCTCACTAAATCAGGCTTCATTTGGGAGGCCCAATACCCCATCTGGTTGGCCAACGTCATCCCCATAAAAAAAAGAACGGGAAAATCCGAGTCTGAATCGATTTTAGGGATCTCAATCGGCATTGCCCGAAATATGACTTCCATTTCCCGATCAGTGAGTTATTAATCAATGCAACGACCGGGTATGAGGTTCTATCCTTCATGGACGGCTATTCTGGGTATAATAAAATCTATATGGCCAGAGAAGATGAAGAATACAATGCCTTCAGAGCCCCCCAAAGAGTATTCTGTTACAGGATCATTCCCTTTAGCCTCAAGAATGCTGGTTCCACATATCAGCATGCCATGCATCGTATTTTCAAGATATTCTTGGGGAGATTCGTTGAATTTTACGTGAATGACGTGGTGGTCAAATCAAGGCAGCACTCAGATCACCTTTTAGACCTAGAGACTGTCTTCAACAAACTTCGACAGCATATCCTGAAGATGAACCCATTTAAATGCACCTTCGGGGTTACCTCAGTGAAATTATGGGGCTTCGTTGTATGCCATTGTGGCATCGAAGTCGACCTGGAAAAGACAAAGGCCATTATTGACTTGCCTTCTCACCACAATCTCACTGAGTTGAGAGGATTCCAAGGATAGCTAGCCTATATCTGGTGGTTCATAGCCAACATGGCGGGAAAATGTTTTCCCTTTACCAGGTTAATGAAGAAGGGAGTCACGTACTAATGGACAGATGAATTCCAAGAAGCGTTTGTTAGCCTAAAGAGGTACCTCTTAAGACCACCGGTTCTCATTCCCCCAGTTGAAGGAAGACCTATCCTCTTATATGTGATGGCCGTACAGCAGTCACTGGGAGACTTCCTCGCACAAAAGAATGATGTTGGTTGTGAAAACAATCTCTATTACCTCATCTGAACAATGATTGATGTTGAGACTCGATACTCAAACATCTAGAAGAGCAATTTGGACTTGGTCTTCACAGTTCAAAAGTTGTGACATTGTCTGCAACATCATGAATTCCATTTGGCCTCACTAAATAACCTACTAAAGTACATCCTCAGCTGCCCAATGCTGATCGGGCACCTAACCCAATGGGCAGTCATCTTGCAATAGTTTGGCATCTGGTTTGTGCCTCATAATTCCATCAAGGGCCAAGAATTAGCATAATTTCTGGTGGAGCACCCCTCAGCAGGGACCACCACACCAGAGATCGAGCTACCAGATGAAGACATCTTCTCAGTTCAAGGGGAGCTCCCAACATGAGAAATGTACTTCGACGACGCGTCATGGAGCCCAACGGGGAAAAGGATGGAAGATACCAAATTCAACAAGGTGGGTTTGGGGAAAATAATCATGTTCTCGGAGAAGGTAGTCTTTCCATATTCCTTTCATCTGTCAGAAGGATGTACGAATAATGAAGGAGAGTATCAAGCCCTCGTTGCTGGACTGGAACTCGCGCTCCAGGCACAAATATAGCACCTTAAGTTAAAATGTGACTCAGAACTAGTCATCAAGCAAGTCAATAGTGACTATGCTATAAAAAAGAAGGATTTGATTCCCATATTTGACCATGTCTAAGGGTTAATGGGGGAATTTTCCTTCGAACCAACATTGACCTATATTCCCCGGTCCCAGAATGCATGGGCTGACGCATTAGCCCACATGACGACAACCCTAACAGACCTAGACCGGGATGAATCATTCATCAGTATTGCTCACCACTGAATGGTCTTGCATTATGTTAAGACCAAGATGGAGGAAATACCTGTAGTCAGTCCTATCTCTAAGCCATATGCTCCTGCCACTGGCTAGATGACCCCCATTGCATATACCTTCAATGGGGAGAACTTCCATCAGACTAGGCTGAACGAGAGCAAATACGGAGAAGGGAAATCAACTTTGTCCTTCATGGTGGTGGGGGTCAGCAAGAGATCCTCTACAAATGTGCCCTAAACAAAGTCCTCCTCAGATACATTGATGAAGAATAAACTGCCGCCGTCATGACTGAAGTGCATGCCGGTGTATGTGGAGCACATCATCCAAGGACTAGGCTTTCCCATCTGGTTCAATGACATGTGTACTATTGGCCCATAGTGGCACGAGAATGCGAGTGCTTTACTACAAAATGCCATTCGTTCCAAATACACGACAACTTTATAAACCTACCACCGGAGTTACTTTATCAGGCCAAGTACTCCTTGCCATTTTCAATCTGGGGAATGGACGTCATGGGACCATATCCCCCTGCCACATCCAAACAGATGAAGTATACCCTCACAGCAACTGACTTCTTTTCCAAATGGGAAGAAGTTTTACCCATTAAGGAAGTCGTGGTGAGAAACATTGGAGTATTTGTGAAAACCAATATCATCAACATATTTGGTGTCCCTCATAACATACTAATAGATAACGACACCAACTTCTGCTCTGCTGAATTGGAGAAACTATACCAAGAGTATAGTATAAAGCCTAACCACTCATCCCACTACCATGCGGCGACCAACGGACAGATAGAGGATTTCAACAAGACCTTGTCCAACATCGTCCAAAAAATGGTGGACAAAGACAATAATTCATGGCTGGATAATCTCTTTCATGCATTGTGGGCCTACCAATCCACAATTTAGACCGCTACTCCGACCACAATGTACTCATTGGTATAAGGAACAGAAGCGGTCCTTCCCATTGAGCTCTAATTACGCTCACTCCACGTTTCCATTTGTGATCAATTATCCAATGATGAGCAATTAGAAAAGCGGCTAGGTGAATTGGAACAGCTAGAAGAGAAGCAGCTACACACATTCCACATTCTTGAAGTATACCATAACCAGATTGTACAAGCCTTCAATAAAAAGGACCTTCTTCTGTCTTTCTTGGATGGAGAATTGGTATTGGTCCTCCAGACCCCAATGATACCGTGAAGGAAACCTCCAATGCTGGAGCTCAAGTGGGATGGGCCATATGTTATACACAAGGTCTACTCCAATGGAGCATATTCCCTAATCTCCATGGACAGGAAATTGACCACTACTCCTACAAATGCCAGATTCTTGAAGAAGTATTTTGCATAGAAACCAAAAAAGGTCCTTCGTCCTTACCTTACGACGACAAACTTCATGGATAAGAAAAAAAGAGAAAAAAAAGGATCGTCCGAGCTGCATGACGTTGTTGGAACCATGGTCTTATATGTATGATTTGGAGTATGGTTTGTGTTTGTTTTCAATCATCAATGGAAGTTCGGATCTTGTACCAGCAAAGAGATCATACCATTCATGTAGACAACAGTATTGAAGGTGGCGTCGTTTCCCAGTGTTTGCCAATTTTTTGGGGTCCAAAATCTTGAAGTTTCTGAGCATCACGATGAGTGTATTTCCATGAAGATAATAATTAAATATGGAAAAGGCATGAATTTTGAGAAGAGAGGATGAATGGTTTGGAAATCGCGAAGACCAGAAAAATGGAGGCGGTGAGTCATCGTGATTACGTCATAGCTTCATGAACGGCAGAGTTGAAGCGCATCGCGGCGGTGGAGGGCTTTGCGAGCGAGCTTCACGGTGAAGGCGTGAAGGAAATGATGGAACGCTCCACGATTACGACGAGCTCCGCAAATGGAAAATTTCTGTAGTGCTTCACGATTTTGAGAGAATTTCAGCGGGAACATCAGAGCTTCGCAATTTGAGCTGACGTGGGGCAGACTTCGCGCGGAAGGGTCGAGGGTCGGGGGAATCGCCTATAAATATAGGCCGACCCCCTCAAGAGAAGTAGAGAGAATTTCAGAGAAAATCCTTTGCTCTCAGTTCGAAAAGGTCTCTCGCAAAGGTAGTGTGCTTCATGAGAGAGGAGCTTTGTGGTGGCTATTCTAGCACTAAAAAAGGCGTTCTCCCCGTGTTGGCCCAGTGAGCTTCGTGAATAGGCAGGAGCTCTGCGACAGCCAAGCATTGCGACGGCTGGAGCATCGCGAGAGTGCTTCGCGAATGAGCTTCGCGAAAAGGAAGGGACTCCGCGAAGGCTTGTTTGAGATTTGCAAAATCAGGACCCTTGCGAAGTAGGGTACTTTGTGAAGGCCATTTCCAAAATTTGTTTGCCTAGTGGACAACGGAAAAGGAGGTATTTATTACTGGATGGAATTTGGAATTTAACAGAGCATCAACTCAGGACTCTGATGCAAGAAAAGTCTCATGTTGAACAGGAGACAAGGACCTTCATGTCTATCTATTGAAGAGACCTTCTCATCTATAAACTGAGTGAGACTTCACCAACGGACGTGAGCCTGGGGGAGTCAACGGGAGTGACCCGAGGGAAGCTGTGAGCTATCCCTGTACCTTTAGTAAGGCAGTGATCCTAGGATAGAGTGATTGTCCCCGAACAATTGCAATCCACAACTAGTGAAGAATAGTGGAATTAGGTACGACCGACAACTTGTCGGCGTATGCTCCTTGGACGTAGCCTTTAGTGGTGAACCAAGTAAAAATAGTTGTTTCATCTATCTGCATGTGAATGTTTCATTACTAACCATATCCATCTTACATATTTAACGAGTTCCTAACAACGTGCGAACAAGATCCACAACTTTAAGAAGAAAAAGTTGACACCCTGATTCACCCCTCCCCTCTCAGGGTGTCCTGGGGTCCTACAAGTTGTATCAGAGGGAGGTTGTTGGTGTTGAATCTGTCCTTTGTCGCCATGGAGAATGCAGTCAATGCTAGGGGAGTCCCTCTCTTCGATGGAAGTAATTTTCAGATCTGGAAGAACAGGATGAGATCTCATCTAAGATCTCGTGGAATGGAAGTATTGTTTTCTACTGTGCAAGGAATACAATTCACTGATCCAACAGGCCTGGCTATGACTGACACAGATATGAAAATTCGTGATGCAGATGCTAAAGCACAAAATGCACTCACCGCATCTCTTTCTGATCAGATCTATCTAAAGGTGATGAGTTGCACTTCAGCAAAGTCTATGTGGGATAAACTTGAAAACATTTATGAAGGAGATAGAAAGGTAAAGGATGCAAAACATCAGGTTTCACACAACAGGTTTGATGATCTAATGATGGATCCTAATGATAATTCAGATTCATTTTTTAATTGAATTACTGAAGTAGTGGGAGAAATTTGAGGTCTTGGAGATGAAATCAAAGACATTGATATCGTAATGAAAATCTTGAGAATACTTCCTCCCATGTACAATGAAAAGGTGTCATCCCTTTAAGAAATAGATCTATCTAAACTATCACTTGATGATTTTTTAAGTAGTTTAGTGGTAGATGAGATGAGAGTCAAACCCAAAGATGCCATGACTTGCGTGAGCAAGGAAATGGCATTGATAGCCATGGACAAATATAAAATTTCAGAAGACAGTGGTGGTGAAGATGACGAAGAAAAAGAAATTATTTCTCTCATCGCCAAGAGGTTGAAAAATGGAGAAGGTAAATTTAGAGGTAAGCTACCTCTTGCATGTTTCCGTTGTGGAAGAGTTGGGAACATTGCCTCTCATGTGCCAAAGAAAGTTAGATGATGATGAGAGCGAAGTTGAAGACAATGAGAAGCCTCAGAAAAGGTTTTTAAAAAAGGGTGACTTCAAATATGGAAAGAAAATGCAGAGGAAGAATGTTGTCTATGAAGAAGAAGATGATGATATTGAATTTTGTGAGGAAGAAGAACCAGAATTTAAAACCGGAAACCATGCTTCCATGATGGATACCACTAAAATATCAGAATCTTCAATCAATAAAGGCAGAGATAATCAGACTACTGCTATTGGTAATCCAAAGATTCAAATTAGGGATTCTTTCTCCAAGCATGAGAGTAAATGTAAGAGATGTAATAAGTGGAAGGAAATGTTGGAAGAATCATCAGAATATTTTGATGAACTTGAAGCTGAAATTTAACGTCTGGAAGAATTTGTGAAAGTTCAGTCTAAAATCCTTGAAAGTAATAATTATGTAGTGGATCTAAAGCTAGGAATTTAAGAGCAGGGAATGGTCATCAATGACCTCACGTCAAGACTCGAAGAAAAGTCCAAGACTGCTGAGGGTCTTCAAGAGGAAGTTGTTACTCTTAGGATTAAACTTGAGACTGAATCATTTTAAAAAGAATCAAGGAAGAAAATATTGTTTAGAATATTCTCAGATGTAGAATTACTGGCAAGAGCCAAGGGTGGTTCTGATGTGGTTGAAAGAATCTTGAGTGTTCAATGAGCCGCTTGCATGGGAAAGAGTGGAATTGGCTGTGAAGCTGAGACATCAACTACTGGAAATAAAGATAGCCAAAATAAAGACAAAACGAAGGTTGAACATTTTGAAACATTTCCTGAAGTGCTGAAAAAGAAACCCTCAATCCAAACTATAAGGAGATCTGACAATTATCCTCAAACATTCAGAAATGATAGGCAGTTCAACTATTCTCTCAAGGATGAAGGTATGAGGAGAAATTCAAGTGAGAAAACATTCCCTCTCATGAAGTGTCAGTTCTGTGGCTATCTGGGCCATACCATGTCATATTGCTAAAAGGCAAGGAGCTAATTTAATGGAGAAGATCTAGGAAGTCATCAAAGGAGACCGATTTCATATCCTCCATCTTATAGATGAAATAGCTTCTATGGTTACTTTTTTAATTGTTCTAACTTTGGCCATAAAGCTATGTATTGTAGGTAGTGGAATGACAGGATAAATTCATTCAACAATCAAAGGTGAGAAAGTGTTCATCCTCTTGATGATGTTGTTCTCACAAATAGCTTTCCCCTCTGGATGAATATTATGGGTATGAAGAATCATATTATGTGGAAGAAAGTATTAAAAGGCCACCAGTATCCTATGCTCAATCCAATATCTCATGGAAATAGAAGAAGAAGATCGAGAAATCCAATCTTGCAGAGGTATCACTCAAAGCTACAAAGAGCAGAAGCACCTGGATCCTTGATATTGGATGCTCTTCCCATATGACGGGAAATGCTGACCTCTTGATGAACATTGAAAATAAGATTGATGGAACAGTACGGTTTGGTAATGATGGTGATTTCAAGATTAATGGTAGTGGGAATACTGCTCTCGCCAACGGGGAGCTGAAGAAGACTGAAGTTATTTACGTGGACGGTCTACGCCACAATCTCCTTAGTGTAAGTCAACTCTGTGACTTAGGGCTCACAGTAAACTTCAATCAAAAAGGCTGCACTATAAAAGGAAAAACAAGAAATTCTCTTATGAAAGGCTATAGAACAGATGGAAACATATATCAGATTGACAGCAAAGTGAGCTCCTTCTATTTGTCTGTTGAAAAAGAAAACAATTTATGGTATCGAAGTCTGGGGCACATTAACCAACAAGACATGGAAATGATATCTAAGCTGAAGATTTTCATGGATATTCACATTCTAAAATGTGAACGGGAAAAGTCTTGTGATCCTTGTATTTGTGGGAAACTGGTTTGTAGTTCATATCGGCCGAAGAAGAAAAGGTCATCGCATCTTCTTGAACTCATTCATACAGATGTATGTGGCCCAATAAATGTTGCTGGAACCTATGGAGAAAGGTACTTCATCATTTTCATTGATGATTATAGCAGAATGGATTGTGTAATGGTGATCCACAAGAAGCAACAAGTACTTGATTTTATGAAAACTTATCGACAGATTGCCGAGAATGATACTGGACGGACAATAAAAGTCCTACGATCTAACAATGGAGGGTAATACACGTCCATCGAGTATGAAAGTTACTTAGAAAAACATGGAATACATCATGAGGTAGCTGCTTTGAGAACTCCGCAAAAAAAATGGAGTGTTTGAGCGCCAGAATCGACATGTCAACAATATGGCTAGAACTATGCTGATTGAGAGTGGTATCTCTTGCCATTACTAGAAGGAAGCTGTTAAGGCTACAGTGCACATTCAGAATCGAACATAGCTTTATATGGGAGAAATGAATACACCATACGAATTGTGGCTTGGAAGGAAGCCTTCATTGAAATTATTTCGTGTTTTCGGAAGAAAATGATTCATCCGAAATAAAGAAGGAAACCAAGGAAAGTATGTTGACAATACTGAGGAAGGAATTTTTCTTGGGTATCCAATGAACAACAAAGCTTACAAGTGTTTCAATAAATGCTTGGGGATGAATGTGGAAAGAAATGATGTTAAGATCATTGAAGGAAAAACTCGAAATGCTTCAAATAGTACCTATGCTGATGAGATAGAAGATGAGAATGAATGTGAACATGGAATAAATACAAATACAAAAATAGAGGAAGGTGTACAAAACACTCAGGGGCCACATCATGATGTTGTCTCAGACGAAGAATCTGAAGTGGAAATCTTGGATGATGAGAATGCGACTAAACCTCATAAGAAAAATCGAAGAGCAGAAATTGATCAATATAACATAATTGGAGACACGAATGCACCTACACAGACAAAGAGTATGAGGAATAACACACCATCTGAATTTTTTTCAGTTGTAGAGCCATCCTTATTTGAAGAAGCTGTAAAGGATTAATCCTGGGTGAAAGCAATGAATGAAGATTTAGATCAGATTGACAAGAATCAGACAAGGGATCTTGTCCAGAGACCAAAAGATCTTAATGTTATTGGAAGAAAATGGATATTCAAGAACAAGTTTTATGAGCATGGAAGTGTTATCCTAAACAAGGCTTGAATTTTATGTAAAGGGTATTCTCAGATAGAAGGTGTTGATGTTGAAAAGACCTTTGCTACAGTGGCTAGACTAGAGTCAATCAGGCTGTTTCTTGCCATGGCTCTCCAAAGAGGATATAAAGTATATCAAATGGATGTCAAGACATCATTCTTAAATGGTGTACTCGAAGAAGAAGTCTACATTGAACAAGCCGTGGGTTTTCTTCTTGGTGCTGATGAATCAATGGTTTTCAAGCTAAATAAAGCACTTTATGGCCTGAAACAGGCACCACATGGCATGGTACTCCAGACAAGATTCTTATATCAAGAAGCTAGAATTCAAAGGAGGAGGAGTAGATCACAATCTCTATGTGATGAATTCTTCGAAAGATCAGTTCATGGTTCTAGTTTACGTCGATGAAATTATATTTGGTGGCAGCAGGCAGAAATCAGTGGAAGAATTTTCCAATCATATGAAATCAGAATTTGAAATTTCAATGATTGGTGAGCTCACATATTTTTTGGCACTATAAGTAACTCAAACGAAAGAAATAACTTTTATCTCTTAGGAAAAGTATTCCAGAGAGCTGCTGAAGAAGTTTAATATACAAGACTCCAAACCAATGTCAACTCCGATTGCAGTTGGAACCAATCTTGGAAAGCATGAGGAAGGGACATCTGTAGATCCCACCATGTACAGAAGAATCATTGGGAGCCTACTGTACATGACAGCGACATGGCCAGATATTGTCTTTGTCACCTGTCTTGTAGCCCGCATTTAGAGTAGTCCAAAGGAGGAAAATTATGGTGGCAGTCAAAAGAATCATGTGGTACATTCAAGGTACACACAAACTTGGATTACATTTTCCTGCAGGTAGGGACAGTGAATTATCAGCGTTTTCTGATGCTGACTGGGCTGGTGATGTAGTAGATAGAAATTCCACCAGTGGTGGAGCTTTCTATATTGGGAAGAAATGTTTTGGCTAGTTGAGAAAGAAACAAGAAAGTACTTCTCTTAGTACTGCTGAAGCTGAGTATATCTCTGTCACAAAGGCATGCACTCAACTGCTATGGATGAAGCAATAATTAACTGATATTGGCGATGAGGAGAAGCAACCAATGGTGATTTACTGTGACAATAAGAGCGCAATTGATCTTACGAAGAATTCTGTACATCATTCTCGTACAAAACACATGGAAATCATGTGTCACTTTATCAAAGAGAAAGTTGAGCAAAGAGTGATTAGAGTGGATCGTGTGGGAACAGATGAGCAAGTGGTTGATATCCTCACAAAGCCACTCTCAGTGGCTGTGTTTGAGAAGCATCGGTTGATCCTCAGTGTTCGGCCACCTCCCAGTGCATAAGGAAGTTACGAAATTCCCCTCTCCCCATTTTTTATAACTGTTTTAATCTGTTTATGGTTGTGATGCAGGTTTACGGGGGAGATACTATCCAAGGGGAATATGGTTTGAGCTGAACGTGAAAAAAATATTGGTCTTTGGATTTATTGTCAATGGGGGAGAAAGGAGAAAGGAATAAATTCAGGCGACTTCTGTGATGACAAAAATGAGAAGGACAAAAATGGAACCCAATTCAAGCCTCCTCTCTTGTTTTCTACACCGAGCATTGCTCACGTAGACTAAGATTGTTGGCTGAGTTGATTCCTGCATTTTTGGTTTTCACATAGATGGAGATCTATTGAATTTATTTTCTGATTGCCAACAAACCCATAGGGGGAGATTTTTGGAACCATGGTCTTCTATGAATGATTTGGAGTATGGTTTGTGTTTGTTGTCAATCATCAATGGAAGTTCGGATCGTGTAAAAGCAATGAAATCATACCGTTCAAGCAGACAACAGTATTGAAGGTGGCACCATTTCCCAGTGTTTGACAATTTTTTGGGGTCCAAAATCTCGAATTTCTGAGCATCGCGAAAAGTGGATTTCCATGAAGATAATAATTAAATATGGCAAAGTAATGAATTTCGCGAAGAGAGGATTCGTGGTTTGGAAATCGTGAAGACTAGAAAAATGGAGGCGGTGAGTCTTCACGATTACGTCATAGCTTCCCGAACAGCAGAGTTGAAATGCATTGTGGAGGTGAAGGGATTTGCGAGGGAGCATCGTGGTGAAGACGTGAAGGAAATGACGGAATGCTCCACGATTACGATGAGCTCCGCGAATGGAAAATTGATGTAGTGCTTCGCAATTTTGAGAGAATTTCGGCGGGAACATCGGAGCTTCGCAATTTGAGTTGACGTGGGGCTGACTTCGCGCGGAAGGGTCGAGGGTCGGGGGAATCGCCTATAAATAGAGGCCGACCCCCTCAAGAGAATTAGAGAAAATTTCAGAGAAAATCCTTTGCTCTCTGTTCGCAAAGGTCTCTCATGAAGGTTGTGTGCTTCGTGAAAGAGGAGCTTTGCAGCGACTATTCTAGCTCCGCAAAAGGCATTCTCCCTGCGTTGACTTAGTGAGCTTCGCGAATAGGCAGGAGGTCCGCGACATCCATGCATTGCGAAGGCTGGAGCATCGCAAGAGTGCTTTGAGATTGAGCTTCGCGAAAAGGTAGGGACTCCTTGAAGGCTTGTTTGAGCATTGCAAAATTAGGAGCCTTGCGAAGTAGGGTACTTTGTGAAGGCCATTTCCAAAAGATTTTTTCCCAGTGGAAAAGGGAAAAGGGGGTATTAATCAGTCGATGGAATTTGGAATTTTATAGAGCATCAACTCAGGTCTCTGATGCAAGAAAAGTCTCATGCTGAACAGGAGACAAGGACCGTCATGTCTATCTATTGAAAAGACCTTCGCGTCTATAAACTGAGTGAGACTTCACCAACGGCAGTGAGCCTGGGGGAGTCAGCGGAAGTGACCCGAGGGAAGCAGTGAGCTATCCCTGAACCTTTGTTAAGGTAGTGACCTTGGGACAGAGTGATTGTGCCCGAACAATTGTAATCCACATCTAGTAAAGATTAGTGGAATTAGGTACGACCGAAAACTTGTCGGCGTATGCTCCTTGGACGTAGCCCTTAGTGGTGAACTAAGTAAAAAGAGTTGTGTCATCTCTCTGCATGTGAATGTTTCATTACAGATCATATCCATCATATAGATTTAACGAGTTCCTACCAATGTGGGAACAATATCCACAACATTAAGAAGAAAAAGTTGACACCCTGATTCACCCCTCCCCTCTTAGGGTGTCCTGGGGTCCTACATACGTTAAACTGCCAAGAACCCAACAATCTTAACTTTATGACCTTAAAATAAGAGTATTTAATCCTCACCACAGGACATTATACTGCACAGAAAATATGTTTTTTTAAAATGCCCTCTCCCCCCGTGTATCGACCAGACCTATATGGGGTGTATTGTTTTTTAAAGAACAACGTACGGCTTGATTCCTGCCATCACAGGACACATAGCGATGCTGGGGTTCCTCACCTGGCCCAGTCACCTCTCAAATAAAAAAATGCCCTCTTTCCCCCGTGTAAGGACCATACCTACACGGTGTGTATTCTTCATCCTCACTGGATGATGTTAAACTGCACAGATTTCATAGAACTATGTAAGGCTTGATTCATGCCATCACATGATACGTAGCGATGCTGGGGTTCCTCATCATGGCACAACCACCATTCAAATAAAAAAATTTCCCCCTTCCCTAGTGTACGGACTAGACCTGTATGGGGTTAATTTACCATATAACTACATACGGCTTGATTTCTACCTTCATAGGATACGTAGCGAGACCGGGATTCCGTCCTGGCCCAACCACTACCAAATGAAATTAAATAAAATTTAACAATGTCCCCTTCCCACGTGTACGGATCAGCCCTGCACGAGGTGTGCTTCTCACATAGAACTACGTGCGGCTTGATTCCTACCCTCACAGGATACGTATTGATGCCAGGGTTCCCCGTCCTGGCCCAACCCCCTGAATAAAAGATAAAAATTCCCTTTCCCCCCAGTGTACGGACCAGACCGGTACATGGAGTGCTCCTCGTCCTGGCCACACAATGTCAAACTTCATGGATAGAATGATTTAAAAATGATCCCTTTTCCCTGTGTATGGGCTAGACCGGCACAGGGATTTTTTTATGTCTTCTCGGTACGACATTTAACTGCATGGATGATGAAAGGAAAAAATGACCCTTTCCCCCGTGTTTGGACTAGACCTGCATGGGGTTATTTTTCATCCTCACCGCACAACGTTAAACTACACGGATTTCATCACGAACCACATAAGATATATGGAGAAATGTGGTGTTAATACTCCTTGAGCATTTGGATTCATCCTTCCCATACATCAGACTCCACGACCTGGAAAATTAAGGATCTTCATAACCATTCATGGCCATCGGATGTGGAAAGTTATCGACCCGTGGACACCATTGCATGACTATGCATACCATGCCCTCAGTGGCTCTTCATATTGATAGCCCCTGGCCAGTCTACCAAAGGCATTATTTCCACAGGCGACACTCTTCCTATCTTCGTACGCTTACCGGCCTCAGATCCCCCATACCATAACTCCTCATCCAAAAGATTATGGTGCATTGGTTTACAAGTTCATCACTTTTTCACATCTAAAATTGCCAGGGTATCCCTACCGAGTTAGCCTATGTATCCACATGTGGTTCACATGAAAACCTACATCTATGAACATCAAGCCAGGACTAGGCTACTGTGACTCAAAGAACAATTGTAGTGAAGATGTTTCTTGTATGCTCAGACACCATTATCCCCACATGCCTAACTCTGTACTGTGAGCAATCACAAGTTTTCATAATCATTCATGGCCATCGGAAGTGAAAATTTATCGACCCGAGGACACCTTTTCATGACTATGCATACCATTTCCTCAGTAGCTCTGCATATTGATAGCCTATGGCCCATCTACCAAAGGAAATATTTACTTGGATGGTACTCTTCCTAACCCCGTACGCTTACCGGCCTCAGACGCCCCACACCACATCTCATGATCCGGGAAACCACAGAGTTGCAGTTTACAACTTTCCTCCCCTAACCTATCCAGAGCATATCAGAGCATGTTAACTTAATTGTCCTCTAAGTGATTGTAGAAATAGTCACCCAGTGGTCCGAGCAGTATGATCGCTAAACTAGGAGTACTTCGTCCTTACCGTATGATGTTAAACTGCATGGAGTGAAGGTACACCCCCACATGATAAATAAATCAGCGCAGGGATCTCTCTATGATTTAACAACAACCAGGGCCGAGCATGCCCGACGTTCCCAGACATTTCCTTCCCAAATGAAAGACTTTGTGGCCCGGATAATTTCAGATCCTCATAACCATTCACAGCGATCAGAAGTGGAAAGTTATCGACCCGTGGAAACCTTTTCATGACTATGCATACCATGCCCTCAGCGTAATTGCATATTGATATCCCCTAGCCCATCTACCAAAGGCAAGATATCCACAGGAGACACTCATCCTTGATCCGTACACTTATCGGCATTAGGAGCCCCATATCATTTCTCCTGATCCAAGAATCCCTGGAACCACGATTTACACCAATACACCCCTCTCCACGTCTGGGCATGCCATGATGTTTGAGCCCTGTTGAATTTTGAGGAAGAGCATCCTTTTCCACAACATCCTTACCACATGACGTTAAACTGCATGGAACATCTTGGCTGATTGGCATAAAACTGCAGAGACCAAGCATTAACCATCCTGGATAATGCCTTCAACTAAAAGAATTTTTATTGGTTTAAAAATTCCCCCGTCCTCGCTTCATGAAGTAAAACTGCACATCATCCTTTAAAAATGATCCCCTTTTTTACCGCATGACGATAAACTGCACGGAAGTTGTCCTCACCGCACGACGTTAAACTGTGCTGACCCCCCTTTCCTTTCACTTCGGGTCACCTTCATCCTTACCACATGACGTTACAACAAGATGGAGTTCGTCCTTACCGCATGACATTAAACTACCTGGGATTCATCGAGACCCACCCAAGATATATAGTGAAATGGGAAAGGGATACTCCTGGTGCATTTGGAAGCATCCTCTTAATACAACAGACTCCACGCCCTGGATAATTGAGGATATCCATAACCACTCATGGCCATCAGAGGCAAAAGGTTGTCGACCAGTGGACACCTTTGTATGACTATGCATACCATTCCCTCAGTGGCTCTTCATAATGATAGACCCTGGCTCGTCAATCAAAGGGAATATTTCCATTGGTGATACTCTACCTATCTCTGTACGCTCACCAGCCCCAGTGCACCCATGTCATATCTCCTGATCCAAAAATTTATGGAGCAGTGGTTTACAAGTTCATTCCTCACCCGCATCCAAGTGCTGTCGGGGCACCCCTACCCGATGAGCCTATGTATCCGCCCACGATTCACACGACAATTAGAATCTGTAAGCATCATGACAGAACTGGGCTACTCTGACTCATCGGGTAACTACCATGAATATGTCTCTTTTGTGCTCGGGACACCATTATCCATATGTGAAGAACTCTGTGCCATGAGAAATCTCGTATTTTCATAATCATTCATGTCCATCGGGAGTGGAATGTTGTCGACCCGTGGACAACTTTGTACGACTATGCATACCATGCCCTTAGTGGCTCCGCATAATGATATCCCCTAGCTCGTCCATCAAAGGAATGATTTCCTTAGGTGATACTCTTCTTATCCCCATACGCTTACCCTCCTCAGAGCCCCCATATCATCTCTCCTGATCAAGGAAACCCCAGAGTTGCAGTTTACACCTTCATTCCAACACACTTGTTCAGAGCATGCCATAGAATCATAACTCAATTGTCCTCCGAGTGATTGTAGCAATAGTCTCCCAATGGTCCAAGCTCTATGATAGTTAAACTAAGAGTACTTTATCCTTACTGCATGAAGTTAAAATGCATGGAATGTTAAAATGTCCCTTGTCCTTACCTCCTGACGTTAAAATGGACGGACTCTATCTTTACCGCATGACGTCAAACTTCATTGTCAAACTCTCCATGAGTCCAGCCAGGGATAGGGTTTTCCTCCCCTCTTCAGTGCAAGGGCCAAACCTGCAAAAACTACCACCTCCCATCAACGTGGGGAGGGATGACTTCACCCGTTCCTGAAAATTTAGCCCGGACGTTTCTCCCATGTCCAGGAATCCTCTTTTCATAAACCATACTCTGCACCCAGAAAGAGTCGAACCCTTGTAAGACACCCCTGGTGGTCCCGAATCTAAAATTCCCTAAAGTTGTTCGGCTTTCAGAAGAATACATCTTTGACCTATGGACACCATTGTATGAATATGAATCCCATTCCCTCAACTGCTCTACATATTTATCGCCCCTATCTCATCTACCAAATGCAAGATTTCTTTATGTAATGCCTCTCTCCATACATTTGCTGTCCTCTAAGCCCCCCATATCCATTCGGAAACCCTCTGAGCTACAGTTTACTAACCTCTTCCATAACCCTTCCTGAATGCGATGAAACGTCTTTTAAAAGATACTGAAAGCTAGGGAAGGCCATCCCACTTTAAGAAATTTCCCAACTGCATGACTCGAAACTGCAACAAGCGCCAACCGTCCTCCATGGTAACTAAATGCGTCTGGCAGGGACCCTGCTTCCCAACTCCTGGTTCATATAGATGATCATGAATCCCCTTCAGACGTCACATACACTTTCCGGGCCACCCCTGGTGGTTTTCAAACTTCTCCGAGCCACCCATGGTGGTTTCCATAAGACAGACATTCATTATGTCATATGGCCATCATAAATTGAGAGTCATTGACTTAAAGACACCTTTTCATGATTATGCATACCATGCCCTCAGCGGATCTGCATATTGATCGCCCCTAGCCCGTCTACCAAAGGCATGATTTCCTTAGGCGATGCTCTTCCCACCTCTGCACGTTTATATATCTCCCATTCCATGAGACATGCTCGGCATGTCGTTCAAATCCAAAAACACTCCCTACACATGCGTCTAAAGGACACAGAGACATCTTTTAATCAATCAAACCTCATTGGGGCCCTTGACCCACTATATTTGGTCAAAGATGTTCGACCTAAAATATCAGTAATGATAGTATTTATGGTGGGACATTAAACAGCTCACAAAAGAGGCACAAAGCATGTTAGGCTGAAAACCCGAAAAGGGTGACCTAAGAAAAAGTCGGGCCATACACGTTGGGTTCACAATAAATGAGCCTAGGAAAAATTAGGGCATTAAAAGAAATGAAAAGTTTGTCGGGATTTTCTACAGAACCCTAGAAATAGTCAAACTATGCTCGCTGGATCCCATGGTCCAAGAAAAAGTCAGAGCATGTTTTCATCTTCTGTCACTTTCCTAAATTAAGATCAATTCTGATTCAGTGAGTTGTTATTTAAGCAATAATTGTTATAGTAAAAATAAAAATATATGGCAAGGAAGATTGACATATATTTCATTCTGTTCAGACAAAAAGGGAGGGCATCCACAAGCTAGGGCCTCTCCCTCACAATGACAAAAGTGGTAAAAAAGGAATGCACAGGAATGGCTCTGACAATCACAGAGGATACTGGCTCTCCGTCTCTACCAAATCAGCGACCATGTGGCAGAGGTCGTTGCATAAATACTCCAGCACGGCCTTCATCATGGCCTCAACCTCGGCCACCGAACGAGTATGATCCACTGTTGTTTGAAGATAGTTGATCCCTTTTCTGGTGCCTTCAAGGCGGCTAGTCATAGTTGATAATTGATCCCTCATCATTGCTACACGTTCTTCACATTCATGCAACTCAGAAGATAGGGTGGTCGCGTGATATTGAGAGCTCGCCTCCTGTGCTATTAGTTGATGGAGATTTATCATGGCTCCCTCCAGGGCTCGGGTCCCGCAATGAGAGGCAGCGACGTGAGCAAGTTTGTGCTCACTAGTAGCACCTTCCTCATGGTCAATGAAAACCTGGCAGAAGAGAAAATGAAGGTGACGATAGTCAAAGCCAGCTGACCTGTAATGCCCCGACCCTAGTTACCCAGAGTCGGTGCATTATTACATAACATTGGCATGATCACAAGAAGATCAAATCTCGAAAGACCGATTGGTTTAGTAGCCTTGGAAACACTAGATATATTCATAAGTTTTACATTACATCATAAAATGAAAAACTACTACAAAAACATAATGTTTCCATAGTCCACACTATAATCCTCTCATAATATCCCTGCAGGTCATTCATAACTTACATCTTCACTTCCTGGGAAAAATAAAACATAGGAAAGGGGTGAGCTCAAATGCCCAGTAAGGATAACAATATAGCGGAAACTTTCATAAATAAGAATCAACATTTAAGGCAATGTATAACTAAAACAAAAGCCTTTTAAACATTAACTTTCAACATGGTATGGGATAAATAAAATGAAAAAAATTGCCATTTACTTGTTCACATGGATATTCTACTAATCGAATAATCACATGCAATATCAATAACCACTTTCATAATTATGGAATGCATAATGCCAGACTATCATAACCACATAGCCAAGGCCTCGTGCCAAGACTACAAATAATATTTTGTCAAGGCCTTGTGCCAAGACACTAGTTTGCCTCATGAGACCTACCGATGCATCGAGGAGCTATAGCGGGCTCCACCCGTCACTTATTAAGTCCAATGCATTCCCATATGAAAAGGTTTAAACATAACATAAACATTCGTATTAAAACTAGCATACGAAATATCAATAATTTCACCATAAACTATGAATGGTATAAAAATAGCACATCCACAGTCAAACATATCACAAAAACTTCAATACAATATAGAAGTTTTGTATCATAATAAATCAACTTCAAATAATCTTAAAATCCATCAAAGGATGTTGACATAGATGAAATCAAAATTCTTTTTAAAGAAGAATCTCCTTTTATTTTGAAATCATTTAAGATCCATATAAAATAAAACATTTTCTTTGAAAATATTCTTATAAGCTTGTATGGAAAGCTTCGACGATTTTATAACGGCGGAAAATAACCGCACCCGCCGTATAAGTTAAAAAGAACATTCTTACCTCAATTCAGTCGAAATGGTTAAAAAGGACCTTGTTTTGAAAACGACGGAAAGATTCCTTTATAAACCTCTTATAAAAAGTCAAACAAGGGTATAAATGACTTTAACCCATAAAAAATGTTTTGAAATACATTTTTAAGAAACATGGATGTGGATGATAAAGATATCCCAGTAGATTATTACGTATAAACAACCTCGGATAATGAAGAGATTGTGAAATAACCCTTACCTTGTACTTTTCCTTGGTTGGGGTAGGTTAACCTCCTGTATAATGGTGAAATAATTGTTATTAAATTATACAAGAATCATATACACTAATATGATATCATATATGATCTTTTAATATTGATTTGATAATAATATCTTAATATTATCGCTGTTTCGGGTGTGAACTTACTTGTTTGCTTTTGTATGTTTTGTTACGTAAGACATGTTTGTAAAGGATAATTTGTATATTATTCAAATCCAGAATGGTATCAAGTCCTTAAAAATCATTTCTAAATCATCAAATGATAATTATACTTGAATGGATACGATGGAGAATGAATCTCATCGCGTTCGTGGAGACGGTAGTCCGTACGTACGCACGAGCGACAATATCATTCTTTTGATATTAAAATAATATATAAATGGATGGTATATCATATATACAGAATCATTAACATGTTATATTTATTATTTACATGAGTTACACATCATTATTATACCCATCCAAATAATAATATATTGAATAACAATTACACCACGACGTGGAGACGGTAAGCCGTACGTACGCACGTATGGTGACATGTTATTCAAAGGGTGGATAGAATACTGAATATGGTTGTACCATATTTATAATAACATCACAGTATATGTAAGATACTGGAGTTATTATTTTATAATGGTAATAACAAAGAAAGAGGAAGTGGAAGAAGAAAGGAACTTAGAGAAGGGTGGTGAAATCATTACCTCTTCTTCGGGTTCTTCCTTTTGATTTGATCAAAAGGGCTCCATAGGTTGGCTTTCTGATCAAAATAAGGCCTCTAGGTTGTATTGAGGGATGTTGGGAGAGTATTTGGGCAGAGTTTGGCCGAACCAAAAGGCTTTGAAGGTGTGAAGAAATGATAAGGAGGAGTGCCCTTTTATAAGAGGGATGAGGGGCACCTTTGGAAAAGCTAGAAATATTAATTTATAATAAATTTATATTCGGTTTCTAATGGCTCCAAAGTTGACTATTCAAAGTTTAAGGTGGGGATAGGTCGAAAACCACTCAACCAATAGAATTTAGACAGGTTTGGGTACTTATATTAACCTTATCTTTAAGTATTAACTCTAAGTTAATTAGTTTCACTTTTACAATGTCTCTTTGTATTTTTATATAATATGGTTAATAAACTTACTATATACATCCAAGCGACCCCCAAGTGGTCCATTAATGAGGAACCTATCATAATATAAGTCTCTTGGCCGAACTTTAGATTTTTAGGAATTTAATATCAATTAATAATATAATATTTGTTTTAAGAACTCTTTTATGTCAATTTTGACACTATTCAATAGTTGATTTTTGTGAAACTCATAACAGATTGCTTACTTCGAAAAAAGTCAATTAAATAAATCCTAATATATCATATTATCATAGAAAATTAGTTTAATTCATTAAAAGTTTCATATTATAATTATTTGGGTATTTATAAGATCAATTATTTTAATTTTTCACTATTTTAGTAATTACTGCATCATCATTGTGTCATAAATAAAATAAATTATTTAATGTCTAAAAATTATAAATAAAATATAATTATGTAGGAAATCGTTTTATCTTTCTAATGAATATTTATAATCGAAAATCCAACATGTATAACCCTATGTAAAAATTGTCCTTCTAAAAGATGTAAGCTTATGCCATTTTTATTTTTATTTTAGCTTTATTAATATAATGTGTCATTATCACTTACAAGTGGATCCATGGGGTCCCAAAATAGACCCAAAGATGCCCATGGTCGAACATCTATCAACCAATAGGGTTAATACACGTTTTAGGGTAATTTAGTATTATTATAATATTATTTTTTAACCCTTATTTACCGGATTTACCCTTAACCATGGTAAATAAAATATTTACCGCAGTAATTATTCAAAATGTCTAAAAATAAAAGTTACCTATTTACACAATTTGGACATCCTGATTCCAAATATGGAATCCATTTTCCTAAATTCAAAACACAGAAGTGGCAGAAATTAATTTAAAATTAATTCCCGCTGTCAAAACAAAAAGCGTGTTTTTATGAGATAATAACTATCAAAAGATTGACACTCGTTTATGTTTGGTTTAATTGTAAAATTATGTCCAATGACCAACATTATATTAAATGGTAAAAATATATTCTAAATATACTTTAAAACCACTCAAATTCATAATTTATCACTATTAATTATTTTGATTAAAAAAGTTGTTTTTAATTAAAACTTAGTAATTTTCACTATTCATCAAAATATGAAAGTTATCCGAAATGTACCAAAATTTCACCTTAGGCTAAATTCGATATTACGAATCCAAAAATGAAGTCCATTTTCAAATATAAAATATATATAATTTCAAAAAGTAGGTATTACTATTCATAACAGCTAGTTTGATTAGTTATGGTGTGTTTGAACTCGGTGTTGCGTACAACACACGCTATCGCATTATTCGAAGGGAAACGTACCGTGGAAGCTTGGGGTGTTTCATTTTAAATTTTTAATGTCCCCATTTAGTCAAAAAGTTTAAAATATTTTATTTTAAAAAGGTTTCACTATTAGAAGTTGATAAAAGTGAAATACTGAAAATGAATCTGTTCTTGCATTATGACTAAGAAACTCATAATAGGGATTCTAAAATTATAAGGATTATATAAAGTTCAAAATGTAGTTAATACTATTCATAACCTCTTTTAATGGTGTGATTGAACTCGGTGTTGCGTGTAGTGCAAGTTATTGAATTATTTTTAAGAAATAACACACTCTGAAATCCCGGGGTGTTACATTCTCCCCTCCTTCAATAAATTGCGTCCTCCCAATTTGAAATTGTTCTTCGAAAATAAAAGGTTGAAAGTAGAAAATATATTTGTGGGAAAACCCACATCGGAAATTTGGTTACTAAAATTTAGTCTTAATATGAGGAAAAGAGAAATGAAAGGGTCACCACCAAATTATGATCTTGATTAGGAGAACATTGGTGGCAATTAGAGACATATAATTGGAGGAAAAACGTAAATATTTATAGGTAGTGATTGAGGTCATCAATCACAAACAAGTATAAAATTGAGGTCCTTAAACTCATCAATCTATGATGATTTGAAGTACCATCGGTTCAACAAAATATAGGGTATTGGGACAACACATTTTTGACATTTCAAAATATCTTAGTTGAAATCCCACATCGAAAAATGAATTAATGAGGCCTCTATTTAAAATAAAGAGTGGAAAGTATGAAGATTACCGAAAATAACACATCCTAGGGTTCCATGTAGGAAAATATGGATATGGAGGAGAAAAATCTAACCATCAATTATCTGATGGAGAGTGGTAGAGAACATGGCTATGAAAAGGCCAACAATCCCAAAGCAATAAATTAGTGATGATTTAAGGTACCATCTAGGAAAACATTTTTGTTCTAAGTTGCTTTTCTTAATATTGATGAATTTATTTATGAGATTGGCTAAGATCATAAGGAGATATACTTACTTTATAATTAGAGTTTTATCCATTAATAAATTTCTACCACAAAACTCATCTTTCACTCTAAAAGATAATAGAATGTAAAAAAAAATTCTATTTACACTATTCGTATAGGGATCCAATATAAACGAATTTATAATTCATCTACAAGACCTTTTAATAAAAACTACATTATTTAATCCATGACATCTCGTGGGCCAGTGGTAGGTGATACACCCTTGTCGCCCTTCGGTTGCGGGTTCAAGTCTCGCAGCCTTGCCGGACGCGACGGGTTGCCGCCCGACCTCCGGGTTGTCCTTTTATGGCAATCCAAAATAATCCAAACTAGAACTATCCAAAATACTTCTATCTAAACTCACAGTCCAACATTTATAAGGAAGGTAAACATAATATAGATCCTTTTTACCCCGTAATAGAATATGAATACCTTCATCATGTGTTACCATATTCCTTATTGATTACATTCATGCTCCCTTATTCCATATAGAATGCTGGATATACTTCATTAATCCAAAAAAGTTTTAAACCCCAACAATGATGGAATATACAAATCATTAATCAGTTCCAAGGTAGTCAAGAATATCCAATATAATTTATCCAAAACAATCACATATTATTCCAAAATCACTACCTCAGTATCAGAACTGTATTATGATTTATCATTCTCTCAACCATATATTTTCCAAAAATTTATCCTGCAATTGAGTCACTTTTCTTTGTTCCACACAATCTCAAGTCCTTAATGAAATAGTACTGCAGTACAATCCTTATATACTCCATGATTATTGTAACAAGTACATTGTTGATACAACACTCAATTGACATAATCAACATAAAAACTCTAATCATCCCTCTTCATCTGTGGTAGTGTCATAACATGATTATTATCCAATAACATCATTTGCGGCATAGTCTGATGACTGGGACATAGGTTCGCGTAGTGTCCAAACTCCTTGCAAATGAAGCATTGTACATTTGAAACCATTTTCTTACCCTTGCAGTCACGTACTTTGTGCCCTTTTCCTCCACACTTATAACAAACTCACATTCCTTTCAGGCAAGTTCCAGGGTGTTTCTTTCCACAGTTACCACATATGGGAAAATTCTTCTTTTCCCTCTTCCCTTTATCCATCTTTCTCTCTTCCATCCTTTTCTTCTCTTGCTTCCCTTCAAAGCCATAGGACTCAGTAAACTCTTTACTTATCTTATCAACACATGATATTATTTCATCATATGATGATAATACATGGGAGACTATTTTTCTTATAAATTCTAGCTTAGGACCATGAAAGATATGATCCTTCCTTCTCTTTGGATCATGTGCATTTCTGGAGTTCTCATTCCTTCTACTGGGCGCCATTTCTAAACAATGGAATACACTAGATCAGTTTATGAATCAAAATACATAATCCCATACTTATAAAACACTTAACATAAATTGAACTATTTATGGATATAATCCATAATCATAAATATGTTTTATTTGAGGAAGTATATACTCATAAACCCTTCATAATGATTTGTAAAGAAAGTGAGAGTTATCCTAAGCATATCCCCCGGGAGTGTCGTAACCAAGAGTGCAGCAAGGCCCGTTGTCGTGCACCAGTTCCCGTTCGAGTCTAGCTCAAAGCGGTGTTTTCGGGTTTTACCCCTAGGTACATCTGTGCCAGAGCCGCCTCTACCTGCTCGTATCCAGACAGGGATGTATTGCTCGGAAAACTCACAAAGTCTCTACAATACCAAAATTCTAGGAAGTTCTTCTATACTAATCCTCAAAGTTCATCTTAGGTCTATGTGCTCTAATCAGAGTTTATCTAAATCTAGCTTCCAAGGTTTGTACTAAACTTCCTCTGATACCAACTGTAACGCCCCGACCCTAGTTACCCAGAGTCGGTGCATTATTACATAACATTGGCATGATCACAAGAAGATCAAATCTCGAAAGACCGATTGGTTTAGTAGCCTTGGAAACACTAGATATATTCATAAGTTTTACATTACATCATAAAATGAAAAACTACTACAACAACATAATGTTTCCATAGTCCACACTATAATCCCCTCATAATATCCCTGCAGGTCATTCATAACTTACATCTTCACTTCCTGGGAAAAATAAAACATAGGAAAGGGGTGAGCTCAAATGCCCAGTAAGGATAACAATATAGCGGAAACTTTCATAAATAAGAATCAACATTTAAGGCAATGTATAACTAAAACAAAAGCCTTTTAAACATGAACTTTCAACATGGTATGGCATAAATAAAATGAAAAAAATTTCCATTTACTTGTTCACATGGATATTCTACTAATCGAATAATCACATGCAATATCAATAACCACTTTCATAATTATGGAATGCATAATGCCATACTATCATAACCACATAGCCAAGGCCTCGTGCCAAGACTACAAATAATATTTTGTCAAGGCCTTGTTCCAAGACACTAGTTTGCCTCATGAGACCTACCGATGCATCGAGGAGCTATAGCGGGCTCCACCCGTCACTTATTAAGTCCAATGCATTCCCATATAAAAAGGTTTAAGCATAACATAAACATTCATATTAAAACTAGCATACGAAATGTCAATAATTTCACCATAAACTATGAATGGTATAAAAATAGCACATCCACAGTCAAACATATCACAAAAACTTCAATACAATATAGAAGTTTTGTATCATAATAAATCAACTTCAAATAATCTTAAAATCCATCAAAGGATGTTGACATAGATGAAATCAAAATTCTTTTTAAAGAAGTATCTCCTTTTATTTTGAAATCATTTAAGATCCATATAAAATAAAACATTTTCTTTGAAAATATTCTTATAAGCTTGTATGGAAAGCTTCGACGATTTTATAACGGCGGAAAATAACCGCACCCGCCGTATAAGTTAAAAAGAACATTCTTACCTCAATTCAGTCGAAAAGGTTAAAAAGGACCTTTTTTTGAAAACGACAGAAAGATTCCTTTATAAACCTCTTATAAAAAGTCAAACAAGGGTATAAATGACTTTAACCCATAAAAAATGTTTTGAAATACATTTTTAAGAAACATGGATGTGGATGATAAAGATATCCCAGTAGATTATTACGTATAAACAATCTCGGATAATGAAGAGATTGTGAAATAACCCTTACCTTGTACTTTTCCTTGGTTGGGGTAGGTTAACCTCCTGTATAATGGTGAAATAATTGTTATTAAATTATACAAGAATCATATACACTAATATGATATCATATATGATCTTTTAATATTGATTTGATAATAATATCTTAGTATTATCGCTGTTTCGGGTGTGAACTTACTTGTTTTCTTTTGTATGTTTTGTTACGTAAGACATGTTTGTAAAGGATAATTTGTATATTATTCAAATCCATAATGGTATCAAGTCCTTAAACATCATTTCTAAATCATCAAATGATAATTATACTTGAATGGATACGATGGAGAATGAATCTCATCGCGTTCGTGGAGACGGTTGTCCGTACGTACGCACGAGCGACAATATCATTCTTTTGATATTAAAATAATATATAAATGGATGGTATATCATATATACAGAATCATTAACATGTTATATTTATTATTTACATGAGTTACACATCATTATTATACCCATCCAAATAATAATATATTGAATAACAATTACACCACGACGTGGAGACGGTAAGCCGTACGTACGCACGTATGGTGACATGTTATTCAAAGGGTGGATAGAATACTGAATATGGTTGTACCATATTTATAATAAAATCACAGTATATGTAAGATACTGGAGTTATTATTTTAGAATGGTAATAACAAAGAAAGAGGAAGTGGAAGAAGAAAGGAACTTAGAGAAGGGTGGTGAAATCATTACCTCTTCTTCGGGTTCTTCCTTTTGATTTGATCAAAAGGGCTCCTTAGGTTGGCTTTCTGATCAAAATAAGGCCTCTAGGTTGTAGTGAGGGATGTTGGGAGAGTATTTGGGCAGAGTTTGGCCGAACCAAAAGGCTTTGAAGGTGTGAAGAAATGATAAGGAGGAGTGCCATTTTATAAGAGGGGTGAGGGGCACCTTTGGAAAAGCTAGAAATATTAATTTATAATAAATTTATATTCGGTTTCTAATGGCTCCAAAGTTGACTATTCAAAGGTTAAGGTGGGGATAGGTCGAAAACCACTCAAACAATAGAATTTAGACAGGTTTGGGTACTTATATTAACCTTATCTTTAATTATTAACTCTAAGTTATTTAGTTTCACTTTTACAATGTCTCTTTGTATTTTTATATAATATGGTTAATAAACTTACTATATACATCCACGCGACCCCCAAGTGGTCCATTAATGAGGAACCTATCATAATATAAGTCTCTTGGCCAAACCTTAGATTTTTAGGAATTTAATATCAATTAATAATATAATATTTGTTTTAAGAACTCTTTTATGTCAATTTTGACACTATTCAATAGTTGATTTTTGTGAAACTCATAACAGATTTCTTACTTCGAAAAAAGTCAATTAAATCAATCCTAATATATCATATTATCATAGAAAATTAGTTTAATTCATTAAAAGTTTCATATTATAATTATTTGGGTATTTATAAGATCAATTATTTTAATTTTTCACTATTTTAGTAATTACTGCATCATCATTGTGTCATAAATAAAATAAATTATTTAATGTCTAAAAATTATAAATAAAATATAATTATGTAGGAAATCGTTTTATCCTTCTAATGAATATTTATAATCGAAAATCCAACATGTATAACCCTATGTAAAAATTGTCCTTCTAAAAGATGTAAGCTTATGCCATTTTTATTTTTATTTTAGCTTTATTAATATAATGTGTCATTATCACTTACAAGTGGATCCATGGGGTCCGAAAATAGACCCAAAGATGCCCATGGTCGACCATCTATCAACCAATAGGGTTAAGACACGTTTTAGGGTAATTTAGTATTATTATAATATTATTTTTTAACCCTTATTTACCGGATTTACCCTTAACCATGGTAAATAAAATATTTACCGCAGTAATTATTCAAAATGTCTAAAAATAAAAGTTACCTATTTACACAATTTGAACATACTGATTCCAAATATGGAATCCATTTTCCTAAATTCAAAACACAGAAGTGGCAGAAATTAATTTAAAATTAATTCCCGCTGTCAAAACAAAAAGCGTGTTTTTATGAGATATTAACTATCAAAAGATTGACACTCGTTTATGTTCGGTTTAATTGTAAAATTATGTCCAATGACCAACATTATATTAAATGGTAAAAATATATTCTAAATATACTTTAAAACCACTCAAATTCATAATTTATCACTATTAATTATTTTGATTAAAAAAGTTGTTTTTAATTAAAACTTAGTAATTTTCACTATTCATCAAAATATGAAAGTTATCCGAAATGTACCAAAATTTCACCTTAGGCTAAATTCGATATTACGAATCCAAAAATGAAGTCCATTTTCAAATATAAAATATATATAATTTCAAAAAGTAGGTATTACTATTCATAACGGCTAGTTTGATTAGTTATGGTGTGTTTGAACTCGGTGTTGCGTACAACACACGCTATCGCATTATTCGAAGGGAAACGTACCGTGGAAGCTTGGGGTGTTTCATTTTAAATTTTTAATGTCCCCATTTAGTCAAAAAGTTTAAAATATTTTATTTTAAAAAGGTTTCACTATTAGAAGTTGATAAAAGTGAAATACTGAAAATGAATCTGTTCTTGCATTATGACTATGAAACTCATAATAGGGATTCTAAAATTATAAGGATTATATAAAGTTCAAAATGTAGTTAATACTATTCATAACCTCTTTTAATGGTGTGATTGAACTCGGTGTTGCGTGTAGTGCAAGTTATTGAATTATTTTTAAGAAATAACACACTCTGAAATCCCGGGGTGTTACATGACCCCAAACCCAGGTAGAGTTATCAGAGTGCTTCCGTTTTATTTTCCATTTCTGCCAGGGGATTTTCGGTGACAATCTCCCAATTCTGGGGACAGGCCCACCTAAGCATTGCTCAGTGATCCTCCATGACACGAGGATCTTTGGTATCCTCGCTAGATGGCACAAGAATGAAGTCTGGCATTGCGACCAGCACAGGCATGTGCACGCTAGCTGATGGTTCTGAAGCTGGAAGACCCGAGGCATCTAATCTCGGTTCAGTCTTGGGATTTAAGTTTCTAAGGCTGGTATTAGTTAAAAAAACATCAGGAATTGTCTCAATGGGACCCAAAGCCACAGGGTCATCCACATCCACATCCGAGAAGGATGGGTCTGTTTGAAATTCAGCTACAGAGGGGATGGGAGGGGAAATCTCCTGAGTATCATTGACCGACGAACCATCTCCCAGTCCTCTATCAGAGCCGATTAGTATGGTGTTGTAGACATAGTAGCCGCAATGACTCATGACTTTGGAATCCACTGGACAACCATCCCTAGGAACCTATTAGGGTAATGTTTTACCCACATCCTTGCGTACTCCATGGAAAGTCTGGAAGCCGCTCCCCTACTAGGAAAGAGAATTATTTTGTCAGATCCCTCCCGTATCAGCATCAACGACAATTGACCGAGGGTGGTTGTGTGCAATCCTCGAGCTTGAGGAGGAGGAAGGGAAACTTGGAGTTGCATACACCCAAACTGGCAGAAAAAATGATGTTGGGAATACAACTTTCACAATGAAACATCGTCAATCCATGCAGACAAATACTCATCCCGCAACAAAATCATGTAAGAAAGTTCTTCAAGGCTCCCCCTATGGTTTTTGACCATGACGCCAGAAGAGGTGGGGTGGAGAGTGATGGAAAACTGAGAGGAATCACTCAAAATCTCGATGATTTAGTTAGAATTGAAGGACTTCAGGAGAACCCCATCAATATCAAGTAGGGTAGGCCGGAAAGTAGGAAGCGAGATGACTGTGTTATGATGATATTCATAAAAATGACAATGGTCCACAATCCAGCCATATAAAAATAGAAATGGCCCACTTAGACAGTAGGGTGACCGACCCTCCAACATGTGACTCAGTGGTTTGTAAATACGGGCCAAAGTGGGCATGACTAAGTTCACTGGGCAACCCTCATCAAACTCAACTGCCAACATCAAGGTGAAAGCTCTGACACCTAGGTTGATATCCTGATAAGGGAATATCATCCCGCTCAGAAACATAGCAAACAAACCTACCAACCGGAGCATAGGCGGCACACCGGGGCGCACCTCGTAACCCCACGATGGGTAGTCACCCGCATCCAGAACAACTCAGTAGGAATATGGGATGGTTCATGACTATTGAGAAGGATGAGTCCTGGGAAGCTTGATCTTTAGGAAAAGGACCAGTGGTGTTCAGAAATAACCTTTTCCTGGTGATATAGGGAATAAGGGAGCAGGCATGCAAGGATTGACCCAGTGATTGCTCCGCCATAACCAGCAGATCCTTCACCAACGAAGGCACTTGTTTGATGTCATCCCACGTGCCCGAGTGTGCAAGAACTAGTCATACATATCACTAATAATTGGGAGCCTTCCCAATTGATAGATGTCCCACATACTAATTCCAACTTCCCCATGGGCATGGTGGAATGTATTCGTGCTTGAACACTAGAGATTGAGTAGGTCATGAAGGATCAAGGATGGTGGGTAAATAGAAAATTGTGATGCCCAAACTGCGGAGTACAAATTAACTGCAGCCAGTGACTCGGGAGACACCTAGAAATGATGATGGAACCAGAAGTCCCAAGCCCAGTCATTTGAGAAGGGCCCACTGGACAGAAAATTCCACCTACGAATCCACCATATGTTCGGATCCATTCTAGTAATGTTGATAATAGAAGGGTAATTATTTAGGACATCTTTTTAAGAAAAGTATTGAGTGCACAGATCAATTTGGGTCCAGACAGAGCCTCTCAAAATGAAGGTATCTTTCAACTCGGGATCCGAGATCATCTCCCCCGATTGGGTGAGGTTTCATTGAGTACACATCGACGACACTTACAAGAATGATGACAGAAGACTTGAGAAAGTTGGGGGGATAGGGGCATCATCTTTAAGATCTAAGATGTAAAGTGGGAGTTGATTAGATAAAGGCTAACCCAGGAGATCAGGAGAGAGAAAGTCCTTCTAGAAACTATCGTCAGGGATGAAGGACCGACTAGGGTCCTCTTCGATGCTCTCCGCTATAAAAAACATGGTTAGACGTGTCCCTGAACCGGTCGGGAGGGGCTCGATAGAAGGTATGGGTGTAGGGCGAGGAGGAACAATGTTTTATCCCTGCATTATGAAGACCACCAATGGTTATTTCAGAATAATAAAAATTGGGAAAAAATACCAGCTACATGGAAAAGTAGTTGATAGGCCTTCATGATAAAGTCTACGAGCAGGCCTCATAGGTTGGTTCATGAAGAAAGCATCCCACAAACCATCCATATGTGGAATGCCTCCGTGAAACCCTATCCCATGGAGTGTTGGCCATAAAATCGTGAACCAGGCTGCCTCACGTAACCTCAGCTCCGAGCATTAATCATTGAAGTTTGGATTTAATGAATTTTTCAAAGTTTGGATCATTATGGTCTGTGGACCATTTGAAACCGCGTAGCAATTTTCTGTGTGGCCAGGCGTGACTCACTTTTTAGTTAATTAAATTGTTTGGTTCGCGGCTGAAAAATTGGTCTGCAGGTGAAGGAAGTTACGAATGAAGGTGGGATCGTAAAGACAAATGCTTGTTTGCGGAAACGACGTTTTACGAAGGAGCGAGCGCGTGGAGACAAAAAAACGAGAAAACTCTGATTTCATGATGAATTTAGTAAAAGAAAAATGAAGGCCCCCCCCCCGTAAATACAGGCATGGTCGACTACCAGGTCCACCTCTCTACCGTGAGCTACCCGAGTTTCAGGATGACACTACATTGGAATAGCCTCTTCTTCGTTCTGATCGGACCCCATTCTGTTGGGGGGTATCTGTAGGATCCTGAAAAATCCACAAATAAAGGCAATCATCCCATTCATTCGAGATAAGATTTCTACCCAATTCCCTTTAATGAATTGGGAAAAGGAAGGAGGCCAATACTCAAAATTGGAAAAGGACTAACCGGTCTGCAAACTGGCCCAAGTGTTACACGACTATTTCAGTGAACTGCTCCCCACCGCGGACTAGCCTCGTTCGCGAGATGGAGGAGGAGATCCTCTGCGGGCGCCAAGAAGAACATGCACCAAACCGGTCCACCATCACGAACCTCGCCATCCACGGACGGCGTCAACCGGCCCAAGTCGCATCCACTGTCGTTCGCGAAATGGAGGCGGAACCCTCCACGGTTGCGAAGCACTCTCCGAGCATGTTTGGTTCGTGGGGGATATGTGCTCAATGCCCCCCGCAAGTTGCAAATTGATTTAGTGATCCATGAGTCGGGTTTGTGGTCATTGGCCTCTGCAAAAGGTTCTGCATGATAATAGATACATCCTTTTCCCCACTCTATAAAAGGAGATCGAGGGGAAGAGAAGAAAAAATGAAGGAGAAGATCAATTAGATTCGGTTGGAAGGATTTCGAAGGAAGGATTAGGATTTTGTAAGTTCCAGTTCGCGAACCAGAGCATGTATGAACCTAGGAACGAACTAATAAAGTGCCAAAATGCATAATAACTTGGTGAACCGCGAACCAAAAATAACAATGATGAAAAAAACGTGAACCATGGTTCCTCCGCGGAAGCACTCCCTGTGGACCACAGAGTTTATGCCTCTTTTACAATCCATTGCACCACATAGCACCCTCCTACGTGGGCGAAGCCCCGACCAATTAACCCCTGACCAGTGCCGCCCTTGGCCGTCGCTGCTCACATGTAACCCTCCGCAAACCACCCTGGTACGCGGATTGAACCTGAAGCTGCGAACCACCATGGTTCATGGGATGCTCATTGTTCCGTGAACCACCCTGGTTCACAGGATTCCCATCAGTCCGAGGACCACCCTGGTTCGCGGACGACCTCTCCAGCTGCGTAGCACCTTCCTACGTGAAGGGCACCACCACCCATACCTTGATGTGGCCTACAGGATCCTTCGGAGTTCTCGTTCCTGAGCAAGATAAAATCCTTCTAATCCAGCCTGATCCTCTACGACTCCCTCATTGGCCCACTCGTCAGACCTGAGCTGAGGCCTCCACTAGAGCCATCGGACCTGCGTGATGTACCCTTCAGGAGTATCAGTGCACCGTTCAGAGTTAACATACCCACGGTAAGTAGGGGTGAAGTGGTTTCTCCGACCCTTGAGCGGATTTCCGAAGCATTCCTGGGTTCACATTCTAATGGTAATATAGAGTCTGAGCTTGGGATATCCCTTTCTGCCCCTCAACTTGTTGGGGCCGGGGCACTTCTCCCTTCATCGGGAGGTAGTAAAATACCTATCAGAATGAAGCCCCCACCCATGCACTTCCGTAGTTCCCCCAGGAACAAGAGAGGTGACGGGCACAAGATCACCTCTTTCCCTCTACCACTGCGCTTTATCACCACGGGCTTCCATCTTGGAGTAAGGCCTGACCTTATGGTCCACCCTATGCATAATCCCCAATCCATTCCTACATACGCACCTTTCGCGACGAGATCGTCTGGTCACTGCTACCTCTTGTTTCTCACACCGATCATGACTCGTGTGGGATTATAGTAAGCATAATCCATGACATCCTCTTATGGGCCTCCTTAGAGTGTAAGCCCCAATCCACACCATGGGCCTCCTCTGAGTGTAATCCCCAATCCACACCATTTGAATTCTCAGAGTGTAATCCCCAATCCACACCATGGGCGGCCTCAGAGCGTAAGCCCCTCTAATCTGGGCCTCTTTAGAGTGTAATCCCCAATCCACATGATGGGCCTCCTCAGAGTGTAATCCCCAATCCACACCATGGGCATGCTCAGAGTGTAAGCCCCAATCCACACCATGGGCCTCCTCAGAGTGTAAGCCCCAATACACACTATGGGCTGCCTCAGAGCCTAAGCCCCACTCATTCGAACTATGTGGAATTTGATCCCTATCTCCTAGGCTGGGTAAGTAGGAAGCCTCTCAGGATGTTCAAGCCTGATCACCGTCAGATGCTTGAGGTTTACCATCCCTCAGGTCCACCTTCATGTCAGTTCTCTAACACCCCAATTCAAACTACGTTGAATTTGATTCATGTCTCCCATGCAGGGTATATAGGAAGCCTCCCTAAGGTTCAATACCAACAACCGGTTGATCTGACTATCTTCACGTTGGTTCACTACACCAACCCTGGTGCTGCCACAATGAGTCCAGACTCCTCGGGGTCATAAATACAATTAGGGATGGTAACCAACGAGCATAAATGATTCTGAATCCCTGCGTCCAGCTGACCATTTCCAATCAGGATAAATCTATGGATACAATGCTTGGGTATAATCCAAAGGTTCCCAAACATATGAATAGGTGTTAAATATATAAGAGAGTCCCGGAATAGGAAATAATTCCCCCCAAAAGGGTGTGATGAGCCCGACTACCCATCCTCTCGACCAATGTGAGTTAATAAGTGTCACTAGTCAAACCACCCAGCAAATGCCTACCTTTGGAAAGCAGGTCCATGTATTACTGGATATAGAACTTTTGGGCATTTAGAGGCAGAAAACGGTGCACCTGATATGAGTAATTAAGTTTAACCCAACCTTATCTAATCAACCGTCGTGTAGCGAACTTTTCTTCCCCACGACCCCATCGTGTGCCATGAGAAAACCCCGTATCTGGTTGGTCACATGGACTCAAGCTCATTTTGGTGGACACCAGAGGCTACTAACTAACAGTGAGGGCCTTAGGTGTGTTAGTGGGGAAACTATCCCCTCATTGTCAGTGTACACAACCGAAGTAAATAACATGCAATAGCGGAAGTAGTGACAATCCAAAAAATGTACACATCGAAAGGCCAAATATGCTAATCAGAAGGAGAACATATATATATATATATACATATGATTCATGATACATATGTCTTGTAAAACTAAAAACAAGTCATAGTGCTGGAATAAAATAGTACTAAACCAATGTACAAAAGAAAACAAGATAAGAATCACTTCAGCATCGCTAGCCTCAGCTTGGTCACGTTCTCTTAAGCTCCACATCATATCAAGTAACTGACGTAGAATGGTGCTTTCCCTTGTCTATACCTACAAAAAAATAATCTGTTTGGGCCCTAAAGCATGGTCCATACAGTGTGTGAGACTAAATCCCAGTAGGCAACCACCACAAGATATGTGCCTAACAGTCAGTGAATATATGGAAGGTAAAAGTAAAGAAGTAGTAAATGGAAAGTAATAAATAGTAAACAATCCTCACTTTCAAGAATATAATCCACAACAGGTAATAAACTACACAATCTAGAAAAACAAATAGGTAATTAGCTACACAATCAAGAAGAGAAAACAGGTAACCCTCTGGATAGTTCTCATAGTCGATCCCCTATTGTTCACTCAACAAGTACTATCAACCCTATGGGAGGCACACACAGCCTCACCCCTCTGGGTCAGCTAATGAATAGACTCTCTGGGGTATAACTCACCGTTAATTCCCCTTATAGTCTCGTATCATATTAACGGTGATCTGGGGAAGCACTCAACATCTCATTCACCTTGTGGCCCTCATTGAGGAACTAAAGACACTCTGAAGAAGCACTAAACATAAATTCTCTCTATGGTCTCACATCGTATTATAAAGACACTCTAGAGAAGCCCTTTTGTCCATTATCTCTATGGTCTACTACACTAGGTTCCTGCAGCCTTGTGTAAAGTCAGCAAGTATCGCATCACGTAATGGCCAAAGTATCCTCATGAACTACATGGCTCACATTCTACATCATATCAGTATAACAGAAACAAATTCACTCTATCCTACAACTAGGTATGGAACTGACAATAGCCTAATATGAAAATTTATGCCAAACCATCATAAACAGGGAAAACATGCATTGGAAAAACATCCAAATCATAGTTAATTACCCTATTCACAAGAAACAACAATTACTCAGGCATATAAGAAAAGTAGGAATTCAACAAGCGAAAATAGGTAACACGCAATATCCCATTCTTGGGTATTGGTGGGATTTTCACAAAATACTCAATGAATTTCCACAGAAAGGCACAAACCACCTACCTCAAAGTTTTTTATGAAACCCCCCATCAAACGAGGAACACACAAGAAATCCTGCTTGATTTTCCAAGAACCTGCCTTATATCTCTTATCCTATCAAGACCAAGACCAAAACTCATAAAAAATTCATCCACACACTTAGATCTACCCATAGAGGGTGTATATATAAGAAACCGAGAGAAGAGGAGAAGTGCATCTAAGTAGATCTAAGAGTCAGAGCAAGAAATAAGATGAACGATCACATACCTTAAGAAATCGGCTTCGATTCGTGAAGAGAGGCCATCAGATCGCCTCCAGAACGATGGTAGAACCTTCTTTGACCTGAGGAGGAGAAAAATCCTGAGTTATGGCCACATAAGAGGAAGATGGATCCACTTGGTGGATAAAACTGTTGAGATCCACTCTTTTAGGATCTCACATAAGTGTCTGCGTGGTTGGCTCGCAGGGTTAGACAAACAGTGCACTAACCATGCGATAGACACTAACTCGGCCTCCCTACTCACATGAACTCATCGCACTGTTTCTTTTAACCGTGCACCAACCATGCATGAGCTACTTTCATAAACATTTATTAAACATGGTTTGGCCACACGATTATTCAAACTGTGCGCTGCTCATGTGACTCCTCCTTTTGCCTCAAAAATTCACTCAAGTTCTCCCGACTCTCCCTTTCATCACCCTTAACCATAAAACCAAGAAAAAAATTCAAACAAGGGTTACATACCTAAAAATGAAATCTGGGTTCTTACACCCTCGATGCATCGATAGGTCTCCTGAGAAAAAATAGATATGCCCTTGTCCAATTACATTTCCATTTATTTTCATATATGGATTTCGATGAGACCATACACATAAATTCACATGTCTTGGATGACTCCTTGATGATATGTTTCCAATGTGAATATTTATGCATTTCATCATTATAACATTATTAATTGACTATCCATGTAATTATATGACTGGTATAATATCCATGGATATGTTTCATTATCCTGTTATTATTTATATGGAATTATTTATTCAACTTTTATTCCTTTAATATTATGATAAATATTATTTATTATTGGAATATGTTCGTAGTAATTCAACATGAATTGTTTTTTATGTTTGTTATAGCTTTCTTTGTTTAATATACCCTTTGTGAGCATCTGATCTCACCTGTACTTATGTTGTATTTTTCTACAGGATGAGAAGATTTATATTATGAATCACTTGAGTATATAACATAGGATTTTATGTATGTTTAAATTTGAGTTTATATGTTGTATTTAATTTCATTTTTTAATCCAATACTTGTGTTTTTGTCTAGCCTTCCAATTCTAATAATTTATTTGGTCTATTGGGATTAGAAATCATGTTCGTAGTACCAATGTAATAAATTATGGATCTGAATCATGGAACTGGGTCATAGTCTTTACATCTAACATACCAAACCTTTATTATGTAATCCTTTAATTATAATTATCCTCAAATTAATTCATAGTTTTATATTCCCAAATCTATGTTTTCTAAATATTGGTCTTTTGGATTCTACTATACATCCACCAATACTAACTATAACAACATAGACCCAAGTATCCTAGAGTCTATGATTGTTTTATTAAACTGGCACAAAATCTAGGAATAAAATACCAAATTACCTTATAGTAAATTAGTCACAAGAACCTTAATACATAATTGAATCTAATATTTCAATTGAAAACATAAAATTATACATCAAATTTTCATTATGTACATTTTTATTCCCTTCATTATTTCCTTATATAAAATCATAATACACTTCTTTACATCTTGAAGAAATGAAACATAAGAAAGTGGTGAGCTTATATGATCTATAAGGGTATGCATAAAGTAGAATATAACATGAATAAGATTGTCATAATCTAAAAGTGAAGAAAAAAACTAGAAACACATGACTATTAATAAATAACCTGGTAGTGAAGAATAATATGACAGGATGGAATGATTATAAAATAACATCATATAAATTATCATATGATCTTGAATCTTGTACATGGATATTCTAAAAAATTGAATAACTACATTGCCATAAATAACTAATTTTGTAATTGAGTAATGTATAATGTTGGATATTATTAAAATTCCATCAATTTATTTTTCTATGAAATCTTACAGAAATGTGTAGGCCACCCAAAAAATAGAAAATATAGTTTGTCTCATTACACCTAGCAATACATTGAGGGTATTTTTTTTACACATCTGTCACATAATATATTTGAGTCATTTAACAAATGAAATTGGTGAAACAATATTTTCACAATAATTTATATTGATAAACTAGAATATGAAATTTTAACAATTTCCCCAACCAATAGACATAATCATATACCATCCAGAGTAAAATAGTGAATGGTATCAATGTATTACATCCCTAGTCGAATTGATCATAAACCATTCAGATAAATAATATGTATATTATAATTACACAACATCCAAATTATATAATATGTACAATAAGGATATTTATCATTGTTTAAAATGAAGAAAATAAATTTTTCATTAAAAACATTGTTGAAGGAAATACCCTTTTCACCAAGAAATAAAATTCAGTAAAAAAATTTCATAATATATGGGAATAAATTTCATTGAAATGAAAAATGTTAAATAGTAATATAATCATAATATAAATGACTGTTTGATATTTTAGGAAAGTTATTTTCTTGTAGAGTACGCTAAAACAAATGTTACTTTATCAATTTTGTATGAAAATTCAAAATGGAATTTGTTTTAAAGGATGAAAGATTAATTTTAAAAAATTAAACATAAAATTATTTTAAAAAATAAATTTAAATAATAAAATGATAATATCTAAAATATTTTGAATTTTTTTTAAAAACATGGATTTTGAGAAAAAACAATTTTTTACCTATGCTTGAAATAAAATTAGACATTATTATTAAATACAATAATTTTATATAATAAATATAGAAAATGGTAATATTAATTTAAAAGTTCATTAAATTTAATATTAGTATAATATCATTTATATGTCATAAATACAAAATAATTCCCCAATGGGAGACTCAAACATAAACGACATCAAAAAATGATTAGATCTCAAAATAAACCCTTGTCATTGTGGTAAATTATGGATAATAACCCCAATGATTGAAATAATTTAAAATAGACATTTAATTAAATATATATAAAAAATATTTTAGATAAACATATCAAAAATTTAATATATATTACCCATAAGTTACCTAATTGGTGAATATAACATATATCTCACAAAAGTAAATGTGAGATGAGAAACCCTTACCTCAAGTATTATATCCTTTTTACATGTCATAGAAAAATTTATAACAACTATATATTTATTATAATTATATTAAAAACCATAAAATATATATTATACCAAATATTATTTTCTTATATGTTTTTATCACGATTTTATTTACAATTCAATATTAATAACACTATTTTATGTGATAACTATGTCTTTTTTCACGTATGTTTTGGTTTGGTAGATTTATTATTTGTATATTAATCAAGGATGTATCATCTCAATAATGTTAAGAATGATATAAATATAATATATTTATATTATATAATATATTAAAATTGTATATAGATATAGAATAATGACAAATTAGTTACAGCATTCATGGAGATGGTTTTTTGTACGTACGCATGAAGGTTGTCTTCATTTTTTATATGGATAGAAAACATAATGTTAAATATTAAATCATATATATGAAATTAATTTTTTATTATATAAAATATATATCTTCCTCAAATCCACCCTTATTATCTACCATATAGAAATAAAATGAAAAAATCACATCTCCTCGTGGATGTGGTAGTCCACACGCACCCACAAGTGACACTATAATTTTTAATAGATTAGAATGTAATAAGATTAAAATTATATTATTAATATTATAGAATAAATATTTAATAAATGAAAATAAATAATAATATATATATTAAATACATTATTAAAATCAGTTGTGAGGGGTGGTGATGGAATATTAATTACATAAATTCATGAGGTGTTCTTCCACTGTACACATGATTGACAGTTTCATTTCCGATTTGATTGAAAAGGATATGGATATAAGTTATTAAATTAAAAAATAGAATATATGTATATTTTATACTAATTTTTTATTATTTTACAATATTTGTGGTTTATTTAAGGTAGTTATAAGAATAAATAAAAGAAAAATGCATGGTTAATAACAATACATCTTCTTCATACAACCTCTTTAGGTTCATACCTAAATTATTGTTAAATTGGTTTTATGAAAAAAAAGGTACTCAATATTTTAGGGAGGTATGTATGTAGCTATTTTCTTTACTTATTTACTAATAAATGTTCTTCAAATTTGTTAAGGGGATTGGTGAGTGGGTGTCCTTCTATAAGTGGGGGAATAGAAACACTTGGAATTATTGAAAAGAAAAGAATGTACACAATTATTTTACATGAAAAAGGATCTAAAGAACATTATTTTTATATATTTGGTAATATATGTAAATTTTTGTTAAGGCCATTTTAATTTGATATGTTTTACATTATTTATCAATTATTTTCTTAGTTTAACCCTCAGTAAACCCGTATAAACCAAAATAGGGATAATGTATTTTTAGTACATTTCTCATTCATTATAGACCAAAAAGTGGAACATATATTATAATATTAATTATTTTGATTAATAATATATAAATCATCATTTAAAAATTAAAATCAAATTAGTGACAAAATTTTATTACAAATTAAACACACTGACATGATGAAAGGTGATTTTCAACGAAAGTATTCATTATGTATGAAGAGTTATTGCATAAAAATGAAATTAAAAATATATCAAAATGACCTAAAATCTAATATTAATAATATAATTGAACTACTTTTACTTTTATAAAATTTACTAAAAATGTATCTTTGAAATTTTTTTAAAATAAACATGTTTTAAAAACATGGATTTGTTTACAATTCATGAAAATAATAATCTTTTTAGAAAATTATTAAAATCAGTCTAAGATAATTATAACATGTTTATATCAAAATTATGTTCATTTTTTAATATAATATATATATAAATGGTAAAAAAGTATTTTAATATAAGTGCACAAATCGTTACAAAACATCTTTTTTTTAATTAATTTTTTTATCAAAACATATTTATTTTTTGTTAAAATGAATTTTATTTTAATTTATAATACATTTGTAAAAAATTAATTTATTTATAGATGTGTGAAACAAATAATTTTCTTAATTTATAAATTAATTTTAATAACTAAATATCCAATGTTGAGGTGATGACTATCACATTAAATAATAATATATTATTTGTATATAGAAGTTCGTCAAAACTCAGAATTTTGTTTCATATACACTATAAAACCTAATGTTAATATTTTAAAATCATGGGTTGTCACATGTAATTACTCTAAAAATGGGATCATTTGGTAATTATCCCCATTAATTACACTTTTCACAACGACCATCATATCCCACAACATCGCCTCACATCACTTAAGCATTGACATGATCATTCTTGAATTGAACCACATAAGACATTATTATTTTTTTCTCCATTTTTAAACTATATATAGAAGTTTTCTTAGACTTTTCTTGGTCTATCCGTAGTTCCGTTAATTGAATTTGGCCAATTGTTTCTTTTCCATTTATGTTTCCTTTTTTTCATATATTTATTTCAACATATTCACCCTCTATGGATGCATAACAAGGATAGGATAAAATGTTTCTCTATTTTACACCAATCCATATACAATGTTGTATTCAAATATTCCTTACTGAACCTACACATATTTTACATGGATTAAACCATGCATAAATTTATATTTCATTTGTTTAGATCAAATATATTAGGTATTTTTATCCCTAAAAACAAAATATAGTCACATATCATTCCATTATAATATTTTTATGACTCTAAAAAATTTCAAATAATATATAATCAATTGTTACCACAACTATTACAACTAATAGATTTATGTTACTTTCTTTTTTAAACATGAAATTTTCTCATTTGAAATTTTGGTTTTTATGGTGTTTATATGAATATTCTATTCAATTTTAAATTCTTATAGTTTGAAATACTATCCATGATTCTAAGAATATCTACCTGAAAACCACTTCCATGTGCATTATGTATTTTCCATAATCACCACAACAAAGAAAAAACCATGTTGAATGTTTCCCTAACTAAACTGAATTCATATAACTCATAATCATTATATTTATGCTATATTTATTTCAACATCCTAAATGTACTCTAGTAATTTCTTTCATCGCCTTTAATGATTATCTTCAACACATCTGAAATGAATTTTTTACAAATGAAACATATAACCTCATAGTTATATAATTCTAATCATTTTTATTTTTTAAAAATCCATCTATAAAATATAAAATCAACTATATTTATTTTCATTCTCTACCTAATTGATTTATAATAAAATACTGCACTCAAAAATATTTTACCGAGCTCTTCTATCTCCCATGTTTTCAATAAAATGGATGGTTGTAAAAATAATTTCAAAAACGTATTTTATTTTTCTATATCATACATCACTCCACAATTTTTGTTGAAATACAAAATAGTATTCTTAAATGTATTTTTATTATAAATCATCTCCACATTTATAGTTTTATTTGGGTTCTTTCACAAATCTAAACCCACATGGTTTTTATTTTACTATCACTATTGGAACCACTAATAGAAAAAAAATATGTACAAAAATAAAATTTTTCAATCTACTAGCCACTTTATTAGATAATAAAAAATAAATTTACTATTAATTTTATACAAATAATTCATATATTTGTAATGATCCATTAATAAATCATATAGTCTTATTGAGGTATGGATCGCTATCAAAAAACAAAAATTTCCAATTAAGATCATAAATTTTATCTATATAACAAAATAATTATTATAAGAGAACATTAAACTTGATAAAAAAAATTCTTTCAATAGAAAAATATTTGTGATTTCAATAAAATTCCTACCAATGTACTATTATATAATAAATACAATAGAAGTGTATTATACCTCCATTATTTTGAATGAATATATGTCATAGGTTTATGATAAACGAGTGAAAACTTTTTATGTTCAGTAAATTTATTCCATTCATAGGTGTTCTCTATTATCAGATAATAAAAATCAGTACCTGAGTATTCATTATTAACCCCAAATATTTTTGGTCATAATGAGCTTATTTTTAGTGTCTTTCTAGTACCATATAATACATTTATAAGTTAATACATTATTAGTTTCATGTAAATAGTTCAATTGTTCAATTATGAATCTAGTAATATCTCCAATAAGTTCACCATATACTTCTATTAGGGTTGGTTCTATAAGGTAATGCATGACATTGTTAAAATAATTATAATTTTTTTTGACATCCTATGGTAAAATCAAATATTTCATCGACACCTATATTAATCCATATAAGATTTGGAATCACTGGTAATTACTCATATCAACATGCATAACCTATCTCAACTAAGATGTTTTAAAATGAATAATTAAAATAACTTATTTATCATGCTATTTCCATAGCAGATAATGTGTGTATTCATCATTTCATAATTAATTATATTCACAAGGATTCTTACTTTAATCCTTAATATCAACTTAATATCTAAACCACTAACTATTTCCCAATAAGTGATTTTATTTGTAGAAATATACTTCTTCATTAACATTAAATATTGTTTATAATTTTCTAATCACATTATAATGCAATAAGTTTAATTAAATGAACAAAGTGTATGTTATTATTTTAATAATGAAAAAAGTAAATATTTTATAATGGATCATATCTCTCCCAAAATCATGAATCACCTCGATCATTAGATAAAGAAATATTATTCAATATCATTGCAATTAATCCAATCATATTCAAGCTAATGAATGTGATTCCAAATGATATTCCAAAAAAAATTCACAATTACTTCCAATAAATACACCCCTGTTGAGGTGAAAAAAGATGAATTTATTGTTAAATAATAATAATAATATTTTATAATACATTGGTATATAGAATATTTTCTATGTTATCATAGTTTTTGGTGTAGATGGGGTTATATTAAAAAATAACTAAATAATAAGTTGTATTAAATTTGAATAATTAACCTAGGGTGAATAATACAATATAAAAAACATTTATGAGATGGTTGATCAAAAGAGATTCATACATTTAACTGGTCCCTTCATAATTTATGATCTATCCATGAAAATAAAACAAGGTTATGGAAAGTAGCGGTGTCTTGAAATTTTGAAAACATTAATTTGGTTAAAAAGTGGAAGAATGAAATTGATTTATATGAATTACTTTAGAATGATATAATAAAGAAAATAGACATGGATATAGTGATTAAATAGACCATTATACTTATAAATACTCAACATTAAGAGATTGTAAAATATAATATTGAAGGTGCCTCTGAAAAAGAAGGTGATGAATACCCATATGTAATCCAAAGGCTTTGAGTGAGGAGGAAGTGGGGGGGAAAAAATATTTTATAAGGCAAAAGTCCAAACTTCTTAAAATAATAGGGTTGATTATATGGAGGTGAGTCACACTCACATGGAAAATAATTTGAAAAGACAAGGTGTTTAATAAGTCTTGAGGGGTCCAGCAATGCTTTTAAAAGTAAGTCAAACAAACCCAAAATCACATTATTTTAATGGTAAAACATATATTGGCCAAACATAAAGATTATACTATTTTATTACATCACTATTGGGTCATTATGATGTCATAAATCACATTATATATTTATACGGTATTTAATTTTTACCAAAAAAATTTACTTTCTTAGAAAATTTTGAAAAATTCACCATTGAATAATTTCGATGTCCTGATTTCACAAATAAAATATATTTTATGTATATAATTTTCTAGATATGTTAATTTTCACTTTTAAAATAAAAACTGATATTTATCAGAAATGCACGGGTTTTGACAGGAATGGCATTCAAACCTTAATAAAAATTATAATGTCATTCATAAAATTATAGGATAATTTATACTTAATAAAAATTAATTTAATAATAATGATAATATTTTATTGAAATATTATTTAATTAAAAAATATCTTAATTTAATATAATTCTTAATTAAATAATAACTAAAAACACTATTTGTACTTTAAAAATTATTTACAATGTATCAAAAAAGTTAAGGAGGTATATTCATTATTATATAAAAAAATAATATACATGAACATAGTACTAGATATTTGTTACATAACCCCTTAAAACAGTCGCATAAGACCTAAGGGTAAGGTGTGCGATGGTGAAAGACTCTTGGGGTCGCTCGAATAACCTCGATCGTGTGGTAATCTCTATCAACTTCCACTTTTCCCGTAGACGGTCCCATTCGAGCTTGACATGATGAAGCTCAACTTGGGCCTGGTGAAGAGAGAAGCCCAAGGATGACACCTCTTTTCCAAGCTATGGCAAATGGGCTTCGTATGGAGCAATTCTACTAGATGAGGCCATCGCTTCTTTTGTCTGAGTAAATTGGATTCGTTAAAGCCCTATATTTATACTGATCATGTGATCACTGTTCCATGGGTAAATTAGCTACGGTCAAAATTCTTAACATAAAACCAATGAAGTTGAAATTTTATATAAACATAAAGAGACATTTAATTAGATCAAGAGGGATTTCCATTAATGAAACATAGTGTCATTACTATATTCCCCCATTAAGAAATTTCTCCCTTGATATTTTCCTTTTCCCACACTAAAACAGATGTGGGTAACTCAGCTTCATCATATCCTCTGATTCCCAAGTCACTTCTTCAAACTTGTGGTTTCTTTACAACACCTTGACGAGGGGAATTATCTTATTTCATAGAATGTTTTCTCTTCGATCTAAGATCTTCATTGGTTTCTCCTCATAAGAAAGATAATCTTCCAACTGTACGACCTTAGAAGAGAGTGCATGTGAAGGGTCTGGTATGTACTTCCTTAAGATGGATACATCAAATAAATAATGTACTTTGGCCATGGTAGGAGGATGTGTTAGTCGATAGTCCACAACCAACATGATAAAGAATCTCGAAGGGGACGATGTACCTTGGACATAACTTCCCTTTATTTCAAAACCACATGACCTTCTTCAAAGGAGATATGCATAGAAAAACCATGTCTCCAACTTTAAACTCAAGGTCTCAATGATGATTATCTTCATAACTCTTCTTTCGACTCTGGGTTGCCTTGATATGATACTGAATGGTTTTCACCTTCTCCACCACTTCTTCGACCATTTCTGGTCCATGCAGCTTACGTTCACCATCCTCATCCCAACATGGCGGTGTGATGCACGTTCTCCCATACGGGGCTTCATATGGTGCCATTTGGATACTTGAGTGGAAACTATTGTTATAGGAGTAATCATCCAGTGGAATATGTTGATCCCATCCTCCTTTAATTTCCATTAAGCACGCTCTCAACATGTCCTCAAGTGTTTGGATAGTCCACTCGGATTGGCCATCAGTTTGAGTCTGATAGGCCGTACTAAAGATTAGTTCAGTATTCATAGCATATTGAAGACTCTTCCAAAACATAGAGGTGAATCTTGGATCTCAGTCAGACAAAATAGATAGTGGTACTCCATGCAACATTAATGTAGAGACCCGTATCTTGACGTACATTGACATTACATTACTTTTGCGGAATACTTAGTACATAACAAAAACACACACACAAGGACCGTAATAGTTTAGTGTCTTTGGAAACTCGGACTATAATCTTCTAATCGTGGTGAAAGATCTTCAACATCTCCCATAAAGATCTTCTTTTTTTTTACCTAAAACCTTTCTTTATACCCTGGGGAAAAGAAAACATGAAAGGGTGAGCTCAAATGCTCAGTAAGGGTAAACAAAGGAAATAAAAATCATATCATATCTTTTTGAAAATCAAAACCTGTAAAAGAGATCATAATATCTTAACATGGAACAAATCATAGAAGTGAAAATGAGATCACTATAATCATAACATGAAACTTGAAACTTTGTGGCATGCACACATAATCATGGGAAATCATTTCTTGTTAGTCATGACTCATTGCCAAGACTATCTTAGTGGACAAAGTCCCTTTCTGAACCGAGTTCACTCCTCGTTTCAGTCCTGTATCACTGAACCGAAATAACCTTCCGTTCCAGCCATGTCTATCTCATGAGATATAAAATCATTACCCAATGCATTGGAGGGAGATATAGGTCCCACCCATCTTATAATGAATCCTTTCTTATGTGTGCCACATAATCATAAAACATGCATCATCGCATAACACATGTAACAAAAATGGGATTCATGAAACATCATGAAATCATAAATCAATTCATATATGATAATGGAATTCATAAACATAATTCCATCACAACATAGTCAAACCAATGTAAAAATATGGATAGAAACAGAACCCTTTATTATCTTAGATGGAAAATAATTTTGATAAAACACTTGAATTGAATTCTTGAGGAAAATATCCTTTCTTCTTCAAAAATATTTTTCCTTTCATAACATGTCATACAACTTTAAAATAAAAGAAGTTGATTAAAAATAAACTTGAAAACTTGTAAAGGAAGCTTCTTTGATGTAATGTTTTAAAAATCCATTCATGCCGTATAAGTTAAAAAAAACATTCTTCGTACTTTTGTCGGAAAAGTCAAAAAGTACCTCGTACGGAAAAACGACAAAAGATTCCTTTCATATTCTTTACTAAAAACTCACCTAAGGGTAAAATTGGATTTAAACTATTTCAAGTGGATGGAAATAATATTACATATTGAGGGAACATGGATGTGGATGATAAAATACACCCTAGTAAATACTTACGAATAAACAATCTCGGATAAAAATGAGATTTTGATATTTCCCTTACCTTAGGTCCGACTTGCGTTGTAAGTGTCCAAACCTCCTGTATAATGATTTAAATCATGTTATTGACTTATTACAGAATCATATTAATTGTTATGATATCATATATTGTTCACTTATGACATTATATTACCCGTTCTTTTGTAAATTCCATGTTAAAGAAGCGTTTTGGGTAAAATCGTTTCATTTATCTTAGGTGTTTTGACTTGTTGTTCTTGACATCATTATTACTTATATCATGATTTACTTACTTCCAGAATATAAAATATGATTTATATATCATATATATTCAGTATATATATATATATATATAATAGATAGATAAATAAAATGAAAACACCGTTCATGGAGACGGTAGTCCGTACGTACGCATGAACGCTGTTTTACTTTCCTTATTGTCTTGAAATGGAAGTAAGTAGATGACATACATATATATATACATATATATACATAAATCCAGTAGCTTTATAATGTCATATATTTCATTATTATTTCTTATATATACTTTATAATCATTCTTAAATGATTAACATGGAGAATGAATCTCATCGCGTCGTGGAGACGGTAGTCCGTACGTACGCACGAGCGATGATATCATTTCCATAAATATTGAACTGAATTGGAGTGGATTATACAATATATCAGAATCAATATGATGTTGTAATAACTATGTATAGTTATTCTTTACACCATTATACCCATCCATGTAAGGTGGTGGTGGAAAATATATTACACCACGGCGTGGAGACGGTATTCCGTACGTACGCACGCGCGGTGATTTCTTTTTCCGTAGGATGTATAGATGGTGAAATAGGGTTGTTTCATACTTATAATAACATATCAGTATATGAGTGATACTGATGTTATTACTTCATAATGAAACAACCTAAGAAGAAGAAGTGGATGAAGAAATAAAGATTAAAGAATTGGTAACGGTAATTACCTCTTCTTTGAAGCGCCTCTTTGAGACCTCCTCTTAGGGCACTAAAATTGGTCTTTGAGGAGGACCAGAACCTCTAGGATGTTTCTAGGGAAGTGGAGAAGAGATTTTGGTAGGGGTTGGCCGAGCTTGAGTGCTCAAATTGGTGTGAGGAGGAGGGGGAGGAGGTGTCCTTTTATAGGGGAGGAGAGGGGCACCTTAGGAATTCTTAAAAATATTAATTTATAATAAATCTAACCCCTCTTAAAAACCTCCAAAAATGACTCATATTCGAAGATTAGATGAGATAGGGTTGTAATATCATCAACCAATCAAATTTAGACATGTTTGGATATTATTTTAAACCTTATCAATTATATTTAACTCCAAGTTAAATAATTTAACTTTTACCGTGTCTTTTTGTTTTCTTTCACTATATGGTTAATACAGTTACTATAACATTCCAAACGACCCCAAATTGTTTATTATCAATATATATATTCTTATCTAAGTCATTTGGCCGACCCTTAGATTTTTAGGAATAAAATAACAATTAATAATATAATATTTGATTTAAAAACTATTTTGTGTCAATTTTGACACTATTTGCTATATGATTTTTATGAAAGTCATAACAGAATTAAATGTTCGAACCAAGTTGATTAAATCAACACTAATATATCATAGTAACCTATAAAATTAGTGGAATTCATAAAAAGTCTCAAATTACATTTATTTGTGTGTTTATAACATCAATCATGTCAATATTTCATTAATAAGATAATTACTACATCATCATTGTGGCATAAATAAATTAAATTATTTGATGTCTAAAAATTACAAATAAAATAGAATCATGTAGGAAATCTTTTTAGCTTTCTAATGAATATTTACAATCGAATTTATCTTATGTATAACCCCATATTAAAAATGATTTACTTATTAAACTTTGATTTTATCTATTTTAACCCTTCTTTAAATAAATTAATAATAAATGTCCTAATCTAATCCAAGTGGGCCTAAATGGTCATATTTTATTCCTAAGTTTGTTTTTGGTCGAATTACACTTGTCCAATAGAATTAGGACATGTTTTAGGGTAATAGTAATATCATATTTACCCTTAGTTACCCTATTTACTATTAACCGCGGTAAAAAAAGTAAAAAGTTACTATTCACCAAAAAATTATTTTTATCTCATTGAACCACATTTTACTTACTGATATCAACCGTGTCTGTCGGATTTTTGAAATTCCATTCACAGAAGCGGTAAAATTACGTTTTATGCAAAATTCAGTTTTTAACCTACCACTTAGTAGTTTCACTATTCATCAAAAATTGAAGGTTTTCAAAAAAATGCCAAAATTTCATCCTAAGCTATATTTCATATTCTGAATTCAAAAATGAAGTCTATTTTACCAACTTCATAACATAGAAGTTGCATTAATTAATTTTATAATTAAATCCCGCTGTTAAAACAAATAGCGTGTTTTTAAGAAACAATATCTATCAAAAGATTGATACTTGTTTATGTCTGGTTTAAATGTGAAATTACATTCAATAACCAACATTGTATTAAATTGTAAAAATATATTCTAAATATACTTTAAAACTACTCAAATTAATAATTTATCACTATTAATTATTTCGATTAAAAAAGTTGTTTTTTAATTATAATTTAGTAATTTTCACTATTCATCAGAATATGAAAGTTATCCGAAATGTACCAAAATTTCACCTTAGGCTAAATTCGATACTACGAATCCAAAAATGAATTCCATTTTGAAAAATAAAATTTACAAAATTTTAAAAAAGTGGTTATTACTATTCATAACGGCTAGTTAATAATATTTTAATAGCTCATCGTTGTTTAGTGAAACTCGGTATTGCGTATTACACACGCTATCGAGGAAGGTCGCGATTGCGTGTAATGCAAGGCAAGTCAAGGATGCGTGTTGTGCAAGCTCCTTTTGGTGTAGCGTACAACACAAGACATTAATAAAATTAAAAAGAATATTTTTTATAAAATCTTGGGCTGTTACATTCTACCCCCCTTAAAATGAATTTCTCCCTCGAAATTCGTCGGGGTTATAAATGGTTTACTACTTGAAAGTTTCTTTAATAGAAACCCACATCGTAAAAAGGAATACCAAAACCAACCTTTAAAAACAAAAGTATGAAACGTAATGGTTACCCAAATAAACTAATCACTGGGTTTCCACATAGGTGAAAATATGGATATGGAAGAAAAATCTTACCATCGTGTTCTGATGGAGAATGGTAGAGAACATGGCTATGGAAAAGCCAGTAATCGCAAATCCGTAGATCTTTGATGATATAAGGTACCATCTGATTCATCAGGTATAAGATCACTAGGACAACATTTTTGGTTTTCAAGATCATTTAAAGAATTAGAATAAATACTTACTTTATTTTGGTACAATCTCACCGTTGTTCGTGCCTTGAACAATTTCCACTTCATCTCTTAAATAAATGAAGTTGAATTTGTTATTCGTGAAGTGTTAGCAGATCATGTGATAGAATGACGGGTCATTCCATCTGTCTCAAACAAAAGGTTAGCAAAAATTATATACATAAGTTGATCTATAGTGAGATTAATCATATATGGTTCTTAAAATGGACTTATACTTTATATATCATACTGCTTAATATAATAGAACTAGCTTCTACTAAAAAGGCCAGTCACACTTCGGTTGTGGGTTCGATTCCACAGCCTTGTCCGACGCGATGGGCTGTCGCCCATCCTGCAGGTTGTCCTTTTTCTAAAACTATATTACTATAACATCCCATCAACAGTATCGAGAGAACTTCTATCCTTAAACAATAATAACTTATGTCCAACATAATCCATTCCAATTCTTTAGGCTTATCCATAATACTGTAGTCCACTATCATAACATAGTGAAAATGATTACCAGAGATTTAACACCATCATTGAACCCCATATATCATAAGATATGTTTTGTTATTCAAAGTCCTTAATCATGTATTCTCTTGAATACCCATTGAACCTTAGTGAAAACTTGAATGCAGTTAAAAGTTAATACTTTCCACATACCAAAATCCTTATATACTCAAACCATGATATCACTTAGTCCTTATATCAATCATGAGCTCATGAATACTGTTAAACATTTCATTTTCTCGTTTTCCCTTCATTATGCGCATAATATCTCAATCACTATGAATACCACATTAGACCAATACATAAATATTCCAATATTCCATGATACAATATTATTTTGGAATCCCATTACATAAACACTTAATCATTCCACCACATCATTGTCATATTCAACATTGCCAATAGTGATCGCATGTGACTTCCCTTTGTCCTTTGCCTTAAGCGGTTGCTCATGTCGATCATCACTAACCCTTGGATTAGGGCATTTATTAGCATAATGCCCCATTTCCTTGCACTTGAAGCATTGAAGTGTTGGTGATGTGTTTTCTGCATTGTTTGCTTTATTCACATCATTAGAATCCCTTTTTCCATTACTTCGACACTCAGCTACTCGATGACCTTCTTTTCCACACTTAAAACATTTTCTAGTCCCTTTAAGACAATCTCCACCATGCTTCTTTCCACACTTTGTGCATAAGGAAACATTCATCTTCTTTTCACCATTATTCTGAGATTTCTCCTTGAACTCCATCTTTCGTTTCTTGTCAAAACCATGAGATGGATATGTAACACCAACTTCCATTTCTACCTTGATAGCACAACGCACAATTTCTTCATAGCTACTGAAGTCTCTTATAGCTAATGCCCTTCGAAGACTTGGTTTTAAGCCACTGAAAAATCGATCAACTTTACTTTCAGGTTGGATGATAATGCCGGATGCATACCTTGCAAGTCTTGTAAAATTCGCTTCGTATATACCAACAGATTCATCATCCTTCTGTTTCAGCTCAAGAAACTCCTTTTCCATCTTCGTTCGAAGAATACGAGGGAAGTACTTACTGAAAAACAAGTTCTTGAACTCGTCCCATTCCATGGACTCAATTTCATCTCTTGGCCTCGTATTCTTGATAAGATTCCACCATTGATCAGCTTCACCTTCCAAACGATATACTGCTAAGATGAATTTATCATGTTCAGAACATTGAAGAACTGAAAATATCTTTTCAGTAGTACTAATCCATTGTTCAGCAACTAATGGATCAGTAGACCCACTGAAAGAAGGCGGACGCTGCCTCATGAAGGATTCAACAAAATGTTGCTCCTTCCTTTGCTCGTTTGGAAGTCCTGCATGATTCATAGCTTGAGAAAGTTGTGTGAGCATGTCTACAAGATTTTGCATTCTAGCTCCCATATCGTTTGGTTGCTCAGGGGGACAATCATGGCATTGTCCATTGCATTGATCAACACGGTTCCTTCGGGTTCCAGCCATCGTCTAAAACCCCAAAAGAATAGTGTGAGAGGCAAAAATAATGCTAGGGAAAACAACATAATAAAGGGGTAGTACCCTCAATATCTAACATCTTAGGTTAAATTCTAAGATCGTTAGCGCAATTCTAGGACTATAACCTATACGTATACTTAACCTTAGAGACATCCCTAGACATACCTTAGAAATATCTCTAGGGATCTCACTAACGTTTTTGCATCCTAGTTTCCAAAGGTTGACTAAACCTTTCCTCTGATACCAACTGTAGAGACCCGTATCTTGACGTACATTGACATTACATTACTTTTGCGGAATACTTAGTACATAACAAAAACACACACACAAGGACCGTAATAGTTTAGTGTCTTTGGAAACTCGGACTATAATCTTCTAATCGTGGTGAAAGATCTTCAACATCTCCCATAAAGATCTTCTTTTTTTTTTAACTAAAACCTTTCTTTATACCCTGGGGAAAAGAAAACATGAAAGGGTGAGCTCAAATGCTCAGTAAGGGTAAACAAAGGAAATAAAAATCATATCATATCTTTTTGAAAATCAAAACCTGCAAAAGAGATCATAATATCTTAACATGGAACAAATCATAGAAGTGAAAATGAGATCACTATAATCATAACATGAAACTTGAAACTTTGTGGCATGCACACATAATCATGGGAAATCATTTCTTGTTAGTCATGACTCATTGCTAAGACTATCTTAGTGGACAAAGTCCCTTTCTGAACCGAGTTCACTCCTCGTTTCAGTCCTGTATCACTGAACCGAAATAACCTTCCGTTCCAGCCATGTCTATCTCATGAGATATAAAATCATTACCCAATGCATTGGAGGGAGATATAGGACCCACCCATCTTATAATGAATCCTTTCTTATGTGTGCCACATAATCATAAAACATGCATCATCGCATAACACATGTAACAAAAATGGGATTCTTGAAACATCATGAAATCATAAATCAATTCATATATGATAAAGGAATTCATAAACATAATTCCATCACAACATAGTCAAACCAATGTAAAAATATGGATAGAAACAGAACCCTTTATTATCTTAGATGGAAAATAATTTTGATAAAACACTTGAATTGAATTCTTGAGGAAAATATCCTTTCTTCTTCAAAAATATTTTTCCTTTCATAACATGTCATACAACTTTAAAATAAAAGAAGTTGATTAAAAATAAACTTGAAAACTTGTTAAGGAAGCTTCTTTGATGTAATGTTTTAAAAATCCATTCATGCCGTATAAGTTAAAAAAAACATTCTTCGTACTTTTGTCGGAAAAGTCAAAAAGTACCTCGTACGGAAAAACGACAAAAGATTCCTTTCATATTCTTTACTAAAAACTCACCTAAGGGTAAAATTGGATTTAAACTATTTCAAGTGGATGGAAATAATATTAAATATTGAGGGAACATGGATGTGGATGATAAAATACACCCTAGTAAATACTTACGAATAAACAATCTCGGATAAAAATGAGATTGTGATATTTCCCTTACCTTAGGTCCGACTTGCGTTGTAAGTGTCCAAACCTCCTGTATAATGATTTAAATCATGTTATTGACTTATTACAGAATCATATTAATTGTTATGATATCATATATTGTTCACTTATGACATTATATTACCCGTTCTTTTGTAAATTCCATGTTAAAGAAGCGTTTTGGGTAAAATCGTTTCATTTATCTTAGGTGTTTTGACTTGTTGTTCTTGACATCATTATTACTTATATCATGATTTACTTACTTCCAGAATATAAAATATGATTTATATATCATATATATTCAGTATATATATATATATATAATAGTTAGATAAATAAAATGAAAACACCGTTCATGGAGACGGTAGTCCGTACGTACGCATGAACGCTGTTTTACTTTCCTTATTGTCTTGAAATGGAAGTAAGTAGATGACATACATATATATATACATATATATACATAAATCCAGTAGCTTTATAATGTCATATATTTCATTATTATTTCTTATATATACTTTATAATCATTCTTAAATGATTAACATGGAGAATGAATCTCATCGCGTCGTGGAGACGGTAGTCCGTACGTACGCACGAGCGATGATATCATTTCCATAAATATTGAACTGAATTGGAGTGGATTATACAATATATCAGAATCAATATGATTTTGTAATAACTATGTATAGTTATTCTTTACACCATTATACCCATCCATGTAAGGTGGTGGTGGAAAATATATTACACCACGGCGTGGAGACGGTATTCCGTACGTACGCACGCGCGGTGATTTCTTTTTCCGTAGGATGGATAGATGGTGAAATAGGGTTGTTTCATACTTATAATAACATATCAGTATATGAGTGATACTGATGTTATTACTTCATAATGAAACAACCTAAGAAGAAGAAGTGGAAGAAGAAATAAAGATTAAAGAATTGGTAACGGTAACTACCTCTTCTTTGAAGCGCCTCTTTGAGACCTCCTCTTAGGGCACTAAAATTGGTCTTTGAGGAAGACCAGAACCTCTAGGATGTTTCTAGGGAAGTGGATAAGAGATTTTGGTAGGGGTTGGCCGAGCTTGAGTGCTCAAATTGGTGTGAGGAGGAGGGGGAGGAGGTGTCCTTTTATAGGGGAGGAGAGGGGCACCTTAGGAATTCTTAAAAATATTAATTTATAATAAATCTAACCCCTCTTAAAAACCTCCAAAAATGACTCATATTCGATGATTATATGAGATAGGGTTGTAATATCATCAACCAATCAAATTTAGACATGTTTGGATATTATTTTAAACCTTATCAGTTATATTTAACTCTAAGTTAAATAATTTAACTTTTACCGTGTCTTTTTGTTTTCTTTCACTATATGGTTAATACACTTACAATAACATTCCAAACGACCCCAAATTGTTTATTATCAATATATATATTCTTATCTAAGTCATTTGGCCGAACCTTAGATTTTTAGGAATAAAATAACAATTAATAATATAATATTTGATTTAAAAACTATTTTGTGTCAATTTTGACACTATTTGCTATATGATTTTTATGAAAGTCATAACAGAATTAAATGTTCGAACCAAGTTTATTAAATCAACACTAATATATCATAGTAACCTATAAAATTTGTGGAATTCATAAAAAGTCTCAAATTACATTTATTTGTGTGTTTATAACATCAATCATGTCAATATTTCATTAATAAGATAATTACTACATCATCATTGTGGCATATATAAATTAAATTATTTGATGTCTAAAAATTACAAATAAAATAGAATCATGTAGGAAATCTTTTTAGCTTTCTAAGGAATATTTACAATCGAATTGATCTTATGTATAACCCCATATTAAAAATGATTTACTTATTAAACTTTGATTTTATCTATTTTAACCCTTCTTTAAATAAATTAATAATAAATGTCCTAATCTAATCCATGTGGGCCTAAATGGTCATATTTTATTCCTAAGTTTGTTTTTGGTCGAATTACACTTGTCCAATAGAATTAGGACATGTGTTAGGGTAATAGTAATATCATATTTACCCTTAGTTACCCTATTTACTATTAACCGCGGTAAAAAAAGTAAAAAGTTACTATTCACCAAAAAATTATTTTTATCTCATTGAACCACATTTTACTTACTGATATCAACCGTGTCTGTCGGATTTTTGAAATTCCATTCACAGAAGCGGTAAAATTAAGTTTTATGCAAAATTCAGTTTTTAACCTACCACTTAGTAGTTTCACTATTCATCAAAAATTGAAGGTTTTCAGAAAAATGCCAAAATTTCATCCTAAGCTATATTTCATATTCTGAATTAAAAAATGAAGTCTATTTTACCAACTTCATAACATAGAAGTTACATTAATTAATTTTATAATTAAATCCCGCTGTTAAAACAAATAGCGTGTTTTTAAGAAACAATATCTATCAAAAGATTGATACTTGTTTATGTCTGGTTTAAATGTGAAATTACATTCAATAACCAACATTGTATTAATTTGTAAAAATATATTCTAAATATACTTTAAAACTACTCAAATTAATAATTTATCACTATTAATTATTTCGATTAAAAAAGTTGTTTTTTAATTATAATTTAGTAATTTTCACTATTCATCAGAATATGAAAGTTATCCGAAATGTACCAAAATTTCACCTTAGGCTAAATTCGATACTACGAATCCAAAAATGAATTCCATTTTGAAAAATAAAATTTACAAAATTTTAAAAAAGTGGTTATTACTATTCATAACGGCTAGTTAATAATATTTTAATAGCATATCGTTGTTTAGTGAAACTCGGTATTGCGTATTACACACGCTATCGAGGAAGGTCACGATTGCGTGTAATGCAAGGCAAGTCAAGGATGCGTGTTGTGCAAGCTCCTTTTGGTGTAGCGTACAACACAAGACATTAATAAAATTAAAAAGAATATTTTTTATAAAATCTTGGGCTGTTACAATTACCACTTCCCTGATATATATCTGTTCCAGTTGATCCAATGACAAATCCTCCCGAATAGCAATGAAGTGTGTAGTCTTTATAAGACGATCCACAACAAGCCAGATTGCATTATTTCCTTTGCATTTCCTTGGAAGTCCGGTGACAATGTCCATGGTGATTTTCTCCCATTTCAATTATGGTATGGGAAATGGTTGCATCATCTCCTTAGACTTCTGCCTCTCTGCCTTCACTTGCTGACACACCAGGCACATTAATGTATATTCAGCGATCTCCTTTTTCATATTATCCCACCAAATGTTTTCTCGGAGATCTCGATACATATTTGTGATCCCTGTGTGAATAGAGAAATTTGAACCATTTGCATCATCCAAAAGTTCCTTCTTCAGCTCCGGACTTGATGCAACACATAGTCTTTTCCCAAACCGCACAATTCCTTCATCATTAACATTAAACTCCGGGGATTTCCCTATTTTGATTGCTTCCACTTTTTCCTGAATTCCTACATCATCCTTTTGAGCATCCTTTAACCTTTAAAAAAGAGACGGTTGAGAAATCATTTATAAAAGGATTGATGATGTTCCCTTATTTATGATTCCCATGTCCATCTTCATCAAGTCTAAGAATATTGGATCCTTCTCAATTATCATCATTGATAGAATCGCTGGGTCCTTTCTACATAGGGAATCTTCCACCTTATTCTCTTTTCTAGGGTGGTAATGTATTGAACATTCATAATACTTGATGAGCTCTATCCATATTCTCTGGATCACATTAAGCTCATTCTGTGTGAATATATATTTAAGAATCTTATGGACTGTATATATCTCACATTTCTCCCCATACAGATAATGCCACCAGATCTTCAAGGAAAAGATCACTGCTTCCAACTCCATATCAGGCGTTGGATAGTTTTTCTCATGGATTTTTAATTGCCTTGAGGTAGAGGATATCAGTTTATCATTCTGCATCAGCGCACAGCCTAAGACCTTCTTCGATGCATCACTGAAAACCACAAAAGGTTCCCCACTTGGGGGTAAAGTGATCATGGGTGCAGTGATAGGCCTCTTTTTCAACTCCTTGAAGATTTCCTCGCATTCATCACTCCAAGAAAACATTACTCCCTTTCGAGTTAGCTTGGTAAGATGCATGGAAAATCGTTAGAAATTTCTCACAAATCGTCGATAATATCTAGCTGACCCCAAGAAGCTACAGATATTTGTTACCGATGTTGGCCTCAGCCATCCCTTAATTACATCTGTTTGGGAAGGATCCATAGATATCCCATTGCTTATGAGGATATGGATGAATGAGACCTCCTTCAACTAGAACTCACACTTACTGTACTTTTCATAGAGCTTCTCCTTGCACAAATTCTCTAGTACAATTCTTAAATGCTTCTCATGATCCTCCTTGGTTTTGGAGTATATTAGAATATCATCTATAAAGAATATCAAAAATTTGTCAAGGTAATCTCTAAAGTCTCTATTCATTGTGTCCATGAAGATTTCTAGAGCATTAGTGAGTCTGAAAGGAATTACTATGAATTCATAGTTCCTGTCTCTTGTGCCAAAAGTAGTCTTGGGGATATCTTATTTCTTCACCCTTACTTGATACTATCCCGACCGCAAGCCCACCTTGGAGAAGAATTGTACTCAATGCAACATATTGAACAAGTAATAAATTTGTGGGAGAGGATATGTGTTCTTTATCATGACTTTTTTATGTTCATGATAATCAATGCAAAGACGCATTTACCCATCCTTATTCTTGATGAAGATGACTGGTGCACACCATGGTGAAGCACTTGGGTGTATAAACCCTTTATCCAGATTCTCTTGTAGTTGTTTCTTCAGCTCTTCAAGCACTAAAATTGTCATTCTATATGGATTCTTGGATATTGGTAATGCCCTGGGTATACATTAAATTGAGAATTCAACATCTCTTCTAGGAGGAAGACCATATAGTTCCTCAGGAAACACTTCCGCGAATTCCCTAACAATAGGCATTTCTTCAAGGATGGTTTCTTCCATGGACTCAATCATCTGAGCCAGATACGCGTGCTCATAGGGCAATAATATCCATGATTGAGATGATTGATCTAAAGGAGATTCATCTTCCTCCTTAAACTTGTAAAGAATCGGAGGTCAATTCTCCATATGGAGTGTGATTTCCCTCTCCTGAAAATTTATGTTGGATCTATATAAGGAAATCCAATCCATGCTAAGAATAGCATGAAATTATACCAAAGGGAGTTTGATGAGGTTCTACAGAAAATTCAATCCAAAGATTTTAACAGTCGAGGAGTTATATTCATGGGATGTAATGATTGACCCATTTGCTGTACTCACCCACATCTTCACTTCCATGATTTTTGGTGGTGCTGGGATTGTTCTACTAAATTTTCGAGGTATAAAAGAATGCGTAGAACCTGAATCAAAAATTAAATTTTCTATTCTTGAATGAATAACTAGAGTACCTATCACCACTTCATTTTCAGGGTCCACTTCGGCAGTTGTGATGGAAAAAGATCTTCCTTGCTGCCTTGGAGGTTGTTGGTTGCCTCTAAAAACCCTTGGATTAGGAAAATTATTTGCAAGATGCCCTGGTTCATTGCATTTTTAGCAATGAACAATGCATTTAGGGTCGAACGGAGTGTTCCTGTCCTCTGTCACAGCCGTGGGTCTTTCTTTCCTAAAGTTAACAGCTAGGTGACCTTATCTTCCACACCTGAAACATTTCCTCGTCCCCTTAAGGCAATTTTTAGGGTGATTATTTCATCACTTTTGGCATGTGGGGTGCTGGATCTTCTTAGCACCATTGGATTTATCCATCAAACCACCAGCATTGATGTCCATGTTACGCTTCTTTTCCCCATGATACCCCTATGATTCTCTGATCCCTATTTCAACCTTGAGGGCACATCGGACAATTTCTTCATATCAATCGAAGTTACAGATTGCTAATGCTTTTTGTAGGCTAGGCTTCAACCCACCAAAAAAGCGGTTAACTATTCATTCTGGGGTAATGAAAAATTCGGAATCATATTGTGCAAGCCTTGTGAAGTTTTCCTTGTATGCTCCAACAGATTATTCATCTTTTTTCTTGATGGAAAGGAAGTCCCTTTCAATCATAAGCCGGAGGGTGCGTGGAAAATATTTATCGAAAAACATCTTCTAGAAATCCTTTGATTCTCACTCCTTGATCTCCTCCTCAGGCTTCGTATTTTTTATCAATGTCCACAATTTATCAGCTTCACCCTCCATACGATAAGCCGCCAGGAGAACCTTCTCTTGTTCATAACATTGAAGGATAGATAAGATCATTCCAATGGAGTTGGTCCATTGTTCAGCGATCGTGGGATCAGATGATCCACTAAAAGTAGGAGACCTTTGTCTCATGAAGCTCTCAATAGCGACTTGTTATTTATTAGGGGGGGTTGAACATTCCTCTTGACCCATTTTTCTATTCAAACCTTGATTTACCTAAGAGAGAAGCATGAAAAAGTTCATGATTCCCACTCCCATTGGATTGGACATCTCATTAGTACAGTCATCACACTGATCTTTACATCGGTTGTTAGCCGTATTTCTCCTATTACTGACAATTGGTTGGAATAAAAGGAAAGTTAGGGGTAACACATAAAGGGTAATCCGAAGACAAAGGTTGATGAATTATAAATAATCTTTTATTTCCTTAACTCATGAGTCCATAGGCTTTAATCTAGGATTTTCATGATCTACATTCTAACATATATTCATAGGGGAATTTATTTAATTCCCTTAATAAGGGTTCATTCTAAGATTGTGAATTTATCAAAACATATCCCCTGGGAGTGTTGTAACCAAGAGTGCAACAATGCCCGTTGTCGTGCACCAGTTCAAGTTCGAGTCTAGCTCAAAGCGGTGTTTTCGGGTTTTACTCCTAGGATACATCTGTGCCAGAGCCGCCTCTACCTGCTCGTATCTAGACAGGGATGTATTTTCTTGATAAACTACTTACTCAGTACATATCAAAACACAAGGATATTCTTATTATACTTAATCTTGTCTCTAAGGCTTTACTAGGGTTTTCTAATCCAAATCCCAAAAATAACTAAACCTGTCATCTGATACCAACTATGACAACCCTGCTTTTATTACAAACTTAAACATGATTTATTACATAAAACTTAACTTCATACAACAAAGAAGGTTGAGAGTTTTAGTGTATTTGGGGTTAGGATCATTACATAAAAACTTAAGACATGGAATACATCATCTTTATTGAAAACTTCCTTTACATGACCACTGTATTCCCTCGTACATAGCATTTCACGTGATAACCTGAGGACATGCATAAGAAAAGGGTGAGATATGAAGCCCAGTAAGGGAATACCCATGTAATAACTTGAGGAGTAAAATACATGTTATAAATTAGACATATCAATATAGAATAAGAGAAACATGAACATAAAGGCATGATAAATCATGATAATCATAACATGGAAATGTGGCAACAACACTTAACATGAAATTATCATGATCCAAGGCTCATTGCACATAGAGCATGAGTAAATCCTCATTTCACATGAAGCACGGGTAAAGGCACGTTGTAATTAAATTATAATGAGTCAACCCTAATTTCACATGATGTATCATGAGACTATACATTACCCAATTCATTGGAGTGCTATAAGGGTGCACCGTTCTTAAACATTTCATTTCATGCATAAGTGTTCCACATTGATCATAAAACATGAATTCATAAAACGTAATCTTATATTCCACGATAAAGGAATGTGGAATTCATACATGTAACTTTATAATAAATAAGTAAATTTACATAAAGGTGAATACCCTTGATGGAGAAATGGGAATGGTATTCACTACACAATGGCATTGGCTTAGAAAATCAGTGCGATTTCGGCATCGTAACGGCGTGACATAAGAATTCATAAAAACAGTTGATGAGATAGAAAGGGGTTCCTCATCATATTTACATGTAATAGACAGTAAAGAGGTAATATAGATAAATGACACAAAAATTTTAATGGAATTTAGATTCATGATACAAAAGTATTTCTTGAATGTAAATGAGGAGAGAGAAGATCCTTTTTGGAATTTCGTCATAGTAACAGGTGTACAAGGGAGGAATTTAATGAGAGAGAAAGGGTATCCCATCATTCAAAAATAAAGAGGGATGTATTATTGAGGTGGAAAACCATACCCCAATATTCATAATTGAAATTAAAAGGGAAAAACAACTTAAAGAAAATTTGAAAAATGAGAAAGGAAGAAAAAAACCTTACTTGAAAGTGTGCTTACAAAGGCTAGAGAGAGGCTTGTGAAAGGATTATGGGGAGATTGGGGCCCCTTGGAAGGATTCTAGAGAGAGTATGTCAGAGTTTGGACGAACTCCAAAGGCTTTGATTGTGGAGGAAGTGGGAGATTGGGTGGGTTTATATAGGAAATTTGAGGGAATTATTTATTATTTAGGTTTGGGACCCCTTACATTAAATTAATCAAAACCAAAAACCATCCAATGGTTTTGGCCCTTTTTTTGGAAAAGGGAAGATGAAAACAATATTCTATAATGCCAAAGTACAAAATTCTTAAAATAATAGGGTTTCTTATGTGTAGGTGAGTCACACTCCCATGGAAAACAATTTAAAAAGACTAGGTGTTTAATAAGTCTTGAAGGGTCCATTAATGCTTTGAAAAGTAAGTCAAACAAACCAAAAATAACAATATTTTAATGGTAAAAAATATATTGGACGAAAATAAAGATTATAGTATATTATTACATCACTATTGGGTCATTATTATGTCATAAAACACATTATATATTTAAACGGTATTTAAATTTTACCCAAAAATTTGACTGTCTTAGAAAATTATGAAAAATTCACCGTTGGATAATTTAAATGTCATGATACCAGAAATAAAATTTATTTTATCTAAATAATTTTCTAAATATGTTAATTTTATCATTTAAAATAAAAACCGACATTTATCGAAAATTCACGGGTTTTGATAGGAATGGCTTTCAAACCTTAATAAAAATTATAAATGCATTCAAAAAATTTTAAGATCATTTATATTTAATAAAAATTAATTTAATATTAATATTAATATTTTTCTAAAATATTATTTAATTCAAAAATCCCTTAATTTAATATATTTCTTAATTAATTAATAACTAAAAACACTATTTCTACTTTAAAAAATGTTTACAATGTATCAAAAATGACAAGGAGGTGTATTAATTATTATATACAAAAATAATATACATGTACATAGTACTAGTGATTTGTTACATAACCCCTTAAAACATCCGAATAAGACCTAAGGGTAAGGTGTGCAATGGTGAGAAACTCTTGGGGTGGCTCAGATAACATCGCTCAAGTGGTAATCTCTATCAACTTCCACTTTTCCCAAAGATGATCCCGTTCAAGCTTGACATGATGAAGCTTAGCTTGGGCTTGATCAGGAGTGAATGTAACAGCCTGAGATTTTATGAAAAAAACTCTTTTTAATTTTATTAATGTCTTGTGTTGTACGCTACACCAAAAGGATCTTGCACAACACACATCCTTGACTTGCCTTGCATTACACGCAATCGCGACCTTCCTCAATAGTGTGTGTAGTACGCAATACCGAGTTTCACAAAACAACGATATGCTATTAAAATATGATTATAACTAGCTGTTATGAATAGTAATAACCACCTTTTAAATTTTTAGAAATTTTACCTCTCAAAAAGGACTTCATTTTTGGAATCGGAGTATCGAATTTAGCATAAGGTGAAATTTTGGTGATTTTCGGATAACTTTTATATTTTGATGAAGAGTGAAAATTACTAAATTTTAATTAAAAACAACTTTTCAAATCGAAATAATTAATAGTGATAAATTATTAATTTGAGTGGTTTTATAGTATATTTAGAATATATTTTTTGCAATTTAATAAAATGTTGGTAATTGGATTTAATTTCACATTTAAACCAGTTATAAACAAGTGTCATCCTTTTGATAGTTATTATCTCTTAAAAACACGCTATTTGTTGTGACAACGGAAATTAATTATAAAATTAATTAATGCAACTTATATGTTGGGAATTTTGTAAAATAGAAATCATTTTTGAATTCGGAATATCAATTATAGCTTAGGGTGAAATTTTGGCATTTTTCTGAAAAACTACAATTTTTGATGAATAGTGAAACCACTAAGTGGTAGGTTAAAAACTGAATTTTGCATAAAACATAATTTTACTGCTTCTGTGAATGGAATTTCGAAAATCCGATAGACACGGTTGATATCAGTAAGTAAAATGTGGTTCAATGAGATAAAAATAATTTTTTTGGTGAATAGTAACTATTTACTTTTTTTTACCACGGTTAATAGTAAATAGGGTAACTAAGGGTAAATATGATATTACTATTACCCTAAAACATGTCCTATTTCTATTGGATAAGTGTAATTCGACCAAGAACAACCTTATGAATATAATATGACCATTTAGGTCCACTTGGATTAGATTATGACATTTAATATTATTTTATTTAATGAATAGTTAAAATAGTTAAAATCAAAGTTTAATAAGTAAATAATTTTTAATATGGGGTTATACATAAGATAAATTCGACTATAAATATTCATTAGAAAGATAAAAAGTTTTCTTACATAATGGTATTTTATTTATAATTTTTAGACATTAAATAATTTAATTTATTTATGACACAATGATGATGCAGTAATTATCTTATTTATGAAATATTGACATAATTGATTTTATAAACACCAAAATAAATTTAATTTGAGACTTTTTATGAATTACACTAATTTTATAGGTTACTATGATATATTAGTGTTGATTTAATCAACTTGGTTCGAACATATAATTCTTTTATGACTTTCACAAAAATCATATATCAAATAGTGTCAAAATTGACACAAAATAGTTTTTAAATCAAATATTATATTATTAATTGTTATTTTATTCCTAAAAATCTAAGGTTCGGCCAAATGACATATATAAGTATATATATATTAATAATAAACACTTTGGGGTTCGTTTGGCATGTTATAGTAAGTGTATTAACCATATAGTGTAAGAAAACAAAAAGACACGGTAAAAGTTAAATTATTTAACTTAAAGTTAAATCTAATTGATAAGGTTATAATAATAACCTAAACTTGCCTAAATCCTATTTGTTGATAGGATTTCGACCCATCCCCACATTACCTTCGAAATAAGACCCTTTGGAACCATTATAAATCGATTTTTACTTTAATATAAAATAATATTTTGAGATATTCCTAAGGTGCCCCTCTCCTCCCTTATAAAAGGGCACCTCCTCCCTCTCTTCCTCACACAACATTGAGCCTTCATGCTCGGCCAACCCCTGCCAAAATCCCTTCTCCACTTCCCTAGTAGTATAATCCTAGAGTTCCTGGTCTTCTTCAAAGATCATCCTTAGTTCTTTAAGTGGAGGCTATGAAAAGGTGCGTCAAAAAGAGGTAATATCCATTACTGATCTTTTTCAATTTCTTTCTTCTTCAACTTCTTTTTATTTAGTTTTTTCATGATAATGTAATAACATCAGTATTTATTATATACTGATATGTTATTATAAATATGAAACAACTCTAATTAACCTTCTATCAATCCAACGGAAAAAGGAAATCACCGCGCGTGCGTACGTACGGAATACCGTCTCCACGCCGTGGTGTAATCTATTTTCCGCCACCACCTTAATTGGATGGGTATAAAGGTGTAATGAGTAACTATATATGATTATTATAAAGTGATATTGATACTGAAATAGTATACATACACTTCAACACAATTCCACAACCATGGGAACGATATCATCGCTCGTGCGTACGTACGGACTACCATCTCCACGACGCGATGAGATTCATTCTCAATGATTAACCATTCATTAATGATTATAAAGTATATATAATAAGTACTAATGAAATATTTGACCTAATAATGATACTGGAATTATTTATATTTATATGTATGTCATCTACTTAATTCCATTCAATTCAATAAGGAAATGAAAACAACGTTCATGCGTACGTACGGACTACCGGCTCCATGAACGGTGTATTTCTTTCCATTTACTGATTTATTATATATGTATATTCTGAATATATATAGATAAATCATGTTTTATATTCTGTAATTAAGTAATCATGATCTAAGTAATCATATGAATAATTACAAGTTAAAAACACGAACGACAAATGAGACGATTTTACCCAAAACGCTACTTTAGCATGAATTTACAAAAGAACGGGTAATATAAAGTAATAAGTGGACCATATATGATATAATAACAATGAATATGATTCTGGAATATGTCAATAACATGATTTAAATCATTATATAGGTGGTTTGGACACTTACGAAGCAAATCGGACCTAAGGTAAGGGAAATATCACAATCTCATGTTTATCCGAGATTGTTTATTCGTAAGTATTTACTGGGGTGTATTTTATCATCCATATACATGTTTCGTCAATATGTAATATTATTTCCATCCACCTACAATTGTTTAAATCCATTTTTACCCTTCGGTGAGTTTTTAGTAATATATATGAAAGGAATCTTTTGTCGTTTTCCGTACGAGGTACTTTTTGACTTTTCCGACAAAAGTATGAAGAATGTTTTTTTAACTTATACGGCATGAATGGATTTTTAAAACATTATTTCCAAGAAACTTCCTTTACAAGTTTTCAAGTTTATTTTTAATCAACTTCTTTTATTTTAATGTCGTATGACATGTTATGAAAGGAAAAATGTTTTTGAAGTAGAAAGGATATTTTACTCAAGAATGGAGTTCAAGTATTTTATCAAAATTATTTTCCATCTAAGATAATAAAAGGGTTCTGTTTTTTTCCCTATTATTACATTGGTTTGATTATGTTGTGATTGAAGTATTTTTATGAATTCCTTTATCTTATATGAATTGTTTTATGATGTCATGTTGTTTAAGAATCCCATTTTTATTAAATGGGTTATGCTATGATGTATGGTTTATGATTATGTGGCACACACAAGAAAGGATTCATTATAAGATGGGTGGGACCTATATCTCCCTCCAATGAATTGGGTAAAGATTTCATATCTCATGAGATAGACATGGCTGGAATGGTAGGTTATACCGGTTCAGTGAAACAGGACTGAAACGAGGGTGACTCGATTCAGAAAGGGACTTTGTTCACTAAGATAGTCTTGGCAATGAGTCATGACTAACAAGAAATGATTATCTATGATTATGTGTGTATGACACAAAGTTTTATGTTTTATGTTATGCTTATTGGGATTTCATTTCACTACTATGATTTATCCCATGTTATGAAATTATGCTCTCTTTTGCAGGTTAAGATTTCCAATAGTTATGTTCTTATGAATATGATGTGATTGAGTTTTTTCTTTTGTTTACCCTTACTGAGCATTTGAGCTCACCCTTTTATGTTTTCTTTTCCCCAGGATATAAATAAAGGTTTTAGGTAAAAAAAGGGAAGATCTTTATGGGAGATATTGAAGATCTTTCACCACAATTAGAAGATTACGTTCCGAGTTTCCAAAGACACTAAAATATTACGATCCTTGTGTGTGTGTTTTTGTTATGTACTAAGTATTCCGCAAACGTAATGTAATGTCCATGTACGTCTAGCTTCGGGTCTCTACAGTTGGTATCAGAGGAATGTTTTAGTCAACCTTTGGAAACTAGGATGCGAGAACTTTAGTGATATCCCTAGATATATTTCTAAGGTGTGTCTAGGGATGTCTCTAAGGTCAAGTATACGTACAGGTTATAGTACTATAATTACGCTAAAGATCGTAGAATTAAACCTAAGATGTTAGATATTGAAGGTACTCCCCCTTTATTATGTTGTTTTCCCTAGAATGATGTTTTCCTCTAACACTATTCATTTCTGGTTTTAGACGATGGCTGGAACCCGAAGGAACCGTGTTGATCAATGCAATGGACAATGCAATGATTGCCCTCCTGAACAAACAAATGTTATGGGAGATGGAGTGCAAAATCTTATTTCTATACTTACACAAGCTATGAATCATTCTAGACTTCCAAATGAGCAGAGAACGGAACAATATTCTATTGAGTCCTTCATGAGGCAACATCCACCATCTTTCAGTGGGTTTTCCGATCCACTTGTTTCTGAACAATGGATCAGTACCACTGAAAAGATATTTTTAGTTATTCAATGTTCTGAGCATGATAAAGTCATCTTAGCAGTATATCGTTTGGAAGGTGAAGCTGATCAATGGTGGAATCTTATCAAGAATACGAGGCAAAGAGATGAAATTCATTCCATGGAATGGGATGAGTTCAAGAACGTGTTTTTCAGTAAGTACTTCCCTCGTATTCTTCGAACAAAGATGGAAAAGGAGTTTCTTGAGCTGAGCAGAAGGATGATGAATCTGTTGGTATATACGAAGAAAATTTTACAATACTTACAAGGAATTCATCTGGCATTATCATCCAACCTGAATGTAAAGTTGATCGATTTTCAGTGGCTTAAAACCTAGTCTTTGAAGGGCATTAGCTATAAGAGACTTCAGTAGATATAAATAAATTGTGCGTTGTGCTATCAAGGTAGAAATGGAAGTTGGTGTTACATATCCATCTCATAGTTTTGACAAGAAACAAAAGATAGAGTTCAAGGAGAAATCTCAGAATAATGGTAAAAAGAAGATGAATGTTTCCTTATGCTCAAAGTGTGGAAAAAAGCATGGTGGAGATTGCCTTAAAGGGACTAGAAAATGTTTTAAGTGTGGAAAAGAAGGTCATCGAGTAGCTGAGTGTCGAAGTAATGGAAAAAGGGTTTCTAATGATGTGAATAAAGCAAACACTGCAGAGAATGCACCACCAACACTTCAATGCGTCAAGTGCAAGGAAATGGGGCATTATGCTAATAAATGCCCTAATCCAAGGGTTAGTGGTGATTGACATAAGCAACCATTTAAGGAAAAGGACAAAGGGACGTCACATGCGATCACTATTGGAAATGTTGAATATGACAACGATGTGGTGGAATGATTAAGTGTTTATGTAATGGTATTCCAAAATAATGTTGTATATAGTATCGTGGAATAATGGAATATTTATGTTTTGGATTTCAATAATTTTATGGTACCGGTAACCATGAAAAGTGATTGAGACATTTTTGGTAAACAGATGATATGAGCATAATGAAGGGATAAGAAGATAATGAGATGTTTGATTGTATTCATGAGCTCATGATTGATATAAGGACTAAGGGATATCATGGTTTGAGTATATAAAATTTTGAGGATTTTGGTATGTGGAAAGTGTTAACATTTAACTTCATTCATGTTTTTAATAAGGTTCAATGGGTATTCAAGAGAATACATTATTAAGGCCTTTGAATGTTTGGAATGTTTCCAATAAGACATATCTTATGATATATGGGGATCGATGATGGTGTTAAATCTCTGGTAATAGTTTTCACTATATTATGAGAGTGGACTGAAGTATTATAGATACGTCTAATGATTGTAATGGATTAGGTTGGAAATAAGTTAGGATAAAACGTTTTTCGATATTATTGATGAGATGTTATAGTAATATAGCTTTAGAAAAAAAGGACAACCTGCAGAACGGGCGACATCCCATCGCGTCGGACAAGGATGTGGGAATCGAACCCACAACCGAAGTGCGACTGGCCTTTATAACCTAACAATGGCCTACAAGAAGTCCCTGTTTAGTAGAAACTAGTTTTATTATATGTTATATGAAGTATAAGTCCATTTTAGGAACAATTTATGATTAATCTCACTATAGATCGACTTATGTATATAATTTTTGCTAACCTTTTGTTTGAGACCGATGGAATGACCCGTCATTCTATCACATGATCTTCTAACACTTCACGAATAACAAATTCAACTTCGTTTATTTAAGAGATGAAGTGGAAATTGTTCAAGGCACGAACAACAGTGAGATTGTACCAAAATAAAGTAAGTATTTATTCTAATTCAAATTTTCATCTTTAGGGAAATGATCTTGAAAACCAAAAATGTTGTCCTAGTGATCTTATACCTGATGAATCAGATGGTACCTTATATCATCACAAATCTATGGATTTGTGATTACTGGATTTTCCATATCCATGTTCTCTACCACTCTCCATCAGATCATGGTGGTTAGATTTTTCTTTCATATCCATATTTCCGCCTATGTGGAAACCCAATGATTAGTTTATTTGGGTAACCGTTACATTTCATACTTTTGTTTTTAAAGATTGGTTTTGGTATTCCTTTTTACGATGTGGGTTCCGATTAACAAAACTTTCGAATAGTAAACCATTTATAACCCCGACGAATTTCGAGGGCGAAATTCATTTTAAGGGGGGTAGAATGTAACAACATGAGATTTTATGAAAAATACTCTTTTTAATTTTATTAATGTCTTGTGTTTTACGCTACACCAAAAGGATCTTGAACAACAAACATCCTTGACTTGCCTTGCATTACACGCAATCACGACCTTCCTCGATAGCGTGTGTAGTACGCAATACCGAGTTTCACTAAACAACGATATGCTATTAAAATATTATTATAACTAGCCGTTATGAATAGTAATAACAACCTTTTAAAATTTTAGAAATTTTAGCTCTCAAAAAGGACTTGATTTTTGGATTCGGAGTATCAAATTTAGCCTAAGGTGAAATTTTGGTGATTTTCGGATAACTTTCATATTTTGATGAATAGTGAAAATTACTAAATTTTAATTAAAAACAACTTATTCAATCGAAATAATTAATAGTGATAAATTATTAATTTTAGTGGTTTTAAAGTATATATAGAATATATTTTTACAATTTAATACAATGTTGGTCATTGGATGTAATTTCTCATTTAAACCAGTTATAAACAAGTGTCAACCTTTGGATAGTTATTATCTCTTAAAAACACGCTATTTGTTGTGACAACGGAAATTAATTATAAAATTAATCAATGCAACTTATATGTTGGGAATTTTGTAAAATAGAAATCATTTTTTAATTCAGAATATCAATTATAGCTTATGGTGAAATTTTGGCATTTTTCTGAAAAACTTCAATTTTTGATGAATAGTGAAACCACTAAGTGGTAGGTTAAAAACTGAATTTTGCATAAAACTTAATTTTACCGCTTCTGTGAATGGAATTTCTAAAATCCGAACGACACGGTTGATATCAGTAAGTAAAATGGGGTTCAATGAGATAAAAATAATTTTTTGGTGTATAGTAACTTTTTACTTTTTTTTACCATGATTAATAGTAAATAGGGTAACTAAGTGTAAATATGATATTACTATTACCCTAACACATGTCCTAATTCTATTGGATAAGTGTAATTCGACCAAAAACAACCTTATGAATATAATATTACCATTTAGGTCCACTTGGATTAGATTATGACATTTAATATTATTTTATTTAATGAATAGTTAAAATAGTTAAAATCAAAGTTTAATAAGTAAATCATTTTTAATATGGGGTTATACATAAGATAATTTCGACTATAAATATTCATTAGAAAGATAAAAAGATTTCCTACATAATGGTATTTTATTTATAATTTTTAGACATTAAAGAAGTTTATTTATTTATGACACAATGATGATGCATTAATTATATTATTTATGAAATATTGACATAATTGATGTTATAAACACCAAAATAAATGTAATTTCAGAATTTTTATGAATTACAATAATTTTATAGGTTACTATAATATATTACTGTTGATTTAATCAACTGGGTTAGAACATATAATTCTTTTATGACTTTCACAAAAATCATATATCAAATAGTGTCAAAATTGACACAAAATAGTTTTTAAATCTAATATTATATTATTAATTGTTATTTTATTCCTAAAAATCTAAGGTTCGGCCAAATGACTTATATAAGGATATATATATTAATAATAAACAATTTGGGGTTCGTTTGGCGTGTTATAGTAATTGTATTAACCATATAGTGTAAGAAAACAAAAAGACACGGTAAAAGTTAAATTATTTAACTTAAATTTAAATCTAATTGATAAGGTTAAAATAATAACCTAAACTTGTATAAATCCTATTGTTTGATAGTATTTCGACCCATCCCCACATTACCTTCGAAATAAGACCCTTTGGAACCATTATAAACCGATTTTGCCTTTAATATAAAATAATATATTGAGATATTCCTAAGGTGCCCCTCTCCTCCCTTATAAAAGGGCACCTCCTCCCTCTCTTCCTCACACAACATTGAGCCTTCAAGCTCGGAAAAACCCTGACAAAATCCCTTCTCCACTTCCCTAGTATCATACTAGAGGTCCTGGTCTTCTTTAAAGACCATCCTTAGTTCTTTAAGTGGAGGCTAAGAAAAGGCGCGTCAAAAAGAGGTAATATCCATTACCGATCTTTTTCAATTTCATTCTTCTTCAACTTCTTCTTATTTAGTTGTTTCATGATAAAGTAATAACATAAGTATTTCTTATATACTGATATGTTATTATAAATATGAAACAACTCTAATTAATCTTCTATCTATCCTACGGAAAAAGGAAATCACCGCCTGTGTGTACGTACGGAATACCGTCTCCACGCCGTGGTGTAATCTATTTTCCGACACCACCTTAATTGGATGGGTATAAAGGTGTAATGAGTAACTATATATGATTATTATAAAGTTATATTGATACTGAAATAGTATACATACACTTCAACACAATTCCACAACCATGGGAACGATATCATTGCTCGTGCATACATACGGACTACCGTCTCCACGACGTGATGAGATTCATTCTCAATGATTAACCATTCATGAATGATTATAAAGTATATATAATAAGTACTAATGAAATATATGACCTAATAATGATACTGGAATTATTTATATTTATATGTATGTCATCTACTTAATTCCATTCAATTCAATAAGGAAATGAAAACAACGTTCATGCGTACGTACGGACTACCGTCTCCATGAACGGTGTATTTCTTTCCATTTACTGATTTATTATATATGTATATTCTGAATATATATATATATAAATCATGTTTTATATTCTGGAATTAAGTAATCATGATCTAAGTAATCATATGAATAATTACAAGTTAAAAACATGAACGACAAATGAGACGATTTTACCCAAAACGCTACATTAACATGAATTTACAAAAGAAAGGGTAATATAAAGTCATAAGTGGACCATATATGATATAATAGCAAAGAATATGATTCTGGAATAAGTCAATAACATGATTTAAATCATTATACAGGAGGTTCAGACACTTACGAAGCAAATCGGACCTAAGGTAAGGGAAATATCACAATCTAATTTTTATCCGAGATTGTTTATTCGTAAGTATTTACTGGGGTGTATTTTATCATCCACATCCATGTTTCATCAATATGTAATATTATTTACATCCACCTACAATTTTTTAAATCCATTTTTACCCTTCGGTGAGTTTTTAGTAATATGTATCAAAGGAATCTTTTGTCGTTTTTCGTACGAGGTACTTTTTGACTTTTCCGACAAAAGTACGAAGAATGTTTTTTTTAACTTATATGGAATGAATGGATTTTTAAAACATTATTTACAAGAAACTTCCTTTACAAGTTTTCAATTTTATTTTTAATCAACTTCTTTTATTTTAAAGTCGTATGACATGTTTTGAAAGGAAAAATGTTTTTGATGTAGAAAGGATATTTTACTCAAGAATGGAGTTCAAGTATTTTATCAAAATTATTTTCCATCTAAGATAATAAAAGGGTAATGTTTTTATCCCTATTATTACATTGGTTTGATTATGTTATGATGGAGATATTTTTATGAATTCCTTTATCTTATATGAATTGTTTTATGATGTCATGTTGTTTAGGAATCCCATTTTTATTACATGGGTTACGCTATGATGTATGGTTTATGAATATGTGGCACACATAAGAAAGGATTCATTATAAGATGGGTGGGACCTATATCTCCCTCAAATGCATTGGGTAAAGATTTCATATCTTATGAGATAGAATGGCTGGAATGGTAGGTTATACTGGTTCAGTGAAACATGACTGAAACGAGGGTGACTCGATTCAGAAAGGGACTTTGTCCACAAAGATAGTCTTGGCAATGAGTCATGACTAAAAAGAAATGATTCTCTATGATTATGTGTGTATGCCACAAAGTTTTATGTTTTAAGTTATGCTTATTGGGATTTCATTTCACTATTATGATTTATCCCATTTATGAAATTATGCTCTCTTTTGCAGGTTAAAATTTCCAAAAGTTATGTTCTTATGAATATGATGTGATTGATTTTTTTCTTTTGTTTACCCTTACTGAGAATTTGACCTCACCCTTTTATTTTTTTTCCACAGGATATAAATAAAGGTTTTAGGTAAAAAAAAGGGAAGATCTTTATGGGAGATATTGAAGATCTTTCACCACGATTAGAAGATTACGTTCCGAGTTTCCAAAGAAACTAAACTATTACGATTATTGTGTGTGTGTTTTTGTTATGTACTAAGTATTCCGCAAAAGTAATGTAATGTCCATGTACGTCTAGCTTCGGGTCTCTACAGTGAAGACCAAGGACGCCACCTCATTTACGAGCTCCAAAAAATGGGGTTCATATGGAGAAATTCTACTGGATGAGGCCATCACTCCTTTTGTCTGGGTAAATTGGGTTCGTTAAAGCCCTATATTTATACTAATCATGTGATCAATGTTCAACTGCTATATTAGAAATGGTCAAAATTCTTAACATAAAACAAAAGAAGTTGACATTTTATATAAACATAAGGAGACATATAATTAGATCAAGTGGGATTTCCATTAATGAAACTTTGAGTCGTTACATTATAAGGATGATACATTTTTACACTTTAGTTTATATATTTTTCAATATGTAAGTGTGATAGTATAACATATCTAAAATTAAGGATCACACCATTTTTATAATATTCTTTGGATAAATAACTAATTATAATTTTTGTATTACTATATTGAAAACTCTCTTAAAAGTTTTTTTAATATCAACCTCTTGAAAAAATACAACAATACAAATATCTATAGGCCTATATAGATATTAACATTTCATTTTCCAGCCATTTGAATTAGTTACTCTAAAATATAGCAGATTAATTATATAAAACACAAGACTGACAAATATAAATATAAATATAAATAATGACTGATTTTTTTAGTACCAAACCTATATTATCAAATAAATCAATTATGGGTGTTTTGAAATTATTTTTATAGAGAGTGACATATGGAATTAGGGTGAAAATAAATTAAAACATTTCCCTTTAAATTGGTTCTCCGAGGAAAAATAGATCCAGTTCCTTTATAAGAGAAACGTGTTCAATATCTAATTCTCTAATGCTTATCTCCCTAAATGAATGAATAAATATAGAATGTAAAGAATTTATAAATATGGATTTTATATGTTTCTACACTACGAGATACCCTATTGAGTATACATGTAACACCTAGGGATTTTGTTATTTTTTTCAAATTAATATAATATTTTTTGATATATTATATTTCAAGGGAAACAAAAAATATAATATTTTATATGATTGTATTAAAAATATATAACAATTAAAATTTATTCATTCACTACAGGAAACATATATATTACATATCTCTACACAGAACAATGGTGTTAGCTTGCGCTACATGTAAGACCGAGTTTTACCAAACAATAGTATATCAAAAAATGTAACAATTTAATATAATATGATATAACCAGACCATTAAATTAGTGTTTATGAATATTTTTAAATAATTTATGAAAATATGACTTTTACCAAAATATAATATTATTTCATAGGTTAACAGTTAATTTTAAATGAATATGCAAACCTATTGAATGTAAAGGGAAATATATTTTTTTGTAGCCACAAAGAAATATTACCCTAATACATTAAATTAATTACAATTATTGTGTGATATTAATGTAATATTTATGTTATATATTCAATCAAATATTTTGTACAATCATATAATAGATTTTTTATACATAAGATATGAAAAAACCCAATTGTATGCTTGAAACCCTAAATTTGATTGGTGAATTTTTACCACTTTTTAATGGATAACAAATTTAAATACTAGTTTTTAAACTATTATAGATTTTATATTTAAAAATAAACATCATATTTTTAATAAGAACATAAAAATTAGTTTAGTATACATTTTTGTTATTTTTCTGCAAGGTTTTATTTTTTAATGAATAGTAAAAAATTACTAAAATTTCATTAAAAATAGATTTTTCAACTAATTAATTTTTATTGTTAAAATATATATATCATTGTTTTAAATGGTTAATTAGATAATTTTTGTATAAATTAATTCAATTGAGTTTTTATAAACAATTACATATTAAAATTGGATATAAAAAATAGAAAATATTTCATCATTTCTACATTAAAACCCTGTAGTGTCGTCCTGTCAGCGGTATTCAATTAAAATTAACATCTAGAAATAATTTTATTGGAATTCAAAAAAATTTATTATTTAATTGGAGTAATAATTATTTATAATTTCTTATCATCTTATATTTTTTTCTAACAAAAAATATTTGTGGAATTGATTAATTTTAATTAAAACGATTAAGAGAATAATTAATTTAATAAAGTACTGATCATTAAATTTCTAATCCCAAAACCTAGAAACATGTAAAACACCAATTTTATGTCCATTAATTTTTTATAAACCTTTAATTATTGGGGTAGTTTAGTTTTATATGAAATTTTTATGTATAAAAGTTGGAACACCTAGAATGTTTCAAAAAGTCTAATGTGTGTCTATTCCATTCCTTATAGAATTCCACCACCTCTAGCTATTCTTCATACCACTAAAACCCCTTATTATGAAAAAAATATTATCAAATAACCTCCTTAAATACCTTAATACCTCCTATATGCCTCCCATTTGGTATAATGTAATCCAATGAACCCTTTTAGAAAATTCAAATAGGTGTTACCTGATTAAGAGGTAAGGGTTTCTCTCAAGATTGTTTCTTTTAATTTCATTATCCACCACCTACATTATTGTATAAAAACACTAGTAACATAAATATAAATGTATTGTTTCATAAAATAAACACACATTCATATAATTTATATTGAACAAATTTTTTCTGTGTACGACGAACTACCTCCTCACAAAACGATGATTGTTAATTTTTCCTTAACACCAGTCATGGTGAACATTATGATGGAAAATATTTTTATATATTTCATATATTATGTTTATTATTTATTTAAGATTCTGTTTTTCTCTTAAAAAATATATTTTTTCTTTATATTTGGTTTAAATATGAAAATTTCCTTTGAGAAACTATGGACTACCTCCCCCTCAATGTGATGTGATTCCTTCACACACTACATGGAATATATTAATGATGGGTTTTATTGAACATATAAGATACATATGATATAATAATTATTCTACTATAATTATTAATATATAATTTTTTACACACATATTAAATTTAGATTCTTTCTTTAAATAAGACAATAAAAATTGAAACAACGTTCAAGCATATGTACAACTTACCGTCTCCATGAACAGTGTAGTTTTTTGTACTTGTATATTATATATATTATTATAATTAAAAATTTGAATATAAATGATATTTTTATCATATTTTAAAATCTATAATAATTTTTTATGTATACAGAAAAATGATATGATTTATTGAGACACATGCAAAAAACAAAGTAGATATTACCCAACGTGAAACATTAACATAGGATTTCAACTAGTATAAAATATATGTTCATGATCAAAACATATATAGTAGTAGATATAATTATATGGTTTATAAAATATTTATAATAAATTAATATTTATTATACATATGATTTAAATGATTAAATAGAGAGTCAAGACACATGGTTACGATATTTCCTTACACTATTTATTCAAATGAGTTAAATGTTTTATTCATGACCGGCTCCTTTTGTGTGATGTGTATACATCCCATGGATGTATTATATGATTAATATACTTTATTTAATGGTTTTCTACATATACATATGATGAAATTGTTTAAAGGAGGTTCATTTTTCAAAATGTACCAAATTGGTAAAGTAATTTTGTTTCAATTTTCCTTCCTAGAAAAATTGTCATGTTATGCACCAATATTTTTCCAGGACATGTATATAATTACATTAGAATGATATAACATGAATATAATTATTTTCATTATATTTTAATCTTAATTTATTTTACATTTCTTACATGGATTGTCTGATCCCATATTACCAAGTTGAAAGTGTTTATTGAAACAATATCATTATTTTTCTAGATTGTTAATGATTATAATTCCTTTGATGGGATATTGTGATCCATCTGTCAAGAACACTGATGAAATTTCTTATCCTCTATTTTTTCACAAAATATTCGTGTATTGGTATAATTATTCCACTATTTGGTATATAACATAGTTATAAATGTGTTCTTAATAAAGCCTGACTTTACCATATCTTTGGTCGGAATTCAATGTCCCTTAAAAACCATGTTTTATAAAATGGTTTTCCAAAAATATTCTATAAATATAATATGTTCATTAAAATAAATTTTTCACTTTTTTCTATTATAAATGATTTCTGAGGAATAAATTACTCATTTTCTAAATGATAAATATTTTACCCTTTTTACCGGGCAATCAGAATGATAATTTTTATTTTGTACAACATGTACATATTTATCAACAATCATGTATTTAATGCTTTGTTTTCCTATTAAATGATTAATTTTTATGAATTTTTTTTTAAATATTCATTCAAAGAAATGGTTTTCAAAATTTTGTCAATCTGATTTTATAGGTTTCATAGGAAAATTGTTTTGAAAAACATTTTCAAACTCAATTTTTATGTTTTCGAATAATTATTTTTTCAAAAAGTTTTCATGAACCACTTATATGTTTTACAGAAAATGGGTTCAACTTTTATTGTGATTATTTTATAATATTCAAATAAAATTATATTTATAATTTTTTAAATCCTTCATTATATGTTTTAAAATTTTAATCCATGGAAATGGTTTCCAAAAGCTTTTATGTTTTAATGTGAATTTATCAAATAAGAAAGGATATTTTCCTCATGAAATTTTTTCCGAATATCTATTCATGTTATTTTTATTTTAATTTATTCATTTAGGGAGTTATTCTTATGACACCCATTTCTCTTCCTTGAGTAATATGCTTTTGGAATTGTCTTTTTTTCAGGGGTTATTCTTTTGATGAAATTATAATGAAACCTATCATTTTTCTATAGGTTATGATATGATAACATGTTTATGAAAACCATTTCATTTGACGGGTTATGAAATTGTTGTATATTTTTTAATGGAATATGTATGTATGATTTCATTATGATATGGGTTTAACCTATATCTCCCTCTAATTATACAATTGATGATAAATGTTTAAGGAGCTCAGAGGGTACACGTGAGGGAAACCCAGGCCTAAATCAAGTTAGTATAAATGAGAAAATACTACGCCTGCAACAATAGATTACATGAGAGGGAATACCATTCCTGAAATAAGATGGTATATGGGAGGAAATATGAATCCAAAAACAAGCAGATAATTGGATGACATCCCCATCCCGAAACAACAGGGTACATGGGTGGAAATCCCAATCCTGAAACAATACGGTACAATAGAGGGAATCACGTGCTCTAAGAAGGTACTTGTGGGGTTAAACCAAGTGTAAAAATGTAAAAAGGATTTAGTAGGCCACCTTGACATTGGTTTTTAATATTCATATGTGTTGGCCAGAATTCAATGATTTATTCTTATGTTATGATTTCAAGTATTATGTTTGTTATTTCATTATTATTCATTTCTTAGGAACATCCGATATATATTATGATCACTAATATACAAGGTATGATATTAAAATGTTATTCTCATATTCCATATATTTTTTCCATGATATGATTATGCATTTACTTTTTTTATCATTACTAAGCATTTGACCTTACAACATTCTATTGTCTCCATTAATCAGTTTATGAAGAAATGTACCATATATATTTAAAAAGTTAGATATATTTAGGGGATATGTTGAACATCTTTAACTTAGATATAAAATTGTGTTTCCTTGTTTCTAATTAAACTAAAATATTATGGTCTTTGGGAATGTATTTTGGTAATAAATGCAATATTCATCTAAAATGACATAACATCCATATATGTTAATCTTGGTTCAATATAGATTGTATCAAAGGGAGTTTTATTCAAACATTGGAATATAAAACGATAAAAAGTTATTTATATACCTTGGAATGTTTCTAAGGAATTTTCATAGGGATATCACTATGTGTATGTATATGGATTTGTTATCATATACAAATATTTCATGGAATTTTGATAAAGGATAGTGTGAGTTGATTCTTTGAAATTCAACTCTATCTGGATACTATAACTAGATGAGGATCTGGAATAGTTGTACCAATGGGTAACAACACTAACATGATCTTCCAGGCCTGACTCGGGGTAATTTAGTACACAACTATGGTCTTTGTTGCACACCTACTTTGACACTCTCTGGGGATATGCTTTGAAAATTAAAAAACACATCACAAACCTTCATGAAGTATTTAAATAGAAAATTACTATGTATAACCATGGAAAAATATAAGGATTAATATATTAATGAATTAGGATCCATGATTCCTAAACTCTATAGGTAATTATTCACGATTATATGGTATCCTAATATGAATAATAAATCATACACAATGCCTTCTGATTTTTTTCAACGGAGATAATGGAAAGGAAAATGGTTAAAATAAAATGTTTCAGATTTATAATGTATTTTAATTATAAAAATCATCCTCCCAATGGGAAATATCAGAATGAGAATCAGGAAAATGGTATGAGTACAGTTATACATTAGAAGACAATAAAACCACAAATGACATGTGAAAGATTTGTGATGTTCTGCCTGTATTGATTACGTTTGAAAATGAGAAGCATGATTTGATAGAGATTGAGGAACTATAATACATTATTCTTATTTATTACTCTAGAAAAGTGGTATCAAGTAATATTTTGATGAGTCATTTATAATGGTTTAACAATAAATATGGATGAGTGATATATTTATGTGTTATAATTCAAAAAAATGTTATATTAATCATGAAATATATATATTTTTAAGAGTATAATATTTCATTAATGATTAAAAATTAATTTTTTATTAGTGATGATCAAATATAATAGCAATATTTTTAATAAGGGAAGGTAACTGTTAATTAATTCATGATGTTGAGAAAATGATGTTTGGATAGAGATATGTTTTATAAAAATAAGTAAATTGGATGTTATGGGTAACAATGTAACTATGTATTGAAATTTTTTTATATATCATAAAGAATGATGTTTGGAAACATTTTTTACATAATTAATATATCCATTAATCACTGCACTATAGAATAATTCATGTTTTCAAATAAGATTTATGGCAGTTAACGTTACTACAATGTTTCAAGAGAATATGCGATAAGGGTATTCACATGTTTTTAATATTAAAAAATTTGTACTTTGTGTTATATAGGGGGTCAATGATAAGCCACATTCATGAATTTATTTTAAAATATATTAATTTTTATCTTTAAAAAGTGTTATAAGGTTACCCATTTGGGGGATTTTTATGCTAAAAATTGGATGATATTTGTGAGAATAAATTATTATCCTCCCATATGGGGATTTATGAATATTTGATAACCTATTATTAAAATGTTTCCTTGATGGAAAATTATGATAGATGAGAGGGCATATAATGCTTTTAAAGATCTATTAGTACACAAATAATGAAAAATATTCCTACATTTTTAGAGAAAAAAGTGATGTTAATCAAAAAACAATAAAGTCTGTGGTTTTACAAAAATCATAAGACTATATCCAATCATGTAAATTATTCAAATTCAAGAAAACAATCATCAAAGAAAAAATGTTCTCCAGGTAAATTCATTTATGATTAATCAAATGGTCACTTAGATAATCACATACTTATAGATTTATAATTGTTAACATTCTTCTTATCATGTTCTCTATCACTCTCCAACAAACCTTGATGGTTAGATTTCATTTCTTTGTTAATGTTCTCACTTCCTAACAATGTTCTGCATTGGGGGATAATAGTTACGAGTTACTTTGGGTAACCATTATTGTGCCAACAAATTTTTTTTTGAAGATATAGTATTCATTATTACAATGTGGGTTCATATGAATGGAACTTTCATGTATTAAACCTCCAAAACCATGACTAATTTCATGGGAAAATTCATATTAAAGGGGGTAGAATGTAACACCTCAATATTGTATGAATTAGTTTTTTTTGATTTAATTTATTCTTTTTGATATTTTAAATTTCATTAAATAATAAAAATATTTTATTTTATAGGTTTGTATTACATGTGTAACACCATATTAGTCATGCACTACACACAACATAAATTTTACCTTGTTCTGCACTAAACACTGAGGTAGTCTTGTGTTACACGGAAGATTGAGCATTATTAAACCATAGTATATCATTAAATTTATTTTTTTAATATAATAAGATATAATGTAAGCATTTAATTATCTATTATGAATAGTATTAACTGATTTATGAAAATATATTTTTACCCAAATATATGATGAATTCAATGGTTACAAATTATAAAGAAATGAATACGAATTATATAGAAATGATTCTGGAAAATGATGGAATGTAAAGAAAAATATATTTATTTTCATGGTCCCCAAGCTATTTTATCCTAAAAAATTAAATTATTTATAATTAATGAGTGATATTAAATTAATATATACGTAATATATTTGATCAATTTTTTTACTTACAAACAGTAGGTATAATAGAAATATAATATGAACAAACCCAATTTTACGCTTAAAACATTGATTTCAATAAAGGAATTTTTACCACCTATTACTAGAGAACACATATTAAATACTATTTCTGGAACATTAATCTATTTAATATATCAATATAAACTTCATATTATGAATATAAATAGAAAATTTTGATTTGGATGATTTTTTGGTGAATATTCATTTTTAATGAATAGGGAAAAATACTAAATTCTAATTCAATGCTGATTGTCATCGAATTTATTTATAGGGATAAATTATGTATTAAATTGGAATAACATTTTAAATAGATATTGTTTTTATCAATGAAACCAATTTAGGTCAACGTAACCAATTTCAAAATGAAATAGAACATAAAAACATAGCATATTTTTGATCATTTTTACATTAAAAACCAGAAATGTTCTCTTGTCTGTAGCACCCCAAGCTTCCACGGTATGATTCTCTTTGATGAATACAATAGCGTGTGTTATACGCAACTTCGAGTTCAAACACACACAACAACCAATCAAACGTGCCATTATGAATAGTAATACCCACTTGTTGAAATTTTATAAATTTCATCTCTCAAAATGGACTTCATTTTTGGATTCGGAATATCAAAATAAGCCAAGGGTAAAATTTTGGAACTTTTCGGATATATTTTATATTTTGATGAATAGTTAAAATTACTAAATTTGAATTATAAACAAATTTTTTTAATCAAAATAATTAATCGTGATAAATTATGATTTTAAGTGGTTTTAAAGTATATTTAGAATATATTTTTACCATTTAATACAATGTTCATCGTTGGACATAATTTCACATTTAGACCGGATATAAACAACTATCAATCTTTGGAAAGTTATTATCTCTAAAAAACACGTTTTTTGTTTTAACAACAGAAATTAATTTTAAATTAATTTCTGACATTTCTGTGTTTTGATTTTAGAAATATGGATTCCATATTTGGAATCAGGAGGCCCAAATTGTGTAAATAGGTAACTTTTATTTTTAGACATTTTGAATAATTACTTCGGTAAATATTTTATTTACCATGGTTAAAGTGTAAAGCCAGTAAATATTGGTAAAAAATAATATTATAATAATATTAATTTACTCTAAAACGTATCCTATCCCTATTGGATGATACATTTCTGACCATGGGCATCTTTGGGTCTATTTTGGGACCCCATGGATCCACTTGTATGTGATAATGACACTTTATATTAATTAAGTTAAAGTAAATACAAAAATGAAAATAGCATATATATTTTAGAAAAAAATTATAGATAGGGTTATATATATTATATTTTTGAATATAAATATTAATTAGAAATCTAAATTTTTTTCCTACATAATAATATTTTATTTAAAATTTTTAGACATTGAATAATTAAATTTATGAATGACACAATAATGATGCAGTATTTTCCTTATTAATGAATGAATCAAATAATTGGTATTATAAACATTAACATAAATATAATTTCAAAGTTTTGATGACATCCAAGAATTTTATGGATTAATATTACATGATATGATATCTTGAATGAATTTTTTTCAAATTAATAAATTTGTTAAGAGTTTAACAAAAATCAATTATTGAATAGTGTTAAAATTGACAAAAATGAGTTTTTAAAAAAATATTATATTATTAATTGATATTCTATTCCTAAAAATATAATGTTTTCCAAAGGACTTATATCATTATAGTTGTATCATTAATGGACCACTTGGGGGTCTCTTGGATGTATATAGTATGTTTATTAACTATATAATAAAAAATATAAAGAGACATGGTAAATGTCAAACTAATTTACTAAGAGTTAAAACTAAATGACAAGGATAATAAGGTGCCCCAAACATATCTAAAACCTATTGGATGATTGGTTTTCGACCCATAACCACCTTATACTTTTAATAATCCACTTTAGAGTCATAAAAAATCAAATATGAATTAATTATAAATTAATACTTTATGTTTTTTTCTAAAGAGCCACCCCCTTATAAAAGGACAACACTTATAAGCATTTCATCACACCACTAAAGTCTTTTGGCTCGTCCAAACTCCGCCCAATTGATCTCCCTACATCCCTCTACATTTCTTAGAATCCTTACATTAGGAATAAGGCACTTCAATAGCCCTTTTTAGTTCATACCAAAGGGAGTTTTCCAAATTAAAGGTAACGATTTCTCTTAGCTTCTTTTCATTTATTTTACTTCTCCAACCCCTAAACATTTCTTATTATATTATTTTGTAACAAAAAAAAGTATCCTAAATATACTAGGATATTTTTATTAGATGTATTCAAAATAAACTTACACACACCTCCATCTAATGGGTGAAGAACATAATGTTTCTGTGGATGGAAACCAAACGCCTCACGAAACGATGATTGTTCAATTATCTCTTATCGACTCTCATGGTGTCCATTATGATGTAACTATAATTAAATATGATATTTATGATATTTATTTTATTTATAATATTCTTTAATTCCATTTTATAGCATATCATTATTCGTTTCATGTTGTATATATATACGATAATTTCATTTGAGGAAGTGCGGGCTACCGCCCCCTCAAAGTGATATGACTCATTCATACCAAACATGGAACATATAAAGGACGGTGTTATTGAATATAAGTAACATATATAAGATATTATATTATACTGGAATTATAATATACCTATGTATCATTTAGTTTTGATTTTTTTTAAATGAAAAATGAAATGGAAGTAACGTTCGTGCGTACGTACGAATTACCGTCACCACGAATGCAATGAGATTCATTCCCCATTGTATCTATTTAAGAATAATTTCAATTGATGATTAAAAATAATTTTTAAAGACATGATATCATTATGGATATAAATAATAGACAACCTATGGATAAAAAACACGGCTTATGTAACAAAACATTTAAAAGAAAACGAGTATGTTAACACACGAAACGATGATAATCCTAATATATTATTAACAAAGCAATGTTAAAAGATAAAATTTGATATCATATGATTCCTGTATAATTTAATAAAAATTATTTCACCATTATACCAGAGGTTAATCTACCCTCAACCAAGGAAAGGTACAAGGTAAAGGTTTATTTTACAATCTCTTCATTATCCGAGGTTGTTTATATGTAATTATCTACTCGGAACTCATTATCATCCACATCCATGTTTCTAAAAAATGTATTTCAAATAATTTTGAAAATTTTATAGACAATGGGTATAATTAATCTATACCCCTGTTTTACTTTTTATAATATGTTTATAAAGGAATCTTTCAGTCATTTTGAAAAAAAGGTACCTTTTAACCTTTTGGACAAAATTAAGGTAAGAATTTATTTTTTAACTAATATGGCGGGTGCGGCTATTTTCTACCATTATAGAATATTCGAAGCTTCCCTCACAAGATTATAAGGATGATTTCAATGTAAAATTTTTATTTTATAATTATGTTACTTTTAAATGATTTCAAAAAAAGAGATATTTCTCTCAAATAGTTTTCATTTCATATATGTCAATATGATTTGATGGATTTTAATCTTATTTAATGTTGATTTATTGTGATACAAAACTTCTATATTGTATTGAATGTTTTTTTAATGTTTGACTTTGTGTTTGTTATTTTTATAACATTCATGGTTTATGGAGAATGTATTGACATTTTGTATGCTAGTTTTAATATGAATGTTTATGTTATGTTTAATCCTATTCATATGAGGAATGAATTAGACGTAATAAGTGTTGGGTGGAGCCCGCTATAGCTCCTTGATGCATCGGTAGGTCTCATGAGACAAACTAGTGTCTTTGCACGAGGCCTTGACAAAATTTTATTTATAGTATTGGCACGAGGCCTTGGCTATGTGGTAATGATAGTCTGGCATTATGCATTCTATCATTATGAAAGTGGTTATTGATATTGCATGTGATTATTAGACTAGTAGAATATCCATTTGAATAAGTAAATGGAATTATTTCATTTTATTTATTCTATATTATGATGAATTTCATGTTTGAAAGGCTTTTGTTTTAGTTATACATTGTCTTAAATGTTTATGCTTATTTATGAAAGTTTCTGCTATATTGTTATCTTTACTGGACATTTGATCTCACCCCTTTATATGTTTTACATTTCCTAGGATGTGAAGAAGTATTTTTTAAATGACCTATAGGGATTGTATGAGGGGATATGAGTGTGGAATATGGAGACTGTGTTGTTGTATCTTTTATTTTATGATGTATTGTAGACTTTATGAATGTATCTAGTGATTCCAAGACTACAAAACTAATAGTTCTTTCACGAATTTAACTTTTGGGATATTTCCAATGATATGTAAGAATGCACCGACTATGGGTAACTTGGGTCGGGGTGTTATAGTTGGAATCAGAGGATGTTTAGTACAAACCATGGAAACTAGATTTAGATAAACTATGATTAGAGCACATAGCCCTAAGATAGACTCTGAGGATTAATATATATGATCTTCATAAAATTTTGGTATTGTGGAGATTTTGTGAGTTTTCCGAGCAATACATCCATGTCTGGATATGAGCAGGTAGAGGTGGCTCTGGCACAGATGTACCTAGGGGTAAAACCCAAAAACCCCGCTTTTGAGCTAGACTCAAACGCGAACTGGTGCACCACAATGGGCCTTGCTGCACTATTGGTTACAACATTTCTGGGGGATATGCTTAGGATATTTCTCATTTTCTTTACAAACCATTATGAAGGGTTTATGATTATATACTTCCTCAATGAAAACATTTTTATGATTATGGATTATATCCATAAATAGTTCAATTTATGTTAAGTGTTTCACAAGTATGGAATTATGTATTTTGATTCATAAACTGATCTAGTTTATGACATTGTTTAGAAATGACACCTAGTGGATGAAATGGAAACTATATCAATAAACACACTCCATGTAGGGATTTCCCTCCTGCTCAAGATAATTATAGTGGAGCTTGTGATGCCACTAGTGTTGATCAGCTAATCGCCATACTGGGACAACTCGCTCAGGTTATAAATAATAGCCTTTCCTGTTTGGAGCACCCATATTTTTAGCGTGGAGGATCAATGTTAGATCGCTTCATGAGGAAACAACCACCAATGTTCAATGGGAGTACAAATCACTTAGTAGCTGAGCAACGGATAAAAATACACTTTTTATTTTAACAACGGAAATTAATTTTAAATTAATTTCTGACACTTATGTGTTTTGAATTTAGAAATATGGATTCCATATTTGCAATCAGGAGGTCCAAAATGTGTAAATAGGTAACTTTTATTTTTAGAAATTTTGAATAATTACTTTGGAAAATATTTTATTTAACATGTTTAAATGGAAAATCCGGTAAATAAGGGTAAAAAATAATATTATAATAATATTAATTTACCCTAAAATGTATCCTAGCCCTATTGGATGATACATTTCGGACCATGGGCATCATTGGGGCGATTTGGGGACCCCATGGATCCACTTGTAAGTGATAATGAAACTTTATATTAATTAAGTTCAAGTAAATACAAAAATGAAATAAGCATATATCTTTTAGAAATAAAAATTTAGATAGGGTTATATATATTATATTTTCGAATATAAATATTAATTAGAAATCTAAAATTTTTTCCTACATAATATAATTTTATTTAAAATTTTTATACATTGAATAATTAAATTTATGTATGACACAATAATGATGTAGTATTTTCGTTATTAATGAACGAATCAAATAATTGGTATTATGAATATTAAAATAAATATAAATTAAATGGTTTGATGTCATACACAAATTTTATTGATTAATATGACATGTTATTATTTCTTAAATGAATTTGGTTCGAATTAATAAAGTTTTTAAGACTTTAACAAAAATCAATTATTGAATAATGTCAAAATTGACAAAAATGAGTTTTTTAAAAAAATATTATATTATTAATTGATATTATATTCCTAAAAATATAAGGTTTTTTCAAAGGACATATATCATTATAGTTGTATCATTAATGGAACACTTGGGGTTCTCTTGGATGTATATAGTATGTTTATTAACTATATAATAAAAAATATAAAGAGACATGGTAAATGTCAAACTGATTAACTAAGAGTTAAAACTAAAAGATAAGATTAATTAAGTTCCCCAAACATGTCTAAAACCTATTGAATGAGTGTTTTTCGACCCATACCCACCTTATACTTTGAATAATCCATTTTTGAGTCATTATAAATCGAATATAAATTTATTATAAATTAATACATTATGTTTTTTCTAAAGATCCCTCCCCCCTTATAAAATGACACCACTTCTAAACAATTCATCACACCTATAAAGCCTTTTGGATCGTCCAACATCATCCCAATTAAGCTCCCTACATCCCTATCTTCTTTATAGAAGCATTACCTTAGGAATATGGCATTTCAATATCCCTTTTTAGTTCAAACCAATGGGAGTTCCCAAATTAAAGGTAACAATTTCTCTTAGCTTCTTTTATTTTAATTTACTTCTACAACCCCTAAACTTTTCTTATTATTTTCTTTCGTAACAAAAATAGTATCCTAATTATACTGGGATGTTTTTATTATTTGTATTCTAACTAAACTTACACACACCTCCATCTAATGGGTGAAGAACATAATGTTTTTGTGGATGGAAACCAAATGCCTCATGAAACGATGATTGTTCAATTAACTCTTATCGCCTCTCATGGTGTACATTATGATGGAACTATAATTAAAAATGATATTAATGATATTTATTTTATTTATATGCTTCTTTAATACCATTTTATATCATACCATTATTCGTTTCATTTTGTATATATTTACGATAATTTCATTTGAGGAAGTGCGGACTACCACCCCCACAAAGTGATATGACTCGTTCATACCATACATGGAACATATAAAGGATGGTGTTATTGAATATAAGTAACATATAGTAGATATTATATTATACTGGAATTATAATATACCTATGTATATTTTGGTTTTGATTTTTTTTAAATGAAAAATGAAATGGAAGTAGCGATCGTGCATACATACGAATTATCGTCACCACGAATGACATGAGATTCATTCCCAATTGTTTCCTTTCAATAATAATGTCATTTTATGATTAAAAATAATTTTTAAAGACTTTATATCATTCTGGATATGAATAATATACAACATATGGATAACAAACACGGCTTATGTAACAAAACATTTAAAAGAAATCGAGTAAGTTAACACCCGAAACAATGATAATCCTAATATATTATTAACAAAGAAATGATAAAAGATCGTATTTGATATCATATGATTCTTGTATAATTTAATAAAACTTATTTCACCATTATACAGGATGTTAACCTACACTCGACCAAGGAAAGGTACAAGGTAAGGGTTTGTTTCACAATCTCATCCTTATACGAGGTTGTTTATACGTAATTGTCTACTCGGACATCATTATCGTCCACATCCATGATTCTAAAAAAGGTATTTCAAATAATTCTTACTATTTTATAGAAAATGGGTTAAAGTAATTTATACCCTTGTTTTACTTTTTATAATATATTTATAAAGGAATCTTTCGTTCTTTTTTCAAACAAAGTCCTTTTTAACCTTTTCAACAAAATTAAGGTAAGAATGTCTTTTTTAACTTATACGGCGGGTGCGACTATTTTCTACCATTATAAAATCTTAAAAGCTTCCCTTAGAAGATTATAAGGATATTTTCAATGAAAATGTTTTATTTTATAATTATGTGACTTTTAAATGATTTCTATAAAAGAGATATTTCTCTCAAATAGTTTTCATTTCATCTATGTCAACATCCTTTAATGGATTTTAAGCTTATTTGAAGTTGATTTATTATGATACAAAACATCCATATTGTATTGAAATTTTTGTGGTATGTTTGACTGTGGATTTGTTATTTTTATACCATTCATGGTTTATAGAGAATGTATTGACATTTTTAATGCTAGTTTTAATGAAAATGTTTATGTTATGCTTAATCCTGTTCATATGAGGAATGAATTGGACTTAATAAGTTATGGGTGGAGCCTGCTATAGCTCCTCGATGCATCTGTAGGTCTCATGAGACAAACTAGTTTCTTGGCACGAGGCATTGACACAATTTTATTTATGTTATGGCACGAGGACTTGGCTACGTGTTAATTATAGTCTGTCATTATGCATTCCATCATTATGAGAGTGGTTATTGATATTGCATGTGATTATTCAACTAGTAGAATATCCATTTGAATATGTAAATGGAATTATTTCATTTTATTTTTTCCATATTATGATGAAGTTCAAGTTTAAAATACTTTTGTCTTAGTTATACATTGCCTTAAATGTTAATTCTTATTTATGAAATTTTCCGCTAAATTGTTATCCTTAGTAGGCATTTGATCTCACCCCTTTATATGTTTTATTTTTCCCAGGATGTGAAGAATTATTTTATGAATGACCTCTAGGGATTTTATGAGGGGATATGAGTGTGGTCTATGGAGACTATGTTGTTGTAGCTTTCATTTTATGATGTAATGTAAAATTTATGAATGTATCTAGTGATTCCAAGACTACTAAACTAATCGGTCTTTCGAGAATTGATCTTTTGTGATAATGCCAATGATATGTAATAATGCACCGACTCTGGGTAACTTGGGTTGGGGTGTTACAGTTTGTATCAAAGGAAGTTTAGTACAAACCTTTAAATCTAGATTTAGATAAACTATGATTAGAGCACATATCCCTAAGATAGACATTGAGGATTACTGTAGAAGATCTTCCTAGAATTTTGGTATTGTAGAGATTTTGCGAGTTTTTCGAGCAATACATCCCTGTCTGGATACGAGCAGGTAGAAGTGGCTTTGGCATAGATGTACCTAGGGGTAAAACCCAAAAACACCGCTTTTGAGCTAGACTCAAATGGGAACTGGTGCACGACAATGGTCCTTGATGCACTCTTGGTTACAACACTCCAGGGGGAAATGTTTAGGATAATTATCATTTTCTTAACAAACCATTATGAAGGGTTTATGAGTATATACATCCTCAAAGAAAACATTTTTGTGATTATGGATTATATATATAAATAGTTCAATTTATGTTATGTGTTTTACAACTATGGAATTGTGTATTTTGATTTATAAACTGATCTAGTTTATTCCATTGTTTAAAAATGGTGCCTGGTAGATGAAATGGAAACTGTATCAATGCACACACTCCATATAGGGATTTCCCTCCTACTCAAGATAATTATAGTGGAGCTGGTGATGCAACTGGTACTAATCAGCTAATCACTATACAAGGACAACTCACGCTTGTTATGAATAATAACCTTACCCGTATGGAGCACACAGATCCATAGCGTGGAGGATCAATGTTAGATCACTTCATGAGGCAACAACCACCAACGTTCAATGGGAGTACAAATCCCTTAGTAGCTAAGCAATGGAAAAATTCCCTAGAAAAAATATTTTATGCTCTAGGGAGTAGTGAAAGGGAAAAAGTTATCATGGCAGTTTTCCGCCTCACTAGAGATGCTGATCAATGGTGGTCCTTGATTCAAAACACAAAGGATCAAGAGGAAGTATCAAATATGGAATGGTGGGAGTTCAAAGGACAATTATTATAAAAATACTTTCCTCGAGACCATCAAGCAGATATGGAAAAGAAATTTCTGATTCTGAGTCAAAAGGATGATGAGAATGTCACAAATTATGAGGCTAACTTTACAAGGTTAGCAAGGTATGCTGGAGATTATATACGTAACCCAAGAAGTAAGATTGACCATTTCTTTGATGGGTTAAAACCATTTCTTCGTCGAGAATTAGTGTCACAATCCTTCTCGTCGTACGAAGATATTGTATCATGTGCTATCAAGACAGAACAATAATTCCCTAAGTCTTAAGTCTTTAAAGAAAATAAATAGAAGAAGAGGTCAGCTGATCACTCTAGGAATTGAAATAATGGGAATAAAGGAACGGTTGAATATCCATCCTACAGAAAATGTGGGATGAAACACCCCAGTACTTTCTTGAATGGAATGGGTGTTCGTTACAAGTGTTGTGAAAAAGGACACCAAGATTATGATTACAAAGGGAAGAATGAAGCTATCGCTGTTCAATGATACAACTGCAGGGAGATGGGACATTATTCAAATGATTTTCCTAAGCGTCAGTGGAACTTACCTCAGAAAAGGCCAAGGGATCGAGGCCATGATTATGTTATCACTAATGCTGAGGTTGAAGCTCCGAAAGTTGTGGTTGTAGGTAATTTAATGGTTTTTTCATGTTTATTAAATGCATTATTTAATTCCTGATCATCACATTGTTTCATATATTCCAAGTTTTCTAAAAAAATTTAGATATTTCCAATTTGATTTAACAAGGGAGTTATCAGTTAAAACTCTTATGGGGAGTATCATTTCTAGAATGTTCTGTGGATTCGACCCCATTAGAAAATATAAATGTTCTTTATCTTCATATCTCATTGTCATACATATGATTGAGTTTGATATAATCCTTGGTATGGATTGGCTTTCAGACCATGATGCGAATAGTTATTATTAGAAGAAAGAGGTTACTATTTTTAATGATGATGATAAAGAACACCTTATCTTTAGAGTAGAATCATCAGCACCTAATTCTTATCTATATCCACCCCCAATAGATCAACTAAATTCAATTACTGGGAAGGAAGAGAATGAAATAAATTTGGGTAAGGAAAGGAATGATCAAATTGAGTATGTCCCTATTGTGAAAGAAAATGTATATGTGTTTCCAGATGATTTACCTGAATATCCTCTAGAATGAGAAGTTGAGTTTTCAATTGATTTAATTCCTAGATCAAGGCCTATATCGAAGACCCCATATAGAATGGCCACTGTGGAATGAATTGAACTAAAGAAACAACTAGAGTAATTGAGTAATAAGGGATTTATTCTCCCTAGTGTTTCTCCATGGGGAGCCCCTGTTCTTTATGTTAAAAGGAAAGATGGATCTGTGAGGTTATGTATCGAATACATGGAGATCAATGCTATAACAATAAAGAACAAGTATCCCCTACCTCGCATTTATGATTTATTAGACCAACTACATGCAGCTCAATACTTTTGAAAGATCGACCTTCAATCTGGATATCATCAGTTGTGTGTGAAGAAGGAAGAAATTCTAAAGACATCATTTAGAACCAAGTACGGGCATTACAAGTTTACAGTAATGCCTTTTGGATTGACTAATTCACCCTCTGTATTCATGGATCTAATGAATAGAGTTTTCAAGGAATATCTCGATAAATTTGTGGTGGTATTTATTGATCATATATTTGTTTACTCCAAAATCTATGAAGATCATGAAAATCACTTGAACATTATTCTAAAGATTCTGAGAAGACATGAATTATATTGGACGTTTATAAAGTGTGAATTCTTGCTTCAAGAGAATTCTTTTCTTGGCCATATTGTCTCTAAATATGGAATCTCTGTTGATCCTTCTAAGACCAATGCAATCCAGGAATGGCCTGCACCAATGAGTATAATTGAGGTACCCATTTTTATTGGTTTAAAATGTTATTATTGATATTTCGTCCAGAATTTCTTCCAGTTGGCTAACCCATTAACAAAGATCACATGTAAAGGGGTTAAATTTGTTTGAAAAAAAGAGTGTGAAGAATGTTTTCGAAGAACTGAATAGAAGATTATTCAATGCTCGTATATTGACACTACGATCGGGCAATGATGGGTTCGTTATTTATAGTGATGCATATAAGAAAGAACTTGGTTGTTTCCTTTTGTATAATGATAGGGTTATTGCATATGCATCACGACAGTTGAAAATTCATGAGGAAAACTATCCTACTCATGATCTCGAGTTAGAAACTGTGATCTTCACTTTGAAGATATGGAGACAGTACATCTATAGGGAAAATGTGAGATTTATACTGATCACAAGAGTTTGAAGTATATTTTATCACAAAAAGAACTCAACATGAGGCAATGGAGATGTCTTGAATTACTTAAAGATTATGATTTCACGATACACTACCACCCGGGGAAGGTAAATAAGGTGGCAGATGACTTGAGCAGAAAAGATCATGGTGTTTTGAACAATATGAGAATTGAAAGGGATCCAATTTTCATGGATATAGTGAAGATGGATATGGGAATTACCATGGATGGTGAAACATTGATAAGTTTTGAAATGGTTTCCAAACCCTCATTAATAGAAATGATTAAGAGTTCTCAGACCAATGATGGAGAATTTGAAAAGAATATTAAATCTATGAATGATGGGATATTGAGTGACTTTGTATGTGAAGATGGAATTTTGAAATTCGGGAAGAGAGATTGGGTTCTCGATATACCTGATCTGAAAAGTGAATTGTTAGATGATGCTCATATCTCCAATTTCCCTATACACACAGGGAGGACCAAAATGAATAGAGATTTGAAGGAACACTTTTGGTGGGACAACATGAAGAGGGAGATTTCAGATTTTATATCAACAAGTGTGGTTTGTCAATAAGTGAAAGCTGGAAGGCAACAGCCTGGAGGAGTCATGCAACATCTTCCCATACCAGAGTGGAAATGGGACAATATTACAATGGACATTGTCATGGGTCTACCAAAGAATCCTAGAAGGAACGATGCAAAATGGGTTATTGTTGATCATCTTACAAAGTCTGCTCATTTTCATAATATAAGAGATGATCTACCACTGGAACTTCTAGAAAGACTATATATATTAATGATCGTGATCCCAGTTTTACTTCATGATTCTGGAAGAATCTTTATAAGGCCTTGGATAATGAACTTCATTTGAGAACTACCTACCACCATCAAATAGATGGACATTCAGAATGAACTATTCAATCCTTAGAAGACATGTTGAGATCTTTCTCACATGACTTTCAGGGTATGTGGGATCAACATTTACCTTTGGTAGAATTTTACTATAACAATAGCTTCTATTCGAGTATTCATATGACACCATATGAAGCTTTATATGGAAAATAGATGTCGCACACCAACTTGTTGGGAAGATGTTGGTGAAAGAAAACTTGTAGTCCCAGAACTGGAAGAGGAAACAATGGAAAAGGTAAAGGTAATCCAAAACCACATCAATGAATCTCAAAGTAGTCAGAAGAGCTATGCCGATAACCTAAGGAAGTATTTATAATTTCTTCTAGGAGATCATGTTTTCTTGAAGGTATCTCCATCGAAAGAAGTTATATGTTTCAATAAGAAGGGTAAATTGAGTCCCAGGTACATCAGACCGTTGAAATTATAGAACGAATTGGGGCAGTAGCTTACTGGTTGGAAATTCCACCAAGTCTCTCCAAAGGTCACGATGTGTTCCACGTATCACTGTTGAGGAAATACATGCCTGACCCAACGCATGTACTCAATTACGAGGAATTAGAATTGGAACCCGATCTATCTTATTGCGAAGATCCCGTCAGGATTATTGATACGAGAGAATAATTGCTAAGAAATAGGATGACCTGTCTGGTAAATGTTCTATAGAGAACCCATAAGTTGGAAGAGGCAACGTGGGGACTCGAGGAACTTATGATGAAGAACCACCCGAGTCATTTCATGCGGTATTATTCATGGAATTTGTTGGAAAAAATTATTTCAATGAGGGGATAATGTAACACCCCAAGCTTCCATGATCCGCTTCTCCTTGAATAATACAGTAGCGTGTGTTGTATGCAACTTCGAGTTCTAACACAAACCACAACCAATCAAACTAGCCATTATGAATAGTAATACCCACTTTTTGAAATTTTATAAATTTTATCATTCAAATTGGACTTCATTTTTGGATTCGGAATATCAAAATTATCCTAGGTTAAATTTTTAGAACTCTTCAGATAACTTTTATATTTTGATGAATAGTGAAAATTACTAAATTTTAATTAAAAACTTGTTTTTTTACAATAATATTTAATAGTGGTAAGTTATGAATATAAGTTTTTTTAAATTATATTTAGAATATATTTTTTACCATTTAATACAATGTTGTTCATGGACATAATTTCACATTTAAATCGGACATAAACAACTGTCAATATTTTGATAGTTATTATCTCTTAAAAACACTCTTTTTGTTTTAACAACAAGAATTAAATTTAATTTATTTTCTGCCACTTATGTGTTTTGAATTTATAAATATGGATTCCATATTTATAATCAGGAGATCCAAATTGTGTAGATAGGAAAATTTTATATTTAGGAATTTTGAATAATTACTTCAGTAAATATTTTATTTACCATGGTTAAAGGTAAACCCGGTAAATAAGTGTCAAAAATAATATTATAATAATATTAATTTACCATAAAACGTTTCCTGACCCTCTTTGATGATACATTTTTGACCATTTTCATCTTTGGGTCGATTTTGGGACCCCATGGATCCACTTGTAAGTGATATTGACACTTTATATTAATTAAGTTAAAGTAAGTACAAAAATGACAAAAGCATATATCTTTTAGAAAAACAATTTTTACATGGGGTTATATATATTATATTATCTAATATAAATATTAATTAGCAATATAAAACGTTTTCCTATATAATAGTATTTTATTTATAATTTTTAAACATTGAATAATTAAGTTTATTTCTGACACAATAATGATGCAGTATTTTCCTTATTAATGAACGAATCAAATAATTGGTATTAACAATACTAAATTAAATATAATTTGAATGTTTTGATGCCATCCACAAATTTTATTAATTAATATGACATTTTATTATTTCTGAAATTAATTTTTTTCAACTTTATAAAGTTTTTAAGACTAGAAAAAATCAATTATTGAATAGTGTCAAAATTTTAAAAAATGAGTTTTTAAAACAAATATTATATTATTAATTGATATTCCATTCTTAAAAATCTAATGTTCGGCCAAAAGTATTATATCATGATAGGTTTATCTTTAATTGACAACTAGGAGGTCTCTTGAATGTATATAGTGCGTTTATTAACTATATAATAAAAAATAAAAAGAGACATGGTAAATGTCAAACTAATTAACTAAGAGTTAAAACTAAATGATAAGGTTAATAAAGTGAAAACAGCTTGTCTAAAACCTATTGGTTGAGTGTATTTCGACCCATACCCAACTTATACTTTGAATATTCCAATTTTCATCCATTAGAAACCGAATATAAATTTATTATTAGTTAATACGTTATGTTTTTTCTGAAAGATCCCCTCACCCCCTTATAAAATGACACCACTACTAAACAATTCTTCACACCTCTCAAGACTTTTGTATTGTAAAACCCCTACCCAATTAATCTCCGTACATCCCTCCCCTCCTACTATAAGACTTATCTTAGGCAGAAGGCACCTCAAGGGTCCTTTTTGAGTCAAACCAAAGGGAGTTACCCAAATTAAAGGTAACGATTTCTCTTAGCTTCTTTTCTTTTATTTTACTCCTCCAACCCCTAAAATATTCTTATTATTTTCTTTTGTAACAAAACCAGTATCCTAATTATAAAATGATATATTTTTTAGAATTATTCGAACTAAACTTACACACACCTCCATCTAATGGTTGAAGAACATATTGTTTCTGTGGATGGAAACAAATGCCTCACGAAACGATGATTATTCAATTATCTGCAATCACCTCTCATGGTGGAAATTATGATGGAACTATAATTAAATATGATATTAATGATATTTATTTTATATATAATCTTCTTTAATTCCATTTTATATCATAACATTATTCATTTCATGTTGTATATATATATGATAATTTCATTTGAGGAAGTGCGACTACCGCCCCTCAAAGTGATATGACTCATTGATACCATACATGGAACGTATAAATGAACACAATTAACATATATAAGATACTATATTATACTGGAATAATAATATAACTATGTATAATTTGGTATTCATTCCTTTTAATATTAAAAATGAAATGGAAGTAGCATTCGTGCGTACGTACGGATTACCGTCTCCACGAACGCAATGGGATTCATTCCCCATCGTATCCATTCAAGAGTAATTTCATTTTATGATTAAAAATAATGTTTAAAGACTTGATATCATTATGGATATGGATAAGATACATCCTATGGATAAAAAACATGGCTTATGTAACAAAACATTTAAATAGAAAATGAGTAAGTTAATACCTGAAATGATGATAATCCTAATATATTATAAACAATTAAATGTTAAAAGATCATATATGATATAATATGATTATTGTATAATTTAATAACAATTATTTCACCATTATACAGGAGGGTAACCTACCCTCGAACAAATAAAGGTACAAGGTAAGGGTTTATTTCACAATCTCTTCCTTATCCGAGGTTATTTATAATTAATTATGTACTCAGACCACTTTATCATCCACATCCATGTTTCTCAAAAATGTATTTCAAATAATTCTTACTATTTTATAGACAATGGGTTAATGTCATTTATATCCTTGTTTTACATTTTATAATATTTTTATAAATGAATCTTTCTGTCATTTTCCAAACAAGGTCCTTTTTATCCTTTTCGACAAAATTAATGTAAGAATGTATTTTTTAACTTATACGGCGGGTGTGGCTATTTTCCACAGTTATAAAATCTTTGAAGCTTCCCTTACAATATTATAAGGATATTTTCATCGTAAAAGTTTTATTTTATAATTATGTGAGTTTTAAATGATTTCAAAAAAAGAAATATTTCTCTCAAATAGTTTTGATTTCATCTATGTCAACATCCTTTGATGGATTTTAAGCTTATTTGAAGTAGATTTATTATGATACAAAACATCCATATTGTGTTGAAGGTTTTGTGGGATTTTTGACTATGGATGTGTTATTTTTATACCATTAATGGTTTATAGAAAAATTATTGACATTTTATATGCTAGATTTAATACGAATGTTTATGTTATTCATAATCATGTTCATATGAGGAATGCATTGGACTTTATAAGTGATGGGTGAAGCCTGATATAGCTTCTCGATGCATCGGTAGGTCTCATAAGACAAACTAGTGTCTTGGCATGAGACCTTGACAAAATATTATTTGTAGTCTTAGCATGAGGCATTGGCTACATGGTTATGATAGTCTGACATTATGCATTCGATCATTATGAAAGTGGCCATTGATATTAAATGTGATTATTCAACTAGTAGAATATCCTTGTGAATAAATAAATGGAATTATTTCCTTTTATTTTTTTCCATATTTTGCAGAAGTTAACGTTTAAAAGGCTTTCATTTTACTTATAGATTGCCTTAAATGCTTATGCTTATTTAAGAATGTTTCCTCTATACTCTTATCCTTACTAGGCATTTGAGATCACCCCTTTATATGATTTATTTTTCCCATGATGTGAAAAGTATTTTATGAATGACCTGTCGGGATATTATGGGGGGATTTGAGTGTGGACTATGGAGACTATGTTGTTGTAGTTTTAATTTTATTATGTAATGTAAAATTTATGAATGTATCTAGTGAATCCAAGACTACTAAACTAATAAGTCTTTCGTGACTTGATCTTTTTAGATCATGCCAATGACATGTAATAATGCACCGACTCTGGGTAACTACGGTTGGCGCGTTACACTATCAACAAGATTAAATTTAAATTAATTTCTTCCAATTTTGTAAATGGAATTCTAAAAAATGGATAAAATATTTGTCTTCATCCAATTTTTTATTGTATAATAATTTAAAATTTGTTTTTTTTCAAAAATATTAGTGATAGTGATTAAAATTAATTACAATAGCTATGAGAATAATTAGGTTGATAAAGTATTAAACCACAAATTTAAAAACCAAAATGACCTCAATGTTGTAAAAAATGAATTTTAAGGAAATTATTCTTCAATAAATATTATAATATTTATTTATTTTTGGGTTTTATCCCTTTTTTAGGTAAAAATGTCAGTACACCACCCATTTTAAAAAAATTTCCAAGTTGTACCTTTCCCTTCCATATAAAATGCCACCAAATCTACTTATTATTCACACCACTAAATCACCATATATATTCCTTATCCGAATAAAAAATCGTCCCAACATCTTTCCCATACGCCAATAATCATCCTCTTGTTTTTAAAGAAATCCAATTAATCCTTTGAATACAATTTGAAAGGAATAACCATATTAAGAGGTAACGTCTTCTATCAAACAACATTCTTTTATTTTCTCTCTCCACCCCTCCACTATCATTGTTATATAATTGTATAAAAAACCATTATCGTAAATATAATAGTTTTTTTTATTATATGGGTTATACATTAAGTTACACATGACCTTTTGTAATTGTTAGTGAACATAATATTTATGTGTACGACAAAATATCGCCGCACAAAATCATGATTGTTTGTTTTTTATTACCACCTATCATGGTGGAAATTAGGATAGATAATATTTTTAAATATGTAATAAATTATATATATTATGTTTTTATGATTATTTACTCATTTTAAAAAATATATTTTTTTACTTTTTATGTATTATAAATATTTTAATTTCGTTTGACGAAGTTTGGACTGCATCCCCCCCCAAAGAGACGTGATTCGTTCACACACAAATAGAATATATTAACGATTGGATTTGTAATAATATATGATGTATAGTATATAATAATGAACCTTGAATAATTATATATATAAAAACATACAATCTTATGTCATTTACCATCTTTCATTCAATACGGGAAAAGTGGAAAAATCATTCATGTATATATACGGCTTACCGTCCCCATGAACGGTGTATTCTATTTATTACATCAATATTCTATATATTATTAAAATATAAATATAATTAAAATATATGATATTTATATAATGTATAAAATTCTATAATCTTGATATATGTGTAATTAAAAATGATCTAATAGATTATGAGACATGGAAAAATCCAAGAATATATTTCCCGAAGTGAAACCTTAACATAGAGTTGTTAACTAGAGGGTAATATAAGGTCATTATAAAACCATATATGGTAATTGATATAATAAAATGGTTTTGTAAAATATGTATAAATTTTTTTATATATAATTCATATGGTTTGAATGAGTATGATGAGAGTCAAGACAAAAAGTTAGGGGATTTCATCTTAGTTTTTATTTCTTTCATATACATGCTTTATTCACCGGACATTAATTTTTTTGTTGGGTTTATTTTCCATGTATTTTTAATATTATTAATATAATAAAATTTATGGGTATTTAAAAATATATTTTATGACATTTAATTCATGTGGATTACATGTCAAAAGTTACCAAATAAGTAATGTCATTTTGCATCAATTTTTTTCTTTTAGACACAAGCCATGTTATACACCTATATTTTTCCCGAGAGTGGAAATAAATCCATTGATATGTTATATAAATAATATAGTTCTTTTCATTATAGTTTATGATTTATTTAATTTAAATTTTTTACATGGATATTGGGATCCCATGTTACTAGGTAGTAAGTGTTTATTGAAATAATCTCATCATTTTTTGAGATTGTTATGGATTATTCTTCCATTGATGGAATATTATGATTTATCTCTCAATAACACTCATGAATTTCCATATACTATGTTAATTCATGATATATTAATTTATTTTATATCATTATTCCACTATTTAGTACATAATATAGTTAAGAATTCATTTTTATGAATGCTTTTCTTTACCCAATATTCTCTCAAAAATCTATGTCTCTTCAAAACCTTGTTTTATAAAAATAGTATTCCAAGAATAATATAATAATTTTTTGTGATTATTAAAATATATTCTTACCCATTTTTTATTTTACCAATGTTTTAAATGGAATCATATTGTCACTTTCCAAATGAGGCATTTTATAACCTTTTTACCATATAAATGGAATGCTACTTTTACCCTATATGACATGAATGTATTTATCCATGATTAATCCTTTAAATATTATTATAATTTTTAATGGTTAATTTTTAATAATGTTTTTTAAAATATATTTTTAGTGAAATTATTTTAAAAATGTTTTCAATATCCTTTTATATTTAATCATGGAGAATATTTTCAAAATTTAGTTAAGATGTTATTATATGTTTTCATAAATAATAGTTTTCAAAACATTCTCAATATAATTTTATAATATTTAAGGTAAATGAATTGTCAAAACCATTTCATGATAATTTTTTAATTTTTTGGGAATAATTATTTTCATAGTATTTTCAAGCTCCATTTAAATGTTTTCATAGAAAATGGGTTTGAAAATTTTGTAAATATTATTTTATAAATTTAATAGAAAATGGTTTCCAACATGTTTTCAAGAGTTATTTATATGTTTAAAATTTATTTTAAAGGGAAATTTTTTTCAATTGTTTTTATGTTTTATAGATATTTGATCAAATAATAAAGGATATTTTCCTCATTAAATGATTTCAAAATATTCCTCCTGGTTATTTTCCTTCTATGATGATGTTACTCATGAAATTCTAATTAATTATCCAAAGGTTTCATTCATAATACTTCTTAAATAGATTATGTTTTTGTGGAATTATTTTTAAGCCACATATTTCACTACCATGGGTTATATGATTTTCATACCCACTTATTTTCATGGGTTATGATTTTGATGAAATGATTGTGAAACCTATCTTTTTTCACTGATTAAGATATGATTTAAATTTTATGAAAACAATTTTATTTCATGTGTAATGATATGATTTTTATGATTTTTTAGAACATGTATATATGATTTCTTTATTAGATGTTTGAATCCTATATCTCTCTCTAATGAGTTGGGTAATGATTAATCTTTTGTAATCTCAGAGGGTTCATGAGAGGGCATCTCGAGCCGGAAACAAGAGGGTATAAGGGAAAATTTCCTATTATTGAAACAAGAGGGAACACAAGAAAGAATCCCAAAACTGAAACAATATGGTTTATGAGAGGACATCCCAATCCGAAAAAAAGATTGAAAATGGGAGGACATCCCTTTCTGGAAATAAGAGGGTACATGAGAGGAAATACAAAACCTAATATAAGATGGTACATGGGATGGGATCCCAAGCACAAAGCAGGTACTTCCATGGTTAATCCAATTCTAAGATGTTACAAAGGCATTTGATGGCCACCATGACATAGGTTGTTCAAATGGTAATGTGGTTTACCTAATTCTGTGTTTTATTTTTATATTTTTATTTCAAGGCTTATTTTCATTATTTTCTTAAGGTTAAAGTCTTATAAACTTCCAATATATATTATGATATAAAATATGTAGGGTGTGATCTTAAAATTTAATGCCCAAGTTCACTACTCATTTTTCATGATATTATTTTGCATTTTTTTATTTACTATAATAGGGCATCTATGGTCACCACTTTGTTATGATTCCATTCCTAAAGTTATGAGGAAAGGTTTTTGGTAGAAGTAATAAAGGTAGATATTTTTATGGGAGATGATGATGTTCTTTCACTATGATAGAATATTTTATTTTAATTATTCAAAAGACACTAAAATATTACGGTCCTCATGCTTGTATTTTTTAATGCATGGAATATTAATCAAAAATGAATTAATATCAATGTTTTTTAATCTTGTTTCACTATAATAAAATTAAAATTGTATATATTTAACATTAAACTAACAGTATTCACAAATTTATATTCACAATATTTTGGTAATTTGGAATATAGATATGGGGGAACCCTCACTTATTTTATGTTGTAAACATCTCAATGAAATGTATTAGATAGTTTATAGGAATTCTTTTATTTCCTAATAGTTTAGGGATGTGATGTTATATCCTTATTCGGTGTGATACTTTTCCTTCATCGAAAATTTTGATTTGGTGATCCTTTATTATTCATATCACTATTATCTCCTTCTTCTATAAAATATTACATTAATACCTTCATATTATGGTTTCATCTAGTTACTCTATAACACTATATTAGCATCATCCAATTATTCTAGATAAATATAATTAAAAACTTTATTTATATTTTTTCCTTTCTTCTATATCATTATATATATTACAATGTAATCCTTGTCCTATCAAGCTTTCTATTTATGGAATATAACATATTTCATGGTGGTATTATTATAAAGATATTATTCTTTTTCATTTAAAATATGTGATTAAATATTCATAGGCTCTCCTATTATTGTCCTTTTATTGAAATTTAGATAGTTTGTTTATTTTATATTAACAGAACTGATAACATAGTTTTTTATAATCATATCATGGCTCTGCAACCTTTCCATCAGCACTTTGGATATAAACTTGTTCCTCTAGGTTCTATGGTCTCTCAAAGCGTCCATTTATTTTTTAGTGTGTCTAAAAAATCATTTTAATTTGATGAAATTCTATTTATATGTATCAATTATTTCCACCTTCAAATTAAAAAAAATTCCATTCTTTTATCATGTTTTTTGTTTACATGACATGGTGTAACTCTAAATTATCATTTACGGTTCCAGTCTGAAATAGTTTCAAACATTGGGAATTCTACTTCTCATATACCTAATATCATGAACAATTTTAATACTTTATATTATTAAATATTTAATGACCTTGATATTTTCTAGTGATAACTATGAAAAATTATACTAATAATAGAAACAACCCTCAATATTTATAGCTCCACATCCACCAACCCATGTTGCACTTTGACTAGAAGAACCCAATTCTCTACACATAATCATCCTTATCATTTTTCCACTCCTTATAAACATTTTGATTGTTTATATGTAAATCCTCCATGGATAATAAAATTACTCGGTTATTGTTCCATATTTTATATAGGTACATTATAATAATATAAAATTGTAATCCATAGAACTGTTCCATTCTTCTCCATATTTAATAGTCAACATGGACTCTTTTGTGAAGCAGTTTCATAATGGTGGGTGTTTTTTCCACCCCATTTATCTATTAATTTTTCATATACATCATCAAATAATCATTCAAAATACCCTTAATTAATAACTAAAAATTTGGCCTCAATGAAAAAATATCCTTGATTTTTATTTATCTACACTATGACCATTATATTCAAAGCCTCCACCATTCATTAATATCAATCTAGATATACCAACATAACATTGTTCATTGCATCATAAGATTTAATAAATCTCCTTGTAAAAACTAGTATTATATATTCTTTCCCCTTAATTCTCTATTTTCTCGGTTCATCTTACATATATTTGAACCATTTTTTCAATTTCATATTTTATTCCTTCTCATTTTATAAATTTATTTTAAAATTTTCAATAAAAATGATATCTTACTATGTCATAGTTCCAATATTATATCAATTTTACACTAATATACAAAGAACAGAGTACTCAAATATCCAATTATGAACAACTCTGTGATGTATAGGAATTTTTCGAAAGAAAAAACATTGAGTGTTATGGCAAGGAACCACCCAATTTTGTTACGTAAAAAATACTTCTTCACTTTTACTTCCATTGTCACAATATGATACCTCTAAAAACATTTCCAATAAAAAATATTTTACCAAGATGACAATAAATATTGATATCATTTCTATACATCACACTCTTTTCCATAAGAAATATTCTCATTTGAAGTTACATCTTCAATTTATTGTTTAAGAATAAATATTTCCAACAATAATTATCCAAATTTAAAATATAATCCAAAATTTCATGTCCATAAATAGTTTACCATTTTACTAATACATTATAGATTTTCTAGAATGACCATGGAATGTTTAATTCCATGATAAATTATGCATTCACAAATATACGTTCTTTTAACACCATATCATTCCATATACTCTCTATATCCTTAAAATTTATGAATATTATTGAATAATTATACAGAATATCAACTCAATCCTAAAATTTTCATAATACTCAGCAATTATCTACATCAATACATAAAAATTATATTGAAAAAATACAACTTAAATTATATTGGTTTTAATAGTTTATAATCCATTTAATCTCCTCTTCAATGTTGAAAATCAAATACCACACCCAATAATTTCATTTTACATCAATGCATGCCTATTCTACGAGTATACCCAGTTGGGTGCATATTCCATCATATTTTCCTATGTTATACCTAATTTATAATCCATTTCATCTCCTCTTCAATGTTGAAAATCAAATACCATAGCCAACAATTTCATTTTACATCAATGCATGCCTATTCAACTATTAAACCCAACTAGTTGAATTTCCCATCATATTTTCATGTGTTATACATGATGTGTGTTCTCTATTGTGTCACTTAAAACACCCAAGGGTCCATGCCCATGAAAATTAATGGTAATTTTAAAATACCATTTTATAATTATGATTCGTGTAAAACTAACTAACATGAATGGAATGAGATTTATTATTAGATCCAACATTCCATGGGATAACCCCTATAGTAGATAAAAACTATATAATTTAATTTCATTAGATAATTCAGGTATAACATTAAATAAATTAAATCATTTTTATTTAACCAATGTTAATCCATTGATCATGTAGAGATTTTTTATATTTTAATAAGGAAATTGGGAAATGATACAAATGGTTAATTTCAGATGCTACGTATTGATTAACATATATTAATATATAATATGGAATAACATTACATAAAATAATAATCATTTGATAGATATGATCATTCTTAATACGGCCTAATAAATAGATTAATATCGTGATATCATAACAATTTAAGTTTTTTTGAATAATGTCATATATTTGGTAATGTAAATATAAAATAATCTATGGATTGAATTAAAGAGAAAAACCCAAAAAAATCATAAATAATAAATTATTTTTTGGTTGTAAACAGTACATCAGATAAATAGGAATGCAACTCTAGGACTTATAGACTTATTTTCATGGAGATTAGCTATATAGACGTCTTATTTTAAATCACATGCATCATTTGTTCATAATTATTTTTATATAATACTTTTTATATATATCTCACTTGATATAATTATATTCATAACCTAGGATTGACAACATTAGAAAGAGGTTATCTTAGATGATCAGAAAGGTAAAACGTATAATGACATGAAGAAAAGCATGTGGAAAGCATAAATATCATAATAAATGATCAAAAGTCCTGAGTTGATAATAATAAAACATTTTTGAGTAACAAGATATAATAAAAATGTCTTAATAGAAACATAAAATAGATGAACTAGATCAAAAAAACTTTTCAATTGTGATATAACAAGTGAAAATGAAATAAACATGTTGAATACTCTAAAAATAATGAATAATCAAGAAAACCTGGAATTTCATGACAATAGAATGGATCTCAAAAATTTTATATACCGTGTTGAATAAGTTGAATGAATAGAAAAACCATTATAATTTGAAAAAATATTTGAGAAAATTAATTATAATCAATCACGTGTTAAAATAATAATTATCTACATGCCTAATAATGTGAGCACACAAATATTGTTGACACCTATATGAACAAACACATTGGGTCTAGGATTTATAATCTAAATAAATATTAGCTTAAACAAATACATTAGAGAGATATATATGACCCTGAGAGTTATCATCTATATATATATTTATTTATACATGAAATTTAAATTAAATAGTCTTAATATATAAATAGATCAGGGTAAAATAATAAATTCCTTAAAAATCCAAATGAAAATTATTAACATGTCATAAAGAACCAAATGAAATAAAAAGGGCTTCATAAGATTTTTAAATTTCATAAAAACATGAAATAAATGGATTGACATCAAATACATGAATAAAAAAATAATCACATATTTACATATAAAAGTAGGTAAAAAAGCGAAATATCTTCATTGTAGATAGATATTTTTGAATACATAGTAAAAAAACAAAAAAACAAAAGGAATTTCATGAAAATATTTCGAAATTATCTATGTAAAAGACTTAATTATTAGTCTCATATGAAAATGTATCATTAGTCTTATTAAAAATAGGTGAAAACATATAAAATTATGAAACAATTTTTGAATTGAAAACACTTTTACATAGAAACAAAATGATAAAATCATTTTAAATTATATTATTATAAAAAAACTATAAAAATTGTATAATTCAAATAAACAATTTTGAGTTTCCTTGTCCTTTACCATTTCCGTTGATTTCAATGGAAATTATTTAACCTCATTCATCAGAGATATAAAAATACTAATTTCCAATTTCATCTCTATATTATTATATATTCATATTTAACATCATCATTAATAATAATTATCATCATTTATAATATTGTTTTAATCTATTTTCAACAAGTGGTGACAAAAATCATAAATGTTATAAACTAGGTTCTAAAAACAGTTGTTGATATTAATTTTTCACTATAAGATATTTTTTAAAAAAATATTAAAAAATATTATATTGATGTTTAATAAATAATTATAATGATATAATTTCATTATGTGGGCATTTTAGTTTTTTTTTAAAAAATGCAGTTGAATAAGTTTTTATTTATTTAATGATATCTATGGATTACCTTATGGAGATCATACATTTTTATTCTTTTAAAATAATCATACAAATGATATATATTAGTTATATATATAATATATACATAGAAAATATATACTGAAACTATCCTTGTTTGGAAGTCAAGGAATGTTATACACGTTCATCCTTGGAAGTGGTGGACCATAAAATGAATGATTCACGCTTTCATTATTTTAATGGTAATGGGAGGGTGTTTAATGATTGTATAGTAATTTTAATAACATAACCATATAATAATGATAATTAAGTTATAATTTTATGACGTTGAAATTAAAATTTAGGAATAATAAAATCATATAATAAAATTGAAATAGAATGAGTGGTTTAGAAACTCATACATCACTTCCTAGATTGTCTCATTTTTTGATTGGGATTAAAACTTTGAGGGATTTACTTTGTTCAATGCTATAAAAACAATAGGTTTTATATTTGTGTATATAAGTGTTTTTTTCCAAATTATGAAACAAATTTAAGATGTTTCGGTGTGAGGGGAAGTGAAGAAGATACTACTGGTTTTATATGTGTAATGGAGGGAAAAGTTTTGTAAAGAAAAGGATGTCATTGTAATGACCCGAACTATTATAAATAAAATTTCATATTAAGTTTTTATTAAATTTATTATTATGTATTATGTTTATAGAAAACACATTCAATTATTTGGAAATATTATAAACTCTTAAAAAGACCGTTATGTATTATTACTGTTGATAATATATCAATTGAATAGTGAACATGTGATTAGAATATATATAGAGTTTTAACAAATCCAATTGACTAATAATAATACGAGATCTAACATCATAAGAATGTGAAAAATAGGTTATGGGAGAAGTTAATTCTCATCGAGGTCACAGTTCAATCCTTTTATGCTGAATATCCCAATAAAAGTGTCACATTCATGTGCCATACTCTTAGGGGTTTTTCTAGTATATTAAAGTTGTATGAATCAATAAAATAGAAATAGAAATATAAATATGTACATTGTTTTTATTAAATAATTAATATATTTTCATCATAATATTGCTACATTATATATGATTGTTACCTTGATAAAATAAAATCAAACTGGTATTTTTAGTTAATATTCATATTCAGTTAAGAAATTTATTTTGATGAATTCATCGAGTTTTGAAATAATTATTTTTTAATAAAATATTATAATTTAATAATTTTTATAGAGAAAATATGATCATATAATTTTTATAAAGTAAAATGTAATATTTATAAGGGTTTAAAAAAATAATTTTTAAAAACCCATAATTTCAAAATAAATTTATTTAATTATTTTAAATTTTAATGTCAAAAAAATTCAAATAAGTTATATAAAATGAATATTATTTTTGGAACCAAAATGTTAAAATTATACAGTGGTGAATTTTGCTTAGTTTAATGAGTTAGTCAAATTTTCGAGTAATTAAATACAATATAAATATATGAGGTTTATTATGAAATAATACTGACAAAAAATTATCGAAATAAAATATATAAAGGTTATAGAAATCTAAATAATATTTTCTCTTTAAAATAATCCGATTTTATGTTTATTTTATTAATTTAATAATGCCTTTATATATCTTCTAAAACCATTTATATATTTAATGTTTCAAAATCATTTTATTAAGAGTATGACCCACATCCACGAAATCATGGGTATTATTTTAATATGATCGTCCCTGGAACATATAAAAAAATTAATGATAATCTCCATTGGTAGAAACTGTTGGAAAAACTATGTTATAGTATATGGTTTGGATTATTCTAATATATAGTGTCCAAACACTATGTTGGAGAAATGATAAAAAAATTCCACACTTCATTCTTATATAAACACACCCAAGAACTCATTTAACTTCACATTATAAATTATTATCACTTATATACTCTTTTCCACCCTCCCTAGAGTCCTCTTTAGGTTCTCTAAGCTCTCAAGTTTCTATTCCCAAGCATTTGGAGTCAAACACTCAAGTAATGTATTAATTCATTCTCTCATATATTAAGGTTTCATCAGTATATTATCCATAAAATTTACAATTACTAGTGTTGGGATGTATACATCAATGTCCCTATTATTTAATATTTCATGTACAAATTATGGGAGACCGATTTCTCTCTTATCAAACCATTTTATGAATCTTATGTGATGATGTTATGCTAACGAAATTTGACCTTGAATTTTCTATACATAAAAATTTTTGTACTGAATACCATAACTATCTACAATCAAGTGTTTTCACATTAATAAACTTATTATTTATTGAAATATGTTTTACATGTATTTTTTCCACAGTACATGATCATGGAATAAAATTTTAATGAATTAATCCATCTTTTTGGATCTATGCATCACATTTAAACAGGAGAATGAAATTATAATGATGGGTGAACTTTAAATTATATAGTGCTCCACTGAATTAGGTAATATTATGAATCATGAGACATCATGTTGGAATAGAGAGTGAACATTATATCTCTGTGTAAATTTCTCTATCACGATTTCTTGTTAATTATTCCATAATGTATTTAATGTAGTGTTTTAAATTATTTCCAAATTTTCCATTTTATTATTATCATTCCATATGATTACATATTATTCATGTTGATGATTATCACATATTTTAGGCCTTGTTGATATAAATTTTCTCTGGAATTAATTATCTTCTTCATGTTATTCCATACGTTTTCCAATAATGGGATTTATTTTTCACCCCCTTATTATGTATGTCCCAATGCTATTCTATGCGGTTTTAAGTGAAATCATGTTAAAGATGATTTCAATTAATATGATAGTTTCGTATTTTATATTGATATGTAATGTAAATAATTCCTCAATTCTCAATATTTTGGGTTTTATTATGTGTAATATTATGTAATACATCAATTAATAATGTGAAATAAAGATAAGGGTTGTTATAGTCTGTATCAAAGGAATGGTTTTGTTATTTTTTGGAATATGATTAAAAAACTATAGCAAACGACCTATTGGTAATACTGTGTATTTGAATACATCCCTAAATTTTGGAAATTATTGATATATTGGATTATCATGAAAATAAATATCATTCCTGATAAAACATGTTGACATGGTTCCAGCATAGATGTATCAATATGTAACAACACTGACCGGTTTTATCGGATATGACAAAGTGTTTCCTAGTATACGACAATGGGACTTAATATGCACTTAGTTTATGTAACTATTGGGGGATATGATTTGGTAAATTCATAAGATCATTAGGATACATTATTCAGGAAATAAATCCCATAATAATATATGTGAGAAAACAGATCACAGATAATAAATATTAACGCCTAGAAATTTATATGTTAAAGAAATTAATATATTCCATCATTTGAGTGTTGAATGTAATAAAATTAACATTTATGTTTATATTAGTTTTAAAAAATTCATCCATAATTTTCTCTTGATTCCATTTAATGGTTAGAAATATAATGAATATGGTAAATAATCAATGTGATGAGCACTGTGATGGTTACCCCAATGAGATGCCCAACTCGATGAGATACAGAATCACACTCTTTGTGATTATACTCTATTATATTTTATAGGTTATTAATGGAAACATGTATAAGGATGGTCACCCAGATCCCCCTATAAATTAAGAAGCTGCACCTGGGTCCTTTATATGACAAAGGCCTCTGACATTCACTGGATCATCTGATTCTTAAATTGTGGAACAATGTATCAACACCAATGAGAAGATATTATCCATCCTTATATGATTTAAATAGGATAAGGGAGATCTATATAATAATATTATGTATGAAGTATTTGATCAATGGTGTAAATTGATCAATAATATAAATCATGATGACATTATCCTAGTGGTTGGGTTAAAATAATTCTATAAAATGTTTTTTAATAAATATATTCCTCGCACTCTCATACTTAAAATAGATTTGAATTTTATTCTCCTCAAGAAAAAAATGAAAATGAATTCATTAGGGTGTATATTGAAAATTCACAATAAAGTCACCATAAACCTCAATCTTTTACATTACCCCCAAATAAAAGGATGAATACTTTTTTTATGGGATAAAACCTAGTCTATTAAATTTCATTGTGATCTATGACTTTGATAGATGTGTAGAATTTTTTTGTTTTTCATATAGGTAAAAAAGGAAGATAGTGAATCTCAAGGGTATCATGAGGATACGATGAAGATATAAGAGTTTAATTTTGAAATTTTTTATAGATAAATATAATGGTAGAATGAAATTTCAACATCCCACTTACAAACTGTGTTGAAAGAAACACTGCAAAAATTGCATTAGCGGGATGATTAAATGGTTTAGTAGTGGAGAGGATGGGAACCTAGCTACATATTACCGACATGAAAATTATAGTAATGCGATAAATGATTGGGATTCCCCAGTCAACCATTATTTCATTTTTTATTTCATTAACTACAGGGAGCAGAGGAACTTCACAACACTATGAACTAAGACAAGGGTTTTCAGAGACAACCAACATCCTCTGAGGTAGTAAGAGTGAGCTGTTTTCATCCCAACCCATTTCGTCGATCCAAAAGATTATGTGATTATATATAATTTAGTTATTCATTCAGTAATATTGAATTTAATCTTTGATTCTAGTTCTACACATATTTTCATATAATGGAATTTCAGTAAAAAAAATTCAAACACCACCACAAATCATGTAAGTAAAGCTGTCGATGAAAACATAAAATGTGACAATTGTTTAATCAAGAATATATAACTCATACCATCTCATAATTTTTTGGTTGAGCGTACCATATAATAATATTATACTCAATTTTGTGTAATTTTATTAAATTTTTGGGAAGTATTGGATTTCCTAATAAAAAACCAAAATAAATTTCTTCACGAAAGAAAACCACACACCATATAATGGATCAACCCTCAATTCAATACTAGTTTATGGAAGATGATGAATATTAATTATCACCTACATGTCATGAATTGATATTGTTTCCCAACAAGTAAACATATATGACTAAAATTATTGAGCATTTGGAAAGAATCAACTTTTAATACATTCCCCTTTCGAGGGAATATTCTGAAGTGTTTAATACGGAAATGACTAGCATTCCTCCTAGCATAGAGGTTGAATTTTCAAACAGCAATATACATGGGGCATTACCGGTTTACAAGAATATGTATAGAATAAATTTTCTATAAATTGAGTAGTTGATGAAAAAACATTATGAGAATATATAAAATGGGTTTATAAAACCATGTGATTCCCCATGGGGTGAACTAGTCCTCTACGTTGGGATAGAGGATGGGTCAATGCACCTTGTCATTGATTACAATGAGCTCAAACTGATAACAATAACGATAATGTATTGTTTTCCACATATTTATGAATTTTTCAATAAGCTACATTGAGAATATCTTATCTCCATGGTGGATCTGTAGTCAAGATACAACTATGTTATGAATTAGAAGGTTGATATTCTCAAGACTAATTTCTATATATGGTATGATAACAATGACTTCATATTAACAACATTCAGACTCACAAATTCCCAAGAAATATTTATGGACATGATCATTATAGTATTCAGATATTACCACAAAATATTTGATGTAGTCTTTATAAATGCTATTATAATTTTATCAAAATCCAAGGAGGAGCATGAGGACCATTCTAGATATTTTCTAATTTACTTTAATAAAGTCTAAGATTTATAAAATGTACAAAAACAAGGCTTTTTGGTTAAAAGATGTATAATTTAATGGGGAATATCATCACATTAATTGTAATATTTATGGACCATTCAATGATATAATCAATTTAAATAAAGATAAGTCCAATATCTATGATATATATATAGTATTCTTATATTATTGAGGTTTTATCATTGAATTAGGTAAATTTTATCATAATTTAAAAACCCAAAAATAAATATAACCTATAAGGGATTCATTTTTTCTTGTAATGATGAATGTAAAGAGAGATTTAAGGGATAAAGGGAGGCTTATCACTACACATGTGCTCACATTATCCACTATTTTAGAGTTTTTTGGTATTCATATATTTTTTAGTGAATGGATTGGGTTGTATGTGTTTGAATAATAAAAAATTCATTTCATATGCTTCAAGGAAGTTGTATTTTAATGAACTGAACTACCCAATGCGTGATCTATAGATGGATATAGTAATCTAATCATTAAAAATATGGAACCATTATATATTTGGATAAAATTATTATATATATAATGATAAAAACGTGTCAAATATATATTGACACATAAAGAGATGAATATTAACCATTGATGATTGTTAGAGATGATCAACGACTATAAATTCTCAATACACTAATATCCTAGTAAAGTGAATAAAGTTTCAATATCTATATGTAAAAGGGATGATGAAGTTCAAACATTAATGAGAATGGAGAGGGATTTGATCTACACTGATTTGAAAAAGGATGGACATGAGAATTATAAAAGAATGAATATTATCAACCATTTAACAATTGATAGATTAACCATATCTTTTGGAAAAGATAATGGATTCTTAGAAAAAAAGTATGTAGGATTTTCAATGATTGAGGAAACTTTATGAAATAGTAAATCCCTTGTGTTTAATGCCAATGAAGAAGTAGTAAGATTATGGTCATGTCTACGTGTTCCATAAAATTGAAAGATAAAGAGTGCGCTAATAAATAACACACGTAGATAAACCGTATCTATACACCTATGAATAAAAAGGATGTATCAAGATCATTGAGATAACAATTAATGGGATAATAAAAACAAGGAGATCACTGAATGTACATCAAATTGCTTATTATTTCAGCAGGTGAAGATTGAAATGAATAATTAAAAGGGGATGATGCCTCTATTACCAATACCAACATAGATATGGTAAAACATCACCATGTATCACCTGAATTACAAATAAATCCAAATTAAAAAAATGATATGTTGGTTATTGTAGGACATCTTACCAAGACATATCTATTTATCACAGTTTGAGAGGACTTTTTAGTTGACAAACTTTCAATGATATACATCAAAAATGTGTAGAGGATTACCGGAGTACCAATATCAATTATATCTGATTGAAATCCCTGATTTAACTCCATGTTCTAGAAAAGTATCTAACACTATCTAAATTCTGATTTATCTTCCATACAGTAACTAATCCTCAAACTGATGTCTGGTCTGAGCGAACTATTTAGACACTATAACATATATTGATTGAATGTTATGTGGACTTCAATGAAGGAAGGGACCGACATCTTCTTTTGGTTATGTTCTCATATAATAACATATTCCATTTTAACATTAAACATTCTCTCAATGTAGAGTATTTTTTGAAGAGGTTCTAAACACATTATTTCAAGGATGATGTCAAGGAACAGAAATTATAGGTTATAAAATTGTGTATAAATGTTTGAAAAGGTTAAGAAAATTTAGAAGTAGAACATTGTTTCTTATAGTTAAAAAAAGAAAAATGATGAAAATAACCAAAGAGACCTTGAGTTTGATATCAAGGACATGTTATTACTCTACATATCCCCTTGGAAGAAAGTGATGAGGTTTGGAATGAATGGAAAACATTTTCCAAGATACACCGACCCCTTTGATATCTTTGATCGCATTAGAGCAGTGTAATATAAACATGATCTAACTACTAACCTATCTTAAGTACATGAAATATTACATGTGTTCCTCTTGAGGAAGTTCAAATAATACCCCTCACATGTACACATTCCAGGTTCACCATCGTCATAAAAAGATCATTTATATAAATAGGCGATAATGAAAACCTTAGATCATATAGGAAATTTTTAACAAAATAAGACAATGATCCCTGTAAAAGTAATGTAGAGAAAAAAATATTGAAGTAGTAACATGGTAACTAGAGAAGGTGAGTAATACTTGGTACCCTCATATATTCTATTTTGTGGAATGAAAATTTAAATTGAGAAATTTATTAAGGGGGAATATTGTAACGACTCTAACTGTAATAATTAAAATTTCTTATAGTGTTTTAATTAAATGAATTATTATTTATTATGGTTATAGAAAAAATTGAACGTACATGGATTAATTACATCTTATTTTAAATAACATTATGTATAATTATCAATCATAATATAGATGTTGAATAGTGATCACATGATTAGTTTGAATATAGGGTTTTACCAAATCTATCTAACAAAGAAAAAGGAAGTGATTGCCTCATCCAATATGATCAGTCCATATGAGGCCCCTTTATTTGAACTTTTTGGGGAGATATAATCTATAGTATTTAAACATACCCAAGACCAATTTCAGATCCAATAATTTATTCGTGATCGAAACTATTTATGGAAGGAGTTCAAGATCCTCGAGATCATGAACCAAAACTTGTACGCTAAACCTCCCTTTAAAAGTCTCACCGCCATGAACCTTATTCTTATGAATTTTTCTAGCTTATTAATGGGATAGTTATGAAGAACCTATAGATATGATTATTTTTTTACAATAATTAATATATTTTATGATACTACTGTTACATTGTAAATTATTTTTGTTTTGATACTCTAATTCAAAATTAATATTTTTTGTTAATATTTAAATTCTATTAAAGAATTTAATTTTATGAATTAATGTATTATTGAATTAAATAGAATTTTATTAAAATATAATTATCATAATTTTTATAAAATAAAAATGATAAAATAAATTTAATGGAGTCAAATGTAATTTTTTATGAGTTCAAAAAAAATTTATTCTCAAGAAACCCATAAATTTTCAATAAATGATTATTATTCCATTAAAAGTGATAATAACCATATTAAAAAATAATTTAGATAAATGTAATATTATGTTTGGAATCATAACATCAATATTATCTAGTTTTAAATTTTTCATAATTTTATGGGAGTAGAAGTATCTTTTAAAAATTAAAAAACCGTATAAATATATCATGTCTATTTTAACAACATAATGACCTAAAAGTGAGGTAATAAATAATATAAAGGGTATGCAAGGCCAATTATATGTTTTTATCTAAAATTATCTTAATTTTTTTTTAAATAATTTTATAAAACCTTTTTGAATCCCCCAAAACCATTAAAATATTTTATGGTTTTAAAATTCATTTTTTATAGAGTATGATTCACCTCCCCATAAAAAAGTTTACTATTTTACTCTATTATATAAATAGCCCTATAATATAATTAAATACACTCCCATTTGGAATAAACCAGGGGAAATCCATTATAAATCAAGTGGTTTTGGTGTTTTTAATATATATTGTCGAAAACTGAATTTTGAGAAATGATATAAAATTTCCCAGGGCTTTCGTATACCAACACACCCATACTCCCATTTAACTACACTAAAATATTTTAAGATATCCTTATACTACCATCAATTCTCTAAAGTCCTACCAATGTTCCCTTAATCTCTCCAGAATCTCCTCCCAAGCATTTGGAGTCATAGACTCATATATGGGAACTGTTCCTTATCTCATTTATTCAAGTTTCAGTGTAATCATTTGCCTTATATTTTCAATTTCTAATGTCGGTATATTTATTTCCATATCCTTATTACATTAAATTTCATTCCATAATTATTAGAGAACCCTTTATATCTTGTCAACCATTTTATGAATTTTAATGTGACGTCGTTATGCTACAAAATTTTCATCACATTTTTTTATGCCAAAAGAATTATGTACTGAATACCATACCCATTTACTACCATGGCTAATCACATTTATAACCCTATAAATCCATGAATTAATATATACATTAATTTATATCATATTTCAAGATCATGGAATAAAATATTATTCTGGATGAATCCATGTTGAATGATCCATGTTTCCCAATTAAGGTTTAGAATAATATGAATGTTATAGGTTTGCTCAGAATAATATATCACTCCAACGCATTGGGTAATGTTTTTTCTGATGAGATTTCATGTTATGATAGAGATGGATCCTGACTCATTTATTTTATTTTAACCATCGTGATGACTTTGGTATTTTCCTTAACACATGTTTACGATGTTGTGTTTTAAGTTGTTGCAACATTTCTCACATTATGATAATCATTCTATATAATTCCTCGTTATTCATGTTTATGATTATCACACCTTTTATGGTCCATTTTTATAAATATGTCATAAATTATATTATTTTATTCATGTTATTCAACTTTTATTCCACTACAAGGATTTATATCTCACCCCTTTATTGTGTATGTCCCTAGGTTATCCTAGGAAGTTTTATGTGCTTGCGTATTAAAGAAGTTTTCAGTATATTAATGTCTTATACATTTAAACTTATTATGTATTATACCTAATTACCAAAAGAAACTAGACAATGAAATAGTACAGGTTGTATTATAAATAAATTTATGTAACAAATTTAGTATTATGTTGAACAATGAGAAATGTAGTTATAGTAACACTCAAGGATTGTAGTACGAAAATTAAAAAATAGTGTATTTTTGATGAGATAAGGTTGATAAAATACCCCATCATTATAATAAGATCATTTTTAAACTTGTTATGTCCTTTTCATCTATGTTTACTAAATTTTAATATTTTAGTATTAACCACTATAACTAATTTTTAACAATATTAATCTGCCTGTTATTTAATAAAATATAATGTGACTTATTTTATGTTATGACACTATTGATTCAAAATTTGAAAAATAATTTAATTTAATTAAAAAATTTGTTAAATATTTGATTTTAAATACATCTTGTAAAATATGTTTTTATGTTTTTGTAAACATTAACATTAATTATAAAAGGATAAACATGGGAATATAAATTACAACAACCATAATTAAAGTTATTAATTAAATTTTAAAATAAATAAGTGGATTTATAAATAGGTTTCATAAATTTAAAATTCATAGTTATATTATTTTAATAAGATAAATTCAAGTTATTTATAAAAATGATATTAAAAAGTATTATCCTAAAAATGAATTTTTTTAGAAAAATATAAAAGAACATCCTAAGAAAACATACACATGATAAATAAAAAAATTATTTTATTTTATTCAAATCAAACCATAAAATTCATAAAATTTATTTTTTGTTATTAAATAAAATAATATCAAAATTTTTTCAAAAGAAATTGACAATTATAATACTATGTTTCCTTCATGTTATTTTATAGAATTTACTAGTTTTATTCATTAATTTTTATAATAATATATTATTCATTAAAAGTATTTTTTTGTAATGGGATTTAATTAGATACCTATATTCTCTAGTTCAGTAATTATTTAAAGATAAAATTAGTTTATATATATATATGCTGATTTAAATTATGACTTTTTATACCTACCAATTCAAAGAATACATTACAGTGGTACATATTAGTTATTTTCAGTGTTCTATATAAGTGAATCCACCATGTATAGTAGTTATTTAATTCGTAAGAACTCATGTTTTTACAATATTCTCTATTTAAAAAATTTCCATGGAATTGAATTACAAAGATGGTAACAAGTGGGGTAATTTTCTCTCATCGCATCCTTAAACTCCCACACAGCCTCATTAAAACATGTCCCTTCACCACAAATATTTGACTAGGTGAGTGGCTTTTTGCAACAACACATTATCTCATAGATATATATTTTTCACTTATTAGTTCTTTATATGTAATGTAATGTTCATATTATATAGCTTCAAAGCATAAAACAAGTTACTTTTTTAAATATATATTTTATCAAAATAGATACATTGAACACATCTTATACATGGGAGGTGTTTTGTGGGAGAACTAAGTGATATTATATAACTCTACAATTATGTATGATTTTAATGTGCATGTGGTATCTTGGGATTAGCTTACATTTCTTTCCAAATATCATAAATTTCAACCATGGAGATATTCTATGGAGATCATTTTAACTAAATTCAATCTCTATATATCATCGACTATTATTTTCATAACACTTATATATAAGTTATGATAATTTAATGCTCCGCTAAGAGGTTTCATCCTTCACAATAATTTCTTGGACAAAATCACGATTTACTAGATTCTCTCTCTTACTTTATTAAAACATATTGGAGTCATACATCATTTCCCATTAAGTTTCTCATATGGTTCCACCCATAATCATTAATGGAAACTATGGTAATTTTATAACTTTAATATAAGGAAAGTTTTATCCCAAAAACATTGGATATCTATCTAATAAATCTAATTATACCATAAAAAGTTATAATTTTTCTCTAAGACTAACTATGTACTTTTAGTGTATATGTAGTATTAAATCCCAGCTCTAATCTCTATGTCATTATAAATACTATTCTAGAATGTTAAAGTAATCTGTATATTATATATAAATAAAATGGATTGATATTATCCTTGTATCCTCACAACATCTATAATATAAACCATGGTGATTTGTTCAAGGGAGAAACCATATTTTTGGTAATAAAATGTTATGACACTATAAAGAGATTAGCTAAAACTCGAATAACATTATGCACTTCATATGTTTTTTGGAGTACTTAAACTATGTAAATGGTTGTGTTTTTTCATTTAAAAAATTGTATGTGTAATATTTGCAACAAAAAGTAATAATTTTATTAACCGACCTTTAATTTTTAGAAGACCATGAATTGAGATACATATTATGCAATCTATTTCTTTATTTTATCCCACAAGATTTTTTGTTTAATATTTCTATTTATATTCATAATTCATTTATATATAGATATGGATGATCTATATGATTCATTAAATTTTTCCTTACTGAAATTTGGATTTGATTGGAAATATAACCATCATTCAAAACTTATAACAAAATATTTCTCAAAATTGAAATATATATAATATTCACTAACTTTTGTGTATCTCAACATCATATTTATTGTATTATTTGATTTTTACATGATTGGAATGTTGAGAATTAATTTAAGTATGATAGGATTTGTCTCCCCATTTAAGACTTCAATATTCATCCTCTTTAATTCAATGAATATTGGGTCCTTTACAATCATTATTTTTGGTAGAGTATCGTGGTCTTTCTTTTGTAGAGTATCATCCTCCATATATTACATCCTCATATGGAAATTTTTTCAGTATTTATAATCGTTTAGAAAATACAACCATATTATTTGGTTTAAATTAAATTAATTATGTTTGACTGTATATTTCAATCTCTTTTGATTAGAATAAATATAAAACATTTCTCAAAATAAATAATATCACTAAATATAAAATAAATATCATTTCATTCAATTCTAAATAATGATCCATTAATTGTTTCCTATAAAACCATAATTAGTGATAACCATAACCAATTAACTTATCATTCTACATGATGATTCAACCAATTTTATTTATGGATAGATTATTGTATATTAAAAATGCTTCTCCACTATAGGGAATTATACACACGAGATCATTGACTATCCTCTTCTTTAGATCTGTAGAATTTTCTTCACATTAATCTATTCAAAGACATATTATTACCTTCAATGTAAAATTTATTTTTTGGTTTTATAGTCATGATAAATTTCTCCAAATTTGTAAGTAATATCCAACTATACAATGATAAATTTATTATTAGTTATGTTTTCTTGTCTAGTATATTTCTTTATAACATCCATCACTGATTAAATGTTTTATATTCACTTGATAATGATTAAATAAACTATGAATGAAATAATATTTATATAAAATTCACTTCTTATAAATTTGGCATAATAATTTACATTCTCATTGAATTTTAGACATTTTTTAATTAATATTCATAATATTATATGATTTTTACATATACCAGAATATTATCTAATAAGAAAAATACATCTACATCAATATAGTCTCTAGAGGATCTATGTAATGTTATGAACCTTGTTACCTAATTTCAGTGCATTATTACATAAAATTATCATGATCATAAAAGATCATGTCTTGAAATACCGATTAGTTTAGCAGCTGTGGAAGTACGAGATACATACATAATCATTGAATTACATCATGAAATAAGAAAACAACATATTTTTCTATTTGAACACACTCATATCCCTTGGCCTATCACTATAGGTCAATCATGTCATACTTCTTCACATCTTGGGAAAAATAAAACATAAGAAAGATGTGAGTCAGATGTTCAGTAAGGATAACATTATAGAGGAAAATATAATAAATAAGCCTAAACACTTATAGAAATGTATAAGACTAAAACCCAAGCCTTTTAAACAAAAAAATCAGTAAAATATGGAATAGATAAATCCAATAATTCCATTTAAGTATTCACATTGATATTCTACAAGTCGAATAATCACATGTAATATCATGAGCTGGATTTATAATGATTGAATTCATAATTCCAGAAATCATAACCACATAGTTAGGTCCTGCTACCAGAAGACAAATAAAGATTTTGTTAAGGCATTGTGCCAAGACAATAGTATGCCTTTTATGACATACAGATTCATCGATGAGCTATAACAGGCACCACCTGTCACTTACTAAGTCCAATGAATTATTCATATAAAAAGGTTGAAACCTTATCTAAACATTCGTATTAAAACTATCATATGAAATGTTAATAATTTAACCATAAACTGTGAATGATATAAAAATAGAACATTAATAATCAAACATATCATAAAACCTTCAATAAAATATGATATATTGTTTCTTAATAAATCAAAATCAATCAAACGTAAAATTCAATGAAGTATGTTGACATATATTAAATCAATCCAAAAAATAATTGATTGAAATATAGATTTCTACATTGAAATCATTAAAAATTAAAGAAAATATTTATTTTGGAAATATTCTTATAATCTTGTAAGGGAAGAATCGAAGGTTTTATAATGGTAAAAAATATATGCACCTTCCATATATGTTAAAAACATTATTTCATTAATTTTTTGGAAATGGTCATAAAGTACCTTGTTTGGAAAATGATAGAATGATTCCTTTAAAAAAATTATAAAAATTAAAACAAGGATATAAATTAATTTAACCCATATTCAAGTGAATAGTAATAATGTTCTGAAACACATTTTTATGAAACATGGATGTTTATGATAAAGAGGTCCTAGTAGATACTTACATATTAAAAACCTGAGATGATAAAGACATTTTAAAATTAACCCTTGCCATGTACAATTAATTAGTCGAAGGTACGCGAACCTCATTTATAATGGAAATATAATTGTAATTAAATTATACAAGAACCAAATTCATAAATATGAAACCATATACTATCTTCTAATATTGAATTGTTAATAATATTTTAGTAGTATTATTGTTTTAGGTGTTAACTGATTCATTTTCCTTTATATGGTTTGTTACATAAGTCATGTTTATTATGGATATGACATATTTTATTCATATCAAAAATGATATTATGCTCTTAAAAATTATTTTTAATCATCAAATAAAATTATTTTTGAATGGGTACGATTTGGAATTAATCTCCTCATATTCTTGGAGACGGTTTTGCATATGTACATAAGTGAGATAATATCATTCTATTGACGTTGAAATCGTATTTAATTTGATGTTATATCATATATACAGAATCATTAACATGTTAAGTTTATTATTTAAATAAATTATACTAATTATTATACTCATCCTAATAATTAGGATATTAATAAAAAACTACACCATGACGTGAAGACTGTATGTTGTACGTTTGCACATATGGTGAGTTTTTCATTAATAGGATGGATAGAATAATAAATATTGTCAAACCATATTTATAATAAAATCAAAGTATGTATAAGGTACTGGAGTTATTATTTGGGTTTGGAAACAACAAAAAATGAGTAATTGGAAGAAGAAAATAACATTGAAATAGGTGATGAAATAATTGCCTCTTTTAAGGGTTCTTCCTCTTGATTTGTACAAAAGGGATCCATTGGATGGGTTTTTTATCAACGTAAGTACTCTAAGTTGAATTATGGGTAGTATTGAGGATATTTGAGATAGTTTGGGTAGATCCAAAAGGATATGGAGGAGTGAATTTAAGGGAATGTGAACTACCCTTTTATTAGAGTGGGGAGGATCACTTTAGGAAAAGCATGAAATATTATTTTATTGTAAAATAATTTTCGGTTTATAATGGATAAAAATGGATTTATTTCAAGGATATGGTGGAGATGGGTCGAAACCATCTCATTCAATAGGTTTTAAAAAAATTTATATCACCATATTCAACTTATTTTTAGGTTTAACTCTTAGTTAAATAGTTTAACGTTTACCATGTCTTCTTCTATTTTTATATTACATGGTTAAAAAACATACTATAAAATGAACAGAGAACTTCACAGAGTTATCTAATGACATATCTATACTTATATAAGTCCTTTTTACATATATTATATTATATTTAATATAATTTCATTTAATTATATATTATTTGTTTCAAAAATTCATTTATGTCATTTTTGACACTTTAGTATTTTGTTTTTGTAAAAATCATAACAACATTATTAATTAAAAAAACTAATTTAATCTACCATAACATCTCTTATTAACCTATATAATTTTTGTAATTCCTCAAAAGTCACAATTTACATTTTTTATTCTTTATAATATAATTTATTTTATTCATTCATTAATAGGGTAATCATTGCATCATAATTGTGTCATAAGTAAACATAATAATTTAATGTCAAAATATTACAAATAACATACCATGATGTAGAATATATTATTTTATTTCTAATTTATTATTATAGTATAATCTATCTTATGTATAAACCTATATTAAAATTGTATTACATATTAAAATTTGAATTTATCATTTTTAAGTCTTCTTTAAATAAAATATAATAAATGTCATTATCTAATCCATGTTGATGAAAAAGGAAAATATTTTTCCTCTTTTTGATTTTGGAGGAAATAAACAAAACCAATAGAATTAGGACATGTTCTGGGGTAATAATAATTTCATTTTTACCTTTAACTAGCCTATTTACATTTAAACGGGGTGAATAAAATTCAAAAGTTAGTATTCACAGAAAATTATTTTCATCCAAATGAACCATATTTTAATTACTAATTTCAACTGTGTCTCTTAGATTTTTTAAATTAAATTCTGAGAAGAGGAAAAATTACATTTTATGCAAATTTTTAAATGTACCAAAAAGGGGGGTAAATGTGCCTAGAATATGGGAAAATGTGTTAAATAAAGTTTAGTGAAATTTTATATCTAAGTATATTAAAAAAGAATCAAATTACATAATTTGGGATAATATATGTATTATTTATTTATTTTTTACATTATGATAAAAATAATTATTTAAAGGAAAAAGTCAGTTTTTATGTACAATATAGTATTTTTCACTATTCATAAAGAAATAAAGGTTTTCATAAAAACACCAAAATTTTACCATAAGATAATTTTGATATTAAAAATTAAAAAATAAATTATATTTTACCAAATTCAAAACATATAAGTTGCATTAAATAGTTTAAAATTAATTCCCGTTGTCAAAACTAGAATATGTGTTTTTGAAAAGTAAAAACAATCAAATGATTTATATGTGTTAACCTGCAATTAAAATGTGAAATTAATTCGAAAGACCAAAATGGGATTAAGTGGTAAAAATATAATCTATTTATAATTAAAACCCAATAAAATGTATAATTTATCACTATAAATTTTTTTATTAAAGAAGTTGTTTTCAATTAAAATTTAGTATCTTTTAATATTCATCATAATATTAATGTTATCACAAAAGTACCAAAAATCAATCAAATATAAATATATGTTTCCCTCTTATAAAAAATATTTATTTCATTAAATTGAATATATAAAAGTGTAAAATATATTATTTTACAAGGGTTCTCTATTAAAATGTGTAAATGTAGTATTTTTTTAAAAATACATCGTTTATCTAAAAAATTTAATTTGTCCTTCTATGATATCTATGAAACACAAAAATATGATTGTTAAGATTATATAGGATATATATAAAATTTAAAATTTAGTTAATACACTTTATACCCACTTTGAAATCATCATGTTTAATAGGTCATGATGTGCTTGAACTCGGAATTACGTGTAGTGAAAATTATTGAATTAGTTTAAAGAGATAACATACTATGAAATCTTAGGGTGTTAGAATATAATAATTATATCATCTATGGTAGAATAGAAATTGTACGACCAAATTTAATGACTATTGAATTGTAGATTTTATAACTTCTAAGAAAATATATCTTGGTAATATCTTCCATTTTATCCCATAACTGATGTTATACCGATAAAAGGCTAATCATTAAGAAGAATTGAGCACCTCAAATTTTCCAGATATATAAAATTGATTTGGGGTAGAGGATACATGTATTTTAATCATGATTTTACTAAGGATATGATAATCAATTTAAATATAAATTAATCTATTATACCTTTTGAAAAATTGAATTGGTAAAACCCCCTAGTGAAGCACAAGGGAATATAGAACTCTGGTCCAAATTTCATTGCATGTTTTTCTGTAAGCCTTATATTTTAATGGGATCCATTTTATATAGACTCTTTGAGATGGTAATGTATCTAGTTATGATTTTTATTTAAAACTCACATTAACACTTTGGGGGAGGACCATGTAGTTTATCTACAAGTACATTAGTATATTCTAGAATAATTGGAAAGTTATCAATGTTGACTTCCTCCCATATTATTTAGACCAAGTGTCCCTTGTTGATTGGTACCATAACCAACATTATTGAAGTTATCTTCCTTATAGAGTTTGTAATATTCCTTGTATGGATACATGATAATAGGATGATTTTAAATAATAATTTGTACTTCCTTATAGTGATGGTTGATAAGTTCAGTATAAAGATAAATAAAATCTATACCTAATATTATTTTAGATTAATCCACATTATGGATAATTAGATCACCATGATATATCCTCCAAAAATCACAATGGGAGAAAGTTTTTAAATATTAAATGATATCATCATTCCATAAGAGGTTTTCACTGAGGGTTAATATTCATTATTGTGGACGGTGATTAAAAATTATTATAAAACATGAGTGATATAAAAGAGTATAATGAACCATAATCTGATAATCTATTAGAATATATAAAAATAGGTCATGTGTTCCTCATATCACTAAATTATCATGATCATCCTTAGCATTAGTGATCATGAACACCACCATTCCATCAGTTTGGGGGGTTATTCAGAACTATTTTATTTAATAGATTTTGGGATTGGGAATTGATTCAAATTGTTTATAAATACTATCCACATGAAGAATTGGAGTGTGGGGGGTCATTATCATATACCATCTCTCTTCTATTATGTTAATCACCCTCTTAGCCTTTGTAAAATAGTTTCTGTTTTCTTTTAAATTTACCACACCTAAATGAAATATTGAATACCTTGAGAAAATTAACCAAGCTCTTTTACTCACATATATTTAATTTTAAAATTTGGGATTCCTTATTTCTATATGTCTTGTAATTTATTCTTCTATGATACTCCTCTATCTTTTTCATTTCCCTTGAATATTGATATGGTCTATTTTTATTTCAACATCAATATCACATTACACTTTTTCCATAGATCCTCTAAAGTATTTTATCAGTAAAAAACATTATATATCAATATATATGCTAGAAATGAAAAGATGGAATTTTATCTTACAATTAGAGATTGAAATGGTGGCATTCTTTAGATGTATTGTTAATATTTATTCATACGATCAAATAGAATCATCATGTTTTTTCATTAGTACCATGGATTCATTTTTTATTTATGTGAAACGGGATAGTGGAAAATACACAGTTATAACAATACCCATTATTTATATTCTATATCCATTATTTTTCATGTTATTCTTAGTGAGACTCAACGATAAGTCTTTCTATACTTCTAGACGATTGACTATGAGAATTACATTTTATTATCTAATAACATGAAAATCAAAAATATCTTTTCCATTGCATCAACCCATTTCTTAGAAATTAGTGGGTTAAAAGAACCACTAAAATATAGAAGACGTTTCCTCATAAAAAATTTATATCATGTTTCCCACTCCTTGGTGATTTTGGATCTCAAAACGATTTGATTTGTTTTATATATATTTAGATATATGGTTGATAATTTCAATGATATTTTTTATCCCCAAAAAAAATTCATTAGGTTTTCCACTGGTACTATATAAATATAGTCCATTTAATTATTTAAAACTCAATCTATGTTCCAAAAACCACCATAACAAAATTAATGCTTTAAATAAGTTTAAATAAATTAATGATTTTTCCCAAAAACGATAATCATATAAGAAGTGTTTCGTAAATGATGTTCACACATTGGCCTATGAATACAAAGATTCGGATCATGGTTATCCATAGTAATAATTATATCAAATATATATATATTCAAATACATTTTTATGTTCTTAAATATATTTTAATTAACTAACAATATAAATCAAATGTTTCAAAGTTGGTGTGTAGTTAGGCCTCTTTATCATGCAGTAGGTCACAGTTCAGTTAATACCCAACAAGCTCTATATGAGGATTTTACCCATAGTTATAACTATTATATATCATGTATCATCCTATAGAATGTATAGATATATGTAATTGAATCGAAAACTAAGAAATATTTATATTACAAAATCATCAAGATATTATCCTATTACTAAGCTCATCACCTAAGAGTTTCCCTATTTTCTCTTAATATTCACAACTATAATCTCAATCAATTAATAAACCTTACGCTGATGCCAAATATAGTAACCCAACATAAAAATAACTTATATAATACATTAATCGTGTGATTTAAATAATATATCTCCCAAATAATTTCACAAATCGAGGACCTATGTTTTAGTATTCTATATATAATCTAAAAAAATATCTTATTATACAACAATTAGAATACTCTATGATAACCTTTATCCGATAGACCACTTTCTAGATATCTCAAATGATATAACCATCATCATAAAATGGGGATTATAAAATAATAAATCTGTTATCTCAAAATATTCGTAAGGGAAAAAATATCATAACAAGAATGAAAACATAAAGAAAGAATCAAAATCCTTATAAATGATGAAAATACCTACGATGGTGATTATAAAACATTTTATAGGAATATAATATCTAAACATATAGTTAAAAAATATTTAAATATATGTCATCTATCATTTGAAATATCAATAATAATATAACATGTGTTGTTGATATAAACGTGTAGAATACATTAATATATTTTATAAACAAGAAAGCATTAAATTTTCGACATATTAAATTCATCATAAATGTTTTTCATAACATGATGACAAACATGGTAATATGGAACAATAATAGGAATTGGAAAAAATGTCTGAGAAAATACAATTATAATATTCTTATGTGAATAAATTCATTATTTCCATTCATAATAATGTGAGAAAATAAAACATGTCCATGCTAATGTGAAAAACACTTATGTAAATTCCATACTATTTTATGAGATATAATCATAAACCAACGTATTTGAGGGAGCTATAGGACCATAACCGTAATTATACATACCAATGATTTCAATTAATTAAAAAAATCATCATATCTTAAAGAACCCTTATAAAAATAATGGTTTACTTAAAAATCCAAAATAATATCACTTTTTTCCTTATATAATCCATTGAAATAAAATTGGTCTGAAAATATTTCCAAATAGTTTAACAACATGATATAAATTTAATGACATAAAAATTAAAATCACCAAAATATAATAATATATATATATATAGAAGAATTAGGTTAAAACCTAAAACATAAATTCATTTTATGTATATATTTTTGAGTAGAAATTAAAATGATAACCAAATAAACAATTATCTTAGTTGAAAAAAATTTTAAATCATTTCTATAAAATTCATAGTTATCAATCAATTTTCAAGAAGTCAATTTTTTTTTAAAAGTGATATTAAATAATTCCTGAATACTTTGTTTAAATTTTTCCATACAAATTTATATTTTTTTTCAATGATGATGAATTTATTCTAAAATATAGATCAATAAGAAATTTTTTTGCTGAAATAATGGTGTCTGATTTACCAAGTCACATACCGTTAGCCTTGATTTCTATTGAATCTATTTAACCTATTATATCATAGAAATTAAAATATTAATTAAATATATAATGACAATATTAATATATATTTATTTGAATAATATTAATTAATATAATTTATAATCATATATAATATTGTTTCAATCTCTTTTAAACAATGTGTGTTAATAATGTAAACCATATTGAACTAGGTTTGTAAAAGAATTATTTATCTTCATTTTCCCCCAAATATCATAATTTCAAAACCATTTTTGTTTCTATAATTTATTTATAATAAATTCCAACAATGTTATAACTTCATCTCATGGTACTTTTACTCTGGTTTTATGTAAATTAAAACAATTATGAATATTTTTGAGTTATTTAACAGTATCGAGGGATTTCCATCTAGATATAATTTATTATTTTATATTAAAATAGAATCATATTTAGAAAAATAAATTAGATATATATATATATATAATAAATTTCCATTATAATATTGAAGAATAAATTTTTGAAATTGAGGGAAACTGATACATGAATATTCATGGTGGTGGTAGTTTGAAAAACACATGAATCACATTTTTGTTTATCTTATTGGAATAGGGTGAGGTGGAACATTCATGTACCATAATAATGATAACATATTCGGATAATAATATTCCAAATAATATCATTTAATTATGGTGAAATTATATTTTAAGATGATGAAAATCATATAAATAAATAGAAAAAGAAAGAGAGGTTTAGGATTGATACCTCACTTCTTGGATTATCTCTTTGGAGAAGAAGTATAATCCATTGAGCCATGGTCTATATAGAATAAATAAACCTAAATAATATTTTTATGAATTTTTGGGAGAGATCTAGTTATATTTTTGGCCTAACATGAGAGTTTTATGTGTGACTTTATGTGGGGATAGGAGTTCCCCCTTCATAAGTGCAAAGGAGTTTAATTTTTGTAAGTACTCAGAAATTATAAATAATGGGAAGTCACTATCCAAGAAAGTAGATACCAAATTGATAAATAATGAATTAGATGTTAGAAAATGTCTAGTAACAGTTCTAACATCCAAATAGTTACATTTTTTAAACATGTTAGTCTCATCACCTCTATATTTACAAACATTTACCATTTAATATTTCACCACAGAAATGAGTTTTTACCTAATAAATATCTACATCATTCCAAAAATTAAAATTTTCCATATAATGTAATTTTCACTGAATGATTCCTATTTTTAATAAATTATTTATTTTATTTAAAATGAATGAATAAATATTTTAATATATCAAATGTATATTCAATTAATTTTTTTGGGAAAATATAACATGAATTATAAAATTTCATACATAGGATTATAAATTAAATAATTTTATTTTAAATTTATAAATTCACTCATAAAATAAAATTTTTACTTATAAAATTATTATTTAAATTATTATTCATAATTATATATTAATAATTTCATAAATTCATGTATCCTGTAGAACAATAGAATATATTATTAAACTAAAAGTCATTCTCTTTAGAAAAATATAAAATATTTATATTAAGATATTATGGACCAGATAAATCCAAAAATAATTTTAATTTTTTAATAGTCACTTTTGAAAATTTGTAAAATTTATTTTTAAGTAAATATGTTAAATATAAATGAATTTATTGGAATATTTATTTTCATGTATTATATATTCTTCTATATGTTTACTATAAATTATTGGTGTTTATAGTTTTTTTTCATAAATATTCCATTCGTGAAAATAATTGAATTTTAGAAATGATATTTCATTTGTTTCATAGCTTCACTAGTTATGTAAAAATTTCAAATGGACCTTATTATATATATATATAAATATATGTATATGTATTTATTTCTTTAATTATGTTACTAATATTTATACCATCCATTTTAACATCTACCATACAGCTATCTATATATTTTGGGATTTTGTGTAGTCAATGAAATAATAAATAAAACATTATAATAATTAAAGGAAGAAAATATCCGTCGATTATAAAAATAATAATGGAAATAAAATATTCTCAATGATGACAATATAGGATATAATAATATTGGTATTCATAATACATAATATCCCAACTATACCATCACTGTATCATGACAATACATCATACATAATAAGTTTGGAATACACCAAATAGAAAAGCTGTTTGGTCTCTAGTGGGATATAGATTCAATTATGTTTTCTATATTTTAGGGTCAAACTAACACTAAATTATCTTAACACATTGATCAAATTAATATAATTAAAAAAAGATTTCATAATATACCCAAATGGAACACCTTACATAAATATCGATAAATAAACATTAATTATACATATTAAATTAATCTATCTATGGATTGTCAAAATTTACTTGATCAAATTATTATGACCCAAACCGATTCATGTTATTGGAGTGAGAGAAAATATACTATTAAGTTTATATAAAACTAAAGAATATTTAGATATATGGTATCAAATTGATATTTTTCATCTGATGATATATTTAATCTGTTTAATTGGTTATTTTGAAGACCAATATTCATGTTAAATATGAAGGAAATTTGTTTTGAGATGTATAGTGAGAGAAATGTGTATGCTGGTATTCGTAGATATCCATTGGGTACAATGTATGGGTTTATAAGGAAAATGTTGGTGTGTTTGGGGTAATAATCTAATATCCTAGGGAAATCATGTTGTATGTAATTCAACAGCAATTAACTATTGGGGAAATCAATGGATAATATGGGTGGTCTAGGTAAATAGTGGTACCAAAAACAATTTTTTAAATGCGATAAGAAACATGAATTATGGGTTTTTATTTTAGATCCAGTTTGGGTTTATATGATTCATCTAGTTTAGAATGGGAGGATTCACCTCCCTCCCCATCTCTTATTATATTAATACTATTGATTGTGGATGGATTAGGATGTTTTTCATACATTATTTAAGGTATGATCTTGTTAATTCATTATTAATATCTTCTCCACTATCTTTACAATTTCTTTTCACTAGGATAGAGGTTACTTTTCAAGGCTAATTGAACTAGGTAATATTGGAATTTAGCTAATGTGATAAGACTATGGTCAGAATACTCATGTTTTTAGGTATATTAATATGATTTAACTTATTTAAATATTTATATCAAATTAAGATGGAATTTATTCACATTTCTTTGACGTCTGTTAGGAATATTATTTGAAGTGGGCTTAGAGGTGTGTCAAGAGTGATATACATAAAATAAAATCTGTATTAGTTATTTCGTTACATAATATAAGTTAATAATAGATGAATTAATATAGTTTTATTTTTATAATTAATTATAAATAATTTTAAATTAATTAAATATAAATTTTGATGGATATAGGGACTCATAGAGGTTATCAACTGATGAGTTGAAATTCAATGAGAATAAAAGAATACTTCATTGAGTTTATTGGGGGTAAATCCAATTTGAATGTATATAATGACTAATAATACCTTTAATATGGTATTTTAAATGTTATTATTTGTTATAATCAAGGGTATAAAATTTTAATGACTCATGTATTAGTTGTTGGTAGAATCCCCTTTTGTGTGGTGAGACTAAAAGGTTTGGTTAATCTATTAACAATAAATTTAGGTTTTTGAGTTTTTATTTATTCGTTTATAAATATTTGCTCTATAAAGAAAAGTATTTATAAATGAAAATAATTATAATGGGTTTACATTATTGAGTTATGGTTCTTATGACATTTGAGGATCTTGTAGTAGTTTATCATTCAAACATAGAGTAGAAGCAAGGGGAGGGAATTTTTTAATTGTTATGGATTTCATCATATTAGATTTCGGATTGAGAATATATTGACCATGACATATTATAGAACAAAATTTTGTTTCATTTTCTTCTGAGAGGTGAGTTGGTTTACAACCATAATTATAGGTTCATCAATCCTTATGCATTAACTAATTGGCCATTAATGGACATGACGCCTTAGGAAATGGTCAGATTTTTATTGAACAAAATTGGGGGTCATCCTATAATGAGATGAGATTATTTTAAGTAATATTTCAGCGACCCTTGTAAATGGAATTTTATTTTTTTCAGTTAGTATAAATAACTAGTTATCCTATATGATGAGACTTAGGTTATACGATTTTCTGAATAGTAAGTCCCTTGTCAAGTTGGTAATTAAATGGGATATTAAGTTATATAATTGGAATAAAATAAATATTTATATATATTTGGTTTAGTAGTTCATTGTAATGTGTGTCCTTGTAAGAGTTTGGTTCACTGTGATTGGTACCTATATTGATAACTAATTCACTATACAAATGACACTTGTCGATATTTTATGTTAAATTTATTAGTCATTCAACTAAATTATGTATTTTTGGTGGTTGAAAATTCCTCATTGGTTTGGTTTACCTAAAATATCATCGAATGTTATAATTCTGAATTATAAGTAGATCTATTAAACTATAAATAATCAATGATATGTTATTTAAATTTTTTATTTTGGATGGTTGGTGCCCCATTAAATTAATAATGTCTCACATACACTCATTGTTTTTGGGGAATTCCTTATTCATATTGTGATAAAATATTCACATTTTCATTTATTAGGGATTCTCATTCATATGAAATAGAATGTTTGCAATGTTTTTCTTATATTGGTATGTTATCCACATTGATTTATACTCAGTGGTGATGGATAATTAACCTTTGTAAATATTATAGTGGTAGGTTGTCTGAGAGAGATTTTATATGATGGTGATATATCATGCTCTAGGAAATAAAACATACACCCTAATCTTATTAGTGATAAATCATTCACCCAATGATATATTGTTTAATCATTCATAATGATTGGATTGGTGATAGTTCATTCACCTAGTAATAAATCATTCCCCAAATCTTTGTGTGGTGATACATCATTCACCAAGATATAACATAATCTCCATATTGCATTAGCAATAAATAATCATAAATTATTAGAAAAAATAGAAATATCATTGACATTAGATATTATTTTTTGATATTTTATTCAAATTTACTAGAATATGGGTGATCCATAATTCACCTATATATTATGAAATAAGTATTACTCATTCTCCTCATATGATGATATGGTATGGGTAATTTTTTCGTAACATGCATTCACATATATCTTGTTTTTTAATAGGAACATCATTTGTGGTGTCATAGTTAGTTTCATTCTCACACACTGAATGATCACTTTTGTGTGCATGAAAACCTTATGATTGGATGGTAGGATTGGTTAATCATTGAGTATAAATTTATTAACCAATAATTATCAATGATATTGTAGAGACATGTAAAATGAAAGGGTTAAGGTGTTATAAGCCAATATTTATTCATTTTTTTATATTCGATTTATGATCATCTTATGGGAATTAGAGTATCTTATATATAACTATATGACATGGATGTGTTATATTCTGTTATATCATGAGTTTATTTTTATTGGAATATTTTTACACTATTATTACATAAATTTTACTCAATTGTTATAATATTTATAGATGTTATTTTATTTATTAATTATTTTTGTGATGATACTAGAGGTTACACTCACCCTATGTATATTATTATAATCTCACATTTTGGCAGTAACCTATAGAGCATGGTGAGGGATACTATTTATCATGTATTACCACCGGTTTGTTCACTATTCATAATTATTGGGAAAGGATGTTATAAAGTGTTATTGGGGATTTTTTTAAAATATTTTTGGAATGTTAAATTGATACACGACAAGTTATATATTTTTATAGACATTTTTATTATACTTATACACTATCATTATGGTATAAGACCATGTTTTTAGTTATTCAATATGGGTTTTCTTATTCTTCTAATTAAAATTTAACAGATTTTTTTGTCAAAGAGTGATATTTTAGTTTATTATCTTATGATCCTATAATTGGGTGGAAAGAGGTGTGGTTATATTAATTACCTTTATCATATAGGTAACATATTAAATCTACATACATATTTTTAATGGTAAAACTATGGTATATTCTAAATATGATGTAGTGTATATCAATATATGGTTTGAAGAAAATAATCATTTTATCAAATATAACATCTTTATGGAACTATACTTATCCAACCCACAAATAGACACTAATATAAATGAGAAAATACTATAACTATTATGTGGTCCTATATTATATTTAACTAGACCCAATAGTAAGTAAGAAGGACTATATTCATTCCTGGGTGGGTTGATGACATTATATTATAGTGTTAGTATAGAGTCTTGTGGTATGTATTATGGTACATACATTCATCACTTATAGGATATTAGGATTAAATAATGACCCTAGACATCATAAAATATATTAATAATACCTAATATTTATGAGAAATCTAGCATTATTGATTTCATGTAGATTACATTCTGCTATCAGATTCATAAGAAACATGTTTTGTTCTCAATATAGGAAATTCCTAGTATGGTCTATGAACTAGGTCATACGACATAAAGTTATCAATATTTGACAATGTAAAATAGTAGTGCAAGAATTTAAATAAAATAATAGGCTTCTTTTCCAATAAATTTTCATATGATATGTTATATGTGAGTTTATCCCTTGAATGTGAATGGATAGCCTAGGCATGTGGATGCCTTAAATATGTGTATCATGGAATATTTTGATGTGATATATATGAAACATGATATTTGTGATAATGATTATGGTATATGAATGTGAGGTGTCATTTTAATCATTATAAATGAAGTCATGTATATTTATTAAATTCAGGAATGTTATTAAAATGAATAATATGAATTGATGGATTCTTCCCAATGCATGTAAGCCAATGATTGAAATTATATGACTCATTATGTAATAAGTACTGTGGTATAGACTGTTTGAAAAAGTGTATATTTTTTATTTTATACTATTTGATTGTTAATTCTAGAAGTTATGAACCATTGTGAGTGTATATTGAATAATGTCTTCACATTGATGTAAGTGAGTGAAATTTTAATCACCATACCTGGTATTCATATTAATGTAATGGAAGACTATTTTGGGGTAGATGAAATTAGTGGTCTTTATGTAACACCGCATGTTTTTAAAAGAGAAAACTATATTCTATAAATATGAAATAATAATAATAATTTTTTGAATGTGGCCATTTTAACCTTCCATTAATTTTATGGACATAATTATGATTAACTAAATTCTCATATATATATATATATATATCTTTAATATATTGATAAATGATTAGTTAATAATAATAAAATATTAGTAATGTCTTTTTGTTCATTAAAATATGATTTCAGTAAAATTATTCTTGTTTATTTCTATAAAATAAATACATTAATTATTTTATATAATATTTAGGAAATTTATATGTTATAATGATACCCATTTTTGATATCAGAATATCATGATTGTCATATATTCATATTTTGGGATTTTTTTTGGAAAATATATATTTTTTAGTAAGTAGTAAATAATTGAGATTTTATGTGAAATTGTCATTTGCTTTATAATTTAATTGACATGAATGTATAATTATTCTTTTAATTTTATTTAAAGTTTGTATAACTATATATTAGTTATATCTAATAAATTAATTACATTATCTTTATACTGGATATTGGTGTATGATTAATTATTTTGATTAAAAAATTCATTTTACTTGAAAACTATTTTAAAATACATAATGTTTCTCCATTATAATTTATTAAAATAACCCCTCATAAGAAACATTCTAAATGAAATTTTATTAAAACATATTAATCATTATGAATTTAATTCATATAATAAAGACGTATATTTATATATTTAAATTAAATTAATATTTTTGATTAAACTATATTCTTGGAAACCCGTTTTTTATCATGCTAGAGGGTTTTAAATTAAATGAAATCTTCTACTCTCCTATTTATATCAAGATCTTTTTTATGTCTGTAAATTTATGTTTTATTTTGTTGGATATGATCTTACATTTTATCCATACATTCTATTTTATTTATAAATACTGAGATGTTACCTTAAATCTCACTATGATTTCTATGATCCTTTATATATAATTGTTACTATGTTGAAATATTTTAGGTGATCTCCCTAACACCTTTTAATTCAAGAACCCATTTCATGTTGTACCTTTTAATTACTATTTATTTATATTGGGATATTTTCTTATAAATTATTCATACTTTATGTTTTATCTCTAAATGAGGAGAAACCCCTTTCTCTATTATTTATACCTTCAAAGAACATTAATGTGAACTATTTACCATGCCTTAATTTTGTATGTTATTTCTCACATCTCATTTAAATTAAACCATCTTATTGTATGTTATGTAACATAAATTAAATTTTATTATAATGGAATATGTTATCCCATATTCCCATTACTATCCATTTAATGTATAAATGATGAGAACCCCCATTCACCCTCATCAAGCAACCCATGAACCTTTTGGTTCACCCGTTATGATGATGAAAAATGGTTTGAAAAATTTTATTTGTACAAAATTATTCATACATTACTCCTTCAATTTAAAATTTTATATTGTTGGGATATGCCTTTCCATGACCCTATTGATTCCCATTATATGTTTATGTGATTATAGGCCCATTTCTCTCTCATCTACCCATTTTCATTATTCTATATGCAACGTTTGTATGCTATAAAAATTTCACACTGATTATCCAGAAAAAACAGTTGTGTAGTGAATAAAATACATGTTTCATATAAATGGTGTTCAAATTTATGAACATATATACTTTATTGGGGGCTTACAAAGATGCATTCCAGACTCATTAACTGTGGAATAAATTATGTTGATGAATGAGTCTATGTTTTATGATAAATGTGGATCACTTAATATTTATAATTAAATGAATGTGAAGGGCGAGATAACAATACAATGCATTGAGTAGTGTTTAATATCATGATATGACTCATTGGGATATGGAGTGAACATAATTTCTTTATAACAGTTTTTTCACCATGATGTCTTGGCGGGATTAACCTTGAAATATGTTTTATGATTTAGTTTTTTATGTTGTTTATATATTTACCATGTTATGATTATCATACTATATAATGACTTATTATTCATATTTATTTTATTCTCCATTGATATTTCTATTGTATTAAATATATGATATTCTTCATGTTATGCATTGTTAAATTCCTTACATGTATTTATATCTCACCCATTTCAAATGTTTTTCTCAATGTGATCCCATGAAATTTTATGTTAGAAATATTATTTTGAAAATGTTAAGAAGATTTTAATAAAAAAGTTGTATTCCCTAGTTTATATTGTTCTGTAATGTAACTAATTTGTCAAGACACTAGATTTATAAATAATATATTTTCAATTAAGTTTTTCCCTATGTAATAAAACAAGTATTAATTTTAAATAAAGAGAATGGTGGTCAAATTTGGTAATTGACAAAAACATTAGTTATTTTAAGGATTATGATTATAAAAATCCTTAGAAAGCCTTTAAGATAATAATAAGTATAGGAAATCAACCATACATTTTATTTTGTATTGTGTAAGTGGATTATAATGAGAATTCATCAATATCTGGATACTATACATGGATATGGATCTAGAACATATCTACCTAGGCGTAACAACTCCCACAAGTTTCATTATACATGAGTGAGGTAACATGGAATATAAATACATGCATTACTATAAACCTGTTCTAATACTCCCACGAGATATTCATTGGAAAATTTATATCATCAATACAAACCAATATTAAGGGTACAAAAATTCCAATAATTTTCTATGCTATAAAATTGATCATGGATACCATGGAGTGAATCATATAAATTCATAAGCTATAGAATAAATATAAATTATATGTTATCCCTTAAATGTTTCTGAGTTTCCTATTTATATGTTTTATAGTTTAAATTTAATCCACCCTAATTTTTCGCTTTATTCTATAAAATTGTGAGAAATAAGATGAACCATGTAAACAACCAATGCCATGAGAAATGTGGGGACATCCAAAATGAGATTCCAAACATGATGTGGGTTCATGTAGAACATCATGTGATCATTCTAAACATGATATAGAAAATAAAAAAAACTAGAACATTTTTTAATTCCCAAATACATCTAATAAAAGGAAGATGAAATATCAAAAAAGATCCTAAGGAAAAGGTGATAAGGGAATTAATTTCCAATTTCTATTATGAATCAAGTGTATATAGAGGAACTAAGGGTAATGCCAAAAAATAATTGAGATATTTCTTCAGTACAAGATTATATGGGATAAAGTAACCAATTATTTGAAAAAATTGGTTAATTTTATAGATGGAAGTAATGTACAATGTAAGGTACCATATAGGTTTATATAACACAAATTTATAGAAACAAAAAATATTCCAAGATAATGCTCTATTAAAAGGGTTGAAAATCATGATGATCATAAATAATATTCAGGATGGAGTGAACAAGAAATGTCCAACAATGAGTTAGATCATGGAAACTAAAATACATGTAGTGTATTTCGTGTTGTATTTCAATTCATTATGTATGAGTATTATTGTATTTTTTTTATAAAAAACATTTCACCACATGAAATGATTTGAAAAAAACATCTATGATTATGTATAAGATGTTTATGATTAGTGAAATTCTCTTCTTGAAAATTTTATCTGTATTCCATTAGAATAAATTTTTGTGATCATAGCTATATAATAAATTTTATTTTATAAATCCAACATATATTTATTATATAAGGAACTCACCCTCTATTCCATGAATCACTTTTCAATTCTATAAAAGTACACAGATGATAATGCATCTTCTTTAGTATAGACATTACTAAACTAAAAGCAAGTGTATCTTTCATAAATTATTGGGACTAAAAAATTCCTTATGCTATAAAAATCATTGATATATAAATTTTAATGTGTTTATATATGAATATTTGAGAGTTATTTTATATAACTAGTATATCAATGTCTTTTTACATATATAAATCATGAAGCATCTATTGATTGTTCCATATATTCTTTCATTAAAAACATAAAATTTAAATTTAATGGTACTGATAACTTATAAAAGTGATTTAGTAAAAAAGATTTATTTTATAAATCATCTGACTGGTGTATTACTAACACTTAATAGGTGATTTATTTTGGGACAAACCAAATGTGTCTTGGGATGTCTTGTCTAACAGTAATCTTATTATTAAAAGAATTGATACAACTTTTGAGGATTTATATGAATGATGTTTAGTAATAGTTTTTCTTGGAAATATATTATAGGAAAAAAAATTTATTCTGAGGTGATTAATGATAATTATGGAGATACTATATCTGGTTATGATATATATATATATATCCATATTTTGATTATCTAGGATAAATGTTCTTATGATTTTGTAGGTTTATAATGAAGGGTATGAGAAAAACATTGGGGTAAAATACTATATACTTTTATGGATATTAGTGTTATTTATGGGTATTTATTTAATGAATGATATATATTGAGCCTTTGTGAATATTTTTTAAATTTTAGAGATTTATAATTTATGTTATTTTGATACATTACACTAGAAATTTTGGATTTAGTAACATCCATGTAAAATACATTGTTATTATTTGGTGAATTATGTGATCTATTAGAATTTTATTTTGCATTAGGAAAAATAAAATAATCTTGAGTTCTCATAATTTAAGGAAAATGATGAATTTATATTTCCATATATTTTTATTCTAGGTGATAAAAAAATTCCCTAACTAAAGGGAAATAATATTCACCTTTTTTTTCATATTATGGTTATTTCTAATGAATTGACGGTCATTTTATCCATCACAAATTAATGGTATTGTTAACATTTTAATTATTATGAATATGTTCTCTATAACACTCAACTAGTAATTTATTTATTTTTCTCTTCCATTTTTAGGTTTTCACATCCCAATAAGGTTCCCCTATTTGGAAACCTAGTCATGTTATGACCTTCAGACATCACATTCTCACAGTTCATGAGTAAGTTTTATGAATACTTTTACGATGAGGTTTTCATGTAATATATTTTCATGTGTCAAAAAAATTACTTTTTGAGTCAATTTAAAATTTTGAGTATGCAATTTATTAATGTTGGTAAGAATATAAAACCATGTATTTTTGAAAGAGAAAACAATGTTCAATAGCATATGAAATAAAAAAATGAATATTAGAATATATACATGTCAACCTTAAATTAATTATGATGAGATAAGTTTGATTAACTAATTTATTATATATATATATGTATCTCTATAATATATTTACAAATTCATGGAAAATAGTCAACCAATTTTGGTAATGTCTTTTTGTTCTTCAAAATATGATTCAATTAAAAATGATTATTTTTTATGTTTTATGAAATGAATATCATCATTATTTTATATAAAATTTATGAAATTAAATTTCCAAAATTATCAAAATTTTCAATATTATAATATCAATATTATTATATTGTGAAATGTTTCCATTTATTAAAATATATATATTTTCATTAAATATTGAAAACTACTATTTTCATGTAAAATTGTCATTTATTTGATAATAAAATTAACAAAAAAGTATAATTATTCTTTGATTTTATTTAATATTATACTAATTGTTCATTATTTACATTTAATTAATATAATTACATCTTCTATATACTATATTTTTTTATAATATTATTTTTTTCCTTATAAACATATTTTTCAGAAAACAGTATTAAAATGCACAATGTTTCTCTATTATAATTTATTAAAATAATCCGTTATTATAAATTCTCTAAATGAAATATTTATATTATATATTAATAATTATAAATTAAAACTCAAATAATATTTATTTGTCGTTATAGGGTTAAATTATAAAAATACTTTCCTAAAGAAGTATTTTTGGAAAAGAGCATTCCATAATGCTTTTGGGTTTTGTATTAAATTAAACCATTCACTCTCCTCTTTTTATCAAGATATTATTTTTTTGGTTTCTAGATTTGTGTTTTATTATGTAATTATATGTTCCTAAATATTCCACACACTGTCCATTTTATTTACAAATAATGAGAGCTTCCCTTCCATCTCACTAAGCCTTCCACGATCATTTATGCAAACCAGTTACTATGTCTATATTTTATAATGGATATCCCTCTATAATTTTTATTCAATAACCCATTTTATGTTGTTCATTATAATTCAAATTCTTTCATGTTGTAATATTTTATTCTCTATTCTACATAAAATCAATTTTATGACTAAATATTGAGAGACCCCTTTCTCTCTCATTATTCCCTACCAAAAAATCATTAGGTGAACCCATTACCATGACGAAATTTAGTAAAGGGTTTATATCATATAATTTCAATTTTATAACTTCTTTTATGTTAGGTATCTTAAATACCATTTTATTATATTTTTATATTTTCCTCCATATTTCCCTTAAAAATTCCATTCAATGTATAAATGATGATATCCCCATTTCACTATCCTTAAGACATCCATGATCTGTTATGTTCACCCATTATCATGCCTCAATATAGTAATAATTACATCCACTATTCATTTTTCTTTATTACCATAATCCTTATATAAAAAATATATAATGTTGGGATATAAATATCTATATCCATATTATTTTCTATTTTATATCTATGTGATGAGATACCTCTTTCTCTCTCACCAACCCATCTTCATGAATCTTTACATGATCTCGATATTATTTTGAAATTTTACCATGATTATAAATGCGAAAAGTAATCTATAGTGAATTAGATACCAATTTTCTACACAGTGTGTTCACATTTAGTCACATATACAATATATTGGGTACTTACATATATGTATCTCACACTCCATAACTATGGAATAAATAGTAATGATGAATGAGAACATGTTGTATGATATATGTGGCACTCTTAAGAGTGATATTGAAATGAATATTATGGGTGTCCCCAAGTATCACTACAATGCATTTGGTGATATTTTTTTCATGATACATCATGTTGGGATAAAGAGTAAACCTAATTCCATTATAGGAATTTTTCCAAATTTATGTATTGGGGGGTTTATCTTTAACATTTGTTTTATGATATTGTGTTTTTTTCTCTTTATATGTTTCCCATGTTATGATTATAATGATATATCATTCCATATTATTCATGTTCCTTTTATGCTCCATTGATATTCCTATTGTCTAACATGTATCATATTATTCATTTTAAGTCTTATTTATTCTTTTATAGGGATTTGTAGCTCACCCCATTCTTAAGTATGTCATTTGGTTCTCCCATGTAGGTATCTATTCGATGAAGTATTTTGAGCTTGTTCGGGATGTTTTCAATAAACCATTTGTATTACATATCTTATGTTTCTATTTAATGTACATAATTCCCAAATACATTAGGCCTCTCACTAATCTGGTTTGTATTAGGTGTATCTGTATGTAATATAGAAAGTATTAATGCGATATAAAGAGTATGGTAGTTATAGGATATGTGTGACAACTTGGATGAAATATTAGATATTATAGTCTCTAAATTATGTAAAAAATGACCTTAATAAAAATAATTATTTTTGAATTCCTTATTACTATCAAGGGTTAGGACATTTTTGAGCTGTAAATTATTAGTGAGGGTATACAACAACTTCCCTATAAATTGTTTAGGTCGTGTAGCGATGTGGTTCTTCTCCCATGACACCCATATGAGTGTAGGTTTGAATTGGAAATTATATATTGTGGTAAGGTCTTGGTCTCTTTGGGTTTCCCAAAATATATAGTGATAACATGGTGGGTTCTAATTTATTTCACAAAATGATCTCACTTAGTAGTGAATAGTCATGAGATAGCTCAGTTAGAGTGGTGGTTTCCAATTCATTAACCAGTCAGATCCAATGTATTTTCATATAAATGGTGTATATAATCATTCCTTAATAATGTAACATTAACATTATATTGGGGGTATGATTATTTTTTATTATAAATTTTCTTGTCATATAATAGATAAAGTTTAATCTATGAGGGATAAAAAAATAACATATCATGACTATTGATTCTTGTGAGACATTAATGGGTTCAGTAGATTTTCATGAACCTTGAGTAATCAGGAGAGTTCCTCAACTATTGGCAGTTGGTCACTGATGATATTGAGAACTATTTATTAGGCTTGGGGGGATTCTAAAATCAATTGGAATGACTGAGATACAAGATAAAGATTCACTACAAAATTGATGTTTCTTTTTCAGTTCATCAATTAAAATTTTACAAATTTTTCATTTAAAATTTTGACATCACATTCCATAAAGAATTTATCATGTGATTTTTTATCTATATCTAACAAGATAGGCTCTTGTGTGATTCTTTAGAACCTCCCCTTCAATTATAGTTCCAAAAACAAATAATTTATATGTTGTCCTCGATATTGACTATTAATTATCAAATATAACTATCCCTTAATTATGAGACATAAAGGAAACATTTCATTACATAAATTTTTAATACCTTTTAATGAAATATGAATCATCATAAACAAATAAATCACATGAAATTCTCAAATAATGGACACATTTCCTCCAAAAATATAAGAAAAAACATTATCCATAATATGTCACCATTTTCTCCCATAAATTATCCCCACATGATATTTTTTTTAGAACATCGTGTTTAAAAATATGTTTCGTAACCAATAGAAATGGAAACCGAAGAATGGGTGTAGTAAAATTATTAGTGAGGTAAAACATTCAACTTAGCTAATCCTGGGATAAACTTGGAATAAATATCATGAAAGTAATTTTTAAAAAATAATAATCGATAATTAATTAAAACAAAGAGAATTATATATCCATTAAAATAAAAAAAACACATAGAAATAAATAATTATTTATCTTAAAATAATGGTTTTGATAATTTCATGCATCAAAACGTTATACTAGGGGCTTGTTCCAAGACACAATATTACTTTGGGTAGGGGTATACATAAGAAACTGGTTTTTTTTTGTCATGATATATTTAATTGTATCAAGGGGCTATATAATTTTGGGCCCCAATTTTCAATTTTTATTTCAATTTATTCACCATTAGATTCATCAAGAACATTTATATGATTCCCCGGGGAATCGTTGTTTGAATAAAAACATGGTTATATAATTAATAAAGAAAATATAATTTCAATACCTTTTCAAATTACGATAGAATTAAATATTCATCAGTAACGTTAGTGAATTTTCAACTTCAAAATAAATTGGATAAAATGATCTTAACTCATAATTTGAAAAATTATGGATGGTAAAACAACACATAATTAGCTTCCAAATAATATTTCTTATTTGAATAAAAATATATGGTATGCCAATAAATTTCAACAATATAATTAAATGATTAATATGGATAAATACTATATAGAGTACAAATATTTATATTTCCAAAGGAATATAACCTCAGTAAAATTAATGAATCATATAATGTTTAAGACATAAATGAGAAACACACTGGTAAAGAAATGTTTTTATTGGTACCACAAAATAATGCATCAAGAATCAAATTTTTTGATACAACATATTAAATACTCTAAGTTATATATATAAGTATTTATACGTAGGATAAATATTTATACATAAACCCCATTAGTTTAAAGACTACTCAAATTTTTTAGAAAAATTGAAGTGAAAACATAAATGAGTTCTTGGAAAACATTTGTAAGCATAACATAGAGTAAAACTTTTCATGTTTCTTTCAAACGTAAAATTTGACAAGATGAAGTAAAATATATATAAAACATTTAATTTAAAATTAATATCCAATAATGGATACCAGAAAATACATAATTTTTCCTTGGGATGAATTGGGATAAGAATAAATAACACATGAATGTGAGAAAAAATACTCTATTAAATATTTTAAAAATAGATCTGTTAAAATTAACATTTTAGTAATATTATAAAAATAATCATTTATTTTAAAACCTAAATTTAAAAAATAACATCATAAAATACCATGAAATAAAAAAATGGGATGGGGAACCTATGAATAGAAACATATATTTTAAATGAAACATTATAAAACAATTATAGAGTATTATACTTGTCAATATCACTTATTGTAAATAGAATCCAATATTATTGAATCATTTGAAATTAGTTTTATGTATAAAAAATGCATAGATGAGAAAATACACAAAAATAAAATAAAATTTTTGTATTTTAGAAAAAAAATACAAGAAATAATTTCAAGACAATGAATATAATTAAATGAATGAAAATTGATTTCCAAAAACTGATAAGACTAGTGTAACATTTGAGTCATAAAATAGTTGTAGGAAAAAAATATTGTGGAATAGTTTATCACATGAATTATAGGGGAATATTGTACATAAAATTTAAGGTATTGTAAACAAAAATAATTAGATAGAATGAAAAGATGATTATAAACATGTATCAGGTCTCAATGAATTAGGTTTGAGAATTATAAAACACTTATTATAAGGCCCCAGCCTTAAACCTTACTTAATCTTGAGTTATTACAAGATTACACATTGAGGATCTTTTCGTGTTTAGAGTTTTAGAGAATTAGATCATAAAAGTTGCATTACATTCCACATATAAACAAAGTGGTTACAGAAAGATAGTATTTTTAATTCCCATCAATGGAAACACATTTAAAATAAAACATGGATTATTTCTTGACACATCCTTGACTCTATCATCTTATCATGTACCTTTCCCTTGACCTGTGAAAAACATTTCAAAAACTTGGGATGAGCATAAAAACTCAGTATGGGTTATAAAAAAAACATGGAAAGGAAACATGAGTTCATATATACATAAGAATGAAATCATACTTTACCCATAAAACATAGGCACTTTAACATACCTCATAAAATAATGAATAAATCATAAAAATCATAATACATAAAGGTAACTTGAGGCATTCATAACATTCTTACGTAGGGAGTAACCCTCTTGGTTACGTTTGGAATACCCATCACAGTATATTCCCTAAATCTCTTCGGAGAAACCTTAACGTTTCACTCCTTCACGTTACCCAATGCATTGGAGAGCTATATCGGGCTCACCCGCCCTTAGTTTATCATGGAACCACCCGTCTTCATAATAATGCCCAAAAACCATAACATATTCGTATCACATAAAACATGCATAAAGGAAACATAAAATTTCCACATTTCAATCACGAGATATCAATACAACACATTGATATAAAAACATTATGAAAACCATTTTCAATACTAAAATAAAAGAAAAGTAAAACATGGTATTTATTTTTCTTTTAAAAAGAAGGTATGGCTTGTAGGGGAAGCCGAAACTCAAATAACGGTCACGACGGCGGAGAAGTCGTTGTCGCCGCATACGTACGACAAAAACATTCCCTTTTGTCGTTTAGTAAACGCTTCGTATAAAAAAGATTCCTTTTGAATAAACGTAAAAGTCAAAGGGGTTTATACACCATATAAAAGAAAGTTGTGTATAAAATAAAATATGCCTCAACGAAAGGAGATTGAGACGAAGTCCCATACCTCGTATCCGACTTGACCCGACCGTTCTTTAATCTCCTGAATAATAAACTTGAGTTAATCTCTAATTGCTTATGAATCTTTTTCAAGTTCATTATTCCTTTTATACCATGTTATGAACATCATGTAATCATTTAAGTTAATAATGTTCATTTTGTCGGTATTTGGTTCTTAAGTCAAAAATAGACTTCTTACACTTACATGTTGTTAATTTGGTCAAAGGATCATTATATCCAGAATGGTATTCATGAATTAGATATCATATATGTCATATATATCCATTACATACATGCATTTATAATATTACATAATCATTTAGAGATAAGAAATTAAATGCACCGTTCATGGAGACGGTAAGCCGTACGTACGCATGAACGCTACTTCCATTTCTATTTCATATTTTCTGGAATGGAATCATAATGATATAAGAGTATATTATAATTACATTATAATAACATATATAATATCATTAACTTTATCCTTTACACATCCCACATATGGTATTAACGAATCAAATCACTTTCAGGGGGCGGTAGTCCGCACTTCCTAAAATGAAGATATCGTGTTTACCCATAATGGAAACCATAATGGTATGCCAAAAATGAAAAAAACAGAAGCTTAAAGAAGACATAAACATATTATATATCATATATAAAAATAGTTACATCATAATGGCCACCTTTGAAGGTGTTAAATGAGTGTTGAACAATCATCGTTTCGGGAGGCAGAATTTCGCCATCCACGGAAACCGTATGTTCTTTAACCATTTGATGTAGTTGTGTGAGAGTGTAGCTCAAATAAATATTATAACAAAATCCTTGTATATTGAAGATACTGGTGGTTTTACAAAATAAGTAAATAAAAAGAGTTTAGGGGGTTGGAGAAGCAAAATAAAACAAATGAACATGAGAGACTGAATTACCTTAAAAAGTGTAACTCCTTCTGATTTGAGCCTAAAGGCTTCCTTTGAAAGGATTATTCCCAAAGGGAATCCTCTAGGATGAGGAGAGGGATGTGGAGAGAGTAAATGGCCAGGGGTTGGCCGAGCCAAAGGCTTGAAGAGTGTGTGAAATGAGGTAGAGGTGGGGGCCTTTTATAAGAGGAGAGGAGGGGCACTTTTGAAAAGTAAAGAAATATTACTTTATTTGAAAATGTGTTTCGGTTTCAAAAGGTCCCACATTTATATAATTCGTGGATAAGGTGATAAGGGTTCAAAATCCACTCATCCAATTGGTTTTGGACATGTGTAGTTTATAGATTTTATATTATCTTTCCATTTTATTTAAATCGTCAAATAATGATGTCATCGCTGCATCATTATTATGTCATAAATAATTTAATTTATTTAATGTCTAAAAATCATAAACAAAATACAATGATGTAGGAAATCTTTTTATCTTTACAATGACTATTTATAATCAAAAATCTGATCTTTATAACCCCATTTAAAAATTGTTTTCGTAAAACATTTCTTGTTTGTGTCATTTTTACTTTAACATTTAATAAAAAGTTATTTATGTCACTTCCAAACCAAAGTGTCTCCATGGGGTCCCCAAGTTGACCCATGGATTTTCTTGGTCGGCCATGACACAACCAATAAGGTTGGGACATGTGTCTAGGTCATTTCATATTATTAAAGCATTATTTATACCTTAAACTACACTAATTATCACTAATCGCGATTAAGAACTTAATAAGTTACTATTCACCAAAAAATTATTTTAATCTCATTGAACCACATTTTAATTCATAATGACATCCATGTATGTCGGATTTTCAAAATTCAGTACACATGAGTGGTAAACTTTAATTTAACTGAAAAATCAGTTTTCTTGATTACCACTTAGTGGTTTCACTATTCATCAAAAATTGATGTTTTTCAGAAAATTACCAAAAATTCACCCTAAGCTATATTTGATATTCTGAATTCAAAAATGAAGTCCATTTTACAAAATTAAAATCATATAAGTCACATTAATTAATTCAATAATTAATTCCCGCTGCCAGAGCAAATAGCGTGTTTTTACAAAACAATAAGTATCAAAAGATTGACACCAGTTTAAGTCTAATTTCAAAGTTAAATTGATTCCAATGACCACCATGGGATAAAATGGTAAAAATATATTCTAATTTCACTTCAAAAACAATTCAAAACATAATCTAATCATATAAATAAATTAGATTAAAAAGCAGTTTTGATGTAAAATGCAGTATTTTTCACTATTCATTAAAAAAATGAACATTGTCAGAAAAATACCAAAAATTCACACAAGGTAAATTTTGATGTCCCAATAATAAAGGATAAGTTTATTTTGACAAACATAGTTTATAAAATTGTCAAAATATAGATTCAAAAATGGTTTTCCATTAAAAGGCAGTAAAACAATCTTTTAAGAATATTAGTGTATTCCATGCATAAGATTGTATTTATTTTAATTTTAAGCCTCTATAACACTATCTTAATCATTAATAGACATATATAAAAAATATCTATTATTCATTACTTACTTGGGATGTTACATCCTTCCCCCCTTTAGAAAATTGCGTCCCCTCAATTTATTTACTTATCGAATAAATGGGGGTACTTATCCCTCATTGAATTTTCAGATTCCCATGTTGTCTCTTCAATCATGTGGTTTTTCCACAAAACCTTTACCTGCTTAATCACCTTATTCCGTAACACTTGCTCCTTGCAGTCAAGAATCTGGACCGGTTGTTCCTCATAAGATAGGTTCTCTTCCAGCTGAACTACCTCTGGACTCAAAACATGAGATGGATCTGGCATATACTTTCTCAACATTGAAACGTGAAAAACATTGTGTACCTGAGATAAACTCGGAGGTAAAGCCACTCGGTATGAAACTGATCCAACTCTTTCCAGAATTTCGTATCGTCCAATAAACCTTGGACTCAGCTTTCCTTTCTTACCAAATCTCATCACACTTTTCCAAGGAGAAACCTTGAGAAAAACATGATCACCTACCTCGAAAGATAGATCCTTCCTCCGGTTATCCGCATAACTCTTCTGCCTGCTCGGAGCTGTTCTCATGTGTTTCTGAATCAGCTGAACTTTTTCTGCCATCTCTTCTACCAATTCTGGTCCCATCAACTTCCTTTCACCCACTTCATCCCAGAAAGCTGGAGTTCGACACCGCTTCCCGTATAATGCCTGAAATGGTGCCATCTGTATACTGGAATGGAAACTGTTATTATATGAAAACTCAACCAAAGAAAGATGTTGGTCCCAACTTCCCTGATAATCCATAGAACAAGCTTGTAGCATATCCTCCAATGTCTGAATTGTTCATTCTGACTGCCCATCTGATTGAGGATGAAAAGCTGTACTAAAATTTAATTCAGTACCCAACGACTTCTGAAGGCCTTTCCAAAAGTTAGAAGTAAACCTGGGATCACGATCCGATGCAATGGAGAGAGGAACTCCATGTAACCTGACTATCTCTTTATGATACAAACAGGAAAGTTGATCAAGAGAGAAAGTATCTCGTATAGCAAGGAAATGAGCAGATTTGGTCAAGCGATCAACAATAACCCAGATTATATTATTACCTCGAGATGTCTTTGGTAATCCAACAACAAAGTCTATGGATATATTCTCCCATTTACACTCTGGCACTGGTAAAGGCTGAAGCATCCCTTTTGGTAACTGCCGCTCTGCTTTAACCTTCTGACAAGTCAAACACATCACAGTAAAATCAGCAATATCTCTTTTCATTCCATCCCACCAGTAATACTCCCGCAGATCTCTATACATCTTAGTAATTCCCGGATGAACTGAAAACGGAGAACTATGAGCTTCACATAACAACTCTCTCTTCAAATGTGAATCACAAGGCACACACAATCTCTTCCCAAATCTCAAAACACAATCATTATCAATGTTGAATTCAGGAAACTTACCTTTCTGAACCAGCTCTACCCTTTTCTGCAACTCACTGTCTTGCTTTTGTGCTTGCATGATTCTATCTGATAGAGATGATCTCACTGATACCTGAAACAAAACAGAAGGACTTCCTGCACCAACAACTTTTATGCCAATGTTCATCAAATCCTTAACCAAAGCATCACGTTCTAAATGCAACATTGTTAATGAAGAATTACTTTTTCGACTCAAAGCATCAGCCACTTTATTTGCTTTTCCCGGATGGTAATGAATTGTACAATCATAATCCTTGATTAATTCCAGCAATCTCCTTTGTCTCGTGTTTAACTCTTTCTGAGTGAATATATACTTTAATCTTTTGTGATCGGTATATATTTCACACTTTACTCCATACAAATGATGCCTCCAAATTTTTAAAGCAAAAACAACAGCAGCTAATTCCAAATCATGTGTAGGGTAATTTACCTCATGAGTTTTCAACTGTCGTGAAGCATAAGCAATTACCTGATCATTCTGCATTAGGACGCAACCAAGTCCTTTCAATGAAGCATCACTGTATATAACAAACTCACCATTCCTGGAAGGTAGTGCCAAAACTGGAGCATTCACCAATCTTCTTTTCAATTCCTGAAAACAATCATCACATTCTTTTGTCCAGATAAACATAACACCCTTCCGAGTTAGCTTAGTCATTGGACTAGATAACCGTGAAAAGTTTCTAACAAACCTTCGGTAATAGACCAACAAACCAAGGATGCTACGAATCTCGGTTACATTTGTTGGTCTTGGCCATTCTTCCACATATTTTGTTTTTGCAGGATCAACAGTTATTCCATCTTTAGAAACAATGTGACCAAGGAAAGAAATTTGTTGCAACCAAAACTCACACTTGCTGAATTTTCCATACAGTTTCTTTTCTTTTAAGGTTTGAAAGATAACCCTTAAATGTTTTTCATGCTCCTCTTTACTTTTAGAAAACACCAAAATATCATCAATGAAAACCACCACAAACTTATCCAAGAACTCATGTAAAATTCTATTCATTAAGTCCATGAATACAGCAGGTGCATTGGTTAGCCCAAAAGGCATTACTACAAATTCATAATGGCCATATCTCGTATGGAACGCAGTCTTCGGAATATCTGCCTCCTTTACCTTCAGCTGATGGTACCCCGATCTCAGGTCATTCTTTGAAAAAAAACTGAGCTCCCTGGAGCTGATCAAACAAATCATCGATATGAGGAAAAGGATATTTGTTCTTAACAGTGATATTATTCAAGGCTCTATAATCAATGCAAAGTCTCATAGAACCATCTTTCTTTTTAACAAATAAAACAGGAGCACCCCATGGTGATGTGTTAGGTCTAATGAAACCTTTCTCTAATAAATCTTGCAATTGTTCCTTCAACTCTAAAAGTTCAATTTGTGCCATTCGATAAGGGGGTTTGAAATTGGCTTAGAATCAGGAACTAAGTCAACAGTAAACTCAACATCCCGATCTGGTATTATTCCAGGCAACTCATCAGGAAAAACATCAGGATACTCATTTACCACTGGCACGTCATTAATCTAAACAGTTCCTTTATTTTCAATGACGTGTGCAAGGTAACATTCATTTACATCTTTTACAAGTTTCTCGGCCTCTTGATATGTTATCAAAATTAAGGGTTAATTCTTGTAAACAAACTGAAAGTCTTTCTGAAAAGAAACATCTTTAGCTCTACAGTCATTCTTAGCATGGTAAATAGAGAGCCAATCCATACCCCGGATAACATCAAACTCTACTAGAGGTAGAACAATAAGGTTTGCAAGTAGGTTCTTTCCACAGATAAGGATAAGAAGATTCTTATAAATTCTTTTTTCCTCAACATTTCCCCCAGGTGTTTTTACCACAAGTTCATGAGTCATTTCTTGAGATGGTATTCCCATTTTACTAGAAAAGGTTTCAGAGATGAAAGAATTTGTAGACCCCGAATCAAACAACACACTAGCATAATCTGAAAAAACAAACAATGTAACTGATACCACTTCATTTGATGGCCCGACATCTGCTGAAGTAGTTGCAAAGGATTTCACCACCCCTTTCTGCTTGTAGTCTAACTGCTTCCCATTACTCAAGCTCCTTGTCGGACACTCGTTTGCATAGTGACCCATCTCATTGCAATTATAACATTTCACTAACTGTAAATCAAATTTGTTCTTACCTTCACCTTGATCCTTTTCAGTGAAATCACGAGCCTTATGTCCCTTCTTACCACATTGGTAGCACTTTCCAGAATTCAGAAGACATTCCCCAGCATGCATTTTGCCACATTTATCACAAACTGGAAACTTAGTTCTCTTACCATCAGACTTTTTTGAAGAATTCTTACCTTTCTCCTGCCACCTCGGTCTCTTCTTCTGCTGGTTGTTATAGAACACTTGGTCATCGGAAAACTCCATTTCCACCTTCTCAGCACATCGAAAAAGCTTTTCATAACCTTTAAAATCATGATTATCTAATGCCCTTCGATATTTTGGCTTTAATCCAGAGTAAAAACGATTGATTTTACTATCAAGGTCTCGAATAAAATTTGGAGCATACCTTGCCAATCGAGTGAACCTTTCTTCATAGGCAGCCACTGAGTCTTCCTCTTGCCTCAATTCCAAGAATTTCTTTTCCATCCTAAGTCGAACAGCCTTAGGAAAATACTTCTCAAGAAACATACCTTTGAATTCATCCCAGTCAAGAGCATCAATCTCATCGGCGTCTCTGATATTTTTAACCATAGACCACCACTGATCTGCTTCACCCTCCAAACGGTAAATAGCAAGACTAACCTTTTGATTGTCTGAACACCCCATGACATCAAAAATCTTCTCCAGTGCTTTAATCCACCCTTCATCTAGCACAGGGTTAGATGATCCTCTGAATGATGGTGGATGTTGCCTCATGAAATGTTCCACCACTGACATGTTCCTCTGCGGTTGTTCTGGATGATCTCGTGTATGGATACCACCACCATTTATCGCTTGATTCAACTGCGCCATTACTACAACAAACTGTTCGGTTCCAATTCCGACCATTTCTGGATGCTGATTCGGAAGGTTATTTCCTTCTGTATGCCTTCTTAGCACTGCTTCCCTGTTTCCTCTGCGGAAAACCATTCTGAACAAACATGTCTTAGATGAAGCAACATGGTAATCTTAAAATGCTATATCATTTCGAAAAAAAAATATTTTTGGATAATCATTTAATAGAATTCTAACTCATAAAGTTATCTAAACCGACCTCTGATACCAACTATAAGGCCCCAGCCTTAATCCTTACTTAATCTTGAGTTATTACAAGATTACACATTGATGATCTTTTCGGGTTTAGAGTATTAGAGAATTAGGTCATAAAACATGCATTACATTCCACATATAAACAAAGTGGTTACAGAAAGATAGTATTCTTCATTCCCATCAATGGAAACACATTTAAAATAAAACATGGATTATTTCTTGACACATCCTCGACTCTATCATCTTATCATGTACCTTTCCATTGACCTGTGAAAAACATTTCAAAAACTTGGGATGAGCATAAAAACTCAGTATGGGTTATAAAAACAACATGGAAAGGAAACATGAGTTCATATATACATAAGAATGAAATCATACTTTACCCATAAAACATATGCACTTTAACATACCTCATAAAATCATTAATAAATCATAGAAATCATAATACATAAAGGTAACTTGAGTCATTCATAACATTCTTATGTAGGGAGTAACCCTCTTGGTTACGTTTGGAATACCCATCACAGTATATTCCCTAAATCTCTTCGGAGAAACCTTAACGTTTCACTCCTTCGCGTTACCCAATGAATTGAAGAGCTATATCGGGCTCACCCGCCCTTATTTTATCATGGAACCACCCGTCTTCATAATAATGCCCAAGAACCATAACATATTCGTATCACATAAAACATGCATAAAGGAAACATAAAATTTCCGCATTTCAATCACGAGATATCAATACAACACATTGATATAAAAACATTATGAAAACCATTTTAAATACTAAAATAAAAGAAAAGTAAAACATGGTATTTATTTTTCTTTTAAAAAGAAGGTATGGCTTGTAGGGGAAGCCGAAACTCAAATAACGGTCACGACGGCAGAGAAGTCATTGTCGCCGCATACGTACGACAAAAACATTCCCTTTTGTCGTTTAGTAAACAATTCGTATAAAAAAGATTCATTTTGAATAAACGTAAAAGTCAAAGGGGTTTATACACCTTATAAAAGAATGTTGTGTATAAAATAAAATATGCCTCAACGAAAGGAGATTGAGACGAAGTCCCATACCTCGTATCCGACTTGACCCGACCGTTCTTTAATCTCCTGAATAATAAACTTGAGTTATTCTATACTTGATTATGAATCTTTTTCAAGTTCATTATTCCTTTTATACCATGTTATGAACATCATGTAATCATTTAAGTTAATAATGTTCATTTTGTCAGTATTTGGTTCTTAAGTCAAAAATAGACTTCTTACACTTACATGTTTTTAATTTGGTCAAAGGTTCATTATATCCAGAATGGTATTCATGATGTAGATATCATATATTTCATATATATCCAGTAAATACAGGCATTTATAATATTACATAATCATTTAGAGGTAAGAAATGAAATGCACCGTTCATGGAGATGGTAAGCCGTACGTACGCATGAACGCTACATCATTTCTATTTCATATTTTCTGGAATGGAATCATAATGATATAAGAGTATATTATAATTCCAGTATAATAACATATATAATATCATTAACTTTATCCTTTACACATCCCACATATGGTATTAACGAATCAAATCACTTTCAGGAGGCGGTAGTCCGCACTTCCTAAAATGAAGATATCGTGTTTACCCATAATGGAAACCATAAAGGTATGCCAAAAATGAAAAAAAAACAGAAGATTAAGGAAAAAATAAACATATTATATATCATATATAAAAATAGTGACATCATAATGGCCACCTTTGAAGGTGTTAAATGAGTGTTGAACAATCATCGTTTCGGGAGGCAGAATTTCGCCATCCACGGAAACCGTATGTTCTTTAACCATTTGATTTAGTTGTGTGAGAGTGTAGCTCAAATAAATATTATAACAACATCCTTGTATATTTAAGATACTGGTGTTGTTACAAAATAAGTAAATAAAAAGAGTTTAGGGGGTTGGAGAAGCAAAATAAAACAAATGAACATGAGAGACTGAATTACCTTAAAAAGTGTAACTCCTTTTGATTTGAGCCTAAAGGCTTCCTTTGAAAGGATTCTTCCCAACGGGAATCCTCTAGGATGAGGAGAGGGATGTGGAGAGAGTAAATGGGTAGGGGTTGGCCGAGCCAAATGCTTGAAGAGTGTGTGAAATGAGGTAGAGGTGGGGGCCTTTTATAAGAGGAGAGGAGGGGCACTTTTGGAAAGTAAAGAAATATTACTTTATTTGAAAATGTGTTTCGGTTTCAAAAGGTCCCACATTGATATAATTCGTGGATAAGGTGATACGGGTTCGATATCCACACATCCAATTGGTTTTGGACATGTGTAGTTCATAGATTTTATATTATCTTTCCATTTTATTCAAATCGTCAAATAATGATGTCATCGCTGCATCATTATTATGTCATAAATAATTTAATTTATTTAATGTCTAAAAATCATAAAACAAAATACTATGATGTAGGAAATCTTTTTAGCTTTCTAATGACTATTTATAATCAAAAATCTGATCTTTATAACCCCATGTAAAAATTGTTTTTGTAAAACATCTCTTGTTTGTGTCATTTTTACTTTAACATTTAATAAAAAGTTATTTATGTCATTTCCAAAACAAAGTGTCTCCATGGGGTCCCCAAGTTGACCCATGGCTTTTCTTGGTCGGCCATGACACAACCAATAATGTTGGGAAATGTGTCTAGGTCATTTCATATTATTAAAGCATTATTTATACCTTAAACTACACTAATTACCACTAATCGCGATTAAGAACATAATAAGTTACTATTCACCAAAAAATTATTTTAATCTCATTGAATGACATTTTACATCTTAATTACAACCATGTATGTCGGATTTTCAAAATTCAGTACACATTAGTGGTAAACTTTCATTTAACTGAAAAATCAGTTTTCTTGATTACCACTTAGTGGTTTCACTATTCATCAAAAATTGAAGTTTTTCAGAAAATTACCAAAAAATCACCCTAAGATATATTTGATATTCCGAATTCAAAAATGAAGTCCATTTTACAAAATTCAAATCATATAAGTCACATTAATTAATTCAATAATTAATTCCTGCTGCCAGAGCAAATAGCGTGTTTTTATAAAACAATAAGTATCAAAAAATTGACACCAGTTTAAGTCTAATTTTAAAGTGAAATTGATTCCAATGACCACCATTGGATAAAATGGTAAAAATATATTCTAATTTCACTTCAAAACCAATTCAAAACATAATCTAATCATATAAATAAATTAGATTAAAAAGAAGGTTTGATGTAAAATGCAGTATTTTTCACTATTCATTAAAAAAATGAACATTTCAGAAAAATACCAAAAATTCACAGAAGGTAAATTTTGATGTCCCAAACATAAAGGATAAGTTTATTTTGACAAACATAGTTTATAAAATTGTCAAAATATTGATTCAAAAATGGTTTTCCATTAAAAGGCAGTAAAACAATCTTTTAAGAATATTAGTGTATTCCATGCATAAGATTGTATTTATTTTCATTTTAAGCCTCTATAACACTATCTTAATCATTAATAGACATAGATAAAAAATATATATTATTAATTACTTACTTGGGATGTTACACTTATGACATATGTAACACTTTAATAAAAACCCATGGGAAGAGTGGGATTGTAATTGAAATTTAAATAAAATTATTTACTTAAAATTAATGATATTATGTCGCATAATATATATATATATATACAGAAAATAAATTAAATTATGCACACAATATTAATCATGACTCAAAGGGAGGAATTTTAGATGAAAATCCTTACCTCAACACTGATTTATTTTGAACATGAAAAAATATACATAATAATAAAATTATGTTCATTAAATTAATAAAAATGTAACATATTCATAAATTTAATAAATTATACTCATCATTCAAATTTATTCTATACATATTAATTTTGGTTTTTTTACCTATTTTCATCACAAGTGTAAGTATTATTTATCACATTGAACTAGTTATATAAAAATAGTGTGGGAATGCATTATTTTTAAGAAATAAATAATTAAAAGATAATTATTTTTATTATAATATATGATCCATTATAGTTATAAATGGTATAATTTTATTCCACTTTTTTGTTTACAAACCATAAAGATGAAACTGATGATGATCATGTTATAATTCTCAACAAACGAACCCGATTTCCTTAATTAATGTATTAAATGATTATATAAAAATAATAATCCCAAAAAATTTTACATATTTATATCATATTATTCCATTAAATATGTTATAATGGAAATTAATTATATAAATTCATTTTATATTTCATGTAGGTTCTCAAAGAGACCCAATCATGAACCTTACAAGATTAATAGCTAATAATGTGGTGTTTTAGTTGTAACATAATTATGATCGATGATTAACTATATTATGTGGTCTATATTAGAGTGGTATGTAAAAATTTAAAATAATAATAAAGATAAGATAATATTTATAAGGTTATTATATAGAAAGAATAGATAGTTTCCCTCCAAATTCCCCCATTTTTAACTATTATTACCTTGATAATCCTTTATTTATCATATCATTAATATGTTATAAAATTTACCATAAGAGATCTGAATTATATCATTACAATAATATTAATCCATTTATTCTATCCCCATGATCATCCATAGAGGATAAAGATTAAAATAAAAATGGAAATCCATCATTCCATGGAGGGGATAGTTTACACATCCACTTTGATGATGACTTCATTTTTATATAATTGATGTAAGATGTGATATATTTTATTTTTTTTAAAATAATAAAAATGAAATAAAAATCATAATTATTTATAAAATATCATGTTTATACAATACTTTTAATGTGGTGATGGAAAATGAATCAGATTGCATCGCGGAGGGGTTAATTCACAGAACACATGAATTAGAGTTTTGATTACATTAATATAAAATTGAAAGGTGATTAATAATGATTAAAATAAAATATTAACATTAATAATATATCCAATACTAATTTTATTTCATATATATTTTAAAATTTCAATTTGAAATAAAAAATAGAAAATAAATAAAGTATGTAAAATGATTACGCACATTGAGCACTTTGAGATTTCCGTGGAAGATACCCTGATAAAGAATTGTGTAGGAAAATATTTGGTGGTGAAAAGTTTATGTGGGTAAAACATTATACTATATTATATAAAAACGTGATGGTTTTTATATGTAAATATAATTTTTAGATGTTCCATGAATGGGGGGTGATACACCCCTTTTATATGTGGCGAGAATTATATTTTTGTAAATATTTATACTTAATGGAGTACATGGTAAACATCTAATGTTGAAAAAAATTGATAAATAATTTAGTGTAGTAGATATTATGTCAATCTAGAACCCATAAAATCAATTTTATTCATGTTATTATCATATTTTATTCCTTTTAAAACATGAATTATTACATTCACCATTTTACCTTTTATCATGTTAACTAGTTTTTACATAAGGTAAATTATTATTTTAAAATAAAAATAATGTGTATATTATAATATAATTTGGACATAATAATTATAAATATTTTATCATTTTATTTTTATTAAAATTTTAAATTTGATAAAAAAATTATTTCAAAATGGATATTTATAATTTATTTATCCAAAATTTGGGAAAATGTTACACATGTTCTAAAATATAAAACATATTTTTTCAATTAAATTTTTTAAAATATATATTCATTTATTTAATACATATTGTTTCTAATAATTTTTTTCATTAATTTCCAATTCAATCATATATAGTAATTATTTCTTAAATATCATTTTATTTGTAAAAATAGTATTTTCAACTTAAAGCGATCTTCTTTGAAAAAATCATATTAATTACAATCAATAAAATGAAATAATTATGTATAAAAATATAATATTAAATTATAATATTAAAATTAGAATTTTTATACATTTATATTTTAAATAAAAGGTAATATATAATGAAATAAATTATAATAAAATATCTTTTATGAATATTAATAATTACCATTCATATTGTATATTTTTTACTACAGAAATTACTATTAAAAATTTTTTGATATGATGTATATTTATAATCATTAGTAAAAAAAATTTAAATAGAAATTCATATCATATAAAATTTGAATATTTAGAAGGTGACATTTGTAGGCATTAAAGGATCATATTATCTATTTTATCTACACAAATATAAATTTTTCGATATTAAATGTAGAGTTTATTTTTCTTTTATAAACTTTAATATAGTTATTCTTCATATTCATTCATGCTAATTCAACAACATTGTTTTAATGTTAATTATTAATATTTATATTTTTATGTACATTTATTATTGTTTGGTTTTATTTTACTATTGTGTATAGATAAAGCTATCATACATATTATCATCATTTAAAGAAAGTCATATATTAAAATTATATTTTTTAAAATTATGTCTCCCAATTCATGATTAATTTTATATTTGAGATATGATCATTCTCATAGATCGAGGGAGAAAATAAATTAAATGGTAGGAAGTAGAACATTAATATGTTTTGGTTTTGACCATTGTTTTGGGTTTGATATAGGTACTGTCTGGTGTAACACAATGATTGAACCCTAACTAATATTTTTTAAGGTTCACCATTATATTTCATATCCATGTGTCCTAATTTTGTTTGTAAATGAAAAATATCTTGATGCGGGTATAAACCTATTAGGATCTATTTAAGTGCATTAATTTGGTATATAGTGGAGGTTAACTATGAGTTATTGTCTAATATAATGATAATGGATTATTTTTATGAATGTATCAATGAGTTTCTATGTATAATGAATTATAGTGCACCTGGGAATGATGATGGAATGTGTGATGAAGTTAGGTTTCCTAATATGTGTGGGACTCATCCAAGGGGAAACAGTTTTGGGGATTGGGTATTATATATATTCTCAAATGTAGACCTAAGAATGGGATTGTATAATGTAGACAAATGATATTGAATTCGAGAATATTTCATTGGTAAATTGTGGAAACATAAATTACATTGAGTGTGTGATATCATTATGTAGTATGAGAATTTTTAGGATGTTGAAATGTATAGATTGTGAGTTTTATGATGAAATACAATGCACTGAGGTACTATATATATTTTCATGTGAAATAAAAATATTTAATTCAAATTTAATGGCACCACCATGTTCGAGGAATGATTAGGGTGTGTACTGTTCCAGTGGGAATGAATTTTAATATGTTGTGATGTATTGTTGACTAGAGTGTTGTAGTGGATTGCTCACAATAGTGGGTGATTCCAATGTAGATCAACAAACAAATATCCGTGAAATATGTGTTTCGTGAGAGATGCATGAGGATAATTGTTAAAAATAATAATTGATATTATAGGGAGGCTATGATGGACTAAACTGGTATGTGTTATTCGAGTTTAAAGAAATATTGGTTGTAAATAATGTGGAACCTGGGATGTTTTTTATTTTTAGTCACCAATCCAGAAATTTAATTTATAAACGCAATCTAAATCGTTTAACAGATGATTATGTTGTAAAATTTTGGGTAATTGATTCCCATAATGACATTTTAGGAACATAGGGAGAGAAATGTTATGGTTAGTAGCTATAAAGGGCCACTAGGAACCAATTTCATGTGTACTGATTACATGGTGGGGTGACAAAGGATACATGAATTTTTCCAAATGCCACATAATTACTGATTTTTAGCATTAAGAGGAATTAATGGGTGGACTAGGTACCGAGTTGTAATATCCAGACATAGATGACTCATTATATATCTAGACAAGAGTGCCACATGACTCTAGGTGTACCACCCTATACAAGAGGTTTTAAACATTATATTATGTTTTTTAGTGATTCTGTGGAGATTATTTATCATCATGTATCGACAATAATATATCATATTGAATGTGTCCTCGAGAATTTATAATATGTATTCATGTAATCATATGGTTTTAAAATCTATGTTAGTGTTAGTATCACATGAGTAGGATGAGAGTATAACCCCTAGGACCACCACCAATATAGTCCCTAACATATTCAATAAGTATGGTTACAGAATACTATTATATTATTAGAATATGTAAATAAAAAATTATAAATATAATACATGTTGGGACAAATATTTCTTCCAAAATTATTTGAAGTCGTTGTACCTTATTTGGTATTTAATGGATTTTATTTAGTCTTATAATAGTAACACTGACATAGTATTATGTCACAAGATATATAATATATCAGATCATCATATTATGAGTTAACCGTGCCTCATGATACATCACACCCAACCCATAATATCAGACATCAAAATTTATAGAAAAATACTAAAGATCCATCATGTTCATCCCTCAATATCATATCTTTTAAAATCCAAACATCACTTTTATTTATGTTTATCCTTTTTATACCATCTATTTTTGTCTCCAATTGGGTTATTTCAAGTGAAATTTCATAGTTTTGGATTTTATGGGCCTTTCAGGGTTTTAAGAATGATTAATGAAGAACTTTTGGGTTATACCCGGAAACTATGCAACTTTTTTGTTGCTCCAAGTGAGGGTGCATATTTAGGAACATGATATGTTTAAACTGTTCATTTATTATTTTCAAACCATGAAAAAAGTTATGTATTCATTTTATAATGTTGGAATATGAATTTCAAACCAATTCAACTAAATAAGGAGCTCTTCCATTAACCCTAAAAGGTTTTCATGGTTTTTTAAACAATGGGTTACTACCATGAAACATAAATTTATTAATCCAATTTTTTATTTTAGTTCCTAATAAACATATGATTTTACACATTAATCTTTTGGTGGAATATTATCTAGACATTGCATGCTCATATTGACTATTTTTGTGATTGTTTTCCACTATGTTTTCAATTTCAATGGATTCTTGGGTGTTGGTTATATTTTTTCGATGGTATATCTCCATTATTGGTTATTATTTTTTGTTCTTCTAGATGAAATGATATCACCTTGAACATAACAATATATCTGGGAAATTTAGATTAAATTTAATTCTTATGAATTTATCTATTTATTTTTATTATATATTGTTTATAGAGTTGGGCATTATTATCTAGATATTTGTTTTGATGTGTGTTCTTCAAGGATTGTCGTTATAAGTTTCTTACCTATTTACCTTTATTGGATTAATTGATTCATTATAGGTTTTTATTTAAGGATTAATGGATTTATATTATTCCTTATTTCATATATCCATCTTTTTTCTTTGGTGTATGGATCACATAGAATTATTGGAATACCAATTGTTAAGGTTGGTGGTTTATTATAATGTCTTATTATAATTATTTATATAAGCTAATTAGTTTCAAAACATGTTTTCAAAATTGTCATTACCATGATCACTTATTCTTTTTATAGGTTAGTGTAATAGATTATTAAATGAAGTGGGTTTTTAATTGAAAGGTGGTGAAATGATGATGATTTCAAAGCAGTGAGGTATTTTTCATGAGAATTAAATTCCAAATAATGTGTTCTATAATGAATAAGGGGTTGTGAATTGTTTCTTTAATTTTGATAAGACCACTTAAATAGATTATCATGTGTAGAAAATGGGATACTTGGGTTTATAGTTAGGGGTTTGGTATCATGAATTTTCATTTTTTTGTTGAGAATGAATAATTGGGGTATTCAGCTGCTCATTTAGAGGGAATTCTAGGGGCTTATTTACATGAAATATTCAAGGGGGGTTACACATTATTTTATTCTTATAATCATAAAGTGGAAATTTCAAGGACTAGTTATGTGTGCACTAGTCATGATTTGACATCCTAATATAAACCTATTCAACACTATCTAATGTTATCCTATGGGTGCCTTCCATTGTTCATGGTTTTGAAATGGATATTGATGCATGATTTTATAACTGAAAATTAATTTATTTAATGTAAATAAAGAATAATATAAGATTTTTACACATATTTTATTAAAATAGTTAGCTTTCACGATTTTTAAATAAATTATGAAATTTTTTATGAATAAATTTTTCTTGAAATTGGGGATTATATAGATTTATCTAAAATGATTATTTATGGAACACATGGTTGGATACTGCTTGGATTTTTTACTCACACATTACAAATTTACTCATGTGTATTTGGACATTGATTTATATGATGCAGTAAATGGAAATGAACTACATTGTTGTGGTGGATTTCATTGTTAGTAGGATAAAGGTATCTCATCGTGAGATGATAAGATCTTTCCCAAACTTTACATTGAGTAACATTCATCATTTTTTAGTTGTTTGTGTTTTATTTTTCTACTATAATTTTTTTAGACCTTAATTTATCACTATCAATATTTTTATATATTTATTTACAATTTTATTATTCTTTTTTTCTTAACTTTTTCTTTATTTTTATATCCAATTTATTATTATTTTCCGGAGAAAAAAAACATTCCCAAAAATGTTTTTTGATAATCGGGTTCTTGAAATTATCCCATATGGATAATAAAATACCATTAATACATATCATGAATTGGTCTGGGTGACTAGTTTGATTGGTTATCAGGGATAGTTCTTGAGAATTTGATATCAAATGACTTGTTTTTTCCTTATGTTTTCCTATCATGGGATTTTTGGTAGATATAAGATATGATTTTTGGGACATAATAAGTATTTTATGAGTGATTTTATGGAAAAATCACATTGTAATCATCCTTGGGTCACCATATGGATTTATATATTCATCTACTTTCCTAAATTTTAATCTAATATGTGTAAATTTTTAATATATTCATGATTAAAAATAAGATTATTTCTAATCTTACATTCTCATTTTTTTCTCTGACATATTGAATCAATCCTCTAAGAATATTTCCTATGGTTCCTATTGAAGGTTCTACTAAAAATGATCCATAAGAGAATATTATAGGTTATTATAACTATACTGAGTCTATAATGTATAATTTCTTCACACAGTGGACCAAAATGTACCACCAACTAATAATAATAAGAAATTAGTGAAACCGGGTTCTTATGGAGAAATAGGTCAATCTAAAGGGGTTTTATACTAGAAACCACCATCCATTAATGGAGAAACAGATCCTAATGAGGTGGAGGAATGGTGAGATAATATTTTCAAGATATTTAACATCTTATTGAAACTAAAATATATAAAGGTGAAATGCAGTGCCATTAAACATGAGGGTTTTAGTGAGACATCGTTGGAAACATTGGTTCATGAAAGTATACATGAGTTATTGGTGTGAAAATTCTTGAGGGACTCCTAAATTAAGAATTTCTACCCAAAATACTTGTCCATGGAAATGTATTTAGTGTTTCATTCCATTTAGTAGGGAAATAATTCAATTTGAATACATTCCAATTAATTTTTCGATTTATATTTTTTTTTCTCTATATTTCCTAATGAATGACAAGATGAATGCTCAGATTTTCCAAATGAGATTTAAACCTTATGTTCTCTTTATTGTATTCATTATAATGCTAAACTCCTATTCATTATATTTTAAAATGGATATTATGGTAGAGAATGATGTAAAGGTAATTTTTGTTCTATAAAGGCACTCTTATCCAACTAATGGTTATTCCAATGGCTTACATGGGAAAAAGATAAAATGACATGGCACACAAATAGGTGGTGGTTTTATTAGTTCATAATAATGTCCTCCCCCAAACAAATTGTAGATATTAGTGTTTATATGTAATACAAATAGTATGTAATTAAAGAAAACACAATCTTTATTTCACTAAGAAACCAAATACCTTCAATTCGTGTGGATTCAGTTGTCATATAGAGAGGTTAATCTAGAGTCTATATGTTTCTCATTATGGGCCAAGTTATTATACTCCCAAGGTGATTGTAAATTAATTGGATGATTCTAAATAATGGTGCATCCATAACTAAGAATTTTGGGTGCATCATATTTTTGATGTTTCATCATATCTAGTGGAATTTGATAAGTAAATTTTTATAGTGAGAGTTGATATATTTATTTGTTCATCTATTGTGACTGCTCTATTTGAAATAAGTGTATCCCTATGAATTATATCATACCACTTTTTGGATGTTTTGAAATATCAAAGTAAACTCATTTGTTTGTTATGGATTTTATAATTCCTACTATAAGTAAAAGGAAATCGTGTTTCATTGTCCTTTCAGTTTTCTCTATATATCTTATTTTGAGTTAGTTTGGGGTATTCTGGTGCTTCATCTTGATCTATTTGATGTTATTATTTGCATGAATTAGTTTTAATCTCATATATATGAGGTTGAATATTATTTTTTGGGTTTTTATTTTATTATTCATGATGGATTCATTAAATAGTTTCAGGGAAAATGGGATATGATGTCTAGTCATATAGGAACTTCCCATCCAAGGTTCATAAATTTGGAATCTTCATATCCATTTTGTTTAGTATGGAATATTATAGGATAGATATTCCTATAGAGACTTCTATATTTAAAAATGAATTTCTAGATGAATTCATTGGTTTTCATATGGAATGTAAAATGGGGTTATCTATTGACAATATTCATGGTATTGGGTGGTTCTCTATTCCATATTATTGTATAAATCTAGTAGAGTTAATGGATCTCAAGGTTTAGTTTGGTTAATCTATTTGAAATAGGTTCCATCTATCCTAATGTGTCACCAAGGGTACCCCATAAACTCGTTACCAAGAATGAAGATTGATCTATTAATATCTAATTGATAGTCAAAATTTTAAAATAGTAATGATCATGAGTAGATAACCATTTCTCATATTGATGATTTATTCGATCAGTTTACGGTAGAAAATTTATTTCCATAATATAAATTTTATTTTTGTTATCATCCACATAGAGTTAAGGAGTCAGGTATAATGAAGACAACATTATAGAGTTGGTATAGAAACATTTAATATCTTGTGTTTTTGTTTCTGCTAACTAACTGACCAGTAATATTTATTCGTTGGTGGTACTTAATATTCCACACATACAATGACACCAATGATGAAGTATTTTTTGATGTTATTATAGTATGTTTGATTTTTTTATATGAACATGACCACAATTTTTGTTTTGTTTTTGTAATATTTAGGAATCATAACCTTCAAGATAAAATAACTATATTATAGTTATAAATCTGATAATAGAATTTAATATGGAATATATTTTTGGAATATGGAAACTTAGTCGATCCAGGTTAGGTGAAGTATATAATTTCATGTGGATAGACAAAGAATGTATTTGAGATACAGATCATCTTAGATCTAGGTGATATAATTAGTGGATTTTCTAGTACATATCAAAGACTAATTCTTTATTAATATCACTTACCATGAAAAATGTGAAATTATTTTTTGATTGAATGTGTATGATTTATTTGGATGACATGAAATGATGTCTAACAACAGTTACTATTTTGATCTTATTGGAATCTATATTGTTCTTAGCTATGTGGTATACTATGATAATTAAGATGAAGGTTTATTATTTCTTCATATTAATGATAATCATTTAAAAGCATGTGAATTCATACATCATCATCTATATGAGACTAATTATCCCAATCATGGCTTAAAACCTACTATTTTCGAGCTTGATCTTAACTGTTTGGAAACACTTCGTTTTTTGTTATATTTTTGGTGTGTGCTATATGAATTCAAGTTATATATTTTATAAAAAATATGTTACCCCCAAGAATGGGTGATATGTGGAGGGCCTCCAAACATTTGAATTTAACATCACATACATCATTGTGAAGGGTTTTCTGTGTATTTTATTAGCATGAAATTTTTGTCTTATATTATCTTGGAATCAAACGGAGTTTGGATCTCGTATGGTTCATTTCATAAATTCATCTAGATACTAATGAATATTAATTTCTAATGTTTCTAAAAAATTAATTATTTTCATATCGCATCCTTTAACCAATTATTTCGGAATATTACCATGATGGTGAGTTCATGGGAGGTAGATATTATCTTTATAGTAGCGAGAATGTATTTTAGTTGTCTCTCTATAATAATGGGATTATATTATTTAGGGATTTATTTTTCATTTATCTTTCTATCTGGGGCATATTGGTATTAGTTTTTCATAGTTCATTGGGTTTTATTCATCATATAACCATTAAGAATATTTTTGACATGAGATTCAAGTTATGGTGGGAAGGTATAAAGCATGACATCGATGATTTTTTTCTAAATGTTATACCTCCAAAAAATTATTAATAATAATAAAAAGAAATTATGCTTGACTTATCCTATTATAGTGTCATTTTTGAAATGGTTTGAGGTTTCCATGGATTTTTTTATTGGAATACCACAGACATCCTAAGAGAAGAATTACATTTAGACAGTGATTGATCGATTCACTCAGATGGATCACTTCATTCTAATTTTGGACCCAAAAAGTGTTGAAAAAATGGGTAATATGAATTTCATGATATTCTGAGGATTCATCGGTTTTCATCGGATACCATCACAAATAAGGATCCAATGATTACTTACATTTACCTGAAGAATATATAGTGGTTGATGATGATTCTGGATAGATTGTGTAAAATATACCATCAATAGATTGATGTCTAGATGGAACATGTAATTAATATTTTGTAGGATATACTACATACATTCATTATTGAAAGTATTGGATCATGGGGTAACCATTAAAAATAATTAATTTTTTCTTATAACATTAGTTATTTGTCTTCGGTCAGAATGAGGATCTATATGGGAACACATATAAGTCATGTCTATGCTAGTCAAAGGTGGGTGTGGATTCTCTTATGGGGTCAACAATTTTTCAAGAAATTTTTGAAAATTATAAGGTTATAAAAATATAAATTTTGGCAACTAGTTATTAATATAGGTCTTGCATAGAACATTGTTGTAATCCTTCAGAATTCTCAATCGGTGACCATGATTTTAGGAATATTATTCCTCAACTAGGTAATCATTATATTGGGAGGTATGGTTTTTTGGTTTTGAGTTATGTTGAACCAATTGAGATCACTAATTTGATAGGGATGTTTTCATATCAGTTTTTGTCACTATCTCAGTTGATTTCTATTTATTACATATTCTATACTTCTTAGACAAATAAATACCATAATGCTCCCTCTAATGTCTTTAATTGGAAAGATATTATTCTAGAACTAGATGAATTTTAATATTAAAAACCAATGTAGATTTTTTATTATTAAGAGAATGCATTTTATAAAATTTATATTCTATTTTTATGAGTTTTATAGTGACATATTAAAGACTACCATGATATTTGGGTTTGAGAAGCATTCATGAAAAAGAAATGTACTTGTATATTTTTGGAACAAACTTCTATGACATATATTATCAGGGGAAGATAGTCATATGTTGTGGAGAAGTATCATGTCCCAACATCATGTTTAGGTATGAATATTCATTTTTTATCAATATCATGTTTTAGTATTTACTCCTGTCATTTTTGGTGAAAATTTGTAGTTCACATATTTTTCTTGGCTTGTTGAGGGTTTGAAACATTGTTTGGTAAATCTATGATGGTCATCCCATGAAATTCTATAACTTCTTTTAGAGCTCAAGGTGAAGACATGTAGTTATTTAAAACAATTTGGGTAATGTCTTCAAAAAATATTACTAATGATTGAAGACTATTTTATGGATTTTTCATTGTATTTCTAACTCTAGGAAATAATTTTACAGATCATATAGTAACCCAAAATGCGGTATATAGTTAGGAAAAAAATGTTTCCAATTGTTGTTCTTGATTCCTAAGAGATTGAATCCAGCCCATGTTGACTAGGATAATCATTTGGGTATTTTCCTAGATTTGATTGAGTGCCTAGTCTAATTGGCGATTTGGATCAGTTAGATACAAACATGAAACTATACACCAATGATATTTTGGATGTGTTATGACCAAATCAAAAATCAAACCCACCATAAGAGATAACACATCCAACCTACGACACCACCACCACCTTTATAGGAATCATGTACAACCAAATACCATAGAACAACTCCAAGAGACATCACATCCTATATTACACAATATGGTAACGTTTAGAGGTGTGGTTCTCAAACTTCCACATCACAATCCATCAACCAAATAATAATCCATTTTCTACTGGTATGATTTCTATCCTATTCCACTTCCAAATTTGTGTCTTATGCATCCATGGTTGGAACAAACACCAAAACAGAAACACACATCTCTCCATTTTCATTAATTATCCATGATCAGTATGAATTTAAACACCAATAGATAGATACGAATAAATTATTTATGAAACCAAAAATCAATATTTTATAAAAAAATTGTTTAGAATGATCACCCAAACCATACAACAATATCCACTACATATTGAATCAAAGAAAAATGGATTCCATATAAGCCTCCCATTTACACATAATCCATTATATCCCACACATACCTAGTTGGTAGGAATTCCCTTCATATTTCATGTGTTACAACCAAACATTAAATTTATAGTAAGTAGACACAATGAACAATTCATAATTTAAAACATTAAAATTAAATTATTATATTTTTTTAAAAACCACACGCTATTCTTAAAAGTCTCAATGGTTGGAATCATTCTAAACACCAATAATTATATAACTCAAGCATGGTCATTCAACACTCATATAATCTCTTTTCTCATACCCATATTTTTCTAGTGAATAAACCCTTAAAGCCAAATTTTTACCATTATCAATAAAGATGATGTTCTGAGGCACCTATGCAAGTCCACTTGGCCACATCATAATCAAGGAATCCACCATTAGTACCTTCAGTTTATTTCTAAACCCTTAGGTCAAGGAATTTATCTCGTTGAGAATATAATTCCATTATAAAACTATTCTAAAAATATATATTTAATTAATCTTTAGACAACATGGTCTAAGAAAATTATCTAATAGAATTCATAACAACCATCACACTTTTCAAATCTAGAAATTTCATTTTTCACAATCTACCTAAAAATAAGTTCATTCTTTAATACAGAATCCTAGAAACAATTTGAAAATTATAGATCAATACTCAGTCGATATACTAGTAAAATATTGAAAAATACTACAAGGTAACATAATATTCTTCATTTTCTACCCTGAATACAACCGTTCTTAACCAATCACATTCCCAATTTGGAGAAGACTAAGTGAAGAAATCCATGTTTTATTGTGTTTCCATCTTCCATGGGAATACCCCTCTAATGATTAACTAACATGTTCCCTATAATTTTTTGATAGAAACATTTCAACTGATATATAATTCTTCATGTACGAGGGATAATGGGTTTCTGATTTACCTATTCAGTTCAAGACTATTCATTTAGTAGAAATGAGAATAATTTCTTTTAATTAAAGGATAATCATACACCTGGGGAGAAACCACGTATAAAATTTCACATGTAAACATGAATATACCATAATTAGCTGTTTAAGACCAGTCTTTCATATGAAATATATTCAATTCATTATAAATTCATGGCCTCTATCATTAACCAATCATTACCAGCCACTACCCCTCAAGAAAATTCCACAACTCCATTAATAACCACCCAATTAGTACGAAAATTGTTTTGAGTTAATTGATATAATTATTTAAGTAATTACTAACATTATTATAATAAATTATGAACTCCTTTAGTTTCCAATAAATGAAATAAACATGAGTAACTGGGTGTACAACATCCCTATAATTGATCCAAACCATGATCACATATAATCCCTAAAATAATATCTCAATTAATCCATCAGTTTTATAAAATTAGTTTAAATCCTTAAAAATTTAAGGTAGAAATATAAATTCCGTTAAAATCATGATACATGGTTTATAACATCTATTTGAACACCCTTATAGAAAAATAGAATAATAGATAAATCATCTGGGACTGATTCCATACTCATATTGTTGAATCAGCATGAAATACCTAACTCTAAAAAAATTGAATTTGAAAAAGGGAGTGGAAAAAAGAAGAGATATAGATGAGTTAATATTCCATATATATTGATTACAAATGACTTCAAATTTATCTCAAATTAAAAATAGTATGGTTGGATAATTACAAATTTGAAACCCCCATTCTATTAGACAACTAAATTTAGAGAACCTTGAGAAGGGTTTAAATTTTAGAAATAAAAAAGTCATTATATCCCATGGATTTTGATAAACCATTACTCGACAGCATTGAGTATCTAGTTCACCAGTACTATACCACTATTGGCCTTAAAAAATTCATATATACACTTTTCAAAATCATGGTTCAACTGAAAAAATTTAAAAAACTCATAGAGGCCCTCAAAAAATATAGAACATTATTTACCTATCTTATGAACTCATAAAACATATTCTAAAAATCCTTTACCCAATCTTCTGTACATTAATCCTCTATTTAAATATTTCAGCTATGTTGCCAATTGCCAATTCTAAATTTAAAATGAAAATATTAATAAAATTCACTCCCATTGTATCCTTGATTATTAATAATTCACCTACAAGAACTAATATGACATGATATAACCTCCCCACTATAAAATAACGCATCCCTATAAATATTCCAGGTACACATTCTACAAACCATCTTAGGAAAATAACTAACGATGTATACACAAATTTCATGTATCATGCTAGTTATATTCTAACAAATACATCAATCCATATAGTTATGATATAAAATCAAAGTATGCCTATTTATTTAGCTCAACATGACTAGTTTTAGTCAGTCATACAATGTTCCATGGCCCTTATCTGATCTATTATTATTAATTAGTTGGGAAACACTTTATTTGGTATCCCATAATATTAATTCACTTTGAAAACACAACATCTCAAGAATCAAAAAATCAATTTTTTCCTTTAACCCCATTATTTTTCCCCATGCATGAAAAATCACACGAATTTCCAATATACAGATGTCATACATAACTATTTGATGACAGTATTCTACTGTAGACCAATGTTTTCTTAGAATAACACCTGACATTCACCTAAAAATTCTCATGAAAACTAAGAATCCCAGTCTTATCACCCCCACTCAAAACAAGACTCCCAAATTTATCACAACAACATACATACATCCCCGGAACTACTGATATTCCATAGACCAAGGTATAGTACAATAGTTTTTATATAACTTGTACTCATCATCCCAAAATACCATAATCCAATGTTTGTTTCATTCTGTTATTTTTTATATCGACTTTACACATTCCACCACATTAAATGACCTAATTTAGTAATTTCCTAATTACATTCCATTAATCATTCACTTGAATAATATTTCTAAAATAAAAACAAAAAAATAGTTTGGTTTAGTACACCAACATATAGAAAAAGACATTTTCCAAACACCACATTAAACTTTTTCCACATTCATAGACCATTTATTATATTCCCCCAACAACATATATTTATTTATTATTTATTAACATGAAATATCCTTCCCAATACATTTTTAACCTAAATAATGTCACTAAGGATCCCTATTCATAATTTCGTAATTTATCAAAAACAATATCCTCAAAGAATAATCTAATAATATCATATTTCCCCATGATATGGATTTATATATCTACAAATAATCCATCATTGTCACACCAGTTCATGACTATTGTAACTCAAGAGTCACGAACTTTTTCATTACCACGTCACACTCCCATTATAACATGCTATATACTCCACATGGTCCCACTAGAATCTAATAATCCATATATATCCACTCTCACCAAATACCATCAACTCTACTAAATTATTAATCATCATTATTTTTTAATTCTCCAATCTTCACATCATTGGTCCTAATGGTTTTCATCATAACATACCATCTATGGTCACCCCATTATGTCACCCAACCAAGACCACTATATGGTCCGAATATTGTTCTTAATCAACCTGTTCTGATGAAAAGGACCAATGTATCACATAAAAAAATATGAGAATTATTTCACCCATAGTTAACATTTTATATGATAGAAACAATAAGAGTATCATACAAGATATCCAGAATACATTGCATGTCAACAACAAAAATGTAATGTTCAATATTATGAATTCAAGGTATAAATTAAATATAATAATTAATAACAACAAGAAACCCAAATAAATTGATGATAACTTTAACAAGTGACCATATTTCATCAATAGAACAACATTTCATAAGGAAACATGATATAAGAGATCAATCTTGTACACAAACATCTTCTCCTTAAATGTTTCCAATAAAATAAATACTATAAATTCCTAATAAAAAAATTAGTTTCAATGAACTAAATATTAGTATTAGAACTAAAAAATTCTATTTATATATTATCCACATACATTTATTGTCTATATACAATACACTTTCTAAAACAGTGTAATAAGAAATTATTTTCAATTTTAAATCATCGTTAAATTTTATATTAAAAAATATAGAATATTAAAACACAAATAAAATAGGAAATAATGGATATCCATGAATAATAATAAGATGAACAAAATATATTGAAATAATCAATATCTATGAAAAAGTCAAAAAACAATAATATGAAGTAAGCAAGCATATATTGAATCAACAATGAAGCGAAAGAAAATCCATGACATAAGATTGTATTGAACAAAGACACACTAAGATACTCTTTTTGAAATAAGTTAGTCCTAACAATATGAATCTGGGTTCCCCAATAGAGGATACCAAATATATCCATGGAATCATGAAGCACCTACCCTATTGAGAGATTACTCCACTAAGACTTTCATATGTTTAGTTTTCCCCCATATCCCAATGACTTCCAAATATACTATTACATTATTAGTATGTTGAATAATCTAAATCCATATTTATAAATATCTTTAAAGGTTTATATTTATTTTCATTCATATAATTAAATTAAAACCTTTTCTAAAGGAATGGATCCCCACCTTCATTCAGGATAAAACATTTCTATTACCGAAAAAATCATTGAGAAATTTTAACAATGGTGTCATGTGAAATTAAATGTTTTTCAAAAAAAACTCAATTTTAAAACCCATTTCCACACACAAAGAAGATAAAATTCCAATAGAATTATTTTAAATTCATAAATTTTATATATTAAAACAGAATGAAATAATAGAAAATATCGGAATGACATGGGATATCACAATGTATAGGTACACATATATCACGATCGATGACATCCTTATGGCATTCTTGACTATAGTTGGGAATATAAGTTATCATGTCTGAGATAACCTAGATCATAAGGAACAAAAAATAAAATCTATATTTCCATTCTAGATTCTTTGTCCAAGTATTATAATGCATCAAATAATTTTATAATAAGATACAAAACCTAATAGAAATTATCTAACACCCTGAAATAAAATATATATAGATCATAGATTACAATAAGAATAATGTTCTACAACCAATAAGATGGGGAGATACACAATCATCTACAAGGAGATTATAAAACAAATAGACCCATATTATGGTCTAGGAGATCATATAAGAGGAGTTATATAATTAATTTAGGTTAAAATGATGTATTATCACTTACTAAATTGGATTCTCAGTAATGCAATCAGCATGACACCTCAAATCAATCTGTTTGAATTTTTTTACAAATAGATTGTCTATAAATCCATACCTCCCCAGAAATTTTGGTGGAGGCCCCCCAGTTTTTTGGCAGAACCATCATGCATACATGTGTTCTTCCATCATTCGCAAACAATTCAATGGTCTTAAACCTGTATAGAATGGATTAAAAATTCCACCAATAATCCAAAAGCACTTCTCGTAACCTATAAATTTCCCAAACATCATATATTTGAAAAATAATTACATGAATATTTATACAAGGGTGTGATAATTCCCTAAACATTAAAAGATGTTATTCCTCGAATAGATTAGGATAATGGACCTGATAATAGATTAAACCATTGTTGTGTCATTAATGCCTCAGGTTCCCATGACTCATGGTTGTCCCTACCACAGTTACATCACACTCAAAAAAATGGGATTATCTTTCTAAATAACATCTTTTATTGAATGAGAAAAATCTGAACAAGAATTTAAATTAGTGTTGTGTTGATTTCAACTTTGAGCATCATCCCACATAATAAAGTTTGATAGATTTGGGTGATAATTATTTGGTAGGAAATCATGTAAGACATTATGGATAAAATTAAATGAGTAAGTAATTATATTCTATAATCCACCATCCAAATTTATTTCATGAACTCAAATAGGCCAGCATAATGAGATGTTAACATACCATACCACCCAAAATGGATATTTCCTAACAGGGTAAAAATATGGTAAAAAAACGACCACTCACCTAAAATTACAATGGAAGATGATTTCAATCGACAAATGATTTCAAGGAACTTTGATATTTTTCTAATATATTACTTTTCAATTTCCAGATATTCATTATCTTTTGAATTATACTTAGTCCAACAAATGATTATTATCAAACACCATCTCAATAAGTAGAATAATTTCTTGGACTCGTATAAAATGTATCAAATGGTAAAATCCTGATCAAGTCATGATAACAGTTTTGAAGGTAAAATTCAAATTGGTCATTGTCTGTCTCCTAGGATCCAATATAATAAAGAATTCATTCATACAGTAATTATTAAAATTATGGATTTCTTACTCAGTATTTCAATATATGTGTGTATAATATGTCTTTCACCACTTCAAATTAGAACGTATTACTTTCTATAATCCACTCTATAATTGAGAGGTGAAGAGAAGGATTATAATTGAAACTACATCCGGTGACACACCATAAATTAAAAAAATATAATTCTACTATACTTTACTAAGATCATATACCATCATCGACACTTTGAGGGGTTGGAAGATTTCTAATACCACTGTTTGATCAATATTTTTCCATAACACAACCTTACCACTATGATTCCATGGTTTCCGAATAATAATTTCACATGATATTTCATCCAATTTACAAACTATAATATGTAATGATTATTGTATCCTAGTTGGGCACTAATGATCCTACTAGATTCATCGATTAGTAAGAATGAGAGACACAAAATCCAAAATCGATCACCAAAATCCAAAACTCCAATAACAAAGTCTTAGATCATGAAATTTGTTGGTATCTCAATTTTGAAAAGACCAATTAGATTGGGTTCCAATATCAAATGAAATATTTCTATAGTATATTAGAAATAAAACCCAAACATAGATGAAACAAAAACCTCAAAAGATGTCTGAGTCCTCTCAACTAAGGACTCCCCACCAAAATGATTCTAGTTAATTCACTGACACTCTACATTCTCATCATCTCCATGTCATATATTATCTTCTACATGTGATCCATCCCATGTCAAACCTTGGAAAACATAATGTTAGATTTCCATTTATATAAGTTCATCTCATTATACAATATTTTGTATCCATGTACTTATATTTATTTTTTAACATAAATATTTAGTAATTTTTATCAATGTGTATATGAACACATTCTCTTTTCATTGGGTGTGTTAAATATAAGCATGAAAATACAAATGGTACACCAAATAGAATCTTCACATTGATTTTATTTCTCTTTCAGTGAATATATAGACCAAAATATTATGGATTGAATACAATATAACCCAATCCTAAAAGAGGTATTCGTTTCATGTCTTATGGGATTTTGTCACTAATATTGACCTGAAATCATGAATGGGGTTGTTCTTCTCAAAAACGCGAAATTTATGATAGATAGATATTAATACATGTATCGACAATATTAAATCAAATCCCAAACCCATACATGACGTATTGAATTAAGAATAATATCTAAAACATGATTCAATATGGAACAATATTTTCTCTAAATTTGATATCACATTCATCTTCTCAAAATATCTCTTACACAAATCGATCTAAAAAATATCAAACAGTTTCAAGGTAACAATGTCAAAGGATATAAAATCATGTAGAATTACTAAAAATGGTGCATGTAATAACTAGGTAATAACTTGAAACACTAGTTCTAAAACACATTTATGAAATAAAAAAAATACATAATTACTTGAATGTTTTCTAGATCAGATAAGAAACATTTCTTAGCAATCACCTAGCCCGTGAATTTCATATATTCACACGCCCGATTCAATTATTAATTTCACCCATATAGGTCCACCACAAACCCAAATGACTATTCCACATTTCCATGGGATATAGAAAATAACCATGGTACAAAAAATATAGTCATGGGATTGATTTGGACAAAAAAATAATAAGAGAAGATATAAAATGTCATATTATCACATAATATATGTAGAATACATCAAATTCCAAAACTAGAAATCCATACAGTTAGCATCCAGCAACTAGATAACATGATCTCAATGAGAAATATAAAACTCGCTCAACATATAAGATGATGAATTTCATGGGTCCATCTTCATGTGTTAATATGTCACCCCTACCCCATCCCACTAAGAGGAAAAATGACCTAGGTGATACATCTTATATTTGATGATCATACCTTTACATATATCCTATAGAACTATGTCTTCAAATTAAAAAATTCAAATGTTGGGTGTGACAACTAAATCTTAGTAGTGCTGAACTAAATAATATATAAACTTTATGTCTACCTTAATACTTTATAACATTTATAAGTTGATTTATATTACATTAATATAGGAAATAATTATCCATGTAAATTAATCTTTTAGTTTTTAATTTAGAAATATTGCATATTCCAATATGAAAAACAATATAACATAAAATATATCATTATTTTGAAATAAAAATAAATAAAATATTTCTCATGTTTCAAATATCACCAAAGTGAAATTCGTGACAAAAGGGTGCACACAACTAGGTCTTACGAAGATACATTAGCTCATATAAGTGAATCCTAACTCCATGAAACATTGTTCTTTATTAAAGATTACCCACTAGCTCCATATAATCAATGGAATATACCTTATTGATTGCTTACTCAACTAAGGCTCAAATATTTATAGTCTTTACATGTGTCGAAAGGTCTTCCTAATGTGATATTTCATCATTAGTATGTTAAAGAAATAAAATCCATATTTTTCTAATAATTTTACAAGGGGAATTAAAATCATTTTCGTGGACACAATTCAATAAAACCCTTTTCAATTGTAACTAAAAACATATTTCATGCATAAAAATAATTTATATTCCAATAACAAGAATTTATTCATTTTAATAGACATAACATTTTCAAAAAAAATTTAAATTTTTTTGGAACCATTTCCACAGCTATCAGAAATAAAATTCCACTCTCATGGATTTTAAGTCATAAATTTTATAATTCAAATCCATTGTAGATAATAAGAAATAAATCCATACTAATAGATATACTTTAATATTGAGAAACCGACCTTAATATCGATAAAAACATCATTTCCTTCTTGATCAGGGATGATAGGGGTGATTTCAAATCCTAGAGAACCTAGATCTAAAAAAAATTACAATTCTCTATATATATGATATTTCTAGCATATAATCTCATAATGCATCAATAGAATGAATAATAAGAGAAGAAAATATATTTGAGGGGATCTGACTCACTAGACTAAAATTGTTAGATATCCATTCTCCCAACTAGCACTATGATCGACCCCTGGTGGTAGGATATTGGAAGTTTGATGGAACTTGTAGCTATTAAAGTGTTATCATAACCTAAATCAAGGAAATTCATCCCTCAATAGCTATCTGGTGGGTTCATACTATCACCAAGAAGCCCAAACGACTTCTATTGGGCTGTAAATATACCAAAATTCAACGAAATAACAACAATAGAGTCTTCTTAAATGATTTTGTATATCGAGGTGTAACATTTCCAAATTTTTTCTCTATAACTGTCTATAAAAAATATCTCGTGTTAGATATATATATTAACAAATATTGAAAATAGAAAACCAATGATCATTTAATCATAAACTTATAAAGGACACATATAATGTATTTGTTATACCATAATGTACACATTCTTATCGATTATACTATACCAAACCATTCACATAGACAACCATTTTCTATCAAATTCATGATATAACAGAAATTTCCGACACTAATTCCCTAATATAAGATCACAAATATATGACTCAAATAAATGAACTATCATATCATATCTAATAACCATACTCACTTGATCATCCATCAAACCTATTAATAAACCATAACCTAATACCATGTATTTTATGAAACTATGGATTCCTATATCGGCACCACAAAACATACTCATCCCACTATGTCCTAAAAAATTAACTCAGAGAATTGAACATGAACATCTAAAAAATGTTAAACCAATATATTAAGATAATTTCTTATTAAAACACTATTATATTTTCCATCTTCATGACCTCACCCCATGAGTATCTTGGCATACACAACTCAATATCCATCTCATTGAGATATACCAAAATAAAACCGTTGATTTCCCCCAAATTTCTTCCAAGGTATATTCTTCCGAAAACATCTCAAATTTTATCTTCCTCATGCTATTAATAGGTCACCTCAACCCACACACCATGTGTCATAATAAGAAAAATCAATATATTTTTTCAATAAAAACGAGTATTGTAAAATCCACTCACAATGTTATGTCACTCTAAGATTATCAACCCTTTTGATAAATAAGAAGTTGAAAAGCCATGTTCCCCCTGCAACACAACTAATCTCAAACCACTGTTACTAATTTATTAGAAATTATAGGACAAATCGTATATATAATTGATTTAAAATTCATTTCCTCAATGAAAAACCTTCAATATCACAAACACTAACCATGGATTAGTATTTATAGTTGGAAAAGAATATATGTTTCTATCCAGATACATAATCACACCACACCTATGTGTTTTTTCTAAAAATAAAGAATATACACACACAATATACCTCTAAAGTAACTCTCATGACTAGTGTAAACCCTCTATTATATCAAACAATATAAGGAAATTTTTCTTCTACTTAATTATAACAATTTACCCACTAATATATTGATCCATATCCCAATATCACTAGTCTCTCTCACATTATTATTTTAAGATATGAAAAATATAAAACATAACCTATAGAATCATACACACTCAATCATATATTTTTATATGGATAATCATTGGTTGATACAGCAACTCCATGGATCTTATATGTAGTGAGAATATCAACCCTAACACAATTAATCAATACATGGTACTAATCGACGCCATGTATCTATTCACTAAAACTATACCCATATAATGTTTTGAAAATTCATATTTATCAATATGATTAATATCTCATAATGAATATTTATATCATGAAGATAAATACTATATAGTTTTCATAAGTAGAATGAAACGACTAATTTATTTGAGAAAATAAAAAAATAACTAATTGATTAAATTTGAATTATCTCAAAACTATTTAATTGAATGGATTTAAACTCCCAATAACATAAGAGTATGTAAATATAATTTGGAACTATATGCCTAATATAATGAATGAACACACATTCTAATGCCACCCATATTCATGATAAAAATTATATACCGTACATCCTAAACACCATATAGATCAGTAATCATCTCAACAATTACATCAAAGAGAATGAAAATAAATCCTTACTCCTTAGTAATATAGTTATCATATCAAATAGGTTTTTGATGGGAAAAAAATAAATAGAAACCATCAAATTTTATGAAATTTCATAGCTCTATCTATCATATTAAAAATTGTACAAGAAATAAAACAATTATTCAATGACACATTAATTTCTATGCCCAACTCACCCAACATGATACTAGATTAAATCCCTACATTACATTTGGAGGAACCCATCATATTCTATGGGCTACCCACTAATATTAAATTTTTATGGTGATATTGTTTGTATAAAATAAATTCTCATATATATATCCCAAAATAATAGAATATGTAACACATAATTAATCATTAAAATAAATAATAAAATAAAAGGACAACACAACCAAATAAAAAAAACTAAATACAAAACCCGATGCTATAAAAAATAATGTAGCAAAATTTCACATTACTCAAGATGATACCAAAATGGTATTCCATTGATGCATCATATAAAACCCAGAAATAAAACTAAAAAAAACTCAAAAAACCCAAAAAATGTTATATTTTCCAATATGATCTGATCCCCTAGATCTTACATAACTATCCAACCCAACATCCATCCTCATGACTCATCCATTTATATTATGGTAATCATTAGGTCTACATAAAAAAATTCATAGACACCCATCTAGGGTGTGATAATAACTCAGCAGGTCACCAAAAATAATGTTGTTAACATATCAAGTATATATAGTGAATAGAAAATTGGATATGTTCTAAATAGGTAAATAAACGACTATAAATATAATTACTCTAACAACAAGTGGTTCTACACATGCCACCCATGAGTGACTATACCTATGTCATCCAATGTTAGCATGTATGTAAATATACAATGGTGATACTAACTAAGCATGAAATACCAATACGTAAAATATGACATAACATCATAGAATAATCAACCACCTTTTACAGATGAATCACGCTAATTATACAACATCACACATTAAAATATAAAAAATATTCAAGAGGCATTATTTCCAACCAATAATATAAAACAACCAACTCTATTCGAAAAGTACTAAAGAAGATTTACATCTAACTAACACATTATAACCACCTTGTGCTGAATTATATCTAACCTTCCACATCACAACCACCTTATAAGGAATCACATCTAACCTTTAATATCCTAACGACCACGAGATGCACCACATCTAACATGTCATATTATAATCATCTCAAGATTCATCACATGCATCTGACCATGCTACAATCTATTACCCAAATTAAAAATAGTTATTCAGTTGGAATGATTCATTACACATACCATATACTCTCAAAGTCTCACAAATCCATGGTTGAAAAAAAATAAAACTAAAACTCACATCAACCCAAAGATATTCATCATCCATGATTTGCATAAACATATAACCAAATATAAATATCATGTGGAATTTTTCATCAAAAACAACATGACCCTTAAACATATCAAGGGTTTTTGTGACTTCCCATAAAATATAAATGTATTAATTCAATATAAACAAACACTTACACGGTTTTGAAGGAATACTAAACCATATCAACAGAATTTTTTCCAAATAATTAGAAGAAACCTCGGTTTTGATGAAATCTCAATTAAGTTTACATATTCATACCAATTAATATTCCATGAATATGAATAATAGGAAGATTATTTCCTAATATATCTTTTGATAGATAATATTTATATAATTTTAATAGATTTTATAATTAAAATATTCCAATGGGTAAGAATTACTACCAACACCGACCATTATATGATACAAACATGGAAATTCACCACCACCAAATATTTTTTTCTTGTATCGTTATTTATCTAATTTTCCCCGATAGTATCCCTACTTTTATAAAATATGTTATCAAAGAATGAATTTCAGGTAACTTATGTAACATTCACTATGTCACATCATCATCATTTCACCCCATAAAATTTCTTTTATTCCATTTCTAAACAATGGGTTTAGCGTTTATCACTCCATGATAATATAATACCTTTACATTAACATATTCAAAACATGAATTAATAAATCCATAGAGAATATGATCTATGAAAATCACATATGGGATAAAATAGTGTCCACCTAACACATAATGCCTCAATAAGACATTCATCTCACACTGATCCATATAATTTGTCCATTATACTGTATACCCACCTATATACCATGTGAAAATGAGGGATCAACAATCCCTTGACATACAGGTTAAACAATCCAACATGTAACATGTTAACAAAATTCTCCACATGTACTACCCCTATTCCAACCATTATTCATTAATCACATTCCCAACATAGAGAAGGGTGAGTACACTCAAACAAAGCCATATAAGTTTTAAATTAAAAAATTCATTCCCCTTCCAAGTATAAAAAACGATCTGTATAGTTTTTTGCCAAACCCAATATCATTTGTGGTCAAGGATTTATATATTTTTTATCAATAGTCCCTTATGAACTGAGATATTAATATCCATCTTGTATAGGTAAAATTAGAATAATTTATTTTAATAGAAGTAAAATATTATCAAATTGGTGGTCGTCCATGATACAAGTCACATGAATGAATTAAAATACCATTGGACAATATTTAGGAACTACCTGCCTTATGAAATGGAGATATTTCCTTAGAGAATCTCAACCACCATGACTGGATAATATTTTCAAAACACCATACATGAATTTGATTCCATGAATCCATTAATTAACATAAATATTTCTATATGTAATTTCAAAATTAATTCCTTGGGAATAATCGATATCAACTCCCAAGATGTCCTCCCATATATTATACCTTCAATAAATAGGTCTGCACTATCCATGACATCCTCCTAGATCTCTATAAAAAATCATAATAACACCATTTCAATTCATACATCAATTTAATTTATTTAAATGTAAATCCATAGATAATTGTTTTAAAAAATATACCATATGATAAAATAAATGAAATCTAGGGGTTCCCACCACATGGATAACCATAAAAAATTTATGAAAAAATCCCTATCATATAGACCTTTTTTACATGAGCTAAGGATATTATTATCATATAAATAACTCTAATCGACTATAATTAGTATCAAATATAGGGGAAATAAGTGAAAAAATATAGGAGATGTGAACTTAATATAATCAGTGAGAAAATTCATATGAATCAATCTATATGATGTGACATAAATAAAAATTATGGGAGGTGAACTATTGGAGACACATTTCCTACAATAAAAATTCTAAATTGTATTTTTTTAGGGTTTTAATATTTTTATACCCAAGGAAAATAATGTAGGTATTCAGCAAAATGGATCAACAGGCACATCCTGGTAGCCAGTGCACCTAGACCATCCAACCTATTATATGATAGTTAACAAATAGCTGATCCTGGCCACTCAATGTCTTCTATAAATGAACATTGACTCTTGTAACCCTCACATAGTACATAGTGTCTAACAACTAGGTTCTAGATATCACACTATATCTATTGAAAAAATATTTTCCTATAATTAAATTCATAGCAACATTCTTAAATCATCATTCAAATATGAAACAACCCATGGACTTTAATTAAAATATTTAAAATATATTTGAAAATAATAATACACTGTCTAAAATGAATATTTTGTAATATTTTCATTTCCACTCACTTTGGAACTATGTTTATTTTTTACTCCACTGACCTAACTAGCATGGATTGTTAGATAGTGCTTTCCAAAATTACTTTTTTAATGATATTGGAAATTTATTTCCAAGTTATTTTATTTTATAACCCTATCGTGGTTCTTCTATATCAGATTGCTGAGAAAGAGAGGTTGTACCTCCCTCCCCCACTATTTATTCTTAATTCAATCCATTAATGTTAAGGAGATTTTTATGTTCATATTAGATGGGTTGAAGTGGGATATGGTTCATAATTCCTCATATTCTCCTATCATCTAATTACATGAATTTTTTAATAGGTTGTGGCTAGGGTTTCAATTCCCATTCCTAGGATCATTGTTAAATTAGTTTTGGTTGATGGGACATAATTGGTGAATAATAAGAAGAGGCTTCAGGATTTTGAACATTTATCCACACACATCTATCATACATTATTTTTATATTATTTCTAAAAAATTAATTATAGAATATAAAATAAAAAGGATTAGTTTCATGAAAATAAATTCGCACATCATGAATTAAAATGGTATTTTAAACTCTATTTGAAACCTTGATTATATTTCAACAAAAATATTTCATATTCTACACATTACATGTAATCACATGAAGAAATAAATTAATTAAATATTCATTAAATAGTAAATTATGTTGAGTGATAATATAAATGAAAATAAGAAAAGAGTAAATATGATATCATGCAAAATCATAATCATCAACATTAATTCATAAGAATATATTCAACTTCATAAACATATATAATTTATTTGTTATGGAAATGGAATATAGAATAGTCATAATAATGAAATGTCATATCATTTTCATTCTTAACATTATTTTACAAACAATCAAATTCTAAAATTTAAAAAAAATAGAATATTATTAATGAATAATAGTAAAATCATATGACATATCATTTTACCCAATAAATTAGAGATATATATAATTCATGTCAATACACTACATCGTAATATTATTATAATCCGTAATTATATACAAAAATGGAACATATATCAATCATAATGTTGAAATAAACCCACAAGAAAAGTAATATTTTCATAAAGATTTGATAAACAGTATTTCATTGAATAATCATATGTGATACCAATAGAAGAACTGAGTCATATATTATTAATTTAATTATATGAATAAAATATCATATTTTAAGAATAAAATAAGAATCCACTCAATATTAATCTTTGATATTTTGAGAAAATAATATATATTAAAAAATACTTTACAATTCTTATTAATCATTCCAAAAATATGAAACATGTATGTACCTAAAAAAATGAACGTAGATATAAATTTAAAAGGAAAATTTATAAGTTATTTGATATGACTGATTTGATAATATATATAAAATGATGATAAAACCAACTGAAATATTTTGGTACAAGGTTCCCCTTATTAAATATTATATTGTTTCACAATCGAATAAATAATTTAGATTAAAATGAATTGAAATATAAATCCCTATAAATGTCAATAAAAATTTATTGGGAATTTTGGGTAAAACATACATCTCAATAATGTCAATGAATATTAAATAAAAAAACTAAATGTGAATGGTTAATAGTGAATCTTCATACCTTAAGAACCATTATATTTCATCACATTGACACTAATTTGATAATAAAAGTTTGATTATTAATAACTAACATAGAATTTTGATCCATTAATTTATTTTTTCCTTGAATAATATAATCATTGAATATTTTTAATCATTTTACTATGGATGAAATTGTTTGATGGAATTTTTAATTTGAATTATCTAGTTCTTAATTGTTTTTTAAATTTTGATTCACTGTAATGTATATTTTTTCAACAAAAAACAAAATAATCTTATTTATTAAAATAATATATATATATATATAATATGAAACTAACACTCACTATCCATATAGTCGATGTTAAATAAGGTTTTTCCAATCAACTCAAGGGCTGATGAAACCGATCCTTAATTGGATGCCTCAAAAAAGGGAAAGTGAGTATTTATATATTATGTGCATTAATGTAGTTATATAAATAAAATTGAAATATTATATTGTGGTAGAAAAATAATAGAATTTCAGCTATTTGAAATGAGTAGAGAAAAAATAATGTTTACAGGATTACATCTTTGTTGAAGCGTTTTCATTTCTTATAGGACTATAGACCTGACAAATTGGGGTTTATTAACAAAATAATGTACATAAGGTATTAATAAAACTATATATTATGTGATTGGGAAGATCGTAGGCTTTGATAAGTGAATAAGTTTATATATAATTTTATATAGGAGTATTTTGGGGTCACTATAACGAATACAATATTATTTTCCAAATTTTAATGTAATAATATTCTTAATTGAGATTATGAATCACATTTGGTTGAAACTATACATTTTTTTAATTTATAACCCCTTTTATATTGAATTTATCATATTATAAAAAATGAGTGAATAAAAAATGAGTGAATAAAAAATGAAAAATTATTTTTAATAATGTTGGAAATTTATTTTTTAGATTAATTTGATTTTATTAAATGATTAATTAATCACACTGAATCAGTATTGGTCCATTGAAATATTTTTATAATTTATTATGTAATTATTACTTAATTTTTTTTTTAGAATGTATAATATCTGAAAAATTTTATTTATACTATTCATTAATAAATCCATGTTTTCTAGAAACTGTGTGAAAATCTACATTAACATAATTTACATGTTCTCATTCTAATAATTCGATTAATTTTATAAAATAAATTAATTAATGAGAAATTTTATTATTCATTAAAATAATTACGGTTGTTGAAACACATTAAAATTTTCATTAGTAAAATGTACTTATATAATATTTGACATTAAAAATTGTTTTTAGTATATAGAACTATAATTTTGGATTATAATTAATTTATTCAGTGTAAAAAATATTTACAAGTCATTTTACTATTCATCTGGTTGTGTTACTATTCTTTCATCTAGTTTCCTATTTCTAAAACCTACTTTACTACTCTAAATGATTAGTTTTATGTTTCTAGTATTCATATTAATAATAAACTCATATAAACACATAAAATTTATTGTATTCACTATTAAATTTAATTTTCATCACGTTTTTTATTTACATATTGTAATCACATTGCTCATTTTTTATTATTTTTTTAGAGTACCAAGAATAACTATATTAATTCATGGAGAAAAAATGACCCAGAATATTAATTTATAATCAAATTGATTTTTTATTGCTCTATTATAATATATTAAATTTTATGGATTCTATTTTTTTAAAATTTAATGTAATTAATTAATAATTTATTGATGTATTTATTATTTAGTTCATGTATTTTTTACTATATTGTTCTCATAAAATTTGAACCCATTTTTATTTTTTTGATTATTCTCTATATAAATGTCCATGTTGTTGCATTATTCCCCCTTTCAGAACATTAGTCCTTGAAATTTGTATTCATTTCCATATTTGGGAATAGATGAGGATACTTTTCATTCATAAATCATTATGTTCCTATGTTTCCTCTCAATAATTATCTTTTCTCATTGTTCAGTGATAGCATATGTTCTCTATTTATATATATCATCATCTAAATGTACGAAGATCATTATTGGTTTCTCAAAAATATAATCATAATTCTATGATTATCACACTTTAGGATTTTGTGTATGTTATAGATAAGTTATGTAATTATTATGTAGAGCTATTTAGGAAAGTCATGAAAATGTGATATATTTGGTGTATTTTCCCTAGGATAGTTCAATGATCTTGTATAATTAAGGATCTAAAAATGTATAATGTACATGTAGTTATGATTTACCATTCTTAAAAATTCTGTGTGTGACAACACCTAAATTTATTCAATTTTTAATGAATAAATTCATTATCAATAAATGTAGTTAAAGAAATCACATGCACTAATTTGGTTATTCTGGATAGTTATTGTTTGTTCGATTTAATATTCCATTTAGTCATAACCATTTGTAAAATAGCCATATTAATATGACCAACAATATTATTATATAATGGATTATGATAAATTTTTAACAACACGGACATAAGAATCAATGTCCATGACCAGTAGTGTCATAACCTAGGATACAATGTTTTTAGATCTTCCAAGAGAGATAACATCACTAGACATTACCCTTAAACAAAACCAATATAATATTAAATAACTAACACAAAGATTAAAGCTTTTATGGGAATGGTTCATTCTCATTGTGATCATTACAGAAACCATCTGTGTCAAACCATCCTTAAAAAACATCACAACCACACACCCTACCCTTAGGAAATTTACTAGTGTAATGATGTTCTGTGAATATAGATACTAAAAATATGAATTTATATATTTTTATTTTAATATAATTTTTATATTTATCTTTTAATACTTTATAGTTGCTAATTAATATGATTGATAAAATATTTATTTTGATAAAATGAATCAAAAATTTTAATTTTGGAAAATATATTGTTTCAATCTGGACACACATCTTAATAAAATTGATAAGATATAAGATATAAGATATTTTAATAAGACGTCATTATTGAATAATATTTATTAAATATATATTATAATTTAATTTTACAATATCAAATGTTATCATTATCAGGAATAGGAAAAAATTATTTAAAAAACTGTTTTTTTTCTATCAATGGTGTTATTATTGAAAATTTTAAATTATAATAATCAAAAATTAATTTTGAAAAAATTCATTACGATTTTTGAAACTATTACATTGATATTATCCATCTTTTAATTTTTCATTATTTTACGAGACATTTATATTTTTTTGAAAAATATAAATATTTTAAAAATATTTATTGTATATTATGAAATCATAATGTCCCAAAAGTGATGTTAATTTTCCAGAAAATATATAAATTTTATAAATATAAATTTTATATGAAAAATAATTTTTTTAAATTTTTCTAATTTTATAAATCCATAATGAATCTTCAAATCTTGTATTATTTTTTTATTTTTAATAGAAATTATTTATAAACATGAATCACATCCATATTATTATGGGTATAATTTTGATGATTTTTGATATTGTCAATTTAAAATAATTATGATAAATCTTTTTTTTAACCAAGGGAATAACCATCAAGTTGTTTATTTTTTTATTAATTTATCATAAAGTGCCCAAAAACTATGTTTAGAAATTTATAATGATTTTATCTTTATATTTCTATAAAAATCCCATTAAAATTATGATTATTCTTTACAAAAAACTATCAAAACATTATGTTACATGGAAATTACCTCTCTTTATCACTACAAATGCTCCTCTAATTTATTAAGATTCCCCTCCTATGATTCTTGAATCACACTCTCATGGTAATAGATCCTCTCATTCTCCTTTTTATTCACGCACATTGTTTCTATTATGGATTTTAATTTCTAATTGTTCATATTGGTATATGTTTTTTCATATATATTTTTCATTTTGTATTGTTTACAAATGATGAGAGACTGCATTAAGTCTCAATTAACCATTACTTCAATATTTATATTCACATGTTATGTTGTCGAAATCATAATATGTTTTTCCATGTCAAAATTTTTATAGTGAATACCCATTGTCATTTCCACTCAAAAGAATTCACATATTCTTACCAATAATTAATTGATTTGGGATTTATACGAATTTAATTCTTACTATTTAAGTATATTTATAAAAATTGTTTAAATAAATTCATATGTTTTAGGATATTTGTGTCACTCATATGCATGTATAGGATATGAATGAGATAGGTGGGATCATAATTATATATCGCTATAAACTATTGGGTAATATTTGAATCTCATGAATTTAATATATGTACAATGGGTTTCTATCAATATCACACTATGTTATATTGTCCTCGAGGTTATCCCAAACTGGTTCATCTAATTTTATGTTTTAATTTTTTTCATACTATTTTGTTTTCTTCCATTTATCATCACATTTCAGGATTTAATGATCATTTTTTTTATTCTCATCCCTTTTTTATCACATTGATATGCATATTTTCTCTTATTTATTGATTTCATCATGTTATAATTTTATTACTCATTTAATTTATTTTATATCTCACCCCTTTGTTATGTATATCTCAAGGATATCTCATGAAGTTTCATGTGATCAAGAGAAATTAAAGGAATGTTAAGGATATTTAGTTTAGGCCATTGTCTTTATTTTTAAATTTTCTAATAAATGAACCTAATTATCCAAATAAATTATTCCTTATAACCTTACGGGGTTTTATTGAGTGTATAATAATTTAATAAATCATGTTATAATTTTTAATACATATATGGGTATTCATAGTTGGTATTGGAGAAAAGTTAAGTTTTTTTTGGATTAGCATTTTAAAAAAAAATACAAAAACCATAGGGATAGGAATATTCATATGAAAGAATACAAAACACTTTGTAAAGTATATGGTATTTTTTCTATATAAATAACTCATTGTATGAATATTGGAAGTGTATGTGGCTCTATCATAGTTTTCCATAAGGGTAACAACCTTCAAAATGGTGCATTGAGCTAGATTCGATCACCAATTGGTGCATGAAAATATTATTTCTATAAAAATGGTTAGACACACCCATTGGATATGATTTATTAAATTCACTAACTTATTAAAAAATATGATTGAGTCGAATAAAATTCCCATAAAATGTTCTGACATGAAATCGATCGTGGATAACAAAGATAAAAACCTATAAATTAATAGGATAAGGATTATATATCCTTAATGAAGTTATCTATTTAATGTGTATATGATTTAATTTTTTTTGGTTAATATTATAAAAAAACACATCCCTAATTTACCTGTTATTTTTTAGTGAATGGATAAAAATTGGGGAAACTGACTCACTAACAAATGTGAAGGGCAATGTGATGACTTCCCAAATTAGATTCCCATCCAAAATGGTGGAGGAACCAAGATCTTAATGTAATTTCTTTATCAATTAACATATGTATCGAACTGAAAAATGAATATGGTGGAATTCCTAAATCATCATAATAAATATAAATATTTAATTGGGACCATTAGACATTAAGTACCTCTATCATTTTGGGGGGCCTTTTGATCCCTTATTCACAGACAATGAATGAACTCCATAGAGAAGATTTTTTATAGCATTTAATGCACTGATAAAGGGAAGTTCATATTGGATATTAACAATATGTAAGGATAAGAGGATCTGTGAGAGACTTTAATAAAAAATAATATGTCCAATGAGGATATCAAATCAATTTATAGTAAATATATTGGGACCCAATTTTTTTATTGGTTGAATTTAACATTTTCTACATGTATTTTCATAGCTTGGATTTGAGACGAAGTGAAATTTAATGTTATGATGTTCTAGAATAAATTTCATACTAATATTAAATATAAATTATATTACATTAGATTAGTTTGTTTATTAAAATGTTATAACACTTCAATGAAACATTGGATAAGAAATATGATACCACATTTCAGTATTCAATGTTATTTTCATCCTATGAGAAACCTCTAATAGGTCATCATGGGGTGTTTGAATATAGAGACCATTGGTACGTGTGACTAGTTAAAATAAATAAAAAACATAATTTTAATGAAGTATACTACTAATGTTTTCAATAAATCCACTTGTAGTGAGAATCCTCATTGGTTATCAACATAATAACATATAGGATTCTAGAGTGTAAATCCTACTTCCATTGAATAATCACATCAGATAATGATAAGACTCTCGATTCATGCAGATCGGGACTCAACAAAACAAAATAACATCACTAAATTATGTTTGACCACATTCATCAACATAAAATCATCTCATATATAGATTGGATTCTCCAATTTATGGATGATGACCTTTTTTATTATATTGTAGTACCATGATCATCCATTCTATGATCTGCACCAATTATTAAACCTTTCATGCACCCTTGTTTTGAATTTAGTTGATTAATTATTCATTTCTAAACCCAAAAAACCCCTATTCACTATCGTTAGCTAAAATTCAAGGTAACGATCGATAAAACTCTATTTTTGTGCCAATCTACATGCAATTTCTTCACGTTCATCATCATTTGACCCCAAGGTCATGATTTGACATTGTCTGGTGGGACCAAACCCAATTGTACCCCCAAATTCACAATAGTTTCATCGAATAAGAAGGTAGTGGAAATAAATTAATGATTTAGGGTATAATCATTAATAACATTCATTTTTTCTGATGTATTTGAAAATAAGATACTAATGGGAGGAATTTCGGTCGAAAGAAGTTTGTGCGGCCTTAAAGAGATTCAACAAGATGAGTTTTTTGACCACCGGATGACCATACATAGAAAATGAAAGCTAGATCCCCCAATTTTAGGTGAATTGGAGGTCATATGTGAATATAGAAAAAATGGGTCTAGATTTCAAATCTTAAATTATAAATTATCTAAAAACACAACTACATGCCATGTATCTTGATAAACACATTGCTTAAATCCCCTGTTCTGTAGAAGCTAATGTTCTATAAAATTATGAAGATGACATGGTGTGAATCCCTCCATCCCACTATGTACCCATTCCCATAGTTAAAATTTCATGTGGTAGATCACAAGGGTGGAAACATGGGTGGAAATACACGTTCGTATTTGCATCATGTACTTAAGTATAGGGACATGACCATGGTGCAGAGGAAAGTGCAACGAGTGTCTTGGATATGCCTTGTAGACTCTGTATATGCCATGTACTTCTAAAAAGATGTTGAGTCATGTACCTATAGAGAAATGATAAGGGAATGGAGGATAACCACATGCCATTTTCCCCCTAACACACCTTTTACAATGATATTTTTTTATAGGAAACTTATATCTCTCACATCTCCTTTGTTTGGACTTGGATTTTGTCCGCGAGTAGCCTATCATTAGTGTTTTCCCATATATAATGTGATATTTTATTCCTTTACTAATTTTGGTATATGATGTTCGATGATTTCTGTGTGGAGCATATTTAGGTTGTAATTGATGATTAAAATGTCCATGCAAAGGATACCAAGTGTCTTATAGAGTGTAACCAACCAAAATCATGGGCACAAGTCCTCTATATACTTAGTGGAACCCCAAATTGAATTGTTCATGGGTCATTATGTCACTAGAGTGGAACCACATGCCACATTAGGGTGCGGGTACTCAACCCCTAGAGTTGTACCCCTATCATTTTGGGCATGGTTCCTCTATCTATTTGGTGGGACCCCTTTATCACACTAGTTAGGGGTCCTTGATAAACTAGAGTGGGACCCTCTTATCGCACCGAGTTTTGGGTATTGAACACATAGAGTAGAACCCATCACCAACATTGGCATAGTTCCTCTATCTACCATGTTGACCCATATCAAATATGGTGAAGGTCCTTGATACATAAGAGTAGAATCCCTCTATTCCTCCATGGAAAAAGTACTCAACTCATAGAGTGAAAACCCTCATCATATTGGGTCGGGGTCCTCTATTTACCAGTTGTAACCCCCTCCCCTCTATTTTATAGGTTGTGGGTCCTTGAGACACTAGAGTGTAACTCCACATTCACACCAGGGCAAGGGTACTCTACAAATCGAGTGGACCCCCTCATCCCCCCCCCAACAACTTAAGATTGGATCCTCTATATACTATGTGGAAACACCCTATCATATAGGTTGTGAGTCCTCGTGACACCTGAGTTGAAACCCCTATCAGACATGGTCATGGTTCTTCAACCAATAATGTAAACCCCCATTACACATTAGGGTGAATTTACTATATAGATCATTATTGAGTGTAACCCCCTGACATACAATAGAGTGTCTTATCTATGTGGAGATCATACTCCCTTTGTTGTGTAGTATTGTTGAGAGGTATGGGCTTTACATGGTTACTTATTGAAAGGTGCATGAGACGTAGGGGATCATTTTCAGACTATTATAAACAATGGTAACCATTTTTATGGGATGGACTATGATTTATAAATCCAAATTATCTCTCATTTGGGATAATTTTTATTGAGCATATATATATATATATATCCATGTGGTTGGATTTGGTTACACTATTTTCAATGGTTGTAGAGACATGTGGGGTAATCCACCTACTTGGTGTGTTAAACCAATTTATATGTGGATGAGGTTACTCTCAAACTATGGGTGGGTAACACTCAATGTGTATCCCGCCTACACACCATTTTGGCCGCCATGGGTTTGAGATGAGAATACTATCACAGTTTAGGTTGATATGATCAGTTTTTCCAATCCACCATCTTCTATCTATCTTATTCTTATGTATGACTAACTTCTCCATGTTCAACATCAAGTAAACCAAATAGGTGTGTATATACTCATCCTACATGGACTTTCTTTGAAAATACTTTTTCTTATGAACATCAAATACATTACTGTAATGACTACAAAATAATTTAGGGATACACGGGGCATTGGACTATGTATTGTGTTTAATGATTTAAGATCATGAGCTTGACTATATCAATACTTTTAATTTTCAATTTTATCAAAATGGGACATCTTCAATGTGGTCATGTGTTTTTTCACTTTATTATTTAGTTTTCATTGACATACTTATATACAACCTAGATGTTTTACGTTTTTTGTTTATATTCTCTGAACATTATCATTTAATTATTATTCCTCTTTACATATTCTTTTAGATGGTAGGGTGTATAAGACTGTATGGGTAAATTTTAAAAATTCCTCCCATTTAGGATATGTAATTTGACATTATTCACCATCCCTATTATTTTGAGGTGGTCTGGGGGTTGTTTTTCATGAGAAATTATTGTTTCAGGTCATGAAATATCGGTATCATAGCATGTTTGATCATTGGGATAATAATTGGATTAGTCCCCTTATAAGGTTTTGATTGGGATTTATGGAAACAATATCAAAGTGTCTTCACTGTGGATCTTTGGACAGTGAACCTAGTGATATTATTGGTGGATGTTGTATCCATTCACTAGGACATTTAATACTTTCTTGTTGAAGAATCATAACTAGACATGGGTTGCAAGGATCGATGATATATGCATCATATAGGATTGTGACTTTTACTTTCCTTCTTGAGTCAGCTCTTATCTATATATATATATGCCCATTTAACCATTATACTTCTAAATCACATTTGAGATGCCACTATGATGATGGACATCTAGAATATAACTTTCAAATCATGATAATGATATGATAACTATTGAGGCTTTAGTCTAGGGTCCATCATGAATGAAATTTCAATACAATTGAATGGTTGAAATTCCTCCACCTTTCACGTAGCATATCATACTGACCAATCAGGATGAGGATGTGAACATGATTAGAGCACTATGAGAGTTCCTACACTGGTAACCACTAAGGATCTACAAAAATCATTATACTTAGGTATTAGGTGTTTTCCATGAGTATGTGATATTTTTTTAGAATTATGATGATTCTGATTGATTAGTTGGTTTCATAAAGAGAAATTTCCCTACTTATAGTAGTGATTGGTTTCAGTTGTACTAGATAATGACCCACATGGGCTACTTATGAATTTATATCCCTAGAAAAATTTATCACCCAATTACCATGTTGTTCCAAACTCCCTCCTCTTGTTGATGAGGACAGGCTTGATCATTTTTGTTAGATATTTTTCTCGAAAAGGACCCATCTTGGTAGTGATCCTTGTAGTGAAACCTCTCCATAATGACATTGGGAATCAGTAGTGCCCTTTTATAGATATATTTTAGCAATGAAATCAAAAGTTTGAGGAAGAGGGATTCATCCCCTAGTGAGACTTGTTCTTGAGACACAATCCAATACCATGAGGGTGAGTCTGTGATGACTACTGCATACAGATTTAATGATTGGTAGATGAGTCCTTCTGAGTTACTAGTTTGGGATGTGTGTATGAGATTGGTTTCTGAGAAGTCCCCGTTAAAGGGGAGTATAAATGAAAGGGAAATGAAAATCTCACAGTCAAAGGTACTTCTAGTTAAGTGTCCCCATTTTGGTTTAGGGTATGATATGTATCACTACAACTCCCACATAAGTGGTTATCACAAAATATAAGGCTACATTTCCCTAAAAATATCCCCTATTCAGAACAAGGTGATAAAATAAGAATCAATTTTTATATAATTTTTTATGGAGGATATTTCAGATATTATCATTGGTTACACCTTTCAACTAATGGGGAGGATTTATTCTATGACGATATCTATTCTCAGATCAAATATTCAAAAAGTAGTAGTGATATCCAATGATGTTTTCCTCAGTATAGCAGAGTAATTGAACAAACATGGTCAAATGATTACTGACAGTTAGTATGGTAGTTCTATTTGGATGTGTGATGGTGTTTTCCTCCTTGAGGAAGAGCAATACATAGATATAGTATGATAAGCTCACTCATAGGAGGATGCATCTGATTTATCAATTGTCTAGTGTCAACCTTGGATTGGTAGATGTTGTGATATCCTAACTCCATACAATTTTGGTGGGCTATGATGATGTTATGGGTCTACCTTCACACCATGAGACAACCCATTTTTATATATTCACTTGGGATGGGATGACATTATCCCTTTCATTTTGGATGACCCTATTTGGTAGTGAGAGCTAGTGGTGTAGTTTTAGGGTATATAGAGGTACGACTTTGAATGACCTAGTGTGTATGCACTAGGAAGATCAGGTGTTGTTTGTAATAATATAGAACTTGATATTTCTAATTTGTGTCTATTATCATTGAATTTACTATTCCACTATAATGAAAAGTCACACCTTCCCATGGAATGAAATAATATTTAAATATTTACGAGGAACAAGATGATCCCCTAATATCAATGTCTTGTTTGGAATCCACCTATTGAGGGTTCACATAGCTGATATTTTGAAGTTGTAATTATGTATCTCAATAGAAAATATTAGTTCCTATTTATTCCCTTTAGTGTATTGAATTATCTACTATGTTTATGTCATCAATGAATAAGGACATCCTAGTATACTTGGACCATATTTTGACTTCTTCATTAACCAGATACTCATATACATTGCGTCAGAGATGGGTCATGTAGATAACTTGAGGATGGTATTATATTTTCTTTATGATAACATCTTTATGGTAAACTCTCAATAATACAGATCATTATTCAAGTGGTTCACTTAATATGAAATGTCGTTTATAAGATTGGTTTATCCTTTAACCTATTTAATATTTATGTAGTTATTTCGTGGGAGCCTTCCAAGAGAATGTAATAGGTGTTGAGTTTTCTTCTCTTGACAGGGAAGTATTCGTGGTTTATGGCTGACTTATCTAGAATTAATTCACCAATGACCACCTCAATGTTGAATTGGAATCCTATTACCAAAAATGAGGAGTTCCAAAAATTATTTTGTGAGTTAGGATGAAGATAAGTATTGCTTCCATGTTAATATTACTAGAGGATGGCATGGATTACATAGTTTATTATTATTCCTTAATTTTTGGGATCAGCTTTATGTTGATGTAGAGGTTGGTAGTTATAACATGTGGGTTGGGGTAGGTGAGTTACCATGATATGAACTATATGAATCATGACCTATACATGGATGTCTTATTCTTTTCCCTATATATTTTTATTCACAATCAATTGGGGGAGAAATCATTCGTTTACTCATACCATTAGAGCGTTAGGTATGTCTTTACGTAGAGAGACCTGAAATTAAGACATCAGTGTTGGTTGGAATTCCTACAAGACTATGAAATTGAGATATTTTATATAATAGGAATGGAAAAAACTGTAGAATATTCCATTATAAAGATTTATTCTACTGTCATGGTGTAAGAGGATTCTAAGATGTTGGATTCCTTAATGTTATCCCTAGTGGAGAAGGGTGGATCAACATTTATTTAGCTTATAGGGTTGACTCATATCCTTGTCGTGCATGTAAGAGAGTCCCTTTTGAGGTACATTGACTATAAGTTATTTTGGGACTAGAAATCCACAAGTGATTCCCATATAGATATTATGAGGGAGGGAATCATTTCATCTTTTTGAGGGTATAACAGCGATCGAAGTCATGATGTCGGAAGAGGTTATGTGGGAGTTACAAAAAAATCCCCTAGTTGTATATCCAATGTGGGGAAGATGTACATACACCTTCATTGGCAGCTTTGGTTGTCTAACATGAGAAGGTGGGTGGATGAGTTCATCTCTTAGTACCTCAGCTATCTGGAGGATAAGGATGAGCAGCATATCCCAACATGTTTGCTACCACCCCTTGAGATCTTATAGATTAAGTGGGAAGGAATATATATATAGACATTTTAGAAGGTACTATGTGGATAAATAATGTACATGATTATATCTAGGTGATATTTTAATAACTCGTGAAGTCAACACACTTACTTGCTATCACATAGCAGTGTTGGGTGGAGAGTTTGAGGAAATCGTACATGTAGGATATTTTTCCCCATCTTGGTGAACCCAGGACTATTGTCTATGATCGTGATGTATGGTTCACATCATAATTCTATATATTCATTCAGGGTAAATTCGGGATGTAGATGAATATGATTACGAACAATGACCAACAAAATAATGGAAATTATAAGAATTCTTTCAAGGTGTTGGAGGATATGAAGATGGATTTTGTATTGAACTTTTTTTGAAGCTAGGAGACTCAATTGTTCTTGGTAGAGTTTTTTTACAACAATATATTCCACTCTAATATTGATATGGAACCATTGTGAACCTGTAAAAGAAAACCAAAAGGTAACCCTTGTGTAAAAATGTGATTGTTGAGGCATCTCTAATGGGACCAGAGTTGGTGAAGGGGAAGATGCAGAAGGTCATGGTCATCTTTAATCAATGATGATCTCCCAAATCAGGAATATTTCACATATATTTGTCATAGGCCATTGTAGTTTGATCAGATAGACCATAATTTCCTAAGATTCTCTCTATGATGAGGATTTTGTAGGTTTATCTAGGGAGTCAAGCTATAAACAATGTTAATCGGTATATTTGAGACAATGTAGGGGGTTGGATAGGTGTCTTAATACCTCACCCTACCCCTACAGTTTTAGTTGGGGAAACGTGTCTTGATCATTTCATATCTTAGGATAAACATGCATGGCCCCATGCAGTCCATTGACTACACTGCACTGGTCATGGAGGATGGAGCGAGTTTCCTAGAGAACCTAATGGAAATTTATTATTTATAGGAGAGGGACCTATGTGGATATTCCATCACATTAGTCTATATTGGTAGTAGTATATAAACATATAAGAGATTTCATGGGAGTGGTAGATCCAAATGTGGGCTCTATATCCTAAGAAATTTGTTTACTTTTTTCTTTTTTGGGTTTAAAATCCGAATAGATAGAATGATATAATGAACCAGTTTTTTAATTAATGAATGAATTTTACATTTTTGTAGAAATTTTTTGGCGATAGGCACTGACACAGTGTTCCATTTTGAGGCCCATTGTGAATTTAATTAAGGTTATAAAATTATTAAATATATTTGATATTATGGGAATGTAGTTTCTTAATGAAATTTGATTTGTCTTAAATGGGTTATATGAAAAAAAATGAGACCAAAATTTAGTTTGTAATTCCATATTTTCCCAAGGTGTGACCTACTATAGGTCAATGCAAGACATTCATAAATTGTGATTGTTTTTGGGCCCGTTTAGTTAGAAAAGATATTTAAATTTTTTTATATTAATTAAAATAACAAAATATTATTTGATAAAAATCCACCACTATAAAAAATCATCTATGGTTACCTTCATAATCCCTGATGGATTCCAAATTGTTCTTCATCCTTATATTGGTAAATCCAATTATATTGTGATGATACTCTAGATCATGGAAAATCATGATTCAAAAAATAATTATTTCTTCCATAAATATTCAGTGACAACATAAATTATGAAAAACAATCTATTTTCTAGGTAGGGATAACTAATTTTTTGTTTAGGATTTATTTAATAAAATTAATTTACTGATATCATACCTTATATCATATGTGACATTTGTTGAATCTTGCATGTTCCCATATTTTTAAGTAAATTGACTATTATTTCATTTATAACCACATTCATACCCATTCATAAACCCTAATCATGAATGGTCTTAAATGATTAACATAAATTATCTTATATTTCCCCCTCCCACAATTTCTTCTCATTCATTTTTTTGAACCTAAGGTCATGATTCAACAATTTCGGGTGGGGTCGATCCTTATCAGACCCCCATATTCACAACGGTTTCATGCAATATGAAGGGATTAAAAATCAAATATGTATTTGGGGTGTTATCATGAATAAAAGAATGTTTTTATCATGTATTTCTGAATCTGATACTAATGGGAGTTGGGAAAGACAACAGAGCTTCTTGCAGCCTTAGAGTTATTTAACAAAATTAGTCTTCCAGCCACAGGATTTCTAAAAACATCAATCATTGGATATATCAACCAAATTTAGTAAAATACATTGCTAGATATTAAAGAGAAATAACCAGATCTAAATTATTATGTATAGAAATGAAATTTTATGAAATAAATGACTATTCATCATGTATCCTGATGAAAAGACAATTTCTAGCCCTTGTACTGAGGAAACTAGGTTTTTGGAAAATTATAATAAAGTTGTGGTGTATATCCATCCTACAAATCATAAACCTATTCCCAAGGTGGAAAATCCATGTTGTGGAAAGAACAGCTAGGACCCCATGTGGAATGAAATTTTAAATTACACATATTTGTACTAAATTTTATGGAATCAAAAAAAATTCATGGTTTGGGACCCCGATTAGCTTTACCATGCTAAATAGAATCCCTACGCATTGATTTTTGATACATATTCAGAAATCAATTTAAATTTCGGGATAAAAACAGGAAATGGAGTGGGAAAACATGTCATCTGGGTCACCTCACATGTTGTGTACCCCTTTGGTTTCCTTTGAGTAAACATCAATCCCTCACATTTCTTTCATTTGGGTTCATATTTCAACCTCAGAGTAGCCTATCATGAGTTTTTTCCACATATTACACGATGGTTCACTTAATTGTGGTTTTTTATTTGATATGATATTTTATGCATGTGATTCTTATTTTGGAATCACATGATGATGGTATTTATCAGGAGGAGGATCAAAATAATCATATAGAGTGGAACCCCCAATGTCATGGGCCTCGGTCCTTTATCTACTATGTGGAACCCCTTATTAGATAGGGTGTGGGTAATCAAGACAGTTGAGTAGAACCCCATATATAACTATAGAAAGGGTTCTTGCACCATATTGTAGAAACCCTCTTCAGTTTGGGAATGGTTTCTATATCTACAAAGTGTAACCCCGTATCGGATAGGATGTGGGTCATTACGATATAGGAGTGGAACCCCCTATCACACCATGGCATCAGACCTCGACCCACAGATTCTAAACCTCTGGAGCTTGGGTGTGGTTCCTCTATCTACTGACTGGAACCTCATATATGATAGAGTGTGCATTCTCAAGACACTAGAGTGGAAACCCACTTTCATACCAGTGTGTGGGTCCTCAAACCATAGAGTGGACACCCATCATTTTTTGTGTGAGTCATATATCTAAGTAGTGGAACCCCCAATTGGATAAGGTGTGGATCATCAAGACAGATTAGTAATTACCCAATTTTTACTTGGGTTTGTGTCATCAACCCATAGAGTGGAACTCACCATGCCCACAAGCTTACACATTCCAATAAAATAATGTGGGGGTCCTTGTGACACTAGAGTTGAACCGTTATATCGCATCAATGCATGGTTAATTGACCAATAGATTGGAAGCCCTCTAATGCATCTGGAAATGGTTACACAATTTATACTTATTGAGATGGACCCCATATTTAATATATTGTATGTTCTCTACTTGGATATTTTTAAACTTCATTTGTGTGGTATATTGGTGAGGTGTGGTCTTCCACAAATATACTTATGGGTAGATGCGTGAGATACTTGGAATTTTTGATGGACTTCTAGAATTTATGGAGACTTTTTTTAGGATAGGTTGTGAGATGTATATCCCCTTTATTTATCATTTGATATTCATTTATAGATAATATATATATATATATACATGACGTCATATTTGGTTTTCCCCTTCCATGGGCTTTAGATATGTGTGGGGTAGTCCACCTACTAACCATGTTGATGCTATTTTGTTGAGATGAGTTTAATATCCTACTATGGTTTATTGATACAAGATGTGTAATCGTCCCACACACCATCTTATCCCTCTTGTGTTTTTTGATGAAATTACACTCTTGGTTTGGGTAGATCTATTCAATATTTCATATTCACTATTTTGAATTTTTCTTATTCTATTTAATATATTTTTCAATCCTAAATAACATTTTGAGGCATCCTACAATGTATGTATATAATCAACCCTAAAATGAGTTTTCTCACCTATATTGTATCTTTTGTAGAATAAGGATAGGTCAGTAATGACTTCATAAGAGTTAAAGTATACCTTTGGTATTGGACCACATATGGTGGATAACGATTAGGTATTAGGAGTTGGAATCACTCATAAATTTTACATAATAGTGTAATTTGTTTGGTACCTCTTCTAGTTGGGCATGTATTTTTTCCCTTAACATTTCAGTTTGTACTATGGTACTATTATAAAGAATACTGGGTTTTCATCCTTGGTTTAAATTCTATTTGTTACATATTTTTGTTATTATTTCTATACACTTCTACATTGGGATACATGGGTGTCGTAAAATAGTTACATTTGGTAATTTCCTCCCATATGGGATCTTCCTTTGGGTGCTTGTCTCCATCCATGGCCTCTGGATGCAATTTTGGGGTAGTTGCGGCTCAATCCCCAGTTTGGTCGGGTCACGGTAAAAGAGTTGTGAAATATATTTATTGATAATTATTTTTTAATATATCTCTATGTAAAAAAGGTCAGGTAATTCCATTGAATCATGAAAATGTATAATGAATCCATTTAGTCATATGAAGAATACTACTAAAGCATTGAATGATACGAATTCACCAGTATCATTACCCTTAAAATTATTGTGGAATACTTCTTTCCTTGCTTAATCCATGTATATGAAATTCATTGACAATTCAAGTCTCATATATCCATGTATAAATTGGAGATATGCCGTGAAAGATTATTTATAGATTAATACAATCAAGTGTCTCACATGTTAAAATAAATTAAACTAATAATGGGTTTTAATATTTGTGGTGAGATGGTGAAATATTATGGTGGTTAGAAAACACAACATACCAATTATCAAAAGTTTGGGAAGAACAATTCCATGAATTACCTAATTGGGATAAGGAAATTATTTTGGTGTGAGAAGGAATGGGACCATGGTAGTGATTTCTGACTATAAAAACTCACCAATTTGAATGAGGAAAGGAATAATTTAGTCAAAACACATCATCTTGTCCATTTTTACCAACAACATAGAACTATGACACTATTCGAATCAATGCACATAGTGAATATATGAATTAATTCATATTACACAGGTTTAGTAGAACTATTAAAACACCATCTCAAGAGATGGAATTTAATATATTATTGATGAATAATAATGGTTCAATTATTGTTTCATAATCATATAAATCATCTCCTATACCTGTTTGTAGGGTGAACATCCAAATAAATATTTCAGTCCTCCATTTAGAAGAATTTGATACAATTATGGCAAAGGATTAGCCTTCCGTATATGGATCCAATATAAATTTATGGGATAATTAAATCACCCATAGTATGGTGGACCACCCTATATATATATGTGGATGGATGAGGATAGATCTCATTTTTTTTATAATTATCTAAAGAATGGAAATTATAATTTTTTTATTATGTTATTCTTCATAATATGTTTAATACTTATGAAAATATTATCTTTGTAGACACATACATTGTATGAGAATTCACGAATGTGTGTCATAAATAATTTCTTAGTCTTCATCCAAGAGGGGAGGTTGATTTCTCAGTACATCCTATACCTGGATCTTTTTTAATGTATAAAAATTCATATATAATATCTATTTTGGAACATGAGGATATGAAGAAACAATTACATGATGATATAGATAAATGATTTATCTTCCCATGTGCTTCCCCATGAAATTAATTAGTCTTATTTTTCACTAATAATGATGGGTCAATGTGATTGGAATTTATTATTATGATCTAAAAAATATCATGATAAAGAAAAATTATCCCTTACAGGGATTGAGGACTTGTTTAATCAGCTACATGGATCTCAATAATTTTCTAAAGTGGATCTTTGTTTGGGATATTACCAACTAAATGTTAAATAAGGACAATATATCCAAGACTACTTTTCATAAATAATAATCTCACTAGGAGTTCAAGGTGATTCCATTTGGACTCACTAATGCTCCTAAAATCTTCATACACATGATGAATATTGTATCTAAGGATTTCCTTGAAACATTGTGGTAGTTATTATAGATGATATTTTTATGTACTCTAAAATCAAGGATAAGAATTTGAATTCTGCACTAATGACATTGTAAAAAGAAAATTTATTTGAAAAATGTAGTAAATGTGTGTTTTGTATGGAGAAAGCAACCTTAATGGGGAATGTTACAACTAATATATATATATATATATATATCATTGGTTACATTAAAAATAGATGTAATTAATTGCTTTATCCTATTTACCTTGGATACAGAAATCCATAGTTTCCTTAGGTTAGTTGGTTATTATTATAAATTTTTATATCACGTTTATAAATCCCACCAACCATGATAACTTATAAGGGAGTCATGTTGATCTAAAATTATGAATGTGAAGAATGATTCAAATGGATGGAGATTGAGAAATTAACTATAGATGTTCTACAACACCCACAAATGAGGAAGGATTTTTGATCTATGGTGATACGACCATAATGTGATTTGATTTTGTAATCATGAAATTTGAAAATTTCATAGCCATTTCCTACCACCAATTAAATATTATTGAGTAGAACTACCAAAAGTGGGATCAATAATTTCATATAAGTATCATTGCTTAAATTATTTGGTGATATTATCAATTTTTAGAGACTTGTGACATATATAAAAATCATAAAATCCTCATGTATATTTTCACCAAAAATTACAAAAATATCTAACAGAAAATGCAGTTAGAGATTATAAAATGTTATAATTATGATATCCATTGTCATCTATGAAAATAAAAAAATTTGAAGATGCTCTGAGTAGAAATGATCTCACAACCCTATCCATGATATGGATTGAAATGGATCCAATCATCTTGGTTATGTAAAGGACATACATAATATGGGTAAGAGGATATTAATTCCTAAATTTCATAAATTACGCGTCGAATGTCAATTAATGAGAGTATCAATGGGGCCCTTAATGGTGATAAGGTTCTCTACAAAAGGTAGAAAATATTTTAAAGATCAAATTTTCAAAATATAGAGTTATATGGTTTTCTAACCTAGACATGTGTCTTGTAACAACCCATACCTAGAATCTTAGTGTCGATACATTATTTTAATACACAGAATTGATTCCACAGAATCAAATCCTGAAGGACCGATTAGTTTAACATTCTTGTAAAATAGATCACATATATGAACATTACATTACAATTCATAACATAAAATACAACATAGATAATTCATTGAGAACACTATTATTCTCCAATATTGACCCAACAATTCAGTCATAATATACTTCTTCACATTCTGGGGAAAAAGGAAACATAATAAGGGGGAAACTAGATGCTCGGTTTAGAAAAAAAATATAAGAGAAGCTATCAAAAATTAGTCTAATATTTTATGGAAATGTATAAATATATAACATAAGGATTTTAAACATAATCATCATCATAATAATGATATAATAAATCTAAAAATTCCATTTAATCATTAACATGAATATTCTACTGGTCGAATAATCACATGTAATATCAATAGCTAATTTCATACTGATGCACTTTATTATATAGGACGTCATAACCATGCCATCTAGGCCTCGTTCCATGACCATATATAAATAAGTAAAAACTCAAAATATTTTGTCTCATGAAAACTAACAATTCATCTATAAGATATAGTAGGCCTCACCCATCACTATCAAATTCAAATCCATTCCTCTTATGAAACGGGTGATACCTAACCAATATAAATTTTTTTATTAATACTAGTCTAAGAAATTTTAATACTTTAACCATAAATCATGGATTTTATCTGAATATAACATCCACAATCAAACTAATCATAACCCATTCAGTAAAATATGGAAAATTTTATCATTAGATATCAATCTCAATTTTTCATAGGATCCATAAAAGTACATCGACATAGATGAAAATACTCTAATAAACACAAAAAAAATATCATGAGACAAATTTCTCTTTTCTTTGTAGTAATTTATTCAAAATAAATGAATTTGTTAAAGAATAAATATAAAATTATATATTTTTAATCAATGTGTCACATACGACATCGAATATTTTGAAAGGAATTAAATTTTTAAAACAATCATGTCCGTAAAAGAATATTTAAACCCATTTTGATAACATAGGAATTAATGATAATGACATAAAACAATAAATCATTAAAATATTTGAACAGATTTTTTTGTTAAAAAGTACCTTTTATAAAACCATAAAAAATGTTCCCTTTGAAAATGTTTTTACGAAACATTTACATGGATGATAAAAATATCCCAATAAAAACATACTCATACATAATCTCATATAAAAATAATATTGCAGTATTAACCCTTAAAATTTGTCTGATTTCTTCCCTACATGTCTGAAACTCTTGTATAGTGGTATTAAACATATTATTAACGTGTAACAGAATCAAAGTAATATTTATGATATCACATATGATTCATTAATGACTTTACATTACAATTTTATTTAACAATTCCATAATTAAGCAACATTCTGAGTAATAACCCCCTTTGGTAATCGTATGTGTTTGGACTTGTTATTCTTGATCTTATAAAATTGATCATGATTTAAATAATTAATAAATGTAAATATCAATTTATATATAATATATATTCAGTATATATATATATATATATTATGGAATGGGATGCCTCATTCTGGGAGATGGTATGTTTTAAGTATGCATGAACATTGCTTCGGATTTGTTATTGTATTTAATGGAAGCAAGTAAATGACACACACACACACACACACACACACATATATATATATATTATTTCAGTTTCATTATCATATCATATATTTCACAATTATTCACTTTATATATTTTTATAATCAGTCCAAAAAATTTGTAATAGAGGATGAATCTCATCGCGTCATGGAAATGGTAATTCGTACGTATGCACGAGCAGCATTATCATTCCCTTTATGGTTAAATGGTATGAAATTGGATAGTATATTAATTATAAATATTAAAAATCATGTCATATTAATTATTTATATCCATTATAATCATCATTATACACATCAAAATAATTTATTGCAGAATAATAGAATTACACAATGACGTGGAGATGGTACGCTGAATGTACTCTTGCATAGTGAAATTGTTATTTGTAGGATGCATAAAAGAAAATAAATGGTTGTTTAATAATTATAATAACATCTCATCTTGTATATGATAAAATATTAATTAATTAATTATGTAACCAACATAGGATAAGGATGTATAAGGAAACTGAAATTGAATTGAATTGGCCAAATAATTACCTCTTCTTCGAGTATCTCCTTTTGATTTCAACAAAAGGAATTCGTAGGTTGAATTTCTGCCCAATGTATATCATCTAAAATGATGTAAGTGATTTTTTTGTAGAAATTGGTAGGTTTTTTTCAGAAATAATGTTCGTTACAAGCTCGAATAAAGGATAAGGAGAAATGCCCTTTTATAAAAGATGGTTTGCACACTTTTAGAAACACCAAAACTGTTAATTTATTTTAATTCAATTTTTATTTAAAATATCTCTAAATAGTGTTAATTTGAGGATAATGAAATTTTTTAGGTTGAGATACTATCAAAAAATAATATTTACACATGATTTGATTTTATTAAAACCTTATAAATTTAATTTATTATTATTTAATCTGTTTAATTTCAATTGTGGTAGTAACATTCTATATATTAAATGGTTATAAATATTTTCGTATATTGTGTCATTTGTCCATAAATTGATATATTATAATATTTTTGACATTATAATTATCAATTGTTAGTTTTTAAATATTTTTATTTTTTAAAATAATATAAGAAAATTTTATTTTAATAAAATATTAATAGTTTTAATTTTGATAGTATTCCTCACATTCACCATATATAAAATCATAAAAGAAACATAAAATCCAAAAAAACATTGAATACACTTATAAAATTTAATAATAACCAAGATATTACTGGATCACTTAGACTAGTTCAAATTTAAAAAAAAATAAATATTTTTCATGTTACATAATTGATATTTATAATAATAATATATTTACTCATTCATTGTTGGGTCATTATTTATAATAATTTTTTAAGATACAAAAAAAATATATAAATTTTTATGGTGTATAAAATTCATTAAAATTTACATGATATATTTATGATAGAATTTTTATTTTCTTATCCTCATATGAAAATTATGAAACTTATAAAAAATTAGGGTGTCAAAATTTGTCAAATTCTTTGATTTTAAAAATATCTTTCATTTTAAGGGAAAATGTCCATTAAATGATTAAATATGTAAAATTAGATGATGTGTTTATCAATTTTTCCATATAGTAATTTTTTTAAAATTATTAGTTAGGGTTTTAATCATTCTCTAATTTTTTTAACCCTTATTTAAACAATTTAACTTTTACCATGACTACATAACTTTTTACACTATATGGTTAATATACTTACTAAAAAATGCCAAAAAACCCACAATTGGATAATTTATGTAAATTTTAACATTATAATAGTTATTTGGTAAAATTATACAATTTGATAAATTTTATATCATTTAAAAAAATATAACAATGTTTATAATATAATTTATAATAATTTTGACACTATTTAGTAATTTACATTTTAATATATAGTATCAGTTTTATTGCATTAAAAAATTTACATTAAATAATATCTAAAATTTCATAGTCCAATAAAATACCTTTTAGAAAATAAAATTGTTCAATTTATATTTATATTAGTATTATTATTATTATTTATTTGATTCATCATTTAATAAATTGCTTACTACATAATCATTGTTTCACATATAAATTTAATTATTTAATGTCTAAAATTTAAAAATATATTTTCATTTTGTAGATAAAAATTTTATATTACTAATAAATATTTATTTTCTACCTTATCAATTATATTACCACCTATAAAAAAATTAATTTGTTAGAAAGAAAAGTATAAAAAAATTGGATTTTCTTTAAATATAATATATTAAATATAATAAATCAATCCATGTGGCTTGAAGTGGTCCCAAAATTGAACCAATAATACTCTTCATCGAAACTCTCTTATCCACTAAGATTAAAAAAATGATTAGGGCAATTTTTAAATATTATAATATTATTTTAACTTTTAATTACTCATTTTACCCTTAATAGTGGTAAATAAATAAAAATTTACTAAACATATTATTCACTAAAAAATTAAGTCATTCTTATTAGAATAAAATAAAATTAATTACTAACATTTCTATCCACTTTTTGAAATTCAATTTTTAGAAGCAGTAAAATTATGTTAAATTATTTTGCGGCGATAAGGTGGGTAAAAGATACGTTTAAATGTTTAGTATGTTTATATATCTAATTTTAATATAAAATGATTCCAATTACAAAAATTGAATTAATATATTTTTTATTTCTATATTTTTTTTTAAAATCAATATAATGATGAATAATTATTTAAAGGAAAAATTCATTTTTTTAATAGTAATGCATTATTTTTCACTATTCATCATAAATTGAATCATTTCAGACAAATACCAAAAAATCACCCTATGATAATTTTGATATTCCAAATTTTATAATGTAGTCTATTTTTAAAACTAAAATTTATAAATTTCATAATGTGGTTAATACTAATCATAACAGAATTTTAAATGGCAAGTTTGATAGATTATAGTGCACTATAACTCAAAATTGAGTGAAATGGAAGATATTGAATTTATTTAAATGGAATCATATTTTGGAATCCTGGAGTATTACATTCCACCCTCCATCAAAAATTTCATCCTCAATATTTTCAAAGTTTGGTTCGATAACTACATTTTTATTATTCAAATATCCATTATTGAAATCCCAGATTGTAATGAGGGTCGATAAACGGTCAAATTTAAAATAATGAAATGGAATTAAAAAATATACCAGAGATAACACATATAAGGGTTCCATGTAACAAAACATGGTCATGATGGAAAAAATCTGACCATCATGTTTTGATAGAGATTATATAAAACATGGTTAGGAGAAACTTAACAATCACAAAGCTATAAATATATGATGATCTTTTGGACCATTTAATGCATTAGAAAAAAATTTGGGATATAATTTTTGGTTTCATGATCCTTTCCTTAGATTTAGAGAATTATTTTAATATTCATATATGAACATAACAGGTATAGTTCCATGTAATTAGAATAATCTCATCCTTCTTATGTGTTTCAATCTATTTTAACTTCATACCAAACTCCAGGAAATGGAAATTTGAAATGATTTTTTGATGCCTGAAGAATGTTTGATAAATCATAAGGTCTGTAAGTATTTTCTTCATCAACTAAATGTTTACTGAAACAAATAAGGTTGTCCCATAAGATACAATAAATCATACATTAAACTCTAACATTAATATCCAATGTTTAACTTACTCTATTGAGACCTTAATACTTTTCCAAAATACTTCTATCCAAATTAAAATTATATAATATCTCTAAATTCCCAAAATCAATCTACATATCATATTTCCCCAAAAAATGTAATTTAGATCCTATTAACGAATACCATTATATCCTCATAAACTATACTAAAATATTTAATTCTTTGAAATATATGATTATGAGGCACTGTAGTACAGTCCTTATATATCTCATAAATCTTATACATATAGAACCATTGATTTAATAATTATTGAATCTAAATAAAAAATATAATTAATCATTCTACTTCACTCTTAAACCGTTAAATAAGATTCAACATGTTATTACTTTATATGTACTTCATCTAATTGTTTTTGTAATGTCTTCATTATCAACAGTATAACCGTTACATGTGTAACCTTTTTGATTATGTTCATTGACCAAGACCTAAATCACAATATCATAAAATTATATCATAGTTATTTAGTCATGAAATATCATTTATTGGATCTATCAATGAAACCATATTCTTCTTAATCCAAAATTACATGAAATTAAACTAGGTTTTTCATATCCAAATATGAATAATGATATCTTATACTTTGAATTGTCATCAAAGTTATTCAATAGGTTATATTTTCTTATTATTTATTTTTAAATATAATTTCCACGGTTGTTGCTAAAATTCCTCCAATACCAGCTATAAAATCGCTTCCCCAGAAGACTTCAGCTGGTATAGTATTTTCATACATTGAATTGATTACATGGAATCAAATCCCTAAGGACTAATAAGTTTTTCCATATCAGAAAATAGATTACATATATGAATCATATGTTACAATTCAAAAAATAAATTTCATCATATAAATTTATTTGAGAATGACATTATTCTCCTTGATTAACCCTACACGTCCTTTATAATATAATTCTTCACATCGTGGGGAAAATTAATCATAATAAGGGGTGAGATCAATTTCATAGTAAGGATAAACAATATAGTAGAAGTAATCATTAATATGCATAAACATTTCAGGAAATGAATAAAACCAAAATACAATAATTTCAAACATAATATTCATTATTTTATGGAAATAATAAATCAACTAATTCAATTTAAACATTCACATGTATATCATACTAATCTAATAATCACATGTAATATCAATAACCAGTCTTATAATGAGGTAATACATAATGTCGAACATCAGGACCACATTGTCAAAGCCTCGTGCCAAGACCATACATAAATGGGTAATAACTCAAACTAGTTTCTATCACGAGACCTACTGGTGCATCGAGAATCTATTGTGGACTCGCCCATCACTTACTAATTTTAATGAATTCATTATATAAAAAGGGTGAAACATAACCAAGATAATTTTTTTATTAAAACAACCATTCCAAATGTTAATAATTTTAACATAAAACATGAATGGTATCTAATTAGCACATCCATAATCAAACTGATAATAATACAATCAATATAATATGGTAAATGATATCATAATAGTTCAATCTCAATAATTTATAACATGTAACACATAATGTTTACCTAGACGAAACGACTGTAATGAAATCATTAAAAATATATTCAGATAAATATGCCCTTTTGTTAGATAATTTATTAAAATGTCACACACTTATAAAATAAGACATTTAGGAATGGATTTTTGAATCAATGTGTCCCATAACAAATTCAGGCAATTGAATGGAATTATCATTTAAGTACATTCATGTCTATAAAATAAATACTAAAATCCATTTTGAAAACATCGATATTAATAAGATTGACTTAGAAGAATAAGTAATTAAAACATTTAAAATGATGTTTTATTTCAATAGTAAATTAAATAAAACCTTAAAATAAATTGGAAACATTTTTAAGGAACTTGTATATGAATGATAAATATTTCTTAGTAAATACGTAAATATACATAATCTGAGATAAAAATTATATTATAATGTTAACCCTTTCTATATGTATGATCTCTTCTGTATGTATATGAAAATTATTGTCATGACCCGCCTCCCGGGCCACGAACCTTATCATCTGACCCAATGGGTCTCTTGTAATACCTTGGTTGCCTTCTTAGCACACCATAGGCTATTACTCACTAGGGTCGCTTATCAGACTAATGACTGTTCCCACATGCCAACACATGTCCTTTCCAGTGTGTTTTGTCCTCACTCACACAAACTTCCCAGAAGGTCACCCATCCTGATCACTACTCCAGGCCAAGCATGCTTAACTATGGAGTTCTAATCAGGTAGGCTCCTGAAAAGGAAGGGGCACCTTGTTGACATGGGTAGTAACATTTAGCCTTTTAAGTCTCACTTTTTCAGGGGTGTTACAATATCCACCACTTTAAAGCACAACGCCCTCGTTGTGGACCCCAAGCCTCAAACCCAGGCAGAGTAAAGTGGCGTGGTACTGTCGCACCACGCGGACATTCGTGCTATTATTTTACGCGGCGCCGTCGCGCTACGCCGAGGAGAATCTTCAAGAACGCGACGCCGCGCCGCGTTGAATGGAATCAAGACACGGCGAAGGGGCGCGGTGCCGTCGCACCGCGCCGGATGACGAACGACGCGGCCGGTTCCGGGCCGCGGCGGGATGAGGAGACCGCGGCCGGTTCCGGGCCGCTGTGGGAAGAGAAGACCGGCGGCCGGGCCGCCGGCGTCGGAAGCCGAAGGGTGGACCGGAATTTCCGGTCCTGTTAGAGAAAACAGGCCGGCCAGCTGGCCGGCCGGATACCTTTAAAACCGGGGGAATTACTTCCCTGGCCATCTTACAAACCCCCCTCTTAATGAGGGGGCGGTTCTTTAAAGGAGGGGGGGGGGCAGTAGCCCCCCGGTTCGTGTCCAGCCGGCCCCCACGTGCGGGGGCCGTTTCATTCAAATGGCGCGGCACAAGGCCGCGCCGCTTCACAAAATCAGCAGGGGCTTGCCGCCCCGCGTGCCGACCACGTGCGGCGCCAGCCGCGGCCTGCCGCGCCGCCTCAGCGCACCGCCGCGCCGCCGAGCCGCCTCCGCGCGCCGCCGCGCCGCCTCGCGCACCGCCGCGCCGCCGCACCGCCTCCGCCGGCCGCCGCGCCGCCCAGGGGGGGGGGGGGGGTCGGGCCGGGTCGGCCCGGACCCGGACCCCCCCGTTTCGAACCAGAATTGGTTTTTGGCCCATAACTTGAGCCTCGGACCTCCGATCGACGAACCGTCAGCGGCAACGCGATCCTTGGATCGAGAAGGTCGTTTCGGTATATCACACTCAAAGTTTCGGGTTACTTTGAGTTCGGCCGGGTTGGTTCGTTCACGAAACCAACCGGGCCTTCGGAGCGGAAACGCTCATATCTTGAGCTACGAACGTCCGATTGACGCGCCGTCAGTCGCGTTGTGTTCCTCTTAGTGAGACTGATCTTTTGGCATACTCCGACTGAGGTTTGGACACAGGTGGAGTACGGCCGGGTTGGTTCGTTCACGAAACCAACCGGGCCCTCGGAGCGGAAACACTCATATCTTGAGTTCCGGACGTCCGATTGACGTGCCGTCGATTTTGATGGAATCCTCTAAGTGAGACGGATCTTTTGGAATACTCTGCCCGAGGTTTGGACGCAGGTGGAGTACGGTCGGGTTGGTTTTGCATTAAAAACCAACCGGGCCCCGGGAACGAAAATGCCAATAACTCTCAGACCGGACGTCCGATCGACGCGCCGTCTGTTGCGTTGAGTTCCTGTTGACGATACGGAACTTTTGAATACATCAACTCTGGTCTTTGTGACAGTTGATGTATCAGCCTCTCGGCTCGTGGAGCGGACCCTCCGAACGAGCTTGCTGTGTGCGGGAACCCTAGTGCTGGCTGCAACTGTTACTGTGACGACTACTACTACTGCTACTGTGACTGCGACGACGACAGTACAGAGATCCTGTGTGGATTCGACGACGACGACTACAGCACTCAGCGATCCTACGTGGAACAGTGCTACCGAACCTGTGTGAGATGAATCTTCTATTTACCTTGGGCGGTGTAGCGCTTGGGTGTAGCGGTGGACCCGTGGTACTTGACAGTGGTGGTGCGCTTGGATGCAGCAGCAGACCCTTGGCGGTGGAGCGCTTGGTTGTAGCGGCGGACCCGCGATACTCTACGGAGTGTGTGCGCTTGGTTGTAGCGACAGACCCGCGACGGTGGAGACGTGCTTGCGGAGTACGGAGACCGTGTAGATGACTGAGACCTGACGACTGCTTGACCAACTCGACTTGGAGTTAGTCGACTAGCCCAGTGGACGGAGCGCCCGGTATTTGGCGGCAGACCCATGGCGGACGGAGCGCCTGGTAGTTGGCAGCAAACTCGCGGTACTCGACAGGAGGAGTACCTCAGTAGGCTATTTGGGTGAGCGCCCGGTATTTGGCAGCAGACCCTCAGCGGACGGAGCGCCCGGTAGTTGGCAGCAGACCCGCGGTACTCGACAGGAGGAGTACATCAGCAGTCTTAGGTTAGTGAGCAGTACCTCGGAGTCGTGACAGGACTACTGCACACTTCAGAGACGGGGCTCTTCAGTAGCTACGGTTTCGATAATAAAAATCCTGGTTTGAGCTGAGTCAATGATCTTTGTGTTTCCTCATGATTGAGATGGACCGCTTGATAAATTAGGTATATGTATGGGCATATACCTGGGTAATAGTTATCCGTTGATTTCATAAACTTGTTATAAACCGTGTGGACTTGTACTGTTATCCTATGTGGATTTTACTGTTTACTCTTCTTTGTGGATTGGATTGTTCTTGGGCTCGTGTTGGAGCCGAACGGAAATTGGTGACATATGTATATGTATGGGCATATACCTAATCAATACTGGATGTTACTTCGTGATTGTTACTTTTCTTCGTGGTTTATCCTTTGTGGATTTGAGAGACCTTCAGGGGTCTCGGGGTCCCTACTAAGTAGCTTATACTCACCCCTGCACGGGCTTTGCCCGCACTTCGTTGTGTTGGTTGCAGACGACGGACAGCGCTGACTGTGGATGAGGCTTTCGGAGTAGGTCGGTACCCGGAGGAGGACCACTGAGCGGGACGTGCTCGGAGCGGACAGTTGGACCCGAGGAGTTGTGAGCTATCTGTACCTACCCTTCAGGTAGGATCCGTGGTGGACGATCCAGGAGCTGAGCCATCTGTACCTACCCTTCAGGTAGGAATCGAGGAGGACGTCCCAGGAGCCGCTTGTACTTTCAGTTGTTGTTTTCCCTTTCGAGTTGTACTTTACTTTCAGTTGGGCTTGTATTCCGACCCCCTTTACTTTTCTGCACTTGTAGTTACTTTCCGCTTGCTGACTCTGTGGTGGTTGTTACTTTATTAAGGCAATGCCTTCCCTTTTTACTGGGATTTTACGCCTTGGTGCTAGTCGCCAGCCCCTAGCCTATGGAAGGCGGGCTTGGGGTAGTCACGGCACGGGCCCCGAGGGCGGGTCGTGACAAATATGTATAATGGTCTTAAAAATATTAATAAATGGTAAAAGATATCATAATAATATTTATTACATCATATATGATTCATTTTTGACATTATAGGACCCATTCATCTAATAGTCCCATGTTAAAGAAACGTTTTGGGTGATAACTTTCTTTGTCATTCGTATGTGTTTTCACTTGTTTTTAGTAATACTACTACATAGATAATGATTTACATAATTATAGAATTTAAAACATGATTTATTTATAATATATATTCACTATTTAAATATATACATATATAAAATATATGAAATGGAATACACCGTTCATGGAGACGGTGGACGGTAATTACACATGATCACTGTTTCTGGTTTATTATCGAATAAAATTAAAGAAGGTAAATTATATATATATATATATATATTATTATGATAGAATTTTTATTTCATATATTTTATATTCATTCAATATATAGATTTTTATAATAAGACAGAAATTTTTGTAATCGAGGATGAAGCTCATCGCGTCGTGGAGATGGTAAGCCATAAATACGTATGATCGACAATATCATTACATAAATGGTTATATGGGAAAGAATTGGATGGTATAATAATTATAAATAATAAAATAATATATTATTAATTATTTATATCCATTATAATAGTTATTGTACCAATGAAAATAAGTTGCTTTTGAATAACAAATGGCATCACATCGTGGAGACAGTAAGTCGTACGCACGCACGCATGGTGGTATTTTTATTTGTTGGATTCATTAAAAGAGGAATATTATTTTCCATTAATTATAATAAAATATAAGAATGTATATGATACTATAGTTATTATTTTATTATAGAAACCACATAGGAATATGATGTAGAATAAGAAAAGATATTGAATTGAATTGGTGAAATAATTACCTCTTTTTTCTAGGATCTTCTTTTGTTTTTCAAAAATGACTTCTTAAGTTGGAATTCTTATCAAATAATGACCTATAAAATGAATTGGTGGATGTGTTGATGATAAATGGAAATGATTTTGTATAATGAATGGAATTAGATGTGTGAATAAAAGATAATTAGAAGCGCCCTTTTATAAGAGAGGAGGGGTACTTTAGGATAATAAACAACTATTATTTTATTATAAATTGATTTTTGATTTATAATAGTGCCAATGTGAGTTAGATATAGAATAATATGAGGATGGGAAGAAATAATCTCAACCATTTATATTTAGATATGTTTTTATTTTATATTAAATCTTATCACTTTAATTTATCCTTAATTAATCTATTTAATTTTATTTGTGGTAATAATATTCTAGATATTAAATGGTTATAATTATTTAATTATATTGTATCAATTATCCATAAATGGAAAATTAATTAATCTTTAGACATTAAAACTTTCAATTTTTATTTTTTAATTATATTTAATATTTTTAAAAAATTTAATAAAGTGTTATTTTTATAAAATATCTATAGTGACAATTTTGACACTATTAATTACATTTACAATAAAATAAAATCCAAACTGAAAAATAAAATTAAAAAAACATTTAATACACTCTTTACATATCATTATTTCTTCATAAATTTATTTATCACAATAATTAATGAAATTATATTTCTTTTAATATATTTAATGTTACTTAATTGATATGTGTACTAATAAAATAATTACTTCTTTACTATTGTATCATTATTTATTATAATTATTTATACTCCAAAAATAATAAATAATTTCCTATGATGTAGAAAATTCATGTAGATTTATATATATTATTTCTGATCGATGTTATTTCCTAGTTATACTCATATTAAAATTATTATACTTATATGAAATGAGAGTGTGACATGTTATCAAATTCTTTAATTTTAATAATAGCTATGTAATTCTCTTGAGAAATTGACCATTAAATGATTAAATTTATAACCTTTGGAGATTAATATTTTATTTTCTTCATATATTAATTTTTTTGCAATTTGTTTATGTTTTTAGTCTTTATTTATTCATTTTAACCATTATTTATATTATTTAACACTTACCTTGACTACCTGTCTTTCCACACTATATGGTTAATATAATTACTAGAAAATGTAAATGGAAGCCCCAATGGATAATTTATGACATATTTAACATTATAATAGTTATTTGGAAGAATTATATTTTTTTAAAAATTTATATCATTTAATACAAAAAATGTTATTTATTTGAAAATCTCATTTATGTCAATTTCGACACTATTTATTAATAACTTTTCAAACCCAAATAAAAAAATTATTACATATAAAAATCCACATTAACTCATCCCAAAAATTACATATTTATCCAAATAATTCGTTTAAAGAAACAAATTTTTCAATTTATATTTATTTTAATAATATTAATATCATTTATTGGATTCTTCTTTTAACAAATCTATTGCTACATCATCATTTTTTCACATTAATGATTATTTATACAATGTCTAAATTTTTTAAATAAATTCTCATGATGATGATATTAAATTTATATTTCTAATTACTATTTATAGTCGACCATATCTCTTATATATCTTCACACTAGAAATTTTTTACTTGTTAGAAACATAAGTATTGAAAAATTGGATTTTCATTAAATATAGTGCTATAAAATGTTAATGTCATCCATGTGGATATATTTGGTCCCAAAATTAACCCAATGGAGACTCTGGTTGAAAAATTCTTTTCTAGTGAAATTAAAACATGTTTAATGGTTGTTTTTAAATATTATAATATAATCTTTACATTTAATTACCTGATTTACCGTTATCCATAGTAATAAATAAAAATATACTAAAGTTATTATACAAAAAAATTATTGTGTTCTTATTTGATGACAAATTTCAAAATAATTACATCAATGTATTTTTATTTTTCAAAATTCCATTAATATAAGTAGAAGAATTATGTTTAACTCTAACATGGCGAGAAGGTGGGTAAAAGAGACGTTTAAAAGTTTAGTAAGTTTGTATATGTAGTTGTAATATGAAATGATTCAAATGATGAACATTGGATTAATATAGGTATTTTTTTATCCATTGTGTCTTTAAAATCAATTTAAAATAAAATAAATATTTAATTGAAAATGTCTATTTTTAACAATAATGCATTATTTTTAACTATTCATCAAAAATTAAATCTTATCAGGAAAATACAAAAAATTTACCCTGAGCTAATTTTGATATTTAAAATTCAAAAATGATGTCTATTTTGAGAAATAAAATTTATACATTTCATAATGGGGTTAATACTTATCATAACCGCTTTCTAAATGGATTGTTGGATTGATTTTTGTGCGGTCGTACTAGGTGTTGCGTGCAATATAAGATATCGAATTTATTTAAAATGAAATTTACCATGGAATTAGGGTTTTTCATGTCCAATAAATCTAAATAAAAATAGTTAACTTCTAAAGGATTTATATAACTAATACATATCTATTCATCCATGAATCACTATGATCTATAGATATTTGATCTAAATATATTGGTAGATTAACAAGAAGTACTATGATTTCAGAGTTTGTTTCATGATGCTTGGTATGCCAAAAATTCAAGGATAAATGTCAGAATTATATATGTATGACGAAACCATTTATCATATGAGTATGAAAATGAGAATAAAAAACTAAGGATTTTATCGTTGGAATTCCTATTACCTCTAATAGAAATTACTTCTTCTGGGTGATAGGTGATCACTATGCCAATTTAGTGCATTTAATTGATATTAATGAATACTTTTCTCTTATTTAAGTCACACAAAAAGATGTGATGTGGTAATATTGTACAATATTCTAATCCCTATTTAATATGATTGAGATATTAGGATTACCTCATGATTTTGGAGAATCCTATAACAAGCATTAGACATAGAGTTTGGATTTAGTATTTCTCATATTTATATGAAAAATGTTTTTTATTAAATAACATTAAAAAATAAAGAAGATATGATGAGATCTTATTCAATGTATTTAATAAGATGATGGTATTATAAATTTTCCCTAGAGGAGTTAACATATAAAAACAATTTCTATACTATCATCCTAATGTAACCTTACGATGCCCTATTTGGGAAAAGGTTTGAGACTCCAACATGTTGGATTGTAGTTAGAGAGTGGAAGATGATGGGACTTGATCTTAGACAATATATGATACATAATGTTTGAAACAACCAGTGTGATAAGAAATAAACATAGTGTAAATAGAAAATCAATGCATGAAATCATTTTTGAGGACGATAGATTGGTGTTAGAGAAAACGTGTTTCTTCTTATATCAAAATCGAAAAAATACAAGTGTTCTTGTAAGAAAAGAATTTTTGTCAAAGATAAAACATCTCATTTGAAATCCTTGATTGAATTAGAATGGTGACCTATCGGCTTGAACTCCAATCTAACCAATATTTAATATATTATGTGTTACATGTTTCTATATTGATAAAATACATACTATACCCCTCACATTTACATAATATATTTTTGATATAATTGGATAATAATATTTCATATGATGAGTGGACGATAAAGTTTTTAGATTGTGGAGAAAATGTTCTGGGAAACCAAAACACACACTACGTCAATGTTTTATAGAAGAACCAAATGATTTAGGAAGACACATGGAAACCAGACTAGGTGACGGAACACAAGTACCCTAATTAACTATAGTTTAGAAAATTAAAATTTTTAGGATGAAATTTCTATTTGGGGGAATTATGTAAAGACCTAAACTATTATTCACTTCTTAAACAATAAATTACTTATTAGGAAAAGTATTCATAGAAAAATATCAACATTGGATATGGGAGATATTTGTAGTTTACTGTATTTAAAAGACCTTTAAGAATGAAAATAAATTATTATATTTCCATTATATAGTGACTATTAATATTAGTTACTAGGAGTTATGATATAGTCTAATTGGCACAGATGAAAGGAAGTGATGGTCTCAACCAGTAGATCATACATTAGGAATCTCATTTATTAAATCATCCAATGGAGAAAATATCTTGATAATTTTACCTTGACCAGCCCCAAGATGACATTCAACAAATAATGCATAAGTGAAACCATTTATGACATATGTATAAGATCATTGAGATCATAGAGAAAACCATATCTACCAAACCACCACAAAACAATCTCACCATTGTAAAACTAACCATTATAGCATTAATTATTTTAACAAATAGAGTTGTATCTAGACTTTAATAGTATAAATTTTAATGATTTAATTTTTAATAATAATCAATTTTATATTTTATTAATTTATAATGATAAACTAATACTTTATAAATAAATTTTATTCTGAGATAATGAGTCACAATTTTAATTTTTAAGGAATATATAGTTTCAATCAAGACACAATTTTTGTTACTTTCAATAATTTCAAAAATAAATAATATTTTTTTTAAATGCTACAATTATAAAATATTTATAAAATATAAATGATAATTTAATTTTATGAAGTTAAATGTAATTTTTATAAGGGACATAAAACTGTAATTGCAAAGAACATGCATCCTTCTCAAAATGGGATCATTATAATTAAAAGATGAAATTATCATATTATGTGATTTATTTAAATTAAATAAACATTATTTTCATAATAATTATTATTAAATTATAAATTGGAATTTTTTCATAATTTTTTGAGATTGATGAATCTTTTGATAAATATTAAATACAATATAAATATATTTAATGTAATATGAAATCATTATGACCTAAAGGTGATGTCATATATTTAATAAGTTGTTTCCACTACAAACTATAGATTTTTCATTTTTAATTATTTCTTTTTATTTTGAATTGAATAATTTTATAAATCCCTACTTATTCCTCAAGAACCAATATAATATTATAATTTTTTGAAATCAATTATTATTAACATGACTCGTATGCACATCAAAAATGGTAATATTTATATTATATATGTTATTATAATTATAAAATACAAAAATCACTCTAATATTTCAAAAAACCCTTGGAAATTTTTTAATGGTTTTTGGTTTTGGATTAATTTTCTATATAGGGTCCGAAACTAAATTTCAAAATTAATAAAGAATTATTCTATCTTTTGAAAAAAAAACCCTCCCAACCCCAAATTCTACTTCACTCAAAACTCATAGGACATGATTTTACTCTGACCTTCCCTCTATCTATATCTCTCCCAATATTTCCATAATATCTTATAAATCCCTTTCCATGCGTTATAAAGAACTCTCTTAAGGTATGGGATCACGTCTTCCCCTTCTTTAGTCATGAAACATCTTCATGATATAACCTTTAATATTAATTTATCATTTTATAATATATTATTAAAAATAATATTAAATTTTCATATTTTTTCCAAGTGATTAGAGACCCCTATAATTATCATTTAACCCTTTAATGAATATTTATGTTCACCCATTATGCTATCAAATTCATCATGTTATTTCAAGGCCAAACATTTTAATAGATATTACTCATTCCCATTTCCAAAAAAATGTATTCACCAAGTTGTACCTGTTAATAATTAATTGGGTATTTCAATATATATGAACCATAATCGTAAAATCTTTTAAAATGTGATGAATGAAATCATTTTGTAAAATTATATTTTTTTCATAAATTTTCATGCACACGAAAAGAATTTGATGCATGGGTACAAAATTATATAGTACTCCAATGCATTGGGTAATGTTCTTGTCTCATGTGATTACATGTATTGGGAAAGGGTGGTTGTCCAATAAATACGATGTAATGATGTATTTTATCTTATACTTGACTAATAATTATGATTTCATGGTTAATGTTTTTCCACATTCCAATAGTGACTTTATATTATCAGCATATTTCATGACTAAATGATTTTGTTCCTTATTATCAACCATTTTATTTATCATTGATATTATTATATAATCACATTTATTTCATTAATCATTTTATGATTTTATTATTCCATTTATTTTCATCATAGATCCCACCTTTCTTTTGTAAATCCCTATGTTATCCATTGTAGTTTAATAAGATCATGGGAAATTAATGAAATGGTGTAGATTTTTATTTAACGTCATTGTAAATGTTTTTTATGTAGTTATACATTGTACATAATTACACAAAGACACTAGGCCTCGTAGTATTTTGGGTTTATGTTAAGTGTATTTTAACATAATAAATTATAAAATATAGTATTATAAAGATATGGTTGTAATATCATTCCTCACTTCCAATGTGATTTTTGGAAATAACATTGAGGGGAATAAGTATGGTTGAACTTAAAACATATTGGTGGGTGATTCATTTTATTAACTTTTATCCATTTTATATGATTTTATGTTATCATATTCCTTTAAATATATAATAGTTTAGTGAATGGACATCAAATTCAATCTTCTCTAAATCATCCTAATATAAAACACAACCAAAACTATTATACACACAAGGTGACAATTATATACATAGTACACCTCACAATGTTTGATGGCCAATACTTATTATCATATTGATTCCTCTAATATCAAAAAAACCACAAAAATCTACATGCAAGTAGAATGGGATGGTATAAACTTGAAACTTCTGTTTTCACATCTCTCATTTGTTATTATAAATGTTGTTTAACAATATCATACCCTTACATAAATTTTTCTACATTCATATTTTTGATGTGTAAACTTTTTTTATTTTTCTTATTTTATAAAAAAATGAATTCTTAATATATTTTTAGGAAATAAGTGATACTGACAACACATTATTAATCATTAAATATTATCATCTTGGAGTGATTCTTTTCATTGACTAGTCACTTGACTATTTATCATTATATCATAAAAATATTCACAAAAACAACACCTTTAGTGGAATAATAATTGTGTTAGATATCATTACTATTATTTAACATAGAATACATTATTTCTTCAAGATTTAAATAGTACCGAATCATATCATATGTTCTTCGATTGTAAAGAAATTTAATCATGACTGTACCAGGTCACTTCCCTGACATAAGATTTCTCTATCAAAGTATTATAGTACATATAATATAAAACTTTTCAACCAAAAAAATATATATACTTATAAAGAAACATTGGTATTCTCTCCGTTATATTTTTTTCATGATACCACGTGAATAAAAGGTTTGGAATTAATAGGTTTTTAGTAACTGAAACTTGATCAATCATCTCCCTTAGTATTCAAATAGATCCATAAAAATCAACGTACTATTTTATTAAAAAAACATCAATTAAAACCACTTCCCTAACTACATGAAACTACATATGGACATACAGAACCATTGTGCTTATTTTCCCATCATCCTACAACCCTATATTTTCCTCACTAAAATCCCTAAAAACTGTATATATTAAAATGGATACCTAATATATATATGATCTCATCAACTGTGATTATAGAATATCCATTTGTATTGTATAATGTTCTCACAACATAATTTTTTATCCATAACAATTAATTATTCATGAAATATAATAACACAAATCATAATTTTATTTTCCCATTAATTAAAAAAATCCTAATAACCGATTGGATCAAATTAATTATACATTAATAAAAATATCAAAAAAATATAATATTTCATGGGATAAAATTATGAATCAATAAATTATATTTACTACTATATCGCTTGATTGTAGAGTTTTGAATTACTCGAACAGAGTAGGTTATAACACATTCATGTGAATCATCCAATTAATTACTCACACAAGTACATGTCTTCCATATATTAAATGAATACAATTTATGATGAATGATACGCGAGTTATAAATTTATATATATAATGATGTCAATTATTATTGATTCCCAATAACATAAAAAAAATATTGTTTACTTTTAGATCCATCATCTTTTGACGTATTGTGAATTATCATATTCCCATTATTCTATCAAATATTGTTTTTATATTCTTGTATTTTCTTCAAATAATCATCACATACTTCAAAATTTACATTGAGATTAGAACACAAGATTATTACTAGATTAATAACAGTAAATGTTATAAAGAAATATATCTCTACATGTATTAGTGTCGCATGACATAAATAGTATAATTTTATTGGGTGTTTTAAGCTCAATACCCATAGTATTTTAAATAATTATTAGTATTATATTATACTATGCTCTATATTGATCTCTTAGTGGGTATTTCACACTCTTATAAAACATGTCCCTCCAATTTCATCTAGATTAATCCCTTAGGTGTCACCTCATACTAGTGGGTTACTTATTTTTTTTCAAATGATTTCCTTCCCTCCTTGATCATATTCTAATCCTTATAGTGGTTATAACTCATATATGACACAATTATATGAATATATTATCTTTATTCTTGGATGGTTCATCCCATTGGGATAACATGAGAGATTGGGTGTTCAATTGGCCTTGGATATCCTTTATTTTCTATAACTAATCCACTGAAATTCCATTTCAAAAATAATACCAAAATATAAAAAAGTCAGGAAATTATTTTTATCCTAAATTAAATATCTTCTTATTATTTATTATTTAACTCAGCACTTCATCAGCTATATTTTTATAGATATATAGGATTTTTTAATATAATTTTTTCATGGGACATCAAAATGTCAGTCACATATTTCCTAAAATAATAATTAATATTATAATATCATTAGGAAATATATTATTTTGACATATTAAGTATGAAGATAAATTTAAAATATGTATTTTTTCATTTTTTCCCCAAATCTCATGAAGTAAATATATAATGATAATATTATTCAAATCTCTTTTTCTCAATAAAAACAGGTTCTCCAAAAAAATGATAAAATATTATTCTTTAATTAAGTTGTAAATATTCTTCATTATATTGTAATAATGCTCTATCAATTATTCATATTCATTGATAAAAGATAAAACACCGGAAATATAGGCTCAATAATATCCCCACCAATACATTTTTCTATTTTATCTTAAAATAATATGTAAATATATCATCTTTTAATTCATTCCTTGTCTCCCCTTTTAAGTCAACCATTAATTCTATATTCTCCCCCTATTATAAAAAATAAATACAGTGGACTTTAGATTTTAGAATCAATTCATACATATGAAATATTTCTATAACCATTACATTATTATTCAACTTAATCCCTGATTATTTTATAAGAAACAATGTTTTTATTTAGATAATATGAAATTCCATTCCAAAAATCTATGATATTGATTGAAAAGAGATAATCAATACCTTTCATTGAAATTTCCCAACTATTTTCAGCATTAGATAACCAATTTATAAACATTTAACAAATTAGTATCCTAAAATATCAATCTAAATTTCTTAAAATTTCAACCATACATAGGTAAAAACAATTAATTAAAAAATAAGGATTAAAATTTTAAGGAAATAACTCTAAATCATTAATAATGTTTATCATTTATTGTATTGATTAAATAACATTTATTTCAATTAATCTTATTTAATACTCATTGATACCTAATTTGAGTGAATAAAAAAATCATAACATATTCAATTAAGATTTATCAATCATGATCTAGAATATTTATATTTTTAAATTATTATTTCTAGTGTATTATTCATTATTTATCACCTATATCCCCCCAAAAGGTGACAAAAAAATGTTCTTCATGAATCTAGAACTCCTCAAATGTTTCAAATGAATATATTTCAGGTTTATAATATCACAAAATGGATTTCTTTATGGCTATCATGATTTCAAAACATCTGAGTCTTCATCAAGAATAATCCTCCTCAATATATTCTCTATATAATGTCTATTTATTAATCAATATATGAAGGTATATTCTTAATTTTAAAATAAAATTTTTATACAATTCAATTATACACATGTTATACCCTTGATATCATGATTCACATTCAATTTCTTCTATTATTAGAATGAATTTAACAGAGTAAAGTATAGGGAATATGGTAGTATCTCTTTGATTCTCAATGTGTACAGTGTGGTCGATAATATTTTCTCAATAAACTTATTTCACACGTCATACTTCCACATCTGATCACTAAATTTTATTTTCTATTAGTTATATTATTACTCATAAAATCCTCTTATACATTATGTGAAAAATCTACCTTTTCATGACACTTCATGCCTAACGTATATTTAGTCATCATCAAGGACTATTCTTGCACTAGAAGTATGATAAAGAATGTTTTTTCATTATGGATAGATTAATAGAATCATACTCAAATTTACTTTTGGACACGTGATTTTTTTTCAGTAACAAACTAACATTAAATTCATGATACTCATGTAGAATATGATCTGTTTTTTATTGGAACAAACCTTTTTTGTGCTTCCTATATCTTCAATGGTCTTTCTAAATCACCTAACTATAAAACGTATCAATATTTAGGTTTAATTATAGCCTATTTAATTCCCCCAGAAGTTTTATTAACAGTTAATTTATTTCCATTAGACATTTTATGTAACGACATACATATAAAATTATTAGAATGTATTTTTATGTGATCTTTAAAATTTTTATTTTCAAATATTGACTCGTTCATCATTTAAATAATTAGAGAAGAAATATGGTTTTTATTTTTCTATATCATATATACTAAGGATATATCATCCTGAATCACAACCATATATTTTCTCTCTTCAATGTTTTATTTTAATTAAAAATTATATAAATATACACAAATTTTATCACCACACCTATTACTAAAATCATATATACCATCATGTTTTTAAATCTACATGAGGTTAATATATTTATCATAATCTATATCTACTGCATCTTCATGGGTTCCCCACCCCTTTCAATTGGGTCTAAAATAAACTATCAAAATTTATTGATTTATTCAAAAATCCAATTACTATATTTCTAATTTGTTTCATAGCCGAAAATTTCCAAATAAAATTGATTATTTTTTATTAATGGTATGCAATCTATAATTTCAAAAATTTTAACAATGTACTTATTTGGAAATCTATTCCACTAGTTTAGATTATTTTGGGTGAAATGACTCGAATAACTTACTTTATCAACTTTACACTCATCTATAATATTAACAATACATTTATTCAATTATACTATAGATAATAAAGTATGACATACATGGATATTACATTTGTTTTTTGAATTATGTAATACATCACACAAACAGACACCCAAAGATCGTATTAGTTTAGTTTCTTTGGAAACACGGAACATAATATTCTAATCATGGTGAATGATCTTCAACACCTCCCATAAAGAACATACGCTTGATTTTTTCCTACCTGAAACATTTATTTATATTCTGGGGAAATGAAAACATAGAAATAGTGAGCTCAAATTCTCAATAATCATAAATATGGAGAAAATAATTCAAACCATGAACATTTGAATGTAAAAACATGAACATAATGTTTAAAAAACAAAATCATGAGTAATAACAAAATCTTTGTAGTATTTATGGAATATATCATAAAGGGACATTAACCATGATATAATATCATTGGAATAAAACATGTAATTGTGGAACACCAATAATCACATACTATCATTTCCATTGTATCCAAGGCATTGCTTCCAACACCATCAATGTGGAAAACTTCTATTACTGAACCTGGTTTAAATTCTATTACAGCCTTGTATTACTGAACCTGATTAACATGTATTTCCATCCAAGTATATCAGATGAGATATAAATCTTTACCCAATTAATTATTTGTTTATATAGTTCCCACACATCTCATAATGATATCATTATTATATCTTCCAAAAAATCATAAATCATTCATCATATCATAACCCATGAAATAAAATGGGATTCTTAGACATCATGTCATCATAACATGATTCATATAAGATAAATGGAATTAATAAAAACAGTTCCATTATAAAATCAATAAAACTAAATAAATAATAGGGATAGATACATAACCCTAGTTCATCTTACATTGAAAATAATTTTGAAAATACACTTGATCATGGTTCTTGAGGGAAATATCATTTATTCTTCAAAAATGTTTTCTTTTCTCATAATTTCGTGAAATTTTAAAAGAAAATAATTTACCTGTAAACATTTAGTGTAATATTCATTCAAATAAGGTGTAAAGAATATATATAAAAAATTTCATGTCGTATATGTTAAAAAAAATTCCCGTACTTTTATCGAAAAAGGAAAAAAGTACAACGTATGGTAGAGAAATAAAATTCCATCCAAACCATGAAGTAAAATACGAAAAGGGGTAATATTGAATTTAAACATTAATTGAATAATAGTAAACCTTTTATGAAAAAAATTTCTGAAAACATGTACATGGATGATAAATATATCCCCAGTATATACATATGAATAAACAATATCGGATAAAATGAGACTAGAAAAGTTATCCCTTACCATTTGTACAATTTCATCTATATGTGTTTCAAACTCATGTATAGTGGTTTTAAACATATTTTTAACTTGAAAAAGAACCATAATAATATTTCTTCTATCATAAATTATTCCCTTACAACTTTATATTACTCATCTATTTTCCAATTCCATGCTAAAGAAACTTTTTAAGTAATCATCGTTTAATTTATCGTACATGTTTGGACTTATTAATATTAATTTGATTACATAGATCATGATTTATTACTCCTATATTTTAAAACATTATTTATATTTATCTTTCATATTCAATATATAAATATATATAATAGATAATAAATTAAATAACATACACCTTTCATAGATATGGTAGGTTGTACATACGCATGAACATTGTTTTCATATCATTTATTAATTGGATGGAAGTTAGTAAATTTTAGATATTTAAATTAATAAAGTAGAATTAATATGTTATATATTTCATCATTATTTATTATATATACTTTAGAATCATTCTTGAATGGTTAACATTGAGAAGTAATCTCATCACATCATGGAGACGGTAAGCCGTACATAAGAATGAACGATGGTATCATTCCAATAATTGTTGAATGGTATTGAAGAGGTTTGTGTATAATATCACATAATTAGTATCATGTTATAAAAATCATATAACATTATTATTACCACCATTATATCCATCCACATATGGTGGTGGTGAAAAATACATTACACCACGGTGTGGAGACGGTAATCCGTACAAACGCATGTGCAATGATTTCATTTTTATTATAGGATGGATAGAAGGTGAAGTAGGGTTGTTTAATATTTATAATAATATATCAGTAAATTAGTGATACTGATGGTATTAATTTATAATTAAACAACGAAATAAGAGTATTTAGAAGAATAAATAACATTGAAAGAATCGGTAGAAGAGATTACACCTCCCTTGATGTTCCTTCTTTAAACATACCCTTAGGGAACTAGAGTAGGTCATTTGAGAAGACTGGATCCTCTAAAATGTAAATAGGAAAGTGGAGAAGAGAAATGGTAGGTTTTGTCCAAGCATGAAGGCTCAAAATGGCGTGAAGATGAGAGGGAGGCGGTGCCCTTTTATAAGAGATAAGAGCATCACTTTTGGAAACTTCCAAATTATTAATTTATTATACATTCAATTTCAACATAAAATGGTCCAAAAAATATTAAATTAAAATATAAGATGATTTTGGTTATAAAAACTACCATAAAATAATTTTTGGACATCTTTTTAATATATTTTTATCTTTATCTTTTTTCTTTTACCATTATTTTACCATTTCTAATCTTAATATGATGTCATGTTATTTACATGTTGTGGGTTAATTTAATTACAATATCTTGTCAAAAAACCCAAAAAACTTATATATGACATATTTAGAATTACATTATCCATCTTTATGAATATTAAATATTTCTGAATTTAACATTATTTAATAAACTATTTTATGTTTTAAGTTTTGAATTATGTCAATTTTGAATACTATTCAGACGTGACTTTTTAAAAAATTCATAACAACTTTACTCCTTAAAAAATTCATTAAATCAAAGATAATATGCTATATAATCCAGAAAACTCATGGATGATATCAAAATAACAAAATTATAATTGTTTTAATATTTATAAATTCATTTATTTGATTTCTTTATTAATGATATAATAATTGTATCATCCTTGTTCCATAATTAAATTTATTTATTTAATGTGAAAAAATTACAAATAAAATATCATGATGTATAAAATAGTTTTAAATTTATATTTTTTATTTATATTTGAAGAGATCACTTATATAACCCCATATAATTTTTTTATTAAAAGATAAATGTTTAGGTTATATTTTCCTTAACATTAAATTAAAAGTAATTAAATGTAATTTTCACATACGAGTGGCTCCATGGGGTCCAAAAATCGACCCAAGGGTGCCCATGGTCAGAAATATTTGATCCATTAAGATTATTACAGTTTTTATTGTAGTTTCGTAATATTTTAATATTAGTTTTTACCCTTATTTACCATATTTACCCTTCAACCAAGGTAAATAAAATAATTACTGAAGTTATTATTCATAATTTCCAAAAATAATAGTAACCTATTAAAATAATTATGACTGACTAATTCCAAATATTTAATACATTTTTTAAAATTCAAAACATAGAATTTTAAATGATTAATTTAAAATTAATCCCATTGTAGAGAAAACGGGTTTTAAAACCCAAAACATTGTAAAAGATTGAGTTGTTTTTACACATTAATTCGGTTTCAAATTAATGATTATGAAATAAATTATATTACATGGTAAGAATATATTATATTTATACATTAAAAGCATTAAATATTATAATTTAACCATGTTTATTCTCTCGATGAAAAATGTTTTTTATTAAAATTTAGCCTATTTTTTAAATTCATCAAAATAATAAAGTTATCAGAAAAATATCAAATATTTATCCAAAGAAAATTTTTGTATTTTGATTCAAATGAAGTAGTTTATTTTGTCATTTTAACTTATAAATTTGTCAAAATGTATATTTAAAATGGGTGTGACGTAAAATGGCGGCAATTTTTTTTTAAATTCATAACATTAATTTTTTTCTCATATCATGTGTAAGATGAATGATAATGTAATATAAAATTAAAAATGTAGTTAATAATAGTAATAATATAAATTTAATATGATATTTTAATAATATATCATTATTCTATGAATCTCAATATTACATACAACACAAGTTATCGAGGAAGGTCACTCTTTCATATAATGCAAGATTTGTCAGTGTTGCGTGTAGTGAACGCTTACTTTCGTGTTGCATATAACATAATCCAACCTTATTTTATTTTTTCTTTGAAAAAAATTTATAGTCAATGTTGTCAAAATAAATTGAAATTGTGTGTAACAAAAGACATTAATGAAATTAAAAATAATCTATCATATAAAATCTGATGGTGTCACATTCTACCCCCATTAAAATGACTTTTTCCCCTGAAATTCATTGGGGTTATAAATTGTTTAATGCATGAAAGTTTATTTCATAGAAACCCACATAATTAAAAGGAATACTAAAACTTCATATTAAAAAGGAATGATAGAATCATAATTGTTACCCAATGTAACTCATCAGTAAGTTTCCACATATGAGAACATATGTGGGAAGTGAAAACATGGATATGGAAGAGAAATATAACCAACATATTCTGATAGAGAGTGATAGAGAACATGGATAAGAAAAATTAAAAAATCACAGTGATACAAATATGTGATGATCTAATGTACCATTTGATTAATCAGATTTGAAGGTACTAATATTACATCTTTTGTTTTCAAGATACTTTTCCAACAAATGAAAAACATGAGAAGAAATACTTACTTGATATCAGTATAGTCTCTTTATTTTTCTTTCCATGAAAAATTTATACATTATATCTTAAATAGATGATGTTTAATTTTTTATTTGTGAATTTTTAGCATATCATGTGATAGAATGATAGGTCATTACATCTATGTCAACAAAAATGTTAGAACCTGATATCAAATAAGAATAAGTCCACCTATAGTGAGATAATGCATTAATCAAAAAAACATAAAATGGAAAAAATATTATACTATCCATAAATGTATTAAATTATAATCTTCTCAAAAATATAAAACATAGAATGAGGAAAACAAAATTGAAATAGCTTTTAACTCCCATATATCATAAGGTAGTTCTTTGTTGTCATATTACAAACATGTGAATGCATTAATAATGTGTTCTCTTGAAATATGATAATACTATAAATTACCATAGAACCTTAGTGGAAACAATAATTCAATCAAAATTAACTCTTTCCACACACCAATTATACCAAATATTCTATATAATCAAACCATGATATAATTATGTCCTTATATCAGTCATGACCTTAATAATACTATCAAACAAATTATTTTCTCCTTATCCGTTCATTATGTGCATATTATCTACATTCCAAAAAAAATCAATCACATTTCATTGATACCAGTACTATATAATTATGGAAGACCATAATATACTAATACATTGATATTCCAATATTTACATAATACTATAAATGATATTCCACAACACTATTTTGGAATCCCATTACATAAACACTTAATCATTACATCGCTGCATTTTCGTACACAACATCACCAATAGTGATCGCACATGACTTCCCACTGTATTTTTCCATAACTGTTTTGATATAGATAATCATTAACCCATAGATTAGTGCATTGTTTATCAGAATGCCTCATTTCCTTGCTCATATATCATTGATTTGTTGGCTGTTCATTTTCTGTAGTCTTTTCTCCATTCACGTTATTAGAAAAAAAATTCTCAGTACTTTGGCACTCAAATGATCGATGGACTTCTTTTCCACACATGAAACATTTTATAGTCCTTTTAAGACAATATCTCCGATGCTTCTTTCCAAACCTTGAGTATAAAGAAACATTTATTTTTTTTTCAACATTGTTTTATGATTTTTCTTTGAACTCCATATTTTGTTTCTCGTCAGAACCATTAGATGTATATATAACACCTACTTATACTTCTAACTTGATATCACCACACACAATCTCTTCATATCTACTTAAATATCTTATAGATAATTCCCTTCAAAGACATGGTTTCAAGCCACTGAAAAATCAATCAACATTACTAGCCGTTCAGATGATAAATCCAGAATCATATATTGAAAATCTTGCGAAATTCGCCTAATATGTTCCAACAGATTCGTCATTATTTTTCATAAGATCAAGTACATACTTTTCCATTTTTATTAAAATAATACTTGGTAAATTATAATTTTAAAAAATGTTCTAGAACTCTTCCCAATCAATGTATTCAATTTTATATTGCGGTATTTTATTTTTAATTATAGTCCACCACTGGTGTGTTTCACCTTCTAAATGATAGAAAACAAAAATGACATTTTCATGTTCCAAACAACGAAGGATGGAAAATATCTTTTCAATGTTACTGATCCATTGATTAGAAACAAGTGAATCAGAAGACCCACTGAAGGAAGGTGGATGTTGCCTAATGAAGGACTCAATTGAATAGTGTTCCCTTCTCTTCTCATTTGGATGTCTATAATGATTCATATCTTGTTTAAGTATATCAATAATATTATTCACTCAATATCCCATAACATTTATTTTTTCAGAAGAATAATAATTTCATTTCCCTATGCATTGATCATTAACATTGTTCCTTCGGGTTCCATCCAATGTCTAAAACCCAAAAAGAACAGTGTGAGAGGAAAAAATCATACTAGGAAAACAACATCATCATGTGGGAGTACTTTAAATCAATAATATCGTTGGTTCAATACTAGGTTATTCATGGTCCTTATCATAATTCTAGGACTATAACCTATACACATTCTTATCCTTAGGGACATTCCTAGACATACCCTAGAAATATATCTAGGGATCTCACTAATGTCTTTACATCCTAGTTTCCAAAGGTTAAATAATCCCTCATTCTGATAACAACAGTAACGAACCAATCATGGCGTACATGGTAATTACATTTCTTTTTCAAAATACTTAATACATGACACAAATAGACACCTAAATATTTTATTAGTTTAGTTTCTTTGTAAACTCCAAACATAATATTTTGATCATTGTGAAAGATATTCAACATCTCCCATAAAGATTTTCCCCTTTTTTTCCTACCTAAAACCATTATTTATATCCTTGGGAAAAGAAAACATTGAAAGGGTGACCTCAGATGATAAGTAAGGGTAAATATTTCATTCCTATCGTGGGGCCTGGAAATTTATTATAACTACCTAGGTATAGTATACTAGTTGATCATATGTAGTCTCCTGAAGAGGAGTGCACACATTACAAAGTTTTCACTTTTGGTAGATTTAATGAAAAGTATTGGGTTTAATTAATTTTACTGACTATGAGAGAAAAATTAATTTGAATTGATTGGTGTTATCAAATGATAAGGACGGTGATCGTATTGGTTTTGGAACGAACTAGTGTTGTGCCATCATGGTTTCAAAATTTTATCTCTTCTTCTTCATTTGACTAGGAAGAGATAGGTTCATCTACCGAGTCCTCTCTCTACCTTTTTCAGATAGATGTGATAAAAATATTCTTATATAACACCATTGATTGGTCTATCCTCCTTCCAATGTGTTTAAGGTTGTATAAGGTTTCTTGATTAATTAGAGAAATACCTTACCCAAAGTTTTTGTTCCCTAATAAACCAACATTCCGACATACCATCCTACACACAAGATTGAATACCACCGAGCACACACCACCCAACCCTAATTCTATTCCACTATATAATGATTATAATTGTTTTGAGGGAGATTTGATCATGGACCAAAGCAATTTATAATAACAGAATCAAATCCTAACCCAACTGCATTCGGAATTTAAAACTTATGTTTGAATAGATACCAGAATAATAAAGAATATTAAATTTTACTAATTTAAAGCACAATAACTTAAGCACACACATTGCTCCATCCTCTCCTATTCCTAATCACTCAAATAATACTACCCCTCTATGGATGGGGTAAACGAGATGATGAGGTGGGGAAGAGACTTTTTAAAGTAAAGAAAATAAATGAAATAAATAGAATGATGTTGAAGGAAATAGTCCTTTAGTGTCCCTTGGCTTCCTCTCATCTCGATGTGTGGTCATAAACACCCCCATCAGAATTAGTGAACACCACTTAATATATCCCAAGGGGTTTCCATCCTCCTCTCTTCAAATTAAAGATCATTATAATTCCCCTTTCTCGTTTTCAATAGATTATTTCCACCAAATGTTTGACTATGGTAAGCCAAATATATTTCCTAATTTAGGAATTGTATATTATTTAAAGATATTCAAAAATAATTGTTACATTTCTTCGCAAAATTTCATATTCATCCACCCTGTGTATTGTGAGATATGGCCAATTAAATCTGATCATTTATTCTGGAGGAATTTTCCTTTTTCCTATCTCAAAATTTGAGCAACCATGGGCCGCCTTAATTAATGAAAATATTCAACATAAGAACTCCATATTTATTTCTCTTTCAATTAGAATTGGAATCACCCCAATTGGATGTGTTTTGACCGATTTATGACAAATTTTTTATGGTGGGGTCTACGCAGTCGTCCAGATTAATTTGCAAGATGGATTGAATTTGTTGGACCCATGGATGGTCGAATTAAATCCTAGATAAACAACAAAAGATTATTTCAATAACTATATAAACCCAATAAAAAATAAATCACTTAAATTGGATATATATTTTAAAATATATGCATGAATTACAAAAGTGATTAAATTTTTTCAATATTTCCAAATTTAGCAGTTTTCCAATTTTAGCCCAAAACACATCATAAATCCAAAATTGATGTAAATAACGACAGTAGTTAAATTTTAAGGGATTAAATATTTTAATTACATTTAAAAATGATGAAAATATTATCTCTATCAATTTTCCTACACCTAAACTATGCTTCTGCTCATGCATAAAATCTCAACCTGGAATTCAAATGGCACCAATGTTACCAATATTTGGATTTAAATACAATAAAACCAAATAATTATCAATATTCAATCATGTTTTCAAGTTCCACAAAAAAATATCAATTTAATTTCCTATTTTTTAATGAAACAATCAATTCATGCTTTTTATTTTTCCCCTTTGAAAAATGATTGAGCTTCTCCTTTAATTCATTCAAGCTTCTCAATTTATTATTATTAATCATGTCATGTCGTGATCTACCTCTCTTTCAAATCGTTTCTTTCATTAGTCATGATAAAATTATTATGGAGTTATGATAATATCATGAGAACATGCTCTTTATCCATAGTTTTGTAAAGGAACAATGATTTCCTCTTTGTAAAGACAAAACACACACAAAATCATGAGCAATTCCAATAAAGGTTCAAATAACTCTCTTGCTTTGGGTTGGTGGGTAAATGATTTTAATAATTTAAGGCTAGAAGTAGGATGTTTGGCTCTTAAGTACAATGCATGTTTAATCAAGCGAAAATACAGGATAAACCTCACTAAAATCCCCTTGAGAATGTGAAACGCAATACCACCCCCTTTTAATGGGATGGGACATGAGTCAACAAATGATTAAAAAGAATGATATCATCCAAGTTCCCCCATTTTTAAATAATCTCCATAAAGGAATAGCTTAATTTATTTCTCTTTTTATATTTTTTTTAATTCTCTAGAATAGAACATCTTTATTTTTAATTTTTTCACTTTTCATAAGTACAACTGGATGAAATGAATGAATCATAATGAAATGAAAACTCATGCTGATTTTTATAAAAATACATTGCCCAAAAGGATGATTCACACCTCCCACCACCTTAAAATGATACACATCCCAATAAACACACACGAAGGGCCCTTCCCCCACACTGAAACTTGAAATATTCATACAAAAATAATAAAACGAAATGTAAGTAAAAAATTATCATCTTATAATGTGGATTAAACATATAAATAAATTCATGGCTTTTATGGGATAACAAGGGTTACATGTAAGGGTGGGTCTCAGGTAAATATGTGGCAAGCCAAAGTAGTTGCTCAATAATTTTATATGTGTTTCTGCAAAGTCATAGCTTTTACATGTTTCAATACATTATCTAGAAGGAGGCATGTCCCAAGATCACTCAGGAATTATGCTCAATATAAAATTAAAATATTTGGCCTATAAATCCACTCGAGAATGGGAACATGATATTGGACAATCAATGATGGCATGATTATTAATAAAACATTTATTCCCATGAATTTTTGAAATTTAAAATAAGAATTTTTTTAGGGAAATTTCATTTACATGAATCAATTAATACCATCATTTCATGGGTCCTCATTCCAATTTTTATTCTTCACTTTAATCATCCAATCCTCCATTTTACTCATTAAATCCAGATAACATTGAAATATAAAACAAGGCATTAGTACATTCCTAAGTGTTTAGTCAATAATGATTTCCTTATGACTTTTACATTCCTTCATACATGGGAAGATTGTTGAGTCATTAAGGTTTCCTTATAAGTTTACCATTCATCTTGTTTGGAAAATCACAAACACCTTATCCCAAGGAAAATCTCTTTTTACCCTATGTTTTACTTTTATGAGGAAAAATTTCCTTCCCCATGGAAATTTATCCTTATCATGTTCATTGTCCATATCATAATTTTTCTAAGTGTAAAATTCGGTTTGAAACCAAAACCTCGGAATCCTATAATTTCATAGATATGAAGTATTGTGTTTTAGGATTCGAACTCTCATAATTCTGATTACGAATTCTGGTTATGAACTCTTCTGAGTTCTGACTCTGAATTATGATTAAAAATTCTTCATAAGAACTTCTCTATGTTCTGACTCCGAATTCTGATTATGAATTCTGGTTACGAACTTCTCTCAGTTCTGACTCCAAATTCCCAATACGAATTCGGATTTCGAAATATTCTATGTTCTTACTCCATGTTCTCTGAATTCATACTCTGAACTCTTATGAGTTCTGAATCTGAATTCCCATGATCTCTGACTCCGAACATTGTAAGTTAAGGTTCTTAATTCTTATGAATCCAGATTCTGAATTTCATTAGAATTCAGACTCAGCAATTCTATAGATTTCAGGTTCCAAATTCCTATAAAACAGAATCCAAACATTCTTGTATTATAGTCTTCGAATTCATTTTTGGTTAGACTCCAAACTTTTATTTTCTTAAATTCCAAATATTGTATTTTGGTTATGTAATCATATTTTTTTCTTACACTTGTTTTGTTATTATACGATGTCATAAATTCAGTTACTAACTAACCGTTGTTTGAGTGAAATGTGTACATGACCCTCCGAAATTCAAGGAAAAACAAAAACGTTGGAGGATGGAGCCGACCTTTGGTGATGTGCCTTTAAATAGGATCTCATTTTAAAAGAGATCAACACTATGCTACGACCCTAGAGATTAAATACTATTGAAGTGACTTCTAGAGAGAGATAATCTCATTCTTACTTCATACTGAACTTATGGTTTAAATTTTCTTTGTGTGATGTAAGAACCTGATTCATAGTTCTGAGGTACGAGCTTTCCATTTTATCTTTTCCATAAGTGTTTTTTAAAAAATATGGAAAATGGGGAAAAATCCAAAATTTTGGAAGTACATGCCGTGTACTTTTTACACATGTCCTGTAATCATGGAAGTGTGGGATGAGTACACAGGGCGTATGGTCATGTCAGTGAAGAAGGCTGTAGGAACTAAGTACATTCCGTGTAGTGATCCTTTACACGCCTTGTAGTCAGTCAGCAAGCGAATAGTATGGTGCTGGCCAGCTGTGGGGCAGCACATACTGTGTACTCATGAAGACACACCATGTAGTCATGTCGGCAGGTGAACAGTGCCGCGCTAGTGGGAAGCTGCTAGAGGAACAGTTTAAAAAAAGGAATGTACACGTCGTGTACTTTATTTTCACTTAAAATGGGAAGTATCCTCCCCTGTTCATAGGGAAGGATTAGAATGGGAGGAAGGAGCTGAAGTGGATGGCTGAATATTTGGTGGTCCGCCGAGCACATGTTGGGATTCTATTTCCTCCTCGAACGATCTCTTTAGAACCGCACGGGTAAGCCCTCCATCCTTCTTTAATAGTTCTTAAAAATTATTCCCCTAATGGGAGTTATTTGCGTTTAAGCGAGAATTGTTTTCCCTCAGATCTACAGCATTCTTGGGAATTTCTGGAATCGACGTTCGCTTATAATGTTCATTGGCGATAAATGTAGGTGACTTGGTATTTATTTCAAACTGTCGTGTGTTTTTGTGTGTTTTTAAGCTATGAACCCATATATGGGGTATCGTGTGGCTGAAGCCGTAGCTTTTTAAATACCTAGAATTGTATGGGTAATAAAATGTGATATTAAAATCTTGTTTGGGATCAGTTCTTGGATCCATAACCACCCCAGGGGTTCATTCTTCTGTTTAGTCATTTTGCTAGGATACCCAAGGGTATGCCTCTAAAGTAATGATTGTAGATTTACATTGAGAGGAACTGCTTGTGAATGTTTGTTTACTTGTTGGGCATGGCCTAGTTACTTTTGCCTGATGGTAGTGTTTTACTCAGCCCATGTGCGTTGTTTTACATAGCCCAAGTGCAGTTGTTATCCTAGCCTAAGGGAAATTTTTTTCGTGCCTGAGGGCAATATATTTTGTGCCTGAGGACGACACTTCTTATGCCTGAGGGAAATTACTGTTACGCCTGAGGGAAATACCTGCGGGTTGGATTCTGATTACATGAGGGTGAGATTTTGATTGTCTGAGGACGCTGTCTAATTACATAGAAATTCTCTATGGTTTTTTCTTATATTAAATGACTAAATGACTAATTAAATGGAAATATAACTATTAAGTTAGTTTTTATTGAGTACTTCTTAGTTTATTGCATTTACTACTGCACGTTGTTGATGCATGTCTACACAAAGTTGATCACGGGCCTTTGGTGGGTGCCTACTGAGATATATTTCTCACACCCTATTTGGGTCATGATTTTTGGCCCTAACAGTTTACGTTTCTGTATGTGTAGATAAGGGAAAGGGTCTGTATACAGGTACTTGATTACTGCTGGGGTGTAGGAGAGCAAGGGACCGAGCACTGTCTCGCGATGCCGCTGGCTGTTCTGTTTTGATTTTCTATCTTGTACCTCAGTTGCAATGTATTGTATTGAAGTGTAACATGTTCTGACTGTTTTATAGAATAGTGACATGCTGCATCTTCACATATATATATGACGGCTGGTTTCCCTCTTTGTTATCAGTGTCCATTTATGTTATGTATGGTTTACTTCTTTCGTTGTTGTTGTATGTTTAAATTATATTCCACTGCGCTACACAATGGAAAATGAGGGCATAGTTTCCCCACTATCAGACCCATCCCTCACTGCTAGTCGGTAGCCTCTGGCGTTTGGGGTAATGCGCTTGAGGTCACGTGGAGAACCGGGTTCGAGACACCCGTTGAGCGGCACCTAGATCCGGGATGTTACAAAGTGGTATCAAAGGAGTTCTTTTCTTTGACTTACTATTTGGATCCTTAGTCAGGGATAGGAAGAGAACGGTATTTGGTAATAAATTGTGCTTGGGCATAGCTAACCCATGTACAAGGAAAAGCCAATTTACCTCGTATTGCAATTTTACATATTTTTTCAATTTACAGTTGATATGATTTCACCATTGGGTGATGCAGTTGTATTGTGCCCTTTATATTTCAGCCTAGGGTTCTAGTTAGTTGCAACCCGATTAGATGAGGTTATTACATCTCATGCATCATATAGACACATGCTTGAAATCACATGCCATGAATAGTTCCATGCCATGTAGGAGCATTTGAAATTACATTTTGTTGTGATAGTTATTGTGCTAGTAAAAGCATGTGGTTGTGATATCTGCTTTGATAGATGCCTTCTGTTTGATATGGTATTTTTGTATGAGCCGGTTAATGGAATGGACACAAAACATTGGTTTTTGGGGAGTATGGGCCCCCATTGATCAGAAATTAGTGGATCATTAGCTGTTTATTTTGTTATAACACAGATAATATGTAAAACTTTTATTCGTGGGGACTATGGGCCCCCACGGGTCGAAATTTGGCACTTCGGTGTTGTTTTTTAGTATTTCCTGGGCTCTGGAGTAGTTTCTGAGGTATACTGTCCAGAAAACCCATTATACACACCATGTGTGATCTTCTGTTCGGGAAGAAAAATAATATGTTTGAGTACACGCCGTGTACCCTGATTACACGCCGTGTAGTCTCTTCCCATGTCACAAACCGTGTGGACGGCGAAACGGGGAAGGGAATGGCTAGGGAAAAACACTCTGTGTAGCCTATATACATGTTGTATAGTGATGACCTAGAGACCCATCCATGTAACTAACAAACACGGGACATTGTAATGGATTCTTGAACACTTCGTGTCAATGAAGATCATGTCGTGTAGTGTGACCTAGGGACCCGACCGTGTATCTAACAACACGGGTCGGTGATTTACTCTCATGTACATGTCGTGTGTATATAGAACATGCCATTTAGGTTGATTCGTGTATCCGGCCGTGTAACTGACAACACGGTTTGACAAAGCTCGTCTACAACACGTAGTGTACTTGTGGGAACACGTCGTGTAGTCTTTTCTGAGGACATACCGTGTGGACATAGCCGTGTGGCTGGGAAACAGGGTTGATGACATGCCGTGAGCGGATATAACATTCCATTTAGTGTCAAGTCGAGTACTCGGCCGGGTCTCAAATGACACGGGCAGTTGGAAATAACACCATACATGCCGTGTAAATGATATACACGCCGTTTAGTTTCGTTCAGATGGAAGACATGTGTCATAGCCGTGTCGAAGGACCCGGGCATGGAAAGGGGGGTGAAGTACACGCCTTATAGTCATTACACATGTCGTGTAGTCTTGTTTTGAAAATCCTGAAATGCATTCTTTCTGTTGTCCATTTTGTGGTTTCTTCGTTTTCAGTCTTGTTAATCTTTAATCAAAGGCGTGTTGTTGACCTTGTAGAGTCATGCCACATAGACAACGCGCGTTGTTCACTAAGAGAGTGGTAATGAGTATGATCCAGAAATGGTGGGCCATGTTCAACCACTTGATCCTCCAGCAGAGCTAGATGTGGTACCAGCTGCTATACCGGACACAGGCATGGAGGTTTAGTTCTGTGAAGGCTTATTGTAGTTCATGCAGACCTTTCAGGGAGCACTGTCGGCTGCCACATCTATGGCTGAACTGACATGTATCTTCCAGTAGCAGCATCTGACTACGTTTTCAGAGGATGGCAGACCACAGGCTGTGGAGTCTTGGCTAGGATCAATGCAGACTATTTTCAAGCATCTTAAGATGCCTCCAGGTAGGAGGGTCAATCTGGAGACATAAATGCGGTGTGATTCCACCAAGAGGTGGTGGGATGTTACCCCCAAGTCAGAGAATCACAGGGACATGGTGTGGGATGATTTTCCGGTAGTCTTCTATGACTTCTCTTTCCCAGAGACGTTGAGGGAAGATCGAGAGCGAGAGTTCATGAATCAGAATCAGGGCACTATGTCCGTGATGGATTTTTATGCTCGCTTTACCAAGCTTCAGTGCTTTGCACCCATGCTGGGCTGATGAGATGTTGAGAGCCAAACGTTTTGAGGATGGTTTCGTTATGACATCCAAGCACTGTTGAATGTCTTCAGGTAGCCTACTATATATGATATTGTGAATCAGGCACTGATTATATAGAGGAACCTACGAGGAAGCTAGTGGTGTGGGCTAGGGTGGTTCAGCACCAGTTTCTGGTAATATTTCTACTGGTAAGAGGAAGAGACAGAAGGAATTCTTTTAGGGTGGCAATAATAGCCATGCAGTTTCTTTAGGTGGGCCGGTCAAGTGCTACCAGTGTGGTAAAGAGGGGCACAAGAGACTGTGATATCCACGAGACCCAGTGGAGTGCCAAGATTACATAAGGATGGGTCATCTGCAATGATTTTGTAGGGTGTTTCCACCGATGTCTAGTGATAGGGGTTTTGTGTAGACTCTCCGTGCGGGAGTAGGACCAGTGGCTTCTTACAAGTCAGGGAACTGGAATGCGTCAGGGTGTGCAAGCAGAGATGGTGGTCGTGGCCGAGGTAGCCAGACACCGGGATCTCAGAGGCAGCAGGGCGGGACAGCTGAGGGTAGCCAGGCCGTGTCGCATGGCCACGACACTGGGTAGGAATATGTAGTGCCACAGACCCAGCAGAAGCAGGATCCCGGACCTTCTATAGTCAGCGTTACTTTTCTAGTAGCTTCTGTTTTATCTTCAGTACATTTTGATATGGGTGCTACACATAGTTTTATATCTGGACCCATTGTAGAGATCATTAGGCTATGTGTTTCTACTTCTTCTGATATCATGACGCTAGACACTCTGTTGGGGACTAAAATAGTGGGTGTGCGTCAGTTCAAGGAGTTCCCACTTGAGGGTGGTGGGTGTCACTTCCTTTGGGACCTCTATGTCTTAGAGATGACAAATTATGACGCCATTCATAGGATGGACTGGTTGTTCCCTTTCGAGCCTTTGTAGATTGCTATTGTCTCAAGGTGATCTTCACGTCACCAGAGGGTGGATAGATTCTATACAAGGGCGAGTGTGATGTTTAGGCGACTCGAACTGGGCCAAAGCATCATGGGTGAGGTGGAGTCACAGCCTAGATTGCAAGATTATATCAAGATTACCAGGGGACATGTTAGACGGATTTCCTTCCAGTGGTTGATCGTTTGAGGGATGTCTTCCAGGATGACTTTTCAGGACTTTATCTGGAGCGTAATGTGGGTTTCTCTATCGAGCTAGTGCCAGGTGCAGCACCGGTGTCCATTCCTCCTTATAGTATGGTCACGGGTGAGTTACAGGAGCTCAAGAGGTAGTTATTGGTGTTACAAGCAAAGGGTTTTATCAGACCCAGTACATCTCTATGGGGTTCTCTGGTCCTTTTTGCGAAGAAGGTGGATGATACCCTTAGACTCTGTGTGGATTATCGGGAGCTAAACCAGTTGATGGTTAAGAACCGATATCCCTTGCTGAGGATTGATAATATTTTTTGTCAACTTCATGGAGCACGAGTGTTCTCGAATATTTACTTGATATCAGGATTTCATCAGCTGTGCATTAGACCATCTGATACACCTCTCACCTCTTTTAGAAGTAGGTATGGTCTATACGAGTATACGGTCAATTCCGTTCAGACTCACGAACACGCCACCAGTTTTCATGGCTCAAATGAATCAAGTGTTCCATCCTTATATGGTTTATTTTTTTGTAGTATTCATGGATGACATCTTGGTGTAATCTCACACTCTACATGACCATGCCACCCATCTTGAGATCTTATTGAGTACATTGAGGGAGAACCAGCTATATGCTAAGCTCTCAAAGTGCTACTTTTTAATGGACCAGATTCACTTCCTGGGTCACATCATCTCAGAGGCAGGAGTTTCGGTAGACCCAGAGAAGGTGAGAGCAGTATTTTCCTGGGAGTATCTTATGAATGTGTTTGAGATATAGAGTTTCTTGAGGCTGGCTGGTTACTATAGATGTTTCATCCAGGACTTCTCCCACTTAGCAGCACCGTTGACGGGTTTTACTAAGAGGGGTGTGAAGTTCGTTTGGTCGGAAGCTTGGGAGACAACCATTCATGACCTGAAAGGAAGGTTGACATCAGCAACGATTCTGATACTCCCAGAGTAGAAGAAGAGAAATAATGTTTACTGTGATGCATCAGGTATTGGGTTGGGAGCAGTATTGATGCAGGGCAATCGAGTTGTTGCGTACGGGTCTCGGCAGTTGAGGCCACATGAGAGAAACTACCCGACGTATGATCTCGAGTTGGCTGTAGTGGTTCATGCATCGCACTATTGGCTACATTATCTATTGGGAGAGCATTTTGTGGTTTTCACCAACCACAAAGGCCTCAAGTATATCTTTACTAATCATGACTTGAATCCAAGGAATCGAAGGTGGGTCGAATAACTTCAGTCCCTCGATGTTGAGCTTTCCTATACACCTGGTAAAGGTAATGCAGTAGCTGATGCACTGAGCAGGAAGACTCAGATACAGGCAGTGCAGGAGGCCAATGATGAGTGGCATCTCATGGTATATTTCTCTGAGATGCATTTGGAGGTGCACGACAGTCAGGGGCAGACTTATCTTTCTTCTTTAGTTGTGACTTCTAACCTCCTGGATAGAGTGAGGATGAGACAACCATTTGATTCTGAAGGCCTAGTTATACGGGAGTCGGTGGCAAGTGAGTACCCTCCTCCTAGTTGGACGATAGGCTATGATGAGGTTCTCCATTTCCATGGACGAGTGTGGGTTCCAGGGGATATACACGAGGATTTGATGCGGGAGTTTCATACTTCATCATGGAAAGATCATCACGGGGTTACTAAGATGTACCGAGACATGAGACTTCAGTACTGGTGGTCGGGTATGAAGAGGGATGTGGCTGGTTTTGTTATGAGATGTTCCACCTATCAGTAGGTGAAGGCGGAGCATCAGAGACCATAAGGGATGTTACAGTAGTTACCCATTCTAGAATGGAAATAGGATGATGTCGGGATTGATTTTGTGATAGGGTTGCTGAGGTCACCTAGAGGCAATGATGTCGTGTGGGTTGTTGTGGATAGACTCATCAAGGTACCTAACTTTTTTCCGATCAAGGAGAACTTCGGTGTTGACGAGCTCAGAAGTTTTAATATCCGAGAGATCGTACGTCTTCATGGGGTCCCTCGTTCTATCGTTTCAGATAGGGACGCCCTTTTTATGTCTCTTTTCTAGAAGATTTTGCAGAGGGAATTGGGTACACAGGTGCTTCTGAGCACAGCTTACCACCCTTAGACTGATGGCCAGTCACAGCGTACGATATAGGTGCATGAGGTCATTATGCGTGCATGCGTCCAAGACTTTGGGGGATCTTGGGAGAAGTATATACCCCTAGTCGAGTTTGACTATAACAATAGTTTTTAGGAGACTATTTAGATGTCACCATACGAGGCTTTATACGGAAGTCTGTGCCGATCACCCTTGTGCGGGTTGGAGGCAGGTGAGGAAGCTTTACTGGGACCACGTCTCGTGCATGAGACTTCTGAGTAGGTCCAGTTGATTCGAAAGTGGATGGCTATTGCGCAGTCTCATCAGAAGTCTTATGCTGATCACCGCAGATGACCTTTGGAGTTCATTGTCGGGAATCATGTTTTCTTGGGTGTTTCGCCGAGGCTGGGACCCAAGCGTATTAGGAGATAGGGAAAATTTCACCGAGGTATGTGGGGACATTTGAGATTCTGGAGAGAGTCGGGCTGGTTACCTATCGGCTGGAGTTACCACAGAGGTACCGGGCCAAGCACGACGTCTTCCATGTATCTCAGTTGCGCCGCTATCATTCAGGCCCATCTCACGTCTTTCGGCCCAAGGAGGTCGAGCTTGAGTTAGATGCGTCCACTGACGTGCATCCCATTCATATAATTGATTGGAGCACAAATGTTCTCCATGTTCGGTCAGTTCCTCTCATTCGGGTGCTATGGCAGCATGGCCGAGTGCAGGATGAAACCTGGTAGCGGGAGACCGATGTACGTGCTTACTGTCCAGATTTGTTCATGGCTTTATCTTCAATACCACAGGAAGGGATGTTAGGGGATGAATTTCTTTATGGGGGGATGTTTTTAAGAACCTGGTTCTTAGTTATGAGGTATGGGCTTTCCCTTTTCTCTTTTCATTAAGTTTTTTTGAGAAAAAATAGAAAATGGGGAAAAATACCAAATTTTGGAAGTACACGGCGTGTACATTATCCACACACCGTGTATTATTGGTCGTGTGGGATGAGTACACAGGGTGTGTGGTCGTGCTAGCGATGAAGGGTGTAGGAACCAAGTAAACGTCTTGTAGTGATCCTTTAAACACCGTGTAGTCAGTCTGCATGTGAATAGTAAGGTGGTGGCCAACTGTGGGGCAGCACACGCCGTGTACTCATGAAGACACGCCATGTAGTCTTGTCAGTAGGTGAACAATGTCGCACTGGCGGGAAGCCGCTAGAGGAAAATTTTAAAAATTAGGAAGTACACACCATGTACTCAGAACTACACATCATGTACTTTTATTTTTTCACTTAAAATGGAAAGTAGCCTCCCCTGTTCACATGCAAGGCTTAGAATGGGAGGAAGGAGCGGGAGTGGATGACCGAACCTTTGGGGGTCCGCCGAGCACAATTCAAGAATCTGTTTATGCCTCGGACAATCTCATTGGAGCCTCACGGGTAAGTCCACAACCCTTATTTAATAGTTCTCGCCAATTCTTCCCCTAACGGATGTTATTTTTGTTTAAGTGAGAATTGTTTTACCTCATATCTGTGGCATTGTTGGGCGTTTCTGGAATCGACCTTCACGTATAACATTCATTGGCGATAAAGGTAGGTGTCTTGGAGTTTATTTAAAACTGTCATTTTTTTGTGTGTTTTTAAGCTATAAACCCATATTTGGGGTATCGTGTGGCTGAGGCCATAGATGTTTAAATACATAGAATTGTATAGGTAATTAAATGTGATATTAAAATGTTGTTTGGGATCAGTGCTTGGTTCCAGGACGACCCTGGAGGTTCGTTCCTCTGTTTAGACATTTGTCCAGGATACCCAAGGGTATGCCTCTAAATTAATGATTGTAAAATATCCTTGAGATGAATCGCTTGTGAATGTTTGTTTACATGTTGGGCATGGCCCGATTACTTGCGCCCGAGGGCAATGTTTTACTCAGCCCATGAGCATTGTTTTACTTAGCCCGAGGGCAGTTGTTATCCTAGCCTAGGAGAAAATTCTTCTATGCCTGAGGTTAATAGACTTTGTGCCTGAGGGTGACACTTCGTACACATGAGGGCAATTTCTATTACGCCTGAGGGTGAGATTTTGTTTTTTGAGGACGCTGTCTGATTTCTTAGAAATTCACTGTGGTTTTTTCTTATATTAAATGATTAAATGAATAATTAAATCGCAATATAACTGTTACATTAGTTTCATTTGAGTACTTCTTAGTTTATTTCATTTACTACCACACACTATTGATGCATGTCTACACACAGTTGAGAACGTGCCTTTAGTGGGTGCCTACTGAGATATATTTCTCACACCCTGTTTGGGTCATGATTTTCGGCCCAAACAGATTACGTTTCTGCATGTGTAGATAAGGGGAAGGGTCCTTATACAGGTACTTTATTTCTACTGGGGTGTAGGAGAGAATGGGACCGAGCGTTGGCTCGCGATGCCGCTGGCTCTTCTGTTTTGATTTTCTGTACTTGTACTTCAGTTGTAATGTATTGTATTGCAGTGTAACATCTTATGACTATTTTATATAATAGTGACATGCTGCATCTTCACATATATATATGACTGCTGGTTTCCCTTTTTGTTATCAGTATCCATTTCAATTATATATGGTTTACTGCTTTCGTTGTTTTTGTATGTTTAAATTATATTCCGCTGCGCTACACATTGACAAATGAGGGCATAGTTTCCCCACTATCAAACCTGGGACCTTGCTGCTAGTCAGCAGCCTCTGGTGTTTTGGGAAACACTCTTAAAGTCACGTGAAAAAATGGGTTAAGGACACCCATTGAGTGGCACTCAGATTCGAGATGTTACATGTGACTTCGAATGTTTCTTGATTACATTCGAGTTATTCTAAGGATAGGAAGACATAGGTGTCGACTACCTTGAATTTTAGGGCTTCTTTACTGCAGAAGATAGAGGTGCCTACTACCTTGATGTTGAGGGCTTGTGGGGATAGCAAGACAGACATTGATCATCATATCGATGGCTTAACCTGGTGTGGGTAATCAGACTTTCTTGATACTATAAATCAAGGGACCTTTATCCAATGATGTTGGATACCCTTCTATTTTGGTGAAAATATTTACTACTTGTAACTTGTTTTGTTACAAGTTTTCCACTATATATTTTTGTTGGAATAGTATAGCTATCTTATACTTCCTTATACTTGTAATATGATTTTGTATGATTCCATATGCTTTAAGGTAGAATCATTGTTGTGGTAAACATTCAATATGTTTTATTTTTTAGAACCATATTTCCAGAATCACATTCTCGGAATTATATTTCCGTATTCAAGAAAGTGTGTACAATTACTGTTTTTGTGAATTAGTTTGTTTAACCTTGTTATACATGACAATCTATAAAAGTTCCAAAGGAATTTTTAAAATAATACAATTCACCTACCCTCTTGTATATTGAGTATCATTAGATACTACATATAGTATCTCTATTATTTGGATCCTACATTAGGTATTATAGAGTATATCATACTCGCATACCATCTCAACAGTTGGTATCAAAGGATTGGTTCAATATGATGGATTTTCTTTAAGATGGCAGGAATCAATGTTGGTTTCATAGACAATCTCAACCCAACTAGACAACCTATTTTTGATGGAAATTGATTATGAATATTGGAGAGATCGAATGAAGACTTTCATTAGAAATACTGTAGTTGATAACTTTTTTACACTTACTAGAGGATATAAAATCCTTGACAAGGATGTTAGTACATTTACCAATCAAGAAAAGCTTGAATATCAACAAAATAATAAGGTACGCAATACTTTACTTGTCTCTATGACTAGAAATATATATAGCAAAATTTCATCTTGTGAAGTAGAAAATTGTATTTAGAAGAAACTAGAAGTTACCCACTTTTGAACATCCAATGTTATTGAAAATAGAAGATCCATACTCAGAGCTGAATATCATGGTTTCCACTTTCCTTATAGAGATCCCAGATGTAAGGTGAAACAATGATTCATGATTATTGTGAATAGTTTAAAATCTATGGGTGAGAAAGGATTAGATGATGAATCTTTTGTTGATAAGATTATAGAAATCATGCCCAATGAGTGGGAATCCAAGAGAACAACTACTGATTAGAACAGAAAGTTTACTCAGATTTCCCTTGATGAACTCTTTGGAACTCTTCTTAAAAGTAACACTAGAATAAAGAGAGATGATGATAACATTAATAAGAACAATGGGAATGGAAGTGTTTCTTTTACTACAACTTCAAATCATACAAAAAAAAGATTCCAGAGAGGGTTACTAAATCCAAATATAAGAATGTTATAATACAATCTGAATCTAGTGGAAGGGAATACTTAGAGAATGAGTTCGAAAATCTTTCTCGATTGATGATGAAGATAGATAGACAGAGGATATTTCAATCCAAATATAAAAATAATGAAAGGAAATATAAGAATGATTTAGATGATACATGTTATGAATGCAAGAGAGCTGGATATATAAGGCCTAATTATCCAATGCTTAAGAGAAAAGAAATAAAGGAAACGAATTCTGACAGAAATAGAAAGAAGTTTTACAAGGATAAAGCTAAGAAACTCTTGAAATCTAATGACACCTGGAGTGCCAGTGGTGGAGACTCTTCAGATAAATCTACAGATTATAAATCTTCTAAATAGAAGAATCTTGGTCTAATAGCCATACTACCTATTGTAAATAATTTCATTATGGATAAGGTACAAAATTCTGAATCTATGACCAATATATCCTTGAATTCTAATGATAGTAAATATTATAACTTTTAGATGAAGAATCCCTTTCTGATGAAGATAATAATTTACCTACTTATGAAAAAGTTCTAGGTTTTCCAAACTCCTTGAGATTGAATACTCAAAACACATGAAAATGAGTCATAATTAAAAATCTAGGAATACAATTATTACTAAGGAAATATCATATCTTTATAAAGATATTTATAATAAAAGTTTTGATTTTGAATTTATTTCAAAAATTCGTGAGGAAGTAAATTATGAGATGAATAAAAATTCAAAAGATCTAGAAAACGTAATTTCTAAGAAAAATGTTTTCAAGCCTAACTCTAGTTCAAAATCAAATGTTTTGTATGACAAGAACTTGGTTATCAAACTGAAATCTCAAATTTTTTCCATGAGGAAGTGTTTGTCAAACTTTACCTTAGGTAAGGAAAATTATGATAAAATGTAATCCCAAATCCGACCTTTATGGAATAGTTCGGCTATTGGGTATACTTGTTCTAAACCAATTTTTTGTAATAATTATTTTTTTCCACAAAGTGATCCATTCTATACTAATTGTCAGTGTGGGGGACACTGGGAAATTTTTTTTTCCTTAAACACAACCCAGTCATTAGGATTTCATAAAGCCTATTTTTATAAAAATATATTGGTGATGAAAATTTTTCTTTTTGAGATTTCCAGATCCAAGAAAGTTTAGATTCCAAAAATCAATATTTTTCTTATTTTCATGAAAATAGAGAATGTACCAATAGATATACCTTGTACATTGATAGTGGATGTTCCCGGCATATGACTGGTAATAAATACTATTTTGAAAATATAATTAAGATGAAAGGAGGAAAAGTATCTTTTGGAGATAATGCTTAGGGAGAAATTATTGGTATAGGTAACATAGTTCGTCTTATAAAAACCTTGATTTCAAATGTTTTATTCGTTAAGGTTCTTAAGCACATCCTCATTAGCAATATCCAATTATGTGATTATGGTTACCTTGTGGATTTTAGGAAGGATAAGTTCTTAGTACACAATCCCAAGGAAGAGTTTATTTTTTCTGTCCATAGTCAATAGAATGTATACACACTAAACTCAGAATACTATAGAATCCAAGATCATCCATTACATAGTGAAATTTACGGTCATTATTGGTTATGTAATATAATTTTATGTCACTATAACCTTAGGAACTTATAAAAACATTCTAAGAAAATATTAGTTAAAGATATACTGGAGAATAGATTTGATTCTTCAAAATTTTGTGAACCTTTTCAATATGGCAAGAAACAAAAATCAAGTTTTAAATCAGTTGGTGAAGTCTCAACTACTGAAGAATTACAGTTAGTTCATATGTATCTTTTTGGTCATACACATACTGAAAGCATTGGAGGCAAGTACTATGTATTTGTTTTAGTTGATGATTACACTAGATTTATGTGGGACTATTTTCTAGCAAAGAAGTAAGAAGAATTCTCGTATTTTAAAAGTTTTAGATCCCCAATTTAAAAATGAGAAAAACCTTCCATTAAGAACTATTCATAGTGATCATGGTGGAGAATTTCAAAATTCTAACTGTGAAAATCTTTTTAGTAGAAAAGGAATTACTCATAACTTCTTAGAACCAAGAACTCCTAAAAAATGGTTTTTTTGAAAAAAATAAATTGAATTCTTCAAGAGATAAAAAGAACCATGTTGAGTGAATATTCTATTGCAAAACATTTTTGGGCTGAAGTTGTAAGTACTAATTGTTATACTATAAATCCTGTTTTAATTAGACATTTTATTAATAAAAATCCTTATGAGTTATGGAATGGTAGAAAACCTAGACGTTCCTACTTTAATGTTTTTGGTTGCAAGGGATTCATTTTCAATACTAAAGATATTCTACATAAATTCAAACCAAAATCTAATGAAGGAATTTTTTTAGGCTACTCCACAACTTATAAGGCTTATAGAGTTTTCAATAAAAACACTTGTACTATTGAAGAGACAGTACATTTGATATTTGCTGAAACTGATCCTTTTGTTTTTAAACAAACCCATACTATATATTCGGATGTGTTTTCAAAAACTGATTATCAACCTTTGATAGAAAATTCTTCTAATAAGGAAAATTCCCAAGAAAATGTTTTTGAAGTATTTACCGTAGAATATTTCCTACTCTATGTTGATAAACGGGTTTTACAAAACCCAAATCAGTTGTTTCTAAAGAATCTTCCTTGTGATAGCATCATTGGTGATGTGAATAAACCTATAAAAACTAGAAGTTATTTAATAAATGAAGTAGAACATATAGCATTCCATTTATAATTAGAACCAAAAAAGCACTGATGAAGCTTTAGGTGATGATGATTGGATTAAAGCCATGAAAGATGAACTAAATGAATTCGAAAGGAATAAATTTTGTACATTGGTTGAAAGACCTAAGTAAACTTCTGTTATATGAGTAAAATGGGTCTTTAGAAATAAGTGTCATGAAAATGGAATCAGTGTTAGAAATAAAGCTATATTGGTTGCTAAAGGCTATAATCAACAAGATGGAATAGACTATAAAGAAACATATTCTCCATTATCTAGACTTGAATCTATTCGTATGTTACTTGCCTTCACAGAATTTATTATTTTCATACTTTTTCAAATGAATGTGAAATGTGCTTTAATTAATGGTTATGTTCAGGAAGAAGTTTTTGTTAAACAACCTCCTTGTTTTGAAGATACAAAACATTTTGATCATGTTTTTAGACTTACCAAAGCTTTGTATGTACTTAAGAAAGCCCCTCAAAAATGGTATGATAAACTTACAGGGTTTTTGCTTCAATATAATTATGTTAAGGGGAATGCATATCCAACCAATTTTATAAATAAATATTAGAAAAATGTTTTAATTATTCAAATTTATGTTTATGAAATTATATTCAGTTCAACTTTGCAATCATTAGCTGATTCCTTTGGGAATCTAATAAAATTTGAGTTTGAAATGAGTATGATGGGTGGGTTTACATTTTTCCATGGTTTTCAAATTTCTCAAAAAGGTATGGATATGGAAATACTAAGAGTATAAGTACTCCCATTGGAACCTCAAACACAGTTGATCTTGATGAAGCTGGGAAACCAATAGATCATTAATCTTTTAGAGGTATGATATGATGTTTACTATAATTGATATCTAGTCGTCCAGACGTAATGTTTTCAGTATGATTATGTGCAAGAAATCAATACAATCCTATGGAATCTCATTTAAAGGCATTGAAAATAATTTTTTGCTACTTAAAGGGAACCATGTATTTAAGACTCTTTTATACTTCTAGAAATGATTTTGTTTTAAAAATATTTTTGGATACTAACTTTGGTGGATGTAAAATGGATAGAAAGAGTACATATGAAACTTCTAATTTCTTAGGAGATTCATTAGTTTCTTGTTCATGCATGAAGCAACACTCAGTAGAAATTTCCACTGCTGAAACTGAATATGTAGCAGCTAGAAGTTGTTGTGCTCAATTGTTGTGGATGAAACACACACTCACAGACTATGGTATGAGTTTTAGCAAAACAAAGATTTTTTGTGACAATACAAGTGCCATTTCCCTTAGTAAGAACCATGCACATCACTCTTCTGAAAAGCACATAGATATTAGTCATCACATTCTAAGGAATCACACACAAAAAGGAGATATCATTCTTCAATTTACCGGAATTCAAGAACAACTTGTTGATATTTTCACAAAATCTATACACTCCGATAGATTTCAATACATTAAACAGAAGTTAGTAATGATAACTGTAAGGTAATCTTCCTTGATAAATATCTGTTGAATCAATCTCCTTAAAGTAATAAAATTATATTCATAGTGGGAGTACATTTTCTTGTTAGGTTTCAAAAACAAATTTCATAATGAAATTTTCCGTAATGAAGTTATCAAAATTTTTCGTAATGATGATTTCAGAAAATTTCTTAATGAAGTTTTCAAAAAAAATTAGTAATTAAGATTTAAAATTTTATCTTAATAAGGTTTTCCAAAATTTTCATCTTGATGTTTTCAAAAATTTTCAAAAAGAATTTTTCATAAAATTTCACAATGTAGTTTTCAAAAAAAAAGCGTAATGAAGTTTTGAAAATTTTTGTAATGATGTTTTTCATAATGAATTTTTTCATAATGAAAATTTTCGTAATGAAGAATTTTGTACTCAAATCTCCTTTTCATAATAGAATTTATTTTCATAGTCATGTTTATTTGGAGTCTAAAGTTCTTCCAAAGGATTATTATCTATTACGAATAATCATCCTGGTAATATAAAAGGTATGATTTCTTTTTGGAGTTTTTGTAATCAACTTTTACTTACGGGTAGTTTCTTTTTAATTTTTCAAATTTCTTGGTTCTTAGTTTCCTTAAATCCGAATTTTTTTCTTTTAAAAACCTCAAAAGATCAGATCCTACCAAATTATTCTTTCTGGCTATACTTTCAACTTTCAAATCTGATTAGAAGAATTCTCATCCATTGGATTCTGATGAGAAGATGAAATGTCGCATCAAAACCTATTAAAGGGGACCCCCAATGGTTTCCCCACATATGTTTTCAAGATTTTGTGTGTCAGAGCTCTACCCCAATTCAAAAGCATGTTTTGGATTTTCAATGGTTTCTCAATTCTGAATGTTTGGTGAAGTTGCTTCTCAAGAAATGTCTTCTGTCAAGCCAATTGCGTAGTGGTAAGTATATAGAGAGAGGTTGGTGCATCCGAATTTATTCAATAAGTATTATTTTATTATCTAAAAAAATATAATACTCAGTGGATGAGAAAGAATTTGTGTTTCAAATCCTGGACCTGAAGACTTGGTGTGTCTTAATCTACTCATTGAGTTTTATGAGTCAGTTTGTTTCTCAAAGGAAAGTGGAATAGATATGTTTTTATTCAAGATTTATAAAAAAACCTATGCCCTTCCATACACAAAGTCTGTAAGCCTGGTAGGGCTATCTTATGAAGGGGAAGCCGAGTTTTTTTTCCCACAAGCTACCAAATGTTCAAGGTAGTTTTTTAAAGTAAATGGATATAGATTTTCTTGGACATACAGATGTCAAGACCACAAAAATTGCTCACTTGTCTACAAATATTCAGATCCTTGAGTTATGGGTTTAGGGTTTTATTATATCGAGAAAGGGTGACAAGGATACGATAAAGAAAAGTGATATGTATATCTTGGATTTTTTTTGGTAAATATAAGGAAGATCAATTTGATTAAGCATATTCTCCTTACGATAGAGAATGTTAAGAATGGTAATTTGAGAGTATGTATAATCATGTATCCTGCCCTACACTCCAAGTTGATTGTTCAATGTCTTGAGTCTTTCAGGATTCATTGCAGTTCCAAGCCGATGAATTGCAAAGTAATGTTAGTAATCGATGATACATTGAAAAGAATGAATGTTGTTTTTTCTAAGGAGTCAAGAGAGTTTTATGATCTAATAGTGGAATAAGTAGAAGTTGTTCCGAAAAATGCATAAAAGGCTGAACAATCAAAGAAGGATGGAAAAAAAGGAAACTCGTGGAAGTGGAAGAAACAGTTAAAACCCATAAGGCCAAAGAAACCAAATCAGCACCTCCAAAGCCCAAGAAGTAGAAATCCTATCCAGAAGAGGTAGTAGACAAATAAGGGGAAGTCAAAAAAATATTCGAAAGGAAGGAGAGCCACAGTTTGGCATGGATCCTGGAGAGGCCAAAGATTTGAAAGAGAAGGCATCGGATGAGCTTGAGAAGCAAGCCAGAGAGAAGAAGATTAAGAAGAAAATGTCTGAGTCTGAAATTTTTCAATCTCTTTTTAGGGACACTGAAATAGCATTTGAGAACATTCATTTACCGAAATCAATCTTGGTTGAACCCTTACCGAAGACTCCAGGGAAGAATTTCATGTCTCCGGAAAAAGTACTTGAAAAGGTTTTTGAAGAAATGGAAGTTGTGGAATAAGTACAGAAAGCTGAAATCAGTGATGATACAACTGATCTGATAAAGAATGTTGAATACTTTCAAGACAAGGAATGCGCATCTGAAAATTTATCAATCCAGACTTCTCAAGCCGGATCTTCACAACTTGATACTCTTGGAAATGATGAGAAGCCTGAATAATATGTGAATAAGTTATCTAAGGAAGAGAGTCATAATCATGACCTCATTCATCCGTAATATATTGAGGCAAGATCTGAGAAAGAAAAAATTGATGAAGATAGATTGTTCAATTATCTGAAAGTGAACATGAGTCTCTAGATAAGGAAGCTATTCTGAAAATTGTCAAAGGGAGAAAGGTGGTTGTTGAAATTCCAACCAATGTTGTTCTAAAGATGATGGAAGATGGTGAATCTTTTAAGAGGAAGCTTGTCAATCTATAAGAATTACCATCAACAACCAAACTGTCAGATTCAGAATCATTAGCTCTAGGACATGATTTTGTCATTCAGTCTCTGAAGAATATTGTTGACACCATTACGATATTTCCAACCATGGACTCTAGATGTCATATTCTCCAACATATATTGAATCAAAAATCATATTCTTTTTCCATTGTGAGGGATAGGTGCATAAAGATTGAGGCTGATTACAAGAAATTCCTTATCAACTACGAGACTCACAAAATATATTTTAAGAAAGTGGTCAGCTGGTCAAAGACTATAGTTGAAGATTTGAGAGAGATTCATGACTTTAAATATGATGTTAAAGAATCTTTTGATACTCAAGACATCAAAATCAAATATCTCACAAATAGCTTTGAGTAAAAGCTCAATCTTGAGTAGAATACTCGGATTCTGGAGGTCCATGATCTGAATGGTAAGTTGAACTCTATTTCTCAATGATGGAAAAGATAAAGTGATTTGTAGATCGAGATTCAAGAAAAGATAGTGAAAAAGATGACTTTTTGGAGGCTCAGGCAGAGGCTCTGAAGGCTCAGGATGATAGGATCAAAGCCTTAAATAAGCAATCAAAGGGAGATCACAAGGAGCTAAAGAAGCTGAAATCCATTGTGAAGAAATTGATACTCAAGGAAAAGGATGGAAAAGAAATCAAATCTGATCTTTTGTGGTATTTTCTTCTTTGTAAAAATTCTTTTTATTCTAATGAAATTTTGATTGATCACTTCTATTTTAATGCTTTGTACTAATATTTCAGGTACTATAATTTCTTTTCAATTCCTTCAAATTAATTTTTAAAATCACAAATGGGGAGAAAGAAAAAAGAATACTAAGTAAAAAAATAAATATCCCTAAGAAAGGAGGAGTTTTCCTTACAGAGATTTCCGTAATCAAGATAATGAAAAATCTCATTCCATACATCTAAAATATGAACTTTATTGTTCGAAAGACTAAGGGGGAGTTAGTATTATTCATATATGAGAATTTAAAACATGATATAAGTTTTATTCAATGTCTGGAATATTTTTCTAAGTCAATATATTCATTTTCGTAATGATGATTGTGCTTTCCAAAATGGGGGAGATATTTGATTCAATAAGGTTTTCCTCAGTAATTTTCCATTCCTTCATACATGGGGTGATTGTTGAGTCATTAATGTTTCCTTATATCATTACCATTACTCTTGTTTTGAAAATAAAAAACAAATTATACAAATATCTTTTTACCCCATGTTTTACTTCTATAAGGAAAAATTTCATTTCCCAAGGAAATTTATCCTTATCATGTTCATTGTTCATATCATAATTTTTATAATGGTAAAATTTGGTTTGAAACCAAAACATCGGAATCCTATAATTACCTAGATATGACCAATTATGATTTAGGATCTGAATTCTTAGAAATCTGATTACGAATTCTGGTTACGAACTCATCTGAATTCTGACTCTGAATTCTAATTATGAATTCTAGTTATGAACTTCTCTGAGTTCTGACTCCAAATTCTGATTTCGAATTCTGGTTATGAACTTCTCTGAGTTCTGACTCCGAATTCTGAATTCTAATTATGATTATGAACTCTTTTGATTTCTAACTACAAGTTTTCTGAATTCAGACTCCGAACTCTTATGAGTTCTAACGTTGAATTCTAATGAACTCTGACTCCGAACATTGTGAGTTCAGGTTCCGAATCCTTCTCAATCCAGATTCCGAATTTCCTTGAAATTTAGACTCCAGAATTCTATAGAATTTCTGTTCCAAATTCCTAGAAAACAGAATCCATGTATTCTTGTATTATAGACTCCGAATTCTTTTTTGGTAAACTCTAAACTTTTATTTGCTTAGATTACAAATATAGGATTTTGGTTATGTAATCATATTTTTTTTCATAGACTTGTTTTTTTATTATACAATGTCATGAATTCAGTTAGTAACTAACCATTGTTTTAGTGAAACGTGTAGAGGATCCTCCAAAATTTAAGGAAAAATATGACCATTAGAGGAGGGAGACGACCGTTGGTGTTGTGCCAATAAATAGGAGCTCATTTGAAAAGATCTCAACATGTTTCTATGACTCTAGAGATTACATGATATTGATGTGATTTCTAGAGGGTGAAACTATCACGCATAGTGAATAATGAACTTCTGGTTCAGATTATCTTTTTACGACTTCGAATGTTGCTAATTACATTCGAGGGCTTCCGAGGATAAAAAGAGAGAGGTTCCGACTACCCTGAAGTTGATGGATTTTTTGCTAAGGAGGATAAAGGTGCCGACAACCTTGATGTTGAGGGTTTGTAGGAATTGCAAGACATACTCTGATCTTCATAACGAGGGCCTACCCAGGTGTGTGTAAGACAGAATTTCTTGAAAGTATAATTCAAGGGACCTTTATCCAAGGTTATTGGATACCCTTCTCTTTAGGTTAAATGATTTACTACCTATTACTTGTTTTGTTTCATGTTTTTTGATGTATTTGTTTTTTTTGAGGATAGTAAAACTATCTTATACTTCCTTATATATATACTCTGATTTTTTGAGATTCTATATCTTTTAAGGTAGAATTTTTTTTGTTTTAAACATTCATTAAGTTTAACATTCCATAACCATATTTCCAGAATCCCATTCTCGTAATCATATTTCCATATTCAAGCAAGTGTTTAGACTTAGAGGTTTTCTGAATTACTTTTTTTAACCTTGTTATACATAATCATCATTATAAGTTACAAAGGAATTTTTAATATAATACAATTCACTCCCCCTCTATTATTTTGAGTATCACTACATGCTACATATAGTATCTCTATTATTTAAATCCAACATTTGGTATTATAGAGTATATCATTCTCACATACCATCCCAACACTATGAAACTCAGGTCACTTAGATATGTTAAGTAAAACATAATTCAAGAATGGGCATGCATTTTCTAATTAACACATTAAAAGGTAAAAAATGTAGCGAATATAGTGGGATAATATAGAATTGAAACTCTTACTCCCCTTTCAAATGGATTCTTATCATGTAATCACACAACAACTACTTTTTCTACATTGCGCCTATCATGAGCGTTATTTATTGACTTGAAATTTTTCATCCTTGTAGCATCTTCACTAATGGATTTGAAATATTAGAATAAAAACAATTGATAACGTGGGTATACTCTATCATGTAGGTATATAAAGAAGAGGAAAAGTCTAAAATGGGAGAAAACACAGGTTCCCTCCTGATACTGCCTTTGTTTACTGTATTTGGATCAACTAAAATAATTAATTTTTTAATAAAAAATTAGAAAACAAGATTCCCTCCCCCACACATAGTCGATGCAGTTTAGTCAATGAATTCAAATGGAATTAACATGAAAAAATATTTGAAAATAAATCACAGAAAACAAAGAAATGTAATGGAGTGGTATGACCTGACTTATTGGTAATGCGATGTTGAGTTTGGCTCATAACTGATGCTATTTTAAAACCTGAATATGGAACAAATATAACATATGAAGTTTATTAAATGAAATAAAAGTATAATTTAAATGAGAAAAGAAAGGTAAATCTTGTTTTAATCCCCCTAGTGGGCCCTGGGTTTTGACTGCCTCTCAATGGCCATTTCGAATCTGTTATCCAAAATCTGATGATGGGTGACGTTTCATACTCATAAACCAATAAAATTCCTCTTTCTAGAAAATAATTCTTCATTTTTGTTGAGAAACCCATTTATAGGGTATACCAAGTCCACCGCCATTTTAAGGAGATTCAAAATGCATGGTGGGGTTAGGACAATGAATTAGTCCTCCAATTTCTTATTTTAAACTTACACAACATCTTTTTTATTCTCCAGTGGTTGATGAAGGTATACTACATCAATAGAAAAATGAAATTTAATGTCAGAATGTAATTTTGTTTGAAAAAAATAAAGCATGAAGTGTAAAATTCAAATTATCCTCATTCAATGTCTATGTTTTGTGTCTCAATTTCCTCAGAAAAATATTCATTTATCTCTTCTTGAACACCCTCAAATAAATGTTCGACATGTTTGGGGAGCTCTGGATGTTTCTCTTTAGATGAATATTATTTTTCATCAACTTCCTCCAAGGAAATACAAGTGTTTTCTGAATCCGAAAAATTAAAACAATGGGATTAATACTCAATTCAGTTTTAACAAGATCAAAAGATAATGAGTTCATGAAATGATTATCTCCCTGAGTTTGTTCATATTCAATATCTCTTTCATTGGAATGAACTTCATGGAGATGATTACTAACCGAAAGAGGCATGTAATCAGTCTCCACTATTTGATGTATCTCTTATGAAAAATCATAGAAGTCTAAGGGTGGATATTCTTAGACCTTGGAAAAAACATAAAACACTAGAATGTAATGGGATAACTAAGTCATTACTCGGTCCATCGCTTAAAAAATTTCATTGTTCATGTCATCCCTCAGGCCAGCTATGAAATCCTTAAATGTTTGTTCCTCATTATTTAACTTCCAAAATAACCTCACCTGTTTAACAAGAAAATAAACACCATCCTCCATAGACAAAGGTGAGTAAATAATTGGTTCTTGCACTGGAGGGTAATTATTCCCTAAATTAATGAAATAATAATTTGGAAACAACATCGAATGTTTTTTTATTTAATTTTATAAAAATTCCAATATTTTCAATTATATTATGTCACTAAATCCCTGGTAACAGTGCCATATTTTGACATAGGCCTTTCATGGGGTGTGGAAAAACAATATTTTAATTACCTAAGTATAGTATAGTAGTTGATCTAATGTAGTCTCCCAAAGAGGAGTTCACACAAAAAAAGGTTGTACTTTTTGTAGATTTTATTAAAAGGATTGGTTTTAACTAATTTGAATGACTATGAGAGAAAAAAATAATTTGAATTGGTCAGTGTTAAAATATGATAAATATGTTAATCAGAATGAGTTTGACTAGACCTAGTGTGGTGCCATCATGGATTCCAAATTTTATCTCTTTCTCTTCCTTTAACTAGTATGAGAGAGATTAATCTACTGAGTCCCCTCTCCCCCTTGTTCAGATAGATGTGATCCATGTTTTCCTATATAAACCCTTATATTTATCTATCCTCTTTCCAATTTTTTTTAGTGTTGTAGATGGTTTCTTGTTTAATTAGAGCGATCTGTGACCCAGAATTATTAATCCCTAATAAACCAATATTCTAACATACAATCCTACACATGTGCTTGACTACCGCCGAGCACTCAACACAAAACCCAAACCATTTACCACCATATATATATTAGAATTGGGTGGAGGAGATGTGATCATCGACCAGAGAAATTTATAATAATAGAATCAAATCCTAACACAACTGCATTCGGAATTTAAAACAGAATTAAGAATTTAAATTAGAATAAGAAAGAATAATAAATTTGATTAATTTAATGTGAAAGAAATCGATAACACGCATAGTTCCATCCTATCCTCTTTTCAATCACTCAAATGAAACTAACCCTCCATGGATGGAGTAAATGAGATGATGCGGTGAAGGAGAGACGTTTTGAAGTAATGAAAATAAAAGAAAGAAACAGAATGATGTTGAAGGAGATGGTCTTTGCGGGTCCCTTGGATTCCTCCCGTCTCCGAGTGTGGTCTTCATATACCCCATCAGAATGGGTGAACTTCTCTTAATATAGTCCAAGGGGGTTCCATTCATCAATCTTTAAATTTAAGATCTTTATAATTCCCATTTAATATTTCCAACAGATTATTTCCATTAAAATCATGACCATGGAAGGCCAATTAAATTGAAGAATTTTATAATAGTTTCTTCATGAAAGATCTTAAAAACTATCTTTTACATTTCATCCCAAAATTTCATATTCATCCTCAATGTGTAGAAAGCTATATGGCCTATTAAATCAAATCCTTCATTCTGGATTAATGTTTTCTTTTTTCCTTTTCCATAATATGAGAATCCATTGGCTGCCTTAAAAAAGGAAAATATTCATATTCGTAACTGATGAATGCCCCATTTAATTCTCTTTCTATTACAATTGGAATCACGGATATTGGAAGTGTTTTGACTGATTTATAACTAATTTATTACGATGGGGTCTACGAGGTTGTCGAGAATAATATGAAACCTTGATAGAATTTGTGAGACCCATAGATGGCCGAATTAAATCGTAGTTCAAAAACAAAAGATGATGAAAATAAATCTATTAACCCAATAAAAATGGTATCACATCAAAGGAATTTATGTTTTAAAAGTTATTCTTGAATTACCAAATTGATTAAAATCTGTCAATATTTCCAAATTAAGCAGTTTTCCAATTTTAGCTCAAAACATATCATAAATCCCAAATTAATGTAAATAACTCATCTTTTTCAATTTTTAGGGATTAAATCATTGAATTCAATAAAAAAATTATGAAAATATAATCTCAATCAGTAAACATGGAGAAAATAAAACAAACCATTAATATGTGAATGTAAAAACATGTACATCCTGTTTGAACATCAAAATATTGAGCAATGTCATAAATCATGGTAGTACGTAAATGCATGGATCGTAATGGAATATTAACAATGATGATATAGAATTGGAATAAAACTTGTATTTTTGGAAAACTAATAATCGTAAGTTATGATTTCCATAAATGATAAGGCGTTTCTACCAAAACCATCATAGTAGATGATGTCCATTACTGATCCGGATTTACTTATCGTTCCAGCCCTATATTACTGAACCTGATTAACTTTAAATTCCATCCATATCAATCTCATGATATATAAATCTTTAACTAATGCATTGGTTGGAGGTATAGTTTCCACCAATCTCATAATGAAATCATTTTTACATGTTCCACAAATACATAAATCGTTCATCGTATCGTAACCCATGAAATAAAATGGGATTCTCAAACAACAAGTAATCATAACATAATCCATATATGATAAATGGACTTCATAAAAATAATTCCATCGTAAAATCAATGAAAAAATATAATATTAAGGATAGATAAAGAACCTTATGTCATCTTAGATGGAAAATAATTTTGATAAGACACTTGAACATTGTTTTTGAGGAAAATATAATTTCTTCTTCACAATAGTTTTCATTTCTAAAAATTTATAGAAATTTTAAATGAATATAATTTAAGTTTAAATTTGTAGAGGAATATTCATAGAAATATGGTTTAATGAATATGTAAAAACATTTTCATGTAGTATAAGTTAAAAAAAACATTCTCCTTGTACTTTTACTGGAAAATTCAAAAGTACCTCGTATGGTAGACAGAAGAATGATTCCTTCCATACAATGTAGTAAAAGTATAAAAGGGAAAAAATTGATTTAAAAATACATATAAGAATATTAAAAAATTTATAGAAACTTTTTTATAAAACATGGACATGGATGATAAATGTATTTGCAGCATATACTTATGAATAAACAATCTCGAATACAATGACACAGGAAAATTTATCCCTTACCTTAGGATCAATTTCAACTATACATGTACAAAACAATGTTATAGTGGGTTTAAACATATTATAAACTTGTATAAAACCATAATAATATTTATGATTGCATAAATTATTCACTTACAATTTTATATTACTTTTTTATTTTTCAATTCAATGTTAAAGCAATGTTTTTTGTAATAATCGTTTCATTTATCATACTTGTTTGGACTTTTTATTGTCTATATTATTATATAGATCAAGAATTATTTAATTAATGAATGTAAAACATGATTTATATATATATTATATATACATTATATATATATATATAGATAAATGAAATGGAATACACCATTCATGGAGATGATAGGCCGTTCGTATGCATGAACGCTGTTTTCATTTCCTTATTGAATTGGATGGAAGTAAATGACATATATATATTTATTAGAATTATTATGTAATATATTTCATTATTTTTTATTATATATAGTATATATTAATTCTTTAATGGTTAACATGTAGTATGAATCTAATCGTGTCGTGGAGATGGTAAGCCGTACGCACGCATGAGCGATGATTTCGTTCTCGTAATTATCAAATGGTATTGAAAGAAATGGTGTATAATATCTCAGAATTAGTATCATGTTATAATAATCATATATAGTTATTATTTACACCATTATACCCTTCTATGTATGGTTTTGGTGAAAAGTAGATTACACCACAGTGTAGAGACGGTAATCTATATGTATTCACACGCGGTGATTTAATTTTTTCATAGGATGAAAAGAAAGTGAAATAGGGTTGCTTCATATTTATAATGACATATCATTATATGATTGATACTTATGTTATTACTTTATAAGGAAACAACTAAATAATATAATGTAGTATAATAAATAAAAAAGAATGAATCGGTAGAAGAGATTACCTCTTCCTCGATGTGGCTTAATTAAACTACAACTTAGGGCACTAGATTTGGTCATCTATGAAGAAAAAAACCTATACATTGTTACTAGGAAACAAGATAAGTGAAATTAAAAGGTTTTGGATGATCGTGAAGGATCAAAATGTATTGAATATGAGAGGGAGGAGGTTCCCTTTTATAAGAGAGGAGATGGGCAATTTAGGAATGTTCCAAAATATTTATATATTATATATTCAATTTCAACATAAAATGTCTCAAAATTTATTTAATTCTAAAATATGCTGATTTTGTTTTGAATAACTATCATCCAATAAAAATTTGACATGTTTTTAATATTTTTGTTCCTTATCATTTTGGTTTTAACATTATTTTAGATTTTTTATTTTTACTAAGATATCATGTTATTTACACATTGTGGGTTAATGTAATTACCATATCATGTCAAACGACCACAAAAAGTTACATATGAAATATTTTTACTTATATTAACCATTTGAAAAAATATTATATTTTTGGGAATTTAATTATCATTTAATAAACTATTTTATGTTTTAAGTTGTGAATAATGTCAATTTTGGATACTATTCATACTTTACTTTTTAAAAAAATTCATAACAACCAGATTCCTTGCGAAATAATTCATTAAATTAATGATAATATATCACTATCTTCCCTAAAATTCATGTATGATATCAAAATAACTAAATTGAAATTTCTTTAATATGCATAAATTTTTTATTTTAATCCTTTATTAATGAAGAAATCATTGGATCATCCTTGTGTCATAATTATATTTATTTATTTAATTAAGAAAAATTACAAAAAAAATATCATGATGTAAAAAATAATTTTATCTTTCTAATTAATATTTATATTCAAATATATCACTAATATAACTTCATAAAAAATTTAGTAATATATATATGTTTAAGTTATATTTTCTTTAACATTAAATTAAATGTATTTAAATGTCTTTTTTGGTAACAAGTGTATCCATAGGGTCCCAAAATCAAACCAAGAGTTCCCATGGTCAGAAATATCATATCCAATAATATTAATACATGTTTTAGGGTATTTTAATAATATTATAGTATTAGTTTTTACCCTTTTTTACCAGATTTTCCCTTTAACCATGGTAAATAAAATAATTACTAATGTTACCATTCATAACGTGTAAAAATAAAAGTACGATTTTAATATAATTTGGACCTATTGATTTAAAATATGCAACATATTTTTCAAAATTCAAAACATATATGTTTCAGTAATTAATTTAAAATTAATTCTGTTGTTGAGAAATCTAGTTTTAAATGTTAAAACATTTCAAAAAGTTTGAAATGTTTTTACCTTTGAATTCAATTTAAACTATGAAAATGACATAAATAATATTAAATGGTTAAAATATATTTTATTTATACTTTTAAACCATTAAATATTATAATTTAACCATATAAATTATCTTGATTAAAAAAGTTTTTTTAATTAAAATTTAGCATATTTTTACTTTCAATCTAAATATGAAAGTTTTAAAAAAAATATTATAAATATTTTCCAAAGTAAACATTTATATCCTAATTCAATAGATGAATTTTATTTAGTCGAATTAAACTTATGAAGGTTTACGGAACTAGATTTAAACTGGGAAACACATCGAAAGGTGGAAAAAACTGTTTTTTGAAAATGAAAACATTAATTTGTTCTCATTTCATGTGTAAGATTATTTCTAATGTTATATAAAATTAACAATGTTGTTAATACTATTCATAATGTATAGTTAATATGAAATTTTATAATATATCATTGTTTAATGAAACTCGTTATTGCAAACATCAAAATCTATCGATGATGGTCACTCATGCGTGTAACGCAAGCCAAGTTAGTGTTGCATGTGGTGAAGGATTACTTTGGTGCCGCGTATAACATAATCCAAACTTAGAATATTTTTACATTGAATAAATTTTATACTCAGTGTTGAATTCTATCAAAGAACGTGAAATTGTGTGTAACACAAGATATCAAAGAAATTAAAATGAATCTATCTCATAAAATCTCGAGGTCTCACATATACATATATAAATATTGTATTAAAATGGTATTATTTTTCAAAATAGATTCATCATAGAAATTATAATATGAAAATAATGGTACATATATAATCAATGATTCATGATAAATATCATTGGATGATGAGATAATCATCGTGAAAAATAATAGAGGTTTACTAACATGGGACACCCTATTAGAATAATCTATGTTCGTAGCTCTATTATAGTTTAATTATAATGATTAAATATTTTTCATTTGAATATTGGATATAATTACTTAAAATTAAGGACACTTTATGTTTTTATCATTCTTATTATTGTTTTTTAATGGAAATATTTCCCAAAAATATTTTTTTTACATCTGACATTATCATCATGTGTTTTTACCTGCTAATATAAAAAAGTGTTTTGATCATTGATCTTATTAGATTTAACATCTAATTATTCATTTTTGACAATAATTCTATTTGTATTTTCATATAATGAAAGGATTGTTTCTTCAATACTCTTCTTATTTTCTTATATATTTAGAACAGCTTTCTTCCATTAATTTTCCAAAAAATTATAATATTCATTAAATATTCACTACTATTTAAAAATGCCTTCGACTGGTTTAATTAGTTAATTTAATGTTTTAGTCTTTGATTTTATTCCCTTGTCCATAATCGTAGTCTTTTCATCATGCTGAATAATTTTATCTTGAATGATTCCAAATATTCTACAAATTTTGAAGGAATATTCTTTATGAAAACCATGAATCATATCTATTAATTAATAAATGGAACCATCTAATGATACGACCACACTCCCATATGTTCATGGATCATCTAATGAGTACATTGAGTAATAATTTTCACATACATTCACATCACTTGAATTTATCAATAATATCATGGCCCAATGACTATCTATATGATTGATATCTTAATTAAAAATTGGCTTATCTCCTTAAAAGACTAATCTATCTATTGTATTTCCATTTCATAGTGAAAATATAACTTCTTATTATTTGGAAAAGAGGGATATATTATTTTAATTATATTCTATTCTTATTTATCATGTTTTTCATAGTCATCGTAAAGATATTATTTTGAACTAAAATTAATATATATTCACAAAAACTGAACCTGATTGAAAATTTAGAATGTGAACCAAATAATTAAGATTAAAAAACATTAGACATATATAATCCGATCAGATGTGACCCAATACATAAAACAAATTGAGGTAACTTTTTAACGAAAAAAACAATATTAATAAGTGGAAATTAATTTTTTTACATTGAATCAATTTAAACTATTTTAGATTATCACATTATTATAATTTTTTCATTTTCATGTAAATGTATCCAATATTGTCTATTCTGACCATCATTTTTGAATTCAAACTTCCAAAACACAAGAACACATATGTTGAATAGTGATTTAAAAGGTACAACCCACAAAGTTAGAATTCTATCACTTGGTGTGATATGGATTCCACTAAGATTTCACTCCCCTGTTGAATCATCTCATAGGCAAAAGGAGAATGGTATAACATTAAATATTATGTCTTCATGTATCCTAAATATGCATCATTATATCTAACACTCATATGACTCTTCCACAATAAAATAATCTGAATTGTTGTCTAAAACCTGAATAACCTTCATCAATTAACATTCTTTCAAATCATCATTGTGTTTCCTTGTATTCCTATTCATCTCCTGGTCGGAATGGCCCGAAGGCCTTCATTTTTTATTATTTATGATAATCCAACATTTAAGGGATGAGGTTGAATCTTTAAAAGGCCCGAAGGCTCAAAGACAATTACATGACTCGTAGGCCAAAGAGGGAATCACCCATAAAAGGAAACATAGAACTACTTCTCCCGAGCATGTGCCATGATATCAGCACTCCACCTTCGTAGGGCTGGTCATCTAGATGTCCTATGCAAAGCTGCACATGCTGGGTACCGATGGAAAACCCATACCCTATCATTCTACAAATTATAGTTAGCTCGACTCTAGTGAATGTGCATTCCATGAATCCTCCTAGGAAGCCTGGTCTATTGTAGTCTGACTGGTACATCTGTATTCATGTGGCCTGAAGTCCTTAGGGTTGCCCAATTGCATTAAGGTGGCCTTAATGCCTTTAAAATCAACTGGCATGAAGGCCTTGGGTGGTCCAAAATCCTTTTAGGACCCAAGGAAAAAACTCGTGGCCCAATGGCCCAGATGAATTAATAGTTCCAGCTACTACAATACCGAACAATGCCTACTACAGTACACGGTACAGTACCAAACAGTGTCTATTACAGTACTTCTATAGTACCCAGAAATAAGCCTCCTCCCGGATTTGATCTCTGGTCTCTTGGATGCACATATCGAGTCCTCACCAACTGGGATGAGGCTCATGTGCACTATTCTTATTCTCTTACATGAATATTTGTCCTCAATAAAATATTTTTATAAAAATAGTAATTGACAAAAAAAACCTAATAATTTATACATACTAAATGTTATGGGTTCTACTTTTCATGTAATTTATATTATATAATCTGTATTACTTTTCAAACAAGAATGGAAAATAACAACTTATTCTTTCTTATTATTCATATCCACCTTCATTAGTTACAATTAAATTTTACAAGACAACCACCTTATTAAAGAGCTTAAAATGACCATATTTCATTATGATAAATTTTGTTTTAGGTCGTTTCATCTAGTCTTTGATACTAAGATAATTATAAAGCAAAATTATTCAATGATACTTGATTTATAAAATATTTAAATATATAATAATTATAGTGTCGTTAATATAAACAAATTTGACCTCTAAAAACTATGTATAGATATGTGTACCTCAAGTATCCTTAGTCTTGTATCCATAATTATATATTCATCATACTACATGTATATCTCAGTTTGAATTAATCATATTTTTAGTAATTCAAACTCAATAAATCATTTCATCTTTTTTTACCAATACCCATAAAACTCAACATCCAATTCTATTCATAAAATGTCTATTAAATCCAATTAAATGATGATATAAATGATTTAGTAAACATGCAGAACCATAACTATAATTTTTTCCAACTTCTTCAAACCTACATTTTTCTATAATAGATACCTAAAATATAAAAACATTACAACTATCAATTAATAAATAAATTTAGGCATCCTTTGAAATCATTGAATCAGTGTTCTCATTGAAAATTTTAATTCAAAACACTTCTTCCCTTATATTTTATAATTCTTCTTAAAAATTGAAATAACTAGTCATTATTATGGGTTTCTATATAATTTCATCCTACCCAAAATAGACTGAATTAAATAAATTCCCCCTCTAATATTATCTGTCTTCATTAACAGGTTTAACAGTATTATTTTATGATTGAATGACTCATACACTAAAATAATTCAATCAATGACTTGGAGTTGAATAATGTATATATAGTATCCCAAAACACTCATACATGAATCATTAAACCAATTACTTATACAGTATTCACCAAATTAAGAGTTAAATAGATGTAGGTTAAAAGGCTAGACACACATGTTATAAAATGGATTAAAATTTATTTTTATGCATGTTCAGTCATAATAATTCTTGTTAAGAATCTATTTATTAATGATCCATATTTTTTTTATTTCCAATGACCAATATTATTTATTTAAAATCATTCATTATTATATATATATATATATATACTCAATTATGGACATTGAATGAATTTAAAAAATAACTATATTTTACTTTGGTGTTACAACTCATTATTATAAAAACTTTATTTGAATTCAACAGATTACAAAATGATGAATCACTAATTGTTTTCACAAATTTAAGAAAATAGTGATACATTGTGTTGCTAAAACTCAATAGTAACAGTCTATTAAATTTTTAATATTACTCCAATTTACTTATTCTCACATCAATATATTATTTAGGATTTCACACGTCTATAAGCCTTATTACACTATAGGGCTCTTGATAAATCTATTAGGTGTCATCCAAAATCTTTGTCTCCCTCATTTCACAATGCATGGGTTCCTAACTTCCATTTTATTATAACGATCTAATATTAGAATCTTTCACTTCTATGTTTCTTCTAGTTTTCTAGAACGCTATTGAGATTGATCAGGTAGTACCTTCTAGATAGCATGGCTAATTGGGTGTTTATTTAGACACCTGTTGGTTATATTATTATTCCAAATCATCCATATATATTTCAATCAATAAATTAGAGAGTATTATCAAAAACTAAATAATATTTTTCCATCAGACCATAAAACATCTCTTATCATTTTATTAATCACTAATTATTAATACTTATTATAATATATTTATTTTGATTTTTATAAAATAACTTCCATGGGACTTCATATATTCAAGCACCTTTCCCACTAATATTAAAAAATAATATAATATATATAGTCAAGAAATTCATTACCATATAATATATGATATAAAAATTTTACAAATCTTTAAAGATGTATATCTAAAACTATTTCACATAATATAAAATGAAAACATACATGGAATATCTTCTTCTCAATATTGCTAGGTTAACTAATTAACATAATAACTTATTATATTGACATTAATTTTGATTTATATTCAAAACATTAAATTGAATATCTATCAGTTTTTCTCTTGATTGAAAATAAATAAACACAGAAAATATGGGATCAATAAACAATTTTCCTCACATATTTAACAATCATTATATTTAAATATTCTCAGAGAGTATATTTTGTAAAATATGAGATAATATAATGTACTAAATCATGTATAAAACTTATTTTTTATAATCTCTTATATAAATTTAGTCCATGTATTTTTAATTAATCAACTTCATTCTAAAAATATAAAGTTCAACATATCATAACATATATATTCAAATGTGGTCATCTAAAATATTCAGTGGAAACTATTAGTGTATAAAAACTAAACCAATAATATAGATTCATTACATCTTCCTTTGAAGTCCGTCAATAAATATCTCATAATGTATATGAGTGTTTTTTCTTCCTTTTATGAGGTCCATCAATCTGTTCATGTTAACTAATATTTATGATAAACATAGTATTTTTGGAATGATTAAAAATCCTTTTAATCTTTGATATCAACCTCAAACTTCAATAAATTATGATAAAATATGATTCCGATTATCATATCAATATATGGTATATATATTAGAATGTGTAGTGTTTGGTATATCTTCCTAAATGGTGATGAATTTCATAGTCTTAGTGATTTAATCAATCACAAACCATTCAGAAATGTAATTTTGTTTTTGTATTTGGAATACATATTAATAATTTAATGTAGATATTATCTTATTTCCATGTTTGTGTAGTTAATGTGAAATAATAAATTTATACATTTAAATCAATATATTGAAATTATAATATATAAATTACATTGAGTTGTATACAAAAATATAATTCTACATGTTCTCCCTCATAAAGATATTTTGATTATCTTATTACATATTTATAAGTATTTTATGTAATGAAAATGATGAGATATGTGTATCATCAAAAATAGTTTTCATTATCTTAGATGATAATTGAAAAAAAATATAATTTTACAAACTGAATGACTCCATATTTTGAAATATTGAATTTAACAAACATCCCTTGTTTCTCAAACATTCTATTAAATATCTAAATCATCATTATCTTCCACTATGATTTTATATAGAATAGATGGTGGGGAAATAATTTGGGAAAGGAAGGATTATTATCCTAATTTTTTGATTTTCATATCCCAACATTAAATATCATTGAATATAAGGTATTTACAAATCCTCTCAATGAATTGGATTTGAACTACATTTATTCTTAAATATTTTGCTAATTTATTTTTATTTACAATATTATAGTGAATTATGAAATAATTATCTTTTATTATTTCAAAACATATTCATTTATTCATATTGAGATACTTTTTTTGAATATAGAAATTAATTTTTTTTATCAATATATATTCCGAAATTCACTTCATAGAGTAATTATCTCTAGGTATTCAATAAAAATATCAAAACTACTAGTTACAAATCATGTTTTGAGAAGTTATTCTCATAGATAATCAATTATAGGGAGGAATGGTTTTTTACTTTATCATTTTTCATAATTTAAAAACCATTTCAAATCCTTATATTATAATTGTATATAACGAAGACTTTATCCACATAATTGGAGATTGAGTAATAGTATTGGGGATAGCCTACCCTTTAGCTCTATAAATATGTTTTCACATTCTTAAATCAAGAAATAAACCTCCCCTATCCATGTTACCATAGTTAGTGGTAGATCTAAAATTGTCTTAACCTTTCATGTGTTTTTATAGACATAAATCCTAATTATAGTTCCTTTGGAATGGTATTGGATCATATTTTTCTGATGATAATTTATTAATTTTTATAAAAATGGAATAAATTTTGATTTAAATTTTTTTGGATCATTTATACTATTATTATATATAGACATTTTATTAATTTATGTTACATAATTTAAAATGAAAATATAAAATTTAAGCTGATGAAATTTTGGTTACCTCATGCACATATAGATTTTTAAATGGGTTTCTATGAAATTTAATGGATTTAGTAAGTCATATAAAGTTTTTAATCATCATCTCCCTAATTTTAATTCCTTTTATTCATATAACTCTTAATTGATAGTATAATAAAGTTTCTTTTCCTAGTAAATTTGTTTCATATGACTTAAAAATCATATTGATCATTTTGATGTTTTGAATTTCTTCTATGAATCAGAAGAATTATCTTCAAATGTTCTATGAATTTTATATATGGGATCATATAAATTTGATTTCATATGACCTCATAAGTCATAAAAAATCAATTTTTAAGAAATAAAGACATGAATAAAATATAATTTTATCTATTAAGACATTAAAAACATAAATCACTTGTGATTATATTTATTCAAACAATAGAATTATTAATAAAAATAAATTTTATCTGAAATTATGATTATGTTATTACGACTTGAATATATTTTAAAATTCATAAGAAATAAGTTTTTCCCAATTTAGGGTTTTTATCCAATTAACATGGCTTTATTTTTAGAAGGATATGATGAGTTTAATTTCATGGGATGAATTGATGGATTTTCAATGCTTAATGTATATGGATTTTACAATTTATGACACATTAATGTGAAGAATTAATTTTGTATCCTTCCACATAGATTCAACCATGGAACTCTGTTATATGTTCATAATGATTACCCATAAACAACATGAGTTCTCAAACTCAATTCAAATATATTACCATAATATTTTTAGACGCACAAGTTCAGTGAATTATATAATAGGATGAACACATAAGGTTTGGGGTTATTCTATTTAACTTTTTAGTTTTTTTATTTTTATATGTATTATTTAAAGAGGGATGTAGGGAGAGTGAAAATAAAAATATGTTATTTGATTTACCAATGTGTGTATATGTTCTATAACTAGTAGTAGAAACTGATATATTAGGATATGTTCCTTGAATGTAAATCTATTTCAATTAATCAATTTTTATTATTATGGTAACTGTGATCTTGAATGAAGAATATTATTTTTGTTATTCAACAAAATATCATAATTGTTTCTATTTATAAAATTTAATTTCATTTTAAAAATATTAGAAATTCATTAGTGTGATATGTCATTTGAAAATAGTGAGTTTAATTACGTTCAATTGGGTATAGGTCATTGTGGTTTGAGATCACCTTCAAATGAGTACCAACACCCATACAGATGAATTGGTTTTACATTACGTAGAATAAGGTGCTCATATGGAGGTCCTTGGATGAGTTTTGAGAAATTATGTTTTTTCATATTTTTAGATAATGAGGAAATAATTTTTATGAGGCATAAATATTCACTACTATAAATGTATTAAAATATGATTTCATGATCCTTTTCAATCCAATTATATGTTTCCTTCCATAATATTCAAACACTCAATTATTTCAGTTAAAATTATTTTTATCTATTATAGATTTTGTTTAAAATATTTAAAAAAACAATTTGATAAAAATTATATGAAAATAACAAAAGTTGTTTTTTTCTAACATATTCTCTAAAAATCATGATAAAACCATATTACTATAATTTATAATTTCATAATGGGTAAATTAATAACCATTGATTCTATATAGAAACTAAAAATTTTATTTGGACTTGTTTTCAGAGGAGTTACCTATGTAATTTTAATATTTTCCCCATGTATCTTGGCCCAAAATCAAATTGTTTTCCTTGAGTTATAAAAAAAATTAAAACTAAAACTATAGTGACAAATCTATTAGTATTGATGAAAATAAAAATTCATTTTTTGAAAACACAAAAATAATAAATGTTATTAAAACATAAATCAAAATTAATGATGACTGAATTCTCAAAAAAATGGATTAATCATTTGAATACAATAAACAAAATCATCTTGGATACCTAGATTAACCATCTAGAATTTAAATTAAATAATATTTTTTCCTCAAATAAAAATTTTAAATTGAATTATATTAGTGGATCCAAGACGTAATATTCATTATTTTACTTAAATTTTTTAAAATGATACTACAATTAGTTAATTGGGAACCAATTAAATTGTGAGCTTTTTATATTTGTTAATTTGGAGTAGTTATTGAATTCTTTATATACCCAAAATCTACTATTATTTAAGGTTCAAATTAATTGAAATAATTTTTTTTTCATGAAATTTTATATTTATAAAACTTATTTTTTACGACATGATTATTTTGGGATTATGCTTCATTAGGGGGAACATTTAATGAATATTATGATAATTTAAAACAACATTGTTTAAATTTATACTATAATTCAATATGTAATATGATTTATTTAAATAATTTTATTATAGACTCTATATTATTATATTAATTCTAATATAAAATTCTATATGATGATCATTAATTTATAAAATATTATATAATAAAAATAATTTTATATAAAACATTTAATAAAATGGTCAATAAATTATAAAAAGTGTCCTTCTAAATGTTAAATATTCTTGAAATGGTCTAATTTCTATTTCTGAAATTAAAATGATAGTGAGTGAACCTATTTATTTTACCACTATTAATAGATTAATGATTTAATACAACACTCTATAAAAAAACCAAAACATGAAATAAATTCCCTTATGTAATAACTTTTTAATTTTTCCTTTAAATAAAAATTTTAGTGATAAATTTCTTCAAATGAAAGAAACTTATTAAAATTTTATGGATTTTTCTTATATAATAACATTTATGAAAAATTAAAATTAACAAATTAACCAAACCAAAAATTTCAAAAGAGGCTAGAATAATCAATCCCAAAATAGATTAAAATATCTGGAACACTCATAAATATTATTTCAATTCCAATCAAATAAATCTAATCCAATATACAACAATTAGAAACAAAATTTTAATGTTGAATGATATTTTCATCATTCACAACCTATTTAAAGACATTAAATCAATAATTAGGTTAAATTTGAGACACAAATAAATCATGAAAAATAATTTATTAACACAATTAATATAAATGGAATCAAATAATTGTTAAAAAAAATAATACTGGTAGAGATTTTCCATCATATCATCATGTGAATACTAAAGAAAAATGAAGGGGAAATGATAGTTCCCTTGAAAAAATGAGTGGAACCACGATGAATAACCCTTTTCTATAAATTTCCAAACTATGTTCAAAAACAAAAAAAAAATCAATGGATTTCTATAACCTATTCTCAGTTTATATATCCTTATAAATAGAAAATAGTATTTTTAGAACATACTAAATATTATGAACTAATTTTAAATGAATAATTATTTTCATTAAAATATATAGACCTAAGTATACCAAAAAAGATTAAAAAAATTCTAATAAATTAAGTCTCTCAAACCATTGCTAAAAATTAATATGAATAAAAAAAATCATCAATACCATATCCTTATTATATGACACTAATGAAAAAGTATACTAAAAGTAAATTAAATAAAGAGTATTAAATAAAGATTGAAATATCAAATTATTATCCATTCACTTAATTATGAGAAATATATTCCATGATTGAATTTATTTTAAATAAATGTATTCTTTGATCTCCGAATTCAATAGAGGAGACAATTTTATCATTTGGAAGAATGCGTCCACCATGATTCGGTATGATTTTATTATTGAATGTAAAGATCCATATACTTTTAACATTCCATGAAACATAGGGGAGTATGAAACCAGGTAAATTATTTCATTATCATGATCTTATATAAATATTATTCTAATATATATTAATTCATCATGATAAGTTAGAGATCATTAACGTGGTATAATTTTTATTAAATTTTTCTATAAAAGTTCCACCGAACATGTTAAAGTTATATATATCTTTTTGTTTTGGTAAAAGGCATGATTTTCCCTATTGATTTTTATATATAGGATATAGAAGATGATAGGTTTTCTAATCATGAAACTAAAATTATTAGGAAAGTATTATTTAAAACTACTAATGAAAATATAAATTTTCAAAATGGAATTTTCTTACTTGAATTTAGAGAAGATGTATATTATTTAGTCTATGTATCATAAAATTTGGAATCACTCATCTCATCGTGTGAATATAATTGATTGTATATATATTTATTAATTTCATTATTCTACATGTGAATACAAAATTCATGAACATTAACGTGAACCTTTCTTTATTGATATACATTATAGTAAAATTGATTCATTAGAAAATAAATATTGAAAACTGAAACCATTTCATATAAGCTTGACAAGAATTTATGACTCTTTTTTTATTCAGTGAAACAACATAACACCTAAATTCTAAAAAATACATTTTTTTTGAAAAGGGTGATAATTTTTATTGTGAAATATTATAATGTTATATTTAATCTAAAAACAACAACTAAAAATTTTGAATCTTGTTTTTTCTAAATCTAGAATTTTTCACGGAAATTCATCTGATAAATGAGATGAAAAAAATAATCTACCCAACATGATATTTATTCTTCTCATTTTATAATGTCATTTTTGATCTCAAATTAATTTTTACGTAACATAAATCAAAAATTATAAAAATAATTTGTTCCCCTGAGTTGGAACTATGACCACAACCAAAAAATCTCAAATTGGCATTATTTGGTTAGAAAGTGAAAATCACCATCATACTTGATAAAATTTCCTAAAATTTAATGATAACCAATTATCTATTGTCCTTAAAACAAAAAAATTATTTAGTAGGTGTATTATAGAATGTATCTATAATTAACCCCTCATTTTCCTTGTTTTTAATTTTTTTGGAGGCGAATTTCAATCATATTAGGAAACTTCAATGGAGATTGAATAAAATATTTAAGTAGTATTATAAAAAAGAATATACATCATTATTGTCTTCTAGAATCATCTTTACTATTTTTAAGAATCAATGGGTGAGTTTACTCATTCTTTTATTGAAAAATAGTAGCATCACAGTATCAAAGAATGAATTTGGTGAAGTCGTATATTTTAAAATTCACCAAAATGAGAGGATGTTCATTGATTATAGAATGATGAATTTAGTGACTCATAACGTCCATTTTACCCATCCATTTATACATTGTGTTCATGAAATATTTATTTGATCGACTCAATACATTATTATTTATAGATTTTACGGTAACATCTAACTTTAGGTTGCACTTAAAATCAAGATAAAACCAATTTCAAATATTTATTTAGTACTTTGGACTATAGAACAATTATATTTGGTTTTTTTAATTCACCAAAATATTTTTCAAATTATGTATAACAAGAAATTAGTATAATATTATAAAAACATGTATATATGTTTCTATTGATGAATTTATAGTCAATTGATTATATTTGTAAATCTAATTGGAGATTTGGGTAACTGTTCTTGATGAATTTGTTGATGAAAACTATATTCTCAATTACAAATGATTCTATAACAATATATATTATGTAATTTTCTTTTAAATTAAGTTTATCATAGTATAATTATAGTGAAAAAATATAAGGATGATGTTATATAATTTTCTAATAACACAAAAATAGTTAGATTTGTATGATCATTCCTTCGAAAAGTTTATTCTTATTGGAGATTCATCATTGATTTTAGGAGAAAACTATTCCTCTATAAATAAGGATATAAATATAATAACATATTCTCTTTTATAAATAATATTTAAAAAATTTAAAGATTAAAAAATAAAGTTGATATGTCCAATAATTATTCAAACACCAAAATTGGGCTTACATTTTGAATTGTTAACTTTAGAATCTAATATTCCAATCAGGGATTTTTCAGTAAAATATTGGAAATATAATATCCTAGGATAAATATTCATAAAAATATTTATATTAATCCCATAAAAACTATAAATAAAATATGAAATATATTTTTATGTTTTTATTTCATTGGATATTTTTAGTTATTTTTTATATTCTTAAAAGAGCTTATTTTTAATGAACATTCCGCAATCATATTTTTTACAAAGAAAAATGATGTAAAATAAAGAGTATTGAGATGGATATTGTTTTTATAAGTGTTTGATATTAAAATAATGGTTATTGATTTATATAAAAACATTATGGATGAATATTTAGGCTAATTGGCGTATTTTTAAAAAAATAAACCTAAAAATGTTCCACTCATTAATGAATCATTTTTTGATACGAAAGTTCATGTTATAAGTGTGAGAGACCACAGTTTATTGATATTTTGATTTAATTAGATGTTAATAAAGTAATATAATTGTTTTCTATGAATGTAGATGATACACTTCTGACAGATTCGAAGAAGTAAAATTGAGATGATACTAACTTAGATAATTTAAGTTTTGATCAATTATTTCTGAGATGTATCCAAAATTTTTAATTGTAATTAATCATATAATTTTTCCATGAATTTTTTTATAGAAATAACTTTTCAACCACAATATACTCATAGAAGGATACTTTAATTATGTTTTTTTATCCCACCACTTCTAGAGTACATTTTTATTTCTTTAGAACATGTACCACTGACCAACTCAGAGGTAATATTTTCAATAGGAATGAAATGCATCAACAACCAATTTTTTTGTGTTGTACTAATTATTTGGGAATTGGATATCATGTGAAGATTAAATATTTTTATTATACACTATTACATTTTTTTTTCTATATTCATGTGGGCAGATTAAATTACTATGATAGTTGTTGACACAAAAGATATTTCCAAGTATCTAAAAGGAAATTAGTTGTCCAGATTTAGTTTATTATAGTCATTGGTTAAATACTTAGGTGAATTTTTTAATATACGTCTACAAAATTAATTGATTAATAGTAAAGTTTTTCTAAGGTGCTATACATCTTGTCCCCAATAAGCCAATGGAATGTACATGTTTTTAAATAGAGAGATAACAACGATTTTAGAAAGACAATTCATTAAAACTAGAAAATATTTTTTCTTGAGATAATATGATAATATTTGGTTTTATAGGGATATATTTAAGAAAATAATTATAATTTAACCTTTATGGATTGTGTATGGAATATATTTTTATCTATCTATTCTGAATGAATATAATTCTTTTTGGGATGCCAAAACATGTATCACAGATCTACTTTCTAATTGATAATAACAAAAATTACTCTTGTAGGGGATATAATTGATATGAAAAAATACACACGAAATATATATGATATACATAGAGATAAGAAAATATTTTTATAATGTAATGATCCTAAAAATATACATAAAAAGGAAACATTATGTTACTATTTTTATCCATGATGAATCGTCTTCCAAATATATTATCTTCCAAAGGGTTAGTATAATTAATTGTTACTCATGTGTTTATATAGTTTCTTTTTTCCTTAAAAATAAAATATAAATGAACAAAAATAACAATTAATGCAAAAATATATATACCTTCTATGAGAAATGTTTCAAGAACCTCTAAAATATGTGGTACACATTTACACAACATTGTTCATTAGAACACTTGGTTATACACATCTCTATGAATTAATTTTTATCATTTCATTAGTTAATAACTTTTATTAATTTCATAAATTATTTTATAATGATAAAATTTAAAAAAATATTTTGGGGGTATGAACATAATTTATTTTAAATGAATTTTTTTTTTATATTTCTTCTGTTTTAATTTTAATTTTAATTTTGTTTTTTTTCATTAATTTTTTATGTTTTCATTTCATTTTTTGAGATTTTATTGAACATAATGAGATCTCAAATCATCATAATTATCACTTGTAAATCCCACGTCAATGATTGAACCAATTTGACACATGTAACTAAATATATATTAATTTCAAGGTTCCCTTTTTTTTAAATCAATTTTAAAAAACTCAATAATATTCGACTAAAATTTTGAATCAAATTCCTAAAATCAATATAAATGTTTTTAAATACATACATATGATAAATTTGAATATTTTTTGGAGAATTATTTACTATAAACTCATTGTTAAAGAGAAAAAAACATTACTTGTCTAACAATAAATTAATCTACTTCTTTTAAAAAATGAGAACTTTAAAGAACATGTCTGGAAAATATCGAGGCTCTCTGTTGACATCCCATTTTTAAATTTAATACTTCATTTTATTATAGATTAGTATATCACTAGAATCCATAATAAAACTATTAGTATGTAAATATAAAAACATTTAGTCCTTATCTAATGCAATGTGGATATGAAATTCAAGATCTAGTTGAACACGAGTGGGGGGAGGTGGTCATCTTGTCAGTTGTTGTATTATTTTAGAATACTTTGGGTAAAATTCAAAATATGATAATATATTATGGGTCTTGAAAATATTATATACAACTTAATATAATTTTTGAATATTTTATAATGTTAAATATATTTCAAATTGTGTTTTTCTAAAAATAATGTAAAGAATAAATAAATCATGTTTGATAATCTGATAAAATAAGTATTATAATTCAGGAAAAGAATAAGTGGTCCCACCACTATTTATTAATAACACAAAAATAATAATTACATAAATAATTCATTAATATCATGATTTAAATTTTGAATCTTAAATGCAATCATGGAACACAAAGATCAGAAGGTTTAGAGTCCTGGATAGTAGCTACAAAAATATAATATTTTATAAGAAAATAAATAATTTATTCATAATTATTGTCCTCTAGAACCTTTTCAACATATCAAACATGATATAATTATATTCATAACCTTGTAATTGGATATATACCAAGGGGAGATATCATATTATTCATAAGTAAAAACATCATATAGTTAATGAGAGTATGAGGGTGTCATAAATATAATAATAAAAGATATATAGACCATAGATGCAAATAATAAAACAAGTTAGAAAAACATAGATCATGGTAATACTGTAAAGGAAGATTATAGGGTATAAATTTTTTTAAAACCCATCTCTATAATCAATTAACATGTGGTCATGACATTATTTATGGAATACATAAAAAATAACACTAAATAATGAAATCCATCAATATTATTGAAAGAAAATGCATCTTGGAATTTTTTTTCAAATCTTTATATACAACATGAAAATGTGTCACATACATAATCAAATAATAATTATGGTATAAAACTAATTATGGTAATGAATGTGCGAAAAAACTCATCATTTTGATGAACGAAATTTCATAAAACACATCATTTCCACGCTAGTGGGAACAAACTCATTATGTCCATTCCTTACTATCTCATGAGATAAATGATTAAATTAATTCATCGGAAAGGAATATGGGACCCCACCTATCAACATCCATTCATATGTGTTCCATATAAAATAAATCATAATTATATTTTCATTAACCTATAGAATGAAGAATGGGTTTTCATATAACATGAATTTAACTAATCAATGATATAAAAATATACATTAAAAAAGAATCATAAAATAATATCTTTATCTAAAACTAATTTTCATACATAAATATCACATACTATTAGGTTAATATTCATTATATATAATTACATTAAACACTATAAGAATATTGTTTTAGTTTCATCCAAATATTTTATATGTAAATAACCTATTTATAAGATATCGACATCGTCTCCCCTTAGTTCTTCAAAACTAGAAAAATTATTAGAAACAACAAACAAAAAAATTCATTATAACATGGGGAAGAGAAAAAAATATAAATGGTGACCTTTAGTAATTAGTAAGGGTAAATAATAGATATATGAATCAATACTTAAAAAACATTATTTAATGATATGAGATCATAATCTTAACATTTTCAATCAATTATATCCAGGATAAAGATGATGAGTATGAGTCACGGAATAAATCCTAGAAGATCATAATATATAAATCATAAAGTGATCAAAGAAAATTTTCCATTAGAACAAGACATTAACATATAATAAAGGTTTCTCGAACACATTTAATAAGGGAAAATAATTTTCATAACCAAGGACCATTATCCAAACTATATTAGTGGATTGGGTTCACTCCACATTTTATCATATCATTAGTAAAGGTTCACTATCAAGACTGTCATAGTGGACACATTACCTTACTATACTATGATAACTATCTATTTGAGTCCTTATTAACTCATGGGATAATCATCTTCATCGAATGATTATATGGAAACATAATTTTGGGCCGAACCTTCACATTTTTAAAGTCTTATATATATTCTTCAAAAGATCATAAAACATTCATAAAAATATAACCCATGAAAAGGAAATGGATTTCATAAAAAGTTTATTAACATGTCATTGGAAAATATAATTACATAAAATAGGCATCATTAATAGTTCACCATTTAATCATTTCATAAATTTTGGAAAATAAACAGGTTGCATAAAGGTTTTATGATAACTTAATTAACCTAGGTTAATGAAACACGATTCATTGAATTATCCACAAATCACCATCATCACTAGTCATCCAATGAAAATAATATAGATAGTGTCATTAGATCATATCCATGTAAACCATATGTAACAAATAGGATGTTATAATATATAAAAAATTCTTTTAATGATCACATGAAAATTTCTTCAAAAAATACCATTTTCTCTGTGAATTCACATATTTAAAATAAATAAAATTGAAAATAATATGAAAAATATTTTCATTTAATAGATCCTTGGAAAATAATAAAGGATGATTCAATTAAATGAGTGGTCATGATTTTTGGAAAATTTAGTTTAATCTATATACTTTAAAATAAAGATTCCTTTCAATTTTTTGGTAAAAAATCAAAAGTACATCATTCATAAAATGAAAAGAATATTAAATATAATACTATTAATAAAATGTTATGTATGTGGGAAAATGATTTTAAATAATTATTGGACATAATAAAATCAATCTTGTAAAAATTATATAAAACATGGATATTGAATAAAAATGATATTTGACTAATGAGAGGAAAAATTCAATTTTTATGAGAAAAAAAATTATTTTCACATTATATGTTCTGAAAGGGATGAAAAAATAAGAACATGTAATCTAATAAAATAGACAATGAATAATAAAATTCAATATTTTTGTGAAAGGTAGATTATAAAATTTCATCATTAGTATCATAAAAATAATCAATCGTGATAATTAGTGAGATTGTTAAATAATTCTCATATGAATTTTTAAAAAGTTTAATAAAAAAATGATGAAAGAGAAGACATAATATGAAATTTTATATCACTATAATTTTTTCATATGAATAATAAAATATATAATATGGGAGTATATCTCCTAATACCCTCCCTCTAATGATACCCCTCTTAGGCCATCAATGAAGGAATAAAGATGATAACCCCTAATACTTTTATCCCCAAGGCCCTGGGTTGGATACCAGCTGTGATGGTATAAAAAAATAAAAAATTAGAGGCATGAACCAATATAATAATATAATTTGGATATTGTACATCAATGATCAATAAAATCCAGTTCTTAAAACAAAATTAATAAAATATAAACAATACCAAAATGCATGAATAAGTAAAAAAATATCTAAATGTCTCCAAGATATTTTCTAAAATGAATTAACATGGTAGAGACACAATAAAATCTCTAAATCGCGTGCTATAAATTTTCCACATTGTCAATGAAGTCATCCTGTAAACCGTGAAATGTTTTTTTGTATAAATATGTTGATATTAAAATTATTCATTGAAGGATCAAAAACAGTGTCTCCAAATCACATGAGGAATACAAAATACTAATGAATTTATGAGAAAACCATAGAACAAATAGCACTGAAGTACTTAAACTATCCAATCCCATTCTAAAAAAGTAATTCCAAAAAAAATAATTCATCCAAGTATAATAAATCAGTATGTATCATATCCATATGGTTTCCAAATACTTCGCTCCTACTAGTTTTCTACTCTCAGACCCCTACAACATACTTCTTAATTCACTCATATCCTCATAACATTAAATCACATCATATCTCACTCCAAAACATAAGTTTTATCACATCAAGTAACATATCACTTGAAGAAACCTAATCCATCAAATGACAACATTACAACAGACTCAAGGACCATCACAGAACATCCACAAACACATTACCATCGTTGTAATGTATCATGAAAATGAATGCTAAAAACCATAGTCCCTCCACCTACCATGAACCACTGCACCATAATCCATCACATCATCTCATCAAACATTCACTAAGATTTATTTTGACTTCTAGACACTATAGCCCATGCATTTCTAACTCACATATAATAGATTTTTGAAAATATGTGGTAGCTGGACATTCATCCTCATCACAAGGTTTTTTTAAAAAACACACCCTAGAAAATATATATGGGTTTTGGAACACGATTCCTAATGCGGGTTAGGTGAATATGGAAATAATAATAAAAATAGAAGGAAAATATATATAGACACCCACACACCCAAAAATTGGGTTTAAAGCATCCAAATCACCATATCACTTTCAAACCTCACAACATCCTCCAATTTAACAACCACATCTCAATGTGTAAAAATGTACAATATACCCGAATCCAAAAACAACATTTATACATATTTCATAATTTATAACATTTTCCATATTTCACATTAGAAACCCATTTCATCCTTGAATTCCATAAATTTTACTTCCCATTCATTTCATTATTTATTTTTTTATTTCACAATAATGAACAACCATATAAGACACACCCACCCATTTTAATTTAATCTTCATTGTGCATTTCATCGCATTATGTTTAAATTTAATTTTTTAAAATTTATTTCATCACTTATAAGAAATATAGAACAACACAACATAACATTGCTTCATCATCATCCCCTTTCAATGTCATGAATCCCAACACTTCCAAAATTATATTTCCATAGCCTCCTAATCATCAAAACATTTCTCACTTCAAAAAATCAACATAACATATCAAGTTATGATAACATCACTAAAAAAATTCACAACAATACATTATCACTACATACCATTTCATCCACCATGTATCATAACCACACATGTCACATCATCAGTCACACCACTCAATTATTTTTTATATTTATAAAATGGGGCATTTCATCACATTTAGTTCGTTAATTTTGTGACATTATCATGCAAATGATAATTATAGGGGTATACATTTATTTAATGGAATATAAGTGTTTATCCTATTTCACTTTCACATCATCAAAAAGAAACACACAATAGGGTCTAAATAATCACAAAAATCATTGTGTATTTAAAATACCAAAGAAAAATGATTTCAAATAAGGCTAAAACCTATTTAATCAAAAATTTAATAAAAGCTGTAGAAACATGTGATTTCAGTACCCATCCCCATAAATTCTAATTAAATATGTTATTTATCCATTTTTGATGGAAATAAAACATCATCATAATAAAAAATTATACCCTTCCCATATAATAAACAAGGGGATAAATGGTAGAGCCCCTACCTGAAATAGATATTTATTATTTAATTTACATGGTTACAATAATAGGAAACAACCATTGGGCACTACAACAAAGAAGAACCCTTTGATCACCATAAACAAAAAAATATATCAATTTTAAAGAAAACATAAAAATTATAACTCTTCCATTGTCTTAAACCTTCCCATGTATGAAAATATTTGAATAAAATAAAAAAGGAAGGGTAAAAAACTTCTTCAACCACCATAGATCGATGCTCCAAGAATTAGGTCAATACCCACTAAAATAAGGATAATGAATATTATATTGATACACATGGGTTTCTAATGAAATTATATAATGTTTTAAAAATTTATTGGGTTTGTGGGGATCTTGTAATTTATACCTAGTTTGTAAAGTAGAATGTCATGGTGAATCCTATGCTCCATGCCACAAAATTGTTGAAAATGGATTATTCCTTGGAGAAACCTACTCCACCACACCATGGTGGTGTTGTTAAATTATCATATAATATCCTAACATGTCTCCATGAAAAATAAATAGTCAATATGTGGAAGAATAATGGATTTATAAGGGACACCACACCTCATAATCTCACCAACTAGAAGAGGACCATTAGGCTTTCTGAAATTTTATTCCTTTGAACCTCAAAACTACGATAGTGGCTGCCCTAAAGACCAGATTCATGGTGTATCTACCCAAAATAGGTATAAAATAAAATAATTTATACTAGAATCCATGACATAGATGAAATCAATTCTATGTATCCACATAGTTGATACCATACCTCAATGCCACAACCATGCTCTATGATGCAGTTACCTGAAAAAAGGGAAGTGGCACTGAAAAACTCATTCTAATACCCTATGATGTAACTAATAATTCCATGAAATATCATATATGACATAAAATATATCCTCTATCTTCACTCCATGGGACTCACTCAAACTTAAATTATTTCTCCATCTCATTCTATTAAATAATATCTCAATCTCATTATCATTATACAATTAAAATAAGGATTATCTAGTTTTGGAACTACTATTATACTCTTAAAAACGACATGAACCTTTTAAATCATTCTCTACACTACATTGAAGGTGAAAATAATTAAATCACCAACCTGAGACAGGTAAAATGGATTAAAAATAAACTCCTATATGAAGTGTCAAATGGGGTTATGTCGATGATGGGTGAAGTTGTTATTATATGTAAACACAACCATGTAATTTTTTTCCACAATATCTTTTGAATCCCATAACACATGCTTGAAATATGTCTTCTAGAATTTGAATAATATCTTTTGTCTTCATATATATTTTATGATGGTAAGTTATGATGAGAAGTAACTGAGTAACCATATCATAATACAATCTCTTAGAAACTCGTGAGGTAAACAATGCATCATGATCTGATAAAATGTAACCTGTTAATCCTTACTGTTCCACCATCTCAACCACACACCTCTTATAAGAAACGTATATGGTGTAAAACACTCTAGTTACTAATAAGTAAGTAGATTTTATAATCTAGTCCATGATTACGTATGAATAATCCCAACATCCCTAAACTAGGGGTAACCCAATGACTATGTCATTATTATTTACTAGAGAAGATCTAGCTAGAGGATAATCCAAGACCCTCTAGAGTTAGAGGTATGATTTTGGTTGCCTCAGTTTTAGATTATACTCTTTTCGATATCGGTGCTTCCCATATCATTCTATATGTTCCCATTGTGGATAGAATTGGGATTTGTGTCATTAATTCTGCTAATATCATGATGTTGGACACTCCTTTGGGGATTAGAAAGGCCATTTTATGTTTGTGCAAGGAGTTGCCTCTAGAGATTCGTGGGTGTTACTTCTTATTGGACCTTTAGGTATTAGACATGACAGACTATGACATCATTCTCATAGAGAACTAGCCAGTTACCTTCGAGGATGTTGTCGATTTCTATCATCGTAGGGTGATTATCACATCACTATAGGGTGGATTGTTTCTATATAAGGGAGAATGGGATGTCCATGTGAGATGAGCTGGACCTGAGCATCAAAGGATGAGAGGTGTTACATCCCAGATTGCTGGTATGTATCTTGATTTCATGGGGACTTCATAGATGGAATTTCTTCTATTGGTCGATCATTTCATGGATGTTTTTTCAGATGAGATTTCCGGTTTTCCTCTAGAACATGAGGTAAACACTTCTATTGAGGTTTTTCTAGGGGTATCACTGGTGTCCGTTCCTCCTTATAGGATGGCTAAATGAGGGTTACAAGAGATCAAGAAGATGTTAGAGGGCTTAAAGAGAAATGTTATAATCTATCCCAATATATAAAGTTGGGGTTCGACTGTCCTCTTTGTAGTGAAGGCTGTTGGAACTCTTTGGCTTTGCATGGATTATCAGAGGCTGAACCAGTTGACAGTCAAGAACCTATTTCCCTTAATAAAGATTGATGATATCTTTGATCAACACCGAGGAGGTCAGATGTTCTTGAATATTTACTTGAGATTTTCTTATCATCATTTATGTTTTAGACCATCATATATACCACTTATAGCAATTCAGAGTAGTTATGGTCTATATGAGTATTTTTTTAGGTTGTTTGGTCTCACGAACGCACTTATAGTTTTCATGGAACTGATGAACCGAGTGTTCCATTCTTGAACTCCATTGTGGTAGTTTTCATGAATGATATGTTGGTGTACTATCACACTTGACACGACCATTCATCCCATCTAGAAATTGTTTTGATTACACTGAGGGAGAATCAGTTGGATGTTATTCTCTCAAAATTTCACATTTGGATGGACCAGATTCACTTCATGGGTCATGTTGTCTCAACGACCAATGTTTCTCTAGACCTAGAGAAAGTGATAATAGTAGATTCCGGGGAGCAGCCATATAAATTATTTGAGGCATGGAGTTTTCTGGGTCTGGCTGGTTACTAGTGGAATTTTATATTTGAATTTACATGCTTAGCAACACCACATATGGGAATAACTATGAAGTGTGTGAAGTAATCATGGTCACGTTATTCTGAGTCAGCCTTTTAAGAGATAAAAGGGAGTTTGAAATCATCATCAATAACAATTTTTCTAGACTCATGCAATAGTTACAGTAATTAATATGAATAAATAAGTATCAGGATGGGAGTTGTTTTTTTAAGGGGAAGGATTCGTTGCGTATGGGTCTCAACATTTGATGCAAAATGAGAGGAATTACCCAACGAATGATCCTGTGATAGCTTTAGTTGTTCATATGTTACATTTTTGTAGAAATTATATTTTGGGAAAGTATTTTTTGGTGTTCACTGACCCAAAAAATTATCATGGATATTTTTAGTTAGTGTGATCTGAATTTGAGATGGTGAAGGTGGGTTGGTTACATTATGTCCATTGACATTGAGCTTGCTTACACGCCAGGGAATGGAAATGCTGGGGAGGATGTGTTGAGCAAGAGTTCTAAGATAAATGCAATTCCGGAGGCCAGTAGTGAGTGGAAGCTTATGGCTCTATTCTCTAAAATGCATTTGTAGGTGCACAATAGACAGGTGCAGATGATTCTTTATCATGTAACTATTACTTCTACTCTTCAAGAATGAGTGTGAATGAGGCACCTATCAGTTTCAGATGTCCTTTTCCTATGTGAGAGTGTTTCAGGAGAGAACCTTACTCCATGGTGGTCCATTGGTGTGGATGAGATCTTGGGATTTCATGGACTCACTTGGGTGTCAACATACATACGTGAGGAGCTGATGTGGTATTTTCATTCCTCAGTTTAGGATGTTAATCCTGGTGTCACGAAGACATGTCAAGATTTAAACCATTAGTATTCATGGCCATGTATGAAGAGAGATAATTATACTTTTGTTATGAGATGTTCTACCTGTCAGTAGGTGAAGGCAGAGCATCAGTGGCCGATAGTGATTTTACAACAGTTACCCATCCACAAGAATAAATGGAATGATGTTGTGATGGATTTAATGAAATGTTTACCAGGATCACCACGAGGGGATGATACAGTTTGGGGTTTCATTTATAGGCTGAAGAAGGTCACACACTTTTAACTAATAAAATATACCTTTAGGGTTGATGATCTTGGAAGCTTTTACAACCGAGAGATTATACATTTTTCATGGGGTTCCACACTCAATTATTTCATAAAGAGATTCATGTTTTAATTCTCATGTCCAGAAGGAACTACAGAGGGCTTCGTGTACACAGGTACTTCTGAGTACAACATACCATCCCCAAATAGATGACTAATCTGAGGGCACGATTCAGGTGTTGGAGGACATGCTTCGACCACAAATCATGGATTGTGGAGGTTCTTCGATTAATCACATACCTCTAGTAGATTTTTCATACAAAAATAGTGATTAGGAAATGATTCATATAGCACCTTATGTGGCTTTGTATGGTAGGGCATGCCGATAACCCCTATGTAAGCTGAATGCATGAGAGGCATCTACGCTAGGACCTTGTCTTTTCTAGGACATCATTGATTAGGTAGAGTTGATTCAGAAGAGGATTATTGTTTCACAGTTAGGAAAGATGTCTTATGTTGATCAATGGAGGCGAACTTGGGAGTTTGAGGTTGAATATTAGGTTTTCTTACGTGTCACACTGAGGTTGGGAAACAAGAGGATTAGGAGATATTGAATTCATTCACCTAGATACGTTTAGCCATTTGAAGTTTTGTAGAGAGTCATGACAGTTTCAGATTGGTTGTATATACCTCAAAGGTATCAGGCAATGCATGAAATCTTCCACGTTTCTCAACTACTGCATTACTTCTCAGGCCCATATCATGTTTTATGTCCCGAAGAGGATGATTTGTATGTGGATACATCATTCGAGGAGCATCCTACCCTGATTTTTTTATGAAAGCACGAACATTATACATGAAAGATATATTCCTTCGGTATGGGTGTTGTGGAAGCATGGACGAATTGAGGATATAAATCGGTAGAGGGAGACCAATGTACGTTCGTAGTGGCCGGAGTTGTTAGAGGATTCTTCTTTTCCTCATTGTTAGGGAAATTCGAGGATGAAAATTTTTTAAGTGGGAATGTTTTTATGAACATGAATTTTATTCTAGGAATAGATCGTGATTTTGGGGTTTTTGAGAGAAAATGGATGTTTTGATAATTTTATAATTACATGGAATGTACCTGGGAGTACAGGCCATGTACATGGGAGTACACGTCATGTACTAGGTTGCCACGGGTAGCCATGTGCTAGTCGTGTAATGGTTGAGACATGGTCATGTGGGGTGAAATAGAGACTGCCTAAACCAGGGGTCAGTTGAGGCATGTACATGGTCAGTACATTAATTGGGAATGCCCTATACATTCACTTTCACTTTATTTAATAGATCGTGGTCATGTCTAATTGCTATATTAATCTTCTGTTGTCCTTGGTTCGTATAGGAGAGACTAAGAGTGATGAATATTCTCTGATCCACTACTTCTCCATCCAAGGTCTGATTTGATCTTCGGCAGGTGCATTGGATTCCCACTGGTGAGTCCTTCTTTCTTATTGAATATTTCTCCCTGATTTTTCCTCTCCCTTGATTTAGCCAAGGATAAATATTTTAAAAAAAATTAATATCTACGTCATTTTAGGCCGATTCTAGAGCCGACCTTTGAGAGTGTTCAACGTAAAAAATCGAGGTAGGTGGTTTTTCCCTTTTATTGGTTTTCTTTAAGTATTATATGCCAAAGTGCTAATTACCTTGGTTTTGGGTATTTTGGGTGAAGGGAATTGAACACTGTTTTATCTAGATTATATTGATTGTTGAATTAGAGGTTTGTTGATGTCATATAATGTGAAATTTTATTCTTCAAGAACACCCTATTGGTGAATTTAATTATTTTAATCTTTTGGGTGTTTGTTCTAGGGTTCCTATGAGGCAGACCTTGTTTCCATTCCTTGTTTGATAGGATGTAACTATTTGACTATTTCAGCTGGTTAAATTCGTGTTATAAGAATTGAATTATTTATCCATATAGTAGTTGATATTAATTTGGGCATCTTTATATTGTTCATACATGATTGAATTACACAGGGCTGTGAGAAATCGTTGTAGTTAGACCACAAGGGGGAATTGACTTTGAGAGGTTCCTTATAATGTCTCTTATATTTGATGCTATGAGACCACATGGGGGATTGATGGTGAGTTCTCCCTCAATGTATCTATAGTTTACGTTTCGAGACCACATAGGGGGAATTGAGGTTGAGTGCTTCCCTAGAGAATCTATAGATATTATAGAAAGAACATAGAGGGAATTGGCAAGTAGTTCTTACATAGAGTGTATTTTCCCTTTTATTGGTTTATTTAACCATAGGGGATAGCCAATGGGTGATACCCAAAGGGTTAATTTAAATATTTAATGTGTGTCATGAGTATGCCAAGAGAAAGAACATGTTTGGATTTTGTTCTATTAGGTAGTCTTCTGAGATACATGATTTTCATAATTATTTTAATGATGAAAAGTACATGTTATTGAATGTAAATGGAAATAGTATTATTTTGTTATTTTTGTGTACTCCAAGTTTCATTGATGCACTTATATTATTACTTACTATATAAAATCACTAACAGTTAGGCACAGATCTTTTGGTGGTTTCTTACTAGGATTCAGCTCACACCCTATTTAGGTCATGCTATCGGACCCAAGTTTATAATATGGATTCATGTATAGATAAGGAATATTTCCATTCATCATTGGGTACTTGATTTATGTGGAGCTAGATATAATGGAATCAAGATGAGGCTTACAATGCTACAAGAGTTTTTTTACTATTGTTTGGTATAGTGTTTCTAGACTTGTGACTTGTTTTGGTGTTTTTCTTTAAATATGTGACATGCTTCATTTATATATATGCTCCAACTGTTTATTTACATCAGTATTCCACTATTTACTTATGTATGGTATTAATTCTTTTTCTACAGTTTATAATTTATAATTCCAATATACATACTCTGCCAGTGAGGTAATAGTTTCCCCACTATCACACACAAGTCCCTCACTTCTAGTCGGTAGCCTGTGACATTTGGGGAAATGCACTTGCGGCCATGTGACCAACCAGGTATGGGGCACCATTGGGTGGAACCCAAAACAAGGACATTACATATTTTGTAATAAATGGGAATTGATTAAGTATCGTAGACCTAGAAATAGTAATGTGATGTTCTTGACATCAGTCATTAAGCAGTTTTAGCATAAAATGTTTCCTTATAATGGAATGTGTTCATTCCCCACAGGTCTCAGATAGCCTTTTTATTTTAAAGTAAGCATAGAGATCATGATGGTAATTTTATTGAATTCTTTTTGTGCCCATGTTATATGGTCGACACTATATCTTTTATCAAGTGGATATACTATTGCAGTTTTTTCCCTCTAAGGTAAAGTATAATTTGTAAATGATTAATTTTAGTTTTCAGAAGAGAAGTTTTATTTGTGTTCTGTTTATCCCAAGTGATACTATTAATGATAAAGAAAAACCCCAGGTTAGATGGGTGTTCATCCAGTAATCTCATCCAAGTTAATGAATTTAGAGTCCTATAATTATACATTTTTCGGTGTTAGACCTATCTTGGGTTGGCAATATATTTTTATGGTTGAGATTACTTTTTTAATGAAGTACGAATTGATATTCTTAATCCTATTAATAGTCATATAGATAACACAACAATGAATTGATCCATGTGTATGTTGTCACATTATTGTAATGTGTGTCAAATATTCCACTATTTCAGTATCATTGTACCTTGTGTTATTAAATGTGGTGTCAGTCAAGTTAAGAAGTGATGTGTTAAGTAATATATTGTTTGGCAACCAATGTAATTTAATCCTTAAACCCCTTGGATTCAGGATTTCATAGAAATAATTTTTTTATGTAAAGCGGGATTTGATGAGTTATATTTATAATAGAGTTATAAGGTTCCATCCTTAGATGTTACATAATGTTAGGTTATGTTGATAATTTGACATTTAGTGACATTGATGATCTTTTTAGGTCTATATCTTTAGATAATTAGGTTATAACTCATACATAAAAACTAAAATATTACATGTTGACACTTCAACTCACTCTCCATTTATTTCAAACAACAGAAAACTATTTAAAAAGAAACATGATATCTTTTCATGTTCTAACATCATATCTTTTCATTGGTCCCATCCTTGACTCTATTCTTCATTATGTCCTATGAGAAATATTTTAAAACATGGGATGAGCATAAGAAGAACAAAAAGGGTTATAAATTAGGGAAAGAAAACATTCATCCATGCATACATACAAATTAATGTAATCATACTTTTCACTCATATTGCATAATCTCATTAACATGCCTCATGAAATCCTAAGAATTGTGAATAATAAATTAAAATCATAAATAATATATGTATCTTGTGGAATAGATAACATACCAAAATTTTATATTTCTCAGCTATATAGGGAGTAACTTTCTTGGTTACATTTGGAATACCCATCACAGTACATTATTTAAATCACTTATGAGAAACCTTAATGTTTACCTATATCATGTTACCCAACGCATTAGAGAGCTATCACGATCTCACCCGCCCTAATTTTATCATGAAACCAACCATATATATAATTAATACACATGAACCATAACATAATTATCAAACATAAAACCCTCTCAAAGTGAAAATAGCATTTCAACATTTTCATTCGTGTGATATGATTTCAATATATTGATATAATCTTTCTTATTTAAAACAATCTTTTCAAATGTTTAAGAAGGGTTTTTTTAAATCAAAGCGTCCCACAACACTTTGAAAAATTTTATGGAATTAAAATTTTATATCATTAATGTTCTTAAAAACAAATCCTTAAATCTATTTTAAAAACATTGACATAAATGTGAAATATTTAGAAGAATAAATCTTGAAAACATTTAAAACGATGCTTTATATTAAGATTCCATTACCACATGATAAATACATGAATAAAAATAACATTAATATAACATATAATATCATTATAATAAGTATATTCATGATACAATATGTAAAATAGATATATATACCCCATTTAAAAGTGAATTGGTGTATAAAAATATATAAGTCTCATTAGATTGTAAACTGAAATGAAATACCTATCAATGATCATATAATAAGATTAAAGATAAATTATTGATATAATTATGTGTGAAAAAATATAAATACAGCCAATATAAGTTGATATTTGTTGTAATAAAATCAGATTTCATTCACCAATATTCAATGAAAAACAAAACCAATGACATGGATATTTAACTCAATGAATTGATAATTTGTTATTATTTCCCATAAAAAGGTCATATAAATGATGTATGAATTTATAATTTTGATGATTATATGTAGAAAAAGTATATCCACACAAAGTGAAGTGGAAATTAAAACATAAATAAATAAATATTGATTCCACACATAATCATGGCAAAATATAATCAATGAAGCATGCCTAAAACCAATGAGTGAAAATTCGGTTATGAAATTACCTTACCTTTAGTCTGACTGGTCTCATTAATTTTGTATATTCTTGAATAATAAAAATAAGATATTTTATACAATCTTGAAAACATTTTTCATGTTTATTAATCCTTTATATCAGTTAATAACATTTTATAAAAATTACATAATTATTTAAGTTCACATTGGTCTTTCTGTCGATATCCGGTACTTGAGTCGAATATAAACTTGTTTGATTTAAATTTCCCACGTGGTTAAAATTCCATTATCTCCAGAATATTAGTAATGATTTAAATATCATATATATCATCTTTCTAAGTATTTAGAATAATCCATAACATTTTTATATTAGAAATGAAATGCATCGATGAAACACCCGGACCAAAGTTACGTAGAGTTGGTGCATTATTTTAATACATTAGGATGATGATAAGGAATCAAGTCCTGAAGGACCAATTAGTTTAACAGTCATGGAAAATATATTACATACCTTATCTTTACATTACAATTTCAATCATAAAATACAGCATATATAGTTGTTTTATAATTCAATTATTCTCGTTAGTATTACCCAACATATCAATCATAATACACATATTGGAATCCTGGGAATATAAAACATAACAAAAGGGTGAGCTCAGATGCTCATTAAGGGTAAATAATTTAGCAGAATCTTTAAACATTTAAGTTTAGATGTGTAATAAAAAATTCCTTTTTAAACATAATATTGAACTTAATATAGAAAAAATAAATAAAACATCACCATATAAACATGCACATGAATATTCTATTAGCCGAATAATCACATGTAATAACTAATTTCATAATGAGGGAATGCCTAGTGTCCGACATAATTATCACATAGTCAGGGCATTGTGCCTAGACTACAAATAAATGTTTTTTCAAGGCCTTGTGCCAAAACACTAGTTTGTCTCGTGAGACCTACCAATGCATCGTGGAGCTATAGCGGGATCCACTCATCACTTACTAAGTCCACTACATTCCTCATATGAGAAAATCGAAGCATAACCTAAACATTCATATTAAAACTAGAATATGAAATTTTGATACAATAACCATAAATAATGAATGGTATAAAAATAAAACATCCACAATCAAACATATCATAACACATTCAATATAATATGCAAGATTGTATTATAATGAATCATCCTCAATCAAGAATATTATCTAGTAAAGGATGTTGATAATGTTGAAAATTATATGTACAACATTTTGAGAGAAATATCCCTTCATATGAAATCATTTAAAATTCAGACATTTAGAAAGTATGTAATTTAAAATATATTTCAGAATTAATGGGTCCCATACTAATTTGAAACTTTTGAAAAGAATTATAATCTCAAAACATTTATGTCGATATAAATAAATCCTCAAAATCATTTTGAAAATATGGACATTAATTAAAAGGATTTAGAACGATAAATCTTTAACACATTTAAAATGATGATCTAGTTAAATAGAAACTCCCATAAATTCTTAAAATATTATTTTAGAAAACATTTTTATGAAAAATGAGTATCTATGATTTTTAAGTCCCAATAAATACTTAAACATAAACAATCTCAGATAATAATGAGATTGAGAAAATAACCCTTACCTTGTACTTTCCTTTAGTCGTGGGTACGTTTAACATCCTTAATGATCACCATAGTAATTTATTAAATTATACCATAACCATATTAATATTTAGTATTTTATACATGATTCAATTATGACCTTACACTACCCATTTAATAAAAAATATCTTGTGAAATTGTCATTTTCGGTAATAATAGCTTTCTTTATCGTACATGTTTTAACTTGTTATTCTTAATCGTATCACTTAGATCATGATTTAAATACATCCAAAATATAAAACATGAATTATATATCATATATATTTAGAGTATAAATATGTATAATAGACATATATATGAAATGGAAAACACCATTTATGGAGATGGTAGGTCGTACATACACATAAACGTTTCTTCTATTTTCATATAATTTTGAATGAAACTAAGTGAGTAAGATATATTTAAATAGCTATATATATATATATATCTCAATGTTCGTGTCTGTGTGTTTTTAGTAAAATTATTATTTCATATATTACATATTTATTAAATATATATATTTATATAATCATCGTTGAATGGTGAATGTAAAAAATGATTCTTATCTCGTCGTGGAGACGTTAAGTCGTACGTACACACGAGCGAGAATATCATTTCTTTAATGATTATATTTTGAAGAATTGGATGTTATATTAACTTTATAAAGACATTAGAATTATATTTTAATCATTTATATACATATTACACATCATTATATCCATCCAAATAACACAGTGTTTACTAAAAAATTTCACCACAACATGGAGACAGTAAGTCGTACGTACAAATGTATTGTGTCATTATCATTCATAGGATGGGAAAAATAATGAATATGGTGGTAACATATTTATAATAACATAAAAAATATGTATAAGGTACTGGAGTTATTCTTTTTTATTGAAATAACAAATTAAGTGAAAGTGAAAAACTAAAATAACAATGAAATAATTGATAAAATAATTACCTCTTCTTTGGGTGTTTCTATTTAATTTGAACAAGGGGATCATTAGGATTCCTTTCTACTCAAGGCAAGGCATCTAGGAATAAATGAGGGAAGTTTGGAAAATATTTGGTCAAGGGTTAGCTGATCCAAATGGCTTTGGAGTAGTTATTTTGAGAGAAGCGGAAGTACCCTTTTATAAGAGGGGTGACGGTCACTTTAGAAAAATCTTGAATTATAATTTTATTATTCAATAATATTTGGTTTATAATAGCTCCATAAGAATTTATACTGAGAATTATATGGTTATGCATCAAAATTCTCTCAACCAATAGGTTTTAGACAAGTTTAGGTTACCATATTAACCTTATCTTTTAGATTTATCTCTTAGTTAAATAGTTTTACTTTTACTATGTCTTCTTGTTTTATTACACTATATGGTTAATAAACATACTCTAAACTTAAAAGTGAACCTCAAGTTGTTAGTTAATGATATATATAACATTATTTAAGCCGTCTGTAAGATCCTTATATTTTTTTGAATATAAAATAATTTAATACTATAATATTTGTTTTAAAGACTCATTTATGTCAATTTTGACTCTATTTAGTATTTGTTTTCTGTTTAAGTCATCACAACTTGATTACTTCAAAAAATAGACATTGAATCAACCATAACATGTCAGATTCACCTATAAAATTCGTGGTTTTCATAAAAACATTGAAATTATATTTATTTTAATATTTATAATACTATTTATTTGATTCTTTCGTTAATAAGGTAATTACTGCGTCATCATTGTGTCAAAAATATATTTAATTATTTAATGTATGAAAATTATAAATAAAATACCATTATATATGAAATTTTCTTAGATTTCTAATTAATATTTATAGTTCAATTTTTCTTATGTTTAACCCTATATTAAAAATTGTTTAGTTATTAAACTTATATTTTAACACTTGTATCTCTTCTTTATATATAATAATAATAATTGTCCTAATCTAATCTAAGTCTACCTAATGGATAATATTTTATTTATGAAGTTGTTTTTTGTAGAAATAGACTTATCCAATAGAATTATGATATGTGTTAGGGTAATTATAATATCATTTTTAACTTTAATTACCCTATTTACTTTTAACCGTGGTAAATAAAAGTCTAAAGTTACTATTCACCAAAAAAAAATTCATCTTATTGAAGCACATTTTACTTAAATATTTAAACTGTTTCACTTTTATTTTTCAAATTCAACTCAAATTAGCTATAAAATTATGTTTTATTCAACTTTGAAAATACTCTTAGAAGATGAGTAAAAGAAGGTATAAAGTTCAATAAAAATTTATACATCTAATTTTGTTAAAAATTGACTAAATTTTTTTAAATAGAACTTCTATAGGTATTATATATCAAATTTTACATAAAATTAATTTAAATAAATAGTCGGTTTCAAACAATAACGCAATGTATTTCACTATTCATCAAAAAATGATTGTTTTCAAAAAAATACAAATAATTCGCCCTAATATAATTATTAAATTCTAAATTCAAAAATGATTTATATTTTTCAAAAATCAAAACATAAAAATTTGATTAATTAATTTAAGATTAATTGTCGTTGTCAAAACCAAAAAGCAGGTTTTTAAAATGTAAAAACTATCAAAATATTGACACATGTCTATGTGAAATTTAAATGTGAAATTACTTATAATGACCTAAATTGTATTAAATGATAAAAATATAATCTAATTATAATTTGAAACCATTAAAATTCATAATTAAACACTATAAATTATTTGGATTAAAAGAGTTGTTTTCAATTAAAATTTAGTGTTTTTTATTATTTATCAAAATATGAATGTTATTAGAAAAGTACCACAAATTTATCCAAACTAAAATTATATATCAAAATTATAAAAAAAATTAATTTCATTAAATTAAATTTATTAAAGTGTCAAATACTTGTTTTAAAAAATATTCCCCATTAAATAGGCAGTAAAATTGCATTTTTTTAAAAACTAAATCTTTTATCCGAAAAATTGAATTTGTCATTATATTATGTCTTATAAACAGGAAATATGAATGTTAAAATTATATAAGATATATAATATTCAAAATTCAGTTAATACATCTCATAACTGCTTTTTGAATGGCTAGTTTTCTATGTTGTGGTGTGCTCGATCTCTGTGTTGTGTGTAGAGAAAGCTATTTAATTACTTTATTGAGATAACATACTATATAATCATGGGGAGTTACATTCTCCCCTCCTTAGATAAATTGTTTCCTAAGAATTTTTAATTTGTCTTATAAAATAAAAGGATAAAAATAGAAAAATACCTTTTTGGAAAACCCACATTGGAAATAGGGTTAATAAAATTTTGTCTTAATAAGAGGGAAACGGAAATGAAACAACACACTACAAAATTATGATCTCTATTTGGGGAAAATTGGTTTAAATTAGAGATATATAATTGGAGAAAAAATTTAAATATTTATAGGAAGTGAATTAGGTCGTCAATCACAAACAAGTGTACAATTAGGGGCCTTAAATCCAACGACCTTTGATGATTTAAAATATCATCAGTTCAAGATGACATAAGGTATTAGGATAACTTATTTTTGGTTCTAGGATCCCTTCCCTAATGTTCAAGAAACAATTTATTCATAGAATAAGAATGAAAAAAATATATTTGAGAGTTATAGTTTCATCCTTCCACTAATTCCTATCACAAACTTATATTTCACTTTAAAAGATAATTGAATTCAAAAATATTCTATTTTACGTTATCAAATAAAGTTCCAAAAATTATAAATTTATATTTAATTTGTCATAATATTTAGAAAAACGAAATTACACAAACAATTAAATCATATAGGCTTGTGGTAGGTGATGCACCCTTGTCCCCCTTCGGTTGCGGGTTCTAGTCCCGTGACCTTACTGGATGCGACAGGTTGCCGCCCGGCCACTGGGTTGTCCATTTTAAAACAATCAAAAAATAATCTTATGAAATTATTTAACCTTAGTAATAGTATCCAATATCAAACTTATTCAATTCCAACCTTTATACTTATCCCAAATACTTTTGTCCAAACTCATAGTCCAGAATTTATTAAGAATTTAAACACAATGAAGATCTTTTTAGCCATGTAATAACATGTGAATACCTTCATCATATATTCTTTTAAAACATGGTACCACCATGAATTACCATAAAACCTTATTTATTATATTCATGCTCTATAATTATTTATAGAATACTACATAGACCCCTTATATCTGAATATGTTGTATACTCCAACACAAATGGATTAAACAAACAATTAATTAGTTTCAATATAGCCCGGAATATCGAATATAATTTATCCCACTCAATCATATCTTATTCCAAAATAACTACCACAGTATCAAAACCATATTAACGTTTTTCTTTCCTTCAACCATGTATTTTCCAAAAAAGTTTAACTTACTATTGAGTAACATTTCTTATAACCATATAATCTCAAATCCTCAATGAAATAGTACTGCAATACAATCCTTATCTATTTCCAAAACACATATAAAGAGTACATCGTTGATACTACACTCAAATGAAATAATTATTTAGTAACATCAAAAGAACACTAGTAATTCCTCATTATCTGTGGTAGTATCATAACTCAATTATTATCCAATAACAACATTTGAGGAATACTATAATGATTTGGGTATTGATTCTATTAGTGTCCCAACTCCTTGAAAATGAAGCATTGTACCTTTGGAATCTTTTTTTTACCCATGAAATCTTGTACATGGTATCATTTTTCTCTAAACTTATAAAAAACTGGCATTCCCTTCAAGAATTTACCAAGTCGATTCTTTCCACAATTGTAACATATGGAAAAATATTTCTTTCCCCTCTTCCCATTATCCATATTTCTCTCTTCCATCATTTTCTTCTCTTACATCCCTTAAAATCCATAGAATTCAAATAATTTTATACTTATTTTATTAACACATGATACAATTTCTTTATATAATGAGAAACAATGGGCGATTTTTTCCATTATAAATGTTGGATTAATACTAAGAAAGATATGATCTTTCTTTCTCATTGGATCATGCGTATTCCTGGATATTTCATTCCATCTATTGGGAGGCATTTAAAAACAATGGAATACATAATGTCAGTTTATGAACATAATGCATAATTTCAATCATATAAAATACCTAATGTAAATTTAAAATATTATGCATAAAATCTATAATAATAATAATAATTCATTACGTATTTACTCCTAAATAATTCATAATGGATTATAATAAAAATGTGAATTATTTTAAGCATATCCCATGATAGTGTCATATCCAAGATTTTAGAAAGGCCCATTGTCATGTACCAGGATTCCCTGGGTCAAACCTGAAACTCCTTGTCAGAGTTTTCACAACATGGTACATCTATGCCAGATCTGGATCTAACTGCTCGTATCAAGATAAGGATGTATTGTTTCAAAAATACCTAGAATATCTACATTATAAAAATTATAAGAATTTATTCTATACTAACTAAAAGAGTTCTTTCGTGGGTTCCTTTAAATGATTAGTGTGATTTTGGGGTACTTAGGTGCGGCAGAGCGGCTGACCAAGGTCGTCTCTCAAAGGAGGAAGTAAATTAAACAACTTCTAAAAGATATTCAAAAAATAAAAGAGAATTTAATTAAAACAATACTTAAAAGGATGGGGTTTTTATTATAGTTTATAAATCTAGAAGAAGCTTTCTATAAGAATATTTCATTTTTTTGTTTTTAGTTTTAAAATGAAGTTCGATTAAAATTACACAATAAAAAGATGTTTTTTAGGAAATATTTAAAAGGAGTAATCGATCTAACTCTACCTATTCATTTACATATTACTCATTATTATTTAAATCAATATCCACTTAATTTTTATCCACTAATTTTTTATCCCTCGAACCCTACAAGAGTTAAATTAACCACAAAGATGGAATTACTCAAACCATAGGCTAACTTCGGAACATGCAATCACAGCACCCTGCTTTGATTGTTGTTATAAGGTTAGATTATGGTCAGTGGTTAATTAGAGGATATATCCATTATGTAAATGAGGATGAATTGTGTTTAAGGATTATATTTGAACTATACAAATATATCCCATGTGGTCTTGCACTACCGATTAAGATCGCGCTCTCACAATTTACACAAAATCTCAACCTCGTATGTTTTTGTGTTAATTATTCAATTTCTTTTTTAATTTCTTAAAATTTAAAAACACAATTCATGGATCAAATTAATTGAATTACAGTATCTCAATGATTCAATATAATAAAATGAAAAGGGTTGAAGATAGATCGATTACTAAAACACTACTCTTCTATGGGTCATGTAATCATCCTAGAGGCATTTTTCATGTGCAAAGGTTTATAATGGGTATAACCCAATAACGCTTCTACTAAAGAATTCTAGACAAAAGAGGAAGATTAAGAGGAGATGAAATTTAAACAAAACAAAAGAAAATAGAATAAATACAATAATAACAAAGATGTTTATGACACAAACAAAACATTACAACACGAAGGAGAAGAAGAAGGCTTCGTCGAAGGGATCCTTGCTTCAAGAGACACACTTATTGAAATGGTTGGATAATGGGAGTGGGTCCACTTCTCATATTCCCTCAACGTTCCAATGCACGTTCCAACCTCATCAAATGAGAAAAAAACTAATTTATAGAGTGGTGGGGAGGTTAGGTTCAAAGTGGTTTCAAGTGTGAATGGGGAATCTCGGACATATATTTTATTTCCACTTGAGCCGACAATTTGACCACAAAAACGCGTGAATTGGCAGGCCATTTAGAAGGATAATATGTGAGGATATGGTTTATCTATATCCTCTCAGAATTTGGGCTCAATATAATCTCATTTGAAGTAGTTATGGCCGCAATACATAAATTTTTCCATTTTCGCATGTCCATCCCACCTTTGATTTTATGGCCCAATTACTCTATCTAAATGCATACTTTTTTATCTAGTGTCCTGAATAAAATTTTTAGCCCATGAATTAAGGAACACAGTTACAAAATAATATGTTCAGATAATTCCAATAAAAATATTAATTATTGAAATACTACAGTGATTTTAAAAGTGTAAAACTAGAATTTTCATCAAATATTCAAATGAATTGTCTAATCCCAAATACATTATAATTAATCATATTTCACACAATGTGATGAAATTATATCATTTATTTTTAATAAAATATTCAATAACATAGTGTTTTATCAACTCCCCCACACTTACACTTTTTCACACCTGAGCAAAACCTCATATCCAGTAAACATCAATATAAAATGAAAACAAATTTTAAAACACATATCCTTGAGATAAAACAATTACACACCAAGAAACAAAAGATATCATGACTCATAAAAAATTATTATTTAGAGTTCTCCATTTATATCATTCAATATATTTCTAATTAATTTATCCTCCCATGCAAAAAACACTTACCTCGCTTAAATTTTATCTTATCACATAAATATCAATTTTTTTGCAATGCCTTTCTCATCCAAACTCATACAAGGGTCACCATAGGCTTGATAAATTCCTACATCGCCACTTGATGTGGATAAAATACATGTGTTTATCATGAGGACTTTTCAGGGTTTTTCTGTGGCTTTCGGTCGGTATGATTAAGGTGTGAAAAATTCTGAGGCTAAATGAGGAGGGTTGTATTCTTTTTGAAGCAAAATTGTATTAATCTAATTTTCACATAAATATGGGCATCTACTCAATTACCATAGTATCAATTCAGATCCATAATCATGAAAAGTCATGGAGAGTTTACACCATTAATCATTTCAGCATAAAAAATATCAATCTCCTCAAACATGATTTTCTTGAAAGCTCTAGATGGGCACAACTTTCTACCTCAATTAGAAGTTCCAGAAAAGGGGCAGCTTCACTTGTCATGAAATCTCTAGAAAAGGCACAACTTTCAATAAAATTATTTTCTTCAAAATAAAACACACATCTTCAGAATTTAATTTTCCACCCAATGTATCAAAGAATGTTTTAGCACAACACAACATAGCTTCCCCCACACTTAAGTTCAACTATATTATGCAATTTCACTTGAAGAGTTGGTTGGATAGGGAAAATTGGCTTGTAATGTGCCTAACCAAACAGGATGTGCGTGGATTCTAAGGGCTAAAAGGTTTAAATGTTCAATATAGGCCATTATAAAAAATTTATTCTCTTAAATAGGGGCTTTAATACCAAAAAAATACCTCGATCATTTAAACCTAAGTACCTCAAACGCTAACGTTTTGACAGAAATAAATCAAATTCTGGTTAAATCAATCATGGTTTGGTTCTCCCAAGAAGTGAGTTGAATGTAAAGAATATGAAAATAATGTTTTAGAATCCTCACGGGAATGTGGTTTCAAATATAAAGATAGTTATATGTGTCATGAGATTCAAAATTCAATATACTTTTCATGAAATTACTAAATATTTGAACATGAAACAAAGTCATTTTCAGCATTCATTTAAGCTCAGTTTCATGGGAGAAATTTTTTCACTCATTTATATGCATTTCAAAATTGTTATGAGAATAATTTCAGCCAAAAAAATTAAACACACAAAGAAAATTGAAAAATAATAACACACAATTTGAAAAATGCACAATTTTTTTGTTTTGTTTTTTTAAACAGGAAAACAATTGAAATTACTAAACTAAAAGGTTCCCTCACCCACACTTAAAATATTTCATTTTTTTCAATGTGAACCCATGAGATGATATATTCACATGAAATGCAGAATTTTTAAATAGGACAAATAATATAAAAGTGAAATGGTTAGGAACAGCCTGACGTGCTCAAGTGATGATGGGGTCAGGCAGAGTGATAAAATCTAATGCATCAGTAGGAAGTCCCTCAATGTATCTCTTAAAACGTTTACCATTGACTGTAAATCTCCTTCCAATGTCCTCTTGTGTGATCTCTACTAAACCATAAGGAAAAATATTAGATACAATATAAGGACCTGACCATCTAGAATGCAACTTACGAGGTATCAGCTTCAGTCGTGAACTATAGAGAAGGACTTTCTCTCCAACATGAAACTCCTTTTGTTGGATCATTCTATCATGAGATGATTTTGATTTTTTCTTTATAGAGCCTTGAGTTCTCATATGAAGACAATATAATCTCCTCATGCTCTTGAATTTTCATCTTCCTTTGGATTCCTGCTTGGGCCAAATCCATGTTGCATTTCTTTATAGCCCAATGAGCCTGATGCTCATCCTCCATCGGGAGATGACTTGCCTTCCCAAAGACAATACGAAATGGGGACATACTAATGGGTGTCTTGTATGCTATCCTATAAGCCCACAACGCATCATTCAAGCGCTTTCTCCAATCCTTCCTATTTGGATGCACAGTTATCTCCAAAATTTGATTCAATTCCCTATTTGAATCCTCAGCCTGGCCATTTGTTTGAGGGTGGTATGGTGTTGATGTTTTTTGTGTCCCCACATACTTATGTAGAAGGGAAGAAAAATTTTTATTGCAGAAGTGTGTCCCTTGGTCACTAATGATGGCCTTCGGTACTCCAAACCTGCAAAAAATCTGTGCTTTGACAAAGAACACAACAACATGAGATTCATCAGTCCTGGTGGCCTTAGCATCCACCCATTTACTCACATAATCAACAAAAACCATGATATATAAAAATCCAAATGAACTAAGAAAAGGACCCATAAAATTGATGCCCCATACATAGAAAATCTCACAGAATTTAATGGGTTTTTAGGGCATCTCATGTCTCCTAGAAATGTTCCCAGTGTGTTGGCAACGAGAGCAAGACTTACAAAACACATGGGCATCATAGAATAATCTAGGCCAATATAATCCAGAGTCTAAGACATTCCTAGATGTCCGTTGGGGCCCAAAGTGTCCACCATAAGCATTTTTATGTCAAAAATGTAAAACAGACTCCAACTCATGATCTGGAACACAACTACTAATAAAATGATCACTACACATGCACCAGAGGTATGGATCATCCAAAACATAATATCGAGACTCATTTTTATGATTTTTTGACTTGATGGTTTGTTAAATTTTCAGGTATTTTAGAGGAAACAAGGTAGCTAACTTAATCTGCATACCAAGGATTCGTACCTGAGATGGAATAAATATGTTCATCGGGGAAAGTGTCCCGATGTGGTACCTGGTCCAATGTGTCATCCTCTAGTGTGTGAGTAATCCTACTCAAGGTCCGCCACCAAATTCTCTGACCCCTTCTTGTACTTTATCTCAATGTAAAACTCTTTAAGAAGGAGCATCCAACGGATAAGTCATGGCTTTGCAATTGGCTTCTTCAGGAGGTACCTCAAAGCTGCATGGACTAGAAAAACAACTACTTTAGATCCCAATAAATATGAATGAAATTTGTCTAAGAAAATATAACATTAAGAAACTCCTTTTTTATTGGGATGTATTTTGATTGGTCTGAATCTAACGTCCTAGATGCATATGAAATCACATGTGAACGTCCCTCCGCCCTCTGAGTTAAGATAGCTCCAACCGCGAAGTTGGACGCATCACACATAAGCTCAAATGGAATGTCCCACCACTGGAGCTGTATGATTGGTGGAGTGGCCAGGAACTTCATTAGCTCATCAAATGATACCGTGCATGAATCATAAAAATTGAAGTCAATATCTTTTTGAAGCAATCGAGATAAGGGTAGAGCGATCCTACTAAAATCTCGGATGAAGTGTCGATAAAATCCAGTATATCTAATGAATGATCAAAAATTGTGCACACATGTAGGATATGGTAGGGATGAAATAATGTCTACCATAGATTTAACAACATCAATGGCATGTTGTGAGACTATATGACCTAATAATATTCCCATTTCGACCTTGAAAAGACATTTTTTAAAATTTAAGACCAGATTCTTCTCAATAAAACTTTGCAACACATCACCCAAACAAGAGAGACATTTGTCAAATGAGGATCCATAAACTGTAAAATAATCCAAAAATACCTCCATGCATGTCTCAATGAAATCTAAGAAAATACTCACCATGCATCTCTGGAAGGTACATGTGGCATTGCAAAGTCCAAATGGCATATTTCGGTAAGCAATGGTACTAAATAGACATGTGAATGTAATTTTCTCCTTGTCCTCTGCTGCAACGGAAACCTTAAAATAGCTAGAAAATCCATCCATGAAACAATACTGTGTCTTCCCAGCTAGTCTCTCAAGAATATAATCAATAAATGGGAGGGGAAATGGCCTTTGTTAGTGGAATGATTTAGTTTCCTATAATCAATACACACACACCAACTGTTTTGTACCCTCATTTGAACTAACTCATATTTCTCATTTTTAACAACAGTAACACCACTTTTCTTAGGTACTACCTGAATAAGACTTACCCACTTAGAATCTGAAATGGGATAGATTAAATCTACCTAGAACAATTTTTTAACCTGTGTTTTAACAACCTCCAGAAGGGTTGGATTGAGTCTCCTTTGTGGTTTCCTCACCTGTTTAGCCTCATCCTCCAAAAGAATCACATTCTTGGAAATGGAGGGTATAATACTTGATATGTCTGAAAAGGTCAACTTGATTGCCCTGATGTTCTACCTCAAAAGATTCAAAAGTTTTTCTTCATGATCAAAAGGGAGATTGTTAGCATTGATAACATGTAATTTATCACCACTTAAAAAGTATGAGTATTTGATATTTGGTGGAAATGGCTTGAGTTTCAGTGTAGGGGTGTGGTGTATGGATGGGGTCATAGAAGGAACTAAAATATGTTCACAAGGAGAATCAGTATCAGAATATACATCATCAAAATCAGAGAATAAAGCATCAAATCCATCAGCAAACTCAACATCCATGTCATAATTAGAGTTCAAATGATCAAAAATAGAATATTATTCAATTTCAAAATAAAATTGTAGAGAGTCTTGTTATTTAGAAACGGGTATTGAAGTACTCTTAGACATCAAACTAGAACCAATACTCATAATATCCCTAGGCATAGGACAATCCAATTCCATGGTGTTTTTTCTTGGTGGTTCAAATGTGAGATAAAAAATGTAGAATGATCCTTTTAGGGGTACTTCATGGAATCCATAACATTAAATATCATAACTTCATCCCCAAATTCCATGGAAAGTGTACCTTTATTGACATTTATGATAGTTTTTGCAGTTTTGAGGAAGGGCCTACCTATGATAATGGGTGATGAGAACTTACCTGATCATCCTCCATTTTGAGAACATAAGAAGTCTGCTGGAAAGATCATGTCTCTTACCCGGACAAGTACATCCTCAAGGACTCCAGCTGGATATTCCATAGCTCTATTCGCCAATTGCACCACTACTCTCATCGGCTTCAACTCACCAACCTATAAAGAAGAGAATATAGAGTGAGTCATCACATTTATGGAAGCTCCCAAATCACAAAGTGAATTAGAAAAGTGCAACTCCCCTATAGTGCATGGGATGGTGAATGTCCCTGGATCCTTGAAATTTTTCAGCATTGCTAGAGTTTGTGTAATGAGTGCTGAAACATTCCTTCCAATATTGATCCTCTCATTTCCCTTGATCCCTCTTCGATTGGTGCAGAGTTCTTTTGAGAATTTGGCATACCTTGGGATTTGTTTTATGGATTCAAGTAGAGGGATGTTGATCTCAACATGGTTGAATGTGTCCAAAACCGCTTTTTGCATCGCCTCTTCATCCGTCTTCCTGGGTTGAACAACCCTGTTTCCAAAAGGAAGGGGTTTTGGAGGAACATCGTCAATATTGTTCTTACCTTTATATTTCTCCTTGGATTTCTCATCAGTTGGTATGGAATGCAGCTTCTCTGGAGTTAAGGTGAATCCCGGTGGAATGACAGGTACAGATGTATCATTCATTTGCTTCCCACTTCTCAATGTGATGGCACTAACATTCCCCTTTGGATTTGGAGTGGGTTGGGAAGGTAGATTTCTGTAATTCTTACTTACAAGTTCATGGAGGGCGGTGGCAATATGGTTCATTTGATTCTTCAACTCCCTCAGCTCCGAACCTTGACATTTCAGCTCATTCTATTGATTAATAACAATTTTCTTAAAAAGGTCATCAGTGTTTGAATCTACCTTGGGTGGGTGACTCCCTTGTTGTTGTCTTGTTGATGCTTGAGATTCAAATCTCTTTTGGGGTTTTTGGAAATCCTACTGGTAAGCTGGAGGCTTCTTGAGGTTTTGTTGAAAAGATGGCCTTTATTGTTGTCCAGAGCCATACCACATTTCCTATTGATCCTCACACCCTTGGTTGTATGTTGGATAAAACATATTTTGGAGATATGGTTGTTGTTGTTGTTGTTGCTGATATGGTCTCCCAGGGAACAATACTGCACAATCTTCTGTTTCTTGGAGTTGTGGACAATAGTCAGTTGGGTGTCTTTTCTCAGTGCAAATACCACAAGGCCTTGAAGGAGGGGGTTGGGATGTCTTTTATTCCAAAGCAATCTATCTCACCATAGTGGTCAATTATTCCAACCTGGAATCAATCAAATGACTTTCAAGAGAATATGGACTTAACTAATGTACTCCTGTGACATGTGGTGTACCTCGATTGCCAAATTGTTGGGATTTTTGTGCCATTTTGTCGATCAACGCATGTGAAGCTACTGGTGTCTTGTCCACTAATGCTCCTCTAGCTGCAGCATCCACCATGCTTCTCTCCATAGTTGTGAGTCCTTCATAGAAGTACTGGATGAGTAATTTCTCACTGATTTGGTGATGTGGGCAGCTTGCACACAACATCTTGAATCGATCCCAATACTCATACATTGACTCCCCTTGTTCTTGTTTGATCCCTGAGATCTTCTTACAAATAGATGTGTTCCTTGATTCTGGAAAAAATCTCTACATGAAAATTTGTTTCAAATCGTTTCAACAAGTTACATCTTCAGGTTGTAAATAATACAACCATTCTTTCGTAGCTCCATCAAGTGAGAATGGGAATGCTCTTAGTTTGATTTGATCTTCAGAGACATTTCCAGGTTTTAGGGTTGAGCTATCCACATTAAATTCTTTCAAATTAATATTGGGATCCTCACCAAAGAGGCCATGAAACTTTGGAAGTAATTGAATTAACCCATATTTTAGTTCAAAGTCTGATTCAAGATTTGGGTATGCAATACAATTTGGTTGATAATTAATATCAGGTGTACCCAATTATCAAATGGTTCTATTAATTTAATTTATATTATTTTCAGCCATTGGTTCTTGTATTATGGTTGAATTTTAATTGATTCCAATTTCAATGTTCTGATATTGGAGTAATTCTCCTACATGTTGAATGTTGAAACTTCCCGTAGACTGAGAATGTCTGATTCGAGCTCGAAGACTATGTTCAATCTCCGGGTCAAAATATAAGAGATCCTCAGGATTAGTTCATTTAATAAATCAATGAAATATGAAAATAAGGAATTTGGACCATATTAAAATAATAATTAGATGTTTGAGTTGATGGTCCAAAAAGATGTAGATGAAAATAAAAGAAGAAGAAAAAATTCATATTGGGTAAAGAAGGAAGAAAGAAGAGAGGAAGATAGTAAAATGTAAAATAAAATAAATACCTCTAATTGGTTGAAATAATTACATGCCTCCCCAGAAATGGCGCCAATTTGAAATTGCATTTTTAAGGGCACCCTCAAATGATTAGTGTGATTTTGCGGTACTTAGGTGCAACAGAGTGGCGGACCAAAGTCATCTTTCAAAGGAGGAAGTAAATTAAAAAAACATCTAAAAGATATTCTAAAAATAAAATAGAATATAAATAAAAAACTACTTAAAGGGATGGTGTTTTTTAAAAGTTTATAAATCTAAAAAAATTTCTATAAGAAGATTGCATTTTTTTGTTTTTAGATTTAAAATGAAGTTCGAATAAAATGACACAATAAAAAGATGTTTTTTAGGAAATATTTAAAAGGAATAATCGATCTAACTCTACCTCTTAATTTACATATTAATAATTATAATTTAAATAAATATCCACTTAATTATGATCCCCTATTTTGTTAACCCTCTAACCCTACAAGATTTAACTTAACCACAAAGATTGAATTACTTAAACCCTAGGCTAGCTTCGGAACATGCAATCGCAACACCCTACTTTGATTGTTGTTCTAAAGTTATATTATGGTCAGTGGTTAATTAGAGAACATATCAATTCTGGAAATGAGGATGAATTGTGTTTAGGGATTATATTTTAACTCTACAAATTTATCTCGTGTGGTCTTGCATTACCGATTAAGATCACGCTCTCACAATTTACACAAAATCTAGACCTCACATATTTTTGTGTTAATTATTCAATTGTTTTCTTAGTTTATTACAATTTCAAAACACAATTCAGGGATAATATTAAGTTAATTACATTATGTAAATGATTTAAAATAATTAAATGATGTGGGTAGAAGATAGATATATTACTAAAAGACTACTCTTCCATGGGTGGCGTAATCATAGTAGAAGCGTTTTTCCTGTGCAAAGGTTTATAATGGGTATAACCCAATAACGCTTCTACTCAAGATTTCTATCCCAAAGAGTAATATTAAGATAAGAATAAATTTAAACAAAATAGAAGAAAATAGAATAAATAAAATAAGAACAAAGAAGTTTATTACACCAACAAAAGCATTACAACACGAAGTAGAAGAAGAAGGCTTTGTCGACAGGATCCTAGCTTCAAGAGCTACCCTTATTGAAATTGTTGTATAATTGGAGTGGATCCACTTCTCCTCTGCCCTAAACTTCTTAATGCACGTCCCAACCCCAAAAAATGATAAAAACACCAATTTATATAGTGGTGGGGAGGCTAGGTTCAACGTGGTTTCATGTGTGAATGGGGAATCTCGACCAATTATTTTATTCCAAATTGCACCGCCCATTTGACCTCCAAAACGCGTGAATTGACTGGCCTTCCAGAAGGATCATATGTGCGGATATGGGTCCTATAACACCTAGAAAACGTTAGGCTCAATCCAATCCAATATGAAGGAGTTCTGGCCGAAATGTCGAAGCTTTTCCATCCTGGCATGTCCGTCACACCTTTGAATTTATGGCCCAATTACTCCATCCAATTGCATTATTTTTATCTAGTGTCCTAAATAAAAGTTGTATCCCATTAATTAAAGAACACAGTTACAAAATATTAATTTCAAATAATTCAAATAGAAATATTTATGTTTGAAATATTACAGGGATTTTAAAAGGGAAAAACTGTAATTTTCATCAAATATTCAAATGAATGATCTAATCCCAATTAATTTTTAATTAAAGATATTTAACACAATTTGAGAAAATTATATCATTTATTATTAATAAAATATTCAATAAAATAGTGTTTTATCACTAATCCTTATATTCTAGCTTAGGGTAATGTTCTATAATAGAGTTTTTCTAAATATAGTTTCCATGGTTTGTACTAAATGTTCTCTGATACCAACTATAGCACCCCGACCCTAGTTAACCAGAGTCGGTGCATTTTTTAATACATTTAAATGATTACAAGGAATAATGTCCCATAGGACCGATCAGTTTATAAGTCTTTGAAAATAGATTACATATATTAAAAGTACATTAAAATTTAAAATAAAAAATATAGAATAGATAGTTTATTGAAAATGTCAATATTTACATTATCTTGTCCCTATATAACAATCATAATACACTTATTAGAATCCTAGGAAAATAAAAAACAAGAAAGGGGAAAGCTCAAATGCTCAGTAAAGGTAAATAAATTAACGGAAGCTCAATACTTTTAAGGTAAGAAGTGTAATAAAAACAACATCTTTTTAAAACATAATCTTGAACATAATATGGCAAAAATAAATAAAACATCACAATATAAACTTGCACCTGAATATTCTAATAGTCGAATAATCACATGTAAAAACTAATTTCATAATGATGGAATGTCTAACGTCAGACATCATTTCCACATAGTCATGGCCTTGTTCCAAAACTACAAATAAAACTTTTGTCAAGGCCTTCTGTCAAGACACTATTTTGTATCATGAGACATAACAATGAATTGAGGAGTAATATCGAGCTCCACCTATCAATTACTATGTCCACTACATTCTTTATATGAAAAATTATAAACATAAAAAAACATTCATATTAAGAAAAGAATATGAAATTTCAATACATTAACCACAAACCATGATTGGTATAATAATAGAACATCCATAGTAAAACATATCATAACACATTCAATACAATATGGAATATTGTATTATAATAAATCAACCTCAATCCAGAATAATATCCAGTAAAGGATGCTGACATAGTTGAAAATTATAAGTAAAACTTTTTGAGAAACTATCCCTTTTTGTGAAATCATTTAATAGTCACACATTTCTAAATGAATTAATTTAAAATAGGGGTTTTAACCATAGTGTCTTACACCAATTTGAAACTTTTGAAATTAATTATCATTTGAAAACATTCATGTCCATATAAATAAATTCTTAAAATCATTTTGAAAATAAGGACATTAATTAAAAAAAATTGTAAAGATAAATATTTTAAACATTTAAAATGATGATCTTGTTAAATATAAACTCCCATAAAACCATAAATAATTCCTTTTGAAAACATTTTTAGGAAATATGGGTATCGATGATTAATATGTACCAGTAAATACTAATACATAATCAATCTCTGATAATAATGAGATTGAGGAAATAAACCTTAGCTTGAACTTTCCTTTAGTTTTGGGTATGTTTAACATCATGTATGATGACCGTAGAATGTTATTAAATATTTACAGAACCATATTAATATTTATGATATCATAATTGATTCATTTATGACATTATACTAACCATTTAATAATAATTTCCATTTTAAATTAACATTTTGCGTAATAATTGTGTTCTTTATCGTACATGATTTAACTTGTTATTCATGATCATATCATTTTGATCATGATTAAAATAATTCCAGAAAATAAAACATGATTTATATATCATATATATTTAGAATATAAATATGTATAATAGACAAATATATGAAATGGAAAACAGAGTTTATGAAGACGGTGGGTCATACGTACGCATAAACGTTGTTTCCATTTTCATATCATATTTATTAGATCTAAGTGAATAATATATATATATATATATATATATATATATGATTCCATTATCATTATTATTTAATTTATTACATACTTATTACATATATATATATATTTATAATCATTGTTAAATGGTGAATGTGGAAATGAATCTCTTCGCATCATGGAGAGGTTAAGTCATACGTACACACGAGCGCCGATATCATTTCCTTAATGATTAAAATGTTTGGAATTGGATGGTATATTAATTTTACAAAGACATTAGAATGTTATTTTTATTATTTATATACATATTACTCATAATTATATCCATCCAAATAACATATTGTGGAATAACAAATTACACCACGGTGTGGAGACGGTATGTCGTGCGTACGCCCGCATGGTGACATTATCATTAATAGGATGGATTGAATAATGAATATGGTCATACCATATATATAATAACATCAAAATATGTATAATGTAGTTGATTTATTATTTTTTAATGAAAATAAAAACGAAATAAGAAGTGAAAAAAGAAAAGAACATTGAAAGAGGTGATAAAATAATTACCTCTTCTTTGGGTGTTTCTTTTTAATATGTAAAAAAGGGCACCTTAGGTTTCCTTTCAACTAAAGGGAAGGCCTAAAGGTTGAATTGAAGGATGTTGGGAGGATATTCGGGTAGGGTTTGGACTATCCAAATGGATTTGGAGTAGTGATTATGAGAGAACGAGAAGTTCCCTTTTATAAGAGTGGTGAAGGTCACTTTAGGAAAATCTTGAATTATTATATTATTATTCAAAAATATTCAGTTTATAAATGCAAGAAATGATTTTATTTCGTGAATTATGAGTTTATGGATAGAAATATGCTCAACCAATAGGTTTTATACATGTTTAGTACCATATTAACCTTATCATGTAGATTTAACACTTAGTTAAATAGTTTATCGTTTATTGTGTCTTCTTGTATTCTTACACTATATGGTCAATAAACAAACTCTAAACTTCCAATAGAACCTCAAGTGGTGCATTAATGCAATATATAATTTTATTTAATATATTTGTACGAACCTTTGAATTTTATTAATTTTATATACTTTAATAATATAATATCTGTTTTAAAAACTCATTTATGTCAATTATGACACTATTTAATATTTGGTTTCTATGAAAGTCATCACAACATAATATAATTAGAAAAAAATACATGGAATCAACCCTATCATTTCATATTCACCTATAAAATTAGTGGATATCATAAAAACTTTGAAATTATATTTATTTTAAAATTTATAATACCATTTATTTAATTGTTTCATTAATAAGGTAATTACAACATCATCGTTGTTTCATAAATAAATTTAATTATTTAATGCCTAAAAATTATAAATAAAATAAAATTATGTATGAAATCACTTTATCATTCAAATTTATATATATAATCTAATTTATCTTCTGTGTTACCACATATTAAAAATGGTTTAGTTATTAAACACTGAATTTAACACTTTTAACTCTTCTTTAAATAAAATATTAATAAATGTCCTAATTTAATCCATGTGAACCTAAAGGATAATTTATCACTCGTACGGTTTTTTTGGTTGAAATATTCTTATCCAATAGAATTATAACATATGTTAGGGTAATTATAATACAATATATAACATTAATTAGCCAATTTACATTTAACTATGGTAAATAAAAGGAAAAAAGTTACTATTCACCCAAAATTATTTTCATCTTATGGAGACACATTTTACATAATGATATAAACCTTGTCTCTTGGATTTTTGAAATTCAACCCACAGAAGTGGTAAAATTATGTTTTATGCACATTTGCAAATGCTCCTAGAAGGTGGGTAAAAGGCAGAAAAAAGTTCAATAAAAATTTATAGATCTAATTTTTATATAAATTGATTACAATGAATTACATTGAACATATAGAAAAATTATATATCAACTTTCACTTAAAATAATTTTAAATAATATAAAATTTTTTTTGAATAATAATTCAGTTTTAGACAATAGCGTCGTGTTTTTAACTATTCATCAAAACTTGAATGTTTTTAGAAAAATACCAAAATTCACCCTAATCTAATTTTGATATTCATAATTAAAAAATAATTTATATTATAAAAAATAAAAAATATATAATTTTCTTTTTTTAATTAAATATTAATTCTCGTTGTCAAAACCAAAAAGCGTGTTTTGAAAAAGTAAAAACTATCAATAGATTGACCTATGTTTACGTCAAATTTAAAAGTGAAATTACTTATAAAGGCCTCAATCGTAATAAATGATAAAAATATAATATAATTATAATTCCAAACCATTCAAATTCATAATTTAAAACTATGAATTATTTTGATAAAAATGTTGTTTTCAATTAAAATTTAGTATTTTTCACTATTCATCAAAATATGAAAGTTATAAGAAAAGTACCAAAAATTAATCCAAACAATATTTTCATGTCTCGATTCTAATAAAAAATTTAATTTCATTAAATTAAATATATCAAAGTGTCAATAATTTTTTTAAAAAAGAATATTTTTTTAAATTTCTGGTAAAATAGCCCTTTTTTAAATACTTCTTTTAACTGAAAAATTGAATTTGTTTTTATATTATGTCTAAGAAACACAAAATAAGAATATAAAAATCATATATGATATATAAGACCCACAATTTAGTTAATAATATTCATAACCTTTTTTTGAACGGCTAGTTTGATAAGTTGTGATGCGCTTGAACTCGGTGATGCGTGTAGCGCAAGCTATTGAATTAGATTAATGAGATAGCACACTATAAATCTTAGGGTGTTACAATTGTTGATGGAGACAGTAGGTCATACATACACTTGAACATTATTTTCATTTATTTTTAATATTAAAGGAATGAAACCTAAATGATACATAGGTATATTATAATTATAGAATAATATCTATTTTTTATTTGTTATATATGTTCATTAATTCCATTTGTTATACATTCAATGTAAGGAATTAATGAGTCATATCACTTTGAGGGGGTGATAGACCACACATCACCCAATTAAATTAACATATTTACCCACTATGAAAATCATAGAGGTGAGTTATGAATAAAAATTGAAGAATAATAGAGTCAATATAAATGTAATTTATATTGTATTTATTCATTCTATGCATGTATATAATTTTGGTTTAATGATGATCATTTAGAATTAATCTCATCGCATCATGGAGACGGTAATTTGTACGTACGCACAATCGATTATATCATTCACTTAAAGGTTAAACGGTATAGAATAATATGTTATATTAATTATACATAATAATTATGATGTTATTTTATTTAACTACATCCATTATATTCATCATTATTCTCATTCACATTAAGATATTTTGTATTAATAATTACACCACAACTTAGAGATGGTAAGACGTACATATGCATGCATGGTGATATTGTTATTTGTAGGATGGATAAAATGAGGTATATGGTTATCTCATAAATTTAATAAAATATCATCTTCTAGAAGATAATTTATTTATTAATTTAGTGTGTAAACAACTTAAGAAGAGGATGTGCAAGAAGAAATCAATTCTGAAAGAGGTGATAAAACAAATACCTCCTTTTTTTTAGTATCTCCAATTGATTTTCACAAAATCATTCCTTAATATTTATTTATACCCAATGTGAGGCATCTAATTGGAATTGAGTGGTTTTGGTAGCTTATTTTAGCATATTTTGGATGATCCTATGGGTGTGAGAGGTGTGAGTATGTTGTTAGAGGTGGTGGCCTTTAATAAGAGGGAGGAGCCACACATTAGGAATGTATATATATATTATTTTGTTAAAAATGATTTTAGGTTTATCATAGATCCAAATGTGATAAATTTAGAAGATAATATGAGTATGGTTCTAAATCCTCTCAAGAAATACGGTTGAGACGAGTTTAGGTCACAAAATTAACATTATCATTTTTTTCATTAACCCATAGGGAAAAACATTAACTCTTTCTATGTCTTCTTGTATCTTCATAATATATGGTTACTATTGATACAATAAAATAAAAATAGAACCAATAGTGGGTCATTAATGACATTTTAAACATTATATAGGTCATTTGGATGAATCATTGATTTTTATGACTATTATATCCTTTAATAAAATAGTATTATTTTTAAAAACTCATTTATTTCAATTTTCACACTACTTAGTAATTTATTTTTTTTAAAGTCATATCAACTTGATTAATTAAATCCAAATACATTAAATCATTCCTAAAATTTCTATTTCATTCTAATAATCCTTAATGGAATCAAATGGTTCAAATTATATTTATTTTAATATTTATAATATCATTTATTTGAATCATTCATTAATATGGTAATCAATGCATCATCATTGTGTCCAAAATAAATTAATTTACATAATTTAAAAAAATTATAAAGAAAATAACATAATGTAGAAATTGGATTATCATTCCAATGAATATTTATATTAAAATAGATCTGTTATAAAATACTATATTAAAAGTCACACGTTTATGTTATATTCACATTTCTTTGAAATAAATATTATAAAATATCATTTTCTCACCCATGTCACTCCCAAATGCCAAAATTACATCATGAAAATGATTATGGTCAGAAATGTCTCATCTAATAAGATTATGACACGATTTAGGGTAGTTTTATATTATTATAATATTATTTTTGACCCTTATTTTCATGATTTACCATTTAACCATGGTAAATAAAAATAATTAGTGGAGTTCATTTTCATAATGTCAAAAAATAAAAGATACCTATTTACATAATTTGGAACTTTTTAATAAAAATAAAACATCAAATTTTAAAAATTCAAACCACATAATTGGAAGAATTAATTTAAAATTAATTTCCCTTATAAAACCAGAATATGTAGTTTTAAGAAATAATCACTATCAAAAGATTAACATGTATTTATGTCCATTTAAAATGTAAAATTACTATCAATGGTCGTAATTGGATTAAATGATAAAAATATAATCTAATTTCACTTTTAACCCAACTAATAGGACAATATAAACATATAAATAAATTATATGAAATTTCATTATAGAATTAAAATCTAGTATTTTAACTATTCATTAAAAAAGAATTTTATCAGAAAAATAACAAAAGTAAATTTTGATGTCCCGCTTCTATAGAATTAGATTATTTTAGATAATAGAACATATATATGTGATAAAATCTATATTTAAAATGGTTTCTCCATTAAAAGGTGGTAAAACGATATTTAAAATATATACGATTATTTTATACTTAAAATTGGATTCATTGTCTTTTTAAACCACTATGATATATTAGATAAATGAAAAAACATTTAACAAACATGTATAATAATTTTGTTTTCAGTTCTGTTCATTCTTACTAATAGAGTGGCTCACCCTTAACTACCAATTAAATTAATAATATTATTGTTTTATTATTTTTTGGTATAACTCAGTGTTGTAGGCTACAAAATATTTAGGATAACCATGTTGTTGCATATCAGTTATGATATCGTACATAGTTTCCAATATAAACTAAAATTAATATTAAATTAGAAATTATTAATAGAGATGAAAATATATTATTCTAAAAATACCTAGGTTGTTAAGTAATTCCACCCATATGGAAACTGTTTCCTCTCAATTTTAAAATCGGCCTCAGAAACATCATAGAAAATACTACACTGGAAAAAGATTCAATATAACTATCACATAAATGAAATAAAGAGAATTAAAATAGGTCACCCGAGATAACACATACTAAGATACCTTGTAGGAAAACATAGATATAAAATTTAAACTAACCACCCTTTTCAGATGGAGAGTTATAGAAAACAAGATTTGGAGAAAGCTTACTACCATAAAACCATAAATATGGGATGGGTTAGTTGGTCATTTATTTTCCCGTAGGAAAAGTCAATGGAAAACCTTTTTTTAAGGTCTTTTGCTTATTTTGAGGAATTTATTTACATGATTGACTAAAAACATAAGGAAATATACTAACTTGACCTCTAGAGTTTTATCCTTTATTAAATTTAAACTTGAAACTCATATTTTCTCCAAAAGATTAGTATTAAATATGACTTGGTCACACCTGAAGTACTGGAATCAACTTCTATAGTTTCAATTAATCCAAAAATGGTTAACTATATATTTATCCAGTATTGAAACATTATAAAAACCCAAAATAGTTTGTAAATGATCAGCGAATCCCCTAAAAATATTAATCCTTTATAAGAAAAAATACTACTTTTTATCTCTAAGATTCAAAAGTAATACCAAAGTTCATCAAAGACTATTAAACATATAATTATCTATAAAATTCCACACAATAATCCCAATATGGATTGAAATAAAAAATCTGATGGTTTTAATCACATAATCTTCCATGATAAGTTTTAATAGTTACATAAAAATATTATAGATCACTCATTATGTCTTGTAACAAAAGGAAATTAACCTAATCATAAATTCTATATTATTAGTTAATTATATAAATAAATAACTAAAAAATTAAACCATTAATCCTCAATTAAATACTATATTATTCTATCTATATTAGTCATATAAAGTTCTCAATATAGATAATGTCTTCAAAAATAACATTTATTACTTAATCACACAATCATTTTTCCAATTCCAAGTATATCAATTTGATAAAATAGGAGATCCAGAATAAAAATTATTTCGATTCCATAAACTCTTTAAAATAAAAAAAATTCATACTAACTTGGGACTTCATTTAGATAAGTGGTTGGCGATAAATCCTTGTCTCACTTTAGTTGCTGGTTTGATTTCCATGGCTTTGTCTGAAGCCAAAAATTGTCACCCTTCCTGTAGGTTATCACCCTTCCTAAGGATTTTACTTATTCGAAAACTATATAATTCATAAAAAAAATCCCAAAATGAGATAAAATTATCAAAAAACCATAACATAATTTAACCTCAAGTTTATCTCATTCCATTCATTTTTCATATCAAAATTTGATAAACCATAATTACCTAAAAATCACGAATTATATAATCCCTAAATATTATTTGTAATTATATACACAAAAGAAAACATTATTCGTCCTCAAATATAATTTTCACATAAAAAATCAGGGTTAGACATACTAGGGTAAATTCTTCCGAAGTAATCCCATCAACAAAAGAGCGTTAATACTATTAATCATTTCCACTCCCATAGACGTAACATAGCTCTAAAATTTCTAAATTTTATACATCTTAATTATACAGCATTCTTCACGATCCCTTTACCATATTTTTTTAAATTATTACACAATAATTATTTCAGATAATTAATATCATGAATCATTACCTAAGAATAAGTAATTTGAAAACATGAGCTATGAAATAATTCATATCGTTAATTCGTCATTTTCAGTTTCCTCATCTTAAGTTATAATAACATTATGAATTTATAACCATTTATTTTTAGGTTATTGTTGATCCCATTACCAAACCTTCTTTATAGGACATCTATTTGTGTAATGACAATGCACACCCCATTTAAAAAATTCAATTGATCATTCAGAAATAACATCTTTCCCTTCCCTGAAGTAAATTTAATGCTTCCTTTTTCCATGGAAGTTTGTTGCTTTATCACCTTCATTAACATATCTATGACATCTTCCTATCCCTTTAAAACATTTTCCAATGTTTTTATTTTAGAATAATTGATTCATATTTCATTGAATATATATACCATTGTCTTTATTAACTCAACTTCCATAGGGATTCGTTTATTGAATATATGATGCCTTAGATAAATCACCAATGTTCAGGTGGTCAGAGATGACTCCATAAAGTTGTAAAGAATAAACACATGAGTGATCATTGTAGCTCCGATTTCATTCGATTATTTATTCAGAAAACTATCACAATTTCCATCTCATCCACTATTACTTTGGTGACTGTAAGATGTTGCTATTTATTAAAACCAAAAAGGATAGTTTGAGTATATCATCATATACTATCTTATGAAGAGGGTAAACACTAAATATACTTATTCATGTTATCTTAATCTCATTCAACTTATCAAATATAACTATGACTATTTCTAATATTCTAACCATTTTGGTTATATATAACTTGTCGTAGATGCTTAAATAACACCCTAACCTCTAATGTTATCTAATCCAAACTATGATACCAACTATAAGGCCCCAAACATAAACATTAATTAATATTGGGTTAAGTCGATAATTTTAATTTTAATCACATATAGGATCTTTCCAGGTATATAGATTTAGATAATTAGGTCATACCTCATACATAACAACTTAAAATATTACAAGTAGACACTTTTTCTGACAATATATTTTTTTCATAAAACAAAAAATATTTAAAAATAAAAATGGTAACTTTTCATGTTTTAATATAATAAATTTTATTTGATCCCATCTATGACTCTATTATTCTGTATGTCCAATGAAAAACATTTCAAATCATTGGATGAGAATAAAAAGATCAGCAAGGGTTACAAAATTAGAAAAGAAAAAATTTGTCCAGGAATACATAAAAATAATTTCAATTATACTTTTCACACATAAAACATGAGATTATTAACATACCTCAATAAATCATAAGATTTTTGAATAACTCATAGAAATCATACATAATAATGGTAAATTATAGAATCCCTAACAAACATACATTGTATTTTTTAGAAACATTGGGAGTAACCTTCATGGTTATGCTTGGAGTAACCATCACATTATATTCCTTAAATCTCTTAGGAGAAAATGTAACATTTACCTCTATTGTGTTACCCAATTCATTGGAGAGCTATCATGATCACACCCGTTATCGCTTTATCATGGAACCACCCATATATATAATAATTTCCCATGAACTATTAAATAATAATAAAATATAAAACCATATAAAAGGAAAAATAACATTTCCACATTTTCATTCACTAGATAACATTTGCATGATATTGACATATCCAATTCCTATTAAAAAACACATTTAAAATATTTAAAAAAGGAATTCTGCATAAAAGTGTCCAGTATCACTTTGATTATTTTAAATGAATTATATTTTTGAGACATTAATGTCTATATAAATTAATAATTATACATATTTTGTAAACATGGACATTAACGAGAAATATTCAGAAGAATAAATTTTGATATCATTTAAAATGAATTTTTAGTTAATGATTACCTTACCACATGAGAAATACTTGAATAAAAAAATTATAAACTTATTATATAATTAGAATAAAGAGATTAATTCTATTATATTTCAAAGGGAAATATACACTCCATATAAAATTGAATTGGTTCATAACAACAAATAAGCCTCAATGGATTATAAATTGAGAAGAAATCCCTTACAAATATCATATCATTTTATTAAGGATAGATCATAAACCTAAATATGTGTGAAAAATTCAAATACACCCTAAATTTTTTGAATATTATGATTAAAACAATTCAGGTTGATTAACACATATTCTTGAGAAAACAAAACAAATACATGGATATTTAACTCAACGAAATGGAATTGAGTAAAAATTTCCCTTACAATGTTCGTAAAAATGACGTACAGATTTATCGATGGGGTGATTATGCATAGAAATATTTTTTCCACATAATGGTTGTTCACGTTACAACATAAATAAATAAATAGTGATCAACACGTAATATTGGAATAATAAAATCAATGATGTATCCATGAAACCTAAAGAGCGGAAATTGGGCTAAGTGGTTTTCTTACCTTCAGTCCGACTTATCTTGTTCATTCTTAATATTCATGAATTATAAAAGTAGTTTAATTTATAAATTAAATAAGACTTGTTTCATTTTTATTATTCCTTTATAAAACTTATTACCATGTTATAAAAATTAAATAATTGTTTGATTTCATATTGGTCATTTTGTCGATATTCGGTACTTGAGTTGAAAATGAACTTGTTTGGTGTAAATTATCTATGTGGTAAAAATTAAATCATATCCATAATATTATTAATGGCTAAAATATCATATATATCTATTATATATATATATATATATTTATAATCTTTCATCACATTTGGAGATAAGAAATGAAATGCACGGTTCAGGGAGACGGTAGGACATACGTACACATTTACACTACTTTCATTATATTGTTTAATTAAAGAAATAGAAACTAAATAATTCATAGGTATACATAAATATTGTATAATATATATGTTATATCTATTATATAATTTCATTAATTCCATCCTTTGTATGTTCCATGTATGGAATGAATGAGTCATATCACTTTGAGGGGCAATAGTCCACACTTCCGCAAATGAAATTATCGTATTTAGACATTATAAAAAGATTAAAGGTATATTTTAAATAAAAATTAAATAATCATAAAGTAAATATAAATATAATATATATCAGATTTTTTCATTCCATTCATGTATTTAATTGGGGTTTTATGAAGATCATTTAGAATAACTTACATCACATCATGGAGATGGTAAGCCATACATACACACGAGTGACGATGCCATTCACTTAATGGTTAAATTGTATATAATTGGATGAAATATTAATTATAAAGAATAATTATCTTTCTATATTAATTATTTAAATCCATTTTAATAATCATTATACCCATCCAAAATAATTCATGTTGAATAACAAATTACACCCAGCGCGGAGATAGTAAGTCATAGGTATGCAAACATGGTGATATTGTTATTTTTAGGATTGGTAAAATTAGATATAATGTTATTTTATAAATAGAATAACATCTCATATTGTAGAAGATATTGTATTTTCTACTTTTGTATGAAAATGAAATAATAATAACATGTATAAGATGAAAATAATTTTGAAAGATATGATAAAACAAATACCTCTATTTTCGAGTATCTCTTTTTGATTTTCACAAAAGGACTCCATAGGATTTATTTATGCTCAATGTGTAGAATCTACAAGGATGTTAGGTAGGTATGTAGGTTATTTAGGAAGAATTTTTATGATCCAATGTTCTTTATTGGTGTGAGTAATTGGGTAGAGATGGTGGCCTTTTATAAAGGGAGGAGAGGAACTTTAGGAAAGTCTTGAAATATAATTTTATTATAAAATTGTTTTTAGCATTATAATAGTTATAGGATGATAAATATAGATTATAAGGGAGTATGGGTCATAATATTTTCATCAAACAGGTTTTAGACAAGTTTAGGTCACACAATTAACCTTATCTTTTAGCATTAACCCCTAGTTAAAAACATTAACTATTACCATGTCTTCTTGTATCTTCATAATATATTGTTATAGTAATTATGATAAAATGAAAATCAAACCATATGTGGAAAATTAACTAAATTCTGACATTATATAATTCATTTGGCTGAATATTTTATTTTTAGAACTATTATATCATTTGATAAAGTAGTATTTGTTTTATAAACTCATTTATGTCAATTTTGACACAATTTAGTAATCTATTTTTTTAAGTCATAGAAACATGATTCCTTCGAACCAACTGAATGAACACATCCATAACATTTTAACGAAATCAATAATATTTTTGGATGCATCATTTTTTTTCAAATTAAATTTATTTTATTCATTATAATATCATTTATTTTAATCTTTCATTAATAAGGTAATCACTACATCCTTATTGAGTCCCAAATAAATTTATTTATTTAATGTCTAAAATTTTTAAATAAAATACCATGATGTCTGAAAACATTTTATATTTCCAATAATTATTCATTATGAAAGTGATCAGTTATATAACCCTATATTAAAATTTTTTTATTAAAAGATACATGTTTATGTTATATTTATCATTTATTTAAATTAAATATTATAAAATGTCATTTTCACACCCATGTGGCTCTCAAATAACAAATGTTTGGCCTAAGGAATATCATGGTCATACTGATATCATATAATACTTTAAAAACACGTTTTAGGGTAGTTTTATATTATTATAGAATTACTTTTTACCCAAATTTACTTGATTTACACATTAACCATATTAAATAAAAATAATTAAAAAATTAACTATTCAAAATGTCCCAAAATAAAAGATACTTATTTAAATAATTTGGAACTTATGATAAAAAAAAATTATAATATACTTTTCCAAATTGAAGAAACAAAATTTTCAGAATTACTTTAAAGTTAATTCTGATTTTTAAAACTAGAAAATTAGTTTTTTCGATGTGAAAATTATCAAAATATTAATATGTGTATATGTCCAATTAAATGTTAAATTACATCACATGAAAATAATTGAATTAAATGATAAAAACATAATCCAACTTCAATTTTAAAAATCATTAAAAAGAAAATATAACTATATAAAAAATTAGATGAAAATGCAGTTTTGAATTAAAATGAAATATTTTCACTATTTTTTAAAAATGAATTTCTTATGAAAAATACTAAAATTATGTATTGATGTCCCACTAAAAATTAAGAAGTTTATTTTGTCTAATATATCATATCAAAGTGACAAAAAATAGATTTAAAAAAGGTTATTCATCAAAAGGTGGTAAAACAATTTTTAAAATTATTTGAGTATTTATGCTTAAAATAAGATTTGTTCTCATTTTAAGCTTTTAAAATTAATTTACTAAATGTAAAAACATTTAACAGTAATGTAAAATCATATTGTAGTTATTTTATGTCACTACCTCTAATACAATTTCAAGGCGTTAACAACAATTTAAAATATTAATATTAGTGTTGTATTATTTTTCAGTATAAATTAGTTTTGTGTCCAACGTATGATTTCAGAGAAACTTGTTGTTGAGAGTCGGGTACACTATCATTATAGATTCCCTATCCTTTCACAGACAACATTACATGATTTTTAGCATAATTATATATTGTAGTAAAACTAAGGATAATTAAGTCAAGTGTCCTCAAAGACTAGGTAAATTGAACATAAAACATGGAGAAACACACTTCTTTATTTAATCTCCATAAAAATATCCTAACTTCTTTTGAGCCCTTACATATACATAGGATACCCAGGGAAAACATGAACAATGGTATGAGCTAAAAATCCCATAAAGTTAATGAATATCAGAATAAAGCTTTTGTATGTGATCTAGGAGGCATGACATAACGATATTGAAATCACTGAACATGTGAAATCATAACATATAAACTTGGGATCATATTAACATGGAATCATATAAATGTGGTAGAATCAAAAGACATGACTTTATTATGAGTCAAGGAAAACCCCCAATATAATTATCAATAGTAATTTGGATCATGTATAACTGTCAATCCTGTTTCACATCGCATCTCATGAGACAAAACTTCAACAAATTCATTAGAGCGCTATCTGGGTGCACCCATATCAAAATTATCATGAATATGTTTTCCACATAGATAATCATACATAATCAAACAAACATAGATGTAAGGGTACCGATGGAAGTAATTAGGTATCATAATCATGACATAAAGAATAACCAATGGGATTATAATTAAATTGTCCATGACAGAAAGGGATTAGAATATACATGGACGTTCATAGGGTAAAATAGGAATATAAAATAGAATTTGATGTTAAACAGAAGTGACAACATATAAAAGATTTTTTTTAGAATCATTATCATTAAGATATTTGTGTGTAGTCTGAAGGAATATACTATAGAGATTTTAGTACAGAAATGAGTACAATGTTTTATATGAAACTAGAATTAACCAAGAAGATATTCATAATAAGATGAATTATTTTATAAGGGAAAATGGATTGAAATAAAATATAGATTACAATTGAAATTGGGTTAAAATTAATGATGTTCCCTTAAAACAGGTTTGCTTAACAGAATGTTCTAAGGAGGGAATCTTATAAAAACATGTTTACCCCAAAATATAGTGATGAAAGGATATTCATAAATAAATTTTTTATAACCTCACATAATTTAGAATATGTACATAAATAGATACGATAACATTATTTTCAAATAAATAACGATAATGCAACATGAAAGAAAAAACAAGGTTCTGGTAGAATTCCTTATAGTATATCGGCATGGTGTCGGGTGAACCTAAGAGAGATTGATGAGAGAGAAATGGGGATTATAATCACTTACTCATAATTAGGAATGTTTTTGGTAGGTTTTTAATCATACCCCATCATTATAGATTACACATAAAATTTCCTAGCATAGAGTACATCTTCATAAAGAGTGAAATGGAGAGGATCCCATACCTTAAATTTGGCAGTGTTCTCGAATTGTTATTAATGAACTGAATAAAAAATTAGGTTTCTTAATTAATAATTACATAATCTTCTCTATAATAAATTTATTTTTTGTAACACTTTTTAGTTCATTCAGTACCATTTTTGAATGGTTTTGAGGATCAATTTCATTGATTAGGTCTATTTGCTTCCTTGGTTTTAATGATCGGTTCATGTTCGGATAAACATGTATGATGAAAGTGATTGTCCATAATTGAAGATGCATGTTATTAGTTAACATCCTGAAGATTAAATGGTTATGAATTTAATTTTTTTACTCAGTGATAAGTTGAAATATTATATAAAACTTTAGTGATAATATTATTGGTTAATCAGTGGGTTTGATTACAATGAACATGTTTTGTTTTATAATATAATACCATTTGTAAATAATGATTAAATAACCTTAACTAGGATATATTACACATATTATAATCTAGGTCAACCACAACACAAATTGTTTCATGACCAGAAATAATGATGATAATACAAACTTTTAAATTGTTGTCCTTATATGTGCTAAATTACCACATCTCAAACGTTTTTTACAATTCTTTAAAATAAAAGGTGGGAAAAAAAGAGAAGATAGTAAAGTATCCCATTAGTATAATAGTATTCCATTACATGTTTTTTATTGGATTCATCATTCCATTTGGCTGAAGGAAGGAGAGTAAAGAAATAATAGAATAAAAAAAACTTAAAAGAAATGAAGGAGTTGGAAAATGGTATTTACCTCTTGAGTCTACCTCTTTTGTGAACCTCTTAATGGGAGAGGTTTTTGTATATTGAAAAACGTGGTGAATTTGGATGTGGTGGAGGATATTTGGGAGATATTTGGGAAGAATATTTGCAAGTCACAAGGTTTGAGAGTCATGAAGAGAAGGGGGAGTGAGGGGGGTTCTTATAGTGGAGGAGAGGAGGGTTTTCATAATATTATAATCATTAGTTTACTATATGTTTATAAGACAAGAAATAGTGAGTATTCCAATACATATAACTGTAATAAATTCATGTGAGTTCTAACCAATGTTAATTTACATCATCCATGAATCATGAATGATGCAAAAATTCTGGTCTTAGCATTTATTGTGAATTATCATATTTTACTTTTCCTAAGAAAATCACGTATTTTAGAAAAATACCAAAAATTCACTCTAACCATTTTTAGATTTTTAGAATCCAAAAATGAATTCCATTTTTCAAAAATGATTTCCAAAAATGATTGATATAATTTTTAATTAAACTCATAATTTATTATTAAAAACTGAGTTTTAAAACATTTATTTAAAAATAATAAAATAAAGGTACACCACAGTTTCAATTCAATATTTATATACTATCATAGGTAATGTTAATATTCATTAGTGTTTGTAATTATTCATAAAGTTAAGTTATTATTCATAATGGTATGTTATTATTCACCCAAATTAGTTTTTTCTTATCAAACTCCAAATAACTAGCTTATCACAATTGTGTTGGTTAGATTTTTGAAATTCCAAACAGAAAAGTGAAAAACATATGTTTAAAGATATAATTGAACATATTATTTCATTATGTTGTGATTTCAGGTGATTATATGAAATATTTTAAAGAAATGAATTTCCATTTATAAAACATTGTTTTATTGAATTCTTCCCCCCTTATGAAATTTCACCCTAAAATTTTCATTTTACATTCTATGCCAAAAATAGGTGCGGGTACTTTTCCTTTATTATCTCCTCTGGTTCCCATGTTTCATCTTTATACATGTGGTTATGCCACAATACATTGACCAAGTGATTATTCTTGTTATGATGTACATTATTAGTACGATACAAGATCATCACTGGATTCTCATCGTAAGAAAGATCACCCACCAACTATACCACGTCTAAAGAGAGTACATGTGAAGGGTCTGATATGTACTTCATTAAAAGGGATACATGAAATACATAATGTACATTCTACATGGTAGGTGGAAGTTCAAGTCAATAAGACACATCTCTAACTTGATTAATGATCTTGCAAGGGCCGATATACCAAGGACATAACTTTTTTTTCTTCCCAAATATCATGACCATCTTCCATGAAAAAATGTTTATATTTACCATGTATCCAACTTTGAACTCAAGGTCTCAACAATTGTTATCTGCATAACTCCTCTATAATATTTTGTCTTATTTGATATCCTACTTAATTGATTTCAATTTCTCCACAATTTCATCGACCATTTATGGTTATAGAAGCTTACCCTCACTAACATCATCCCAAGACGATGATGTTTTTGCACATTTTTTCATAAAAGGATTCATATGGTTCTATTCTGATGCTCGAGTGGAAACTGTTGTTCTAGTAGAATTCCACCAGTGGAAGATGTTGGTCTCATATTCCATTGAAGTCCATATAACGTGCCCTCAACACATCTTCCAGTGTATGAATGGTTCACATAGATTGGCCATTAGTTTGAAGATGATAAGCCTTACTAAAGATCTGTTCAGTGAAAAGATCATGTTAGTGACTTTTCAAGAGCATTGAGGTGAATCTCTAATCACGATCAGATACAATAGATAGTTTCACACCGTTTATCCTTACCACCTCATTGATATATATTTGTGTAAGTTGATCTAATAATAATTCATCCCAAATAGTGATAAAGTGAGTTTACATTGTATATCGATATACAATAACTCATATAGCATTGTTTCCTCCGTATGTCCTTGGATGTCCACTGACAAACCCTATATTAATGTTCTCCCACTTCCACATTATTATAGGTAGTGGTTGCATCATCTCCTTAGTCTTTTTCCTCTCATTCTTCACTTGCTGACATACTAGGAACTTTGATGTATACATAGCAATATCGTTTTTCATATTGTCTCAAAAAATGATATCTTGGAGATCCAGATACATCCTTTTTCTCCCTCAGTGGATAGAGAAGGTATAGCTATGTGGGTCTTTCAAAATCACATTCTTTATCTATGGATTAGATGGTATACGTAATTGTAACCTAATTTTTACAACTCGTTCCTCTTTAATTTTAATATCGCAGGATTTTTCTTTTCTGATAGCTTCTACCATTTTCATAATTTCCAAATCTTTTCATTGAACATAATTTATTTTCTCGAACATAGATAGTTGATAAATCAATTGAGAAAGGGTTGATCATGTTCATACCATAATGATTCCCATATACATCCTCTGAAAATATATGAATATTGGATCATTTTCAATTCTCATCATTGATAAAGATGCAAGATCCTTTCTACATAGAGCATCTGCCACCTAGGTTTCCTTACCAAGGTGATAGTGGATTGAGCTGTTCAATTCCTTAATGATCTCTCTCTATCTACAATGGATCATATTATTCTATTTATGTGAGAACTTATATTTTTGACACTTGTTATCAATATATATGTCACACTTCTTCCCATAAAGACAATGCCACTAGATTTTTAATGAAAAGATCACATCCACCAATTTATGATCAAGCGTGGGATAGTTTTTCACTTTTATTTTCAGCTACCTTGAAGCATAGGATATCACTTTATCATTTTTAATTATCACACAACATAATCTATTCTTTGAAGCATCACTATAAACCACAAATAGTTCTCGACTTATTGGTAGTGTGAGTACTAGTGTAGTGATAAGCCTCTTCTTCAACTCCATGAAACAGTCTTCACATTCTTGATTTTAGAAAAACATTACACCCTTCCATGTTTTCTTAGTCATTGGGTTTGATAATCATTAAATGTTCTTAAAAATCATCTATAATACCCGACTAGACCCAAAAATCTATAGATCTCTGTTATAGATGTCGGTATAGGCCACTCTTTAATTGTCTCTGTCTTGGAAGGGTCCACAAAAATCCTTTTTTTGTGATAAAGTTCCCTAATAATGATACTTCCATCATACATAATTAATATTTACTATACTTTTCATACATCTTCTTCCATCACAATATTTTTAACTCAATATTCTAATTCTCCTGATGTTCCTCCTTTCAATGGGAGTATATCAAAATATTTTCAATAAAGATGACCAAAATTTGTCGAGGTAATCTCTAAAGACTCTATTGATTAAATACATAAAAATTGTTGGAGAATTAGTGTGTTTGAAGGGTATCACTATGAACTCATTGTTTCCATACCTTGTTATAAATCAAGTATTGGAAATATCTTCATTCATCACTTTTAATTGGTGATATCTAGACCAAAGGTCCACATTAGATAAATCAGAGGACCCCTGATGCTGATTGAACAAGTCATTAATCTGAGGCAGTGGATACTTGTTCTTTATAGTTATTTTATTGAGCTCATGATAATCAATGCAGAGGCGCATTGATCCATCATGTTTCTTGAGGAAGAGTACAGGTGCACCCTACAGTGAAGCACTCGGGCATATGCAACTCTTCTCAAGTTTCTCATGCAACTGCTTCTTCAGCTCTTCCAGCTCTACGATGGTCATTCAATATAGTTTCTTCAATATAGGAAGAGATCCAATAATATTTTCAATTGAGAACTCAACCTCTCAGTCATGAGGAAGACCATTAATCTCTTCATGGAATACATTAGTGTATTCCCTCCTGATGGACATGTGTTCAAGCATGATTTGCTCTTTTATCTCAATTATTTGTGCTAGAAATTCTTGATCAAAAGAAATTAGTACCCAAACAATATAAAATTATTCTAAAGGAGATTCATCTTCCTACTTATACATTCAAACAATTATAGGATGATTTGGTATGTGAATATTGATCTTCCTTTCCCGAAATTTGATGTTGTCTTTGAATTAATATAGCCAATCCATGCCTAAGATATCATTGAACTCTACTAAATGACGTTTGAATAGATTTTCTGGGAGGATCATTCCACAAACATTAACTAGGGAGGAGTTATAAACAATAGATGAAATGATTTCCCCATTTGATGTTCTCATAGATAACCTTTCCTCTTACTTTAAGGTGGTGTCTAAAAAGTTCTACTAAATTGTAATGATATGAAAGAATGCGTAGAACTAGAATTAAATCGTAGGTTCGCTATTCTTGAATGAATAACTAGTTTACCTTTAACCACATCTTTTTCTTTCTCCATCTTAGTTGTAGTGATAGCATATGCCCTTATTGAATTGGAGGTTGTTGTTGATTTCCTCTGACAACCCTTTTTTTGGGAAATTGTATGTATAATTCCCATGATCCTAATTGTGGTAAAACTACACCACTGGATGATCATTGATATAAACCTTCCATTATTCTTCCAATTTAGTGGGATTTTTCGTATCCCTTCAGCAGTTCTTGGCCATATGAACATACTTTCAACATTTTATGCAATTCTTGGTTCCCTTCAGACAATTCCAAGGATGCTTCTTCCTACAACTTTTACAAGGGGAAAAGAACGAATTCATTCCATAATGAATTTTGTTTTTTACACCACCCATGTGGTTTTCCATTTTTCACTTCTTTTCATTGGTACCATGAGCCAAGTGAGAGTCTCCAATCTCCATTTCAATCTTGAGGGATCAATGGAAAATCTAATAATAACTTTCGATGTCTCTAATTGCTAATGCTTTTTGTAGTCTTGGCTTTAGTTTGCTAAAGAAGCGATCCATATTTCTATAGTTGTGTAATTCCAAGCCATAGGTGTACAATGGAAGCCTTGCAATGTTTGCTTCATACACCCCCAATGGACTCATATTCCTTGGGATTGAGTTTGAGGAACTCTCTTTTCATCTTATGATGGAGGGTTCGAAGAAAAATATATTTTTTAAACATCCTCTTGACTTCCTCCCAACCCATGGAATCAATTTCCTCTTATGAATTTGTATTCTTGATCACTGTCTACCATTGATCAGCTTCCCATCAAAATGATAAGCTTCTAATATGACTTTATTTTCTTCTGAGCACTGGAGGATGGATAATATATTTTCAATGGAGTAAATACATTTTTCCGTGAGGAGGGTATCATAAGATCCTCCAAACATGGGAGGAATTTTCCGTCTGAAGGATTCTATGAAAACTTTCTCTTTCCATGGATGATTATGGGGTCCCACATGATTCATGTTATTATTCATATCTTTATCCAGCTAAGAAATGACTATCATGAAGTTTTTAGCACCCATTGTCATCATATCAGGCATATCATTATGGAAATATTCACATTTCCTGTCACATTGATTGCTGGAACATGTTCTTATGTTTCCCACCATTAACTAATATAAATATTGTTTAATTAGAGGGATTGAATACTTATCTATTGAGCATAAAAAAGAAAAATTCAACATAAATGGATACAAATGAAAAGGAGATGTATATACTAACTTCTGATTCTATATGATTCAAACTAGGTTATCCTTGATCAATTTCTTATCTTATATTCTTATGGGATTTTTTTATTCCCTTAATAATGGTTTGTACTATGCTCTTGAATTTACCAATGAATTTCCCCTGGGAGTGTCAATATAAACAGTGCAGCAAGGAATAATGTCGTTTACCAAGATACCCCAGGTCAATCTTGGAAATCCTTGTCTATTTTTTCATTCCTAGGTACATCTATTCGATAGCTAAGTTTTTCTTTTGTATCCATACGAGGATGTATTTTCATGATAGACCACTTAATCGATACTTACCAAAATTTAGGGATGTTTTTTATACTTCCTCTCATCCTTATGGTTTTCACCAAGGTTCTCTATTACAAATCTCAAAAAATAACTACACCATCCTTTGATACCAACTATAGTGTCTTTATCCTTTTACACATAACCCGACATGATTTTAAGCATAATTATACATCACATTACAAGCCATAGATCATTATGTATAGTGTCTCAGAAGACTAGGTACATAAAACATTAAACATGAGGATAAAAACACTTATTTTTTTAATCTCCATAAATTCTCATAACTTCCTTTGAGCCCTTGCATCTTCATAGGGTACCCTGGGGAACACATGAACAAACGGATGACCAAAAAGCCCTGTAAGGGAATGAGCATAAGAATAAATCCTAAGCACATGAGTTAGGAGGCATGGATTGATGATATCAAAATCATGGAACGTATGAAATCATAACAAATAAACACATGATCATATAAACATGGGATTATTTGAATTTTTTCGAATCGTAAAAAAAACTTTAGTACGAGTCAAGGCAAACCACTAAGCTTGTTTCCCATAGTAGTACGGGTCATGCCAAACCGCCAATCCCATTTCACATCGCATCTCATGAGCCATAACTTTACCCAATGCATTGGAGCCCAATCTGGATGCACCCATCTCAACATTTTCATGAAAATTTTTTCCACATAAATAATCATACATAATCAACCTTATATAAACATAAGGGTACCCTTGGAAAGAAATGGGTCCCATTATCGTGACATGAAGAAAAACCAATGGGTGTATCATGAATGTGTCCATGAATGAAAGGGATTCGAATATAAATGGAAATTCATAGGGTAAAATAGGTATATACAATTTTATGTGATTTCAAAAATATGTTAAAATATAAAAGAAATGTATTTGAGAACCATTAGCATTAAAAAAGCTTGTGTCTTTTAATGAAAATAATATAGAGCATTTAAAATAGAAAAAAAAGATATTTATAAAACCAAAAATTAACCAATACGGTTTTATAATAAAAATAATGGTTTTATAAATACAATGGTTACATAAAACATAAGATATAATGCACATTAAATTGGGTAAAAATTAGGGAAGTTCCTTTAAAACATGTTTTCTTATCAAAATGTTCTAAGGAGGGAATCTTTTAAAAAGATATACATCCCTAAAAGATAGTGATGAATGGGTATTCATAAATAAATTCTTTAAAACTATAAATAATTAAGAATTTTTTCATAAAAATATTAGATAACTCTGTTTTCACATAAAGAATGATAAGGCAACCCGAAAGAACAAAGAAGGTTCGGGTAGTATTCTTTATGATTTACCGACCTCGTTTCTGATGTACCTAAGAGCGATTTATGAGAGATAAAAGGGGTTTCTAATAACTTATACATCATGATTGATGTATGGGGTAGGTGCATAATCATTCCTCATAATTAGAAATTACAAATAAAATGGAATATGAAAGAGAACACCTTGATTTAGAATGAAATGGATAGGATCCCTAACATTACGTCTGGCGGTGTTATCCACTACTTATTAATTACCTGAATAAACAAATTAGATTTATTAATTAATAATTTATGAACCTATTATATAATTAATTGATTTTTTGTAACCTATTTTAGTTCATTAAATACATTTCTTATTGGATATACGGTTCAATTTCATCGTTTAGGTATGTTTGCATCATTGTTTTTAATGACCAATTCATGTTTAGATAAACAAGTATGATGACATTGATTGTCCAAAATTGAATTTGTATGTTATCGGTGAACATCATGTAGATTATATGATTACAAATTTAATTGGTTTAATTATAGTGAAGTTGAAATATTATATAAAACCTTATTGAAAACTATTTTGGTCAATCTATGGGTTTGATTACAATGAACATGTATTTTTTTACATCATAATAACATTTGTAAAATACTGATTGAAAAACCATAACGAGGATATATTACATATATAATAATCTTTCTCAATCATAACTCAAATGGTTTCCTGACCATAATTAATTATGATAATATAAACTTATAAATCATTGTCCATTAATATTTTAAATTAACACATCTCAAATGGTGTCTTCATTTCTTTCAAATATAAGGTGGGTAAATGAGAGAAGATAATGAAATATCGCATTAAAATAACATAATTCCAGTATATGTGTGTTATATTAGTTATAATAACATTTTTTGGAAGGTATTTGATGAAAGAAACAAGAAAAGAAATGAAAATAAAAGAAATGAATGAGTTTGAAAGTGGAATTTACCTATTCAGTCTACCTCATTTGAGAACATATTAAGAGGAGTGGTGTTGGTATTTTGAAGATACTAGGTGCCTTTTTACATTGGGGAGGATAGTGGGAAGAGATTTGGGAATAATATTGGTAGGGAACAATTCTTGAGGGTAGTGAAGAGAAGGGTGTGAGGGGGGTTTATAGTTTATGAGAGGATGGTTTTTATAATATTATAATCATTAGTTTATTATTTTTCTATAAGACAATAAAGATTGAGTATTAATTGAAATATAATACTAATAAATACATTTTTTTCAAACCAAGGGTCTTTTATATCATCCATTACTCAAGCATTGTGCAGAAATTCATGTTTTAGCATTTATCATGAATTGTAAAATTTTACTATTCATAAAAAATTAAAGTATTTCAGTCAAATACCAAAAATTATCCCTAAAAAATTTTTGAAGTGTAGAATCCAAAAATGGAGTAATGTTTTGAAAAATAGTTTTCTAAATATGATTAATTTTATATTTAATTAAACTCATAATTTATTATTAAAACCCTAGTTTTAAAACATTAATTTACTTACTCCAAAATATAGGTACATCATAATTTTACTTGAATATTAACTTTAGAATTTCATATTTAATATAATTATTCATTACATTATAGCACTATTCATAAAATTATGTTACTATTCATAACGGTAGGTTACTATTCACTAGAAATTATGTATTTCTTATCGAACTCCAAATAACTAACTAATTGTAACTGTGTATGTTAGTTTTTCAAAATTCTAAACACATAAGTAACAAACTTATGTTTAAATGTCACATAGCACTTAATCGTTCATTATGTATTGATTTAATGAGATTATATGAAATATTTATAAGAAAGGAATATTCATTTATAAAACATAGAGTTGTTACAATCATATATAGTGTCCTCTTTAAACTGAAAATAATATTAATTTCCAAAATATTAAGAGAGATGAAAATGCATTTTTCTATAAATACAAGGGATGTAACAAGTGTATATTGTTCATTGTAGGGATTGATTTATCCCTCTACCATGGAATGATATTAGGTAAATGAGAAGGTGATGTAACACTGATGATCATATTTGGTTTTGAATTTGGAGTAATATCCAGCATGCTTTTAAGTGGATTCCTGTACTCTTCGCTTCATTTACTAATTTTTATAAGAGTGTTTTCAACATATGTCACACATTTTTAGTGTTAAATTGATTCTTTTAAATATAATAAGTCCCCATTTTCTTTAATGTATTAATTGGATACATCTATGGTGGGGGAATCACATCATTTATAAAGAGCATGTCCTTCTTTGTGGATAAAAAGTGACAATTGATGAAAGTTTAGAAATGGTCAGAGATCCATTTTGAAGCTAAGAGGCTAGAATTTTTGAGTTATATAGTCATTGAGATGTTTCATAATATATACCTCGTTGTAATATTAGACTTGGTTTAGCTACTAGATTCATGCTCAACAATAATTATTAACCTCTATCTGATGGGTTAGAAGAAAATATATGCATTCATGGAACCATGAAGATAGGGTGGTGGTTGAGTATCCAGCCATTAAAGAATAATAATATACTATATAATAAATCAGTGATTTTTATAATGATCACAAATAAAATTGTATTTAAGGAAGAGTGATCATGCTTTCAAATACAACATTTTCTATTAAGCAAGAAATTTTTTATTAGGCCACTATAGAGTAGATATATTGATGCCTTTATAATTAAATTATTATATAATGATGAGGTCATAAAATGAGTGTTAAATTTTTTATTACATGCAAATTAGGGGAATTACCAATAAATTTGTACCAAAATATAAATGTTCATGGTTTTAGGGTTCCTTATGTGGTTAACTCGTAGTTTGACCATGTCAAAAATCATTTGGAGACATAGATCCATAGGTTATTTTATAATAATCTTATCCAATTTAGATAGAGTGTGGTGTTGGAGAGCTACACATGATTATTTATGAAAATCCTAAATAAAATCTTATTGTACTTTTAGATTAATTATGATCATAAATCCTATATTGATATCACAGTGAGTATTATGGTACAAAGGTAGCCTTATGTAGGGAAAATCTAAAAGAATGTCTATCTGATAGATGGACCCTTGTGTAAGAATATTCATGCTTGAGGCTATTCATTTGATGCTTTCATAGTACATGATGCAAGTTGATTTTAGAACAAGGACCAGGTTTTCTAAGAGACATCACATGAAGTTAGTTACAAACGCTAGTGAGTATTCTAAAAATGACCTTACTATACCTCAGTATAATGTCATTGTAATAAGATTTTTGAAATGATTTGGTTGCTAAAGATGATAATTTTTTAAAATAGAAATTCATAGGCGGTATGAATTCTTTTTTCATGGTTATATAAATGAGGTACACTTATAATTTAATTAGTATTTGGTCAGATAAGGTGAGTACAATGTAAGAGTCAGTGCGGGATTTTCAATGAAATGACAACATGACTAGCTAAATTGTTGTTGATTGGGATTTGACCATGTAAATATAATCAATAACCAATATCTTATTTCTTATGTGTGATCAGGTTTCATGAGTTTAGAATTGTTATTGTTGAATACTATGTCTTCTAGGGCTAGGTTTCTGTAAGAAATTCAAACAGTGAGAGTACCATGTCATGGAATAGGATATTTAAACCTAGAAACTATGGTGGAAATATATAGTCTACTGTATATAAGAAGTTATGGAATGATCAAGTATCATAATATATGAGATATAGTATGTTCCATTTTTGTTTTCCCATTAATAATATGGTAATTGGTTTGGGTTTTTGTAGATTAATTGATGTATGCTGAAAGTGATGCTTACAAAATTGGTAGGAATTTAGAAACATTGTATTACTATTTGAGAGAGAATTCATAATCAGAGTATGTTGAGTATTGTTTTTTTGTTTCCCCAATAGTCTCGAGGATGATATTTTCTATAGCGGGTAGATTGAAATGTCATGTGATTTGAACTGGTTTAAAATAAAAAGAGAATTTAAAATTTTCATTTGGAGGATAGGATGAGTCTTAAGAAATGCCCCAAACTGCATATTGTTTCCTTCAAACACATAATTTTTTTCTGATTTTTTTCCCTCTATATAATTTTTCTTGTTATTGGATGGGATTTATAAGAGTTGGGCTTCAAAAAATCATGTATCTGGAATAGAAAGGCAATGCCACCGAGTTAGGGCTCATTTAAGGATAAACATGCATCCCGAATTTTGTGACCTATTTTATAGGATTATGAGTTGTATAATATAGTTCTATTGGCTTTGTGACTACATTAAGGGTATACAAAATACTTCAATGGTGAAACACAAAACATAATCATGGTTTTCCTATCTGTGCACCTAACCATGAGAAGTGGGGGTTGATTGTACCAAGTTCATGAAATGAAAAATTTTCCTCAAACCAAGAAACTATCTCCTTTTTTTGTGGTTTATCACCTGGGCAATTCATAGTATTTTATATTTATAATTAATATACTTTTTTGAAAGATTTTATTTCATGAAACAACAGGTATAAACAAAACACTATTTTGTAATTCTCCTCACATATAATTTATATTAAACACATATATAAAATTTTTAGGGAAAAATAAACAAAATTGGTTTATTTGAAATACCAAAATTATATTTTGGATAATTTTTGGTATTTTTCTGCGATGTTTCTTTTTGTGTTGAATAGTGAAAAAACTCGTAATTTTAATTTAAACAACTATTTCATATAAATATTTTATATTGGTAAATTTTTTAATTTGTTTGAATGAAAAATTTTCTAGTGAAACATATTTTAATTTGTTATTTTATATTGGAATCATTTTCATATTTAATTATTATATAAAAACAAGGAAATCTATTGAATATTACTTCATTAAAACCCCTATTCTTTGGCACATGTGTAGGATTAATTTGAAATTAATTATTTCCAATTTTGCATAATGAATTTATAAAAATGTATTAAATTGTGGGAATAGTCATAATTTATAATTTACAATCAGGTCAGATTTACATTTTACAAAAATGATTTGTGAAAATTGTGGAAATTAATTACAGTAATAAAGATAAAAACGAGACTAATTAGTTGTTAATCATTGAAAATAATGTCTAAATATGACCCAAACCTCTCCAAAACCAATTTTACATATATTTATACTATATCCCTTATAGTATCAATAATGGAGAATTACCGTGTCCTTTTTTACATCAACAAAATCATGGGTATAATACATTTTATTAAAACATTACAATTATGCTACTCAGCCCACTTAAAAAAAGGAATCCCCTTATACTCTCCACATAACACCCTAAAACCACATTTCATTGGCAAATAACTAAGGAAATAAATTTTAATCATTACCACCAAATTCTATAAGCCTTATCTTTTGAAAAAGTATACCCTCGGAATTATTTTTGTCAAAACCTAAGGAGGATACACAAAGAATGTGTAGTGTTATTCTAAAATATTTTTTATTTTATTTCCTTCTCTATATCATTAAATTTTAATTGTAAAATGATTACATAATTAGCAGAATATATTCAATTTACATAGATTTTTTATGGAAATGGTATTACCTAAAACCATATATAATTCCATCAAATTGGTTATCAAAATAATCATTCTTGTGTACGTTGGACAACACATCAGAAACTAATGTCATTAAAATTTCCATTACCAGCTTACATGATTGAGAATAATGATGGATTTATAATTTATATATGATATATCTATTATTAATGATATTATTATTCTTATATAACATAATATATGACACTTTACATCATGAATTCCATTTTTTGGAAATATGATAATGTCACCCGTGTGTACAAAGAACTACCACCTCGTAAAGCAATGTGTTTCATTCATTCATAACATGTAATTTATTAATCACGGGTTTAATAAATATATGTGATAATTTTGAAATAAATATAATATTGGGATGAAAATTTTTATTTATATATATCATTTATGTTTCTTCTTCATAGTAAACCAATTAAATGGAAATGACATTCTTGCATACTTGCGACCTACCATCTCCATGAATAGTTTATTTCATTTCCTATAAAAAAATTCAAGGATTAAAATAAATACATATATACTTAATATATATGATTCTAATATTTTTTTTACGATATTTATATAATTAAATCATTATCGATGTAATTGTTACAATAAAATAACAAATAATAAGTTACTAGAAAAAATAGTGCAGTTTTACCCTAAACAATGAAAATAATGATAAATTAATAATTCTTGAGTTAAAAAATTATAAAACAATCATATATGATATAATATATATGAATATGGTTATATAAATTTTTTAAAAAATTCTTAAATCCATTATATTTTATATTAAGTAGCATTTAATCAAAAGGATGCATCATGTAAGGGGTTTTATATCAATTTCATTTCATTGTGGTATATTGTAATGTTATGTAACAAGTATCATTTAAATTGTCTATATTTTATACCCTTTTTAAAGGTAATGTCCTTAATATTTCATTATTCAGGATATTTTATGTTTCCCATTTAATTATTTCATTCAAGGGAATTTGACATGAAATTACAAAATGGTAACAGATGTGGTGCAATATCACTTTCTCTTGTGATTGTTAACATTCTCCTAAAATAATAATTTTTTTGTTGTATTTTTTCCTTGGGAATTAAATTATTATTTATTATCCATATTATAGTGTGATGGATATGATTATTTTTTAAACTGTATATCATTTTTTTATTTGGTGTTTACATTGAATTGTATTTGATTAACTGGGGAAATATTCATAAATACACATCATTTACTCAATAACGATATTTAACACAACAAAAAAATAGTACATTAGAGGGTTTTATTTTTAGGGGGTTATGAAAAATCCACTTTAAATTCATTTTCTATTACATTATAGTGGGTTATGCACAACCCCATATAATCATCGTATATAGAGGGGGTTAACAACCCCTCTAAATTTTTTTACCATTTTTTTAATATGTAGTTGCATTTTAGAGATGGATATGTAAAAATTGTCGCTACTTTAATTATTAATGGAACTATATATTTAGTTATATGCACTAGAATTTCAGTTAGAGGTTCTATATATTCATACATACATACATACATACATACATACATACATACATATATATATATATATATATTCAGTTGGATTTTAGATGTGTTGTATTTTTGTGTGTTATACAGAAATTGTATTTTTTTATGAAAATATTGGGGGTTCACAACCCCCTCTAATGTTAGACATTAGTGGGGGTTCAAAACCCACTCTTGAACCCCCCCACTAATGTCTTACATTATAGTGGTATGTCCAATCCCCAGTAATGTCTTAAATTAGAGGGGGTTGTAAACCCCCCTATAATTTAATAGATTAGAGGGGTTGTGAAACCCTACTATTATCTTAATATAATTCATTAAATATAGATATAGTATATATTGTATACATATATGAATGTATTAATAAAATATATAATATATTATATTCATATAAATATTTTACATATATATATACATATATTTTTATATTAATTGTGTACATATAACTATAATATATATATATATATTTCTATAATATATTTGGGTAATATATATATATATATATGATTATATATATACGTCTATTAAAATAAATATAATCAATTAAAAATAAATATATAAATACACATATTCATTTTTGTGTGTTTGATATATATGTATTTATAAATACATATATACATAATTTTATTTATATATATATAAATATATAAATTATAGAGGTTCATAGAATATATATATAAACAAATTTATATTTATATTTATATAAATATAGATACATGTTATTTATTTTATATATTTAAATATATTACGCAAATAATGTTTATCTGAATAACCATATTAATATTTATGAATACAATAATATATAAATTATATGTGTAAATTTGCTAATATATATTTTTATATTAATATATATTCTTATTTTAATAAACTTATTATATGTATTTAAATATTTTTTTTATAATGTATATTTTTATAAACTTATTAATATATATATATATAATAAAATATAAATTTGTGAAAATTTAATAATATATATATTATTATTATTATATATATATATATATGCATATTTTAAAAAACTTATTTTTTTTATTATAATATATTATGAAAATAATTTATATTTTAATAAACTTATCAATATATATAAATTGAATAATATAAGTACAAAATAAGGAAAAGGAGACTTGGGGTAGTGCTCTAGGCACATGGGGTATACCTTGAAGAAGCTAGGTTCAACTCCTCCGCATATATATATATATTAGAATCCCTTAAGAATTCTCTGAACGAGATGTGATAGGGATAATCCTGGGAACTCACAGAGGAGATTGGGGTGGGCCTCGATCGGCACACGCATGCGGAGACTTAGGGACATACATGGAGAGACACGCACATGAGGGACAAGGGGGAGGCAGAGATAGACAAGCGGTGGATGGGGAGATAGACAGACACGAAGGGGACCCGTGGGATGACCGAGACCAACATGTGACCAGAAGACAGACACACAGGGGACAAGGAGACATACAGACATGTGAGGACTAGGCGACAGGTAGGGACAGACACGCGACCGAGGTATATAGACATAGGGGGAGGGAGAAACATGCGAGGACCGGGGGACAGACACTGACGTACTCATGACCGGAAGACAGACATGCAGGGGACCGGGAGACAGACAGACATGCATAGATACCAATGGTAATACATAGACATACACATAACTAAGAGAGAGACACAAAGGTGACTGGGAGACAGACCCGCATTTCAGAGACAAACAAGTGACCGGTGGACCGAGAGACTGTGATAGACACACAGGGGACTATGGGGTCGGGGGGCCGAAATGGAGAGATGGACGGGGGATCAGGGGTGCAGACCGAGGGGATAGGAGGGGTAGAGATTAGGGGATGCACACGAGGGGTGGTGGGTGCCGGGGGTGATGGGAGCATGGAAGGATGGGGGAATATGCAAATGTGGAATGGGAATAGGGAAAGCGGGGGAACATAGACATTGTAGATTTGGGAGACTATTTCTTTAAGAAAATAAATTAGGGGTGGTTGTGTAAAACCTCCCCTAATGCAATAAACTATTATGGGCTGTTGGAATTTTTACTAATCCCTCAATTAAATGAGGTTGGGGTTATAACCACTTCTAATTACAATCATTTGTGGTAAACATTAGACCGTATTAGTGGTAATTTAAACCGCCTCTAATTTATCTGCCACTAAATTCATCACACATTTACCAACTCTTCCTCAAAATCTCCTCTACTAACATTAGGGAGGCACATTAGTGACGGTTCCACATAGCTGCCACTAACATCATTAGAAGGGGTTATAACCCCTTCTAAAGTCAAAAATAACCCCATATATTGTCGTCTTTTTTGTAGTGTAAAAAGGAACATTATTTATGAATTAAATATGTTATTGTATATAAGAAAAAAAAAATATTAAATACATAGGTTAGTGACTAGTTAATTTAATACTCTCTATGCATCGGTAGTCTCATTAGATGAAATGGTTGGCCAATTCATCTTGGATTTTACCCAATTTGTTTTAAACAATGTTTAGGATAGATCTGGATGGAAAAGGTATCATGTTCTAGGGAAACAATATATCTATCATTAATCATTTCCTTCATTTAGAATTTATTTATTAAAATCCTATATATTTTACTATGAAATTATCTATGAATTCATTTCACTATTATTTATTGATTAAATGACATGAGTTTTTAATAAAATACTCTGCCATATTAAATATTCCTTATTTAATAATGTAATGAAATAATTTACATGGGTTGTGCATTTAGATAATTACAATTCTATATTTATTATTCTAATTTACTCATTACTTCATCCACATTAATTAACCCTTTTGATAATTTGATATCATCTTTATTTCATTTATTTTCCCCATGTGATGAGGAAGAAATCAATGAATGGGAATTCAAGGAAGTTGATTATTTCATTATGATATATATTATTTTTTATTTTTTATTATAAATGTAAATTGTGTAACATGAATATATCTAGTTCCAAAAAAATAGTTAACTATTTAGCCTATCATATTTAATCCATTATATATATGACAATATAATAGAGTGAGGCACTAAATCAGGGCTTCTAGCTTTAAGGAAGTTATAATGGGTATCATATAATTATTAGTATAACACTTGTAAATTATATTAAAAAAAATATATAGGGAAAATAACTAGAATGTAATGGTTGAGGATAATTATATATGAATATCTTCAAATTTTGGAATTCTTTATACTATGTGGTTTTTCATATAAATACATCCATGTATGGATACTAAAAGTTGGTGTGATTCTAGAATAGATGTTCCTATGTGTAATAACTCCGAAAAAGGTGTATTAGACTTGAGCTGAGAATTACGTGGTACCTAAAAATATGACTTATTTTTACAAATTTTAAAACTCATTGGGGATATGATTATGATAATTCATAATTAATTTTCTAACCATTATGATGGATTTTGATGTAATGATACCCACAAGTAAATAAATGATTATAATTCTATGATTAACAACGAATAAATTTTTAGTTTATGTTAAGTGTTACATTATACAAGGAATAATACATTATGATATAAAATTCATAATTTTAAGAGATAATCTAGAATATTTCATTAGTTAAAAATCAAGCCTATAAGGAAGAATTGTTTCAATACTCACAGATAATGTAGAGATTTTCCTAATGAGGGAAACAATATAATATTATTGGAATGGGGAAAATGGTTTCTATATTATGGAATATTAATCAGGTTTTGAAAAATAACCATTTCTGAATGGAGCAACCTATTCTATATCAAGATTCTCCAAGATGGATCTCTTTTTACGATAGAATCTCTTATCATTTAGTTTTAATAAAAATCCAATTATAGTTGAGTAATGTATTAAGTCTGTATAGAATATATTTATGGCCATGTGCTATAGTTAAAAGGAAAGGTTTTCAATAATGGTGTATTTTCTCAATAGTGATATTTATCAATGGTTCTCATTGATTCTAAATACAGGAGGGGAAGAAAAAATTAAACTCATGGAATGAACAACGTTTAAGGATGCATTCTTAGATAAATATTCCATTTATGTGAAAAAAATTGAGAATAAGTGAATGTTCAACAGTTTAAAGAGAAAGGGTTATGTTAGTGTTTCAGATTATGATGATACATTTACATGGTCATCTTGGTCTTCCATAGCTTACATACCCAATACAGAGTGTAAGATTTAACACTTTATTGAATCTCATATTCTAGGATTTTGAATGTTATAGGTTTCTGATAATGTTTCATCATATGGTGAAATGTATTTATATTATGTCAAAATAAATAAATAATTATCATGTTATAACATATTTAATGGAAAAATGATAATAAGAGGTCATCTAAACACTATGAAAAATAGAATGAGTCAATGAAGTATAATGGAAGGAAGTAATTACCACTATATGTGATCTGTTAAAAAATCACCTAGGGAAATTATTAATAGGATTGGGAGTTTTTTATTTATTTATAAAGACTGATCATCATATTTTTAAATAAAATGGGAAGAGTAAAAACACTTCTATTCTTTTTGATAAACTATTGAGAGATGGGTCAAAATGAAAATGAATTCCCTAATCATCAATCGAATTTACCATATAATGTGACAATGCGATATGTCCAATCTTATGTGATCACTACTGGTGAGGTTGAAGTATAAAATGTTATGGTGGTAGGTACATTAATCATATCATCACATTTATCCAATGGCATATTTTATTCTGTATTATCACACTCCTTTATATATATTTTCTTTTCTAAGAAAATTTGACATTTACCATTTTATTTAATAATGGAGTTGTCCATCAAAATTCCCAATGGAATTTTCATTGAATAAAATATGTTTCAAGTAGTCACTATTAGGACACAAAAATGTCATTTGTTGGATAACCCTATTATTGAACATATTTTTGAATTTTATATAATCCTTTGTATGAACTATATTTCAACATATTATGCAAAATCAAATATTTCCAAAATAAGGAAATCACAATTTGTGTTGATGATGCAGAATGACATATCTTTTGAGAATTGACTAGATCAAGTGATTCATATCTAGATCATCATATTATAGCTCAATAGAATGAAATTCTCTATGAATAATTGAAAACATAATATATGGATGTGGAAGGTAATATTCGAATTTAGGATGTACATATTGTACAATAATACAATGATATATTTCCATAGGAATTACCTGAACACCCCACAAAGTGTGAAATTGATTTTTATTTTTCTATAATCCCTAATTCAAGACCAACAACAATGAATCCCTATAGAATGGACACTGTGGAATTAGTGTATTTATATAAACAAAAATAGTTTTTGGCTTATAAGGGATTCATGAACCCCCTTATTTCACCATGGGGAGCCACATTTCTATTTTTATAAAAACATGGATTCATGAGGCAATGTATTTTTTTATGGAAATACATTCTATTATGAAAAGGATCATGTATCTCCAACCCCAAATTGATGACTTATTCGATCAACTACATAAAATCCAATATTGTTCAATAATTCATCTTCATCCTGGGGTTCACCTATAACGATTAAAGATGGAATAAATTTTTAAATTGGGTTTTTTAATTAGGTATAGAAATAATGATTTTACAGTAATTCAGGTTGGATTTACTAATACAACCTCTATTTGTAAAGATCTAATTATCATAGTTTCTATGTAATATTGTGATGATTTTTTTGTAATCATTGACAGTATTCTATTGTATTCTAAAATCTATGAGGCCAACTAGGTTAAATTTTATGTCATTTTTGAGACTATTATAAGGAATGTGTTATATTGGAATATTAGTAAATGTTATTTTTTGCTTTAGGAAGTTATATTCTTGATCATATTATCTCCAAATATGGAATCTCATATGATCCTGCAAATATAATGTAAAATATAAAATGGACTATCCCAACGAAAAAAAACTGAGGTATGTAGTTTCATTGGTTTGGATGGATATTATCAGTAATTAAATATTTATTTTTACTTATTTCTTACCTATTAACCCCTAATACATGTAAATGGGTAAGGTTTTTTTGAAAATAGAATTGGAAGAATGATTTGACTAGTTAAATGGGATATTGGTTAATGATATTTTTTTTACTCTAGCATCTACATGTTATGGGTTTTTGATCTATAGTGATGCAACGAGGAAGGGACTTGCTTTTTCCAAACTGAAAATGATGATGTTATTGAATATTATTAAATAAAATTGATAACTAATAACAGAACTATCCAACCCATGATCATGAGATGAAATCTGAAATATTTTCTTTGAATATATGGATACATTATCTCTATAGTTAATTATGTGAGATTTAAAGGGATCATAAAAGATAAAAATATGTCATGTCACAAAAATAAATAAATATTATACAATTGACATGATTCTTGGTACTCATGTATTAGGATTAATAAATACACTACCACCTAGGGAATTCATATAAGGTAGTATATGCATTGAATAAGAAAGATCATGGAATTATGACCCAAATAGTGATTAATATGGATCTAGTAAAAATTGGTATTTAAATTACTATAGGGAGAAACCAATAATTTCTAAAATGAATGAAAAAAATATTTTTATAGATGCTAAAGAATTATTAATATGATTAAGATAAATTTCCAATGAAAAATAAAGATATTAATGATTTGAAATTTTCATAAATAGTTTGTTAAGAAGGTGTTTTGATATTTGTGAATAGATTATATGATCCATATATAACTAATCTAAAAATGGAATTTTTGGATGATTTTCATAGATTAAATATTACTATAAACCCTTGTATCTCAAATATAATTATGGATTAGAGGGAATATTTTTGGATGGATGACATGAAAAAGGAAATTGATGATTATGTTTCCAAATGTTTGGTTTGTCAATAAGTGAATGTAATGGTGAAACATCCTAGATGAGTCATGTAGCCTCATCCTAATCCTGTGTAGAAGTGGGAAAACAATACTGTGTAATTTTTCATAGGACTACTAAATAATCCTGTAATTAATGATTAAATATGGGTTATCATCAATCACCTAACCAAATATACACATTTTCTCACTATATGAGATGATTTAAAACTTAAACTCCTGGTAAGGGTATATATTAATGACATTGTAAAAAAAACATGGTGCACATATAATAATAGTTACTGATCGAGATCCCCATTTTACATCAAATTTTGGGAAGAGTCTTCAGAAGGATCTTGATACTAAGCTTCATTCGAGCAATGCCTATCAACATCAAATAGATGGATAGTCCAAAAAATATCAAAATATGGAAGACCCATTCTAAACATTCTCACATGACTGTCATGGTATATTGGACCATTATTTACCTTTGGAAGAGAAATACTATAATAATAGTTTCCATTCATGTATTTGAATGGTACCATATGAATCACCATATGTGAGGAGATGTCACCCACCAACATGTTTGGATAATAGTGGTGAATCGAAACTTGTAGGCCTAAAAAATTTTGGAAGGTACAAAAAAAGGTATAGTCTATTCAGGACAACATTAAATAATCTCAAAGTAAGATAAATACCTATGTCGATAATCAAAGGAATGAATTGAAATTTCATGGGGAATATATTTTTCCCTAAAACTATCTCTATCGAATGGTATTATAATGATTGGTATGAGAGTGAAATTAAGCCACATGTACAATGTAACCTTTGAAGTTCATGAATGAATTGGAGTTTTTTCTTATCATTTAGAAATGCCACCAAGCCTCTCAAAAGTATATGATGTGTTCTGTATAAAATTTCTAATAAAGAGCATGAAAAACCTAATCTATGTACTTGCCTATAATGATATAGATTAGGAAACTAATCTAGTATAATTTAAAGGACCCATCCTAATTTTTGATACTAGTTATACTGTATTGAGTAATCAATTGACTCGCCTGGTAATAATACAATGAAGGAAACACAGAATGGAGGAAGTAACATGGAACTAATGTATATTAAAATGAATAAATACCCTCATCTATTTAAAAAGTAATACCAATGATTTTTATAGGTAAAAAAATTTGGGTAAAATTATATAACACTCAAAACATTATTATATTATCTTTTTAGAATAAATTCAATTTTAATGATAGCTTGCAATGAAAGCATTACCGAGATAAAAAAACATTTTTTAGTCACTATTTAGAAACATAAATTAAAATTACATTTTAACACTATTATAAAATTTATTTTAATAAATAAATATTATTTTTTAATTTGTAATATCAAAATTATATTATGATTTTTTTGGTAATTTTTTATGAAGTTTTGTTTTCTTATTAATAGTGAAAAAATACTAATGTCTAAATAAAAACTTCTGTTCCCTATAATTAATGTTTATTTTTATTTTTATTTTTAATTATCTTTAAAGTAAAAAATATTCAATTATATATCTACTAATCCAATTTAGGTCACATTAATCAATTTTATATCGAATTTTCATATATAAACATTGTAAACTGTTGAGTATTTTAACATTAAAAATGTGATTTCTCTTCCCAAAGGTTGGGTTAATTTTTTATTATTTATTCCCAATGATATGGATAAAATTTTGAAAAATGGTTTCCATATTTGGAATAAAAATAAATTCAAAATTATAATAATTACAACAAATCTTATAATCAAATTTATTTATGAAAAAAGTAAAAATAAATTAAAGTTACTATGATATATATGATTTTACTTAATAGTAAATTATACAAAATAATGAGTAAAAATTACTCAAAACATGTCATAAAGCCATTGAATTTCCCTATTTCTACCTTATACAACTTATTATTGATAAATTATAATTATTGGGTCATTTTAACATGAAACAAACATGGTTAGAATTTCTCGTTCATAAAATTAAACATTTACACCTCATGCCACTTATAAATATCCTTACCATACCCTCTGCACTTTACACCTTTAAAACAATTTGTATCATCCATGAACTAACCAAATTACATCCCACATTTTCAAACAATATCGTAAAATCCATATATTTGGTAAAAATCCAACCAAGTAATGATTTATTGAGACCTTAAGGTGGATACCAATAGAATAATTAATGTTCATTAAAATGTATTTATTTTTTATTTCCATCTATACCACCAGAAACTCATACTATATAATGATTATATATTAAAATATGTATATTACACATATAGAGATGTTTTTTCATAAGGGTAAATCCTTAAACAACAACAAATACCAAAAAAAGGGTTATAAAAAGTCTTTTTTGTGTATACAATGGACTACCTCATCACGAACCATTGTCATTAGTTTTAATATTACCAACATTAATGGATTGTAATAATTAATGATTTATAATTAATATATTATATTTATTATATTTATTTTTTCATTTGTCTTTATGAATTATTATATTACACATAACTTCATTCTTTCCACATTTTTGGTAATATTATAACATTGTTTAGGTTTACGACAGAATATCACATCACAAAGCGATGTGATTTGTTTATGTTTTATATGGAATGTATTAAGGATAGATTTGATAAAAATATTTTATACATACAATATAATAATGTTTCTTTAATTATAATATATATATTATTTAATTTTATTTCTTCAAATATATTAATAAAATGGAAATATAATTCAGGTGTACTACATACTACCATCTCCATGAATGTTGTATTTCCTTTAATATCACCAAATTCAAAATTTTACTCTCAAAAATATATATAATGAGTATATATGATATTTATACCATGTTTTAAATTCTATATATATACGAATAAATCATTATCAATGTATCGTGAACAAAAAACCAACAATTCAAAACATACTCAAAAAACAATGCCGTTATTACCAAAAATAATTTAAATAATGACAAATTGTTAATGAATTGGTGTTAATATGTTATAAGAGAATAATATAAGATATTATGCATATTATTATTGTCATATTATTGGTTTATAACATGACTAAAACCATTATAAATAATTTTAAATAAAATTCAACCAAAAATAAATGTAATGTGGGGGATTTCTTCTCAATTTTACTTAATTGAAGAATATTATAATATAATGAACATAGTATATTTTATAAGGTTTATATACCATTAGTTTTTGACAATAAATATCTTAAATAAATCATTATTAAATATCTTTTAAGGTTGAATTTTAACTCTTTCATCCAAGGGGATTCGAAATGAAATTCATTAAATAGTAATAATTATTACAGTATCACTTTAATTTGTAATTGTTAATATTATTTTGAAACAATAAAAATATTTTAATAATTTTTAATTACTAATTAAAATTCTCTTTAACATAAAAATTAATGTGTTATTGATATTATTATTTCCCAAAATTTAACAAAAAATTACATATGGTGTTTACTTTGAGAGTTTTTTGATTAACTAAGGAAATATTTATAAATCTATATCTTGTAATGAATATATAAATTTTATAATGAAATTTTTTTAGTAATTAAATCAATTATTATTTATATTATGAATTAATTATATATGAAATAAATATGTTTGGGAATTGTTAATGAAATCCCCTTGATGCATCTGTAGTTTCATGAGACGAATTAATTTTCCAAATCTGATAGGTTTTTTCCCTGAATGTTTTAAACTGTATTGATGATTGATATTAAAGTTAAAGGTATAAAGTGTCTTGGAAACATAATTTATTATAATTAATAATATCCTTTATTCATTAATTTGTTATTACTATCGAGGATATTTTCTTTGTGATAATATCTCTAGATGCATTTCATTATCTGTTATTTATTAAATGAAATATGTTTTAGTTACTTAGTTTTTTAAATTGATTACGTCTTATGTATTAATATAGTTAATTTTTTTAAATATAATTAATTTTTCGTATTTTAACTTTTAATATTTATTATTTTCATTGAATTAGTACTTCTTCTATTGTACTTATCCCTTCCTGTGCATTTGACCTCACCATTATTTTTTTTTTCCACAGGTTATGAATAAGATATATTTCAATAACATATCAATAATGATGTTAATTTTTTACGTAATATATTACATTATATATTAAGAATTCAAATTTTGAATCATGTATTTATCTAGTTCACCACTACGTCTAAACTATTATACCCTTCATGATTCAACCCATTGTATCTATACGAATATAATAAATTAATTCATTGGGACATGGCTAACGTGGTAATGGTATTTAAATGTGAATCCTTGAAAAATTGAGACACATGATTGCTACATATTTTTCCCACAAATTAACCTCTTAAAAAGGTGAAAAAGTGCCATTTTTCCCTTCTCCTAAAAAATGTTTTACCCCATTTCCACCTTCATATCTGTTAGAAAACCTCTTTGTGTGCTACCTACATCATCTATCTTCCCATGTAGAATATCTCTCATTCCTGGTCAGAATAAACTATAATTTTTCAATTTATATATCCAGAAGTGAGTCAATAATTCTTATTCCTCCATTTCATAGTTTATCTTACTACGTTGAATTATATTTCAATGATTGATTTTACATCCTATTTTCTACAATTTTGTATGATTCTTTGATTTCCCTTATTTCAAATCAAATTAAACCCTATTATTAAATGAGTGAAGTTTCCATGTTTTAAGGTATAAGGTCTAAAATATTGTCCATTAATGTTTAATTTATATATGATATTTTCATTATTTCACACTCCATACACTTCCCATTTTCCTACTAAAATATAAAATCCCTTTTATTAAATTCATATGACTCAATAATGATGTTATTAACCCATTATTTGGTTGTAAGTTGACCAACATCACCCGAAAAACCCATTAGACTATCTTCATTGACATTATATATTACTTTTTCTTGTCCCCTTAGTACATAACACATGGGGTGTGATCATTAAATTCCATAGCAGTCTGTTAAATACATTGATGAGTTAATAGGATTGGATAAACGTCATTTCCTTGATCATGTGTGGAATTCCAAATAATTATGAGGGAATGAGTATATTGAAGGAGTTTAGTTGATTAAAAAACTATGATAAGGATGATATCAATTTAATAATAAATAAACTTTTGGGGTGCATGGCATAATCAAATGAAAATAAATTTTTAAATTGATATGAATGATTATTTTATGTTATCGGATCTTCACATGGACCATCTTATATTTTTATGAATTAAATAGTAAAATTGATTAATTAAATGATTAATGTATGGGATGGTATCATTGAATGTATTAATTATTAAATGAAGTATAACAATAAAGGTACACTGCACCATGAGCAGTGTTCGTTACCACATTACAGAAATCCTTGGTTAATATATCAGAAAAAAGGAAAGACTATAATATATTGGATTATTAAAGAGGGACCCTAGATAGGTTCATTAAATTATAATTACAAAACCCCAAGGTTAAGGATGTTATAAATGGAAATTCATGTCACTCAGGTTACTGGACATCATGTTCCACACCCCCTCTAATAAGAAATTATGAATGAACCTTCCCATTATTATCCATTATACTCAATATAGATTCCTATATTAAGTATGAAACATGGAATGATGGCTTATATTACTTATGAGACTCTTCTAATTATATATTTATTCCTTGGTTATGCCTCCATTCTGGTCTAGTTCTATGATTCTATATATATTGTTATATATGTTATTATGTATATAGTTCATATACAAACACGTGTATATATATATATGCATGTGTATGGATTTATATATGTATTAATACATGGGGAAACTTATTTAGAGACATTATGTATTAGGATGAATCATGTATAGTTAACCATATGTCCTTTAAGAACCTCATACTGTCTTAATTAAATTAAAATTACTCTATTTCCATAAAATTAGTATCCCTCCACACTACTTTATTTTATATACAGTTAGTATATTTCATTAAGAGGTGTTGGTAGTGTCCTATGCAGTTTTACTCACCCTCATTGGGTGTTTAGTTTTTATCCAAATAGATATCATGTTTGAAGGTTATCATGGACTGCATAGTATTTTGTTTCATTTTTAGACTAAGACTAGAAATTAGATCTTTGGAGCACTGTTGAAGAATGTATGTATGATTCCTTATAGATTTGGAGTCTTTTATTTATTTTATATTTAATTATAGTAATATTTTTGAATCTACATATGTATGGATATTACTTGATAATCATATCATTTCCATGCATGGTTATTTATACATTCTTTATTAATTCTGTAGTTATTTTTTTATTTAATGATATATTTTTCTTTTTCATTCACTATTAATATATTTAATATATTGATGTGTAATTCATGTTTTTATGGAATATTCTCCCAAATCATCCACCTCTGGACCCTAAAAAATATTTGATATCCTTTGGAAAATGAGTAGGAAGTTTTGAGGCCACATTGAGAACCTACTTGAGGAGGCACATTAATGGATCCTAGTATAGAACATTACACCCATGAACATATCTTGTGCATTCATGACACTAAATTACATGACAAAAAACTCAAATTTCAAACAAATAAATATTAACGTAGTATTTGGTATATTAGCCTACTTCTCCCTCAATTGGTGATACCCATATTGTATGTTGACCTTAGATAAACAACTATATCCCTTATACTAGATGAAAATTAAATCTATACATGAAATTGGAAAATGATTCTTGATTATCATCTAATTCAACCTAGTGTTTTATATATACAACCTAATATTATCATATTCCTTCTTGGGGAATAACACAAGATCACCCAACAAAAAAAGTGTGGTCTAGAGGAAACCCTTCTATATCAGATCATCAATATAAATCCTCAAATATTATAATATAGAGGATTTTATCCGATAAAGAACCATTAAAATAAAAGAAGCACTGGGCCACAAGTATATCATGAACTCAAAATCCAATTGTGGTGGTAGATTCAAAATCACCCAGGGAAAATATCTTGAAACTCCATGATATCCATATGATCCTTCTCTATCTTACTTTCCATTGATACCATAGAAATCTACCCCATTAAATATTGAAGGGGCTCCATACATCTACATCCCACATGACAACTCCACTCGACAAAACAAACTGTGTACATCCCATCCAATGATTTTGAAAAAACACTCATCCATATGAAATATAGAAATTCTTGCATGAAATATAACCATTTGATGATTATAAAGAAATAATATTTTTCATCTGAAGAATGATAATATCCTCATAGGACTGATGTATCCCCATCCTCATCCTATACCCCCATAGCATATCAAAAATGATTTTCCAACATCAAACTGGCATATTAAGCACCAGGGGCATGGGAATACTCTCTATATCTAGTCCTAGAGAATGGAAAAGAGTACTTTCAATAGTGGAGTGTGAGGGTCATTGACCAAATAAATTAAAAAATTACAATTGATGATAAATCAATCATAAATAAAATTATCTCTATCCCCACTTCTGTTGTTACCTCCACTACATGTAACTGAGCATGATCAGATTATCTACCTCTCTTATAATGGTTATATCAAAATCCATTGTTAGGATAAGGCACATTAACATGACGAACATATAGAGGTCGAACAAATCTCACTTTACCTCCCATCAAAGAGCACAAACCTCTTACCCCTATGGCTAAAATTGACTCTCTATAATATACTACTGACACTAATTCAATACTAATCCACCTCCACTATACGGATCTCAATGAACATTTGAGAACTAATTAGAGTAAAATCTGTGAACCCCAGATAAAAAACACACTGGCCAAAATCCCTATGATAAACATGAAAATCACATGCCCTAAAAGGTCTAAAAGGAAGATACTATGTTCGAATCCCTACTAGTCAAAATCTATAAGTCCGTATCACTTATGACCTACCATTAATATAAATCTCTTTTATGTAATCTTGATGGTTCCCCTATTTTAGTAAACGTACAAATAATTTCATATTATCGATCACCTCCTCCTTCTTATATACCTCTATATATGTTGTAAATGTAAATTTTGTAATAACATACTATATTTATAGATCTATCACCTCAACAAGATGACATTCTCAGGACTCCAGGTCTAGAAAAAGTCCATGGGTGAAAGTTAATAGGTTCATGATCATGATCCTATGCTAATACACAAATAAACACCCCTACTAGAGAGATAAAATCTCCAAACTCTTTATTGGACTCATGGTCATGTAAATGAACTATTCATAAAACTCATTCTAGAAGTCAACCCATTAAACAGCTACCTCCTTTTTCTCACAAAGATACAGTGTCCACCACTAATTCAAACCTCCCCACATCTGATTAATTATAATTGGAACTAGTACTTCATTGTTTCTCGAATCAAACTGATGGAGATCTAAACCTCCTCCTATTATCTATATTTCTCTATATCATAAATACATCCCTCATACTTCTCTAAATCATTCCATTGAAACTCAATATAGGTTATATAACACTAATCATCATTCACAAACTGATCAATCCTCTATAAATGAGCTAGATCTTCCAATATAACCTTCAATACCTAAGCCACAAACATATGACAACTAGAAGTAAGGGAATAAAGGGAATAAATAATTTCCAAATCCTGATATTATGTAATAAATATAATATTTATTTGATTCATTTTAACTTCCCAGACAAACATCGCCAAATTAATACAATAAAAAATTTCAATTATGATTCATGTACGTCTTATAGGTCTCTACTCAACAAGACACATTACCTACCTTGATCTATCATTTTTCTTAGATTCCTTGCATCTAATCATGGGTGGCCTAAAATCATGGTTCATATATAACCTTCGTTGGCCCATTTCATGCACCAAGTTCATTTAAAGTCATTTCCTTACCATCCCATGAAATCATTAGTATCCATTACTCCAAAATATATCATATATCTCAACCAAACCAAATACACAGTCTACCATGACCCCTCACTCCTAATGTACCTTTATTAGTTCAAAAATGTTTTGAGAGAAATAATAAACCTCAAGTCCCACCTCATGTAGACATTGGGATAGGGAATAACACTGATGCTATAAATGTCTCAACATTACAGGTATAACCCTCTATATTATTCAGATTGTGAGATATGATATCAATGATCTATAAACTCTATGACATATTATAAGATAAATAAACAATCACCCCATAATTCATCTATTAGTGAAATATATAAATATAAAAGTATCCAAATAAATAACAAAAAGGAAATGCTATGGAAGTGACACAAAACATCTCCAAATGTAGAGAAAGAAATGTCTATAACAATTTGTGAACTACATGTGGAATCCAAAAAATAATCTATTTATAAGTATGGTGATCATACAAGTTTATTTAGTAGGATCATTCACAAAGTATCACATAAACATGTGTAAAATATAATACTAATTTACACATGGTTAAATAGTATAACCAAAATCCCATATGTATATAAGATATGCAATCAAATCCTCACAATGGCACACTCACCAAATATTACAACAATGTATAATCATATTATGAAAAGCATGCCCATAAGGGTACCCTAAACTAATTTACCACTTTTAATACACTCTCACACCCCAATGTCTTGTATCATAGTTCTCCCATACCATCCATACATCACACCACATCTCATCTCATCTAAAGACACATTGGACATAACATCATAAAACATCACACCAAAAGAATCATGAGAAATCCTATCACATTAGATATCACTATAAGACACTTGGTCCATAAAATATATAAGAACCAAGGTATTGGGACTCCGAGACTTTGAAAAAATTCTTGATGTCATTCCAGAGTAGAGCGTTCAAACAATGTGCAATTCCGAGGAACGATGTGCTCAGAATTAGTTTTATGAAAATGTTAAGTATTTTTTTTATATTACGCGCACAGAGTTACATAATAAAAATGGGATATATCTTAAATGGTTGATCGAATTTGAAATATGAGACCACGGTTGGGGCCGAAATGTGGTGTTTCCCCTATATGCGACATAAAATAGGTAGACGCAGGACGTTCAGACCCCTCGCTCGTTAGTGGTGTGTTAAATGGATAAATTAAAATATTAATTTATTCATTTAATGACTCAAACCTGAGTAACTCTTGAATGAGGGCTCATGTGATAAATTTTAGACCATCGATGAGCTCAAAACATAGGATTTACCGTAGGCAGGGTATAAAATTTTTTGGCATCAGGTGTTCGACATAGGCACCATCGTGGGAAAATAAATAAATGATTAAATGATTATTTTACATAATTATTTGATTAAAAATCCCTTTTAACCTAATTGAGAGTTATAAATTCTCATCTTTGATGAGTTATCTCATTACATAGGATCTCTAACTTCTCTTCTCCTCTCCTCTCCTCCCCATTGACGAACGACAAGACTTCAGATCCAGGCGGATCGAAGCGCAACATACGAAACTTAGATCGACGAATGCAATCACCATCGATCAATCCATTCTCCAGGTATGATCCACATTTGATTTTTTTTAAATATATGAAAATCAATTGTCATGGGATCGATCCTTGACACAATGGATCACCACCCAGAGTTTAGATTTGAGTCCAATAAATTGATCTAGGCGTTATCTTGTTCCATGAGGAGGAAGCCGAGGTGATGGCGCGAGTGAGGTAGGAGATGCGACTGGCCTGAGGCTCAACGGCGTAGTGTCCTGGAGGCACGACATCGCTAATAGACGGAGGTGAAAGTGGTGGAAGATCTAGTGGATAGCAGGACGGTGCGTGGTTGAAGGGCTGGTGGATAGGGTTTTCACAAAAGAGAGGTGGCGTGAAATTGGGGTAGAAGATTGAAGGTTGGAGAGAGTAATTAAAAAGATTGAAATAATAATAATAAAATTTAATAAAATAAGGAATATATGAGCGTGATGGGTATGAAAAGAAGAAGATTGGAGAGAGAATGAGAAAATAAGAGGGAAATAATAAAAAAAATTCAAAGTAAATGGTGATGCGTTGTACGCACAAAGGGGATTGTGGGTCATTTCATTGTGAGTGGAAATCAATACCACATTTATTGAAGTTAATTAAAAAAATAATAATAATAAAATATTATTATTATTTTTTTATGGGAAATACATATTTTGGACATATCGTTTTCATATTGTGTCAGTTTCACAAACCGTCAGCAATAGTGCATTTCTGACATCGAGACATTCTTTCCAGGCCAAATATTGGATGTCTTTTCTAGGATTGTGGATTGGGTACCCGAAACACTCAAATAATAATAATATATTATTATTATTAAATCTTTGACTATCCCTAACTCTTGTGTGTGATGTCTGATTGACTTGTCGTCAGCAGCGATGTGAACCTATCATTAAGACGGTCGATTCAAGTCTAATGTTGAATATTAAATTTTGGTTCGTGGCTGGGGTCCTCGAGACACCCCAATAAAAATAAAAATATTATTCTTCCAGAATATTGCATCGGGCGTAACTCTCCCATACGACATCGGATTGGCGAGCCATCAGCGTCGTTGTGACCCTGATATTGAGGTAGACCTTTCCGGACTAAATTAACGGTTTTTGAACTAAAGGCATGGTGCGGGCCCCATATGGCCTAGTTTGCACGTTTTACAGTTAAACGCCACTTTTCCACTCGACATCCATTTGGGGTGTTTGAGTACTCGTTTCAGAGTGTTTTTCTAAAAGGATAACAATGGTGAAATCCACCCGCCTAAATTCTGGCTCGAGGTGCGGTCCCCATGGGGCCCCATTTACATATAACGCAGGGAGTTTTAGCTTCTGCATCCGGATTCCGTTTTAAGCACCGATAGTGGAGCTGTGAGCCTAACATCAGGATGAGGTTGACTGGGGTAGCTTCAGGTGATGAATCCAGAGTCGAGGCGTGGGGCCCACGGGCCGTCTGAGAACTGTGTGTAGCATACTGTGAATTATTCATCAGGCGTCCGTTTGGTGCGTAAGAATAGTCTATTCAGTGTGTTTTTCCGAGAGCATCGTGATGGTGCAGTTCATCCGACCCATTTCGGGACTGAAGTGCGTGCCCCACGAGACATCATATGGGCGTAAAGCGGAATTCAGTAACATTTTCATCGGAAGCTTGTTTTGAGCAAGTAATTAGTCTATCTCGCATGTTTTTTCATGAGGATTACAATGGTGTAATCTATTCAGGTGAGTAGAGAATCTTACATGATCTTATTACATGTGTAAATATTTTAGGTCATTGGTTGGAGGTTTCTTTGACGAATTCCAAACCTACGCACGGTAGTGGTGTTGGTGGAACCCAGTGATGACATAGGTAGTGCGGAGATTTCATCCTAGTTCCAGGTTTACCCTCCAGTAGGGCTGGGAAGTGGGTCACGTGATTAATTATTTACGGTTTACCCTCCAGTGGGGGTGGGCAGTGGGTCACCATCGACTTTTTTATGGTTTACGCTCCAGCGGGGCTGGGCAGTGGGTCACCTGATGACGTATTTACAGTTTACCATCCAGCAGGGCTGGGCAATGGGTCATCGTCAACTTATTTATTATTTACCCTCTAGCGGGGATGGGCAGTGGGTCACTGTCGACTTATTGAGGGGTTATCCACTAGCAGGGCTGGGCAGAGGGTCACCTGGTGTCTTATTTACGGTTTACCCTCCAGTAGGGCTAGGCAGTGGGTCACAGTCGACTTATTCACAGTTTACCCTCTAGCAGAGCTGGGCAGTGGGTCACCCGGTGATTTACTTATGGTTTACCCTCCAGCGGGGCTGGGCAATGGGTCACCGTCAACTTATTTATGGTTTACCCTCCAGCGGGGCTGGGCAGTGGGTCGCCATTGAATTATTTAGGGTTTACGCTCCAGTAGGGCTGGGCAGTGGTTCAACCGGTGATTTACTTACGGTTTACCTTCCAGCGGGACCGGGCAGTGGGTCACCATCGACTTATTTATGTTTTAACCTCTAGCGGGGCAATGCAGTGGGTCACCGTTATCTTATTTAGTATTTACCCTCTAGTAGGGTTGGGCAGTGGGTCACTCGACGATTTACTATGGTCTACCCTCCAATGGGGCTGGGCAGTGATTCACTATTGACTTACTAGGACTTACCATCCAACATGGCTGGGCAGTGGGTTACCCGACGACTTAATTCAGACTCGGTCCTTTCTATGAGGATAGTCAGTGACTTTTCTATGTGGTTACCAGAGTGGGACCCTTGGTGGTACGGTGTAGTGATGAGATTTTTTGATGTGCGAGATTGTAGGGCATCAGTGATGGCTATCCTTTGAACTGTTGGGGACTCTTGTTGGGCTAAGTTTGGAGGTATAGATCCCCTTACACACTCGTTTGGGTTTCTTGTCGAGCATATATATATTCATCATACTATTTTTCTCACTCCTTGGGTTCGGTTACTCTTCTTCTAGGAGGGGCGAAGACGCGCGGGGTATGCTACGTGCTTTCCGTGTCTATCTCCTCTTGGATGGACAAGTATACTCTCATGCTATAGGTAGTGAAAACTCGACAAGAAGTTCATCTTCTTGGAGTTTCTAGCTCCTTGAGTCTGGACGAGTCTACTTCCTTTCTCTTGTTGGATTGGGCTGCACTTGCTCTTTTGTACTCTTGCACTGTTCTTTTTTCTATCAACAGCTTACCATTTTAGTACCTCCTTTGTAGCTCCCTCGAGCTTTCAGGGCATCCTACGGTGTATTTTTATACTCACCCCTGCTTGGGATTTACCCGCATTTGTTGATCCCTTGCAGACGACGGACAGGTCGGTCGATACTACAGAGGAGCATTGAGGACACAGGAGCTTGGGCTGCGTTCAGTGGCCATAGAAGGACTTTCTGGATGTGACTCACTCGTGGCATACTTTCGTTTTACCTATTGTCTGGTTGTGGAACCTTTTTGATTGGGTGAGTGTTTTTCCCCTTTTACTATTCAGTTTACTTGTCAGTAACCTACAACTCATTACATGTACTTGTTAGAGGTCAATGCATTTATGTTGGTTTCCCTTTTTTGTAGAAGTGTTGTATCTTGCTTTCCTTTCTCTACACTTTTTAATTGAATTGGCTAGGTGTGTGTGTAACGTTTCATAGGCAATGGCCTCCCCTAAATTGTTGTGGTTTCAGCAATAGTGGCCATCCCCTGGACTATAGAGGCGGGCTTGGGGTTGTTACGGATCAAGCCTGGTACAGGTTGGGTTGTGACAAAGCGTTATCAAAGGTGGTTCATTCTTTGGGGCATTGTTCGGACACCCCTAAAAAGGAATTGGTTGAGTTTTGGGTAAATAGTGTCAACGTGTCTCGAGAGCGGATCTCATGCTAGGGAGTCCAATGATGGTGTAGTGGCTGATGTATCTATTCACCAGGACCCTGATAACCCACTTGTTGACTCAGCACACTGAGACACTTGTTGCAGGAAATTTGGTTCATACATCATATAGTATTGAGTCTTTGACTGTCCTTCTTGAGCCAGCTCTCCTGTGTCGTTGATATATATATGCTCATTTGACCGAGGTACTCCTTGAACGGATTTAGGATGTCTCTACGATGATAGCCAACCAGGATACTAGCTCTGGTTCAAGATAAAGATTCTGTGAGTGACGAGGCTGCTATTTGAGATCTATCATACGATTACCCTTTCTCCAGGAGGACATACAGTAGCACCTCCACCTGTGGAGTAGTAAATAATACCAACAGTGAAGGCTGATGACGAGCACAGGTTGGGGGCACTACGTGAGTTCCAGCATCAGATACTGCCGAGGTTCCACGGTGAGCCACACCATCAGGTGGTGATGGGTTGGATAGAGTTGGTGGTCCGCCTCTTCAGGCTTGTTTGGACACTGACAGGTTAAATGGTGGCTTGGACAGCGTTTCTTTTTCCACTAAGCAGTTTGGCATGGTATAGTCAGGGTTACTCGGATACACGATGGGTCGGTACTCTTGTAGGATGAATTCTAGAAGCTGTTTCGTGAGGAGTACTACCTCTCCTTCTTAGGCTTTTTATGATTTCGGGAGGTTCTGGAGCCTTAGTGGGGAGTGATGGCAGTGTTTGACTACGCGACTGGGTTCGCAGACCTTACTCGGTTCTCTTTTCATGTGGTCCGTGATGACAACTCCCAAGCACGAAAGTTTGAGCGAGGTATCTGTAGTGGAGATTCGTGCCATCATAGTGCCCTTGTACATCCTCACCCATCTCATGGTGCTGGAGCAGGCACTAGTGATAGAGAAATTTCTGGAAGAGGAACGTCGATTGGCAGGGCCTCGATACCGTATGTCTCCCTTTTTTGATACTCAGGCACATTGATGGGGACCGAGTAGATCACCGAGATAGCCCAGGGAGGCATAGTTCTATGTCTGTGATGTGCGAGGTCACGTGGAATGAGACTACTCAACCAAATGTGCTGAGTTTTTCCAGATAGATGGTAGATGCACCGCCATGACAGAGGTAGTGTCGTCATCAGAAAACTCCCAGGTGAGGACAGGGTGGTCCCCAGGGAGGCGGTGTTGGAAGAAAAACTGGAAGAACAATGGTTGGTAGATGATGTTTCGAGAACCTTCCACCACCACTAGATGGCCTATGTCAGGCTCAGGGAGCAGACGGACGGGGCCGTAGGCGGCTGTGTGCTATGGATGTCTACAATCTCGCAACACAAGAGATGAGAAGAGGTAGACTCTAGGAATTTTCCACATTTCCCAGTTGAACTTGTTAGACACTGCATGAGGTACTCTTTTTGTCTAACTCCTTGTTCGCGGTGTTACCGAGGGTGACGCAGGGCATCAGTGTAACCCTGTGTTGGTGTTGTCTGACGTACCTTTGAATGCATGGGAAAGAGGGGTTATTCCCCCACTGAGACTCATTCTTTTGATGTGATCAAAACCATGAGGGAGATTCAGTGCCACCCAAAGAGGATAATATTAAGGTGTGGTGGATTTGTACCTCTGACATGTGCATTCATGGCAGGGTTCTGTGGTGGAGTGTGAAAGAAGGTTCTGGATTTGCCCGTGGGGATTTACTGTTTGACCTCCCTTTGCTTGAGGTACCACTAGTGAGTTTGGTGGGTGCCTGTTTTGGGGATTACTCTCTATCCAAGAGGGTAAAAGACAAGTGGGGTATGCCACGTGCTTTCCATATCTAGCCTCTGGCAGTTGTATGAGTTTTCTCACCTGCCCTTTTCACTGGTACCTCGAGTGCCCAACGTCAACCTTGATACAATTATCATGTACAGGTCGAGGTGATGGACAACCCATAAACATAACTATACGATTCACTATGTGGTACTGGTAGTGATGGTCTTTACCCTGAGAATATGGATACTCCATCTTCTGGTAGAGTTCTTTGTGGTTTTCTCAGACCACCAGTGTCTCAGGTGCATCCTCACATAGAGAGCCTCGGTTGTGATGCACCAACGGTGAAAACAATTGTGTGACCAGATATCATTGGGTGTTTCACCAGATGGATATTCTGAAAGAGGGAGTCATGAGACCATGTTCTAGGAAAAAACCTTGATTTCGGTCGCGACGTGGAATGTAGAGGTGTGGCCGAGAAATACCCCAGATTTTCGTTGGGTCGTTCGAGGATTGTGCAAACTGTTGAGAGGTTTCCTACCGTCTTGCCCCACCCTCCAAACTGTAGGAGTGGGCGCACAGTGTCTTCCATGTGTCACAGCTGATGAGGTGCATGCATATTCCTACGCATGTCCTCTAGGGTCGCATTCCTTATGACTACGAACCATCCATGTGGTTCACGTGTTGTGTCAACTTGGTGTTGTTCAAGTCTTCTTGGGTGCAGAAGAGCTAGGTGTGAGCTCTGTATCCCGAGTTGTTTTTCCTAGTTTTTCTTTTCAGGGAAGAAAAGAGTGAAGGAGGGAATGATATAAGAACCTAGGTTTGGGGACTCTGAGACTTTGAAAATTGTCTTGATGTCATTCCAGAGCAGGGCATTCAAACGACATGCAATTTTGAGGCCCGGTGTGCCCAGAATTAATTTTATAAAAATGTTAAGTATTTTTTTTATCTTATGTGTGCACAGTTACATAATGAAAATAAGATATCTCTTAAATGGTTGATCATATTGGAAATCCAAGACCACGGTTGGGTCCGAAACGCGGTGTTTCCACTATATGTGACATAAAATAAGTCGACACGGGACGTTCAGACCCCTCTCTCATTAGTGGTTTGTTAATGGATAAATTAAAATATTAATTTATCCATTAAATGACTCAAACCCGAATAACTCTTGAACAAGTGCTCATGTGATAAATTTGAGACCATCGATGAGCACATAATGTAGGCTTTACCTTAGGCAGGGTATAAAATTTGTTGGCATCGGGTGTTCGGCTTAGGCACCATCGTGGGAAAATAAATAAATGATTTAATGATTATCTTATTTAATTATTTGATTAAAAACCCTTTTTAACCTAATTGAGAGTTATAAATTATCTTCATTGATGAGTTATATCATAACCTAGGATCTCCAACAACTCCACTCCTCTCCTATCCTCCTTATTAACGAACGACAAGACTTCGAATCCAGGCGGATCGAAGTGCGACATACAGAACAGAGATCGACGAACGTAATCGCCATCAATCAATCCATTCTGCAGGTAGGATCCAAATTTGATGTTTTTATGCCTCATTTTAAACATTAAGAATATTAATTTTTTATTCATCAATCCGCACCCTTGCACGATACTAGAAATTGGAATGATCTTTTTCTAGTCAGTTTATTAATTATTGATATTGTTCTTCGTTCATTTTTGATGTGATAATGAATCAAAGTTAAACAATCTGTCAATATTTGTTTTTTGAAAATATGAAAATCAATTGTCATGTGATCGATCCTTGAAACAATGGATCAACACCCCGAGTTTAGATTTGAGATTGATAAATTGATCTAGGAATTATCTGACGCCATGAGGAGGAAGCTGAGGCGATGGTGTGGGCGAGGTAGGCGATGCGACGGGCCTGAGGTGCGGCGGCGCGGCGGCCTGGAGGCACCGCGGTGCTGCTAGTCGAAGGTGGAAGCGGTGGAAGATCTGGTGGACAGTGGGATGGTGTGTGGTTGAAGGGCCGACAGATATGGTTTACACAGAAGAGAGGTGGTGTGAAATTGGGGGTAGGAGATTGAAGGTTGGAGAGAGTAATTAAAAATATTGAAATAATAATAAAAAATTTAATAAAATAAGGAAGAGATTAGTGTGATTGGTATGGAAAGACGAAGATTGGAGAGAGAATGAGAAAAAAAGAAGAAAATAATAAAAGAAAATTCAATGTAAATGGTGATGCGCTGTACGCGCAAAGGGGATTGTGGGTCATTTTTGTGTGTGTAGAAATCAACACCACATTTATTTAAGTTAATTAAAAAATAATAATAATAACATATTATTATTATATGTTTTTTGGGAAAAACATATTATGGTCATATCGTTTTCATATGGTGTTGGTTTCACGAAATGTCAGCAGCAGTGCAGTTCTGACTTCGAGACGGGCATTCTGAGTCCAATATTGGATGTCTTTTACAGGTTTGTGGATTGGGTACCCAAAACAGTCAAATAACAATAATATATTATTATTATTTAATCATTGACCAGCCCTAACTCCTGAATGTGACGTCCGATTGACTTGTCGTCAGCAGTGACATGAACCTATCATTAAGACGGTCAATTCAAGTATAATGTTGAATATTAAATGTTGGTTCGTGCCTCGGGTCCTCGAAACACCCCAATATTATTATTATTATTATTATTGTGGAATATTGCATCGGTCGTAACTCTCCCATTTGACATTGGATTGGTGAGCCATCAGCGGTGTTGTGACCCTGACATTGAGGCGGACTTTTTAGGACTAAATTTCAGGTTTTTAAACCAAAGTCATGGTGTGGTCCCCATAGGGCCTAGTTTGCACATTTTACGGTGAAACGCCAATTTTCCACTCGATATCTATTTGGGGTGTTTGAGTACTCATTTCTGAGTGTTTTTTCGAAAGGATTGCAACGGTGAAATCCGCCCACCTAAATTCGAGCTCGAGGTGTGGGCCCCATGGGCCCCATAGACTTATAACGCGGGGAGTTGCAGCCTTTGCATCCGAAGTCCGTTTTAAGCCCCGACAACAGCACTGTGACCCTAACATCGAGATGAGGTTGACCGGGGTAGCTTCAGGTGATGAATCCGGAGATGAGGCATGGGGCCCATGGTCCGTCTATGAACTCTGTGCAATGTACTGTGACTTTTTCATCAGGATTCCGTTTGGGGCGTATGAATAATCGATTTAGTGTGTTTTTCTGAGGGCATCGTGATGGCTCAGTTCGCCTGACCTCTTTCCAGACCGAGGTGTGGGGCCCACGAGATGTCTTATGGGTGTAAAGCAGCGTTCAGTAACTTTTTCATCAGAAGATTGTTTCCAGCAAGTATGTAGTCTATCTCGCGTGTTTTTTTTTCAAGGATTACAATGGTGTAATGTGTCCAGGTGAGCAGAGCCTCTTACATGATCTTATTAAATGTGTAAATATTATAGGGCGTTGGTCAAGGGATTCTTTGATGTACTCCGAGCCTACACATGGTAGCGGTGTTGGTGGAACCCAGTGATGACATAGGTAGTGTGGAGATATCAGCATAGTTCCGGGTTTACCTTACTGCAGGGCTGGACAGTGGGTCACCTGATGACTTATTTATGGTTTACCCTCCAGCGGGGCTGGGCAGTGGGTAACCATCGACTTATTTATGGTTTACCCTCCAGTGGGGCTGGGCAGTGGGTCGTCGTCGACTTATTCAGGGTTTACCCTCAAGCAGGGCTGGGTAGTGGGTCACCTGATGACTTATTTTCAGTTTACCCCTCAGCAGGGCTGGGAAGTGGGTCACCGTCGACTTATTTATGGTTTACACTCCAACGGGGCTGGGCAGTGGGTCACCGTCGACTTATTCAGGGTTTACCCTCCATCAGGGTTGGGTAGAGAGTCATCTGGTGACTTATTTACGGTTTATCCACCAGCGGGGCTGGGCAGCGGGTCACCATCGACTTATTCAGGGTTTACCGTCCAGTAGGGCTGGGCAGTGGGTCACCTGGTGATTTACTTACGGTTTACCCTCTAGCGGGGCTGGGAAATGGGTCACTGTCGACTTATTTATGGTTTACCATCCAGCGGGGCTAGGCAGTGGGTCACTGTTGACTTATTCAGGGTTTACCATCCATCAGGGCTTGGCAGTGGGTCACCCGGTGATTTACATACGGTTTACCCTCCAGCAGGGCTAGGCATTGGGTCACCATCGACTTATTTATGGTTTACCCTCCAGCGGGGATGGACAATGGGCCATTGTTGACTTACTTAGGATTTAACCTCTATTAGGGCTGGGCAGTGGGTCACTCGATGATTTACTACGGTCTACCCTTTAGTGGGCTGGGCAGTGAGTCACCGTTGACTTACTGGGGCTTACCCTCTAGCGGGGCTGGGTAGTGGGTTACCCGACGACTTAATTCAGACTCAGTCCTTTCTATGAGGCTAGTTAGTGACTTTTCTCCATGGTTACCAGAGCGGGACCCTTAGTGGTACGGTGTAGTGATGAGCTCACTTGACGTGTGAGATTGTTGGGCATCAGTGATGGCTATCCTTTGAACTGTTGGCGACTCTTCTTGGGCTGAGCATGGAGGTAGAGATCCCTTTACACACTCGTTTGGGATTCTCGTCGAGCATATATATATTCATCATACTGTTGTTCCCACTACTTGGGTTCAGTTACTCTTTTTCTAAGAGGGGCGAAGAGGCGCGGGGTATGCTACGTTCTTTCTGTGTCTAGCTCCTCTTGGTTGGACACGTGTACTCTCCTACTATAGGCAGTGATGACTCGACAAGAAGTTCGTCTTCTCACCGTTTCTAGCTCCTTGTATCTGGATGAGTCTACATCCTTTCTGTTGTTGGGTTGGACTGCACTCTCTCTTTTTTACTCTTTCACTGTTCTTTGTTCTGTCTACTGCTTATAGTTTTAGTATCTCCTTTATTGCTCCCTCAAGATTTCAGGGCATCCTACTGAGTATTTTTATACTCACCCCTTCTTGGGATTTACCCACACTTGGTGTGTCCTTGAAGACAACGGACAGGTCGGTTGAGACTACGGTGGAGCGTTGAGGACACAATATCTTGGGTTGCGTTCAGTGGACGTAGCTGGACTTTATTGGTGTGACTCACCAGTGGCTTAATTTCATTTTAATTGTTCCCGGGTTGTGGCACCTTTCTAATTGGGTGGTGTTTTCCCCTTTTACTGTTCAGTTTACTTGTCAGTACCCTACAAAACTTTACTTGTTCTAGTTAGAGGTCAATTCATGTATGATGGATTCCCTTTTTGTAGCAGTGTTGTATCTTTCTTTCCTTTCATTACACTTTTTCATTGAGTTGGCTAGGTGTGTGTGTACAGTTTCACAGGCAAAGGCCTCCCCTTGTTTGGTGTGCCTTCAGCGCTAGTCGCCAGCCCCGGGCCTATGTTGGCAGGCATGGGGTAGTTGCGGCTCAAGCCCGGTACAGGTCAGGTCGTGACAAAATCACATTATTTTTCACATAACTAGGGTACTAGGATATCATGATCATAACGTAAATAACCCCCCACCCTCATCATACCATGGAAGACCCCCACCAAAAGCCATCTTATCATCACATCTAAAATCACCTTAATGAACTTGTTGGTCGGAGTGGTTTACTCAAGAGGGGGGTGAATTGAGTACCAATTAAAATTTATGTATTTAAAAACTCTGTCATAAAGACCCCAAAATAAAATAATAAATTAAACTGTAGTGAATTTATATTAAAGTAGAGGTTCTGTTAGATTCTCAAGGGATTGATTAATTCCCAGTTAATCAACAGAGGAGTGTGTGATTATCTTTTGAAACTAACTTACTAATCAACACTTAACATAAACACTTGCTAATTTAATTATCAAATTAACTTTAAAAACAGTATTAGTTTAAAAGTGATTAGCAGCGGAATAAAACTTTGAAAGAGATGGCACAACAAATGAAACCAAGAGGTTCAGTCTCAAGCCGAGACTTAGTCCTCTCAAAAGTTTATATAAAAATGATCCACACCCTGGATCGGGGTTCAACAGTTTACAAATGTCCAGGTCCAAGACCTCTACCACTGTTCTTCGTGGGAAACAGTACAACAGCACCCAGCTGTCCAGGTCACACACGACCTCTACCACTGTTATTCGTGGGAAAGAAAGAATTAAAGAGTTTGGTAAGGATTTACAAATCATACAATTTAAGTACAGGAGACAGTGTATGTGTTAGATACCGCAGATAACACACACTGCTCGAAAAGTATAATAATAAATCACAGAACAAGAGAAGTAGAGTTTAGACGTGGTTCTGGTGATTTCAGTGTAGCTCAGGACTCCTTTGGATTCGATCAGAAGTGAGTTTGAGTCCTCTTCTCGTTTCTGTTTGAGAAACAGAGTGTCGTATGCTCCAGGTTCACAGACAGTGACAATGTAATGGTTGAAGTTATTCAGTGCTCTTCTTGTATGCACAGAACACTTCTCGAGTATGCTTGATTGTCTACGAGCTTCTCTGTGTTCTTCTCGTTCTTCTGTTTTTGGTATATTCCATCCACCACACTTTTCTCTTTTCGATTCTCTACTTGGGCAGTGTAGTCTTCTCGTATTTATCTCACAGGCAACAGGGGATAGAAAAGATTTCCTACGAGGTACGGATTCCTGACATCCGACAACCGTTATCAGATATTTGACAAATCATTAAAATGTACATGATATGACCGTTAGATAGATTTAATAAAGATAAATAAAGAAATTCAAACAGTGAGTTGAGTGATCGGTACGTAATCAGAATCGGTAGCTTGGACATCGGTAGATCAATGTCATTAGTATCGTTGACTCTATTGGTGGCTCTATGCGTCAGTTGGTACATTCTTGTATCGGTGACTTTGTTTATTGGTAGCTCCATGCGTCGATAGCTTCATGCATCAGTAGCTCTATGTGTCGGTAACTCCATGCGTCGGTAGCTCCATGCGTCGGTAGCTACATGTGTCGGTAGCTTCATGCGTCGGTAGCTTCATGCGTCGGTAGCTTCATGCGTCGGTAGCTCCAAGCGTCGGTAGCTCCATGCGTCAGTGTCGGTAGCTGTGAGTCTGTATCGGTAGCTTCGTCCATCGGTGACTCTTATTCCATCGGTACCTATTTATACTTACACCGGTAGCTCTATGTTTGTATCGGTAGCTGTCTGTAAGTCAGTAGCATACATTTATAAGTACATCGGTAGCTCTGTGTTTAAGTATATCGGTGACTCTGTCTGTTGGTAGACTAAGTCTATCGGTAGACTGGGTACCGGTAGCTCTTTATCAGTAGCTATAGGCAGATTACTTATCTGTTTTATACAGAACACATCCGATTGCGTTAGAATTAATTTATAACTTGTATGAACATGGATAAATGAGGATTAACATATTTCAAAGACTATTTAAAAAATTATTGTTGGTTTGATCACAGATTTGAAAGAATTAAAGTATAGATCAATGATACTTAAAGATATCAAAGAGAATGAAAACATAATTGGGATTTTCAACACATATGAATACATGATTGAGATTATCAAAACAGGTGAGGTCAACAATCTCCCCCTTTTTGATAATCACAATTTATGATATGGGCATTTAACATAGTGAAAATATAATAGTAAAGAGTATAATATTGAATTCAATTTTCTCAGAGAAAACAGCATCATAGATAATAGAAATAGTATGATATAGACATAAGTTATCAGAGGTAAAAATCATAAGGTACCGAAGGGAAAATGAAACATAATAAAATCAGAGATAAAATTGAAAAGAAGGTTATTTTTCTCCATTGAAAATATTTCTCATTCTGTTCTCCCCAACAGTTATTTTTCTCCATTGAAAATATTTCTCATTCTCTCATTTTGTTCTCCCCCTCTTATTGTTCACCCCCTTTGTGATAATCAAAAAGTGGGAAAGCATATATATTGGAGACAAATAAAACATGAGAAGTAAAATGAGTTCTTCTGTATTAGAGCAGTCAGAAAGTACAGAAACAGAATACAAATGAATTCCTATAAAAAAATCCTGGCCACTGGATCAATCCTCATCTGCAACGTGAGATTTTCCTTTGGGATCAGAAGAAGGTTCGGGTGGTGAAGATGCAGGTGAAGGTTTTGGAATGCCAGAAAAGATCAAAGGAGGCTGGGCCACTGACACAGTGTCAGGCCTGTTGGTTGAAGATCTTTGGGTGATCATTGGTGTGAGGCTTCGAATAGCGTGAGCAGGAGTCAGCTGGACTATGGAAGCAGCTGAGGCAGAAGCAGGCAAAGTAGGAGGTACGATGACTGGTCTGGCATCAACATGCAAGAAGGGCAGCAACAGATTTCTAAAATCCATAATAATTCCTCCTCCTCTTTCCATAGCAGAGATGAAATCATCTTTGTTCTCCATGAATTTCTCCAAGGCAGGAGTCAATTGTCTTAGTTGGCTCACTTGTTCTCTAAAAGCTTGAGTTACTGGAGGGAGCTTCATGTTTTCCAACATCAGCTTGAAGTGGTGTTCGAGTTGATGCTTGGTGAAAATTCTGGTGAAATAGTAGTCCACTTTGCTCTTTATGGCTTCCTGAGAGGCAGAGGCTTCTCTCATATAGTCTTGAACAATCTTCATTATTTCTCTAGCATAATCTCTTGTAGAAAGCACCACTCGGCTCAACTCTGATGAGTCCACAGAGCCACTGGTTGAAATAGAACCAATCTCCTCCTTCAACATTGCTCGAACTGAATTCAGATCAACTAATAGTTTGGATGTGAGAGGGCCAAGAGAGAAGGAAACAGTTTCTTCGAAACTCTTAGACAAACCACTGATTAGGCTTTGAACTTGAGAGTCCTGTAATTGAACATGATCCTTCACTGAGGTTTTGAAACTTTCAAACACCGAGACAAACTTGCTTACTACACTCTTCACATAAGCTAGGTCCTTGTCAGCTTGAGACTTGGAGCTCATATAAGAATCCAAAGCAACAACTGTTGCCTTGAGAGCTTCCAGATCTACTTCGATTCTAGAAGACTGAGTCTGGCACTCTTTCACTTCTTCCATAAGATCAGACACAAAAGAAGATAAATTACAAGCCAGAGATAGCTCGAAGGATCTCTCTAACATTTTCATGTCTTCATAAAAGCTTTGCTTCATCTCAGCAACTGATACACTGAATGATTCTTTCAGCTCATTCTTCATGGATTCAAGATCGGATTTAGAGACAAAATCATTAGGGACAACTGCAGCAGATCCCTTTACTGAGGCCAAACTAACTACAGAATCAGTCATTATTGAATTAATTGAGGATGAAAGGGAGGTTTCCATTAACTTCACTTATTCAACAAAACTGGTTTTGAGGTCCTCTTTCATCTTATTCAGATCATGAAATCTGACCACATTATCTGGAAACAACTCAGAAGCAAGATCATAATTGGTCTTCGGTCTATTCACAGTCATCTCATTATCAGAATCCGGATAATCTAATCCACAGACTATAAACCCTGGGTCTTCTACCCAGTCTCCAAGCTCAACAGCTACTGTAACATTACCAAGAACAGATTGATGCTCCCCCTCAATGGGTGCATTCTCATGTATCACAACAGCATTCAGTGCTGGATTCCCTTCATCAGAATCTTCTACTACAAGTTCCATTGGTGCACCAGCTAGAAGATCTTCTGATACAGGTACAGCTTCTTCTGTATCTCTTTCTACTTCATTAGTCGGCATAGCTAAGCTTCCAATCGAAGGACTCATACTTAAACTACCAGAAGCAGGCGATTCAGATACATTTTCCTTTTCCTCTTCTTCTTGGTGAGGCACAGACAGGTCTTCCTCATAAGTAAACAAAATTTCCTCTACCTTTCCTTTCCTAGAATAAACCCATTCTGCAACAGGACTTGGGGGAAAGTCTGGATCTCCTCCAACATCCATAGGAGTTTCTTCTTCTTCTTCTTCTGTTTCATCACTATAAACAGGTTCCTCTTCATCAGGTCTCAGACTCGGCTCTCTCTCATCCTTTGGTCTTGAGGGATGATCCACAGGATTAAACCTATCATATATCTTCTGATCATCACTGACCCATTCTCCCTTCCATGGGTTCCAGTTAATTTTCATGTACTTGCAAACAGTCGAGGTGATGCAGAAATTATTCCTGACTACAACTGTCTCATCCTGAGACTCAGTTATTCCTTCCACTTTTATCATTACTGAAATCAGCTTGGCAAAGAACAAAGCATTAGTCTTTGACTTTGGTCTAATCATGTCTTCCATTTGAAGCATTAACAATCTGCACAGATTGATTTTTACACCATGTCTTAGCAAATAAAGAAGATAGATATCTTGATATCTCAGATTTGCAAAATATCCTCGCCTCGGTATCAACACATGCTGAACAAACTTGAAGAGCAGTCGATTCTCTCCATCCATTTCAGCAGAAACCACTTACCTTTGATTTCCATTACCGGTCAGCTCTTGTAAGGCGGTTTCATAATCAAAGATGTCACTTCTAGGTGGCATTTCTCTTGATACATACCCAGAGACACCTTCATGTGGTACTTTCAAACTCTCAGCCCACTCTACTGAAGAAAAAGACATCTCTTTTTTATTTACAAAAGAGCTTACCCGATTCTCATTTTCAGATTTCTCGAAGGTTACAAACACGTAGAACTGTTTTACCAACATCGGGTAGTATGGGCCATTGTTATTCGATAAAAAATCCACCCATTTCTGGTCCTCCAGAATCTCGAGTACTGACGATTTGCTAGGCAGTAACCATTCCATGCACAGTTCCTTCTCGATTACTATGTCTCTATTCTGCAAGTGAGGATTCACTGGTCGCTTTCCCGATCTAGTTCTGACTTCACTAACACTGGCTTTATGTTGTGTCTTCTGCTTCTTAGCTTTTGGTTCTACTCATTCATTTCTGACGGTAGGAAGCTTAGTTTTTGCCATCGCGGGTTTAGGGTTCTTGGCCGATTTGGGAGCAAAGGTTCGAAGGTGAGAGATTTTGAGCTCGGTGAGGTAAGAAGTGGCTTAGACTTAGTTTTATCATTTAGGAATTCCAAATAAACGACTAAAATAGAGTAAGATAAAATAAAATAAAACGATTCGTATTCTTGGCGGCAGACAGATGTTTTAAAGCATTGCATCGGTGTGAGTTTCAACATCGGTGAGGATTTTCACATCGGTGAGAATTTCACATCTGTGAGAATTTTCACATCGGTGAGAATTTCACATCGGTGAGAATTTTCACATCGGTGAGAATTTTCACATCGGTGAGAATTTTCACATCGGAGAGAATTTCACATCAGTGAGAATTTCACATCAGTGATTAAACATTCCCAATTCGTGTCTTATGTAACTTAGCCTATCCTAACTTAAAGTTTTAGTGAAAATATCAGCCAATTGATGTTCAGTGCCAATAAATTCAAGAGAAATATCACCTTTTTGATAGTGATCTCTTAGGAAATGGTGTCTTACATCTATGTGTTTGGTTCTAGAGTGAGATACAGGATTCTTAGAGATGTTTATTGCACTGGTGTTATCACAGTTGATTGAAACATGTTTAAAAACATATCTATAGTCCAAAAGAGTGTGTTTCATCCACAGAATTTGTGCACAGCAACTACCAGCAGCTATATATTCTGCTTCGGCAGTAGATAATGCAACTTATTTATGTTTCTTACTACACCAAGAAACTAAGGATTTTCCAAGAAAATGACATGTTCCTGATGTGCTTTTTCTATCTAACTTACAACCAGCAAAGTCAGCATCTGAATAACTCATTAACTCAAAGGATTGGCCATTTGGGTAAAACAAACCTAAGTTAACTGTGTGTTTGAGATATTTAAAAATTCTTTTAACAGCAAGAAAATGAGATTCTTTTGGATTAGCTTGAAATCTAGCACACATACACACACTAAACATAATATCAGGTCGACTAGCAGTAAGATAAAGTAAATTACCAATCATACCTCTGTAATTTGTTTGATCAACTGGTTTCCCAGTTTCATCTCCATCCAATTTACAGGTAGTACTCATAAGTGTTTCACTTTCCTTGATACTATCCAGACCAAAACGTTTTAAAAGATCCTTTGTATATTTACATTGATTCAAAATAATACCATTTTCATTTTGAAATACTTGAAATCCAAGAATGTACTTATGTTCTCCCATTAAGCTCATTTCAAATTCATTTTGCATACTTTTTGAAAAATCAGTACATAAAGAGTGTTTAGAAGATCCAAAAATAATATCATCAACATATATTTGTACAACTAAAACATCTTTAGAATTTTTTTTAATGAAAAGAGTTGGATTAGCAATCCCTTTAGTAAAACCTTTTGAAATAAGAAAATTGCTAAGTCTATTATACCAAGCTCTTGGAGCTTGTTTTAAACCATACAAAGCTTTAGAATGTTTAAAAACTTGATTTGGAAAATGGGGGTTAGTAAATCCAGGTGGTTGTTCTACAAAAACATCTTCAATTATAAAACCATTTAGAAATGCACTTTTCACATCCATTTGATATAACTTGAAATCCAGATGTGCATCATGTGCAAGTAAGATTCTAATGGATTCTAGTCTAGCTACAGGTGCAAAAGTTTCCTCATAGTCTATACCTTCTTCTTGACTATATCCTTGTGAAACTAGTCTAGCTTTGTTTCTAACTATATTTCCAGATTCATCTACTTTATATCTAAAAACCCAATTTGTGCCTATTGTCAAAGTGTCCTTAGGTCTGTCAACTAATTCCCAGACTTTGTTTCTTTCAAACTGATTTATTTCTTCCTGCATAGCCATTACCCAGAATTCATCATTGATAGCATCATTGATATTTTTGGGTTCTAGCTATGAAAGAAAAGCTTGATGTTCAACCTGGTTTCTTAGAGAAGCTCTAGTTTGTGTTCCTCTATCAAGATTACCAACAACAGCTTCTAAAGGATGATTCTTTAGAATCCTCGTTGATCTGGTAAAGGTTGGACTAGAAATTTCAGGTTCATCTATAGGTTCGGGTTCAACAGAAGCAGATTCTGGAAAAAGTCTATAACTGGATGTTTTGATAACAGGTTCTTTAGATTTATCATTAATGTCCAGAACAGATAAGTCTTCTTCAATATTTTCAAGAGAGGTTTTAGACTCATGTGGATCAGTTTCATCAAACTTGATGTGAACAGATTCTTCCACACATTTAGTTTTCTTATTGAATACTCTATAGGCTTTACTTGAAATAGAGTAACCCAGAAAAATTCCTTCATCACTTTTGGAAGCAAACTTATCCAGATTATCTTTAGTATTCAGAATAAATACTTTGCAACCAAAAACATTAAAGTAATTAACCTTAGGCTTTCTATTGTTCCACAATTCATACGGGGTTTTCTTAAGAACAGGTCTGATTAAGACTCTATTAATGACATAACAAGCTATATTTACAGCTTCAGCACAAAAATAAATAGGCAGGTCATATTCATTGAGCATGGTTCTAGCTATTTCTTGAAGGGTTCAGTTTCTTCTTTCTACTACACCATTCTGTTGGGGTGTTCTAGGGGCAGAAAAGTTATGAGTATAGCCATTGTGTGAGCAATAAGATTCAAAATCTTGATTTTCAAACTCACGACCATGATCACTCCTCAAAGTTTTAATCTTAAGTCCACTAAGGTTCTCTACAGATTTAGAGAATTTAATAAAAGAAGAACAAGCTTCACTTTTGTGAGCAAGAAAATATACCCAAGTATATCTAGAAAAATCATCTACAAGAACATAAACATAGTGCTTCCCATTTAAACTAGAAACTCTTGATGGTCCAAACAAATCCATGTGAACCAATTCAAGTGGTTGAGAAGTCGAAACTTCTTTCTTTGATTTAAAAGAAACATTGTGTTGTTTTCCCTTTTGACAGGGGTTACACACTCTATCATTTGGGAATTCTAATTTAGGTAGGTCTCTAACTAGGTTTTTAGAGAGTTTTCTAAGTGATTGAATGTTGCAATGTCCCAATCTTCTGTGCCATAGCCATGATTCTTTATGAAAATCATTCAAACAAGTAATATTCTGCTTAGCTAAAGAATTCAGATTAACAGCATAAAGATTTTCATTTCTTAAGGCAGAAAATACCAAAACATTATTAGAATTAAAAACTTTGCATGAATCATTTTCAAATTTAACATGAAAACCATCATCACATAACTGAGAAATACTTAATAAATTGTATTTAAGGCCATCAACAAATAAAACTTTAGAAATCAAAATTGAATCAGTGTTACCAATCTGGCCTAGGCCGATGATTTTCCCTTTTGAATTATCACCAAAGGTGACAAAGCCTCCATCAACTTTTATTAAACTCTTGAAACAAGAGAAGTCTCCTGACATATGTCTTGAACATCCACTGTCCAAATACCAGGTCTCTTTACAGGAGCTCTTTAAGAAAGTTCCATACAAAAAAGATTCAGATGAGAGATGATTTTGGTACCCAGATTTTCTTGGGTCCAGACAGGTTAGCCAATAACACTTTAGGTACCCATATTTGTCTAATGGGTCTCATATAATTTGTAGAATTGACATGCTTTGAAAGATAAACTTAATTAGATCCATAGTTATGTATATAACTGGTTGATGCATATGAAGTTCCAGAATAACCTTCATTCTGTCCAGATTTAGAAATGAATCTAGTTTTGGCAATTTTCCTCTTTCCAGGTTGGTATCCTATAACAGTAGTATATTTAGGTGCTATTTGCTTTCCTAGCATCTGTGTTAGTGTATTTTTTCCATTGGTGAACTTCTCTAAGTCTTTCTTGAGTTGCTCATTAGATAGTTTCAGTTCAGTGTTTTCTTTTAACAGTTGAGCATTCTTCTCCATTTCTATATCAAGATCAGATTTATGCTTAACACTTAAAGCATGATGTTTCTTTAAACCTTTGTATTTATCCTTAAGTTCATTACATGTCTCTTCCAGCATATTACAGTACTCAAACAATTCATTTTTAGACATTGTTCCAGAATCAGAGTCAGATTCTGCATTATCTCCAGAGTAATAATAATTTAAAGCAGGAGTTTCAGCAGTTACCTGAGAAGTGTTTGTCATAAAGCACATGTTTGCCTTATTTTTGTGTTCAGTTTCAGAGCTTTCAGATTCAGTAGAGCTATCCTCAGAAGCACTCCAAGTAGCCTTCATGGCTTTCTTAAACTTATTATCCTTATATTCATATTTCTTTTTATACTTCAGCTTTGGACAGTCGGCTTTAATGTGTCCTTTTCTCTTGCACTCATAGCAGACAACATCATCTGATTTGTCATTCTTCTTCCAATCCTTTTTCCATTTACCTTGGTGATCATACTTACCCTTATAATTTGTTTTCCTGAAGAACTTCTTTTTCGTATAAAATTTCTTAAATCTTCTAGCAATGTCAGCCATCTCAGCATCACTGTCAGAATCACTTTCACTGTCTTCACAACTTGAACTTTCAACTACAGCTTGAAGCTTTTCTTTGTCCTTATTCTTTGAAGTTGAAGATTTGAAAGCGACAGACTTTCTTGGAGGTTCATTTTCTTCCTCTTTATTTACTTTAAGCTCTTCTTCATACATCATCAGCTTGACAATTAGTTCCTTGACAGGTAGAGCAGCAATGTCACATGATTCTCTGATTGAGACAGATGTGCCTCTCCATCTATCAGGTAGACATCTCAAAATTCTAATAATATGTTCCTTCTATGAGACATCCTTTCCCAGCGAGATCATTGTATTGACAATTTCATTGAACCTGAGATACATGTCATAAATGGGTTCGCCAGGCTTCATTTTAAAAATATCATACTTGATAGTATAAGTGTTCAATCTCATTTCATTAACATTTGTTGTTCCTTCATGAGAAACTGTTAAGGTATCCCAAATTTCATATGCAGTTTTACAAGAAGAAATTCTATTAAACTCTTCATATCCTAGAGCACATTACAAGGCATTCATAGCTTTACAGTTGTTATTGTAAGCAGTCTTTGTAGGTTCATCCCAAGTAGATCTAGCAGTAGTGGGAATTTTGTATTCTGATTCAATAGCAGTCCAAATATCAAAACCTATGCTTTCTAGATGAATTTTCATTTTCAGTTTCCACTGAGCATAATTAGTTCCATTGAAGAAAGGTGGCCGGTTAGTAGCAGCACCCTCAAGTCTATTGTCCATGATGAGAAAATTTTAAAGAGATAAAAATTTATATATAACAGAAATGTTAAGAACATTAAAATACAACTAAAATCACAGTTCAAAAGCAGAGTACTTTTAGAAAGTATTTTCAATCCTCTGATACCAAGTGTTGGTCGGAGTGGTTTACTCAAGATGGGGGTGAATTGAGTACCAATTAAAATTTCTGTATTTAAAAACTATGTCTTAAAGACCCCCAAATAAAATAATAAATTAAACTGTAGTGAATTTATATTAAATTAGAGGTTCTGTTAGATTCTAAAGGGATTGATTAATTCCCAGTTAATCAACATAGGAGTGTGTGATTATCTTTTGAAACTAACTTACTAATCTACACTTAACATAAACACTAGCTAATTTAATTATCAAAGTAACTTTAAAAACAGTATTAGTTTTAAAGTGATTAGCAGCGGAATAAACTTTGAAAGAGATGGCACAACAAATGTAACCAAGAGGTTCAGTCTCAAGCCGAGACTTAGTCCTCTCAAAAGTTTATATAAAAATGATCCACACCCTGGATCGGGGTTCAACAGTTTACAACTGTCCAGGTCCAAGACCTCTACCACTGTTCTTCGTGGGAAACAGTACAACAGCACCCAGCTGTCCAGGTCACACACGACCTCTACCACTGTTATTCATGGGAAAGAAAGAATGAAAGAGTTTGGTAAGGATTTACAAATCCTCCAGTTTAAGTACCGGAGACAGTGTATGTGTTAGATACAGCAGATAACACACACTGCTCGAAAAGTATAATAATAAATCACAGAACAAGAGATGTAGAGTTTAGAAGTGGTTCTGGTGATTTCAGTGTAGCTCAGGACTCCTTTGGATTCGATCAGAAGTGAGTTTGAGTCCTCTTCTCGTTTCTGTTTGAGAAACAGAGTGTCGTATGCTCCAGGTTCACAGACAGTGACAATGTAGTGGTTGAAGTTATTCAGTGCTCTTCTTGTATGCACAGAACACTTCTCGAGTATGCTTGATTGTCTATGAGCTTCTCTGTGTTCTTCTCGTTCTTGTGTTTTTGGTATATTCCATCCACCACACTTTTCACTTTTCGATTCTCTACTTGGGAAGCGTAGTCTTCTCGTATTTATCTCACGGGCAACAGGGGACAGAAAAGATTTCCTACGAGGTACGGGTTCCTGACATCCGACAACCTTTATCAAATATTTGACAAATCATTAAAATGTACATGATATGACCGTTAGATAGACTAAATAAAGAAAAATAAAGAAATTCAAATAGTGAGTTGAGTGATCGGTAGGTAATCAGCATCGGTAGCTTGGACATCGATAGCTTAATGTCATTAGTTTCTTTGACTCTATCGGTGGCTCTATGCGTCAGTTGGTACATGCTTGTATCAGTGACTTTGTTTATTGGTAGCTCCATGCGTCGGTAGCTTCATGCGTCGGTAGCTCTATGCGTCGGTAGCTCCATGCGTCGGTAGCTCCATGCGTCAGTATCTCCATGCGTCGGTAGCTTCATGCGTTGGTAGCTTCATGCATCGGTAGCTTCATGCGTCGGTAGCTCCATGCGTCGGTAGCTCCATGCGTCGGTATCGGTAGCTGTGAGTCCGTATCGGTAGCTTCGTCCATCGGTGACTCTTATTCCATCGGTAGCTATTTATACTTACACTGGTAGCTCTATGTTTGTATCTGTAGCTGTCTGTAAGTCAGTAGCTTACATTTATAAGTACATCGGTAGCTCTGTGTTTAAGTATATCGGTGACTCTGTCTGTCGGTAGACTAAGTCTATCGGTAGACTGGGTACTGGTAGCTCTTTATCAGTAGCTATAGGCAGATTACTTATCTGTTTTATACAGAACACATCTGATTGTGTTAGAATTAATTTATAACTTGTATGAACATGGATAAATGAGGATTAACATATTTCAAAGACTATTTTAAAAATTATTATTAGTTTGATCACAGATTTGAAAGAATTAAAGTATAGATCAATGATACTTAAAGATATCATAGAGAATGAAAAAATAATTGGGATTTTCAACACATATGAATACATGATTGAGATTATCAAAACAGGTGAGGTCAACAGAACTTTTGACTTCAATCCATCGTAGTCAGTTCTTATTTAACTCACCTGAAATAGAATGTAGGAGAGATGTATTGTTATCCATCCATCCTCAACACTATGATATTAGGAAAACACCCCCAATATATATATATGCGTGTATATATATGAGGTCAAAACATGGTGTTTGATGTAGGTAGTTTGTGTAGAGAAATTGAATGTAAAATACGTGGTATATATATATATATCCACAGAACAATTCCAATATATTTTTTTTGTATTAAGAGTACCAATTAAATCACTATATCACTTATAAACCTCACAATATTTGTAACATTTCCTCCTTCCTCTATATTCATAAAACCAAAAAATAATCCACATGTTGAAAACCACATTTCATTCTATTTCACAGTTCATTAAATTTTCTAAATTTCACATTATCACCAATTTTTTTCATCAATCCCATTCATTTTCAAGCCAATTAATTTCACTATTTCATCCGGGTTTTTCACATTGATCAACAACAATCTAAGCCACACATAGAAATTTAATTAAGAAATATTTAGCAATTTAAACCCATTACATTTCTCTTTCATTGTTAAAAAATTATTCCATCACTACATGAGAATCTAGCACAACACAACAGAACACAACAATAGAGTATATTCATCCCTCTTATGAGATAACATTCCAAACAATACCACTATTCTACAGCCATATCCACCTCATTATTAAAACATGTTCCACATCACATCCAAAATGTACCGCATCCACTTCTCACCACATCACCACATCATATCATTGTATCAACCATGTACCAAAACTAGAGATATCATGGCACATTTCACACAATTTTTCAAATTTTTTAAATTTTGCAGAAAATGGTTATTTAATAAAATTCACTTTCATAGGGATATTCTCAAACAAGACATAATTATTTGTAAAAAAATTTCATTAAATGAATCTATGTCGTTATCCATTTTCTATTTCAGGTGAAAAAAACACACAATATGGGTTCCATAACAAAAATAATCACAATGAATTCAAATAACCTAATGAACATGATTTTTTGAAAGGCGTCATGCTTGTTAAATAACAACATCATTAATATAAAAGATATAAAAACACGTGATTTCATTTAAATTCCTCTTAAATTTAAATTAAACCATTCATTTGTCATTATAATTCCATATATACTACTTCCTGATGATAAAAAATATGTAGCCATTTTTGGATGATATGCACAGATATAAACAGAGTATCCCCTACCACAAATAGAGATTCTTTACTTTCTAACCAAGGATAAAATAAGATGGAACTACTAATAGGGACTACAGTGAATAAAAATACCTTGAAGAACCTAACAAAAACAACCAAAACATTTATATGAAAACATCAAAATAATTGTTTTTCTATTGGAAGACATCATCCGAAAAAAAAAGGTCAATATTGTTAAAATAAAGAAATGAACACACCTAAAACCCCAATGATAGATCCTAAATGGTTGAGGTACAAATACATATAAGGGGGGATGATATTGTCTTAGTATGTACTATTCTATATCATGTAATGATTGAATGTTTTGAAAATTGATCGTGTCTGAGAAGATCTAGTAAATATTCCAAATCATCAAAACATTAAACCATTGGGTATTCTATTATCTACATTGAAAAATTAATTTAAAATTCCCCAAACCACGATGGGCCTACGCCCCTTGTATAAAGTGATTCTATATAAATCCCCTATAATAATAATGGTTATAATCATGCCAAAGATCTAGAAAATAGGTGGAAATACCACGACGTTGGAAGGTACACAATACAAAAAAACCAATTGCAGAACTATATGATAGTAAAGTCAAGACTTCTACACTCTAGAACCTATCAACATGTATGGTGGTTAAACTAAAACTAATCTCCATAGTCCAAAAACATTGAAAATTCCTTAACCTTTAAAGACACAACTCTATACTTGATACTATAGCTAAAACACCTACACCCCAACCACTCAGGTGGGAAATAACATCCATGATACAGACTCACTCTACGCTATAGATACCAGAAAAAGAAAATGAAACCAGATACGTCCTCATAGAACTCTATGAAAAAACTAATCCTTCCACCCTTCAGCCTTCATCTCTTTGGGAAAATGTCAGCTTCCACAATATAAGACACACTAGAGCTAACATATCAACACAATATCCTAAACCTACCCTCCATACTCCTCGAGAATTCCCAATGAAAACATAAAAAAATAATCCATATACATTAATGGGTAAAATTTGCACACCCATTATAATATATCTACCATATATATTAAATAATTATTGAGTAGAGAATTTTCCTCATTGAAGTAAAAGTGATTTAAACATAACTTCCCACAGTTCGACATGAATTGAAATATAATTGTTTCATATTGATGTTATTAATATTTTCAGGACTTATTATATTATCCCTTAACTGATTTTATATGAGATTTTCATAATTTGTTTTATATATTAATGTTTTAATACTATGTATAATTTTTTACCATTTTTAGATGTAGTCCAATTGAGTCTGTTTACTATTTTATGTATAAATCTCTCAAAACTAATCCAAATTGTATCATTCCTAGTTTCTTAAGATTCCTTATTCAATTTCCAACATATCATTACAAGGTATAATTGACTCATTAGGCCATTTGAGTGGTCATATGGACCACACAAGTAGACCCACTGAATCTATGAGGTATGGTAATCACATTTCTCATCCCCCTAAATTCCCTCCTCCAAAACCAAACCGGTTTCAATATGGTCATGGTGTTGGTAACTTCAAACAACTTTATCATTTTGTTCCTAAAAAAAGAAATAATCCTTCTCTTGGATTCCACTATTTTAGTGGTCCTTCACAATTCCAAAACCAATAAAATTACTTTCCCAAAAACCAAAATCAATGTAATCCCAATCCTGGATAAGCCACTTCTTCTAAGAAACCATGGGAAAGTGTAATTGATGATCATGCCTCCTTCACCCATTCCAACAAAAAAAAAACATTGAAACCCAAATTTTTCAACTTGCTTCCCACCTATTCTAGCAATAATAATAAAATTCTTCCCAACTCCCAACTCAACCATTACCCAACCCCAAGGGTGATGTATGTGCAATTCCACTTAGATAGGGAGAGAAAATTTCTATGCCTCGAGATAAGTCCTCCAACCCCCCATTAAATGTTGACGTTGAAAATGAAAAGAAAAATAAACTTTTAAATGAATCTAAAGTCATTCCCTCACCTCCTTCCATTTCACATAGGAAGCCAATTCCTTTTCCTCAATCTGTTTTTAAGCCAAAGAAGTCCTTTGAACCCGATCCTGAAATGCTTGACATGTTTAGACGTGTTGAAGTAAAAATTCCCTTCTTAGATTCCATTAAAAAAATCGCAAATTATTAAATGTTTCTTAAAGAATTGTTTTCCCACAAAGGGAAACATTAGACCTTTGAAAATGTTTCAACCCAATAGTCAATTCCCATAAAGTGAAAAGATCTAAGGACCTTTATAGTTCCATGCTAAATTGTAGTTCCGACATTGATGATGCACTCATAGACCTAGGAGTATCAATTAATGTCATGCCCAAATCTATCTTCTCTAACCATGGTATAGGTCTCTTACATCGAATGGGTGTTTTCATAAAATTGGAAAATCGAAGCACTACTAGTCCTGAGGGTATAATTGAATATGTCCATGTTCAGTGAATGATTTTATCTACCATTCTGATTTTTATATCTTCGACATGTAAGGTGAGACGAACTCTTCTAAATCACCCCTAATTCTATGAAGACAATTCCTCATGACTGATAAAACTAAGATTGATGTCAATTCAAGCAACTTATATATGGAATTTGGTGACCAATTGGTCAAGCTCAACATTTTCCAAGCCATGCGATACCCATCTGTGGATCACTCTAAATTCTCAATCAATGCTTCTTAGTACACTTATAAGAGTCAATTGAACCCCATTCCATCAAGTTCTTCATGTTAAAATGATAAATGATCCTTTTAAATCTTCACTAGGATTAACCATGCAATAAATGTTGATGTTGATGTAGACCATTCATTTATAGACTCTATCAATGTAGTGGAACATGAAAAATCTCTTTAATCCCACATCAACTCTGATATCTACTACTCCACCTTGGACAATATTATGGAATATGAATTTAAAGCAACTAAAGTCCCTTCCTCCATTCCTGAGATTTCTATCCCAAAAAATGAAAGATGAGATTGATCTAAATCCTCTTTCTGAAAACCATAAAAATGCATTCCTTTTCAATGATCACTCTTATCCTATCATTATCTATTATTTACTTACCAAAACAGAGGAGTCCAAACCTGGTCAAGTGTTAGAGGAAAAAAAAGGCCTTAGGATGGACCCTAGATGACATACCTATAAAAAACCTTACTCTTGGCATGCATCACATCCATCAGGAGGAATCGTCCAAACCATTTAGACAACCAAAAAGAAGACTCAATACACTCATACATGAGGTAGTTAGGGAAGAGATCACCAATCTTATTTAAGATGTTATTATCTACCCAATTTATAATAGTGAATGGGTTAGTATAATTCATGTTGTACCTCAAAATTGTTAGGTTACTATTGTCACAAATGAAAATAGGAAGGGAATGACAACTCGAGTGAAGAAAAAATGGTGTGTGTTCATCGACTACCGAAAATTGAATGTTGAAACACAAAATGATCACTACTCTATTCTATTCCTTGATCAAATTCTAGAACTATTAGCTGTAATGTCACACTATTTCTTTCTTGATGGATACACCGATACTTCCAAATCCCAATCACACCTCAGGACCAATTAAAGACTACTTCCACATGCCCCTTTAGAACATACGCATATAAGAGAATGCCTTTTGGCCTTTCAAATGCTCCATCAACATTCCAGATGTGTATGATGTGTATCTAATCTGAATTCGTTGAACACTGCGTGGAAGAATTCATGAATTACTTTACCATTTTTGGTGATTCATTTGAATCATTCTTGTATTCTCTCTCCCCAGTCCTTCAAAAGTGTGTCATGTGTAACCTTGTGTTAAATTTTTAAAAATGTCACTCCATGGTGGAAAATGGGATTGTTCTATGTCACATAGTTTAAAAAGAGGGTATTGAAGTGGATCCTGCCAAAATTGATGTAATTAAATCACTTCCAGAAACCACATATGTTTGAGACATCCATTTATTTCTCAGTCCTGTTGGTTTCTATCAGAGATTCATTCATATATTTTGTAGGTTTTCCCTCCCACTCACTCAGTTCCTACAAAATGATTTTACATTATATTTCGATGAGGTTTTAAAGAGATCCTTTGTTGCACAAAAACTACTCTTACATCTACACCAAAAATCCAACACCATGATTGGTCCTTACCCTTTGAGTTGATGTGTGATGATTTTGATAGAGCTATTGGGGATATTCTTGGTCAAAGAAGAGAAAAAATTCCTCAGGTCATCTATTATGCCTCAAAAACATTGGATGAAACTCTATCTCACTACACTATGACTGAAAAGGAACTTTTAACAGTTGTTTTTTCCTTAGATAAATTCTATCCCTATCTCTTAGTTTCCAGAATCATTATATTTACAGACCATTCAGCTTTAAAGTTCTTACTCAACAAAAGTGATTACAAACCAAGTCTAATAAGATGGATCCTAATTCTCTAAGTGTTTGACCTTGAAATCAATGATATATCAGGAAAATAAAACCTTGTGGCTAATCACTTGAGGATAATTTGTAATTCCTCTCATTCTAAATTAATTGATCCAGAATTTCCTACTGAGAACCTTTCATCTCTCACTCCAAAAATACCATGGTATGCTGCAATTGTAAACTACTTGGTTTCAAGTTTTATTCCGGAAATGTTTTCAAAATAACAAAAAATGAAGTGGAAATGTTACTAAAAATTTTATTTTTGGGAATAAAATAAACTATGGAAAACTGGGGTAGACATGGTAATTAAGAGATGTGTTGATGAAAATGAACATTCTTGCATCATAGAATTTCATGCCTCAAAGCCTATGGGTGGCTATTTTGGACCATAAAGGACCACCCGAATGGTCATAGACTCTGGATTCTTATGGAATTAACTATTTAAGGACTCACATGAGATATTTAAATCATGTTCGACTTGTCAAATGTTTGTAAATTTTTTTAAAGAAACGAAATTCCCTAAAATACTTTAATCTTCTGTGAGATCATCAATGTTTGGGGCAAGAATTTCATCAGACTATTCCCCCCTTCCAATGGATTCTCATAAATTATTATTGCGGTTTATTGTGTTTCTAGGTGGGTAGAGGCCAAACCCACAATGAAATATTATTCATATACTATTAGTGAGTTCCTAGAGACACACCTCATCCACCGATTTGGCACACAATGTGCCTGGATAAGTGACTTAGGAACCCATTTTTGTAATAGAACCATCGACTCTATTTTGAAAAAGAATTGTATTTTACATAAAACACCAACGAAATATCACCCCTAAACAAATGGAATGGTTGAACATTTCAATATAGAAGTGAAAAAGTGCTTTGGAGACTGGTAAAATCCACCAGAAAAAGACTAGCCTGAAAGACTTGGTGAAGCACTTTGGGCTTATCGAACTGCCTATAAAATACCCATTGGGATTTCTCCTTTTAAGCTAATTTTTGGTAAATCTTATCATTTACAAGATAAAATCAAACATAAGACTTTTGTGTTGTGAAAACATGTAATTTTTATTGTGAAAAATTTTGAGAAGAAAGATTGTTGCAATTGGCTAAACTAGAGGATCTTCGACTTGAATCCTATGAGAATTCCAATATTTACAAAGAAAAGGATAAGTTACTCCATGAAAAACATATCCTGGGAATGGTATTCCATGAATGTGAAAATGTTTTTATTTTCAACTCTCGATTTCTCCTTCACCCATGTCATCTTAATTATTTTTGGGAAGGTCCTTTTATTGTTTCTCATGTTTTCCCATTTGGTGTGGTGAAAGTCCAAGAAATGTAATCCAAAAGGACATTCATATTAATAGACATAAATTAAAGCATCACCATGAGAGGACACACAATCCTAGAACCACATCAACTACCATCAAATCTCTAACTTTTAGATTCATCCCACCACTAGATGGATAGGGCAACCCACCAAATCCAAACCCAGGGGAACCTCTTTCTCTATAACTACTCTCATCTCTCTCCATCTCTCCCTTTCTCTATCTCTTCTTCATTCTTCCTCCCTTGTTCTCATTTTTTTACAACTTTCCTCACCATATTTTTATTTACTCTTTCTCTTTTGTGTTGGTGTGTAATTTAAAAACACAAAAAAACTAGAAATTAAAAAAAAATTAACAAATAGAAGTCATACATACTCACCTTCCAATTTTCATATTTTTTCAAACAATATTTGGGATCCAAAAGACATGGTTTCATCTCATAAATTTTTTGTTTTATTCATACATTTCGATAACTAATATTGTGTCAAAACCAAAATATTTTGAATGCTCACTTTTTGATTTGGAAACTGATTTTCCCAAACCATGAGGAATAGAATTAGCATTAATGCCAAGGCCACCTATGGACATATTTTCAATATGAGTGTTTTTTTCACCCCCATTTGTGAATCTTGAGTTTATAGACCTTCATGCTTAATTTATTACTTTAGTGTACATTGAAATGACAGTGGAATTTTCTGAACAACATTAGAATCACAATAGCTAAAATAGCCTCCAATTTCCAGTATATTAATCCTCTTTTTGAAAGCCCCTTTAAGCCTATGAAAAAACATTCTTTTATATCATCATTACATTACCAATACCTTATCCCATCCATTATCAACATGTTATTACCTTTTATAATTATTTGAAATTTACGTTTGGGGGGGGAATGGATTTCATTGTTTGGGTGCCCTTTTATTGATTTTTAACGAGTTATCATCTAATTGAGGGAATGAATCCATTTTAGTCGGGGGGAGAGGTTTTAATTTTGTGGGGTTTGGGAATTTATATATTATTATAACATATTGTTCAAATTTTAATTACAAGTGTTCAAAAAAATTAATTAATAAATGAAAAAAAGTCAAAAAATTAATTAAAAAATGAAAAAAACTCAAAAAAATCAAACAGAAAAATGGGTTGTGTCTTGGTTATGTAAAAAATCACTATTTCTTAGCCTTTGATCATGTTATAACTATTAGAATTAGTTTCAGGAGGAGATCCATCATGCGTTTGGATATGAGTGTGATATTTATTTCAAGTTAAAATTTCAAAAAAAGAGAAAAAAAGAAAAAATCACACGTGGATTATATTCTAATGTCATTTGGAGAAGTTTTGTGTTTGGTAAATATTACATATTCATATTCACATCATATTTCTTTCCAATATTGTATCTTATTTTACATTTTTATTGCCTTGGAAATATGTTTTTCCATTTCCTTTCATGTCTCATTTCAAAAAAATGTGCATTTCTTTTTCCGTAATGGTGTTTTACCCCTCTTTTTCTCTTTCTTGGAAATTATATTCCTACCATCCCATAGCCATAGATAAAATCCTTCAAAATATTTCTTTAATCTTGTAAACTTTGGATAGGGAGTGGGAGTTGAGAGCTCTTTCAAACTCTAATATTTTCACTTTTGGTTGGTGAATGAGTGAAGCTCTATAAATTAAATTTATCATCTTGAGAGGAGTATGTCTTGTGTGCCACCATTTTCTATTTATAAATTTCAGCATGAAAAAATGATTTGTTTTTGGAACATATTTTCTGTAACAACATGAGGTGGAATTCAATATGGATGAGTTATATTGTCAAATCCTCCGTGATCGGGGAAAACAAAATATAACTATTTGATGGTGAGTGAAAATGATTTTTGTCATGTATTTATATTTGTTGCACATGAGGAAATGAACCAGAGTAAGTGTGGTGGATTTTATGTTCTTTATATTTTCAAGACTTATTATATACTCTCTTTAATGATTTTATATGAAATGTTCATAATTTGTGTGAAATGTTAATTTTTAATACTACGTATAATTTTTGAGCATTTTTAGAAGTAGTTTAATAGAATCGCATTACTATTTTATTTATAAATCTCACCGTACATATAAAAATAGTGTGGTTATTGTTTTTTAGGATTCCTTATTCAATTTACCATGTATCATTATAAGTAATAATTGTCCCATTCTTTCATTCGAATGGTCATATTGACTAAACAAAAAGGCCCAAAAAATTTGTGATGAAACTGGCCCATCCATGAAGATGTAACTTATGGGATCCATCAAGAAGTAAAAAATCACTTTATTCTCCTCCAAAGATTGTAGGAAAATTTAATGAGTCTTGGATAAAAATTTAAAGGCCCAAATATAAAGACAAGATTATCAAATTGTTCATTTAAACTCAGCCCACCATTCTGGCCGAGAAATAAAATCAGTACAATATTCATGACATATTTCATTATGTACTCATCCAATAAAGATGTTGTTTTTCATTGGGAAAGAATATATATAGGTGGACTATGTTTTTGAATAATGTTTTCTTATTTGAAGGCATATTAATATTTATAAACCCTTTCAAATATCGACCTTCTAAAAATTATGGATTGAAATGGACTGTTTAATTTTGTTTAATCAAACTTCCATAACATTGGACCGTAAGTCAAAATGGCTCCAAATTATGGGATTATTCAGTAAATATTAGTATCTAAAACTTGGAAGGAGTTATCTCAAGATTCATATATCTGTATGTCCAAATCGTTGAGACAAGTGGAAGGATATATTGGGAATGAAAACAGTCCACTTCCTTAGGCTATAAATACACCCCCCTCCCCTCCTTCAAAGGGGTTGGCATTTCAGAAGATATGAGAACATATTGGAAAGAACAAAGCCTTTACAAGGGATTGGGTAGACCATCCATTCTCAGGGTTTCACTTTATATACCATTCCTACTCTATTTGTTTCCTTTTACTTTTGCGTTCTTCTTTTTTTGTAATCTTGTAAGTCTTGGTTTGTGTAATTCTATTTTAATGCATGTCTCTTCTTCTTCATCTATTATTATCATCCAAAATTCTTTTAAATTATATTAATTGTCTTAAAATAGTTTAAATACAGTTGAATATCCTTCCCTTATTATAATTTCTCATTCAATGTAAAGTTATTATTTAATTCTCTTCACTATTTGTGTGGGTTTGTTCGACACACAACTCTTTTCTTATCCCTTTATTTTTCTTGTATTTATAATTCATAATTATAAAAATTACAAATATATTATTAACCTAAACAATGTATGAGTAAATCTACCATTGGGGTGAGTTATAATTTGGTGATTTGATGTGATTGCGAGCATTTTCTCGATGGATATTCATTAAATTAACATTGTTTATGTTAAACATAGAATTTTTTTGATTAATGATATGATTTTTTAACATGTTGTTTCAAAAGATTATTGGAACCATAAATACACTACCATAAACAATATCTAATTGAGATTAGTACCCTAATATTTGGTATGTCTTGTATTAATGCCTTAACAGATAAGAATTCTAATCAACATTATCTTGTGAAGTGGGTGTTAATTTAAAGGCAATATAAAGAAAATCTCATGGATTTCACAAGCTTAAATCCCAAAAAATTATCCCACACCAATATTTATCAAATTGTTAAATTAAACATAAATATTTAATCACATCATTTGTTCTATACAAAAACCCCCCAATAAAAATACAATCAACTAAAAATATTCTACTATTAAAAGAGTATCATCGCCAAGGATTCGACCCGAGTACTATTATACATATTAGCAGAGTATCAAAACATTGAACAGTTGATATGTGGAAATCAACCGTTATTTCACCAGTATTATAAAATAAAATTTATTATAATTCTATATTATTGTAATTTAAATCCTTAAAATGTCATTAATGTTCCACTTATAACATTTTAATTCTCATTTATATATAATTCTTTATTTAAATCACCATTTTCAGGTGTCAACTATTTTATTTTATCATGAAGATTTTATTTTTCAAGTTCTAATAATTATATATTAATAGGAGTAACATAATATAAAAATTATTAATTTTGATGTTAATATCACATTTGTGGATTATATATATTTGGATTCATCCATAAATTATTAAGATAGAAAAATATATTAGATCATTCATGGAGACTATAGGTCATATGTGTGTAAGAAATCTATTTTCAGCTTAAAATGGATTGTACTAATTAGGGTATTATAATAATTCAAATATAAAAATCATTATTATATGATATATATTATATAAATTAAATATATTCACTAAATATATCTTTATTACTATCCATATAAATTTTAAACAAAAAAATCACATCAGTTCATAGAGGTTGTAGTCATAATGTATGCATGAGAAATGTTATCATTTTCCAATAAATAAGAAAGAATTATAGTAGATATGACATTTTATTTACATTTTATGTATTATATATCATATATAAACTTTAATCCCATAAAAACAATCTTCCATTATTTATGATGATGTAAAATTAATTTTACTCCAACATGGAGGTGGTAGTCAACATGTACACATGAGCGATACATTAAATTATTATTTGACGGTCATGTTGGTTGATAAAGGTAGTTACATAACAATAATAAATTGTATTATAAAATTGTATTATATTTAGTATTGTAATTTTTTATTTTATGTTGAATTTCATCGATGTTGAGGATGTTGAACAAAAACTAAATTGATAGATGATAGGTTGGAAGATCCCTTATTCGTCTATATACCACCTTTCGACCACCATATTAAATACCATTTAAATTGTTTTTTAAAAATTAGGAAACATAAAGTTTATTTCAATTTATGTTAATATGATAATTTTTAAAGTTTTTTCAAACTAGATTGGTTAAATTGGTAAAATGAAGAGATAAATGGGGTGTCCATTTTATGGGGGGGAGGACACACGGTGAATTAAAAATAATAATAATAAATTTAAGTAATTCAAATTAATAATTGGTTATAAAGGTGAAATAGTTGAATAAAATAATTTTAAGGTCTAAATATCATTATAAAATAACATTTATATAGTTTGGGATTCATTTTCAATATTATCTTTTAGGTTAACCCACTCATCATCAAATTTTAACCTTAGACGCGGTAATGGTTTTTTAATAATAAAGGGTTATAATTCCACATATATGCAATAATTGTCTTAAAAATTCAAAAAGAATCAAATTTTTTAATAATTATTTTCATACTAGTATCATATTAATATTTTTCTGATTTTAAAATAATTTAATGAATTTTTAATTTTCATAAAATATCATAAATTTCATTTTCAATACTACTTATTTACATTGAAATTAAATTCATCAAGATAGATGTGAAATATAAATACAAAACATTCACACAAATATAATGTTTTATATTTATCAAAAAAACCATGTGAGATAATAAACCACCAAAAGATATTATGATTAATTATTTTGAAATCCTTTATTTTATTTTTCTATTAATTAAATAAAAAATTGTTGGTGTTGTGTAAGCATTTATAGTAATTATTCAATCACTAAAAATTTTAAAAAAAATTACTATGATAAAAAAATTATTTATTATATACAATAAACAATTATAACATGTAGTTCTCTTTTATCCTTATTAAATATATATATATTAATGTTTTTAGAGTGATAGTACATATTTTTCCATAACTAAAATATTATAAATTTTAATCTCAATGGAAAAAATACCAAAATTCCATATATTCAGACTTTGGATGTATATGGAAATACATTACAACCCAATTAAATAAATTCTATTTTTTCATTTATTTTGAGATGATATCACTTGGTTTGAACCTTGTTCTACTCTTTTTACCCTTACTGAGGTGAAAAATATTTTCCATCCTTACTATTCATATTGATATAAATTAAAAAGGACATATTTAACTAATTTAAATCGAATAGTTTGAAAAGATGGTATTAATTCTTCAATATTCAATTTCATTAATTTTCATAAATAAAAATAATATAAATTCATAAATTTCATTGTCAAATTGTTGTTAGAAAAAAGATTACGTATAAAAACTAACTTTTCTAAAACTTATGTATATTACCCGTTCAAATTTCATTATCTATGTTTTATGAAATCTAGTTTTTCATATGTAATATAAATATAAAATTGAGAATATAAAGGTAGTTTTAAATTACTATATTTAACGAATGAAATGACTATATTTTAAAATTTTATATTTTCATTATTCACTGAAAAATCAATTATTTCAGAATAATCCAATACATTTACCTTAAGATAAATCTAATATTATTATTATGAAAATTATTTATATTTTATAAACTAGAATTTAGAAAATTAGTAGATATAAATATTTATATACATTCACAAAATGTTATAAATATCACTTTTGAAGAAAATTCATTTTTAAGCATAAAATAAATCACTAAAAAGTTAGTTTTCATTTAAATTAGATTAATATGTAATTTTTTATTGATTAGGACATTTTTTAATTTATTTTATAATTACGTTATTCATGTTAATAGTCATTAATTTAATTTCATGGTCTTAAAAGTTATATTTATATAATAATATCTTAATAAAATATCAATTTTTTCGTAAATTTTAATATTGTGTGGTAAATATGTATTCAAGAAATTTTTTTCTTAACTATGTCATTGCTGGTACGCTATCACAATTAAATAAATTTTTCCCTTGAAGTTTTACTTAATTATTCAATGGTTAACTTTTTGAATATAACATTAACGAAACATCTATCATACAAATGGATAATAAAACATCCATTATAAAAGGAAAGTGGGAAATAATAATTTTACCTAACAAAATAATCTTGTTTAAATATAATTATACCATTGGAGGGAAATTAATATATTTAAATAGAGGATAATATTGTAATCCACATATTAATATAATGTAATTAAAAATATAATCAGGATAATGCCATCAACCAAAAAACAATAAATATGTGAGGGGTGAAAATAATATTTAGTAATAAGTAAAGAATGTAAAATGTAAATTTTATTATTTCAATAACATTTTTCTAATGTTATGGTATTTTATTAAAATTATTATAGAGTACATGTGAAGATATACATACTTGGATCACTAAAATTATCTACTAATGGATTACTATATCTATAAAACAATAAAAAATAATTCCTCTATTTTCTATATATTTAACAAAAAATAGGTAGAACAACTTATCCAATATAGATCAATAATAGTAAAAGTTAAAATTAACAAATTTTCTAAATTTTTAACCTTTAGTGTCGTCTAAAATAGAGGTAGAAAAAATTCAAACCGACAATTGCAATGAATGATCATATGTTTTTTAGAATCAACTTAATCATTAATCTCCGAACATCATGATGTAGACCAAAACATGCCATACCAATAATGTAAATACCTTGATGATGTATTATCCTAAACATTCTAACAACAATAATTACCATATAACCATAATTAAAATATATATTCTTACTAAAAATACTTACATCCATTATCGTCAATAAATCAAAAAAAGAGTTAATCTTCATCAATGATGGCATAAATCGCTTTTTCATTAGATCAGTAATATGTTTCAATTTCACCATTATCATCGAATATACAATGTTAATATAAATCATCTATTTATCAAAACTAAAAATTATTTCCTCAACATAAGCCACCAAATAAGAGTTATATTTCCTTTTATCACGTGTTCTCCAAAAAATAACAATGCCAATAAATAAATATTTTTCTTATCAGATCCACTCAGAAATATTATTTCAAATACTTAAATATAAACTGTTTTGGTGAATTCCTTATATGTTTAATGATTATTATAACTATATAATTATTGATATAAAACATCAATAACATAATTCCAAAATAAAAAAACATAATCTCTCCAATCCTTCGGCTTAATTGATTTACATAGAATTGGTCATTCTTTTTATTGAAAGGTAACCCTAGTATTTTGGAGTTGACTCAAATAATTCCCAATTTCCCAATATATAATACCTTTAATTTCTAAAAAAATCATTTCTCAATGACCTTAATTTGCACACATAATACATATTTCCATTACATTAATACTTTATCTTGGGTAATTCTTCCCACATTCTTGAAATGAAGGATGTCGAATATTCTTTACTCTATGTCCATTACCATATCAATTACCATAAATCCAATCTTCCTCATTTATGTGTTAGGGAAATCATTGAAGTTTTTTTAATCATATATCCTAATAACCTCTTATGCATAATGAAATTTTTTTCACTCTTTTCATCATCACATTTGGTTTTTCATAATCACAACATTGTCCATCACATTCAATGTTAACAAGATTCCTCTATATTCCAACCATTTCCTAAAACACAATAGTATAATCTACGCAACCATATTCATAATGGGAGGCCACATAATCTTAAAAAATCATTTTTTATTTATTAATCATGATACCTTCTTTATAAATTGTCATGCCATTTTTCTAACCTTGGTCAACCATGATCATCATTTATTCAAATCCTTCATAATGGTTTAGAAAGAAAAATCTAAGGAAACTGAAGAATATCCCCTTAAAATTTAAAACTATGTTTTTTGTAATTGTATACTAATGATGATCTATAATCGTGGTCCATGTATACTCTAACAACTCTTTTCAATGTTATTACCCCTAGATACATCTATTCCAAAATCGTATACTCTAGTAGTATCTAGACATGGATTTTTTCTTGGAATACCAAACACTTTTATTTACCATTACATAGGATGTTCTACTATAGATATGATTGTACTTAGGGTTATCAATGAATTTTTACCATCCTATATTCCCATGTTAACTAATCCTTATTATGATATCAACTCTAGTTACTTATACTTTCATACATAAATATTATGTCTAACTAGATGAATATTCATTACATAACATTATGATCGACGCTATAACTATATAGTTTTAGTGATTTTGTGAAAATATATACATAAAAACCTATTCATAATATATTAACATCTTCTCCAACATATTTCTTCCCAACTCTAACCATTTTTTACACATCATACTTAAATATTTTCTTTATATCATAAGGAAAAGGAAACATAATAAAAGGTGAGCAAAAATTCGAAGTAAGGGTAAAAAATATAGATAGAAATGTAAACTCAAAAATAACATGAGAATAAGTGTATGAGAATATGATATTAATATTTTAAAACAATTTCCAATATATGAAATATAATAAATATGATTAATAGGACAACAAATGGCTGTTATTAAGACATAAATCATAATAGAGTCAAAGAACATGATCTTTGAGAGAAATAACATTTATATAAGAAATTATTTTTTGTAATGCACCTAAGGATGAAAAGTTATTTATTTTGTCAAGGATCACATCCAATAATATCATATTATATTGGGTTTACTTCCCATTCCATTATATTATTAATAATGGTTCACTCCAAAGAGTATCCTTATGGAAAAAGTTCCTTACTAAAATGGGTACACATTTCATTCCAGCCATTATTATCTCTTGGGATGTAAATATTTAGACAATAAATAATAGAGAATTATAATTTTGATCCCACCAATTACATAATTAAAGTCAATCATAAATATTCCTCAAGATAGAAAAACATTCACCATGGCATAACCCATGGAAAAGAAAACTTTTTTGATAAATTTTTTATCATTTCATCATATAATAACCCATAAGAAAGAAAATATTTTTAATAAAAATAACTTATATTATACTAAAATAACCCATGAAAAATTAATGAGTTTCATTAACTATTCATCATTACTTATTTAACATGTGGGAATGAATCGAGTTTCATATAATAATCCTCAAATAACCATAATCACATTCCATTAAAATAAAATAATTGTATGATATGATTGGATCATATCCCTAGTAATGAATATGTAAAATCATTGATGTTATAATATATGAGAATCCTTTAAAACATCACCAGAACATTTCTTGAGGAAAATACCATATTCACATAAAAATCACATAATTGTAATTTAAAATTTTATTATATAATAATGAAAAAAAGTTCATATAATATAACCTCAAAAACTAATAAAATATTTTTCAAAAAATTATGTTATCATAATGGTTCTAAATTAAATTCATTCATTGTATGTTAAAATAATGATTCCATTCATATTTTGGTAAAAATTTAATGGTGCATCATTTGGAACTCGACTACAAGATTCCATTTTTTTTGTAAATATAAAACATTGATAGATATTAACTAAAAAAATTCATATTAGTAATAAAATTCCTAAAATAATTTTACAAAACACATATATATAAGAAAAAATATTTCATTGTAGATAGAAATAAATATGGTTTTACTTATAATCGTCTATTTACTCTCATGATTTATTAACAGGTGAAAAATGAGTGGAAAATAATTAATCTCCACAAATAAACTTTATAAAAAAATAATGATTTTATTGGGAGTTATATCATAAAATTAAATCATCATATTATAAATTGTAACTCCCCAAGCTTCCACAGTATGTTTCCCCTGCATTGTATGCATTTCAATTTTCTAACACACCATGACCAATCAAACTAGCTGTTATGAATAGTAATACCCACTTTTTGAAATTTTAAAAATTTTATTCTTCAAAATGGACTTCATTTTCGGATTAATAATATAAAAAATGGATTAGGTTGATTTTTTTGGTACTTTTCTTAAATCATTCAATTTTTTGATCAATTATTAAAAATACTAAAAAAAATTTAAAAACTACTTTTTTAATTGAAATAATTTATAGTTTTAAATTATAAATTTGAATGTTTTTGTATATTTAACTTTTATTTTTAGACATTATGAATATTTATATTAGTAAATATTTTATTAATATGGTAAAAGGGGTAAATTAGGTAAATAATTGCAAAAAAGTATATTATAATAATATTAAATTACAAGAACATGTGTGATATTTCTATTGGTTGATACATGTCCAACCATGGTAATATTTGGGTCGATTTTGGGACCCCATGGAGCCACTTGAGAGTGATTATAAAACATTATATTAATTAATCTTAAGTACAGACAAAAATAACATAAACATATATCATTTTGTAAAAAAAATTAACAATGGGTTTTATGAGTTATATATTCTACTACCAATATCGATTTGAAAGATAAATCATATTTAATACATAATGGTATTTTTATTATTATTTTTAGACATTAAATAATTAAATTTAATTATGACACAATTATGATGTAGTAATTACCTTATTAATGAAAGATTACAATAGTTGATATTATAAATATCCAAATAAATGTAATTTGAGACATTTATGGAATTCCAATAATTGTATAGGATAATATGACATGTCTGGTTTTATTTAATAATTATTTTATAAATAATTATGTTTTTATTATTTTCACAAAAACCAAATACTAAATATTGACAAAATTTGCATAAAAGTGTTTTTAAAACAAATACTATATCATTAATTGATATAAATTTTTTAAAAATCAAAGGATATACCAAAGGACATAGATATGGTTATATATATTATTAATTAACCATTTTGGGTTCTTTTGGCTTACTATAGTAGGTTTATTAATCATATAATAAAAAATACCTAGAGACCTGGTAAATGTCAAACTATTTAACTAAGAGTTAAATCAAAATGTAAAGGTTAATATGGTGACATAAACCTATCTAAAACCTGTTGGTTGAGAGGTTTTCGACCCATAACCACCTTATCCTCAAGGTAAATTATATTTGATCCATTAGAAACCGAAAATGATATTATTTTAAAATAATATTTCAATATTTTCATAAGGTGCCCATCACCTCTCTTATAAAATAGCACTTCCCTTTCTCTCAAATTCTCACCACCAAAGCCATTGGTCATGGCCAAAACCTTATCAAATACTCTCGAATCTATCCTCCCTTCATCCTAGAGGCCATAATTTGTTCAGAAAGCTATCATATAGATCCCTTTTGGTCAAATCAAAAATAAGAACATGAAGAAGAGGTAAATATTGCATCACCACTTTCAAGTTCTTTGCTTCTTCCACTTCCACATTCTTTTTTTATTATATTTTAAAACAATAAATCTAGTATCTTATGTATACTTTTATGTTATTACAAAAATGGTATAACCATTTTCATTATTCTATTCATCATATTGATGACAATGTCACCATATGTGTGTATGTATGACTTATCATCTCCACATCATGGTGTAGTTGTAATTCAATACATTATTTTCTGGATGGTTATAATAATGATGAATAATTGAATTAAATAATAAATATAAAATGTTAATGATTATTTATATATTATATACCATCTATTTACATAATATTTTAATATCAAATGGTTGATATTGTCGCTCTTGCATAGGTATGGATTACAGTCTCCATGAACACGATGAGTTTCTTTTCCCCATCGTAACCATTCAAGAATAATTTCGATTTGATCATTAAAAATATTTTTTTCAAACATCATATCATTCTGGATATGAATCAAATACATAATATCCATTACAAATAAGAATTATGTAACAAGACATATATAGGAAAAAGAATCAGTTAACACTCAGAACGGTGATAATACTTAAATATGATTAATAAAGAAATATTAGTAGATCATATATGATATAATAATTACATATATTGATCTTGTATAATTTAATAACAATGGTTTATCTATTATACAGTAGTATAATGTACAAATGACCATGGAAAAGTACAAGGTACAGGTTAATTTCACAATCCCTTTTTTATCCGAGGTTTTTTTACCTATGTATCTACTAGGTCCTCTTTATCATCCACATCCATGTATTCAAAAAATTGTATTTTAAAACATTTATAATATTTACTAGATTATGGTTTAAATTCATTTATAACCTTATTTGACATCATATGTTTTGAAAGAAACATTTCTGTCATTTTTCAAATGAGGTACTTTATGGACCTTTCAGAAAAATTAAGGTAAGAATATCTTTTTTAACTTATACGGAAGGTGCGGCTATTTTCCACTTCTATAACATAGTTGAAGCTTCTCTTACAATATAATAATAATATTTTTAAAATAAGTGTTTTATTTTATAATTATGTGAATCTAAAATGAATTCTAAATAGAAAGAGATATTTATCTCAAATAGTTTTGATTTTGTCTTTGTCAACAACCTTTGATAAATTTTACCCTTTTTTGAAGGTAATTTATTATGATACAAATATTTCATATTGTATTTAAGGTATTGTGATATTTTTTGCTATGTATGTGTTATTATTACACCATTAATGGTATATGGTTAACGTATTAACATTTTGTATGCAAGTTTTAATATAAATGTTTATCTTATATTTCAATTTTTCTATATAAGGAATGTATTGGACTTAGTAAGTGATTGGTAGAGCCAACTATAGCTCCTCGGTGCATTGGTAGGTCTAACGATACAATTAAACATCGAATTTTTCAAGGCATTTACCATTTGGATATATGGTATTGGCTAGGGCCTAAATCATTTTTAGAAGTCTTTCTCAAGGCCTTGAAAAGATGTTTCAAAATGTCTGGAATTATAAATTCCTTCATTATTAAAATATTATTGATGGTTCATGTGGTTATTCAACCAGTAGATTTCCAATGACTATGTTTTATTATGGAATTATTTACTCATCTCATATTCCTTCCATAAAGTGTTCATGTTTTTTATTTGTAAATTCATCTGTATTCAATTATTCACCATGTCTAATGATTATATTTTTTGCGATGTATTTATTACCCTTACTGAGCATTTGAGCTCAACCCTTTCTTATGTTTCAATTTCTCAAGATATGAATAAGTTAGTTATGAGTGACTTACTGGAAAATTCTAGGATTCTTGGATGTTTTTAATGGAATAAATTAATCATGTATTTCTTTTCAAGTTATAATGTTGAACTTATGTAGGTATCTTGTTTCCAATAATACTAAACTGATCAGTCCTTTGGTATTTGACCATATGTGGTCATGTCAATTCCATGTAATAATGCACCAACTCTAGGTAACAAGGGTTGGGGCATTAAAATTGGTATCATAGAGTTTATTACAAACCTTGGAAACATGATTTTGAGAAACTCTTATTAGGGAACAGTACCCTAATATAGACTTTGATGATTTGTATAGAAGAACTTCCAAAAATTTTGGTACTGTAATGATTTTATTAGTTTTCCATGAAATACATACCTGTCTAGATATGAGCAGGTAGAGGCGGCTCTCGCACAGATGTTCCTAGGGGTAATACCCGAAATCACCGCTTTGAGCAAGGCTTGAATGAGAACTTGTTCATGACAACAGGCCTTTCTGCACTCTTGGTTACAACACTCCAAGGGGATATTCTTAAGATAGTCCTCATTTTATTTACAAACCATTATGAAGGGTTTTTTAGAACATAATTTCTCAATGAAAACATTTTTATGATTATGGATTATATCCTAAAACTGTTCAATTTATGTTAACTATTATACAAGTTTGGAATTAGGTATTTTGATTCATAAACTAATCTATTGTATGGAATTGTTTATAAATGGAACCTAGTTTAAGGAATTAAAACCATATCAATGCACATTATCCATGTAGGGATTTCTATCCTACTCAAGATAATTATAATGGAACTTGTGATGCAACTGGTGATGATCAGCTTATTATTATACTAGGACAACTCACTCAAGTTATGAATAATAACCTTACCAGTACGAAGAACCCTGATCCACAAAGAGGATCATCAATGTTAGACTGATTCATGGCATAACAACCACAAAAATTCAATGGGTCTACAAATCCATTTATTTCAGAACAATGGATACGTTCCTTAGAGAAAATATTTCATGCCTTGGGGAGTAGAGAAAGGGAAATTTTCATCGTGGTAGTTTATCACGTCACCAGAGATGTAGATCATTGTTGGTCATTAATTTAAAATACAAAGGAGGATGAAGAGGTATCAAGTATGGAATGGAAGGAGTTTAAATATAATTTATTAGAAAAATACTTTCCTCGTTACTATCAAGAGGATATGGAAATGTAATTTCTATATCTGAGTCAAAAGGATGATGAGAATGTTGTAAAGTAAAAAAGATAACTTTACAAGATTAGAAAGGAATGCAGAAGATTATATATGTAACCCAAGGAGTATGATTGATCAATTCTTTGATGGGTTAATATCATTTCTCTATCAAGCATTAGTCTCACAATCCTTCTCTTCGTACGAAGATATTGTCTCAGGAGCTGTTAAGACCGAAAAGGAATTCTCTAAGTATTACAACATTAAATAAAAGAAAGAAAAGAAGAGAGATACTGAACACTATAGGAAAAGAAATAAGGAAATAGATATGAAGGAAAGAGTTGAATTTCCACATTATGATAATTGTGGACAGAAGCACCCTGGAGCCTATCTAAAAGTAAAAGGAGTATGCTAAAAATGTGTTCAGAATGGTCATGTTGCCGCTGATTGTATGGGGAAGAAATAAGCAAAAAATGTTCAATGATACAACTTCAATGATATGGGACATTATGCAAATGAATTTCTTAAGCGTCAAGGGAACATAACTCAAAAAAGGCCAAGGGATCAAGGAAAAAGTTATATGATATCTACTACTAAGGTTGTTGCTCTAAAAGACCTGTTGGGGGGTAATATAATGGTTTAATCAAGTTTATACAATGATTTATTTGATTCTGGATCATCACATTGTTTCAAATATACCCATTTTGAAAAGAAAATTAGATATTTACAATTTGGTTTAACAAGGGAGTTTTCTGTAAAAACTCTTAAGGGAAGTATCATTGCAAAAATGTTTTGTGGATCAGTCCCCATTAAGGCATATAAATGTTATTAATTTTCTGATCTCATCATCATACCCATGATTTAATTTGATATAATCCTTTGTATAGATTGGATTTAGGAGCATGATTCAAGAATTTATTTTAAGGACAAGGAGGTTACAATTATCGATGATAATAAGTAGTACCCTATCTTTATAGTATAAACGTCTCCATATAATTTTTATCTAGATCCACCCCTCTAGCTCTGCTAAATTAAATTATTGTAGATGAATAGAATTCAATAACTGTGGGTGAGAAAATAATGTTTAAATAGAGGTTGTACCTATTGTGCTAGAGTATGTTTATTTGTTTCTAGAGGATTTACATGGACATCCTCCGGAATGAGAAATTGAGTTTTCTATTAATTTTATTCCTGGTTCATGGACCATATTGAATACCCCTTATAGAATGGCCTCTATGGAATTAGTGGAACTAATGAAACAACTAGATAAATTTAGTATTAAGAAATTTATTCTCCCTAGTTTTTCTCCATGGGGAGCCCATGTCATTTTGGATAAGATGAAATACGAATCATTGAGGTTTTGCATTGAATACATGGAGATCAATTCTATAACAATAAATAACAAGTATCTCCTACCTCACATAGATTGTTTATTCAACCATATTCATGGAACTGAATATTTTCCAAAGATTGACCTTTGATCTTGATATCATCAGCTGTGTGTGGGGAAAGAACACATTCTGAAAACAACATTTCGAACCAGTTACGTGCATTAAGAGTGTACATTAATTCAATTTGTATTGATTAATTCACGTTTTTTCTACATGGATCTAATTAATAGTGTTTTCAAGGAATATAATAATGAAATCTTAGTGGTTTTTATTATTAATATCTTGGTATAATCAAACATCTATGAATATCATGAAAAGCGCTTGCGCACTATTCTAAAAACCCTTAGTTAAAATGATTTATATGGGAATTTTAGCAAGTGTGAATTCTAGATTCAAGAGATTTCTTTTTATGGACATATTATCACTATGTATGGAATCTATGTTTATCCTTAAAAGTCAAAAAAATCCAATAATGTACAGAACCGACGAGTATAACTGAGATATGCAGTTTTATTGGTTTAGTAGGTTTTTATCGATGTTTCTTCCAGAATTTTTCCCTGTTAGCTAACCCATTAACCATGCTCACACATAAAGGGGTTAAATTATTTTTGGAAAAAAGGGTGTGAGGAATGATTTGCATAATTAAATAGAAGATTATTAAATTCTCTAATCTTGACTCTACCATCATGGAAGGATGGGTTTTTTACTTATAATAATGATTCAATGAAAAAGACTTGGTTGTGTCCTTATGCGGAATGATAGAGTTATTTCCTTTTCATCACGATAGCTAAAAATTGATGAATAAAACTATCCTACTCATGATATTGAGTTATTAGCTATAATATTTTCTATGACGATATGGATACATAATCTCTATGTTGAAAAATGTGAGATATATACCGATCAAAATATTTTGACTTATATTTTCTCACAGAAAGAACATAACCTGAGGAAAAGGAAATGGCTTGAACTACTCAAGAATTATTGTTGCACTATAAACTACCACCCCTTGAAGGAAAATAAGTTGGGGGATTATTTGAGAATAAAGGATCATGGAGTTTTGAAAAAGATAAGAGTTAAAATGGATCTTTTTTTCATGGATCTAGTAGAGATGGATATGGGAATTACCATAGAAGTGAAACATCAATTATTTTTCTAATGGTTTACAAACCATCATAACTATAAAGGATAAAGAGTTCTCAAACTGATGATGATGAGTTTCAAAAGAGGATTAATGTTGTGAATGATGGTAGATTGAGTGACATCATATATGAAGATAGAATTCTAAAATTTGGGAAGAGGATTTGTGTTCCTGACATAACTGATTTAAAAAAGGAATTATTGGATGATTCTCATAGCTCCAATTTCACTATACACCCTGGTAGCACTAATATTTGTAGAGGTTTGACGGAACATTTTTTGGTTGGACAACATGAAGAGGGAGATTACTAATTATTTTTCCTGATTTATGGATTTTCAACATGCAAAAGATGAAAGGAAACATCCTAGAAGATCCATAAAACCCTTACCCATACCTGAGTAGAAAATGAGAATATATTATGATGGAATTTTTCATGGGACTACCAAAGAATCCTAGAAGGAATGACGCAATATGGATCATTGTTGATCATCTTACAAAGTCAACACATTTTCTTTCTATAATATAAGATTTACCAATTGAACATTTATCAACACTATATATTAATGAAGTTGTAAGAATTCATGGATTACCCCTATCAATTTATTTTATCATGATCCCCATTTTACATCAAGATTCTAGAAAATTCTTGAGAAATCCCTACATAATGAACTTAGTTTGAGCACTGCCTACCACCATCAAATTGATCGACATACATGATAGACTATTCAACCCATAAAAGACATGTTGACATCTTTCTCACATGACTTTCATGGCCTTTGGGATCAATATTTACCACTTGTAGTATTTTCAAATAACAATAGCTTTCATTCAAGTATTCAGATGCCACATTTTGATGTTTTATAAAGAAAGAGATTTTTTCACACCATCTTTTTGGGATGATGTTGGTGAAAAAAACTCATAGGCCAAAAACTTGTTGAGGAAACATTATAAAAAGTGACGATTATTCAAACCCACATTAATGTAGCCCAATGTCTAAAAAGGTGTTATGCTGATAACCGAATGAAATATTTTGAATTTCATTTAAGAGACCATGTTTTCGTAATGGTATCTCCAGGGAATGTTGTTGTACGTTTTAGTAAGATAGGTAAATTGAGTCCCTGGTACATTAGACATTTTGAAATTCTCGAAAAAATTGGAGTTTTTGATTACCGTTTGACATTTCTTCCAAGTATCTCCAAAGTTCTTGATGTGTTCCATGAACCACTGTTGAGAAAATACATGCCTGACACAACGCATGTACTCACATAAGAATATATAGAACTATAAATATATCTATCTTATTGATAATATCCTATCGAAATTCTTGATACCAGAGAACAAGTGTTGAGAAACTAGATGACTCGTCCGGTGAAAGTTCTATGGAGAAACCATAAGTTGGAAGAGGCAACGTGGGAACCAAAGGAACATTTGATAAAGAGCCGCCATAATCATTTCATGTAGTAATATTCTAGAAATTTATAGGATGGAATTATTTTAAGGAGGGGAGAATGTAACACCCCAAGATTCCACAGTACGTTTCCCTGGTGATGTATGCAACTTCGAGATTTTAACATACCACGACTAATCAAACTAGCCGTTATGAATAGTAATACCAACTTTTTAAAATTTTATAAATTTTATTCATCAAAATGGACATCATTTATGGATTTAGAATATTAATATTAGATTATGGTGAATTTTTTTGGTACTTTTCTGAAAACATTTAATTTTTGATGTATAGTGAAAAATACTAAATTTTAATTAAAAACAAAATTTTTAATCGAAATAATTTATAGTGTTAAATTATATATTTTAATGGTTTTTAAGTATCATTAGATTATATTTTTATCATTTAATATAATTTAGGACACTGGATGTATTTTCACAATTAAAATTTACATAAACAAGTGTTAATCTATTGATATTTATTATTTCATAAAAGAACGCTATTTGTTTTGACAATGGGAATTAATTTTAAATTAATTTTAAATTAGTTCCACCCACTTCTATGTTTTGATTTTAGAAAAATGGATTCTATATTTGTAATCATGAGATTCCAATTGTGTAAATAGTTAGCTTTTATTTTTATACATTATGAATATTTAATTCAGTAAATATTTTATTTACTATGGTTAAAAATGTAAATCCATAAAATAAGGTTAAAACAATTATATTATAATAATATTAAATTACCCTAACATTTATTCTATTTTAATTGGATGATATATGTCTGACCATGTTAATCCTTGGGGTGATTTTGGGACCCCATTGATCCACTTGTGTATGATAATGACACATTATATTAATTAATTTAATGTAAAGACAAAAATGAAATAAACATATATATTTTAGTAAAAAATATTTACAATGGGTTATATATGTTATCTTCATGAATAAAAATATTCATTTGAAATCTAAAAATATTTCCTACATCTTGGTATTTTTTGATAATTTTTAGACATTAAATAATTAAATTTCATTATGACATAATGATGATGAAGTAATTACCTTATTAATGAATGAATAAAATAATTGATATTATAAATATCCAAATAAATGATATTTGAATATTTTGAGGAGTTAAAATAATTTTATAGGTTAATATGACATTTTAGGGATGATTAACTATTTTTTTTAGTAATCATGCTATTATGATTTTCAAAAAAACCAAATACTAATGAGTTTCAAAATTGATATAAAAGATCTTTTAAAACAAATACTATATTATTAATTGATATAAATTTCCCAAAAATCAACGATGTGTCCAGAGGACATGTATAAGGATTTATATATTAATAATCATCTACTACAGGTGCTCTTGGACTGTTATAGTATGTTTATTAACCATATAAGATAAAAATACAAAGAGACATGATAAATGTCAAAATATTTTACTATGAGTTAAATCTAAAAGTAAAGGATAATATGGTGACCTAAACCTTTCTAAAACAAATTTTTTTTAGAGTTTATAATCCCATCCACACCTTATCCTTGGAATAAATTATTTTTGATATATTAGAAAAAGAAAATGGTTTTATTATAAAATAATATTTCAATCTTTTCCTAAGGTGCCCCTCACCTCTCTTATAAAACGACACTTCCCCTTCTCTCAAATTCACACCTCCAAATCCATTTGTCTCGGCCCAAACCAACCCAAATAAACAATAAACTAACCTCAATTCATCATATGGGCCTTCCTTTGGTCATAAATCAATCCCAAATAGCACTTTTGATCAAATCAAAAGGAAGAACCCAAAGAAGAGGTAAATATTGCATCACCTCTTTCAAATTTATTTCTTCTCCCACTTACTCTTTCTTAATTGTTTCCATTCTAAAATAATTACTACAGTATCCCCTATATACTGTGATGTTATTATAAAAATTGTACACCCGTATTCATTATTCTAGACATCATATAAATGACAAAGTCGCCATACGTGCGTACGTACGGCTTACCGTCTCCACATCTTAGGGTAGTTGTTATTCAATACATTATTTTTTAGATCTCTATAATAATGATGTATAATTGACGTAAATAATAAATATAAAATTTTAATGATTTTTTATATATTATATACCTTCTATTTACTTATTATTTTTATATCAAGAGAACAATATTATCGCTCGTGTGTACGTACAGATTATTGTCTCCACGAACGTGATGAGATTCATTTCCCCATCATAGACATTGAAGAATAACTTTCATTTTATGATTAAAAATAATTTTTAAGAAATTAATATCATTCTATATATGAATAAAATAAATCATATCCCTAAAAAACATGACTTATGTAACAAAACATATAAAGTAAAACGAATCTGTTAACACCCGAAACGATGATAATACCAAAATATTATTAACAATGAAATACTAGAAAATATTATATTACATCATATTTATGTATATGGTTATTCTATAATTTACTAACAATGATTTAACTATTATAAATGAGTATAAAATAACCAAAAACAATGAAATGTACAAGGTCAGGGCTAATTTCACAATCTCTTTATTATCCGAGGTTGTTTTACGTAAGTATCTACAAGGACCTCTTTGTCATCCACATCCATGTTTTCTAAAAATGTATTTCAAAACATTTTTACTATTTTCTAGAATATGGGTTAAATTCATTTATACACTTATTTTACATTATATGTTTTGAAAGAAATCATTTCATCATTTTCATAACAAGGTACTCTATTACATTTTCAACAAAATTAAGGAAAGGATGAATTTTTTTACTTATATGGCGGGTGCGGCTATTTTCAACCGTTATAACATCGTAAAATCTTAACATACAAGCTTATAAACATATTATATGAATAAATCTTTTCTTTTATAATTATGTGACTCTTAAATGATTTCAAAAGAGAAATAAATATTTCTGTCAAATAGTTTTGGTTTAATCAATATCAACATCCTTTGATAATTTTATACTTGTTTGAAGTTGATTTATTATGATACAAATATTGCATATTTAATTTAAGGATTTTTGATATTTTTGACTGTGGATGGGTTATTTTTATACCATTAATGTTATATGGTCAAATTATTTACATTTTGTATGCTATTTTTAATACGAATGTTTATTTTATATTTCAACCTTTTCTTATGAGGAATTTATTGGACTTAGTATGTGATGGGTGGGGCCCTCTATAGCTCCTCGGTGAATCGGTAGGTATCATGAGACAATTATATGTGTAATTGGATGAGGCCTTTCCCATTTTGATATACGGTTTTGGCTATGGACTAAATCATTTTTAGATGTCTTCGCTGAGGCCTTGATAAGATGTTTCAGAATGTCCAACATTATCCATTCCCTCATTATGAAAATATTATTAATGCTTCATGTGATTATTCAACTAGTATAATAAAAATTACTATGTTTTATTGTGGCATTATTTACTCATCTCATATTTTTACCCAAATTGTTCGTGTTTATTATTTTTAAAGGAATGTGTTTTAAATTATTCACCTTGCCTAATGTTTATGTTATCTTTTGATTTATTACTTACCCTTACTGAGTGTTTGAGCTATTCCCTTTCTTATGTTTCATTTCCTCAGGATATGAATAAGTTAGTAATGAGTTACTTGAAGTAATAATCAAGTAGGATTTAATGTTTCTAATGGAATAAATTAGTGTTGTATTTCTTTTCAAGTTGTAATATTGAAATTATTTATGTATCTTGTTTCCAATAATACTAAACTGATTGGTCATTAGGGATTTGATCCCTTATGATCATGCCAATGCTATATAATAATGCACTGACTCTATGTAACTGAGGTCATGACCTTACATAAATCATAAGCAATCCCACTAAACAATGAGATTATAACAGAAAACCCTCACAACTTTTATAACATTCAAATAAAAAAATAATTAAATAAAAAAAATTATATGTACTTGTATATAAAAAAATTTATGTTAATAATCATAAAAAAAATTCATGGGAATTATATTCAACATATTAATGAAATATGTGGTGGATATGGAATGTGTATCACAGAAGTAAAAGTGAGACAAAAATCAATTTTCTAATGTTTTACTTGATTCAAAAGTAAATGAAACTCATGAAAATTAAATTTATAGTAATTATTATTTTATAATAGAGTAATTTACATACTTATAAAATCTTATATGATAAAATTATAATATTTTAAGACACAATTATTGATAATTTCCTATTAAAATCATCACTTGTGGGTTTAAACTATTTAATTTTTTCATGAGAATTCCAGTTCGGTTGTTATGGACATTATACCTTGGCCATAGTTATATAATATGTATAATGTTAATTATGATATAAATATAATATTATATATATATATATAAATATATATATTCATTAAAAAATGAGAGATATATAAAAAATAAATTACCCCATTCATGGATATGGTAGCTCATTGGTACTAAGGAATAATGTTATCACATTTCAAAAAATGGAATGAAATAGAAGTAAATTAAAATTAAAATTTATAGAATAATTATAATATCATATATATAGTATATATTTAATAAATATATATTTTATATGATCTTTGTAAACAAGAAATTTAAAATTAATTACATAGCTTTGTGGATGTGGTAGTATATGCATATGTATGAGCGATGTTATAAAATTCTAAAGGATCGGACGGTAAGAAAATATATATAACATTATAATTAATAAATAATAATTATATCTTATATATCATATATAAAATTTTAACCCATCATAAAAACTATCCCTGAAATATTATGATGGAATATGAATTATATTGCTATGTGCATGTTGTAGTCCAAACGTTCGCATTAGTGATACTAATAATTTCAATTAGTAATAAAATATGATAGATAACGGTAGATAAATAATAATATAATTAAAAAAATTTTATTTTTATTTTAGGATATATACCATATATGTAGTGGTGTTTGATGAAGAAATAAATTGAAAGAGGTTCGGTAGGAAGATTACATCTTCTTTGGTTGGACACATTCAAATACATTCTTAGAGACCAATTAAATGGTCTTCAAAGAAGAAAATTACCTCAAATTAATGAATTTATAATATGTGAAGAAAATTCTATATTATTTTTTGAGCTATATATCTCATATTGGTGTATAAAAAATTATTAATGGGTTTCATTTTATAATGGATGGAAAAGACACGCAATTGAATTATAAATTAAATGTTTTAAATATGATTAATACATTATCAGTGAAAATGATTCCAAATAGAAATATATTTTAATTAAAAGAGAATAATGATTTATATAATAAAACAATAAAATATTGAAAGGTTTTAGTTTCATTTTAAACTTTATCTTTTGGTTTAACCTCCTCATCAACCAATTTAATCCTCAACTCTAGTGATGAATTTTTAAATTTTAAAGAGTTGTAATTTTACATATAATGTAAAAATTATAATATACATGAGAAAAGGATAAAATTATATACCAATAATCATCATAATAATACCATTTTAATATTTATCATATTTTTAATTAAATTTATAAAATATTTTATTTAATAAAATATCATTAATTTAATTTTGATACTATTCATTAACTTTGACTTTAATGTCATCACAATAGTAATGTAATACAATTATAAAACATCATAAAATATCATAAAAGATATATCTATACCCTAAATTTTTCAAAAAAAAATTTATACCAATATTTATTAATTTTATGATTTCTAAAATCTTTTATTTCATTACTCTATTAATTTAATAAAAACATTGTCAGTGTAGCGTTAGAATTTAAGCTATTTATCATGTCACAAAATATTATAGATAAAATACTACGGTAAAAAAATTAATTTTTTTTTAAAATAAACATTTATAACTGTACATATCCTCTATATATCATTATGAAAAAAATTAATGATATTAAAGTTAATATAATGGCATTCTAAATTTACCTTATTTAAAATGACATAAATTTACTTATCAAGGGAAAATGTAACCAAAATTTTATATATTAAATTTTGGAATTTAAATGGAAGAATATATTCCATTATATCATATAAATTCATTTTATGGGATGATTTGGATTCCTTTTTCATGGTTTTAGCCATGATTTACTAATTTTAACTTTTCTAACGTTAAAATATTTACTAGGATTATTATATATAATGACAAAAAATAAAAGTGAACCATTTACCAAATTGAACATCATGATTCCAAATATTATATAGATTTTTCATTATTAATTCTCAATGAGTTTAATATTTCAATTTTATTATAAAATAAAAAAACCCAAAAAAAATGTGTTTGATAAAATGTGTTTTAATTAATAAAAGTTTACATTATCAAAATATTTAATATTTCTTGTTCAAATAGAATTATTTAGATTATACTAATACTAAAGGATCATATGAGACATTAATAATAAATATTAATAAAGATTCACTTTTAAATTACATTATTTATTGAAATTAAATTAAATTATTTAAAAAATCAATTTCCTTCAATATTCATTAAATAATGATTTATTTTAGAAAAATATAATTTTATAACACTAAGTGTATTATTGTATATTTATTTAAATTTTTTATTCTATATAATAACATTTCTATAAGTGGATGCTAATAATTACAACTTATTTGAATAATATGCAACAAAAATAACCTTTGAATGAAATGGACTTTTGAAGCAAAAAATGGCTTCACTAAAAGATTTGTACTTATATACTAAGAATTCATTAGAATTTTTTTATTAATGAGTATGATTATGAATTTATTTATTAGTTATTTTAATCATATTAATACTAGTCAATTAAATGGATGGTTCATAATAGTCGTGTTTATATAATAATATTTTTATAATATATCTCAATTTTCATAATGCTTAGTGTCTCCTCTTCTGAAAGCTATCAATCTTGTAATTATCTTGAACACATTTTCCCGTGTAAAAATATGATATATGGTATGGTTAAAAAACCAATCCATGAGAGATAAACATTATTTGAATAATCTATTTTAGAATAAAAATATTATCGCATATAATTGAACTATTTTTAAGAGATAAAGTAAAAATTATTTCCTATAAAAAAATTTGAATAGGGAACGAGAATTATTTTTAATTGAAAATTATAAATAGTTGCACAAAATTATCTAGGGAAATACATAATGGTTTTAAGAAAAAATTAGCAGTGTAAGATAAAACATTCCATTTTTTAATGGATGGCAATCATTTTTTCTTCAATATTTTCAAATTCCATTGTTTGAAAATGTAAATCATTATATATAAAATTAATATTTATTTTTAAGAAGGGTAAAATAGAGTTATGAGAATAATATAAAATAAAAAATATTAGTAAAATGTAGAAGAACATTGGTAGGAATGAAAAACAACGATATAAAAGAAAAATCTATAAAATCTTTTATAAATTAATCTTAAAAAATGCATTCTAAAGAAACAATAGAATCATTATAGAAGTCAATTTTTTTCTGAAACAATATCTTCACAATAAAATATCGTGAAAATAAAAAAAACATAATCTTCGGTTAGAATATATAAATATAGAAAAATCACAGTAAAAAAATATTGATTATGAGTAAAGTAATGTTTTGAGTCATGAAACCCCATAAAACCATTGTATCAATTGAATCAATACACCATAAGAGGTATAATAATTAATTCCATATTATATATCATGAAATATAATAATTTTATAACAAAATTACAATATTGATGTATTTAAACCATTTAAATGGAAATACTGTGTATAGGTAAAACATGTCTCTTGGGAAAAAAATTCGAGGGAAGGAAACCCTTTAATTTTTTGAAAGACTAGAAGAATACAAACTAATATCCTAAATTAAAACATGAATATGTTAATAACTAATTTAATAAACATTTTAATACTTAAAACTTCTTATTATTTTCATTATATTCATTATCATTAAGTATGTTAGTTATTTTCTCTAATTTTAACACATGAGGTGTTGATAATTTTGACCACTTGTAGTAGTTTCGTAAGAATAACGATTATATTTACTCCTATTAAATATTTAATTATTAAAAGTAAAAAAAATATAATATAAATGATTAATTATTATGATTTTTGATTTTTAATTTATCTTTCATGATTTTTCTGGTCTTTATATAAGAATATGGCATCATTAACAAACAGTTTTCGGTGATTTTCAATCAATAGAGGGTGTTTTTAAAATTATTAAGTTAAAAATTAATGTATCATTTCCATAATAAAAAATAAATAAATATATACATAATTATAACATATTATACTAGTAAATATATTTTCATTCTCATCCAGGATGTAATTTAATATCATTGTTAATGTATGTGGTCAAACATACCCAAACATAAATATACAAAGACTGTTGGGGATAATGAGTTGATTTAGTAATAATATAATTAAAAATAACCATAATGATATAATTTAGTTTTTTGTAAAATTATTTACCAATATTATAATAGATAAATTAGATAATGTATTGATTATTAAAATATAATAATATGAATTTATAATATTTCTTATAATAGGCTTGTTTTAAATGATTGAATTTAAAATTATAATGTATTGATAAAATAATAAATAGATTTCAAATTTAATATAAAATAAAAATAATGATATCATGGATAGAATTTTTACCCCTTAAATATATTCTAATTACCATCTATATAAGTAGGTGACGACATGAAAAATCGAAATCAATCATCCCATAGAGGTGATTTTCCACCCATGTAGTTTGTTCCTGATTTCATTTTCCATAAAATGGTGAAAAAGAGTAATATATATAATAATTTAAGAATATAAAATAACTCATTAATATGGTAACTATATATATTATATTCCCACTAGGAACAAAATTATAAGATGGTGATTGAAAATGAAACACATTGTGTCATGGTGATGGTAGTCTACACAACACAGAAGTCGTATTTATTTCTTACTAAAAATGGAGAGGGTGGTTAATTATTATAAAATAATTATAATAACATGATAATATAATAGTTAAATGGATTTTAGTATTTTAATATGCATATATAAAATAATAGTAAAAATAAAATAACATAAAAATATAAAAAACAATGATAGGTCACAAAATTGTGCCGCACTTCTTGGATTATTTCATATGATATTGGCGAATAAAAATTTTTGGGATAGTATTTTTAGAGTTTCATGGGATCGTTAATGATTATAAGAGAATGTAGCAGTGTTTTGGATGAGTTTGGTCAAATCATATGGGGGTTTGTTTTGAGGGGATATGATGGGAGGATTTCACCATTTATAACTAAAAAGGAGTGATATTTTTGTATGTATCAACAAACTATGAATAATTTGATTTAAGGATTAAGGATAGTGGATAATAAAATTATAAATAAGAAAATAGATATGATATATGTTCTTGAAATATCTTTTCCAATAAAATGTATACAATTTTTAAACATTTTATTCCCATTACCGCTATGGTTTCTTAGTTTCTCCATTTTATTTTCCACCACGGTAAGTATTTTTATCTAAGTAATTTTTATTCAAACACTAAAATGAAGGTTTCCATATTAAATAATTTGAACCTAATGATTTAAAATTTCATATCTATTTTCTATAAAATTTTAAATGTGAAGAATTATATTTTTAAATTACATAATGTATAATATAATAAAAAAATGAAAATAAATATAACATAAATTTTAAATGTCTATTATGGGTTTTAGAATTGAAACCAATATCATTAAAGTTATAAAATCACTTTTAAAATTAATATTGTTCTTTTAAATAGGTTTGGTAATATTTTAATTCATAATTATACTCTAATAATGTCATAAAGACAAGTTTTTTTGTAAAAATGTAATTTTAGAATATACATAAAAAATATCATCTTTATAGAAAAGTACAGAAAATTCACATTAAGATAACATAATCATGATAAATCCAAAAAATTGGTCATAATTTTTCCAAAATCAAATACATATTTTTTAAAATTATATTAGAAATTGAAAATTAATATATAGAGAAAAACTCTTTTATATAAAAATATTTTTTTTATATTTACTATATTTTTTATAAATTACTAATTTAATATATTATTAAAATATCTCATCAATATGAAATAAAAAATGAATCAGATCATTATAATTAAATTAACATTTCTAAAAAATAAAATATGATGTGAATTTATCATAAATGAATTTTGGAAAATATATGTAAATTCATGATATATCTATACATATAAACATTTCATTACAATTTTATATACTTCTAATTTAATTTTATATAACCCCAAGGGATCTTTGTGTTTGACCAATGCATCCGATAAGATTTTTTATATTTTTTAGAAATCAACATGAGCTTGAAATTCTATTATATATGGTTTTTCTCAAATAATAATTTCTCAAGATCGTCTTTGTCATAGTCTAGGGGAATTACAATGTGAAGCTACATTCCATCTATGTTCAAAAAAAAAAGGATACAGAAAGAACATCTCTAATATGGGGTTACTTCTATTATCACTTTTTTATTTATTTTATTTATATGGTTACATGAATTTATAATTTATAATTTAATAAATAAATTATAACATCCATGTTTCATGTTAAAAATATGTCACTGTTATTTATTTATTTTTTGGATTTTTATTATGAGATATACTATTAAAATATTATTTAATTATGGATAATATTTAATGAATTATCAGCCTATTACCATTTGAATCTAACTGTGTCCCTCAAAGTTATAAAAACTTTATTCTAAATAAATATGAAATATAAAAAACAATGAAAATATTTTCTAGAAGTTTAGTGGATATAATATTGTTTCTTGGGTAAATTAAGAAGGTTTTGGATAAACCATGATTATTTAAATGATTATTGGAGTCTATTTTTTCATATATGAGTAAGAATAAGAAAATTCATTAGTGTAAATTGATGCATGAAATTAGTCATCATAAATATTAAAACCTACAAATTATATATCATACTTTTTTGTATTAAAATCCCTACCAATCCTCAACCATTGAAAATGCCTAACAATTACTTAAGATAATATATGTTCATAACTGATTTTCATAAATATTTATTTACTTAAAAATCCTATTATGACACTTGAATTTCTTATGATGATTAAATCGGTTCTAAAACCCATATTTGTGTGATAAATGAATATCTCAATGATGTAAATTTTTTGTGTTCATTGGGGGATAAGGTGGGAACAATTTTATTGAACCAAATGGATAATTATAAACTGGTTGTTAAAGAGGAATAATAATTTTTGTATCCTTGGTATTTAATTAGTTTAATTAAATGGATTGTGTTTTGAAATTTATATGTTATTTTTTAAATTCTTACTTGTCCCGAAATCCTAGTCTTAATTGTAGGGGGAATTAATAAATTTATTATTTTATAACCATTGATGTGTATTTCAAAGAAAAAATACACAATTTGTTTCTATTTTTAATTAATTTGTATTAACATTATGTTTATTTTTGGAATTAAAATGAAAATATATAAATTAAGGGTCTTTATTTTTTTAGTCATTTGATGAATTATTTGAAGAAGCCTTTTTTTTATTTGTATACTTGTAAAATAATTGGAAAATATTATTTGTAATTTGAATGGGATTAAATTCTGGTAATGTCTAATGGATATATATTTTTCACTAGTTTTTATGAATTTTTTAGAATTTTTAATTATTTGGGAGTTTTTTATGACTCTATACAAAATTTTGTAAGTATTTTCAATTTGTAAGAAATTTGGTTGAAATTTTATGATGATGATTGATTGCATGACATTGAATTTATATTAATTTAGAATATCATACGACTTCTTTAGATATTTGTTATCTATTTTTTTAATTAATTTTGTCAGAATTTTTTGTGATTTTCATATCAAAAGCTATATTAAATTGATTTATAGGACATTAAAATTCATATAAAATTTCACTATTACAATATAATGAATCAAGGTTGATCTGAACATGTCTCTTATGACCTTCAAGAACTAAATTATATATGACTTTATTTCCTTATACTTAAGAATATTCATTAAAGGAATGTCACATAAATAAAATCCTCAATTTTGTTCTCATTGTATACATAATAAATTTTTTATTAAACAAGTATTTTATAGTATAATATTTTTTTAGATGGTCTATGTGGCTTCATTTTATGATAGAAATAAATATCTAAAGTACTTGGGATAATTAAAATATGGTTCAAAATTTTCTGCGCATGAATATTTACTACTACCAACTCATAAAAAACTAAAAATGATCCCTTAATACAAATTGAATGATAAAATTCATTTCAATTAGTAACACTCCATTTAATGGATGCATATAGGCCACAAAGTCACTAGAAGAAGACACACATGGGGTATTGGGTATTGTTAGATACCTATATTTGGATTTTACATGTTCTAGGAATTTAAGATATAGAGAAGGTATAAATATTAAAAGGATATGGGAGTTTAATTAACCATGCTTCACTAAACATCCCAATATGGCAGAGTATTGGACACCTATGGAAACTATCCATTTTTGTCATTGTATTTATCTATTTTCTCTATTTCTAGATACTATGCTCTTGAATTAATAGGTCTCTTCTCATTAAAAAAATCATTATCTACTAAACTATTAAATATTGTTTTTCAATTTATAAAATTAATTTTGTTTTTCTCACTATTTTAACATCTTATATGAGGGCTTACATATGAAAATAGAATGTTAATACATGTTTATTTTCTTATATATAAAAATAAAATTTGAATGAAATATATAAGAAATTTGACACCCATACTATGTTCATATTATTATATTAATTTTTTCTCCTTGAGGCCCTAGGGTGACCATTAAAAGAATCAATTTGGTAATATATTAAATGTGGATGAAATGAGTGGCCAAGGCTCAAAGCTTGTGCACTAATGGTAGCTATAATATATTGTTTCACACTCTTAATATGTCTTCACAATCATTAGCAATATGATTATAAATTTTCAACAAAGGATATTAAACTATATAATATTTTAATTAAATATATTATATTATAATTTAAATTAATATCAAATTCAATAAAACCCACTTTTAAGAATAGTGACTAAACAAATTAAAACAAATTGTTGTTTTTAAATCATAGATCACAACAACCACTTGAGACATCACAAGGATTTATATTTTTAAAATATTATGACACAAAATATAGATGGGGATTTTAATTAAATGTTAATTTGGTTATTTGGTGGGATAAAAAATGAAGAAAATTTTTCCACAAAACCTCTATATTACCAAAATAATGTGTGGAAGATACCAATATCTATGACTATTATGGGTCTGGACCATAGAAAATTCACTATTTTCATTGAAGGATTCATTAATTCTCTTTAATTAGTTATCAAAAAACCTAATATTTTGAATTATTATAAAAACACTATTAATAAACAAGAAATACAAATTCTCATTCCCTAAATATATCAACATAATACTTAGATAACCCTCATGTTATTCCTTTCTATTTATTTATAATGAACATAATCAATAAATACCACCATAACTATAGCAATGTAATGATTTATTTATATATACATCAAATTCTAAAAATTTATGGGGAAATTTTCATGTCCCAAAAAAACTATAAATTCATATTATGGGACCCTCAGCTTAACATACTACGATATTAGATCATTTTAAATGAATAGTCATCACATTTAAAAAGTACATGCTCGATGACCAAATTAGTATATTGTTTTCACAAACGTGGAAAACAATCTTCTCACTTGTTTAAAGATCTTCATTATTTCACAAAATAATGTTCCCATTTAATAATCCTATATAAAAACACTTATTCACATCCTGATGTAAGGAAATATATGAAATGGTGAGATCATATTCTCTAAGTCTAAACAAGGGAAATAAATAAACATAATATGCGAATAAGGGTATCAGAACATGAGCAGAACATTAAAAAACCTTATCCTTCATATAAAATATCATATACAAGAGTCATGGAATAATTTTTTTTACGATCATAAGAAATGAATCATAAGGAAACCAAGAGCATAATACATAAAAACATAAATTAGGAATAATTCATATAATATCCAGAATATACATAAACATATAAATTCATTCCATTTAATTCAAGAAAATATCACAAATAATTTCATGGAACATCCATGGGGCTACACCAACATGGTGGTATACAATACCATCAGTAGTCAAAGTCGTTTCCTTATACTAGATCAGGTTACACATTAATCCCACAGTGGATCATTCTACACCTATGAACTACAGTGTATTAGGTTAAACCTTCATCCCTTCGTAGATTAAGCATGTAAAATTGTTTCTCATTAATATCTTAGAAGATAAAAATAATTTCTCAAAGCATTACAGGGTTATAATTATCCTACCCATTGTTTAAGAAATAACAGAATTAACTAGTTCTATATTTCCTACCCAATGTTATGCTAAAATGGGATTAACCTACACTATCAGGAAAATCCTATTCTCTATTCAATTTCCATGAACCAAACCATGGAAAAAGTATAAAGAGCCTGAATCCCATTATAAAAACACATAAAACTATTATTCTTTCATATAATGAATAACTCATGGAAATGAAATTAATATCATGTTAATATATTTTAAACATGGTTATGCCTTATAAAATAAAAATTTTATGACAATATCTTTGAAACATGATTATGTTGTGGAAAAGAAATGGGTTCCATAAACGTCGTGAAACCAAAAAAATAAACCATTCATAGAATAAATATTAATTTTATACTTTGATCATATCCAATGTAATGAATAAAATATATTTATGGTTGAAATATGATATGGAGAATGATTTTTAAGGATAACTTCTAAAATCCCTTATAGAAAATAATGTTTCTTTAAAAATAACATTTTCATCCATAAACATTTTGATAACCTTTTTCATTTAAAATATCATTAGAAACGTGTAAAATAATCATAGAATTTGCATTAAAAACATTATAAACATAAAAATTACATGAAAGAATTTTATTCAACAATGAGCATAAAATACAATTTAGGAAAAAAATTATAACATTATTAGAAAACATGTATCTGGAAGGTAATATTTTTTTAACTAAAATTATAGTTCATCTTTAAAAATATCTTTTTGAACTATTGAATACATAAAGAGAATAAATTTAAGGTTAAAATTTATTCTCATGGAAGAAACATATTTTCATAAAAAATATCATAATTCCTGATATATGGATGATTTTATTTCATTAATTGAGACTTTATCATCAACAAAACTGATAAATGATGAGATTGTAGTAATAAACACTTATCGCATTGGTAACATTAAATCATAAGACCCATGATATAATAACATGAAATTAAACCAAAAATATAATAAAAAATAAATAATTATTGATATTACATGTCAAATAGGTTTTATATACACCTCATTAATGAATATATCTGCATATCATAACATACATCTCAAAAAATAAATACTGTGAAACAAATCCTTTAACGATTTGGACTCTTCTAATCTATAAACCCAAAAAATTGATATCATTTAATGAATATATAAATAAACTTAAATATAATTATAACAATAATAGAATAAATTCATATGTTTTATATACACAACACAAAAGATATGAGTGGTGAAAATGGCATAATTCTAAAAGAAATAATTGTAAGACTTGAAAACCCCTTTACATAAGTCATGAATTATTAATACAAATTGAAATGTATCATAAAATAAATTTAATTTAATTATAAATATAATAAATAAAAATTTTCTAATATTTAATAAAATATATGGTTTTGTTATGTCTATATATTATCCCTTTATTAACAATTCCATTTTAAATTTATATTTGTGTGTAATAACTGCTCTATTTTTCATATATGTTTTGACATATTATTTTACATCATTTTTATTTGATCAAAATTTCAACAATTAATAAATTTAAAATAGGATATAAATAAAATATATATTCAAAATATATTTATTTTGAATATTTTGTAAAATATATTAATAGGTAATGAAATAAACTTTTCATGAAGATGATTAGCCATACACATGCATTAATAATGTTTCATCTTCTACTAATATTTTGAATGAATAAAAAGTAAATCATATATATATATATATATATTATCATTAAAATAAAAATATTATATCATATATACCAAATACTATTACTTAACTAATCATTAATACATTCCATGTAAAGCATGAGCGAATCACCACGTTTTGGAGGCGGCAGCCCACACATCCATAAACGATGTTACCATATCCAAGAATAATGGAAATTATAAATTATGTGTTATATAATAATTAAATAATGATAAATAAATCTTAGATATCATATAAATATCATATAAATATCATATATAAATAGAAATTCCATTACTATTTACATCCTTGAGAGTTGTTAATGGATGAACGAATGTCATCAGTTTGCGAGGTGGTAGTCTGACATACACATGAACGATTATTGTGTTTCCCATTTGATGGATGTGTGTGACAGTGTTGGTAATACCCATAAAATAATTACATGTGATTATATATAATATTTTTATATTTTTATATAATCTTGTTTTAAAATAAATTGATGGGGTGGAGAAATAAATAAATAAATAACACGTTGAATAATGTTACCTCTTCTCCATGTAAATCTATTTTGTTTGCACCAAAAGACATAATTGGTATTATTTATTACGAAATTTAGTATTTTAGGATAATGTTATGTATTTTTGGAGATCAGTTTGGTAGGTTAATTATTATCCAAATCGATATAATGGTGTGGATAAGTGAGGGGATTGAGTTCCTTTATATAGTTGAGGAGGAGTGGTAATCTTGTAAATACCAAAAAGTAAATACTATTGGGAATTCTCTAAAACCACATGTGCTTATAAAATTAAAAACTAATGTATTGGAGTAAAATTAATTTTGATATAAACATACACCACAAAAAAATAAAATCATTTTTTATCATTTTGTTCCTTAATCTATAAATTTACATATGTTTTTCTTTATAGTTTTTACTATAGTAACAAGTACTTTTTACATATCAAGGTAATTTACCCATTTATAAATTAATTATAAAAATATTTTAATATTTTATCCTATGGATTATAAATTTTAATTTTAATTAATTAACTAAAAACATTTTTTTGTGTAAAAAAAATTTTAATACAAACTCATTTCATGAGAAAAATCCAATTTTAACCTTAATAAAATTAATTAAATTAAATTGTTTTCACTAAACATTAATGTTAAAATTAATATGTTCTTATTATACTATATATATTAGTATGATTTAAAAGACATATATCTATGTTACCAAAATTGATTAAAATAAGAGGAAAAATTATTTTTATTGATAATCTCACACACGTGGTGAGAAAGCGGGTTTTTGAAATGAAAATAAACAAAAACACACCATGTTATTATATCAAAATCAAATATAAAGATTAATATAATTTCCAAATTTTATAAATGTATTTACTATTCATATAATATTACATTAAAAACAATTTAACATATAATTTCACAATATATATATATTAGATTAAAAATTAGTTTTCCATTAAAATTTATTTTTTTTATTTGTGAAAACATGGATCTTCTTAGAAAAATACCATAAATACAAAAAAATTTAAATTTTAAATTAAAATATCAAAAATTAATTTTATTTTTTTCAAATAAAAATTTTCATTGTTTCAAAAATTATTTGGGAATCAATTCTTCCATTAAATGGTGGAGAAACTACTCTTTGTAAAAATAAATCTTTTTATGTGAAAATTTTGATTCATTCTTATAACATTTCTCGAATAATCAAAAGAGTAATTTTAAATGGTTTATTGAATATATGATATGAATATATGTAATTAAAATAATTAATCATAACTAGTTTGTTAAATTTATCGAGTTAAAAACTTGTTTTTCATAGAAAAATATTTTTTTAGAAATGGAATTTCATTATTTTCAAATAGTTATTGTTGTAAATTAAAATTAATTGGTAACCAACATATTTATTATATAAACATTTTTTAATAATATATTCATTATTTATTTAATAATATTAATACCATATATCCATATTTCAATGTAAAAAACTATAATTTTACATTAAAATATTAGTAGTATATTGTCGGTTGGTAAGACTTGGACTTGCATGTAATATCAGCAATGAAAGGCAGTTGATATTGTGTATAAAAATATCAAAACATAATAATGAATGCATATAGATATAATGTATGTTTCATGTTTCATTATTAATTAACTTGTGTTTCTCTATAAATCAGACATAATATGGTTTACTATGGATTTAAATCGATCAATGAAATTTAATAAATTCATATAAACTCCTTGTGTTACAATCTATTCCCTTTAAAATGAATTTCGAACATGAAATTTTGCTTTTTCATCAATGTTTTAGTAAATTAAAAATTATTTAATAGTATCCCACATTGTAATAATGAATAAGAAAACATCCATTAAAAATCGATAGATGGAAACATACAAATTACCCACTGTAACTTGTAATTAGTTTTCCACATATGATAACATGGGTTACGATTTGGAAATGGATGAAAAGAGTATATAATTATAGAGTGATAAAGATCACTGATCATAATAAAGTGGGTGTTCTAATGAAGGTTATTTATCAGAAAACCTTAAATATTTGAAATAATGTACATAAATTTTTAAAAATCATATTAACATTGATCCTCTATATATCATAAAGAATCCCATGTTTTTCACATCGTAATCAAGTAAATACATTTTTCATGTACTCTCTTGAAACTTAGTAATAACTTGAATTATCATAAATACTTATTGAAAACATGAATTCTTTCTTGTTCAAAAAATTATTAGTTGTACTTCATAATTCCAAAAAATTTATTAAAATACATTCTTGATAGCGGAAACCACATTTTCATGAAATAATTTATCTGTTATGAGGTCATTGATACTATAAAATTTACATTATTTGAATCAATCAACTCTTTATCCTTGATAAACCCAATTTTATCAACATTAGGAACACCTTAAAGGATATCTTCCCTAAATAAAAATATAACCATTCCAACTAATAAATTTTCGATTTTACTAGAAACATTTAAAATATCTTTTAAAATCTATAATTAAAAAATAATATTTAAATAATTATTTATTTCATCATTAAATTCCAATACATAAATACTTCACTAATCTGAATTCCTTATAAAAAAATTAATAGTACTTCATTATTTAATTCCTCAGTAACTCTTTCATAAATAAATTAACATGAACCATATATTATCATTCATCAAACCCAATTTAATCATACTTACAAAAAATATTATTAGCCTACCACATTAAATTCATATGTTGTTAATGGTCTGTTAATCAATGGTATTAAAACCATTACTCATACAATCTTGTTGAGTTCCTACATGATATTTATTCATAAGTAATTTCTCTTAATAGTTCCCATATATTACTCTTATAAAAATTTTATCTGTTGATGATACCCTTGATAAAACAATATTCACCTACATTGAATTAAGTAAACTCTATATTTTTTCATCCACAATTAATTCCCTTATGACCATCATCACCACAAATAATAAATAATATCATTCCTTAGAAGAATTAGCTTGAGTGCACCTTCCAACAATCTGGACATACAAAAAAATATCCTCTTTTCTCCATGGTCTCCATTGTATGTGCTCTTAGTAAACTCCGTAATTATATTTTTGGTAAGTCTGGGAGTTGGTTAAGGTACACATTTTTATTCATGTACCATGAGAAATGATTTGGCATGATCACCAAATCCTCTTCCTCAAGTCATTATCCAATTTGGATTCTTATCAAAAAAAATTCTCTCACCTTTAATGTTAACTGAGTTTTTCATTGTTCACCCAACTGAAAAAAATAGAAACAATAATGTGAGAAAACCTTATTATAAGTGAAAACCATATAATCCTCAAAAATAACTTAATGGATGTTTAAATTATGATTCCTTAGTTAATATCTGAAACATTAGGATTACCCTAGGACATTCATAGTCATATTATATTTAAATCATGTTTATGGCTAATAATATCTTTTGTTCGCGTAGTATAGGCCAAAGAACATAAAATGGTAGTACAAGAACCATGCCTTATTAAGGGTAATACATTAACATAATTTATTTTCACGATCATTTTATATGGTTTGTTTATTATTAGGGTACCTAATAGCTATTTATCATTCTTCTCTTAAAGGGTGGATGAACCCCTATGTGTATTTAATATTTTATTAAGGTTTGTGAATTTCCGAAGCATGTCTGCCAGTAGTGTAAAAGAATGATTAGAGAAAGAACCATTGCAATGAACTAGTTTACAATACAGTCATTCTCAATATGGTATTCTCAAGGTTGGAAACCCTATGTATATCTGTGGAAGAGGCATATTATGACAACCCTGCTTTTTAATACAAACTTACACATGATTTATTACATAAAACTTCACTTGATAAAATAAGAAGATTGAGAGTTTTAGTGTCTTTGGGGCTTATGATCATTACATATAAACTTAAAACATTAAATAAAACATCATTATTGAAAACTTCCTTTGCATGACCACTACATTCCCTCGTACTTAGGATTGCATTGGATAACCTGAGGACATGCATCGGAAAAGGGTGATCTATAAATCCCAGTAAAGGAGTACACATGGAATAACATGAGTAGTAAAATACATGTCAGACAATGGGAATATCAATAGAGCATAAAAGAAACATGAACATAAAGGCATGATAAAGCATGATAATCATAACATGGAAATGTGGCAACAACACTTAACATGGAATTAGCATGAGCCAAGGCTCATTGCACATAGAGCATGAGTAAATCTTGATTGCACATGAAGCATGAGTAAACCCTTGTTTCAATTGAATTAGCATGAGTCAACACTCATTTCTCATGAATTATCATGATACTATACATTACCCAATGCATTGGAGCGTTATACGGGTGCACCCTTCTTAAACATTTCATTTCATGCATAAGTGTGCCACATGGATCATAAAACATGGATTCATAAAACAAAATAATTTATTCCACGATAAAGGAATGTGGAATTCATACATGAAACTTTATAATCAATAAGTAAATGTGCATAAAGTTGAATACCCTTGATGGAGAAATGGTCATGGTATTCACTACACAATGGCATTGGATTAGAAAATCGGTGCGATTTCGGCAGTGTAATGGCGTGACGTATGAATTCATAAAAAAAAGTTAATGAGAGAGAAAGGGGTTCTTCATCATATTTACATGTAATGTACCGTAAGGAGTTTATATAGATAAATTTCCCAACAATTGTAATGAAATTTAGGTTCACGACACAAAAGTATTTCTTGAATGTAAAAGAAGAGAGAGAAGATCCTTTCGGAATTTCGGAATAGTAACGGGAGTACATGGGAGGAATTTAATGAGAGAGAAAGGGGTCTCCCATAATTCAAACATAAAAAGGGATGTATGGGGGGAGGTGAGAAACCATACCCAAACATTCATAATTGAAATTAATAGGGCAATACAACTTAAATAAAATTGACAGAAATGAGAAAGGAAGAAAAACTCTTACTTGGAATTGTGAATCCAAAGGAAAGAGAGATGCTTGTGAGAGGATTCTTGGGAGCTTGGGGCACCTTGGGAGGATTCTATGGAGAGTAGAGTACAGGTTGGACGAACTCTAAAGGTTTTTATTGAGGAAGAAGTGGGATATTGGGTGGGTTTATATAGGAAAGGTGAGGGAAATCTTTATTATTTAGGTTTGGGACCCCTTATATTAAATTAATCCAAACCACAAACCAACCCATGGTTTTTTCCCATGGTTGTTGGAAAACAGAAGAGGAAAAAAATATTTTATAAGGCCAAATTCCGAACTTCTTAAAATAATAAGGTTGCTTATGTGGAGGTGAGTCACACTCCCCTGGAAATTAATTTAAAAAGGCAAAGTGTTGAATATTTCTTCAGGGGTCCATTAATGCTTTGAAAAGTAAGTCAAACAAACCCAAAATCAAATTATTTTAATGGTAAAACATATATTGGCCGAACATAAAGATTATATTATTTTATTACAACACCATTGGGTCATTATGATGTCATAATACACATTATATATTTAAACGGTATTTAATATTTACCCAAAAATTTGACAATCTCAGAAAATTATGAAAAATTCACCATTGGATAATTTCAACATACTGATTCCAGAAATGACATTTATTTTATCAAAATAATTTTATAAATATGTTAACTTTCACTTTTAAAATAAAAATCGACATTTATCAAAAATTCACGGGTTTTGACATAAATGGCTTTCAAACCTAAAAAAAAAATTTTAATTTCATTCATAAAATTATAAGATCATTTATATTTAATAAAAATTAATTTAATAATATTATTATTATTTTATTAAAATATAATTTAATTCAATATTCTTTTAATTTAATAAATTATATTTTTTAATTAAATAATAAATGAAAACACCATTTGTACTTTAAAAACTATTTACAATGAATCAAAAATGACTAGAAATTATATTCATTATTATATACAAAAATAATGTACATGAACATAGTACTAATTATTTGTTACATAACCCCTTAAAATAGCTGCATAAGACCTAAGGGTAAGGTGTGCGATGGTGACAGACTCTTGGGGTGGCTCGGATAACATCGCTCGAGTGGTAATTTCAATCAACTTCCACTTTTCCCGTAGATGATCATGTTCGAGTTTGACATGATGAAACTCAGCTTGGGCTTGGTCAATGGTGAATCCCAAAGATGCCACATCTTTTCCGAGCTCTGAAAAATGGGATTCGTATGGGGAAATTCTACTGGACGAGGCCATCACATCCTTTGTCTGAGTAAATTGGATTTGTTAAAGTCCAATATTTATACTAATCATGTGATTACTGTTCAACAGCTATATTAGTAACGGTCAAAATTCTTAACATAAAACCAAAGAAGTTTACATTTTATATAAACATAAAGAGAAATTTATTTAGATAAATAGGTATTTCCATTAATGAAACTTTAGGTCGTTACAATATTCCCCCCTTAAGAAATTTCTCCCTCGAAATTTTTCTTTTCCCACACTAAAACAAATGTGGGTAACTAAACTTCATCATTTCCTCTGATTCCCAAGTTGGTTCTTCAAACTTGTGGTTTCTCCACAACAACTTGATGAGGGGAATTGTCTTATTTCGTAGAACCTTTTCTCTTCGATCTAAGATCTTCACTGGTTGCTCCTCATAAGCAAAATCATCTTCCAATTGTACCACCTCAGAAAAGAGTACATGTGAAGGGTCCGATATGTACTTTCTTAAGAGGGATACATGAAAGACATAATTTACTTTGGCCATAGTAGGTGTAAGTGCTATTCGATAGGCCATAGCCTTGACAGGATCAAGAATCGTGAAGGGGCTGATGTACCTTGGACTTAACATCCCTTTCCTTCCAAACCTCATGACCTTTATCCACGGAGATATGCGTAGAAACACCATGTCTCCAACTTTAATCTCAAGGTCTCATCGACGATTATCTGCATAACTCTTCTATCAACTCTAGGCTGCCTTGATATGCTACTAAATAGTTTTCACCTTCTCCACAATTTTTTCGACCATTTTTGGTCCAAGCAGCTTACGTTCACCAACCTCATCCCAATATGCCAGTGTTCTGCCCCTTTTCCCATAAAGGGATTCATATGGTGCCTTTTGGATGCTCGAGTGGAAACTGTTATTATAAGAGAACTCAACTAGAAGAAGAAGTTGATCCCATCCTCCTTTAAAGTCCATTGATCACACTCTTAACATATCCTCATGTGTTTGGATAGTCCACTCGGATTGGCCATCAGTTTGAGGATGATAGGCTGTACTGAAGTTCAGTTCAGTATTCAGAGAATGTTGAATACTCTTCCAAAACATAGAGGTGAATCTTGGATCTCAGTCAGACACAATAGATAGTGGTACTCCATGCAACCTTACCACCTCCCTGATATATATCCGCTCTAGTTGATCCAATGAAAAATCCTCCCAAATAGAAATGAAGTGTGAAGTCTTTGTAAGATGATCCACAATAACCCAGATTGCATTGTTGCCTTTGGATGTCCTTGGAAGTCCAGTGACAAAATTCATGGTGATGTTCTCCCATTTCCATTCTGGTATGGGAAATGGTTGAATCATCCCCTTAGACTTATGCCTCTCTGCCTTCAGTTTTTGACACAGCAGGAATTTTGATGTACATTCAGCGATCTCCTTTTTCATATTATCCCAACAAAAGATTTCTCGGAGATCTGGATACATCGTTGTGCTTCCTAGGTGAATAGAGAAATTTGAACTGTGTGAATTATCCAAAAGTTCCTTCTTCATCTCTGGACTTGATGGAATACATAGTCTTTTCCCAAACTGCACAATTCCTTCTTCATTAACATTAAACTATGGGGATTTCCCCTTTCTGATAGCTTCCACTTTTTTTTGAATTCCCACATCATCCTTTTGATCATCCTTTAACCTTTCTAAAAGAGATTCTTGAGAAATCATTTGTGAAAGGATTGATGATGTTCCCTTCTTTATGATTCTCACATCCATCTTCATCAAGTCTAAGAAGACTGGATCCTTCTCAATTCTCAACATTGATATAATTGCTGGGTACTTTTTACTTAAGGCATCTGCCACCATGTTTGCTTTCCCAGGGTGGTTATGTATTGAACAATCATAATCCTTGATGAGCTCTATCCATCTTCTCTGGCACATATTATGCTCTTTCTGTGTGAATATATATTTAAGACTCTTGTGGTCAGTATATATCTCACATTTCTCTCCATAGAGATAATGCCACCAGATTTTCAAGGCAATGATCACATCCGCCAACTCCAGATCATGAATTTGATAGTTTCGCTCATGGATTTTCAACTACCTTGAGGCATAGGATATCACTTTATCATTCTTCATCAGCACAAATCCTAGGACCTTCTTTGAAGAATCACTGAATACCACAAAAAGTTCCCCAATTGTGGGTTATGTGATCACGGGCACAGTGATAAGCCTCCTTTTAAACTCCTTGAATCTTTCTTCACATTCATCACTCCATGAAAACATTACTCCCTTTCGAGTTAGCTTGAAAAGAGGGTTGGACAATTGTGAGAAATTTCTCACAAATCATTGATAATATCCAGCTAACCCCAAGATGCTACGGATATCCGTTACCGATGTTGGCCTTGGACAACCCTCAATTGCATCTGTTTTAGAGGTATCCACATATATCCCATTTCATGTGATGATATGGCCCAAGAATGAGACCTCCTTCAACTAGAACACACACTTTTTGTACTTTGCATAGAGCTTATCCTTGTGCAAAGTCTCTAGTACAGTTTTTAAATTCTCCTCAGGATCCTCCTTGGTTTTGGAGTATATTAGAATATCATCTATAAAGACTACCACAAAATTTTCAAGGTAATATCTAAAGACTCTATTCATCAGGTCCATGAATATTGCTAGAGAATTGGTGAGAACTAAAGGCATTACTATGAATTCATAGTGCCCGTATCTTGTACGAAAAGTAGTCTTGGGGACATCTTCCATCTTCACCCTTACTTGATAATATCCCGACCGCAAATCCACCTTGGAGAAGTATTGTGCTCCACACAGCTGATCAAACAAGTCATCAATCCTTGGGATAGGTTACTTGTTCTTTATCGTGATTTTGTTAAGTTCACGATAATCGATGCAAAGCAGCATTGACCCATCCTTTTTCTTGACGAATAGGACTCGTGCACCCCATGGTGAAGCACTTGGGCATATAAACCCCTTTATCCAGATTATCCTATAGTTGTTTCTTCAGCTCTTCAAGCTCAACAAAAACCATTCTATATGGAGTCTTGGATATTGGTAGCACCCCAGGTATAATTTCAATTCAGAACTCAGCATTTCTTCTTGGCGGAATACCAGGCAGTTCATCAGGATGCACTTCAGCGAATTCCCTCACAATAGGCATTTCTTCAAGGATTTTTTCTTCCTTGGACTCAATCATCTGAGCCATATATGCTTGCTCATAAGGCAGTAATATCCATGCGTGAGAAGATGGAGCTAAAAGAGATTCATCTTTCTCCTGACACTTGTAACGAATCGGGGGTCGATTCTCGATATGGAGTGTGATTTCTCTCTCCTGATAATTTATGTTGGCTCTATATAAAGAAAGCCAATCCATTCCAAGAATTGCATCAAATTCCACCAGAGGGAGTATGACGAGGTTCGCTGGGAAATTCAATCCACGGATTATAATAGGGGAGGAGTTATATTCATGGGATTCAATGATTGCCCCATTTTCCGTACTCACCGACATCATTACTTCCATGATTTGTGGTGGTTCTAGGATTGTTCTACTAAACATTTGAGATATAAAAGAATTCATAGAACCTGAATCAAAAAGTACATTCACTATTCATGAATGAATAACTGGGGTACTTGTCACCACTTCATTGTCGGGGTTCACTTCGGCAGAAGTGATAGAAAAATATATTCCTTGCTGCCTTGGAGGTTGTTTTTTGTCTCCGAAAACCCTTGGATTAGGGCACAGATTTGAAAAATGACCCATTTCTTTGCATTTGTAGCATTGAAAAACACGTTGAGGTTCGAACGGAGCATTCCTCTCCTTTTTCGCAGCCGTGGGTCTTTCTTGCCAACAATTAACAGCTAGGTTCCCTTCTCTTCCACCCCTGAAGCATTTTCTCATCCCCTTAAGGTAATTTCCAGGGTGCTTCTCTCCGCACTTTTGGCATGTGGGGTGCTGGATCTTCTTATCACCGTTGGATTTATCCATCTGACCACCAGCATTGAATTCCACCTTACACTTCTTGTCCCCCTAATACCCCTGTGATTCCCAGATCTCTATTTCGACATTGAGGGCACATCGGACAATTTCCTCATAGCTGTCAATGTCATGGATCGCTAATGCTTTCCGCAAGTTAGGCTTTAGCCCACCAAAGAAGCGGTCAACCTTGCATTCAGGGGTAACGACAAAGCCAAATGTGTATCATTCAAGCTTTGTGATGTTTTCCTCATATGCTCCAACAGATTCTTCATCTTTTTTTCTTGAGGGAAAGGAAGTCCCTTTCCATCTAAATCCAGAGGGTGCGCGGAAAATATTTATCGAAAAACTTCTTCCGGAAATCCTTCCAATCCAACGCCTCGATCTCCTCTTCAGGCTTCGTATTTTTGATCAACGTTCACCATTGATCAGCTTCACCCTCCATACGATATGCAGCACGGAGAACCATATTCTTGTTCAGAACATTGAAGGATGGAGAAGATTTTTTCAATGGAGTTGATCCATTGTTCAGCGATTGTGGGATCCGATGATCCACTAAATGTTGGAGGCCTTTGTCCAAAGAATCTCTGGATAGAGACTTGTTCTTTCTTGGGCTGGGGGGGGGGTTGAATGTTCCTCTTGACCTGTGTTTCTATTCAAAACTTGAGTTAACTGAGAGAAAATCGTGACAAAGTTCAGGATTCCTGTTCCCATTGGATTTGGCATCTCATTAGTACAATCATCAGACTGATCGTCACAACGGTTGTTAGCCTGAGTCCTCCTATTACCGGCCATTGGCTGGAATAATAGGAATGTTAGGGGTAACAAATAAAGGGTCATCCAAATACAAAAGTTGATGACTTCAAAATAAAATATTATTTCCTTAACTCATAAATCTATAGGCTTCAATCTAAGCTTTTTATGATCTATATAATAACATACATTCTTAGGGGCATTTTTCCCTTAATAAGGGTTCATACTATGACTGTGAATTTATCAAAACATATCCCCCCAGGAGTGTCGTAACCATGAGTGCAGCAAGGCCCGTTTTCGTGCACCAGTTCATGTTCGATTCTAGCTCAAAGCTGTGTTTTCGGGTTTTACCCCTAGGATACATCTGTGCCAGAGGTGCCTATACCTGCTAATATCCAGACAGGGATGTATTTGTTTGATAAAACACTTACTAAGTATTTACCAAAACTTAGGGATGTTCTTATTATACGTAGTCTTGTATCTAAGGCTTTACTAGGGTTTCTTAATCCCAAAAATAAATAAACCTATCCTCTGATACCAACTATGACAACCCTTCTTTGTAATACAAACTTACACATGATTTATTACATAAAACTTCAGTTGATACAACAAGAAGATCGAGAGGTTTAGTGTCTTTGGGGCTTAGGATCATTACATATAAACATAAAACATTAAATACAACATCTTTATTGAAAACGTCAATTACATGACCACTACATTCCCTCGTACTTATCATTGCATGGGATAACCTGAGGACATGCATAAGAAAACAGTGAGCTATAAAGCCCAGTAAGGGAGTACACATGGAATAACATGAGGAGAAAAATACATGTTAGGAAATGGTCATATCAATAGAGCATAAAATGAACATGAACATAAAGGCATGATAATGCATGATAATCAAAACATGGAAATGTGGCAACAACACTTAACATGGAATTAGCATGAGCCAGGGCTCATTGCACATAGTGCATGGGTAAATCATCATTTCACATGAAGCATGAGTAAACCCTCGTTGCACTTTAATTAGTATGAGTCAACACTCATTTCACATGACATATCATGATACTATACTTTACCCAATGAATTGGAGCTCTATAAGGGCGCACCCTTCTTAAACATTTCATTTCATGCATAAGTTTGCCACATGGATCATAAAACATGGATTCATAAAACATAATCATTTATTCCACTATAAATAAATGTTGAATTCATACATGAATCTTTATAATCAATAAGTAAATGTTCATAAAGGTGAATACCCTTTATGCATAAATGGTCTTGGTATTCACTACACAATGGCATTGGCTTAGAAAATTGGTGCGATTTCTACAGCGTAACGGTGTGATGTAAGAATTCATAAAAAACAGTTGATGAGAGAGAAAGGGGTTCCTCATCATATTTACATGTAATGGATACTAAGGAGGTCATATAGATACATGTCCCAACATTTTTAAGGAAATTTAGGTTCAAGATACAAAATTATTGCTTGAATGTAAATGAAGAGAGAGAAGTTTCTTTCAGAATTTCAGTATAGTAACGGGTGTAAATGGGAGGCATTTAATGAGAGAGAAAGGGGTCTCCCAACATTAAAACATAAATAGGGCAGTATGTGGGAGGTGCGAAACCATACCCCAACATTCATAGTTGTAAATAAAAGGGCAATACAACTTAAATAAAATTTACCAAAATGAGAAAGGAAGAAAAACCTTTACTTGGATGAGTTATTCCAAAGGATAGAGTGAGGCTTGTGAGAGGCTTATTGGGAGCTTGGGGCACCTTGGGTGGATTCCAGAGAGAGTGGGAAAGAGGTTGGACGAACTCCAAAGGTTTTGAGTGAGGAGGATGTGAGATCTTGGGTCGGTTTATATAAGAAAGGTGAGGGAATTATTTATTATTTAGGTTGGGACCCCTTATATTAAATTAATCAAAACCACAAACCATCCCATGGTTTGTTCCCATGGATTTTTCGAAAAGGGAATAGGAAAAAAATATTTTATAAGGCCAAAGTCCGAACTTCTTAAAATAATAAGGTTGCTTATGTGGAGGTGAGTCACACTCCCTGGAAATTAATTTAAAAATGTAAAGTGTAGAATATGTCTTGAGGGGTCCATTAATGCTTTGAAAAGTAAGTCAAAAAATCCCAAAACCACATTATTTTAATGTTAAAACATATATTGGCCGAACATAAGGATTATAATATTTTATTACATCACCATTGGGTCATTATGATGTCATAAAACACATTATATATTTAAACGGTATTTAATTTTTACTCAAAAATTTGACTGTCTCAGAAAATTATGAAAAATTCACCATTGGATAATTTCGACGTCCTGATTCCAGAAATTAAATTACATTTATCTAAATAATTTCATAAATAAGTTAATTTTCACTTTTAAAACAAAAACCGACATTTATCGAAAATTCACCGGTTTTGACATAAATGGCATTCAAAACTTAATAAAAAAATTTAATTTCATTCATAAAATTATAAGATCATTTATATTTAATAAAAATTAATTTATTATTATTATTATTATTTTATTAAAATATTATTTAATTAAAAATTTTATTAATTTAATAAAATATATTTGTTAATTAAATAATAACTAAAAACACCATTTGTACTTTAAAAACTATTTACAATGTATCAAAAATGACTTGAAGTTATATTCATTATTATATTCAAAAATAATGTACATGAACATAGTACTACTTATTTGTTACATAACCCCTTAAAACAGCCGCATAAGACCTAAGGGTAAGGTGTGTGATGGTGACAGACTCTTGGGGTGGCTCAGATAACATCGCTCGAGTGGTAATTTCAATCAACTTCCACTTTTCCCGTAGACGGTCACGTTCGAGCTTAACATGATGAAGCTCATCTTGGGATTGGTCAAGGGCGAAGCCCAAAGATGCCACCTCTTTTCTTAGCTCCGAAAAATGGGCTTCTTATGGGGAAATTCTACTGGATGAGGCCATCTCTTGCTTTGTCTGAGTAAATTGGATTTGTTAAAGTCCTATATTTATACTAATCATGTGATTACTGTTCAATGACTATATTAGTAACGGTCAAAATTATTATCATAAAACCAAAGAAGTTGAAATTTTATATAAACATAAAGAGACATTTAATTAGATCAAGATGGATTTCCATTAATGAAACTTTGGGTTGTTACACATATCCCTTTGTGTTATCTTGAAATGGATGTATTTTGAGGAAATCACTCACTCTATCCTTTACAAAAATTCTAGGACATTTTCAAATACAATAAATCATAATTAGACTTATCCTTAGATCATTCCCAATAAATATACTTAGAAATGTCAATTTTTAGTTAACTGTGGTTTTATTATCCAAGATTCAATGTTTGACATATACCATTCCTATTATACCAGCTATAGAGACTCTTGCTTAACATATGTGGATATAACATCATTTTGGATGAATATTCAAAAAAATATATATGTACATGCATGAGGACCATAATATTTTAGTTTCTTTGGAAACAAGGAACTCATTCATCGATCATGATGAATGTCACGACCAATCCCAGTGGGGCCCATTCAAAGACTCCCCAAGCCTACCTCCAATAGATTCGGGGCTAGTGACTAGCATTGAGTAGGCAAATCACTAACATGGGAGGCATTTCCTAAGTACCTATACCTGAGAACTCTTCTAAAAAATTGAGTAAATGTGACAACCATTATGAAACGTAATGCATGTATACCTCAATACCCAACCAACATACTACAATATAAAAAGTAATGTGCAGTAAAATAAACTGGTCTAGAATACAATCCCAGCAAAAGAATGAGTCTGTAAATAACCAATACTTGCATATAAACCAATGGTATTAAGACTATTGTCTGTAGCCATAGGAATTCCTCGGCCTATCTAAACTCACGAAACACCTCCCGGTCCTGGTCTAGGTACAATTTTTCCTAGTTTTATGTAAAAAAATTTGCATGTCTTCACAAAACACGAGACAAGCTGGAAAATCCCATGTAGGGGTGAGTATAAAAATACTCAGTATGACACCCAAAAACCAATATGAAATACACAAGTTAATGGTATATTAATCTCTCCACAATTATGTTTCTACATCACTGTAGGGTCCTGAAAAATCTGCAAAAGAGAATGGGAATCCCCCTTTACTTGAGAAAGGGTACTACCCAATTTCCCTAAAAAAATTGGACAAAAATGTTGCCAATACACAAGATTGGAAAAGGACCCATCAGTCCACGTACCGGTCGGATGTTGATGGTACACGGTCGGTTTAGCGAGCCGCCCCCCTCCACGGACCAGCATCGTTCGCGAAACGGAGGCAAAAACTCTTATGTGGGCACGAAGCATGACAGACACTAGGATGATCCACCACTACGAAATATGCCAACTGGCCCATGCCACACTCGATATTGTTCGCAAAATGGAGGCGGAAGCCGTATGAGGCCGCAGACCTTATCATTTTACAAATCAAGGCGAAGTGGTGCACAACCATGGAGAAATTCCGTGAAACTCGGTTCCATAAATATCGGTTGACCGAGTCACACACATGCGAGGCTTTCATCATGGGCTTCCACAGAAAGTGTTGTGTGCCCCGTCGATACTGCCTCTTCAATACTCTATAAATTGTCTCCCAGGGATACCAAAAAAAGAAAGGTATGAGTGTATGGGTGAAACCCCATGGGGAGATGCTAGAGAAATCACTCCCAACGGTAAAGTTCTGCGACCATCCGTGGACACCATATCATCTGCGGATGCACTCTTCCACATAGAGGAGAAACCAAACTGCGAACCACATGCGGCCGGTTCGTCCGCGACCAGCCCTTAGTGTCCATTTCCTTTGCAGACGTCCACAGCAGACAACTTCTACATGGCCCACCTCTTCCGTGGCCATCTCATCCGTGGACAGCCTTCACGGACATCCTAGGCAGCCAGCTTCTATGCGGCATGCCTCCTCCACGGCCATCTCATCCGAGGACACCCTTTGCGGACATATGAGGAGGCCAGCTTCTATTCAGCCATCTCATCTACGGACACCCTTTGCGGACAACCTCTCTGTGGCTACTCCTACATAGCCGGCTCCTCTGCAGAATCCCTCCACATCCATCTTCTATGCGGCCATCTCCTACGCGGCTCACTCCTCCACAAACACCCCATGTGGCCAACTCTTCCGCGTCCATCTCTCCGCAACTAGCTCAAACACGGCCCACCCCATGAGGAAAACCCCATTCACTCGATGGTCCATACCGTGGAGGCGCATCCCCCGCACCTCTTCTCGGCCTCACTGTCCGGCTGCGGCCACGGTCCTCCAGGCCTGTTCCCCGTCACTGACCCCCATGAAAATGGAGAGTCGCAACACAAACTTTTCGGGGTGGGTCAACAATATTTTCTATTGCACCCTTAAGATGTTGCAACATTCGTCCCATACATGCCATGAGTCTATCTACTCTTAATTACTCTCCTATAACCCAATTACTTAGCTCCTTCTGCTTGGTTCATCCAGAAAGGGCCACCCTTGCATAAGTCCCGCACCAACCATTTCTAGGTATCTCATACCTGGTCATCCTGACCATATGACATTAAACTGTATGGACCTCTCCCTATCCATATAACTTTAAACTATATAGAAATAGTCCCTACAACAAAAAATTAAACTAGGATGTATTTTGTCCTATCTACATGACATTAAAATGTAGTAATCCCTATTTTCCAAACATAGGATGCCTCTTATGAGAGATTCTTTATTCTCCAAGCATGAGATTCTTAATGCCCTTATTACATTGGCATAATTTCAAGTGTGTTCAGATCCGTTCAAACATTCCATCAGTCCACCTCATGCTTTGATTGTCCTTCATTCGGATCCTCATCCACATCCATGTCTGAAGGGACCCCCTAACAGCCTTGTCCCATGCCACATCGGCTCACCTACCGTCCTAGGCCAACTCCATGGAAGATATTGGACAACAAATTGAGTCAGGTCTCGTGTTTCGAAGACGGTCAGCAGTCGACCCTCATTTGTTTGTCCCCATTTCAGGCTAACGTGATATGGATGCTGTGTTTCGAACATAGTCAATAGTTATCCTCCATCCCCAAACCACCCCCATTGTGTTCCGAATGTCGGTCATGTGATTCACACTCTTCATCTCCCTTTGTTTGGACAGATTCTAACGCCTGTTGGCATTATCCCACTTGTGCACTTTCTCATAGGTGAAGGCCTCAAACTGCTAGTGGGTTGGGGTGCTCTTATAGCTAGACATGAGCAAGACATTCTAGGTAGCTTCCAAGTGTAAGCCCCATCAACGATTGCCACTCCATAGCGGCACCCATGCAGCTTTCTTGCATAAGCCCTTTCCACCATTGATGCTCCATAGCGGCAGACGGGAAGCTTCCTTGCGTAAGCCCCATTTACCATTGTCACTCCACAGGGGAACTCTTGCCTCTATCTTGGAGTAAGTCCCAATCTCCATTTCCCTTGGCTATTATCCATGCATAATCCCCATTTTTCTTCCCATGAATTCAAATTTCGCAACGTGATCATCAGGTCCCTACTGCCTCTTATTTCTCACACCAAGCATGACTCACGTGGGTTTAGAGTATGCATCGACCATGAAAACACCCCCGTACCACATGATGTTAAACTGTATTTCTCCATTCCTAAATATGTTGACTTTGATCCCTGTCTCCTAGGCGGGGTACGTAGTATGCCTCCCCGTGGTTCAAGCCCAACAATCAGTCATTCCGAACTCCTACATATTGGTTCACCAACACCTTGGGCTGCCTCAGAGTGTAATCCCCATACCACCTTGGGCTGATCCAGGGTGTAAGCTCCAACCCAAGCTGAACTACATGGATTATGATTCCTCTCATTTGGATACGTAGGATGCTCGTATCACGGGTTCGATCCAAACGCTCAAGTCATTGTATGTCCCCCTGTATGACAATAAACTCTAGATCCACCGATTATGGGGCTTGAAAATTGTGTTTTCACAATGATTCCAAACTCCTTGGAGTCATTAATCCAATGAGGGAAGGTAATCCTCAGGCCTAAATGATTTCGAATCCCTGCATTCAACTGACCACTTCCAATAAGGAGTACTCCATAAATACTATGCTTGGGTATAAACCAAATATTCTCAAACATATGAATACGTCTTAAATATATAAGAGTGTTCTGGAACAGGCAATAATTCCCCCCAAAAGGTTGCGATGAGCCTGACTTCCCATCCTCTCGACCAATGTGAGTTCTTAAGCATCACTGGCCAAATCACCCAGCAAACGCCTACCTTTGGAATGCATGTCCACGTATAGTCGGATAAAGAACCATTGGGCATTTAGAACCGATCCGAAATAATCACATATAACAATGATATCCAAATATACGTGAATTTAGAAACATATTCCAGAGGTAAGTCACAACTACCTCATTTCAAAACTAGATATTCAGTCTGAATATTCCACAAGGAAATCATCAGGTATAACTCACTCCTGAGTTAGATAATACTATTGATGTCCACCAGAGAAGTAATATTCATTAGGAACCTTCATGAGAAAGATATATTATTATATATTAGAAAATAGAATACATTACACTCACTCTGGGAGAACCTACTCCATGAGTGCGTAAGATGATGATACACATTTGAGGATCACTAGCAGGGACATCATATATACAATGGATCATTTAGATTCACCTTCTATATAGAAGACCAAAGATCTATAGGATTTGTCGGATTTATAACCTGACTCTACCTAGGTTACGGGAATGGATAAAGGATCTTACATTGGGCCTTTCAGACAGGACTGCAGACTCTATCCTAAAAGTCCTACTGAAGGGGGTCACACTTCTATGTATAGAAGACAATAACAACTAAACATCAGGGGTACAAGAACGGGACCCCAACACAAATAATTTTTTTTCCATGATACAGTTGAAAATGATATCAATCGCTGAAGAAGAGTGTACATGGCATGTAGAAAAGTAACAAACTGTGTCCCTTGAGCCTTGGTACTTCCCATGTACAATGCCCCAAGTTATAAGAACATGTCATGTAGAAAAGATATACATGGCATATTGAAAAGGTCACACAACATGTCATACTATCTAGGGTCTACCTGTGTACTCTGGCCTTGTTCCATTACATAGTGCTAACCAATGATCACCTGCCACTGTACCAGTAAATGGGGTAACCCGTGTTTCTAGTCTAGTTCTAGTCGTGTTGTGGGGTACACATAGTGTAGATAATCGATGAACTGCACCGTTTGTTTGTGTAACTCTGATGAAACAGTATGTGCCATGTGTAATGTCCAACATTCCATGATACACATGTATGCCTACCCAAACCCAAGATGCCACTAAGGGTGTCCACAATCCAGGTAATCTCATATTACATTCTGTATAGAATTTGATTTTCTAGAATCCCTGTTTTTAGTACAGTCATCTCCTCCATAGCACCCGCCACAAATCCAGCTACATCTTTCTTTGAAACTCATGATACAGCCGTGTTCGGTCATGCCATAACCCAAATAATGTGGTTTGTCTTCTGATCCGATCACACAATGAATTAAAAAGGGTTTCTACTTTATTTCTCTTAGGAACTCTAGAGAACATGGATTCAGGGATCCACCATCATTTGAATTTATTTTTGTCATTATTCGCATCTTATTCATCTTATTTCGATACTATATCTATGATATCAGATCATTTCACCAAAAGTCAGGTGCACAAAGGACTATTTATCATGATATGCCATGTCATGGGCCAAGTGAAGAACAGTCATGAAGAACGATGAATGGGGGGAGAAAAGAATAAATAAAAAAAATTGAAAGATACCTTGATAAAAGTTCATGTTAATCAGGGTTCATTGATATTTGCACGATAATCAGATTCATCCACAAATAATCACAAGATCAAGTCCTAATAAAATCCAACATAAATAAAACTCATCCCACGAGGTGACAATTTTACTGCGGATCAACATGTTTTATTTGGTCTATATTTATTATCGAATGTAATAACGAGGATGGAAATCCAAAACAATGCATCCTATCATGGATTTGGATCGCTCTCTAGTAAATAACTATCATTGTGTAGCCTCCATTGGTGATAAATATATATAAATGCATAAGTATTTCCACATTATGTGATTACATCACCATTTCCTTCAGAGGTTCCTCTAATAATCTCACCAGCAATTCTTTGGGTTTCTTTGGGTTAGGCAGCTAATCATCAGATTTCTGTAAAAAGTTACTTTTAATGAAATAATAATTATTTCAAAAATTTAATTTTTCATTAAATTATTTAATGACGATTACATACTTTTCAGGATTTTTCCACAGAAGACCCACACAGACTAATGTGAAGTCATTCCTAGGGATAAAAACAAATTATGAAATCCATGATGGACTCAGATTTTTATTTTGATTCATCATTCATGAGTTATTTGGATTAAAAAATGATATTTATTCAAATATTTTACTTACGGTTACATACAAAAACTATCATTCATAGTCGACCCATGCTGGCTGAAGTTAGGCCTCGCCTAAGGTAAAACCACCGCTACCAAAACAATGTTACCCATATATTTCTGATATTGACCCCAGTTTAAGAGTTATTCAAATTTTTCGAAAAAATTTCTCATGTGATTTATTCAAAACTAATCATTAATTAGTGAATCTGTCTTTGAACATTGGGTCTTGGAATAGCACGTCGTATCAAATCTTGATCACTAAATTTTCATAAATAATTTTTAAAAATATAATTGTGATAATCAACGTCATTAAATTCTCTACAAAATAGTTATTTGCATCCCTATAATCAAAGAAAAATCTACACCAACAAATGATAAGGTTACTAAGCACAAATTTGAGCCTCCCACTCCAAATTTCTCTCCTAAAGATTCATATACATCCACTGAACTCGCACCCCGAGAATTTCAATCCTATGAAGGATATTCTCTTTCAGATCCTCAGTCTCCGCTGGGTACTCAGAAATCGTCTCACCATCAACAATTTCCAACTCTACCTTGTCGATGACATGCGATGGGTCATTCATGTACCTCCTTAGCATTTACATATGGAAGTTATTATGTACCTAGTATAGCTTTCTATATCTACATAGTATCAGAAAATGGCTGATAAACCTCAGAGATGAATTTGTTCCCACAGTCAAATCCCTTTAACCCTCAGTGAGGTGAGAATCGAAGTAAGACATGGTCTCCTTCCACGAACTCCAAAGGTCACTTATATATGGGAACATAAGATATATAATATATATTTTCAATCTTCATCCACTACTGGATGATCTGCACATTCTTGGTAGTAGCTCAAACCAACTCCAAGTCCATGATTGCTGACTCTTCTGGGTTAGTCCAGAAACATGGTGACCTGCAGGAGAATCCATACAATGCCTCGAATAGTTCCATACCAATGGAGGTATGATGGATATTACTGTGTGAAAACTTTACCAGAGGTAGTTTATCCTACAAACTATGGATGATGTCCAACATAAAATCCCAGAGCATGTCCTCCAAGACATGAATAGACTTATCCTTCTAGACATCTATCAACGGATGAAATGCCTTGATCAAGTGTAACAAGGTCCCAAATGCCTCCTGTAATCCCTTCCACAAATAGGATATGTGACAGGATTCATGATCGGAAGCAATTATACCTATAAATCCATGGAATAGATATATCTCCTACATATAGAGGCTTCCATAGCTCTATATTAATCTCTACTCTATGATTTATTGGAACTGGGTTGACTTGGTGATTTAGTCAATGATATCCCCAATAGAATCATGTCCCCTAGATGTTTGTGGTAAACCCATCACAATGTCCATCGATATTTCATCCACTTCCATTTCAGCACCTCGAGAGGTTGATTTGATCCCACTAGAACCTGGTGCTCAACCTTTACCTACTGGCATGTAAGGCATCGAGAAACAAACTATGCCACTTCCTTCTTAATCCATATCCATTAAAACTAACATCAAAGGTCCCGATACATATTATCAACATTATGGTGTACCACTAAAGGGGACTCTTAAAACTCCTATAATACCACCTTTTGCAAGATCACTAGTACTACCGTGTGTCCTATGTAAAGAATGAATTTATCTCCATCTTGTTAATATTCATTAGAATGATTCCATGTGGACATTTGAGAACATAGGGACTCGTAATTTGTATCCTAATTCTCTGCCGACCTACCTCTCTATAAGAGTGTGGGTGCTATAAACATCCAATAGATTTATGATAATCATCTTCATCCACACATGATAATTGTGATGAGGTCAACTACTCTGACACCTCATCCAAAAACTATGAACTAGATATCTAACTGATAGAATATTCTTCCAAGTTAACCTTCTTAGTAGCATAGAAAATCCCTAGGTCATAATTCTAGTGGAACTCTATCCATTTCCTCTATCTCAAGTTCAAATCCTTCTGAGAGAAGATATACTTGTGACTATTGTGGTCAGTGTAGAAGATAAAATTCTCACCCAATCTAGTAGTTTCTACACATATTCAACACAAATCCACAATCCATATTTTTGTATTTTATAATAACACTTTTAAATGGTAATTGTAGACCCTCACAAAACCACCAGATTCAACCCAATAATTACACGAGCAATTATAGCATGCTTCATTCAAATTTCAAACAAAACACCTCAACCAACCCCTATCAGTACTACCAATGCCGCTTTCAACAAAAAACACAATATTCAACACAAAGACTACTCCTAAAAAATCAATATCATAGGCCATGTAGTTTTTCTCATGTGTACTCACCTGGAATGAACCATATAGAATCATTTCTATCACTTACATCAAGAAAAAACATGTATGGTTTTTAATTTTCCTGATAACTCTACCTACTCAACACCCTTCTCATGTAATATCAAGATCGGGGTACTCGTCAAACTATGCCCCATATTTTATAAGAATTGACCTTGTGTAAACCTTCCAGAACCACTTTACACTTCTCAACTATGCATGGAGTTCATTGATCCTTGGTAGTGGATTCTCATTCTCCATAGTTACTTAGTTTTAGTTTTAGTAATCCACACCTAACCTCAAGATCCCATCTTCCTTACTGGCGATCTAAAATGTAGTTGCCCGTGGAGAAAAACAAGGTATTACTATGATATACATATACAAGTACATCAAATTCACCCTAATATCATATACCTATATAGGAGACATCTGGCATGTTGGTGCTGATATCGGTGTTTTCTCGAGGTGTAAAAAAAATGCACAAGTCTATATCCTGAGGAGGGTGCGGGTTAATCCTAGAACTTATTATGGAAATACTTCCCCATACTCTACCACTATATCTTGGATCTAATGGCACATAACATCATATAAGGGTAAGGCTATGCAACTCATGATTGATCGGCTGAACACTCTTGTGCATGAGTCCATTATGTGCTACTGAGGTTTCCTTTTCTCTGACAAAGGAAAATATCATCCCATTGCTACCGACATACCACAACCTTATCCTAAAATATAAAATATGGTCATAGAATATAGATACAAAATACACACTATGAAGGACATCAAATGGCCTTGACACTATAACCAAGTTGTTCCATCCGAAGCACTCGCCTCCAAGGTTCTGGTCACACTATCTGCATAAGTGAGGTCATAGAGTCTCATCTAGTAGGTGTCTCCAAGCATATGGTTCAAGTCAATGATCTAACCCAAATCTCATGGTCTTGTATAGAATTTCTAATAAAAGAAGAGTGAATAGTATTTGTTTAAATCAATATGTATGATAAAGGATATAAGTCATAGATCATACCCTGAATCATTCTTGGAACATCTAGATCGTAATCCTAGACCTCACACAGCTATCCACATCCCTTACCTCCAGCTCCCTAATCCTGGCTTGGACTACCTGGTGGTGGTGTTGGTATCATGTTGAAATGTATTCCACCTCCTAATATAATCCCAACTCCTATTCCACGTTTTATGCCCTGTGGATCTGGCAACTCCTATTTCTACCTCTAAATTGGTGGACCATAAACTCTATCCCTGTCAACCACTCAACAGGTTGGAAAATCACTTTTGAGATATCCCCTACCACCACAAGAATATCATCACCTTTCTCTAAGATGACTGGACCCACCAAATGAATCCTAATTGGTAGAATCACTATTTTGTGTCTTCCTCTAATAACATATCCCATGTCTATGTTTATGAGGCTGATGCCTGCTTCCCATTGCTGAGGTATCATCTCTTGTTTTTTGTTTTTTGTCTACCAACTACGGTATTTGTCCAGCCAATGAACTCTCAATCACCAAAGCCTACTCTATTACCCCATCATTTGTAGGAATACACATAGGGGATACACTGGCTCAGATGTATCTGTGAAATCCTCTCTAGAAGGTATGATACTTATAGTTTTGATCATGTGACATATCCATCGGGTACCTGAAGACGTAGATATGCCTCGATAAATACTCATACTCTGAGATGTTGTCATACCATAGCTATATAAGCTCCTCGTTTCACGTAACCCTTATCATATTAGGAGAGAAATACTCTCTAAAAAGTCCTCAAACTCTATCCATAGAAGGGTCACTTCATCATAAGATTGGTTAACTAAACCCCACCATCACCTTGTAGAGACAAAAAGAATGATCTCCACCAGAACCACCATCTAATCTACTAGTTTCCCTACTAGAAGTATAAATAGGTTCACCACATAAAGTCAGCCCTCATCTGCCTTTGTTTTAGTCTCTCCATAGAACCTGAGGGTTTTCTACTACATAAACTAAATAAGTGCACTTAGGCCACACTCTTCCTCCGCTGGTAATGTGAGTACCATGTGATGGTCAATAGGTGAAGGTATGGATGGTGCACCAACTAGAGATAACATCTTGGGAACTGATCCTTGTATTGAAACATTGTCACTAAGGGGGTTCATCCTCATGAAAAAGCTAGTGAATCCTTGCTGGTATACATTGCGAATACATCATGTAAGAGAGGAAGATGTACCATGATAAATAAGTATACTTGGGGAACTACCTCAAGAAGGACATAGAAACCACAACCCATTTATATATGATTCATGTAACATTATTGTTTCTTTGAAACATGTTTTCTCATGTTCCAATTCAAAAATTAGGTTATTAGAGTCATGATGTATGGATACGTCAGTATCTGCACCAACACTAGAGACCTTGGAATGAAAGATGATCTAGATACACATAACACTGTTTCCCCAAAAAATCTCAAAGACTCCCAGTCCTAAGGTAAAACCATCCTCCTCTGATACCACTCTTACACAAACCATCCCAGTGGGGCCCTTGTCATGACTCCCCAATATTTCCTCCAATAGGCTACAGGCTGGTGACTAGTTACAAGCAAGAATATTACTATCATGGGAGGTATTTATTAAGAACATGTACACATGCACACATCAATGTGCCATCAAATTCTAAAATCTAACAACCCCTAAGGAACCAAATGCATGCATACCACTAAACGCAACCAATATAGTACAACTGGGAATGTAATGTGTAGTAATGTAAAATGGTCCAAAATACAAGAGAACCAAAAGAAAGAGTTTGTAAGCTAAAATGTCCAACCTGTAAACAAAATGTATTAGGACTACTACCTGATTTCATAGGAACAACTATCCATGTATGAACTCATGAAGCACTTCCTGGTCCTATTCTCAATCCTAGTCTGCCTATGACTCTGTAAAAAAGGACTTCTATCTATATAAGACATGACACATGCCTATAATGACCGTGTAGTGGTGACTATAGAATTTCTCTATAGGACACCCGATACCAAAAATCAATAAAAATGGTAATGGTATATCTATCTCTACACATGTATGTGCGTACATCACATATGAAAAATATATCCATATATAATTTATCCCAAACCCATAATCTAGAGGTTAGTCACAACTACTATATAGAATCACTAGATATTAAGTCCAAAAATTCTATAAAGCACTCATCTGGAAGAACTCACTCCTGAGTCTGATAGCATTGATGGCGTCCACCCAAGAAGTACTATTTTTCTTGAACCATATAGAGAGAGATATATTCTAGTAGATATAACGATAAACTACAATACCATCGCTCTTGTAGAACCAACTCCATTAGTGGGGAAGATCATGATACATAGATGAGTATCATTTTCAGGGCCATTGGTATACCATAACTCATCCAGATTCACCAACTATGTAGAGGATCGATGTTCGGTAGGATTGGTAATGTATATAACATGACCCTACCTAGGTCACATGAAAGGATACAGGATCATGATTTGGGCCTCTCGGAGGGGAATTCTTACTCTATCCAAAAAGTACTTCTAAAAGGGGTCACACGCATGTGGATAGAAAATGATACCAAATGACCTTCATGGGAACAAGCAGGGAAAACCAAACCAAAAAATTGAGTCCAAGATGTGGTGGAAAAGAGGATCAAGAGATGTATAATATATTAAACATTGTTTATAAAGGTAACACTCCATGTCCCATGACCCTGGGTACTGCTTGTGTACAACGGCCCATGTCAGAAGAACATATCTTGTAGAAACATTATAAATAGAATATAGAAAGGATCACATGTTGTGTTATACTATCTGTGGTCCACCCATGTGCTCTGGCCATGTGTTATTACACAGTGTCAACCCATGTTCACCTTCTCGTGTATCAGTACATGGCATAACCTGTGTATCCAGTCCGGGTCTAGCCGTGTGGTGGGGTACATGCCGTGTAGAAAATCTGTGTACTCCACCCCATGTTTGTGTAAATCTATAGATATGAATTGATCCTCGATGAAGGGTCTACATGCTATTTAATAGATATCATATTTTGTGTGACACTTCACTACCTCCCAAAATCCATGTTTCTGCTTAGGGGGTCTCACACACTGTGTAATCCGGAATTACACGCCTTATAGAGCGGGATTTTCTTGAGTCCCTGGATTTCACTACAGTCCTCTCATATGCTGCTCTAGCCACAATTAGATTAATTCCTTGCATGGAAACTCATGAACCACTCTCTTTCAGTCTCCCCATTACCCAATTAGTGTTTTTCATCTTCTGATATTGTTGCACAACATATTAAAAATGTGTCGTTCATTGTTTTGCTGAGGAACGTCGAAGAACACAGATTCCAAATCCACTAACATCCAAATAGATTAATTTCTATATTATCACATCTATCATGTCACACAGATCCTAGATCTATGATATCAGATTGGTGGACCATGAATCGGGTGTGCCATGGTCGACTGATCTGGATATGTCGAGTCGTGGGCCAAAAGAAGAACGCCTATGACGAACAAAGAAGGGGGGAGAAAAGCATAAATCAAACAAGAGGACATAAACCAAATTGAAATTCATGTTAATATTGGTTTTTTTGTTAGAATGATAGTAAAATATTTCAAAAAATAATGACAATATCAACTCCAAATAAAATCCCACAGAAATAAAAGTCATCCTGTAATTTTACGATCGATTTTTGGAAAAACATGTATGTTGAATGGTCCACATTAGTCATGGAATTTAAAAATGGGGAAGGAAATTCAAATTAATGCATTCTAAATTTTATTAGGTTAAATCTCTGATGAATATTTACCATTGTTTCACTGTCATTAGTGAGATCTGTCAAGAATGGCATTCATCTATCGTCGATCTGTGATTCCGTTGTTTTTTCATTGAGAGGTTTTTTCCAAGGCACGCCCTATCAATTATTATGAATTCCCAGGTTAATAAAACTAACCCTGGGATTTTTTCATACGGATTATTTTAAAAAAAATCTTCACTACATCAACGAAATAATTAATTTTTAAATTTTTTTAAGGACGATTACTTCTTTTTGAGTTTTTTCCATTGATTACACACACCGACTAAAGACACTTCATGCGTAGGGAAAACATCAAATTACAGAGTCAAGAGTGAAATTAGAATATTAATCTCATTATCGTTTATGAGTTATTAGGATTTTAATAAAAAATAATTTTTATTTAATTTTATTATGGTTACATCAAAAAACTATCATTCGATGGCAACCCGCGCCTGCTGATGTTAGGCCTCTATTAAGGTAAAATTTTGTTCAAAAAAACAATGGTGCTCTCAGATTTTTGATTTTGGAACCCATTCTAGTTTTATTCCACTTTTTATGAAAATAATATTATACTATTTATTTAAAAATAATCATTTTTCAATGAATCATTTCGTGCACATCGGGCCTCGAAATCGCATGTTGTCTCAATGCATATTATTGGAATTTTCCCAAATTATTTGGAAACATAAAAAAGTAAAATTCATGTCTCTATTGTAAAATATCAACATTGCTTCCAAAAAATATATTCTCATTTAGTAATTATACATTAAAACCCTTCCTCATAATCTAGGGAAAAGAAACCTAAAAAGGGTGAGATCAAATTCTCAGTAAGGTTAATCAAGTAAAAATATATTTATAATATGAGAATAAGGGTATGAGGACATGGTCATGACATTAGAAAACCATACCATGCATATCAAAGATCATAAACAAGATCCATGGCATAATTTTTGGAAGATCATAAGACATGAATCATAAGGGTGTCAAGTGAATAATCCAAAAAGTCATACCATAGGAATAAGGAATAGAATTTGATTTATACATATATGAATATAAATTCATTCTCTAATAGTCAAGTATGATTTCAAAAATTTATCAGGTCACTTCATTGGGGCTGCACTTACTTGGTGGGTGACAACAACATCCACAATTACAGTCTTTTTGTAGTTAATCAATTTTTATCTTATTCTTATAGTGTAACTAGTTTCAGAATCTTTCCCTAATGAGTCATTTTAATATTTCTACCCATAGTGGATCAATCAAATCAAAATTTTCACCATCATTATATCATGAAATATAAATATTTACCAATTAATTTTAGGTAGATATAGGACCCACACATCATTAAATATATAAATATCTTACCTAGTGTTATTTGGGCCACCACATGTTATTCTATAACGGTTTACCTAGTGCTATGTGATCTACCACATCGTAAAAGAAATTCCCATGAACCATAATGTAAAAAAGTAAAATGATCCTAAATATCATCATAGAAACTCATAAAAAATTATTCCATTATAAAAAAATTAAACCACGGAAATGAAGTTGGTTTTACATCCATCTCATGTAAACATGATTAGCCGATGGACTTTAAATGTGTTTTATAACTATCTCTTTTGAAACATGATTGATTCTATGGAATAAAAATGGGTTCCCTAAACATCATTCCAGTAAAACATAAACATTTCATAGAAATAATATGAATGGTATCCTTAGATAATAGCACTATAAAATCATAACCTATATTTGAGGATGAAATCCTCAATGGAGAATAATTTTTCAATATAACCTAGAACATTTTTTATTGAAAATAACTTTTATTTGAATATCTCTTTTCAAAAAACAAACATTTTGATACCCTTTTTCTATGAAAATTAAAATGAAAATAAGAAAATAAAATTTAATGATAATTAAAAACACTTTTTAAACATAAAACGTATTAAAAATCCCTTGAATTGAAATATTATATCTAAATATAATTTAAGAAAATTTAAGAAATATTTCTTGAATTATATAGTTTGGAAATAAATGGGTTTCTCAACTAAAAAAGTGTATTTTTTAAAAAACATTATTTCAGATATATTGAATTTTTTAAGAGAAGAAAACAAAGGTAATGTATGAATTATTATGAAATAATAGGTATATAATAATATTAATGATAATTCTTAAGATATTGATTATTATATTTCACCTATGGTTTTATAATCATATACAATCCTTCTAAAAGATGATATGGTAGTAATAAACTATGGAAATTTTTAAATTTTAATATTAAAATCGATGTTCCAATGACATAAATTTAATGTTTAAATATTATTATGATTAAAAAATGAATAAAAAAAATTTGAATCCTTAGAAACTCCTTAGAGATTACTACTTCAGAACTCATTTGATTCTTTCTCTAAAATATTTTACTCCAGGAATATATTGAATAATTATGGGTTATTCCCATAAAAAAATCTCTTCTTCAAAAGGTTCAATATATCTATAAAAACTACTTCATTAAAACTCATAAAGTTTTCACACATGAAATTTAGAATTAAAATTATTACATGGACATCCTTCTTCTATAATGAATTATTTATCAGCTACTACCAATTGATCCATAGTGTTTCTTCACTAAACATTTCTTTATTTATCATTACATGATCGATTATAATATTTATTCCACCAATATCATAATAGCGGCATCATATGATTATTTTTTCTCCTTATAATATTCATTTTCTGGAATCCTATAAAAATTTTAGTATATACATATTTCAAAATCTAATATGTGGATTATTAGTGAAAGTCAACTTTGTGAAAAGAATACACACCATGAAAACCCATAAGTGGATTAAAATCACAAATTTTGTTCATTTAATGTTTTTCTAAAAATTGATGTAGTTTTTAAACTCATATATGTTTTTCATATCTGTTATGTCATAACATGTTCTTCAATTGGCACAAAATTACTTCTTGTATTTGGATCTATTTTAAAATATCAAATGTCGACCTCAATTCTTTTGTGTTTAATTAATCTACTATATGGATCCCTCAACATTGTAGAAATGTTTTTTTTAATTTTCCAACATCACTAGAAATGGCTATATGGATTTGAAAAATTCCAAAATCCAGTTAAGGAAACTTATTTTTTAATTATTCCCACAGTTGGCCTTCTCAAGCATCTCAAAACTTATCAAATATATTATATGTGGTGGTCATTTATCCACAAACACATGTTCATGAGTAAAAGTTTAGATAATGTCATGTGTTATATATAACGCGTTGGTTATTATTGTTGCATTTAAGTAATATTTCAGTTTCTCATATTTATATTAATGTAATTTGGAGTTTTGATCTATATTTTTATTTTATTTTCTGTTTTATAAATTTTTTTTGATTATTCCACAACACAATAGCATATTGATTCTATAGAGGTGTGGTGAGATAATCTTTGTGATTGAACTCTCAAGCTAATTAAATTCAATATGAGTCAATTTCTGTATATATTTTAGATCTGTATGATGGTGATTATTCTATCCAATATCAACATGTAAATTTAGTTCATGATTTCGAGAATTTGAGGAATAAATTATTTGGTATTTTGGGTTCTCATATAGTTGAAGAGTTGATGTATATGTTTTGGGTAGATCATCAACCATCTAAATATTCCAGAGCCTCATAAAATCTAGTTATCTAAATGTTTTCTTTAAGGTCTAAGCTCTAAATATTGAAATTTGTTCATTTATATTAATCCTTAATGTTACCATTAATTGGAAGGATTAATGTTTTTTTCAATCAATATTACCTCATACCAAAATTAAAGGTGGTTTGGGATATGAAGTTATATTTCCATGAGAAAAGAGACCAATAAATGATAGTTAATACTTTTCTAATTTATGAATGATTTTTGTAATAACCTAATATATATTTGAATGAAACTCAAATATATATTTTTTAAAAAGAGAACTTCATATTTATCTTTAATTGGTGGTGTATTTTTTTACCTTAACTCCTCAAAAAAGTGGTAAAGTAGGTTGTGAGAGTAATGGTTGTTATAAAATTTTTCCCCTATATTAGAATGTCATTGTTTATTCATGGATGTGGTAATGATAATTTCAATAGAAAAAAGAGGAAGATGGTTAAATCCAAAAATATATATACTATCATTAAGATACTATCCAATTTTACATCATTTCTCTTTACTATAATTAATACTTTCATTTTAAATCATTGATTTTGGATATAGAATAAGAATTATGTATGTTTGTAGGCTCATAAAACATATATTTTCTTGGGAGGTTGGTTAATTTAGAAATTTTATGTTGTAGATCATTCCATAAAATAGGTGGAGGGAGATACACTAATTCAACGAATCAACTGGTTGAACATGTTGCACCTATTGCTGGAGATATGGAATTATGTAGTATTTCATTCTATATTACTTCAGTATTATATATTCTTATATAATTCGTCCATTATTTAATATGATATTCATTATTAGTGACTAATTTAATGTGAATATTAATTTGGTAAAATAAATAAATCCTTTTTCATCACTCTATTATAGTATTGATGAGTCTTAAAATATAATTGGTAAAAATTTATCTAATTATTTATTATCATAAATGTTTTCATTAGTGTTTTCCTACTTTTATGGTGATGGAACCAGGATAGTGAGGAATTTATTAAGTTACTTTCACATGTGTTTAGTATTTTTATACAACTAATTTACATTATGTGAAAATTTATTATAGGAATTATTAAATAGTGTGGACAACTCCAAAAATATATATGTTCTTTAACTTAATGGGATTATTTTCTTCAATTATCATTTGGTATCTCCTCCACCATGGTAATGGGAAATGGAGTGTACCATCATTCCTATATGGTCAATTCATTTTTTGTTACTATAGACATTTAATGTTAATAAAATTAGTATTAATAGTGTGATTAACTATAGAAATGAGAGATAATGATCCCATTGTATTATTTATCAATGTGTTTTTACATCTACCCACCCATTCCATAAGGTGTAACAAAGGTTCCATCATCCCATCAGAGTTATTTGGCATAATATTATAATGAGAATTTCTAATTAATATATATATATATATAATGGATTTAGATAGTATATTTATATGATCTATAATGACAGATCTTACATGTTTTCCATAAATTGACTGATTTTCAAAAAATCACATTTTTATCTAAGTAGATCACACTAGGGTATTGCATCCTTCATAAATGAATTATTTTAGTTGTTCAATTAATTAAATGTATTTATGGAGTAATATCCAGGTAGAATATGTATGAACCTTACCTATCATTTGATCAGTACTTTTTGTCAGACATAAAGGTACATAAAGTAATATGGTGGTGGGAATTATGAAAATCACTATGTAATTATTTCTTACTTTTCTCACACTTATTTATATATTTCATTGATTATGATGTTGATTCATATAATATTTTAATTTCTATTCTTTTTAGGCTCCAATTCTATGCTAAACATGCATGTCATATATGTTATGGAGATGGTATTTTATTTTTCTCATTTATGGTTGGCACATAACTTTTCCTCCCTAGAAGTAAAATTGTGTTTTCCCTTCTAGTCTCAAAATCATGTTTCGTACAACAAATTTCAAGCCCTGAAACGTATCTATGAAATAAATTTATTTTTTAATTTTTTTATCAAATTATTTTATTTTAGGATTCTATATTTTTCCTGATTCTGTTGACCCCCTCTTGGAATATTCTATTACAATTACTCCCTTAATCATGGCTTTAAGTTGATGAATTTTAATCCATTGGGTTTTCATTCTCAAGGTAAATCATACATTATTCTTTATCCTCTTCCCTTGGAACACTTTTTTATTTATTCATTTATATTAATGGATCATTATATCGATCATGGAATGTTTTTATTATTTCATTTAGTTTATTTGAAAATTTCACTGTCTTGGGGTTTTAATTTTTCCATCTAGTGATTAACCAACTTCTTTGAGGTAAATAAAAATCTTTTCAATAAATTCAACATAATAGGGTGGGTTTCTCAATGTATTTTTTATTAAACATTAAACAATGTGTGATTCCATAATTTTAACAATTTTACAAGATGATATAAAAATTATATTAAATGTATTCCTTCTATTTGTGGAAAACACAGTTGATTTATCTTGGATTTGATTTATTATATAGTTGTTATTTAGTGTTTAAAGGATTAAGGATTTTTTTCTTATAATTTATTCCCATATGGTGTTTAATGACATGTCTCTCTTAGTTTCAATTGAATATACTGAATAAGTTTTCATGGATTAATTTAAAAATAATTATAATGATTAAACATCATGTTTTATTATTATTTTAGAAATATATAGTCTAAACATTTACACATTAAATAGTGATTTATGTTTGTTAATTAAATTTGGTTTTTTGTTATCTGGTGAATAATGGGGATTGGGTTGGATTTAAAATGGGTTAAACGTTGAAATTAATCATACTTCAATGATATTATATCACCAAATTTCTATAACCAACCCTCGATTTTTTCTTCATGGTGTTATATATATAAAATTTATAATGAGACTTACTATGAAATATTAATGGATTTAATATGGTTATTAGTTATTGTTATTATATGAATATTCATAGTAAAAAATAAATTATACTATACTGAATTATAAAGTTCAGGGTGAATTATTTTTATCATTTACTAGTGTTATTTTTTTATATTTTTATATATATTATTTTATTTCTCACCACTAATTATAAATCATGGTAAGCCTATGGTCTCTAGGTGGGATATCCAAGTACAAGTCCATCACTAGTTATGGTGAGACTTTGTATAGTGGCCCCCAAGTTATGAATTTTGTTTTCATATGGGATTTTGGTTCCATTTCAGTCCAATATAATAAAACTATGTGTTTTGGCAGTTTGATAGTATCAGGCATTCAAACTAGATATATTCTAGTTTTGTTTTCCATATATTGTCTCTCGGGATCCTCAATCTTCCAATAATTGTTGACAGTCTTATTATTTGTTTACAATTAAGTTATGATTATATTTTATGGATATATTATTTTATACATTATTTATTAATCCATCCACTAGTTATATGTGATAGAGTATGTGTTTTGTATGGTTTTTTGTGTTGTGTTTATTTAATTTAATGAAACTTTTTTTATTTGGTAAAGTAGTAGTAAATGAATAAAAACTAAAAATATTATCCTTATTGTAAATATATATTTTTCAATATATTATTCAAAAATTTAACTTTTTATTCATTATTTTTTCATTGAAGGATATACAGTGTTTATTAAATCATGGAATGTCTTTAATTTTTCTCCAAATGTGAATATTTTCTATGTAACGGTTAAGTTAATTTTTTTACCCATTCAAATACGGTATATAATCAATGGATTCAAGGATTTTTTAATTTAAAATTATATAACAAGGCTATAATTAATGTATGAAGGATTTATAATAATTGTATCATGTTATAATTTATATTAGAAATGTGAAATTGTACTTTTATATTTGTATTTAAAAATATATTAAAATAGATTTATTCTTTTAATATTTATTATGAAGTGTGGAGAGGATACATACCAAGAATTACTTATCACATCATATAAATACACACAAATAATGTTCATATAATTGATTATTTGTGATTTAAGATTAGGTAATTTTTTTTATCCATATAAGATGATCCATAGATGTGGTTTGAGTTTATTAGAGGTGGCATATAGAGGGAGAACTCAGGTCCTATAAATATAGGTCACATTGGGATTATTTGAGTATATGGATTGTATTGTATATCATTGTACGCCTTGTCAAATATACTATTTTATGCTTTATTTTTTATTATATCTGATTATAAAATTTGATAGCGCATTGCATATGTTCATTAGTCATGTTTTTAGTTGTATCAGTTATATTTTTTATCTCATTCCCGGTAATGATTCCTATTGAAATTAAAACTAATTATTTCAGATGTATGATTATATTACTTATGGGGATGTCTAGCCAATGTTATAATCAGTTGGTCTATTTTAATAATTTGTTTATTTGATTAAATAAATGTTAATTGAGAATCCTTCATTACCAAGAACTTGTTTACATCAATTATTAATTAGAACTAGTTAAATGGTTATAGTATAATGACCCATGTGATCTGTAAGGTTAACCTAGACTAATTCATTACAAATTGTGAAATGTTTTTACCTTAATCAAGTTATTTTTACATCTTTCAATGTTCCCTTATGGCTTGAAATCATTATAAGTTGTTTTTGAGACTTTCTGTAGGCTTTAAAATAGGTAAACGACATATACCTATGGTACACATCATGTACAAAATTCTATGAATGGGTACACATCATGTACCTAAGGTACACACAATACAAGATTTAAATGTTATTTTTTAGCTTGAGGCGACATGTTTTTCAATGTAACCTATCTAGCGTGGCCAACACATTAGGCCCAGGGGGTAAAATTCATGACCCAGTACGCACCCCGGATAAATCCTTGTGTTTCGTTATTTTGGATCTGTCCTTCCTTTGGATATTTGTTTCTCGTGAACCAAAACTCGGCCAATGTAGTTTTCATATTCATATCACTTTCTGTATCGATCTGATCGGCTTTGTTTCATCATTGTATCTACGGTGCCTCTTTATGAGTAAGTTTGGTTTCTGTTTATCCCTTGGTTTTGATCATGGTAGCACCATAGCCTTTCATTATCGAATACTCTTATCTAAGATGAATGATTATTATTTTCTTCTTCTAGAACTATTGTGAGATCTCATTATGGAGGCCCTTGTCCTTGGTTGGTTGTGGTATAGTGGGATTCCTTCATTGTGGTATGTGGATTTCCCTTCTTTTGGAGACATTTTGTGTTTATATTTGAATGATTCTAATCATGGATTGGATTCTAGGGGTCTTTGTTGGTGGTTTTGGGTTTTATTCTTGGGTTTTTATTCCATTTCTGGTGTCTTAGACACAAAATTTGAGGTTGGTGATTCCATCTCTAGCTTATGATAATTAAAAATCTTCTTTTTCTTTGAATGTTTCTTTATAAGTTGATTTATGAAATATGAATGATTGTTTTCTTTTTTCAAAAGGTGTTTTGAAATAAAAATATTTTCCCTAACTTTTGATAACTGGATATTTAAGGGGTTTGAATGGTTCTTAAGCCATTTAAATGGGGTTGCAAAAAAGATCACATGGGTTCCCTAGGGTACTTAGGTGGCAGGTTTTTCATGAGGACGACATCCATTGATTTGTTATTATCATGGAGTTTTTCTTGGGGATTTCCGAAGTTTCCCTGGATTATTGTTCTAGGGGAATGATATTTACATTTTGGGGGGTTTACTCATGTGGTATTACTCTTCTTCCATGGACAATTGTTCGAGGATTGGATATGTGCACTTGATTATTATGGTATCATTAGTATGATACCTATACCTATAGTATCCCATGGTTTGCGATACATTTTTTATGTTTTTTATTGCTTGGATTTATTAGTTATCATTAATATTATTGTTTATACTTTTTGTAAAATGTTATAGAAAATATTCATTGAAACTGTTATACATATTTTTGTTTAGAACATTGGAAAAAGGAAATATTTTCCATGTTTTTTATTATTTTTCTTTTAATACATACCATTCCATGTTTTATTTTCAAAATTATCATAGATGATTTGTTATATAGAGATTTTTTAGGGAACATATGGGTGGGATACTATTGAGCCAGTTAAATCACACCATGGACACTATTTTGGTGGTTCATAGACCTTTATTTGTCCTCCAGTTTAGGGAAAGGCATGGAACATTAGTGAGGCAATGAGTTTCATGTCAGATGGGATGGGTAGCTCGTGGTGATATGGTTGGAGTTTGTTCTTATCATTGTTGTATTAGCTAATTTGTTTTGAGTCATTTGTAGTCAGACTTTTAATTTTTGTGTTTGTAGCTTATGTATCAGTTGTTCTATTTCTTCTATTTTTCTTAATGTTATGGAATATATTTTTTTTGTCTTCCTATGTTCTTTTCTTTCTCGATATGTGTATTCCATGTGGTTACTCAGGTTGAGTGAAATCGCACCCTCATTTTTTTCATTTGATTCTCGGGTGCTTGTCTTCAGATCATGGGGATTGGGAAATCCCTTTAGGTATGTAATGCATTGGGTTAGCTATAGGGTTTAAGGGAAACACGGGTCGATTTGTTTTAGTTTGGTATCGAAAGAGGTCTGTCCTCAAGAATCTTTTCTTTGGATTCCTGTTATACTAGAGATATGATTTTTAGGATGTGAGAGGTATGTTACAATGAGTTCTCGGATAGCCCTTGTCATAACAAGACTCAAGATACCATAATATGTTGTTATATGTGTTTCTAGTGTATGTTTTTCTTTTATAATATCTTATTTTTTGCTTATGGTTTTTCTAGTTTCAAATGAGTTTTTTATTATTTGTTCATTCTTATGTTTTGGTTTATAGCAGTAGACCTTTGAGATGACATCCACAGGTTCGTCATGAAGATGAATCTGATTCTCCTCATTGAAATAAAAAAATGGACCCTAATCTCATTAATTCTATCATTCATACATTTTTTTTCTATCGATTAGGATTTTCCACGAGTTGAGAACAAAGTAGTAGAAGTAAAACCATGAGTTGGATTAGAAAAAGATTGATCACATGAGTTCTTGTGCGAGAAACCATGGTCCTTTAAAGGCACGACTGAACCTCAAGAGGTGGAGGTTTGGATGGTCATGATTGATCAAATATCCAACTTCTTGCAGACTTTTGAGAATAACAGTGTGACGTGCATGTCGTTCAGACTTGAGGGTTCTTTCAAAAGTTCATGGGACTCTAAGGTTTAGGTAAATCAATATGTGGGCTTAGATTGGAAGTGTTTCAAAACCCTATTATTTCAACAGTTTTTTCCAGAGCCTTTTATATTGTAAAAAAATCTGGAGTTCATATTGTTGCAACCTGGAGAGCATTCGCTATCAGCCAACACCAACCTATTTTATGAGCCTATACGCTTTTCTGCGAACATGATAATAAGTGACCATATAACGTCACAAAAGTAAAACCATTTTTTGTGATAAAAATTTATATCATATGTAATCAAGTTGAATCTTTCTACTTATGCAGTGATAGTGGAGAAATAAATAATTGTTGAGATGAACATGGAAGGAAAAGTTAACATAAATTAGACTTCTCTTACAACTGGTGATAGCTTCATTATAGTACATGAGAATAAGAGGAAGTGGAAGGACTATCACAGGAGTGGTGGAGGTGGGCCTAAACAATGATCCTCTTATGCACCATCCATTTGAACTCAAAGTTTTCCTCTGACTTGATACTAGTGCAACAAGGGGGTCACAACAGATGTTCTTGTCGTATTCCTACAAATACATTTAATATATGTCGACATGTTGGTCATCTATAACGTTTCTGTAATTATATGAATAAAAATCATTATAGTTAGAGTTCCACAATTATAAAGTCTACTGCGGTGCAGTAAAAATCTTCAAATACTATAGGTCTCCAGCCACATGCCTCAAGAGTATAGTATTTACATGTAGTGGATGAGTTTCTAATGGAAGCTGATACATGTCAGGAAATATTGAGTTTTACGCTACTTATTTCAACTTGAGTAGCTATTTATTTTTTTGATAATTATGCCTCTTACTCATTTATATCGGTTTGTTTTGTTGATATGCTTAAACATCCAATGGAACTAATTCACATTACAATATAGTTAGTGACACCTCTTATCAGGAGGAAATATCAGGGGTTCTTGTGTCCTTGATCGTTTATGATAGTCGATATGGAGATGGTCTATGTTTTTTTATACTTGATCTAGATTTTTTTGATGTCATAATTTGTATGGTTTGGATTATTGATCATCGAGCTGATATTGATTACTATCATCAGTTTTTTTTCTTATTGTTGATGGGTGATCTCTTGTGTTGCAGGAGGTTCAGATTCGAGATCAGTTCAAGTAGGGCCTTTTCACCTAGAGCTCAGAATTTTTTTCTCTACCCTTGTGTATTTTCCTGATGATGTTTCTTCTATTGGTTATATAACTATTGTGGTCTAATACATTCCTGATGTTTTCTCATATGATTCCTCCAGTCTTCCTCTAGAGAGGGTCGTAGAGGTTACCATTGACCTAGTGTTGGGAACACACCCAATACTGATTCCTTGTAACCATATAACACTAGAAGTGTTGAAATAACTCATGATTCAATTGGACGAAATGTTATAGAATGGTTTTTCCTGACTATTTCACCTTGGGAATCCCCTGTGCTCTTTTATAAGAAATCGGAATGTTTATTTCAGTTATGTGTGGACTATAGGAAGTTAAACCAGGTTACGGTTAATAAAAAATAAAATTTTCTTCATGTGGATGATATTCATGACCATTTTAAGGGAGAAATGTTATTTTCAATGATTGATCTTCATTTGGGTTATCATCAGCTAAGTGTTTGAGAGTTTGATATATCAAAGAAGGCCATGAAGAGAAGGTATGTCCATTGTGAATATCTCATGATTCCTTTAGGTATGACAACTAATCTTAAGGTTTTCATGGTTTTGATGAAAAATATATTCAACCAATATCATAACACTTTTGTGGTAGAGTTCGTGCATGATAGTCGATTTTAGTCAAAGTCTGATCGTGAGCATGAGCACTATCTATTATTGGTTCTATAGATTATATAAAATAACTATTTATATGTAAATCTGTAAAAATTTAGTCTCTGGATTCAGTAAGTTTAGTTCATTGGGAACAATATTTTTTGCGCATGGCATATCAATTGAACTAGAGAAGGTAAAAGAAGTTTTTTCCTTGAAGGAACCATTGAATATCATTGAGATACAAATCATCATTGGACTTGATGGATACTACGAATAGTTCCCCAAGTATTTATATAAGATGGTGTCACATTTGGAATATCACACCAAGAAATTTGTGAAATTTTCATGGGATGATAATTTATACTCTTCCCTTGATGAACTAAAATGACATCAGGCATTGACACCTGTTCTCATCTTACCTGAGCATGGTAATGGGTATTTAGTGTTTTTTGATGCATCTGGTGCTAGTTTAGGATATATGCTGATGCAGGATGGTCATATGGAATCATATGACTCTCATCAACTCTAACTGAATCATAATAACTACCCCACTATTGATATAATGCTTTGGGCGGTGATTCGTGCACTTAAGTGTTGGTTGGACTATCCCATTGGTGTGAAGTTTATGGTTTCCGCTGATCATAAGATTCTGAGCTATATATTTTCCCATAATGACATGAACCTCAGATAGAAACAATGGTTATAATACTTTCAGATGTTTTACATCTACATCACCTACACTCTGAGGAATGGGAATGTAGTTTCAAATGCTTTAATCAAGAAGGTATCATCCCAGGTAGTTTTGGAATTGAATGAGTAGTATAATCTTATGGGGATTTTCACTCAGTTTCAGTTGAATGATGAGGATGATGTCATAGGTTTGGTTCTGACCATTGTTCAGTTGTCATCATCTCTCTTCGATCCAATCTAACAAAGTAAGCAATAATATTATTTGTTTTAGAAGATTCGGAAAATACGTATGTTTGGGAGAGTGTTCTTGGTTGGTCTCTTTCTTTAAATAGAATACATCACATCAGGAAGCGTGTTTCCATCCTAGAACCTGTGATAAGTTCAGTCTTGTTTTAATATCATAGATCATCAAGGTCTTTTCATCCAGGTGAAACAAATATGTATTATGAAATCACATGACAATTCTAGTGGCTGAGTATGAAGCGTGACATTGCAGATTATGTGTCCCACTATTTCACTTTCCAATGGATAAAATTAGAGCACTCGAAACATTTTTGTATGCATCAAACTCATCCAATTCTGATTAAGAAGTGGTATAAAGATTCCATGGATTTTGTTATTAGGTTAACATGGACATCCTAAGGGAAAATATTATATTTGGGTGGCTGTGGATCAGTTGGAAAATTCTGATAATTTTATTTTGATCAAATACAACACTAATGTTGAATATCTGGGTATGTTGTACATGTAGGGGATCGTGATGTAACATTGGAGCCCTTGTTCTGTTATTTCAGATAGGTATCCACTTTTTACCTCAAGTTTCATGGTGGAGTCTTCAATAGGAAATGGTAACTCAATTTAGGTTGACTACCTCTTACGATAAACATATAGATGGCCAGACACAGCATGTGATTCAGATCCTATATGATGTGCTTCATGCTGATATCTTGTCTTTTGGTGGACCGTGGGATATCAATCTAGGACTGGTTGAGTTTGTTAACAAAAATAGTTACCAGTCATTAATTAAAATTGATCCTTTTGAGGCATTGTTTGGCCACCCATGAAATTTAATGTTCTGTTGGGATGTGGTGGGAGATGTAGCTTTTCTTGGACCACGTCTGGTCTAGGAGACGTTAAGAATTATTCAGGATGTGAGACGACATTTGGTTATAGACCATAGTCAAAATAATTATATGTAGATCAGTGGCATCATACTTTGGAGTTTTTCACTGTTGACTATGTTTTCATGAAATATCATACATGGTTGGGTAACTGTCAACTTGGAAAATATGGAAATTTGGCTTATAGATATGTTACACTGTTTGAGATCACTGAACGACTTGGGAAATTTTTTTATTGGTTAGCATTGATGACTCAGTTGATGATCATTCATGATGTTTTTTAATATATCATATTAGTAAGTATCACCCAAAGCCTACTCACAGTCTGAGTTGGAAAAAAATTGAGTAAGAGAGAAATGTGTCTACTTTGGAGAAGCCAGTGGAGATCATTGAATCTCAAGACAAAGTCTTGCATGGGATATTGATTCCGTTAGTTAAATGGATATTAATAAATGAATCGGTTTCTCATGAGACTTGGGAAGGAAATTAGTTGATGAGAGAGAAATGGACTCATTTAATTTCAGAGGATACGTACTCCATGTGAATTCCTAGGAATATAAATTCATTATGGTACAAGGTCTAATATGTTGATACATTAATCGGGTTATTTCTTCCACTTTCTAAGTTTCAATATTGATTCAAGTCCTTAGAATATTCTTTATATACTTTCTGTAAGTTGTAGATCAGGCTCACATTGTGTAATAGTGGTACACATCCTATACTAATAGAATTAATTGGTACACATTGTGTACCAAAGCTACATGTCATGTAGGTTTTAAATGTCATTTTAACCCAATTTAATAGGTTTTTCAGTGTAACATATCCAGTGTGGCCAACATGTCATGACCAATGGGTACATGTCATGACTTAGCCCATGCCCAGGTTAAACTCACACATTATTCTATTTTGGTTCGTTCTTTCCTTCGTCTCCACTTTTATCTTGAACCAAAACTCTCCCTATGTGGTTTTCAAAGGCATATCATCTTCTGGATCGATACGATCATATTTATTTCATCATAGCATCTTGGGTGCACCTCCCTAGGTAAGTTTTTTTTGGGTTCTCACTTCTGATAGATTGTGATGGCTCCTCAGCCTTGTGTTATCAGATCCCCTAATTTGAGATGGATGATTCATGTTGTCTTCTTCCAGATATGTTTTGTGATCTCTTTCTGGAGGCATTTTTCCTTAATTGGTTATGGTGCGGCGAGTGTTCTTCTTTGAGGCATGTGGGTTTCCCCTATTCGTAATACCTTTTGAGTTTATATTGTAGTCAATATTTTCATGGATTGGGTTTTATGGTCTCTGTTTGTGTCGTTGGTTTTTGTTCATGGGTTTGGATTCCATTGCAGGCATATGAAAACTAAAATTTTATGTAGGTGATTTTGTATGTATCTGATGATAATGAACCTACTAGTTTCCCCTTTTAAATTGTTTTATAAGTTCATTTACGAAATCGAAATTATTTTTTTCTTTTTTGAAACGGGTTTTGAATGAAAATTTTTTTACCCTGGATTTTGATAAATTGAATATAAATGATTTTGAATGGTCTTTAAGACAATGAAAAAGGTCTATGAAAAACTCACATGGGTTACATTGGGTACTTTGGTGGAAGGATTAGATTGAGGCCATCATCCATTGATTTTTTATTATAAAGGAGGTTTTTTTTATTTTCATATTTTATCTAGGACTATTGTTCTAGGGCACTAATATTGACATTTCTGGGGTTTTAATCGTGGGGAATTCCCATGTTTCATAGGACCATTGTTATAGGATCATATTTGTGCACTTTATTCGTATTGTATGAGTAGTTTTCTTCCTAGACTATTAGTATTCCTTGGTGTAAAATACATATGATTCTGTTTTTTATTTCTTGGATTTCTAAGTTATCCTTGATATGCATGTTTATGATTTCAATAATATGTTATGTATAATATTATTTGAAACTATTATAACTGATTTGTTTTTCTTGAACACTGGAAAATGGAAATCATTAACATGTTTTATATAAAACTTCAGTACTTCTTATAATTCCATGTTTTATTTTAAAAATGAGAATATAATATTTTTCATATATAGGATTGTTATTGAACTCCTGGGATGTGTCCTGTTGAGCCTATTAGCTTACAACATACACACTGATTCGGTGATACATAGACCATTGTTTCTCTTCCATTTTAGGGAAAGGATTGGTGTCGTAGTGAGGTTTAAAGGTTCATGTTAGCTGGAATGGGTAGTTGGTGGTGATATGGTTGGTGTTCTTCTATTCTATCTTTAGAGTAGTTATTTGGTTTTGAGCCCTTTGTAGTCTGGAATTCATTTTAGAGTTTTTAGCTTCTGTCTCATTTATTGTATTTCTATTTTTTTCCTTATAGTTATGTAATATATTTTGTTAGTATTCTGTCACATACTTGAAATATATTCTCGATTCCCATGAGATGGGGACAAGCAGCTGCGAATCGAACGATAAAACTGAGGGAAAGATTTATCCCATCATGAGGCCTTATCTTGGGCGATTCATGGGGGCCAGAGTCTAGGGAATGAAATACCATGAATGTTAAACGCTATGAAGACAATATAATGATTATGGGATGGGCTGGTCCATTAAAAATAGCATCAAATACATGGTCCATTTAATATAATTTCAAGGACGATGTGCCCTTTTAGGGGGTGGATTATGGAAATCCTACATCGAAGGGGGATGAGCGCAAAACACCCCTTTATAAGTTGGTCTGTATACCTCTCCCATAATGAGTCATTTTCTTGTAGTAAGCATATGGTCTAGACTCTAGGTAATGAAAAAACTAGAAGGCTAGGCCCAAAATGGACAATATCATGATCGTGGGCTAGACTGGGTCGTTACAAAAATACTGCTATCATGGGGAACATAATTCAATAATAAGAAGATAGTATACAATATTAAGTTTATAAATGAATTGTTTGATAGGTTTTATTTTCAAATTATGAATTATAAATTGCGATGATTGTAGTGATAGATAATTCATCTCACCATCATTTCATTTCAATAATACTGTTGACATGTATGAATTTTGAAAATTAATAATGAAGTTATATCAAAATAGTTAAGCTTATGAAAAGTATAATATTGTTAAAGAACCCATAAGTATTTTTAAAATTATTTAATCTAAATTTTAACTAACATAAATGAATTATAATTTTGTATATGGCCCTAAATTCTATATTATTAGATAAAAATCATTATTTTTACATAATGTTGAAATTATCAAAACTAATAAAAACAACAATGTCAAGAATCTTAATTAAATTGTGAATGTTTTTGAAGGAAAATATGTTTTAAATGAAATAAATATTAGAATATTAAAATAATTCATTGAAAATAATTTCATGGTGAGTATGATATGATATTATATTATGGGTTCATAATAATCACATTATATTTTCCATAAAATCTCATTAAAATATAATTACTGAAACACACATAAAATAAAAATGGAAAAGAAATTAAATCAAAAGACAGGAAAACAATATTCCAAATTTCTTCACCAATAGAAATTAAATAACATATATATTGAATAAAATGATAAAGTAAGTAGAGATATATAGAGTCGTAAATAACATAATCAAAATAATAAAAAAGAGCGAGATATGCCTCTTACTAAAAATGTAAGTTATGAACTATACATAATTAAGAGAGGTAATTAAAAACTGATGCCTCAAAAATAAATGTTAAAACTTTAGGTATTTATTTCAGACATTTTAGTTAATTATCAGAATAGAAAAAGTTAAAAAAACATAAATTAATAGAATAATAACATGGAATATAACCCTTGTATTGACATAGTAATGGATTTTGAAATGGTTTTTATTTGATGGAATGAATAATCTATTGTCAATAATAGTATCTGATAATGAAAATACTATCATAATAAAATTATAGTATTATTTAAAGTGGAAATTTGAAATATATTATATAAAAATAAATTCAAATTAAATTCCTTGTTTTACAAATCCTTACATAATGTCCTAATACATTTCATAAGTACTATAATATATTGAATAAGAAAATTATATTTATTTATTAACTATATTTGAAAAAATATATTATTATTTATTAATTATAAGTATATGTTTTAAAATATTGACTCTTTATATCTTTTTGAATGGATCAAATAATGGTTATTTTTAAATCTCTAGATGAGTGAGGGAAGAGGATCTACTATATTATCTTCTATTTGGTCTGATTGAGGACTTTTATGATCATATGTATACTCAAATCTACTGATAAATGGTACATGAGTCCAATCAAGGCTATCATATATCTAAAACTTACTATGCACTTTTATTACTCTGATTCCATATTCATTTTATTTGAGTATAATAATGGCTCTATAAATGACATAATACATATATTTTCTCTTTATGCATAGGTATATATATAGTTTATGTCTGGGAATGATCCTATGGTCATTTTTGTAAATTTATTCTAAATTTATATAATAATACATATTACAAATGTATTTGGGGGGAAACTGGGCGATATACCATTCAAATATCAAAGACTTACTCTCTTTTTTAATGGTTAAAACAAGTTAACTTAAATCAATTTCAAAAAATATCATCTCACATACCTCACATTGGAAATGTAATAAATTATCTCATGTGGAAAGATTATTCATTCTAAATACTTTCTTAACATATTAATTTTTTTATTTTCATATTTATAACTATCAAATAGAGATACAAAAGAGGGTTAACAATTATATTAAAACCATTTAGTGTAAAAGATTTATTTATAAATGGTAACCTGTTATGGTTTATTAGGATATATATCTGACACCTATTTATAATATAGGAAATTTTATAAAAATAACAAATTTTTTACTAGGTTGTGTATACCATGTTAGGTTAGGAATATTTTAATATTAAACAAAGCATTAAAAACTACATTTGGAAAAGGCTTATTAAAATACTACATAGAGTGAATTATATTTAGTTATTCTATAATGTTTTTCTAGATATTGGTATGTAATATATTTAATTAAAAATTCATACCCTTTAGATCACATCTGGAATCTGAAAACTAATTTTTTTAAATACCAATTGTCTTATTTCCCAAATCTAGAATGAATGTTGTATAGATTCTTGCATTAATAACTTATCTATATCTAAATCTCTCATTTTGTGTGAGAAGGTGGATAAAATCCACCAACAGATATTAAGATGGCCATCTCTACCTAAAACTTATAATATCAAGGTATATCTTTGTATTTCCCAAATAGACTGGTAATTATGAATTTTAATATTCATTATTGGTACCTAATTGGAAATGATAATGATCATCATCAGTGAATGAATACATTCATAAAATAATTTATTCCTAACAAAAAAAATGATTACATAAAAGATTTGTATTATTAAATAATCATCTAAGGATATTATATGATTCTCTATTTTTTCGATTGTATATAGATTCATACAAAGAATTAAGTGTTTTGAATCTTTTCAACATATGTTCATTTATTTCAAATTTTTCATGAATATTTAAAATTATAATAAATCTATATTTCTTTTAAATATGAAAACTAATGGAATGCATGTTGAATTAATTATAAATAAACTAATCCTTGTTATTATTCTTCATGTGAAGAACCTACTTAGTTTAGATATAATAGTAGAACTCTTTAAAATTTTGTTATAAATGAAAAATAATAGGTTTTATGGTTCCAATATATCCTTCAGAATGATGATTGTAGTTATATTAAGGTATATTCGAGCAACTGAAATGGCACATGAGGGTGCATGAATAATGCTATATATGAACTAATTATCATTAAATCATATGGGATGAGTGATGTTTTTAAGAGTAACATCAAGAGAATATTCGGTATATAGTTACCACCAATATAATTATGGATCAAAGTAAATATTGATTTTTCAGATTGTGGCACACCAGACAGAGATGGTTTTTGAGGACTCTTTATAAATTTTTAGGGCCATATCAAAGTACCATTCCAATAATGTATTTATCATTACATTACTTATAATGAATATATTTTGGTTGTCAATGATACAGTTTACTATGGTAATTATATATTTTAGAATTTGTTAGGGATTAAAAGTGATTTTTTAAATTTTCAATCTCTTCAAGAGAACATCGTACCTAGTTTCTGTGTATCTTCATTGTGAATGGATGGATTGTCTTTATAACTTAGTGAAAATAAAATAAATTGTCTCTTATTTATATATATAGGCCAACATGGTGGATGATTCTTTATCCAATAATGTGGTAGGGGATGAGACTTATTCTTTTTCTTCCCACCTCAATGATTCGTTATTTACCATCCATAAATCAAGTGATAAGGGACATGTATATACTACTCTTTAATTTCCCATTATTGAAACTATATTTTTTCCATTAATAAATATGATGGGTGTGGGATTTTTTCTGGCCTCTCTGACCATCCAAGATTATTCCATTTTATTCCTTCATTATTCACCTACTAATTTTATTTGGTTTATATGGATCATTCTAATATGTTTGGTATATAATCACAAAACAAGTTCATTGTAATGGTTCCAAAAAATTATACCTATCTAATGATTCTATATTTTATAAATGTATTAAGTTACTAGTTTTAGTTATTTTTTGGTGTGTAATAGTTTCATTTTATATATATGGTCAAAAATGATTAAAGATAATGAAAAAAGTCACAACAAACTTGTTTTTAAATGATTTAATTAACTATTATGACTTTTTTTCATATATATTTTATCATACCAAGTTTACGATTATAGATTTCATAAAATTATATTATATAATTATTATTAATTTTTTTTATGAAATAAATTATTAATAATATCCATGATAGGAATAAGTGATAATAAATCTTCATTATTTTCATAAGTAGTATAAATTTACCCTTATAGAACAATTTTTTTGAAGAATTTTATAGATGAGACAACCGAATAATTATTTTATTTTTTTAAATTAATTATTGGGTTATAATAATAATATTTCAATTATACTACATATTATATATTTTATGGAAGATGTAATAAGTGAATCTAGAAGAAAAGGCTTAGGTTTTCAAACCCTTACCTTGAACTTTGAAACTCCTCCATCGGAATGATACATTAACCTTTTAAAAAATATTTTTTTGTTTTATTTTTGACTAAAGAACATGTCCACGTGGTCTTACCGGGGGGTTTTAGTAGTTTTTCAATGGATGAATATTCTGGTTTAAATAAAATTATTTTGGGAAGGGGTGTTTGTATTTCCACAATTGATGGGTATTATTGAATAAAATATTGAATAATTTATTATTTAGGCTCTAGATTTATAATTTATTTCATTACATTGAATATTAATTTTCCTTATTTATTTATATTTATGTTTAAATAATTGTATAATAAACCAAAATATAATTGAATATTGGATATATTTTATTTAATGTCGGTAATTTAATACATATTTCTATTAAAATAATATACTACATAGGCATAAAAATTGAATTCATAATTTAGGAAATAAATATACTATTTTTAAATATATATTTTTTCAATTATAAAAAATATTATACGTAATGAAATTTTTTACATTAATTATTAAAAAAAATTAACACATATGTATGTCATGAAATATTTCATATTCATAAAAAAATATAATTTTTACTCACCTAAGATTTAACCATTCCAGAAAAATTATAACAATTCCCTCTAATATGGTATTTATGTGATGATTTAAAATTTTAAATAAATTCTTTCATATTCATATTTTAAATCAATGAAATGTACTTTTAAATAAAAATATATAATACATAAAAACAAATTATTTTAAATAAAAACATTTCATTTAATATGAGTGATCTTATTTCAAATTTTTATTATTCCAAAAATATTTATATGACTCATAAAAAATTAGTTATAATTTTAAATTATAAAATTCACATTTTAAAATTTATATACTTATTAAAATATATATCTAATTTTGGAAATTCTAATTTTTAAATTTTAAAATATAATTATTGTTCTTCTAAAAAATTTAAAACCAATGTTATTAATATTTACTGTTATAAAATGATTAAATTATAAAATTTAGTAAATAATTTTATTTTATTAGAATATTTATATTTATATAAACTTTCTAGGTGAATTATAATTATTTGAAATTTTACTACACCCAATTGTCATGTTACTATTTCATGAGTTAGTTACTATTCCAACGGTTATTTATTATTAAAAAGGATATCTAATAATTCAAATTTTTTTAAATAACTCTTATATCATTTATTATTTATGCATTTAATTTTCTATTAAATTTATTATAATTCTATTAAAAAAACACAAATATTGTTTCAATTAATTTACATTATTTTTACAGAACCATTCATGAATACTCTATTTCTAGTAGAATATGACTGTATAGATTTCCAAATTCTAGTCATGTAATTTAATTACTTTTATTATCTCATTAAATTGTTTTAATTTTTTGAATTTATGCTCACATTCAAATATATGTTTATCAAATAATATATTTATTTTCTCTCTATGTGTTATATTTCATTTAAATGAAGTATTTCATTATAAATGAATTAATATTTTTCATCACACATTTTTATTTAATTAAGGAAAAAAATTAAGTTATAAAAAAGTTTATAAATTTTATAATCATGTCAATAAACATGATTGAAAATAAAATCCTTGAACAATTAATTATAAAAATTAGGGTCAAATTATACAAAAATATATATTAAAATTCATGGAAGTTATAATATATGTATTATATTTTTTGGGACATGATTTTATGTGCATTATTTCTTAGGATAAGAAAAATATTTCGTGAAAATAAATTAGAAAATTTTATGATTCCTTATGAAAAATTATCACTTAAATATTTTTAAATATTTAATAATAATAATTTATTTAAATGATATATATTATCATATAGAAATATTTTTGTGTATACTGAATATGGTAGTAACATAACTAAACTAATTAGAGTGAAACTAATGGTTTATCGTGACTTAGAGAATGTTTTTGTCTAATGACTCGAGTTTGATAGATCTACACATTCAACCTTATTCAGGATTTTCCCCTATAGAGACACAGTAAATTCATTTTGATGAGACAATTTGTGAGTTTCAAAGATTGATGTTATCATGTTTTGGGAAATATTTTTTGAAACCCATGATTTTATTAATTGTATTTATTTTTATTCATAAATTATTTATTAGTTTTCTATGAGACTTGAAGTGATAATTTTTAATTTTTATGAAATATTACATGATGCACTATACAATGAAAGATTCACAAACCATGAATGTGATCCATAAGTGATAAGATTTTACTTCTATAAATATATTTATGGTTGTTTCATTGTTATGATAACTTATCACAATAATTCCATTGGTTAATATTTTGATTGAAGTATCCAGTGCACTATTAGTGAGAATTTTTCTTAAACTTTCACCCAAACCATATGGGCTACTAAAAATAATATTTTTTTATTAAATTTTTAATTAAATAATTTATTTACCTAGTTAATCAACATGTGACTAACTCTATCTCCATGAATCGTCTACTATTTATTTTAAAATCCAACTTACTACAGCTAAGGTGTTTTTTATCCCTTTATAGTGATTATTTATGGTTTCTCACTCCATATCATTTACAATTATTTTATTTTTTCTAATTACACAATATTTGTTCAATAAATTATTCATTGTGACCTATGATTTCATATTTTATGATTCCAAATTTTGGATTTCCTATTTCTAGAGATTTCATGGTATTTTTATTTTTAGTATTCTTGAATTTCTCTGGAATAACATTGTTTAATAATGGATTCATCGATTAATGGTAAGGGAATCTATATAAAATATTTTTTTATGAAAATAATTTTATATTCTAATTTAAATATTTTATTTATTTAATATAATCCGAAAATTTTAAATATACTTCTTTTAAAATTTATTGTAATTTTTAAAAATATATAACTATATTAAAATGTTGTTTTCCATTTCTAATGTGTTAAATTCATCACTAGTATAGTATCTATGTCTAGGTGTTTGATTGAATACATAAAATGGTTTTATTATGTCATAATTTAAAATTTTCCTTATGTAATTTCCTTTGATTTTTAAAACTAAGGAATAGGTTTTGGGATGCTTTAAAGAAGAAATTGATTATTTTTATACTTGAGGTGTTTTTTGAAATGTTTTTATTAGATTGTAAAGTTATTACATTAAATTTTTTATTCATGTTTCTAAAACAATCTTCTGGTTACTTCATATTTTTACGATATAGTTGTTTTATTGATATTATGGTTTTATTAACACTACTAGAAAATTGGTCTATGGTAATGGACCATGATCATCTCCCCTAGTATCATGGAAATTAAAAAATTTCCATGGGATGGAAAAGTTAATACTTATATGTATATATCCATGGGTAGAATGATGGATATAGGACTATAGACATATGATTAAAATATGTATACAGTCTTACATCTATTGCAAAAAATGGGGGATACTGATTTAATACCATTTTTTGGCCTTTGGAAATAGGTATACATCCATGGGATTTTCACGTGGCTCTATAGTATATCTACTAAATAATATATTCCTTTTTAAATATTTATAACTTTAACTGTATAAAATATTATATAGAAATTCAAAATATATCAACACATAATCAACACAAAAATTAATTTCATTTCTAGTCACTCTAGATAAAAAATATTAGATATATTTAAATTAATTATCATAATATGGGTAAATTCCATAAAAATAATCTATAAAACCACCACTATCATCCTCATGATAAATATCTCAAATAAAAATGACAAAATAAATATCACCAAAACTCATAGAACCACCATTATCAAACAATAAATAACCATTATTGAAATATTAGCAATAACTGAAGAAGAAACATTGGAAATTAGTTTCATTATTTGTTCAATTACTATGTTTTTTCATCACTGAAATTTTTTGTCTACTCATCTTGAATAATTTTCAATGTTATAATTCATTATAAACTCTATTAAAGTTTAAAAAATTATCCCCACAAAAATAAATGTTATAAATATATTATAATGATTTTATAATTATCTTTGAATTCCCACACACAACCCTACCATAGTGATGAACTCCTAACACCTATTATATATGATGATTTTGCCCCTAAATATTTAATTTTATTTCTACCAGGTTATTATATTCATTTTTTAAATAGTTTTTAATATTTATTAAATAAAATAATATAAATAATTTAATTTAATATAAATTAAAATAATTGATATAAATTTAATTTTTTCATAAGGGTCTATATTTAATGTGAATGCTTGTTTCTTTTACATTTTTAAACAATAAAAACTTTAGTGATGAACATAACATCAATAGATAGTTATTTTAAAAAACAATGAAATAAAATATAATATTTTAATTTGATATTATAAACCGAATCCAATAGGTTTTATATCTCAATGTTTTACATAATGTAAAAAATACATGTAATTTATTTAGCATAACAGAATAGATAATGTTTAAAGATACATAAAATAAACAATCATATTATAAAAAACTATATTATTAAAAAACAAAAAAAACAAAACCAACACAGTAATGTATAAACTTACTATTTCAAAATTGATTTAAAATTCTTATCTTATAATTAAATAAACCATTTATGATTTTACTTAATAATAGATTTAATTTTATCAATCACTGAGAAATAACACTTTTGAAAAATCTATATGCAACAAGGTAGATTTATTATTCACAATGACATAATTATATTCAAAACAACCTAATATTTTCAACAAAATAACATAAATTGAAAAAAAAACACTACAAAAATAGTTATTTATCTAAACCAAATCATTTTGAGCACATAATACCAACATATTCAATATTTAACTTTAAAATATAAGAAAAAAATTACTCTAGATACATTAATGATTTAATAATAAATATTTCAATTTTGTTAAAAATTATATTCTAGAATTATCATTTAGTTTAATTACCACATGGTATAACATATTTTTTTAAGAAATAACCTAATCAAGAAACAGATAATATGAATATTCTTTCACTAAAATTACCATGTTACAAATATAATTTGATTCATTTACTAATTAACAAATAAATAAGATTTATAAACTAAAATATACATGAATTATATATATAACGCATAGAATTTAAGGTAATTATATAATATCATAACAAAAAAACACTATTCGTTTATAGAAATTCACATAAAATCTCCTGATTATTGACTATAATTTTCAGTTTATGAAAATTATTATACGAAAAATATTTTTTAGTTGATTTCAAATAAAAATATAATTCAGTTCATATTTTAAGATTTACAGTTATTATTATTTTATTAATCAATATGTTTGTTGGTATATTGATTTTAATAGTGAAATTATTATTCATGTTAAATAAATTAAAATGGATGTGTGTGACTAATATTATTTTTATATAATTTTATTGAGTTTAATAATAATATTGGTATTATTATTAATTTAGTAATCTATATTCAATTTTTAATATAATTATTCAATTGAAAAAATATGTGTTCCCCTATTTTTGAAGTGCATTGTGTTGCATTTGTTGTCAATGAGGCATGAAGTTGTCTTGGAATGAATGGATGTCAAGAATTGTCCAGATGTGAATGCCAAAGGTTGTGATGGTGTTGGTGGTGAAGGAGAATGGCCATGGTACTAAGAGGCATGTCACTTAGGAGATTCACTAAGTGACATTGGAGAATATGGTTGAAACATTCTCCATGGATATCTGACGATTGTTGAACTGGTCTTTAAGTTCAAAGAACTTGTATCCTGATGATACAATGTCACAACAATGATAGAAGACCATGCATTGTATTGAAAATGCATGAGGAGATGAAAGGAGATCCATCCACAATCACTGAGTGGATGAAGTGGATTAATGAAGTCCATGTACTAACTCTTAGTGCATGTGAATGTGAAGAAGTTCCAATTGATCTCTGATTGGATCAATGAAGTTTATTGAAGAAATATTTGATTCAGGAGATTCGGTTGAAGAAGAACCTTTGGGAATTCCTTTCCTAAATGTTGAATATATGTTGATGAAAAATGGAGGAATTCTAATGAAGAAGATTAATACTTGATTTCTTAAGAAGAAGATGAAGGAGAAGAAAGGCTTGAAGTGGTTCTCTTGATATGGCTTGATTTCATGGAGGACTTTGTTTTTTGACAAAGTCTTATTCAAGACTTAGCCAAAAAATGTGCCACCAAGGAGGCCAACCGAGGGATCACCCAAGGCACATATGGGCCTAAGGCGCCACGCCCATGGGGAACCCTCAAGGCCAAGGCGCTCCCTGAGGCAAGGCAGGGGTCGTGTGTAAGCCCCCGAGGACACGCGGTGGTGAAACCCGCGCGCCCGAGGTGCATAGTGGGCGCTAGGAGCGCGCCCGCAAGAGGCATGAGTGGGCGCAGAGCGCGCCCGCAGGGAGAACACGGTGCGGGGCGGCACCGTGGAGGGGGAAGTGCAACTGATCGTTGAGCGGGGAGAGGATATTTGATATACCGCGGAAATTCCGCGAGAGACTTCGATGTGGGATGCGGAAAATTCACCGGGAGTGAATCCTGGCCGCCCATCCAATCGCGCGGCTGATCACAGCCGCTCATCGCATCCCGCACGCGATGATCTGATCGCGGCCGTCCAAAGACCTGATCCGACGGCCCCGGCATCGTCTCCCACCTTCGGCCACCCGAAGCCACCCGCGAGCTCCGTTCGAACCAGGAGCCTCCCGATGACAGAATTTGAGTTCCCGGCCACCGCTGATCGAGCCGAAGCCTCCATTGTGATCGTCTGGCCTCTACGAACACGATCATGCATTAAAATATACATGCATGCAACGTATGGAAAATTTCGAAGAAGACCGAAGCAAACCGAAGGTGCGAGGCCTTATGTGGTTTATGGTTTGCATGGATTATACTTAACCGAAGGCCATGCATGCGTTCTATGTCGCATGCATGTAGAGGAAAATAAAGAAAGAAAATGGAGCCCGCGTGAAACAGAGAGTAAATTCAAGATTTGGAAAGATTTTAAAGAACCGAAACTTTCGGGGATTTGAGATTTATCCCACGCAGAAGTTTTGAGGATTCTCTGCCTATAAAAGGAGAGCCCGAGGCCTTGGAGTGCTTTTGCCGATCCTTTGTTGAATACCCGAAGTCCCGCGGAGTGCTCTGCCTCGCGAAGTTTTGAAGCCCCGCGCAAGTATCTTGTGCGGCTGATGTTCCTTGCGCGCAAACTCTTTGCGCGACAAGAAGAGAGGGTTGGGCAGCACGAACTTGTGCGCCGCCTCTGTGCACTGCTGCCCCCTGCGCGGTTTGCACTTGCGCACCCTTGTGCCTTGTGACTTGCGCGACCCGCGGCTCAAGCACACCTTGCGCGGTGAGGCAGTGGGGTGTTGCATCTTGTGCGGCCCTTGTCAGTGCACCTTGTGCGGCTGTGAGGAGAAGAAGGGAGTTTGGGTTGTGAAGTGAATAACACACCTTGTGTGTGTGTGTGCAAGGAGAACCCAAGACTTGGCAGTGTGTGTGCATAAGGAGGAAGACCACACTATTTGTGTGTGTGCAAAGTGGACAAGAACACCTACGGGCCAAGTGTGTGCCAAGTGGATAAGAGGACCCGAGGCATAGCCTTGTGTGTGCACCAAGTGAAGACCACACCTTTTGTGTGTGAAAAACAAGAAGAGGACCTACGGGTTAAGTGTGTGCAAGAAAAAGAGTGTAAGCCACAACAAAGAAGAACTCATTCAAGTGTGTGTGCAAAGTGAAGAATTTGTGTGTGTTTAAAAAGTAAAGGCCGAGCCTAGTGTGTGCACTAAAAGTGTATACACATTAGAAGAAGAAGAAGAAGTTCCACACTAAAGTAAAACACACTTCTATGTGTGTGAGCAATTTGAATATAGTGTGTGAAGATTGTGGAGAAGGTGTGTGCTTAAAAGTGACTACACCCTTTGTGGGTTTATTGCACCGAGAAGAAAAAGGGGAGTGCATGCTTGCATGCATGCACGTGCACACGTGAATAAAGCCAAACCAGCTTGTGTGCATTTGAGGAGTCCAAGACCAAGAGTTCTTGAAGAATTTGAGAAGGCCATGCAGTTAGTGCATGAGGATGTAGAGTTGCCATGCACTCAGTGCATGAAGTAGAGTTGAACTGAGACTGGACCAGACTGAAGTTAAAGATATCAGTTGTCTGAGTATTCAGTAGCTAGAGAGAGGTCAGGTCATCCTGAGAAGAAGAAGATAAATCCTGAGCAAGACGAGAAGACCTGATCATCACAAGTGATCAGAGGTACAGAGCAAGGCCATCAGTCTTTATCCCAGACTGCTCAAGATACATGAAGAGCTGAACAAGAAGAAGAGCTACTTGTGTGACTTGAGCAGCCAGGAGAAGACCCCTGTGGGACTCAGGGAGAAGAAGTCTTCAGTGGGATTCTGGAGCAGGCCAGTGGGACTCTGGTAACACTGTGGGACGCAGTATAAAGACCCTCCTGTGGGACTCAGGAGAGATACAGTGGGACTCTGTATCGACCATTGTAATACTAACAGATTATAATGGGAGAATCCATGCTGGGAGAGCATGGAAAGGATGTAGGCCTTTGGTGCCGAACCTTGTAAATCCTTGTGTCCTGTGCCTTTTCATTACTGCATTATCCGGGAAAGGTTGAGAGACATAAGAAGAGTGGATCGAGGCCTTAACAAGTCATATAGGTTTAATTGATAAAGAATCAATTAGTAAAAAGTTTTAAAGGATCACTGATTCACCCCCTCCCCTCTCAGTGATCACACTGATCTGGGCACTTCAATTGGTATTAGAGGGAGGTTACCTCTAAAAGATCCAAGGGAGTCTTTATGAAGTGCAGATTTGAGGAAACGAGCGACCAGCCTCAAATGGAGATATCTGCCAAGACTCAGAAAAATAGAAAGAAGAAACAGGCCAAGAAGATGAATAAAGCCTGTCCTAGCTGTGATGAAGTTGAAACAATTAATGATCTTCAGAGTGCACTCAAATATCTTCTGAAGACAGTTCCCATGGAAGTGGCAAAGTGTATAGCTACAGGAATCCATGATCTTCATGAAGAAAAATCACAGTTAGAAGAAGAAGCCAATGCAATGGAAGATCAATTGGCAAAAAGGGTTGGCATAACCAACACTCTCAGAAAGCTGGTGAAGGCTAAAGATGAAACTGTTTCTCTTTTCAATGAATGATATAAAGACACTACTGAAGAATTGCAAAGGAGCCTTTCTGAGAAAGATTTCTTTATGATATTAGTCCAAGATGTTTTCCATGCACTGGAAAAGAGGCATAATGTGTCAATGAATGTCAGAGATGCTCAACTCGAAGACAAAGTCAAATTGGTGAAGGAGCTTGACAACTCATTGCTTGAAATGAAAAAGGTGCATGAAGACCAGATAAAGCAGCTGGAAGTGAAATGGGAAGGAAGGCTAAGAACTATTGAGGATGAGAAGAACTCCCTCAATATGAAATGCTTAGAACTGGAGGTGATATTGATAATTCAGCAATCACCCAAAGCCCAAGCCTCCCAGACAGCTGGAAGAAGAAATGTTTCCACTCAAGTGAGCATTGAGAAGGATGATTCTAAAAGAAGGACATCCTCTAGTGAAAGTGAAACATCTTCTAAGAAGAAGGTTCCATCCATCTGGATGAGGAAGGTGAAGAAGCAGAGCTCTCCTGAAACAACACAACTTGTCAAGAAAAGTACCCATCAATCAGAAGTACACAAGAGGTCAATATTTGTGGGTCAATGTTGGTGTTGTAATAAGTATGGGCACTGTGCAAAGGATTGTTGGTACAATCTACTGAATGTCAAAGCACAAAGGAAGCCCATGCCAAGGGGGAGCATGCCAGAAGAAAAGAAGCAGCATCCACAGGTCCAGAGACATCTGTTTACTGCAAATAGATTTGGATTACTTGACAACATCTGGGATGATTGCAAAAGTGGTCAAAAAGATACATGTCAATCTCCAACTGTATCCAGAGCTAAAAAGAAGAGAAGATCACTGAACCTGGCTCAGAAAGAATCCTTGGGAAGCAAGCAGAAGAAATCTGAAGATGCTCCCAAGAAGATTATGAAAAAGGAAGAGAAGACCTTGGAGTCTAAATCCAAGAAGGTTGATGCATCCAGAAGGACCACCAAGAAGAAATGCTTCTACTGTGGAAAGAAAGGGCATATCATGGATCTTTGTAAAGAAGCCATGAAATTCAATAGAGGCAGACTGAACTCAAACAGACAATCAATCCAGAAGAAGCAGAAGGGATTGGTTGAAAACAAGTTTCCTAAGAAAGGTAGCTTGAAATCATCAAAGGAACCATGTGAAACTTCCAAAACTGAGGCCACTCTTCCAAATGAGTTACTAGTCATATGGCCAAATCAGTTGCAACTTGCCAAAGATCTGCAAAAAGCTGAAGATAAAGTTCTGGAAATTGCTAAGGCAAAAAGGAAACAATAGATTTCACCTGAAGATGTATTGAGATCCACACCAGCACAATCATCAATGAAGATCAAATGTGCAAGTGTGAAGACTGGTGAAAATGGGAAATCTCGGTTGAGAGAATCTTCTCAACCTTGTTGTTCACATTGATGAACCAAGGAGGTTCCATCTTATTCCCTTATACTATTGGTATTTACATGTGCTGACATTGCAGGGAATTGAAGATGATGATCATTCTCAACTGGAGGATGGTTTGGACAGAACGGAGTGCACCCCTTGAGGGGGAGCAAATCTGAAGAAGATGATGTTCTGAGATTAATATCATCTTAAGAAAATGGATGAATGGGGGAGCTTTATCTTTTCACTGAACTTTTTAATGAGTTTTGTGAAGTTGTGCAGGATTCAGCAATTCATTGAATATCTAAAAAAAATTCCAACCCCTAAGCATGATCTCACATGTATTGTGAATGTTGGACAGCATTGAGTTCCTTGGTTATATCACTCTTTTTTTCTACACCGGGTTAGCCCAAGTAGACATAGAGTTGATTTAATAAAGGTTCTTTACTAAAGAGAACATGTGACATCATCCCTCTCTCAATGTTTTTCAAGAAAATGCTTTTATTTGGGAGGAAGAGATTTTGAAAAAGTGAACCACACCACACCTTTGCATTTGATTTCCAATAAGGGGGAGAAAATATTGGCACACATATTGACCCATTCATATGTGCTGAAGGAGTGTATTGACAACAAATACAAAGGGGGAGATTGAAGTTCATTGTGTTGCATTTGTTGTCAATGAGGCATGAAGTTGTCTTGGAATGAATGGATGTCAAGAATTGTCAAGATGTGAATGCCAAAGGTTGTGATGGTGTTGGTGGTGAAGGAGAATGGCCATGGTACTAAGAGGCATGTCACTTAGGAGATTCACTAAGTGACATTGGATAATATGGTTGAAACATTCTCCATGGATATTTGACGATTGTTGAACTGGTCTTTAAGTTCAAAGAACTTGTATCCTGATGATACAATGTCACAACAATGATAGAATACCATGCATTGTATTGACAATGCATGAGGAGATGAAAGGAGATCCATCCACAATCACTGAGTGGATGAAGTGGATTAATGAAGTCCATGTACTAACTCTTAGTGCATGTGAATGTGAAGAAGATCCAATTGATCTCTGATTGGATCAATGATGTTTATTGAAGAAATATTTGATTCAGGAGATTCGGTTGAAGAAGAACCTTCGGGAATTCAATTCTTAAATGTTGATTATATGTTGAAGAAAAATGGAGGAATTCTAATGAAGAAGATTAATAATTGAATTCTTAAGAAGAAGATGAAGGAGAAGAAAGGCTTGAAGTGGTTCTCTTGATATGGCTTGATTTCATGGAGGACTTTGTTTTTTGACAAAGTCTTATTCAAGACTTAGCCAAAAAATGTGCCACCAAGGAGGCCAGCCGAGGGATCACCCAAGGCACATATGGTCCTAAGGCGCCACACCCATGGGGAACCCTCAAGGCCAAGGCGCTCCCTGAGGCAAGGCAGGGGCCGTGTGTAAGCCCCCGAGGACACGCGGTGGTGAAACCCGCGTGCCCGAGGTGCATAGTGGGCGCTAGGAGCGCGCCCGCAGGAGGCATGAGTGGGTGCAGAGCGCGCCCGCAGGGAGAACACGGTGCGGGGCGGCACCGTGGAGGGGGAAGTGCAACTGAGCGTTGAGTGGGGAGAGGATATTTGATATACCGCGGAAATTCCGCGAGAGACTTCGATGTGGGACGCAGAAAATTCACCGGGAGTGAATCCTGGCCGCCCAGCCAATCGCGCGGCTGATCACAGCCGCTCATCGCATCCCGCACGCGATGATCTGATCACGGCCGTCTAAAGACCTGATCCGACGGCCCCGACATCGTCTCCCAGCTTCGGCCACCAGAAGCCACCCGCGAGCTCCGTTCGAACCAGGAGCCTCCCGACGACAGAATTTGAGTTCCCGACCACCGCTGATCGAGCCGAAGCCTCCATTGTGATCATCTGGCCTCTACGAACACGATCATGCATTAAAATATACATGCATGCAACGTATGGAAAATTTCGAAGAAGGCCGAAGCAAACCGAAGGTGCGAGGCCTTGTGTGGATTATGGTTTGCATGGATTATCCTTAACCGAAGGCCATGCATGCGTTCTATGTCGCATGCATGTAGAGGAAAATAAAGAAAGAAAATGGAGCCCGCGTAAAACAGAGAGTAAATTCAAGATTTGGAAAGATTTTAAAGAACCGAAACTTTCAGGGATTTGAGATTTATCCCACGCGGAAGTTTTGAGGATTCTCTGCCTATAAAAGGAGAGACCGAGGCCTTGGAGTGCTTTTGCTGATCCTTTGTTGAATACCCAAAGTCCCGCGGAGTGCTCTGCCTCGCGAAGTTTTGAAGCCCCGCGCAAGTATCTTGTGCGGATGAAGTTCCTTGCGCGCAACCTCTTTGCGCGACAAGAAGTGAGGGTTGGGCAGCACGAACTTGTGCGCCGCCTCTGTGCACCGCTTCCCCCTGCGCGGTTTTCACTTTCGCACCCTTGTGCCTTGTGACTTGTGCGACCCGCGGCTCAAGCACACCTTGCGCGGTGAGGCAGTGGGGTGTTGCATCTTGCGCGGCCCTTGTCAGTGCACCTTGTGCGGCTGTGAGGAGAAGAAGGGAGTTCGGGTTGTGAAGTGAATAACACACCTTGTGTGTGTGTGCAAGGAGAACCCAAGACTTGGCAGTGTGTGTGCATAAGGAGGAAGACCACACTATTTGTGTTTGTGCAAAGTGGACAAGAACACCTACGGGCCAAGTGTGTGCCAAGTGGAGAAGAGGACCCGATGCATAGCCTTGTGTGTGCACCAAGTGAAGACCACACCTTTTGTGTGTGCAAAACAAGAAGAGGACCTACGGGTTAAGTGTGTGCAAGAAAAAGAGTGTAAGCCACAACAAAGAAGAACTCATTAAAGTGTGTGTGCAAAGTGAAGAATTTGTGTGTGCTTAACAAGTGAAGGCTGAGCCTAGTGTGTGCACTAAAAGTGTATACACATTAGAAGAAGAAGAAGAAGTTCCACACTAAAGTAAAACACACTTCTAAGTGTGTGAGCAATTTGAATATAGTGTGTGAAGATTGTGGAGAAGGTGTGTGCTTAAAAGTGACTACACCCTTTGTGGGTTTATTGCACCGAGAAGAAAAAGGGGAGTGCATGCTTTCATGCATGCACGTGCACACGTGAATAAAGCCAAACCAGCTTGTGTGCATTTGAGGAGTCCAAGACCAAGAGTTCTTGAAGAATTTGAGAAGGCCATGTAGTCAATGCATGAGGATGCAGAGTTTCCATGCACTCAGTGCATGAAGTAGAGTTGAACTGAGACTGGACTAGACTGAAGTTAAAGATATCAGTTGTCTAAGTATTCAGTAGCTTGAGAGAGGCCAGGTCATCCTTAGAAGAAGGAGATAAATCCTGAGCAAGACGAGAAGACCTGATCATCAGAAGTGATCAGAGGTACAGAGCAAGGCCAGCAGTCTTTATCCCAGACTGCTGAAGATACATGAAGAGCTGAACAAGAAGAAGAGCTACTCGTGTGACTCGAGCAGCCAGGAGAAGACCCCTGTGGGACTTAGGGAGAAGAAGTCTTCAGTGGGATTCTGGAGCAGGCCAGTGGGACTCTAGTAACACTGTGGGACGCAGTATAACGACCCTCCTGTGGGACTCAGGAGAGATACAGTGGGACTCTGTATCGACCATTGTAATACTAACAGATTATAATGGGAGAATCCATGCTGGGAGAGCATGGCAAGGATGTAGGCCTTTGGTGCCGAACCTTGTAAATCCTTGTGTCCTGTGCCTTTTCATTACTGCATTATCCGGGAAAGGTTGAGAGACATAAGAAGAGTGGATCGAGGCCTTAACAAACCATAGAGGTTTAATTGATAAAGAATCAATTAGTAAAAAGTTTTAAAGGATCACGGATTCACCCCCTCCCCCTCTCAGTGATCACACTGATCTGGGCACTTCAATTTTGATAGTGATGTATGGTAGTAAGGGGAAATTGTTATGTGAACGACTTATTCTAAAAAAATTATTTTGAAAGATGAGAGTATAGTAGAGTGATAAAGAACATGGTGAAAAAGTATTCCAACTCTTATATTTCCTCTACACCTCTGAAAATTTATATATCATCTCTCTAATATATCTCCATTAATATTAATCCAAATATTTTAGTTCTATATAATTTTATTAATCTTGTTGAGTAGGTGGTATGTCCTAATTTTTTCATTGGTTATGTATCCTTAAATTGTGATTAAATATAATTATATATTTATTCTATTAATTCTTTTTAGATGCCGATTATATTTCTTGTATTTTCATTTAATATATCATACCAGTTTTATAACATTTCCCATATTTTATTAGGTGAACACATTCCTTCATTAGTGTTTAATTGTTAATTTATAAAATCTTTGCTTTTCATAAAACACATTGACTTTTTTATTTACTTAAATATTGTGAAAATTTTTCATGAGAATGTAAAATAATTATTTAGGAGTTAAAGTGAGGTAATAAGATCTAATATAAAAGTTTTTTTTTCTAAAATTACATATTTTTATAAGTAATGTGTTCGATTAATGTTGATGATAGTTAATTAAACCATGTATTTGAAGTTAACATTAATGATAAAATTAATTTATTTTTATTAGTGTATTAAATTGATGTTTTAATAATATTTGTTATATACTAATTTAAAAAATATATATTTAATTGAATATATTAATATGAATTATTGTGTAGTGTTTAATTGTTAATGAGACTATTTATTTGGGTATTGATTGCATCTATTTAATGTGTTTGGAGTGTAAATGCAACTGTAAATAATATGACATACACTTATTTCAGTTATATAATTAAATTTTTATTTTTATGGTTTTTGTAGATAAAATAAAGTTATTTTATGTCATCATATAATTATGGACATAATTTTTTGTAATGAAATTTTATGAATAAATATTGGAGTTTTGGAATTAATATTTTTAATATAGATAATAATAAATTAGTTTAATATTGGGATTATTATATAATAAATATATTTTTCAATTTATGTGTTTTAAATGATAAATTGTTTCTTTAAGGATCAAATTATTTAATAATATGAAAAAGATAAAATTAATGAAAAATAAAAAAATTTATTAAATTTGACCTTTTGTTTGAATGATCTATGTATGAAATTCCAATCACTTGAAGTGATGTGTATATTGATATAATATTTTTCAAATTTCAATAACTGAAAACTAAAAGGGGAAAGTGTTTCGTATATTATTTTTATAGAAAATTTTGTTAATGAGACCTAAAGGATGATTTATTTGTATAATATTTTTCATATCATTTTATTTTTAATGATTAAAATGCCTTTGGTAATCTGGTTTTTTTCATATGGTTTTAAAATTATATGAACTACTATATAGGAAATGAATATGTAAAAAATATATAATTTACTATAGTTAAATTTATGATTAATTATCATTATCACAAAGTAAATTATTTTTTGTAAATGTTCAATGAACTCTGCTACATTAAGGAAGCCTAGGAAGGCTAAGATATGGTTGGCCCTAAGGTGTCTTAAGAAAAATATATGTGTCTATTAATGGAACTTTTCCCTTAAGGTTCCCATATATGTGTCGTTCCATGGGGAAGAATGGCCTAAATAGATCTATATATATTCCTTCTTCATTATTGGAATGGGTTGAGGTTCTAAAAATATGTGAAAATTCATGGGTTGGTCTTAATTTTTCGATGAGTATCGATAATGGAAAAATCATATAATATTTTTTTAGGTGTTTAGGTCAAACCTACTACATTAATACATTATTGAAATAGAAATTTTAAAATCATATTACACTTTATTCTACTTATATAATATCATAATTTAGTTATTTGGATGTAATATGTTGTGTTGGTTTCTCCAAATGACTTTTTTTCAATTAATCAATGGATACTCAGCTTGTACATAAAAATTAAATGCATCATATAGAATGAAATAGTGTAGGGAATCAATTGTTTTTTGATGGTGTTGGGAAACATCTTGAGGTTGAGTATGTTTCATAACTAATTTCATGGATGATTTATCAACACTTTTATGTTTTTTTATTTCTATGTGTATTGTTTAACAATGAAACATGGGTTTTATCTATGACTCTAATTAACTTTTTTACAGATATGAGAATTTCTGGAATAATAGTATGATATAAAGGCCTAATTGATATTCATTTCCATTATATACTATTATAGAAATTTTTATCACTACGATTTGATTTGGTGAACCATTATAGTCTCAATAAAAACCAAAGTGATCCACTTGAACCCTCAGCACTAGTTCTTAACCTTTGATAATCAGGAAGTAAACATGAGAAAATATAACAATTTTCTCAAGTGGAATGTTCACACTATGTTTGGGTGTCCCAAGTCTGATACTAATAATAATTATTTGATCTAATTAAGAATTTTTAGTCATAAATTCCATTTATTCTTTCAAAAACAAGGATTCATAATTATATAAGTCAAAAAACATATCGGCTAACCAATTGAGATTATTCAAACAATATAAAAAATTTGTTTTTCAAATATTATGTTAAAAACTCGTATTGTATTCACTATTATCCCATAACAATGCCTTATATGAAATTTATTCATGTAAAATAATTTAAAATGGTTTAAATATTTTAATTCATTTCACCAAGGTAATATATTAAATAAATTAACTAAATTGTGAATTATTAATAGTAATATAGTTTATAACAATTTAAAATAATTTATCAAAAGAAACCCGAACCAATAAAATTCAAAAATAACAAATTTCTTTTTACAGAATATAAATATATTCTTGAAATATATACCAAATGATTTTAAATTACATATGTTTGGCCCTGATCTAGAAAACACTTGTTCCCAATATTGAGATACAATTTCATGGATCTTTTATTTCACATTTTTATTTCATATTTATCTCATAAACAAAAAATACTAAATTTATGAATTGTATCAAATATAATTAACCTATTTTATTAATAATTTAAAAACATATTCAAGAACAAATGACTATAATTATGATTATTGTATACTATAGTTCTATGATATTAAAATAAATGATCATATCCATGTTTCATATCCCTTTATTGATAATGTATTTAATCATCATGAATTGGGGTACCCTCCATATCAGTATATGTTTAATTTTCCAACCAATATAAATGCCATAGTTTTAATCTCTTTACATTTTCCCAACTCCAATATTCTTTCAGTCTTGGAATTTTTCCCACTAGGGATGTTATAACAATGTTGTATTAAAAAATATAATTTATAACATAATGAGATGAATTATAATATCTAAAAAGGGGCAAATTATATCTAAAAATCTATCCACCCATTCATCGTTAATTATTTATTCCAGAACTTTTCTCCATCTAATTCCTTGAATCGGAACATTTTTTCTATTTGGAATGTTTCCCTATGAACTCATACATTCTTTTTTATTATTAAAAATTATATCCATGTCAATTTTTTAATCTACAATATTACAATGTGTTTTTTATAATAAAATATAACCTAGATGTACAAATCACAAACCTTTATCATATTTTTGTGTCCTATCAACTTGTTAGAATATCTAACTGGTTAAGAAAATAAAAATTTTTCCAAAAACATTATTCATAGATTTATCAAAAAAGAATTCAATATTTTTCATATACATACTAGATGAATAGAGATTTTATATCACCTAGACAACTATTTTAGAAGATTAAGTATTGGAATTATCATGTAATATATGTCACAACCACCATCTCTCCTAGAACAAAACCTCTATTAGGATGGATATTAAGACAAAGGGAGAGGTAGAGAGTGACACCTATAGTCTTCCAATAATAGACCTCTGGTTATCAAAAGAGTATAAAACTCACAATTAGTGTAATTACCTTCAATATATGAAGATAATAATGATATATAAGATAAAAAACAAATAAAAAACACATCATATGAAATAAACCATTATTCTAGGAAAAAAATACTAGAATGCATGATTTTGAATAAATGTATCCTCCCAATATAAGGTCAATTATCCACTCAAAATCACATAAATTCTAATAAACTAAGCATCTCACAAAATTTATGAACAATATATCAAATATATAAATCATAACCACCCAAAAACCACTTAACAATTAATGTACCGTTATTAATTACATATTAATGGTCTCATGTGCCCTCATCCCATCTATATCATCAAACTCATAATAATGGTAAACCACATATCTTAAACAGTGACAATCATCCTCACAAAAAAATCACAATCTAATAATATCTCTATTCATTACATTATAAGTATATGGTAGTATTTTATCATGAAAATAAAGGAAATTGATATCTTAAACTCATATTATCATGCATAACCCCCACTATAAAACATCACCTTAACGAATATACATGAATTGTTTCATGTAATACTATATAAGAATGAGTGAGGAATGGGATGTAGGTAACCATCCAACCACACCAACATGGATGATGGGAAAACACCTTGAACCTAATACCTTTGGATTTTAGTAATATTATCTAAATTAGGAAGGGTTCATCTAGAAATAACACAAAATACACAGTTTTATAGTCACACACAAGTACATATTCTCTGTTCCCAAAAAGAAACAATAAAATTTCCCTCAATCTTTATTACAACATAACCACATTACACAAAAATATAATCAAACACACTATAAATTAATAACATTAAAAATTCAAAACCCAACTTCAGGATTTAATAAAAATGATCCTATCAACTAGCCACAGTTTCAAATTCATTAATTTATTAATGAAATTATAGGATAAAAATAAACCAACCATGTTATGTTTTTTTGTATTAATCATATCCCATATTTAATGACAAAAACTCATTATCCAGCCCCTGTATTTTTTATTCATAATTAATTCCATTACATTCCTCCATATTTAAAATATTACCAAATTATTTTTATGATACACAATTACATTATTTAATCCTTATTCTATTTACCGGATTTATTTAGTTAATTTCATCCCATTACATCAAGAATCACTAATAACACCCACATCACCAATGTATAAAAATATAACCAGCCCCTTCATTACTCAACCTGCCACCTTACCACTTTGAAAAAATATTATAGCCACATATACATACCACATACTCTTAGCCACATGTGAACTACCTATTAAATTCACACTCACACAATGGTAACAACTATAATATTTATCTTCATACAAAATATAATTGTTTTCACAAACAGTAAATTAGTATAGATTATGAATAAAAAACCCATTTTATTACCAAATTTAATTCAAACCCAATATAAAATATAATTTTGTAATTTAAGTACAATATGAACAAATTATTATGTAGAAAAAAACATAATAACAAGAGGTTTCACATCATTATGAAAATATTCATCAATTATTTAATTTCATGAGGATTTGGTTATACTAGTATATTAATGTTTAAATCTATCATAATTATTATATATACTTCTCTCACATGAATTTTATTACATATTTTTTTCATTTATATCTTACAAAATATGTAACAATATCAATAAAACATGAAATGGGAGAATAAAATACCTAAAAACCATGTATAAAAATTTCCATTTTTATTTTCATTTTTTAAAATATTTATATACTTTTGTATATTTATATTAATGAATAAGAAATAAAATACATGATTATTTCAGAAATTAAAACAAAAAAGTGGAGTTTATTGAATCCCATACCACAATTTCTAGTATTATGAAATCCTACACAAGATAGAATGAAACTATGATCATCCACCAATGAATTCAAGGGGAACCTCCCTACAACATACATAAAACTACCATCAATAAATAATTCACTATTTTTAGCAAAAAAAATTGGAAATGTACACACACAAAACACTTGATGAAGGAAAAATAAAGGGAAAATAGGATAAAATAAGTGAGAGATCTATAACATGGGATAATTTTATCTAAAAGAACAAAATCATTTGTCTCATAAGAATGGTCTCTAGAGGTGGTGAGAGGTCAAAAGATCAACATGGTTTTGGGAGGAAAATAGAAATAAAAATAAATAGTGTATTATCAGTTAATTTGTAGATAATTTTGGAATATACTCCACTATGGTGAAGTGAATTGCACTATGGTCATGGTTCTTCTTGTCAATGAAGATTCTATCCTTAATTGTTTTATTCTATAGATATCTTATTCCATTAAAAACCTATTTGATTTAACTTAACTAGAACCCCACCATTCACTATGGAATTATTTTTGTCATTTCACCCTCTAGAGAGTATCTACAACCATCCATAATTATGTATGAAAAGGTCCCAAATAATTTCTCTCTCCATTTCTACCTGATCCCACCCCGTTTCACCTCAATATGCTATGATAATAGAGTGATGTCTTTGATATCTCTACTTTTCTCTTCCATTAAAAACAATATTAGTACACCTCTACACACCAGTATATAAAAATCATTTGGTATATCCTTATCACTATATCTCATAGTAAGACTCGTTATGCCACCACACACACTAAAAGAAGCTCCCTAGGTATTTTGACGGGTAACCTATTTTCCCATAGTGACTCACCAAAAAACACAATCAATATTCCTCCTCAAAATGGAAAGTATATGGGAATTTCAACTAACCATTTTTCAATGGGTAAAACCCCAATGAAAAATTATTAGTGAAATAGTCCCACTTATTATTCCACTCATCATGGTGCGCCCTAGTAAAAAAAGAGAATCCCCAAATTATTCTATGATCAAAATTAGTAAACATAAAATTACTTTACCAACATGTAATATAATAAAAAACAACTAAAATTTATCTTGACGCCTCCACGATCTAGGATGACCCAAATTTAAGGATCTATAAATACGATTCCTTGTAACAAATACCTCTAAAAAATAATTTCCTCCTCAATAATTTGAAAAACCCAACAGTTAAAATAAAATGGGATTGAATAAACACATTAAGAAATACCTCTCAAGGATGACTCTATAGAAGACCACAAAAAACACAACACAATGAAATTGAACATAAATATAAAACATCAACAATTATCAAGAAAATACGAAGGCCAAAAATAATCTCAACAAAATCAATCGAAACATCACATTAAGGATAATGTATAAAGATATTTGAGGTATTTATCTTGAATATCTACCTAAATTTCCCCTGTTCTATCATATAAACATTATGCTAACAAAAGATATGAACAAAACAAATATCATTCCTATGTAGCAACTCAACCAAAATATATTTAATCTCAAAATAAAAATCCCGAAATATTGTATAATACTCAATATCATTATTCTCCAAATAGATTATTTGGGAATAATCTTGAAGATAATGGTGAAGATATAACAAATGAAATAATTTTTATATATCACTCATAAATGGGAAAGTATATAAAAAATATAATAGAACTCTGAGACAATCTAAATCACCTAAAGGCATAAAAATGAAGGGTACATCATACTCCCATGAATGAACCTTTACTTCCTGTGAAGAGAAGATAACTTTAAGAAAACATAATCCCCATCCTAAAACTCCAAGGGTATATCATCCAATCATTATAAGAATTTATATGGCCATGTGATTCCTTTATCCACTCTTAGACAACATGGACCTTCTCTATTAACCAATACACTCTGTCTGGTCTAAATAATGCATTCTACTTAATCTCAGTACAACAAAATCTGTATTGTAATAGTGACCCATATATATCCTAAAAAGGTATCACGATGGTGGAAGAAGTATTTATATTATTTTAATAAAATTATAAAAAAGACAGTTGTAATGGCCATGAACCTCTAAATTGGAGATACAACCCTAAAATTTATCATCCAATTTCTAGATATTCAACTTCATTTGCCTACAATTTTTTCTGTGGAATGTTATGTTGAGGTGTAATTGGGAGTCAAAGTAACACAAAAATCCATGATGGATAGTTGAATAAAATTTTTATCTATAACTGATATAATATTCTTAAAAAATAGATATATATTTTCTATCTATTCCACATAATTCCTTGTTCGGTAATCCATGGAAATTTGTTCGCCAAACATTAAAAAATTAGATGATTACCTTTTTCTGTCCATGATCACCAATGAAAATTATATTCAACATGTTATTATAGTAGATCATTATAAAAATAGGTTTATAAATTCCTTGATTTCAACTAGTAAATATCCAAAACTATAATAAACTTCTCAAATCATAATGCCATTCCTCCAGAAACTAATAGACATTGTACTCCATATGAACTCTCCTATCGATATCATTATCTCAATTTATGAAACATGTCACCTAAAAAATGATTAATGCTAAATTAAACCATATTCACAACTAGAGGGGATTTATGGATCCCACTAAGGACAATTCCTAGCACCATAGATGGGTTGGAAAATATCCCCATGAATTCCATTCAGTAACGACCATCCTCTAACCAACCTTTTTAGGAATCATTGTGAGGTGTGTGGTCTTACAAAACCTCCACCTCTGAGACTCCCCACTAATACTCCATAACCCTACCAAAATTAGGATGATTCCAATACCATATGATACAATAATATTATATCATTATTCTCCTCATCACCATGGTGCATAGCCATTATATCCCTCATTCATTTCCAGGTATCCTCATATTCACGCACAACATCTCCCTGTAACATTTAAATTGACATGTCATCAACCATGTTTTCATTCCATAGGGTATAGGAGATAAAATATTTTTAATAATGGTGAAACTAAGTCCACATCCACTAATATATATTTTGGTCTCTCAATGTTAAAATATACAACGAGTACTTATAATTTATTATGAATAAAAAAACCATTAAAAAATTATTTCTTACAAAAAATTATATCAAATACCATGTTTGTTACCAAATGGTTATAGGTGGAATTGGTATTTTCAAAGAGATGCCACTCTCAACACCCATATGATACATATAGTAACATGTTCTAGAAATCCCAAATTCGATGCTAAAACACATTCCCTTAACACAAGATTCAATATAATGTGATATGATCCTATCATTATAATACAACATTACAATAAGATAATAATTACAACTCATAAATCATCCCAAAATACCAAGAAATAATGATTTGTGATCTTTTTATGATCACCAAAAAATATTATTATTGAACACTTCTCTATAATCAAACAATACTAGACTACCATCTTGAATTCTCATAATCTACAATAATCTACGTAACCTTAGGACGATAAAAATATAAAAAGTGGGTTGTGAAATTATTAGTAATTTGAAAATATAATCAACATTCCATTAATGGTATGATCATGGGAAAACATGGGAAAGGAATAAATATCTGGTTAAAATAATATTGAATCGTAAGGATTCCCAATACATCGTTATATAAGTACATGTAATCTCAAATGAATAAAATATATAATATGGAAAATGAGTAAGGAATCATGGGATAATTAATAATATACATGGAAAATGATCATAAGAATTTGAAATAAATATGTTTAAATATGTAATAATGAAATACGGTAGAAATGTAATCCTCTTAAACCATAGCATTATTTTTTAGATTTCAAAATAATGTGACCCATTCTAAGATTGATCATTAATTACTGACTTCTATAAATTATAACTTGAGAATCATTACACATGGATCATTAGTGACTGAGCTTCATAACTCATGGACCATTATTGTAGTAATCATCACATGATTTTTTCCGTAACTTATACAACTATAACAACTCATGGTCCATTATTGACTCGAGTATCAAAACTCATTGTCGTATTTCGACTTGAGTATCACAATGTTTATTCAATTATTTACTCAAGTAACACAACATGCAATCATTTATCAATTATAGTATCAAAACTCATGGATTATTGTTATCCCAAGGGATATTAAAAATATACCATGGATTTGTATTGTAATAGATGGCCCCCCATCACATAATAATCATAAATCAATATACATGGAATTAAATCAGTAAAGCATTAAAAATTCAAATATAACTTAATTAACCAATGGAAAATATGTTTGTTTCCTATACAAATTCCTAATATATAAATATATAGATAAATATGTCGGTTATTAACTAAAAAATATCTGAGCTTTTTTATAAGAATCATTGAATTTGTTCCCATAGTCGAAAACTAAAATTTCAAAATCTTTGATAAATCATTTGAAAAAGTAGAAGGAACGCCATATTTTAATGCTAGAAATCACCTAAAAATGGTTTCTTCAAAATGAAATACATGATCTTGATTAAAAAAATTAATAATTATATTTTAAAAACAAAATATGGATTCCAAAAACTAAATTTTATCTGTCAAATATTCATTCAAAAACATTCATCAAGAAGATAAGAAATACTTAAAAAGTCATTTCTTAAGGGAGAAACATCTAAAATTTATATTACAAACAACGAATTTCGTTAAAAAAATACATTAAAAAATTTATATAATATTTCCTTTCATTTTCATATTTAAATGTAGAAAAAAAATTAGAGAACTATTTTAAAATATTGAATCTATGCTTCATAATGAAGAATGATCAAATAGTGAAGAAACCATAAAAGAGTTTATACATGAATTAACTAACAATAGTTTTAATGGTTGATAATATATATCTTATTAAAGATCATTGTACCCTGTATTTGAAGATAAAGTACCATTAAATAAAATAGTATGGTGGAAACATCTAATATTTGAATAAATAAGATCAAGGTGATGTATTATACATTAATAGAGAGGGTTCAGTTACAAAAACCACAATGAACCATGGTATATTTTTTATTGAAATAAATTTAAATAAATAACATTATATGGATTGTAAAACTGAATGAATTTCATTAATATGGAAAAAATTATTAGGATGTAATCACGTCATATAAAAATTATCATGGTGAATAATAAAAAATATGCCTTAATGAATAAAATTGAAAAAATAACCCCATAATAAATTATAGGATTTTGAAACCAAATTATAGTGAACCAACCCTTTTAAAAATATTTTTATAGTATTTTTAATATAAATATATAATAAATATAATCTAAGGATTGATATTCCAAATATTTTTTGAATACTAGGTACATAAAAATAAAAAATAATATTAAATAAAAAATCGTTTTTTAATCTCTATAATGTGGTCTTAAATGCCTCTAAGATCTGGAAAATCGATAGGATATCCTAATGAATAAATATACAAAATTGGTATTCTAAATATAACAGTAATGGAATAACCATTAAAATGAATTATTACATACAATTAATAATTCATAACATGATATCATAAATGACTCCAAATAATAATAAACTTATGGTAGAATAACATATAGGATATGGAATCATATAATCATGTAAACATATGATAGTTGTAGCAACATATTACATGACATTAGAAAAATTTAAGGAGATCTAAAAACAAATAATCACATGGTGGATGGAGTCCTATCATGTAATGTATTATTTCCTAGTTCCCTAATTATAATCCCATGAAACATTAAGGTCACCCAAAGAGTTGGAGTGATATGTGATTGCTCATACCTCCATGCATATTGAATTGTAATGATATAGTGGTAGATGTGTCAGGGGGAGTCCTTAGGAGTTTGGGAGGGAGGATTTTTTTAGAGAGTATGGATAAGAAGGGTCCATATGTTTTTTATCCTATAGTTGAATCTCAAAGTTTTCCACGATGGTGTAGGAGGTTTAACTAAGACATTAGGGAAGCTCGAGAGGATTTTTAAGGTTACTACAATTTCGGGTGTTGTCTATGAAAAGGATCAAGAAATGGGTCATAGAACATCTCAAAATAATATTTTTGTGGAATGGAAACGATGTCATTGTTGTTGTAGAATGGGTGGATATTTCATCTTCTCTTCTAAAGTCAGCACTACTACATGATAGAGATGGGTTTCAGTGTATCTTTTTCTTTAGTCCTCATGGTTCATTGTCAAAGTTTATTTGGATACTCAATAGTCACCTCCCTAGTTTTTTAGTTTAATAGCATGGATATAACTAAATATCCTGAAGGAGTATTGGATAGTATTAATGTGTCATGGTGAGGGGTCATTCATCATTGTCTCTTGGGTTTTTAAATAGGTTGTGGTGTGGTATAGGTGGCTGCACTGTGGTCAGTTTTTTCATGCTAGGTATAAATTCTTAAATCCCTTCAAATATATTTACATTTCTATCATTTATACCATTTAACAAAAAATTAAAATGTGTCCTAAGGATAACTTTTATACCCCTTTTCTTATCATTTGACCCTGGTCTTGGTGGATCAATTCATTAGGGGGTATATGTGTTTCCTCCTTATCATCCTATATTTCCCTATTTTTCTTATCATAGAATGGTTACTATCAAGGGGAAACATCTATTTTTAATGATTATTGGTAATTGGTATATTTATTGGTTTTGTGCTTGGGTTTCAAAGTTATTAAACATCTTTTTGTCGATCATTATTCATATTCATCTTATTCCAACATTACATAAAGGATAATAAATCATTTTTAGGGAAGGGGATCCTCTTTTTCTAACCTAGGGAATCAAGGGGGATTATTTATTATGTTTTTACATTTTTAAGATGTTTTCCATCCAAAATAATTACGATAATGAACCAATTTAATTTAAATTAAAGGGAATGGTAATCCCATGTATGTTTTTATAGAGGCTTGATTTTTTTAAATTTTATATTATCCATGATTTTTTTACCATTTAAAATTATGTATATTTGAAACCTATGTTTGGGAAAAGTTGATTTTTTTGTTGGTCCGTTTATTTGTGATTTTTTATAACACCTTCAATAAATGGTTAACCACTTATATTAGGAAAAACAATTAGTTAAATATGGAAACTTTGGATTGTTTGTTAATTCACTAAAATAATTAAGTTTAATTGATGATTCCCCTTGATATAACTAAATTTCATATATAAATGTATTCTTCAAAGCGTTGTGGTGTTTTTTATACTATATGGGAAGTTGTAATGAGTTAGGTATTCTTGGTATAGATTGGTTGTGATGGAAAAGTGGTTCTGATGTGGTTTTGGTAAGGAGGAAGTGGACATGTCTTTGATTGGTGGTGACGTTGTTTTGGTATTCGTGAAAATAATGATGGATTGTTTGTTTTTTCATGGAGTTTTTTCTTACACAATTTTATTAGGAAGTATTGGAGTTAATTGTTCAATAATTAGGGATAATATAATGGTTTGAATGATTTATGAATGAATTAATTAATTAGGCTATGTAGATTAAATGGTTGATGTTTATTATAAAATAAATTGGCTGGAAAAAATGAACAAACCTGATGAATGAAATCTGGTTGTTGATGAGAAATATGGAAATTGTTTTTAATTTTTATAGAAATTTAAAAATATATATTAACATATTTTATCTTGTTTTATGGTGTTGTGAATTTAGAGGTGGAAGTGAAAGTGTTAGTGTAGTGTTATTGGGTTTTGATATTGTGAGTTTGTGAGATTTTTGGTTCTGAAATCATAGGCTAGGATTTTATTTGGTTATATATATATATAAATACTGTATTTTTTTTTATTTATATATGCACCCCACCCATTTTGAACACTTCTTGTAGAAAATTTCATATATTTGGGGATATTTTCCTAACATCCTAGTGGTGAGGATGACCAGTTTTATACCCACTATTTACCACTCTCCGTTCCAAGTGATTTTGAAATGGATGGGAAATAATGGATAGAATTTTAAAGTGGACTGTTGAGATGTGATTTTATGTGATGGCCCATGTGTCTTAAGTTGAGATCTAATGAGGTGAGATGTGATGATAAGACATATGGTTGGGGTCATGAATTGTATGAGGAGGAAGAAATTTTGATTTTCTTTACATTCATGATTGCCTATTACTATAGTTATGTATGTAATTTTATATAATGGCCTAGTTGCCTTCGGGTGAGGTCGTATTTGATGGACAAGGAGTTTTCAGGCGATATGCCATGTGATAAATAGTTTCATGCTAGGTTTTTGGATTGGTGTATTGTATAGAGTAGATGGGGGAACCATGACATATAATGTTTGGGTGTGTGAGTTTCATTACAGTGGGAAGTGGGGTAGAGTTCACTTTGGATTGACATGGTTCTTCTTATTTCATTTTAGTTGGATTTGTTATTTGGGGAGTAGGAAATACTGAGGTTGGGATTTCTTTAGACGGACTATTTAGGTTATGTTTGTTCTAATATTTTTATACTAGTGAATTAGTAATCTTCATTCACATGTGCATGAGAGACATTGTTGTGCACCTACTTATTATACTTTTATGATCACACTGCCTATCTAAAATTTATGATTTAGTTTTTAGGATAATTTTTTGAACCATGTTTTACAACATAAGCTTAAAATTTGGAGCTTTTATTATGTTACTACCCTATCATTTTTTGAGTATTTATTTAGAGACATTAATATATAACTATATTAATTTTAGATGCACTAGGGGTCAGTTTGGGTTTCCATTTTATTTTGAGACATGGAATTTTTTAGTTGATTTATCATATCACCTAATAATATTTTTATATAGAGTAACGACTTCCATTTTTTCATTTTTTACCCATTCATGCTAGTCACCGACCCATGCACTACTATAGGTGAGAAATAAATCTATCTTCTATCATGATGACCCACGCTCCCTTATCAAGTGGGTGAGGCTTGGAATATTCCGGTAGCATGGGTTTATTTCTAGGATAAGAAACATTTTGAGGGTGATCATCATGCTGAGACTACTCTAGGATGACTTTGGGAATCAGTAGACTCCATTAATATTTATTTTTTATCATTGCATTATGCATTCGAGGAATATGTACACATTCCTTACTAGGATATGTTATTGACACATGATCCAAAACAATGAATGTGAGTTTGTTCCACCTATAATAGACAGTTTCAAGGTTTGTTGGATGATTCCATTTAACTTTAATGTTCGAGATACGTGGATGTGATGAGGTGACATAGCTATAATTGGATAAATTTTTCATACAAGAAATGGGAAGTAAAAGTAATCAACTAATGGAAATTTAGGCCATGAGTCTTGAGTGTGGTCCACGTTAAGACTTGTGTCACCACTACTCCCATAGAAGTTGATAGCACAAAGACCAAATCTATGTTTCCCTCGCATATCCACTATTCGGGGACTAAAAAACAAGAGGATGGCCTTTTTCTTAACCTTGGTGTTTGAGGATATTATATTGAGGATCATTGGACACACATTCATTCAATTTGGGAGAATTAAATCTGTGAGGTGATATTGACCCAAACCAAATCATTACTCAATGGTAGGGAGATCCTATGAAGTTTTACATGGTATAGACAAGTCATATACCATAAAATCTCAGATGATTACTTCCAGTGAGGATGGTAGTGATTCCCTACTTTGGGATGGTGTTTTCCTCCTTGAGTTATAGTTATCCTCAGGAAGAGAAAGTTGAGCCAATTCGCATGAGGTTACAATTGATTTATCATTTTGATAGTATTACCCTTTTATTGGTAGATATTATGATCTCTTAGCTCTCTATAATGTTTTTTATGTATGATGACATGTTGGGTTTACCTCCCCACCATGAGACGGACCATTATTTAGAATTTCATTTTGTACAAATCAACATTTTCTCTTGTATGATGACATGTTGGGGCTTTTAATGACCTAGTGTGGCCCCCCTATGCATATGCATTATGGTTTATGAAAATAGAGGATGATATTAAAAATCTGGAAATATAGTATCTCTATGGACACTATGAGTTCCATTTGATTGCCTTTGGTTTGAATAATTACCCACCATGATTATAGATTAAATGAACTAGTTATTTCTATTATACCTGGACCATGTTTTCATTATCTTTATTGATCATATAATTGTCTAGTATCCATCAGGGGTGGATCATGTAGAGCACATAAGGATGTTTTTATATATTTTTTGTGAGATCCATATTTATGGTAAGATCATGATGTACCAGTTATGGATTAATGAGGTTCATTTTATAGGAAATTCCATTTTAGTGAATGGTTTGGTGATGGACCCAGTGAATATTGATGTAGGGCATTAATGGGATCCACCCAACAACATGTCAAAGGTACAAGGTTTTCATGGCTCGATAGGGTACTATCAGAGGTTTTTGGTAGACTTCTCTAGTATTGAAGGCCCATTTTCCACCATGATTCCAAAAGGGAATACTTTTACCTCAATTGGGAAGTTCAGTAAGGTCATTGAGGAGTTTACACTAAGGATAATGAGTTCTCCAATGTTTATATTTCTAGAGGATGGCATGTAGTACATAGTTTATTGTTATTCCTTATGATATTGGATCATATTCTTGTTGATGTAGCAGTATGTATTTATCACATATAGGTTGAAGAAGATGAGACCCATGAGAAGAACATTGTGAATCCTGGCCAATAGATGGAAGCAGTAGACTTTTCTTTAAGGATTTGGAGGCCTTGTCTTTTGGGGAGATCTTTTTGGTTTACACATACCATTAGTGTCTTATGTACATGTTCATAGAGAAATACATGATCATAAGATAGCATTAATGTTCGGAGTGTATATTGTACTATGAAATTGAGATTATCTATACTCTTTGGATGAGAAAATGCTAATAGATGCCCTTTAAATGATGTACTAGGCTCCCTTGATGTCGTAGAATTATATGTGGTTAACTTCCTTGTTGCTGACCCTGTTGAAGAAAGAGGATGAATCTTTTCTTTAGCTAATGGTATTGAATCCTCTCATTCTCTATCATGATATAGATTCCATGTTGAGATAAACAAACTAAAAGGCCTTGTGTTACTAGAAATCCCCAAGGGATTTACTAGATAGATATTCTGATGGAGGGAATCATGTCATCTATTTTCTAGGAAGAATATTTGTCTTAGTCATGATGTAGGATGTGGTGATGTGATAGTTCCACACTTCCCACCTGGTTATACATCTTGGTGTTGGGAAAATGTACAACCAGCTTCAGTAGTAGTTTTAGTGGTCTGACATGAGATAGATTATGGCAGAGTTCATTTCTATGTGCCTCACCTGTCTATTGGTGAAGGTTGGGAACAATCTCCCGATAGGTTTGTGGCAACCCCTTGAGATCTCATAGTGGAAGTCAGATGACATATCTTTGGATATAATGGTATGGATTCTACAATGAAATAAGTTAAATGATTTGATATGGGTAAAAATTGACCGAATCAAGAAGTCAGCATAGTTCTTTTCTATAATGTAGTAGAGTATGGTGGAGGGTTTTGGGAAATTATAGATAAGGGAAATTGTTCTGTTTTTTTCAGTACCATTAACTAGGGTCTTTGATGATGATTTGTGCTATACATCACTTTTTGGGAGAGTCTTCTGAGAGTAATTTGAGACATATATGAGGATGACTATAGTATTTTACCCCTATATGAAGGTGAATATTGAGCACACTATCAAGGTGTGGGAGGATATGGAGAGGGATTTTGTGTGGGAATTTGGTCAGAGCTAGTAGGATCACATTCTCTTGGTATAGTTTTCAAACAATAATAGATATAACTATAATATCTACATGGAACAATTTATGGACCTAGACATGAATCCTTTTAGTCACCCTTATGTTGAATAGCGATAGGTGAGACATCTTTAATGAGCTCAGAGTTGGAACTGGTGATGACGAAGAAGGTCCTGGTCTTCTATGAGTGGATGATAATAACCCAAATCATGAAGAAATATTTCAAATATCGATGTCATATGACCCTGAAGTTTGATAATGGAGGCCATGTTTTCTTATGATTCTCCCCATGATAGTGATAGAGAAGGTTCAGATGGAGAGTTATGTTATTCTCAATGTTTATCAGTCAAATCAATATCTTACATAGTGTTATTGAGGTTTCAAAATACCTCACCCAACCCCCGTATTTGTATTGGGTGCATGATGTCTTGAACCTATCACATCTGAGGTTATACATGCAGGGACCCATGAACACCAGTGACTAGAGAAAATTGGATATCAAGTTTGGAGCCACATTAATTGAGCACATGGTGGATATTTATGATTTATAAAATATTAAATTATGTGGATGTTTCATCCCCATGTTCCTTTTAGTAGAACATGAACGTATAAGAGAGCTCATGGGAGCAGGAGAGACAAATGTGAGCTATATATCCAGATCTATTTGTTTAATTTTTTACTTTTGAGGATGAAATTATGGTAGGAGATAATGATATAGAAAACGCATTTTTTCATTGTAAGCCATTAAAAAATTTCTATATATTTTTCTTGAGCTAGGAGTTGATAGAGAGTTCCATTCTAAAGCCAAGTGTTCCTAGAATTAATGTTATAAAAATATTAAAAATGAATTATATTATTCTAACATAGTTTCTTATAGAAATTATATATATATTTATTGGATTCTTTAAAAAGAAACATGAGACAAAATTAGAATTTGGAAGAATATTTTTACACTAGGATTGTTATTAATTATGTCATCACAGGATGTGCATAAATAGTGACCATTGGTGGGTGTGTTTTGATTGAAAAAACAATTGAAATTATTATTTTAATTAAATTAATATAATCTTGTTTGATATAAATCATTCTTTATAAATAATTCTCTAGGGTAAGTTGCATAATACCTAGAAGTTTTTCAAATGTTCTTCCACCATATACTGGTCAATCGCATTTGACTTTGAGAATATTCTGGATCATGGAATATAAGGATGTTGAGAATGTAGTGTATTCCATAAATCACGAGAGAGGACATTATTTGATGAAAAAATATTGAATATATAATATGGAATACTTTAATTGGTTTACAATGTAATTAATTAAATTTAATTAGGAAGGTAATATCTTCGATGATCTATGTCGATTGTTAAATCGTGGATGCACACATATTTTTAATTAAATAGATTATTCTTTCATTTCACACCTCGAATATCCCCATTCATGATTATTGACCAAGAATACTTGTATATGATAAAGAAAATGTTTATTTTTTTCTTTTCCACCCTTAATTTCATTAATTTCATCATCTTTAGACCATGATATCATGATTAAACATTCTTTAGTGGGGTCTAGCCCAATCAGACCCTAAAATTCACAACTATTTCGTGATATATGAAGGAACATACAATAAAGTATAGATTTGGGGTTTTGTAATCAATAATAGAAACTATTTTATAATTATTTGAGAATATATAGCGAACAAGATGTTTGTGGTGTAACACCCCATGATTTCATAGTACGTTATCTCTTTAACGTAAATCAATAGCTTGCGCTACCCGCAACACCTAGATCGAGTGCACCACAACTTACCAAATAAGCCATTCAAAAAGACATTATGAAATGTATTAAACAAATTTTGAATTTTATATACATCATATAAAATTTTAACATTAATCTATTGTGTTTATTAGACATTAAATAAAGACAAATTCAACTTCCAGATAAAAGAAGTATTTTTAAAAAAATGCAGTTTTTCCGCCTTTTAATGGTGAACCCTGTTTAAATCCAATATTTGAAACATTTATATATTCAATTTAGTGAAATTAAATTCTTCTTTAGAATCAGGACATAAAAATTTATTTTGGATAAATTTTTGGTACTTTTCTGATAACTTTCATATTATGAAGAATAGTTAAAAATACTTAATTTTAATTGAAAATAACTTTTTTAATCGAATTAATTTATAGTATTTTATTATTTATTTAGGTGGTTTCAATGAATAATTTATATTATTTTTTATTATTTAATATAATGTTGGTAATTATAATTATTTTCATATTTAAATTTAACATAAACACATGTCATTCTATTGATAGTACTTACATGTTTAAAAGTCCTCTTTTTGGTTTTAACATTTGAAAATAATATAAAATTAATTAATGAAATTTAAATGTTATTAATTTGGTTAAGTAGACATAATTTCTGAATTTGGAATATCAAAATTATCCTATGGTGAATTTTTTGTATTTTTCTGAAAACATTCAATTTTTTATAAATAGTGAGAAACACTGCATTTTTGTTTAAAAGTGACTTTATATTTAAAAAATTATATATTTTATTCAAATTTATTTAAAGTAAAAATAGATTCATAATACCTATATAATTCCAATGAAATTTATTGGTGTCATTTTATAATAATATTAGATATATAATATTTTATTGAACTTTTTACCATCTTTTGCCCATATTCTTGACACATTTGAAAATTTGCCTAAAATATAATTTTACCACTTATGTTAAAAGAATTTCTAAAATCCAAGTTACACAGTTTATGTCATTATGTAAAATGAGGTTCAATAGGATGAAAATAATTTTTGGTGAATAGTAACTTTTAAATAATATATACCACGGTTACAAGTAAATAGGGAAATTAAAGGTAACATGTTATTATAATTACACTAACACATGTATTAATTCTATTGGATAAGTGTATTTGGATAAAAAAACCTTAGGAATAAAATATTTTCCTTTTTATCCACTTGGACTAGATTAGGACATTTTTTATTATTATATTTAAAGAAGAATTAAAAGGGAAAAATTCAGAGTTTTATAACTAAACCATTTTTAATATATGGATATAAATAATATAAATTTGACTATAAATATTAATTAGATATATAAAACTATTTTCTACATCATGGTATTTTATTTATAGTTTATATACCTTAAATAATTAAATTTATTTATGTCCCTATGATGGTGCAGTAATTATCATATTAATAATAGAATGAAACAAATGATATTACAAATATTAAAATAAATATGATTTGAAAGTTTTGACGCATTCCACTAATTTTATAGGTTAATAAGACTTTTTAGGGTTGATTAATTTTTTTTTTGAATTTATAATTTTTTTATGATTTTAACAAAATTCAAATACTAAATAGATTCAAAATTTACATAAATGAGATTTAAAAACAAATAATATGTTATTAAATTATATAATAGTCCTAAAAATCAATAGTTCAGCCAAAAAACTTATATTATAATAGATATATCATTAATGAACCACATGGGGTTTTCTTTGAATTTTATTGTATTTTTATTAACCATATTATATAGAAATACCAAGAGACATTGTAAATGTTAAACTATTTAACTAAGAGTTAAATATAAAATATATGGTTAAGATGGTAACCTAAACTTGTCAAAAACATATTGTTTAAAATGATTTAGACCCATAACTACATAAGTATCGAAATAATTTCATTTTGAGCCATTATAAACCAAATATGATTGTATAATAAAATAATATTTCATTTTTTTCCTAAGGTGCCACTCACCCCTCTTATAAAAGGGAAATTCACCTTCTCTCAAATTCACACCATCAAAGCCATTTTTCTCAGCCAAAAAATTCCCAATTATCCTTCTTACTATCCTGAATTCAACTTATAGGCCTTAACATGAGCATAATGTCAATGTAAAGAGACATTTTGTTCAAATCAAAAGGAATCACCCAATGAATAGGTAATAATTTCATTACCTCTTTCAAAGTTATCATCTTTATGCACATTCTCTTTCGTTGTTATTTCCATACAAAAATAATAACTCTAATACCTTCAATATAATTTGATGTTATTATAAATTTGGTACAACCATATTCATCATTGTATTCATCATATGAATTATAAGGTCACCATGTGTGTGTATATATGACTTACTATCTCCACGTCGTGGTGTAATTTATTATTCAAAACTATGTTATTTGGAAGAATATAATGATGATTACTATGTATATAAATAATGAAAATAACATGATAATGTCCCTGTAAAATTAATATACCATCCAATTTGTTTCCTCTAGAATTGGGGATGACCACATTGATTGAAGGTTCAAACATTCCAATCGGTTTCTAACGGGTTTGTTCGCAGAACTGGAAATATCCAATGATTCCATTTCCATTTTGACCTACTTTCCAAAGGTAGGCACTCATTAGTTGCTGACTGATGCGGCTTATGAATTTTCATTGGTCGAGATGATGGGAGGTCAGACTCATCACACCTTTTTGAAGGGAATTATTGTCTACTTCGGGACTCTTTTTATAGATATAAGTTATGTTTGTGAATCCTTATTACATTACCAAGTATAAAATGAGATTTCCTTTAATTCTGAAAATCAATGATTGATACATAGGAAATTTAGATAATCTTTTATATGTATTTGAGGTTCTTCATCGATAGAGAATCATCTGTATTTGATAGAGATTCTTAGTCAATGGTATCCTTAAATACATAAAAGTCTCTTGGTCATTATGATAACCATACTGGTTTTAAAGCCACTTAGAGGGGCACATGAAGTTTATTGTCATTTAGAAGGACATTGATTATTTCAGTGTTAGGATCATACCTGCTGATGGGCTACCTACATATCCTTTATTTTGGAAAAGGAATCATAACCCACGTAGTTTGAGTAAGGGAGTATGATGTTTATGCATGATTGATGGCTCAAAGAAAGATGCCATGATTACTATTACACTCTAAGATCACGTGAGTCATGCTCGGTGTGAGAAACAAGAGCTATTGGTGAAAAAAGACAATTATGCCATGAAATATGCAATGATGTGGTGCTTATATATGTATGACTGCCCAAAATAGATGAGGATTAAGATTTACACCAGGGATGAAATCTAGGAACAAGGTCCATAAAGGTATATGTACATCATGGATATTTGGGTACTCTAATGTTGGGGATTATTCCTAATTAAGATTCCCAAATTAGGAGGGGGCCCATGATTGGGTTTTACTCCTAAGAAGGAGGCCCAAGTCAATGAGGACTTGGGGCTTACTCATAAGAAGGAGGCCCAAATCAATGAGGATTTGGGGCTTACTCCTGAGAAGGAGGCCCAAATAAATGAGGACATGGGGATTACTCCTGAGAATGAGGCCCAAATAAATGAGGAATTGGGGCTTACTCCTGAGAAGGAGGACCAAATCAATGATTCTATGATATTGGAGGATGAGTTTTAATGAATTAACTCTCTAACTTTAGTGATATAAAGATGTGAAAATCACTAGGTTTTGAAAGATGTCCCACAGAACTCCTTTCAGATAAGGAATTAAATTATGAAAACATTCCATAAATGGCTTTGAAGAGTGTCTTGAAGACTGAATCTTGAACAGGAGAGGTGGAATAGCATAAGAGGGGTTAAATAGTAAAGAAGGGCACCAAAAAATAAAAGGGCGAGCAATTCCTAGGGGGTCGCACAAGTCCTGCGTGGGCGCAGAAGTTCTAGTCGGGCAGGTATACATGCGCAGCACATGGGTACTTGTGCGATTGTTAACAAGTAGGGTAATACTTGGGTGATCCTTGACCAAAGCCTTTAGAATTATCCCAAGGTACCTCCAGAAGAGTGGCGCGCCAGTTTCAATGAGTAGGTAAGGAGGCGCACAAGTGTGTCCATTTCCCTTAAGGGTAAAACACTGAGGCGAACATGTGTTAGCGAATTATAACACTTAGACATTATTCTTCTTGTTTAGACCTTCCATTCTAGGTAAAGAATTACCTTAGAAGTGTTCGGATGACTTGAAGAAGAGACTTGGGCGTTCAGTGCTCTGTATCTGAATTATGGAAAAATTCCACCTCAAATGGGTTGCCTACATGGGTATTTAGAAGATGGAGAAGACCCTGTGCGATTTTCAAAGAGGGCGCACAAGTCACCTAGGCACACATTTGGGCGGCGCGCAAGCCTACTTACACAACCATGCTGGAACTTGCGTGACCTATGGGCAATGTTCTCCTTGTTCATCCCTTTCTATTTATTTAATGTTTATTCAAATGTTGAATCTTTTTTATTGAGGTATTTCCCTTTTCATTTCGTTTAGAATCTATGATGAAAAAGGAGCATCAACAAAAGTCCCCCGTCAGAGTTGGATCCAAAAAAAGGAATGAAGCTTTGTCTCTGGGGAAAACGAGAAACAAAAGGAAGTTAGGGCACGTAGGGTTTGGCACGAAAATGGGCTTCGGGCGCGCAGGGTCTGGCGCGCAGGGGTACCGCCTCATCTATAAATAGATGGCCTCACTATGAAAAAAGCACCTAGCTCTCGCTTGTTTGGTTTGATCTCGGCACGCAGTTGGACTCCCGGCTTTCGCTCGTCCGTGCTTCTTGATTCTTGTGTCGCACTTCTGTTAAGTTATTTGGACTTGCGCGATGATACTGGCACGACCAAAGGAGACTTGCACGCGAACTTTGGGACTTCTGTGCCTAAATTCCTTAACGAATATTTTAAACTCCTTCACAAATTTTATGAAATGTTAACTTACATTAAGAGTTAATTGTTCATCTTTTGCGTAGATCCAATGGCTCCGAAGAGAATCGGAACGGCTGGTGAACTGGAAAGAAAAAGAATTGATGATATTATGGATATCACTGGCCATGATTACTATACTGTCTGTGAAAGTACTCTCTCAGAATTAGCCATGTACATGAAGAAGAATCATATTAATTTCCCGCACAGCATCTATCTACCTCTGTATGGCCATGGTTATCTACAAGATGTCAATATTCTAGAGGCAATGAAATATCTAACACATTCCTTGTTTTAGTCATATTCCAACTTTTCTTCAGCAAATTTCTCAATTTCAGGAATAGTTTCTATTTCTGGAACAGTAATGAAATCCTATATAATTTATCATAGCTCGTGTGCACCAGATCTGAAACCTCACAAACCTAAGCTGCAACAACATTGTTATCCCTCAATCTTTGGAAATTCTCAGATGGATCAATCCAAAGGCTGGAAGGAGAAATGGGAATTTCGTTCTAGAGGAGGGGTGAAGCCAACTTGGATGTGGGATTATTGGGTGCGACAAACTTGTGATGAGTTTTTCGAGGATCTGAAGGGAGCTATAATTTATGAAGCCGTCTGGGCTGGGTAGAAGTATATTTATAGGAATGATAATTTTATACCGGAGTTTCTTAGCCTCTATATCCCAGAAAGTAATTAATTCAATCAAACCCATGGAGAAGTAGGCCTTAGTTTGTGGGATGTCTACAAGATCTCAGGGGTTCCAATTTTGGGTTATATGTATGACAAATTCATCCCTCCAAAGGCAACCTTGAATGTTCCGGAGAAGACTCCGAATTTGGTTCGAGAATTACTGATGATTTCTCATATGCTCAAAATCTCAAATACTTAAAAGACTCATTCTAGAAGTGATATTCATCTAGAGGAATGTATGGATATGTTTCTCAAGAATAAGAGGGAAAAGTGGCCCACCTGTACTCGTCTTACTACCTACCCTAGAGCGGATAAGAGAGGTTCCCCTGGAATATTCTGGCCGACTTTAGAAGTAGGAGAGTTTGAGAAATTGGGGTATGAAGTGAATCATAAAATCCCAGAGAAGACCTGTCTGGCATGCTTTTTGGCCTTATGGCTCAGTGGCTATCTTTTTCCAGTCAGAGATTCGAAGGGTGGCGTCTAGCCAGGGACCTTCGTTATTGCAGCCAAGTTGGCTGAGAGGAAGATGGTGGGGTCGGCTACCCAAGTTTTGGAAAAGAGTCATAGGAGCTTACTCCATGTATATATGGGTATGTCTCCTTTGAGATTAGTGGGACCACACCATGTTTTATGGGGATGGATCACCACTCACTTCCGGACATATGCTGTTCAGAACGGAATATTGATTCATGGAAGTTCTTTCAGGTCGTTTGTTCAGGCCTTCTCTGGAGTTTGTCCTTTGTCCCTCAATGACTATGATATTAGGCCAAGGATGGGTATACATAATTAATTCAACTTCTTTCCCTATGGAAATCCTCCAACTGTGCGATTTGTTGATGATGGATCAGTGAGCTTGGAACAGAGGTCTTACATGCTGGCATGTAGAGTTGGTGTATTGGCCACCAGAATTGAAGGGGAAATTATATGTGAGTCCTATGATCCATATCGATTTGAACGCCAATTCAAGTGTCTACAGAAAACTGTTGTATCTCCTCCATTGTACGTCAGGTCAGAGAAGCATCTAATAGTTTCCTGGAAACTATGGTTGCTAATGGCTGTGGAAAGGATTGGTGTGGTTTTTTACTTACCAGATGCTGAAGCAGTAAGTAACTTGGCCATATGGTATGCTGAAAACTGGGTAGCATCATATCCTGAGGCAATATTGAATATACCTTTTTACTAGGTGGTGAAGAAGAATAAGAGAACCATTGAGATAGAAACAATTCAGGTGGCAGGTGATTCTTCCACTCCTGAAGCTGGTTCAACAAGTTCTTCAACCGAGGCTGATTCATCAGATTCGTAGGAGATACAAAATGTGTCAAAGCGGCCACATGCTGTATATAATCCTCGTATCAGAATCTAGAGAGCCACTCCATCAACTCCTGGTGAGTTACATTATTGAGGCAATTTAATTACTAGTAACTTTATAGATTAACGAGTTTTCATTCTCTTTTTATAGTTGCAGGAGATAGAGAGAAATTAAAATACGAGGTTGTAGGACCCTCTTCGTAGCCTTCTAGTACACCTGAATATCTACGACCAGAGGCCATCCAGACATGGTGGGATGTATACTGCGATAATGAAACTATCTGGCTGGAGCTATGTAAAGGGATACATCTTCCTAGAATATGGACTCTTTAGGCTCTTGAAAATATTTATTTCAAGGATAACCCTGATGAAGTAAGAGCCTATGTCAAAAATTTGAGGACCTATATTTATGCCACCGATGATTCTATCCCTATCACCAAGAGGGTGAAGGACATGATGGATCACAACGCCACATATGAGGAGTTGCATGAGTACGTGGCTCCATAAGATGTAAGTTTTCTTTCCTTGTTTACTTTGCAACTTGATTTCAGTCAAAGATTTGTTACTCAAGGAAATTATTTTCTTTATCCTAAAGCTTTCTAGGAAAGGAACTACTGAATTTCCTTCACCACAGTATAGCCCTAGTAGTACTACCATGGGGGCTGCTACAGAATCTCCTCATGAGTCGGTTTTGATATCTCTTGGCCACTAGGCCATGAATGAAGAGATGGACATGGCCCTCCATTATCCAATTTAAGTGCATGTAAGGGAGACTACCGATACTCCCAAAAATCTAAAGAAGTGAAGGCATCGGAGGAAGAAGTAAATAGATAAATGATTCATTTGTAGCGGTAAGTCCTTCGGATAATCATGATTCCTAAACCATGAAAATATTGCTCATTTTCCTTGGGATTGTAGGAGCTTCTTCAATTTCCCTTCTAAGGGAAAGGACTGCTCCTCCTTTGAGGACCACGTAGGGTTCTGTGGGACAATTGCAAATTCAGGCTGCTTGGCTACTCCTGGAGAAGAGCCAACATCTGTTCCCTGTATCCCTCATGCTACTATTGAAGGAAGAGAAGAACGTGCTTATGGTAAGTTAACAATGATTCATAACATGTTGAATGAAACATCGACTGACTTCTATTCTGTGATATTTAAGGTATAACACCTACACCAGAATCATTGGCAGCTACGGCAACTGAATCTTCTATCCTTCCTGAAGATGCTTTCTAGGGTCATGGACTGCAGGATGATGGTTTCCAAGAAGACACATAAAATTCTCTCACTGGTGAGACTAACCAGGATTCTGAAATATCATTGAATGAAATGATGAATCTTGACATGTCTTCCTGAAGTCAGTGTTATCCTTCATCCGGTAAATTTACTTATAATTTACACTTCTAATCATGATTAAAAATAATATGCAGTTCCATCTAATGAAGCTGCTAAACTGCCAATTGCTGAAGAGGGTGTGGACATTGATGTCAACCCTACCATTTCAGAAACATTAGCTCAAGTGGAGCTAAACCCAGTAAACCCTCCTGAGACCCATATTGAAGATCCTGTTGAAACTGGGAAAGATGGGGAGGAGTCTACTCAAGATGTTGATCTACTGTTAGGTAATGATTGTATGGAGTTTTCAAGATAGACAACCAACTTTCATTGTTCTATGAAACAAATAATACTTTTAATTGATCAAACAGGGCCATCAACATTAATGGCTAGATCTGGAGGTGAATTCTGATCTTCAGCCCCAACAGTAGTAGAAGGTGAAGCAACCAGGGTCAGGGGCTAAGGAGTAGAACATGGAACTTCCATAAGGGCATTAATCCCAGATCAAATGCCCCCCCTATGATGATGATGTCGAATCAGACCCACAGGTACTTAAGGCGCTCAGCTTTTCACGATGCAATTCATGGAACAACATATGGAAAATCATATGTGAGGTGCCTTTAGAAGAGCTATCATCGAAGATCCCTCGATTGTCGTCCATGCTCTCCATGATAGGACTTAGCGGTTTTGGATATCAAGAGATCCATACCGCAGGGAAACAGGTCATCCTAAGAAGGGAGCAGGAGAAAAAGTGTAGTAAAGATCTGTCTAGGGTAAAGCTGTCAGTCAACATCAGTGATTTTGAGGTTACGGTATCCTGAGCTGAGGCTAACTATGCTACCATGATGAAAGAGCTGAATCATAAGATCAAAGATAATGTCATCCAGCAGATGCACCTTCAGCAATAGTTAGATGTTGTTACTGGGGAACTTGACCAACTCAATAATTTTCTAGAGGGAGCTCAAACGAATGGTATGAAAGCCATTGCAAATGCCAATAAAGCACTCCCTTAGGCTCAATAGAGTGAACTTGGTTGGGTGCATGAGATTCAATTAGCTGCTAATGACGCTCGGGATGTAGTTCATCAAGTGAAGACTTACATTAACAGCCTCTTGTAATTTACTTGAAAAGAGAAGAGACTCCAATTTGGGGACGTCCTTATAATCTCATGTACACTAAATGGAAGGAACTCTTTCATCATCAATCACTTGTGCACTTATTTCCTTGTTACCTACTTAATGTTTTTTTACCTAAGCCAATGGCCCTAGTAAGCATAGTTTTATTTTTTTACTACGATTATTATAAATAACCCTACAGAATTTGAAACTTTTAATTGCTCAATATTACCAAAATCATAAAAAATGTATGTTTAGTGAGCTAGAACTTGACTTTTATTCAGATTACCCTTTTCTTTTATGGGAATTTTAATGTCATGCACGTCAGAAATAAAGAGGCTAATGTTTAAGGTCGAAATAGCTTTGACCGAAATGGATTAAAATTGACTCAATACCTTGACAACTTATCTGAAAATATTTTACCACGCTCAAGTATGAGAGAATTTATGTAAACTATGACTTAAGAAAATATGAATCTGAAGAATGATATGAAAAAGAGATAAAAGTCATTCGAAGAAGTAGTTCCCAAGAATGATGTTACCAATATTTAACCAACCTATTATAGGGTTGAATTATGCAGGGCCACCTAAGGGCATTTGCTGCATAGTCAAATAATAGCATCTTTTTTCTAACAGGTCTGTTATGTAGAATGTTTATGCAAGGCCTCCTAAGGGCACGTGCTGCATATTCAGGCAAAAGAGCTCTCAGAAATTTACTTTTCAACTGCTAAAAATCTAGTGGAAGTTTATGAGGATTCAAATATTCCAAAGCATAGTGTTTTCTCTATGGAGAGAGGTACTTGAATATGGAGAAGATATTTCCAAACATGATTGTCTAAGAATTTGATGAATAATACTCCTACGAAGGTCTGGCCCAAATGTAGGGAAGGAAAATATAATCCATAGACTTGGATAATTTCAGATCATGAAAAAGAGTATGGGGCAGATATGTTAAGGATGGCCATTTTTTTATGGATCCCTACATATTTTCATTAAGACAACTAAGGACAAAAGAGATTTTCCTCCCAAGAAAGAAGTTACCACTGTTTGAAAAACCCATTAGGAGGTTTAATTATATAGGGCCACCTAAGGTCATTAGCTGCATAGTCAAATAATATCATCTTTTGGCTGACACGTCTGTTATGTATACTGTTTATGCAAGGCCGCCTAAGGGAACATGTTGCATGGTCAGGCAAAAGAATTCTTAGAATTTAGACATTTTGTGACCAGAAGTCAAGAACAGGGTTATAAAGATCTGGAAGTATTCAAGACTAGGATTATGAAACATAATGATGGGTATTGTCTGTTGTATGCAGAGATACACAGATCAATTCTAACCATAATCATGTTGTGGATGGATCCTGATTTGAAATATTTGGACTTCCCTACGTATCCCATATGGATGGGAATCAAGCCGTACGTAGTTCTTGAAATGCGGTTTAACATCATGTGGGACGAAAGTGTGGGAGATATTAGTTTAGGGTCACAGAACTCGAACCATTATAAGAAATACATAGTGTTTGTTTTCATGGGGGCATTGCAGCTAGGGGATTGAAAGTGGAATTTGGGGTTAGGCCCAAAATTCTTGGGGCTAGATTCGAGGGACACTCGAATGTTCCTACATATCCTATAAGGATGGGAATCAAGACCACGTAGTTTTAGAAATGCCTTATGTACAAATTTGGTTCGTACATGTGAAGGATCAAAGGGGACTTTAGTGCAATGATGGTTTAACCCAAGATAAAATATTTAGATATTTCCATGTATGCACATAATTTTTTTTGAATATAACATGATTTAAGATCAATGTAAATAATGATTCCCTCTCAGGTGAGGGTATCAAAGAATATTTTAGTTTATTGTAGTACATGACAGAAATGTTGTACAGTTTAACATCATATAGCAAGGAAAAAGGTGAACCAATGTAAAGATATTGAATATGGGAGAGGTTTTACCTAGAAACATAATATGAGATGAAGTTGAACCAATGTGAAGAGATTTATTTTGGGATTGAATATTGGGAGGGTGCCTACGTACCCATCCTGGAAGGCAAGGATCAAAGTCATGTAGTTCAATTAAATCATGAATTTGTGATCAAGTTGTTTTCGGGACAACGACCTAAAAATGATGTTGGGACATATGCATGGTTAGTAGCCCAAAGAGGGTGTTATGGTGGAAATTTCCTCTAATCTCACATGATTCATACTCGGTGTGATAAATAAGAGGTAACAACAACCTTAACGATTCACAATTTAATGTCATGTAGAACATATGCAGGGATTATGCAGTTTATAGTCTTGTAGTTATGACTATTGGTGTTGCACAGTTTAGTGTCATGTAGGAGGGACAAAAATACAGTTTAACGTCATGTTGGACGTATTAAGGGATTTCTATACAGTTTAGAGTCATGTAGTTCGGATGATGGGGACAATACAGTTTAATTTCATGTTGGAAAAAAAGACGATTGTTCAGTTTAATGTCATGTAGAAAGGACAAAATAGGACACATTTTATCATTATGTTTGACGTATTAGGGACTTTTTCACAGTTTAATGTCATGTTGGAAGAGAAAAAAAGGACGATACAGTTTATCGTCATGTTGGACGGACGTGTGAATAGTTTAAAGTCATATGAATGGATCATTGGTTATGTAGTATAACGTCTTTCTTGACGTAAGGGACTTATGTACCATTTATCATCATGTGGTCTGGACGTCACAGTTTTTAACGTCATGTTGGACGTAAGGGCCAATAGTTTAAAGTCATATGCAAGGGCCTTGGATGGTGTTGTTTAACGTCGTGTTGGACGTAAGGGTCATGAAAATAGTTTAAGGTCATATGCATGGACCGTGAATGGTGTATTTTGTGTTTATACAAAATACTTTTTTAGAAATCTGGCATTGGTTGGAGTAGTGATGAGTTCTCCATCCATTGAGATTAAAGAATAAGCTCCATTATTGTAGACCTTATGTATTAAATAAGGTCCTTCCCACATTGGTTCATTCTTGGGAGGTTTCTTCCCTAGTATCATTGTAGTTCTAAGAACTAATGCCAATTCTCCCTGAATGAATGAATGAAGATGAACTTTTTTATTGAAATCTCGTGCTATTCGATTCTTATAGACTTCCAAGTGGTGCAGAGTCCACAATATTTTCCCATCTAACCGTTCCAACTCATTCAATGGCTTTTTAGATTTTTCATCTGTAGATGATTGATCACACATGGCTACCCTGAGTGAGGGTAGTTTAACATGAAGTAAAATGACTGCTTCCGTTCCATATACCAATGAATATGGAGTTGACTGTGTTGTAGTGCGGGTGGTGGTCCGATAAGCCCATAAACCATGAAAGAGTTTATCAGGCCATGACCTCTTATCTTTATCCACCATCTTTTGTAGTATATTTTACAGAGTCTTGTTGAAAGCATCTATCTGTCCATTGGCCGCTGCATGATACTGAGGTGAATGATTGGATTTGATGTTGCATTCTTGATACAACTTCTTCACTTCGGATGAATAGATGTTGGTGCCATTGTCCTTCAATATGGTATAAGGGACACCAAATATGCTAATGATGTTAGACTTGATGAAGATAACAATGATTTTATAACTATCTTATTTGAGAGTTATTTCCTCTTCCCATTTGGAAAAGAAGTCATTAGCAATAAGAATATACTTAAACTGCTTAGATGTAGATGAAGGGTAAGGTCCCACCACATCCATTCCTCATGTGGCAAACAGACACAATTATTTAGCTGTATAAAGCAACTCTAGAGGTTGATTAATGAAGTTGGCATGTACTTGGCATGAATGACACTTCTTTGTGAAATCAACACAATCTTGTATCATTGAAGGCCAAAATTATCCAGGCCTTCGAATCTGATCAGACAGTCTATGTCCAGACTGGTGGGCACCACAGACACTTGCATGTACTTCTTTCATGACAGCCATTCCCTCTTCACCATGAATGCATCTGAAGAGAACTCCATCAAAACCACGCCTTTCGAGAATTTTCTCTAGGTGATCTGGGCTATCATAAAGAGTAAAATTGACCACACGTCACTAGATTTGTTCTTTCCCGGCTCTATAAGGTGTAAGTGTTCCATTTTGAAGGTATTCCCTGATAGGTGTCATCCATCCTATAGTATGACAAAATGGATCAGATATGGGACTAATTTCATTGATTTCCTCTGTTCTGGCTTGAACATAAGGTGAAATTGTAAGACGGTGGGCAATACTGATAGTTGTCTCGTCCCGATTTGGATCTTCCAGAGCTACAGCTATATTAGCCAGTGCATCAGGTTGGGCATTTTGTGATCTTGGGACATAAGAAAATGTCGGATCCGAAGGAAACACTGCCATTAACTCTCTCATGTAATCATATAAAGGGATTAGTTCTTCTTTATGATAGAATAATCCCTATTGACTTGTTTGATTACCAGGTCTGAATCACCTTTCACCTTTAATTGATTCACTTGTTCTTGAAGCGCCAATTCCAAGCCTGTAATGTGAGCTTGGTATTCCACTTCATTATTTGTACCGCCTCCCAAAAATGAGAAAGAATAAGGTAAAACTTCTTTTTCTGGAGAAATGAGTACAACTCCTAAGCCACCTTTGTTGAATTTAGGATTTTCCATTTTCTTCCATGTTGGACTTCTGGAAACACCATCAATGTACATTTCCCATACCTGAATACTATCTTGAATAGAGACTAATTCCCCATCAGGAAGTTTAATATCATAAGATGTGTCTTCCCCTGAAGGGTGTTCATCCAGGAAATCAGCCAGAGCTTGTCCATTTATTGCCTTTTGAGACACATACTGAATGTCGAACTGCTGCAAAATAATTGCCCACCTTCCAGATGTCCTGTAAGCATTGGACGACTAAGGATGAATTTGAGCGGGTTATTGTGAGATACCAATTGGACATTGTGATTTTGCTGGTAGTGTCTCAACTTATGAACTGCAAAGATCAATTCTAGGAAGCACTTCTCAACATTTGAGTATCGGGTTTCTGCTTGAAGTATAGTCTAACTGAGGTAGTAGAGGTTGTTCTCATTCCCAGCATCATTCTTTTGGCCAAGAAAGGTACCCAATGATCTCTCTAGAGCTGTCACATAGAGGATAAGTGGTCTTCCTTCAATAGGTGGTATTAACACTGGTGGACTCAAGAGATACTTCTTGAGAATATCGAATGCTTCTTGGCATTCTTCAGTCCACTTATAATTTTCAACCTTCTTCATCAATTTGGTGAAGGGTAAACTTTTTCCTGCCAAATTGGCGATGAAATTCCAAATATAAGATAAGTGTCCTTCAAGTCCTCTCAATTATTTTAAATTTCTAGGAGGCGACATACCAAGGATTTACTTGGTCTTCTCAGGATCAACCTCTATACCACGATGGCATACGACGAAGCCGAGAAATTTTCCTGAGGTTACCCCAAAATCACATTTTAATGGGTTCATCTTCAAATTAAGTTGTCGAATCTTGCGAAATATGACTTCAAAATCATCCATGTTATTATAACATTGTTTGGATTTGACCACCAAATCATCCAAATAACATTCAACAAACATTCCCAGAACGAGTTTGAAGATACGATGCATGGCATGCTGATACGTTGCGCCTGCATTCTTTAGGCCATCGGGAATTACCCGATAGAAAAACACACCCTGAGGGGATCTAAACGCTATAGATTCCTCATCATATGGAGCCAATCAGAATTGACTATATCCAGAATATCCATCCATGAAGGAATGTTCTTTATATCCTTCTGTCGCATCAATCAAGAGTTCTGTAATCGGAACTGGAAAATCATCCCTAGGACAATTCTGATTAAGATCTCTAAAATCAATGCAAACTCTAATTTTCCCATTCTTCTTTTTCACTGGGAGAATATTATCCAACCACATTGGATATTGAACTTCTCCGATGATGTTATATTTAATGAGCTTATCCACTTCAGCTTCAATTTTGGAAGCATAGGTTGGGTACGTTCTTCTAGTAGCTTGATTGAATCCTCGATGTTCTTCTCGCAAACCCAAATGAAGAGTAGAAATATCAAGATCAATCCCTGGAATCTCCTATAGTTACAAGAAAATATGTCTCGATTTTTCTTTAAAAAGGAAATATACATCTCTTGTTCTTCAAGAGTCATGGCCGCACTGATTAAAGTGGGGCGTGGTTCTTATTTTGTACCCAGATTTATTTCACTGAGTTCATCCATGGTGGTAGAGATACCCTTTTCAAATGATGGGGGATAATCCTTGAGATCTTCTTCTTCTTCTTCAGCATGTGTTATTTATTACATTTCTACTTGCATAGTAGATGATGAAGTAGAATTTTCATAATCAGAAGAGACGCCAATATTTTCACATCTTGAAGAAGAATCTTCCATTTCCAACCCGATTGATAATGAAGGGTCTTCTTTGGGTAACAAAGAGGAGATGATGGATTGAGAATTGACATCATCATTTACCTATGACATTGCTATAACTTTCCCTGGCCTGATTGGTGAAGTATAGACTTGTTGGATTTCAGCAGATGAAATGAAGACATCTCCATTTGGACTTTCATCATTGCTTGGTGGATCCCCAATTTCTCCCATATTTCCTGGCTCAATTGTCGTAATTGACATTATGGAATTTTTCATTAGAGTATTTTGATTTGGGTCTATCCTGTCAATTTGACTGATAGGTAACACATAATCTGTACTCACATCTGTAAATGGGTTTACTGGAATCTTTTCCAAACCATATAGAGCATTAACTTTGGTAATCTCCCTTGTTGTGGATTCTTCCTTTACCATCATGTGGAAGAATTATGCCACAATGTATTGAAATTCACATGTCTTGAACGAGGCCTTATCACTATATAATGTCCCATCTTGAGCATCAACAAAATATTTGAGACATTGATGGTATGACGAAGGGATAGCCACATGATTATGTAGCCAGGGTCTACCAAGCAAGTTGTCGAAGGCTGAATCTTGATCAACAACCATGAAATCAAGATTGGAGACAAGATCTCCCAACAGAGTTCTGAGTGTATTCTCACCCAGGGGTTCTTGTTCATTTTTATCATTTATTTGTAACATCATAGTTGAAGGAGATAAATCAGATTCTGTGAGGCCTAATCGACGAAGTGTATGAATGGGCATGAGGTTTACTCTTGATCCATTATCAATGGAAGCTCTTCGGATGTCTACATCATTGACCTTTCCAGATAAGTACAAAGGTCTAATATTTCCATGCACGACATCATCTTCATCTTCATCAGTAAAAGATATTACTTCATGACATTTTGCAAGATTATTCTCTACATGGTAGACTTTGGCTGCACAATTTCAGTCTCAAACTCTCGAGGACTTTACAAAGCCTCGATGAGTGCCTCCCGAAGATCCTTTGATAAATTGAAGGCATCCAGAATTGATAACTTGGTTGGAACTTGGGCTAGGTGTTTCAATATATCATACTTTTGATCCAAAGGTCTGTGTTTCCCAATAGGAACATGTAGTTTAGCAGGTTCCTTGGAAGTTTATGCCTAGCAATTTGATGCATCTTGTACCGGGATAGGAGTTGGTAGTACTCCTGGCTTTGGAAGATTAGACCAATTAGGTCTATTTACTTGCTGAGAGGAAGAAGCTGGAACCTTCAACCGATCTTCCAGAATAATTGTGCTAGGGATGAGTCTGTCTTGTGTGGAAGAACTTTCTTGTTCTTTTTGATCTCATTGAATGGCGCTACCATGCGTTTCTTCCGTATACATAGTTCTAGGAGAGGTAGAATTGGAATAGTGGCCTCTAAAAGATCCATATCTTCCCCCGTATCATGATCCTCTGAAACATCCTCTGATTCCTCTGCCTGATAAATGGAACTCAGGCTCATCGAAATTGAAACTACGACTGGCATAAGGATCTGTTAATTGGATCATATTAACAGAACCGAAGATCAACTCTTCATCGGATAAAGACTCTGCCTGATTAGCCTGTTTAGGTTGTGTCGTTTTGTGGGGTGGTGCCCGTGAATTTTATGTAGATGGCATGAAGTCTTTCAGATTCAAAGACAACTTAGTCTTTGACACATACTCATCTTCTTCTGATTCTTTTTATTTCATTGAATAATATCATTTATTTGAGTATTTACCCTCTTATGAAGAGGGTTTTGTTGTGGAATTCATGGCAGAAGGCACAATTGGTTTCTTCAATTGCATTCGAAAAATGGCATGAGTTCGGTTGATCATTTTTATAACCATCCAATCATCATATTTCTGCACATTTTTTCTTTTGACTTCTTGCCACTTCTTCCTCTGGAACTATAGCAGTAACACATGCTACCAGGGCTGAAGAGCCTTTCAGTTTGACTTGTCCCAAGTCGACCATTTTTTGCAGGAGGTCTTTGAAGACAAAACACTTCTGGATGAGATTCCCCAACATTTGATGAAAGGGTAAATAGTTGGGATGGTCTTCATATCCTTCCTTTTTTGTCCTCTTGGGCCTTGGAAATTAAACCAAATTATTTTCTAGATATTAAATGAAATAACCAGGAACATGATCATTTGGGAAAGAGTAAAATTTGCACTTTAGATCCTCAAATTGTTTCCATCTTTGATCTCTTTGATCATCTTGATGAAACGGACATTGTTATTGGCGCTCAGGAGGTGGAGACCTTCGAGAAGATGAAGGTTTTGAAGTAGAAGCAGGTACAGGTGCTTGTTTAAGCATAAATGTAGCAGTCTCTACTTTACACATTCTACTTCATGGATCTGATGGAATTATACGAGTCTTATCCTTAGTCTTTATAAGATAATCTTCAATCTATTGAGCGATTGATGTAAGGTATCGAAACCCTCCTGTCTATTTCACAAGGATCAATGGCGTGCATAATTCATCACGCATATTTTCCACACAGATTGGAAACAATTCTTCTTGAGGGAGTGCTAATCTTAGGGAATATGTTAATCCCTTCCAGCGAGCAATGAAATCTGAAACCCTTTCATTCTCCCTTTGCTTACAGTTTGTAAGATCAAAAACTATTGTCTTTGGAAACATTGAGCTGAACTGAAGAAGGAATTTTTGGCAAAGATCCTCCCATCTAGTAATTGACCGGGATTTCAAGCTTGTGTACCAGACAAAAGTTGGTCCTTGAAAGGTTCGCACGAAGCATATGAGTTTCACTGCTTCTTTCTATACCGAAGATCCCATCATAGGATCATAACAAGACACGTAATGCATCAAATGTTGTTCATGATCACCTGATCTATTGATAATAGGGAATACAGGATTCCCAAAACATGATTTGGGAGGGACTGAATCTACACATTCAGGGAAATATCTCTTTTATGGTTGAATTTTAGCACACTATCCCTCCATATCTTCCAAACGAGCTATTGATGAATCAATAGTAGTTATTAAATTTTGAGACACATCTGGTTGAGCCTGGACCTGAACAGGTGCAATGACTAGAGCTACTATAGATGTGGTGGCTGGTACTGTAACTAATGGTAGCACCGCCAATTGTTGTTGCACTTGACTCGTAGGATTAGACCTGTGATGGTGTACTGATAGAAGAGGATATTCTTGATCCATCTTAGTAGCCACAAGAAATTCCCTTGGATGATTAACGCCAACACTCTTAGGAGGAAGACTAATTTGAAGTAGTTATGCATTCAAACTCCTTAATTCCTTCATTTCTTCCTCCTGTTGTGCAAATAATTACTCTAGTTAGAGAGATTGGACTTCTCCATAGGAATGGTATATAACCTGATTCTTTCCATTCCTCTTGTTGGACACCTTTCGGAGAGGGGGAAGTGAGTTACATAAACGATTACCTAGGTTTTGAGTAATCCTTTGATTTCGTGTACGCACACCATCTTATTTATGTCTGGGAATACAACTTCTTGAGCGGGAACATCTTCATCTGAGTCCCCTGAGTGAGCCTCATGTTCTGGAGGATCAGCAACAATGGCATTGATGACATAGATTGATGCATAACACATTGAATTTCTTTATCTTCATTTCGGCAATATTTTCATCTTCCATGTCTGTGATAAGACATTTCCTTTTTTTGATTCGATCCCTCAGGAACTTCTTGGTGAGCCGTAATTTGGAGAGAATCTCCTGATAATTTGGATCTTCTTTCCTCTAGTGGCTTCTTCCCCAATCGAGAGAAGATCGACTTTCGCTGAGGAGGGGATTAATGATTTGAAAAAGTCCCCAGTCTAGTGGACTAGGGTTGTTCCTATTGTTCCCTCTCAACTCCTCGAATCCTATTAGTTGATTATGAGGGTTGGTTTAAAAGAGTTCCCAGTCTGACAAGCTGGGGTGGGTTTTGACATGCTATGTTTGAGACTTTCTTAAAATCTCTCCTGATCTTGCGGACCTTAGTCCGGAAATTAGATGGATGCATCAATCGACATCCACATTTATCAAATTGTTCAAAAGAAAATTGGATGATTTATGACACTTCTGTCACTTGATGATGTGCTTGCTCCATATGAGAGGAATGTTCAATATTATCATTTTCTTGATGCAAGAGTAATTCAACAACTTATTCACTGTATTCTTGATTTGGAGAGAAACTAGTTGAAGCCTGTTATTTGGAAAGCTTTTGATTACAAACAAAACCCATTGACTTTGGCCGGCCATGGGAAATAACATTGAATGAAACCATTTTCGGCGGGCTTTGCTGACTAGAGATCACATAGAAATATAGTGGTCCAAGAACACCCCATCATCTGACATTAATACTAGATGGGGAATTGGAAATTAATTGGGAGAATATTCTTTGTGCTCCAAGGCATGAATGTTGAAGGGATCTCTGCTTCTCTTCAGCCGTCGGATATCGAGATATTGATAGAGATGCCAAATCAATCTAATGTTGTAACCCTTCTATTATCTTAACATGATTTTCATATTCATCATAGGATAATTAGTTCTTTTTCAACTGAAAAAGAGTTTTCCATATGATAAGATGAATATTATGAATTTCATATTCCATCAACATCTCTAGAATATCATACTGAGAGTCAGCCAGAGGCTAAAACATGAATGGAACTTCACACTTCGCCAGTTGTTTTCTCATGTTCAGCATTTCCTCTTTATCATTTAATGAATATTCTTCTACCTGTTTAGACCAGAAATGGTTCTTTCTTGGTTCTTCATCAGATACAACAATACTGGTAGAGAATCCACTGATTAAAGTAGAAGATGAATGACCCATGGGAGGTTCATATAATGACCTACACCCCGGGATATCTTCTGATTGAGAAAGTATTTCACCTGCTAGCGATGAAGCATCAGACATGACTGGTTTCGCATTTGCAAGTGCCTCAAGATAAGAGGGATTTTTCATCACTGCATTGTCTTCTGAATATTTTTTTTGACAATGGAAATTACTACTGTGGAGAAGGCTTTCGCGGCTAAATTCATCATCATGGGGAGGACCACCATGATGGGTTATAGAAAGAGATGAAAAATTTTAATCCTTGATCTTCTAACCACACAGATGATTTTTTTGGTTCTCATCTGAAGATGAAACTTCGAGATTGACCGAATTGTCATGAATCAAGCCTTCCTGAGGAAGTGTCAGGTGTAGACATTCGGAATTAATGTTCCCACTATTGGGAACTGATAGAGTAGAATCTTGAGTTGCAACAGATAGTTGTCTGAGTGCATCAAGAACTCCAGCATCGAGTAAGGACTTGTTACTGATTGGTCCTTGATTTATTGACTATGCTTGGAGGGTCTTCTTCTTAGATGCCTCCATACTCAATTTTGAAGGTGTGTGTGCCTTCTTAGGAGAAATGATCAGGTTAGCCTGATTATCTCCGCTCAAACCAGGAGAATGTGCCTGACTTGGTTGTCCGTATGATATTGGGGAGTACGCCCCACAACCCTCTTGGACTGGAACAGATGTGTGTATCTTTTCTATAGTAAACTGTTGATGTGTCACTCCACTGGTAGGGATAGATTTGTGTGTCTTTCCCTGAGATGCTACTGAAGCTGTTATAATATTCTGGCAGGCATCGAGAATATGATCAGGCATTTGCTTCTACTCTTTAACCATTGATAGAATATGCTTGGTGATTTCAGCTGCTGGAACGGGGATATACGCCCATTTCGTTCTTGTATTAGGTGTGTGTTTTTGCTCCGGTCCTCCTTTTCCTATCAATGAATCCTGAAAGTACTCAAGTGTGGGGACAGAAAGTTGAGTCTGCCTCTTGTTTGCCGTCGGAGCTTTCCGACTGACTTCTCTAAATGCTAACAAACGAGACTGTTGGTAGACATGATCAATACTAGCAGGTGTATGTGACTTCTGATTTCACTTCTCCAAACGTGGTTGAGAAGCTCCATCATATGTAGTCAGACGAGCTTTCTGACTAGCTGATGATTTATAAACAGGTGTTTGTTCCTGTCAATAGAACTCCGATGGAATTGCCTGGCGGGATTGGCGTGATGCTTCCAGATGAGTCTGCTAGACAAAGGAATTAAAATGGATGGGTGTGTGTGCCCTCTCATTGCTTTCCACCAAGTTAGGTTTGTTGAATTCTCCAGAAACAGTAGAGATAAGAACCTTCTCACTGTTAAACGGTTGTCACCACTGGTGGTTCATCTTACCTGCTCGTGTTCGAGTAACCTAAGACGAATGCCTAGAGTCGATACCCTCATCATGTTGAGGGCGCACTGCCACACGAGTCTGGTGGTGATTTTTGATGGGATCCCTTGAGAAGGACTCCTGTCTCCTTGAATTAAGGCCCTAAGGGACCTAATCATTCACCTCCTCAGAATATGGGAGTGAATGGTGATTGTGTTCTGGGGATAATGACCCGAAATAGTTGGAGATGGAGGATCACACCGCCCACTTCTCGATCACTGGTCGTCGCTGTCCAGATGACCAGGTTGAATTATTGACTTGGAGGGCTTATCGTGCAGCCTCCAGGGTCGGAATAGTACCATTTTGACGGTACTATTTAACCAGCGCATTTTATACCCAGTGTTGAAGACACTGAGTAGGTGATTTCATCCTCAGAGCGGACGATGATCCAGCAGAAGTAGCAGCAGTGGAATTTGTAGCAGAAGTTTACACAGCAGACGTATTCATGGTGGTAATCTTAAGAGAAGCCACTTTCGTAATGCAGAAGATCTTGGAAAAGAGTGCCTATTTGATATAACAGACACAATCAAGATAATTTCGGCCACTACATATTTTGGATGAGAAAATATGTTATTGATTGCTTTGTTGGCCCTCTCATTGAGTTTAAATAGGGCCCTAACAAATACGAAAAGCATTATTTTAACTTGTTTAAGGATTTACGTCGGGTTCACCATTTTTTTTCTCTGGAATTGGGGATGACCTCGTTGATTGAAGGTTCAAACATTCCAATCAGTTTCTAAAAGGTTTGTTCATAGAACCAGAAACATCCAATGATTCCATATCCATTTGGACCTACATTCCAAAGGTAGGCACTCATTAGTTGTGGACAGATGAGGCTTAGGAATTTGGATTGGTCGAGAGGATGGTAGGTCGGACTCATCACACCTTTTTGAGGGGAATTATTGTCTACTCTGGGAATCTCTTTATAGATTTACGTTATGTTTGTGAATCCATATTACATTACCAAGTATAAAATGAGCTTCCTTTGAAATCATACAATCAATGATTGATATGTAGAAATTTTAGAGAATCTTTTATATGTATTCGAGGTTCTTCATTGATCAGGAATCATCTGTATTTGTTAGAGATTCTTAGTCGATGGTATCCTTCAATACATAAAAGTATCTTGGTCATTATGATAACCATACTGGTTTTAAAGCCACTCAGTGGGGCACTTGAAGTTTATTGTCATTCAGAAGGACATGTATTATTTCAAAGTTGGGATCGTACCTGCTGATGAGCAACCTACATATCCTTTGTTTTGGAAAATGAATCATAACCCGCGTAGTTCGAGTAAGGGTGTATGATTTTTATGAATGATTGATGGCTCAAAGAATGATGTCATGATTACTTTACACTCTGATCTGACATGAGTCATGCTTGGTGTGAGAAACAAGACGTATTGGTGAAAACAGACAATTGTGCCACGAAAGATGCCATGATGTGGGGCTTATGTATGTATGACTTCCCAAAATAGATGAGGATTAAGATTTACTTCAGGGAAGAAATCTAGGAACAAGGTCCATAAAGGTATATGTACTTCATGGATATTTGTGTACTCTAATCATGGGGCTTATTCAAAAGAAAGATGCCCAAATTATTAGGGGACCCATGATTGGGTTTTACTCCAGAGAAGGAGGCCCAAATCAATGAGGACATGGGGCATACTCCTGAGAAGGAGGGCCAAATCAATGTGGATTTGGGGCTTACTCTTGAGAAGGAGGCTTAAATCAATGAGGACTCGGGGCTTACTCCATACAAGGAGGCCCAAATCAATTAGGGCTTAGGGCATACTCCTCAGAAGGAGTCCAAAATCAATGATTCTCTCATCTTGGAGGATGAGGTTAAATGAATGAACTCTCTAACATTAGTGATATAAAGATGTAAAAATCACTAGGTTTTGAGAGATGTTACATGTAACTCCTTTCAGATAAGGTTGTCAATCAATAAAACATGCCATAAATGTCTTTTTAGAGTGTCTTGAAGACTAAATGTTGAATAGGAGATGTGGAATGGCATAAGAGGGGTTATATGGGCATGAAGGACACCCAAAAATAAAAGGGCGTGCAAGTCCTGGGGGGTCGCACAAGTCCTGTGTGGGTGTGTAAGTCCCGGTCGCACAGGTATACCTGCATGGCACATGGGTACATGCACGATTGTTAACCAGTAGGGTAATACTTGGGCGATCCATGACTAATGCCTTTAGAATTATCCTGAGGTTCTTCCAGAAGAGTGGCGCACATGTTTCAATGAGTAGGTAAGGAGGGGCACAAGTGTGTCCATTTCCCTTAAGGGTAAAACACTTAAGCACGCAAGTGTTAGTGAATTCTTAAACTTAGACCTTGTTCTTCTTGTTTAGACCTTCCATTCTAGGTAAAGAATAACATAGAAGTGTTCAGAAGACTTGAAGAAGAGAATTGGGAGTTCAGAGCTCTGTATCTGAGTTCGGAAAAAATTCCTTCTCAAATGGGGGGCCCACCGGGGTATTTATAGGATGGAGAAGACCATGGGAGATTTTCAAAGAGAGTGCGCAAGTCACCTGCATTCCCATTTGGGCAGCACCCAAGTCTACTTGGGCGACCATGATGGAACTTGCGTGACCTATGGGCAATTTTCTCCCTGTTCATCACTTTATCTTTTTTTTATGTTTATTCAAAGGATGAATCATACTAATTGATGTATTTCCATTTTCATTTCGTTTAGACTCTATGACGAAAAAGGAGCATCAACACAATTTCACACCTTTTAATCATAAAGGAAATGATATCGTCACTCGTGTGTACGTACGACATACTGTCTCCACGACGCGATGAGATTCATTTCTACAATTTCCATTCAATGATGATTATAAAAATATATATTATTAATAAATATTTAATATACGAAATTATAATGCTACTAAATATATCTTTGTGTTTGGGGGTGTTATTTACATATGTCTTATTCACATAGTTCTGTTCAATACGATATGAAAACAGAAACATCGTTTATGCATACGTACGATCTATCATCTCCATAAACTGTGTTTTCTATTATATATATATATTATACAATATTATATTCTAAATATATATGATATATAAATCATTTTTTATTTTTTTTATTTGAATCATTATCCAAGTGATGCGATCATGAATAACATGTTAAAACACGTACTATAGAGAAATAGATTATTACTCAAAATATTAATTTAACATTGAAATTATTATTAAATGGGTAGTATAAAGTCATAAATGAATCATTTTTTATATTTTAAATATTAATTTGGTTCATGTATAATTTAATAACATACTATGGTCATCATATAAAAGGTCAAACATACCCTCTATGAAAGGAATGTACAAGGTAAGAGTTAATTACTCACTCTCATTATTATCTGAGATTGTTTATGTGTAATTATTTTTTAGGACATATTTTTTATCCATGTCCATGTTTTATAAAATATATTTCAAAATTATTATTTTAAGGTAATATTTATGTAAAACATAATTATAAATATTTTAAATATTTATTCTTGTAAATCATTTTCATTAATTTCCATCTTTTACATTTTTTAAGGATTTATTTATATGGAAATGATTGTTTTAAAATATTAATTACATTAAAAATTTTCAAAGTTGTATGGGACACTTTAATTAAAAAAAATCTTTTAAATTAGTTCCTTTATAAATTTGTGACTTTTAAATGATATCACAAAAAGGGATATTTCACTCAAATTGTTTTACTGATCATTTTCAACTATGTCTACATCCATTACTGGATATTATTCTTGATTAAGGTTGATTTGTTATAATAAAATCGTATATATTGTATTGAATGAGATATGATATGTTTGACTGTGGATGTTCTATTTTTATACCCTTCATAGATTATGGTATAAGTATTGATATTTCATATACTAGTTTTAATATGAATGTTTGTGTTATGTTTGAACATTTTCATATGAGGAATGCAGTGGAATTAGTATGTGATGGGTGGGGCCCTCTATAGCCCATCGATTCATAAGTAAGTATCATGAGACAAATTAGTGTCTTAGAACAAGGCCTTCACAAAAACTTTATTTGATGTCTTGGCATGAGGTCGTGACTATGTGGTAATAATGTCCGACATTAGGCACTGTCTCATTATTAAATTAATTATTACATGTTATTATTCGACTAGTAGAATATCCATGAGAATAAGTAAATAGAAATATTTGATTTATATTTTCCTTATTATGCTGATGTTTATGTTTAAAAGGAATTTGTTTTAATCTTATACAATGCCTTAAATTTTTAAGCTTATTTATGGTAGTTTCAACTATATTGTTATCCTTAATGAGAAATTGAGCTCACCCCTTTATTATGTTTTATTTCTCCCATGATGATAAGAATTATATTATGATTAACCAATATGAATAGTATAAGGGATAAGAGTTTGTTCAAAGGGGACCTAATGTTACTATTTTTCTATTTCATAAGGTATAGTAAAACTTCTGTATGAATCTAGTACTTTCAAGGCTAAAAAAACTAATATGTATTTTGGGACATGATTCCCTGTGTCATGCCAATGTTATCAAATAATGCACTAACTCTTGGATTCTATGGTCATGGCCTTATAGTTCTTATCAGAAGAGTTTAGTACAATCCTTGGAAACTAGATTTATAAAAACTGTTATTAGATAACATTACCAATTGATAGACTATGACGATTAGTATAGAAAAACATCCATGAATTGTGTTAATGTAGATATTTTTTGAGTTTTCCTTGAAAAAAATCTATCTCTATATATGATCAGGTAGAGGTGACTCTGGAACAGATGTACCTAGGAGTGAAAACTCTGAAAAGGAGTTTTGAGCTTGACCCAGGGTATCCTAGTACACAACAATGGGTCTTGCTGCACTCTTGGTTATGACACTTCCAGTGGATATTCTTAGGATAATTCACATTTTCATTAAACAAATTTAATAAGGGTTTATGTTTATATACCTCCTCAATGAAAACCTTTTATTATTATGGATTATATCCATAAAATATTGAAATTATGATAAGTGTTTTAAATGTTTGGAATTATGTATTTCGATTCATTAACTAATATAGAGTATGCCTCTGTTTATAAATGGAACCTAATGGAAGGAATGGAAACTGTGTCAACACATGTAATCCCTGTAGGGATTTCACTCCTACTCAAGATAATTATAGTGGAGCTGGTGATGAAACAGGTTCTGATCAGCTTATCACCATACTGGGGCAACTCACTCCAGTTATGAATAATAAAATTACCCATATAGAGCACCATGTTCCAAAACATGGAGTATCAATACTAGAACAATTCATGAGTAAACAACCACCAAAATTCAGTGGGACTACAAATCCACATGTAGCTGAGCAATGGATAAGTTCTTTAGAGAAAATATTTCATGCTATGGGGAGTAGCGAATGGTAAGAAGTTTTCATGGTAGTTTATCACCTCACATGAGTTGTAGATCCATAGTGTTCATTAATTAAAAAACAAAGAATGATTAATAGGTATCAAATATAAAATAAATGGAGTTTAAAGATCTTTTCATTGAAAAATACTTTCCTTGTGACCACCGACAGGATATGGAAAGGAAATTTTGAGTCATAGGTAAAAGCAGGATGAGAATGTTGCAATGTATGAGGCTAAATTTAAAAGGTAAGAAATACATGCTGCAGATTATATACGCACTCCAAGGAGTAATATTGATTGATTCACAGATGTGTTAATACCATATCCATGTTATGTATTTGTCTCACAATTTTTCTCGTCCTACGAAGATATAGTCTCATGTTCTATCAAGAGAGAAAAATATTTCTCTATGTAATATTACATTAAAGTAAATCAATAGAAGAAGATAATGGTGGAGGAAGAGACATATTATGGGAATAAGGGAAATCAGGATTTTCCCTTAAGTGATAATTATGGAATGAAACACTGCGGCACATGCCTAAAAGGAATGGGAGTTTGCTAAAAATGTGAAGAAAAATGTCACAAGGCTTCTGATTGTAAGGGAATGAAAGAGGTTATAAATGTTGAATGATACAATTGTAGAGAAATACAGAATTATTCAAATGAATTTCTTATGATCCAAGGAATCTTACCTAAGAAAAGACAAAAGGAGTAAGCCCGGAATTGTGTTGTTACTACAGTTGAATTGGAATAATTAATGTATTTGTGTTTTTGGATTCACGAATTATATTCTGGTTATGAGAAGAATGTGATATATATAAAAATTGTACTTTAGTACTTTTTTTTTCATTATGGATTTAATATGATGATGGTAAAGATATTTTCAATATGTGAAAAATAGAGAATCATTAAGAAATTTGGGGAATCTAATGTTACAATTAATTTTGGAATTTAGAGACCTTTTAGAGAGAGTTTGGAAAGATGTATTTTGGATAACTATAAAGGTTGGAATATATTAAGATGAAAATTGGATAGTATTTCTTAAGGATAAAACATTTATTAATATTGTTTTTTGAATATTATAATACTATAGTTTTAGAAAAAAGAAAAACCTACAGGTCATGCGATAACTCATCACGTCGGACAATGCTGCAGAAATCCAATCCACAACCAAAGTGAGACAAGGCTTTATCCCATAATACTATCCTATAATAAGTACCTGGTTATTAAAACAAATTTTTCTTCAATTAAATGGTATATTTTTATATTTTGGAACCCTATACGATTAGGATAAACTGAATATTTTATAGTCCTATTATGTTTTGGTGTGAAAGATGAGTTTGTGGTAGTAATTTATTAAAGGATGAAACTCTACTTGCCAAGTACATTTTTTATTTTATTCTATGAATAAATTTATTCTTTAAATATAGGGAAGGTATCTTAAAACAAAAAATGTGTTATCCTAATACCATATGTTTTGTTGAACTGATGATATTTTAAATCATCATAGATTGATGGCTTTGAGCTCATCAATTTTACACTTGTTTTTTATTGATAACCTCAATAACTCCATTTAAATATTTATGTTTTTCCTCCAATTATGTGTCTCTAATATCCACCAATGTTCTCATAATAGAGATCATAATTTTGTGGTGCCTTTTTCATTTCCCTTTCCCTCTTATTAAGATTAAATTTTATTACCCCTATCTCCTATGTGGGTTTTCCCCAAAGGTATCTGCTATTATCAACCATTTATTTTTTATGAACAAGTTCAAATTGCGAGGATGAAATATATTGAAGTAGGGAATAGTGTAAAACCCCATGATTTTCTAGTACGTTATCTCTTTAATGTAATTCAATAGCTTGTGCTACACACAACACCCATATCGAGCGCACCACGACTTACCAAACTAGCCGTTAAAAAAGTTTTTATGAATAGTATTAACCACATTTTGAATTCTATATATATCCAATATAATTTTAAAAACCATCTTTTTTGTTTCTTCGATATAATATAAGGACAAATTCAATTTTCAGACAAACGAATTATTTTTAAATAATGCGATTTTTCCGCATTATAATGGAAAACCCTTTTTAAAATCCAATATTTTACACTTTCATATATTCAATTTAGTGAAATTAAATTCTTATTTATAATATAAATATAAAAATTTAGTTTGGATAATATTTGTGGGACTTTTCTAATAACATTAATATTTTGACGAATTGTGAAAAATACTAAATTTTAATTGAAAACAAATTTTTTAATCGAAATAATTTATATTGATAAATTAAGAATTTGAGTCGTTTTAGAGTATAATTCGATTATATTTTTATCATTTAACTTCATTTAAGTCATTATATGTAATTTCAGATTTAAATTGAACATAAGCACATGTCAATCTTTTGATAGCTTTTAAATTTTTTAAAACCTGGTTTTTGGTTTTGACAATGGGAATTAATTCTAAATCACTTAATGAAAATTTTTTGTCTTTTATTTAGTAAAATAGACTTCATTTTTGAATTCAAAATATCTAAATTATCTTAGGGGAATTTTTTTATTTTTCTAAAAACATTATATTTTTGATGAATAGTGAAAAACACTAGGTTTTTGTTTAAAACCAACTTTTTACATAATTAAATATTTATTTTATTAAAATTTATTTTAAGTAAAAATATATACATAATACCTATATATGTCCAATGTAAATCATTAGGTTAATTTTATAATAATATTAGATATATAAAATTTTATTGACCTTTTTACCGTCTTTTACCCACATACTAGGAACATTTGCAGATTTACATAAAACATAATTTTAACTCTTCTATGAATTGAATTTAAAAAATCCGAGATACACGATTAATATTTGTAAGTAAAATTTCGTTCAATTGGAATAAAATAATTATTGTTGATTGGTAAATTTAATTTTATTTACCACTATTAAAAGTAAAAATAGCGTAATTAAAGGTAAAAATGATATTATATTTACCCAAACACATGTCCTAATTCTATTGGATACGTGTATTTAGACCAAAAAACCCTTATAAATAAAATATGATTCTCTTTATCCACTTGGATTATATTATGATATTTATTATTATTTTATTTAAAGATGATTTAAAAGTGTAAAATTCAATGTTTAATAACGAAACCATTTTAATTATAGGGTTATACATAAGATAAATTTGACTATAAATATTAATTAAAAATATAAAATGATTTACTACATCATGGTATTTTATTTTTTATTTTTATACATTAAATAATTAAATTTATTTATGACACAATCATGAGGAAGTAATTACCTTATTAATTAAATAATCAAATAAATGATATTATAAAAATTAAAATAAATATAATTTGTATGGTTTGACGCATTCCACTAATTTTATAGGCTAATATGAATTTTTAGGGGTGATTGAATAAATATTTTTTGAACTGATAAAGTTTTATGTCTTTAACACAAATCAAATACTAAAGAGTGTAAAAATTGACATAAATGTGTTTTTAAACAATTACTATATTATTAAATTATATAATTGTCCTAAAAATATATGTTTCGGCCAAAGGGCTTTTAAATGATAGATATATCATTAATGAACCACTTTTGGTTCTCTTGGAATTTAATAGTATGTGTATTGACCATAGAATATAAAAATACAAGGAGACTTGGTAAATGTTAACTATTTAACTAAGAGTTAAATCTTAACAATAAGGTTAATATGGTAACCTAAACATGTCTAAAACATATTGGTTGATATTATTTATACCATAAACGCCTAATTATATAAATAAATTCATTTAGAGCCATTAAAACCCTAATATTATTGTATAATAATATAATATTTCATGTTTTTTCTAAGGTGCCCCTCACCCCTCTTATAAAAGGTCACTTCCCATTCTATTAAATTCACACCTTCCAAGCCATTTGGCTCATCCAAATACTACCTAAATATCCTCAAAACTGTCTTCAATTAATCCTAGTGGCCTTACCTTGAGAATAAATCCATCCTAAATAACCCTTTGGTAAAATCAAAAGGAATCACCTGAAGAGGAGGTAATAAATTAATCACCTCTTTCAAAGTTATCTTCTTCTTTCACTTTCTCATTTATTTTTATTTATATAACAAAATAATAACTCACATAACTTATACATAATGTAATTACATTACAAATATGGTATAACAATATTAATTATTCTATTCATCCTATGAATGATAATGTCACCATACGTGCGTGCATACAGCTTAACATCTCCACGTCGTGGTGTTATTTGTTATTCAACGCTATGTTATATGGATGGATATAATTATGAGAAATATGTATATAATTAATTAAAATAACATTATAATGTCCCTGTAAAATTAATATACCATCCAATTCCACACCTTTTAATTATTAAGTAAATGATATCGTCACTTGTGTGTACGTACGGCTTACCGTCTCCACGACGCGATTAGATTCATTTCCACATTCACCATTAAATAATGATTATAAAAATATATATTAGTAATAAGTATGTAATATATGACATAATGATTCTAATTAATATGTGTGTGTGTGTGTGTTTACATATATATTAATCACTTAGTTAGGTTCAATATGATATGAAAACAGAAATAACGTTTATGTGTACGTACGGCCAACCGTCTCCATAAATGGTGTTTTATATTTCTTCTAAAAATATATTAAAAATATTTATATTATAGATATACATGATATATAAATCATTTTTTATATTCATTATGTATTTAAATCATGATCTAAGTGATACGATCAAGAATAACAAGTGAAAACACGTAAGATAAAGAAACTGATTATTACCTGAAATGTTAATTTAACTTGGAAATTATAATTTAATGGGAAGAATAAAGTCATAAATGAATCATGTATGATATCATAATTATTTATATGGTTCTGTTATAATTTAATAACATATTATGGTCATCATATAAAAGGATAAATGCACCCTCAATTAAAAGAAAGTACAAGGTATGGGTTAATTACTCAATCTCATTATTATCCAAGATTGTTTATATGTAAGTATTTTCTCGGACATTTTTATTATCCATGTACATATTTCATAAAATAAATTTCAATGTAATTATTTTAATGTAATATTTAACTAAAACATCATTTTGAATGTTTTAAATATTTATTCTTCTAAATCATTCTCATTAATGTCAATGTTTTCAAAATGGTTTAAGGATATATTTATATGGACATGATTGTTTTAAAATGATAATTAATTTTAAAAGTTTCAAATTGGTATCGGAAACTTTGATTCAAAAATCTCTTTTAAATAACTTCATTTATAAATGATTGTTATTTAAATGATTTCACAAAAAATGATATTTCTCTCAAAAAAATTTCGGGATCATTTTCAATTATGTCAACATCCTTTACATGATATTATTCTTGATTAAGGTTGATTTATTATAATACAATATTCAATATTCTATTTAATGAGTTGTGATATTTTTTTCTAAGGATGTGATATTTTTTATAACCTTCATATTTTTTGGTTTAAGAATTGTCATTTCGTATCCTAGTTTTAATATGAATTTTTATGTTATGTTTCAACATTTTCATATGAGGGATGTAGTGGACTTAGTAAGTGATGGGTGGGGCTCGCTATAGCCCCTTGATGCATCAGTAGGCCCCAGGAGAAAAATTAGTGTCTTACCAGAAGGCCTTGACAATAATTTTATTTGTAGTCATGGCATGAGGCCTTGACTATGTGGTAAGGATGTCCAGCTTTTGGAATTTTCTCATTATGAAATTAATTGTTACATGTGATTATCCAACTAGTATAATATCTATGTGAATAAGTAAATGGAATTATTTTATTTCTCATTTCCATATTATGCTGAAGTTTATGTTTAAAAGGCTTGTGTTTTAATCTTATCCAATTCCTTAAATGTTTATGCTTATTTAAAATAGTTTCTGCTATATTTTTTCCCATACTGAGCATCTGAGCTCACCTGTTTCTTATGTTTTATTTTTTCCCGGAAGTGAAGAAGTGTATTATGATTAACCTGTAGGAATAATCTAATGGATAAAAGTGTGTTCAAAGGGGACACATTGTTAATGTTTTTCAATTTCATAATGCATTTTAAAATGTATGTATGTATCTGGTACTTCCAAAGCATCTAAAGTAATCGGTCTTTCTGGACATGATTCCTTGTATAATTCCAATGTTACGAAATAATGCTCTGACTCTGGGCTTCTAGGGTCATGGTGTTACATGTGGGATAATAAAGGTTCATGCAACCCTTAAGTGATTCAACAGAATAAGTCTTCTAGCCACTGGATGGTTAGAAATAGAAAACATTATAGAATAAAATGGAAACTAACACTCCTTGTAATAATGTACTAGTACACAAAAAATTTTAATAGGTTGGGACCCTTTGTGTCATTGTCACGCAATATAGAATCCCTACATGTTGTTTAAATGTACACTTTTGGTGATCCATTGACCTCTTGGGATAAAAAAGTAAATAAAGTGGGACCGCATGTCAAGGGGATCTCCTCATCTATAATGTACGAATGGTTTTCTGGAGTAAATTTCAATATCTCATATATCCTTCTTTTAGAATCATATTTTGTCCCACGAGTAGTCTGTCTAGAGTAATTTTCCATGTATAATATGATGGTTCTATCCATTGTGTATTTTTTGATATGATGTGATATTTTTTGGATGTAAATATTTTTTAGGTGTAACTTTATGGTGGTTTTAATCTAAAATAAGATCAGTACTAACCTATAGAGTTTAACCCTCGTCAGTATAGGTATGGGTCCTCTATATACCAAGTGGAACCCCCTATCAGATATGGATTGTGTCCACAAGATACAGAAGTAGAACCCCCACCCCATGTTTCACTAGGGAACTGTTTCTTGACCCATAGCGTAAAACTAACATCAGTTTGGGCATGTTTCCTCAATATACCATGTGAAACCCCATATCATTTAGGGTGTGGGTACTCAAGACACTAGTGTGGAACACCCTATCATACCAGGTCTCTGGTCTTTGACCTATTGATATGAAATCTCCACTGTTTGGGTGTGCATCCTTAATCTACTGAGTAGAACCCCCTATGATATGTGGTGTTTTTCCTTAATACATGAGAGTTTAACACCCTATCGCACAGGGGCCTGGGTACTCTATATACTATGTGGAACCCCTATCAGATAGGTTGTTGGTCGTTCAACCACTATAGTGATTACCCCTTGTCGAAACAGGATGCAGGTCCTTGACCAATTTAGTGGAACTCCCCCTTCCCATTATCATGGCAGAAAGTCCTCTATATTCTGAGTAGAACCCACTCATATGGGGTGTGTGTCCTTGTAATGCTAGAGTGGAACCCCTGTATTACATCTATCCTTGGGTCTGCAACCTATTGATTGGAACCCCCTAATGCATCTCGGTGTGGATCCTTTATAGATTCTTATTGAGTGGAATCTCTGATGTTCTAGGAGGAATATATTGTACTTAGATATTTCCCCCCCCCCCCAACTCTATAACATGGTGATGAGATGTGGGCCTCTAGAATGTATCTTATGGTTATCAATGTGAGATACTAGGAGTCATTGATAGACTTCTAGAACTGATGGGAATATTTTATTGGGCTATTCAATGAGATGGAGGTCACCATTATCTCTCTTGTTTCATCTTCTTTTTCTGAGAATATATATATATATATATCAATGTTGTCATATTTGGTTAAGATCATTCCAAGGGTTTTAGAGAGGTTTGGGGTATTCCACCTACTCTCTGTGTTGATTCCCTTATGGTTGGATGAGGTTAAACTCTTGTTAGGGGTTTAAAATATGCGATGTGTAGTCTTCCCACACACCATGTTAATCCCCTTTGGTTTCTATTAACTTACTCTCTCGTGTTGGGTAGATTTATTCACTATATTTTATTCATTATGTTATATTTTATTCATTTTTTATATATCTTAGTTAGTCCCCCATCAATCTTTTTATGCATCTTATGAGGTATTTATATAGTCACCCTTACTCAGTCTTTGTCTAACTATGTTTTATCTTATAGATAGGATGAACACGTTGACAATGTATACATAAGAGCATAGGGATACATTGTGTATTGAACCACATATGGTGGTAATAGATTGTGGGTTAGGATTTGGTAACTCTCAAAACATTTACATTGTAATTTTTTTGGGATATTTTATTGTTAGGTGTCTATCCTTCCATTAACATTTCTTTTTTCTCTATCGTACTCTTGTACACCCAAGAGGGTTTTTATTGTATGTTTATATTTTATCTATTGCCTCATTTAATTTTTATTCCTATGAACTTCTATGTTTAATTGGTTGGGTGTGTGCATATAGGTATATTAGGAAATTTTATTCCATTGCGGATATGCCTTTCAATACATGTCTCTACCCCCTGACCTAAAGAGGATAGCTTGGGGAAGTTTCAGGTCGAGCCCTGTTTGGGTTCAGCCACGATAGAATAATTAAGAAAAATATTTTTTGATAATTTTAGATCATGGTATATCAATGTTAAAATTAGTATATAATTACTTACAGTCATGAAAAATGATGATAAATCCATTTGGTCATATAAAGAAAACATCAATGGAAATTAATCATATAATTTTTTCTTTATCATTGCCCCTAAATGTAATGTTTACCACATAATTGGTGGACTAAATATGTTTCAATGTATGTTAATGAAAATTAGAGTCTGTAATTGAAATGAGTAAATTATTTAATGTGTTTCAATTTTCGATCTAGAGGTTAGTAAATCTAAAGGGTCTGACATGTCAAGAGATAAGAAAGAGAGAATGGATTTTATTATTACTGGGGTGATGAAAAAATATCATGGGGTTAAGAAATTACAACATAAAACTTGTCAAAACTGGGTGAATAACCATTCTAGAAATTACCTAACATGGATAAGTAAATTCATTAGGTGCGGGAAGGAAGGGTTGTTATTAAGTGATTACTAACTAGAGTAACTCACCAATCTAAAATAATATTGGAATACTGTAGTCAAAACTAAAAAACATTTCCAATGATTCAACATAATATAACAAAAAAACTATACAAATATATATACTCTATGAATATGTTAAGAATTTCAAATCACACAATTTATTATAACAATTCAAAAACCACCTCATGGAATGAAATTCATGTTATTTTTAAAGATGAACAAAGGGTTAATTATTGATTCATATGCATATAAGTCACCCCTAAACTTATTTTCAATATTAACTTCCTGATGAATATATTGATACACCCTTTACATAAATTAGATAAAATTATAGTAATGGATTTTATTTCCTTATATAGATCCAACATAAATTTTTGAGATTGCTAAATCACCAATAGTATGGAGAACCATCCACTAATTCTATACAAGTGAAAGGAGGAGGATAAATATCATTTGGTATTACCTTCTCAGGTATGGATATTATTGTTTTATGAGTATGTTTGTATTTCTAAAATGTTTGAGACTATAGAAAATATCATCCTTTAGGACATGTCAATTTTTATAGAATTCAATTATGTGTTTCTAAAATTATTTCATGGTCTTCATCCTAGATGATAGGTTGAGTTCTAGATTGACCTTATACCTATGTCATTTAAAATTTCCACGATACGTTATTTAATTACCATTTCTTGAACTATAGGTGATGTATAAATAATTACATGAAAATCTAGATAATGGTTTTAACTTCCCATGTGCTTTACTGTCAGGTGAATCTGTCCACTTTGTTAGAAAAAAGCATGGGTTAATGGAAACATTAATTGATTATTTTAATCTCTAAAATATCATGATAATGAACAAGTATAGTCTACATGGATTGATGACATCTCGATTAGCTACATGGATCTAAATCATTATCTAATGTGGATATTTAGTTGGGATATTAAAAAGTAAATGTGAAAGAAGTATAATATTCATAAGACTAATTTTAATCAATGTTAAATTAACTGTGAGTACATATTAATTATAATTATCTATCAATCTTCATTAACTTGATGAAAATAATATTTAGAGATTACCTTGAATTTTTCTTGTAGTATTTATAGATGATATTTTTATTTACTCTAAAACCATGGAAGAGAATTTGAATTCTATACAAAGGACTTTTTGAAAGGAAATAGTTGTTGAGAATTAAAAAAAGAGAGTTTTATATGGAGAAATTAAATTTTGGGAGGCACGTAACCAAAATATATATATTTCAATGTATCCTTAAAAACATAGGTAACTAATGGATGTCACATACTAACCTTGGTTCTAAAAGTCCATACATTCCTTGTATTAGTTGTGTATTATTATCAAAAAAATTAGAAAATTTTCATTATTATCAATCACACATATCAAGCTAACTAGGAAGGGAGTTATGTTAATATAGAATTATGAATGTGATGTATATTTAAATGAGATTAAGTAAAGGATTATAAAATATTGATTTTTATCATTACCCACTAGTGGGGAAGAATTTGAGGTCTATGGCGATGCATCCAAAAAGGGCATGGGATGTGTGCTCATGATATTTGAAAATATAATAAACAATGCCACCCATACATTAAATATCCTTGATAAGAACTTCCTAACACATGACCTAGAATTTATAATAGGGACCCATGTATAAAATATTTGGAGATATTATCTCTCCATACGAATTTCGGACATATATATGAATCATAAATGACTCGAGTATATATTCACAAAAAATGGGAAAAATATGAACCAATAATAGTTTATATATATTATAATAATTTATGAATGTTTCATCTATTTTCATCCATAGAAAAAAACTGGCAGGTTCTCTAATTAGAAATGAACCAACAACCCTATCCTTTATGATGATATGAAGTTACCCAAACAATGTGGATACAAAGGGGATATACATGGAAACAATAAAATGATATTTATCCTACATTTTTCAAATTTCTTGTCAACTATCCACTATTGATAGTATCAATGAGGGTAATTAATATTATATGGTGCTATAAAAATGGTAGAAAATATTTTAGACTTAAATTTTTCTAAATAGACAGATATATGGTTTTGTAACATAGAAATATTTCCCCTAAAAATCATAATTATGGAGGGAACTTCTAGATGAATTGTATAACTAATAGTTCTCCATTCCTCCAAGAAGAACTAAGATTTATATATATTTTAATTAAACATATAGTTAAATAATATGAAGATATGAGATTGTAGGGTTTGTATCAAGATACTTGGTATGCCAAAACATTAAGGTTGAACGTCAGATGGCTATGGGTATGATGATTCCATTTCTCATAGTTCTATGAAAATGGTAAAACATAACCATGTATTTAATCATAGGAATTCCTAGCACCCCTAAAGGAAATAACTCCATATGGGTGGTAGTTAATCACTTTACCAAATTAGTGCATTTCATTGATATCAAGGAATATTTACCTCTTAATTAAGAAAAATATACATTATTTATGTGGTAATAATACATGAATTTATACTCCCAATTTTATCTGATCGGGGTCTGAGGATTACCTCATGATTTTGGAGAATCCTCGAGAAAGCATTGTATAACAAGCTAAGATATAGTATTTCTTATCTTTCATAGATACATGGATATTTTGAAATTACCTTCAAATATCTAAGATAATTTATGAGATAATAATTAATGTATTTCCAAGGATGTTGGGATAGAAACCGTCCCCTGGAGGATTTCTCTTAAAACAAGAATTTCTATTCTAGTATCTGAATGGCACCAAATGAGGATTTGTATAGGAAGATATGTAAAAAAACATGTTGGGATGAATTTAGAGAGTAGAATATGATGGGACCCAATCTTAGAAAAGATATTATACATAATGTTTAAATCATCCAGTTTCATATGAATCCCACACAAATAAGATTGAAAATATATGCAAGAAATCTTTTTCGAGTCATAGTGTTAGGTGTTAGAGATATATTTTTTTCTAGTATATCAACATGGAATAAATACAAGATATCTTGGATGAAGGGAATTATTATTCAAATATATATCATCCCATTCGAGATCCATATTCGCATCATAGTGGAGGACTGTTGACAAGACCTCAAAGCTAACCTATATTCAATATTGGATGTGTTTCATTTATCCCTACATATAAAATAAATATTATACCTCTCACATTTACATTATCCATTGGTGGTAAAACTGGATAATAAACTATTATATCAGTAGTTTCCAATGAAGATCTTAGATTTTAGAGATAATGTTCTTGGAAACAAGACAACACACTAGTTTAAAGTTCTACAACGGAACCACAAGTTTGAGGAAGCGACTTGGAAACCAGAATAGTTGGTGAAATACAAGTACCTTACTAAAGTTTAACATAGAAAATTAAAATTTTTAGGATGAATTTTTTTAATGGGTGTATAATTTAAATACTTGAAAATTTATTCCCTTTTCAATCAATAAAATATTTATCGGGTAACATATTAATAGAAAAAATATTCACTGCTTTGGTTATTGTGGATAGTTCAATTCTATTGTATTTAAAAGGACAATAGGAGTTATAAAAATATATAATATATCCATCATATAGTGACTATTAATATTTGTATAATAGGGGTTATTATATAGTCCAACTGACAAGGATGGAATAAACGATGGTGTCAACCTGTATGATCAGACACTTGGAAGCCCATTAATCAGATATTCCAATGGATATAGCCTCACATTGAATTTAACATGACTAGTAATAATATATGATTAAACAACTAAAGTATGAATGAAACAATTTATTAAATAATTTATTTCTCATTGAGATCATATTCAAAATTTTGTTTACCAAATCACCCCCAACAAATCTCACCATTGTAAAACTAACCCTTATAGAATTAATTATTATAATGAATGGTGATGTATCTTGATTCTAATTGTATAAATTATTATATTTCAATTTTTAGTAATAATAAAAATTATATTTTATTGATTTATAATTATAAGATGATTCTTTTGAAATAAATTAGATTTTGATACAATTAACTAAATATTATTTTTTTTGATAAATATATAGTTTCAAAAAGGAAGAAATTTTTGATAAATTTTATTAATTTTGAAACAAAAAATATTTTAATAATTTTTTATTATTACATAATATTTATTAAATATAAATGATAATTTAATATCTTATATTCAAATGTAATTTTTCTTATGCTTAGAAAATAGCTATTGTAAAATCCCAGCATTTTCTTGAAATGGGAACAGTATAAATAAAGGTGTACATCACATTTTTAGTGATGTATTTTGATCAAATAAATAGTATTTCTTAAAAATAATACTGAAATTCTCCAACGGTGATTCTTTTCATATTTTTATAAGATGATTAATTTTTTTGGAAAAAATTATATATGATATAAATATATAGTATGTATTATGAAATCATAATGACCCAAACTTGATTGAATTTATGTAATAATAGGTTTCTATGACAAAATATATTTTTATCATTGAAATTATTTTTATTAATTTATTTGAATAATTTTATAGATCTATAATTAATCCTAAAAATACTATATTATATTATATGATGTTAAAATCTATTATATATTAACTTGACTAATATTCACATCAACAATGGTATTATTTCAATGATATTGGTTCTTAAAATTATAAAATAATGAACCTTATCCACTATGGAAAACCCCATAAGAAAAATAATATGGTATGTGTTTTTTGTTTTGGATTTATTTTTAATATATAGTTCATAAATTTTTTTTAAATTGATATTGTTTTCCCACTCTCTTTTGATAAAACATCCATCCACCCTCCCATTCTTCTTCACTCAAATCTCATGGAACATGATTTTATGCTGACCATCCCTCTCTATATCCCTCCATTATTTCAAAAATATAATACGAATCTCATCCATATATTCATGAAGAAGCCTTTCAATGTAAATGATCTTCTCCTACTATCCATTATTCAAGAGCCTTATTCATTTTAAACCATTTAAATTCCAATTTATAATTTTTAAACACATTATTACACATATATATATTACATTAATTATAGATTCTATGTGATTATACACCCCAACCACTCTCATTTATCCCTTTCATGAATATTTATGTACCCCATTATGCTACCAAAATCATCATGTGATTTCCAAACAAAACATTTGTATATTGATTACCCATTCCAATTTCTACTCAAAGGTATTCACCTTGTTGTAAATATCCATCGTTATTTTGGGATTTACATATAGTTAACCCACACTTATTAAATATTTATAAAAGTGATGAAATAAATCCATATGTTTAATTATATATGTGTTTCACATATGCCTGTACATTATATGAATGTGATAGAAAGGGAAAAAATTATATTTTCATTCAACTCCTTGGGTATAGTTTTTTATCATGAGATTCTATATATTGTGAATGGGATATTTTCATAAGAACGCTATTTCATGATAACTTGTATTTTATCCTTGAAATATAATTATGATTTCATGTTTAATAGTTTTTCTATATTCCTATATTTCCATCAAATTATCATCAAATTTCCATATTAATGGTTCATGCTTATGATTATCAGTCATTTTATGTCACATTGATATTCTTATAGAATCACTTGTATTTCATTAATCATTTTAAACATCTATTAATCTCTTTCTGGGATTTATATATCTATCATTTCTTATATTAATCCCAAAGATATCTTCTTTAGTTTTATTAGATCAAATAAAATTAAAGTCATATTACATATTTTTAGTTATTGTCAACATATTTATTTTTTAAATTATTATACTATGTAAATGATTACCCAAAGACATTGGGCCTAAAAATCATGTTGGGTTTTTATTAAGTGTTTTATACTATAATAAATCATAAAAAAGTATAATAAATATATGGATTATCATATCATGTCTCTCATCTAATTTTATATTTGAAGAAACATTACTGGACCAGTTAGCGTTGAACTCAACAATACATAGTGGGGGAATCATAGTTTGAATCCTTGATCCAATTTAAATGTATTTTATATTATATTATTCCTTAAAATATATTATAGTTTGGTAAATGGATATAAAATTATTTCACCTCAGCTTAATCCTAACATGAAACACAACCAAAACACATATACACAAAAAGGAACAATTATATATATTATACACATCACAATGTGTGATGTACATTACATGGTGTTATATGGATTCCTCTAATATAAAACTACCCACTATATTCCTCATATAGATATAATAAAAAAGGTATAACCTTGAAAAAAAATCATATCTCCCATTTATTAGATGAAATGTTTCTTAAAAATAGTATATCCTTTAATAAATTAAACTACATTAATATGGTTGACATGTTTCCTTATTTTTCTCCTTATTTGATAACAAAATAATATTCTATAACTATTTTTATCAAACAACTGATGCTAACAAAACATTATTCTTATTTAAAATGTATCATGTTCTAATGATACTTTTCTTTAATGATTCATGAGACTATTTGTCTTTCCATCTGATAAATGCAAAAAAACCGCTCCATGTCCTTCATTGTTTCTCTACATTTTCTTCAGTGAACAAATAATTGCATTGGATATCCATATTCTATTTTTACATGCAATATGTGATTTATTCAATATGACTATACTACCAAATATTTTATTATTATTATTTTATAATCAAAAAAATAAATCGTAATCTTACTTTGTCACTTCCCTCGCTAAAGAGTTCTCTATCTAAGTATTATCATATAGAGAGTCTGTAATTTTTTTTAAACTACACAATATATAAATTTATAAACATGCATTAGAATTATCTCCATAATTTTCGTTCAATATGCCACATCAATATCTAGTTTTAATTTACTACAATATTTTTTAATTAAAACCGGATAAATCTAATCCCTTATTTTTTATCTAGATCGATTAAAATCAGCCAAATTTTCTCTTAAAAATATTCAATTAAATCATCTACGGTAAATATATGAAACTATATATGGCTAGGAAGAACCATTGTGCTCCTTCTTTCATCATATTTCAAACATATCTGTTTCTCTATATAATCCCAAAAACTATATATATTAAATGTTATAGTTAATTAATATTTGGTTGCATCAATTGTGATTATGAAATATCTATTTTTATAGTAGAATTTTCAAAAAAAAAAAGATAATTCTTTTTCCATATATATTAATTATTCTTGAAACATGATAAAATAGATCATAATTATTTTTCCCTTTAATTTAATAACACCTATAATTGATTAGATCAAATTAATTCATCCTCCAGGACTATCTCAAAAAAATCATGGTTCATGGGATCATATTATGAATCGATGAATCATATGCACTAGTAGATCACTTTCACCCATAGTGTTAAATGTCTCGTACATAGTAGAAAATAACATGGTCATGTGGATCATTCAACTAATTACTCATACAAATACCTGTCTTCCATAAATTAAATGTACACAATTTTTGATGACCTAAACATGGGTTATAAATTGAAAAAAAAAACAATTATGTTTCTGTTTTTTCATTACCAGTCACTCATAATAACACTTGATTACTATAATTTATAACATATTTTGATGTCTAATGAATTAAATTATTCTCTTTAATTTATCAAATATTTTAATTATATAAATGCATGGAATTCAAACGATCACCACACACTTCAAAATTTATTATCCAAATATAATATAACCACTACATTAGGGATGCTAAATGTCTTGGTGAAATATATATCCACATGTGATAGTGTCTCATGATCAAAACAGTATCATTACACTGGGTGTTTTAATCATAATAACCTTAATCTTTTAATTAATAAATATTTTTCCATAATACTCAGATCTATATTGATATTTTTATGGGTATTTAACATTATTACAAACCAAGACCCTCCAATTTTCCCTAGATTAATCCCTTACATGACACCTCGTACCACTGAGTTACGTATTTAACATCACATGATTTACATCCTTCCCTATTCCTTTTGGAATCAGTATAGTGGTAATACATCATCTTTTCCACTATTATATAGCTATATTATCTTTATTATTAGATGTTCAATCCCATTGGGATTACCTAGATTCATATGTTTTAGAGTGGACTTGACATTTCCTAATTTTCTCTAACTACTCCACATAAATTTCTTTTAAAAAATAGCACCAAAATTTTAAAAAAAATAAGTACATTATTTTTAGACTGCATTAAATATCTTCTAATTAAATTTTGTTTTAATCAATAATTTATCATCACTTTTTCTATAGATATATATTATTTTTTATTAGAAATTATATATGGGAATTAAAATAGTCAATCACATGTTTCCTCAAATAATAATGAATCATTTTATGTCATAATGAAAAATATTATTTCATATTATGTTTGAAAACAAATTTTAAATTAATCTTCTAGAATGTGTCTCTAAAACTCACTGACTTAATATATACTAATAAAATTATTAGGATTTTTTCCCCACAATTAATCACAGTTCTCTGAAAAATTAAAAACCCCTCTTCTTTAATTAAATTATAATTCTTCTTCTACATATATAAATAAGGCACTATAAATTATTCAACTGCGTTGATAAACAATACAACCCAAAAAATGTGGGATCAATAATCTCCCCACCTATACAATTTTCAATTCTCTATTAAAATAATATGTAAATATATCATATGATCATTCATTCCTTTTGTCTATTTTATCATCACACATTCATTATATTTTCTGTACCTAATATAAAAAATAAATACAATGTACATCATAAAGTAGAATCAATTTTTACTTAATTAATTTTTAAATATTAATTCCACTCTATGTGAACTTAAAACATGATCATTATATTAAACAAGATATTTTTAGTTAAAAAATAAAACTTTTTATTCAAAAAATTTAAGATATTCAGTGAAAAGAGTTACTCAATAACTTTTCTTGAAACTATCAATATATTTTAAGGGTGATGTAACCAATTGATTAAATTTTAAATAAATATAATCATAAAATATCAACCCAAATATCCTACACATTCTTTAATATGTAGGTAAGAAAACATTAAATTGAAAAATAATGATTAAAAATTAAAGTAAATAGCTATAAATCATCATTAATGTTCATTATTTATATCATGGGTTAAAATAATATTTCTTTCACATAATGCTGCTGTATAATTTTAGATACCCAATATGAGTGAATAATAAATACTATCTTATTCAGTGAAACTTCATCAAGAATGATCTAAAATATTTTTATTTTTTAAATTAACAATTCTAAAGGAATCTTCATTATTATTCCCCAATTTCCCCCTAAAGGTGACCCACAAATGTTCTATATGAATCTAAAACTAATAAAAAGTTTTAATTGAAGATTTTTTAGGTTTATAATATCACAAAATAAATTTTCTATATGGATATCAGAATTTTGAAACTTCATTGTAGTCATTAATTATAATCCTCTTTAATATTGGATCTATAGAATGTTTATTGATTAATAAATATATGATGATTTATTATTTATTTTACAATAATTTATTTATAACATTCAATTATAATAATGTTATCCCATTGATATCATGATTCGCTTTCAATTAATTCTATTATTGGGAAGGATGTAATAGAAAAATGCAATGAGAATAAGGTGGGAACTTATTGATTCCATATGTGAGTAGTATGGTTGACTATATTTCACAACCAAGTTATTTCACATATTATTCCTACACATCTGATCATTAAATTTGATCTTATAATAGGTATATTAGTACTCATAAAATCCTTTTTTACATTGTGTGAAATTTTAACCTTTTCATTTTCCTTAAGGCCTAACATGTATTTAATATTCTTCATGGTTTCTTATTTCCCTAGAAGAGTGGTTTAATAAATTTTTCTTTGCGCATTGATTAACAGAACCATAATAAAATTTATTATTAGACACATGAGTTTTTATTCAGTTTAAAATTAACATATATTACCCGATCCTCATGATGAATATGTTCTTCTACTTTGGAAAATACTTTTTTATGCCTCCAACATCTTAATCGGTCTTTCCAAATTAGTATTCCAAATTAATTAACAAGCTTTGTGTATAACATTATCAATTTTTCCTCAACAAATATTTTTAAGTGTTCTTTTATTCCTATTAGATATTTTAAATGAGAAAATACATTTTATATTTTTATAATTTATATGGATGTGATCTTTTTTATTCATTTTTTCCAATATTGACTCATTGCATTCGTGAATCATTATAAAATAAATCTTGTGTCAATTTTATTTAACATATATTCTAAGGTTATCTTATCCTCTATTAAAACATTATATTATCTCTCTTCCATATTTTATTTTTATTATTTATAATATAATCATACACTATTTTTATCTCTATTCCCATTATTTAAATCACAAATAACATCTTGTATTTTAAATCTATTTATGGTTAATATATTCATCTTAATCTACGTCTATTGTATCTTCTCTATCTCCCCCATTGATTTTTCATTACAATGATCTTTTAAAATATAAGGATTGAATGAAAAATCTATTTATTAAATACGTAATTTGTTTCAGTACTAATATATCCCAAAAAAATTGATTATTTTATCTTAAGGTCATTCTATATATAATTTCCAAATTTGTAACAAAGCTATTTTTTGTCCATTTATGACACTAGTTTAGATTCTTTTTGGGAACAATGACTAAAAGAACATATTCTATACACATTAGATTCATTGGTTGGAATTAGAATACATTTATTCACCTACACTTATGTAAATTGTCTATTAAACTTTTATTATTTATTAAATCAGATTTAACACAAACATTAGTGTATGAGATAGATGGTACCAATATACTCCAGGATTCTTGCGAAAGATAATTTTATGATGATATAACCATATTGAAAAATAAATTGTGGTTTAATAACATGAGACTCTATATAAACCAATACATTATATACATTGATATTACATAATAATTGAATTATATTCATTATAGAATATAAAAAAACTATGAAGGACCATATAGGTATAGTGTCTATAGAAACTAGGAAACATAAAAAACGCATTCGTAAAACATCTATATTGTCTCCTGTTAATTTCATCACAACTAGTATCCTTTTTGTCATATCCAATATAATAATATTCTTCATGAACTGGGGAGAAGAATCATATAAAAGGGATATCTCATATTCTTAGTAAGGGTAAACAAAGGAAATATCAATCATAACATATTCATAAGATCATAACATTTGAAAATATTATCCTGCATATAAAAGATCAAAATATCCAGTCATGGGATAAATCATAAAAGGTAAATGTAAACCCAATATTCATAACATAAGACATGAAATTTTGTGGAATACACACATAATCATAGAAAATTATTTCATAATAGTTATGTCTCATTACCAATACCATCATAGCAGACAAAGTCTATTACTGAACTGAGTTCACTCCTAGTTCGAGCCCTTTATTAATAAAGTTGGTTAAAATGATGTTCCAGTAATGTATATCTCATGAAATATAAATCTCCACCCAATTCATTGGAGGGAGATATAGGTCCCACCCATCTCATAATGAAACCATTCTTACATGTTTCACAAAAACATAGAAACATTCACTATTTCATAAACTATGAAATAAAATTGTTTTCTTAAATATCATTCCATCATAACATAATCCATAAATTTATTTCATGAAAATAACTGCATTATCTACACAATAAGATTTAAGTAATACTAGGGATATAATCATAAGAATATGTAATCTTTTATGGAAAATAATTTTGATAAAACACTTGCGTTTCATTCTTGAGGAAAAAATCTCTTATTCTTAAAAAATGTTATCCATCTTTAAAATACCATAAAATTTTAACAATTAACATTTTATGTGAAAATAACCTTGTAATAGTGTAGGGGAATATTCAAGGAAATAAATCATTATGAATGTGTAATAATTTGTTCATTAAAAAAATTCTTCTCATACTTTTTCTGAAATATTCAAAAAGTACCTCGTACCGAAAATGACAAAAAATTCCATTTGTACAATTTACTAGAAATTTACCACTGGGAAAAATTAACATAAGAAATTATTGGTTTATATAAATAATATCTTAAAATTATTATATTCTTCATATGTATATGGATTATAATTATACTCCAGTAAATACTTAAGAAAAAACCATCTCAGATAAAAATGAGATTTGCAAAGTTATCCTTCATCGTAAGTATGATATGATTTGTATGTATAAGAAACACATGTATAATGATTTAAATATTGTTTTTTATTTATTAAATAATCATAATAATTTTTATGGTAGAATTTAGGGTCATAATTCTATCCATTTGTTTCTGACACTTCATTGTTACTCGTTATTCGGGTACTAACTACTTTTTGTTCCTATGAATGTTTTTTCAGATAAGTTATTATTTATCTAAATATGTTATAGTTATATCACTTAAATCATGGTGTTAGTATAATATATATCATATATATTCATTCAGTTTATTTATATAATCAGGGTATAATAAATATTATTTAGAATGAGTCACATCGCACCGTGGAGACAGTAAGCCATATGTATGCACAAACGACAATATCAATCCCAAAATTATTTAATGGTATTGAAGTGGATAGTTTATAATATCTCAGAATTATTATCATGTTATAATAATAATGTATAGTTATTATTTTCACAATTATACCAATTCAAGTAAGGTGGTGGTGAAAAACAGATTACACCACAGTGTGGAGACGGTAAGTTGTAAGTACGCACGAACAATGATTTCATTTTTTGTAGGATGGATAGAAGGTGAAATGTGATTGTTTAATATTTATAATAACATATCAGTATATGAGTGATACTGATGTTATTACATTATAATGAATAAAAATAATATAGAAGAAGTGTACGATGAAATTAATTTTCTATAATTGGTAGAAGAGATTACCTCTTCCTCATCATGTCTCCTTTAAATTTCCTCTTAGGTCACTAGAGTTTTACTTTGAAAAAAGACCATAACCACTAAAATGAAAATAGGTAATTTGAAAATGAAAAATTTCAGGGTGTGTCCAAGATTGAAGGCTAAAAATGAAGCTAATAGGTGGGGGAGGAGGTTCCCATTTATAATTGAGGTGAGGGGATCTTTTAGAAACCTAAAAAATATAAATTTATAATAAAATTTAACCCCACATAAAATCCTCAAAAAAGTATCAATTTCAAAGATTATATAATATAGGGTTGTAATATAATCAACCAATAAATTTTTGACAATATATTTTGTCAATTTACGCATTATAATTTTAATTAACACTTAGTTGATCTATTTAATTTTTAATTGCCGTGATAAAATTATAATTTTTTAATGGTTATACATATTCATTTATGTGGTGTTAATTGACCATAAATAGATATTTTAGGAAATTTTTTACCCTATAATTATCAATTTATAATTATTAAATATTTATGTGTTGTTTAAATTATTTAATAAAATGTAATTTTTATTAAATTTCAATAGAGTCAATTTTGATACTATTTGTTTATTTGACATTAAATAAATTTTAAATAGAAGAAAAAATCAAACAAAAATATTTAATACACTCATAATATGTCTTAGTCACCATTAAAATTTGTGTATAACATTAATTAGTTTATATGTTATTTATTTTAATATTTTTATACCATTTATTAAATATTTCTTTTAATAAAATAAATTTTACATCATTATTGTGTCTTCATTATTGGTAATTATTTAATATCTAAAAATTATTAATAAATTTCTATGATATAGGAAATTATTTTAGATTTCTTGAAACTATCTATAGTAGAAATTATCTTCTAGTTACTCATATATTAAAATTAATATACTTATATAAAATGAGATTGTGACCTTTTTTCACTTTCATTTGTTTTTATCACATTCATGTCATATTCCTAGTTAATAGGCCATAAAGTGATTTCATTTCCAAAAAAAATTTATAAGGGTAAAATTTATTCATCCAATATGATTTTCACATGTGGTAAGGTAATTTGAAAATATTATTTTGACCCTTAATTACTCGATTTACCATTAACCATGGTATTAAATTAATTACCAAAGTTATAATTCAAAATGGCAAAAAATAAAAGTATCCTATTAACTTAATTTGGACCTACAGATTAAAAATATGGAATAATTTTTTCAAAATTCATAACATGGAAGTGGAAATATTTAATTTAATTTTAATCCAATTGTTGAAACAAGAAAAAGGGTTTTAAAAGTTAAACTATTTCAAAAGATTGAAATGATTTTACCTATGAATTCAATTTATAATGAATTCTAATGATGTAAATTATATTAAATGGTAAAAATATATTATATTCATACATTAAAACCATTCAATATTATAATTATACCATATAAATTATCTTGATGAAAATTTTTTTTTTCTAATTAAATGTCAAAATATTTTTACTATTCATCGAAACATGAAAGTTATCAGAAAAGAATCATTAATTTATTAAAATAAATTTATATATCCCACTTCCAAATAACACGTTTTTGTTATCATATATAATTTATAAATGGGTTTAAATGTTAATTTAATATTTTTTCTCTATTGGAAGGTGCAAAATTAACCGTTTAAAAATATAGGTTCTTATACATCAAATATCGTTTTATTTATAACCTATGACTAAAATATCTATTAGACATATATATGAAATGTTTTATTAATTATATAACACATTTATATGTCACTAATTTCACTACCAAAAGTAATTCACTAAAAAATACAAATATATAATTGATTTATATTTTTTATAATTAATTAAAACCCAATAAATTTATAATGCATTCCCATAAGATATTTATAATTAATACCGCCGACCTAAAATCTAGGCTATAATCATAATTTTATATTAAGGGAATCACACGGTTCATTTAAACTCATGATTATATGAAAATAAATCCATCAAATAATTACAATTATTTAATGAAAATATTTTATAAAAATATACATGTGTTATATTTTACACCCCTTAATATGAATTTCACCCTCGAAATTCGTAACTTGGAAACAAATAGATGAGGATACCTCTACCTCATCATATCCTCAAGTTTTTATGCAGTTTCATCAAATTGGTGTTTCTTCCATAAATATTTAACCGAAAGAGTGGTCTTTATTCATAGAAATTTTTTGTTATGATAAAAAATCTCTATGAATTGTTCCTAATAAGAAAGATATCTCTACAGTGGTATGAATTATGAGCATAGTACATGTGTAGATTCAGTTATGAACTTTCTCTAGAGAGATACAGAGAAAACATCATGAACTTGAGAGAGATTCGATTGATGCTCCAATCGGTAAGCTACCATCCCAACACGATCAAATATTTCCAAAGGACCGATATACCTGGGGCTCACCATGCCCTTATTTCCAAATCTCATTACTCTATTCCAAAGAGATATTCATAAGAAGACCTTATCACCCACTTCTTACTCATGGTCTTTTATTCAATTGTAAGCATTTTTTCTTCAACTCTAAGCTGCTCTTATGTGTTTTTGAATAGATCTGACCTTATCTGAATTTCATCAATAAGATCAGATCCTAATAGATTTCTTTTCCCATCTTCATACAGAAAAGTTTGTGTTCTGTACTTCTTTCTATAGAGAGCTTCATAAGGATCCATCTGAATGCTGGAATGAAAGCTGTTATTTTATGAAAATTGAACCAATGGTGGGTATTGATTCCAACCACCTTTGAAATCCATAGGGCAAGCTCTCAACATGTCTTGAAGAGTTTGAATTGTCCTCTCGTAAAACCTTTTATATAAGGATGATAAGTAGTGATGAAACATAACTCTGTATCCATAGCATACTGAAAACTTCGCCAGAACATCGAGGTGAACCTCATATCTTGATCGGATATAATGGAAAGTTGTACTCCATGAAATCATACCACTTCCTTTTCATATATCCTAGCAATATGATCAAAAGTTAAATACTCTCTAATAGCAATGAAGTGTGCCAACTTTGTAAGATGATCAATTATAACCCAGATAGCATTATTACCTTTGGATGTTTTTGGGATGTCAAATGAAAAAGTCCATAATGATGATTTCCCATTTCCATTCTAGTATGAGTAATGGATATAACATCCCCTTAGACTTCTATCACTCATCCTTAACATGTTGACATACCAAGCATCGATAGACATATATTATAACATCTATTTTCATTACATCCCACCAGAATTACTCTTTGAGGTTTCCTACATCTTTGTGCTTCTAGGGTTAATAGATAATGTAGAAATATGAGCCTCATCCAATATGTCCTTCATTAATTCTAGTATTTGAGGAATAAAAACCTAGTTCCTGAACCTTATTATTTGAGCACAATCAAGGTTGAATTCATGAACATTTATCACCTTATTTTGTAACTCTACATCTTCTTTTTATGCCACTTTAATCATCACTTTTATAGATAGTTTAAAATTAATTTGAAAAAGATAAAATTTCCCACCTTCCATTAAAATTTCATGTTCCATCCTTTTCAAATCCATAAAAATTTGTTATTTTGTGATCCTCATCATGGATAAACTAGCATGGTTTTTTCAACTCAAAGCATCTACCACCTTGTTTGCTTTCCCAAGGTGGTAATATATTGATCAGTCATGATCATTAATCAACTCCAACCATCTTAATTTTTACATATTCATCTCATTTTGTGTGAAAATATACTATAAGATTATATGATCAGTATATATATCACACATTACACCATATAGATAATGCCTTTATATTTTTAATGAAAATATTACCAAAACTAACTTCAAGTCATGAGTTAGGTAATTTTTCTCATCGATTTTCAACTATAGTGAGAAATAAGCTATCACCATATCATTTTTCATGATAACACACCCTAGACCATTCTTGGATGAATCATTGTAGATCACAAAATTTTCTCCAATATAATGTAGTGTGAGAATAGGTTCACTGTCTAACCTTCTTTTTAGCTCTTTAAAATTCTCTTCACATTCCTCCTTCCAAATGAACATAACCCATTTCCAAGTCAACATGGTTAGTGGATTAGATAATCATGAAAAATATTTCACAAAATGTTGATAATATACATCCAAACCAAGTGAACTTCATATCTTGGATACTTTTGTTGGTCTCTACCATCTTTCAATAACCTCAATTTTTTCTAGATCCACATATATCCCATATCTTGAGATTATGTGACCCAAAAATGAAACATTCTCATGTCAAAATTCACAGTTGGTAAATTTTTTATAAAGATTCTCCTTTCTCTTGGTCTTTAGTACTATTCTCAAGTGGTATTCATGTTCTTCCATTTCTTTTAATAGACAATAATATCAACTATAAAGAATACCAAAAACTGATAAAGATTGTCTCTAAAGACTCTATTCATTAGATCCATGAAGATAGTATGGGTATTAGTATGACCAAAAGGCATCATTATAAATTCCTAGTGTCCATACCTTGTATGGAATTCCATATTTGGTATATCATAATTTTTAACCATTAATTTATAATATATTGAATGATGGTCAATAACGGAAAAGTATTGACCTCCACATTTTTGGTAAGACGAGTCATTATTGCATGGGATATAATATTTTTTATTTATAGTGATCTTGTTATGTTCTCGTTAATCAATGCAGAGTCACATCGATCCATATTTATTTCGAAAAAATAGAATAGGTAGTCCCTAAGGTGACACACTAGGGTGTATGAATCCCTTATCAAGATTCTATTGGAGTTTCTTCTTCAATTCATGCAACTCAATTGGGACCATTCTATAATGTGTATTTGAAATCTATATAGCACCAATTATGAGTTCTGTTGTAATCTCAACATCGTGATTTAGTGGAAGACCCGAAAAACCCCCCTGAAAAGACATCATAAAACTCCCATGTAATGGGAATATTTTTAATCATGAGTTTATCCCCAACCATTTGAGATAAATAACTATTATTTATTGGAATCAAGACCCAGAAGATAGAATAAATTTCTACTAGAAGTTTATATTCATCCTTGCATCAATGGATGAACATAGATTGATCTGGATTATGAAATATGACATACCTTATATAGAAATTGATATGAGCTCTATATAAAGAAAAAAAATACATGATAAAAAAGAAATCATATTATACTATAGGAAGGATCACTTGATTTGCATGAATCAATTTCCCATAACCGTCAATCAGAGAAGAATTATAAAATTATTATGTGACAGTTGTGACATTATTAGTTTTCACAGCTTTCTCAACATCTAATTATTTAGGTAATACAATGATACAATTAGAATGTTCATTAGAAATAAAATAGTGGGTGGATACAGAATCAAATAAAAAATATGCAACATTAGAGTGGATGGTAAGTGTACCTTTCAGAACATTATTATTATACTCCACATTACCGATAGTAAATGAATTTTACATTCCTTTTTCTACGGATTTATGTGTATTTTTACATCGATCATCATAAAAATCCCTTGTATTTTGGAATTTATTTTCATAATTCTCAATTTCCTTACACATGTAACATTAAACTGTAGCAGGTGAATTCTATGTAGCCTTTTATGTGTTCAAATCATTAAAAATATTTTTCCCATCACTTTGGAATTCAATTGATCGAAGACATTCTACACCACATTTAAATATTTTACTAGTACCTTAAAGAAAATTCCATCCATGTTTCTTTCTACACTTTGAGCATAAGGTAATACTCATCTTCTTTTTAGTGTGGTTTTTTGATTTTCTTTTGAATTCCATTTTCCTCTTCTTATCAAACCCATATGATTGATGGGTTACTTCAATCTCCATATCAACTGTGAGATAATATTGAAAAATCCCCTCATAGCTATTAAAGTCCATTATGGATAATGCCCCTAAGAAACCTTTTTTAAGCGACTAAATAATCGATTAATCTTACTCTCAGGCTGAATAATAATTCTATAAGTGTACCTTACAAGCCTTGTAAAATTTTATTCATCGGAACTAAAGGATTAATCATCCTTTTGGTTATGTTTAATAAAATCCTTCTTCATCTTTGTTCAAATAATATGAGGAATGTAATTTTGGAAAAATAAGTTCTTCAACTCATCCCATAATATGGAAAAAAATTCATCTATTTGCCTCATATTCTAGATAAGATTCCATCATTAATTAGCTTCACCTTCCAAATGATACACATCTAAGATGAATTTATGATGTTTATTACATTTTAGAACTGAAAATAAATTTTCATTGGTACTGATCCATTGTTCGACGACTAATGGACCAAAAGAACAGATGAAAGATGGTGGATTCTGCCTCCTGTAGGATTCAACATAGTGTCTCTTCCTCCATTGCTCGTTTGTATTTCCAACATGATTCGTATCTTAATAAAGCTGTGTGATCATGGATAAAAAAATTTCATTCCATCTCCCATAAAATTTGGTTACTCAGGGTGAAAATCATCGTATTTCCCATCACAATTAGCATTAACATGGTTCCTTCATGTCCTATCCATTGACTAAAACAAATATGCATAGTGTGAGAAACACTAATCATAATAGGAAAACCACATAATCAACAATAAAATATAAATTTGGGACACTTGATGTTTTATCCTAGTTTATTCATGGTCATTTCTAAAACACTAGGATTGTATCATATAATTAGACATATCACTAAGGTTATTAACAAGGCTTTATCATGCTAGTTTATAGTGGTTAACAATACCTTTTCTCTGATACAAACTATAGTGACCCATACATTATATGAATTGATATTTCTTTAGAATTTTAGTTGATTTATTACAACATTTAATAAAACCATGGAAATAACATTTATGTATAGTGTCATTAGAAACTAGGAAACATAAACAACTTGTTCATAAAACAACTACATTATCTCCCATTTAATTCATCATAACAAGACTCATTTTTGCAATATCATAATTCATACTCTTCCTCATGACCTGGGGAAAATAAACATTTGAAAGGGTGAGATAAAATTCACAGTAAGAGTAAACAATGAAAATATCAATCATAACATATTAATAAGTACATAACATTTTAAAATCGTAACCTGCATATAGATGATCACAATATCATACCATGGGATAAATCATAAAAGATCAATGTAAACCCAATAGTCATAACATAATACATGAAATATTTTTGCATACACACATAATCATTGAAAATAATTTTATATTATTTGAGGATCATTTCCAAGTCCATCATAGTGGACAAAGTCTATTACTGAACTGAGATCACTCCTCGTTCCATCCGTGTATTCCTAAACTAGACTTACTTGATGTTCATGTCATGTATATCTCATGAGATATAAATCATTACCCAATATATTGGATGTATATATATTTCCCACCCTTCTAATAGTGAAATGATTATTATGTGGTCCATAAAAACATAAAAATATTCACTATAGCATAACCTAAGATAAAAAATGGGTTTCTTAAATATCATTCGATTAAAAAATAATCCATCAATAGATTTCATAAAAATAACACTATCATTTAAACAATAAAATAAAATTAATAATTAGGATATAAACATAAACCTATTTAATCATCAATTGAAAATAATTTTGATAAAACACTAGAGCTCCATTCTAGAGGAAAATATCCTTTCATCTTCAAAAATGTTTTCCTTACTAAAATACCATATAATTTTAGATTAAAAAATTTTATGTGAAAATAACCATGTAATATTTTAGGGTAAGATTCAAGGAAATAAATCATCAAGAAAGCATAAATATCCGGTCATGTCATACAAGTTCAAAAAACAATATTCTCATACATTTTTTGAAAATGTCAAAAATCACCATGTACTCAAAATGAAAAAAGATACAATTCATATCATTTAGTGAAAATTAACCAATAGGTATAATTGACACTAAAAAATTATCAAAGAATATAAATAATATCCTGAATTACATATTTTGTAAACATTGTTTTGGATGATAATTATACTCCAGTAAATACTTACGAATAATCAATATTGGATAAAAATAATATTTTTAATGTTATCTATTACCTTTGACATGATATGATTAATATGTATCTGAACCTCCTATATAATTATTTGAATAATGTTACTGATTTATTATAGAATCATAATAATTTTTATAATAACATTTATGGTCATATTTTCATCTTTTTTAGTTACATTTCAATTGTTACTCATTATTTGGTTATTAACTGCTTTAAGTTCTTATGCATGTTTTTTCGGATAAGTTACTATTTATATTTTTATGTTATTGTTATATAATGTAAATAACGGTATTAGTATAATATATATCATATAAATTCATTAAATTCATTTATATAATTAGGGTTTAATGAAGATTATGTAGAATAAATCACATCGTACCGTGGAGACGGTAAGCCGTACACACACACGAGTGATGATATTGTTTGCATAATTTTTGAATGGTATTGATGTGGATGGTGTATAGTATCTCAGAATTAGTATCTTTTCATAATAATAATATGTAGATATTATTTTCAAAATTATACTCATACAAGTAAGGTGGTGGTGAAAATATATTACACCTCAGTGTGGTGTTGGTAAGTCATACGTACACACGCACAGTGATTTCATTTTTTATCGGATGGATATACTGTAAAATAGGGTTGTTTCATATTTATAATGGAATATTAGTATATAATTGATACCTATGTTATTAATTTATATAGAAAAAACTAATGATGTGGAAGTAGAAGAAGAGTGAATTTTCAAAGAATTGGTAGAAGAGACTAGCTCTTCATTGAAGTTCCTCCTTTAAATTTTCTCTTAGGGTACTAGAGATGTTCTTTGAAGAAGACCAGAACATATAAAATTAAAATATGGATGTTGAGAATGAAAAAATTTATATATTTGTTTGCTTTAAGGAACAAAATTAAGTGAAGAGTTGAGGGAGGAGGTTCCCTTTTATTATTGAGGTGATATGGTCTTTTAGAATCCTCAAAAATATTAATTTATAATAAACCAAAACCCCAGATAAATTATTTCAAAATGTCCTAATATAGAATATGAGATAATATAAAGTATTAATCTCATCAACCAATAAATTTAAGACAAGTTTTTATCTAAATTTATGCATTATCATTTTAATAAACTCGTATTTATTCTATTTACATTTAATTTTGGTAATAATATTATAAATTATTAATGGTTGTAAATATTTACTTATTTTGTGTTAATTGACAATTAATTGATATCTTATAACATTTTAGACCTTATAATTATCACTTTGTATTTTTTAAGTATTTTTATAATTTTTAAATAATTTAATTATATGTAATTTTTATAAAATGTCGATAGTGTCAATTTTGACACTATTTATTTATTTGACATTAAATAAAATTCCCACCGAAAATAAATTTAAAACAAAATATTTAATACACTTCTATCATGTCATAGTTACATATTATATTTATTTATCACTTTAATTAGTTCATATTATATTTATTTTAAAAAAATTAAACCCCTTTAACAGATATTTCTAATAAAAAAATAATTTTTAAATCATTATTCTGTCATTATTAATGGTAATTAGTTTATCAATAAAAATTATAAATGAATTTATAAGATGTGGGTAATTATTTTAGATTTACTATGAATATGTATAGTCGATATTATCTCCTAGTTACCAATTTATTTAAATTAATATACTTATATTAAATTAGAATATTACAATTTTCCACATTCATTAATTTTTATCACATTCATGTTATATTCATAGGAAAGTGAACATAAAGTGACCCGATTTTGAGAAAAATATGATAAGGGTGCAATTTCGTATTCCAATATGATTTTACAGGTGTTAAGTTAATATTAAAATATTTTTAACCATTAATTTGCTAATTTTCCATTAACAATTGTAATAAAATAATTACCAAAGTTACTATTCAAGATTCCCAAAAATAAAAGTAGCCTATTGAAATAATTTGGACCAAATAATTCCAAATATTGAATCATTTTTTTAAAATTTAAAACACATATGTTGCATTAATTAATTTAAAATTATTCATGTTGTCAAAATGAGAAAACAAATTTTAAAAGATAAAAGATTGTAGGAGATTTAAATATTTTACCAATAAATTCAATGTAAATTAAATTAAGATTACATTAATTAAATTAAATGGTAAAAATATATTCTTTCTATACCATATATACATTAAATATTATAATTTAACCATAAAAATTATCATGATGAAAAAATTTGTTTTTAATTAAAATTTAGCGTATTTTTACTATTAATAAAAACTAGAAAGTTATCAAAAATTTATCAAAAATATATCCAATGTAAATTTTTATATACTGATAAAATATAAAATGTTTATTTTTTCATTTATAAATAATTAATGTGTTGGGTCGGATGTGATGGCAAGAGGGGGGGTGAATTGCCTTTTTAAAATTAATTAACAATTTAAAACAAATTTAAATGCAGCGGAAGGTAAAATGGCAAGACACAATTGATAACGGAGTTCGGCTTTAAACTCAAGCCTACGTCTCCACTCCCAACTCAACCGTTGGGAGATTTATACGACCGCTTGCTTTTTAATGGTTATAGCATGAAACCCACTAGCCGTTTTAAGGTAGGCTAGATCACCCTCTTACAGCTTGCTTTTTTATATTGGTTGTAGCAAGAAACCCAAATTGAAAGAAGAAAGAAAACGGGTGGTTTGTTTTAATACAAACCCAATTAAGAACTAAACAATTGAAGTAAATAAGTTAGAACAAACTAGAGGAAGCCTTGAGCGCCAAGAAGTGAGTGTAGTTGATGTAGAGGCAGCCCAAGCTTCAAGGGTGGCAATTGGATCCCAAGTGGCCTTTGAGAATTGTCGTAGGAGCCTCAAATGATCAAAATAGCTTTGGTATGATTTGGTATATGATCGGTAGTCTTCCCGGCATCCATGGATGTCTATTTATAGGAGAAATACTCCCAAATACTTCAATATGGCCGTTGGAGGGCTTTCGGAGCCGTTGGGGATCAAGTGGGCAAGTCTGGTCAAGCTCTAACGGCTAGTTTGACTTTGCTTACCGGCTGACCGGTGCTTGTCCACCGGCTGGCCGGTGCCTTGGAAGGTGGAGAGAGCTTCTGCCCAGGAGCCACCGGCTGGCCGGTGGGAAGGCCACCGGCTGGCCGGTGGTGAGACAGTAGGTCTCACTATTCCAAAGAGTTCCACCGGCTGGCTGGTGAGGAGGCCACCGGCTGGCCGGTGGTCTGGACAGAAGACATCCCATTCTGTCTGGGCCCACCGGTTGGCCGGTGGCCAGACACCGGCTGACCGGTGGCACCTGGCAGAGGGCAAGACCTTCTGCCTTGTCCACCGGCTGGCCGATGGGCTGGATCCGGCTGGCCGGTGCCCTTACCGGCTGGCCGGTGGTCCTACACCGGCTGGCCGGTGGACTTGAAAAAAGCCCACTTTTCCTTTTTTTTGCCACTTCTTGCTCCTGAAATCATGCCTATTAACAAGAACACTTGAAACAACATTAGATCACTATGAGAGTGATTGTGATCATTAAAATCCAAGAGAGTGGGGTACAACAATCTCCCCCTATTTTGATGATCACAATCACAAAAAAGAAAACTTTAAAAAAGGGTATGAAAGCTTTAAAAAAAAGGTATGTCAATTGAAAACTTTAAATAAACAATTTGAACTTGGAAAACTTAGAGACGTGCCAAATATAATGATCGTGAAAGCATTGAAATACTGAGAAAGGAGCTTTTTTTTTTGAAATTGCAACCAAATGCCATTTTTTAAAGAAATCAATTAAAAATAATAACTTAACCATTTAAAACAGATTTGGATGACATCAAAAACTTAAAATGGAACTTGTAAAAAGAGCATTTTAATAAAAAGCTATGTAATAGAGAGGTTTTCTCCCCCTTTGGGATTATCAAAATAGGAGAAAAATTATGAAAGAAAAATACTAATAAAGAATGACAAAGAAGGATGGAAAGATAAGATAACTGAATTCCATAAAAGATGAAACGATACAAAGGAAGTTCAAAAAACAAATACAAATACAAATACAAGCCAAAAAACAGAAACGGCTCTATTCACTCCTAGAGGGCCGAGAGTGACGGCGGCGCCTGAAGGCCGGAGGAGCCGGAGGAGCCTGGACCGCCTCAAAGCGACGATCTAGAGAATCAATCCGTGAGTGAAGCTGATCAAACTGAGAGCTGATGTAGGAGAACTGTAAGTCCAGCCGGTTCTCAATCTGATCCTGGAAGCGTAGGAACTGGTCAGCCGTCACCGGCAAGCCACAAGCATCAGTAGGAGGGGGCACAGCCTCAGCAGGCTCAGGTGCATCATCACCCTCTCCAGCCTCCTCATCAGCAGCAGCATCAGCCTCATCTTCGCTGTCACCACTGCCTTCCTCTTCATCATCATCACTATCCTCACTGTCTGAAAGGGGATAGGCAGAGGCGATAGCAGGAGGCATGGCATTGGCAGGAGGATGGGAATGAGTCTGAGGAGAGTAGTCCTTGAGAAGACCGTCCTTGTCCACAATCCATTCCTGACGCCAAGGGTGCCAACGGATGTTCATTCGTTGCACCATCATAAAATTCACTATGCTATCCTTCGTTGGCTGCTCGAAGGAAGTAGCATGAAGAGGCACATCAAGAAATGAAAAGATTTTAGTCAAGAGGCGTCCGTAGGGTAGAGTTTTGGACCGGCGCGGGTGCTCAGCCACATAAGTCATGGCCCGGAACAGAAACCGGACCAAATTGAAGTGTATGCCTTGGGTGATAAATGAGAGAAGATAAATGTCAATGAATTTGACATTATCATGATCCCCGATACGGGGCGCAAGGGAAGTTTGGATGAGGCGCTCAATAATACGATGATTAGGAGAAAGCTGGGAGAGCTTAACAATAGGATTTGTGGGCTGCCCTGTGAGATGCTCAAGGGCTTCAGCTACATCAAACTCACGGTCCCGTGGAAACTCCCCCTGAGCAAAAGCATGGGGTCCAACATGAGGAACCCCGAGCATCCGGGCAATCTCCAACGAAGTGATAGTGATGGGTTGCCCAAGAGCAGTGGAGGATATGGTATCAATGTCATCAGAAACGGACCACGTCAAATGAGCATAGAACTCTTTGACAAGAAGAGGATAAATGACATCCTTTTCGGGTGGCTCAAAAAAAGAATGCCAATGTTGATACTCAATAATCGAGAAAAGCTCAAGACGAGCAGTAGACAGCCAAGGATAATCAATTACTCTACCCGGCAAAATGACTTTGTCATGCCAAATGTCCGGGAGTTGAGGGATTGAAGGAGGAGGAGGAGCTTCTTGAGCGATTCCCTTCCCTTTACGTGTAGAGCGAGGACCCATGATGGCAAAAGAAAGAAAAAGAGAGAGATTGAGAGAAGAAACGAGGTTTGAGAGGTCAAAAATCAAGAAAGGAGGCTAGGGTTTGGAGGACCTTCGGTTTTAGGAGGAGCAGCCCGAGAGAGAAGAGATAAATGAGGGAGGAAGGGTTTTAAAATTGATTTTAACCCTTCCTCGGGTCGGCCCAAAAAGCAAAACCCGACACCACCGGTTAACCGGTGGTGTACCACCGGTTGACCGGTGGTGCCAAAAGTCATAAAAAATATAAAAAAACAGAATTAAAAAAAAAGTTTAAAAAAAAATTCTAATAAAAATAAAATATAGGCAAGCCAAGAAAGTCAAATATTTAATAGTGCTCATTGACGAATCATTCCTAACTCCCCTTTAATAATGTCAAAACGGTCAACTGGGAGCGGTTTGGTAAAGATATCAGCTAGTTGGAAATCAGTGGAAATGAAGTCCAAAGTGATATCCCCTTTTTGAAAATGGTCACGAAGAAAATGATGTCTTAAGTCTATATGCTTTGTCCTAGAATGTTGTATTGGATTCTTAGAGATACTAATGGCACTAGTGTTGTCACACCGAATTGGGACATGATCATAGGAAAGACCATAATCCAAGAGAGTGTGTTGCATCCAAATAATTTGGGCACAACAATTGCCAGCGGCTACATACTCGGCCTCGGCAGTAGAAAGAGCAACACAATTTTGCTTCTTGCTACTCCACGAAACAAGGGACTTGCCTAGAAGATGACAGGTTCCACTAGTACTCTTACGATCTAATTGACATCCAACAAAATCAGCATCCGAATAAGAAGATAGTTCAAAAGAAGTATTTGAGGGATAAAATAAACCAAGATTTTTGGATCCTTTTAAATACTTGAAAATTATTTTGACCGATTTAAGATGGGATTCTTTAGGATTGGCTTGAAAACGAGCACAAAGGCAAACACTAAACATGATGTCAGGACGGGTCGCAGTTAGGTAAAGTAGACTCCCGATCATACTCCTATAAAGCTTGTTATCCACCGGTTTCCCGGCTTCGTCTAACGTAAGCTTACATGAAGTACTCATGGGTGTACTAATTTCCTTTACTTGATCCATACCAAAACGACTTAGAAGCTCGTTTGTGTATTTGCTTTGGCTTAGAGAAATACCATTTGAATTTTGAAAGATTTGAAAACAAAGAAAAAAATTCAATTCTCCCATAAAACTCATTTCAAATTCTTTTCTCATTAAATCTGAAAAATCAGTACAAAGAGATTCTTTGGTATAACCAAAGATAACATCATCAACATAAATTTGGACTATTAAAAGATCTTTTGAAGTGCGTTTTAAAAAGAGGGTACAATCGGCTTGACCCATTATAAAATCATTTTCTAAAAGAAATTTTGTTAACCGCTCATACCAAGCCCGAGGGGCTTGCTTTAAGCCATAAAGAGCCTTGGTTAACTTAAAAACATGATTTGGAAATTTTGGATCTTCAAAACCGGGAGGTTGTTCAACAAAGATTTTTTCAGAAATAAAACCATTTAAAAAAGCACTTTTAACATCCATTTGAAAAAGCTTAAAATTTAAGTGGGCGGCGAATGCCAACAAGATCCTAATGGATTCTAACCTAGCAACGGGGGCAAAGGTTTCACCATAATCGATTCCTTCTTCTTGATTATAGCCCTTAGCTACTAGGCGAGCCTTGTTCCGGGTTATGTTCCCTTGATCATCAAGTTTGTTCCTAAAAACCCATTTAGTGCCAATAATTGGATGATCATTGGGTCTTTCAACAAGAGTCCAAACATCATTTCTAGAGAATTGATTTAGTTCCTCTTGCATTGCAAGAACCCAATTCTCATCATTAATGGCATCATTAACGTTTTGAGGTTCTAGGTGAGAAATGAAGGCTTGATGTTCAACTTCATTGAGGATAGATCTTCTAGTTCGAGTACCGGCTTGAAGATCACCTATGACATTTTCTAAAGGATGGTCTCTAGAAGGTTTCCAAACCTTAGGCAAGGTGGAAGGAGAAGAGGGTGAAGAGGGTTCTTGATGGTCATCCTCCTTGGGAGGAGAAGAGGAATCATTCAAATGAAGCTTATCAAGCTTATCTTCAACATCTTCAATGACCGGGTGAGGTTTTGGAAGAGTTTCATCAAATTTGACATGAGATGATTCTTCGATGGTTTTTGAACGTTTATTGAAGACACGATAGGCTTTGCTTGAGTTGGAGTACCCAAGAAAAATACCTTCATCGGATTTGGCATCAAATTTCCCTAGGTTATCTTTTGTGTTAAGGATAAAACATTTACACCCAAACACTTTAAAATAACCAACTTTGGGCAATTTGCCTTTCCAAAGTTCATAGGGGGTTTTCTTAAGAAGGGGTCTTACAAGGACTCTATTAATAGTATAACAAGCAGTGTTTACCGCCTCGGCCCAAAAATATTGAGGGAGGTCGAATTCACTAAGGAGGGTTCGAGCGATTTCTTGGAGAGTTCGGTTTCTCCTTTCAACCACTCCATTTTGTTGAGGAGTCCTAGGGGCTGAGAAGGTGTGATTGTATCCTTGAGAGGAACACAATTCATCGAATTCTTTGTTCTCGAATTCACCACCATGATCACTACGAAGAGATATGATTTTATATCCTTTTTCGTTTTCTACTTTCCTAGAGAATTTCAAAAAGGTTTTACAAGCATCATTCTTATGGGCTAAAAAGAAAACCCAAGTAAAACGAGAAAAGTCATCAAAAATAACTAAGGTATAGGATTTTCCACCTAAGCTTGCTACGGGAGTAGGACCAAAAAGATCAAGATGAAGGAGTTCAAGAGATTTTGAGGTGGACACTTCCTTCTTAGATTTGAAAGAAGACTTGTGTTGCTTACCAAGTTGGCATGGCTCACAAATCAAATCTTTCTTAAATTTAAGTTTAGGAAGGTCACGAATGAGCTTGTTCTTATTAAGCTTTAGAAGTGAATGAGAGCTACAATGCCCCAATCTTCTATGCCAAAGCCAAGACTCATTGTCAAGAGCACTTAAACATTTAACATTTTGGCTAGCTAGAGATTTTAAATCAATAATGTAAACATTTTGAAAACGGGAAGCAGAAAATATCAACTTGTTTTGAAAATCTAACACATTGCATAAATCATTTTGAAAATTGACTGAAAAACCACTATCACAAAGTTGACTACTGCTAATTAAATTATGTTTTAAACCTTTAACTAATAAAACATCTTTAATAAAAGAGGAGCTACCAAAACCAATGGTACCTATTCCAACGATCTTGCTTTTTGAGTTATCACCAAAGGTGACATATCCTCCATCGAATTCTTCAAGTGAGTTGAATTCGGAGGGATCGCCACACATGTGCCTTGAGCAACCGCTGTCGAGATACCATGAGCCTTTAGAGGTCCTGCTCTTTTGGCGTTTATCCTACAAAATCAAGAAAGAAGAGATTTTGGTACCCATATAAGTTTGGGTCCGGAAAGATTAGCAAAAAGAGACTTTTGAACCCATAATGTTCTAGAGGGATTCCTTCTATGATACTCATCCGAGTAGGTAATAGATTTGGGTCTTCCATACCTAGCATTTTTACAATCACATTCATAAATCATGTGACCGGTCTTTTTACAATAATTACAAAATTTGTATTGAGAGCTCCCCCTTACAAAAGTAGTGGGTGCCCTAGAAAAAGTGGATTGCTTGTTATAGCCAAGTCCATGTGTGGTTCTAGACGAACGCTGAGAACCTAGCAATTTAGTTAAGTTTTGTTCACCTTGGGTGAACTTGGCAAGAGATTCCTTCAAATCCTTAATGGTAGAATTTAAAGAATCTACATTTGGAATATTTTTGACTTTAAGGGCAAGCTCCTCATTCTCTTTGAGAAGTTTGTCTTTTTCGGAAATAAGAGTTTTGTATTTCTTTTTCAAGGTCAAAAATTTAGAGGTAAGTTCGTGAAAACCCTCCTCTAATTGATCTCTTGCATTTTGGAGTTCTTCATAAGACATATTATTATCAAAAGAAGAAGATGAGGAAGAAGAGTGAGAAGAAGAGTGAGAAGAGGATACCTCATCAAATGCCATTAGGCATTTTCCATCTTCATCGCTTGAGTCGCTTGAAGACATGGAGTCATCACTTGAACTCCATGTTGATGCTTTGAAGGCCTTCTTGTTTTTCTTTTCTTTTAACCTTTTCTTGAAAATGGGGCACTCCGGTTTGATGTGGCCTTTCTTTCCACATTCAAAGCAAGTGATTTCTTTCTCCGCCTTTGGCTCTTCCTTTCGTGCCTTTTGAAATTTCTTCTTTTTCTTCATGAACTTGCTCATTTTCCTTGCTAGTTGAGCCATCTCGGATTCACTATCATCGGAGGAGCTTTCTTCCTTTGCCTTGAAAGCAATGTTCTTTTTCTCCTTGAAGATCTTTCCTTCTTTATCGGCTTGTCTTTTCATGGTAATCTCATAAGTCATGAGTGACCCTATGAGTTCTTCAACCGGCATCTTCTTCACATCTTTCGCTTCTTGGATTGCCGTCACCTTTGGTGCCCAAGAGCTTGGTAGGACCCAAAGAATTTTCTTCACCATTGTTTCTGCTGAAACATCATCACCAAGGGACTTTCTCCCATTGCAAACATCAATAAAACGAGTAAACATTTCGGTGATTGACTCGTGTGGGTGCATTGTGAAACTCTCAAAGTCTTGACGATACATATCTAACCTAGTGTCTTTGACTTTGTTAGTGCCCTCATGGGTCACTTCCAAAAGTTTCCAAATTTCGTGTGAGGTAGTGCAAGTAGAAATACGATTAAACTCATTACGGTCTAACCCACAATGAAGAGCATTCATGGCTTTTCCATCAAGCTCAAAATTGGCAATGTCTTCGGGGGTCCATTTCGATTCATCCTTACTAGAAAGAGTGTAGCCTTGCATAACAATTCTATATATAGGATAGCCAATACTTCTAAGAAAAGTAATCATTCGTGTTTTCCAATATGTGTAATCGGTTCCATCGAAGTATGGAGCCCGAGTCATGGAATACCCTTCGGGTGCTTGTGAGGAAGAAGCCATCACTATGGATTTTTCGTTTGTAACCGGTTAAGGTTTTACACAAACGCTCCCTCTGATACCAAATGTTGGGTCGGAGGTGATGGCAAGAGGGGGGGTGAATTGCCTTTTTAAAATTAATTAACAATTTAAAACAAATTTAAATGCAGCGGAAGGTAAAATGGCAAGACACAATTGATAACGGAGTTCGGCTTTAAACTCAAGCCTACGTCTCCGCTCCCAACTCAACCGTTGGGAGATTTATACGACCGCTTGATTTTTAATGGTTATAGCAAGAAACCCACTAGCCGTTTTAAGGTAGGCTAGTTCACCCTCTTACAGCTTGCTTTTTTATATTGGTTGTAGCAAGAAACCCAAATTGAAAGAAGAAAGAAAACGGGTGGTTTGTTTTAATACAAACCCAATTAAGAACTAAACAATTGAAGTAAATAAGTTAGAACAAACTAGAGGAAGCCTTGAGCGCCAAGAAGTGAGTGTAGTTGATGTAGAGGCAGCCCTAGCTTCATGGGTGGCAATTGGATCCCAAGTGGCCTTTGAGAATTGTCGTAGGAGCCTCAAATGATCAAAATAGCTTTGGTATGCTTTGGTATATGATCGGTAGTCTTCCCGGCATCCATGGATGTCTATTTATAGGAGAAATACTCCCAAATACTTCAATATGGCCGTTGGAGGGCTTTCGGAGCCGTTGGGGATCAAGTGGGCAAGTCTGGTCAAGCTCTAACGGCTAGTTTGACTTTGCTTACCGGATGACCGGTGCTTGTCCACCGGCTGGCCGGTGCCTTGGAAGGTGGAGAGAGCTTCTGCCCAGGAGCCACCGGCTGGCCGGTGGGAAGGCCACCGGCTGGCCGGTGGGAAGGCCACCGGCTGGCCGGTGGTGAGACAGTAGGTCTCACTATTCCAAAGAGTTCCACCGGCTGGCCGGTGAGGAGGCCATCGGCTGGCCGGTGGTCTGGACAGAAGACATCCCATTCTGTCTGGGCCCACCGGTTGGCCGGTGGCCAGACACCGGCTGACCGGTGGCACCTGGAAGAGGGCAAGCCCTTCTGCCTTGTCCACCGGCTGGCCGATGGGCTGGATCCGGCTGGCCGGTGCCCTTACCGGCTGGCCGGTGGTCCTACACCGGCTGGCCGGTGGACTTGAAAAAAGTCCACTTTTCCTTTTTTTGCCACTTCTTGCTCCTGAAGTCATGCCTATTAACAAGAACACTTGAAACGACATTAGATCACTATGAGAGTGATTGTGATCATTAAAATCCAAGAGAGTGGGGTACAACATAATGTTTTAAAATATTAATTTAAAATGGCGTCTACATTCAAAGGTGTAAAATAAACCTTTAAAAAATAGGTTCTTATACATAAAATAGGGTTTTATTCATACAACATTATTAAAAATCCATTGGATGAATATAAAAAGTATTTTATTAAGTTTTTACCACATATATATCTAATAAATTTAATTTCCAACTATAATTCACTCAAAAATAAAATTATTTAATTGATTTATTTTTTTCATAAATATTTAATAGCCAATAAATTCATAATGAATTTTCATAAGTTATTTATAATTATTCCCATTAACCTAAAGGCTAGGATATAATATAAATTTTATTTTAATGGTATCTTGTGGTTCATTTAAACTAACGATTATGTTAAAATCAAGCTGCTGAAAAAAAAAATATTTAATTAAAATATTTCATAAAAACATACGGGTGTTACAGACTCCCCCATCGACTAATATGTGTTAATTGATCTATTATAGTTTAATTGTTATGATTCAATATTTTTCATTTCCGGATTTGATAGCTTTAAATAACATTTAGGACACCTAATATTGATATAATTCTACTTATCATTATTTAAATGAATTATTTCATCAAAATATTTTCTTTTCCTTCTATCATTATTATCATGAATTTTAAATTTTTTATTTACAAATCCATCTAGATACATTATCTTATTAGATTTAAAATATAATTTTTCATTATAGGTATTGATGAATTTTTTTTATTTTCATGTATTTAATTGATGTTATGTTCATGATTATTCTTATTCTCTCATTTCTATCAAACATATTTGATCCATTAATTTTCAATCAAGGAGAATATAACTTAAATATCCACTATAATTTCATCAATGTATTCAACATATTTATTGAGTTTATTTCAGGTTTGAGACTTGTCTTTTACAACATTGTCCATAATCCTAGACCTTTCATCATGTTGAAAGAGTTTATCTTGAATGAATCAAACAATTCCCAAAACAGTAGGGAATAATTCTTTATGAAAACCATGCATCATATCTATAAGGCCCCAGCCTTAAACATTACATAATCTTGAGTTATTTCAAAAATACACGTTGTGGATCTTTTTAGGTTTAGAGTTTTAGAGAATTAGATCATAAATCATTCATTACATTCCATATTTAAACAAAGTGGTTACATAAAAGATAGTACTCATTTTTTCCATTAACGGAATCATATTTAAAATAAAACATGGATTTTTTCTTGAAACTTACTTGACACTATCATCACCTTATGCTCCTTTCCCTTGACCTGTGAAAAAACATTTCAAAAAACTATGGATGAGCATAAAAAGCTCATTAAGTGATATAAAAGTACGAAATGAAAACATTAGTCCATGTATGAAATCATACTTTACTCATAGAACATAAGCATTTTAATATACCTCATTAAATCATGAATAAATCATAGAAATCATAATACATAAAGGAAACTTGAGGAAGTCATAACATTCTTACATAGGGAGTAACCCTAATGGTTATGTTTGGAATACCCATTATAGTATATTCCCAAAATCTCTTCGGAGAAACCTTAACATTTAACCCATTCGCATTACCCAATGCATTGGAGAGCTATATCGGGCTCACCCGCCCTTAGTTTATCATGGAACCACCCGTCTTCATAAATAATTCCCAATAACCATAACATAATCATTGCACATTACTTAAGAATAAATTATAGATAACATTTCTACATTGCAATAACAATATAACATTTTATGATATTGAAATAATGAATCCATTCTAAAACCCATTTTTAAACCGATTTAAAACATTTAATAAAGAGATTTTTGAATCAAAGTTTCCCATACCACTTTGAAGATTTTAACATATTAAACCATTAATATACATATAAATAAATCCATAAAACCATTTTGAAAACATGGATATTAATGAAAAATATTTATAAGTATAAATCATTAAAACATTTAAAATGATATTTTAGTTAAAAGGTTTTTTACAAAATGAGAGACACTGAAATACAATAATTCCGGAATAAAATTTAATCCGAAATTTATAATATCATTATAATAAAGGGATTCATGATATAATATTTCAAAGGACATTATATACACCATATAAGAGTGAAATGGTTCATAACAACAATGGAGTCTCAATAGAAATGTAAAATGAGATGAAATCCCTTATAAAGAAGGTATCCTTAAATTAAGGATAAATAAATCTCATAATTATGTGTCACAGATATAAATACACCCAATATAAGTGGATATTAAGTATAAATCAACCATAGTCCATTCACACATATTCATAGGATGACATATTCAATATCTACAAGTTGAACCCAAATAAATCGAAATTGGGTTAAGAAGATCCTTTGGTAATATTTGACAGCCTAACAGCGTCACCTTAAAATTCATAAAACTAATTGATGAGAGATAAAATGGTATCTCATCACCTGGACATAAAATTTACATCAATAATTATATTGAATAACATATCCCAACATAAAAATATGAAAATAAAATAAGTCATTTAAAAAGAGGATTGTGAAAGGTTCTCTTGCCGATTTGGGAAACTTTCGAAACGTACACCCCATGAAAGAAGGGTCATAAAATGAAGATGTAAATACCCATAAATGAGAGTATATTATAAAAATAGTAAAATAATGGGCATTACATACACCACACAAAAGTAAATAGTGTCCAATGTAGCATGAATCTCACGGGAATAAAAAGTGAGATGAAAATCCACTTATAAAATTTCTACACCCTAAAGGCGCCACATAAAACATCCAAAAATGGATTGATGATATCAAATAGGGTATCTCATCATATTGACAAAAAATTTAATTAAATATTAATATAAAATAACATCACCCAACTTAAGAAATAAGAGCTTAAAGTAAGTTACATAAAAAAGAGTATTTAAAAAGAAAGAGAGAGGTAGGATCCCTTAGCTCAAGTCCGACTTGTCTTGTTCATTTCTTTATATTCCCGAATAATAAACATTGGTCAATTTATAATTGCTTAAGAAACTCATTTAGAGATTATTATTCAGTTCATATCACATATTATAATGTTATAATAATTGGTTAATAATGTGAGTTCATATCATACGTTTTTTTCGATGTTTGGTTCATGAGACAAAAATGAACTTGTTTGAAAATGATTGTCCATGTAAATTATAAGTAAATAATCACCATAATAGTATTAATGATTTAAATATAATATATATATCCTGTAAATATTCATTTTATACTATTACATAACATTTGGAGATAAAAAGATATGAAATGCACCGTTCATAGAGAAGGTAGGTCGTACGCACGCATGTACGCTACATTCATTTCATTGTCATATTAATGGAATTTAAAATAAATGAAAGATATATATATTATAATTACAGTATAATATATATGTTATATAGGTCACATATTTTCATTAATCACATTCTCCATACATTCCATGTATTGCATGAACGAGTCACATCACTTGACGGGCGGTAGTCCACACTTCCTCGTATGAAATTATCGCATTTACACAACATTAAAAGCATAAAGGTTTGGTTTAAATATAAAATTAAGAATCATAGAGAGAAAATTAATATAATATATATCATTTAAAAATATTTCCATCATAATGGCCACCATTAGATGTGGTAGATGAAGATAGAACAATCATCATTTCGTGAGGCAGAAATCTGTCGTCCACAGAAATAGTATGTTATTTAACCATTAGATGAAGGTTTGTGTAAGTGTAGCTTGAATATTTATCATAAAAACATCCTAGTTTATTTAAGATACTTGTGATGTTACAAAAAAAGTAATAATAATAGTTTATAGGGTTGGATAAGAAAAATAAAACAAAAGAACATTAGGGAAGACTTTACCATTAAATCGGGTAACTCCCCTTGGTTTGAACCAAAAGGGTTTCTTGAAGATCTTTCTGCCTAAGGTGAGGCTTCAATGATTAATATAGGGAGGAGTAGGGATTAAATGGGTAGGGGTTGGCAAATCCAATGTCTTCAGAGGTGTGGGTAAGGAGGTAGAGGTGGGGGCCTTTTATAAGAGGGAGGAGGGGCACTCTTGGAATGTCAAGAAATGTCACTTTATTTTAAAATGAGTTTCATATTTTAAAGGTCCCACATTGATATATTTAAAGGATAAGGTTATAAGGGTTCGAAATAAACTCATCCCATAGGTTTTTTCCATGTGTATGACTTAGAGTTTACATTATATTTTCATTTTATTTAAATCGTTCATTAATGGGGTAATCACTACATCATCATGGTGTCATAAATAAATTTATTTATTTAATGTATAAAAATTATAAAAATATTTCATGATGTAGGAAATATTTTTATCTTTCTAATGAAAACTTATATTAAAAAATATGACTTTTATAACCCCATGTAAAAATTCTTTTCGTAAAAAAATACATGTTTGTGACATTTTTATTTTACTTTAAATAAAAAGTTATTAATGTCATTTTCCTACAAAAGTGGCTCCATGGGGTCCCCAAGTTTACCCATGGATTTTCTTATTCGTCCATGACTCATCCAAAAATTCTAGGACATGTATCAAGGTCATTTAATATTATTATAACATTATATTTACCTTAAATTACACTAATTCCCTTTAATCGCGATTAATAAAACTTAAAAGTTACTATTCACCAAATAAATTAGTTTAATCCCATTGAACCACATTTTACATCCAAATGACAACCATGTATGTTGTATTTTTGAAATTTAAATCACAAAAGTGGTAACGTTTCATTTAAATGAAAAATTAGTTTTTTAACAACCACTTAGTTTTTTCACTATTCATCCAAAATTGAAGTTTTTCAGATAAATACGAAAAATTCACCTTAAGCTATATTTGATATTCCGAATTCAAAAATGATTTCCATTTTAAAAAATTCAAAATATATAATTTTCATTAATTAATTTAATAAATAATTCTCTCTGTCAAAACAAATAGCATGCTTTTAAGAAACAATATCTATTAAAAGATTGACACTAGTTTAAATCCAATTTCAAAGTGAAATTAATTCCAATGACCAAAATTGGATTAAATGGTAAAAATATATTATAATTTTACTTTAAACACAATTCAAAATATGGCCTAATCATATAAATAAATTAGATTAAAAATATGTTTTGAATTAAAATACAACAGTTTTCACTTATTCATTAAAAATGGACTTTATCAAAAAAAATTAAAAAAAATCTACACAGTAAATTTTGATATACCAATTCTAAAGAAGGATTTTATTTGGTCCAATATAACATATAAAATTCTTAGAAATTGGATTTAAAAAGGGTTCACCATCAAAAGGTGGTTAGTCAACCTTTTAAAGAATATTAGAATATTTACGCTTAAAATTGGATTCATTCGCATTTTAAACCTCTAACATTTACTAGATAAAAGTAAAAATATTTGACAAACATATATAATCATTTTGTAGTTAGTTCTGTTCATTCCTTCCATTACAACAGCAAGGCGTTAACTACCATTAAAAATAATATTATTTTATTATTAGAGTGCAACATAAAATTTCCAAGAAACTCGTTGTTGCATATTGGGTACGCCATTGAGCAAAGCATTCCCTTTGAATTAAAATCAACATTTTATTCACAAATATGGATAAATATAAAAATTTCATATTATTTATTTACCTAGGGTGTTACAATATCTGTTAATTAAACAATAAAAACATAAAAAACATGAAACCACTACAATAAGTTCATTTATTGTCTAATGGGATTATTGAGTAATAATTTTCACATACATCAACTCCACTTGAATTTATCAATACTTTTGAGGTATAAGGACTATCTAAATCATTGGTAGCTTAATAAAAACCCAGTTTATCTTCTTCCATGAATGATTAATCCTTTTAATTTCTATGTATTGGAGGGAAAAAATTATTATTCTTTATAAAATATATAAATATATCCTATTAATTTTATTTTATATTGTTTTCTCTAGTTGATCATATTCTTGATGATGATATTATTTTTGTATTCAAATTTATACATATTCACAAAAACTGAAATTGATTTAAAATTTATAATGTGACTCAAATAATTTAAATAAAACAACATCAAGAAATATAAAATCCAATAAAAGGTGAATAATGATCTAAAACCAATTGAGTGTAAATTTTTTGGGTGACATGAAAACTAATAAGTGGTAGTTAAATGATGTTTTTATTTAATTAATTTATACTTCCTTATATTGTCCATTGTTTTTTTACATTTATTGTTATTAATTTAATGCATCTAATATTATATATTCTCATCATTATTTTTAAATTCAACACATAAAAAAACAAAAACACCCAAATGAAATAGTGATTTTGAATGTTCATCTCACAATGTGAGAATTCTATTACTCAGTGTGATATGAATTCCACTGAGACTTTACAACCCACTAAAATCATCTTGTAGGTAAAATGGTAATGGAATAACATTAAAAATCATGTTTTCATGTATCCCAAATATTATTTGGTGTATCAGACAATCATGTAACTCTTCAAAATTAAAATAATATTAAATTTTGTCTAACATGAGAGTAGCCTTCACCAATTTATAATTCGTCAAATATTAATTGTATTTCTTTATATTTCTTATCTTATTCTGTTAATTGAATATTATTTTGAAGTAAATTATTTGTATGAAAAGAGTTATTTACAAAATAAGTTATTCTTTTCTATATACTAGATTTTATGGGTGCTACTTTTAATGTAATTTTTAAAAAATGATATATATTACTTTTCAAACTAGAATTAACAATAACAAAACACACATTTTTATTTTCCTTCATCACCTTCTATAATTTACAGTAAATTATAAAAGATTACCTCTTTATTAATCATCTTTAGTAGACATTAATTTTATTGTATAGTTTATATTTTATGTCTATTCTTTAAGTAGTCGATACAAAAAAATATTCTCAACCAAAACTATTCTAAGATATATTATTGATAAAATATTTTTCAATGTAATAATTACAGTGCCATGCATATTAAATTAATTTAACTATAAAGAAATGTAGATATATATAATTAAAGTATACATAGTCTTATATCCATTATTATTTATGAATTATACTGCACGAATATCTCAGTTTGAATTATAAAAATTTCCAGTAATTCATAATCATTAAATCAGTTCTATTTTTCTTTATCAATATGCATAAAACTAGACCACCTATTTTATTCATAAAATGTTATTTAATTATAATTCATTGATGATATGAATGATCATGTAAACATGAAGAACCATCACAACCATTTTTAATGCTTTTTCAAACATACAATTTTTTCCATTAGATAAATCAAACAGAAAAATATTAAAACCACCAGTTCATGAATATATTTTTTCTAATTCTCAAATAAATGAATGTCCATTTTCATCATTCATTTATCTTAAAAAATACTTCCTCCCCTATATTTAATAATTATTCCTATATAATAACATAACTGATCATGATTATTGTTTCTTTTAGATTTCATGTTACATAAAATTAACTCGTTTAGATGAATTATCCCAATGTTATTATCTATTAACTTTATTTGGTTTCATAGTATCATTTTACGATTGAATGACTCATACTCTCAGATAAGTTAATCACTGAATATTAGTTAAATGATGAATATATAGTATTTCAAAACACTCATAATTGAATCATTAGAACAATAAATCATATACAAATCACTCATCCAAGGATTACATAGATGTAGGTTAAGAGGACAAATACACATGTAATAAAATAGATTATATATTTATTTTTATATTTGTAAAGTTATAATCACTCATATTAAATATTTATTTCTTAAAGTTAAATATTTATTTTAATTTAAATTATTCTTCTTCTTTATTATGATCCATTAATTATCATATATCTCTTCATGTATAAACTTAAAATGACCTAGGTAATCTATATAGATCTTAAAAAAACCACTAGGTGACATCCTACACTATTGGGTTAGTGATGTCACCTTTAATGGGTTCGTTATATCCTTTCTAATAGACATACATTATAATGGAATTTTCAAATTATATGTTTCTTATGGATTTTTAGCTCCCTGTTGAGCTTGGTCGGCCGTCTATTTTGGATAACATGACTGATCATGTGTTTATTTTTCTATGACATGGAAATATTTTTTCCAAATACTCCACATATATTCCAATTAAATATAATAGAGTAATGTCAAAAACAACATAAATTTTTTCCATACGCCCTTTAAACTTATCATCCTAATTTTTATAATAAATTCTTAATCATCACTATTACAATATATTTATAGGATAGGTTAACATAACTCTTCCATGGGACATCAAATGTTGAAGCACCTTTCTCCCTAATATTATTGAATCATATAATATCTAATGTGATTAAATTCATTAACATATAATCACTGATTAAAAAATTTAAACCAATCTTCCTATATATGTATCTAAAATTATATCACATAATATAAAATCACAACATTATTTAAATATCATCCTCTCAATATTCATAAGTTCACTAATCATCTTCAAAGCTCATTATATTGACCATAAATTTGATTTATTTTAAAAAGATAAACATGAATATCTATCTGGTTTTATATTTGTTGTGACCAAATAAATCACACATAATTTGGGATGAATAAACACTTTTACTCCTATATTAAACTCTCTTTGTATTTAATGATTTTTGGTGAGTATCTTTTATCAAATATCATATACATTAATATATAGCTTCACATATTAAATATTTTTTGTAATCACTTATAAATATTGGTTTGAAATATTTTTCCTTTATCAAATTCATCCTAACATTTAGGAGTTATACATGCCTTCCCAATTATAGATTAAAATGGGGCTATCTAAATACTTTATTGAAAGCCATTAGTGTATAAAAAATTAACAAGGAAAATAAATTCATTCTATCCTCTATTAAAGTCCATAAATAATACTCTCAGAACATATTCTATTGTTTTTTTGTCTCTTTATATTGGCCATCTATCTTTTCATGTGACGTCATATTGAAGATCAACATAGTATTTATGGAATGATAAAAAATCCTTTTTCTCATAGAGATAAACCCTGAACATCAATAAATTTTGTGAAAATTTGATTTGGTTTATCAAATCACTACTTGAAATATATATTGTCTTGTTCAATGTGCGATAAATATTCCCAAATGGTTATAATGTCAATAGTCCTGGTGATTTAATCAACCACAACCCATTTAGATATGATTCCTCTAGATGTATTTGGAATACTTATAACAAAATTAATAGTGATAATATTGAATATCAATGATTGTATAGTTAATGTGGCATCAAACCATTTTACATATAAAACTATACAATGAAATTACAGTATAGGAATTATATTTAGTTATATATAATAACATGTTTCTATATGTAATCACACTTAATATCATATAAATAATCATAGTAAATATTGTTAATTCAATGATATAAAGAAAATGTTGAGATATGTGTATCCTAAAAAATAGTATTCATTATCTCATATGATTATGGAACACAATATCAATATAAAAACTAAATAACTCTATATTTTTAAATATTAAATTTATGAAACATGCGTTTCTTTTTTCTCCAACATACTTTTAAATATCTAAATCATCCTTATATTCTGTTTTGATTTCCTATGGGATATATTATTGGGAAATAATTTGGAAAAGCAAGGGTTTGTATCTTTTTTTTTATTTTCACATACATGAATTATATATCAATGAATATAAGGTATTTCACAATCCTCGTATTTAATGGGCTAAGAAGTACCATTTTTCTAACAGATTTAGGTAATTTATTTGTATTTTGACGATTGTTTTCCAATATTAATTCATTGACCATGATTATCTTTAAAAATATTTTCTTATGAATATTATGATCCTTTTGATTGAATATGGAGATTAATTTTTTTTTGAATAGTAATATTTCACAGTTCTCTCCATAGAGGAATTGTCTCAAAATATATTTAACATGAAATAACACAATATAAAACTCCAAATAATGTGTTTAGTTGATCTTATCATGAATCGTAAATTATTTCAATGAATAGAATATAAATTTATCATTAATCATGAGTGAAAAAACTAATTATAATACATATAATATAGTTTTATATAATAAAACCTTCTCGACATGAGAGGATTTTGAGTATTTCTATAGTGATTTGCCTCTCTTTTAGAACAATAAACCTGTCTTCGCATCCTTCCATCAAGAAATATAACAACCTTATCCATTTTACCATATTTTGGGTAGAAATAAAATTTTTGAAACTTTTATTATGTATTTAGAGGAATAAATCCAAATTATTTTGTATTTTTCAAAGAAATTAGGTCATATATTTTCAAGGATAATTTTCGAATTATTATAAAAAATGAATAATTTTTTGTTTTATGTTTTTTGATCATTTATGTAATTATTATATATAGATTTTTGAAAATCTATTCTATATCTTTCAAAAATATTATTTTAAAATTGAAGATGATGAAATTTTTGTTATCTCTTGAATGTATGGATTTTTAACTTGTTTTTTGTGGATTTTAATGGATTTTGAAAGTATTTTGGAGTTTCTTTTCACCCTCTCCATAATTTTAATTACTTTTTATTCATATATCTAAACTTGGAAGTGTAATATTATTTCTGGTCCTATGACATTTATTTCATATTACTTCAAAATATCATATGAATTATTTATTTGTTTTTGTATGTATTTTTTGAATCGTAATTATTGTCCACAAATGTTTTATGGATTTTACATATGGTATCGTATGAGTTTTTTTAAGACGAATTCATAAGTATAACAAATAAATTTAATATTAAATGAAGACTCACATCCAAACTAAGATTCTATATTATGACTTTCAAAAACTAAATCACAAGTGAATACATTTATTAAAACATCATAATTATTAGAAAATTTAAGTTATATGAGATTATAATCATGTTATTATGGCTTGAATACCTTTTAAAATTATTAATAAAGAAGTATTTTTTCCTTCATGTTTTTCATCCAATTAACAAGGATTTGTTTTAAGAAGGATATGAATAGTTCAATATCATGGGACGATTAAAAGGACAATGAATGCTTAATGTATATGGTTTTTACTATTTAGAACACATTAATATAAAGAATGAATTTATTTTATCCTTGTATCTATTTAATCTCGGATGAGTGATTCATGTTCATAAAGGTTACCAACATAAAACATGAATTAAAAAAAATCAAATATTTTCCTTCAATTTCATTGATACATAAGTTCAATGAAGTAAATAATATGAGAATCGCATAGGGTATTGGGTTAATATATTTATCTGTATAGTATTTTAATTTTTATTGGTATTAATGAAAGATGGAGGGGGATAGATATATAATAATGATATATTATTTTATTTATCCATGTGTGTCTAAATTCTATAACAAGTCATTGTAATACAAGACATCAGAACACATTCCTTCTATATTTATTCTATTTTAATGTATCAATACTTATTTGTTTAAAATCTATGATTTTGGATAAATAGTGTACTTTTAATTAATCAAATACTTTTATTCTAAATTGGTTTATTTTATAGTTATGTTTTTAAAAGATAATTGGGTTTTAAAAATATTTTTTATTCTTGGCCGTGAACATTAATTTGAAAATCGTGAGTTTAACTACATTCGATTGGGTATAAGTCTTTGAGATTTTTTATCACCATTAAAAGAGTAAAAAATCCATACTGAGGACGTGATTTTATATTTTTATAGATTATTGTGTTCCTATAGAGGACATTGGATGATTGTTGATAAATCAAGATTTATAATATTTATAAACAATGAAGAAATAAGTTTAGGAGGTTTGATGCTTCTCCACAACTTGTATCCCTAAAACCTGGTTTTTGAATCCATTTCAATCCAAATTATACCTTTTCATATAAATCATTCATATACTAATTTATATTAGTAAAATTTATTTTACTGTATTTTAAATTGTGTTTAAAACCTTCAGATAAATGATAAAAATTATGAAAAAAATAACAAGTGTTGTTTTTTTTCTAATAGATTTTGTAAAAACATCAGGGGAAAACCATATGACTATTATATTTCATTTAATATGGGAAATATTATTTAAAATTTATTCTATATAAAATTCTATTTTTTAAGTGGAAATTTTTCGGATGAGTTTCCTTAGTAATTTTAATATTTTTCCATGTATCAAGGATCGAATGAAAATTGGTTTCCTTTAGTTAAAAAATTGAATAAAACAACATATATAGTGATCGATCTATTATTATAGATGAAAATGAAGAATAAATTATCGAATAAAATCATATAAGAAAGGTTTTTAAAAAGTAAATATTAAGGTATGATAATTTAATTCTCAATGAATTGAATTTATCTTTTTAATACAATGAAAATACCTCAAGTGAATACCCTGAATTTCCATCTAGAATTAAAATTAAATATGGTTTTTTTCTCTAACATATGAAATTAAAAGGAATTTTAGCGTTGGATCCAACATATATTCAATAGTTTGCATACATTTTTAACTTATAACAACATTGAGTAATTTTGTAACCAATGAAATTTGGGGGTTTTCATATTTTAATAGTTGGAGTTGTTATGAAATTGTTTTTCAACACTTAGTTTACTTTGATTTAGGATTCAAATGAATTGAAAATTATTCGTATTTAGAAAATTTTCCTAGTTATAGAACTTATTTGATTATAAAATAAGTATGTGGAATTATAAATCATTAAGGATTAACTAAGAATGAATACTAACAAAAAATTTAAATAACAATGTTTTAATTTACCCAACAATTACATTAGTGAATTTTTTTAATTTAATAAATTTATAATGGATTTAATGTTATTAATATAATTATGATTGATAATTATATAAGAGGATATCAAATTGAAAAAATATTAGATACTAAAAATAATTTAACTAAAAACAAGGACTAAATTTATCAATAATTTAGATTATGTGTCCTTATACATGTTAATTCTTCTCCAAATTGATTATCCTCAACTTCTGAAAATAGCATGATTGTGACTCAAACTAGTAATTTTAAATTATTTTTAAGATTAATTATTCTATCCAACACTCCACAAATCTAACCAAAACTCAATGAATGTTTTCCATTGTATATTTACAATGTAATTTTTACTTCAAAAAAACATTTTTGAGATCAATTCCTTAAAAAGAATAAACTATATTAAAATTGTAACATTGTTTCTTAGAGAAGAAAATTTCAATAAAACAAAAAAAATATCAATTAATAGTGACCAAAAAATTTAACCATGTCTTGAAGAATCAATTTAAACATGCATTTAGACTTCCAGAACAATCATACATTTTATTTGAAGTCTAATAAAGTAATTATAATAAAATATACTTCCATGAGACACCAAATTTTATTATTGAATGATATTTTCATCTTTAATTACATATTTAAAAATATAAGAAAAAACATGAATATAATTTTATACAATAATAAATTTTGATATATTATTTGGTAACACGTAGAATTTAAATGCGAACTAATAATAGTAGAATAAGAAATCATATCGGTAGATGTTTTACTTCATTGCCTCAAGTGAGTACTTAAGAAAAATGATGGGGGAAATGTGAGTTCCCTAGAATGTAATAGTGGAACCAAGGTGAATAAAACCTCATTAGAAATTTCCAAAACTATTATGAAACCAATAAAAAATCAATGTAGTTTCATACAATATTCACTATAAGAATAATTACTTGAGCAGACAAAAATGGATTCAAGAGGATTATAAGAACATAAGTATCTCAAAATTACTCTCAAAATAAATCATAAACACAAAAATACCACTATAATATCATTACAGTAGCACATTAGTGAAAAATTATACAACAATTAAGATAAATAAATTATTTATAATCAAATATAGAAATATCAAGCCAATATCCCATTACTTTATAACGTGGAATAAAATTTATGAATTAATTTATTCTAAATAAATGTGTTCTTAGAAAATAAAATCCAATATAAGAGAGAAATTTATCTTTGGGAAGAATTTTTCCTCTATTATTCAATATTATGTTATTATTAAATGTTATCATCCATCGACTTTTAACATCCCGTGAACCATAGGGTAATATAAAACTAAGGAAATAATTTAATTATTAATATAATAAATAAATTATATTAAACTATCAATTTACTCATCATGACATGTTAGAGAGCTTAAACATGATTGAATTTTTATTAAATTTTACAATTAAAGTAACACATGTTCTATTATATGTATAGATATGTTTTAGTTCTAGTAAAATACATGGTTTTCCATATTTTTTTATTTTGGATATGGATTATGAAATGTTTGGTAAACATGATACTCTGCTTATTAGGGAAAAATTTTCATAATCTAATAAAGCATCTAATAATGTTTACAAAGTAATATTAAAACATTAATTTAGAGTAAATGTGTATTATTCATTATATGAAACTATTAATGGGTAATCACTCATCTCCTCAAGTGAACATGAGTTAATTTCTTCATATGAAGTTATTTTATTTATATTCTGGTTTAAACCAAATTGATGAACTTAAATATGAAAATTTACTTATTGATATACAAGATAGTTAAAATTTTGTATTAAAAATTTAAATATTCAAACCATTACATTTAAGCATGATCTAATTTATGAAAATTCTAGTTAAAAATGAAATAACTAATAAATTAAATAATACTAAAATAAATTTTTATTTCTCTGAAATGCGCGATAATTTTTAATGTGAGATATTTTTTTGGTAATATAGAACTATAAAAACAACAACTAAAATTTCAAATCATGTTATTTTTTCTAAATATATATTTTTTCAATAAAATACATGTTATAAATAGGATAATAAATAAAATAATATACCCAATATGATATAATATTTTGTCATTTTATATATTAATTTTTATCTCAAATTGATATTTTGAGTCACAAAATCATTATGTGATAAAAAAATATATTATCCCCATAAGTAAAAGCTATGAAAACTGTAAAAAAATATCAAATATCCATTATTATGTGAGAATGTCAAATTTCCTATCATTCATGATATAAAGACCTAAAAATATAATGACAGTAAAATTTTTAGAGTCCATAAAACTAAAAAAAACTATTTAATCTACCCATATCTAAATTATCTAGAATTAGTCCTTCAGTTTCCAGTGATATAATTTTGTTCGATGAGAATTTATAACCTATTAAGAAATTTCAAAGAAGTTTAAATACAATATTTTATTAGTTTCTAAAGAAGAATTGACCACTTTTTTTAGATTAGTGAATCGATTTTCCCATTTTTTGAATGTCCATGGGTGTGTCTAATCCTTTTTATTTTTAAAAATATTGGCATCACAATATTAAATAATGAATTTAGTGATCTTATACATGATAGAATTCCAAATAAAGAGAGTACATTCATTGACTGTATAATGATCGATTTAGTGACAATAAAAGACAATTTAACTCTTACATTTATAAACCATGTTCGTGAATTATTTGTGATACACTCACTAATATAATAATTATATATTGTTTGGTAACTTCAAAATTAATTTCGAACCTAAAATCAAGAGAAAACCTCTTTTACAATTCCATTCATTAAATGAGACTATAGAATAATTATCTTTGGTTTGTGTAATGAACCTATATAGTTTTCTATGTTGTATAATATTTAATTTTTATAAAATTATAAAAACATGTATATATGTTTTTTTATGAATATTTATTCAATTTATTTTCTTTGTAAATATATTTTAAAAGTTTGGATAATGTTCATGAAGAATATATTGATGAAAATATTTTTTTGATTATTAAATATGTCATAACATTAAATATTATGGAATGTTTCTTGTAATGTTTGTGTCTAATTATAAATTAAATTAAAATAATATAAGGATGTAGTCATTTACTTTTTTACTAAAACATAAATAGTGAGATCTGTAGGATATTTTCTAAGAAAATATGTGTTTTATGTGTAATTTATTAATGATTTTAGAAAATATTTTCTTTACTTATAAATATGCGTTTAAAAAGAATAAAAATTTGCGTTTAATGAAATTTGAAAAATCCATTTGGAAGTTAAAACAAAATTTTGTATTTCCAATAATTATTCAATGACAAAAATGGGGAATATCTTTTTAATTATTAGCATATGTATCTTATTTTTCCCTTTCGGGATTACTATGAAAAAAATGAAAATGTACCTTTATGTTTTAAAATATTTATAAATATTTTTATATCAATCCCCCAAAAACTACAAAAAAAGTGAGAAAAATATTTTGGAAATTCCTTTTTTTATTGGATATTCTTATATGTTTCTTTTCAATTCCTTAATGTGATTATTTTCAATAACATTTCTATAATCATATTTTTTAGAAAGAAATATGATTTGAAATAAATATTACGGAGATTAATATTGTTGTAATAAGAGTTTTATATTGAAATAATGGTTAATGTTTGTAAAAATCTTATAGATGACTATTTTAGCTAATTACACAATGTGTTTTTAGAATGACAAAAGAAATTTCCACTCATTAATGAAACTTTTTATGATAATGAATTGAATTTTTTTATCTGTGAGAAACTATGGTTTTTCAATAATGTGATTTACATGGATACTAATAAAATAGTTTAAATGTTTTATATGAATAGATATACTACACTTGAGAGTGATTCAATTAAGTACATTTGGTATGATACTTAGGTTATTTAGGTTTTTATCCAATAATTATGAGATATAACCCAAATTTTGAATTATATTCAATCATCCATTTTTATTCATGATAAAAAATATTATAGTAACTTTTAAAACGAAATAACTCTGAAGAAGATACTTAGCTTGGGGTTTTTTACCCCACAACTATTACATTAGCATTTGTATTATATAGAACATGTAATACCTACTAGTTCAATGTTAATATTTCAATGTGGAATTAATTTCCTCAACAACCCCTTTTGGGTTGTGATGTGTTTAATTTTTTAGGCTTAAATTTAGTTGGATCATTCCATAATAATATTATATACCATTGAATATTTATTTTTTTAACTTTGTATGGAAGTGGGTAAACTCTATTCTTACTTGACCTGTTGATGGAAATTTTATTTCCAAGTATCTGAATGGAAATCAGTTTTACAGTCTAAATTTTTTGTATTCTTCAGTTACATACCTAGTTGAAATTTTTTTAGTATATGTCTATTAAATTATTTGGGCAATAATATAGTTTTACATGATTTTATTACATTTTATCAATAATATACAAATGGAATAGTCATTTTTTCAAATATAGGGATAAAAAATATATTAGAAATAACCATTCACTCGTTGAGAAATGATTTTTTTCTTCAGATAATATGATACATTTTGGGATTATTGGATTTATTTTAAACGTTAATTATAATTTCCCCTTCAATGATTGTTTATGGAATAGATTTTGGTCTATATATTATAAATGAATATAATTATTTTTGGGATGATAAAACATGTATCAATAATCTAGTTTATAATTGATAATAAACATAATTATTCATTAATTTTATAGAATAGATATAAAACAATACATATAAATCTACATGATTTAAGATGAATAAAATATTTATAATATGTACTGATCCTCAAAAAAAACCTTAAAATGGAGACACGATGATATTATATGAATCCATGATGAATCTTTTTCCAGATAAATTTATTTCCAAATGTTAAATAGCATTCATTATTAGTAATTTGTTGCTTTCTTTGTTTCATGGATATAAATAGTTGATAAATAAACACTGATCACAATAAATGTTAGTAAATCCTACAAATTGAGAGAAAATTTCCAAGACCCTCTAAGAGAGGAGGTACACATTCACTAAATATAGTTCATTTGAACACCAGGTTATGTACTTCTCTTTTAATTAATTTTAATTATATCCATAATTAATAATTTTAAATTCTTATATATATTTTTTCATACTGAGAACATTGTAAAAAATATATTTGTTTTAGGATCATCATTTATTATAATAGGAATTTTTTCATTTTATATATTTATTTATTTTATATTTCCAATTTATTTTTTATTTTCAATTCATTTTTTTGTATTTCCTTTTAATTTTTTGAGATATTCTAGAAAACACATGGGATCTCAAATAAAAATCATTCCCATTTATAAACCACATGTCAATGATTGAATATATTTGATCAATGTAACTGAATTTATATTAATATTGAAGTTACCTTTTTCTAGATTTATGATTTTGGGAAACTTAACAAAAGTTCATTTATATTTTGAATCAAATGCCTAAAATCACAATATGAGTATTTTAATTGGCTAAAAATGATTCATTTTAATCATTTATGTATATAATTAACTATAACATCAGTTATCAAGAAAATAACACACCACATTTCTAACAATTAATTGATTTGAATTGTTTTAATAATTAGAAAATTAAGGAACATGTGGGGAGATTATTGGGGAACTCTTTGGAAATCCCAATATTACATTTAATACATCATTTTCATATAGTTTATTATATCCCTATAATCCACGTTCAACCTATTATGTTGTGAAACTACAATCTTTTAATCCTTATCTAATCTACTCTAGATGTGAAATTCGTGATCTTTTTGGAATCGAATGGTGTGTGTCTATCTTTTTAGTTTATGTATCATTTTTGGATACTCCGGGGTTAAATTAAATGATCAAAGAGATTTTTTGGTGATGAAAAAATTATATATCACAAAATATGATTGGAGAAGATTTTATAATGTTATATATATGTCATATATTGTTTTTATAAAACTATTAAAAACAAATAAATTTTTAAAATATAAATAAAACTACTATTATCATCAATATAAAGATAATATATCACACAAATATTTATTAATTGAACCAAACTAATCATGGAATAAATAAAAAAATGAATATCATGCTTTAAATTATAGATCATACAAAAAATAAAAAACCCCAATGATCAAAATATTTAGAGTCATGGATATTAGATACATAAAAAACATATTTTATAACCCGTGAAATAATTTTTAAATAATAATAGTCCTCGAGAACCTTTTCAACATAACTCACATGATATAATCATAATCATTACTTATAGATTGAAATCATAATATAGGGGTAATATCAGATGCCATGTAAATAAAATAGCATTACATTAATGAGAACATGAGGAAGACATGAATATAAAAATAAAAGAATGAAATACCATAATTTATAATAAATAGACATGTTAGATAATATTATATCATAATAAGATTATTAAGGACTAATAAATGGTATGAAATTTCTCAAAAAACATCTCAAAAATAATATAACTTTGGGGGACGACATAATTTAAGGGATACATTAAAAATAAGGTTAAATAATTAAATCTACTAATTTTATTGAATAAAATTCATCATGAAACTGTCTAAAATCATGATAAACAACATAAAAATGTGGAACATCTATAATCAAAGTAAAATCAATGTGAAAATTATAATTATGTCTTTTTCTATGTGAAAACTCAATATTTTCAGGAATGAAATGTGAGAAAACATATTATTCCTACTCCACTGTGAACAAAATAATTATGACCATTCATGAGTATCTCAAGATATATAAGATTAAAATAATTAATTGGATGATTATATGGGACTACACCCATCAATATATATACATATGTGTTCCAAATAAAATAAATAGTAATTATATCTTGAGTAACCTATGGACAAATAATGGGTTTTCATATTACATGAATTTAATTAATCATTGATATAAAAATATCACATTCAAAAAAGTTTCATAACATAATTTTTATGCAATCCATAATTTTCATATATAAAATTCAAATCATATTTTTTGAAAATTCCTTCTATATAATTATAATCAACACTATAATAATATTGGTTTACTGTCTTTGGAATCAACAATAAATAAATAACCGATTCATAAGAGATCAATATTGACTCCCCCTTAGTTTTTCATAACTAGAACCTTTAATAGACATATCATAATTAAAAAAATCATTATAACCTGTGGAATATAAAACATAATAAACTATTTCCTATTATACTATTTAAGGTTAAATAAGGGATATAAGAATGATCTCCTAAACATAACATGATTTAATGGTAAGTGATCATGATCCTATCATTAAAATTGTTCTCATTCTATCAATTATCAAGAACATGAGTCGTGGAATAAATCATAGATTATCATAAGATATGATTCATAAAATAATCAAAGAAATTTTCTATATGACCATAAAAGCAAAATATAATCAACATTTCTAGAACAAAAATAAAGATGAAAAGTAATTTTCATAGTCAACGATCACTACCATAACAATAATAGGGGATTGGGTTCACTCTACATTTCATCATATCATTAGAAAAAGTTCACTCCTTAGACAATCATAGTCGACATAGTCCCTTACAAAATTGCTCCAAATCCCAATTAAACTATTTATTAACTCATGGGATAATTATTTTTTTCAATGATTTAGAGGGATATATAATTTTGGTCCCACCCATACCATTTTTAATATCATACATATGTGCTTCATAAGATCATAGAACATTCTCCATATCATTATACATGAAAAGGAAAAGTATTTCTTGAAAATTTCATCAATTCATCATATAAAAACATGATGAATTGATATAGCCGTTAAAAGAGTTTATCATTTCATCATATTATAACTTTATTAAAATAAACGGGTTCTATAAAGGATTTATTATAACTTAATTAACCAATGGTAATGAAACATGATTCATAGAATTATCCTAAAATCATATTCAGCACTAGTAATACATAGAAAAAAATTATATTATTCCATGGGATCGTATCCTTGTAAATAATAAGTATCATATAGGATGTAATAATATATGTATATTTCATTTAAAGGAACACTTGAACATTTCTTCAAAAAAGTTACAATTTCACATTGAAATTACTTATTTAAAATCAATTATATATAAAATATAATGAAAAATTTTCATTTAGAGTAACCTTGGAAACTCATAAAAGAGGATTAAAAACATTCAATGTTGACAATGGTGGAAAATTCTTTTTCTGAAATGCACGTTAAAATAAATACTCATTTAATATTTTTGGTAGAAACTAAAATATAATGCATTCAGAAAATTAAAAGAATATTAATTTTAAATATGTTTTTTCAAAATTAAATAAAAATTTAAAATTGAATTTAAAATTTCATTGGAGATAATAACAAAATAAATGAGCATTTTACAAAACATAGATATTGATGAAAAAGTATTTTCGACTGATGAAAGACAAAATTATGTTTTCCTGAAAAAATATTCTTTTGGTATCGTATTTTCTGAAAGGGGTAAAAAAAATTAAAACATGTAATCTAACAAATAAAAAAAAGAGAATAATATCCCAAATTTTCTTTAGAGTTAGATTATAAAATTCAATAATCATAATCTTAATAATAAACTATCATGATAAAAATTAAGATTATGACATAAATACCTAATAATGTTAGATACTTTTGAATCAAAACCTCATAAAATGGAGGATCTAATGTGGACATGTATATCCAAATAATTTTAATGAGAATAATCCTAAAATTCATTCTATGGGAGTATATTTCATGAACCCCTCCCTATAAAGGTACCCATCCACTAAAAGAAATGAATAAATGGAGATGATGACCCTTGAGTCTTGTATCCTGAAGGCCCCTGGTTGGACACTAGCAGATATTGTATAAAATTATTAAAAATGGGAGAAATTACCCTCTATAATAATATGTTTTTGGAGTTATTAAATCAGTGATAAATATAATACCTGGAATGAAATAATAATAATAAAATATAAACCATCCCAAAATACATGTATAAGTAAAATAGAAATTGATAAATGTCTCCAAACAAATTTCCTAAAATAAATCTATATTGTAGAGATAAAAAAAACTTCAAATCACAAGCTATAAATGTTCATCATGGTCCTTGGAGTCTTCTTGAAACCCATGACTAATTTTTTGTATACATATAGTGAGCTTACAAGTATACATGGTTTGATCATAACCAATGTCTCCTAGGCATAGGTGGAAAATGGAATACTAATGAACCCATGAGAAAATTGTAGAACAAACTACCTTTAAGTAGGTCCACAAAACAAATTCATTTTAAAAAATTCATGCTCACTCCATAATGCATCCAGATATAATAGCATAATAAGAATCAAACCAATATGTCAACATTGACTACATTCCCACTGTGTTTCTAATCTCACACACCTACAACATACTCCCTAGTGTTCCCATATACTTAATATATAACATCGTATCACATCTCCCCTGAATACATCTGGTCTATCACATCACATAACATCTCACTTGAATACACCTCATCCATCACATCATGTCACAACATTCCCATAGACCCTTGGACCATCATATCATATCTACAACCACATTACCATAGTTTTAATGTATCATGAACATAAAGGCTAGCGACCCCAAGTCATCCTCCTACCATGCATGACACCCATCATAATCCATATCATCATCTAGAAAATCATCACCATAGTTCACTTTTTACTTCTGTACATCCTTTCCCAGGGAAATGTAACTCACATAAGAGAGAAATTTCTAAATAGGGTGTAGCTAGACATCAATCCTCGTCATTGGGATGTTCTAAAAACACACCCCAAAAAATATATTTGGGTTTCAAGACATGTTTCTGGATGTGGGAGGGTTAAATATAAAAATAATAAGAAAAAAAACAATGTACATATATTGGGACACAAGCAAGCCCAAACATTCGGGCCAAAACAACTAGCTCACTACACCACCTCCGAACCTCACAACATCTTCCTCTTTAACTTCCACCTCTAAATATGTAAAACCATACAATAAATCACATTCCACCAGACACATTTCATACCCTTTATTAATTTATGTCATTTTCCATATTTCATATTACTAACCAATTTCATCCATTAATTCCAATAATTAACATTCCAGATTATATTTTTAGTTCATTACATTTAATTCACATCAATGAACCACCATCTATGACACACCTGAAAATTTAATTCAGTATTCATTATACATTTCATACAATTCCATTTAATATTAATTTAGAACAAATTATTTCATCACTACTCAATAATCCTGAATAACAAAATAAAAAACCTATACATCCTCATCAACATTATAGGCCTAGAATCCCCACACTACCAACATTATATTTTCATATTCACCTCATCATTTCAACATTTACCACATCAATAATTCAATGTTAAATATCCACTTATGACAACATCACTACCCCACAACAAAAACATAAATTATCATCACATAACATTGCATACACCATGTATTAAAACCACACATGTCACTAAACTAGTCATGACATTATAATATTTTTCAGATTTAGTAAAAGGTTTATTTTATCACTCTAAATTATTTATTTATGGGGAATTCTCACACAAACCTATATTCAAGGGGTAGGAATTTCATTAATAGAATATAAGTAGTTATCTAATTTTAATTTCATGTCATAAAAAATAACAAACAATTAGGTTTAAACAATCAAAAAATCACAGTTCAAGAAAATTCCAAAACACCATTAATTTCCAACAAGGTAATAAAACTATTCAACCACAACATTAATAAAAATGTTTTCAAAAGTGTGATTTAATTACCCTTCACCTTAAATTTCATATAAAGTTTATTTATCTTTATTGGGATGGAAATAATACATCCTAAAGAGAGAAAATTTATACCCCCACCCACATGATACACTAGGTGAGAAATGGTGTATCTCATACCTCAAATGAATATTTCTAAAAAATTTTACATGTTTCTAACAAGTGGGAACAAACAATCGGTTTTAGGGATCTCTTGGAATATTAAACCAATCATTAAAAAATACGTTCATTATGCATCCTCGGCTATGTGCCACAGAATTGTTGAAAATGCATTATAACTTAGTGAAATCTACTCCACCACACCATAGTGGTGATATTAAATGCCAATAAAATATATTCACATGTCCTCACAATCATTGTCTAATAAATAGGTGGAAACACCATGGTCTCATAGGGTATGCCATTCCATAGACCCTCAACAAGAAGATAACGACCACAATGCATTCAGAAATGATGTGCCTCAGAACTTCACAATTAGGATGTGGATACCTTAAATCTAAGATTCATGGAATACTTCCAAAAAATAGGTATAACCCATAATGAAATTGAACAATAATCCCTGTCATAAAAAAACCCCTACTTTATGGGCACATAAGAGCTAACTCACCTTCATACCATAGGCATTCTCAATGACAGACCTACCCAGAATAGGTAAGAGGTACCAAAAAAGTCCTTCGGAGACCCTATTTTTTAACTAATACTTCCATTAAATAGCATGTATACCTTAATGTTCATAACCAGTATTCACTCCATAGGACTTATGACAACATAAATCTTTGATCCATCTCATCCTCTTTATCATCAAACACTTCGAGATACCCCCAAACACCATAAACCCTTTAATTCTTAAATATTAAAAATCCAAAATGAATGATCAATTACATAATATAACACTAAAACTATTTTATTCCATGATAATTCAATAAATATGGGAAATAAATAGTTCAAAATTTCCAAAAAACCATCCCTAGTGATTCATTTCAAGGATCTCATCACAACAGAACATGACCACTAACCAAACACTCGAACCTAATGAAAACATCCCAAAAGATACCATAAAACAACATCATAAAATAATATTAAACAATCATAGAATTTTCTACCTTTATTATAAATATCATCACAACCATATCAATATCTACAAATATCAATAAAATATTTACCACAATGAGCACATAACAATGGCACCATGCATAATGATAAAGGAATTACATCTCCAATGTCAAAGTATTTTTCTATTTGGGTAACTCTAAATAGACAGCATAGTTATAATATTTTCAATTTTTAATTAATCTTAATTAAGAAATAGATATTATCCACATAATATTCTTAAATAATTAAAACACACATCCCATCCAAAATAGAGAAGGACGTCTAATAATCTAAAAATATTCAATCATCATATGGTTAAGAAAGAATAAGAAAGGAAAAAAAAGTTTAGATAATAACAAATCAATAGACTACGTCCACATCTATGCCTTTCACTATCATGTACTATTTATTTGTCGATACTAAATACATTTAAAACAAACCAATGTTGTGGTTCATCTTCACATGACCTTCTATCCACAATCCTAGATCTCTATTGGACATTCTATGATTAACACATCTTCCTTGATAATAATCTCAACTTAGTCAATGAATTGGGAGTCATCGTATAGATTCCAAAGGAGATTAGAGAAGTGGTTTAATTCATCAATCCTCTAAAATCATGGAATATGTTCTAATTGATAAGCATCCTCACCAATGCACCACATCACTATAAAAAAACCAAAAATCTATGGTGACAGCTTACTCCCCCACCAAACCTCTCATACCCATGTTGATGAAATGACTTCAATAAAACATGGTTTCAAACCTCAAACTACAGGGCCTCATATTAAAATTATAATAAGGCTTATTTAGTTCCAACTCTAATTTCACAATCTCAAAAAAAAACTTGAACATTCTCTATCATTCTCTACACTACATTGAGTCTGAGAGTCGAAAATTCCTCAAACTCGAACTACAATAATGGAATTCAAAATCACATCCAATATAAATCCTAAAATGGGGATATGTTGATTATGTGTGATATTTTTTATTATAATTTAACTAAAAATAAATTTTTTCCCAAATATCTTTAGAAGTCCAAGGCATAGGATATAAATTTTTCCTCTAACTTCTGGATAGTCTCTTTTGCCTTCACATATATCTGACAGTGGAATGTAATCATGAGGAAAAAAGAAAACGAAGATCATAATAAAATCCTATAAAAAGTTGTGAATATAAACATGCATCATGATTTGATATGATTACCATTATAAAACCTTGTAGTTTCACTATATCAACCTCACAAATATTATAAATAAAATCCATGGTGTCTAACTCTATGGTCGCTATGATGTGAGTTCATTTCATCGACTAATCCATAATTACCATTACAGAATCACAACCTCCATAATATAGGATTAACCCAGTGACTAATTCAATAGATATTTTTCCCATTTATATTATTTAACATCCAATGTATTAAACAAACATTGAGGAACACTGCCCCTAACTTTTCATTCTGGATAACCAAAGAGCTACAAACATTGACACCACATGTTTCATCACGGGCCGACAAAAATTTATCCTCAAGGAAATTTACTTCTTGTTAACCGCTGGGAGTACCAAAAAAGGTATTTATAAGGATCATGAAGAATTATATCCAACATCACTACAAAAAAAATGGCCTCCCATGAAATATCATTTGGTTTTAACTATCATCTGACCATCCATCTTAATCATCACCACAGCCAACATGATCATGTCTAACCTTTTATTCAAATCCCACCACTAATATTTCTCCTCCTTAAACATTATTGAGGACTAAAATATCCTTTAATATAAGAAACCTAAACTATAAACCATCCTTAAATCCATGTTTAGGGCTAAAAACTCTTCTATAACCCTCTAAGAATCTATGAATTCTTGAACAAAATCATTCCAAGACATCTTTCTCAAATATTGATCATTGAAATTTCCTTTTCATGAAATTATCTAAATATCTAAGTCATAATCCTAAATTAATTACATCCTCCCCTATTTTCATATGTATATATCACACTGGGAAAAAATATATCTCGTGATTTTATGATACTTGAATACCAAAAAGATCTCCCCAATGATATAATGTATCTACATATTCAGATCAAACACAGTTGATGATATCTCTAGGTTATGTGTGTAATAGTTACAACCATTGAGGTATAACTACATAAACCCAGAATTTATGACATTCTTAAATTACATCAAAACACATCCCATGCCTAAATGAGAAACATCAAAAAACACATCAAACATCAGCCCTTCCCTTAGACGATTAATTAATGGGGACATGATAAATTTCACATTTAGGTAGTCAAATGAATCTATACACTAATCATTCTAGATAATATCCTAGTCTCTAATATTCATGGTTGATAACGGGGCCACAATCCATGATGAATGAGATATGAACCACTAGTAATAACCCATATAACCTTGGATTATATAATCCTTTTCAACATTCTAGGGTTTCACCCATGAAAAATTTACCTTGAACATAAATGGGTACTTGGAAACATCTTTATGGGCACTAAAAAACCAATTATGTTCCCCTGTAATTTCAAATAAATTCACATAGAAAATTTATTATAGAGTTAGTTCCTTGAAAGAACCTACAGGACAACTCTAAAAAGATTCATATACTCCACCTTTTACTTTGTTTGTATCTATTTTTCATCACTAAACATGAATATCGAATGGTGCAATAATTTATGGATCACATAATTCATGAGCCCCATTTTAATATCCCATATTTTGAACAAGGTTAAAATTCCAAGATAATTTGATCTTTTCAATTGGTAGATATAATGAATCTTAAAGCAATACTCATAATGTAAATCTGATCGTTTGAAAACATTAATGTTTTTTAGACAGGATTTATGTCACTAAAATATCCCAAGACTTCTAATATGTTTTTAAAGAATTGGGCTTCAAAATATAATTTCAAGAAGTTGTAGAAATTAGTTCATGGTTAGTGGTAACCTTTCACCACCGAACCTTCCTCCTATTTTATATGAAAATGTCATGTCTGGACCATGTGGATGGGATGAATGAATGTGTTATGGTTTTTAAGGTAAATTTTATAGGTTAACCATATAGATAATGCATGGTTTTTCTAACCACGTACCTAACCATGTAGGTTGTATGGGCTGGATTGTGCCAAAATAGTATCTTGTGCTTGATTTTTCAAACCATGAACCTACCCCATGTGGGGTGTGGATCAATGACAGGGTGATCCAGAAAATTAGAACATGTTTTTCCCTAATGTGCATCCTAACCCTCTGCCTCTTAAAAATTAACAAAATTATTATTTTCCCTTACTGCCATAAATTGTATTTTACGCCATTTACACCTTCTTTTCACCAATAATCCCTTTATGTGTGCTCCCAATTTCCTCCATCTTCCATTCATGGATCACCTTCATTATTGGATGGAATTGAAAACCATTAATCATGTTGTATATCTATCAGTGAGTCTATTATTCCCATTACCTATATTTTCTATTTCACTATCCATATTAAATGTTACTTCAAAGATATAGTATATTCCATATTTTCAAGTTGTTTGTCAAATTCTTCTACTCCTTTATTTCACCTTCATTCAAAGACTAAAATTGAATGAGTGAAGAATATTTAGTTTATGTTTAGTGGTATAAAATATATTCCCATCATGTTATGTTGTTTATGTGATATTTCAATTTTGTTGCACATCATACATTCCAAGTATTGCTTCTAAAAATGTAAAATTACTTTTATTTAATTCATAGACCTGAACGATTTTGTTCTTATCCCCTTACATGTATAGATATTTACAACCTTAAACTGTACAAACATTTAGTGTGTGTTCATTCACATAATATATTCTTCCTATTTTTTCTTGTGAGTAAATCACCATTGGATTGTGTTCGATAAAATCCATTGAAATCTTATAAATTCCAAGATGTGTTATGTGAATTGGATAAAACATTGGGTCCATGATCACATGTGAAATTATTGATAAATAATAGGGACTATGTTTGTAGAATGAATTTAGTAAAATTAAATTTAATGCAAACCAAGTTTTTGTTTCTATATTAAAATGACGTTTGAGGTGTGCAGTCTTATCAAATGAAAATGAATTTTTAAGTATAGTTAAATGATTATGTAATTGATTTGGTGATTAACCTATCCCTATAATTTTTTTATCAACTTCCTTATTAAAAAAACATGGTTCTTTTTAGATAAGAACCACCTTTTAATCAATTCTTTCACCTTTTTTTCTCTAGTAATTATGATCTTCACTAATCTACATAATACTTTTCATAAAATTCATATATTCTTCTAGAAGTTACTTAGCCACCATAACAAATGGAATAATATAAATATAAGACCATCATTTCTCTCAACAATTCAATGTGAAAACATTCTGCCTATGTAAATGTGTGATGGAAATTGTCTTCTTAATCCATGGAAACAAGTGTCTAGATGAACAATCAAAAAATATTCCTTCATTTACCATCTTATAAATATTAATTCAGAATAAGACAATCTCCCTCATCTTTCCATTCTTTAATAAATCATCATTTTGGGGAATCTCTCTTAAAATCCCCATCTTCCACCCAAATTAAATATTTATAATGATATTTAAAAAATATATGCTCAGTGATATTTTTATTTCATCATTCATAAATTTATTCAATATCATATGTATACTAGTTCAAATATATATTAAAAAAGATTGGAAACTCAAGAATTATTATATTATGTGATACATAAATATCCACATCCTAGGAAACATCTCCAAAATAGCAGCTTATAAAAACATATATGATTTGGGATCTCTTATATCATACCACAATCATAAATTTATTAATAATGCCTTGTTATCCCAAAATATCAATTCATCCCAATTATTGAGATTCCCATAAAAAACTTCATTAAAAATCATACAAAATTCCTACATGAATGGTCACATTCAAAAATGTCATATTGATTCCATTCTTACAAAATGGAAAATTAATTTACTACCAATAATTTCTTTTTGTTAGTTCCCATTTAATCTTTTCATGAATTATTATCACATGACCATTCGTAATATTTATTCCATGAATATTGATGTAGTATCATCATATGATTAGTTTTCCACTTCATAATATTCAAATTTTATAAACCTATAAAATTCTAATCTACACAAATCCAAAAATTTCATACATGGATTACAAGGGAAAATAACATACTTGAAAACTAGACATTCAATATAACCCCATATGAGGATTTAAATAACCTAATATGTTCACTTCAGATTCATTGTAACAAGAAACGTTATGGTGCACATCGACTACATGGTTGACATTGGTTACATCGTAATATCCTCTTACATCATCCCAAAATGTCTACATGTATTAATATCCCTTATAAAATCAGATATGTAAGTTATAATTCCTATATGTTGAAGTAATAAACAATGTGGATCAAACTAAATTGCATAGATGACAACTTAATTTTTTTTGCATTGCTTGAAACAATTACCTAGATCTGAAAAACTATAGACTCCATGAAAATAGACTTAGTTCCTATTTAATTGAATTTAATTCCATCCCAAACATCTCAACACTTATCAAATATTGTAAAAACTATTCTTATTCATCCCCCAACAAATTAATTTGATTCCTTTTAAGATCGTATTTTCAATCATCAAACATAAATCCAAGGATGACAATAAAGACACCACCTTCAATAATTCTATGGTAACTTCAGTATCCCTATTTGTATATTTGTCAAACCATGTAACTATTCTTTAATAACTCATTCATTAAACATAAAAAATCACATCCTTTACAAAATTATATAACAATATAACACCAAACTATATCTTAAAGTATCATTTTTAGAAAACATCATTCCTTGGTGACTAATAAGAATTTAGTTAAATGAAACTTTTCTACCCACATTAATGTAGACAATATCATATTCAAATAACTCCCCATTAAAGATGGAATTCATATATTCATATAACATAGCCTTTTAGAAAATAATATTTCCTCTAGATAAAAATAAATAAGAGAATATGAACCTTTTTTGATCAGATTTTTTGTACATTTTTGTACCCCATTAACAATTTAATCCAAAGCAATATGGGGTTTGTCCCTCTCGTAGTTTTAATAAATAGGGGGGATAATCACCTGGGATTACCCTCAATAACTAGAAAAAAATTCTATGGGGTTTCCGTGGTGAATAGTTCATCCAGTTTTTTATAATTGTGAACGAATTATTTCTTCATGAATTAATTATCTAGCTTATATTTAATGAAATTAAATCTAATATAAATATTCTTATACATCGTGTGTTGTATAAGATTTATAATTGATCTACTGTACATTGATTATAATAATTAATTAATAAATTTCTATACATTTACATCCTTAAATCATCCAATTTCTTCCACATTCAAATCATTTGATTATTGGAATTAGTAGCATCAATGTATTTAACATCATTAGTACTCAATGTTTATGTATCATGTTTCTTATAGTGAAAATACATTAAAAAATATCCCATGATAGAAATACACCCTAATGTAGATCTTTAATCATCATCATCACCTAACAAATTAGAATCTATAAACTGATAAATATTTAAATTTTTTTCCTTCATATAAAGGATCCCATGGATTATAGTCCCATTGATAGGCCTCAAAACCATTTTTTCATCCATAAGATGAAAATACCTTAGTTCACTTTGATTTCTTTAACAAACACTAAAAACATTAACTAAATCAAGCCTAGTGGTTATATGAAAATTTATGATTCCCCTCAATATTCTAAAATCATTCTCATTTACACACATTTCATTCTCATCCATTGAATGTCTCTGTCTGACATGAATCTGTTTCAATAAATACTTTGACTCCTCTATTATAAATATCATTAATTATTCTTTATAATAATTTTCTGGGGATATGAAACTTGTGCCATCTTATTAAATTACATTTAATCCTTTGATGTACCTTAAAACACATAGAGTGCAAATATCAAATTTTTGGATTATTTTATATAAAACTCTATAATAATTCTCATGATTTCCTACAAAAAATAATATCACCATCCTAAACAACAACATAATAATATCTTACATAATTTCTTTATTATATGGGTTTTTACCTACATTAATTTTGATGAATCTTAATTATGTCAAGTAATTTTCTATCCTCAAATATCATTCCCTTTGGTCCTATTTCAATCCATACATTGATTTACTCTATTTTGCACTCTTTTGTCTTTAATATCAATAAAAACCCATCTCATTTCTCCACATAGACTTCCACTTCTAGTTATATATTTAAAAACATATATTTGACATGAATTTGATATATGTTATTATTTTGTATGATTTCATAGTCAAAGACATTATTTTGTACATAAATATTTAAATTCATGGATTGGTTGTTTTAAAATCACCCCCTTTAACATGATAATACATTTTACACACAATTATGACTTTGATCTTGATTAAATTAAAATTATCGTATATCTTATTTTTGAAAATCCACTTGGTTCCCATGATATTTTTGTTAAACAATTTTAAAAGAAGGTACCAAGGGCCATTCTACTCAATATGATTTTCCTCCTCATCCATAGAATAAATTCATTATTTATCCTAAAACAATTAATCCACTAAATGTTTCTTAACATGAGAGATTAAATTAATTTGATTTTCAACATACAACAATATTTTGGGATGAACTAATTCTGATTAAATTGAAATATTATTTTCTACATCCAAATTTTTTCTGGGATTTTCATTTTCTAAAATTATTTAACTGAAAACAAATTACACTATTTGTATGATCATATTCAACACTACTATAATTTGATTCATCATTATCGTTTCAATTACTAAAATATATTGAATTCATCATGTTGATTCCATTATATTATTAAAATTAAACTATATAAATATCATGCTTTATGGTTTCAATTTCAATAATTTTGACATTACATCTCCAAAATATTTATTAATGTTTTTTCTTCAAGCATATACACCCTTTCCCAATTGATAAATGTCTAATAAAGCTACCTTACTCAAATCATTCTTGAAACATTCCTTCATTCGGGCCTTTGATACTAATATTGAATGGAATACTATTCCCTTTAAAGTATTTCAATGTTATCTTATTATTTTTCCTCATCTCTTATACTGTTCTATTTTAATTTTTTCTCAACAAGCATAGATTTTGAATATATATACCTATAGAAACTATATCCCCCAAAAAATGATCTTCTAATATCAATAAAAGTTGTTCTTATCATTCCCACATTGGTTATATTCATTCCCTCTACAGCCCCATTTTATTGATGTGTGTTGGTTCTATTTTAATAATCTTTAATACCATACAGTACAAGGTAAGATATAAATATATTTTAAATATAATCTTTCTAATTATCATTTCATAGATTCTTGATTTATATCTGAATATCTCTTTCAAAATATCTTCTATTCATTTTAGACCTCTCCAATATTTCTTACTTGTGTTCATTAAATAACATTATTTTCATTATTTTATATTTATTAGTGAGTTTGATAAAATAAATATTACCTACTATGTATTTTTTCCTCGTGGTACTACAAAAATGTGATTGAATTAACTAAAAAGGCCAGGTTTATTAGGTCTCCTCCTTTTTTTGTATCAGTTTAATCATTTTTCCGTTTTATAAAGAGATAAAAATATTATCTATATCTATACATAATTATAGAAGATCTATTTAAATGTTTTATTCTTAGATATTAATCAAATTATTTTTGTCAATTTGTCCATGTATTCTATGTCATTTATTTTTCACTTTTCTATTGTTGAGATAAAATTAATTACTAGAAAATCTAATCTGAAAAAATTACAACTATTCATTTATCATATAATGAAAACCGTTCAATATTTAACTCCTCTAAATAAGAACGCAACCTTCTAGAAAATCAATTAATTTACCTCTTAAAAAACAATCTTATAATTAAAATATTTTTCTTCTGTACATTAACAAAAAAACAAACTAGGAATTCACTTTGTTGAGTTTAATAACAGAAGAGCCATTTCCTTTTATTTTTTATAATCATTCATTCCCCAATGATCTATAACCCCCATCAAGGTCATTAATATATTCATGAATCATGGTATATCCTATCATTTTTTAGTTCTAGGAAATTTTATGAGTATATGGAATATTCATTTTGATAGCTTTTAATACAACTACCACAATTAGGGATGTTCGTTATTATTTCTCTCTTGAATCTTCCTTTTTAAATCTATTGTTATTTTCCCAGAATCATTCTCAAACATTCCATAACATGATTTGGTTTATGATAACACCATCCACATTGAACCTCAACACTTTAAATCTATTTTGGATATGCATCATATTAGAATTTTCATTTTGGGGTCATATTTTTTAGTTATTTTACTTATAATTTCTAAATAAATATCGACACATTATATTCATCAATAATTCAATGGGAGAGACACATTATAGACTAAATCATATTTTTTGTGTCTACATACTATTAAACACAAAAAATATCTCTAATTTTTATTCTTCTATGAAATTTATGAGACTCCCCAATAAATATCCATGCTATTTTAGAATAATAATATGTCACTTTGGCATGAATATTTATATCCCATGATTTTTATAGAATCTCACTATTATATAAGTCATATTAAACCATTTTAGTGGTTAATTTTAGTATATGTTTCTTGAGTTTTTATTGTTAACCTTCACTTTTTAGTTAAATAGTTTTAGTATTTTTAAATTTGACCAATTAAAAAATTACCTGGTAATACATATAACAATTATGAGTGAATGATTTATCCATTAATTTGGTTGATTTTTTAAATTAAATTTTTTATTTTACAAGATTATTATCTGATTTTAGAAATCATTATTTAGCCTTATCAAGTATGATTTTTTCCCTATAAATATTATTCATAGATTCATGTAAAACTAAATCTCTCTTAACATCATTCACCTTGAGTGATTTAATATCTTCTATGTATTCCTTTTGATGTCAAATAAATATCATATAAAAATTTATTTTTCAGGTAAATTATTTTGATAAGGCTTTCGTATTCATTCTTGAGAAACGTGTTCTTTTTTAATACATACGTCATGTTCTTTATATAGCTTTTGAATCATGTAGGAATCATTATTTACTTATTCTTAACTATAAAATTAATCTTTACCACCATCAATATGTGAGATATTGTTGGTGTATTTTCTAGAACATTTACCTTATAAATCACAACATATGGAACATAATTCATCTTTATCATTTCTCATCATGATTTTTTTTCTGTCTTGATGTATTCATTGTCATATTTCATTTTCTCTATAGTGATTCTTCTAATTATTAAATTTCTTCCATATATTTATTTTTATTAAGGAACTTCATAGTAAATTGACTAATTACACCACATTTAAAAAACTAATGCAGAATCTTTAAAATTTATTTTCTTTTTCCAGTTTTCATATCTGTATACCTGAGACCTATAATTTTTGTGTTCATCTCATTAGTCTGATCATATCTATATGAATCGCATTAAGGTTCATCTTAATTTTCCAATATCTTTAATTTATTCATATATTTAAAGGTTATTACCTATTTAGTATTCTTCTTACAAATATGTGTTGTTCTCAAAAAAATTTTTAAAATTATATTATGTATCTCATCGAGGGATACATAATGAATTTATTCCAATACTGGGAACATTGGTTCAAATCGGTCCTTATTGTTTCTCATTAATTGTTTAACCATAGTTGAATTTTCAAGCCTATACCAAAAACATGGATATAGATAACAGTTTCATTAACCTTATTTAAACTATCAGATATATTATACTCTCCATTTATTTTTTACATCATTTACTTTTTCTCTCCATATTTTCCCCTTTTCCATTTTTGTATTGGTGTTCCACTCATATATGTTTTCACTATTTTCTCAAAATTCCATATCTAACTATACCACTATAACCTTTTCATAAACATGTTCATAAAATTATAATAGAATTGATTTGTTTTCTTTCTTATCATTCTTAATATTTCTCTTATATATAAATTTCATAAAACCATCAAAATAAATTTTTGTATTTCACAAAGTGACAACGTTACCCACTTTAAATCCCTATGATAATAGAAATGATTGCATTAGATTCTTCCACCCATGAAAATTATTTCCCTAAAAAGAGGAAAAATGTTTCAATTAATATTTTTTAGTTTATCAATTATAGATTAAAGAAGATTAGAATCTCAGGAGAAAAAATCACTTTGATACAAATTATAGAGACTAGATAACAAGGAATTCTACTAAGAGGTGGTAATCAATGTAACAGTTTTGTTTTAAAAAATTATTTCTTTAGAGGCAAATCCCAATAAATGTTTAAATTTTTGATTTTAACCTTAATAATTACTCCCTTTACCATATGATATAATATATTATAGGAAAGACACACATGATAAATTTTTTAACGTTAGATCATGATGAGCGATCATACTCATTTATGTGTTAATATTTGGTGGATTAAACCAATTTTATTATCACAATAAAATTTTAGTGAATAAAAATGCCTAAAATTTGTCCATATATTTCAAGAATGTATTCTGAAATTCTATTTTAAGGAAATTAATGTGTTGTTTAGAATTTAGACACCATTTTAAAAAAATTCTCATTTATGTGTGATGAATTCAATATTCACTAAACATTAGTATAATTATGTATAAAATGTGTTACTTATTCTTTTTGTTCCTAAACATACAAAAAAATCGAATGAAATCAATTTCATGTGAAGCCTCCTCTAACCAATTTTATATGAAAAAACCATGCATTAGAGAATTCATTCAAAAAATGGTATTTTTCCACCACTATTTATAACATCTAAATGAACAACCACCAAATTAGCATGCCTCATTCATCATTGAAAGAAGAATATAGAATAGGCCTTTAACCCATGCCTTATCATTATTCAATATAATATCTATTCAGTGAAACTCTCTTAATATTTTCATCTAATACTAGAAGTATATATTTTTATTATATATAGAAACTACATGGTCTTCGACAGTGATATTTCTCCATTTTTATATTTTATAAAATGAATTTGAATTTTTATTCAGATATTCATTAAAAACACTTAAATACATGGGATATATTCTTCCATCTAATAAAGAAATATTTTATTTCTTAGAAACTCCTCAAAAATTAATACTTATAAAAACTCAATTGATTCATGTTCTAGAATACTTAACTCTACGAATAAATTGACTAAGTGTGGATTCTTCCATTAAAATACCACTTCATCAATATGTTCAATATCTTTATAAAAAATACTTCATTAAAACCAGTAGAAATCTCCTATATGAAAGGTAGGATTCAAAATTATTACATGGACCTCCTTCTTCTATCATGGAGCTTTTACCATATACTACCAATTACACTAAACTTGTTCTCCTTTATAATTATCGTGAATTGTCATCACATGATGAATCAAAATATTTCTTCGATCAGGATTATATTAGTAGCATCATTTTATTAGTTTTTCTCCTTATAATATTCATATTCTATAAACCTAGAAGAAATTTAGTATATACATATCCAAATATCTCACATGTGGATTACTAGTGGAAATAAACAATGTGTAATGAATATACCATAAAAAACCCATATGTGTATTGAAATCTCTAACAAGGTTCTTTTTAGATTTCATCTAAAAATCGACATGGTGGTTCTAATCATATATGTGGTTCATAATAGTTATATCACAAAATCCTTTTAAATTGGTCCTAAATTCCTACATTTATTTGGACATATTGTAAAATAAGAAACGTCAACCATAATTCTTTTTTGTTTATGTAATAAAATATATGGATCCATCTATATTGTATAAATGATTCATTTTATTTTCCCAACAACAATAGAAATGGGTGTGTGGATTTTAAAAAATCCAAAATCCACTCAAAGAAACATATTTCATATTTATCCGACCATGAGGCTTTCTCAAGTATCTCAATACTTATCAAATATATTATAGACGATTCTCCTAGGTCCAAAAACACATGTGCATGATGAAAAATTTAGTGGATTTTATGTGTTATGTTGATTAAATTATCAAGTGATGGGTAATATTAGATTACTTATATGATATTTTAGTTTATCATATTTATATTCATGTAATTTTGATTTATGTTCTATATTTTTATTTCATTTTTTTTCTAAGATGTATAATTATACCATAACACAAGACAATATAAATTCTTAAGAGGGTTGGTGGTAAAATCTATGTGATTGAACACTATAGATAATGAATGTTAATCTATATCATTTTTCCCATATGTTATTTCATTGGAGGATGGTGTTTATTATAACCAATCATAATAAATATATTTTTTTCAAAATTTTAATAATTTGAGTCTTATATTTTCTTTTATTTAGGGTTCTAATGTAGTTGATGAGTGGTCAGATATTTTTTTAGTAGAACATCAACCTTCTGGATATTCTAGAGCCTCACAAGCTCCAGATCTCTATATGTTCTCTTCACAGTCTAATATATAAATAGTTTAATTTGATCATTGTGATTAATACATAGTCTGACCAATAATGGGAAGGATTTATGGGTTTTTTTTAATCTAAATTGCCTCATAAAAAAGTAAATCTAAATAGGGTTGTGGAGTTTTATTTCCATGAAAAAAGACACCAATACATGTTAGGGTATTCTAATCGCTTTAATGAATAATTGTTATCATCTCCTAAGATAGTATTGTATAACACTCATAAAGAGAATTGTTTTCAAAAGAGGAATTTTGATTTTGTAAAGACACGGAATTTCTAGGTAATTTTTTTAAATAAATCAAAATTTTACGAGTCTGTGAAAATTGACGGTGCATGATTCGGAGGCCCGGAGTGCCCGGAATGAATTTTTGAACTTCTGTTTGGTACGTTCATTAAACATGTGAGTGTGTTTTTTTGAAATTTGAATCGGTACGTGGAATTGAAGTCCAAGGGCATCGTTGAACTCGCAGTGCCAGTATTCTCTTAAGACGACATTCACCTCCATGGTAGATGGTCGAGGTAGAAAGTTAGTTTTTGGGTTTTTCATGTAAGAATAAAATAAAAATAAAAGTGTGTGACGTTTTATTTTTATTTTCAACACCAATGTGGGAGTTGTGAGGTGGGTTCCACCAGAACTAAACCTTCATGTGGAATTTGAGAAGTGGGGAACACCAGACCTTAACCTCCCATGAGAGTTTATGGCGGTGGCGACCACCCGAACCTAACCTCCTGTGAGAGGTTATGGTGGTGGGGCCCCCTGAGGACTAAACCCCTTGAACTCCCTTCATTTTGGAGAAAACCCTCTGAAAGTACCTCATTAATGTGGTAGAGACTCTTGACTTCCTCCATATTAATTGTGTGAATGCACATACATTTAATTTTCCAACCTAGTTAATTGATTAGGATAATTTTAATTTGTCCCAATGAAATAAATTTAGAACATAATATTTTATCCTTGGCATATTTGGTGGAATTGGGTGGAAGGAGCTCTTGGGAGAATGCTCTTCAATGAAGAACGCGTTTTTCCATGAAGAACGCTCCACTGAAGAAGAAACATGTACCAATGAAAAATTACAACCCCCTTTGACCTTCTTCCAAGAGATTTCTTCTGAAGTGGGGCGTCCTCATCTATAGAGAATCGAAGATCGTACTACCTTCTCATTCTAACGTCATCAAGAAAATGACGTATGTGTTTATTTCTAATTTATTATCAATTCTTATGTTCTCCCATTCTAATACTTTTGAGGGTTTGGGAATAGAGATTGATGAGGATTGTGGGAAATGATATTTTAAAATATCTTCCCTACACATTCATTCTTCGTTCTTTGTGAACCGCTTGTAATCACTGTAAACACAGAGGGTGAGGGCCAAACAAACATGGTATGACCCCTCTGTCATTCTTCTTTGAAGTGTTCTTCGAAATGGAGGAAGGAAATGAGGGCGACGAAGGCAACGGCTCCGCCACCCGTGGCCTCCACGACCGACACCGCCTTGTGGCAGTTCACCCTCCTAGCTGAACCGAGCCGCTACGCCGCCTCGAGCCAAACCCCCTTGTCACATCCCCATTGTGCTGAGTTGTCGCACCACCTCCATGTCGAGTCGTCGTGCCGAGCCGATATGTTGAGTTGCTGCATCGCCGCGGTACCGAGCCACCACGCCACCACCATTGCGAGTCGCCGTGTCGCCACCATGCTGAGCTGCCACACTGCCTCGGGCCAAACCCATCCTCACCGTTCCCCCGTCGTGTTGAGTCTTCGCGTCACTGTCATTCGTTGTGTCGAGTCGCAGCACCGCCGTCCACCGAGCTGTGCCGTTTTTCGGGCCAAGCTAATCCGTTTCCACTGTCGTGTCCTTGTCGTGGCCCTCTGAGACACCGGATCCTCACTCATTGTGGCATTGAGAGTTTCCCCGAGCTGATCCACCCTTACGGCACCCTCCGAGGTCGAGCCGCCTCTGTGGCCCCTCGCTACAGTCAGGCCAAACCCAATGAGTCGGGCCACCCAATAGACATGTGTTAGGCCGGGTTAACCCGAACCGGGTTGGCCCAGGCCGGGTCAGGCCAAGTCGGTCTGACAGGGTCAGACCAGACACGGGCCCACTACAACTCAATTACTTTCTTTTGGTTTTATCTTTGGCACCGGACGTCTATTTGAAGAACTATTAGTGGCACTGGAAATTGTGGAGTGAGACGGTCTCTTTATGTATACCCCACTAATGTTTTGGATTATTATGGAAAATGGTCAGGTTGGATCGAGCACGAATCCTACCGGGCCCTTGGTACTAAAAGACTAATAACTCACAGACCAAGCGTTGGATTGATGTGTCGCCTATTATCTTGAGAACCCTATGACATGGAGGACCTTTGAGATACTTCTTCGTGGGACTTCTTTACAGTTGAAGTATTGACCAGTAGCTTGTGGAGTGGATCCTCCTGGAGAACAAGAGATCATAGTATGTAGATCTAGTCATTGGCTGAGACTTGATGACTACTAGCCGTTTTGACTCGGAGTGACATGGCTGCCCCAGTGGAGAGAACCTTGGTGATGTGGAAAACACGCAGTGGGGAGCGCCATGACGATGTGGTAGACCCCCGATACTCGACAGGAGGAGTAAAATAGTATTCTAAATGGTAGAGCGCCTCTGTGTGACGGGGCAGACCCATAATGGGGAGTGCCTCTGTGTGACATAGCTGTCCTACGGTACTCGATAGTAGGAGTACCTCAACAGTCTAAGTTAAGTGGGAAGAACCTCTGTATGATGCCGCAAGCCCACTATACTCGATATAGGAGGTTGTCTCTAGTATCCGAGGAGTTCGATGTTGTGTTCTGAATGTTACTTGTTACTACCCCCTAGAATAAATCCTGGTTTGAGATGAGCCAGAACCTCTGTGTTTTCTTCATGATTGAGAAGGATTACTTGATAACTTATGTATATGTATAGGAATATATCTATGAATGGATATCTATTGATTTCATACCTTGTGTTTTATCATTGTTTGATTTTGTGAGACCTAGATGGTCTCGAGGTCCCTATTGAGTATCATTATACTCACCCCTGCATGGGCTATGCCCGCACCTTGTTGTGTTGGATTCAGACGACGGATAGCGCTGACTAAGGCCGTGAGTACCAGGACTGGACGGTACCTGGAGGTGGACCATAGAACGAGTCAGTACACAGAGGATACAGACGGACGAGGAGTATTAAAGAGTCGATATGTACCTACCCTTAAGGTAAGAACCTCAGAGGACAACCCAGCTGCTGACATTCCCTTTTCATCAGTTGTACTTGAACTTTCATGTTGGGCTTGTATTCTGGCTTCTTTTACTTTCATCACTCTTTTTTTATACAGTTTACATGGTGTTTCGTATCTAGCTGTGTCCTTGCCTGTGTATGTTTTTATAGGTTATAAAGGCAATGCCTTCCCAGTTTTATAGAATTATGCCTTTGGTTATAGTCGCAATCCCCTGCCTATAGAATGTGGGATTGGGGTAGTCACGACACAAGCCCTGGGGGATGGGCCGTGAAAAATTGGTATCAGAGGAGTCGGTTCTACCACAGAACTAGGACTCTAATTATTTCTGTGAAGAAATAGTGTTAAGTTTAGTGAGTCTGTTTTTGAGTTCAGGGAGTCCATTATTGGTATGGTGACCGACGTATCCATACACCATGACCCTAACTTCTAATTTCTTACTCAGTGCATGAAGACACTGATTGTGTGTGTGTTTTCAAGAGTTTTCATTGTGATATTTTGATTCAGCTCACCAGGTATAGATTTTATCACACCAGGTATAACTTTTGACTATGGCGCACCTGTTTTATTTCAGGATTCCTCCTTGTAGACAACCATCTAGGGTTCCAAATGTTGTAGGCACTAATAGCCCACCGAGAGATGAGGCCTCAGTGTATGGCCATTTTCTAGTAGAGGCACCAGCGGAGGCACCATCGGTACCACTCCTCATTGGGCCACTAATGCCACCAGCCCCAGAAGTAGATGGTACACACCTCTTGAGCACATTGCAGGAGTTACAATGCCAGTGGCCACCCTGGTTCAGGGGAGAGACAGACCCATATGCTATTGAGGTTTGGCTGGAGAATGTGGTGAGAGTTTTATGGCTACTAGGGACACCTTCCAATTTCATGGTGATCCTTGCTGCCAACATTATAATGTAAGTAGCATGTAGATGTTGGAGCTTGATGCTCTTGGTTCACGACGAGGTGACTCTTCTCTAGGAAGAATTTGTGATATTTTTCTTGGGCAATGTTTGTCCCAGCGACTCTTCAGACAGTGCACATATAGAAGCTTCTTCATTTAGAGCAGGGAAGCATGAATGTAGCTCAGTATTTAGTGAGGTTCACTGACTGCTAACACTACTACATAGATATGGTGTGTGACCCATTATTCAGAGCTTGGAATTTCATGTAGGGGCTCAGGAGGGATATCAGGGCGTCGATGATCACACTCAGCATCCCGACACACGCAGGGGTGTTAGAGAGAGCCCTCTTGGTGGAGAGTTTCCTTGTTGATCAGTCACTAGCAGCGAGACCCACTACCAGTCATAACATAGTCTAGTCTTCTGTAGCTGGAAGTAGATATAATTCACAGAGGTCCAAGTGGACCAGACCTACTGGTGGACAACCACATGACTCAGGTTCGGTTGTGGGGGCACATGTAGCATATCTAGTCTTGCCAGGAGCGGGTAGTGTTATGCATGCGGCTGGCAGGGTCAAATGGATCGTGACTATCCGACCCAACATTAATATGATCAACAGATGGTCGAAGGACCACCCAATAAGAGACAGATGTTTGACCAAGGAGGTCCACCCCAACCGTAGGGAGTAGGTGGACAGGGGTGAGCTCAACTCTAGGCAGTTGATTCCTACGATCACGGCACTTTAGAGATGATACGAGGTACGATCTGTGTCTAATCCACCTTAGTTGTAGTAAACATAGGCACAAGTGCCAGTCATTCTTTTATTTCCACCTCCCCAGTTCGGAGCTCAGATATTCTGATGGAGTCTTTGGCTCGATCCTTACTTCTAGAGACTTCTATGGGCGCGGATTCAATGATTACGCACCGGTGCCGGCAGTGTGAGATTACTCTAGGAGGTGAGTGCTTCGACTGGGATCTCCTAGTAGCGGCGTCAAATCCATACAACGTCATATTGTGTATGGACTTGTTATCTACATTCCATTCTCAGATAGACTGTATTAGGTGAAAATTTTGGTGTGACCGAATGGATGGGACGAGGTTTACCTTCACCGCAAAAAAGGGAGTCTATACAGTAAAGGATGGCCATACCTAGAGGATGGTTTAGCCAATTACACATCAATTAGCTATCCTTACCATCGTAGCTATTGATTTGGTGAGTCTAAGATATCTTGTAGTGGTGGACCAATACGTGGATGTCTCCCTTGATGATGTTATGTGTTTACCTCTTTGAAGAGAGGTAGACATTTACATTTACTTGTACTCCGATATGGAACTGATATCTATACCAGCGTATCGGATGGATCTCGTAGAGCTTCATGAGATGCAGGTACAACTAGAGGACATATAGGGGAATGTATTAATTTGGCCCAGATTGTCTCCCTTTCCAGCCCCAATTCTGTTCACCAAGAAGACTGATGGGAGTTTGAGTCATTGTGTTGACTATCGACTCCTGAACCAGGTGACTGTGAAGAACAAGTTCCACTCCGGATGATTGATGACATCTATGATCAGATGAAGGGAGAATGGTGGTTCTCATAGATAGAGCTCAGGTTAGGTTATCACCAGCTCAGAGTGCAAGATGAGGATGTGTATAAGTTATCTTTCAGATTTTGGTATGGCCATTATGAGTTCATGGTTATGCCATTTGGCATGACCAATGGTCTAGAAGTGTTCATGGGACTCATGAACAGGATATTTCAGCCATACCTTGATCGCTTTGTAGTTTTCTTCATCGATGACATTCTGATCTACTCGACTATTGAAGAGGAGTATGCCTAACATTTTCATGTGGTATTGGTCACACTCCAAGAGCACAAGCTTCATGATAATCTCTCAAAGTGCCAGTTCTGGATCTGAGAGGTTCACTTTCTGGGACATATCATATCAGAGGCTAGATTTGTAGCAGATCCATTGAAGATTAAGGCAATACTAGCTTGGGACCCACCCCAGAGTGTGACGGAGGTACGAATTTCTTATGTTTGGCCAGATAGTACCAGAGATTTTTTCCATATTTCTCCAGAGTTGCATCACCACTCTCAGCCTTGAAATATAAGGGGAAACCCTATGTTTTTTTTTGACAAGTGGCAGTGGAGTTTTTAGGAGTTGAGGTAAAGGCTGACTACTCCCCCCATCTTGAGGCTTTCAGAAGAAGGCGTAGGGTACGTAGTCTACTACGACGCATCAGGGACCAGACTCGGATGTGTCCTGACACTAGAGTGAGTAGTGATCGCATATAGTTCTTGAAAACTGAGATAGCATGAGAAGAACAATGATACCCATGACCAAGAGTTAGCAGTAGCGGTCTTTGAATTGAATATGTGGAAAAACTATCTGATGGGAGAGTGTTTTATAGTGTACTCTGACCACAAGAGTTTCAGGTATATCTTCTCTCAAAAAGTCCTAAACCAAATAGAGAGACATTGTCTTGAGTTATTCCAGGACTATGACTTCGAGATAGTCTATACTCCTGGGAAGGGGAATATTGTATCAGATGCACTCAGTAGGAGTTATGGTGTACAGTTCCTAAGTGAGGCAATAGAGCAGCTGACTGCTTTACAGATATCCTTTGTGGATATAGATGGAGAAACATTCATTCAGTCTCTTACAGTCACTCCCCCAATTCTTCAGCGAGTCAGGGAGGCGTAGCATGGGGACATTGACTCTGAGACACGACATGCTCAAATATCTATAGGACAAGAAACTGATGGATTTTCAGAAGGTGGGGAGCATTTCAACCTCTTTAGAGGAAGTACCATGGTACCAGTGTCACTTCAGAAGGATGTGTTGAGGGAGATCCACACATCCACTCTAGTGGTACATCTAGGAGTGGCAAAGATGTACCAGGATCTCGGATGATAGCACTGGTGGCTGGGAATGAAGAAAGCAGTATCAAAGTTTGTATCTCAGTGCCTCACATGTCAGCAAGTGAAGGAAGATAATTAGGTACCCGTAGGCTTGGTTTTGCCTTTAGAGGTCCATAGTGGATGTGGGATGGGATATCGATCTACTTCATGACATGAATTTCATTTACATCTGGGGTACATGACTCAATTTTGATGATTGTAAACCAACTCACCAAGTCGACCCACTTCCTACCGATCAGAGAGAAGGGTTCAGTAGAGAGCATGGGACGCCTCTATGTGCAAGATATTGTGCGGCTAAATGGAGTACCTTAGACGATTTTCTTCGATCGTGACACATGTTTTACTTCCCAGATGTATAGGGGTTTTAGAAGGCTTTCAGGATGTAGCTTCATTTGATCATCGCATTCCATCCTCAGATGGATTTCCAGACTGAGCAGACCATTCAGACCCTTGAGTACATGATGTGTGCCTGTGTCCTTGACATTGGTCATAGCTAAGAGGATCAATTGACTTTCGTGGAGTTTTCATACAAAAATATCTATCAATCCACTATTAAGATGTCACCTTTTGAGGCATTATACTGGCGACCTTGAAGATCACCTTTGTGCTGGACTGACCCAGGGGAGTCTGCACTCGTGGGAAAAGAGATGGTTTGAGATACCACAGAGAAGGTGAAGATCATCCAGGAGTAGATGAAGACTGGACATAGCAGGTAGAAGTCATATACTGACAAGAGAAGGAGACCACTGGAGTTCGAGGATGGTGACCACGTCTTTCTATGGGTCTCACCCCGATGAGGTCTAAAAATATTTGGTCGAAGAGGCAATTTATCTCTGAGGTTCAGCGGACCTTTTCAGGATCTCAGCAGACTTGGTGAGGTGGCATACCACATAGCTCTTCCTCCATAGTTGCACTAAGTTCATGACGTCTTCCATGTATCCTAGATGAGAAGATACTTGCAAAAACCTTCTCACATCATCGACCATAGCGAGATGGATGTCAACGATGGGGTGACATTTATGGAGGTTCTAGTAGATATTGAGGATAGATGGGAGTGGGTCCTTTATGGATGGTTGATACCTCTGGTGTGCGTTCGCTGGCAGCACCGGAACCTCCAGAAGAGCACTTGGGATTAGGAGGCTTAGATACATGCTCAGTACCCCCATTTGTTTACCTAGTTTGAGATGTGGCTTATGGGGACATGGAGAACTGAGGAGGGGAGAATTTAATGACTCCGAATTTTAATGTAATTTTTTAAAAATAAATGGGAATTTTCCGAATTTGTTAAAATTGACGACATGCGCTTCTGAGGTCCAGAGTGCCCAGAATCAATTTCTAAACTTTTGTTTGGGTATGTTTAGTAAACATGCGAGCCGGTTTTCTAACTTTTGAACCAGTGCCTGGAAATGAAATTTGAGGGCACCATTGAACTCAAAGTGCCAGTATTCGCTTAATGAGACTATCACCTCGACGACAGATGGTCAAGGGTGAATGTTAGTTTTTGGGTTTTTTCAGGTAAGAATAAAATAAAAATAAAAATGTGTGAAATTTTATTTTTATTTGCAACACCCATGTGGGTGTTGGGAGGTGGGGTCCACCGGAACTAAAAATCCACGTGGAAGTTGAGAAGTGGGGACCACCAGACCTTAACCACCCATGAGAGGTTATTGTGGTAGGGACAACCTGAACCTAACCACCCATGAGAGGTTATGGTGGTGAGGACCACCTAAGGCCGAAACCTATTTAAATCCCCTCGTTATACAGAAAAACCTCTCAACCCCTCCTAATTAATGTATAGGAGCCTCTTCACTTCCTCCATATTAATTGTTCCAATGCACATACCATTAATATGCCAACCTAGTTAATTGATTTGGCTTATTTGAATTTATGCCAATAAACTAAATAGAGAACTTAATCTTTTATCCTTGGTATCTTTGGTGGAATTGGGAAGAAGGAGCTTTTGGGAGAACGATCTTCAACAAAGAACGCGTTCTTCCACAAAGAACGCTCCACAAATGAAGATCGATCAGCCAATGAATAACACTGACCCCCTTCGACGTTCTTCCTCGGGACTCCGTCTGACAGGGGACGTCCTCATCTATAGAGAATCGACGACTGTACTACCTTCTTGCACCAATGTCATCAAGCGAACAAGGTAGGGGTTTATTTCTATTTGATTATCCCTTCCCATGTTCTCCCATTCTAATTATTCTGCGGGTTTGGGAATAGATATTGATGAAGATTATGGGAAATGATGTTTTACAATATCTTCCTTAAACGTTCATGCATCATTATTTGTGTACTACTTTCTATCCCTCTAAATACAGATGGTGCGGTCCAAAAAAACATTGCCTGTCCACTCCACCATTCTTATCTGATGTGTTTTTCGAAATGGAGGAAGGCGATGAAGGCAACGACACCACCACCCATGGCCTCCGTGACCTACGCCGCCCTGCAGTTCTTCGCCCTCCTAGTCGGGCCGAGCCGCAGCACTGCCTCAGGCCGACCCTCCTTACCGCTCCGCCGTTGTGCTGAGCCGCCGCACAACCGCCATGCCAAGCCTTCTTGTCGAGCCTTCATGTCGATCCGCCACACCGCCACCATGTTGAGCCATCGTGCCGCCCTGGGTCGTACCCCCACTCACCGCGCCACTGTCATGTCGGGCCACCATGCCACTGTCATCCGTAGTTCCCAACTGTTACGCCGCCATCTGATGAGCCACACCGTTGTCTCTGCCAAGCCGAGATGCCACCATCGTCGTGCCATTGATGCGTCCCTCCGAGCCAATTAAGTCACCCATGTCCTGGCCTTGTGATCCGCCCTGAGCCGAGCTGGCCTGCGGCTGAACCACCCTCGTGGAACCCTCCAAGGCTGAGTCACCTCTGCGGCCCCTTGCGACCGTCGTGCCGAAACCAATGGGTCGAGCCACCCAGCGGGCCGCACCAAACCCAATGAGTTGGACAACCCAGCGGGGTCATGCCGGACCCCACGGGTCAGGCTAGGTCGACCCAAAACGGATCAGCCCAGGACAGATGGGGTCGAGTTGGTCCGACCGGGTCAGACCGAACCCGGGCCCACTATGACTCATTTACTTTTATTGGGCCATATCATTGGCACCAAACATTCGTTCGACTAACCATCAACAACACTAGAAATCTTGGAGTGAGACGGATCTTTTGAGTATACCCCCACTAAATTTTTAGATTATGATATGAAATTAACAGGTTGGATTGAGCACAAATCCATCTGGGCCCCCCGGACTAAAAAGCTAATAACTCATAGACCTGGCGTCCTATTGACGTGTCCTCTGTTACGTTGATACCCTTATGACATGCCAGACCTTTAGGATACTTCATTGTGTGACCTCATGATAGTTGGAGTATCGACCAGTAGCTTGTGAAGTGGATCCTCCCATAGGATGAGTGAGTATAGTGCGGAGACCTAGTGGCTAGCTGAGACTTGATGACAGCTGACTTTTTCGACTCGGAGTTACTCGACTGGCCCGGTGGGGAGTGCCTTGGTGACGAGGAAGACCCACGGAACATTACATGATGAGTACCTCAGCAGGATACTAGGGGGAGTGCCTCTGTGTTACGCGACAGACCCATGGTGGGGAGCACCTCTGTGTGACATGGCAGACCCATGGTACTCGAGAGGAGGAGTACCTAAGTACTCTAAAGTTAGTGGGAACCACCTCTGTGTGATGCGGCATGCACACTGTACTCGATAGAGGAGGATTTCTCCAGTAGTCTTGGTGTTCAATGTTGTGTTCAGAATTTTACTTGATACTACCCCTTAGAATAAATCCTGGTGTGAGTTGTGTTAGAACCTCTATGTTTTCCTCATGATTGAGATAGATTACTTGATAACTTACGTATATTTATGGGCATATACTTATGTAAGGATATCATTTGATTTCATACCTTTTCTTTTATCCTTGTTGGATTTCAGGAGACCAAGAAGGTCTCAAGGGTCCCTACAGAGTATTTTTATACTCACCCTGCATGGGCTATGCACGCACCTTGTTTTGTTGGATGAAGATGGCCGACAGTGCTTGACTAAGGCCGAGGGTACCATGACTGGATAGTACCTGGAGGTGGACCTTACGATGAGTCGGTACAAGGAGGATATGGAAAGAAGAGGAGTGTTGATGAGTCAAAAATGATTATTTTTTAAATTAGTGAGTAATGTATTAAAATTATAATTTTTATCTTTATTATATATATATGTTTTTTCATTTTTAATTCAAATATTTTACTTGTTATTCATTATTTCCAAAATTGAAGGACATATAGTGTTTAATAAATCAGGTAATGTCTTCAATGTTTTTCTAAACATGGATGTTTTCAAGGTAAAGGTTTCGATCATTTTTTTGTACCCATTCAACATCATTATTGAATTTTTTGGATTTGGAGTGTGTTTTATTTAAAAGTGGATAAAAATAATCCAATTGAGGTTGAAATTATTTTCAATAGTTGAATCATGTTATAAAATTTATTAGAAATGTAAAATCATAAATTCATATTTTTATATCAAATTATTTCTTTAATAGTGTTTGTAGATTGTGGAGAGGATACCTACCAAGAATTATAACTCACACGATGTATGTACACACACATATTTCACATAGACATGATTATTTGTGATGTCAGCTCAGGTATTGTATTTCATGGACATAAAAGATGATAATTATTTATGGGTTATGTTAATTGGATGTATAACATATAGGGATAACCCAATCAACATAATTATTGGACATGTTAGGATTATTTGAGTGTATGGTTTGTTTTATAACCATTGTAAATCATGTCTATTTTACTATTTCAACCTTTTTTATGGTTATATATGGTTATAAACATTGATAGTACATTACAAATGTTCATTCTTTATTTTTGTAGTTTTATGAGTTTTATTTATATTCTTATTCTCTATTTTGTTTTATATAGAAACTATAACTGATTATTTCACATGTATGATTGTCTTCTTTATGGGGATTTCAAGACAAAATTCCACATGGGGATCATTTTTAAATATTGATTTAAATAATGAAATCATTATCAACTAAGTAACTTTCATTACCTAGAATAATTTCCAAACCCTTATTTATTGGAACTACTTAAAACATAATAGTAAATTAACCTAAGTGACAGGGAAGGATGAACCATACTTGCCCATTATAAATAATGTTATCAGGGTGAACATAATTTAATTGGAAGAAACAAGTATATGACATTCAATCGATAATGGAATTGATAGAAAGGATATAAATTTAAATAAATAAATATAAATCTAGATTTTGTTAGTCATATATAAATAAAATCATAATAATTTCAAATCAATATAATATTTACACATATATTAATTTCTATTATGAATAAAAAAGATATATCACAATAGTTAAATTTATGAAAATAATAACTTGGGTAAATTAGACAAAAGTATATTTCAAATAATTTAATATAAATGTTAATTAACATATATGAATGATAATTTAGATCATGATCGTCAATTGTTTAATATTTTAAGAAATATTCCATAATTTTTAAATAACCTTTAAATAATCAAAACTAAAAAAACAAAATTTTAACGAAAATCAATTAAATTAAGAATATATTTGTGGAAAAATATATTTAAAAGGATATCAATATTGATAAATTAAAGGACTTCATTAAAAAATAACTTTGTGAGGAAGATAATAAATTTTATGGTGGATCAAAAAATATAGTTTACAATTTCTATAACATATCACTAAAATATAGTAAAGATAACATAAATAAAAAATAAGGGAAAGTTAATTAAATAAAATACATGACAAAATTATTCCTAATTTTTTCAAATATATATATTAATGAACATAGACATTGAATAAAATGATGATGTCAATGGAGAGATAGAGTGTCGAATAGAGCATGATAAAAATGAAGAAAGAGAGTGGGATAATCCTCTTGCTAAAAATTTAAGGTATGAACAATACATAACTAAAGGAGGTAATAAAACAAATGATTCATCAAAAATAAAACTAAAATTATAAGGTATTTATATTAGACATTTTTGTTATTTATTAAAACACAAAAAGTAACTAAATAAACATAAATGAAAGAATAAGAACTCAGAATAGTACCTATATTTTGACATAGTAATAGATTATGAAGAGTTTTTTATGAGAGTTAATGAGTCATATAAAATCCATTATAGCTTCATATAATGAGAATATTATAGAAATAAGAGTATAATGTTATATAAGGCGTCTATTTAAAATATATTTCAAGAAAAATAATTTCAATACAATTGATTTTCATTAAGAACCCTTACCAAATTTCCCTATACTTTTCATATGGCCTATAATATCTTGAATATTTAAATTGTATTTAATTATTACCTTATTTTGGAAAAAAATATTTTTATTTCTATTTTATTAGTCTATTTTTTAAAATATTGAGGCTTTTTATCTTCTTGAATGGATAACCAAATGGTTATTTTAAATTATCTAGAGGAGTGATGTAAGGGTTCTACTATACTATCTTCTATTTGGTCTTGTTAAAGATTTTATGATCATACATATACTCAAATATATTGATAAAATGTAATTGAACTGATCAAGGATAGAATATATCTCAAAGTTCTTATGCACGTTTATTTTATCAGTGAAAACATCATTATATATGAGGATGATAATGGCTCAGTGAATGAAATAAAAGATATATATTATCTTTATGATTTTTTATAGGTATTATATGTCTTGAAATAAATCAATGTCAATTTGTTGAAAGGATTATAAATTTATATGAAAAGACATATTATTAATGTATTTGTGGGAAACAAGGGGAGAAAACATTTAACTATATTAGAGTTCCTCTATTTTTTTTAAGGTTACAAATAAGTTACCTCGAATACATATCCAACAATATCTTCTCATCTCATTATGATATGAATACATTATCTCAAGTGGGAATAATTATCCTTCTAAATATTTTTGTCACATACATGTTTATTTTTTCATTTCATATTTACAACTAGCCAGGGGAGATACTAAAGATAATTATCATGTAGATTAACAACAATTTTTGTAAAATATTTATTTATAAATAGAGAACTATTATATTTTATTAGTATATATAATTTAAACCTATTTAAATTATAGGGACTTTTACAAAAAAATAAAAAAAATTTCCTAAGTCCCCCACAACGAGTTAGGTTTTGAATCATTAAAAGATAAAAAAAAATTCCATCAAACATCATCAAGAAAACACTTAATAAAATAAAATATATAACGAATCGATTTTACTTGTGCTCTTATTTTTTCTATATTATTGGGATTGATATATATAAATTATAATTTGTACCCAAAGGATCACATCTTGAACCTAAAAACTAAATTTATAAAAGAACAATGGTCTTATTTCCCAAATCTCAGATGAATTTTTTCACCTTTTAGTATGAATAACTTATCTATCACTAAATCACTAATATTTTGTGACTGTGTGGATATAGTACTCTAACTTATTGTAAGAAGGTTATCACTACGTATAACTTATAAGATCAAGGAAAATCGTTCAGTTTCCCTACTGGACTATGAATTATGAATTTGAACATCTTCTATTGGTACATACATGGATATTTTGATGATCATCGAAATTGGATGAATAATTTCAAGAAATAATTTATTTCTCCAACTAAAAAATTTTTCACCTATAATATATGGATTTATGAATTATAAAATAATGATATTATATGATTATTTGATATATTGATTATCTATGGATTAATATAATGACTTAAATGTGGTGATTCTAGTCACCATTTGTTTTTTATTTCTTTTTTTTTAATATTTGATATCATATTCAATCTATATTTCATTTTAATCTAAAAAAATGGAATCATTGAGGATTTCATTAAAAATACCCTTACCCTTATTTTTATTTTTTATGTGATTTACCTAGTCGGTCCAAAAAAGCAGTAGAACGCTTTTACATTTGGTTAGAAATGAATAATCTTAGTATTTAAGGGTCCATTATACCCTTCAGAATAATGATATTATGTATTTTGATGGATGTTTTGGAATATTCAATGGTATTAGTGGGATGTACTAATAAAACTACATAACAACTAATTATCATAAAATCACATTGGATGAGTGACATTTTTAATAAAATCATCAAGTCAAAATTCATCAGATAAGTCCCTCTAATCCCATTATTGTTTAACATAAATATTTATAGTTTAGACTATGGCACACCAGAACGAGTTGGTCATTAAGAAACCTTTATAAATTATAGGGGCCTTATCAAAGGATCCTTCAAAAAATATAGTTCTGGGTAAATTACATATAATGAATTGATTTTGGTGGAAAAATATGTAGTTAAATATAGTAATAATATTGGAAAGAATATTTCATGGACTAAAAGTGATTTTTTCAATATCCTTAAGATATCGTATTCCCTAGTTTCCTTGAGTCCATATAGTGAACTGATGGATTGAATTTATCGCATAGAGAAAATAAAATTCTTGGTATCTCATGCCTATATGAAGGCCAATATGGTGGATGATTAATTATCCAAAAAAGTGGTGGGGGATGACAGATATTTTTATCATCTCATCTCAATGATTCTTTAATTAAATTCCATTAATGAAAAGATAGGGGAGATGTTGACACTCCTCTTTAATTTCCCCTAATTTCAACTCTATATATTTTATTAATAAATATGATGGGTATTGTCTTTTTTCTAGCCTCCATGAACATTCAATATTATTTTATTTTATTCTTTTATTCATCACTTATTACATTTATTTTTGTTCTATCGATCATTATGATATGTTCAATCCAAATAACCAAAACTTCATCAATATAATGGTACCAAAATAATATCCCTATAAAATGATTCCAAATTCTATAAATGTATAAATTTTTATAGTGGTAGAGTACTTTCCTTTTAAATAAATGGCCCAAATTAATTTTTGATTAAGAAAAACGTCATCGTAAGCGAGTTTTTAGATGATTAATTTAACTATTGTGGATTTTTTCATATAAGTAACATCATACCAAATTTATCATTCTAGAATACATAAAATTATATTAATTAATTTTTATTAATATATTTTTACATGAAATAATTTTCAATGAATATCCATGAATGGAATCAGTGAAAATAAAATAATATTAATTTTCTTAGTAGTAAAAATTTACAATGATAGAACATTGTTTATTGAAGAGTTTAAAAGATGAGAAAAGCAAATAATTATTTTATTTCATTAAATTAATTATATAGGTATAATGATATTATTTAAATTATATTTTAAGGATTACATATGTTTTTGAAAATTTAATATAAAAATAGAGAATAAAATGAAATGATTTTCAAAACCATACCCTGAACATTGAAAATCCTCCTTTGGAATGAGACTTTTTCCTTTTAAATATGGTGTTTTGGTTAGATTTTGGGCAAAAGAATCGGTCTATTGGGTTTTAAATTGGGGATTTGGTATTTTATCTATGGATTAATATTTATTTTTAAAGATAAATTGTTTGGGAAAAGGTGTTATTATTTCCATGGTGGAGGTGTTTTATCGAATATAATATTAAATTATGTATTATTTAGGATCAAGACTGTTAATAGATTACATTCCATTGAATACTAATTTTCTTATTTCTATATATTTAGTTTTTAATAATTTTACAAAAAAAATAAACATTAATGGAATCGTGGATCTATTTTATTCAATTTAAGGAACATAATACAAATTTTTATTAAAATAATTTAAAACAATTACAGTAAAAATTTATTTGTAGCTTTGGGAATTAAATTATAAATTTTTAAATATATTATTTTAATTATTAAAAAATATATGTAATGGAAAAGGTTTTATAAATTATTAAAACATATTTACATCAAATTTATGTCATGAAACAAAATATATACATAAAAAATATTAATTATTACTCACCAAAATTTAAACCATTTTATAATAATTAATATAATTCTCCATAATAGAATGTTAATGTAAAGATTTAATATTCAATATAAATTCTATAAAATTCACATTTTAAATCTAAATAAATTTAATTTTGAATCCAAATATATATTAGATAAAAAAATATTTTTAACAACAAAAATTTCTTTAAATATGAGTGATTATATTTCAATTTTTTGTTATTCAATAATTTTCACATTATTGATAATTTTCAAATATATATATTACATTTTAAATTTTATATATTCATCAAAATAGATATCTAATTTTAGTTATTCTAATTTCTAAATAATTAAATAAAAATTAATGTACTTATAAATGATTTAAAACATACCTTACTAAAATATACCCAAATACATAGATTATGTTATATAATTTAATAAATTCTTTTATTCTATTATAATATTTATATTTATTTAAATTATCAAGGTGAATATAATTTATTACGAATTATACTACACTCTATATTCAAGAAACTACTTCATGAGTTATTAACTATTACAATGGTTAGTTTTTATTCCAAATGATATATAATCATTCTAATTTGTTTAAATTAAAATTATATCCTTTATTATTTATTCAATTAATTTTCCTTAAACGTTCTGTATATTTCATTAAAAAATAGAAATCTTGATTCCAATTTATTATTTTCTTTTTAGTGTAACATTCACGACTTTTCTATTTCTAGTAGACCATGATTGTATGGATATCCATGTTATATTCATGTTATTTAATTATTTATATTATCCCATTATATTATTTGAATTTTATTAATTTATGCTTACACTCAAATATGTTTTTTTGAAATAAAATAATTATTTTCTATTTATGTCTTATATTCCATTTGTTTAAATTATTCATTTTTTCAAGATTTAATATTTAATAAAGCAAACCAATTAATTGATAAAAATGTTTATAAATTCTAGGATTATATCAGTAATTATGAATGAAAATAAATTCCGTTAACATTTACATATATAAATTATGTTTGAATTTTATAAATATAAACATTAAAATTAAAGGATGTTACAATATATGTATTACATAATTTTTGAGACATGATTTATTTTCATAATTTTATAGGATAAACAAATATTTCAAGATAATGAATTAGAAAAATTATATGGTTCCTTGTGAATATTTCTCACTTTTATTTTTTGAAATAATACTAAATTATGAATTATCTTAAATGAACTACATTATCATATATAAACATTTGTGTGATTCCTTGAGCTTAGAAAAACATGACTGACCATGTTATAGTGACACACATAGTTTATAATGAGTTAGAGAAGGTTTTCATCGAATGACTTGAGTGTGATAGATTTAATCCTTCATCCAAATTAAGGATTTCCCACTATAGATACATACTAAATTGATTTTGCTGATAGATTTTGTGAGTTTTAATGTTTGATGTTATCATATGTTAGGAAATATTTTTTGAAAACAATTATTTCACTCTTTATTATTTATTCTTATTATTTAATTATTTATTAGTTTTCTAGGAGACTTGAAGTGATAATTTGAATTTTTTATGCAATATTACATGATGCATAGTCCAATAATATTTTCTTAAACCATTCATCTGAACCATATAGAAAAAAAAACTAACTTCTGTAAATATATTTATGGATGTAGTATTGTTATGTTATCCACTCACACTATACTTTTTGGTCAATATTTTGATAATAGTATTCAGTGCGTTGTCAATGAGTATCTAGATTACCCTTCGACCCAACCCATATGGCCTACAGAATATAATTTTTTTTTGATAATTTTATTACTTCATAATGGATTTACCTAATTACTCCACTTTTGAATAAATCTATCCCCAAGATTCATCTCCCATCTATTTTCTTATCCAACTTACTACAATTATATTGACTCCATATAAATTGAATGTGATTATTTAAGGATACTCACTCGAGATTATTTCCATTAATTTTATTTTGTCTAATTATTATACCTTTGTTCATTGATATATTCATTGTAACCTATGGTTTCATATTTTATTATTCTAAAATTGGGATTTCTTATTTTAGGATTGGTCATGGTCATTTTATGTTAAATAATCCTACATTTCGGTGGAATAACAATATTTAGTATTGGATTAATTAGTTAATAGTATGTAGATCAATATAAATCATTTTTATTATGAAAATATTTTTATTTTCTAATTTCATGTGATTATTTATTTGATATAAAACAAAAAATTTATGTATAAAATTGTTGTAAAAGTATTAATTTTTCTTGAAAATAATACTATATATAAGTGGTTATTTTCATTTATAATGTGTTGAATTCATCTCTAGTTTAATTGTTATATCCGAGTGTTTAATGGAATACATATAATGGTTTTATTTTGGAATAAAAATTTAATTAAATAATTTATCATGAATTCAAAAAAATGGAACATGTTTTGGGTTGTTTAAATTAAAATATAATATTAAAAACAAATTAATGTACTACAAAACAAAAAAACAAAAAAAATCAGATTATTTCATAAACATATCATTTCATAATTGATTTAAAATTAATATATTCAAACTAAAAAAACAATTTCAAAATTTATTTAATCATAGTGTAAAATTTATAAAATATAGCAATAATCCTTTTAATAACACTATTTTTATTAAGGTGGCTGTCTTTTTCTAAATGTCACATTAATATTTGAAACAATATTATATTTTTCAATATAAACTAATATGAAGTCAAAAACAAAATGACATAATTAATTATTTATCTAAACAAACTTATTTTTAGAATATAATAAAAATATATACAAAGTTTACCTATAAACATTAAGAAACAAAATTACTTAATATGTATAAAATATTCAATAATAAGGATTATTACATAATTAAACATTATATTCTTGCATGATCCTTTAGTAATATTACCTCTTGTTATAATAGAGAATTGCAACAAATAACATATCCAAAAAATGGATAATATGAATATAAATTAATTAAAATTACCACATTATAAATATAATATGATTCCATTATGAATTAAAGAATAAATAAGATTTATAAACTATAATATACATGAATTCACTTTCTAAAAAATGTAATTTAATATAATTATATAATTACATAAAACCCCACATAATAATTTCTTATAAATTTATGTAACATGTCAATATTATAGATTATAATTTTTGATTTAAGAGATTTATTATAGGGAAATTTTGTTTTAAGTGATTTCATAGATGGAAAATATGATTAAGTTAAAATTTAATTCGTATTGTAAATTTTACATTTATTATAATAATTTCTATTTCGATGTTTGTTGGGAGGTTAATAATAATAGTGAAATTATTATTCATGATAAATAAATCGAAATATGTGTGTGTGAATAATATTATTTTAATGCATCTTTTGGAGTTTAATAATTATAGTGGAATTACTATTCATTTAGTAATATTTTTATGTTTTTTAAGATAAAAATGAAATTTAAAAAAAATATGTGTTAAACTAACTAGAGAGTGTTATACGGTAATAAGGGTAATGGGATATTTGAATGACATGTTCTTAAAAAATTATTCCATGTTACTAGTGTCTAGTAGGGTAATAATGTTTATGGTTCAAGAGTATTCCTACTCTTATATTCCATCCTTCCCTCTAAAAAATTATATATCCTCTCTCTAATATGTTGCGTTCAATATTAAACCAAATGTTGAGAGGTAAATGAAATTTGATTCTTCTTATTGAGTAAAAATTATGTCCTAATTTGTTTTAATATATGATTTAGTCTTCAATTATTATTAAATTTAATTATATATCCTTTTTGTAGTTTATTTAAGAGGTAGATTATAGTGTATAGAGGATCATTTACATCACTTACTTCTGTGACAATTTTGCCATGTTTTTTAGGTGATAACATTCCTTAATTAGTGTTTAATTGGTATTTTAAACCATTTTTTAAATTCATAAAATGCATTGATTTTTTCATCACTTATATGATATGAATATTTGTCTCTAGAAATTAAACTATTTATTTTTTTGCTAAAGTGTGGCGATATGATCTACTAATAATTTTTTTTTTCTAAAATTGTAGAATTACATAAGTAAAGTTCTTTATTAATGATGATGATGGTTAATAAAATTTTGGATATAATATAGAAATTAACAGTAAAATTAATTCAGTTTTGTTAAATTATTAAATTAGTTTTTTTAAAAAAAATTTGTTTTAAGTTGTTATTTTCTACTATAATACTTTATTAATATATTGAATAATTTAAAATTAATTATCTTTGTGTGTTTAATTGATAAATTGGATGTTTATTTGGGTATTTATTACTTCAATTTAATGTGGTCTGAGTGTAAATGCAATTATAAATAATATTTAATATTCTTATTTAACTAATATAATTAACATGGTGTTTTATTGTGGTTTTGAGAAAATATTTTTATTTAATGTCATGATATAATTCTAGAAAATTTGTTTTGGTAATGAATAGTTATGAATAAACATTGTAATTTGGAATTATAATTTTAAAAATATATAATTATAAAATAGGTTCAAATATAAATTATTATATGATAAATATTTTTTGTAATTTATGTGTTTAAAATGAGAATGTACTGTTTTATGGATCATATTATTTTATAAGAATGAAAGTATCAAAAGGGGAAAATCAAAAAATTTATTAATAATGTTGACCTTTAAATTGAATGTTATATGTATGAGTTTCCCAAGTCTTGATGTGATGTTTATATTGATGAAATTTTTTAATATTAAATTAAGAGATATATAAAAAAAGAATTTCTAACCTTAGTTAGATAAAAAGTGTGTTAATGAGACTTAAATGATTATTTTTTGTTTAAATTTTTTTCATATGATTATATTTGAAAAGTTGAAAATTACTTTTTAAATCTTGTTTTTCATATGAATTTAAAATTGAATGAAATACTAAATAAAAAAATAATAGGTTAAATATTGATATAATGCGCTATAATTAATTTCTTAATTACTTTTTTATCACAAAGAACTATATTTGTTGTAAATGTTTAATGAGGTTGGCTACAAAAAGGAATCCTGGGTACTATAACAAATGGTTGTACATTAGGGGTCCTAGAAACGTGATATATGTTAATTCATGGAAACATTACCCTTATGAGTCTTAGATACATGCAATTTTATGGGGTAAAATAGTATAAAAGGTCTAAATGTATTCCTTTCTAATGGATAACATTTTTAAAGGTCCGGAAAATATGTGAGAATCCATGGGTTGATCATACATGGTCAAAGTTAATCAATAATATATTAACTAAGTAAGATTTATTTAGGTGGTAGGGTTTCTCCTATTACATTGATACAATACTGAAATGGTTTTTTTTAAAAAAATTCCTTTAGAGACTTTTTATATGATTATAATTAAATAATTTGGATTTAATATGTTGTAGTGGTTTATAAAAAGTATTTTATTGTCACGTAATCTATGAAAAATCAAAATATACATACCAATTACACGCATAATGTTTCATGAGAGAGTGAGTGGTATCAATAGTTAGTCGATAGTGTTGGGAAACATCTTGAAGTTAAGTATGTTTCTTTAGGAATTGTGTGGAAGGATTATATGCACTTTTCTTTTTTTGTATTTCTAGTTCTATTGTTTCACATGGAATCATGTGTTTTATATATGAATCTAATTTTCATTTACACCACATTTGGGAATTTATGGGATAATAGTATAGAATAAGGGTCTAAATAATATTCATTTCCATTACAAAAAATTATTTAATCTTTCACTTTTATTTGATTTGATGAAACAATATTGTGTAAATCACTACTAGAGTGATACCCTTAAAATCTCAGCACTTATATTCAGACTATCATGATCATGGAGTGAAATTGAGTCTATGTAACATATTTCCCCAGTGGAATTTACATACGTAGATTGGGTGTCACAAGTCATATAATTACAATAATTATTTAATAAAATCATGAAATGTGAGAAAACAATTCCATTGATACTTAAAGAACTATGGTTGAGAATATTATAAGTCATAAAAATTATATATGATTTCCAATTCAAATTATTCAAACAATATAAATATCTCTTTTATATAAATAATGATTATAAATCTTATTTTATTCAATATTATCCCATAATAATGAAACACCTAAAATATTTTCATGTAAAATCATGTAAAATGGTTTACTTAATTTAAACCATTTCATCAAGGTAATATATTAAAAAAAATAAACTAAATAGTGGTTTAGAAAAACTAACATAGTCTATAAAAGTGTAAACTAATTTATCAAAAGAAAATCTATCTAATCAATTCCCAAATTCAATAATTTGATTTTAGATAACATAAATCTTTTTATTCAATATATAAAAATGATAATTTTAAATTACATGCGCCTTCTAATGATCTGGAAAACACTTGTTCCCAAGATAATGAAAAAAATTCATAGATATTTTATTTAAAATTTTTATTTCATATTTATCTCTTAAAAAAATCATAAAATTATTAATTGTCTATAATGTTACAAAACAATGTAATTCATACTTCAAAAAACATATAAAAAATTATAAAAAATATGATTATTTAGTATCATAGTAATTGGATATTATAATAATTGATCATATCCCTATATGATATCAATACATTGAGAATGTGGATAATATTAATGAATTCGTGTACCCTCTATCTTGATATAAGATTAATTTTCCAACCAATATAAATGTCATAATTTTATAAACATTAAATTTTGCCCATCTCCAACATGATTTCAGTCTTGGAACTCTATTTACTAGGGAATTTATACCAAATATTTATTACAAAATATATTGTTTTACACAAGGAGATAAATTATATTATATAAAATAATTTTATTATATCTTGACCCATTTGTTGTTCATTATTTCCTCACCTACTTCTATTTATGTTATTCCTTGAATGGGAACAATGTTGTTATATTTGGATTTATACCCTATGAAACTCATACATTATTTTTTATTATTACCAATTATAGCCATGTATCTTTTTTAATCAAACAAATAACCATGTACTTGTTATAAAAAACCATAACCATGTTGTACAAATACCAAACCTATTAAATAATTATGTTACCTTAGAATTTGTTAAAATATATAGCGGGATAGGAAAAACAAGTAGTCTACAAAATAAATATTCATAATGTTGTCAATTTTTTCAATATTTATTAATCGCATACTAGAAGAAATTATATTTAATAACACATGGACCACTATTTTAACATATGGTCTCATTAAAGTACCTTGTCATATATGTCATGACCCCCCTACTAAAATACCACTATTTGGATGGAAATTAAGTTAATGATATATATAGAGAGAGTGACCCTTAAAGATCACCTCTAATAATCCATCGTTTATCGACAGAGTATAAAACACACAATGAGAGAAATTACCTTTAATGTATAATGATAATGATAAGAATAAGATATTAACCACAAATTAGAAACACTATATTTGAAACAAACCATGATACATTTAATGAAAACTACCACAATACATGAAATGTAATAAAATTATACTCTTAATATAATGTAAAAAAATATACTCCTTTATAGGGACATTGATAATAACTATATACTATATGAAATTATAGTCTTGCCTGGTCACTGAATACCACTTTAGTAAATAAAAAATATTTCATTTACATATTGCTTAGGATATCATGATTTCTTATTAGGATCCCACTATGGATCTAAAATTAAAATTTGAGTAGGGTACTCGAATTATCTAATGAATAGATAAAAGAAACAAAAAGCACCTATATGGTAAACTACCCAATCCTAGCCTCACAAAGGATCATCCACCAAGTATCTCACGTAATGTATGTCAAATATTTCAACAGAATATATCATAACCTCCACTAAAAAACTTACTAATTATTTTCCCACTATTATGGCCCTATGTCTGGTCTCATTTTCTCTCCACCATTTTATGTCATCATCATCGTCATAACGAAAAATCTAATCTCTTAAACGGTGATAATCATCATAGAGACAAATCATAGTCTAATAATTTATATAATCATTATATTATAATTCTGTGGTTTTATTGAATCATAAAAATAAATTAAATTGAAATCATACCCTCCTATTACCATGCATAACCCCCACTAGAAACCATCTCCATTAGTAATATCCATAAACACACTCGTATAACACTAACGAAAGATGAGTGAGGAATATGTGGTTGGAATCCATCCATCCACACCAATTTGGATGATTGGGAATACACCTGGAACCAAAAACCTTTGGATTTCTGTATGATTGTCCAACATGGGTGGCTTGCTTCATGAAATAACAAGAAAATACATGTTTGATAGTCAAAATAATTCCATCTTACGGGTTATAACTAAGAGAGAATATAACAGCCCTCAATATTCATTATGACTCCACAACTTTCCATTAAATATACATTAACACACTACACATTACTATCAATACAAATTTAGAATTTACCCACATGCTTTCCTAAAAACGACCACAAAAAACAACCATAGTTTCCAATTAATTATTTTATTAAGTCAATTTGAGGTTAAAAATATATACCCTATTATGTTTATTATGTCAATATTTTCCCATAATTATTTAAAAACAACTCACAATCCAAAAACAATATTTATTATTCCTAATTACTTCTATTACATTCCTCTATATTTAAAATATTACCATATTATTTTAATTGGACATCTTTTTTTATTCCATCATGATTCTTGTGATAATATTTATTTATTAAATTTCACCACATTCCATCAAGAATCACTAACAGCCAACACATCACCTAGATATGACATCATAACCAACCACATAATTCCTCAACCAACGACTTCACCACTTCTAGAAAATATTATAGCCACATATACATCACACATAATCCCATCCAAATGTGTACTACATTTTAAATTCAAACTAACTCAATGATATATACTATAATATTTTTTCACGTATAAAATATTATGGTTTTCACAAACATTAAATATGTATATGTTATGAAAGAAACCCATTTTATTAAGAAATTTAATTAAAATCAATTATTTAATGTAATTTTTGAATTTATGATTAGAAAAACAATGTAATATATAGAAAAAATCATAATAACAAGGGGTAATAAATATTATAAAACATAAAAAATATATATATTTAATTTCATGGGGATTTCGTTATCACAGAATATTCATGTTTGAACCAAACTTAATTCTCATAAATACTTATCTCACCTAAATTTTATTAAACCTTTTTACTTTATCTCTTAAAAAATATGTATTAGTATCAATAAAACATAAAATGGCACCAGAAACACAAAGGGTGGATTTAGAAATGACGTCTCTCACATGAAATATACCCAAAAACCCACTTCATTTTATTATTACACCTCCATGACCTAAGATAATCCAAGGGGGGATTTATAAATACAATAACATGCATAATATACAACTCAAAAAATTCGCATCCTCTTTAATTTAAAACAAAATCATTGAGTAAATTAAAAGGGGTTTGAATAACCACCATATGACATAACTATCATATATCTATATATATATAATTACACAAAAAAGTCATCATAATGAAATGGTACATAAATATGAATCCTAAAAAATCATCATAAAAAAATGTTAAGGTCATATAATAAATCTCAAAAATATCAACTAAAACATATCATTGAGGATCAAACATCATGCAACAAGAGGTATTAATCTTCCATATCTAACTCCACCCAATTGATCTCCTATAATCCATCATGGTTCCAAAATACATGAATCAAAAGTATATAATTCCCTTGTATCACCTTAACAAAAATATATTATATATAAAAAGACCACTCCTAAAATGTTGTATTTTTCCTAAATATCTTGATCCTGCCAATCAATTTTGTGGGAATCCTCCTGAATCTAATGGTGAATATACAACACATGTAATAATTCATGTATCTTACCCAATAATGGGGGAGGTTATAACTAATATCTCACAACTATAACACACACTAAATCCACAAAAGTTTTAAAAATTAAGGGGAGATAATACACCCATGACTGAACCTTTACTTCCCATGATGTGAATATTACACTAAGAACACATGTTCTCCAACCCAAAACTCAAAGGGAATACTCCTCTAATAGTAGTTGGAATTTAGATGGTCATGTGCTTCCATTATCCACTCTTATACAACATGGAACTTATATTTCATTCAATACACCAGGTCTGGCCTAAAGAAAGTATTTTACCTAATCTAATTCCATTACAATATGGATTGATGTACTAACCTAAATAAATCCTAAAAAGTAATTTAGATTATAATATAATTACAACTATTAATGATATAAAATTATAAAATATAGATGTGTAATAATCATGAACCTTTAAATCAAATATTAAACTCTAAAACATATCTTCTAATTTCTAGATATTCAACTTTCTCTGCATAATATTTTGATAGTGGAATGTTATGATAAGATGTAATTTGGAGTCATAGGAACACAAAAAACCACAATGGATGGGTGAGAAAAAATTGGGTCTATATCTGATATTATTTTCCTCAAAACCATAAGGATTATCACTATCTTATCCACGTAATTTATTTTTTCTTTAATCTATCACACTTAGTTTATTAACGCATGAAAATTAGTTTATTTCTATAGTATATCCTTCATCACCCATATAACATTATATCCACTATAGGATTATGGTAGATCAATGATAAAATCCATTTATAAATCCTCTAAATTCCACTAGTAAATAAAAAACAATAATAAACCTATAATAAAATGATGATATTCTTCCAATAACTAGAAAACAATGTTTTGGAATATAAACATTGTTATTGATCTCTTTATCTTAGGTAAGAAAATCAATCTCTTAAAGGTATGATTAATGATGAAAATAAATAGAATCACTACTATAGTCAATCTATAGAACTCACAAAGGACCATCACTCACACCATTGATGAGATGAAACATATCCCCAGGAATTCCATTCAATACTACACACCCTTTAACTAGACTTTTGGTGAATCGTTGTGAGTAACATGCTCTCACATTACCACCCCCTCTGAGAATACTCATTTAGACTTCTACACCTACCAAAATAAGGATTTTTTGTATGTTCTGGGTATAGTGAAAGCATGGATTGGATGGTTCCCAACTTTAACTTTTTAAATATTCATTGATCAATATAAGATCAATAAGAAGATGAACAATGATATCCATGGAATTAAATCAATTATTTAGAAAAGGGAATAGAACCCTAGAACCAAGATATATGATCAACATATTTTGATTATAATTAATTTAATTATATTAAAAAATTACCTACAAGGTGATTCTTTCTTTTGTAGATGTGTTTAGCCACAGATCTACTGTTGTACCATTGTTTCTATATAGATATCAAGGGTAGATCTCATCTAGCGGTGACCCACACATGTTCCATGTATATCCTAATTTCATCGAATGAGTCTCTCGGTACTAGCATGTAATATCCTTGTGCTTGGGATGAATACCTTGGATCTCCTTGAGAACCGCTTCCAATCCAATCTCCTTGATTTGGTGGAGGAGTATATCTATCATTCCTAAAAGTGTTCTTAGTGAGGGATGAACTCTCTAGGCTTGAGATATTTTATTCAATTCATTGTTCATAACCCCAATGGAATCCCTTTGGTAGTACTTGTCTTATAATAGAATAATATATCTATTTATTTAATTTAATATGGTAAAAATAAATAATTTTCACATGTTTCGTAATTAATTTATTAATCCTAGTGAAACCCCAATGTCAAATAATAATAAAAGGCATTATTTTTTATTGGCATCTCTTATCTTTGGAGATATAATTAAATATTATTTAATCAAATAATATTTAATATTATTATTTATCACTAGACTATTAACATAGTCCACCAATTATCCACAATATTAATTGAACCATGAATAATGACTATTTATTTATTAAATAAATATCACTTCATTATTTGCTAATAAATGTATAAATATTTTATTTACTAAATAGATAATAAATATTTATTAATTATTCCACCCACAATATATTCACTCAAATAACTAGCATCGAAATAAATGTGAATAGACATCTATGAATAATTATTAAACCATAATCAGGAATAATTTTTATTTAACTTGTTAAATAATAAATAATAAATTATTTAACTAAGAAACTGGATACACATACTGTATGAACCTCTAGGCCTCTTTCTCGATGGAATTAGGTAGAGTATCCTAATGTCTAAGGATAGAATCTAGAAACACATCGAGAAACCCATAGAGAAATAATTTAATGTCGAAACTAAATATCCCCTCAACCAAATTCTTGCCAAGAAATATAATCCTTTTGTCTCAAAATCTCTAATCAAGTGGGTTTCGTGCATGTTACATAAACCCAGGTGCTCAATTTCTCATTCTTTGACTTCATAGAAACTGAAATCTAATTTACAACACCATGTCCATGGGTTTATTTTGGATATATCATTTCAATCGAGGGGACTAAGATATCAACTTCCGTTATGGAACAGAAGGGACAAATCCTTTCTCATAATATTCATTAATTCATTATTTCTCATGATGAACCCAACATATCCAACCTCACCATGAAAATATGTCATCATGGTCTCCACCGATACATATATGTGTGAACTTTATAATACCCATTACAAACAATATTAAAGTACAAGGAAAAATACACAAATCTACAGATAGGAACATCCAATGAAACTTATAAATGTGGATTTTCTACTGGAAGGTCTCGTTCTCCTAATATCCTCATGGACAATACCAAGGGCCTGCACCATGAGAAGGTGCCTCAAATTCCAATGAGTCTCTTCCCATAAAATCCTTTTTCATTTGTGTCCCATGAAATGATATCATATGGATATAAAACATATATTCAAGAATATTGTCATGTCACTTCGAGATTATCATCATAACAATGATATGTTATATCCTTTTAATTTGATAGCTACTCTTAGTACATTATCACATACTATGTTATGTGGATGAACAATAATTATTTGATAAAGAGTTAATTAATATCCATATAATGAATATGTACTTTTCATAAAGTAAAAAAGAAGTTGCTTCTAGGGAACTAACTCCAATAGAATCCCATTTTCACTTAAGACAGCTGCTAACTGTCTTTAGTCTTCTAACCCTCTCATGATATTAATTCTTCTACCAAAATAGGCCTTTAGCCATGGGGTCTTCCACATTCTCTTCCATTAATTCTATGATCATATAAAATTCATTCCATTAATTGAAATCCCTCATGAAGGGATATTTTTGGAGTATGTTATTTATCTATTGATATGATCTTGGTTCTTTTCCAAGAGACACTACTGCATTTTTATGACAATAAAATTTGACCGGGTCTTCACTTGTAGGTACAACATCATGATCCTGGAAAAAAATTTGAATCCATTTGGATTCCTTGGTTATATCATAAGCCACTATGTAATCGGACTCCACTAATAAAATAACTACAATTGGATACTTTGAACTCTTCTATCTCACAGTTCCTCCATTTATATAGAAAAAACATCTTGATTGAGACATCTGATCATTTTAATATATCTAAAAACAAGCATCATCATACCCTCTAATGATAAGTTCTTTGTCTCTTCTATACACCGGGAACTTATCCTTAATTCTTATCAGATACTTAAGTATAGTATTAACCGTAATCCATTGTTATTCTCCTGGATTTTCTTGATATCTCCCTACCATAATCAATACATAGTCAACCTAAATTCTAGTACATAACATGGAATACATGGTTGATCCTATCATTTAAGTGTATGAGATATTTCTCATTTTAATTATTTTCATTTTTTTCATGGGACACATTTCCTTTGAAAGATTTAAACAATGTGACACAGGAACCAATCCCATTTGCATTGTTCCACACTAAATCTCTTTATTATATGGCCAATATATGTACCTTGACTCAGAACATGGAATCTCTTTGATATATCAAGAAATATATGATCCCTAGAATATATGAATCTTTACCTAATCCCTTCATGGATAAGAACTTTTTTAACCAGTCTTTAACAGACTGTAATATAGGAATGGAATTTCCAATAATTAATATGTCGTCAACATATACTACAAGGATAATGACTTCATTCTCATGAAATATTTTTTAAGCACATGGATCACATTCATTATTAATTATTCCAAATCCCCTTGTGGCTTCAATAATAAAATATTCCATGACCTATATGTTTGCTTTAATACATAAATAGACCTCTGCAACTTGCAAACCATTTTCTCATTAACTAGTGTCACAAACCCTTTCGGTTATGACAAATAGATATCTTCTTAAATGTTCCCTTTAAAGAATAAATTTTTGACTTCCATCTTCCAAATCTCATATTCATGGTAAAATACTATGGAATGTATGATTCTTATGGATTTAAACAAGGAAGCTATGGAAATTCATTCATCTAATTCAATTCCATGACGCCGTTTAAAACCTTTAGCCACAATTTTTTCATTATAGTCACTTAATTTACCTTTCATGTCAAATTTCTTCATGAATTATCTTTTACTCCCATCAGGCTTTACATAAACTTGTGCATCAACAAGAACCCAAACACCATACTGATATATAGAATCCTTCTCAAAATTCATATATATTTTTATATTGCATACAATGATCTCTCCTCTACCTCATTGTAGAATAGAGAATCATCATTGTCCTACAATAATAAGACCCCATCCCCTGCGACTATAAAACCATATCTCTAATGTACGCTTTGCTATCATGAGCTCCTACACAGGATTTGTATTTTTGTAACTATTTATTTAATGAGGACATGTGAAACTTATTCCTATACCATATAATTTGTATCTTGAGCATCCACTTCATTGAAGTCAATATTTCTCCCACTATCCTTTTTTAGTATGTGATCCATCTTCAGAAAGGCAGCTTGTTAGGAAACAATCATTTTCTTTTATGAGGGTTTGTGTTGGTAATATCCCTTTATTTTCTTAGGAAACCCTATAAACACACACCCTGTTCCCATTGGTGCCATTTTGCATCTTGAGAAAGCCTAAATGAATGCCTTGCATCCCCATACACATTTATATGATAAAATGAGTTTCTTTACACTCTATATCTTGTAGGGAACTCCATTTTATGCTTTATTTGGTTTTTGATTTAATGTGTATGTTGTAGTTTGTAATGAATATACCCAAAATTATAATGGAAGAACTGCATTACTCATCATCGACCTTAGCAAGTCCAACAAGGAATGGTTCCTCCTTTCACTAACACCATTCCACTTTGGGGTATAAATTGGAGTGAGTTTAGATAGAATCCCAAAATCCCATACAAATTCAATGAATTACTGGTTAAGATATTATCCACCACAATATGATCAAAGATTTTTTATATTGTTACCAATATAATTCTCTACTCCTTTTTTGTTATCCTAGAATTTCTAAAAGGAATCAGACTTATACCTTATCAAGTAAATATATCCATATCTACTAAAGTCGTTAATAAAATTTATAGAGAATGAATTTCCACCCTTTGACAATACTATAAATGCTCCACACACATCAGTGTGTACCAATCATAGAAGCTTTGTGGACATTTCACCATGTCCACCAAATGGGGGTTTGGTAATTTTCCCTTGTAATTAAGCATCACATCTATCAAGAGGTTTTATCTCATAAGAGTCTAAGTATCCATCTTGACAGATCATTGTAAAATGCTTCTCATTTACATGACAATGGTGATCATTCCTCAATGGGGTGTTATATCAGTCATGTAAATTTGATTCATTATCAATTTCCAACACTAGGTTTTCATAATTTAATTCATATATTCTATTATTTAAATGTTTCATACCATAATATATGTTGTCTTTATAAATGAAATAACAATTATTTCCATATATGAAAATAAAAATATTTGTATCTAAACATGATTCTGAAATTATGTTCTTGGTAACACATGGTACATAATAACAGTCATGTAAAACCAAATTTATCCTAGTCAACATCAAAAGGTGGTATTCACTAATGGAAAAAGTTTCCCACCTTCAACCATTGGAAGCTTATAGATCCACCTTTCCTCTAGAAATATTATAAAATCTACTTGGTTCTCAAATTTGAATACAAATGTGAGCACCAAAATATTTATTAAATACCCAATGTATAGAAATGGAAATATTTCACTTGATAATGAATGCACATTTGACTTCCCCTTTCCTTTGGGTGCAGTTCCTCTTCCATTGGCCTGAATTTCCACATGAAAAACACAGTACCTCCTTTTCATTACCCTCCCTTTATAAATTCTTCTTCTGGGTCAGACGGTTCTCGGGGGATTAAGACTCTTTATAAGACTTTGACCCCTTTTCCTTGTCCTTCATATTCCTATTCACTATAAAGACTTCGGGTTTTCATGCCCCATGTCCTTATCCTCTTGGATAATCAAGGTCAGAAGTTCTGATAGACACATCTCATTATGCATCATATTATCATTCACAATAAAAATAGAGGATGTATTGGGAAGTGATGATAGTATGAGATCTGTATGCAACTCATTTAGTAATTTAACCACTAAGATATTAAAACACATAATGTAGCCGATAAGCTTGACTACTCGAGGCCTAGCAGGTGCAGAATCTATATGATTAGTGGTGAAAAAAGCATTGGAGACCTCATAGCTCTCTTTTCCTTCCTTCTCATGGTAGAGATCCAAAAGGTGACACATCATGTTATAATTATCCATTTCCTCATGTTTCTTTAAGAGTAAATTGGTCATTGATGATAGAATGAGGCACTGAACATTCGTAGCATCATATTAATGATTCTTGTAGAAATAGATCTCATCATCACTAATCTAATTTCAAGGAACAACTAGTAAAGGTTCTTCTAGAACATATAGTTTCCTTTTTGGGAGAAGTATGAATCGAATGTGTCTTTTCCACTCCTCTAAATTTGTCCTGGTGATAATATTTTCTTTCTGAAGTATCGATCAGAACAATATATTTGATTTCATTTTTATGTTTGTTTCTATATAAAAGATGAAGAGAGTTTTTTTATTTTATATGATAAAATTAAGACAAATAAATAAATAAATATTCATTAGTTTCCCACTATTTTTTCGAAAACCAATATCCCTTACCATTGGATTTATAATATCTCATTTATTGTACATTATAGAAGAAATGATCTATATTTCCCTTCCCATTACCCCAACTTCGGTTGGTCAGTCATTTTAAAACGTTTTAAGTAGGCATTCCAAATTCAAACTACATTAACTTGCAGTTCCTTGATCAGTTTAGTGGACTCCCAAATCCTAAAATCCTTAATTTTGGATTTCCTCAAACTATACCTCTCAGTTTCACCAAGTCATTCTTCAGAAGTAATCCCTTCATGTAAACTAAGTCAAGTAAAACCAAAAACTTAAATTAAATCTCCCTGATAATTGAAAGCACCCCAAACATGGTTGGTCAAGTACATTGAACTTTGGTATGATTATAACCGAAGTAATGGAAGGATATAATAACATAATATTTTATTGAGGGATTTTATCCTTTATTAAAAAAATTCTTGTTACTATCTTTTCACATTCTTGTTAACATCAAGTGGGATAAGCTTTACTGATTAACCATGTATTTGATAATATTTATGCATAAGCTAGTTTTTTACATCTATCTTTCATGCCTGTTAATTCATTAATTATGGATCATGATAAAATATCCATAAATAATAACCATACAACAGATAGAAATAAAATAATGGGTATGATCATGATCTTTTTTCTAATGGTTCATTTATCTTGTGGTTGATAAATGAACTACTAACCATGGGTATAAACACTTTGAACCAATTAGGTTTGTGTTTATAGCTTTCCCCAAGTCTATATTTGTTTCTCATTGGATTGGTTTCACCTCAGTTCCTAACATGAACCACCTCCACTAGTTTGGGTGCTCCATCCATTATATATACTTTTTCTCACACACATGTGAGGGGTAAAAGGTTGTTTACATAAAAGAAATCGTGGTCATGTAGACCTAAAATATTAATGAGGAGAGAAGGAACACCGACCAATAATTTAATTTAATATTAAATTAAAAGGAAACCAATCCCATAAATTTTTCTTGTCTAACTCCGGATCATCCACATGCAAGAAACGAAATATTCCTTGAGTAAAACTAGAATTCAATTCTTTAATCATTCTTATTAATGATAAATCACACTCAAATACTTTAATTATATATTTAATTATTCAATCCATTTATCTTAACCATTTTTCAAAATTTCCTTGTGATTATCATCCAAAATGATTTTTTTAAAATTAGAATTCATTTAAAATTAAACATATACATAACTTGTACTGTGGAGGTAACCAAGTCAATACACATCCAAACCTACCCAACAAGTATTATGCTCGTATAATATTATACTCTTGCGACATAAGGAATACATGAATTATCACAAAATTTTAAGATGTGTACATCATAGATAATTGCCTGAATTACATGACCTTTTACCCATGTGTTATGCTTCATTGCACTTAGATTAACAACATTTAATACGATGTATACATTAGATGATGATTTGAAAATTATGAAAATATTAATGTTTTAATTATTTATAATTTGGTAAAGTGCATGGAGTTTAGATCGGATCTACACACCATGTACTAACTTCACTATCTATCATAAGTAAACACATTGGTACTCGAAGTGTGAGGTATACATCAGAAATTTCAGAGTACATGACGTGTCTATTGGGCCACATGCTGTGTTGAATCCATGTTACATGGTCCCCCGTCAGCTAAGTCATGTATGGGATACAAATCCCATCCCAAACCATAAATGGACTACACGTTGTGTTAAATGGGTCACATGGTGTGTAGTATGGCTCATCATACACCAGTCTTTCCTGATCAACACCAGGTGTAAGAATTAACTTCACATATTTTCTTCAATGAACATCAGTTGAGTAATTTCTGAATTAACTCCTAGTGAATTAATCACAATTACACAGTTTGTAACTCCTATTACATGGTGTGTACTGATATGTTATTCGATTCGAATACTTGGCATATCTGGATGACTTTCTTGATTTTATTTTAATCAAAATATTAATTTTTTTAGATCTGTGACAAACTATAGAGGAACAAATATATCTCATAATTAAGATTAAATGAACTATTAATAGTGAATTATGAAAACTAAATTATGAATGAATAAATAAAAAAACGAATTAAAAAATTAAAAACAATAATATTCCCCCTTTGATTCCACTTATAGGTTTCGAGCACAATGGAAGCATGGATGGGGCGGTGCCCAACATTAATTTTTTCTATATTCAATGAACAATCTGAGATCATATGAAGATGAATGCCATTATCCATAGAAATGAATCAAGGATTTCAAAAATGGAAACAAAACATTGAACCACGGGAGAAGATCAACATATTTTTTATAACAAATTTAATTAAATTAAAAAAATTTCTCTAAGATGATTCTTTCTTCATTGATCCATTCGACCACATACATACAGGTGTACCATCATTGCATTTTAGATATAAAGGGTTCATCTCCTCTAGCGGTGATCCACATGTGTTTCACATATCTCTAGGCATCATCGAAGGAGTCTTCGAGTTCTAGCATGATATATTCTTGCACTTATGATGACCACATTCGATCTCCTTGAGAACCAATACTAAGGGTTTCTCCTTGATCCAATGGAGGAGGATCTCTCTTATTTTTCATAGTGTTCTTAGAGAGTGATGAACTCTCCAGGTTTGAGATCTATTCTCCAATTCATTGTGCACAACCCCAATGGAGACCATTTTCTAGCGCATGACTAATAAGAGAATAATATGATCAAGTATCTAATTAACTATGGTAATATTATATAGTTTTCAAAATTTACTTAAATATTTTATTAATCACATTGAAACCCCCATGTCAAATAATAACAACAAAATTATTAATTTCAAACATGCGCTTATCTTGTGAGTTATAATTATATATTATTTAATCAAAAATATTAGATATAATTATTTCTCATTGGACCATTAACTCAGTCCTCCAATCCTCCACCATATTTATCGAACCATGAATAATGATAATTTATTTAGTTAACAAATATCACTTCATTATTAACTAATAAATATATTAATATTATATTACTAAATAGAAAATAAATATTTATTAATTATTTTTCCAAAAATATATTTTCTCATAAAACTAATATCAAGAATAATATAGTGGGGGATCTATAAATAATTATTAAACAAAATTCAAGAATAATATTTATTTGACTTATTAAATAATAAATAATAAATAATTTAACTTAGATATTGGATAGACATAGTGTGTGACCCTATAGGCCTCTTTCTCAGTGGTATTATGTGGATAAGCCTAAAGTACAGGATTATCATATAGAAAAACTCTAAGGAACCAATAGAGAAAGAAGTTATTCCAGCAATGAAATCCCACCTCATAAGAATTATTGATTTTTAATTTAAGCCATTTGTCGAAATATCACTAACCAAGAGGGTTTCATGCTAGTGCCATCAACCCATGTTCTTTATTTCTCATACATTGACTTCCCAAAAAATTAACATGCATATAGAACACCATGTAAATGGATTTATTTAGGATTTATCGTTTCCATCAAAGGGATTGAGATATCAACTTCCATTACAGAACAGAAGGGAAAAAACATTTCTCTTATTATTTATTAATGCAATATTAATTGTGATTTACCAAACATATCTTACCTCATCGAGAACATATTACATCATATTTTCCTCCAATACATCTAATTGCATGATTCATAATACCCATTAATTATAAACATACATTCTTATTACCAATACACACTTCTGCAGATAGGAACATATTGTGGCACTTATAAATGTGGATTTTCTACTGGTGGATCTTTTCCTCGTAATATTATCCTAGACATTACCAAGCATGTACACCATGGAAAGAGGCCTCAATGTAATATGATTCACCACCCTATATAGCATGTATAATTTGTTTCTCTTAAAAGGATATCATCCAGCTATAGATCATATATTCAAGAGTTGTGTCATGGAACTTCTTGGTTCTCATCATAGCAGTGATACACTATGTCCTTTTACTGCGACAACTACTCTTAAGACATTATCATGTAAAATTTGATCCATAAGAACAATAATGGTTTGATTAATAGTTTATTAATATGCATACAATGCATACATGTTTATTATAAAGTACAAAGAAGTTGGTTCTAGGGAACAAACTCCAATATATTTCACAACCATATAATACAAACATTCTATATTATTAACTAGCTAATCACCATGGTTCATATCCTCTATATTCCCCATTCCACTTTGGGAATCCTTATATTCTCCAAAAAACATCACCCATATAACATTCAAATAGGCATTTCATTAACTATGATTTCATTCAATAGAGTATATGATATCTAATATTTATTATCTTGGAGAAACTCCATCCACCGCCACTAACATAGTTTATGGTCCCTCTATGAGAAAATATACCACCAGATCTTTATAAGTTGTAATGAATAAATATAAATATTCAATAAGTTGTTTTAATCACAACTTTATATCAAATATCATAGTTTCTAACTAAAGGACATATTTGGAGTATTTATAATGAATGAGATGTTACTTCCCTAAACCATATGGGATCTATAGTAACTCATAATAGGAATCCAAAATATGATGCTACAAACACATTCTTTAATATTGAAATTGATAAAATGGGATATTACCATATCATTATTATAAAACATTACCATAATATAATCATTATAACTCATAAATCATCTCACAATCCTAATAAATAATGGTTTACTATCTTTTTATGATCACCAACATATGCATCATATTGTACACTTCTCCATAATCAAATCACACTAGACTACCATCTTGAATTTTCATAATCTATACTCATATACATAAACTCAGGGAGTGATAAAAATTATTTGGGTGATACAAAATTCATAGTATGTTGAAAATCTCATTAATATTTCATCAATGGTAAGATCATGGGAAAACATGAGAAGGGGAGAAATATCTTGTTAAAATAAGATAGAATCATAAGATTATCCAATATATCAAGATATATGGACATGTAATATCAAATTAATAAAACATATATCATGAATATAGAGTCATGAATCATGTCATAATGAATAATATCCATGAGGTTTGATCATAATAATTTGAAATAAGTATGTGTAAATATTTAATAAGGATCTATAGTGGAATAATAATCTTATTATTCATTACACATTGTTCTGGGTATCAAAATAATTTAAACCACTATAATATTAATTAGGAATTACTTTTTACAATCAATTATGACTTAAGAGTAATTACCCACGGCCCATTAGTGACGGAGTACCATAACTCATTGACCATTATCGACATAATTTTCCTAACTTTTGGTCCATAGTAGACACAAGTATCACAACTCATGATCCATTATTGAATCGAGTATCACAACACATGTTCCTATTTTGACCTCAATATCACAGTGTTTATTCCATTATTTAATCAATTAAAAAACATTATATCATTTATCAACTACAGTATCAAAACTCATGGACTATTATTATCTCATGTGATACTAAAAAATAACCACTGAAATGGAAAACATTGACATTAGAAAAATTATATTATATTTCATTTCAGTTTCAAAATCTTCAAGAGAAAAATCATTTGGAAAACTATTTTAAAATATTTAATAGAAGCTTAATAACAAAGAATGTACATAAAGTGGAATAAACCATAAATAATTTTTTTGAAGATATTAATTAACCATATTTATAAAAAATTATTATATACATCACATTAAAGATATTATCCCCCTAATTGGAAGAGAAAGTACTATATAATAATATATTATAGGGTAAGAATCCAATAATTGAAGAAATAATTTTGTGATGCTGAATTATACCTCAATAGAGGGGGTTCATTAAACAAAACCATAGACTCTTGGCATATTTTGTATCTAAATCCATTTAAATGAAGAAACTTATATGTATTTCTAAACCCCATGAGTATCATTAATATGACAAATTATATATTATTAGTAATTAATCATATCACAAAAAATTTATCATGGTGTATAATAATAAATATATCTCAACGACTTCATTTTGAGAAAAATAACCCCTTCCAAAATTAGAAATTTTTGAATAAAAATTTTCGAGACCTAGCCCTTTTTCAAATATTATTACATAATTATTAATATAAATTTCAAATAAATATTAACCAAGTATAGAAATTACAAATTTCATTTGAATACTAGGTACATAGAAACTAAAGATTAATTTAAATTAAATAATTATTATTTTAATTTCAATAACGTGGTCCAAAATTCATTTCAGATTCGAAAATCAGATAAGATATCCTAATGAATAAATACACAAAATTGGTGTGCTAAATAGAAAATTTTGTGAATAAACATGATAATGACGTACTTAATATAATTATTAAGAAATAAAATTATATTATAAAAGATATTGAATATGAATAAACATATGGGAGAATAACATAAATGATATGCAATCATAAAATTTTTAAACATAAGAATGTGGAAGAAATATATAACATGACATAAGAATAATTCAATCCTATTTACTAGCACATAATCACAAGGTGGGTATATTTTAGTCATGGATTTGGTGTATTCTTTAGTCCAATAAGTATCATCCCATGAGACATCAATGTTACCAAAGGAGTTGGACAACTATGTAATGGGTTATACCTCTATACCCATTACATTGCAACAATATAGTGGTAGAGGTATCATGGGGGAGTCTAGAGGAGTGAGTAGGGAGTATTTGGATATATATCATAGCTAAAAAGTGTCCCCAATGTGTAGATCCTAGGGATAGAGCTCAAATGTCTACATTGTAGTTTAGCAGGGTCTACTAACAAATAGGGGAAGTTTAGGAGGTTTTTTGTTATTACTACTAATTTGGGAGGTGGATATGACTTGGAGCATTTTATGGGGCATTAATATTTTCAATAAAATTGATTTGAAACGGAGACATAATCTATGCTATAAAATAATGAGTTCGTTTTTATTTGTTCTTCCAAGGTTAGCACTACTACATGTTGGAATGGGATTTAAGTGTAACCCACTCTTTAGTCCCTGAGGTTCCAATGAATAGTTCATTTGGATACTCTATGGTCTTATCTATTGTTTGTTAGATCTATGAAAAGTATATAACTATATATATTAATGAATTTTTTTCTAGGATGGATGTGGCATGGTTAGGGGTCATGCATCATAGTATCTTTAGTTTTTAACTAGGTTGCGGTGTGGTCTAGGTGGCTGCACTTTGGTCTTTTTTCTACAAAGGTATAAATTCATAAATCCCCTCAAACCCTATTACTTTTCTAACATTTATATCATGTTTTTTACAATGAAAATGTTTTCCAAGGATATATATTAACCCCCTTTAAGTGTATTTAGAACATGGTCTTAGAGGATCAATCTATAAAGGGTTTATGTTTGTTTCCTTCTTGTCTTCCTCTATTATTATCTGAATTTATTATCTTATATAAGTTACAATCAATGGTAATCATATATTTTTATGTTTATTTAGTAATTGGTTGTCGTAGTGGTTGTATTGTTGGGTCATTAGGGTGTTCTAATTTTTTTGGGTGATCACTAGTGGCATTCATCTAATTCTAACATTTCATAGTGGATTATAAATATTTTTTTGAAGTTGGGGTACTTTTTTATCACATGTTGTATCATGTATGATTGTTTATGATATTGTTTAAATGTTTTATTATGTTTTTCATTCAGTAAAATAAAGGCAATGAACTTATTTAATTTAGGTTTAATCAAAATTTAATGTATCATATGTTTTTATATCCTTTTCATTTTTTTGATATTGATATTATTCATGATTATTATACAACTACAAATTTGGTATATTGGACTCCTATGTTTGTGATAAATTGACATTTTTTGTTGGGCCCTTGATGTTTGATTTTTGGGATACAGCCTCTAATAAATATTTAATCAATTATATTCAGAAACAATTTTGGATAAATTTGGAAACTATGGATTGTGTGAGAATTATATAAAATAAATAATTTCAACTAATAAATCCAGTTGATAAATCTGAATGTTATATATGATTTTAATTTGAAAAGTATTGTGATGTTTTTTAGTACTAAATGGGAATATGTGATTATTTTTTTATTCCTTGGTATAGAGTGTTTGTGATTGAAACGAGGTTGTGATGTTATCATGGAAAGTAGGTAGTGGATGTGGCTATGATTGGTGGTTATTTGGAGTTCGTTTTCTAGAAAATAATGATGGGTTGTTTTGTTGTTTTTCTAGTGTTGTGTCGTTCTAGTTTACTAGGTAGTATATGAATTAATTGGTTAATAATTTTTGGTCATATCCATGGTTTAATGGTATATTAATGAATGAATTGCATGGGTTGTGTAGTTTAAATGGTTGATGTTAATTATAAAATAAATTTAATAGGAAAAATGAATTGGCAGGATTAATAAAAATACGTTTTTGATTGTAAATATGGAAATTAGATAAATTTTTCTTGAAAGGGTGAAATATTGCTCTGATAATTTTTTCTTATTGCATGGTATTTTGATTTATATGTGTAAGTGAAATTGTTAGTGTTGTGTGATTGGGTTGTGATATTGTGAGTTCTTATGTTTTTTGTTATGATGCCATGAGTTGAAAATCTGTGTGGTTTTATATAAATAAATTTTATTCACTGTTATTTACACATGCACCCCACCAATTTTGTGTACTTCTTGATGAAAACATGGTATATATGTGGATGGTTTCTTAACATCCAAATGGAGAGGATGAATGGTTGGATACATACTCTTTACCACTCTCTCTTCTAAGGTATTTTGACATTTATGGCCTAGGATGTCTAGAATTCGAAAGTTCACTACTGATGTGCGATATGATGTGATTTCCCATGTGTCATTAGTTGAGTTTTGATGAGGAGATATGTGATGAGAAAAAATATTGTGGGTTTATGAATGTTATGGGGAGGGATTGAGGTGTATTTTATCAATGGTCATGATTCCCTACTACTATAGTCATGGATAAGATATTATATGATGACACATGTATCTTCTAGAGAGATGTTATGTGATGAATTAGGTTTTTTCATGTGATATGTGATGTGATAGAAATTTTCATTATATGTTCTTTGTATAATGTCACATATAAAATATATGGGTGCACCGGGACATATAATGTTAGGGTGTGTCTGTGGAATCAAAGTGGTAAGCAATGCAAAGTACCCTTTGGTTTTATATTGTTCTTATTATTTCATTGTACATATATTTTTTGGGGGGATCATGAAATAGTGATGATTTTATTTGTTATTTGACCTTTTTAGGTGTTTTTTGTTTTGTTATTATCATACTACTGCATTAGTATGCTTCTTTCACATGTCCATAAGAGACCTTCATTTGCACCTACATAATATATTGGTATTCTCACATAGCGTATATAAAAAATATTTTTCGGTTTTTAGGAGAATTTTTAGAACCGTGTTCTACATATCATGCTAATGCTTTGAAGCTATTGTTGTGTCACAACCCTATTTATTTAATTATTTATTTAGTGCATTTAATCTAAATGTATTTTTATTTTAGATACATTGTTGGATGGTTTTGATTTCATTTTTATATTATGAAATATATTTTTTATGGTTGAGTTATCATATCACCTGATCCCATTGTTATAGAGGCTAATACCTCTAATTTTTCATATTTTTTTACCATCAATGCTAGTCACCTAACCAAATTTTGCATGAGGATAGAAAGAGATCGCAAAATTATCCTATTGATCCTGAATCCATTCTCAAGTATATGAGGCCATACCTAACCCTATGGTTTGGATATTTTTCTCAGATAGGATCCATTTTTATGGTGAACCTCATGGGGATATCTCTGTTGGATGATGTTGGAAATCGGTAGAGTCCTTTGATAGAGATATTTTAGCAAGAAATCATACATACGAGGTAAAGGGTCACTTCCCCCACTAATACGTATTCCTGAGACATGTTTCAAAACCTTGAGGGTGAGTGAGTTCCACCTACTGTGGATAATTTCAAGGTGTGGTGTATGAGTCCCTTTGACTTACGTGTTCGAAATGTGTGGATGTGATCGGGTGTTAGAGTAAGACATGGTTAAGGAGAGCATACAATAAAGGAAAAGGAAAATATTTTAGTAGATGGGACTTCTAGCTTGGAGGATTGAGTGTGGTTCATGGTATGACATCTGTCACTACTAATCCCAAAGAAATTGTTTTCACAATGTCAAAATCTAGGTTTATGTACGCATTACCCATATTCGAGACCTATCAATAGTAGAGGAGGCCCTTTTTCTCAACATTTATATTTTAAGATAATTAAGAGAGGATCATCGGTCAATCCATCCAACAAATGGAGATAAATTAATCTGTGAGGAGATAGATCCTCACAAAATTTAATTACGTAGTAGCAGTGAGATACTATGATATTTTCCTTGGTATAGACTAATCATAGACCATACATTCTTAAATGATTACTACCGGTGACTATGGTGGCTATTATGGGTTACAAGATGGTTTTTTCTTCCTTGAGAATGATTGATCACTGAACAGATGAATTTGAGCTCATTAACTAGTGGTTACAACTTATTTGTCATTTAGTTTGTATTACCCTTGGAGTGGTTGAGGTTATTATCCCTTAACTCCCTCCAATGTTGGAGGGGTATATTGCAGTGATGTGTTTACCTCTACACCATGAGATGAACATTTATTTATTCATTCACTATGTATATATTGACATTCTCACCAGCATATCGGATGACCCCATTGGTAAGTGAGAGCTAGTGGTTCAATTTTACAGTCTATAATGGTAGGGCTTTAAAAGACCAAGTGTTTACACCATTAGAAGCTCAAGGGTTATTTCTTAAAATGTAGTATGAGGTCCTACTACTTTTTGGTGATTTTTATAACATTGACTATTACATGATAAAGAATATATACCCATTTCTTTGTATTGGAATAATATTTGGCTAGTTGAGAGGTGCGATATGGTTCTCTAAGATAAATTTTATATTCGTCTTCTACCAGTTGGGGGTTCATGAAGCTGATATTTCAATGCTAGAATTATTTTATCTATATAGATACTATGATATAGGGATGATTCAATTTGGTTTGAAGAATTACTCAATTCATTTTATGTCTTGAATGAACCAAGTATTCCTTCCATAGACCATACTGTTCTTATCATCATTTACCACATACTCATCTAGTAGCATCAGGGATTGAGATTGCATATCACTGATGGGTGGTTTAATATTTTCCATTCGATCACTCTATTTATGGTATGATCTTTATGTAATTTTCTAGATGCACGAGGTTCAATATTTTCAGAATTTCATTTCTAAGAATGGTTTAGACATGGACCTAGTGAATATTGATGATGTGCTTTTTTGTGAGCCATCCATGATAATGTTAGAGTTATGGAGTTTTCCTCTCTTGATAGGGTACTATCGGTGGTTAGTGAAAACATTCTATAGTATTTAATCCCCATTGACTAACATGATGTGGAAATGGAATCCTTTTATCTCAAATGAGTAGTTACATTGGTACTTTGAGGTGTTTTGGCTAAGGAAAATGAGTTCTCTCATGTTTAGATTACCAGAGGATGGTGTGGAGTATGTGTTGTATTGTGATTCCTTATGATATGGTCTCGACTTCATGTTGATTAAATGGTAGGTAGTTATAACATATGGGTCGAGTAAGTTGAGGCCCCATGAGAAGAACTATGTGAATCATGGCCTATAGATGTAAGAATTATTCACATCCCTAAAGATTTTTAGGCACTATCTTTTGGGGGAGAACTATGTGGTTTACTCATACAATTAGAGTCATAGATATGTCCCCACATAGAGAGACCTGAACCTGAGATAAGAATTCTAGTTGGAGTTCCTATATGACTATCAATTGGAGATAGTCTTTAATTTAGGGATGGGAAAATGGTATCTTATGCCCATAGAATGATTTATTGGGATCGTTTGGTGTTGGAGGCTTCTAAGTTGTTGGATTCCATCTAGATTTAAATGGTGGATAGGTAGGGTTAAACATTTATTTAGTTTATGGTGTTGAATAAACTCCTTCTTGACATAATTATATTGTCCTAGATTTTATAAATCAATTGTGAGTTCATGAATGAATATAAGTCTAAACGGGATTCACCAAATAGATATTATGAGGGAGGGAATCATGTCAACCATTTTGAGGCATGAACAATGGTCCTAGTCATGATGTTTGAGTAGGTGATATGATATATCAACACTTCTCATCTTTGTGTACTTCCCAATGTGGGGAAGATGTAAAAATACCTTCAATAGATGTTTTAATAGTCTGACACAAGATGGAGTGTGGCTGATTTCATCTAATGATGCCTCAACTTTATGCATGTGAAGCCTGAGCATCAGGTCTCCCAAGGTTTGTTATATCCCCTAGATATCTCAATGTGTAAGGGGGATGATATGTCTGTTGAAATTATGGCATGAATTATGTGGAGAAATAAGGCACATGATGCCATCTAGGAGATATTTTATACACTCAAGAAGTTAGAAAACATGAATAATATTAATGAGAAGAGTTCAGTGGATTTTTTGGTGAAATTGTACATATGGTAGATTATTATTCACGGGGTACCCTTGAATATTATCTCTAGTTGTGATGCATGGTTCACATAATAGCTTTGGAGAGTCCTGCAAGAGGAATTCAATACCCATATGAGGATGAGTACAGCATTTGAACCTCAGATGAATGGGATGATTGAGCACAATTTCATGGTGTTGGAGGATATATAGATGGATTTTATGTTAGACCTTTTTCAAAGAAATTATAATCGATTTATCTTGGTATAGATTTTACACAACAATATATTGCACTCTAGTATTTACATGGAACCATTTGAGTCCCTATACGAGAAACCATATAGGTCACACTTCTTCTGGATAGAGATTGGTGAGACATCTTTTATGGGACCAGAGTTTGTTCAGGTGACAATAGAGAAAGTCCAGTTCGTGTGTGAGTGGATGAAGATAGCCCAAATCATGAAGAAATTTTTTAAATATTGATTTCATCGGCCATTGGAGTTTTATCAGGGATACTATTCTTTAAAAATAGTATCCCCACTATGAGGATTATAGTGGTCTGCTTGTGGAGTCAAGATATCCCCATGGTTTATTATCCTATTTGAGATATTTCAAAGGGTTGGTTAGGTTTCTTACTACATCACCCTACCCTCATAGTTGGAGTGGGTGTACGTTGTCTTGATCATGTTGCAACTGAGGATATACATGCATGGCCCCATGGACACCATTAGCTAGAGAATTCGAGATATCGAGGATGGAGCCACATTTGTGGAGCATCGGGTGGTGAATTATGATAGATCGAGGGGACCCTCCGTGGACAGACCATCCACTTGGTCTGATTTTGTAGCAATACATGAACTTGTAAGAAAAATCCTTGGAGCGGGAGAGCCAGATGTGAGATCTATATCCAAATATATTTGGGCATTTTATTTCATTATAGTGATGAAAACATTGAAATAGATAATGATATATATAAAAATTTATTTCCTTTTAAGAATTTCAAAATTTTCTATATATTGTTTTGGGGTTGGGTGCTAATACAGTGTTCCATTTCATGGCCCTATGTGCCTATAATTAATGTTATAAAAATATTATATATATATATATTAGGGATATGTATATTTTCATATAAATTATATATGTCATAAGTATATTCTTTGATATTAAATCAGAGATGACAGTTGAGTTTGGAATATGATGTTTACCCAAGGTACAAACTAAATTATGTTGATAAGGGACATTCGTAAATAGTGAACATTGGTGGGTGTGTTTAGTTAATAAAAAATAATATTTATTTATTTTAATTAAATTAACATATTAATGTTTGATATAAATCCAACACTATAACAATACCACAAGGGATATCTGCATAATCCCTAGGAGGATTACATAGAATTTTCCTCTTTTTGATAAATCACATCAGATGGTGATGATACTTTTAATCATATAAAATGAGGATACAACGAATGTAATGAATTTTTTAAACCATTGGTGATCATGTTATTTGATGTGATATGATCAAATGTCTAGGAAGTAATCATTAATTTTTGTTTTATCCTATATTTAATTAAAGTAATTTATGAGGATAGACCCCTCTATAATCTTTTATAATTGATGAATCATGGATGCACCCATCTTTTCAATTAAATTGTTTATTCATTAATTTTTACCCTCGGATATCCCCATTTACAATAGTTGACCAATAATTATTGGAAGTGATAAATAATATTTTCTTTTGATCATTTTCCACCTTAAATTTATTCTCTTTCATCATCTTTTGAACATGAGTTCATGATTCAACATTATCGGGTGGGACTGAGCCTGATCAGGATGCCGAATTAACAACAGTTTCATGAGAAATGAAGGTATTGACAATCACAGATGGATTTGGTGTTTTATCATTAATACAGTGAACTATTTATCATGTATTTTAGAATATGAGACTAATGGGAGATGTGAAAGAAAACATATGTCTATGAAAACATTGAGATATTAAAAATAATCAGTCTTTCATCCACCGGATGGATGGAAAAGAAAAACAATATATATATCCACCAACTTCAATAAAATACGAGCCCATGTATTAAGGAAGAACAACCATATCTATATTACAAATTATAGGTCTGAAATTTTATGAAAAACATGAATACACACCATGTATCATGATGAATAAATATCCTTTCACCCATTTTATATGGCATCTAGGTTTTGAGATATTATAAATGTTTCATTGTGTGTTTCCCTCATAAATTTCATAAAACCACATCCTCATGTGTAAAATCCATATGGTAGATAAAACATGAAAGACCCCATGTGGAATAAAATAGCAACAAACATAGCATGTACTGATGTACATGGACTTGGAATATTTTCATGTATAGGGACCCTGAGTTTCTTTTCTACACCATATAAAATCCCAAAATAATTTTTTATACTAAAAATTTGGATATCTATTTACTTCTAGGTATAACATAGGAAGTGTAGTGGGAACACATTTTCTGTGGGTCCCCTAACATGTCGTGTACCCCTGGGTTTTATTTGATTAAACATCAATCCATTGTATCTTCTTAATTTGGACTCATATTTGGAATGGGAATAGCAAATCCAGAGTTATTATCCATGTCAAATGTGTTGGTTCCATCCATTGTAGATTTTTTAATATGATGTGACATTTTAGGGATTTGATTCTTATTTAGGTGGAACATTATAATATTAGTTATCAAAAAGATGATCAATAGTGAAATATAGAGTTGAAACCCCCATAATCTTGGGCATGGGACCTCTATCTACTGAGTGGAACCTCATATCATAAAGGGTGTTGGTCCACAAGACACTAGAGTAGAACCCCCCCCCCACCCTATTGCACTAGGAAATAGGTAATCAACCCATATAGTGAAAACCCCTTTTAGATTGGGCATGGGTCCTATATCTATCGAGTGGAGCCCCCTATCAGATAGGGTGTGTGTCCATGAGACACTACAGTGGGACCCCCTTGTCATACTAGGGCACTAGTCCTCGACCTATAAATTCAAATCACCACCAACTTTGTTGTGGGTCCTATATCTACTAACTGGAACCCCTAATGTGATATGGGTGGGTCCTCAAGATACTAGTGTGGAACCCCCTATCACAATAGGGTTTGAGTCCTCTATCTTCTGAGTGGAACCCCCTATCAGATATGATCTGTGTCCTCAAGCCATTAGAATGATTACCCCATGTTGCAACAAGGTGTTGGTCCTTTCTCCATAGAGTGGAACTCCCCTACCCATCATCATTGGACTAATTCCTCTATCTTTCGAGTAGAACCCATATTAGATAGGGTGTGGGTCCTTATAAAACTGTAGTGTAACCCCCCTATTGCATTATGGAATGGGACCTCATCCTATAAATTTGAACCACCATAATTAATATGGGAATGGGTACTCTATGGATTCATATTGAGTGGAATCCCCATTGTAATAGGGCTCAATTCCTCTACTCAGAGATTGTTCCCCTCAGATGTGTGACACTGTGGGGAGGTGTGGGCCTCCAAAAATTTACTTATGGGTAGATGCGTGAGATACTGAGCATCTTTGATGGACTTATAAAACTGATAGAGACTCAATATTGTAGATCCCAATAATATCTTCCTCAAGAAATCATCATTAATTTAAGAATTTTATGCCACAACCACACAAAAAAACATAAAAAGAAACCCCTTGAGAACTAGAAGGTACAACCAAAGCATGGAAATGATAACCAAGAGGAAAAAATAATGGCCCAGAAGAAATTTTTGGATTTGGAATCCTACGACCAACAAAATGTACTTTTATTACATGTATATATAATGTATTTAATATTAATTTAATGTATTATTATATATTTTTCATTATTACTACTTGGTTTTATGGTAATAATTTCTTGGAGTATTTGTCTTATTCATAAGTTCATTGTAGTTATGTACTATTATGAGATCTATGAAGTTATATAAACTAATTCATAATATCGTTCTATGATTATATAAGGCACTATGATGGGACATGTGGTATTTAGAATATCATGTACGAGTGATCATAAGAAGATGAGGCTTCTTCATATGAAGTTATCACATGGTAATCTCCAATATAGGAAATCACAAGAACAAACTCTCAAGTAAAATTTCCACATGGATTGGTTTGATCGAATATTCCTATATTCTAGAATGTCTAATGGTCCTTACCCATTAATATTATAATTAATTTATGTCATAACATGATCACTTTGATTTACTGACCAAAACAGTCACACTATATATTGGAAAGAAGTATGGTACATTGGGTGTGACATGATTGACATGTCGTTAATGGATAATTCGATGAAGGATTTTACCTTTTTCAATTTTATTGGAATATAACCATCATATTAGATTCCATGGACATGGTGTAATGATGTTTTCATTTCAGATAGTCAAAATAATTCATATCATGTAAATAGGTTGATGAAACCATTGTATAGCCTGCATGATGAGATATTATGACAATGAGATTGTATTATAGAGTGATTATTCATATGTGGTTGCTGATGTTGTGAAATTGATTTCCTTCTCTTCGTTTCCTTGACCAGTTACATGACAATAATATTAGACATTACGCAAACCCATCGAATTCCAACTTGAAATAATACTATAGGTTAACACATTCTGTGTTTCTATTAATCTTGATTAAATTATATTTGAGATTAATTAATAGAATAAATATTAATATCAAATCTAGTGAATAATTTTATTCAAGTAATATTAATCACATAAATTGAATAAATATTTTTTCATTGGCATGTGAATAAAATAATATTTATATATATTATTCAATATCTAGTAAATATTTATTCACTTGTACGTGAATGAAATCATTATTTATGAGTAAAATTTTTAATTCAGGTGTCCAGTAAATGAAACAAGAGTTGAAAAAGACAAATACCATGTCTAGTGATAAAAATTATTTGATAAGTTAGTTAAATAATATTTCTTATTTCACAAGTTGGAGTGTACAAAATAATAATAATAATAATAATAATAATTACAATATAATTATTATCATGAGGCATACGCTTTTTAAAGTTAATAAATGTTATTTAAGGTTCTTCATGAAATTAAATAATATTTTAATCTAAATATGAACTCTATAAATAGAATTCTATTTCTATTAATTAGGGAATCTAAAATAGATAATATAGAATTGTTGGGCATAATGAATTCTCTCTCTACTCTTCTTTCTCTCTCCCTCTAAATATTGAGAACCATAAGAGATATTTCTTTAAATCCAAAGAATGAGCGATCAAGAGCGAATAGTACAAGACATTCGATTAGTTTTTCTAGCACCCTAAAATGGAGTGGAATCACTAATAGATTATAGATGTATATTTGGATCACTATTATAGGGAATCTATCGTTGGATTCTCATAGTACAACCAATCTAATCTGAAAGGGTCTATTCAGATGATCATCATTCACCAATGGAATGTGTTCGTAATCCCAAGTATTTATTTTTTGAAATAATGAAAATTACTTTTAAATTTGATGTAAAATATCCTATATTTTGGTTTTAGGAAATGATTATGTAAAGAAATTTTAATATATCAGCCACCACCACACACTTCTGATGTTCCCTGAATCAACAAGTGGTATAAAAGGGGTCTTGTTTAAATTAATAATTTCTTATTTTAATGGTGGTGTATATGAAATTGTGGTTATATTACCACTTCAAGTTAATAATTCATTAATCTAATTTAAATTATCATTTTGTGGACATATTAATCAGGTTCATTTCTTTTTTCATTTTCATTAAGGTTTTAGAACAATTGTAAAACAACCGAAGAAGCCATCGACATGTGAAAAATTGTTGTATGGTAGAACTAGGTTACACGATGTATATCCAGAACACACAACATGTTCCCATACACATTTTACATGGGTTCATCAATTATTTAATTACACATTGTGCATTTATTGAACATCATGTGTTAACTAGGCCAATCTGGCACATCACATGCAGATATATAGTGTGTAGGTGGAATTCACATTCAATGTAACCTGTCCATATTAGCTGGATGAAGCCCCATTCATTTGACTCTTATTCAAGTTAAATAAGGTATATGTCATGTAGTTTAAGTACATGTCATATAGTCTTCCAATTAATAAAATAATTATTTTAAATTAAAAATGAATATTGTTGCATTAAAACCCTATTTTGTTGATAAAAAGAGTTATGTTTAAAATTTTAATAATGGTTTTAAATAAATTTAATTGTCTATTCAATTTACTATAATTAATATCTATAAATTCATTCATCCATTTATTTTCCATGAATTCCATAAATGATGGGTATCTTTAATTATATTTGGATGGTCCTCAAGATGAAAGAGAATTAATTAATTAATTAATTAATTAATTAATGCAAGATTGATCATTTCAATAATAATGAACGAATAAATGAATTTTAGATAGATACTTTTTCATATACCTGTCATATATGACCATTCATGAGCTTTACCAATACTTGGGTAGGCATTGTATGTCTAAATTTAATTTATTACATGAGTTTGGAAGTATTAGTTATTAAATTAAATATGATGGAATGCACCTTTTCCTCCATCCATTATTATGTAATAACTATGTATCCAATGATATGTATGTAATTACCTTTTAAAAAATCATTTTGTTCCCATCACTAGGGCTTTAGCCATAAATACATATAAATAATATAGTATACTAAGATGTGTAGAGGCAGTTTAAGATGGAACTATTAATCTGTCAACTCAGGTGATAAAAAATTTATAGGTGGAATATTTTAACTCATGCCAAGAGAAAAAAAAAATAAGTTATATTCCCTAGGGAAATGGTTTATTTAAAATCCGCTCATTAAATCAACCAATAGATAAATCTTATGAATGGATCATCTAAATATTTATTTTTTATGAAATTATTTGTTTTACAGATTATAGTCTATGATCCCATAAATAAATTAATTAATTTGATAAGAAGGAATTTAACTGAATGGATTATACATGAATTTTTTAACCAGAATGGTTATTGCATTAAGAAATATTTACTTAATATTAATAAGGATAAAGCAACATAGAAATTATGCATAATAAATTAAATAAATAAATTATGCAAAATATTTTTCCAACATGCTTATTTAATTATGTAATATTAAGGTAATGTTAACAAGTCAGGAAAAGGATTAAGAAGAAAAAACATATTTATAATTAATTAAAATAACTCAAACCTAATATGAATATAGACATGGTGTTCCACAACATGATTACGAAAAAAACACAATAGAACTAGGTGTTTGTGTAAGATCCCTGATCTTTTTAAGGTATGTTTTTTTTCTGTTTTGGTTTGGCCTATTTTTTTGGATATATATGTTCTTCCCCATATTTATGTGAATAATCAAGGGTGTCTTAAGGGTTCGGGACACAATAGAGGAAGAAAACAATTCTGGGCATGTTGAATGGTTTGCGCACAGTTAGTGGAAACCATGAAGAGAATCTTGGTAACTGTGAAGCCTTGGACATAGTCTTACAAACAGTTGGCACACGGTTTTGAAAAATTTGTGGAATTCCTAAGAAACCATGAAAAGGGGGTGATTTTCTAGCAGTTTCTTCTATACAGTTTGCAAAAAGTTTGACAAATAGTGTGGGTAAATTGTATGGCCCAGAAAAGTTGGAAATTTTACAATGTTTCTACTACAAGATTTTAAACCCAAACTCATGTTTCTCCTCTATTTCTCTACCTGCAATCCTAGTGATGAACTTGTATGAACCAAGCTTCCAAGGGGTGGTTGTCTTTCGATTCATGGCAGTTTGGAGAATCGTTGGTTGCGGATCGACGCCTTGGGTAAGTCTAATCTCCTCCTTGATTTCTCTTTTATGTTAGGGTTTTATCATTCTCCCATCTTCTTCTAAAGATATAAAACCCGCTTTTTTGGGTGATATTTGGGTTGGGGCATTAATGGGTACTTGAATCCAAATATAAGTCTATGATTAAGAGTGTTTTCATCAACGGATTTGAGGTAGGGGGTCTACCAGTATTATCCCATGGTTTTATTTCATATTTTTGCATGGAAGCTAGTGTTCTTCTTTTCCATATATCTGTTCTTAGTGTCATTGTAGTGTTTGATAAAATGGGTGTCTAGGTGACCAATTGAATCCCCTAAGATCCATATGGGATAAATAGAGGAGGACTAGAACATTTTTGGTCCACCCATGGGGTGAGCCGAAAAACCCGAACCTTGAGTGTGGTATAGTCAAGTGAAGGGTTTCTGATTAATAATATGGAACACATGTAGATTATGTTTTAATGGACAGTTATGTTTTAAATGGAATGATAATAGATATTCATGGGGTGAAAAGGCAAAAATGGTTGTTTGACATGACATGAAAATGGGAATATGGGTCGAACTAGATTATGTGAATTATTTGACGGAATTTGGTTAGAATCAAATAAGAGGATTAAGACCTATTAAATGGTAAAATCCTAATTAGATGATGTAATGGGAAAGTTGGAGTAAGTTAATGGGTTGAAATAAGGAAATGGATGAATATTTTTAATGGGTTAACATATGGGAATTGTGGCACAACTAATGGTTGAATGTAATAAGTGGTTGGGTCATGCGATATAAGAAATGGATTTGAAATGCATAAGTGGGTGAATTCTTATGAAATGAAAAATGGGAAAAATGGGTAAATTTATGGTCATTGATAAATTCTTATAAGGCATAGGGGTTATTGAACACACTTAAAGGGGTAAGGCATGAGAATTTGAATTTGGTTAAACGGGCATGAATTGTAAATGGTTAATGTATTAATTGGTTATGAAATAGAATTAATTCCCCTATTGTCTGTTATATATTTTGAATTGTAGTGGAATTTAATATTCTTGGTTGTGTTATGGTATGCTTTTCCTATCTTGATAAATAAGAATATGCACATGGATTGGAAGAGTGGGCTATTTACATGAGTTTCTACACTCACGGGTTGAGATATAATGAGACTATAAAATCCACCCTAAAATTATTGGGTTATGTATGGGGACAGAGGCTTTATTCCCATAATGATTTCCTTCCACCCAGACAAAGGATTTTAGGTGAGGATAATGTGTTGATATGATATGTGTATCCCTATTGAGATATGAACTTGATTTATTTCCCATATTCATAGATATTGATTGACTTTGACCCATGTATTAATTATTCATATGACTAACCAATGGAACCTGTGATCAAAATTGAATAAGAAGTGAATATGGTATAATAAATGAAATTAGAATAAATGATATGAGTTAATTACGTGAACCTTGGATATCTAATAGAAGTCTGGTTGTACCTTGTTTATTTACCATTTATTTTGTACTTTCATGCACTATCTATTAGACTAGATACTTTTTAGACACCACTGGTGGCGGCATAATGAGTTTTGTACTCACACCCTTCTCGGGATGCCGTCGGGTACCCAAGCATGATCTTTTTTTTCCGGTCATTCATGTTCATAGGCCCTGCACTAGGATATTGATTTGGGCTCCAAATTTTCCTAGAGAAGGATCCAGATTGAGAGTCAAGACCCATTGGGATTTTTCCATTTGTTGTATCTTTGGGTTTTTTTTACTTTTCACTACGAGTATGGAATAAAATGGTTGTATTTGATTTGTGGTCAATACCCTAATTGGGAAAAGTTTAGTTGTTCATTCTTATTGGTTGTTTCATATGTTTCCAGCAATTTCATGTGTGTTCTGATGTGGTGTTCTCTGATAAAGAGGGTATAGTCTCCTCATGGGACCTATTAGACCCTTGCCACTAGTCGGCAACCTCTAACATATGGGGAGGTGTTCTTGAGGTCATGTGGGGACTCATCTCGGAGCACCGGTTTAGTGGCTTCTGGGTCAAGGATGTTATAAAGTGTTATTATAGGCGTTATTTTTGATTTATTACTATTTGGGGTAGTAAATTGAATATTAGGATGTGTTGGGCCTTGTTAATGATCTCATACTTGGGAGTATGTAACCCAAGTTTGAGGGAAATCCCAAATCACCCTAGGTGATAATTATTGTTCATAATGTGTGTTATTATAGTTGATGGATATCCCAACTTTGGGTGATGCACATTTTGTGTGATATGATATATTTATGATATTTTCTCAGTTTTAGAATGGCATGATGTTTTTCATTCATGCATTATTTTAGGAACCTATGGATATAGGTGGAATGCATCATTATTGGAACAAAAACAGGATGGGTGTGCGGGGATATAGAGAGTAGAATTAATTTTACATCCTTGATAAATATAGATAAAATGATTCCTAATGATGGTGATGAAGGTGAGTTAATTAAATGATTGAAAATGAATAATTACGGAATATTTTGACTACGTTCAAATTTTGGGTTTTGATAAATTGTAGTGGTTGACTCAGTGTCTAAAAGAAAACGATTGCACAATGATGGTAAAAATTGATAATAAATTTTTCCTAATGAAAGTTTTAAATGAGTTAAAATTATTATTGTAACAAGCTTTGAAATGGGTAGTGTGTCCAAAAGGAAGGTATCATGTTTTAAAAGAATAGTGGGTTTGAATAGGTGTTGAAAAAATACTTATGACTAAGTAAATTGGTTACCCCAAGTTGACCATGGCCCATGGTAGGGATAGTAGAGGGTAGTGATCTAAGTGTGATGATGACTGTTGGGATATAGTATGAAGAATGGGTTTTTTATGGTTGATAGTGTGAGACCTTTTCTATATCTGGTTAAATTCTATTGGACATTCTTCGAATCATTGTATGAATGATATGTTTAAAATGAGAATGTTTGAGTTTGATGGTGGGTATCCATTGTGTTATCGGTTTGACCCTCTTATACGTAACTTGGGAAGAGTTCCATAGTTTGAGACTTTGGATTTGGTTTGTGAGGTCTCACCGATTATTATTTGGCTTAGGTGGTGTGTTAGGGAACCCTTGGTAGGGTGTGTTCATTGAGTTTTGAGGTGTGGTTTGGTAATGAGGGTGTGGAAACACTCATGGTTCGTGACCATATGGAGTGCATGTTAGACCCTAAGGATGGTGTCAGGGTCTTGGTGACCTTGTGATAGAGAAATTACGGGTTGCGTTTTGAATCTAAAAGGATTTTTTCTCTCATATTGCCGACGAATGTGCACAACTTTCATAGAGGACCAAGATTAAATGGTTTTTTGGTGAGATTTTCCTAGTGTGCATCAGAACTATGATGTGAGTTCTATGTAAGAGAATTGATTTTTTCATGTCATGATATGTATGGTTTGGTGAGATGACCAATGGCTTTTCCTGGTTATGACATCAGTCTAGGGAGTTGGTATCGCTCAACCATCAAATTGACCTATGAAAGAGGTGGGTCAGGGTTCCTAATGCTTTTGGGTGTGTATTGAGCATGTAGATGTTTTGGACTCTTATAGTGGGACTCAGAGTGTGGTATAGTGCGGGATTGTCCTAGAGGACTATGTGGTAAGGTTGATGGTATAGTTGTTCCTAGTTCATTCCAATGGGTACCCTATTATTTCTAATAAGGTGTAAGGATTGTTTTTAAGGGTGGTATCATGGGACTACCTAACTCACCATTTTGGATGAGGATTAGTAGTGGTTTGGGAGTTGTTTAGGATAATAAAAGACAGTGGTGGATGAAGTGTGGTTATATTCTTATGCTTGATGGAGACACTCATGGTGAGGGTGGTCACGTGTCTAAACTTATTAGCATGGAGGTTTTGTTTTTTGGGTAAGATTTGAAGGCCACCTCGGGGAAGATGAGACTAACTAACCAATACACATGGTTAGTAAAGTAAGAAGGTGATGGTCTATACCAGAGTTAAGGTTGCTGTTTGAGACATTGATGGTTTGATTGGTGTGGTAGACTGTTGTTATTTGGTTGTTAGTCATCAGAGACACATCATAAGGACTAAAGTGGTGTGGTGGAAGTAGTGACCCTTGAAAAATTGGTTCACGACTTCTTGGTGGTTTTAATGTGGATAGACGGTTGAACCTAGTTGGAAATCACACAAGAGTGTTGGTGGTTAATTTTTGATGAGACACATTTGGTCGGGAAGCCCTAGATCACTGGCAGGTCATTGTGTCCCTTAGTTTGACATCAGAAATGGATAATTTGGTGGTGGTGTTCTTCAAAAACTTCTTTGCATACCTCATCCAGTGACGATATGTCCCAACATCTTGACATCGTCTTAGGTATATTGAGAAGCTCTTGCTTGCTCCAAGAGACATGAAGGTGTCTAGTGGGATGAGGGACATCATGGATGTTATGATCATGGAAATAGTATATGTTGAGTCTGATGATGGTATGTACACCCTCTATGTCTTGAGGTAAGGTCCTTAAGATATAAAAGATGTCTAAAAATGTATAGGGTTCCATTCATAGTATCCTATAATAGGAACTCAGTGACATTCAATTTCCTATTCTATTGAAAAATCGAGATCGCCATATTTATGTTTTGGGGTTTGACTGGTGATCGAGTGTAAGAAACAGTGGACGGAATCCCTCATGAGAGTATTGGTAACAAAACTCCGTAGGTGAGGCGTGATAAGTTAATCCTTGATGTGGATATGAGAACATCAATTCGATGTAGTGGAACTGGGATACCAATGAAGAACCTATAAGGTTATTGTTAGTTCCCTTATAGATGAATTATGGTACTTGGATGCGGTTTCAGATGATCCATGTTTAGGCTCGGGCTCAAGGTGGTTTTGTGTGAAGATTATGATGTTTGTTCTAAAGTCGTAGAAGAATGTGGTTGGATATGACAACAGGTCTTGGCAAGAGAGGTTTGTATCTATAACTCTAGTGAATATCGAGGTTAGACTAAGGTAATTTCTCCTTTTTATAGTTTTAGAACATTGTGACGTAGAGTAAAACATGTCCATTTGATGTGGTGTCATGATAAGGGTGGAGTTTGATGATGGTCTGGAGGGTGGTAATTCCATGATAATAAAATTATAATGTAATTTTGGAAATGACCTCAGTGTGTGCGCACAGTGATAATGATAGCCTTCAAGTTAATAAACACCTTGGGAATCTGAGAAAGGGGTAGCATACCATCCATGGAAGGTGAGTATTCGGGGAAAATCTAGTCGGGTATGGCCAGACCCGAGATGGTAAATTTGAATGGGTGTCGAGAGAGTGACCCACCTCCACGTTTATGTTGTGGATGAAATTTTCATTTTTAATGAAGTTGTACCTGAATGAGGCCGAGTAGATATTATCCCTTGAATGGATAGTGTAATAATCTCCCTATGAATGGTTTTGATGGTGCGGATGGATGCCAAAGCAAAGTACTGATCTTATGAATGTTGGGGTGTAGTTAGTTTGAACATGTCAGTTGATGTGAAAGTTGATTTGAGGTTTGGGTGGTCTTTTAATGAAAGTGGAGGTGCCAAATAACTAAAACTAGTGGAGAGAAATGTACCAGATAAATGGGTGGTTGATGAAGTGATCAGAGTTTTGAGTTAGAAGGACTTAATTATTCGCCATTCATGTGACTTCGCCCTGATATTGGTATTTTGAATGAGTGTGTTTGGTTGAGTATATGAGATTTTGGGTTGCATTCGTAAGTATAGTTTTGGAATTAAATCTCCAGAAAATCTGGTTGGAATGATCGTGTGTTTTCCATTTAGTGATATCGGGTTGGGTAATCGTATATGTTTAGAAAATATAGGAAAATAGATCCTACTGATATGGGTCATGAGTTGTATGGTGGATCATGCTGATTGAGTGTTTATTGGTTCTTCTGTGATGAATTTATGTTGTGTGCACAGTTTTAATGATTTTTGAGTTAGGATATGTTGCCTATGTTTTCTATTATATCTTCTAGTGGTAGGGTATGGTTTAAGTGTATGCATGATTGAGAATTTTTATACTTTGTGTTGTGGGTTGTGGTGATGATATATTAAGGGGCAATTATGTGCCATTGATCCATGTTTTGTGGAATTGTGATGTGAAACTAGAATCTTGGAATTTGGGAATAGAGAGGTATGCCATGTGGCAAGATATCTTTCTACAAAGGTTGGTGATACTCGGAAGAGTGGCTTGAGGATGAGTCTATATAAAGTCAGGAGGTTGTAAGATCCTGTAACGTCTTAAGGTATGTTTTTTCTAAAATTTTTTTTTTGGGTTATTCCTTTTGGCTAGATACGTATTTCCCCATGTTCATGTAAATGCATGAGGGTGTCCCAAGGGTTCCGGACACAAAATAAGAATAAAAATAAATTTCTGGGCATGTTGCATGGTTTGTGCACGGTTAGGGAAAACCCTGCGAAGAATCTCATGTAACAATGCAGCCTTGGACAGATCCTTATGCACAGTTGGTGCATGGTTTTGAAAACTGTGCGGAATTCCCAAGAAACTGTACAAAGGGGGTGATTATCAGGCAGTAGCTTCGGCACGGTTTATGCATGGTTTGACAAACCGTGTGGGTAAACTGTGCGGCATAGAAATGTTGGACCATTTACAAAATTTCCACTCCAGGATTTTAAACCCCAAATTCAGTTTCTCCTCCATTTGACATCATGCAACCCTTGTGGGGAACCTGAACATACCAATATTCCAAAGTTTGGTTCCACATATATTCTTGTCCATTTAGAGAATTTTTGGTTGCGGATCGAAGCCTTGGGTAACTCTAATCTCCTATTTGCTTCCCCTTTGAGATTAGGGTTTTCATCATTCTCCATCTTCTTCTGAAGCTCTAAAAACACTTTTTCAGGTGATATTTTGGATGGGGCTTCAATGTGATCTTGAATCTAGATCTAAGGCCACGATTAAGTGTTCTTCATCAACGGATTTGAGGTAAGTGGTCTAAAAGTAGTATCCCATGGTATTATTTTGGATTTGTGCAATGAAGTTGGAGTTCTTCTTTTTCCCTAAATTTGTTCTTGGTTCTGTTGGATTATTTGATGAAAATGGGTGTTTACATGACAAATTGAAAACCTTACAATCCTCGTGGGATGCGTATAGGATGACTTGACCATTTTAGGGCCACCCATGTGGTGGGCCGGTAAACTCGGACCAAGAGTGTGGTATCGTTAAGTAAAAGGTTGTCGATTAATAATGTCGAACCGCATGTAGAGTATTTTTTAATGGTTTATTAAGTTTTAAATAGATTAATAATAGATATTCCTAGGGTGTAAAGGCATAAAGGGTTGTTTGACATGACATGGAAAATGTAAAATGTGTTGAATGAGATTAAGTCAACTATTTGACAGAATTTGGCTAGAATCTCCTAAGTGGATTAAGGCATATTTAATGGTGAACTCATAAATTTTTGATGAAATATTAAAGGGTGAGTACATTAATGGGTTGTAATAAGTAAATGGTTTAATGTTTTGAATGTGTTAACACATGGGAATTGTGGAACACCTAAGCGATGAATGTAATAAGTGGTTGGGTCATGAGATATGATAAATGGATTTGAAATGCATAAGTGGGTGAATGCTTATAAAATGATAAATGGGCTAAATGGGTAAATTTATGGTCATTGATGAATTTGGATAAGGCATAGGAGTTATTGAATATACATAAATAGGTAAGGCATGAGAATGGGAATTAGTCTAAATGGACATGAATTGTAAATGGTAAATGTATCAATGGGTTATGGAATTGCATTAATTCCCATGTTGTTTGTTATGTATTGTGAATACTAATGGAATTTAATATTCTTCTTTGTGTTATGGTATGATAGTGGTGACTTTATATATAAGCATTTTCAACCAGATTGGATGATTAGGGTATGGAATTGAGGTTCTACGCCCACAGGTGGAGTTAGACTGAGGCTCTAAACTGCACCACAAAATGAACTAGTTAGGGAAGAGGACAGAGGATCTATTCCCATAATTGTTGAATTCAACCCTGATTGAGGATTTCATGTGAGGATAATGTGTTGATGTGATATGTGTATCCCTAGTGAGATAGGGAATTGATTTATTTCCCCTATTCATAGTGATTTATTGACTTCAACCCATCTATAGATGATGTATATGCCTAACCCATGGAACATGTGATCAAAATGGATTAAGAAGTGAATATGGTATAAGAAATGAAATTGGAATAGATTCTAGGAGATAATTAAGTGAACTTTGGATATCTAATGGCAGACAGATTTTCTGTTGTTTATTTACCAATTATTTTTTACCTTCATTCATTATCTATTAGACTGGGAATTTTTTTGACATTTTGGTGGTGGCCTACTGAGTTATGTACTCGCACCATTCTTGGGCTATTGTTGGGTACCCAAGTAGATATTTTGGTTGTAGGTTGGTACAAGGGCAGAGGCCCTACAATATGACGTTCAGTTGTGCTCGGGATGTGAATGGAAAAGGATCCGGATATAGATTCAGGACCCGTTGGGATTTGGTTATTTGATCTATTTTTTGGTTTTGTTCAGATTTCATTACTATTACGACATGATATGGATGTATTTCATTTTTGGTTGTACCATTTTTGAGATATTTTTAGTTATGCATGTTTATTGGTTGTTTCATATCTTTTACACTATTTATTTTTGTGTTTTATTATGGATTTCTCTGATAAAAAGGGTATAGTATCCCTATGTGACCTATTAGACCATCATCACTAGTCAGCAACCTTTGGAATATGAGGAGGCACCATTGAGGTCATGTGGTTACTCTTCTCGGAGCACCAGATTAGTGGCTTCCAGGTTAAGGACATTACAGTTTGGCGAACCCTTATTGAGAGAAATACTTCTATAAGGGGGGTTATTAAAATTGTTTTGGGTAGACGTAACCATTTTACATAAATAAGAGTATCCCTTGATGGAGTTCATGTAATTTTGAGGCAATTATGGAGGAAATCAATGTTAGGATTTCCGGATTGGGGAATTCAGTCAATGCCTCATGTAGCTGCAAGCCTGAAGTCAGAAACTAATAGTTTACCAAAATAATTGTAAGTAGCCTGACCAACCCATGTTAGGATTATGTGAATGGGAATATAGATCCTTTTCACTAGATTTATAAAGAAACATTATATTCTATGTTCAATGGTCAGGGATATTGGGAATTTTTAAAATAGTATGATATTTAATAAAATCAATTAATTTATCATTTCTTACATAATTTTGAATTAATAAAACTACTAATAATATTCCCTTTTTAATTGTAGAATAAATTAGAATAGTAAGAATTTGAAATATCCATATGTTAAAAATTTGATAAAGACAACCTCGAAACTGGAAGTAACTTCTAGGAATGATACATATGTCGTCAATTTATTATATTCTATTAATGAAAATCTTACATTCAAGATTCCTCAATGCATTATCTACCTACTATGTAGGTGATTAATGAAGAGTTATTTGTATATGAATAAAAATTGAGTAATGCTCTGGACTTTCAATGTTTGATGCTTTCATCAATGTCAAGTATACTCATGAAGTTTCATGAAAACATGGATGCATATATCCTCCTTGATAATCTTAGTGGTCGTTAAAATGATAGATTTAAAGGGAAATGGTTTGGTATTTTTAAGGGACGTTTTTATAGAAATCCGGGAGTGGGTTTCCTAGATGTTCCTCATGTAGTCAAGATCATAGGATATGTTCAGTGGCTAGAGGTTCTAAGTTTTAATCTCTCAAGACAATTGGGAATCGATCCCATTCTTACATCACTACCTCATATATTCTTCATATTTGTTTTGATTTTTAATATGAACAAAATTTAATAGTTTCTACCATATCTTTTCACTCTTCTTTTCCATGTATATAATGATATAGAAGGAAAAAAGGACTTCATCCTTCTATTGAAAAAATTAAAAGGAAATGTGAATAGATTTAATCCCAATGCTTCATAATTTCTTTCTAGGATGAGGAAGGTCAGGGGGGAAGAAGATGAATAAGATGTTTTCTATTCTTCATGTGGAATTAAGGGCCACTAGAAGAAAAACTACAACCAACCAAATGAGAAAGATTAATCTTCAAGTGAATTTTTTTTCAAGTGTAATTTTTCTATTTAGAAAAATTGGGCATTATATAAATATTTTCATTATCACTTTTTTATTAATATACAATAACCAATAATATTCAAAAACATTTACCAAGGGGAGGTATACCTATAAGAATTTAATGAATCTAACCTTGTTGTGGTAGCTTTGATGGACTGACACCTTGTATTACTAATCAGAATGATCTTAGTTTTGAAAGGTTGTTATGATGTGTAATGTTTTAACAAAAACATTATTCATATATCCATACATGATATAGAAGGATTTTTTTCAAATTTTTTTAAAAATGTTTCTTCTTTCTTAATTATAGAAATTTATATGGTAATGAATTTTTAAATAACGATGTTTATGTATTGGGTTATATAACACCCATGCTCTTTATTTCACATTAATAATGAATTATTACATAAAAGTAAACATAATAAAACCCATAATAGTGATAAATATAGTGTATTTTTAAATACTATTCATTATATAACACATTAAAACTGAAAAAACATCATCTTTATTGAAAACATATTTAACATGCTCTAATTTAATACTACATGGGATAACATTGGGACATACAAAAAAGGGGTGATCTAAAATCATAATAAGATAATAAACATAGAATAAGTTAAAACATGATAGATAATGGTAATATCATTTTGGAATAAGAGGAACAAGAATAATGAGGCATGATATTGAATGATAATAAAAAACCAACATAGTAAATGTGAAAATAACTTAAAACACTGCATAATAAACATAGTTCAAGGATAATTTCCATGAAATAATGATGGAAGAATGTCTGATAATGTAATCATGTTCACTTAATACACAAAAATTACATCTCATGATACAAATCATTACACAATGTATTTGATAATTATATAATTCTGGGTGCACCTGTCACTTTGATTTCAACTCATGCTTAAGTCTGCCACATAGATCATACAACATGGATTCATACGTCATAATATTTTATTAATATATCAAGGAATATGGAATAAATAAATTTATGACTCTTTCAAATGATTTTTATGTTTATAAATGTTAATGCCCTTGATTGGAAATGGGTATGCTATTCAATACATAATTCTTTTGGCATAGAAAATTGTAACATACCGAACCCGGCCAGCCACTCGAATAGTGTTGAATGGGTCGGTTGTCACTACCTTAGGTGCACCTCCCCGAACACCGAAGGTTTCTGACTAGAAGTGATGGTCTATTAGGTATAGTGGGGAGGTTATACCCTCTCAGAGGATCATAATAAGGGTACTAGTCAAAGTATAACAGTAAAGATGCAGCGGAAAGAAAGACTCAGCAGAAACGAACCAGACCCGTAGAGCGAAAGCAAAGTCAATATAGATAAACAGCGGCAGCAGTAAATATACCAACTGCTGTGGAAATAAATCCAACAGCATGCTAATAACATGTAACTACAACTGAATGGTAAAACATGCATCCAGAGCAGGTCATACACAACTGAATATAAAAAGGGCACCAATGGCTAACCAACAGTAGCTACAATAGTAAGCATGACAATACAGAAATGTAAACAAAACAAAGTAAACCCAGTTAGGCATGACCTCAAGGTCCATACCATCTCCATGCAATAACTAATACGGCCCAGCTCCTGAAGCTAGCCTCTTTCCTACACGTAAATCCATAATGTATGAACGCGTCCTAAAGGGCCCGTGCAGGGTGTGAGACAAATCTCAGTAGGATACCACACAACGGTGCGTACCAAATATAAGTGTTTAATCATTCATGCGTTTATAATGAAAGCAGTAAATAGTACAATGCACAATTAAACACAAAATCCACTGGTGCTCAACAGCCAACATGGAGCATCACCTACTTCGGCCAATGCCAGAATCTCTATCATGTAACCCGGCACCACGTTCCACCTAACACCCTGTGTCTCAAGTATTGACGTCCCGAAGGCACGCCCAAGAATAGTGACTTGGCACCATGTGCCTCCTGACACCATTTGTCTCAAGTACCGACGTCCTGAAGGCACACCCAAAAATAGTAACCTGGCACCATGTGCCTCCTGACACCTATTGTCTCAAGTACTGACGTCTCGAAGGCACGCCCATAAATAGTAACCTAGCACCATGTGCCTCCAGACACCTAGTGTCTCAGGTGCCAACATCCCGAAGGCACCCCAATCCCCTAAAGGATCCTCACCTACCACGTGGCTTTCTACGGCAAGAACCCCCAACCAAAAAACCTAACCGCAACTATGGGGGCCTCTACCCACACGAGTGGTCAAAACCACCTCCCACAGAGTATCTCTGTGGGCACACTACTCAATGTCCCGGTGAGCGGTAATCACCAAATAGTCCTAATCCATCAAAAAATCTGACACCTCATGTCCCTGCGACCATGTCCCTCCAGTCCGATGGCCTCGCCACCCAGTAACCCAGGCCATGCCCAACCAGACAGTCGTACTGCCTCAAGCCGACGTCCCTGACGCCCAATCCTATGGTCAAAACCACCCAAAGTAACCCGGAAAAACCCCAAACTGTGACCAGCATCACTCATGCATAACCGGGCCAATCCCAACACAACCCCAAGGGTCCAGCAGATGCAATTCAGTAATTTCACATATAAATAGGTAAACAGAAAAAATAACCAGGCAAAACAAACTAAACAGTTGAATTTCACTATGCATGGTGTTTTCCCATACCACCACCAAGGTCTTAGATTCCTCTAAAAATTTATAACGAGCTATAACAAATTAAACTAAACATTTTATAACAATCATATTTCATTTAAAAAAATTTGGCATTCCCCAGCCAAAATGCCCCGATGAGCAACGACCCATCACCCGGCCCTGCTCAAGAAAACCGGTAACCAGGCATAACCAAAAGCATCCCAGAGGTCCCATAAACAATACAGTATCAAAAAGAAGATAAAACAGGTCCCGCTCAAAACACCTGAAAATGCGTCATAGGTCGCGTCACCCAAACAACTGCAAAAACAAAAAATAAAGTTTGCACCACCTACCCGAGAGTCGTACGATGCTACTCCTCTGGTAACACCCTCCAACTCGGTCTAAAACAAAGTAATTCTACAGAAGATTCAATACCATTCAACACCTATAACTCATTCTAGAACGGAAATCATATGAAACGTCCAAATAGGAATCGAGGCCTTACAAAGGGGGTTCCAACACATCCAACCGGGATCGTGTCCGATTTCAGACGAAGAACGAGGAAGCAATTGAAGATCCGACCATCTTGGTTCACAAAACCCGACCAAAGTATTGAGGTTATGCCTCAATACGAGGCTACTGCCCATTTTAAGAAAAAAAAGAAAGTACACAGCATGTACTTTGGGACTAAACGCCTTGTATGGATCATTTAACTCTTAATAAGACTGATGGATTCCACCGACTTACTTTTTGAGCATGCCGACATGAGTACACAACGTGTACTTGGTTCCTCTTCCCTTCCTCGCCGACTTAACCATACGCCATGTATATACCTTATAGAGGGCTAGACTACACTGCATGTCCAATGGGGACACGGCGTGTTCCTGGTTTTATCCAGGCAACGGCCTTCACGCCATGTATGGCTTCAGACGGTTGGGCGTATACACGGCATGTTCTGAACTACACGCCATGTAGTAAGAAAATTATACACGGTCACTGCACGGAATGTACTCAGTGAGCACACGGCCGGTCACTCGCCTACACATACACGGCGTGTACTTAAAGTACCCGACGTGTAGTCTGTAAATTTCTTGAAACTGCACATTTAATCCAGTTTCCTCAGAAACTAGTCAAAAACTTAAACAGGGTTGGGATTTTGACCCGTTCCAAAAAGCCGGGTTCTTACAAAAATCACGGTGAAATTTCGACCGGAAAACGGTGGCACATAAAATATTATAAAATGCGTTGATGAGAGATAAAGGGGTATCCAATCCATTGAAAATAAAATGGTCTATAAAAGGAACATGTAAAGTAACATCAAAATATTATTAATTTAAATATAATGTATAAGATAATAAAGAAACAGGAATGAATAAGAGAAGGTTAGGAAAACATACTTGAGTACGTGACTCCAAATGCTTGGGAGGAGTTTAATGAGAGAATAGGGCACCATGAGAGGACTATGGATAGGGTAGTGAAGATTAAATTCATGATACACATATTTTTAATTGAATAATAATGGGTTTTTGGGTGGTTTTATATATCAAATTAGTGGGGATTTCATTTTTATTTCTCAAAATTAGGTTTTAAACTCTATATGTCTAAATAACCAAAACCAGAACCATCCCATGGTATTTTACCATAATTTTTTAAAAATTATAGTGGTTTTAATTTTTTTAATTAAGATATCCTCACTTAATTAAATAATTCTCGTTCCTTATGTTGAAGTGAATCATTCTCTTAAAGAAATGACTTGAAACCTCTATAATATATTTTTGGTTTCGGAGGATTCAGAATGTCTTTATAAAATAAATAATATAAGCATTAACCCCCATATTTTTTAAGATAAAACATATATTTGGTCGTGGATAAATTTTATATAATTTTTTACATCACTTTTGGTTCATTATGAAGTAATAATACACAAAGTATATTTTTTATGGTATGTAATTTTTAGCTAAAAAATCAACGATATCAAAATAATATGAAAAAATAAATGGTGGATAATTTTGAATTTTAGATTAAAAAAACTAATATTAATTCTATCTAAATAATTATATCAATAGATGAATTTTTACATTTAAAAATTAAATTGATATTTATTATGAAATACAAGGTTTTTTTACAATAATATCTTTGGAACCTTACAAATATCACATTTGACTTCAAAAACAAATTGATTATTTAAATTTAATGAAAAATTATTTTAAAAAATTATTTTAATATTATTTTATTTATTTCAAAAATCCATTAATTCCTTAAAATAAATTCCTTAATTTTATTTGGATATTAACCGAAAATATATTTTGTGTTTTACTGTATGAAAATAAAAAAATTTATAATGGTACAACAATATGATGAAAATATATTTATTATTGAATGAAAAATAATATACATACTCATAGCACTACGGTATAGAAACCCACACCTTTAATAAATCCAAATAATCCATAATATTATGGTGTGAAATAGCGATACTTTCATGGGGTGGTTCAACATACATGGTTTGGGCTGTGACCTCGACGAACTTGAACTCTCCCTCTATATGACTTCGCCCATGATTATTTTTTTAGATCTGAACATGGGGTTGGAAAAGGTAAGATCCTGGAGGTTTTATCTACCTTGTAAGAATTTATAAATGGGATTCATAGGGTATAATCCAAATAGTTTTGGCAATAACTTCCTTTGTATGTCTCAATTTGAATTATTAAAACCATATATTTTCACTAATCATGTGATCAGTATTCATCGACTATTTTAACAATGGTAAGGATGCATAATAGTCATTTAAATATTATATGATATAATAAAATCAAAAAAAATCTTTTTTTCTCTACAACTCTATTACATAATGATTCATTTAATAAAATTATATGGGAATTTTTATTTATATCCATTCAAGTTGTTATAAAATTCACCCATTAAGAAATCTTCTCCTAAATTTTTTCATTTTCCACACTAAAAAAGTTGAGGGTAACTCAGTTTCATAACTTTCTCTGGTTCCCATGTATCTTATTCGAACATGTGGTTTGTCCACATCAATATGACTTGGTGTGTTTTCTTATTTCATATAACATTGTTTCTAAGATATAAGATATTCTATAGCTTCTCCTCATAGGAAATGTAATTCTCCAATGGTAACAACTCACGATTTTGTACATGTGAGGGTTTTGGTGTGTACATTATCAAGAGGGATACATGGAATACACCATGTAGTTGAGATAAGTTAGGTTGGAGTGCAATTTGGTAGGCCACCTCTCTGATGTGATCCAGGATATCAAAGAGGTCGATATATCTTGGACTAATATTTTATTTCCTCCCTAATCTCATCACATTCTTCCATAGTGATATGTGGTGAAAATTCATGTCTCAAACATCAATCTCAAGGTCTCATAGATGAATTTTAGTGTATTTTTTTCTACCAACTCTGAGATTCTTTGATATGATACTGAGTGGTCTAAACAATTTCCATAATATCCTCCACCATTTTATGAAATAGTTTCTTTTGTTCCCCAAAATCATCCCAACATCTTGTTGTTCTGTAACTCATCCCATAAAGTTGTGCATAGGGATCCATTTGGAAGAAAATTTGGAAACTATTTTTGCAAGAGATCTCAGTCAGATGAAGATTTTGGTCTTATCCTACATTAAATTGAAATGATCATGCTCTAAACATGTTTTCAATTGTCAAGATAATGTGATCAGATTTTCCATCTGTTTGGGGGTGATAATTTATTTTGAATATCAACTCAGTTCTAAGAGCATGCTGGAGACTTTTTCAGAACATATAGGTGAATCTCATATATTTATTGGATAAAATCGACAATCCTACTCTATGTAGCCTTAACACTTCTATTATTTATATCAGTGATAGAAGGTCTAGTGAGAAGTCCTCTTGAATTGAAATAATGTGAGGTTTCTTTTTATGATGATCCACAACAACCCATATAATGCAGTTTCCCCTGAATTTCTTTGGTTGTCCAATGAAAAATTCCATAATGATGTTTTCCCATTTCTATTATGGTATGGGAAAAGTTTGAATAATCCCCTTAGACTTATTCCTTAAAAAATTCACTTTATGAAATACCATTCACTTTTATGTATGTTCACTTATCTCCTTCTTTATATTGTCCCACCAATAATTCTATCAGATATCTCAATACTTCTTTTGATTTCTAGGTGAATGGAGAAATTCAAACTATGTTCATCCACCAAGAGTTTCTTTATTTAACTTAGGATTTTATGGTATATATAGACATAACCAAAATTTTACAACTCGTTTGGCATTAGCATTGAACTCCATGGATTTCAATTTCCTATAGTTTCCACATTATTCTAAAATCCAACATCATCTCTTTGAGAATCCTGTAACCTCTTCAGAAGGGATGGTTGATAAATAATTTGTGAAAGGATTGATGATTTTCCTTTATTTATAATTCCCATGTCCATCTTTATCTAATCTAAGAAGATTATATACCTCTTAATTCTCACCAATGATAAAATTGATGGATACATTATACATAGAGCATCTGCCACTTTATTATCTTTAACAGCATGGTAGTGGATTGAATAGCCACAATCCTTGATCAACTCTAACAACATTCATTACCACATATTAATCTCTTTATATGTGAATATATACTTGAGTATTTTGTGATCTGTATATATTTCACACATACCCCCAAAGATAAAATGCCAACATATTTTCAATGAAAATATCACTATAGAAAACACTAGATCATGTGTTGGGTAGTTCTATTCACGAAGTTTCAACTACCTTAAAGCATAGACTATCACTTTATCATTTTTCATGAACAAAAAGCCCAATACCTATTTCGAAGCATCATTTATTACAATGAAGATCTTATATTTACATTCATTATTCCATGAAACCTTTTTCCCCATTTGATTTATCTTGGATATAGGGTTTGAAATTACAGATAAATTTCTCATAAATCAATGATAATATCTTGTTAACCTAAGAAAAATATAGATATATATCATGGATGTTGAACTAAAACATCCTTAAACTGATTCAATTTTTGAATTTGACATATATATTTTATTTCTTATGATCTGGTTCCCTATGAATGATACTTCCTTCATCCAGAACACACATTTTCTAAACATAACATAAATCTTATCTATTCACAATGTCTTTTGAAAATTTCTAAAAAGCTTCTCATGATCCTTATTGGTTTTTTAGAATATTAAAATATCATATATAAAAACTAGAAAAAAAAATCTGGTAATATTTGAAGACACTATTTGTCATGTCTAGGATGATTTCTAGAGCATTAGTAAATCCAAATAGCATTAATATGAACCCTTATTACCTATACCTTGTAAAAAAGTAGTCTTGGGGATATCCACCTTCTTCAACCTCACTTGGTATATCCCGACCAAAAATCCACCTTAGAGAAGTATTTTTCATCACATAGATGATCGAAAAATCTTCAATCTATGGAATAAGATAATTATTCTTTATCATGATCTTATTGATCTCATGATAAACAGTGCAAAGGCACATTGACTCATCCTTATTGTTAAAAAAGAGGATATGTGCACCCCATTATAAATAACATGGTCATAAGAACACTTTATCTAGATTATCCTATAGTTGTTTCATTACCTCCTTAAGTTCAAAATCCACCATTCAATATGGAGTCTTGGATAATGGTATCACACCAGGTATAATATCAATTGAAAAATAAACCTCTCATCTAAGAGAAATACAAGACAATTCATTGGGAAACACATCAATGCATTCCCTAAAAATAGGAATGTCTTTTATGATGGTTCTTTTCTTATACTCAATCATTTGAGCTAGATATGTTTTTACATAGGGAAATAATATACATTCTTGATAATTTTGTTCTAAATACGATCCATTATCCTCATTTCACATTTATATACTCATTGGTCGATTCAAAATATGGATAGTGAACAATTTATCACATTAATTTGTGTTGTCTCTATATAGGGAAAGCCAACCCATGCCCAAAATTTCAATTAATTCCACCGAATAAAATATAACAAGGTTCTATAGGAAGTTAATTACACAAATAGATTATAGTGAATGAGTTATATACATGGGATATTATAATTTCCCCATTTTTCATTTTCATCGAAATATCTACATACAATATTTTTTGTGTTGTTTGAATGTTTCTAGTAAACATTAATTATAAGAAGAAATGAGTAGAACAGAAAAAATATGTTTATTATTCTTGAATGAAAAACTAGAATAAATTCCAACAATTCATTCTCATGATCCACCTTAGTGGGTGTTATGAAAATATCTCTACCTTTCTTCCATGGATGTTGTTGGTTTTCTCTGAATACTCTTTTCTTAAAGCATTAGTTAGAAAGGTTTTGTGGTACATTATAACTGATGAAATGATCATTGCACTAAGGTTTCACCAAAGTACTTATTTCCTCTATCGCATTTGTGGGTTTATCATTATTTTTAGTCATTATCTAGGCTTCATTCCTTTATAAAGCTAAATCATTTCCCCATCCTCCTTAGGCAATTTATTTTGTTTTTTCTTTTTGTACCTTTGACAAGTGGGATATTGAAATTTCATACCAATATTACAATTATCCCTTAGACCACTAGAATTAAAATATATTTCCTTCTTCTTATCCAAATTATACCCATGATATTATTTAATCTTCATTTCATCATTGTGGGAATATCAGAAAATTTCCTTGTAATTATTAAGTTTCAAATCACAAGGAATTTTCATACACCATGTTTTATACCACTAAAGAATTTTAAACCATGAATTTAGTGGTAATGAATAATATAGAAGTGTATCATACAATTCTTGGGAAGCATTCCCTGTGCACTCCAATAGATGCATAATCTTTTTTCTCTATAGAAAGGAAAGAACTTTTAATTTTATATCAGAGAGTGTGAGGAAAATATTGATCAAAAACATCTTTTGGAATTCCTTCCACCCTTTTTACTTTTATATCTTATTCAAGATTTTTATTATTGACAAATTTCTAACACTGATCAACTTCTTCCCCCATATGAAAAATATATTGTAGAACCATATCTATTTTAGTACAATAAAGGATATAGAAAAACATACCAATAGAGTTCATCCGTTGTTTTATGATGAAGTGATCATATGATCCATTAAAAGATTGAGGTATTTTTTACCTGAAGGACTCAATTATAACTTGTTCATTATTAGGGGGATTTGGGTGCTCCTCCTAATCTGGGATTTTATTCAAAACCTCAGTCAGATGGGAGAGTAACATTATAATGTTTTTTATTCCCACTCCCATCTTGTTGGGAATCTCATTGAAGTTATTATCACATTTCCCATTGCATTTATTTTTTACCTATTTCCCAATATTTGCATCCATTGGATAGAATGAAGTATAAATTATGAGTGAGTTTTTTTAACTATTAAACACATAATAAGAAATCCAATGACAGTAAAGGGATAACATATAAATTAAATGTATTTCTTTAACTTATGAATTTTTGGGCTTCAATATCTATTATACATTATCTATTTCCAAACATATATTTTAATGGGAATTTATTATTGATCCCTTAATAAGGGTTCATAATGATATTATGAATTTTCCAAATCATGTCCCATGATAGTGTCTAACCAGGTGCGCTATAAGGATTGTTGTTGGGTATCAAGTTACACTGAGTTAGGCTGGACACCACTTGTCGAATTTTTTTCCACTAGTTACATATGTTCCAGAACAACATCCACTTTTATAATCTATAATAGTATGTTTTTTCTTGATAAACCAGTTAATATATACTTACCTGAATTTTGAGATGTTTTCTTATAAATTTCCTTATTCTTATGCCTTTCTCTAGAGTTTTATAATCTTAATCTACAAAATAACTAACCATTTTATTTGATACCAACAATAACACACCTGCTCATTATTTCACCTAAATACATGATTTCATACATGATATTAAACATAATTAAACCTATAAGGTCAAAAAATATATTGTCTTTGGGAATTAGGTACATTATAGAACACTTTATATAAAAAAACATTATATGTATTGAAAAAATCCTTAACATGCACAGACATAAAACTTCATGGGACAACCACAGACCATACATAAGAAAGGGTTGATATATAAATACAAATAAGTTAATAATCATGGAATAAGGTAAAACATGATATAAAATAGTAATATCAATGTGTAATAAAAGAAACATGAATAATAATTCATGATATAGTATTATAATCATAAAGAAAACATGGGAAATGTGGAAACAACATAAAACACTACATCATAAACATAGGTCATTAATAACTGAAAAGAAACAATATTAGAAAAAGTAACATAAAGGAATCAGGTACACTCTATATCCAAACATGACATCTCATGATAGTAAATATTACCTAGTTCATTGGAGCATCATATAATTATGGGCGCACCCGTCACTTTCATTTCAATTTAATGCTTAGGTATGCCACATGGATCATAAAACAAGGATACATTCATCATATTATTTTATATCGTGATCATGGATTGTGGAATATATAATTTTTTTTTCCAAATTCAAATATATAAATTATTACATAGGTGAATTCCTTTTATAGGAAATGGGTGTGGTATTCACTACACAGTTGTTTTGGTATAGAAAATCGTTATAGAATTTAAGTAGACTAAAGATGTCACGAAAAAAATATTAAATGGGATGATGAGAGATAGTGGGATTCCTCATAAATTTTAAATCAAATGGTCATTAATATGTACATAGTTGGTCATATCAAAATATTATTATTTTCAATTAGAATTTAGAAGAAAATAAAGAAACATGAATAATGAAGTGACGGTGGGGATCCCTTACAGGAGAATGTGAATCTAATTGATTGTGAGGATCTTCTTGAGAGCATGGGGACTTTGTATGATCGCTCTAGGGAGGGGAGGGTGGATTTAGAACATTGTTCACGTATTTTTAGTGAAGATAAATGGTATCATTGGTGGTTTTATATATGAAATATGAGGGTATTTATTTATTATTTCACAATCATAGGTTTTAGACTATATATTATAAAATAGCAAAAAATAAATTACCATTTTTCCTATGGTTCATAATAAATTGTAGTGGTTTACATTATTGTAAATGGTAATGGTCCAAAATTAATTAAATATGTCCCTTTATTATGTAGAAGAGATTCATACTCTTAATGAAATGATTTTAAATCTTAAAATATATTATATGTTTTGGATGATTCATAATGGATTTATAAAAATAATTAAAATAATACCTAATTAAATTAAAGTAAAAACTTATATTTGTTCATAGATACATTTTATAGTATTCATGAAATCACTTTGGTTCATTATGACTTCACAATAGACAAAGTATATTTATACCTTATTTAATTTTTACCCAAAATTATGATATACCGGAAAATTATAAAAAATTCACCATTGGTTAATTTGGATGTTATAATTCCAAAAATAAATTATCTTTATCTAAATGATTTTATAAATATATTAATTTTTACATTGAATAATAAAAATCATATTTACTAAGAAATTGTGGTTTTTTATAATATTAATTTCCGAACCCATATAAAAATAACATTTAACTTCATCAAAATTATATGATCATTTATATTTAATTAAAATTATTTAATAATTATTATTATTTATTAAAATATTATTTCTTTCAAAAATCCATTAATTCAACAACATAAATTTCTTAATTTAATTTTAACATTAACCAAAAATGCTATTCTTGTTTTTCTATATCAAAATAAAAATCAATTTAAAAGTCACAATAATAGGATGAAAATGTATTCATTATACAATATAAAAAATTAAATACTCATATCACTAGGATCTTGATACATATTACTTTAATAAACCAATTAATTTTTTATGGGTGAGGTGTGGAATGGTGATCTTTCATGGGGCGGTTCGGCATACACCGTTTGGGTAGTGATCCTGAGGAGCTTGAATCTCTCCCATAAATAGATTTTTGCATTCATAAGTTCTTGGATCTCAACATGGGCTTAGTCCAGGTAAAATCCCATAGTATCTGTCTCCCTCATAATATCTGATAAATGGGATTTATATGGTATGATCTTGTTGGTTTAGTACTTAACTTCCTTTGTCTATGTCAATCATATTTGTAAAAACCCAATATGTATACTAATCATGTGATCGTTATTAAATTGAAACCATATCAATGGTAAATATTCTTAATGGTCATTTAAATATTATAGGATATAGTAAAACCAATTAAGTTAATTTTTTATATAACCATATTACATAGTAAAACATTTAATTAACTCACAAGGGTTATTTTATATATAACTATTATATTTGTTATAGATTACACAAACCAAGTAATGGAAATAAATAATGAAGTTATTTCACATAACACATACTACACCCAACATTGGAATCATCAGATAGGTCTTGTAAATTAAAATCCCATGAATAAATTACATTAAGATGAATATTTGGATACTCTTGAACTAAAACAACATTTTTTATATCATGCATGTTTACATGGAAAAATGAATAGAGCCTCTTTTAGTGGGAAAGTTGAAAGTGATACAATTCTTCTTGAATTAATTCATATCAATGTGTGTGGAACATTATTATTGAATCAAGAGTGGGTAATCATAGGTCATAAATTTTAATGACAAGTTTAGTTTATATAGATATGTCTACTTGTTGAGGCAAAAGCCGAGTACTTTTAATAAACTCAAAGAATACAACGATGAAGTTGATAACAAACTTGTTAAGAAGATTAAGAAATTCGACTCAAAACAAGATAGATAATATCTTAATCAATACTTTATTTGTTACATATGAGTGTTTTGGAAGTGGAATGGTTTCAAAGAATTGGTTAACCACACATTTTTTGACATAGATAGAACAATGATGAGTCCTGTGAGTCTACCATTATCCTTTTTGGTATAAGTGTTGAAAACAATATAAAATATACTAAGATGTATAGAAACTAAGTTGATAAATGTTATTAAATATGAATTTTAAAGTGGATGAAAACCCATGTTATCTAAATTATATGTGTGGGTAAAAGTATCATTTGTTAAGGCCACATTAGGTGAGAAACATTCACCTCTAAGAACAAAGTGTGTCATTATATTATACCCCCAAGAAACAAGGGGATACAAACTATATGACCGATTGAACAGAAATTTTATAGTGGAAAGACACTCCATATTAATTGATAGGGAATACATCACTAAAATTGATAGTGGGATCTAGATATAATTCAATTAATTTGAGGCTCAAGGTACACAATAATTGGTACATGAATAAATTCCAGAAAGACACTTGGAAGATTAAACTATTCCTGAGACACTAGTATATTTTATGAGTATAAAAGGGGTTAGAGAACCAAAAAATTATATTTTTTTTGTCACCAAGGATGGGGAATCATTATTAGTTTATAATAATCATCATTTAACCTATACAGAAGTACTAAGTGGAATAAATGTTACCATGGGTAATGAAGACATGAATTATGAAATGGATTCTATGTAACAAAAAACACTTTATCTTGGTAGACCCTCCATGATATATAAATCTCATTTGAATCAAATTGGTATTCAAGAAGAAATTGTACATGAATGGAAAATTTGATCCCTATAAGGAGAAACTTTTTACAAAATGTTTTAAATATCTTCTAAGAATTGACTTCAATGAATCATTTTCACTAGATCCAATGTTAAAATCCATTTGAATTATACTTTTCATTATGGCTTACCATGACTATGAGATTTTGAGAATGGATATTAAAATGGACTTCTTTAATGGGAATCTTTAAGAATATTTTCATACGACACAACTCGAAGGGGTTGTTTCTCCCTAGGATGTCCAAAATATGTTAAAATAGAAAAGGAAATATTTTATTTAAAGATTTAATATTGGTCATGGAACATTCATTTTGATGAATCCAAATTAAAATTTGTTTTCATAAATAATGAATGTGAACCTTGTTTTTGCAATTGCTTTAGTGGGTGTGAAATCATTTTCATAATTGTATATATTGATGAAATATTACTCGTGTAAAATGAAATACAATTATTATTATCTATTGAGACATGTTTGAATAATTTATTATCTAAAAAGTAATTGGGTGAAGCATCATATATTCTTGGTATCAAGGTCTATCATGATATATCCAAGAGATGACTTATCTTTAGTCAAATTAAATACTTTGACAAGATACTGGGGAGATTCAATGTGGGTAAATCTAAGATGGAATTGATGTTCGGGTCATGTAGAAATCACCTTTCTAGGAAAATGTTTCCTCATAATAATGAGTAAATATATATAATTGAATGAATTACATACACGTCATCCATTAGGATAGTCATTTATTCTATGCTATTTAATAAGATATATGTTTCCTTTGCATTGAGTGCGGTAGAAAGATATCAAGATGATCCAAGTCACCACCATTGGATGGAAGTCAAGAATGTCCTTAAGTATCTAAGTCATACTAAGGATGCGTTTCTGGTTTATATTGGTTATGTGATACTATTCATTTTTAGATAATAATGTTCTTGTTTTTAAACTAATCAAGATGACATGTTGTCACAAACATGATATATCTTCACTTTTAAAAGAGGCGTTGTGATATGGAAGAGCCCAATGTAGGTTTTGGTCTCATATTTTATAGTTGATTTTTAGGTGTTGAGGAAGTAGTTTGGATGTATAAATTCAACCAAGAACTTTTTGTGGTACCTAAAATTATATATCAAATCACAATTTATTGTGATATTACTACAGTGGTGTATTTCATAAAGGATCCATGGATGAATCAACATATGAAGAACCTACTTCAAGTGTAACATATCTGATGGATTCTTTTTTAGAGAGGTAATCTTGAAATTGAAGTTATATCTATGAAATAGAATATGGGGAACCCTTTCACTAAATACTTCACATAAATGAAACTTTATTATCCTATGAGTTCTAGTAGACTAAAAGTAATATGTAGTTTAATCTAGTCCATTTGGGTGTTTGTTAGATATTTTTTCCTAGTACAAATAGATTTTACTATGATTAAATGTATATTTGATGTATTTAATATTAATTTAATGTTTAATTATATATCTTTAATTATTTACGCATGTATTTAATTTAATAATGTCCTTGAGTAATTTTAACACTGATAATGTCATAGAGGATTCCCACTATGATGAGATCCTTCAATTTATATGACAATAATCATAATATAAATCATTATTAGAATAATTTTTTATTATGGGATATATATTATTTATAAAATATTTTCCAAGTACTTCTAATGATATAAGGCTTATTCTCATGAACTTTTCACTTGGTATTCTACAAGATGGGAGATTATGAGAATATCCCCTCATGTCGAAGTTATGTGTGTTTTTATGTCATTAGATATTCCTACCTATGAGAATGTTTAATGGTCCATAGACTATAATATTTTCATTAATCAATGTAGTCACTAACACACATTGATTTACTAACCAAAAATATCACTCCATATGTTGGTGGTAAGTAATTTACATCGGTTGTGTCATGATTGGAAGGTCATTAATAAATAATTTAGGGATTTATTTGTCTCTACCATCATTATAGAAGTAAATATATTTCCCGTTTTATTTTAATAGAACTAGAACAATAAATTCAATGTCATTTTGTAACGACATTTTTATTTCAGATATTTAAAGGAGTATGTATTGAGTAAATAGTTTGACTAAAATGTCTTTCAATAAGATTTATGAGATATTGTGAAAAATGATTATATTACATATTGATATTTCATATGTGGTTTTTGATGTTGTGAAATTAAGTTCATTCCGTTGGGTTCCTTGACCCATTTCTATATAGTAATATTGGACATTATATAAGCCCACCTAATTCCAATGAGAATCAATTCTAGAGGGTTACACCCAGAGTGTTTTCGTTGATATCTATAAAATTCTATTTGAGTTTAACCAATGGAATTTATATTATCCTCAAGTTTAAGGAATAATTTTATTCATGATACATTGATTTTATAAATTAAATAAATATTTTTCTTAGAAAATATGAATGAAATTATAGATATATATTTTATTTACTATTTAATAATTATTTTTTCACCAGCATGTGATTGAAATATTTATGTATGAATACTTTTTTGCATGAGTTCAATAAATTCAAAAAGTGTTTTAATGTACCAAAAACATTTTTAGTGAGAAAAATAAATTAAAAATCCTATTATAAAATATTTTTTATTGGAAAACTATTTTTGGACCACAAAATAATAATAAAAATAATAATAATATAGAGCATGGGGTTTTTTAGAGGTAATATATGTTATTCAATGGACGGGTTGAAATTAAATAATATTTCAGCCTAAAAATTTACTCTATAAATAAGCGGATATGTCTATTTTTTAGGGAATCAAAAATTGGGAATAGATAATTGTTGCACACAAGGAATTCTCTCTCAACTCTTTCTTCTCTCTCCCTCTCAACAATGAGAAGTGAAATCAATATTCGTTCAATATGGATGAAAAATTGATAATGAAAAATCATTGCAAGACACTTTATTAACCACACTACCACACGAAGATAAATTGGCATTTCATGGAGGTCATACAACCACCTATGGGTCACCTTTATATGGATTCAATCATTAGATCCTAATATTTCAATGAAGGAATTCTGAAAGATTCTTTTCGGATGATCAACAATCACTAACGTTGAAATTTCCTAAGACCAGGTATATATTTATTCAAATATTAAATGAAGTAATTATGTATTTTACTTGTATGATCCCCACTCTTGGTTCGGGAAAATTTTATTAAAATAAATTCTAATATATCTCTCATCACAACATGCTTCCAATACCCCCAAAACTAATATAAACCATAAGACAAAAATGAATAATTTTCCATAGATCAGAAAAGATCAAAAATGAGAAGCTAGAGATTTATTTATTTCCAATGGTTTGTGAGCTCATTTAGAGAACATGGATATCCCCCTACATTTTTTGGGAGAGAAATAATAGGGTTGTAGAGAATCCAAGGTCCCTGACGGTTTTAAAAGTGCACTGCCATGTTAATATTCATGGTGTGAAGAGGTCATTCACTTGTGGAATGTCCTGTGTTTAAGATATTTTAAAAAATTAATCCAATAAAACCATAAATCATTGATGTAATTCTTATCATGAACTCCAAGATCATGAAATGATTTTTATTTTATGGATTTGTTGGGTAAAACCCCCATTTCTATTCATATAATGAAAGAAATTCACATTATCAACTAACCCTTCAATTGACCCACAAATAATCCATGAATTCCATACGAGATGTTAACCAAAATCCTAAAAAATACAAGAATAGAACATACATGACATGATACCCCTTTTGCATCATGAATTATCCCATATTTCATATCATAACAACCAGACACCACTGAACCATCTCTATGATTTCTCCAAGAACTATACGCTTACAAAAAATGAAAAGGGGGGGGGGATTGAATGATCTATACCCTTTCATGAAATACGTCTCAAAAAATTATCATCCTTGTGAATTTAGAACTGAACGTAGATAAAATGAATGAAAATTGGTCATCTAGAAAACAAACCATGAGATACCCCAAAAGAATATCACTAACACAGCATCTCAACAACCTCATTCTTTGGAAGAAAATAACAAAACCACACATCAAATAAAAAATTCCCTCAACATTCTCCATTGGAAGATACCTCTAAAACATGAGCAAGGCCATAAACAAACTTCAAAGAAGATGAAACCATCCCATAAAATAGATAATGGACAACAACAATGAAATATAATCACTACATGATAAGATATGGACAAAAAAAGCTACGTATATTGGGTGCACATCCACAACTCACATTCCTAGTTACTCTCCTTCACACCATTGTGTCACCACAAGAAACAAACAAAGTGAATAACAAGCCCACGTAACACTACACCTTGAATTCTTGGATCTCCATAGGCTACTCATCAAAATTAACATAATCTTAAACATTTTTCTTTCCCAAATAAATGATTTTGTAATCATCATGAAGATAATCGTGGAGTTGGGACACAAGGAAGTTTTCATGCATCCAAATAATATATAGGGGAACTGTTATCAAATTCTCTACATCTCCAACATGATCCAAAACATCAAAAATTACAATATACTAGGAAAATCGTTTACTCATGTGACCAAAAATTCCCTTACAATGATGAGGATTCATTTTCAAGAACACATGATCTCCAATATAAAACTCTTAATAAATTTTTCTATGATCTTCATATGAATTATAATGATCTTGCATTGCCTTCATCCTCTCAAGAATCAGTAGAACCATTTATATCATGTTATATAATAGTTTTTTCTTAATAAATTTTTACCCTCCAACACTAGACGATAACAATATAGAACTAAATGGTCCGTCTTATAAAGATTCTAATGGTTCTATACCAATGGTAGAGATAAAAAAATTATTGTAAAAAAACAAGACAAGGGTAAGGTGACTTATTAATGAACCTAAAAAATATAGTTCAAAATAATGAAACATTCCCCCATAATTATATTCAGTCTTCCCTATATGATCATACTTATATAGATGAAATGATAAACTGAGCAATTAATAAGATCAAAAATCATTCTGGAGACATCTCCACATTATGGAGGTAAAATAAGGATAATGTTTTGAGATGATCATTCTAAAGACTATGTGGATTCTCACTGATATCTCTGGATACTACCTCAAAAAATCCTCTAATGATATCAACTTCTTAACTACAATATGGGTGATGATTGCATTAAATGATCCACTATAACCCATATAGCACAAAATCCTCAAGTGGTTGACGTAAAATTGTAATGAAGTTCATCGAGATGTTATTACCCTTCCATTGAAGAATATCCAATAATTGGAGAAACCCACTGGGAAAATAGTGCTTAGAAAACACCTTTTACTATTTAAAACATTGATACACAGTCATTACAACTACACACCTTATCCCAGGACACAAAAGCTTCCCTTTAATATATTGATACATCCCTGTCATGAAAGTATGTACCTCCAAGGGTGAGAAATAGAAGTCATAGAGAACCATCTTAAGTATCTATAAAGGGATGAAAATACTCATCTATAATAACACCTAATATATTTCACCATTATACATGAGAATAGGTGTATCACCAATGAAAAAATATTCTATCTATTCAACCACCTCAGAATCCCCCAGTTTGGTCTCCTCCACTATCTTTACTAAAGATTACTACATCATCGTGTGATGAATTAAAACACTTCAACCAATCTCTCCCAAATCATTATTAATCCCAAATAACTCGTAAAATTATCTCCAGGAGTCACCAAATTCATGAATAACATCAGTTTGTTAATTCTATGTTAGTGCATCAATAAAACAAATTCCTTCGTACTATAGCTGAAATGTTGAAGATGTAATACTAAAATATTTCCACCCTAATTCATTGTCTCAAGTTATAGTCACATAGAAAAAACACATTCATGATGGTATAATGATGAGTATAAACAAAAAATGCTTCCCTATGATGTAATTTCTCCAATACATAAAAATAAATATAAATTCTACAAAATAAATATCATGGGTTGCATATTTATTCTCATGGTGATTTAAATATCAAGAACCATAAGAAATAATTGATCTATGATGAATCAGAACAAATACCAACCCATGATGTGAAAATTTATAAAAAACCACAAGTTGTTCTACCTATGGAAGAAAAATAAGGTTTGTAGTGCTAACCAAATTCATCATCAGGTGCATGAAATATTCCTAACATTGTTTAGTCCATAGGAATTATTAATAATTTCTTTCCAATATTTTAATAGGATTTTTAACATGAAACATTCTACCTACACACCTCATTTAATTTCTAGAAAGACTAATGAAATGACACACCTAGGAAACAGTCTTGGGATATGTGTAATAAATTACTTCCCCAATCGTTAAAGGATCCATACTACTCCATTATGAGATATAACATTACCCATGAAACGAAATTTGATATTCCAAAACACAAACTTTGACATCTTTCTAAATAGTTTCTCACAAAAAAGAACTATCAAAATTTCGAATATATGCTCTACATTCCCCTCCTCATACGAGAGTACATGAGTATTTCCTTAGTAAAAACCATTATGGAATGATCATGTAATTCCCTGAACACTACATTCATCAAACTCATGAACATGATTTGAGTGTTATATATACCAAACAACTTCACATTAAACCGTAATTCCCATATATATATCGGAATGTTGACTTTGGAACATCCTCATATTTAATCTACATATGATGATATAATGACAATAGACATATCATTGAGAACATAATTTCTACTTTCAAATGATCCACTAAATCATGAATTCATAAAAGGGGATACTGTCTCATCATTATCGCCTGATTGATGTGATAATTATTGATATAGAGATGAACACTTCTATCATACTTATTCATGAAAAAATATAGTTCATACCACTGTGACACGGTTGCATGAAATAATCCTCTCCACAATAGATTATCGAGTTTCACTCACAACATTCTCAATTCATATGTATTTATCCATTAATAATAAATTTATATAGTAGATATTCCTAGCTATATCTCTCTTCCAAACACGAACTCTCATCAAGGGGGTAATTATATAAACTAATCAATAAAATAATTGGGGTACTCTTCTAAAACCCATGGATACACTATCTATTATACCACTAACGAACATAGAATCAGCTATGAAATTAAATAAGATAAGTAAGGAACTTTCTTAAAACCCATTCAACGGTCTCACACACCGATGCACATTGTATACTTACCATTAGTATCATATAACAAAATCTGTCTCCCTACACAATCCAAAATAGCCTATAAAAATATTATAATTCCATATCAAGGATGATGTCTTAGGGTGGGGGTTTGATAACACTATCTCACATCATATGCATACTTCAAACATATAAGCTCAAACCCCCACTAGAGTTGTCAATTCCAAGGGAACTGAAATCCTATCCACCTCAATATTTAATGTGTAACATCACAGAATTTTTTGAAATTGTTTTAAAATAAATTTAATCATTTCAATATATTTCATTGACAAAATAAATTATTTTTCTCTCTAATGACATGAAACATAAATTGAATCATGTGATTTACGAAACACTTAGTTTAAATAAAACATGACATATAAATAAAATATTATTATTTAATATGATATTTATCACCTTAACATTAGAATGAATAAAATTTACTAAATTAAGAAAATATGTGGTATACACATGTATATATTCAATCATGTGACTAAAATTCAACTTTTGTTTTTTCTAAGGATTATCATACATACATTCAAGATACCATTAGATGGATGCTTCGTCAGGAGAATGTTCGAGAGAACCCCCCCCCCCCCCACCCTGTCGTGCCACAATGAAAAATAAGGTTCTTCCCTCTCGATTCTTCACTTCCACAACTGATGGATGGTATCTTCTTAACCCAGGGGAATTTTGATGCAAACAAGCTCGTAGCGTCCGATTTGGGAGACTCAATCCCCGCAAAGCTAAGCCCCCCAAAGTTAACTTAAATGAGTTCAGTGCTCGCAATAACTCATTCTCAACTTTTTAGGGTATGAATGTTGGAATCCGTGGAAAGGGATCAGTGGCGCACATTAAAGCAGATCCAGTTGCGGTCTCGGAGAGGCTTAAAATTGGAGCTCATTCCATCATTTCTTGACTCATCCTACCTAAAGGAGTTGTTCCATTGAAGATTGATCAACTCGCCCAGAGGATGTCTGCTATATGGGGATTTGATAATTGGAAGTGCGTCTCCTTTGGGAGAGGTTACTTCTACTTACTCTTCCCCTCTGAAGATCTCAAAACGCATGCATGGGGCCATGGATCTCTCTCTTTCAAGCCAAGTGTGATGATCATCCGTGAATGGGATCACAAATTCATCCCACTGGAAATTTTCAACTCAATAGTCTAATCTTGGGTGAAGTTATTTGGACTTAACAAAATTCTTTTTCACCCCTGAATACTTTATGATGTTGCATTGGAAATTGGTGTCCCGATCAAAATGGATAGGGAGACATAAACTGATAGATATGGCCATTTTTTTAGATTCTTAGTTGAAGTGGACCTTTCCTCCAAATTGATTGATAAAGTCATTCTTTTAAATTATGAAGAAGAACTTGAATTAAGGATTGAATTTGAGAACTTACCTCGGTTCTAACCGGACTATAGGACCATTGGGCCTGAAAAAACTAACTGTAAGAATTATTTGACATGAAATTTCTATTACATACATGGACATTATCATAGCATATGTTCTAGGAAACTAAAATCTGATTCTTGTTTAAAAAATACTAAGCACCAAGGACTAACTGTTTTTATTGGAAAACCTTATGTTGTTACACATCCTCAAGGCCTTATTTTAGACATCATGTCCTCCTAGAAGGGACATACTGACCATAGACACTCTTTGGCTGGTTTATCTGCCCCCTCTGGCCATGCTGCTTCATGGGCTGACATAGTGGAAAAATGCCCAACTGAATTCCCACCGCTGCCAGTTAGCCTTAATTAATCAATGTATTGTGACATTGAGGGGTCTCTACATGTTACAAATAATTTCCCTTCTCAGAAGACTGCTTCCTTAGATTATTCGTTGTTATCCAATAAAAAATTGGAAGTGGAAACAACCTTCCTCCTGCATTTGTAGCACCACACTCAAATTTTGAGAGGTCAACCTAGGTGACACATGAAACTTCTCCTAAAAAGACTATTTCCCAAGATTGTGTTTTGGTTGATACTAAAAAATTGAAAGCCGACAACACCTATCTCCCTACCTTGCCGAAATCTCATACCCTTCCTCTTGTCCATGATGTTATGCAAACCTCGGTGCATTCACTTGACAGTGGGACTAAGGAGGTTCCTTTGGCCTCTTTAGCCCCCACTACTTGCACATCACATGACACTGACAATCGTCTTCTTACATAATATTCTCTTTCCTCTCATGTAGGGAAAAAGACAAACAATGAGCTGTAAATAAAGAAAGACAACCCCCAGTGAAGCAGACTAGTTGGGCAGAATAGGCCACTGCCAAGGAGGAGAACCAACACCCTATAGTAGACGATGATAACTCTTGGTAGAAAACGAAGTGTGGCAGGCAAGCTAAAGATCACAGGAAGGGGAAGGTGATAGATGAACCAGTAGCAAGAATGAAACACAGTCTAAAATCACAGACTCAGATACAGATATTGAGACTCTCCTGTAGCAATAAAGAGATTTAGAAGCAATTCACGGAAGAGGATGTGGATGTGGACGCGGGTGTGGGCGTAGTCGAGGAATGGACTAGGGTGCCTTGTAGGACAAAGAACGTGAGATTGTTGAAAAGATTATGAAAAAGCTTGGATGATGATAGCCTTGTTTTTTTTCTTTTCATCTGCTACTTTCTTTATTTCACTTGTTTTTGTTCTAATAAAATGGGACATGATCCCTTTAAAAAAACTTTTTGTTTTTTCTAAATATGAGAAAATAATAAATCATATTTAACCCTTAAAATTTTATATCACTAAAAAGGTTTTTTCTCACTTTTTGTTAACTCATTTTGAAATTAATTTTTTTATATTTTATAAATTTATTTGAAAAAATAAAATTACTTTTCCAAAATAGAATTTCAGAATTATCTTGCAATGATTGGTTTATAATTTTTTAAGAAGATAATTTTTTCAATGAATTGTAAAAATAATGTTTTTATTAAAACTTTTCAAATATTATAAAGCATTTAAAAAATAATAATTTAATATGATTTTAATTTTAAATTTAGTTCAATTTTATATATTTATACTAATATAGTTTATTTTCATCAATTTCATATTTAATTTTTATATAATTTTTTTTCAAAATTTTAAACTTTTTCTCTAGGGAAAACCACGTTTTTGTCAAATATGTGGGATAAATAATAAATTACGATTTTCCTATTATGTGAATGGAATATAGAATGATTTATTCCATATATTTAATAATCAAAATTTATATTATATTATGATATCAACATAATTTTTTTCAAAATGAATAGTAAAAATGTAAAAATTATCCCAAATGGCTAAGGTAAATATGAGTTTACTGAGGGTTAGAATAAAACAATAATGGAAAAATTGGCCAAAATGTGTTAAACACACATTTCCATCCCATATTTCAACCTTATATTTTATAGGGTATATAATGGTCTATTATAGAACATTTTTTCATGCGAATAATGTTATTTCACCTTTTCCTTCTAAAAAATTACAAATGTATCACTCACCACACTTATAAAAGCCCACCCACTATCCTCTCCTCTTCACATTTACAAAAAATGTTAACTTAGAAAATACCTAACCAAATAAATCCCAAAATTTTCTTATCTAATATAAGAGTCCTTATTTTGGACATAAATCCAACTTAATATGTATATTTGTTAAAATGAAAAAATTCGTTTGAAGAAGAGGTAACATCCTTAAAAAACCATTTTATTTTATTTCTTCCTCCACATACATCAATTACTATTTATAAATGGTGATATAATAAAATTAATACATTCATTATAATTATATGTTTTATCTTATGGGAATGTCATATAACCATATTCACTTTAATGAAATGGGATATGGAATCATCATTCATGTGGATGGCATACTACCACCTAATGAACTAATGTGATGTGTTTTCCATTATTTTTTTTACATGGAAGGTAATAAAGATATATTAAATGAATAAATATGAAATTTATAATATACTTATAATTATTTAATTATTTTATCACATATAATTTCTTGTATTCCATTCTGTTTGTGATATGATAACATCATTCTTATATACGACAGACTACCGGTTCAAGAAGCAATGTAATTCATTTTTCACATACTCGTTACATGGAAAGAAATATGAATAAGTTTAATTAAAAATATCTGATATATATGAAATAAAAATTATTCTTCAAAGGTAATATATCATTAAAAATTATTTATTTATTTCCATCAAGAATATGGAAACAATTCCCATGTGTATGTATTTCTTACCATCTCTATGAATGAGGTATTTTATTTTCTATGTCTATTCTTTATAAATAATGATAGATACATCTATGATGAATATATGTGATATTTTTATTGTTTAACATTAAACAAACTATTTAACCATTATCATTGTAATAGTAAAAAATTCAAAACATATAAAATAAATAAATATTTTAATACCTGAAATGTGATTTCTACAAGGAATTGTTCATAAACAAGTAATAAGTAGTCAAATGTAAATCATAGGAATTTCACGTATTATTTCTATTTCTTATTTAAATATAATAAAATTATATTTATGTTACTGCAGTTTCAATCATGTACTAAGGATGTCAATACATAAGTTAAGGGATTTATAGTCTCTCTTTCATTTCAGGGATACATATAGAAATTCACCACTTGTTTATTATTTGTTTGTTTATTTAATTCCCCTTAAAGATTTATGTCATTCATATTCTTATTTTTATTATATTTAAAATTTCAAATGATTGTATTCACTATTTTGGCTTATGATTTAAATCATTACTAAAGTTGTAATGGTTTTTTCATCTAATTATATATTTTTGAGATATATATAGTATTCACCACATGTTTCTTGTATGTGTTGTATATTCTATCCATTGTTGAATTATATATTTATTCTCATGAAAATTAATTTGATTTAAATATTTATTTTATTATCTCTATTTCATAGGGTTTATAATTAAAAATATACCTAAGCGGTAAGGGAATTTTATCTCAATTTTCCTTCATTTGTACATATGTCATGTTACAATCCTATATTATTTTATGATATATATATTAAAACCCATTGAAATATAATATTATGAATTTATTTATTATACAGATATTTTATGTTCCATAATAATTTATTCTTTTATGGGTCTTATGGTTAAATTTCATCAATGTTATAAGAATTTTATGATATAGTCTCATCGCTTATTGAAATTTTTTATGATTATCTTTTTAATGATGAAATATTATGATACATATCTCAATAAATTCGTGAAATTTATTCTCCTATAGTTATGTAATTACAATAAATATTATCCCTTAATTTTCGCCACTTTATGTACTCAATATACCTGATTAATGTTTTTATGAAAAAAATAATTGTTATTTCTATCATCGATTGAAAACCCTTTTTCATCCAAAACCTTTTTTTTCTAAAAATGTTATCAATTTTTTTAACATTATCCAAAAAAAATTTTAAGGGTCTTTGTCTCCATCAAATTCAATTGGTAATGAATTATTTATAATGTGATAGGCAAGATTAGAATGGGGAGTGAACTTGGATTAATAAGGGTCTTTGTCTGATATGATGGACATGAGAGTGAACATTTTCTACTATAGTGGTCTGGGAAGTGAAACCATTCCACTATGACAGCCTTGAATGTGATCCTTAGATATTATATAAATAATTTTATATGTTATGGTGAATGAAACAATTCCATTTCTTATGTCAAATCTATTATATCATGGATCAGATTCTTTTATTTCATTATGATTCATCTCTTATAAAATGTTAATCATTACGTCATGTATCAAATTTTATTATCTATGATATTCTGGGTATGGTTTAAAAATGTTATTATCATATTCTCAAACCATTATTGTGCAATTATTCTTATGTAACTCAATTATTTTCCCTCGCTAATTATATAATCTCACCTTTTCCTATATTTCATTTCCCCAGGTTGTGATGAAATTTATTATGTATAATATGTCCAATTAGGGTTATAGTTATGATGAATATTGTAGGATATTATATATTTCATATACAATCTAGTTTTCTAAGATTCAAGTTCTCTAAAGTACTTATACCTTTATGTTCATTGGGTTTATATTTGTATTATGTAAGGAATTTTCATCTAATAATATGTAATATATATGATAGAAAAGACTAGTTTATTATATATGGTATCAAAGGATAAGGTTAATTACCCTTGGGACACAAGGATAACAAAACATAATGGAATAACTATGGATATTTAGAAGGATATATCTTGGGATGTAACTAAGGATAAGTATAAGGATGATTCAAAGTATAGGAAAATGTACTAGAATTTTAGTAAAGTATAAAGAAGGTAGTTTCCATGAAATTAAATCTATGTCTGGATAGAACAAGTGTACGTGGCACTAGCATTAAGGTATATAGGGACATTAACTCGAAAAATCCCAAATTTATCTAGAATCTATCATAACCTAGTGCATGATAACATATAATTTTTCACACATGTTTTAACACTCCTATGTGATATTATTTGGAAATTAACAAACTCTTTACAAACCATTATAAAAGGTTTAAATATTGACAAAGAATAACCAAGGGTAAGAATACAGTTTCATAAATTGAAAATAAGGATTCATTATTAATGCATTCAACAGTTTAATTTTCATGATTATGTGGTTTCCCACTATAAATATTTTTACTCACACAGTAATTTTGTGATTAAAACAATTTATGGAGGCAAAAAGAACTGAATTGACGTTGAATGTGATTTATATTTACTTCTGACAAACCAAATTGGATGATGACTAGAGTGAAGGATATTTTGATTATTCATAATCAATTATCAGGATATTTTATTAACAACATTCACCTTAATAGACTCTCAAACTCACCAAATACGATAAGGATAGAGTTTTTTGACAGTTTGGATGGTGGAGACCATGAAGGAATGAAGATTTTATTTCATATATGTTGAGAATATTGGAAGAATCGCCTAATTAAATGCCTCTGAGTAATAAGAATTTGTTTTCAGAATGTAAAATAAGGAAGAAATTAATTAATTTTAGATGAAAAATTAATGGATTTGTTAACATGATGGATAAGAATAACGGTATCAATAATATATCATCAATTATTGAATGATTAAAATGTTGAAAGTATGGGAATTATGAAAGTTGATGTCCAAAAGGAGAAGCTCATGAATAACATCAATAAAGTTTTATGAGACATTCTTATATCCCCAATGATAAAGAGAATAAACATTTCATATGAATGAAAATAATTTTTTATGAATAAGTAAAATAATCTTTGTTAATAGTGTATCAAAAAAGATTAATGATTGAACTATTTATTTATCAATATTGAATTAATTATAACCTTCTATATTTTATTCTAGTTTTTTTAATCATCAAATATGAATGGATTATTCCACAATTTTTTCCATTATATTGTTTCAAGAATATAACAAATACTCATGGACTAAAAGTGTGAATTAATAGAAAAGTGATATTATTATTAAGAGAAGATAACCCTTAATATTTACATCATGTTGAAATACTGGTGTTTAGTTTGGATAATGAGATTATTGATATTTATAAATTAGATTTATAGAATTTATTACCTTTGAATGGATAAATGATTTGATGACAAATTTTTTTATTTTATCCTTGATGAAGCTTACAACATTTTTGGATTTATGAAATATACTTAATAATTTGTTAATTTATTTAAAAAATGAGGAAATATAATTTTTTAATGAAAGTGTATTTTTATTCATATTATATGTTAATTAAATATATTACCATGTTTTAAGAAAATATATGATAAGTGTATTTGGATATTTGGTATATGACATCAATAGATACATCATTTTGTTTGGGAGATTAATTATATGGTCATTTTGGATATATAATAACTTTATTTATAAATTTTTGGATTTAATTTTTTTCCAATCATTAAGAATATTTATGGATAACTATTCATATATTATATTGTGTTGAATTTTATATGTGGTTTTATAGATTAATGTATTATTTCATCAAATGAATATTTACATATATTGGAAAACTTGTGTTAATGAATAACTTTTTTCAAAATAACTGGAGAAAAAAGGAATGAAATATCATTATTTTGTGGATCTTATGATCTACTAGTAATTCATGCATAAAAATTTCAACATCATTTCATTGAGTAAGATATCATGTGAATATTGATTTAGGAATAACCAAAGGATGAATTTTTTCTTAAGAAAATGAATGAAATTAATTAATTATATATTCTCATAAAAAACCCAACTTTATAAAAGGATATTGAAATAAAAAATTTCTTATTACTATCATTTTTGATGATATCAAAGACCTTTACCCAAATCTTATGTTTATTTTTTTTATTTTGTAGATTGTCACAAAATCATTCACATTCTTATGATCAATGATATTTTCCACTCTATATTATTACGTGGACATTATGGTTTTCTTCCATTTCTAAATATTCACTTCCAATCGATATTCATATATTTTGAAACTTAGTGTGTCCTATTATAGATGAACATCACTAATCCCTTTATCTATTATCAAGAATACGTTTTATTAACCCTTTTTAAATTTTGTGTTTCCCAGAAATAAATATTTAAATTTTATACCCTTGTTTACCGACAATAATTTCAAATTGTGAAGATAAAATTTTGTGTTGGACACAAAACTGAGTGTAACTTGCAATACATGCAACAACATTTTTAAATGAAACATGAAATAATATTAAAATGTTATTATGCAATAAGATACTTTTCACATAGACATTTTAATGATGGTTATTAATAATATTTTCAAAATTATTAAAATATATGGACTACACATTTATCTAAAATTAATTATTCAGTGATTAATTAAGTTAAAATGAAAATAAAATTTATTTGAACATAGTGAAATCTTTCTCTAAAAATAAATATTTATGCACGCAGACACATATTACATCAATAAATTAAAAATTCACTTTTGATGAATTATTTTATTGCAATTTAAATATTATAGATTACTTAAATTTTTAAACATTTATCTTATATATTTTCAATCAAAGAAATAAAAATAAATACAATTTTTTGGAAAAATAGTATGTTTCAAAAATGTAATTTTGTCACCTTTTATGGAATCATTTTAATATATATTTTTTCGTTAATAAAATTTTTTTTGATAAAATAAAAATTATTTTCTAAATTAGTATGTCAAAATTATCTTAGAATGAATTTTTCAGCATTTTATGAGAAGATAAATTTTTGATGAAAAGAGAAAATATGGGTTTGTACGGAGAATTAACAATTATTTTATAAAAGTTGAAACAAAAATATTATTTTAATGTGTGTTTAAGTAAAATTTGTTCAATTATACATTTATTAATCCAATTTAGGACATTTTAATATATTTCAAATTAAATATTTCTGTAAAAAAATATTTAACATATGAACCTTTTCTCTTTGGAAAATTGTTTTGTCATCACATCTATTAATTTAATTATAAATTAAAATTTCCCAGTAACATGAATTCAATTTTGAAAAATTGATTGAAATTTTTTAATAATCAAAATTTTTATTATCTAAAATTATAAACATTAATTTTTTACCATATTGAATAGTAAAAATTATAAACTTTATTTATCATGGATAAGGTTAAAAAAATTATAAGGGGTTAAAATAAAATGATTGTGGGTAAAAATGAACCAAACTTGAAAAGAATGTTTTTTGGCCATATATAGACCTTATCTCTTATATGATAACAAATTATCTACTTTTGACACTTTTTTAGGTGAAGAACATGGGTACATCATTATCTTTTCAAGAAAATGATAGCATTCCACTCACCTCAATTATAAAAGGACACCATCTATAATTTATCTTCAAACTTTAAAACCTCATTTTTTAAATAATCCACAAAAAAATCATTTTATTAGGAAAATGAAATGTTATTTTACTCTTCGATCAAAAACCCTTTTTATTCATACTTTTTCTGAATTTATTTTTAATTTTTTTATCATCCTACAAATGATTAATTTTAGACCTTTAACCAATGTTTGTATTTTTTTAATAATCGAATTTAATTTTTATGCCATTATCCAAAAAATGTCCCTTTGTATTTTACCCGAAATGTAAAAGAATTAATTTTTTAACATGTAATGAATTAATGGAATATATTATCATCATATAAATTATTTTCATAGTACATTTCTTTAAAAAATTAATTTTTTTTAAAAGAAACGAAATTTCATAATGTTTTTATATTTTAAAATGTTTTTTTAAATGTGGATTGTATATTTTCCTAAAATAAAATTTCTAATGAAATTTAAATCATTATTTAACAGATTCAAAAAACATCAATGAAAATTATTTCAAATTTTTTTTGTAATTTTTAGGTTTTCCCAAATAATTTTCATGGAAAATTTATTTTCCCCAATAAATTATTCAATTTCCCATTCGAAGTAATTTTCCATCTAAGCTCACATTCGTTGATGTTATCTATACCTTAGTGGGGATATAATTTGAGGATACCATTCTACTTATTTTTTTTTGTTTCTATTTTTTATAATGGAATGATATTTATGAATGTTGTTTATCTTCAACATGTTACAGACTAATAATGTTCTTAAGAAACCAACTTCTTTTCATTGGTTATGCGATTAAATTATTATGAAACCTGTCTCTTTTCCACACGTTCTGATATGATGGAATTTTTATGAAACCCATTTAATTTAATGGGTTAGAATATGATGAATGTTTTGTGATATTACTACACAGATACATATGAAATTAATTATTTGATGGGTGGAGCCTATATATACATCCAATGCATTGGGAAAAGAGTAATGTGTCATGAGATCAATAGAATTGTAATGGGGAGTTAATCTGGTTAAGTAATGGATTGTTTCTTCTATAATAGGTTTGGGAGTGAATTGTGACTACAATGATGGTTTAGGGAATGATCCCTTTCAACTATAATTGCCTAGGTAGTGAGCCTTGACTATTATAGAAACGATTTTCATGTCTTATGTGTATGCCAAAATTCCATGTCTTTTGTCAATGAAATTTTCTCATAGATTGTGTTTTTTGATGTCCAAATTATTTATGTCTTATAAACTAACAATCATTATTCCATGACTCATGATTTTGGTCTTTGACAAGTATGTAATGGTTTTAAAATATTATTCTCATCATCCATACCATTATGTTCATGTTATGTTAACGTAACTCCAGTATTTTCCCATACTTAGAATTTGAGCTCACACATTCTTATGCTTCCATTCCATAGGTTTTATAGAAATGTATTATGTATGATATTTCTAAGAAGGGTTATAGTTATAAAGATCATTTTTGGAGAGGATTTAGTTCATAGATGAACCTAATGTCTATGTTTCCATGTTTCCTATGGGTGTATAACATTATAATCCTTAGGTGTATGTTTCTATAATATAATAAATGTTCATCTAAAATGATATAATATCTATATATGAAAATCATGATTCACAATATAAATAAAAAACCTAGGTATTTGACATGAATAACTATATAACTCATAAATTAACCAGAACATACAACCTAGTAGAAAGCAATAATATTTTACCTTAATTGATTTCCATCTCACTTGATGCTAGAAATGTTAGGGAATTCATATAGCTATAATATTGCACATGAAATATCAATCTATGATGATTAATATTGATATATCCATGTTATAATCTATAATGAAGAGAAACACAACAGGGTTACCCTCTCCCACCTCATATCCTCTCTTCTAATCTTAATCTCGAGTAACTTACTACTACTAACTCAGTAGAAAATTAATTAGTACAAGTAACTGAATTGGAAAATAGTGTTCATTCTACCTACTCTAAAATTTTGATCACTATCTTCATTGATGATCTTATCCTCAACATAAAAAAATGAATTTCGTATCATTAAATATTCATTATATCATCTACCATTAGATAAACAAGATGATTAGGGCTGGAAAATACCCGCATCTATCATAAATATCTTCCTTCTATGAAATTGGGAATCCCAACCCATGGATTTTATTTAGTGATAGTCTTAAATACTCTCCTATAATGAAGACCTAGTTCTACCTGGCATCCTCTCAATAACCTCTACTCTTGTTAAAACCTAGAGATACATTGTCAACGTAAATGGTGTGACATGGTGTTGCATCTCTGGATGAAAAAAACACATCGAAATGCCTCACCCAAGCATAATATTGTATAAATTGGTATGTACCATATCCAGAAAGGTTACTAAAATGGATATTAGGCTCCTAGTTACTAGGAAATCCTGGACGAAGGGTGATAGTCTCTTTATTAGTAGTATTTATTTTAGTTAAATAATGAAACTATGATATGAAACAACCCCTAAATTTATCACATGTGTCCTATGATTCTTTTAGATCCTTGGGGAACAATATCCACCACTGAATCACTCCTCAACATAGTGTCATCAAATATATTTTAACCTAGTTCTCCTTATAATCATGGATTTTATTGAAATCGATCTAAACCTCCTCTAACTGGCCTTATTTCACCAAGTATATAACTTATCCATTATACTTCTATAGTGTCTATTAATGTAACTCTTAGAGTGATATCTTCCATGTATCATTATTATTAACCATTAATCAATGTAATTAATTTACAACCTAATTTTGAACATCCTTTCAGTGAAATTTTTCGGGAAGTTGACCTGGTGTAATAACAAGAAAATAAAAAAATGTTTAGAGTCATTTAAACCAATAATATTGAATATTTAAAATTAATTGATGACATTATTTTTATTTTATGTTTATTTTATCCTAAGGTTTACCAATTTTAGACTTTAGAATAATGAATAATGATAAATGATCTTTTACTCAGTATATACTCAATAATTTATATCACTTCTCTTTAAAATATCAATGAACATAAATGTCATTGCATCATATCAGTAAGGTCTCCAAATAAGCATTTGTCAGTTATTCCCCCTTTTTTCATGGATTCAAAAAAATTTCAACAACTGTATATTACTAACCCATAATGTCCCACCTATGTGTAAATATAAACAATATCTTATCCATAAATATTCCTTTTATTCAAATTTTTCATAACCCCTCTTCCAATGCTACCCATCCTAGTTCAAATGTGAGAGAAGATAAATAATGAAACCCAAACCCTACCTCCAATAGGCCACACGTTGTAGACATGCAATAAGGGTATATAAAATTAGAAAATGTGAGAAATTACCCTATAAAATAAGATAATAAAATAGAGATAAATAAGAAAAAAATCATACACATAAAGATAAAGTAAAAACTATGTTCAGCATGTAATGTCACACAAAAGTAGTAAAACTCAAAAAGAAAATATAAGTTCCAAAAGATAAAAATAGTGTTGACCATGAATCCTAAATAGCTCATGAACTTCCCAAGATATAATAATATCTATACTTATCTCAAACTTTCTCTCACTGAACTGAAAAATTGTTTATATACATATATATGGTGTGAATAGTAGGTATACTCAGAATGACCCTCCCCAGTGCTATCATGAAGAAGATAAGGGAATCATGTTAAAAATTAGTGAACAACTAGTGAAACTATCTCATCAAAAAAAATTACTAGGTTCCCTTACTCACTAGGACTATATATCTCTATGTAATCCATAGATTATATCCTAATTTAGAAATAAAACATGAATACCTCATAGTTGTTACCCCACTTCTTTTCCACTCTTCCAATATATTTTATGTCCTTATCTGTCTAAAATGCTAGCATAAATTCACCTTTTATAATGTATCATGTCATGAATCATATACATCACATCATCTCATTAACCCATTACACATCACCATATAGTAACTTATTAGTATTTTTGGATCCACCACAACTCATATTGCATGTATCATACATCAGATATTTCACATTGATCCATCATATTCCAGAAATTGAGTAATCTACCTCAGTCTATAATTGCTCGTACACTTCAGGACTATAATAATCAGTAGGATATTATAACTAGAGATACATGTGTCTAAAATAACTTCAGTCCATCATATCCTTCTATACACACGTATTGGGAAATATAACCATTTTTCATAACAACATGTAATACTATAAAGACAAGATAGTGGATCAATTGGGGTAGTTATCCATATGTACATCACCAACCTGGATGTGGGAGAATAAACCCTCCCACGGTCACCTAGTTGTCAGTTTCCCTACTAGTTTTGGTGGGGTATAAAATTAAAACATAAAACATATATGACATAATATTGTTCATAACCCCCCTATGGACATTGACCTTGTCGTAGGATAAATTGAATCAATCATCTCTTGACCACCAAGATACCACTTTTAAGATTAGATATCCTATCGAAAATAAAATTTAATAAGGTTGTCATTAATTATTTTATTCTATTGTTTTTATTTACGTTCGTTAACTCATTATCCATTCGTTAACATTTCTCTCAAATTATATTTCATTAAACTACAATGTTAATTCCATTCCCTCTAGGAATAATTCAACTTATTCCATGATTTCCCAAGATTAACATCCTTTACATATTTCAAAAAGACAACCCTAATTTTATTATCATTTTTTTTAACATTCCATAATTCTTGGTACACTACAAAATATCTTAAGATACCATAATTTTTGCATTACCCAAAAAAACCAACTACCTTCAAAAGTTAAGAATGGAATATATATGACAAGAAATATGATAATCCATCCCATAAAAAACATTAACAATCATTAAACCTTGATTTAATCATAAAAATATCCATGGCCACCCTTATCTTATTCCTTCAAACCTAGTTTTACACTCTACACAATCATGTATATCACTATGCATCTCTCCATCATAGGAATCAACTGCAACCACAATCCTCGGTATCCCCATACATAACTCATTAGAAAAATCCATCCTAGTTAAATATCACATTTAATTTAATGGATCACATCTAGATCACATATAAAGAATCATAAAAATTTATTAAAGGGAATCCAGGACTAAAAAAATGCACATGGTCTGTATATGAAAACAAGATCTAAAGGTCTCAAATATTTATACATGTTCAAAAAAAAGTTTTCCTCCATATTTAATTATCAAATTAATTAATTACAGGTCACAAGTATGGGTAACCTATGACATAATATATAATAATCCATTAAATTTTTATTAAATTTTTATTTAGCATACATTCCAGTTTTAATAAATTATGAGAAGAACAATTAAAATTTGACATTTTTTATTATTATTATCTAAGTCAAGAATTATAGCTTTATGTTTTTTATACATTTCCGTTAATGGATGGAAGAACAATTTAATTAATTTTTTTTAAACATTTTATTTCAATAAAATTGTTAGAAACAGTTGTTTCATTAAAAAAATTTGGTTACATTTATAGACCAACCTAAAATCAGAATATTTACATTATTTACCTATTTAATCAATTTATAATGTTAAACCCAATCATAATAACATTATTTCAAGAATAAAATATATATCTAAAAATATAGAAAAACTATATGAAAACAAGTTATAATAGTGAAAAATATTTGATTCCTACATCAATAAACAATATCTTGATTTAATCTAGTTCATTATTTATTTACATTATTAATACTACTACCTATAAAGATAAAGAATTATTAAATTATTATTTAATGAGATGAAAAAAAGAGTATAATTGAATTCCATACCACTAGGATTTAAATGTTATATGATCAATAATAGATCAAAAACACAGACCTTTGTCGCCTCTCCCATAGTGAAACTACACCCCTCTAAGAACAGTATGCCAAAATCTCAATAAAAAACCTCAAACAAAACTTCATAAGAAAAAAGAAGGAAATTTCATATCATTGAAATCAAAAATGGGAGGAATAAAGGCCTATCAAAAAATAAACCATAACAAAATGAGTAATAACACTACTCTAATTACTATAGATCCAACATGTGATGCATATGATCAGTCCCTTTTGAATGGATTCTGATTTCCGTGAGAGAAACCCACCGACTGATATGATCATTGATTGAAAAAGGGTATTTATTGAGATAAAACTAGGATATTATATGTTGTATAGGCACACATCCAAGAGAATATTCATGTTAGGAATGTTCTATGTAGTCCTTTAATGTACCATGATTAAGATATGTTAAAAATGAATCACATGAAACCGTCTAACTTAAAATAAATTTCCATCATGAATTCTATATTAATGATATGATTTTACATAGATTGATTCCTTGGTTGAAACACGCATTCTTATTCACATCATGAATGCAATATATATTTTGAAATCACACTACTATCCACCAATTCATATGCCTTTAATTCAATTTGGTACATTAAATAAACTCCCACACAAGACAAAAACACATTAGCAGTGTAAATCCTCTTTTAAATCATGAATTATTCATTTATACAGATTATAACACTAAAGATACACCAAACCTACTCTATTATTTATCTAAGAACAATGATATTTGAAAATAAATAAAAATTTGAAAAATTTGAATATAGTCCCTTCCAAGTCAAGTTATGTCATATTAGTTTCAAATATAGGTTTGTTCTAGTGAGTGAATTTCTAGATAGATTCCACATAATCATATTTTGGGAAATCTGGGGAGATAATTCTCAATGGTTCTTAAGATGGCTTAATGGATCCTTGAACTCAACTCTGTGGTCATTGTAGACACATTACTATAAAATGATTTTAAGAAACTATAAACTAACTTGATTTCATGGGTAATAATTTACATGGTACAATAATGTGGGAACATGTACCACATAGCGGTTATTTTCTTTTTTTCTTTTTCATAATGTGGAATCATACCATTATTAGACATTATAATGATATTATAATATTAATTTCACTCAAGGATAGGATATCATTATATGTTTCAAATTTAAATTCTGTGAATGATGTTAGTGATGATATTAGACATAGATGTGTGTGCTCCCTGAGAAACACTTTTCTGAAAATGTAGTGGTCGATTTCTTGGTGTATTTCATCAGAATGACCATTGGGTAGGGATAAGAACCCTGGTGGTTCTAGATAATGGGTTCTTCCAAGGGTATTACTCCCTCACATCAAGTGTTTTCCAGAGAGGAGTCGGACCTCATATGATATCATGGATTTCATTAATATATTTATATTGGTGAAAATAATATCATCTATATGGAATGAGACACTCAATTTAAGAATTGTGTTTGATATTTCCCTGATCCCAATATGGTTCTAGTATACCATTCTATTTGGGGGTTGGTTTTCTCATGCTAGGTAGTGATAATTCCAACTGTAATGATAGGAGTTGTTGATGGTTTGAGGATATTGTTTTTTCCCTTTAAGATAATACTCTAAAAAATGGTGGGATGTGATTCTTCTATGGTATGTTTAAGTTCCACCCCACAATAGATGTGATTTTTATAGTTGTGTTTCATTATTTCCTTGTTCTTGACAAGGTTTTGGCCATAATACTACATCAGAGTTGTTACTCCACTATGTGATAGAGTATGATTAATCCTTTTATATTATTTTATATTGAACAAATTCTAAACTAGTAGTGTTTTTTAATCTCTTGAACATCTTATGGTCACAATTTAATCTGTGGTCCCCACACCATAGTTCAAATATTAGTATTATATTGAATGATGTGCATCATTCTATGCCGATCTCATATTTTAGAGTACAAATCTAAGATAATACATCTGTATGGTATTGGGGTTTCCAATCATGATCATTCACATAGATGGTGGTGAGTGTGATGAAGTAAAAGTATTTCTTGGGAGATGTGGATTGATGGGATATTTCTCTTTGTATATTTGAGGCATTTTTTCATATAAATATTATCTAATGGGTTTTAGATAGTTAATGGATGATGATATCAATAATTATTTCCTCATAGTGTGACATATAGATGGATTTAATTGGGGTAGTTCCTACTATAGTTAATGTATGATACACATCCCTTTTCCGTAGAACTCATATTTTTTATAACAAAAGAATATTATTCTCTAGATGAAGCATGGATTATCTGGGATCCAAATATCCTCAGGGAATTTTTAAACTTGAATCGTGTAACAAGACACCATTACTGGAGGTGAAAAAATATAATAGATGTGAAGAATATTTAGTATAGATGTATCCCCTTTATTTATTTATTGTATAGGGGTCTTATATTGATATTATTTTTGATGGATGATAACCCACATATTTATATTATGTGGACGAATATATTATGTTGTGTTTTTTGGTAATGAAGTTGAATAGTGGTTTCTTTTCATTAAGATGTGGGACCCAATCAACGAGTAGGAAGAACCCATAAGAAGCTGTTATTAGATCATCCAATAATTTTTGATCTTTTACATTAGTGATTTAGGAATTTTGGAGGTCCATTCCAACAATTATAGTGAAATGGTTTTTTCATATCTATGAAAAATGTACATAGTGACTTCATTGATATGGATACTGAGATTGTGTGGATAACATGTTTAAATATTTTTTAAGATATAGAGATTATGAAGATATATGCTCTTTATTAGAGTTTTTAGAGGAAATAATCACTTAGATGGTTCTCTATGATATCCCAGGCTTTTCCCAAGCTATGATCTGGGTTGGAGATGTGTTGGATATCTTGGGCCCAATTTTCTTGATTATCTGAATTATAGACAGGTCTTTTTCATAGAAATTTGGATACCAATTTTGTGTGTGGGGAGTTTAGATCAGAAATTACGTGTCATATTGTAGGATATATAATGATTTCTATCACTCTATAGGATTATTATTGTATGAATTTGATAATTTTGTAGATATAAAATTATGCTCTTAAAAGATGAATCAATTCATCGGTCATGGATGAGAACCTGACTATGTTCATTGGTGAAAACATTTTCTGTTATAGATTATTGATAATGTAATTATGGAAGGACCAATATTCTTCAAATCCCTAGAGCTAGAAAATATCAATGTGCATGCTTGTTAATAGTTGATGCATGATAAATGTGTGGAATCATCCTATATTATGGATTGGAATAATAATAGATGTTTTGGGATATAGATTTTGGTATGGAAGGAATAATTTATATGGAATTCATTGGGGACAACCTTTAAAGGTGGGGATTTTGATATCCCCATGAAAAAAATACATATTCGAGGATTCATATCCCATTAATATAAATAGATTACTAAAAAATTTAGGTTTATGTTGATAGGTTTACCTATATTGTAGGATTATAATGTAAGAGAAAATAATTAAAGAAAATCTCATATGTGGGTAATGATAGTTTAATGAGATTCTCTAATGATGGGTGTGGTTGTATCGAATTAATGGAGTAACAAGAGTCTCTGATTTGGCATTGCAGATCAATGGGATAAATAAGAAATGTGATCCTGAGTGGGGGTTCCATTTTATGTACTTGTGGATATATTGAACTTCATAATATGGAGGGGATCTTGTGTCGACATATCATCTATATATTCTTGGTTGGTTATTAATCATTTCAAGGGATATGTTTGGGATTATTTTCATTTTCATGTATGAAATGTCTCAGTGGTGGAACGTATATTGTGACCCTGGTTTCCACATGTAGATATATTAAAACATTTTTCAATTTATAAATACATAGAACCTTAGGATGGATAAAAGGTTAAATTTACCATAGCATATGACATGACAAAGAATCCATAAGGTGTCATTATTTCTAGTGTGTTATGTTTACCCGTATTCTTGGATACAATAAAATTGAGAGCATGGCACAGTCTCCATAAAAATGTTTTTGAGTATGAAAATAATATATATTTAAATTCATATTTGATTCATCATGTGTTATGACTTTCTAGTGAAACAAAATTCATTTTATGGGAAATATGAGACTATAGTTTCATATGTAATGGTGGATTTCATTTACGGGATGTATAAGTTTCATCTTCAATGGGATCATTAGGATCAGATTTCATGGGTATAATGTTTAGTTTAATTTATTTATTTATCTATCTATTTAAATATTTATTTATTTATTTATTTATTTATTTTTAAATCTAAATCCACTATATATATTTCTTATGGCCTTTAATTTTTTTTCAACAAACTATAATTATAGTGAGTAGATGATATGGTGGGTGATCTTTGGTGAGGAGAATGATAGAGTCCAAATTGATATTTTCGGATCATGTTTTATCCACAATGAGGATCGCTACATAGATCTATAAATGGATTAAAGAACTCAAGTTTCTCCATATAAATCAAAATCAATGTATCATTATTTTTTATAATTCTGTGGTTTTTTAAATATATTATCTTTATTCCCCTAAAATAATTCTGTTCACTACATCCATCATTGATCTATTATTGGTGGAGTTATAGTTTTGGAATCTATGAAATTAGTGGAGGGTTATCCTAGGGATGATATGGTTGTGATAATGAGTTCTAAAACATTATTGGTGGGGAGGATTTGTTCAATCAAAGCATTTAACATGGGTATTGTTTGACTGGTGGAGTTTTATAGGGTTGCATAGCTGGCATTCATCATATGTGTGGGATATTGACCTCAACACTAGTTTATTTGGCTATAATGGCTACTAGTGAAGATGGTGACAACAGGCCACAACATGTAAGGTGAGGTTCAATAGGGGAACTAGCCTATATGTAAATTGTATCACCATTAAGTTTAGTGAAAACCACCGGTGTCCCTCCCCTTGTTAGATGATTAATATAATGTGGTCATATAACCTCTCAACTTCCACATGCAAAGTGGTTATCTATAAAGTCTGGTTTTTTATGGGTTAGGAGAAGTAGTTGGCCTAGATGGGTCTCTCCAAAATGGGGTCCTAAGTACACACAAATAGGCACAATTCATCCCATGTGATTGAACAAAATTTATTCTACCCAACCCAATACTAATAGATGGGGCTCGTGCATGCTTGGGACACATGAAATTTATGGGTTCAATTAGTTCATGGTTGGGAATGATAAAACCTACCAAAGTAGCCCAGTAGGAAAAATAAGGGGCCATCATGAGGTTTATGCTTCATTTTACACCTAATATATTTTCTAAGAAGGTGTATAGACTATACATAATATATTTCAATGTATATTCAGATGGTGTTATCCGTTCAACTATTATAGATCATTTTCATGATATTATAGGAATATTTTTAGGTTAAATATATTTGAATTGCATAAAAGTTGGATTTAGTTTCTACTAGTATCCTCTATAAATAAGTCTATCTTGAAAGGGATATAGGGACATGTATGATACATGAAGAAGTTTATGCTTTAATATGGACCCTTTTGTTTGAGCTTGGGCATGTTCACTTGATTAGAGTATGAGAGGATCCACATTCACTCAATTTTTATATAATACTTATGCCCGGTTTATAATAAAAATCGATAATGTGTTCCATATTTATCATTTAATATGGGTGGTGAAAAAGGATATCAGGAGTGATGTGGAATATTCATGTTAACCCTCATCAAACAACCATTTTTAATGATGATGAGGTGAGAGTAACATAGAGTTGTTATTTCTATACCACCAATACTAAATTTTACACACAATCATGTTGAGATTATTCAATGTGAATGAAAGTGGTGACTTGATTTTTATAGCGATCAAGTAGTTAAAATGTCATTAATGTCTATGTTATATCCCCCATCCAATAGAAAAACCCCCATTGGTTATGGGAATCATGGTAGTCATTTTGGATTGTTGATATAATGGTGGTGTTTTTCATTCTATGTACATGGGTTATGTTTTATTGGGGAAGTGATGTAATAGGTGGTTAGGTTCCTCATTTATTATTCCACTCTGATAGATATTGGTTTATTTAATAGCAATATAGTTTTTGGAATGTTAATCTTTTACCCTTTCGGTGGATTGACCTATAAGTCTTCCTCAGTTCATGGTTCATTTTAGGAGTGCTTTTCATATTATTAGATGGAACATTTTTTGAGCCATCCATCATGTGAATAATAGACCCTTGTACATTATATCATCCCTGAGGGTGTGGTTTCCCTATACTATTCAGACTATATATTCTATAATTTATCTCTATAGGGGTTATATGATACTTTCTATCCGAAGGAATTCTAAATATTTCAATTTTTCTGGGGATTTTATTTATTACCCTATATGATGAGAATATTTTTTCATTGGTTCATGTTGACTATATTTGGGTTGATGATAACCTTTGGTCTTTCATTTTTCTAATTACATACCATCGGTTTTAATGTAGTGGTTCAGTTTTTTGTTCCCTACAGGTGAACCTATTTAGTGGTTTTTTCTTGAGTCAACTAATAAGTGAAGGTTTTTTCCCTAACAATGATCGGTGGGGTGTGTTTTTTTCTAGGGAACGAGGTGTATTTATTAGGTCCCTATTCCATGGAGAGAGTATTCTATTATTTTATCAATTTTTTCCACTATGAGATTATGTTGATTTATTATTGGGAAGTGAATCTGTATATTCATCCCAATCACATGTTCCCCTTTTTACCATGATTTGGGTGGCTATAACATTCTACCATTTAAATTAGGTTGACCTACATCATGATACCCATTATATTTTAAGTTATTTATATAATTTATTTTCATACTCACCCATATAAAGGACTTCTACACACACATTACATGTATATGTAGATACTGTATAGGTTAACAGAAATTTCAAAGTATGGGGAACCTTCAAGGATGGAGCTTAGTGGAGTCTAGTAGGGCTCATGGACATTAGTGCTCCAGCATGTAGCTATTATGATGTGTTGATTCCATTACTCCTAGTATCTTGAGGTTAGATTTATTTTGGGTTATTGCAACTTTTATTACTTCACCACATTTTACCAAAATCTATTTTTATGTTATTTTAATGTAATTAAAGTCATCTTATATTTTACATTTCTTGTATTTATTTATTCCAATATAAATGTGATATTATTTGGGGGTGTGAGTCCTTCAAACGTTGAATTATACTAATTAGGAGGGGGAATCTAAATGATTGTTCATTCTCGTGAAGGAAAGGGTGAATGGTTTTCATTAACATGTAGTGTTCTGGTTGGTAGGTAGAATATTTTAATGTATTCTTATGCATATTAATATTTAGGTCCCTTGAAGGTAAGATACATTTATTTTAGTTCATCAAAATGTAACCTGATATAGAGTTGGTTGGTCAGAATTGGGGATGTTTTTTAACTACCAACATTATGTGTTCATGTAAAGTAATGCTTTTGGATATGGGTATTCATTATTGGTAATGTATATAGATTCATGAATAAATTATTTTTGTGAGACTGGATTCTCTGGTAGGACACAAAATATATGGTGTTTGACACCACATGTTGAGGTATCATGTGGTCATTGAGTTTAGTGATTTATGTAGCTACCAAATCATAGTTAATTTAATATTATGTACATTCAAGTAAATAAAAATTTTCAATTTTCTACTCATGGATATTGGAATAAAATTAAAAAACATGTAAAACTTTTTTTCCTTCATTATTCAACATTCTTATACCCATTGGTTTGAATGATTGTGTGAGTAGTGAGTAAAAGTGTTGTAGTGATTTGAATCGATGTTTTAATATCATTAAATGTATTTATTCCTTGTTCTATTATATTGAAATAAGGATATTTTCTTCAATAATATTTTCTAACCAATGTGATTTTGGTTTCCAAATACCTTAGGGTTACTGATAGTGCATGATTCTCAACAATAAGTATCAAATTATAGTTTCTTAAAGGATCGTCTATTCAATCAGTAATATATTAGGTGACATTCTTTCTTGATTAGTTTTTTTAATTTAAATGGGAATTACTACCTTCTAAATGATGTAATTAGACTATATTAATGTATGGATTGGAAAATCTGATGGGCCATATTTTTGGATTCAAGTTTATTTTATATAATACTATATAATTCACAAGGATATAGAGGATTCATTATAAGGATTCATGCTCGATGTCATGGATAATGGAAAAGTGGGAAATGGTGGACATTAAGGCATTAAGATTGGTTATGATTTCATTAACCCAAATGTATCCATAAATATCCAGTTAAAGAATACTATATAATAGTTAATTACAATTCAGTAACACATGTATGAGATGTGTAATTCACTTGATATAGTGAGTTTGATGCACCAATTGTTCAATATAAGGATATCTAAAGGGATTTTTTTTAAATATCATGTCAATAATATCATCTTAATGTAGAGGTAGCCTGACTCTGTGATATTGAAATACATTGATAATATCTAGCAAATAATTTTATCATTATATTTACAATAATAATGGGATCAAATTGAAATGTTTGTTTTATGATATTTTGAAAAGAAAAATAATTTTTTTTCAAGGGATTACAAAAATTGATTTTGATTGAAGTGATTTGGAGGAGAGAGCATCATGGAAATTTTGGAAATGAATTTACTATAGTGGGGTGAGAGTTCTCACCACTTTGAATAATTTTAATCAAATTTAAATAATTTTCAAGACAAAAAAGTAAACATAAATCTACTAAAACAAGACCAAAACTTACATTTTAGAAAAATGGGAGATCTAAATAAATATTTTCATGGGTGAAAAGAACTTATAGAAGTCCAGAATCCAGATAATTTACATCCTTGAACCCTGTATATGACAGAATCACAGACCTATACCTAAGTGTCAATACTCTAGTCTAATCATGGATTATATATTATAGATCATCTTTCCACTCCACTAGTGAAAATATATGGTACTAAAAATAAGTCTCAATAATCTTTTTAAAGGGTATATATTAAATTAAAAAACTATTTCCATTGGAAGGAATGGGAATGTGAATGTACATGTAATGAATTTTAGTTCCCATGACATGAAATATTTAATATGTATTATTAGTCTTTGCAAGAATCTAATTTCAAATGGATAGTTTGATGAAGTAGGTTTTAGAACTAGAATTATATAAGGGGTTTTAAAAATTCACTCAACCTTTACTAGTCATATAATTTTGTGTAAATGATGACATTCACTATCTGCCTAGAATTATGGAAGGGTAAATTTGCAAATAATAAACTTCTAAAATTTTAGAAATGTAGAATTAAAACATTAGATAACTCAATAAGAAGGTTATGAAGGTTTTATCAAGAAAATGAATATTGAAACTATGAAATTTAGGCTTTTGATTATGTGATATTTTAATATGTTCTATGTAATAAAAAATTTCTTTAATTTTGGATATAAGAGCACTAGTGTTTCTGAAGCAAGAACATATATATAGTAAGCATGATAAACATCACTTGTTGAATATCATAGTTATTTATATTATTCTATGAAATCTAATGAAACATAAACAAAAAAGAATGGGTATATTTCTCTTAACATAAATTTTTAGTTTTAAAAATTTTAGTAGAATAAAAAATATAGTGGGAAAGGTAAAAATAAATAATTCAAAGATTCGGATGTCAATAAATGTCAATGTGTACTCTAAAAATATTTTCTAAAACTTCTATATCCATCATTTAATCATGCATGAGAATAAAATTCCAAAAAATCATGTGTAATATAGTGTGGATGAGTAGAATATTCAAACATTGATGGAAATGGTGTTCAACAGGAGATTGGACTATATAATTATTAACAAATGATGGAAAAATGATATTAATAAAACGTTGTACATAATCAAAAAAATTACATAATTGTAATTAGTATAGGGTATTTATGAGTCATTGTGGATTGATAAGAGACAAGATTTATCTCACCCCAAGTTCTTCTAGAGTATATCCTATATACCTGTTGATGGAAAAGATCAAAAAAAGGTTCAATATAAGACATACACTTGTTTCTTCAATGGATATAGTCATAGAATTCATGGACTTTTACATTAAGATAGTGATTAATGGAATTTCTTCTAAATTAAAAATATACTCTTAAATGGGAAGATCATATGGAAGGATTGTAACATTGTAGATATAGATGTTGGAGGGTAATAATCAATATCAATTCAAGATAAATTTAATGGAGGTCTGTGGGATGCATGTTCTAAATAATTCATATGGCTCTAAATATATCAAGAGTTATATAATAATGATTTAATGAATGAATAAGAAGTTATGAAGTTTAAATAGTATAATATAAACATGAATGATGAAGAACTAATGAAGATCAATTTAGAGTTATGGAGGAATAAATACTAGAGGACTCAAATACAAAGACAATATAGTAATGGATAAAATTATAGAGTTTAAAATGTGTAATATAATTAGTAAAGATGAATGACATTGTATTACACATCTCAATTTTAATGGTTTTTTAGGAACCAAATATTCCAGAACAAGAATATATCCTCAATTATTCCAATAAGTGGATGTTTTATATCATGTATTGGTTGGATTCACATCATTTGAACAATGCCTATGAGAATGAAAATCACCGCCCCAAAAGAGGTCACATAAAAAATAATATTTCTAATTGAGATAAAAATTTGATGAAATAATAATGAATAAAGAAAGTATGGTGGTAAAAGATCTTGATCAAAATAAATCCATAGAATTTTAATAAAATATTTTCTTTAGTTGAAAAATATACATTGATTCAAACTTTCATAGTTTTGGAAGGATCTAGAGGATTATAATTGGAATAAATAGATGTGAAGATTATTTTTCTTCAATATAATTTGGATGAATATATATATAAAATGGAAATAATAGGATTTATTGATCTATAAGTTCATGAATTGGTTTAGAACTTAACAGGAGACTATATGCTTGTATATAAACCCCAATAGAGTAGAACATGAAATTTGATTCATTTGTCGTGGAGAAATGTTTGACGAAAAGTAACATAGGCCACTTTTATTTTCATAGATAGTACTATAGTGATGAATTCATAATTTTGTTTTAATAAATCGGATCTTATTTTTAGGTATGTTTTTCTTTTCCGGATTTTTTTGAGAAAAAAGTGGTGTTTTGGGAAATTTCAGGCGTACACATCGTGTACTTCTAAGTACCCTCCATCTACCCTGTTGTCGTGGGTGACTGTGTACTGGTCATGTAATGTCTAATACATGGTCGTGTGGGGTGATTTAGAGGACACCTAATGTGGGGCCTAGTAACGGAAAGTAAATGTTGTGTACTTTTAAAGAACATTCCATGTACTTTTTTTATTTCATTAAACGAACTGGGGTCACGTCTAATTGATAGAAACCCATTTTCTAGGTCTATCTCATCCAGGATCGACCATATAGTGAAAATATTCTCTGGGCCTCCAACTCATCATTCAATCTCCAAATCGACTGACATCGATTGGATTCAAATCACCATGGTAAGCTCTTCCTTCTTCAAGAGCCTCATTCCCTGATTTCTCCTCTCTCAAGAGATATCCTCAATTGAACATTTTTTGCATTTTTTTAGATCCATGGTGTTCTGGGGAGATTAAAGTCCATAGGTTTATGTTTATTTATTTTACAACTCTGAGGTAGGTGTTTTGTTCCTTTCCGTAGTTACTGTTTGAGTTATATATGCAAAGTGCCAAATACCATGAATGGGGTATTGTGTGTTCATGGTTTTAAACCCTATTTTTCCTGCAATGCCTTGTGTACTTGAGTAGGGGGTTTATTATTGTGAATAGGGGTTTCTTTACCTTTCTATGGATGTGTTTCCCATGTTTTCTTGATATTTATTGTTTGGTCTATCTTTTCCTTTTAGGCTACTTTGTTTTCCATTTCTAGTGTTGTTAGGATAGAGTTATAATTTATCTGATATGAGGTGCCATGCCTTGTAGCTAATTAGCCAAGTACTATAATGAGGTTTACTTTGACTACTGAATATCAGTTGTGTACGATTTTTTTACACGGGGCTATGAATACCTGGTGTAGTGAGACCATAAGGTAAATTTATATTGAGGTATTTCCTAGAGTTTATATTATATTTATCACGCTGGAAGACCATATGTAGGATTGACATTGAGTTCTCCCTTAGAGTGTCTATAGATCCATTATGAGACCACATGAGGAATTGATGTTGAGTGCTTCCTTAGAGCATCTATAGGTTACAGTTAATGGACTATAGGTACAATTAACAATGTGTTCTTCCTCAGAGAGTCTATGATTACAGATGAATATAGGGGGAATTTACATTGAGTGTATTCTCAAAAAGTCTGTGTTATATTTTTGTAATTTGAACCAGAGGGGTTTGGTTATGAGAACTACTGAGAGGGTTACATGAGATTGTTGGCTGAACCCAAGAGGATAGGCTGTGAGAACATTCACATACGGTTTCTTTTTTTCTAATTAGTTTGTTAAATTGTTAAAACTAAATGATTATAATTGAATCTGTAGGACTATTTACTTTTAAGTAATTCCTTTTTTATTACTTCTCTTGAATATTGCTTGCCATATATATTCACTGACTATTAGGCATCGATCGATGGGTATTTTCCTACTGGGATTTGTCTCACTCATTGTTTGGGTTTTTCTTTTCGACCAAAACATATTATATTGTTCAAGATATAGATAATGGAAAACGCCCTTCTACATCAGGTACTTGACTGCCTTGGAGCTGGAGAGCATGAGACCAAGCTCAGGCATGCGATGCAAAGGAGTCGTTTTCTTTTATTTCTTGTACTTTGGTTTAGTGTTGTATTCTATCATTGTGACTTGTTTGGCTTCTTTCCTAGAAATATGTATCATGAATCATTTATATATGTGATAAAGTTGTTTAATTCTTCAGTCTTCTATTCTTTACTTATTGCATGTTATTACTACTGTAGCTACTGTTATCTGTTTCTTTCTGCTGCATTACACTGCCAATAAGGGCATAGTTTCCCCAGTACCACATCCAAGGCTCTCGCTGCTAGTCAACAACCTCTGGAATTTGGGGAAATGCGCTTGAGGCTATGTGACCAAACGGGTATGTGGCACCTCTGGGTGGCACCCAGAACTAGGACATTGCATTTTTATATATATGGATTTTGTATTGTTACTAGTTTTTAAATTCAATTAATTTAAATATTGAAAAGGGTCTTATAAATAAATTATGAAATGCAAGATCTTAGTCATATGAATATTTATAGACTACGATATCAATGCCTTGGTTTTCTATATAAAGGATTACATCGAGATGATTATTGAAAGGTTTAGTAAGAAAAAATTTATGTAAGTCTCAACACCACAAGATTTACACTCCAAACATTCAATGATGAAATAAACATAGATATATGTTGATGAAAAGTCCATGGAATAGGTATTCTAGATAAAAACTATAGGAAGGCATATATACTCTTCGGTATCCACTCATCTGAGCATGAAAAGAAAACTAGGTGTGATTAGTCTGTATATATAGATTCATGGGATAATAACTTTGGGATGCTATAAACTAGATTACGTGCTATTAAAAATGGTTATAAGAAACATATAATTATTTCAATTAGTATTATTTATTATAAGAGTATTTTCTTTCAAAAGTTTATGGTGAATCTGATACATGGATGTGGAAAATATTATTTTTTCACTTTTTTTAAAAAATATTAGTTCGATATCAATGTTACAACCAATTATTTCAATTTGTTCCATAAAATTAGAATATGTGGCTGGAATAGAATCAAATAATATTATTTAGTCAATATGTCTCAATGAGTATCTCAAATGTATCTTGTAAAGTGTAATAATTTACTTTCAAATTTAAATTTAAATCCACATCGCCAATAATATGATGTTTAATGCTTGAATAGAACAAATTGACTTAAATTTAAACATTATATTAGAGTTTTAGGAAGATAGATATCTGGAGTTGTAGAAGATTATTTGAGGAAAAATCATGGATAATATGTTCCCAAATATATTTTTTCTATCAAAGTATGTGGCAATATTGTGCTTTTGTTAAAAATATATTAATTGAAGGAAGTGGTGGAACATTGTATGTTGTTGAAGCAGAACGGTGTTTCATGAAAAGTGTTGGATGATTCTATAAATTCCATGAAGTGGATATTATGTGGTATATTATTGATATTGTGAATCCTTCTTAATATTTTAGATTAATTTTAATGCAATGAGTAACTACAAGATATCCTTTAATCCTATAAATTTAGAAAAATACGTCATTAGGTGGTTGAAAATTATTTAGTAAAAAGCTACTATCTTCTGCTATATATATATACATGGTGGAAGTTAATTCACTAGACGGCAATCTATAATGGGGTAAATTATTTATAAGATGATATATGATTGATCAAAAAATATTTAGTAGTAATTTATATGAATTCTATAGGATATTGGAAGTTACTATTTAGAATAGACAAAATTCCATGAGTATAGAAGGTTGGTGATATCAGTTGGCTAGTTTGAGCCCACTATATATGGTAGGAGGGACCACATGTTGAGGTTTTATATGATCACTAAGTATATTGGTCTATATGACTAAAAATAAATAGTTGCTATAAATTTCTATAATTATTATGAAATGAAATGTTAAAATTTTTCTTTCATGGCCAAAAGACTAAAACACCAATTCATATAAAACAATTTTTTTGTCGTTGTTAAAATTTATTATTTTCTATAGTTTGAATATTTTTGTGAGACTGGAGTTAAATTGATCGTGTTTTTTCGTCTTTTTTTATAAGGGTGATGTTTTTTCATTTATGTTTTGGTATACTAATTTCTATATACATTTTTTTTGGAATAAGCTCCTACCAATGTGATTATAGTGACATTACAACTGATGGTTAAATATGGTTCAATTTTCTCAGAAATGTTATTTTGGTTGGATACATATCTATGCATTTTTTATAATTAAGACCTCCGATGTGTTATTAATTTTTTCTTGGTCCTACAAACTAACCTCTAGGATTTTAGAGGTGAGATAGGGGCGAAACACCAAGATCAGATCTAGATATGAGGACCCAGTTGATCATTTCATGTCAACCTAGTCTAAATTAGTTTAAATTGAGTTATTGGTTATGGCATTGTATTTCAATTGTAAATATTTATTTTTTATATTTTATACTGATAGAATATTTGATGAAGCCACATTTTCCGTAGTACTAAAATTTAGACTTTGAAAAGGTACATTTCTTTTTTCAATTGTATTTTGTTTAATAGTTTATGGAATATATATTTTGATATACTAACTTGAAAAGGAAAATTAAAAGATTTGGGGTTTTAATGGTATAAAAGATATTAATGTGATTGATTTATAATGACATATATAGAAAAAACATTAATTGTGTTAGTAAATTAAAGGTGTGTCTGACATTGTAATTTGTTTAAAAAAAATCAGTTGACTTAAATATATTAAAAATATCATCCTCAAAGGTTGTGGAAGACATCATTAAGTCAAAGTAAAATTATAGTAGGAGTAATATTATGGAGAATCAAATGAATAAATACACACAATTTTTGGTATGTGTGTTTGGAAGTATTGATAAATATTATTCAAATGATTTGTAGGAATGTTATTTCAAATATGAAGATATGTTTCCCCCAATTAAGTGTAAAATAGTGATGATTTTACTAAAGAATGTGTAACTACATCTAATTTATAATTTTTATTTTGTAATATTCTTTAACTACAGAATGAAAAAATCATTATATTATAAGTTAGATCAATTGGTTATCATGTGTGTGGTGGAATACTCATTCAAGACTGATTATTATTTAAAGAATAGATGTTTGAGGTGAGAAGAAAACCTGATAATACATCCAAACATTTGAATGTGAACATTATATACCTTTTTAATAGGATATGATTTATAATTGTAAACCAAGAACATATATCAAGACTATATATAAAGATATGTGATGAATTTCTAAGAGGAGAACTCTCATTCCCATATTGAGGGGGTGGAAATTATGAAATTAAGAAAGATCTATGTTTCCAAAAAACAATTGGTTACAAAAATGTGATGATGGAAAAAGTGAAGAATAATTTAACCAATAATTATGGAATATTCAAAGTGTGCCTCATATAAATAATTAGAAAATATTTAAAATTAATAAGAAAATGATTATTCCATACGAAAAATATTTCTTTATGATGGCTTAATCAAAGGAAAATAAAACTAAACCATAATTAATATCTATATTGAAAAAAATGATTATTTCATAAGTGTAATCAATACTTTCTCCATAAAGAATGAGGTGAGTATTAGTGGAAGAGGAATGAGGAATGATAAAGTGATGATTTAATAAATAAATACTCATTCATATGTTAGATTAGTGTCACAATTTAGTTCAATCCCAATATAAGGAACATGAATGATTTTAAATAAATTATCTAAAATTAAATGTGAATATGTGTTTATAAAATGATAAAAATTAGGATAATTTAGATATAAGTTAAAATTAAAGATTTGATTCAATAATACCAAAAAAATATTCAACAAGAGGATTTCAAGAAGTAACACACTTCTCATTTACTCAATATTTTCAAATATTTTTTCGATGTTCTATTGGTTTAAAGGGTAGATAGATCCATGGTGTGTATATGATGAATGCGGATATATGAAAAAATTATTTTAGAGAAATCCATAGTGATTTTAATGAACTAAATGAATCCACTAGTGTTATATAGAAATCTTTATAGATGTCAAATATAAATTTTAAATTTCAAATAATATCAGGTATATAGAGATTCTTGAGTGGTTTCAATTCCATATATAAGTTATTAAATGATATCATATTAAATATGATGATCGACAAGGGATATCAAGCCTAATCTAGTAGTATCTCGTCTTAAAAAATGATAAGAAAACATAAAATAATAATAATCAAGGTACATTGAGTACTAATGAGTTCTAATTTGGGAATAAATGTTAAAATTTTAATTGGTATTTATCAATTTTTTAGAGTAAAAAACCCTTATGAAAATTTGTAATATTCATTTCTAGGATGTTGATATTTTGGATAAAAATTGTGAAAATAAATTTAAATAGAAAAAATTAATATTTTTTGTAAATTATTATTTATAATTGTATTTTTTAGGCAGTAGGATGAAATTAAAATGGACAAAGGAATGTTAGAAAAAAAATGGTTCAGCCCATGATAGCCCTCTAATAAGGCTAAGAAAGCCACAAAACAAGATTTTGAAGGGAATATCAGTCAATTACATCCTCAGAAAGGCCTATATGGGAGGAATAGAGGAGCATAGATAGAGTAAGAGTTCCAGGACAAGTGAATCCTAGGTCAATAAGGTAGATGGAGGAGAGACATGCCATCATGGAGTGGTGCATATTGGCACAAAAGGGTCCTTAGACCCCCATACAATTAGTTAGAGGGAAGAGGAATGAATTAAATAAATAGAGGAGTCCACCCACAAAATCTTTTTAAGTGGGATGCATCCTCAAGTTGGGGGGATAGTCTACTTATAAACATTACACCATTTCTCTATGTGCTCTACCTTATCATACTCAGAAATATCCTCCACCTAAATTATATCCTTAGCCTCCTCTACTACGCCACAACACTACTAGGTCTTGTAAAATAGAATATTATTGCCACTAAATTCTTGCACACTTCTAAATAAAAAGATTCACCTTTGCACCGTAGAATGTATTGGTGGATTAAACTATTATAAAGGGCTACACTAAGGAGAAAATGTGGTAATGATACCACTTTAGTACCAATCCTAAAATAAAATAACTATATCATCAGGGTGGCCACATCATCATGGCTCACATTATTGAGAATATGGATAAGTTTATACTCTACATCCATTTCCACTCCACCATGGTGTTTTCACGTATCAAATAATCTTTGTTTGGACATAGAAAATATTAATTTATTTTTACATTGTTTGTCTTTTAGGATTCCCCTTACCAATGAATGTCATGAATGGGTTGTACCTCATCTAAAAAACCTATGTTTTGGTGGAGGAGTTTCATTAGTTTGAAAATAGTGATATCGAGGGGATTTCCACACTTCAATACAATTTCAATCACGTGATGATGTAAAAAAGAATGAGACACATGGGGGATTTTCCTACATTCATGTCACTTTTATCACTCCTTTTTAAAAAAAGACCCTTGTGGAGAGAGGAAAAGAATAATTCAAGCCACATAAATTTTCATAAAGGAGAATGATATTTGGATTTTTCAAAATATGGTTTATTATCTCGATAAATATATACATTATAATTTCCAAATGAGAATCTAGATTCGAAGGGGAACCAAGATGGAATTTCCTAGAACCCGAAGTATGTTTTGTTGCTAATGTTAGAGGAAAAGTGGAATATCTCAACCTAACATTCGATGTGAGAGTGTAGGAAGACAGATATGATCAACCACATTGTTGTATTATTTGGGAATTTAATTTTCCATTTTTATTTTTTAGGGTAATTTTAATTATTCTATTTATTTAAAGAGTAATTCACATGACTCTCTATATTTAAAGAACACTTATTTTAGCGATAACACATAATTCTTATCCCATAAACACATAATTTATTTGCATTAATTTGGAGATAATACATGATAATTAAAGTCTTCATGGGAGGGTCAGTTTGATAAAATGGATGATTATCATTATTTTAATTATTATCACTACAAATTGGATCATATTGTATCCTCTAAATTTGTAGTTAATTGTGATGACATTTAGGGGATGCACCTCAATGATATTAAGGAAATTTGGAGAGTGAGAGTGGACATTAGCATTACCTTCCATTTAAAGATTAAAATCATATATCTAAAATGGTTATAGGGAACCTCAAAAGATTAGTTATCTAATTTAGGTTGTTCTGTAAGATATAGAAAAAAACACAAGTTAATTCAACAAATCTCAAGACAAATGATTTTGAGAAAAATCATCCTAAAATATCAACTCACTTCCCTTCATCCTATTTTTATCTTTTTGATTCAGTTAAACCAATCCCTCAATTTTTCTATGCATTAATAGTGTCTGTATTTGTGGGATAATAATCTTTTATATTTATATCTCCTTGGTGAAGAAATTATTCTCACATTTTATTCCAAAATTAAATTAATTTTTGGGGATGTAGGAATTTATAAAATTCAATTGATAGATAAATTGTTCAACCTCAATTTTGAATTTACTAATTTTAAATTAGGTTTTTTCTGTTTTTTCATTTTTATAACCTTGTATTTTTGGGTTCTGGTCTCCATAATAATATTGAATGAGGTCACATGTACAATTGGAAATCCTATTGTCAAACCATCCGAAATTAATTTAAGCACTCAATAGGGATATTAATGAACATTGTTTATATACCCAAGACACACCATGGGAACCAAAACTTAAACAAAATGGGAAGAGTAAATACCGATCATAGATTTTCATTTCAAGGATATATTGACCCTCCAAGAATGAATGGATAAAAATTTGATAATTGAATGACTGATCCAAGGAAGAATCCCATACTGATAATCTATTTGGAGGCAAAATTGAATATTAGGCTTAATCTATGGTAAGTTATTTTTTGTGATTCCTATTCTTAACATTACACGTATATCATCTACATTACTATTGAGGATAATAATGAAGAGGAACCCCAAATTTCAATAAATAAATAACAAAAGTAGAAGGGAATATCATATATACTAAAATTTGTAATTACATTTTGAAACATATGGAAGATAAACAACATAAAGAAGAAGAAACTAAATTGAAAACTAAAATTTTGAAGCTAAATATAGAATTCAGATAACAATATCTTCCAAAAGATGGGAAATAATGGTGTTATAAGTTTTTTAAATACATTGAGTTGTAACTCAAAAAACTCTGGTCTTCCACCACATAGTACATCCCTAAAAAATAAGAAGATATTTACAAGAGTAGTAATGGAAGAAAAGTTACACCATACATCCATCAATGAAAAAATCAGCACAATAAAAGATAGTTATCTCTATACCCTACTCTTATTACATGATACAAAAGGTACGGTCGAGAGTAATGACTTTTAGAAAAAAATCATTGTGAGACGCAACCCATGTTTTATTTACTTACTTTTTTTACATTAATATTTCATTTTGTATTGTAGTGGAACCTTCCCTCCCCCCCACCATCATTTTGAATATTAATTAAAAATGAATTCACAATGACTTTTTCAAATTTATTTGACCATGAAGCTCATAAGAATAAGGAATATGGAGGTAATTTATTATAAAACCAGATCTTCAATGTTAGAGGTGAGTAAGATATAATATTCAATACTTTATTTTTTTATTCCCATATTTTATATAATTTTTCTAAAATTATATGATAAAACATTCAGGCCTATATATACATTAGTACTTACTTTTTAATCAATGACACTTCATCTTTTTAGAAAACCAAAGATTTCATGTTATAAATATCAGATTTATAGTAATTGAAATATAAAAAAAGGAGAATGAATCTTTATAGTGAAACGTATGAACTTTAATTCAAAGCATCAACATTTTTTATAATGATGTTATGGACAATTCCGTCCATATTTAAAGTACTGATTTTAATAAATTGAAGTTGTATGATTTTATTTTTTTTATGACATATTCTAAGATTGATTTTATTTAATTACCTTCTCTTGTTCCTTAGTGTTTTATATGAAAATATTTTGAATATTTTATTGTAAAATTATTGAGAGAACATGGGAAATTTCACCTACGAAGATTTGAGATTTGTCTCATAAAAATGGTTGTATAAATGTACTTAATAATTTATTGATTCATTAATTTTTTATTTATCTATTATCCTTAGGACCTACCTAACACTAATCCTTCTTTTATCCCAAAGATACCATTAATATTAGTTGATATGAATAACTACATATCCATACAATTTATCCATTCCAACATACACTCTCTGGTTTTGCATGATTGTTAAAGTTTATATTTTGTGGAAGAGGGATATCATGGAAGAAGGTATTGACTATATTGAATTCAATGGTTTTGGGTGGTTCAATGAAAATGGTTCTTGTAATATGTCACAATTTTTATTATTTTCTCAAGTAGAAAAAAATTATGAAAAACTTATAGGTTTAGTTATGGTGGATCAAAACAAATCATCACTTAAGTAATTTTTTTTTCATTTTGTCTTGGGTAATGGATGTGAAACATGTCCTACATTAATTTTCTAAAAATTTGAAAAAATATTGGAAAAGAACAAAATTAGAGGGGTGTATCAGTAATTTTACATCAGGATTCATGGCCTTACTTGAGCTTCATAAGTTGGGATGATAGAATTTTAAACATTAGAATTTCATTCTATTTACATTGATTATTATGATTTTCACTTATATATTAACCTCCATTTCAATACGTAAATATTGTTTACATCAATTTCCTACTATCACTAAACCTTATAATCATTTGATCTTAAGATTCAAATTCCAATTATTTTTTAGTGAAATTTTACTCTAATAAGTGGATAAAGTAAATCATTTTAAAATTATTTAGTCTTGTTAATGTACTCTACATATGATGAGATTTTTATATAAATTATTCCTTGAGTGATAGGATGGATAAAATATGGGTTTGGTAAATCAAAAAATTTCATGTGAATAAAGATGTATTAAAAGAATTGAATAGAACATAAGAGAAATACCATAATTTTAATTGGTAATTTAAAATTAATTTTGTCTAGGGAGGAGTTGCAATAAATTTCTCTATATTAAAATAAAGAAGGTTATCCCCCAATAAATTTTTTTTTGCTAAATTAATTTTGAATTTTGAATTTTGTTTGATTGGTGGTTTCCTTTTTAATTCATAGTTAAGCCATATGCATGAGGACTATCACGATTTAATTGTTATGGATTTAATGAGTTAGATTTGGTGTATAAATTATCAAATTTAAAGGGATAATTCATAAATTAAGTTAGTGAAAAACACCCATTTTTTAATCCATAATATTCATTTTTTGTTTATTGATATTTTGGATAAAAATTGTGATAAAAAAATTAAATAGATTAATTAAATACATGTTTTATAATGTATTATTTTTTATATTATTTTATGTAGTATTTTGAAATGGTAATAAAAGAAGATGAGTGATCCAAAAAATGGGACAACCATTTCTAGAAATCAACCAAGTCTAGAAAAATTACATAGTAGTCCCATGAAGGGCTCGTCGAACAAGTCCAGCCTCAGAAAATCTCGCATGGGTGTCATAATGGAGAATATGTAACACAGAAGTGCACTGGAATGTGGGGAATGGGTCCACAAGGTAGAAGGTGAAAAGAATCACTTCCACATGTCTATATATGGCGACTTAGGCGGTCCTCTAGCCACCATAGTACTTGTGGGAGGGATTATGAAATTCATCAACTAAAATAGAATAATCCACCCATGAAATTTTTTTATTTAGGATTTTCTCTTGGGACAGTGTACTAAGAACTTACCAAAATTCCATCATTTTCTCAACACTCTACATCGTCATCTTATGAAATTTACTCTAGTATAAATATTCATCTAGCCTCCTTCAATATTCCTCCACACATCAATGACCATTGAGGGAGAATCTCAATTCCACCATAAACTTGAGTAATTCTACACCATAGGGTTCACTATTTCATCGTAGTATGACATAGAGCTTTAGATTATTGTAACTAGATACAACATGGATTAGATGTTGCACCATTTCTACTATAGGTTCAATTATTTAAGAAATTTACTACATCATGAGGTGGTTATTTCATCATGGATCTTTATATGGACAAGATGGATAAGGAGTTACATTTTTTCCATTTTCACCTCATTATGGAGGAATTTTAAATGGATGAACCATGGTTTGGAGACAAAAGTGAATAATTTAAAACTATGGAAATGGAAATTTCAGCTTCCCCATGGTCATGCATGTAATAAATGTGCTCTACTGATGACACATAGATTACATCATAGTGGATGACTTTCAGAAATTTCAAGTGGTATGCATTTTTTATAATTCAACACAATTTTATATATTATATAAGAGGTAGATTTTAAAGATACAAATACAATGAGATATTTTCCTACCTTATAGGAACATTTATAAATACCTTAAAATATGGAATGCCATGTTTCATATATGATAATTATATGTCAAGGATTGGAAATTTACGGTGGGGAGAATGGGATTTAAGATTTTCAAAAGAGAGATAATTATCTCTATAAATATAGACACTTACACTATTCCAAGAGAGTACAGACCCATAAGGGAACCCAACACAGAGTATTATAGCAATTTTAGGAGGTTCCACTTCTAATATAAGAGGAAACATTGATGATATAAACCCATCATTTGAAGTGGGAGTGAAAGTAGATTGTTTTTATCGGTCATGTTTCTACATTATTTTGGAAATATATTTTTTGTTATCCTTTTTTCAATGTAAATTAAATTATTGTATTGTTTGAATGGGTAATGAAAATGTGTCTCTACATTTATGTTTCATTTTTTATCACTAAAACTCTATTATTATCCCTCTAACACGTACTTTATTCATTCCAATTATTAGATTATCGATCAATAAATAGGTTTTTGATGGTGGGTGAGTTTGATAAAAAGGATTACTAACCTTATTTAAATTAATATTACATTGAAATAATCCATAATGTATCCTATAAATTTGTTTTGAATGTGATTAATTTTTTACGAAGAACCTAAATTTCATAAAGTGATGTCGGAGATCAAGATCTAACCACAACATCTATATCAATTGTTACATTAAAGGTTATAAGTTCGTTGATTCTATGGGTCATAAATATTGGGCTTGTTTATCAATTATGTGGATTTAAATAGATCCCATTACTATTTATTTTCATAAGAAATACATTTAAATCATAATGAAGGGATAAAGATATTATCTTTATTGGATGAGTATTCAACCATCAATTCAGGTGAATAATAAAGAGGTGTAGAAGAATTATATCAAGAAATAAATAAGGTATGGATAGATAAAAACTTTAACTATGTCCATAATTGAAATATAAGTTTCAATAATAGAGTATGTGTCTCATAAATACAAGAATTAAAGAATGGTCTTTGATATGTAGCCTATTTTTCAGCATTCTCTATTTATCATAGACGTACGTAGATGTTTTGTGATCTAAAATAGTATTTCTGGTAAGATAACATAAAATTAATATTTTAGAGCATGTATATTATTTCATGGTCTGAAATAATGTTAAGGGTGAGAAAAGTATGTCTAAGTGGAGGTTAAAATCATTATTCATACCTAAGTAAAAATGGGAGAACATCAATATATATTTCAAAATGGGACACCCCCACACATATAAAGATCATAATTCTATTGAAATCAAGTTGATCGCCTAATTAATGTGTCAGTTTTAATTTTTATAAAATAAGATTTATCTATTGATAAGCTCACCTTGTTATACATAAAGTATGTGGAGATGTTTCAATGAGTACAATACTCAATATTACCTGAATGAGATCTAATTTTTACCCTAAAATTAAAGAGATTTCCTTATTTATTTTTTAACATGGAGTCAAGATTTATCATTGTATATCATCTATATATTGATGGTCAGTACATGGGGATCATTATAACCCTAAATGATGTGATTAGAGATTAGTATATGTATTTTAAAGTCGGTTGTTATCAACACCTCACATAGGAAAAAGTTTATAAAAATAGCTTTTACTTGATCATTAAGGTGGATCATGATGCAACTATTTATGGAAATAATCGTTGAACTACAACATGTTGGGATGAAGTTAGTGAACGTAATCTATTGGGACTTGAGATAATTTAGGAAATGAAAGATAATGTTAGATAAATTTACCTTTTTTAGGGTACATTATATTTGATAAAAGAGTTATGATAATAATAAATTTAATTATTTAGAGGTCAAATTCAGTGATAATGTGTTCCAATAAATATCACATTGGAACACAGCTTTTAGATTAATAAATAAAGGGAATTGGATACCCAAGGATACCAATCCCTATGAGTTACATAGTGAAATTTGAATGGTATATAATCACATAGAGATTCCAATAAACCTCTCCCATGACCATTATGTTATCCATGTATCACTTTTGATAAATTATATAGTATATCCATCACAGGTAAAAAATTAATTGGACATTCCAATATAGAATGATCATTCCTATGAAGACCAATCAAATGAAACCTTGGATCATAGAGAAAACATTTCATGAAAAAATACCACTCACCTTTTTAAGGAAATATAGAGGAATAAAAAATTATCGGAAAAAATTTGGGAAGATAAGGGTATAATGAGGTAGAAGTGTCCACAATTTTTTTTTGTTGGAGTGCTAAATTTCGAAGGGTGAAATTCTTATTAAGTAGTAGAATATAACACCTTGATATTTTCTAATATATATTATATTTCATAAATTCAATGTATTTGATATATTTTTAATCCCTCAAACATGATCTACTATGAATAATTATTTCAAATTATAAATTTAATCGAAATATTTGACATTTAAATGGAATAAATTTTTCAAAAATAATTTCTAATTCACATTGAAAATGTTGCTAATCCTCAAGAACAATTGTGTAATATATTGTTCATAACTATTGTTTTTCATATATGACATAATTATAAATATATTTATATTATTAATCTTATGAAAGTTTAATTTTTCCCATGTATAAATTTATTTGATTTTCTATTAAGTATATAGTGATGAGAAAATATTTTTGAAACTTTTTTTATGTGGGCTATGACATAGTGAATTTATAAATATTTTATATTATTGAGGAACACATATATATGGTTTGAATTATATGATGGGTGGTATGGGAATAGTATATCCATATAATGAATTGTAAAATTATTAATATCTCAAGAGATAATATGATGATTATGTGTAGTGAACCCATTCCATGAATGAAAATAGGTTGGGGAGTAAACCCAATCCATTATAGGACTTTGTCCACTTAGTGATTATGGTATTGTTACTGAGCCTTAACTAATGAAATTATTCTCCATGCTTATTGTTGGGAAAAACAATCCTATGAAATGTTCTTATGATTATGATATTATTACGTGGATCATGTTTGATTACTTATGATTCCTCACTCTTATGGATTATGTATTTTGAAATGCCAATGCATTAATCCATTATTCATGACATTTTATCTAAGGATAATTGGGTATAAAAATCTTAAGATAAGGTCCTTAAATCATACCCTTATACATATAATATGTATTCATATAATACATGATCAATATCTCCTATTTTTTTCCTTAATGGGCATCTTAGCTCACCCTTTCTAGTGTTTCCATTTCATCAAGTTATGTAGAATGATTTTATGGATGATATGTCTATAAAGGGTATAATGAGATAAGAACATTGTGTGATATATTTCATATATTTCATTAAATAATTTTATTACATATGGTAAATAAACTAAACCATTATAGTTATGGGCCATGAATTATTGGGCTATATATTATGTTTTCAATAAAAATGAATATATATGTATATAAGTTTTTCTCAGGATGCCTTATTACACAACTCATTTAAGGTTACATTAAAGTATAATGATTAGTTCTTTTCATTTACAAAGATTATATATTTTTTCATATACCATTACATAAAAAGTTTATGTACCTTTACAAAGAATACATAAATTTTTTTACATAGAATTTAACTCTATCTGAAACCATAATTTGATATACATTTTTTTGGGTCATTTTGATATTTCATTATGTATCACATTACTATTAAGAGTTATAATCTATTGTTTTTTATCAATAAATAAATATTAATTATATATAAATGATCTGAAGTGTATTATAGTGGTTTATATATAATTAAATGAATAATAGTTTTTTACTTATTTTATATTCATATTATTTTTTTACTACATGGGTTTGAGAATTTGAATTCATTATAATTTAAAGAGCATGATTTAGGAAATTTACCCACATAATTTAATGTTATTTTAAATGATATATTTATTGATGTTTTAAATTTTTAATCATTTTAATCTTATATAGATTATTTATTTTAGTGTCAAAGGATTTAATCAAATTCAAATATATTTGTGTTTTAAATGGAGAATAATTATGCAAGATTTTTGCAATGGATTTATTGGTTAAGAATAATTAAATATGGTTTTATAATTATTGTTTTTAATATAATAATAATAATAATATGTGTACATCGTGATTAATTCTTATAGAATATTGAAATTATTATATTCTCTCCCCTTGAAAATATTATCATTGGATATTTGTGAAGAATCCCCTTTAAAATTGAAAAGGATAATATAGAAATTTAAGTATAGTGTATTTTATGAGCCTAATGCTTGAATGTGACATGTGATACATAGAGATGTGATTTTTCATACTACACTAAAATAGATTGGAAAAATACCCAAATCATTAAATTGGTTTTTTATAATGATGGTTCTCCTTAGATCTTCTTCTTCGTTAACCAGAAAGGACAGGTACCACTATTAGTTCTAACAGTGTTACTTATCCCAAACATTCAAATGGTTCTGTTATATTGGGTGGGGTTTTCATAGGTCACATGTTTTTATTTTTATTGGTTTCTAAAAATTCTTAAAAGTCTAGTTTGAATTATGATACCCTAAAAAATATTTTTTCTGTTCCTTTAAATGACAAGGTGTTTTGGGTTGTGTCTCTAGGTGTGAAAAATTCAGTCTTTAATGGGTAGCGACTCCCCTTAAAACTAATTGTACATTTATACTGGTATTCTTAGTATCTTTGGTTCATAGTGTGAATAGTTGATGTTGTATCACATTGATACATGCTACTATAAAAATTCTTGTTTTTAAATTGACATTTCTGTATTTTTTTCTTCTTATATCATTTGGGGTTAAATTATTAATTAATTTGGCCTTATCACAATATAGATACTTCTTTAATGTTGATAAATGTTATAATAATGTAAATTTAAATTCAACCCACTTTTCCAATGTCATAATCCCTTTGTTCCAAAATTTTTGGTATCAAAACATTTCTTTTATTGCGATATTTTTTCCTACATTTCCTAAAAATATTTTTATATTTAGATAACAATAATCCTAGAACAAACCATTAAATGGAATAATTTATTCTCAATGGTAGATTTCAAGGGTAATATGAAAAAATTAATCCTTCACTCTCATTATTCTTCAATGGTAGTTATTATGAACAACATATGATCAATATAGAAATTTTTCTAAAGAGTTTTAATATTTTATTATGGTACATACTGATATAACATATAATTAACCTAAACCTGAGAATACGTACCTGATTTTTTTAGTTTCAGAGAAATTTGAGATTAATTTCAAGGTTATTAATATTATTTATTAATATCTATATAATATTATATTTTACAAAGCATGTTGGTATTTAAATGCATGGAATGTTTGAATGAAACTTGAGACATCTATTTTTATATAAGACAATACCCAGAGGATAATTTAATTCAATTATTTAAAATTACATAAAATTAATGTATAATGCATAGAAATTAAAAGGGAGGAGAATAGAAAAAAATCATGTTGCATAAAGATAAAACATCATTATATTTCATGAAAGGTATTTCTAATAAAAATTAAATAGTCAGAATACAATTTATTACCAATAAAGAAATAAAGAACACACTAAATACATCAGTTCATGGTATAAAAATAAAAATGTGTATGAATATGAATTAGAATAATTAAATGAATACATGGATCTACTTCTATATTTATAACTTAAATGATGATGCTAAAATTCAAAATTATATTACTAATGATGAATTTTTAGAAAAACCCTATAATGAAGCATGTTCACAACTACATTTGACATCACTAAGTGGTTCAACATTGTATTATTAGAAAATATAAACATGTTTATTTATTTAAAATAATATATAATTAATATTTGAAATATCCTTGTTATGTGATCTAGGTCATTTTTTAGAGAAATTAGAAAAATGAATCATGTATTTATGCAATATTTATGTTTAAATTCTCCATAATTGAATAATGGAAGAGATATAAAAACAATATATATAATTTCATGTATTATATAATTCTATATATATTAGGAAAAATTATAATTTACCCATGTAAGGGAATTAAACAACATTATAGTTTACCTAAGGAAAATATAGTGATGTAGGTAACTTCAGTGGTATAAATAAAACTGCATATAAGGAAATTCAGTTACAATAGGGTTCACATAAAGAAGATATATTGATCCAAACAAATTATTTAAGGAAGTAAATTCCAATTATATGGTTAATTCAGCTACCTTAGGTTACTCATAGTAAAATATAGAGGTGTAATTTAATCCTCAAACAAATAAGAAATAACAATTCAAAATCCTGCATATGATATCTATGTGAAGTAATTCCTAAGAGGAAGTATTTATGTAAGGGTTATAATTTCGTATATTTTCTACATCCAAATGACATGAAATATTTCATATATAATATTACTTTTCAAAATTATTATTGTTTCCAAAATAATTTATAGTAAATATTCAAGGGTTGTTGAGTACATTATATATATTTCTAAGAAATCATGAGGTTAATTTTTAGGAGTCAAAAATGGAAATTCCATACTATCTAAAAGTAAAGAGTTCGAGAATATTTTTTGACTCGATATGCACAAAATGTTGAGTTAATATGATAAAATATGTATATAAGGTTATTAAATGATTCATTAATCCTTGTAATTGACTTTATGACATGAATCTAGAATATTTTTATTGAATATTTTATAATTACCAAAGAGTATTAAATGGAATTAAATATATAGTAAAAATAAAAGAGTAGGTTGACTAAGAAGTAGTTATTTCTATACTATATATGTTATCAAAATTAAGTACATTTGTAGGTAGTATTTATAATCCCATAGTGTAACTAATAGTTCTCTAATATAATTCTCATGTTATCAAATTATTTTATTAGAGAAATAGGTGACTGGTTTATTAAAAGGGATAATATTATAAATGAGAATGGGGTTTTATAAGTGTAAACATGTAGGAAACGAAAAATAATTTATTGAAAATATATAAAGATTCATGTTTGTTTTAATATACACATCTATAAAAGATAAAGTCATGAAATGGAAATTCCTATGATAAATAACCTAGGAATATAGGTAATAAGTATTTTGAATCATGTGATAATAGTGACTGTAGATGGTTAGTGTGACAACTCTATTGTGTATATAAAATAGAATAAATTTTCTCTAGTAATTTTCGTTCAATAGTGAATTTTCATTTCATCCACATTAGAGTAGACCAGTGAGGGTAAACCACATAAAATCTGTTATGGTTTTTAGTAATTTTATCACACTTATATAGAGTGTAATGGAAAAAAATAAGTGTTTCAACACCCAAAAAATATAAATTAGAAACATTGTATTTGATGAAGTCTATATCACACAACCGCAAGAACATAAGGGAATAAAAATAACAATGGATTTAGAATTAATTTAAAATAATAAATTATTTAATCTATTATATAGCTTCCAACACACATGATAATAATTTATCATGCATCTCACAAAAAAACAAATTTAGTTGATAGCTTGCATTACATGCAACACTGATTTATACTAAACAACAATATATTATTATTTAATATTATATATAACCTATCTATTAAAAAAATTATGAATAGGATTAAATAACTTATGAAATATATATATTAATTAATTCATTGCTAATTATTTAAAAATTATTATTAAAACAAAATGAATATAAAGGGAATGATTCTAAAAATAATATGCTCCTAAGGCATTTTATATTAATAAATTAAGTTCATTAATATTATAAAATGATATTAGTTAGATATATATTATATATTTAATCAAATATATTTAAACATTCATCCAATATATTTTATATCCATAATATAATAACAAAACCAATTTTTTGCATAAAACATATATTTTTTGAAAACTAGATTTAACACCTTTTAATAGAGAAACTATTTTGAATACAAATTTTGACAATTTTATATAATTTATTTGAAAAAATAAACCTAGTATTTGAATTAATAATATATAAATTTACTTTGGTTTAATTTTTTGTGTTTTTTTTGATTAGTTTCTTCTTCTGATTAATAGTAATAAAATATTGTATTTTAATTGAAAATAGCTTTTTCTCCTAAATAATTTATACTATTAAATTATATTTTTGGTTTGTTTAAAGGTATAATTAGATCCATTTATAAAATTTCATCCAATTTAGTTCATTTTAATCAATTTCCCGTTAAATAGTGATATAACAATATTTCAGTATTTTGAACCTTTTCACTCTAAACCCCCACTTTCACACTCCGTTTATGAGATAAATATTAAATTAATATTAGCCACATCATTGTTTTTAATTTTAAAAATTGGAATCCATATTTAAAGTAATATACTCTAAATTTAATAATTTGGTCCATTTTATTTTTTAAAAAATATGAATATAAAATTTGAGTAATTTTTATTTCCACGATTAAAGGAAAATCGAGTAATTTAGGGTAAAAATAATATTATATAATTACACTAACACTATAATAATTTCATTGGATAAGTTATATTAGAAATAAAATACTAGTTGGACTATATTTTTGAGATCTTATGGATATTGTTGTGACATTAATCCGTTTATAGAATTTTATGAAAACGAAACATAATTTGGTCATATTTTTGTTTTAAAAAAGTTAAACATTTTTAATGTGGGGTTATAATAGGGATATGTTCAAGATTAAATAGTTATTTTAAATCTAAAATGTCTATCTTCATTATGATAATTGTGTTTTAGTTTTTTGGGATGAAATTAATATATTAAAGGCTTTCACAGTGATGATACTATAATTGTACAATTAATAGAAATATCAAAAAATTTATATTAGAGATTAAAATAAATTTAATTTGATATAATTAATATAATAAAATAATTATATATATATAATATACATAAAAAGAATTTATATAATGGTTTTTTAAGGACATCATTTTGTTATGATATTTTTAAAATGTCATATTAGTGTTGAAATTGACAATAATGATATTTTAAAATAAAAAATAGTTTATTAAATGATATAAAATTCATAAAAATATAAAAAACTGAAACTGTATTGGAATAAGGTTGAAAATTTTATCCATGACCCATTTGTTTATTTTTGAGTTTTATAGTAACTATATTGACCATTAAAAAGTAAAATAATCCTTGTTTTCATGGTAATTGTTAAAGAGTTCAACTAAGGGCTAACGACAAAAGATACGGATAATAAAGTATACTAAACATGACTAAAAATTATTGGTTGAGATTTATTCAAACCATTCTCTTCAGATAATATAAATAACTCATTTTTGATCTATTTTGAATTAAAATTTAATTCATATGAATTTAATATTTTGAGAGTTTCAAAAAGTTCCCTTTAGCTAAATTATAAAAGGGAGCTTACTCTCTCACTTCTTCACACCTTATTGAGCCTTTTATCTTGTATAAAATATTTACAAATAATATTACAAAATTAATCAACTCATCATATAGGCCTATATTTCAATAGAAATCAAAACATTGAAGTCTTTTGGTATAAACCAAAAAACATTTCATGAATAAGAGGTCACATTATTCAATGTACAATTATGTTTTAGTTGTTTATCCACCCATTAATTTATTAATATTCCATTATTATATAATAACACCAATGTGATCGATATAATCATATGTTTTTATATTAATGTTCTGACAGAAAAAAATATAGGCTTCTATTAAATGGGTAACGATCATATTATTCATGTATGGAGAACTATGGCCTCACAAAACAACGTCGTCTATTTTTTCTTTATCATCTCTCATGGTGGAGAATTATGATGGAAATAAATTTTTAAATGATATATATGATATTAATTTTTCATTAATAATTATTTTTTTTAAATAAGACAAATCATTAGTCTATACATTTTTTTAAATATGATAACTTCATTTGTGGATGTGTGGACTACCACATTCTCAATATGATGTGTTTCATTCACAATATACCTGGAATGAATGAGGGATAGTTATAATAAATTAATAACATGACATATATGATATTAATATGAAAATATAATTATAATTTAAATATTTATATATTAATTTCATTCATTTAATATAGAAAATAATTGAACGTTTCATTCAAGCCTATATATGCTCTACCGTCTCCACGAATGGTGCACTTCATTTCCTATATCATGATTTTATTGATTAATTAAAATATATATATACTGAATATATATAATATTTTAATCTTTTATGACATTATATATATGATGATATAATAATCTAATTGATAGGAATAACATTTATCAAGTCAAAACCTACTCAAAAAACTGGGCAATTAACACCTCAAATAGGGAAAATAATGAATGATTATCAACAAAAAGGTGATAAAATAATATAAGAATATCATATAAGATATCATAAATATGAAAAAGGTTTGTATATACATTAATAATTTTTTTATACAATTATATTTGATTTTAATGAATGTATAATTAAAAAGGAAGTGTGAAATAATGATTTTCTTGTCTCACTATTACTTTTGTGATATGTAAGTCATATTCAACACTTATTTCTTGTTTATGGTGTATGTATAATAAAATTTGATATAACATATCATAAAATTTCATTTTCTTCATTCTATTTAAATTTTTCAATGTCGTATGGGACACTTTTATTTAAAATCATTTCTTTTATCGAATAATAGTTATATGATGATTTCTTCGACTGGTAAGATACAGGTTGGGGACCATTTATAGTAAACCCCTCAATGAATTGGTAGTCTCATGATATGAATCATCTAGCCAACTACCTTATATGATAAATCACGTTGTGAAATGTATTAAGGGTAAAGGTACCATGTACCTATGAAATATGAAATTAAAAAAATTATGATTTCATCTATTTAGTCTCAATTAATATTTTTATTATCCATGATTTTATTTATTCAACATTATCTAGGGATTCATTTCATTCATAAGTTATTTATTAAATGTCTTGTGTTTCATAAATTTACCTTTCAATATTGATTACACCTTATCTAGTTATTTGATTTGAATGTGTTTTTAGTTATTTATATTTAAATAATGATTTGTTCTCATTGATTAATTATTGATTCCATTCTACATACCCATATAGATGATTTTAGATCACCATTATTATGTTTCCTTTACCCGTTCTATTATGAGGAATCATTGGAATGAGTTTCGAGGATTCTGAGATTTTACTTTTGGTATGCTTTATACTGTTTTTCAAAAGTATTAATAGTATCATATATATAATCTGGTTTTCCTAAACTACTAAATTCTTCAGTTGTTCTAGACTTCATTCCTTGTAATAATCAAAATGTATTGAAATAATGTTCCGAATACATGATTTGGGGTTCTTTGAATTATAGTTGGTATCATAGGAAGATTTGAAGAATCCTTGGAAACTATATTTAGACAACATAGACTAGGGAACAAAACCCTAAAATATACATTAATGATAAGTATAAAATAATATCCTAAAACATTGGTAAGTTTTAGAGTATGTGGGTCTTCCTAGAAATACTTCCATGTCTGGATACTACAAGTAGATTTAGTTATGGGATAGATATATTTAGGGGTAAAAAATCCAAAATCGTTTGGTTGGCCTGACTAAAGTATAAACAGGTACACAAAAATATGCCTTATTATGCACTTGGTTTGACACCCTCAGGGGATAATCTTAGGATTATTAAAATTTTATTTACAAGTCATTATTAAGGATTTTAATGTAAATATGTCTCTAAAGAAACAAAATTTATGCTTATGATATTATTTATTCATAAATTATTCAATTTATTTAAAAGTGTTATTCCATATTTAGAATTTTAGAAATTTAATAATTTTATAAACTGGTCTATTTTATTTAATTGTTTAGAAATGGGTCATGTAAATAAGAATGGTATCAATACTCTTGGACAATGTAGAGGTCTCACAAATAAAATAGTTTATAAGGCTATATTAGATTGGAGAAAATTATTGCTAAACTAGGGCATCCTAATTAGGTTACAACATGTAAACATTCTTGGATGGAGAACCCTATTAAAAAATAAGATTCTCATTTTGGATTTCTTTATGTGATATCGGTCCCCATCATTTATTGTGACTACTGACTTAATAGAAGAATGTCAATGGATTATATCTTTAAAGAATATATTCATGTAATTGGGATGTGGTGAAAAAGATAAGGTTTCACTTTCTGAGTATTTTCTCATTAGAGATGATGTTAAATGGTGTTCATTGATCTATAATACAAGGGAAGAATAACAAAGAGAAATCCTGGAATTGAGATCTTTAAGGACACATCATTTGACAAATATTTCCCTTACAATAAGAAAACTGAGATGGTGATAAATTTACGTAGCTTATATAAAAAGGGGTAATAAATTTTCATCGAATATGAAACTACCTTTACCAGGTTATCATGTTATTTAATGGATTTTATATTAAACAAGGAGTGTATAAATTATCACTTCTCTAAAGATCATAATCAAAGTATCTGACATGTCATGGTTTCATAAACCTTTTCTTTATATGATGAAGTAGATTTATGTGCTATAAAAATAGAGAAACAATTCTCCATGTCTAATGGATTTATACGGATGTATGAGATAAATATTATAGGAGAGAAAATAACTAATAAATGTTATAAGGGAATGAAGGAGTTTCCAACATGTGATAACTATGGAAATAATCATCCAGGGAAATGCATGATAGGATTGCATGTTTCTTATAAGTGTACAGAAAAGGGTCACCGAGAAAAATAATGCAAGGGGAAGATGTAAATTTCTGTTATTCAGTGTTTTAAATTTAAGGAGATGGGGTACTACACAAATTAATTCCCTGAGATTTAATATATTATACAAGAGAAGAACAAAAATTATCATGGTTATGCTAATGTTATTGACACACTTGGAGTGGAATGAATAGTGTGATTATATATTTGGACATATTAAATTTGTTTTAAGAAATATTTTATTTTTGATGTTATCATGATTAGATTTATGAAATATGTAAGGATTATACGGTAGTACATTTTCATTAAATATTTGAGGCCATATGCGAAGTGGTACTATGAAACCTGATTTTATATCACATTAAAATTTTTTGAAAACAAGTTTTTGAGGGAAATATAAGGCGTAAAATTTTTCTAATGAATAGGTAATAAAATTTAGATGAAGATGTTATTAAAATGGATAAATTATATTTTAGAACTACAAACTATATTTGAAATTAATATAATGTTTTTGAATATATAATCATTTAATAAATGGATTAATTTGATTTATAGGCATTGATTTAGAGGTTAATATATTTCTTCACTATATGAAGCATCTTGTACAAAGATATGAAGTAGAAATAGTTCATGGTGAAATAATAAAAACATGATGTTTTTATTGAAATTAATATTTCCATATATTCTTATAGAGATCAATAATTTATCATCTCTAGGAAAAGGGTCTTAAAAAAAATGGTTGTTCTATAATCATAATTATTTATGATATCAAAGACCTTTTTCATAATTTTGGTTTATAAAATTTTGGACATCAACATTAACCTTAATTTTTTCTCTATCACTCTCCATTCAAACCTTATGGTTTTATTTTTGCTTCATGTTAAGTTTATCACTAACATTCTTCTAATTGAAATCCTAGTTTTTTGGTGACCTTCATTTTTCTTTTTCCTTCTTGTTAAAAATATGTGTTGTTAACCCTATTAATGATATGGGTTTTTATAATAAATAATTTTTTTATATCAATCCCTAGATTAACTAGATCGTGTTTAAATTTTGAGGACTCACTTTATTTAAGGTGTAAAGAGTGTAAAACCCTGAAAATTCTAAAATATGAACATTGCATATCATAGTGTGTATAACACACAACACCAAGAACGTAAGGGAATATAATATCTTGAGACATTACAATACATTTAATCTCCTAAATATAATTAATGTATGATATATATTGGAATGCATTTGATACTAAGTTATCTTACATCACACACAATAATTACTATCTTGGATATCTTTCATTACATACAAGGCTGTGTTTTAACAAACAATAATATATTATTTAAATATTATTATTTATTATAATATATATAATCTAGCCATTAAATATTGGATATGAATAATATTAACTATATTATGAAAATTCGCAGTTTAATTAATTGGTTATCAATTAATTAATAATTATTATAGAATTCAAATGAATATAAAAGGAATGATTTTATAAAAAAAGTTTTCTTACTCCTAAGTAATTTTATATAATAAATTAAATTAATTAATATTTTTGAAATATAATAGTGATATGTATATATTATATATTATATAAAAAAAGTTACACTCATCCAATTTATTTTATAGACATATTATTACAACAAACGAAATGTTATACATAAAACCAATATTTTTCTAAATGTAGTGTTGCCGCCTTTTAATGGAGAACAAATTTTATATCCAATTTTTTACACATTCATGTATATTATTTGAAATAAATTTATTATTTTAAATCAGAATATAAAAATTTAAACTAGTCAAAGATTTGGTATGTTTCTAATGAGTTTCATGTTTTTATGAGCTTTACTAAAATATTGTATTAAATTTTAAACAAAAGTTTTCACCAAATTAATTTATAGTGATAAATTATATTTTCAGTTGATTTAATGGTATAATTTGATTAATTTTATACAACTTAATTAAATTAAGGTGATTGGAATAAAACCCCACTTTCACTCTATATCTACAACAATAATATTAAATTTATTTCAACTAATTCTGTTTTTTAAAAATTTATAAATTGATTCCATATTTTTAATCAGAATATAGAAATAAATTCATTATTTCTATTTATATTTGGAAAAGATATTAATAGTAAATGTTGACAATTTTTAATACCATAGTTAAGGGAAATTGGTTAATTATGGCTAAAAATAATATTATAAAATTACACTAAACTTGTAATAATTTAATTTAATATGTGATTGTAGAAAAAATCATCATTGGGATTATTTTTAGACACTTCTAGACAGTTTTATTACTTTAAGGCATTAATTGTATTTTATTCAAAGAAAATTCAATTTTGTCATACTTTTTTTTAACCAGTTAAATATTTTTAATATAGGATAATTTATGGGGTATGATCAACTATAACTTGTAATTATTAATATAAAATATTTATATTCATCAAGATAATTTATTTTTAAATGTTATGGAATCAATAATTAAATTACAAGATTGCACAATAATGATGTAGTAATTAATTAATTTATGAAAATATCAAATTAATTGTACTATAATGATTAAAATAAATATAATTCTAAAAAATTAATGCCATTAATGAATTTTAAAGATAACCTAGACATATTTTAGACATATTAATAGTATTTTGTTTAATGTATCAAGTTTTTGGATATTTTTAAAATATACAATTATTGAATACTATCAAAATTTACTCTGATATTACTCTAAAGTAATATTTTATTAAATGGAATAAAAATAATTAAAAGATAAAATTTGTAAAAATTATTTGGATAATGTTGAAAATATCATCCATGACCCATTTATCATTTTTTTCTCATTTTTTAGTAACTACATTAACCTTTAAAAATTAAAAAAGTAATATTTTTAGGGTAAGAGTTAAAGGGTCCAACTAAGGGTTAAATCCAAAAGATAAGGGTGAGAGGGTGACATAATGGCGTATTAATTTGTATTATTTTTTTAATCAATACTATTTTTATCTCCTCAATAAATCACTTTTGATTCATTTTTAATTGAAAATTAATTTAAATTAATTTAATATTTTGAGGGTTTCCGAATGGCCTCTCACATAAATTATAAAATAGAAACTCCACCCTCACACCCTAACACATCATTGTGCCTTGTAGATCATTCAAACCTTGCCTAAATAATCTCTTGACATTCCTGCCAAAATCCTGTAAGCCTCCCTTTGGGAAAAATTAAAACAAAGGAAGTATTTTGGTATTAACCAAACATAGTGACCCGAATAAGATGTAACATTATTCAATTTAAATTTATATTTTATTTGTTTCTCCACCAATTAATTTCTTATTATTACTTCATTATACAATAACACATTTTTCCTAAATATTTTTACATGATGTTATGTTATATTTTTACATAAACCACACACACCTCCGTCAAATGGGAAATGAACTTACTGTTTGTTTACAGTGAACTACCACCTCACAAAATAATGTTATTTGTTTTTCATTTACCTCCTCTCAGAGAAAAGAATTTTGATGGATGAAGTATTTCTATATGATATTTATTTTCAATTAATAATTATTTAATTTTAATTTATCACATTCATTTATTCTTTCGATTTTTTGTAAATAAGATAACATCATTTGTCGAATGGTGGACTAGCATCACCTCAAAGCGTTTTGATTCATTCACACTATACAAGGAATGTATAAGGGATAGTTTTAATTAAAACATATAACATATATGATATAAATATGATAATTGAATTATAATATATGTATATAATATTTACTTTTCATTTTTTAATATAGAAAATAAGTTAAAGTAGTGTTCATGGGTATGTACGGCCTACCATTTACATGAACGACGAATTTCATTTCCAATATCCATATTTTAAGTATTAATACATATATATATATGTAGTTATTATATATATTATATTTACATAATGGTCTATATTTTTTATATGAATAAAACATGATATAATTAATGGTAACAATAGAAATGAATGAAAAACTCGATAAACTATGAAATTAACAAATGAAATAGTTGAAATAATTATTTATTATTAAAAAATGGGTAATAAAATAATATAATAAGATTATATATGATTTCATAAATATATATAAGGATATAATATAAATTAATAACTTTTTGTAAACCATTATACAAGATTTCCAATCTTGTACAAATAAAAAGTAAGTGCGGGGTAAGGATTTTCTCATCTAACTTTTACATCTATGAGATATAACGTTTATTAACCACTTATTTCCTATATGTTTTGTATGAATACTAACCTTTGAAATGTCATATAATAAATTTAATTGTATTAAGGGTAATAAAATTTATAGAAGTGGTATGGGATGCATTTATTAAAAATCAATTTTTGATCGATTATTTGATATGTGAATAATGATTTAGACTAGTACATCTTGGGTTAGGGAAAATTTATAGTAATCCCCTAGATGCATATTTAGTCTCATGGTATAATTCATGTGAAATAATAAGATGTGTTTCTACTTGATATGATAGACCATTAGTTCAGAGGTCTTGAAGTTAAAGGTACGATTTACCTAGGAAACTTGGTGTCTAATAATTAACAATTTAAACTATTGATAATTCATCTGACATTATTATTATCCATTATGTTATTAAATTGATGTTATCTATGGATGAATTTCACTAATATATTATTTATTAAAAGTAATGTGTTTCATATATTTACCTTCTCGTGTTTATTATTCCATATCCAGTTATTTGAATTCAATTTATTTTCTATTATTGATATTCTCATATACATTTATTCTCATTTATTCATCATTTATTCAGATGTAACAACCCTTATTATGTTTCCTTTCCATAGGTTATGAAGATTATTCCTTTTAATGAGTTTCAATTATGGAAAGATTTTACACATGTTTTTCATTACATTATTTTTCCAATGTGTTATGGTTGTCTTGTATGGAATATAGTTTTCCAAGACTCATATACTGTTTGGTCCTTCAATATTTGATTCTATATAATCATGAGAATGTAATAAAATAATGCACTGGCTATGGGGTTCTTGGTTTAGGGAATTACTAATTTTCCTTTTATTAAAGGAAAAATATCTAAATCAAAGGGTTATGTCTTAAAATATCATATTCCATGACTCATCCCGCCTATAAGTATATTCTCCATGATAAAGAACCTAAAAATGGTATCAAAATGACTTTATTTCGGTAAGTGTTTTCATTATTTAATGGGATTATTGTAGAAGTAGTGTATGTTAATTATAAAGGACTACACTTTTTTGTGGAAAATAATTCAAATTATAGAAAAATAAGATGTTGAACTACCTTTCGTCAATGATATTGGATGTTTATAAAGTAACCTTTCATGGTACCTTAGTAAACATGTAAGGTAGGGCTTTATAAGAAATATACAACAACGAACATTAATCGTATTCTAATGAAATTAATTATTTATTTTGCGTATTATCAACATATATATACAACAATGAAATTTCCAACAAAACATCTAATAATATGTAGAACATCTCCTGAATATTTATTAATGGGATTCTGTAGTCTGAGAGGTGATTTTTGAAGTGGTGTTGAATTAAAATGAAAACATTATGATTAGTCTGATTGAAATTGATGATGCTTTCTTTGACCATCTATATACTCTTACGTAATATATTCATGTTCATTTGGGAAATATTGCCTATGTAAAAATAGTTAAATAGATTAAAAGAAGACTACTTCTAAATTTTAATGTCAATATTTCAGTTTATAAAGGCAAATATGCAATGGAAATATTAATTTATATTTTTTTTGTACTCATTTAAAATATAAAATAAGTAATTGTGACAATAAATAAAGATAAAAATACTAATCCTAGGATGTTTAATTTAATGTAATGAATAAATTGGATTTAATAGAGGACCATATGGATGAAGATGTCTATAAAGTAATTTCCTTTCATATCTCCAACATTTTTATGAGAAAAGTAATTTTAAAGGAAATATTACACATTCTTGTTTTAGATGTGGAAAAGATAGACATATTTTAGAAAAATATCATTTGAAAACCATTATAATGATAAATACACTATTACTTCTCTAAAAGCTCAAATAGAGTTAATGGAATGTAATGTATCATAATGTTTGTTTATTGAGAAGATAATTTTATTCTCATAATATAATAATTAAAGTACTTTAGAAACGTTGTGCATGTTTCATTGGTATTTTTTATAGACAATCTACATGAAAATGAATGTAATGCTAATAATGGGGATATTTGAGGAAGAAGAAATCTATAAACAAAAAATGACCCAACCGATAAATAAATTTATATTTAGAGGTAGAACACTAAAAATTATGACACAGTTATTCATTTATTTAACTATATATGAAATAGTATAAAGAATTGATGTAATATTTAAATATTGATATTAAAATGTATAAATATTGAATTTTTGACAACTAGGAGAAAAAGGTCGAATAAAGGATCAATATTGAATAACTAGTTTGTTTTATTGATGGCATAAAAAATATTTAAATGTTAGAGAAAAAAATTTTCAATAGATCGAATGAGACATCATGATATATAAATTGAATTTTGAGTACCATGAATGAATCTATACTCCTAGTATGACACTAGGATTTTCATTTTAACCCATAAAAAGAAAATTCGTATTATTTCTACTAAATAAAAAATATATATTCCATACATACAACACTTTAAAATAAAGAAAACCAATGTGAATCATGATCATGATGTGAAGAAAGCTATTGTTGATATTGAACAACAAGTTCCAGCAGCTGAAAGGAAAGTGGATCTGCAAGGATACCAAAAGACTACTTGTCAAATAGTAAAAGGTGAAAATAGAACACCAAATATAAATATTTGAAATGTAGAAAATTATGACATGTTTAATATGTGTTCTCAATTGATAAGATATTATAGAGAGATAGAAACTAAAAATAGGAAAGTATTTTTCATTTTTTTCAAATGATTTTAACTCATAGTTCTTTTTAGGAAGGAATTGGATATAAAGAAAGTGATGGTTCTTAAGGGTTAGAAATGAAGGTTCCTAAAGAAAACTTATGTAATGGAAGAATGAAATAGAAAATTATCTCAAAGATATAGAATACTAAAAATATATTATTAGTTTCATAATATTAGAAAGAGTTGATGGACATGTAAGTGTAGAAAAATTATGAATTTTTAGTAAATTCAAATCATTTGTCATTAGTGGATAAAGAATTTCAAGGGAAGGAAACTGTTTCTGGTATTTCCTTGAAATAAATATGAACTTTTTCCTTATATATTAAAGACCATAAATGTGATCCACACATAACTCTACATTAAGATATTATCGTTGGAATCAAATATTAATGATTTAGAATTTTTTCTCATAAAGGACAAAGGTTAGTGGGAAGGATCCAAAAAAATATTTTCTATTAGATTATGGTGTTATCCATAATCAATTATGTGTGAGTCAACATTATGACGGAAAATATGGAATGTGATTTTCCTGAAGAGATCCACAATTTCTATGAGATATGTTTAATAATTACACAAAGATAAATGAATTGATATATTTTCATTATTTTTGAATAAAATTGGTGCATGATATCCAAGGTGGATGAAAAATATTTATGATATAAGAGACATTGGTATCTAGTCCAAAAATCCATGGAAAATCTATTAAAAATTATTCCACTCAAGATATCCCCATGATCACATGTAATGATACACAAATAAGCAATTCATATTAAAAATGGAAGATTATTCAAAATATGTATAAATCAAAAAATAGAAAGTAATCCAGTCTTTTAGATATTGTTCAGGAGGATATTTATAAGATAATACCTCTTAAATATTTTGATGGAATTTTTTTTATGTTGATTATTTAAATAAGATTACCTAGTCAATAGTTACTACTAACAAGCCCGATATATTTGAATGCATCGAATTATATCGTTGAAAGATTAAAATATGTTCGATGTAAAACATTCACAATTTCTACCCAGAATATGTAACACCCCGAGATTTTATGAGAAATTTTATTTTTAATTTCTCTGATGTCTTTTTTTACACTACACCAAGATTATCATGCGCTATACGCAAAACCGTATACGCTTTTATTATACGCTAACACTATTCTTGACTTGTGTAGTATGCAAGAGTGACCTTCCTTAATAACGTGTGTTGTACGCAATACCGAGTTTCACTAAACAACGATATATTGTTTTAATATTAATATAAACTAGCTGTTATGAATTTTATAAACCACATTTTGAATTTTATAACATTATCATTCATCTTACACATTATCTATAACATGGTATAAGATCAAAATAAATTTTTCGGGTAAAATAAGTATTTTACCAAAAATGCAGTTTTCCTTCATTTTAATGGATCACCCACTATAAATATAGTTTTTACATGTTTATAAATTCAATTTAACAAATAATACTTCTTCCTTGGAATAAGTATTTAAATATTTACTTGGGGAAATTTTTTGACATTATTCTGATAACCTTCATATTTGGATGAATAGTAAAAATTCGCTAAATTTTAATTAAAAACCACATTTTCATCAAGATAATTTATATGGTTAAATCATATTTAATGTTTTTAAAGTATAAATATAATATATATTTACCATTTAATATAATTTATGTCATTATAATTAAATTTACTTTGAATTCATAGGTAAAAACATTTCAATCTTTTGCAATGTTTAAAAAAAAACCCATTTTTTCGACAAGAGGATTAGTTTTAAATTAATTATTGCAACATCTATGTTTTGAATTTGGAAATATGGATTCCATATTTTTAATCAGTATGTCCAAATTATGTTAATATTATAATTTTAAATTTTGAGGATTTTGAATAGTAACTACGGTAAATTTTATTTACCACAGTTAAAGGTAAATTAGCTAATTAAGGGTAAAAAAATATTATAAAATTACCATAACACTTATCTTAATATAATTCGGTGATTATATTTTGTCCTAAAATATACTTGTGTCAGAATTATATCTATTACAATCCACTTTTATTTTATTAAGACCTTAAATTTATTTTATTTAAATGAAAGTGAAATATGTCACACTCAAACATTAATAATTAAATTATTTTTAATATAAGATAATATAAAATATTAATTCGTTTATAGATACTCTTTTGAAATATAAATTTTTTTCATTTATCATGATAATTTATTTGTAATTTTTAAGAAATATATAATAACTTTAATAGCTAATACATTAATGATGCAGAAATTATTTATTTAGTGAAAAATAAATATTATCGTTTTTATTTAACTAATAATACCCATAGAGGCCCAAAAACCTGACCAAAACTTATTGTTCGTTTACATATACACCATGATCATCCAAATGTATTATTGTTTACCACTTGGATCCTTATAAAAGTGATTATGACAATTATATTATTTTATTTTAAATGATGTGAAAGTTCGCACCTTCATAATTTAATAAACATAACATTTTAAAAGTTGGGTGTTTTAGAAGATAAATTATACTAAAAGTATTCTTATGAAATATCATATATTTATATTCAATTATAGTATTTATTTATGATTTTTGTGAAAGAAATAAGTATATTAAATAATTATACAAAAATATTGTAGTAATTATTTTATTAAGATAAATATCAAATTATTTTTTTTGAAAATATTAGAATAAAAATTATATGAACTAATTAATATTATCCCCTAATTTTATAGATTAAAATGACATTTTAGGAACCTATTAAATATTTTTTGTTGAATATATTCTTTGTGGGTATTTAATTTAAATTCAAATAAATGAATAGTGTCAAAATTTACACTATTGGTATTTTATAAAAATAACATATTACTAAATTATTTAAAAATCACAAAAATATTTACAAATTACAAATTGAAAATTATATGGTCTAAAAGGTTATAATGTATCAAATTATGGGAAATTTTCAACATATAAGTATGTATTTATTACAATATAAAATAAAGAATATTATTACCACAAATAAAATTAAATAGATTAAATAAGGATAAATAAAAATGATAAGGTTTAAAATAAACATAAAAAATGTATAAATTTTATTGGTTGGTCATATAACAAACCTATTTCTTCTCATCTTAGAATCTAGCCATTTTTTGAGGTTTTTAAGTGGGGTTCGAATTTAATATAAATTAATATTTTTAGGTTTCAGAATGTGCCCCTCTCCTCTCTTATAAATGGGCACCACCTCCCGCTCAACTTCACACCATTATTGAGCTTTAAAATTCATCAAAACCCTTCCCATTTAGCATCTCCACTTCCCTATAAACCTACTAAAGGTCCCAGTCTTCTTCAAAGACCAGATTTTGTGCTCTAAGAAGAAGTTAAGAGGAGGCGCGTCGAAGAAGTGGTAATATCCCTTACCAAATGTTTCAAAATTATTTCATCTCCTACTTCCTCTATATGAGTTGTTTAATTATTAAGTAATAACTATAGTGTCAATTTTATACTGATATGTTATTATTAATATGAAAAAACCATATTCTATCTTTTATCAATCCTATGAAAAAAATGAAATCACCATGCGTGTGTTCCTATGGCTTACCGTCTCTACGTCGTGGTGTAATCTTTTATTTCATCACTAAACTACATGGAAGGGTATAAATATGGAAGAAATAAATATATATGATTATTTTAATGTGATATTGATTCTGAAATATTATACACCATACTCTTCAATACAATTCCACAATCATGTGAATGATATCATCACTCGTGCATACGTATGGTCTACCATCTCCACGATATGATGTGACTCGTTCTACATGATGATCATTGAATACTGATAATATAAATGAATTTAATGAATAAATATGATATATATTACACTAATAAATTTTTTTAAATGATGTATCTATAACCTAAAAATAATAATAAGAATATATTCTACAAAACATGCATAAGAACAGAATGCAATGAACTCATGAATGACAAGTATCAATGAAATATTACTAATAAGAAGATAATAATATGACCATATATGATATCATAACAATTAATATGATTCTGTAATAAGTAAATGACATTATTTAAATCATTATACAGGAGTTTTGGATACATTCAAATCATATCAGGCCTAAGGTAAGGTATTATTTCGTCTCACTTTTATTTCTGTGAGGTATATGCCTTAATCACCATCTATATATTTTGTATGGTGATTATGCTTCCCATTAATGTTTTTTGATTTTTATTATGAAGGATATTATATTTAAATTTTCATGTAATTTTCTTTATGACGCGTACGATTTCACCGATCATAAATGGTAAGGTAAAATCTCTAAATCTCATTTTTATCTGAGATTGTTTATACTTCAGAATTTACTGGGAAATATTTATCATCCACATCCATGATTCCTCAAAATATAATATTATTTATATCCTCCTACAATTGTTGAAATACAATTCTACCTATTGGTGATTTTTTAGTAAAATATATGAATGACATCTTTTGGTGATTTCAGTACAAGATACTTGTCGACTTTTCTGACCAAAGTACAAGAAGAATTTTATTTAACTTATACGACATGAATGTATTTTTTGGATTTCATAGAAACTTATTTCCATGAAGTTTATTTTACAATTTTTCAATTTTATTTTCAATTAACTATTTTAGTTTACAATTTTATGACATTTTGAGAAAGGAAAAATGTTTTTGAAGTAGAAAAGATATTTTCTTCAAGAATGGAGTTCAAGTGTTTTATCAAAAAAAAATTCCATATAAGATAATATAGGGTTCGGTTTCTATCCCTATTATTAAATTGATTTCATTATGTTATTATGGAATTATTTTTATGAAGTTTTTTTTATCTTATATGGATTATGTTATGATGGAATGATGGTTAAGAATCCCATTTTTATTACATGGGTTATGTTGTGATGTATGATTTATGATTTTGTGGCACACATAAGAATGGATTCATTATGAGATGGGTAGAAACTATATCTCCCTCCAATGAATTGGGTAAAGATTTATATCTCATGAGATAAACATGGCTATAATGGCAAGTAAATCATGTTTAGTAATATAGGGCTGGAACACCAAGTAAACCCGGTTGAGTAATGGACTTTGTCTACTATGATATTCTTGGAAGCAATGCCTTGGAAACTATGGAAATCATATCATGTGCTTAATGGTTCTCCAAATTTACATGTTTTGGTCCCATGCTATTTTATCATGATTAATGTTTCTTTATGATCTATTCCTTATGTACTACAATGTTTTATATCATTGCTCGTGATTTTGATGTTTAACTATTATGTTTTCACGTTCAAATGATTATGGATTGTTTTATGTTTTCCATGTTTACCCTTACTTATCATTTGAGCTCACCCTTTATATGTTTTCTTTTCCCCATGATATAAGGAACATTTTTAGGTAAGAATAAAAGGGGAAGATCTTTATGGAATATGTTAAAGATCTTTCACCATGATTAGAATATTTTGTTCCGAGTTTCCAAAAAAACTATACTATTATGGTCCTTGGGTGTATATTTTTGTTATGTATTAAGTATTCCAAAAAAGTAATGTAATTTACATGTACATAAAACTTGGGTCTCTACAGTTGGAATAAGAGGAAATGTTTAGTAAACCTTTGGACACTAGGATGCAGAAACTTTAGTGAGATTGCTAGAGATATTTCTAAGGTATGTCTAGGTATTTCATTAAAGTTAGGTATAATTATTGGTTATAGTCCTTGAATTATAGTAACAATCATATAATTAAACCTAATATCCAAGATATTTAAGGTACACCCCCTTGATTATGTTGTTTTCATAGTAATATTTTTTTCTCTCACACTATTCTTTTTGGGTTTTAGATAATGGATGGAACCCAAAGGAACTGTGTTAATGATCAATGAACTGGGCAATGTAATGAATGTCCTTCTGAGCAAACAAATGTTATGGGAAATGGAGTGAAAAATATTATTGCTATACTTACACAAGCTATGAATCATTCTGGACTTCCAAATGAGCAGAGAAAGGAACAATATTCTCTTGAGTCCTTCATGAGGCAATGTCCACCTTCTTTCAATGGGTCTTCTGATCCACATTTTGCTGAACAATGGATTAGTACCATTGAGAATATATTTTCCATACTTCACTGTTCAGAACATGAAAAATTAATTTTGGTTGTTTACCATTTAGAAAGTGAAGCAGACCAGTGGGGGACTCTAATTAAGAATACGAGGCCCCAAGATGAAATTGAATCCATGGAAAGGGACAAGTTCAAGAACTTGTTATTCAATAAGTACTTCCCTCGTATTATTCAAAAAAATATGGAAAAGGAGTTCATTGAACTTAATAAAAAGGATGATGAATCTGTTGGTATATACAAGGTGAATTTTACAATGCCTTCAATGTATGAATCTGGCATTATCATCCAACCATAAAGTAAAGTTGATCGATTTTTCAGTGGCTTAAAACCAATTCTTCAAAGGGCATTAGCTAAAGAGACTTCAGTAGCTGTGAAAAAATTGTCTGTTGTGCTATCAAGGTAGAATTGGATGTTGGTGTTACATATTCATCCCATGGTTTTGACAATAAACGAAAGATGGAGTTCTAGAAAAAATATCAAAACAATGGTGAAAAGAAGACGAATGTTTCGTTATGCTCAAAGTGTGGAAAGAACCATGGTGGAGTTTGTCTTAAAGAGACTAGAAAATGTTTTAAGTGTAGAAAAAAGGTCATCGAGCAGCTAAGTGTCGATTTAATGGGAAAAAGGTAGCTAATGATGTGAATAGATAAAAGAATATAGAGAATGATCCACTAAAACTTCAATTATACAAGTGCAAGGAAATATGGCATTATACTAACCAATGCCCTAATCCACGGGTTAATGATGATCGACATCAACACCCTCTTAAGGAAAACGAAAAAAGGGAAGTCACATGCGATTACTATTGGTGATTATGAATATGAAAATGAAGTGCTGGAATGATTAAGTGTATATGTAACAGGATTCCAAAATATTGTTGTGGAGTCTCATTTATAGTATTATGGAATATTAGAATATCTATTTATTCGTTTTCAATAATTGTATTGTACCAGTAACCATGAAAAGTGATTGAAATATTTTTGGAAAGAAGATGATATTCACATAATGTAGGGATACGGAGAAAATAATTTGTTTGATAGTATTAATGAGCTCATGACTGATATAAGAACAAGTTACATCATGATTTGAGTATATAAAATTTTTGGGATTTTGGTATGTATAAATAATTAAATTTTGATAGAATTAATGTTTTCACTAAGGTTCTATGGTAATTCATGTTTCAAGAGAATACATGATTAAGGTCTTCACATGTTTGGAATATGAACAACAAGATATATATTATGATATATAAAGGATAGATGATTGTATTCATGTGATTTTTATATGACCTTTCTAGTAATCATTCTTTTTATACTATGAGTTTGGAAAGATGTATTCTAGATAAGTCTTAAGGTTTGAATGAATTAATTTGGACATCAGATAGTATTTGTTAAGGCTATAACTTTTTATGATTTTATTTATGGAATGATATTATAGCATAGTTTTAGAAAAATTACAACCCATAGGATGGGTGACAACCTATTGCCTCGGACAATGATGTGGGAATCGAACCCACAACCGATGTGCGACAGGCCTTTATCGCCTACCACTGGCCTACAGGAAGTCCCTGGTTACTAGAAATTAGTTTTATTTTTTTATGTGATATGATAGATGATGTATACGTCCATTTGCAGAATCATATACACTCAATCTCACCATAGATGGAGTTATGTATATTTGATAATGCTTGCTAACCTTTTGTTCGAGATAGATAGAATGACCCATCCTTCTATCACATGATCTGATAACACTTCATGAATGACAAATTCAACTTCATTTCTTTCAATAAAATATGAAGTGGAAATTTTTCAGGGAATGACCAACTATAATATTACACTGAAATCAAGTATGCATTTCTCATAGTGCAAAAATTTATCAAATTTAGGGAAATGATCATTAAAACTAAAAATGTTGTCCTAGTACCCTCATATATTATAAATTATATAGTTTTTTAGATAATCACAAATTTATGGCTTTTTATTGTTGAATTTGTCATAGCCATGTTCTCTACCACTCTCCATCAGAACTTGATGGTTAGATTTCTCTTCCTGATCCATATTTTCACCTATATTCTCTTATGTGGAAACCAAGTGATGAGTTAATTTGGATAACTGTTATGTTTCATACATTATTTTTTAAAATTAATTTTTTTATTGATTTTTATGATGTGGGTTTCTATGAAATAAACTTACAAGTAGTAAATGATTTATAACCCCAACGAATTTCTAAGGCGAAATTCATTTTTAGGGTGTAGAATGTAACACCCTGAGATTTCATGAGAAATATTATTTTTAATTTCTTTGATATCTTGTGTTGTATGCTAAACTAAGATTAGCTTGCACTATAAACAACACCGTATGAGCTTGTATTATATGAAAACACTATTCTTGTCTTTTGTTGCATGCAAGAGAAACCATCTTCAATAGCGTGTGGTGTACGCAATACTATGTTTCAATAAACAATGATATATTGTTATAATATTATTATGAACTATCCATTATGAATATTAGTAAACAAATTTTTAATTTTATATAATTATCATTCATGTTACGCATTATCTATAACATGGTATGAGAATAAAATAAATTTTTCAGGTAAAATAATTTTTTTTCAAAAAAAGCAGTTTTGTCGCCTTTTGATGGTGCACCCACTGTAAATATAGTTTTTGACATGTTTATAAGTTCAATTTGACGAATAAAACGTCTTCCTTAGAATCATAATATAAAAATTTAGTTTGGATAATTTTTTGACATTATTCTAATCACCTTCATATTTTGATAAATAGTAAAAATACCTTAAATTTTATTTAAAAACAACTTTTTTCATAGATATAATTTATATGGATAAATTATAATATTTAATGGTTTTAAGGTATAAATATAATATTTTTTACCATTTAATATAATTTATGTCATTATCATTAATTTTACATTGAATTCATAGGTAAAAACATTTCAATCTTTTGCAATGTTTTAAATAAAAAACCTATTTTTTGGACAACAAGATTAATTTTAAATTAATTACTACAACTTCTCTGTTTTAAATTTGTAAAAATTGATTCTATATTATGAATCGGTAGGTCCAAATTATTTTAATAGGCTATTTTTTATTTTTGAACATTATGAATAGTAACTACGGTCAATTTTAATTACCACCGTTAAAGGTAAATTAGGAAATTAAGGGTTAAAATAATATTATAAATTTTCCCTAAAACTTGTCTTAATATAATTGGATGATTATATTTCTCCCTAAAATATAATTGGGTTGAAATTATATCTATTATAACCCACTTTTATGTGATGAAGACCTGTAATTTATTTTATTTAAATGAAAGTGAAATATATCTCACTCAAACTTTAATAATTAAAATATTTTTAATATAAGGTTATAGAGAATATAACGTCAGTGAAAAATACTCATTTGAAATATAATTTTATTTTATCATCTTAGTTTATTTTTAATTTTTATGAATCATATAATTACGTTAATAGCTTTTACATTAATGATGTAGAAATTATTTATTTATTGACAAATAAATAATATAGTTTTTATTAAATTAATAATACCCATTAAAAATCCAAAAACCTGACCAAGACTTATTTTTCATGTACATATAAACCATAAGCATCCAAATGCTTAATTGTTGACCATTTGGAGCCTTATAATAGTTATTATGACACTTATATTATTTTATTTTAAATGATGTCAAAGTTGTCACCTTCATAATTTAATAAACATAAGATTCAAAAGTTTGGTGTTTTAGAAGATAAATTAGACTAAAAGTATTCTTATGAAATATATTATATTTATATTTATCAAATTATTTTATGTCTAATTTTTATGCAACAAATATTTATATTAAATAATTATACAAAAATGTTGTAGTAATTATTTTATTAAGAGAAATATCAAATAAATAGTTTTAACAGTCTTAAAATAAATATTATATGAACTAATTAATAAAATCCACTAATTTTCTAGAATAATATGACATTTTAGTAACCTATTAAATATTTTTGCTCAAATATATTCTCTGTGTGTATTTTATTTAAATTCAAATAAATGAATAGTGTCAAAATTTACACTATTGGTATTTTATAAAAATTACATATTATTAAATTATTTAAAAATCACAAAAATAATTAAAAATTACGAATTGAAAATAATATGGTATAAAAGGTTTTAAAGTATCAAATTATGGGAAATTGACAACATATAAGTATGTATTTATTACAATTTACAATATAGAATATTATTACCACATATAAAATTAAATAGATTAAATATGGATAAATAAAAATGATAAGGTTTAAAATAAACATAAAACATGTATAAAGTTTATCGGTTGATTATATTACAACCCTTTATCATCTCATCTTATAATTGATTCATTTTTGGAGGGTTTTATGTGGGGTTTGAATTTATTATAAATTAATATTTTTTTGTTTCCAAAGGTGCACCTCTCCTCTCTTATAAAAGGGCACCTCCTAATGCTCCACTTCACACCATTTTTGAGCGTTAAAATTCTTCCAAACCCTTCCCATTTAACTTCAGTACTTCCCTTGAAACCTACTAGAGGTCCAGGACTTCTTCAAAAACCACCTTTTGTGCCCTAAGAGGAGGTTTATATGAGGCGCGTCGAAGAAGAGATAATATCCTTTACCAATTCATTCAAACTTATTTCTTCTCCTACTTCCTCTGTATGAGTTGTTTCATTATTAAGTAATAACTCCAATATCACTTTTATAATAATATGTTATTCTGAATATGAAACAACCATATTATATAATCTATCAATCCTATGAAAAAAATTTAAATCGCCATGCGTGCGTACGTATGACTTATCATCTCCACAATGTGGTGTAATCTTTAATTTCACCACTAAAATACTTGGATGGCTATAAGGATGGAAGAAATAACTCTATATTATTATTTTAAAGTAATATTTATTTTTAAATATTATACATTACACACTTCAATACAATTCCAAAATCATGGGAATGATATCATCACTCATGCGTTCGTACGGCCTACCATCTCCACGATGTGAGGCGAATCGTTCTACATGATCTACATTGAATAATGATTATATAAGTGAATTTAATGAATTAAATTGATATATATTACACTAATACCATTCTTTAAATGATGTATCTATAACCTAAAAATAGGAATAAGAAATTATTCTACAAAACATGCATAAGAACATAAAGCAATGAACACCTAAATAACAAGTAGCAATGAAATATTACTAATAAGAAGATAAGAATATGAACATATATGATATCATAAAAATTAATTTGATTCTATAATAAGTCAATGACATTATTTAAATCATTATATAGGAGGTTCGGATATGTACAAAGCATATCAGACCTAAGGTAAGGGATTATTTCATCTCACTTTTATTTCTGTGAGACGTATTCCTTAATCACCATCTATTTATTTTGTATGGTGATTATGCTTCCCATTAATGTTTTATTATTTTTATTATAAAGGATATGTTATTGAAATATTCATGTAATTTTCTTTATGAAAGGTATGATTTTGTCGATCATAAATGGTAAGTGAAAATCTTGTAATCTCATTATTATCTGAGATTGTTTATACTTCAGAATTTACTGGGGAGTATTTATCATCCACATCCATTGTAACGCCTCGACCCTAGTTACCCAGAGTCGGTGCATTAATTACATAACATTGGCATGATCACAAGAAAGATCAAATCTCGAATGACCGATTGGTTTAGTAGTCTTGGAAACACTAGATATATTCATAAGTTTTACATTACATCATAAAATGAAAAACTAATACAACAACAAAATGATTCCACAATCCACACTATTATCCCCTCATAATATCCCTGCAAGTCATTCATAATTTACTTCTTCATATCCTGGGAAAATAAAACATAGAAAAGGGGTGAGATCAAATTCCCAGTTTGGATAACAATATAGCGGAAACTTTCATAAATAAGAATAAACATTTAAGGCAATGTATAACTAAAACAAAAGCCTTTTAAACTTTAACTTCAACATAGTATGGCATAAATAAAATGAAATAATTCCATTTACTTATTCACATGGATATTCTACTAATCGAATAATCACATGCAATATCAATAACCACTTTCATAATGTTGGAATGCATAATGCCAGACTATCATAACCACATAGTCAAGGCCTCGTGCCAAGACTACAAATAAGATTTTGCCCAGGCCTTGTGCCAAGACACTAGTTTGTCTCATTAGAGCTACCGATGAATCGAGGAGCTATAGCGGGCTCCACCCGTCACATATTAAGTCCAATGCATTCCCATATAAAAAGGTTTAAACATAACATAAACATTCGTATTAAAACTAGCATACGAAATGTCAATACTTTCACCATAAACCATGTATGGTATATAAAAAAATATCACATCCATAGTCAAACATATCACAAAACCTTCAATACAATATAAAAGTTTTGTATCATAATATATCATCCTCAAATAAGCGTAAAATCCATTAAAGGATGTTGACATAGATGAAATCAAAACTATTTTTAAAGAAATATCTCTTTCTATTTTGAAATCATTTAAGAGACATATATTTATAAAATAAAACATTTTCTTTGAAAATATTCTTATAAGCTTGTAAGGGAAGATTTGACGATTTTATAACGGCGGAAAATAACCGCACCCGCCGTATAAGTAAAAAAACATTCTTATCTTAATTCTGTCGAAAAGGTTAAAAATCACCTTGTTTGGAAAACGACGGAAAGATTCCCTTATAAACCTCTTATAAAAAGTCAAACAAGGGTATAAATGACTTTAACCCATATTCTTTTAAAAATTAAAAATTGTTTTGAAATACATTTTGAAGAAACATGGATGTGGATGATAAAGGGATCCGAGTAAATTATTACGTATAAACAACCTCGGATAATGAAGAGATTGTGAAATAACCCTTACCTTGTACTTTTCCTTTGTTGGGGTAGGTTAACCTCCTGTATAATGGTGAAATAATTGTTATTAAATTATAAAAGAATCATATACATTAATATGATATCATATATGATCTTTTAACATTGCTTTATTAATAATATCTTAGTATTATCGTCGTTTCGGGTGATAATCGATTCGTTCTTCTTAAATGTTTGGTTACGTAAGACATGTTGGTAATGGATAGATTATATGTTATTCATAATCAGAATGATATTAACATTATTTTTAACCCTAAAATGAGAATAAGACTTGAATGGATACGATGGAGAATGAATCTCATCGCGTTCGTGGAGACTGTAGTCCGTACGTACGCACGAACGTTACTTCCATTTAATTTTTATATTAAAAGAATCGAATCCAAATGATACATAGGTATATTACTATTCTAGTATAATATAATATTTTATATATGTTACTTAAGTTCATTAACACCATCCTTTATACGTTCCATGTGTGGTATGAACGAGTCATATCATTTTAAGGGGGCGGTAGTCCGCACTTCCTCAAATGAAATTATCGTATGTATATACAACATGAAACGAATAATGGTATGAAATAAAATGGAATTACAGAAGCTTATATATAAAATATATATCATTAATATCATATTTAATTACAGTGCCATCATAATGGCCACCATGAGAGGTGGTAAGATGTATTTGAACAATCATCGTTTCGTGAGGCGTTAGTTTGCCATCCACAGAAACATTATGTTCATCATCCATTAGATGGAGTTGTGTGTATGTGTAGTTTGAATCCTTCTTATAACAACATCCTAGTATATTGTGGATACTGGTGTTGTTACAAAAGAAAGGAAATAAAAAGAGTTTGGGGGTTGGAGAAGCAAAATAAATGAAAATAATTTAAGAGAAATCGTTACGTTTAATTTAGGTAACTCACTTTGGTTGGAACCAAAGGACTTCTTGAAATGATTTCTGCCTAAGGGGAAGCTTCAAGGAGAAGGAGAGGGATGTGGGGAGCTTATTTGGGCAGTGTTTGGACGAGCCAAGTGTCTTGAGAGGTGTGAGGAATGAGTCGAATGGGTCTCCTTTTATAAGGGAGAGGAGGGGATCTTTAGGAAAGAGTGAAAGTATTACTTTATAATATAATTATATTCGGTTTATAATGGTCCAAAATTCATTGAAGTCGAAGATAAGATGACTCATATTCTATATAACATCATCCAATAAGAATTGGACAGGTTTTAGGTATTATTTTAATCATTATAATCTTATTTATTTAAATGATTTATTAATGAGGTAAACATTGCATCATTATTGTGTCATTAATAATTAAAATTATTTGATGTCTAAAAATTATAAATAAAATATAATTATGTAGGAAATATTTTTAGCTTTCTAATGAATATTTATAATCGAAACTCCAACATGTATAACCCTATGTAAAAATTGTTCTTCTAAAAGATGTAAGCTTATTCCATTTTTATTTTTAGTTTAACTTTATTAATATAATGTGTCCCTACCACATACAGGTGGCTCTAAGGGGTCCCCAAATCGACCCAAGGATGACCATGGTCGGGTATGTGTCCACCAATAAGGTTAGGACACGTTTTAGGGTAATTTTGTATTATTATAATATTATTTTTTTAACCCTTATTTACCGGATTTACCCTTTAACCATGGTAAATAAAATATTTACCGCAGTAATTATTCAAAATGTGTAAAAATAAAAGTTACCTATTTACATAATTTGGACATCCTGATTCCAAATATGGAATCCATTTTCCTAAATTCAATACACAGAAGTGGCAGAAATTAATTTAAAATTAATTCCCGCTGTCAAAACAAAAAGCATGTTTTTAAGAGATAATAACTATCAAAAGATTGACACTTGTTTATGTTCGGTTTAATTGTAAAATTATGTCCAATGACCAACATTATATTAAATGGTAAAAATATATTCTAAATATACTTTAAAACTACTAAAATTCATAATTTTTCATTATTAAATATTTTGATTAAAAAAAGTTGTTTTTAATTAAAATTTAGTAATTTTCACTATTCATCAAAATATAAAAGTTATCCGAAAAGTACCAAAATTTCACCCTAGGATAATTTCGATATTCCGAATCCAAAAATGAAGTCCATTTTGAAATATAAAATATATATGATTTCAAAAAGTAGGTATTACTATTCACAATGGCTAGTTTAATTAGTTGTGGTGTGTGTTAGAACTTGAGGTTGCGTACAACACACGCTATCGCATTATTCGAAGGAAAACGTACCGTGGAAGCTTGAGGTGTTACATTCTCCCCTCCTTCAAATAATTGCGTCCTCGCAATTTCCAGGGTATTACTGCATAAAAAGACTCGGGTGGTTCTTCATCATAAGTTCCTCGGGTTCCCACGTTGCCTCTTCTATCTTATGGTTTCTCCACAGAACTTTTACCAGACGCGTCGTCCGGTTTCTCAGCACTTGTTCTCTCGTATCAAGAATCTTGACGGGCTCTTCGCAATAAGATAGATCGGGTTCCAGTTCTAATTCTTCATAGGTGAGTACATGCGTTGGGTCAGGCATGTATTTCCTCAACAGAGATATGTGGAACACATTGTGAACTTTGGAGAGACTTGGCGGCTTTGCCAATCGGTAAGCTACAACCCCAATTCGTTCTAGAATTTCGAAAGGTCCGATGTACCTGGGACTCAATTTACCTTTCTTACCAAAACGTATGACTCCCTTCCATGGAGATACCTTTAGGAAAACATGATCACTGACTTGAAATTCCAAATCCTTCCTTCGATTATCGGCATAGCTCTTCTGCCTACTTTGAGCTGCTCTGATGTGATTTTGGATTACCTTCACCTTTTCCATCGTTTCCTCCACCAGTTCTAGGCCTATAAGTTTTCTTTCACCGACGTCATCCCAACAGGTTGTTGTACGACATCTCTTTCCATATAAAGCTTCATATGGTGCCATCTGAATACTCGAATGGAAGCTATTGTTATAGGAAAATTCTACCAGAGGTAAATATTGATCCCACATACCCTGAAAGTCAAGTGAGCAAGATCTCAACATGTCTTCTAAGGTTTGAATAGTCTGTTCTGATTGTCCGTCTGTCTGAGGGTGGTAAGCAGTGCTCAAATGAAGTTCAGTATCCAGGGATTTCTAAAGACTTTTCCAAAATCTTGATGTAAAACGGGGATCACGATCAGAAACAATCGATAGGGGTACTCCATGAAGTCTCACAACTTCATTAATGTATAGTCTTGCTAGACGTTCCAGGGGTAGATCTTCTCTTATAGCATGAAAATGTGATGACTTGGTAGGACGATCAACAATAACCCATATTGCATCGTTCCTTCTAGGAGTCTTTGGTAGCCCCATGACAAAGTCCATCGTTATATTGTCCCATTTCCACTCCGGTATGGGAAGAGGTTGCATGACTCCTCCAGGTTGTTGCCTTCCAGCTTTCACTTGTTGACAAACCATACATCTTGACACAAAATCAGCAATCTCCCCCTTTATGTTGTCCCACCAAAAATGTTCCTTCAAATCTCTATACATTTTGGTGCTCCCAGGGTGTATAGAGAAATTGGAACTATGAGCATCATCCAGCAATTCCCTTTTCAGATCAGGTAAATCGGGAACACAAAGTCTCTTCCCGAATTTCAAAATTCCATCTTCATACACAAAGTCTCTCAATCTCCCATCATTCACAGCTTTAATCTTCTTTTGGAATTCTTCATCATCGGTCTGCGAACTCTTAATCCTTTCTAGTAAAGATGGTTTGGCAACCATTTGAAAAAGCATTGATGTTTCACCTTCCCTGGTTATTCCCATGTCCATCTTTACTAGATCCATGAAAATTGGATCCCTTTCAATTCTCATATTGTTCAAAACTCCATGGTCTTTTCTACTCAAAGCATCTTCCACCTTGTTTTCTTTCCCCGGGTGGTAGTGTATCGTGCAATCATAATCCTTGAGTAATTCAAGCCATCTCCTTTGCCTCATGTTGAGTTCTTTTTGTGAGAAAATATACTTCAAACTCTTATGATCAGTATAAATCTCACATTTTTCACCATAGAGGTAGTGTCTCCATATATTCAAAGCAAAGATCACAGCTGCTAACTCAAGATCATGAGTAGGATAGTTTTGTTCATGAATTTTCAACTGTCGTGATGCATAGTCAATAACTCTATCATTCTGCATAAGAACACAACCAAGTCCTTTCTTTGATGCATCACTATAAATAACGAACCCATCATTCCCCGATGGTAGAGTCAATATAAGAGCATTGACTAATCTTCTCTTCAGTTCTTCGAAACATTCTTCACACTCTTTTGTCCAAACAAATTTAACCCCTTTAGGTGTGAGATTCGTTAATGGGTTAGCCAATCGGGCAAAATTCTGGACGAAACGTCGATAATAACCTGCCAAACCAATAAAACTACGTACCTCAGTTATACTCGTAGGTGTTGGCCATTCTTGGATTGCCTTGGTCTTAGAAGGATCAACAGAGATTCCATCTTTAGAGACAATATGGCCAAGAAAAGAAATCTCATGAAGCCAGAATTCACACTTGCTAAACTTCCCATATAATTCATGCCTCCTCAGAGTCTTCAAGATAATGCGCAAGTGATTTTTATGATCTTTATAGGTTTTGGAGTATACCAAGATATCATAAAAAAATACCACCACAAATTCATCGAGATACACCTTGAAAACTCTATTCATCAGATCCATGAATACAGAGGGTGCATTAGTCAATCCAAACGGCATTACAGTAAACTCGTAATTCCCGTACCTGGTTCGAAATGCTGTCTTCGGAATGTATTCCTTCTTCACACACAACTGATAGTATCCAGATCGAAGGTCAATCTTTGAAAATTATTGAGCTCCATGCAGTTGGTCAAATAAATCATCAATACGATGTAGGGGATACTTGTTCTTTATCGTTATAGCATTGATCTCCCTGTAGTCGATACATAACCTGATAGATCCATCTTTCTTTTTAACAAAAAGAACAGGGGCTCCACATGGAGAAACACTAGGGAGAATAAATCCCTTATTACTCAATTCCTCTAGTTGTTTCTTTAGTTCGACTAATTATACAGTGGCCATTCTATAAGGGGTCTTCGATATAGGCCTTGATCCAGGAATCAAATCAATAGAAAACTCAACTTCTCGTTCTGGAGGATGTCCAGGTAAATCTTCCAGAAATACATCTACAAATTCTTTCACAACAGGTACATCCTCTATTTGAACATTCCTTTCCTCACCGACAGTTATTTCATTCTCTTCCTCCCCAATAATTGAATTAAGTTGAGATAATGGGGGTGGATCTAAATAAGAATTAAGTGGTGACGATTCTGCTCTAAAAATAAGGTGTTCCTTATCATTATCATCAAGAATCGTAACCTCTTTCTTCTTACAATAAATCTTCGCATAATATGTCACGACCCGCCCTCGGGGTCCGTGCCGTGACTACCCCAAGCCCGCCTTCCATAGGGCAGGGGCTGGCGACTAGCACCAAGGCGTAAAATCCCGATAACTGGGAAGGCATTGCCTTTATAAAAGAAAACAAGCACCACAGAGTACAAGCGGAAGTAAAACACTAAGTACAAAAGAAAAGCTGAAAAGTAAAAAGGGGCCGGAAATACAAGCCCAACTGTAAAGTACAACTCGAAAGGGAAAACAGCGACTGAAAAGTAAAGATGCTACGCTGAGATGTCCACTGGAAATCCCACCTGAAGGGTGGGTACAGATAGCTCCTCTGCTCCTCGGGTTCCGCCATCCGCTCCGAGTATGTCCCGCCCAGTGGTCCACCTCCGGTTACTGCCTCGTCGAATAGTCCACCTCCAGGTACCGTCCAGTCCTCGCACCTTCGGCTTCTGTCAGCACTGTCCGTCGTCTGCAACCAACACAACGAGGTGCGGGCATAGCCCGTGCAGGGGTGAGTATAACGATACTCAGTAGGGACCCCGAGACCCTCAAGGTCTCACTAAAACCAACAAGGATAACCACAAGAAGATCACAACAGATAAACTCTACTTAGGTATATGCCCATACATATACCTAAGTTATCAAGTAACCCATCTCAGTCATGAGGAAACACAAGGATTGTGAAATCGACGGATAACCACTACCTGGGTATATCCCCATACATATACCAAAGTTAGCAAGTGACCCATCTCAATCATGAAGTAAACACAAGGTCAAAAGTCTCAGCTCAAACCAGGATTTTAATTATTGAAACCGTAACTGCTGAAGAGCTCCGTCTCTAGAGTGTACAGTGGTCCTGTCACGACTCCGAGGCTGCCGCTCACTAACCTAAGACTGCTGAAGTACTCCTCCTGTCGAGTACTGCGGGTCTGCTGCCAACTACCAGGCGCTCCGTCCGCTGAGGGTCTGCTGCCAAATACCGGGCGCTACCCAGATAGCCTACTGAGGTACTCCTCCTGTCGAGTACCGCGGGTCTGCTGCCAACTACCAGGCGCTCCGTCCGCCGTGGGTCTGCCGCCAAATACCGGGCGCTCCGTCCACTGGGCTAGTCGACTCACTCCAAGTCGAGTCGGTCAAGCAGTCGTCAGGTCTCAGCCGGCTACACGGTCTCCGTACTCTGCACGCTCGTCTCCGGGAGGGTCCGCTCCACGAGCTACTGGTCGATACTCCAAGTATCTCAAAGTCCCGCAAAGAAGTGTCTCAAAGGTCCGTCTCGTCACAGGGGTCTTAACGCAACAGACGGCGCGTCGATCGGACGCCCGGTCTGTGAGTTAATAGTCTTTTCGTCCCAGGGGCCCGGTTGGTTTCGAGTGCGAACCAATCCCGGCCGTATCTCAACTGTACCCCGAACTCCCATAGGGTAAACTCAAAGGGACCGTTACTCAACGTAACCACCAACGCCGCTGACGGCTCGTCAAGCGGACGTCCTGTCTGAAAGATATCAGTTTTCCCGTTCCAGGGGCCCGGTTGGATTTCGGGTACATTCCAACCTGGCCATACTCCGACTGCATCCAAAACTCGGGCGGAGTATGTCAAAAGTTCCGTCTCATCAAGAGGAAGTCAACGAAACAGACGGCGCGTCAATCGGACGCCCGGTCTGTGAGTTATTGGCATTTTCGTCTCCGGGGCCCGGTTGGTTTTTAAGGAAAAACCAACCCGACCGTACTCCACCTGCGTCCAAACCTCGGGCGGAGTATGCCAAAAGATCCGATTCACTAAGAGGAACACAACGCGACTGACGGCGCGTCAATCGGACGTTCGTGGCTCAAGATATGAGTGTTTCCGCTCCGAAGGCCCGGTTGGTTTCGTGAACGAACCAACCCGGCCGAACTCAAAGTAACCCGAAACCTTGAGTGCGATATATCGAAGCGACCGTCTCGATCCAAGGATCGCGTTGCCGCAGACGGTTCGTCATTCGGAGGTCCGAGGCTCAAGTTATGAGACAAAAACCAAATCAGGTTCGAAACGGGGGGTCCGGGTCCGGGCCGACCCGGCCCGACCACCCCCCCGGGTGGCGCGGTGGCCGGCGGCGGCGGCCGGCGGCGGCGGTGCGGCGGCGGAGCGGCGGCCGGGGGCGGCGCGCGGCGGCGCGCGGTGGCGGCGCGGCGGAGGCGGCGGTGGGCCGCGGTGGCGGCGGCGGCGGGCGCCGCACGAGGGGGCGGCACACGGGGCTCAGCCCCGCGGTTCCTGGAAACAAAATGGCGCGGCAACTGCCGCGCCCTTAAAAGAAACCGCCCCACGTGGGGCCGGTTTATATAAAAGAGCCAGGGGGGCCGGCTGCCCCCCCCCCCCCCCCCCTCCTTCAAGAACCGCCCCCCTCTCTTAAAGAGGGGGGGTTTTAAAATACCAGCCGGGGAATTAAATTCCCCGGTTTAATGGCATCCGGCCGGCCAGCTGGCCGGCCGGTCTTCTCCAACGGGACCGGATAATCCGGTCCCCTCTTCGGCTTCCGACACCGGCGGCCCGGCCGCCGGTCTTCCCTTCCGCCGCGGCCCGGAACCGGCCGCGGTCTCCTCGTCCCGCCGCGGCCCGGAACCGGCCGCGGTCTTCTCGTTCCGCCGCGGCCCGGAACCGGCCGCGGCGTTCGTCATCCGGCGCGGTGCGTCGGCACCGCGCCCCTTCGTCGTGCTTCGATTCTTTTCAACGCGGCGCGACGGCGTCGCGTTCTTGAAGATTCTCCTCGGCGTAGCGCGACGGCGTTGCGTAAAATAAACGCACAATCATCCGCGTGGTGCGACGGCACCACGCCACTTGCTTCCACCCGCAAGAACAAACAAGAACGTTGGAGGGGGTTCGGCCGTGTTCGTACGGTCCGGCCCCCCTCACGTTAAATTAATAACGCAACTTTAAATAAACAACATCATCACGTTAGTTATACGAACCACGAGCAAGAATGAGATAATTAAATATTAAATCAACATTCCCTACCTTGGGTACAAGATCGAGGATTCGACTATGTCCGCGGAAGACGGCGTCGCGGAAGTCGGGCGTCGCGGTCGTCGTTCGTCAAATCCGTTGACGAAGAGGCGCGTCTGAAGAAGCACGTCGTTGGCGAATCCTTGTACGCCGACGAAGGTTTTTCCGAGGAAGGTGCGGTGTTCTCTCTCGTTGACACCGAAGACGAAGAAGAGCGGAGCGGCGTTCTTCGTCGGAAAAAGAGCGTTCCTCGTCATGTCTTGAGGAAAGTCAAATAAAAAGGAAACAACAAACTCTAGAACCCCTACCTCGATAGTCGCACGTGACGGAGTCGTGGAATATCGGTGTCGATTCCTTTGACGTCGGAGGAAGAGTCATTGTCGAAGGCGTTCGTCGCGGAAAACCGTCGCGGAAGGGATAACGCGGAAGAAGAACGTCGCGTCGCGGATACGGCGTCGCGGATGGATCGTGTTCTTCGGTGGAGAAGTTCTTCGTTGAAGAACGACGTTCTTCGCGTTCTTCGTTGAGGTTGAAGAAGAAGAAGAGGAGCTCTCCACCTCTCAAGAAGACAAACGATCAACCCAAAATAAAATAAGATAACATCTTATTTTATTATTACAAAACATAAAAGAATTTCAAAAGTTTGAAATTCAAAATGGCTAACCCCAAAATTAACTCACTTATTTAATATACAAGAGTTGTATAATTAAAAAGAAGTTAAGTTATAAAGCCATTAAGAGGGAGAGTGGGGAGTTGAAAAGGTGTGGGTTCGTGTGGGCCCCACCACACTTAATCCTCCCAAGGGAGGTTAAGTGGGTGTGGGTCCCACTCCCAACCTCCTTAGATAGGTTTTAACAAGTTAAAAATAAAATTGTTCTACACAATTTTATTTAACTCAAACTAAAAACCCCAAAACGAAACTCTCAACCCGCAACAAACGCAACTCCCGAAAAGGACTCTTTAAGCGAATATCGGCGCTGCGAGTTCATCGGTGCCCTCGGATTTCAATTCCGAGCACTGGATCAAAAGTTAGGAATTCCCGCTCGTTCGTTCACTGAACGTACCCGAGCCAAACTTCGAAATTAATTCCGGGCACTCCGGGCCTCGGAATCAGGTGCCGTCTGAAACCGCGCTCTTGTAAAATTCTAAAGAAAATTAAGAAAAAAAATTTTCCTTGAATTTTACGGGTCTTTACATTACTCCCACCTCAGGGCTTTACGTCCCCGTAAAGCTACATCAAAAACTAGGGAAACAAAAGAGGGTGCTGAGCACGCATCTGAGCCTCCCACTCCCATGTGCTCTCCTGGAGATTCCCGTGCCGCCATCTGTTGCGCACAAGAGGAATGGATCGCCCATGTAGGACCCGCTCCTGGATGACATGGACCTCCTCTGACGTGGCCCGGACCATCTCTGGTCCCACATGAGTTGCAAGATTTCTTCTTTGCCGATAAGAGAAACCTGGTCTCATCCCCTGGATAAACCACATTCTTTGCCTAAAACAGTCAATCCTAACATGGATGATATTAATCCATACCAAGGATGACGTCGTAAGGCCTCGACGCTACTACTAAGAGATCCAACCGTTACTCTCGCCTCCAAGGGTTGAGTCACACTGTCGGCATCAGTGTGTGGTAACTGGGTCTCCTCCAGTAGATGTCTCACAAGTGAGGGTCAAGTCAACAGTCAACTGGAACCTCTTAGTAACATCACAAAAGAGGACAGGAATGAAAACATCACAAAGGATGCGTCTTTTATTATTGCATCTCATAATACAAGACGCTACACAAAAGCAGCAAGGAACCAGAAGTACAAGGATGTATCCACTAGTTCTGCTCCTGTCCACCTGCTCCCAGAGCTCCATGATCGTAAGCTTCAGCTGCCTGAAGCTGTGCTCTCGCATGTCCACCTACTCCCTGTGGTCGGGGTGGACCTCCTGGTGGTGGTGGTGGCAGTGCATCAAAGCGTCGTCCACCACCTGTTGCTCGGCCAGCTCCTCTGCCTCGTCCGCCTCCTCCCTGCGGACCGCCACGGTCGAACCTCTGCCTCTGCCTAGGTGGTCCCTCAACCGTCTGCTGCTCCTCCGCATGGCGGGTCGGGCAGTCACGAGCCATGTGGCCTTGCCCTCCGCATGCAAAGCACTGTCTTCCACTCAAAAGACTGACTCCGCGCTGTGTGCCCTGCACTGCTGAGCCAGTGCCCTGAGGTCGTCTGCCTGAAGGTCTGGTCTGTCTGGACCCCTGAGTCATCTGTCGGCTACCTACTACCGAAGACTCCGCTACGTGCCGCCCTGCGGTGGGTCGCTGCGCTGGTGAAGACTCAGCAAGGAAGCTCTCAATCAGAAGGGCTCGCTCCAGTACTCCAGTCTGAGTCGGTAAGCTGAGGGAGATCAGCGATGCCCTGATCTCGTGTCTCAAACCCTGCTCGAAGGTCCGGGCCCGGAAGAATGGGTCCCGTACCATGTCGGTCGAGTAGCGCGAGAGATCGGTAAATCTCGCCGAGTACTGAGCGACCGTCATGCTGCCCTGCCGCAGCTGAAGAAGCTCCTGGATGCGCACCGCTCGGAGGGTGGCCGGGACGAACTCCGAGCGGAAGAGGCTCTCAAAGTCCGTCCAAAGTAGAGATGCCTCATCGTGCACCTGGAGCATCAAGCTCCACCATCGTCCTGCTGCTGCGTGTAGTAGGCTCGCAGCGAGGATCACCATGAGGTCTGCTGGTGTCCTCACTAGCCTAAACACTCGTACCACTGCCTCCAGCCAGTCCTCTGCAGCCTGGGGATCCGTCTCCCCGCGAAACCTGGGCGGTCACTGGCGCTGAAACTCATGCAGTGCGCTGAGGCGACGTGCATCGTCAGCGGCTGCTGCTGGAAGCATCGGGGGCTCGGCGGGTAGAGCTACCGCCGGTGCCACTGCTGACAAAGGGCCCTGCACCGAGGCCTCGTCGCTCGGTGGGCTGTCGTCACGTTCGATTCTCGGAACCCTAGGTGGCTGCCGTCGTGGGGCCATCCTGAAAGAAACAACGTAACACGATCAAACGATTATACCTGGTGAGCTGACCTGGTTTGAGCTGTTTTAAGGGGAAAAACCTTTGAAAACACACACGCAATCAGTGTTTTCGTGCACAAAGTCGGGAATCAGTTGTCAGGGTCCTGGTGTATGGATACGTCGGCCGCCCGCACCAACACTGGACTCCCTGACCTGAAAACCACACTCGGTACCCTTAACACTATTGCTTCACAGAAAGAAACATCAGAGTTATAAGTTCTGCGGTAGAACCGAACTCCTCTGATACCAATTTGTCACGACCCGCCCTCGGGGTCCGTGCCGTGACTACCCCAAGCCCGCCTTCCATAGGCCAGGGGCTGGCGACTAGCACCAAGGCGTAAAATCCCGATAACTGGGAAGGCATTGCCTTTATAAAAGCAAACAAGCACCACAGAGTACAAGCGGAAGTAAAACACTAAGTACAAAAGAAAAGCTGAAAAGTAAAAAGGGGCCGGAAATACAAGCCCAACTGTAAAGTACAACTCGAAAGGGAAAACAGCGACTGAAAAGTAAAGCTGCTACGCTGAGATGTCCACTGGAAATCCCACCTGAAGGGTGGGTACAGATAGCTCCTCTGCTCCTCGAGTTCCGCCATCCGCTCCGAGTATGTCCCGCCCAGTGGTCCACCTCCGGTTACTGCCTCGTCGAATAGTCCACCTCCAGGTACCGTCCAGTCCTCGCACCTTCGGCTTCTGTCAGCACTGTCCGTCGTCTGCAACCAACACAACGAGGTGCGGGCATAGCCCGTGCAGGGGTGAGTATAACGATACTCAGTAGGGACCCCGAGACCCTCAAGGTCTCACTAAAACCAACAAGGATAACCACAAGAAGATCACAACAGATAAACTCTACTTAGGTATATGCCCATACATATACCTAAGTTATCAAGTAACCCATCTCAGTCATGAGGAAACACAAGGATTGTGAAATCGACGGATAACCACTACCTGGGTATATGCCCATACATATACCAAAGTTAGCAAGTGACCCATCTCAATCATGAAGTAAACACAAGGTCAAAAGTCTCATCTCAAACTAGGATTTTAATTATCGAAACCGTAACTGCTGAAGAGCTCCGTCTCTAGAGTGTACAGTGGTCGTGTCACGACTCCGAGGCTGCCGCTCACTAACCTAAGACTGCTGAAGTACTCCTCCTGTCGAGTACTGCGGGTCTGCTGCCAACTACCAGGCGCTCCGTCCGCTGAGGGTCTGCTGCCAAATACCGGGCGCTACCCAGATAGCCTACTGAGGTACTCCTCCTGTCGAGTACCGCGGGTCTGCTGCCAACTACCAGGCGCTCCGTCCGCCGTGGGTCTGCCGCCAAATACCGGGCGCTCCGTCCACTGGGCTAGTCGACTCACTCCAAGTCGAGTCGGTCAAGCAGTCGTCAGGTCTCAGCCGGCTACACGGTCTCCGTACTCTGCACGCTCGTCTCCAGTAGGGTCCGCTCCACGAGCTACTGGTCGATACTCCAAGTATCTCAAAGTCCCGCAAAGAAGTGTCTCAAAGGTCCGTCTCGTCACAGGGGTCTTAACGCAACAGACGGCGCGTCGATCGGACGCCCGGTCTGTGAGTTAATAGTCTTTTCGTCCCAGGGGCCCGGTTGGTTTCGAGTGCGAACCAATCCCGGCCGTATCTCAACTGTACCCCGAACTCCCATAGGGTAAACTCAAAGGGACCGTTACTCAACGTAACCACCAACGCCGCTGACGGCTCGTCAAGCGGACGTCCTGTCTGAAAGATATCAGCTTTCCCGTTCCAGGGGCCCGGTTGGATTTCGGGTACATTCCAACCCGGCCATACTCCGACTGCATCCAAAACTCGGGCGGAGTATGTCAAAAGTTCCGTCTCATCAAGAGGAAGTCAACGAAACAGACGGCGCGTCAATCGGACGCCCGGTCTGTGAGTTATTGGCATTTTCGTCTCCGGGGCCCGGTTGGTTTTTAAGGAAAAACCAACCCGACCGTACTCCACCTGCGTCCAAACCTCGGGCGGAGTATGCCAAAAGATCCGATTCACTAAGAGGAACACAACGCGACTGACGGCGCGTCAATCGGACGTTCGTGGCTCAAGATATGAGCGTTTCCGCTCCGAAGGCCCGGTTGGTTTCGTGAACGAACCAACCCGGCCGAACTCAAAGTAACCTGAAACCTTGAGTGCGATATATCGAAACGACCGTCTCGATCCAAGGATCGCGTTGCCGCAGACGGTTCGTCATTCGGAGGTCCGAGGCTCAAGTTATGAGCCAAAAACCAAATCAGGTTCGAAACGGGGGGTCCGGGTCCGGGCCGACCCGGCCCGACCCCCCCCCCCCCCCCCGGGTGGCGCGGTGGCCGGCGGCCGGCGGCGGCGGTGCGGCGGCCGGGGGCGGCGCGCGGCGGCGCGCGGTGGCGGCGCGGCGGAGGCGGCGGCGGGCCGCGGGGGCGGCGGCGGCGGGCCGCGGGGGCGGCGGCGGCGGGCCGCGCCGGCGGCGGCGGCGGGCCGCGCAGGCGGCGGCTGGCGCCGCACGAGGGGGCGGCACGCGGGGCTCAACCCCGCGGTTCCTGGAAACAAAACGGCGCGGCAACTGCCGCGCCCTTAAAAGAAACCGCCCCACGTGGGGCCGGTTTATATAAAAGAGCCAGGGGGGCCGTCTGCCCCCCCCCCCCCTCCTTCAAGAACCGCCCCCCTCTCTTAAAGAGGGGGGGTTTTAAAATACCAGCCGGGGAATTAAATTCCCCGGTTTAATGGCATCCGGCCAGCCAGCTGGCCGGCCGGTCTTCTCCAACGGGACCGGATAATCCGGTCCCCTCTTCGGCTTCCGACACCGGCGGCCCGGCCGCCGGTCTTCCCTTCCACCGCGGCCCGGAACCGGCCGCGGTCTCCTCGTCCCGCCGCGACCCGGAACCGGCCGCGGTCTTCTCGTTCCGCCGCGGCCCGGAACCGGCCGCAGCGTTCGTCATCCGGCGCGGTGCGTCGACACCGCGCCCCTTCGTCGTGCTTCGATTCTTTTCAACGCGGCGCGACGGCGTCGCGTTCTTGAAGATTCTCCTCGGCGTAGCGCGACGGCGTTGCGTAAAATAAACGCACAATCATCCGCGTGGTGCGACGGCACCACGCCACTTGCTTCCACCCGCAAGAACAAACAAGAACGTTGGAGGGGGTTCGGCCGTGTTCGTACGGTCCGGCCCCCCTCACGTTAAATTAATAACGCAACTTTAAATAAACAACATCATCACGTTAGTTATACGAACCACGAGCAAGAATGAGATAATTAAATATTAAATCAACATTCCCTACCTTGGGTACAAGATCGAGGATTCGACTATGTCCGCGGAAGACGGCGTCGCGGAAGTCGGGCGTCGCGGTCGTCGTTCGTCAAATCCGTTGACGAAGAGGCGCGTCCGAAGAAGCACGTCGTTGGCGAATCCTTGTACGCCGACGAAGGTTTTTCCGAGGAAGGTGCGGTGTTCTCTCTCGTTGACACCGAAGACGAAGAAGAGCGGAGCGGTGTTCTTCGTCGGAAAAAGAGCGTTCCTCGTCAAGTCTTGAGGAAAGTCAAATAAAAAGGAAACAACAAACTCTAGAACCCCTACCTCGATAGTCGCACGTGACGGAGTGGTGGAATATCGGTGTCGATTCCTTTGACGTCGGAGGAAGAGTCGTTGTCGAAGGCGTTCGTCGCGGAAAACCGTCGCGGAAGGGATGACGCGGAAGAAGAACGTCGCGTCACGGATACGGCGTCGCGGATGGATCGTGTTCTTCGGCGGAGAAGTTCTTCGTTGAAGAACGACGTTCTTCGCGTTCTTCGTTGAGGTTGAAGAAGAAGAAGAGGAGCTCTCCACCTCTCAAGAAGACAAACGATCAACCCAAAATAAAATAAGATAACATCTTATTTTATTATTACAAAACATAAAAGAATTTCAAAAGTTTGAAATTCAAAATGGCTAACCCCAAAATTAACTCACTTATTTAATATACAAGAGTTGTATAATTAAAAAGAAGTTAAGTTATCAAGCCATTAAGAGGGAGAGTGGGGAGTTTAAAAGGTGTGGGTTCGTGTGGGCCCCACCACACTTAATCCTCCCAAGGGAGGTTAAGTGGGTGTGGGTCCCACTCCCAACCTCCTTAGATAGGTTTTAACAAGTTAAAAATAAAATTGTTCTACACAATTTTATTTAACTCAAACTAAAAACCCCAAAACGAAACTCTCAACCCGCAACAAACGCAACTCCCGAAAAGGACTCTTTAAGTGAATATCGGCGCTGCGAGTTCATCGGTGCCCTCGGATTTCAATTCCGAGCACTGGATCAAAAGTTAGGAATTCCCGCTCGTTCGTTCACTGAACGTACCCGAGCCAAACTTCGGAAATTAATTCTGGGCACTCCGGGCCTCGGAATCAGGTGCCGTCTGAAACCACGCTCTTGTAAAATTCTAAAGAAAATTAAGAAAAAAATTTTTCATTGAATTTTACGGGTCTTTACATAATAGTCCGAAAGCCAGTCCATACCGAGGATTATATCAAACTCAATCATAGGTATGACGATGAGATCAGCAGATAAAGAAAATTTATGTGCTCTAATGGGGACTGATTCACAAAACTTTGTTGCAATGATACTTCCCTTAGGAGTTTTAACTGACAACTCCCTCATTAAATCAAATTGGAAATATCTAATTTTCTTAGCAAACTGGGAAGATATGAAACAATGCGATGATCTAGAATCAAATAATTCATTTGCTAAACTTGAGGAAACCATTAAATTACCTGCCACCACGTCCTTCGGAGCTTCTACCTCAGCAGTAGTGATAGCATAACTTGGCCTTGATCCCTTGGCCTTTTCTGAGGTAAGTTCTCCTGACGCTTAGGACATGTATTTTCATAATGCCCCATCTCCCTGCAATTGTAGCACTGAACGTTGGTAGCTTCCTTCTTCCCCTTGCAATCACGAGCTTGGTGGCCTTTTTCACCACACTTGTAACAGACTCACATTCCCTTCAAGCAAGTACCAGGATGTTTCTTCCCGCATTTACCACAAGATGGATATTCAACCTTTCCCTTCTTCCCCTTATTTCCATTCCCAGATTGATCAACAGGTCTCTTCTACTCTTGCTTTGCTTTAATGTCATAAGACTTAGAGAATTCCTTTTCGGTCTTGATAGCACATGAGACAATTTCTTCGTACGATGAAAAGGATTGTGAGACTAACGCTCGACGGAGAAATGGTTTTAACCCATCAAAGAAACGATCAATCTTACTTCTTGGGTTGCGAATATAATCTCCAGCATACCTCTCTAACCTTGTAATGTTATCCTCATACTTTGTGACATTCTCATCCTCCTTTTGTCTCAGACTCAGAAATTGCCTTTCCATATCTGCTCGATGGTCGCGAGGAAAGTATTTTTCTAAAAACAGATCTTTGAACTCCCTCCATTCCATATTTGATACTTCATCATCTTCCTTCATGTTTTGAATCAATGACCACCATTGATCAGCATCTCTAGTGAGGCGGTAAACTGCCATGATAACCTTTTCCCTTTAACTACTCCCAAAGCCTGAAATATTTTCTCTAGGGAATTTATCCATTGCTCAGCTACTAAGGGATTTGTACTCCCATTGAACGTTGGTGGTTGTTGCCTCATAAATCGATCTAACATTGATCCTCCACGCTGCGGATCAGGGTGCTCCATACGGGTAAGGTTATTATTCATAACCTGAGTAAGTTGTCCCAGTATGGTGATTAGCTGATCGGCACCGGTTGCATCACCAGACCCACTATAATTATCTTGAGCAGGAGGGCAATCCCTACATGGAGTGCGTGCATTGATATGATTTCCATTTCTTCCACTAGGCGCCATTTCCAAAAAATGGCATAAACTAGATCAGTTTATGAATCAAAATACATAATCCCATACTTATAAAACACTTAACATAAATTGAACTATTTATGGATATAATCCATAATCATAAAAATGTTTTCTTTGAGGAAGTATATACTCATAAACCCTTCATAATGATTTGTAAAGAAAATGAGAGTTATCCTAAGCATATCCCCCGGGAGTGTCGTAACCAAGAGTGCAGCAAGGCCCGTTGTCGTGCACCAGTTCCCGTTCGAGTCTAGCTCAAAGCGGTGTTTTCGGGTTTTACCCCTAGGTACATCTGTGCCAGAGCCGCCTCTACCTGCTCGTATCCAGACAGGGATGTATTGCTCGGAAAACTCACAAAATCTCTACAATACCAAAATTCTAGGAAGTTCTTCTATACTAATCCTCAAAGTTCATCTTAGGTCTACGTGCTCTAATCTGAGTTTATCTAAATCTAGTTTCCAAGGTTTGTACTAAACTTCCTCTGATACCAACTGTAACGCCCCGACCCCAGTTACCCAGAGTCGGTGCAATAATTACATAACTTTGGCATGATCACAAAAAGATCAAATCTCGAAAGACCGATTGGTTTAGTAGCCTTAGAAACACTAGATATATTCATAAGTTTTACATTACATCATAAAATGAAAAACTAATACAACAACATAATGTTTCCACAATCCACACTATTATCCCCTCATAATATCCCTGCAAGTCATTCATAATTTACTTCTTCACATCCTGGGAAAATAAATCATAGAAAAGGGGTGAGCTCAAATGCCCAGTAAGGATAACAATATAGCGGAAACTTTCATAAATAAGAATAAACATTTAAGGCAATGTATAACTAAAACAAAAGCCTTTTAAACTTTAACTTCAACATAGTATGGCATAAATAAAATTAAATAATTCCATTTACTTATTCACATGGATATTCTACTAATCGAATAATCACATGAAATATCAATAACCACTTTCATAATGTTGGAATGCATAATGCCAGACTATCATAACAACATAGTCAAGGCCCCGTGCCAATAATACAAATAAGATTTTGCTAAGGCCTTCTGCCAAGACACTAGTTTGTCTCATGAGACCTACCGATGCATCGAGGAGCTATAGCGGGATCCACCCATCACATATTAAGTCCAATGCATTCCCATATGAAAAGGTTTAATCATAACATAAACATTCGTATTAAAACTAGCATACGAAATGTCAATACTTTCACCATAAACCATGAATGGTATATATAAAAAATAGAACATCCATAGTCAAACATATCACAAAACCTTTAATACAATATAAAAGTTTTGTATCATAATATATCATCCTCAAATAAGCATAAAATCCATTAAAGGATGTTGACATAGATGAAATCAAAACTCTTTTTAAAGAAATATCTCATTCTATTTTGAAATCATTTAAGAGACATATATTTATAAAAAAAACATTTTCTTTGAAAATATTATTATAAGCTTGTAAGGGAAGCTTTGACGATTTTATAACGGCGGAAAATAACCGCACCCGCCGTATAAGTAAAAAAAACATTCTTATCTTAATTCTGTCGAAAAGGTTAAAAAGCACCTTGTTTGGAAAACGACGGAATGATTCCCTTATAAACCTCTTATAAAAAGTCAAACAAGGGTATAAATGACTTTAACACATATTCTTTTAAATATTAAAAAATGTTTTGAAATACATTTTGAAGAAACATGGATGTGGATGATAAAGGGATCCCAGTAAATTATTACGTATAAACAACCTCGGATAATGAAGAGATTGTGAAATCACCCTTACCTTGTACTTTTCCTTTGTTGGGGTAGGTTAACCTCCTGTATAATGGTGAAATAATTGTTATTAAATTATACAAGAATCATATACATTAATATGATATCATATATGATCTTTTAACATTGCTTTATTAATAATATATTAGTATTATCGTCGTTTCGGGTGATAATCGATTCGTTCTTCTTAAATGTTTGGTTACGTAAGACATGTTTGTAATGGATAGATTATATATTATTCATAATCAGAATGATATTAACATTATTTTTAACCTTAAAATGAGAATAAGACTTGAATGGATACGATGGAGAATGAATCTCATCGCGTTCGTGGAGACGGTAGTCCGTACGTACGCACGAACGCTACTTCCATTTAATTTTTATTTTAAAAGAATTGAATACAAATGATACATAGGTATATTACTATTCCAGTATAATATAATATTTTATATATGTTACTTATGTTCATTAACACCATCCTTTATACGTTCCATGTGTGGTATGAACGAGTCATATCATTTTAAAGGGGCGGTAGTCCGCACTTCCTCAAATGAAATTATCGTATGTATATACAACATGAAACGAATAATGGTATGAAATAAAATGGAATTACAGAAGCTTATATATAAAATATATATCATTAATATCATATTTTATTACAGTGCCATCATAATGGCCACCATGAAAGGCGGTAAGAAGTATTTGAACAATCATCGTTTCGTGAGGCGTTAGTTTGCCATCCACAGAAACATTATGTTCATCATCCATTAGATGGAGTTGTGTGTATGTGTAGTTTGAATCCTTCTTATAACAACATCCGAGTATATTTTGGATACTGGTGTTGTTACAAAATAAAGGAAATAAAAAGAGTTTGGGGGTTGGAGAAGCAAAATAAATGAAAATAATTTAAGAGAAATCGTTACCTTTAATTTAGGTAACTCACTTTGGTTGGAACCAAAAGACTTATTGAAATGCTTTCTGCCTAAGGGGAATCTTCAAAGAGGAGGAGAGGGATGTGGGGAGCTTATTTGGGCAGGGTTTGGACGAGCCAAGTGGCTTGAGAGGTGTGAGGAATGAGTAGAAGTGGTCTCCTTTTATAAGGGAGAGGAGGGGCTCTTTAGGAAAGAGTGAAAGTATTACTTTATAATATAATTATATTCGGTTTATAATGGTCCAAAAATCATTGAGGTCGAAGATAAGATGACTCATATTCTAAATAACATCAACCAATAAGAATTTCACCGGTTTTAGATAATATTCTAATCATTATAATCTTATTTATTTAAATGATTTATTAATGAGGTAAACATTGCATCATTATTGTGTCATTAATAATTTAAATTATTTGATTTCTAAAAATTATAAATAAAATATAATTATGTAGGAAATCGTTTTAGCTTTCTAATGAATATTTATAATCGAAAATCCAACATGTATAACCCTATGTAAAAATTGTTCTTCTAAAAGATGTAAGCTTATGCCATTTTAATTTTTATTTTAACTTTATTAATATAATGTGTCCCTACCACATAAAAGTGGCTCTAAGGGGTCCCCAAATCAACCCAAGTATGCCCATGGTCGGGTATGTGTCCACCAATAAGGTTAGGACACGTTTTAGGGTAATTTTGTATTATTATAATATTATTTTTTTAACCCTTATATACCGGATTTACCCTTTAACCATGGTAAATAAAATATTTACCGCAGTAATTATTCAAAATGTGTAAAAATAAAAGTTACCTATTTACATAATTTGGACATCCTGATTCCAAATATGGAATCCATTTTCCTAAATTCAAAACACAGAAGTGGCAGAAATTAATTTAAAATTAATTCCCGCTGTCAAAACAAAAAGCGTGTTTTTAATAGATAATAACTATCATAAGATTGACACTTGTTTATGTTCGGTTTAATTGTAAAATTATGTCCAATGACCAAAATTATATTAAATGGTAAAAATATATTCTAAATATACTTTAAAACTACTAAAATTCATAATTTATCATTATTAAATATTTTGACTAAAAAAAGTTGTTTTTAATTAAAATTTAGTAATTTTCACTATTCATCAAAATATAAAAGTTATCCGAAAAGTACCAAAATTTCACCCTAGGCTAATTTCGATATTCCGAATCCAAAAATGAAGTCCATTTTGAAATATAAAATATATATGATTTCAAAAAGTAGGTATTACTATTCACAATGGCTAGTTTAATTAGTTGTGGTGTGTGTTAGAACTCGAGGTTGCGTACAACACACGCTATCACATTATTCGAAGGGAAACGTACCGTGGAAGCTTGGGGTGTTACATTCTCCCCTCCTTCAAATAATTGTGTCCTCGCAATTTCCAGGGTATTACTGCATAAAAACACTCGGGTGGTTCTTCATCATAAGTTCCTCGGGTTCAAACGTTGCCTCTTCCATCTTATGGTTTCTCCACAGAACTTTTACCAGACGCATCATCCGGTTTCTCAGCACTTGTTCTCTCATATCAAGAATCTTGACGGGCTCTTCGCAATAAGACAGATCGGGTTCCAGTTCTAATTCTTCATAGGTGAGTACATGCGTTGGGTCAGGCATGTATTTCCTCAACAGAGATATGTGGAACACATTGTGAACTTTGGAGAGACTTGGCGGCATTGTCAATCGGTAAGCTACAACCTCAATTCGTTCTAGAATTTCGAAAGGTCCGATGTACCTGGGACTCAATTTACCTTTCTTACCAAAACGTATGACTCCCTTCCATGGAGATACCTTTAGGAAAACATGATCACCGACTTGAAATTCCAAATCCTTCCTTCGATTATCGGCATAGCTCTTCTGCCTACTTTGAGCTGCTCTGATGTGATTTTGGATTACCTTCACCTTTTCCATCGTTTCCTCCACCAGTTCTGGGCCTACAAGTTTTCTTTCACCGACGTCATCCCAAAAGGTTGGTGTACGTCATCTCTTTCCATATAAAGCTTCATATGGTGCCATCTGAATACTCGAATTGAAGCTATTGTTATAGGAAAATTCTACCATAGGTAAATATTGATCCCACATACCCTGAAAGTCATGTGAGCAAGATCTAAACATGTCTTCTAAGGTTTGAATAGTCTGTTCTGATTGTCCGTCTGTCTGAGGGTGGTAAGCAGTGCTCAAATGAAGTTTAGTATCCAGGGATTTCTGAAGACTTTTCCAAAATCTTGAAGTAAAACAAGGATCACGATCAGAAACAATCGATAGGGGTACTCCATGAAGTCTCAAAACTTCATTAATGTATAGTCTTGCTAGACGTTCTAGGGGTAGATCTTCTCTTATAGCAAGAAAATGTGCTGACTTGGTAAGACGATCAACAATAAACCATATTGCATCGTTCCTTCTAGGAGTCTTTGGTAGCCCCATGACAAAGTCCATCGTAATATTGTCCCATTTCCACTCCGGTATGGGAAGAGGTTGCATGACTCCTCTAGGCTGTTGCCTTCCAGCTTTCACTTGTTGACAAACCATACATCTTGACACAAAATCAGCAATCTCCCTCTTCATGTTGTCCCACCAAAAATGTTCCTTCAAATCTCTATACATTTTGGTGCTCCCAGGGTGAATAGAGAAATTGGAACTATGAGCATCATCCGGAAATTCCCTTTTCAGATCAGGTAAATCGGGAACACAAAGTCTCTTCCCGAATTTCAAAATTCCATCTTCATACACAAATTCTCTCAATCTCCCATCATTCACAGCTTTAATCTTCTTTTGGAATTCTTCATCATCGGTATGCGAACTCTTAATCCTTTCTAGTAAAGATGGTTTGGAAACCATTTGAAAAAGCATTGATGTTTCACCTTCCCTGGTTATTCCCATGTTCATCTTTACTAGATCCATGAAAATTGGATCCCTTTCAATTCTCATATTGTTCAAAACTCCATGGTCTTTTCTACTCAAAGCATCTTCCACCTTGTTTGCTTTCCCCGGGTGGTAGTGTATCATGCAATCATAATCCTTGAGTAATTCAAGCCATCTCCTTTGCCTCATGTTGAGTTATTTTTGTGAGAAAATATACTTCAAACTCTTGTGATCAGTATAAATCTCACATTTTTCACCATAGAGGTAGTGTCTCCATATCTTCAAAGCAAAGATCACAGCTGCTAACTCAAGATCATGAGTAGGATAGTTTTGTTCATGAATTTTCAACTGTCGTGATGCATAGGCAATAACTCTATCATTCTGCATAAGGACACAACCAAGTCCTTTCTTTGATGCATCACTATAAATAACGAACCTATCATTCCCCGATGGTATAGTCAATATAAGAGCATTGACTAATCTTCTCTTCAGTTCTTCGAAACATTCCTCACACTCTTTTGTCCAAACAAATTTAACCCCTTTACGTGTGAGCTTCGTTAATGGGTTTGCCAATCGGGCAAAATTCTGGACGAAATGTCGATAATAACCTTCCAAACCAATAAAACTGTGTACCTCAGTTATACTCGTAGGTGCTGGCCATTCTTGGATTGCCTTGGTCTTAGAAGGATCAACAGAGATTCCATATTTAGAGACAATATGGCCAAGAAAAGAAATCTCATGAAGCCAGAATTCACACTTGCTAAACTTCCCATATAATTCATGCCTCCTCAGAGTCTTCAAGATAATGCGCAAGTGATTTTTATGATCTTCGTAGGTTTTGGAGTATACCAAGATATCATCAATAAATACCACCACAAATTCATCGAGATACTCCTTGAAAACTCTATTCATCAGATCCATGAATACAGAGGGTGCATTAGTCAATCCAAACTGCATTACAGTAAACTCGTAATGCCCGTACCTGGTTCGAAATGCTGTCTTCGGAATGTCTTCCTTCTTCAACACAACTGATAGTATCCAGATCGAAGGTCAATCTTTGAAAAGTATTGAGCTCCATGCAGTTGGTCAAATAAATCATCAATACGAGGTAGGGGATACTTGTTCTTTATCGTTATAGCATTGATCTCCCTGTAGTCGATACATAACCTCATAGATCCATCTTTCTTTTTAACAAAAAGAATAGGGGCTCCCCATGGAGAAACACTAGGGCGAATAAATCCCTTATTACTCAATTCCTCTAGTTGTTTCTTTAGTTCGACTAATTCTACAGTGGCCATCTATAAGGGGTCTTCGATATAGGCCTTGATCCAGGAATCAAATCAATAGAAAACTCAACTTCTCGTTCTGGAGGATGTCCAGGTAAATCTTCCGGAAATACATCTAAAAATTCTTTCACAACAGGTACATCCTCTATTTGAACATTCCTTTCCTCACCGACAGTTATTTCATTCTCTTCCTCCCCAATAATTGAATTAAGTTGAGATACTGGGGGTGGATCTAAATAAGAATTAAGTAGTGATGATTCTGCTCTAAAAATAAGGTGTTCCTTATCATTATCATCAAGAATCGTAACCTCTTTCTTCTTACAATAAATCTTCGCATCATAGTCCGAAAGCCAGTCCATACAGAGGATTATATCAAACTCAATCATAGGTATGACGATGAGATCAGCAGATAAAGAAAATTTATGTGCTCTAATGGGGACTGATTCACAAAACTTTGTTGCAATGATACTTCCCATAGGAGTTTTAACTGACAACTCCCTTATTAAATCAAATTGGAAATATCTAATTTTCTTAGCAAACTGGGAAGATATGAAACAATGCGATGATCCAGAATCAAATAATGCATTTGCTAAACTTGAGGAAACCATTAAATTACCTGCCACCACGTCCTTCAGAGCTTCTACCTCAGTAGTAGTGATAGCATAAGCTTTGCCTTGATCCCTTGGCCTTTTCTGAGGTAAGTTCTCCTGACGCTTAGGACATGTATTTGCATAATGCCCCATCTCCCTGCAATTGTAGCACTGAATGTTGGTAGCTTCCTTCTTCCCCTTGCAATCACGAGCTTGGTGGCCTTTATCACCACACTTGTAACAGACTCCCATTCCCTTCAAGCAAGTACCAGGATGTTTCTTCCAACATTTACCACAAGATGGATATTCAACCTTTCCCATCTTCCCCTTATTTCCATTCCCAGATTGATCAACATGTCTCTTCTTCTCTTGCTTTGCTTTAAAGTCATAAGACTTAGAGAATTCCTTTTCGGTCTTGATAGCACATGAGACAATGTCTTCGTACGATGAAAAGGATTGTGAGACTAACGCTCGATGGAGAAATGGTTTTAACCCATCAAAGAAACGATCAATCTTACTTCTTGGGTTGCGAATATAATCTCCAGCATACCTTGCTAACCTTGTAAAGTTATCCTCATACTTTGTGACATTCTCATCCTCCTTTTGTCTCAGACTCATAAATTGCCTTTCCATATCTGCTCGATGGTCGCGAGGAAAGTATTTTTCTAAAAACAGATCATTGAACTCCCTCCATTCCATATTTGATACTTCATCATCTTCCTTCATGTTTTGAATCAATGACCACCATTGATCAGCATCTCTAGTGAGGCGGTAAACTGCCATGATAACTTTTCCCCTTTCACTACTCCCCAAAGCCTGAAATATTTTCTCTTGGGAATTTATTCATTGCTCAGCTACTAAGGGATTTGTACTCCCATTGAACGTTGGTGGTTGTTGCCTCATGAATCGATCTAACATTGATCCTCCACGCTGCGGATCATGGTGCTCCATACGGGTAAGGTTATTATTCATAACCTGAGTAAGTTGTCCCAGTATGGTGATTAGCTGATCGGCACCAGTTGCATCACTAGCCCCACTATAATTATCTTGAGCAGGAGGGCAATCCCTACATGGAGTGCGTGCATTGATACGATTTCCATTTCTTCCACTAGGCGCCATTTCTAAACAATGGCATAAACTAGATCAGTTTATGAATCAAAATACATAATCCCATACTTATAAAACACTTAACATAAATTGAACTATTTATGCATATAATCCATAATCATAAAAATGTTTTCTTTGAGGAAGTATATACTCATAAACCCTTCATAATTATTTATAAAGAAAATGAGAGTTATCCTAAGCATATCCCCCGGGAGTGTCGTAACCAAGAGTGCAGCAAGGCCCATTGTCGTGCACCAGTTCCCGTTCGAGTCTAGCTCAAAGCGGTGTTTTCGGGTTTTACCCCTAGGTACATCTGTGCCAGAGCCACCTCTACCTGGTCGTATCCAGACAGGGATGTATTGCTCGGAAAACTCACAAAATCTCTACAATACCAAAATTCTAGGAAGTTCTTCTATAATAATCCTCAAAGTTCATCTTAGGTCTACGTGCTCTAATCAGATTTTATCTAAATCTAGTTTCCAAGGTTTGTACTAAACTTCCTCTATTACCAACTGTAACGCCCAGACCCCAGTTACCCAGAGTCGGTGCATTAATTACATAACATTTGCATGATCACAAGAAAGATCAAATCTCGAAAGACCGATTGGTTTAGTAGCCTTGGAAACACTAGATATATTCATATGTTTTACATTACATCATAAAATGAAAAACTAATACAACAACATAATGTTTCCACAATCCACACTATTATCCCCTCATAATATCCCTGCAAGTCATTCATAATTTACTTCTTCACATCCTGGGAAAATGAAACATAGAAAAGGGGTGAGCTCAAATGCCCAGTAAGGATAACAATATAGCGGAAACTTTCATAAATAATAATAAACATTTAAGGCAATGTATAACTAAAACAAAAGCCTTTTAAACTTTAACTTCAACATAGTATGGCATAAATAAAATTAAAAAATTTCTATTTACTTATTCACATGGATATTCTACTAATCGAATAATCACATGCAATATCAATAACCACTTTCATAATGTTGGAATGCATATTTCCAGACTATCATAACCACATAGTCAAGGCCTCGTGCCAAGACTACAAATAAGATTTTTCCAAGGCCTTGTGCCAAGACACTAGTTTGTCTCATGAGACCTACCGATTCATCGAGGAGCTATAGCGGGATCCACCCGTCACATATTAAGTCCAATGCATTCCCATATGAAAAGGTTTAAACATAACATAAACATTCGTATTAAAACTAGCATACGAAATGTCAATACTTTCACCATAAACCATGAATGGTATATAAAAAAATAGCACATCTATAGTCAAACATATCACAAAACCTTCAATACAATATAAAATTTTTGTATCATAATATATCATCCTCAAATAAGTGTAAAATCCATTAAAGGATGTTGACATAGATGAAATCAAAACTCTTTTTAAAGAAATATCTCTTTCTATTTTGAAATCATTTAAGAGACATATATTTATAAAATAAAACATTTTCTTTGAAAATATTATTATAAGCTTGTAAGGGAAGCTTTGACTATTTTATAACGGCGAAAAATAACCGCACCCGCCTTATAAGTAAAAAAAACATTCTTATCATAATTCTGTCGAAAAGGTTAAAAAGCACCTTATTTGGAAAACGACGGAAAGATTCCCTTATAAACCTCTTATAAAAAGTCAAACAAGGGTATAAATGACTTTAACCCATATTCTTTTAAATATTAAAAAAAAATTTGAAATACATTTTGAAGAAACATGGATGTGGATGATAAAGGGATCCCAGTAAATTATTACGTATAAACAACCTCGGATAATGAAGAGATTGTGAAATAACCCTTACCTTGTACTTTTCCTTTGTTGGGGTAGGTTAACCTCCTGTATAATGGTGAAATAATTGTTATTAAATTATACAAGAATCATATACATTAATATGATATCATATATGATCTTTTAACATTGCTTTATTAATAATATCTTAGTATTATCGTCGTTTCGGGTGATAATCGATTCGTTCTTCTTAAATGTTTGGTTACGTAAGACATGTTTGTAATGGATAGATTATATATTATTCATAATAAGAATGATATTAACATTATTTTTAACCCTAAAATGAGAATAAGACTTGAATGGATACGATGGAGAATGAATCTCATCGCGTTCGTGGAGACGGTAGTCCGTACGTACGCACGAACGCTACTTCCATTTAATTTTTATTTTAAAAGAATCGAATCCAAATGATACATAGGTATATTACTATTCCAGTATAATATAATATTTTATATATGTTACTTAAGTTCATTAACACCATCCTTTATACGTTCCATGTGTGGTATGAACGAGTCATATCATTTTAAGGGGGCGGTAGTCCGCACTTCCTCAAATGAAATTATCGTATGTATATACAACATGAAACGAATAATGGTATGAAATAAAATGGAATTACTGAAGCTTATATATAAAATATATATCATTAATATCATATTTAATTATAGTGCCATCATAATGGCCACCATGAGAGGCGGTAAGATGTATTTGAACAATCATCGTTTCGTGAGGCGTTAGTTTGCCATCCACAGAAACATTATGTTCATCATCCATTAAATGGAGTTGTTTGTATGTGTAGTTTGAATACTTCTTATAACAACATCCTAGTATATTTTGGATACTGGTGTTGTTACAAAAGAAAGGAAATAAAAAGATTTTGGGGGTTGGAGAAGCAAAATAATTGAAAATAATTTAAGAGAAATCGTTACCTTTAATTTAGGTAACTCACTTTGGTTGGAACCAAAGGACTTCTTGAAATGCTTTCTGCCTAAGGGGAAGCTTCAAGTAGGAGGATAGGGATGTGGGTGGCTTATTTGGGCAGGGTTTGGACGAGACAAGTGGCTTGAGAGGTGTGAGGAATGAGTAGAAGTGGTCTCCTTTTATAAGGGAGAGGAGGGGCTCTTTAGGAAAGAGTGAAAGTATTACTTTATAATATAATTATATTCGGTTTATAATGGTCCAAAAATCATTGAGGTAGAAGATTAGATGACTCATATTCTAAATAACATCAACCAATAAAAATTTGACAGGTTTTAGATAATATTTTTATCATTATAATCTTATTTATTTAAATGATTTACTAATGAGGTAAACATTGCATCATTATTGTGTCATTAATAATTTATATTATTTGATGTCTAAAAATTTAAATAAAATATCATTATATAGTTAATATTTTTAGCTTTCTAATGAATATTTATAATCGAAAATCCAACATGTATAACCCTATGTAAAAATTGTTTTTCTAAAAGATGTAAGCTTATGCCATTTTTATTTTTATTTTAACTTTATTAATATAATGTGTCCCTACCACATACAAGTGGCTCTAAGTGGTCCCCAAATCGACCCAAGGATGCCCATGGTCGGGTAGGTGTCCACCAATAAGGTTAGGACACGTTTTAGGGTAATTTTGTATTATTATAATATTATTTTTTTAACCCTTATTTACCGGATTTACCATTTAACCATGGTAAATAAAATATTTACCGCAGTAATTATTCAAAATGTGTAAAAATAAAAGTTACCTATTTACATAATTTGGACATCCTGATTCCAAATATGGAATCCATTTTCCTAAATTCAAAACACAGAAGTGGCAGAAATTAATTTAAAATTAATTCCCGCTGTCAAAACAAAAAGCGTGTTTTTAAAAGATAATAACTATCAAAAGATTGACACTTGTTTATGTTGGGTTTAATTGTAAAATTATGTCCAATGACCAACATTATATTAAATGGTAAAAATATATTCTAAATATACTTTAAAACATCTAAAATTCATAATTTATCATTATTAAATATTTTGATTAAATAAAGTTGTTTTTAATTAAAATTTAGTAATTTTCACTATTCATCAAAATATAAAAGTTATCCGAAAAGTACCAAAATTTCACCCTAGGCTAATTTCGATATTCCGAATCCAAAAATGAAGTCCATTTTGAAATATAAAATATATATGATTTCAAAAAGTAGGTATTACTATTCACAACAGCTAGTTTAATTAGTTGTGGTGTGTGTTAGAACTCGAGGTTGCGTACAACACACGCTATCGCATTATTCGAAGGGAAACGTACAGTGGAAGCTTGGGGTGTTACATCCATGATTTCCTAATATATAATATTATTTCTATCCTCTTAAAATTTTTTAAATCCAATTTTAACTATTGGGAAATTTTTAGTAAAATATATGGAAGGAATCATTAGTCTTTTTCAGTACAACATAATTTTTTACTTTTCAAGCCAAAGTATGAGGGGAATGTTTTTCTAACATATATGGAATGAATGGATTTTTATGATTTTATAGAAAATTATTTCTATGAAGATTAATTTACAAGTTTTAAAGATTATTTTCAATTAACTTACTTTATTTTAAAATTGTATGACATGTTGAGGTAGGAACAATGTTTTTGAAGTAGAAAGGATATTTTCCCCAAGAATGGAGTCAAGTGTTTTATCAAAATTATTTTCCATCTAAGATAATATAGGGTTCTGTTTCTAACCCTATTATTACATTGATTTAATTATGTTATGATGGAATTATTTTTATGAAGTCCTTTTATCTTATATTAATTATTTTATGATGGCATGATGTTTTTAGAATCCCATTTAATTACATGTGTTATGCTGAGATGTATGATTTATGATTTTGTGGCACACATAAGAATGGCTTCATTATGAGATGTGTGGGACCTATATCTCCCTCCATTGAATTGGGTAAAGATATATATCTCATGAGATAAACATGTATAGAATCTAAAGTAAATCATGTTCAGTAATACAGGGCTATAATGCCAAGTAAACTCAGTTCAGTAATAGACATTTTACACTATGATTGTCTTAGTAGCAATGTCTTGGCTACTATGGAAATCATATCAGGTGCTTATTGGTTTTCCAAAATTACATGTTTTATTCCCATGCTATTTTATCATGATTAATGTTTCCTTATGATCTATGCCTTATATACTGCAATGTTTTATGTCATTTCTCATGATTTTTATGTTTAAATATTATGTTCATGTTTTAACATTAAAATGTTTATGGATTGTTTTATGTTTTCCATGTTTACCCTTACGGAGCATTTGAGAACACCCTTTATATGTTTTTTTAGCAAGGATATAAGTAATGGTTTTAGGTAAGAAAACAAAAGAGGAAGATCTTTATGGGAGTTGTTGAATATCTTTCACCATGATTAGAAGATTTTTTTCCATGTTTCCAAAGAAAAAAAACTATTACGGTCCTTGCGTGTCTATTTTAGTTATGTATTAAGTATTTCTAAAAAGTAATGTAATGTCCATCAACATCAAACATGGGTCTCATTAGAATGTGGTAAAAGTTTTATAGTTATCTGAGATGATGAATATATTTAAAAACATGCTATTTAGAATCAGTTATCATCTATAAACACTTCCCCAAAAAATCTACAAAAGGATGGAACTATATAATCAAAAATAGGTCTCATACAATTCTTATTATAAAAACCCTTATATATAAGTGGTGTTAAGAGGTAATCTAAATATTTGTGTATATATTTGATAGAGACTTATTATCTCCAAATGAATCCAAATGTTCATAAGAAATATATTATAAATTTATGATAACATTAAATTACTTTTTGGTATTTCGAAGTAGTTGTTTCATTCTCATTTATAATAAACACAAAAAAATTAATACTCGATGTGATGAATTAATATGTCATTGATACACCAATAAGAGTAAATTATATATATTCCAAAATAAATGGTTGGTTAAAATTATTTAATGCAATTATGTTTCCATAAGAATATTATTACATCCCAAATAAGGATGAGTAGATGTTTGTCTCAAAAAAGGGAAATCTAAATAAAGATCATGATATTTTGGAAGAAGAATGCGATGTGGATGTATCTAGATCATGGGGAGTTCAATGATATATAGAGAACTCTAATGATATCTACTATAAATAGGGTAATATGGAAAGGATATAAGGATTATTAAAATGGTTCAGTATGTATAAAATCAAATAAAACAATATTATAGAAGATCATATAACACTGGTTCAAACTAAATGAATGAGAGTACTATAGTAAATTTCCATTCAATTATATGTAAAAATGAAATCTTTTTGCAAAATAAATGTTTGGGTAAGGAAATTCCTGATATGTTTAACAACAATTGCGAATTATAACACTTGGGAAGTCATTTTAAGGATAAAAAACAAAATTATTTGATCCAAATCATATTTTTGAAACAAAATAATGAAATTTGGTATGAAGAAAAGGAACATAATATATCCTTTGTATATGGGATATTCCAAAATTGAGGTAATTTATGTGGATAATACATTTGAACTCATTGATTGGATATATACTATATGATTATTTTTTAATATGGTGGTGCAAATGGACTTTATTTTCTATTAAATAGATTTAAAATTTCTATTATTGAATATCATCCTTGAGGAGTAATTCTTTATTTAATAGGTGAATAGTTTTATCATTTATAAAGTTGATAGTAATGTATATCATTTGAATAAAGAATTATATGGTCATAAATAGGTACTGTGGGAATGGTATTCCTGGCTGGATCGATATCTATAGAAACTCTGATTTCATGGAGTAGGGGTTAATCAAAATCTCAATATCCAAGACGATCAAGGATAATGGATGGTGTTATTTATATAAATGGAAAACATCATTTTTCACAGATCGAATGAAACCAAATGAAAACATTTTTCATAATTGATTAGTTGCGGGATTAAGATGCCTATAATTAGTGGGTTATCCTTTTTCTTGGTTTTCAGGTTATTAAAATAATCTGTGGGACATTTATTTCTAATGATAAATATTCTAAGGAATGTGATAAAAATGTTATAAATTGTAGATTATAAAATATTGGAAACACAGGTTGAGTGTTGAAAAACTACCAAAAGATAGTGAATAAAATGTAATTGATATAACACTTTATAAGAAAATAATTAGTATTTTACTATACATGATAGAAAATAGATCAAATATTATGTTTGGGACACATCAATTGGTGCATTATTAATTATTTCAAAAAGAAATATACATACATTTTGTGGTTATAATACTTAAATATATTAATTATATGGAAAATTATGGGTTATTTTAGCATATAAATTTTCAAGAGAAATTTTTGGGATTTGTTGATGAATAATGTGTTAGTTGGGTTGATGATCAATGTTAGCTTCTGAAGGTGTTATATAACTTGGATATTATTTTATTTTATAGAAATTTAAGAATCAATGTCACCTAGTTATAAGAACTATAGAGGATGAATATATAAAATTAAACAAGAATATACCCAAGTCGTATAGATGTAAAAATAGCTTGAATACATTAGCATTGAAGTGGTACCTTTGATTTTTATTTTTTTCATAACTCAAGTGTTATAGGAATTAGAAAAGACCTAATTCAACTCTAAAGGAAAAAACATATTGAGATTTAATACCATTTAATTAAAAATAAATTCAATAAAAAGGTTCTATAATTGGAACATTAGACTACTCATAATCAAGTGGAATATAAAATGATGAAGCCTATTCCCAAATTAGTTTTTGAGAATAACTGTTCAGCACATGGATTTCAATCGAATTAATTAAACTTGAAATATTGGGAATAGGTCCCCCACTCTCCATGGGAACTTTCTCTCTGGATCCAGGTATGCTATCTCCTTGTATTCTCTATTTTAACTACTAAATTCCTTTTTTTGAACTTTTATAGATGTTGTCAATGGGTTTTTACACAAATGTAGCTGAGTTTTCACAATATCTACATAAAAACTCTACTTGGTAAGGTAGAAATAATGTGTTAATTTCAAATATAGAGTGTGTTTTAATTCTAAATCAAGGGTATCAGCTCATGAAATAATGGTTGGTAGTGCATTGATTTCAATTTTTTATTTGTTAAATCCTTTTTAGTCAACTATTTTTTTAACTGACTATTGATCAAGTATAGAGTTGGTAATTATTGGGTCATTATACACTCCAAGAATGTTAAATTATTAGAGTTCATTCATGAACACCTAGGGATTATTTAGATATATTTTTGTGGTTTAATTGATATATCTAGTGTGGGAATATCAAAAAACACAATGGGTGAGGGATTTTTTATAAAAATACCATTGGATTATATTTTGGGTTTATTTGAAAATAGAGTGAAATTAATATTTGATGTGGTATCTCAATAAATTTGGGGACTATATAATTTTATACTATAAGATAATTTCATGAAGCCTAGAAGAATTTAGTATAATCTAGTATTATATTAATTTTTTAAAAAGTAGATAAATCACCACATGATGTAATTTTTCTACACGAGGGTTTTCATAAAAAACTAATGACATAGGGAAATTCACCTATATAAAGAAATCCCCATGTAAGGGAAATATATTACATAAGGGTACCTTTAAAGAAAATATTACTACATAAGTAAATAATGTTATGTGATGAAATTACAAAATAAGAGGTAACTACATAGGAGATCATTTATATCAAATCCTAAATAAACTATCCACATAAGGATTTTTCCGAGAGGGAGAAATAACATTAGGGTAATAATTTTATATATTTTATCGAACCAAGGAAAATGAAATATTCTGTGTATATTATAATTTCTCAAAAATATTTTCATTTATTAAATAAATTATGTATTATGTTGATATGATGTTAAAGAAAATATATTTCTTTTCATTATGTATTCTGGAGGTTAGTTTTGTGGAAACATAAATTGTTATGTCATGATATCTCTAATTAATGCATTCAGGTAGGGTTTTTTACTAGATATGAGACAAATTTAGATATTTTGAGTTAGAATATTTGTGGATTGTTCTTAAATTATTCATAAATCATGGGACTTATGTTTAGTCCATGATTCAAGAAAATTTAAATTGAAAATTTCAAAGTTACTCAAGTAGATTAGAAAGAACTAAATATAAGATGGATATAATAAAGAATGTTAAGCACAAAGAAATTATTTGATGACTAGGAATTTTTTAGAAATCAATAGAAGTTATGAGAAATATGTATGGTTCCATAATGTCACTAACATGTTCCCATTTTAATTATTGTGTGATCTCTATATATTTTGATAAAAATTAAAAAACATTTTTTTAAAAGAGGGAAGAGTTTTTTGTAATTCAGAGAAAGGGTTATTATGATAATGAAGGGGTTATAAGAGTTCAAATATATAGGAACCATAAAAAATTATATAAAATATACACATCAGATAACATAATAATCTTTCTATTACATCATTTTCATGTCATGGCCAAAAAGTAATTTCCAGTTACCCTAAAGACATGTGTTTTCCCTTGTCTAGGACCCACCCCCATGCCAACACAATCATTAGACTTATAAATGTCCCCATAGGCCAATACATTTTCTTTCATTAATCTTTTTCCACACAAAAATGAACCCTGATAAACTTCACATGTGTTCACTCATTCATAAACTACTCCATGATAGGTCTTTCTTAATTGTGGATTTTTAATCAGGTAGGATCCAAAAAATAAATGTGTACCTTGTTAAAATTGCTGATAAAATTTACTCATTTATGTCTTAATTTTGCAATGAAGTTACACTCTCTTCCCCATTAGAGCACAACACTCTCATTTTGGATCCCAAAACTAAAACCCATGTAGTTTCATTGCACTTACAATTGGGTATTGGATATAATTCAACTTTAATAGTGGTTATTACTTATATCATAGGTACCCTCATATGACATAGTAATCGTGTACTAGCCCTTTAGTAACCTCTAAGTTTTACATAGGCACATGTCATCCTAACCCTAGGGCCCACCAACATGCCTAAAAATATCATCAAACTAATGATATGTTTGGATGTTATTCCTATGTTCAGAGGTTCATGTTATAGAATAGGAAAAAAACATATAACAAAAATGAAAATACCTTTCCTGTACAAATCTTCACCAGGATCACGAAACTTCAAATTTTTATTATGGTCTGTCATGTGAAGAGTATAGTCTTGTGGAATTATTAATTGATGATATAAGGGGTCATTACAACTTATTCCTTATCTAGAAAAAAAATTTATTGATAAAACACACTGATTTAGGTGTGTTATCACAAAACATCTTATAAATATGAAGGCATGTCATAGAATATGTAGTTTTCATTCATCTATCAAGAAAAGAAGTGTTTGATTCCCCAAACCAACATACCCATTATAATGCCTTAAAAAATACACTACATACTAAAATTGGTAATAACTGTAGATTCCCAAACATAATGTTCACATATTTAAACGACATAAAGAATAACTTTTGTAACATATATTCACTAAGATTTTAGGTTTACACATTTATAGAATTATGATATACTATAAACTAATAAATCCTATATATTTCTCAACTAATTTATATTTATTTAATAATATATTAAACTACTTAATCTATAAGAAATCTTCACCATCCCTTATAAATTCTACACAAAATCTATAATACTAGAAATATCATGTGTAATAATTTTATTTGAAACCTGGGGATATTTAAACATTATAAGGGATATATAAAATTCTATGTAAGGGTAGACATAAGATACAATAGTCAAAGAGCATAACTGAGTGTAATATGTGAATAAATAATATATAAGGAATTGATAACCAAAAATAATTCCATAGTAGAATGAAATTATAATTATAATACATCCATGGATAATAATGGAAATAAATATATCACATGGATATAAATAATTAAATTCATGGTGAAGGAATTTATAATGTTTTACTTCACGATCATAGAGTTAAGGTCTCATATAAGAATCCATTCTTTTCATCATGTTCATAGAAATCTAATTATTATTTTTCTTAATACCACAGTCTACACAACATGTGGAATTGGGAAGGAATACACCAAATCCCAAACATAGTTATTCTCTAGATCCCTATAGATCTATTGAGGGGATATATAATTTTAGGATCCACACATAACTTTTTTATGTCCATTGAATTAATCATTAAATATATTTAATAAAATACACAATTATCATGATAAAAATAATAATTCGTATCGTAATAAAAACATATAGAACACCAATACTTTTATCTGTCTCAATAAAATTGATAACATGATCAAATCACATCTAAAGATAAATGTGTATAGTTAAAAATACACTACAATCTTTCAAGAGTAATCAATAAACATACATATCAAAATAAAAAATATAAAAAAATTACATAATTTCCCAATCAACAAATAGAATAGTCTTCTATGTAATAATTCATCAAGATAAATCCAAATGAATTAATAGTATATGATTAATTCAATAAATTTCCTAATAAATCAATGTATGACATAGAGGTTAATACCATTCAACAAAGGGATTAGAAAACACCATCATTATAAAGAAAAGGAAAAATATTAAATTTTAATCCCATTCATGGGTGATGGTTTATACATACAAAGTCATTGATAAATCATATTTTGATATAAATGGAAAATATATAATTGATATATTGAAAGATATGGGACAGTTTAAAAATTATGTATCCTAAGTGTAACTAAATAATTCATAAGGATGTTGAAATAAATGAAAAAAACATACAAAACATGGATTCAAATGGTATCACAAAAGAAGGGATCAAGAATCCTACTATTTGATACCATGTATTAATTTCCATGAATTATAAATATAAAAACATACTATATAATAAATCATGTTACATTAATCCCTTGACTCTAAATCCTTATTAATATTTTAAGTAATGTTGAGCTAAAATTTAGAAGGATATTTATAAAACTTTTTTTACATTGATGTAAAATAAAAATATATATGTACCATTGACAAGTAATTTTTTAAAGTAAAAGTGAAATATTTTTATAAACTTTTCCATTTAAAATGATTCTCCAGTAATAAATCCTTTATAATTATTGAATGTTTTCAAAAGGAAATTTTAAGCCCAAGATAATATGATTTATTGTGAAACTAACCTACTAAATACTTTGAAAATACCATTTCTGAACCCCCTCACTGAAAAATGATTAATAATAACATCATTGTAATAAAATTCTGTTTTCAAAATGTAGATTATAAAATACATATATCAAAAGAATGGGTTTGGAGAGTCCCATCATATATGAATAGAGTAAAATATTAAACATTATAAATCAATGAATTAATATTGGAGCTATAAATATACCTTACGAGGAAGATACTCCTCAAAATAAAAAACATTATAAAATTATTTATAGAAAAAATGTTGCCCAAATTAAATTATTTCTCAATTTATAATAATTGAGACAAAGAAAAACGTTACCTGTTGTCATGTATTCCATGAAAAAAAATCTAATAACTTTTATAAAATAAATATCATTATTAATAATTTTTTTCATAACCTTAATCATATATTTTCCATCTATAATATTAATTTAAAATAAAACTTTATATGAATTCTATTTAATTATTTCTTAATTTCTATATCGGGTTTAATTAATCATGGTCATTTTGAACTGGACTAATATAAATCATGTTGGTATTTATTATTGTTATAAGTACCATCATCCAAATATCACTAAATTTACTTGAATAGAATATTCATAATAGTTATAAAAGTATAATTTCATTCCATATTAGTATTGGTTATAATCCATGAGGATGAGATCAATAACGATCATGTTTCAGTGATTCTTAGAGAATGAAAAGTGTTTTATTAATTAATGATTTTAATAGTAATGTTACAATTTTATAACACCTAAAAATTATGTAAATATTAATATAATATTATACTTGATGTTATGTTCTAATATCCATTCATGATATAAGTCTATAGTATTGTTTTAGTAGGTGGTTAAATCGACCCAAACTTGAACAAACTTTGATTAATTAGTGATTATGTGTTTTTTATAACATAATCATACTATAAAAATAAGTATACTATTTATTGTTTATTAATATTATATAAAATAATATTATTGAATCCAAAGAATAATCAATGTACATTAAAATATTACATAATATGAATAAATTTATTTTCCTCTTAGTGTGCTTATTATAAATGATTGAATAAACGATGACTGCATGTTTGAAATATAATTAATATTGTCACAAAATTATCATAAAATAACCTTAATGAAATTTTAAAAATAATATTTATCCATTATAATTATTATCAGGACAACAAATTTAATGAGATTACAATAATAAAAACCAAAATCAAGTGTTCTGTGGAGGCGACAATCCACAAATATACATGGCTGATGATTTAATTTTCTATAGAGTGGGAAAAAATTTTACTATATTATATCAATTATTATTTTACGATATTTTAAAAAAATTATAATTATTGTTTAAAAGTATTGTTAGGATTAGTTGTGTAATTTGATCAAGGAAAAAGTAACATGATGTTTCATAAAGCTGGTAATCTGCACACATGAAAACATGTGGTTTTTTCAATAATATTAAAGGGGAAATGATGTTAATATATAATACCTTATAATAATAAAATTAAATATATATTAAATACATAGTTGATTAAATAGGTATTTCAAAATTATAATTTTAAAGTTAACATAGAAAGGAATAAAGTTAAGGGAAAACAATTACACATGTTGGGAACTTTGAGTTTCCTTGGAAAATTCCTTGGAGAATGAGGTATTATGATAATCCATTGTCAAAAAAATATCAAGAATTTAGAAAATGATATAAGGGGATGGAAATGGTAGGATATATGAGGAAAAAAATTGTGTGGTATTAAAGGGGTGGTGACATGCTCCTTTTATAAGTGAGAAGGCGTTTCATTTTTGTAAATACCAATAACTTCTTAATAATGGGAAGTTAGTAGAAGTTATTTAAGATAAAAATATATAAATAATAAATTAGTTACATGTATTATATAATACATATCACAAAAATAACAAAACCCATGGAATTAATTTTTTAGTTCCTTGGATACTTGCTACATAAACATCTTATTTTAGAACACTTTGTAATATTTCTAAATAACCATACTCCTATAAACCCTATTTTTTAAATAAAATATGACATTATAATATTAATAAACATAGGTAATATAAAAATAATAATGTGGTTATATTTAATTCTCGAACAGGGAAACTTATGAACTAGTCATAATCGTTATATCATAAACATGATATAAAACTTGAGAAATGGAGAAATATCAGGAAAAAAATAATGGGATCATAAGTGAAAATCATAAAACATTATTGGGAATTAAGGATCGTGGAATAGAAACATAACACAAAATATTGGTAATTAATCCTGGAATAAAATAAAAAAATCAATAAAATCTCAAACTATTATATAATAAATCATTACATCTTTACGTCATTGAATATCATAAAAAATTTGAAAATCATGGAAATACAGAAAAAAATTTATATGTTACACAAACAGATGTATAGAAAATAATATTAAATTTTTTTTTCAATTCACACTCATATAAAATAATTCGGTAAAAGTGTTCTTTCATCTCATTCACACAAAAATCATGTGAATAAATTGTCTTGCATCACATTCACACTAAATACATTTTAAAAAATATTACCGCATCCATTCACACAAAAAATAGTCAACGAAGATTCCCACAACTCATTCAAAAACAACATGTCAAAAAATATTCTTGAGTCACATTAAAAAAAACATGTGAATCAATCTTCCCTCATCTTATTCACACATTATTTCATGGTTTTATTTGATATAAAATACTAACCAATGCATTGGCGAGAGATATAGGACCCCGACTATCATCATAAATACATATGACTTCCATATAACTCTAATAATTCAACATATAATTAAAATTTATTCTAGTTAAATGGGGTTCATTAATAATTCTTCAAGGAACCAATGGAAATTAATAGTGGGTTTCACAATACTTTAAGATCATATAACTAAAATTAACCACAATCATATAAATGGATTATACGTAAAACCAATCACCACATTTGAGTATTTCATAATATAATTTAGATGTTGATTTTTTAAAAATAATTTAAAAACAATTATAGACATTCGATATATAGTAATAAATTGATATTAACTCGTAAAATAATTTTTAGAAAATAATTTAATCTTTTTCATAAAATATAATGTTTTAGTCACATATAAATTATTTTTTTTAAATGAAAACCGTGAAGTGAAATTTATTTCGAATACTTTTACCTTAAAAACAATATTAATTAATATATAATTTAAAATATATAATGTTTACTGTAAATAATTTCAATTGAAAGGTAAACTAATTTTTTTTAAAAATATCTAAAAAATTCTTGGAAGGTTTTGAAATGACCTTATTAAAGACCAAAATCATAACATATTGACCGAAAAATCCTTTAATAAAAGGGGAAATGTAGAAATAAATGTCACATTTGATAAAAATTTGTTTTATCAGTATATATAAAAGATAATGTTGGAACGATATAAAAATTTTTACAAGGAGGGAAAACTACCATTTAGGATGATGGGAATTATTCTTAACATTATTTCATTTTCAAGAAGGATGATAACACCTATATAAATAATTTTTTAATCAAAATTGATCTCCCTTGATAGAAATATATTATACCAAATGAAATGGAATATGAAATTTAAGGATAATAAAATTAACTCAATAATTTTATTGAGTTATGAAAATAATTATATTTTAGGGAAGATATCAATCATATCCCTTAATAAGGATGAGCATGAATTGAAGTTAAAATAAAAAGTTCAAAAAAATTGATATTATAAACAAAGGTATATGTATTTACACCATGAATATTTATATTGTCTAAAAATATAAAATCATTCCTCAATGAAGGGTGAATGAGATGAAACCTCTAACCTTGTTTCCTTGCTTAGTCAAATTCACCCTAAAATCCTTGCTAAATAGCCTCTTAAATCTTGGTGAGACGCGTTAGAAACATATAAACTCAATGGGAGGGATTTATAGAGTGGTAGAAAAGTTAAATAAATGACTACTGAATTTTTAGAAGAGATGTATAAGATAATGAGTGAGAGTGATCTCCTTTTATAGGTGAAAATGTGAGGCTTTATCATGGGAATTAAAGTTGGGTAATGGGTATGAATGGAATCACATAAGTTATAGGTGGGTGATGTGAGTTATGTGAGATTGGTGGATGAACGGTAGGTGAAAAATTTGGTTATTAATTTCTTAACTAAAAATTCGTTATAGATGGATTAATTTACCTTTTAAATATTAAAATTTTGATACAATTCATTTATCCATTTTACACTTATTAATCTTGTTTAAAAATGAATCAATGAAATTTTTTCTCACTAAAAATATAATATGAATCTTATTACAAAGTTTTTTTGTTATGAATCCAAATTTTTGGTTCATTTTAATTAAATTAAATTTAAAAATATGAGAAAAATAAATTTGAAATAAAAATAAATAATTTTTTGAAATTTTTTTTTTTAATATAAATGTGATTGTATCATTATTTAATCTTAATATTTTTTAAAATTTAATTCATATTAGATGAGTGTTAATTCTTTTCTATTTATGTTTAAAGTCATATATTATTCTTAATTTAAGAAATACCCTTTTAATTTTAGAAACATACACAATATTTAGAAAGTTACTATTCATTGAAAAATTACTCCATTATCGTGATATCTAATTTTTACTTAAGGGAAAATAAAATTTAGGCATAAAAATAATGGAGTATTTATTAAATAATCAATAACCACTTATTCTAAAATTTAAATACATTTATTTTTATTTAATCGTTTAATTTACAAAAATATATTTTAAATATAATAAAAGCATAAGATATTAAAACAATTTAAGAAAAATATTAGTTGATTTTTAAAATATAAAATATAGGTTTTCAAAATATAATCAAATTTTTATAATTTATAATGATAATTTTAAAATAAATATTTTTTTCAAAATAATCGTTTCATAAAATTCTATGTCATAATTATTTCTAATAATGGCATAATGTTGAACTATTAGAAAAATGATATATTGCACTATTAACCTCAAAATAAATTTTGTCAAAAAATCTCAAAAATACATATTCAGTATATATCATTATGATTAAACAAAAAATATTTTAATAATTAAAATTAAATTGTTAAAATTTTAAAAATTAATATTTATACAAAACCCCAAAATATAGTTGTAAAATGTTCATATTGGAAATTATCTTTTTAAAATGTTAAGTATTATATATTATTATTTCCAATAAAATAATAATTAGTTTATTGGTAATTAATAATTCATATTATCAATATATTTTTTATTATTTAATAATAGTATACATGTTTCTGAAATATATATTTTTTTGTATAAAATGATTTTTCATATTTATTTTAGCTATACAAATTGATATTCATTAGTATTAAAAGTATGATTTATTTTACTTATAACCACATTTAATTTTTTGGTTTTTTGTTACATATTGAGTTCTTTAAAAAGAAATAATATGTTTGATAGCGTACATGATACGCCACATTGAGGTTAAACGAGATAAAAATATTATTATTTGAATTTGTTCATTATAACCAAGCCATTAGAATAAGGGATATGAATAGGTTTTCCTGTATTATGAAAATATTGTTTAAAATTTATATATAATTATTTTATTAGTTTATTATAAATTATTGTGCAACCCTTTTTAAAAAATGAAGTGTTTTTCAAAAAAACAATTTAAATTTGCACAAGAATGTTTTATACCAAAAAATGAACAAATCACCCTTTTTTTATTATATTAATGATATATATCTATATAATATTCAATATAATTTTTAAAATTCATCTTATGTGTTGTATATACATTACATAAGAATGAATCCAATTTTAGGCATAAAAATAGATTTTTTGAAAAAATATATTTTTCCCCCTTTCGATGGACCACTTTTCTAAAATATAGTATTATAAAATTTTATAAATTATTATTTTAAAAATAAACTTATTCATCTAAATAATAATATTGAAATTTAATTTTGTATAATTGTTTTTCTGAAAAGATACATTTTTTTATTAATAATGAAAAAATATTACTTGCTAAATTAAAACACATTTTTCATCTAAATAACTTATATTGTTAAATTGTATATTTGAATGGTTTTAAATTATAATTTGATCATTTTTTATCAATTAATCAAATTTAGGTAATTGTAATCAATTTTACATTTAATTTGTATATAAAAACATTTCAATCTTTTCAAGGGTTTTATAATAAAACAATGTTTTCTCATTTAGTCAAAGGGATTAATTTCAATGTAATTTATTTTTGTTGAATTTTGACAAATTTATTACATAAAATTAATCATAATTTACAAATTTAGTAAATATATCCCCTTTATTTTTTGGACAATATGAATAGTAACTTTTGTAATTTTTTTATTACCATTTTTAAAGTTAAATTGGGTAATTAATTATAAGAATAATTTTATAAATATTATAAAAATACCCTGACACATGTCCTAGTTTTATTAGATGAAAATTTTTCATCTCTATGCATTATGTTTTTGTTTATGAGACTATTTATGGCCTTTTGGATGAGAATATAACCTTTATATTATTATATTCAACTGAAAATAAATTTTTCATAATTTTTTTAACTTGATAAATATTTTTTATATGGGGTTATATAAGATATTTCTTCTAATATACATATTTTTTATAAATATAATTTATTATCTGTGAAAATGAAATATATATATAGCTTTTAGGGATAAAAATATTATCTTAAATGGTAACACAATGATGATAAAATAATTATTTAACTAAATAGAAGAATAAGATAAATGATACTAAATATATAAAAATAAATATAATTTGATATAATTAATGTCATCTATGAAATTTATGGATTACTCGAACATGTTAGTGATGATTGAAAATAGTTTTTTCTAATATATCACGTTGTTATGATATTTTTTTCAAGTCAAGCATTGGATAATGTAAAAATTGATATTATTGATTTTTTAAAATAAATAATATTTTATTAAAAGATATAAAATTTATATAAATATCATCCAATTGTTTTTTATACATGTAAAAATTTCATAAATTAATAATTTAACTATTTTCTTTAATTTAATTTTAATTATACGATCCCCTAAATTGTAAATTACATGATATCAAGTTATGAATTAGAAATGGTAAAAAAAAATGGATTATTATAAAAGATAATGATAAATAAATACTAAAAACCTACATAAATTTTAATGTATGACTTTATTTCAGACTAATATCATTATATATTTGAAATTAGTATTCTTTTATCCATTTTATTTTAGAACTAATTTATATTAATTAATTACTTGGGGATTTGAAAGATTCCCCCCCCCCCTCTGTTATAAAAGGGAACTTATTCTTCTATATTGAATGCACATAAAAACTTATTTGGATCATAATATATCTATCAAAATAACATCTTATAATACATACCTACTTTCTATAGCACTTATTTTATGCATAACATCATCCTTATGTATCATAAGGTGTTAAGAAACGAAGTATTTCTAAATAAGATGTGTCATTTTTATTTAGTGTTTCTGTTTTATATCTTCTTGTCCATAATTATAAGTCTACAAAAACCATTATGAAATAATAAATTTTTTATACTCAATATAATTAGATATTATTATTTTTATATCATCACATAAATCCATCTTTACTTCTATCAAACGGGAAAAGAATTATAATTCGTGTGTACGATGAACTACCGCCATGCAAACCAACATAATTCATTTTCCATAAATGTCTGTCAGGAATGGTTATAACGATGTAATTGAATATTATATATTATATTCATAAAATATTTATATTTTTTAAAACATAAAATATCATTTACATTCTTACCTTTCCATGCATATAAAAAAGACAATGTTGATCGTGCGTACGTGTGGACCATCACCTCCAGGAAGGGATGTGATTTTTTTTCATCACCACATCACAAGGATGATATATATCTATATTGTATTTGTGTGTATTTGTGTGTGTGTATTTAAATTATAAATATTATATTAATTATATTATTAACATTATGTAAATATAAAATAATAGTTACCTCATTTCCATTATGATCATTGAAAAATTGAAACATTACTCATTAGTACATATAACCTAAAATCTATGTGATTGTAACAGAGTTCATTTTTCTCATCCATATGTAATGGAAGGATTTAAAAATATAATTAATATATAAAATATATTATAATTTCATGAATATTATTTTTGAGATTATTTAATTATTACCACATTCACATATGACATCATACTAAGTTCATTTTGGTCTCAAGTACTGAATATCGACAAATTGTTTAACACGATATTAAATAAATAAGTTACTTTTATAAAATTATAATAATTGAACTAAAAATAATGATTTAATACAAATGGTTTTAAAGTAAGTAAATAGTTAACCTATTATTATTATATAGTAATATAAATATTGTACATGATGATTCAAACTGAAGGTAAGGAACTCTTTAAGTCGAACATCGTTTTTAATGTAATAATGATTTATTCTTATAAATATTTATCTTTTTTGTCTAGGAATTAAAAATGGTTTTTATGAATGAATTTATATGGACATGAATTTTTCAAAATGTAAATTTTCAAATTTTAATAAAATGATTCAAATTGGTACGGAAAACATGATATAAAAATAATTTTTTAATTGTTTTAATTGTTTTTTGAAAATGGATTGGTTATTAAATAACATAAAATGTTTACATATGAGTAAAAATGAAATTTTATGAGTAAAATATTGATAATGAAATATTATATGTGTTGGGATTAAATAATGATACTTGGACATTTGATGTGTGCTTATGTGATAAACCATGTACAAGTGGTTCTATGATAATCCAAGGATGGGTGGTTATGTTATAACCTCCAATTCATTGGGTTTGGAAGTTATTCATATGGAAATACCATTTATTCAAGTCAACTTTATGGAATTTGACCATATGGTTATTCCATTTGATTATAATTATTTTTCAATTTACCTAATTATCTTTTATTTTCTTGCATATTATTTTTCAAGAAAATCATTTGGTTTTTAAAATGTGAAATAATGATTTTTTGAATTGATTTTCCATTTTTTAGGTTAAAAATGTATGTATTTTATGAAACATTATATGGATATTCAATGTAATAATTGTTTCCTTTGGTTTAGGACCTTTATATTATTTTATTCTCATCCAATGTTTTTAAGGAAGATTTGGTTTAATTATTAGATCAATGGGAAATTGTGAGGATATTTTAGCATAATAAATCATGTTTAATTTTAAAGATTTCTTTTATGGGAAAATAGATACTGTGTATATGTTTCCACCTATAATGTATGGTTTTAATATGTAATAGTTTTTATTAATTATCAAAAACCATAAGCCTAAAATATCATTCGGAAAATAATATTAGTTTTAGTTTTAAAATAAATTTAATATGTAATGTTTAAGGATGGGTCCTTACATTTAGTATCAAAGAGGGTTTTATATAACTTTAGAGATTAGTATCTTTCCTTAAGAGTTCGGAAGATCATCATGATATTATTACTTTAATGTTAATAATAAGTTTAGTGTTTTATAATCCCTTTTGAGACTTTATGTTATGAAATTTTAAGGTGACTGGTGGTATTTTTGGAGACATTGCATTTTGATTTATTTATGGGTTTTTACTTTTCTTGATGCAAAATTAACGGTATAAGATAAACTAGAATGTTAAATAATGTTTGGGTTATTTATTAATACTTTATCATATTTTATTAATGTTATATATGTATACATATATAACTATGATTGACATACATGGATATTAAATCATTTTAGATAAATATTCAGTATATTACAAAAACACTTTCCCAGGGACCATAATAGTTTAGTGTCTTTGGAAACATGCAAAAAAATCTTATATTCTCGTGAAATAATGTCAAAATTTTCCTTAAATATCTCCAACATCATTGCTTCTACCTAAAACCTTTATTCATAACTAGGGGAAAATAAATATAAGAAATGGGTAAGATCTGATTCTTAGTAAGGTAACATTAAGGAATGTTTTAAGCATAACATGCGAAAAAGGTTATGGAACTTGAGAATTACATTTTAATATCATATACAGTATATTAGAGATCATAATAATAGTTCAAACCCCATAAGAAATGAATCATAAGAAAAAAATAAAATAATCCATGAAAAAATAACATAACATTAAAACATGGTGTTGTGGAAGAAACAAAATCATATAATATGATTTCATAAGTAGCATAGGAATCACTACCAAGAAAATTTTAGTAGTATGGTATCACTCCCCATACAATCTTAGTAGTCATTGTTAACTCCCATGGCAATATTAGTAGCATTATTTCACTCCTAATACCATCTTGGTAGTCATGGTTCACTACCATAGTCAAATTAGTAGTCAAGTTTCATTCCCAATACCATCTTAGTCTATCTCATGAGCTATAAATCCTTACAAAATTCATTGGAGGGATATTTAGGACCCACCCATCTAATAATGAAAGAATACATACATGTTCTAATAAATCATAGACAATCATATCATAACCCATGAAATGAAATTTAAATCCTAAAAATGTAATCAAATCATAACCTATGGAAAAAAATATATTTCATATAGTTTCATCATATGTATAAGTCATGAAAATATATGGATATTAAAATCATATAACCCATGAAAAATATATGTGTTTTGTAAGCATCATTCCATAAAAACATAAACCATTCAAGAAGCAATATGAATGGAACTTTTTTATTATTTTTTAGAATGGAATGATTAAAATCAATAGATGTCACCATATATGGAAGATAACATGAAAACATATTTTGAAAATATTTCATGAGGATAATATTCTTTAATCTTTGAAAAATTCTATTTTAAATATAAAAAAACTGAAAACTATTATCTTGAAAATCTACATAAATATTATAAAGAAATCATTGAAAACTTTTTTAAATCTTTTTTAATTGAAAAAATATAATGGGAGATTGAAATTTTTTTGAAAATTATTTTCCATAATAATATATAAAAGGATATTGAAATTATTTTTAATTTATTTTTAAATACTTTGAAATCCTATAAATAAGTGTTTAAAATATTTTTCATTTAAATCATATAAAATAAACTTGAAAATGTCTTTAAAACAATATTCCGTGAAAACTTAAAAAAGAATATCGAAAACATATTTGATATAATTTTCCTTGGAAATTAATTTTGAAAAACCTTTTTTAAAAAATTAACCTTTTAAAAGTGATAATTATTCTTCAAAGGTATGATGGTGGGTAAATCCATACATGACATACAAGGAAAAAAGAAGCTTCATTTTGAATAGTAAAAGGGTCATAAAAATTAATTGTTCTGAAAGAGACAATAAGATTATATTTAAAAAAATTAAAAGGAAAAAATGGTTAAAAATAACTTTAAAATATTTTATGATAATTGTATAACAATCTTCTAACACTTTTAAGAAAACAAAGATTTCCATCCAAAGAGAGCGTAAATTCAGGCTTTCAATAAAATTATTTCTTAACTATATTATATACTAAAGAGTAGAAATATGGTACCAATACATGAATATATCATTATTAACCAAAGTATAATAAATTTTATTAATTTTAAATAGATATGTATTATAATATCTCATCAAATGAATCGTAAACATAAACAATCTCGAAAAGTGATGAGATTGTCTCAATAAACACTTATAATTTGGTAATGTGGGATCATACTCTCCATGTAATAAATGGAAATTAAATGAAGCATAAAATATCATTTAAAAAGTAATTTCATGATTTAAGATTTAAAATGTAATTATATTCACCTCAAAAAAGAATTTAGGTTCCAAACAAAACATGAGTCTCAAATAAAGAAAAAACGAGAAAAACATATTTTATCGATTTTTCACTTTTGAAGAATGGGACCCATAAAAGAAATATAATAATATATATATATGTGAATACACATATATTTAATTATAATATAAATATAATTATATTATTTTTAGTACCTACTGCACAAAAAATTACAGAGTGGTGAACATAGCTTGTATCTCACGAAAATATAAAGTGAGATGAAATCTTGTCACCTTGAGTATTGTCTCTCATCATAATCATTCAAACCACATGTATATTAAACATAAATTTATTATAAATATTTCAAGTAACCATATTATTATATCAATTACTATATGTGGATTTATTATGACTTTATATTACCCACTTGTTAGAAATTTCATGTTAAAGTTATGTTTCAGGTATTATTCACGTTGTTTTCCTCTTGTGTATTAATTTGTCATATCATTAGTCCTTATAATTATATATTGTTTCTATAATGTAAAAAATTATATAAAGTATATATATATTTATTATACTTCTATTAAATTTATTTTCCTAATATATAATTTTGAAATGGAATACACCGTTCATGGAGACGGTGAGTCATACATATACAAGAATGTTGTTTCTATTTTTATTGTCATATTAAAGGTATATAAAATATATATAAACATATTTAAATATATATATAATAATTTAATTAGAATTATTATAACATATATATCATATAATTTCACTAAACCCATCTTTAATACATTTTATGTAGTGTGGGAACGAATGAAATCGCTTTGAGGGGGTTGTAGTCCACACTTCCTCGAACAAAAGTATCATATAATCAACAAATGGAAAGAAAAAAAGATAAGAATTTGAAAATAAATTTTTTAGATTACAGGAATAATAAATATAATATATTTCAAATATTAAAAGTTTTTATATTATAATTACCAGTATGAGAGAGAGTTAGGATAAATTAACAATCAACATTTAGTAAGGGGTAGTTCATCGTACATGTAAATAGTATGTTCATTATCCATCAGATGGAGGTGTGTTTATGTTTATTATGAAACCATAGAATACAAACATCTTAGTATATTTAAGATAATAGTTTTTATAAAATTTTGGAAAAAAAAGTGTAGTGGGTGGAAATGAAAATAAAATAATGGAGCTGGATAGAAGACATTACCTCTTAATTGGGTAACTCCTTTTGGTTTGTGCCAAAAGCCTTATATGGATTAATTTTTTCCTAGCTGGGGGATTTTTATAATTTTATTGGGATGATTTTGGAAGAACATAAGATTATTGAGAGGTGTCAAGAAGAGGCAGAGGTGATGGCCTTTTATAGGGATGAAAAAGGACTCACTTGAAATTTTTTAAAACAAGTTAGAGGTACAAATTTTTTACATAAAAATTCATACCAAAGGACAATAACTCAATAATGGAATTCTTACAGCCTAAATGTGTCAATAAAATTGGTTTTGGGCACGTTTTTGGGTCATACAGGCTTCTAAGATTAAGGTTTTGTCCATAATTAACCGCAATCTGACCTTAATTTCAGTGTTTAATTTTAATCACATTTAATAATATTATTGGTAAAACATTAACATGACATTTTTAGAATCAAAATATTATACTGATTATAATGGTGTATTTTATTTCTTCTAAATTCAATTCACAGAATCTGAGTAATTAAGATTAATTTTAAACTCGTAGAAGGGATGAAATAACAGTTTTTTAAAGTTGAGAAATTTTCCCAATTTTGTTATGTATTATATTCAATTTCAATGTTAATTTGATTATAATGACTAAATTTCATTTATATATATATAATTTATCTAATTTTACCTTATGAAAAATTATTGTATAATTTAACATTAATAGTTATTTAAATGAAAGGGCATTTATTAACTAAAATGCAATATTTTTCACTATTCATAAAAAATATGTCTCTATAAAATCTAAAAAATTCACCCTAAGATATATCCAAAATTATAAATTTCAAAAATGATTTTTATTTGATAATTTCCATTTTCTATATTTATTTTAATTTATTTTAGTGATTTTCATTGAAGGATGTCAAAATGAGTTCATCTAAGAAAATGGTATTTTTTAACATAAAAAAGTCTTCATAAAATATTGTATATTTCATTTTAAATATATTTTATATAAATAAAACCATAATAAAAATATTTTTATAGTCTTTATTACTATTCATATCACTAAATTTTATAGGATAGTTTATAAATAACTCGTTTAAATAATTATAATAATAAAATGATGTTTCAAAGAAACTCGGTATTGTGTGTAATTTATGCCAAGTAAGTTGTCACGACCTGTACCCTTAGACCAGTGATGTGACTACCCATGCTCACCTTTTATAGGCTAGTGGCTGGCGAGTAACACTAAGAATACATATCCCAAAAATGGAAGAAATTTCCTTTAAACCTATACACACTCCCCTAGGACAAACTATAGAAAGGTAAACACTATGTAAACAACAACTATCACTGAGACTAATACTAAAAGTAAAGTACATACTATAAGGTAAAAATGGGAGATAATACAAGCCCAAAAACACAAGGGAAAGTACAACTACCAAGGCCCATCTCCAAAAACCCTACGTTAAGGGTAGGTGTAGGGTAACTGTCTGTATCTGTAGAAGTACGTCATGATCGTCCCATCTCACTTGGCACCACCTATCCCCAGATCACCAAGGTCTTCATCAAAGCATCGATCACCTTTACGACACACAACACATGCGAGCAAAGCCCATGTAGGTGTGAGTAAAACAATTCTCAGAAGGGACCCCAAAACACAAAGGAAAGAACACAAAGTAATACCACACAAAAAGATCCCACAGTAATACCACAAAGAAAAGAAATACTACACCAGGTATAACTCAAAGTATAGAAAGTAATATTTTCAGTCATAAATCTAAATCATCATATATTGCAGAGGGACTCATCTCTGATGAGACACTGAGGTCTGCTCGGCTACAGGACCACTGCGATCTGCTTTGCTATTGGACCACTGTGGTCTGCTTGGCTGTTGGACCACTAAGGTCTGCTCGACTGCTGGACCATTGAGATCCGCTCTTTTTTCGGACCGTAGTGGTCCCCTCGTCTATTGGACCACTATGGTATGATCATATACTAGACCACTAACCTACGCTCTTGAGATGTACCACTAAGGACCGCTCCTGTGTTGGAAAACTAAGGTTCACTCATTAGCTGGAAAACTAAGGTCTGCTCATCTGTTGGGACAATGGGGTCTGCTCGTCAGATCCTTCGTGTCACAACTTTCCTTAGGATTCTCCCCCTATAGAGTGATTGATTCTAGTATAATCTACTCCTCAACCCAATTATAATATTGCGACTACCACAAAAAATCACTTATAGTATACCCAATGAACCATCTCTTCATGAGGTTAACAACTCCACATATGGTGCGTCACTCGGATGCTTGATCTGAAAGATATTGGTGTTCTTGTAAACAGTGTCCAGTTGAGTCTGAGCGTAGTCTGATTTGGTTGGACCAGCCTGACCAACTTATCCCAAGGGGTCCCACATGACCTAACCCATTTAGTCTATCCTTGTTGGTTCTGGGCCTACCCAGTCCAGACAGGCTAGTGTCCATACCCATTGGGACTTACTATCCATGGCTCGATTTTGTCGTGGGTCCAATGACATGGTTCTAATCTGGTATAGTCTAAATTATCTAGACCAGTTTTAACTAGTCAGGCCCCCATGGACCAGGTTCCCCATCCGGCCCGACACGTATTGGCATTTCTGTTTACCTCCAGCCTATGTTTCCCAACGGCGTGGTTTATTTCTCCAGCCTGGCCTACATCGGTGGCCCAGCTTAGATCCATCCTGGACACTACACAAGCATCCTGTTTTGATGCCACATGTCCATCTAAGGCTGGTTGCCTCCCCTTCACATGTGGTCTATGCTTGATAGCATGCCAGCACACATCGTAACCCACCTAACCATCACCACTCTTCTACACTACCACAACCCCCACATTCTACAGCCTCTGCTGCCTCTACGCACCGCCAAGGTGTGTCGGCTCCCACATGCCGTCGGATTTGGTGTTTATGCCTCCTACTGCTGCCGAATCTAGGTGTTGTGGCCTTATGTCTCTACCACGGTTGTGATTTATGGCCTCTATCTGCTGTTACGACCCTTCTCTCTATGCACTATGGGTTGATGCATTGTCAACTATTACACCATAAAGAATAGGATCAATGCAAGAATAAAATGGGGAAAGTAGTCGCAACACAAGAACAGCCAAAGAATGATCCAGTTATTTCATCATGTTGACCCATATGTGTTCTTGTATCAGGATCATGATGAACCAAAATATGGGGGAGTAATAAATAATATAGATATCCCCTTTCTATCCTGCATCATTAACCCTCCTGTATGAACAATCGATCTACGAGTTGACTTGTTTTTTATTTAACCCACATTCAATGATTAAAATAAAGAATGGGAAAATGAAATTCACAAAAAAACCATATAATCCTTACTTGGAAAATGATATTTCTCGAGGATGATCATCCATTATCATATATATATCTCTATCCCTAAATCCTCTCTACATGGTTGTCCTCACTGTTGCCTAATTTTCCAGCGTTCATCATTGGGCAGGTTTCCTTCATCATTCATCAGAGGAATTCCATGGTTATTTGTCAACCCTAAATTCCATATTTAACTAAATAAAGAATATTTGTGCAAATTTCAGTGTCACCATGCTTATTCGTTAATGAGTTTAATTAATGGGATTCATTTTCTCCTAGTTGTTTCACCATACTGCTGAATATTTGTTGCATAAAAAAGAATAAAAATCTAACAAAATAACTTTTTAAGTTATTTTATATTTTTTCCAAAAAGTCAGAAAATTAACTTGCGCCCATGACCAGCACCGGTCGAGGTTAGGATCTACCTAAGGGAATCATTCCCTCTTGAGTACAATTGTATTCTACATTTCTTATCTGAGTTATGGTTTATGAGTTATAAGTATTTGAAAATAAAATAATTCTTACTCATTTATTTTATTTAATGCCAAAAACTACATTCCACTATTGGCCCACACTGGCCAAAGGTTGGCCCTTTCTAGGTGAATCTTGATGCTCTGAGTTCAACAACAGCCTCGTATTTTTTATCCGAGCACCGGTTTAAAATTTAAAAAAACCATCTCCCTTGATTATTTAATGAACTTTAAAAAATTGGTTTGAAAATACGATCTGGTCACACCGAGCCTCAGAATTAAGTGTAATCTCATAGCCTAGTCTTGAAATAATCCTATTTAATTTTCAAATAAAAAATTACATGGAACTAATGGATATTACATTACTCTCCCTTTAGGAATTTATTTTCATATATTCTAAAACAAGGTATAATCAAACAAACGGGGTTATTGAGCATGAATCTGAGACTTTCGCTCCCACGTTCTCTCTGGGAGATTCTTGTGCCTCCCAAAAACACAGACCAGATGAATTGACTATCTATGAAGTATCCTCTCTTGGTTCTCCACTATCTCCATAAGGTATTTCGTGAATTCCCCACACCCCCCATCATCAATCTCCAGCTCACTGTGGTCGATGATGTGAGAAGGGTCGTGCATGTATCTCCTCAGCTGGGATATATGGAAGACGTCGTGCACCCTCTCTAACTACAGTGGTATATCCAAGTGGTATTTCACCTTAACCACTCTATGAAATATCACGAAGGTTATGATGAACCTCATATATAACTTATCACCTTGGCCAAATCTTAGTAACCCTCATCGAGGAGATACCTGTAGAAATACATGGTCCCCATCCTTGTACTCCAAGGGTCTCTGTCACCTACCAGCATAGGACTTATATCGGCTATGTGTGGTCTTTATCTACTATCGGGTGACCTACACCTTCTTAGTGGTAGTTTGTACCATCTATGGCCCCATGGGTGCTAACTCCCTTAGGTCATTCCAACATAACGGCGACCTGCATAGTCATCCATATAGTACCTCGAACGGTGTCATACCGACGGTGGAGTGGCATCTTATATTATATGAAAAATCCCAAAGTAGTAGGTGGTACTCCCAACTGTGACCACAATCAATAACACAATCATGAATCATATCCTCTATGCTCTATATGGTCATCTCCATCTGACCATCCTTCTGGGGTGAAAGACTATGATCAAGAGTAGTTGAGTCCCAAACACCTCCTATAATCCCTTCCACAACTGGGAATTAAAGAGTGAATCTTGATTGGATACTATTATAGATGGGACTCCATGGAGTCAAAATATTTCAGGCATATAGAGCCATCTTAATCTCTCAACTGAACCCTACTCCTAAATGGGTAGGATGTGGGCCGACATGGTGAGTCGGTCTATGATCACCCAGCTGGTATCGTTCCTCCTAGACGTACATGTTAATCCCATCAGAAATTCCATCAATATACCATCCCACTTAAACTCCAATACCTTGAGGGGTTGTCTTAGACCTACTAGAACCTAGTGACCAACCTTAACTTGTTGAAAATTGAGTTATCTTGAGATAAACATTGGAACTTACTTCATTATCCCCAACCACCAGTTCTGATGTTGGAGGTCCTGGTACATCTTCAACACACCTAGAAGTACTACCAAAGAGGATGTAATGAACTCCTTCAACACCTCCTATCACAATGCCTCCAGTAATATAGTGCACCCTCTAAAAAGGATGATGTGATCCCAACCTTTATAATATCCATTAGAGGCATGCCCTGTGGACATCTACGCACGTGTATTTGCGCAGCTGGCATCTCTTAGTTGTGCCTCCCTGACTCGCTATAAGAGTGGTGGGTAAACTACTATTGACTAATGATATGCTTCTTCATCTCTATCCAAAAAATATATATTTGATGTGAGGGAAACTACTCTGAGGCCTTGTTCAGTAGCTGTGAACTCAACCTCTTGTTGAGTGCATTTACCACCACGTTCCCCTTCCCTAGAGTATAGACTATCTTGAAATCATAGTCCTAGAGGAACTCTTTCCTGAATCTTTGTATCATATTCAGATCCTTTTGAAAAAATATATAATTGATACTCTTTCGGTTGTAGTAGACAATGAATTTTTCTTTTATAAGGTAGTTTCACCACATATTCAATATAAAGGATACCACTCCCAACTCAAGGTCCTGAGTTGCATTATTCTGCTCATGTGCTCTCAACTATCCTGATCCATAAGAAATCACTATTTTCCTCTACATTAGGACACAACCAAAATCGGTTCCTGATGCATCATAGTACACCACATAGTTGGTTCCCTAATCTAGAAACCTCAAGATAAGAGAACTCATCATGTTCTGTCTCACCTGCTGAAAACCCTTCCCTAATCCTTCTATCAAAACGAAGTGATTTCCTTTTTACATTTATACCTTCATGGGTGCTGATACTCTAGATAAGTTGTGTACAATCCTCTGATAGTACTCATCCAATGCAAGTAAACTCTACAACTTGGTAACTCTCTTGGGTGGTTCCCAAGTAAGAACCTCCTTAGTCTTCACTGGGTCCACATCAACTCCGGCCTCTAAGATGAAATGTCCCAGAAAGTTAATCTTTTGTATATAGAACTCACTCTTCGTGAGTTTTCTGTAAATCTGGTTCTCTCAGAGTGTGTCTGGAACCATCCTCATGTGTATTGTGTTCTCCTCATCATACACTGAATACAATAAGATTTCATTAATATAGACCACTATAAACAGGTCTATATATGGATGGAAGATCCTCTTCATGATTCCTATGAATATTTTTTGGGTGTTATTCATGTCAAAAGACATCAATGAGTACTAGTAGTGGTTGTAGTGATGTATTAAAGTTGTCTTAGAGATGTCCTAATATCATACTTGAAGTTGTTGATAGCCTAATCCGTCTTCTATCTTTGAGAACCATCTCTCACCCTTTAGCTAATTTAAGAGGTCATCAATCCTCAAAAGCATATACTTTTTCTTCATGGTCACCTGGTTCAGGCGCCAGAAGTCCATGCATAACCTTAGGCTTATGTGTTCGATCTTGGTAAATAAAATTGTGGCTACCCATGGTGAAATGTTGGGCCTTATGAACCCATTTCTCTAAAAGTCCTCCAATTATACCCTCATCTCCCAGGGAACTTCAGGAGCCATCTGATATATTGGTGTAGATATCAGTGTCAACTGAGGGTACAAATCAATAGAGAAGTCTATTTCAATATGAGGAGGTAGTCACGGAACATCTTCTAGAAAGAAGTCCTCATACTCATCCTCCACTGCCGGAATTTATGGATTCCCATAATCCATTGCAATTAAGTTCATGTTATCCAACTAATGAGTGATAATTTTTACCCTTCTACATGTGATTCCATCCTAAAAATCTCCAGTTTCCTTTTTGATGATAAAGAAAAACTCAGTCCCATCTCCACAGATTCATTGAATTGTGCACCTAAAATAGTCTCTCGAGGAATAGAATACTAATAGTCATTCCATACCCAAAATGACATTATAAGGCCGAAATGTCATTACTAGGAGATCCAAATAGAATCTCTCGACTCCAAGAGTAAGCTCACACTTCCAACACCATGGTGTGATCATCAAATCCCTTCCCATAGAAGTGTCTAATCATAAGGATCGATCCAACTGATTCATCAGAGTATCCAAGCTCTAATCAAGGTATGTTGAAAGGAATGAGTGAATGGAACCTTTGTCTATAACTGCAGCTAAAGTAGAGAACACATAGATAGTACCTCATATCATCTATGGGATGTATGGCCTATATGCCTAGACTACCTAAATCTGAGCCCGTCCTTGTCCACCTACTCCTGGAACCCGTGGCGGACCACCTTGGGGTGGTGGAGGTAGTACCTCATAACTATGCCCACCTCCTTCTACTCGTCCCACTCCTCTACCACATCCACTGTCTGGTATACTGCCCTACTCAAGTCACTATCACTGCCTTGGTAGTCACTCGACTATCTATCGGTCCTTTTTGCGGTGAGTCACGAAATCAAGAGCCATGTGCACCTACCCATCACATTTTTAGCATAATTTTCTCTTCTAATGACTCCCTCTGCCTCAGGAACCACGAACTACTAACCTTGACTTCTGGGGTCATCCTCTAAAATATCTGTCCCATTTGAGCCTATGCATCATCTTTAGGCTACCCGCAATGGATGACTCAGCCACCTATCAGATGGTGGTAGCTCCAATAATAATTTCCTACTCTATGAGGAGTATCTCCAATATTAGAGATCACTCCAGCACCCCATCCTGTATAGGGATGATGATGGAAACCATTGTTACATTGATCTATTGTCAGAGTCCCTACTGAAAGGTCTGGACAATAAAGAAAGGGTCTCGCACCATATATGAAGAGTAATGGGAGAGGTCTATGAACGTCACAGAGTACTCAGCCACTGTCAGGATTCCCTACTGTGTGTGAAAAAGTGCATGTATGTTCAATGAGTGAAAAGTCATGGGGAGGAGCTCCTCCCTGAATAATAACTCAATGTCAGACCATGTGAGGGTCTCCTCCTCATGAGTCTATATGGTCAAACACCACCATCTCCCTACTGATCCTTGAAGAAGGCTCACTGCTATAACCACCATCTGGTCATGTGGAATCCTCAATAAGTGGAGGACTTGTTTCATTGCCTCTATCTAATCCTCAGTGACATGAGGATCTGCCTCTCTCTTAAACATGGAATGTCTCTATTGCTGGATGTTGTGTAAGGAATTGAGCCTACATGCATCCTCTACCAATACCTTTGATAGTAACTACTGACTAAATAGTTGTGGTATCAATGGGACAACACCTTAAGGTACTATCTCAGGAAACAGTCCCTATACTGAATCCTCTTCACTCTGTAGATCATCTGCATGGTCACTCACTAAAATACTATCTAGTTTTCTGCAAGGAGGCATCGTAAAACAGATCAAGATTAACCACGGTCAATAGATTATACCTGGTGAGCTAAATCTTACTTAAAAAGTATAATGGGAAAACAATCAAATATACATGCAACCAGTGTTTTCATGTACCGAGTCAGAAAGCAGGACACAAGGTCATAGTCTATGGATATGTTGGCCACCGCACCAACACTGGACTCCCTGGTCTGAAATCTAAACTTGAGACACTTAATATTATTTCCCAATAAAAACTTTTAGACTCTTAGTTCTTCTGTTTTAACTAACCTCCTTTGGTACCACTTTTTCATGACCCATCCCCTAGGTCACGTGTTGTGACTACCCAAAACCCACATTCTATTGGCTAGGGGTTGGCGACTAGAAAAAATAAAGAATATCCCAAAAAATGGAAGGAATTTCCTTTAAACCTGTACACATGCACACAACAAAAACTGTGGAATATAAAACACTAAGTAAACCAAAAATGTCACAAAAATAGCTACAAATAATACATTACAAACTAAAAAGTAAAAAAGAACCAAAATACAATCCCAAAACCACAAAAGAATGTTTAGATTCTTATGTTCGTCTTCTCAAACCCTACCTGAAAGGCATGTGGAGGGTTTTTTCTGTAGTCATAGAAGTACATCCCATCCATCCCATCTCATTAGGAACCACCTGATCCTAGACCACCAAGGTCTATGTCAAAGCATAGATCACCTGCATGAGACACGACATGTATAGGAGAATCCCGTGCAAGGGTAAGTAACACAATGCTCGGTAGGGACCCCAAACCACAAAGGAAAGTCCATAAATCAAGACCTCCCAACAAGATCACACAGCAAGACTGAAAAGCAAAGACAGCTCACAGCAGGTATAAGTCAAAGTATAGAAAGTAATATTTTCAATTGTAAAACTGAATAATCTTGTACTGTCAAGGGACTCATCCCTAATGAGACACTAAGGTCTTCTCAGCTGCTGAACCATTGTGGTCTACTGGGCTTCTAGACCACTATGGTTCACACGTCGGCTAGAACACTATGTTTTTCTCATCTATTGGACCACTGAGGTCCTATTGTCTTCTCTAACACTGAGCTCTGCTCATCTACTGGACCACTGAGGTCCGCTCATCATATCCTTCATGTCACAACTAGCCGTAGGATTCCATCTCTCTCCAATATGCTTGATTCTGGGAGAATATATCTTTAGCCATCAGTTGTATCTCGACTTCCATGAAAACCTACTTATAGTATAACCAAAGAACCGACTCATCGCAAGGGTCACAATGTCGTAGATAGCCCTCAATCAGATACTTAATCTAAATGATATTGGTGTTTCAGTAAATAGGTGTCGAGTGTGTCTATGTCTGGTCCGACTTGGTTGGCCTAATGTTACCGCATGACCCAACCTGTTTCCACTAACCCAACCCGACGCGGTTGGGTCTGGGCTAAACCGGTCTATCCTAGCTAGTGGCCAGGCCCACTGGGCCTTACTAGACCTACCCAGTTCGGTTGTGGGTATATCTCAACAGGATTCCTAGTGCCCTAGTTATCATCTAGTCTAGTCTGACATAGTGTGATTGGTTTTAAGCAGCTGGGCTTCCCAGGGGATCCCCATTGGTTTGGCCCGAATTGGCGGGCCGATTATCCTCCAGGCCGGCCACCAAGTGGATTGATTTATTTCATCGGCCCGGACCACATCGGTGGGCCGGCTTAAATCTATCCCAGACACCACGTGGGTGTCCGGTTCGTGTGGCCACTCAGCCTGCTAAGGGCCACCGCTACCCCTCCCCAAGTGGTCCATGATGGACCCCATGCTAGTGCACATCATGGCTTTCCCCACAGGCCACGTCCCATGATGTGGAACCCGATCGATGCTGCCCTCAAACACCGTCACAATCCCAGTTGGTTGCGGCCTCTGCTACCTCCCGCCTGCCCCCATCCATAGTGTCTATGACTCCTACTTCCATCGTGACCTAGGTGTCACCGCCGTATTTGGGAGTCACAGATTAGTGTCGCCATCGCGGCCTTGTCCTGTGGCCTCATGCCACTACTATAGCCTCATGACGCCACCATGGCCTCCTTCTAATGTTATGGCCCTTCTCTCCTAGCACCACGGGCCGATGCACCGCTAATAGTTCCACCATGAAGAATTGAAAAAATGAACAAATAAAATTGGGGAAGTAGTCACAACACAATAACACTCAAAGAATGATACGGGTCTTTGTTTGTGTTGACCTAGATGTGTCCTTGTTTGAAAGGTCAAAAAGAAAAACAATAAGGCAGAATAATTACTAATATAGATATCCCCTTTTTTATCCCACCTATTTTACCCTCCCGTATGAATGATTGATCAAAGATTTAACTTGTTCATGAGTTAAAATTCTTTCATCATTTAAAAGAACGAATGGGTAAAATAAATTCAAATAAAATAACATCAAAACCTGACCTAAAAAATTATATTTCTCAAGGATGATCATCCATCATCATCTGTCTATGTCTGGTCCCAAATCCTCCCCCTAATATTGTTGTCACCATAATCTGATTTTTCATCATCCATCATAGGAGAGGTTTCCTTCATCGTTCATCAGAATAATTCTAGGGTCATTTGACAACCACGAATTCATTGTTTAATTAAAGAAGGGAGATGGGTTTTCATTGTAGCATCACCATGCTAATTCATTAATGTGGTTTATTAATGGGATTTAGCTTCACCTCATCACTACACCACAGCTCGGATGAGTCAATGTGAAATAAAGAAGATAAATCTAATAAAAAACTATTTTAAGTTATTTTATTTTTCATCTGAAAAGTCAAAAAATTAACTTTCTCCCTCATTCCTCTCTAGTCAAGGATATGATACTTTTAAGGGAATATCACCCTCACAATATCAATCATACTATCGAATTTCCAATATATGTTACTGTTTAGGAGTTATAAGGATTTTAAAATAAAATAACTGTCACTCAATTATTTTATTTATGGCCAACAACTAATTTCCACTATTGGCTTGCACCAGCCAATGTTAGGCCATTTCCAAGAGAATGCGGACAATCTATGTTCAATGGTGCCCTTGAATTGTTGATCCAGGAACTTAATTAAAATTTAGAAAAACACACTCTGATGATTATTTTATGAACATTAAAAAATAGTTCAAAAATAAATTCTAGCCACTCCATGCCTTGGAATTACATTCTGTCTATAAGCAAGGTCGTGAAATAATCTCATTTAACTCTTAAAAAAATTACACAGAATTACGGGGTTTTACAGCCGTGTTTGATGTAGCATATTCCAAGTTTGTGTTGTGTATTTCATAATGCACGTTTGTTACATGTGATGGGAATGATTGACTTCATGTTTTAATATATATGTATATATATATATATATATATATTTCGAGTGTCAAATAAAATTACAAATAAAAAAATGATAAATTAATTTGAAAAAATATATTTCAAAAAATCTCGATGTGTTAAATTCCACCCCCCTCCACCTAAAGTTAATTTTACCCTTGAAATTCATCTCGGTTATAAAATGATCAATACATTAATGTTAATTTCATAGAAAACCACTTCATAAAAATGATTACAAAAACTTTTTTTAAAAATATAATATTAGAACCAAAACAGTTACCCTAAAATTATATATAACTGGGTTTCTTCATATGAGAACATAGGTTGGTAGTGAAGATTGTACATAGTGTAAAAATGTAAATATTTATAGGGAGTGATTTAGGTTATAAATCCTAGAAAATTAAATGATCAAATAAAAGTTGAGGTTCTCAAAGTAATAAATATATGATTATTTATAGGGCCATTAGTTCAACAAAAATTAAGATATTAGGACAACATTTTTTTAACCAGTATCTTATCTTTGAGAAATTCTATTATTGAAAATGATAATAAAAAAATATTTTTTCTTGATATATTTCTATTTAAAATAATTCTTTGAATATGCTTTTATTTATTTCTAATTCATCCTTAACCTAATGAAATGGATGTCCAGAGATTATCATTGAGGTCTAAAGAACTGAAATACACTTTTAGTTTACATTAATGCTCATAATGAAATGAAAACTATAACTATTTGTCTATTTCTATTCTAAAAAATTATTATTATTAATCTATAAACATAAAAAGTAACACTACTATTTCATAATATATAATTATTCATGAAAAATAATTATAAATAACCATGACATTGAGTAGGCCAATGGTAGGCATGAAACCCTTATCATTCTTCAGTCAATGTTTCAAGACTCGTTGTCTTTCCAGAATTGATTATTTTTCACCCAACATTCATGATTTACTTTTCTAAAACTACACTAACATAATTTCCAAAATATTATATAAATCCTTGAAAAAAGTTTAATCACTAAATGTCCTTCTAACAATGGATTTCAATGCAATCCCAATACTAAATACTTCATGTGATGTTTAATTTAAACTTTTCATGAATAGATAAACATACAACCCTAATAATTGATAAAAATACAAAACATTATAAATAATTTCAGGAAATAAGTTTAACATTAATCCCCCCTATATCACAACATAGATCTTGGTTTTCACATTCCAAACATGTGAATACCCTCATGGTAAAATCTCTTAGAACATGGTAAAACCCTAAATTTATATATATCCTTTTGGAAAACATGCTTGATTTATCATTACATATATTATTGTATATAATCCATAAGTAAAAGTTGTTTTATACCTCATCCATGATAGCTTTAACTAGTTGTTAACATGTCCTTAATTAGTTACAAGGTAATCAGTGATGTCTACATTACTTATTCATATCCCAGAAATCTTTATCCAAACAAAAATATCTTAACAGAAGGAACTTGTTAAGGGTTATCTTTCCATTAATCATGTGTCTTATATGTAAATCTTCTTACTATTGAATAGAATTTCTATTTCATCAGATCCATTCAATTTATTATTTTAAATCCATAGTGGAAAACATAAAATTAATTATCCTTATATATTTGTCCTTTATAATAACATAATTAATGAACCCAAAAACATAAAAAAAATTACTCAACATCATAATTATTCAATTAACAAGGATACCTCACATTATTTCACTATATCTCTTTCCCCTCATATTTCATTTATGGTCTCATCATCATCATTAGTATAAACATTACGTGTCCACCTTGTGGGTACTCTTCACAAGAATTCCTCTTGGGTCATTGAGTTGCATAATGACTATTTATCCACATTTAAATTACTTAATCATTGATGATTTCTTAGGGAGGATAATATTTTAAAACCTTTCATTATGTAAACTGGCCATTTTTTCTTTACTGTGACTTGCTTTGTGTCTTTATTTTCCACAGTCAAAAGACATTATTGTTCCTTTAAGAAATTTACTTAGGTGATTCTTTCCACATTATTAACACACAAAAAACCAAATATTCTTTCCTCAATGTTCTCCATTCCCCAAACTCTCAAGTAACTCTTTCTTTATCTTCCTTGGTGAGTTCGAGAGTTGGTTAAGGTATATGTTGTTAATCATGTTCCATGAAAACTAATTTGGAATGATCACAACATCTTTCACTCTAGTGATTGTTCCACTTGACTGCTCATCAGAAAATCCTTCATCACATTCCATGTTAATCTAGATCCTTACTATTCCCTCCATTGACCAGAACTAGAAGTATGGTTTTAGCATTGCATATTATATTAGTAAACCAAATAGTAATGAAAATTTTTACTTATAATATTTCTAAATATTGACACATTTTTTAATATATGACACCCTAGGTTCATCATAGGCCATTCATAGACAACTTCGGTTTAAATCCTTCATGGTGGTTTATGATGATTTTTGTGAATTCCAAATTAATATCCCCTTGTATTGTCAAACTAGGTGTGCAGCAAGGCCCACTGTCATTTAGAAAATTACCCTGATTCAATCCAAGAACATATTGTCAATGTTATTACCCATATGTATATCTATTCAAAAGTCACATCTACTTGTAGTATCTAGAGTGTGGTTTATTTTTAGGAAACCACTAACTCAATCAGTTAGCAAAATCATAGGACATTTTCTTAAATGTTAACTCATCCTTACTTATCCTTAGATACATCATGAGACATATCCTTATAAAAATACCTATGGATCTTACTAAATTTTTATCATCCTAATTTATGAAGGTTGACTAAATCATTCATCTGATACCATCTATAATGATGAAAAATTTATATACATGGATATTACATCATTTTAGAAGAATATTCAATAAATTATAAAAAACATTCTCTAAAACCATAATAGTTCAGTGTCTTTGGAAACGTGGAAAAAATTATTCTATCCTAGTGAATGTTCATTAATATATACCATAAAGATCTCCACCATTAGTACATCAACCTAATACCTTTCTTCATAACCTAGTTAATGGAAACATAAGAAAGGGTTGATCTCAAATTCTCAATATGGTTAAATAAATGAAATGCAAAAGCATAACATGAGAAAAAGGGTATATAACTTGAGAATAAAATTTTAATATCATTCACTAAATATTATATATCATAATAAATATTGGTATTTCAGAATACTTTAATCCTAAGGAAATTAAGAACAAAACCCATGAATGAATAACATAGGAATAAAACATAGGATTTTGGAAAATACATAAGCATTTACTATGACTTCTATAGTATCCCAAGGAAACACATCCAAGACCATTTTGGTCATATGGGTTCACTCTCCATTACATTTTATTAGTCATGGTTCACTCACATGTCCATCTTAGTATCATGTGTTTACTCCTCATACCATCTGGGTAGTCATGGTTTACTCTCATGGCTATCTTGGCAGTCAAGGATCATTCCCAAGACCATTTTAGTCTATATCATGAGACATAAATCTTTATCCAATTCATTGGAGGGATATATATTTCCCAAAAATCTCACAATGAAATAATATATACATGTTCAAGAAATCATAAAAATCATATCATAACTCCAAAAATGAAATCAGTATCATAAACATGTCATCGTATCATACCATATGGAATAAGATATTAGTTTTAAAATTATTTCATCATAATAATAACCCATGAAAGTAATAAGGTTTCAAAATAATATAACATGTGAAAGAGAAATGGGTTTCATAATCATCATTAAATTAAAACATAAACCATTAAATAAAAAATATAAATGAAAATTTTGGATTATTTCTTAGTAGGGCATGAGTAACATTAACCAATGTCATATTCGATGAAAAATAGTGTGGAAAAAAATTTTCAAAATATTTCATGATAAAAATATCCCTCGTTCTTGGAAAAGGGATATTTAAAACAAAAAAACTTTTGAAACCATTTTCTTCAAAATAAAAATGAAAACATATAATGAAAGCTCTGAAAACATTTTGGAATCCTTTTTCTTAAAAAATATATAAAGAGAACTGGAAATGATTTGAAAATATTTTTTCATAAATAAATTTTAAATGAGGTTGAAGACGTTTTGAAAAAAAAAATGATGTGAAAATATTTTTCAAACTTATAAGTAAATCTTGAAAATAATTTGAAAATAATTTTCCTTGAAAACATATAAAATAAACTAGAAATGTTTTTGAAAAAATCATACCTTGAAAATGTAAAAAGAAGCTAGAAAACATATTGAAAAATAAATTCCATGAAAATTACATTTATAAACATTTTCTTAAAAATTATCCTTTTCAAACTTCAAAGTAAGATTTACAGAAATTATAATGTTTAAGTCCCTATATGTCATATGTAGTAAAAAGAACATTCCTTTTGCACGAAAAAAGGGTTACAAAAAATGAATTGTTTAGAAAAAAAGAAGAATAATAATTTTAAATAATTGTTAAATTATAAAAAAATAAAAAAAAATCTTTAAATGATTTTAGGTTAATATAATAATATTCTTGGAACCATTTTTAGAAAACACCGACTTCTGAATGAGGATATGTTAAAGTCATGCTTTCATAAAAAACACTTTTTTAACAATGTTATTTAAAAAAGAGTATAAATATGGTAACAATACAAGAATATATCATGAATAACTATAGGAGAATAAATTTCATGAATGTTCATGAGATATGGATTGTAATAATTCATCAAAAGACACATAAACATAAAAAATATCAAAAAGTTATGTGATTGTCTTAATAAACTATTATAAGTTGGTATCGTTATGTGATACACTAGTTGAAAAAAATTAATAGAAATGAAGTATAAAATATCATAAAAATAAATAAGTTCATGATATAATATGTAAAATGGAAGTATATAAACATTGAAAAATAATTTAGGTGCATAATAAAACACGAGTCGTAAAGAAGGAATATTGTGACAAAACAATTTTACTAGTAACTTTTGAAACATAAACACCATAAATAAAAGATCATTAAATGGACTTGTGAATACCCAAAATTTTAATTATAATATACATAGAATATAATTATTGGTATTACATACACAACATAAAAGGGAAAGAGTGGCGAACATAGAATGTATCTCACGAATAAAATTTGTGAGATGAAACACAGTTACATTGTGTCTTGAATATCATCATACTGATTAAAAACACATATATAATACATATAAGTTTATTATAAATATTATACATAACCATATTTTTATATATAATACCATATATTGATCTATTGTGACTTTATATTAACCACTTGTTAGCAATTTCATGTTAAGGTTATGCATTTGGGGACATTCTCTATGTTGTTCTCTTGTGTATTAGTTTTTTATATCATTCATAATGATAGTTATATCATGATTATAGAACGTTAAAATATATATAATTATTATTTATATTCATTATATTTTTATTATAATGATTTTTAGGATATATAATTATAGAATCGAATATACTGTTCATAGAGACTGTAAGCCGTACGTATGCATGAAAGTTCATTAAGTTTTTTATTATTGTATTGAAAGTAAATGAAATATATATATATATCATTATTAAAGTAGAATTATTATATCATATATATCAAATATGTTCACTAAACCCATCCTTATTTCATTCTATGTAGTGTTTGAATGAATTATGTTATTTTGAGGGGGTGATAGTCTAGACTTCCTCAAAAAAATTATCTTATTAACATAAAATGGAGCGTAAAACACATATGTGTTATAAAATAAATTAAAAAATCTTAAATAGATAATAAATATATTATATTACATACATAAACATATTTTCCATCATAATTTCCACCATGAGAGGAAGTAAGGAAAAATCAACAAACATCATTTAGTCAGGCAGTTGTTTATTGTACACATAATCAATATTTATGTAACCCATTAGATGGAGGTGAGTGTAATTTTTGGTCTAAACCTTATCATAACAAAATAATATTATATATAGTACACTATTATTGTTATCCAATCCTTAAAAATATAATTTTTAGTGGTTGGATAATGAAAATAAAATAAATGAGCTTGATATAAAATGTTAACTTTTAATTTGGTAACTCCTTTTGCTTTGTGCCAAAAGGCTTCCTCGGGTAGATTTATAACTAATGGGAAGATTCAAGGAGGAATGGAACGATTTTAAGAAGTTTATTGTAAAGATATGGTCTGAACATAATAGGTTTTATACCTGTGAATAATACACATAGTTGATGTCATTTTATAGAGAAGGAAAATGACTCACATTGAAGTTTCAAAAACAAGTTATGTGTACACATGTTCAGACATAAATAAAGTCATAAAAACCCAAAACAATAATTAATATTACTTTTATGGTCGATATATGACCATAAAATTGGTTTTGAACAAGTGGATAGGTCATTTGGCCCCTTAAGATTATGGTTTAGTCCCTAATTAAGTGCATTTTGACCATAAACATTGTGATTAATTTTAATCACTTTTACAAATGTTTTGGGTCAAAATATAAACTTATTTTATTATATTACAAATATTATACTGATAAAAATAGTATATATAATTTTTTTTAAAACTTGATTCAAAGAAGAAGAAAAATAAAGATTAATGAAAATCTCGTAGACTTGATGAAATAACAGGGTTTTAAAGAAGAAAAATATTGAAATTCTTGTTAGGTTTTTATATTCAATTTCAAAATGAATTTGATTTTAATGACCTATGTTGTATTAATAAATTTATCATTGATCAATTGTTATATTAAAACAAATTTAATGTATAATTTAACCTTAGTAACTAAAATGTAGTATTTTTAACTATTCATAAAAAAAATAACGTCTTTTTAAAAAATCCCAAAAAATCACCAGAAGATAATTTTGACGTTATAAATTCAAAAATGAAGTTTATGTTATCAATTAAAATTTATAAATTTTTATAAAATATATTTTATTGTTTTTCATAGAAGGACATAAAAAGAAATTCATGTGAGAAAATAGTAATTTTAAATGTATAAATATGATAAAAAAATTATATATTTCATTATCAATTTTTTAATATAAAAACAGTATAAAAATATTTTAAAAGTAGTTATAACTATAAATATTACTAGGTATTAATGTCTAGGTTATAACTAACTCATTTAATTAATTATAATAATAAAATGATTTTTCGAAGAAACCAAATATTTCATTTAATGTACGGCAAGTCGGTATTGCATGTAACACGAGCCAAGTCAGTGTCGGGTGTAGCGCAATCCAATTTAGTTCCATGTGAAATAAATTTTTGACTTAGTTTTTTAACATATATATATATAACTATTTATAGTGTCACATGAAAAGAAAAATATCAAAAAGATAATTTAATTTGAAAAAACAAATATTTCATAAAATTTTGGGGTGTTCAATAATATTTATGTATTTTATAAAAAAAATAAAACCCATAGGATTCGTGAAAACTCATCATATTCAACAAGACTGTGAGTTTTGAACTGAAGATCAAAGGGTGGGAAAGATGTATCACCTAACACTGGCCTACGTGAAGTCCCGGTTAGTGTGTATTTTTATTTTTAGTTAAATTGTTTCAGGGATTAAGGATAAGTTTATTTCAAGAACATATATTTTATAGAATAGATAACAATGGGATTGGAGAATTATTTTTTGATTAATAGGTTAATATAATTTCCGAAGGAATTCATTGTTTTTTGAATAATATATGATCATGGTAAACATAATACTATGGGATTATTTTTAGAAGTAAAGGTTGAATTTTATTTTTAAAAAATCTATGATTTTATTATCCAAATATTGTGATTAATTTTATTTATGTAAATAATTATCGTATCATGGATATTATGTGATTTAGGAAATTATATTTTTGGTATAAGACATTAATAGAGATTGATTTTATATAAATAAAAAAATATTTATCTTATAAGACTATGTTATCAAATCCTTATAAATTTTGGTTTTTAATCTTATTTTGGATTATTTTGATGAATTTAAAAAAAATTATTTATTGAATGGTCTATGTTGAACTTTGGGTAAAACTGTTGAATTTTTGATATTGAAGTAAGTTTTCATCATATAGGGTTTATTATTTTAGGGAAATTATATTATATTATACTAATGGTTTCTTTTGATTAATGTCTAAATATATTAGAAATATATATTATCTTTTTTAGATTATGTGATTCTCTAGATGATAATTCTAGTACTTTAGGCATGAAAATTTGGACCTAAATACTCATCATTTGGAAAATGAGAGTTTGTCGTCAAAATTGAATAAAGAATGAAACATTGTTATTAAATTAGGTATATTTCTTTATGATGTTATTCTAGGTAGTAAACTATTTACTCAATTCTATGAAAAGAATCTTGAAACAAAAAATTCAATAGTTTAATTTTTTTACTCAGAATTCAAAGACCTTTTTAACCTATCACATATTTATGGTTTTTTTATTGTTAAAATTATTATTACCATGTTATATATCACATTCCATAATAATTGGGGGTTATTTTTCTCCTCCATGTCATGGTTTTACTATATGGTTCCTTGGTGTGTGTTAGCTCTGGTGACCTTCATAATTCAGTTTCTTTCTTTTAAAGTGAATTTTTTTCCTTTTTTTATATCGGATTTCAATAAAGGAAATTTGAGGATTAAAAAATTATTTACCATGAATGGTTTTAGGATTTCGAGGAAAAATTTATTAAATGGCAAGAATTTAGCATCCCAAGTTTTTAAAAAAATAGATGATTGATAACATACAAGATACGCCACATATAGTATAAATAAACAGATAAATATTATTATTTAAATGTTATCATTATAAACTAGCCATTATAATGTAATATCTGAATAGGGATAAATTAATTATGAAAATATGGTTTACACAAGAAAATATAATTCTTTAACCAATTAATTATAGTTGAATTTAAAACCCTTTTAAAAAAAAAGGAAATGTTTTTCAGAAAAAACTATTTAAATATGTATATGTGTACTTTATGCCAATAAATAAAAAAAATCACACTTTTTGGACTATATTAATGATAAATATATATAATATATTCAATATAATGTTTAAATTACATCTTATGTGTTTTCTATAAATTATAGATGAAAAAACCGAATTGTTTTTAAAAAAATGTATCTTTCAAAAAAGGAACTTTTTCCTCCTTTTGATGGATCACTTGTTTTAAAAATAGTTTTGACCATATTAATATATATATTTAAAACAATAAACTTATTCTATATATAATAACCATTAAAAATCAATTTTTGTGATTTTTTGATATGTTTCTGATAAGATTCATTTTTGATGAATAGTTAAAAAAATTTGTTCTTAAATTTAAAATTGTTTTTTATTATAAATAATTTATATTGTTAAATTATAAATTTTAAGCATTATAAAGTATAATTAGATAAATTTTTTGTAATTTAATTCAATTTATGTCATCGAAATCAATATAAAATTGAATTTTTATAAAAAAAACATTTCAATCTTATGAATATGTTTTCTTTTAAACAATGTGTTTCTCATTCTATCAGCAGGATAAATTTTTATTTAATTTATGCAATTTATGTGTTTTGAATTTTTTAAAATAGATTCCATAAATGGAATAATAAGGTCCAAATTTATTACATATTTCTATTTGTTGTACAATATTAATATTACATTTAATAAAAAAATAATTACCACAGTTAAGGGTAAATCAATTAATTAATGGTAAATATATTATAATAAATATTAAAAAATTGCCCGAACACTTTACCTAATTTATTTGGTTGATTTTATTAGTCCTTAGGAATTAAATTATTGGTTATGAGACCATTTATTTCCTTTTTTATGAGAATATAACCTTTTAAATATTATATTCAAATGAATGTCCACTTTGTCATACTTTTGTTTTTAACAAAAGAAATATTTTTCATATAGGGTTATATTAGACATATGTTCGACAATAAATATTTTTTCTAAATAGATATATTTTATCTACATTAAGGTGATTTATTTATAATTTTTATTCATAATATAATTACTTTAAATGGTGATACAATGATGATGTAGTAATTATTTAATTAATAGAAGAAACAAATAAATGACATTAAAAGTATTACAATAAAAATAATGTGATGTAATTAATGTCATAAAATAATTTTATGGATTAATTATACATCTTAGTGTTTATTTAAAGGAGTTTTTTACATGATATAAGGTTTTTATAATAATTTTAAAAGGTTAATTGATAAATAGTATCAAAATTGACATTATTGATATTTTAAAATAAATAATATTTTACTAAAGGATAAATAATTTATATAAATATAAATTTGATCTAAATATTAGGGATAAATCTATAAATTTTATAAATTACTAATTTATTGTACTTTTCACATTTAATACTAAATATATTAACCCTCATAGTGTAAATTACATGATATTATTTTAAGAATAAAAAATGATAAATAATGGTTTAAGTGAAAAGATAAGGATTACCAAATAATAAAAACTTATCTAATTTTTTATTGGATTAAGGTATTTAGAATAATATATCATCCTATTTTATAAAATAATATTTATGGATTTATTTTAAATATAATATTAATTTATATTAATTTAATATTTGGTTGATTTCCCAGAGTGCCCCTACCTCTCCTATAAAAGAACACCCATTCTTCAAATTTAATCACAAATAAAAACCTAGTTGGTTTAACTGGGATCTGAAAATATAACTTCATAGAATCGCTACCCAAAATATATTTCTATTATTTTAGTAATAATAAAATCCTTATATATCATAAGTTTTTGAGCAATTATGGATTCTTATGGAAAAGGTGTCATTTTTATTAAGTGTCTGTATTTAATTTCTTCTTCCAAATCTCTAAAATATTTTAAAACTATGATAAAATAATAAATAAAATATAATAAATATACTAAGATTATATTATATTTATATCATCACTTAAATACATATCCACTTCCTTCGAATGGGAAAATAATTATCTTTCATGTGTACGAAAAACTACCACCCCACGATCTGATATAATTTGTTTTCCAAAACTATCTCTCAAGACTCGTTATAATGATGTAATTAAAGTTTCTATATGGTGTAAATTAAATATTTATATTATTAAAATATAATATATCATCTATATTCTTAACTTTCCATGCACATAAAAATGATAATGTTCTTTATGTGTACGTTTGAACTATCACTTCTATGAAGCGATGTGATTCGTTTTTCTTCACCACATCACAAGGATGATATATATATATAAAAGTTTATTTAAAATATTATTATGATAATAATTATTTATTATTGTTTTTCATTAAATATAAAATAATACTTACCTTCTTTCCATAATGATAACATAAAATGGAAATGTTACTCATGCGTATATACGGCCTACCATCTTCATGATCGTAACACAGTTCATTTTTCTTATGTATGTGTAATGGATGTATTTAAAAATAAAATTGATATATTAAATTTATCATTATTTCATGAATATTATTCTATATATTATGTACTTATTATGCCTTTAACTTTGTACACCATACCATGTTCATTTTGAAATCATGTACAGAATATCGACGATACACCCGAAATGAACTTGAATAATTTCATAATTGTTATAACATGATAGTAAATGATATAAGAAGAATATTATACATGAAAAATGATCTAAAGTATTTAAATAATTATCCTATGTTTATTATTAAGGAATATAAATATTTTATGTGGTAATCTTAACTCCAGGCAAGAGACTCTTTAAGTAAAACATCATTTTTTATGTTTTCATGATTTATTCTTCTAAATCATAAAATTTCATGTCTATATTTTAAAAATGGTTTTCATGAATGAATTTATATAGAAATAAATTTTTTAAAAGGATTATTTTAAATTTTCTATAAAAAAATTAAAAATGGAATGGGACATTTTTATTTAAAAATATCTTTTTATAATTTTTAAATGGGTACTGAAAGTGGATTAGTTATTAAATAACTTGGAATGTTTTCATATAAGTGAAAATAAATTTTTATTAGATACGTGTTTATTATTGAATTATTTTATATGTTATGATTATATAATGGAACTTGGACATTGAATTTGTGGTTAAATAATAAACCAAGGATGGGTGGTTCCTTGATAAACCAAGAATGGGTGGTTATGTTATAACTTCAGATGCATAGGGAATAATAGTTGGTCATATGGCTATTCCATTTGTAAGTGTGACATGTTTAGAATTTGACTGTATAGTTATTCTATTTGAGTATAATTATGTACCATGTTACTTACTTATCTTTTATATTCTTTCTTATAAGTTTCCCTGAAATTAATTAGATTTATAAAATGTATGATAATTAAAATGTTTAAAAGAGGCCCCTTTTTCTAGGTAAAAAGGTACATTTTTTAGGAATGTTTCTATGGGGTTTTAATAGTCTAATGATTTAATTTTTTAAGTCCCTTATTGATATTTTTTAGTCATCACATGTTTAAAAAAATTTCATAGGGTTTAATAAAGACTAAGTTCAAATATGAGATCAAAGGTAAGTTGAAATGTTATATCAACATAGGAAATGTGGCCTTATTTTAAGGTTTTCTATTTTATGAAAAAATGGATAATTGGTATAGGTATCCACTTATTATGTATGGGTTTACTATGTAATATTTTTTCCTAATTATATAAAACTTTAAACCTAAAATATATTTTTGAAAAGAATATGATTTATTTTTTAAAAATAACTATAATATGTAACTTGTACAGTTGGGTCTTTACAATTTTAAAACCCCTCAATCTAGATCCCTATCACGTCACCAAAAAGGGTTGGTTACATGACCGTACATGTACCTCCCCATATTCCATAGGATTCTCACAAGTAGTGGTGGTGTGAAATGTATAGTGGGATATACTACCCCTGGAAAAAAGTTTCAAATTAGTAGAAATAAATCATATAGAATAATTCAATCTAAGTATATAAGAAGAAGATACAAATAATAAATTCTTACTTAAAAATCAATAAATAAAAATTGAAATAATGTAATGATGTTCTAAAATGTTACCAAATGTCACGATATAAACAATACAAGTAAGATACTTATAGATTTAACAAATACTCAAACTTCCCTGGTCTTGATCCCCTTGTCTACCAAACCTCCAAAATGTAGTCCATCCTGCAAGAAAACACTCAAAAATAGATCTATTTTTCAATTTCTAAATCTTTATCCACATTATCTGTTTGGGTACTAAATAGAGACTCAAATAGGGTGTCAGTATAACCAGTAGATCGACAGTATAGTGTCTAAGAAAACAATTATAATAAAGAGTGTATTCAATAAAGGAATAGATAGGGGTATTAATTAATTCAACAATTAATAAAATACAACAACAACATACATTGGTTCTATGCGGAAATATCTCTGAGCATGCCTTACAACCATTCCACCCACAATCATATAACCATGGTAAACTTTCTTGTTGTAGTTCCATGCGAGAATATCTAGGATCACGTATTATGACCATACTAACCACATACATATTACCATGGTATAGTCATAAAAATCTAGGTAAAATCCTTATAAGTATTACATCATCCAGGTCAAACCGTAATAAGCATTACACCATGGGAATGGGTAGACCAATCTCATAATAAGAATTACTACAAAGGACTGGGTTGACCTTTCTAAATATCATCATTACATCATATAAATGTTGACGTTCTATAGCCAAGATTGGTATATAAAAATTTCATCATTGAACACAAGTCCCCTCATATAGTATGGATATCACAATATCACATAAAAATATCAATTGCTAAAAATGAGAATTACCATTTGTATTTTATATACCACTTTTATTTATATCACAATTGATTAACAGGTAGAAAATAATAAGTAAGACACATCATATATATTCTATATCATGAAATCACATAAGGTCTCATTCCATGCCAAATAGAATTTATTCCATTATCTAATTCAATTATAATCATAGTTCTCTCACCTAATGGGTATCCATAATACAAGTCAAAATCCAATTGAAACCAAAGGACTCACTGAAATAATATCATTCATTATATAATTTATTTGGGTAAATGTTAGATTGCAACAATCATGATATTAAATATACATGGAAATTATCAAACCATAAGGTTAAGATTTAGACTTTCTACCTTTAACTGATGATCCAACAATGCTCCCAATGGAAAAAAAACATGAGGAAGAAGGTGAAAATGGTTACAATGAGGTTCCTAGATAAAAAATTGATCAATATCAATACAAAAAATGTTCTCAGTCAAAGGATTTCACCAGAACATTTGGTGATCCAAGTGAGATAAGGAGGAAACTAGAAAAAAACCCTTAACTAGTATCGAAGGCATTATTGGGACATCCTAAAGGATAGTTGGATCTCCAAAATCACCTAAAAGGTAACCTAGGGTTGAGAGGATAAGGTTGAAGGGAATTAGAATGAAAACTCAACAGATTATCTTACATAAAAATAATATTTTAATCTATTACATGGATCATAATGTAGTTACACATTGGGATAATATTTTTAATGGGTTATTCAAAAATTCCAATCACCTTGTATTATTTATTTAAAAACACCTGAACAATACATGAAATGTAATCCATTTACAAAGCATGGAAAATTTATGCATATATTTTTTCATCCCATTTTCCATATAAAAAACCCAAACCCATTTAATGCTTCTCAACATACTAAGAACATGTGAAACACTTTACCCATTTACAAATACTCGATTAATTAAAATAAACATACTTCTCTGAACATTATGTTATTTTCCCCAATAAATCCCTCCATGTATATCCTATTTGGTTTTTTTCATGTTTCTTAACAACCTAAGTTGTGGTTTCGTCAAAATAAAGGTATCCATAATAGAACATGACCACCAGGGTTTAAATATTATGAAAACTTACATGGAAATGAAATTTAATAAAAACCCTTGAGAGAGACATGTCAAAAAAATTTGGGATCTTAAAACATCCCCACCATAAAATAAATTATCCCCAAGATACTTGAAATATCATAGTGAGGTCTCAGAAAACATGTATGTTTATTGGGTTCACATATCAGACTTCATATCTGAGGTCTCCTACTAAACTCTCCATTGCATTCACTACACCTAAACCAACAATATAGTCCTATATTGAATATATTTCTCACCACAATCCATTGCACATATCAGATTCTCCTTAGTGGACCCATCAGCATAGAGCTCAATGTATGCTACGTGTGTAACCTAGGAAGGGTTTTCATGATATCTTTGTAACTATGACCTGGGGAACACATCGTTCCGGGAACTGTAGAACTATTAAAGGGATAAAAAGTACACCAATATACCAACCCATTCAATTATCACAAATGGCCCGACAGACTCAGGTTTCATATTTCCATATTTCTAGATATTGTATTACCCCAAACTAGGGGAAACCCAATGGAAAACATGATGAAAAATCATAAATTTTAGAGGTCATCACCAATGCTCATTATAGAATTTATTCTTTCTATGTTTGGTCACTAACCAAAACCTTATCAACTTAACCTACTCAGATATCTCCTTCACGAGACTAGGAAAAACAAGTACTGACTCATCTACGTCCATCCAAAAAAGAGGTGAATGAAACAACCTTCCATAAAAAGACTAAAAACATTCCATTTGTATCAATTCCTAGAAGATATTATTATATGAAAACTCAATGAGTACTATATGTTTCACCTATAAACCTCCAAAATCTGAAACATAGGCTTGTAACATATCCTCATGAACTTGGATAGTCTTCATTGAATTACTAGTAGTCTGAGGATGATATGCTATGATCAAAATAAATCTTGATCCTAGATCCATATTAATACCCATCCCGAGATGTGATGTGAAATTTGGGTCTCTATCTAAAATGATGTTTCTCGGAACACCATGCACTTGAACCACCACACATACATCAAGGCTTCCAAAATAATCAACTACAAAGGTATCCTCGATAAGTAAGAAGTGGGATAACTTTTTCATTCAATCCAAAATCACCCATAGAGTATCATTATTGTGGGTTTTACTAGGTAATCTTATCACAAATTCATTTCGACACCATCCCATTTCCACTGAGGGATGGGAAAGGCTGTAAAATCCCATCTAGCCTCTAATACTATGATTTCATCTTATGAAAAATGATGAATATGGGCATGAATATTTCTACCTCGTTCTTAATTCTTGACCACTTGTTTCGTATAAGGATATAAGGATACATCATTGTCAAATTAGGATGCACCGACCATCTAGAATCATGAAAATTCTCATAAACTCCTCAGATAATCTCATAGTAACGCATACTCAGACAGTAAAAAAGATAATTTATATCACTGAGAGACCATTATAATTGTGTCTCCCAACCATATAAGTTATCTATCTACAATATTTCTTTATGATTAAATAACTACACAAAAATAATCAGGTCTACAATAATGGGTGTAACAGATGTCGAAGTTTGAGCTATGGATCCTTTAGTCTTATGAACATCTAGATTCATGTCAGCACATAGGTCCATCATCTACCAAAAATTTTAAGGATCATAAACTTCTTATTTATATTTATTTTCGATCAATTCATTGAAAACTACATTACCCTTTCCCATTGTACACTTGATATCGAATTCAAAAGACTATAGATTCTCAACCCACCTCCTATGATGAAGGTTCTAGTATCTCTAAGAAAATATGTGCCTAAGGCTCTTATGATTCAATAATACTAAAAATGCTCACCTGTTAAGATCATACCACCAGCTTCTCAAGGAATGTACCACTACTTCTTACTATATATCATGAGTACGATAATTCCTCTAATTTGGTCTCATTTTCCTTGTGCCATAATCAACCACCCGATCCCCCTACATTGAAACTTCTTGGAGACCACCTCTAAATGTGTCATCGTACAAAGTTTATTATTTATCCAATGTATCTTATTTATCCAGTATAGGTAAAGTGGGGATACGTTTTGAGGTTTTAATATAATTTAGCTTCATAAAATTCTATTTCAAGCATCATACAAAACAAACTTCACCCCATTCATAGTTATCCCAGTCATTGGTTCTTACAAAAGGGATAAATCCAATATAAAGAAACGATAATAAATTTTTAAACACAGAAAGCTCAAAATCTTGAAGAAATTCTTGTCCAATTTCCAAGATACCATGAATAAACCTTTCTAGGGGTCCATTATCACTCCAACCTCTTATATTACATGGCTCAAGAAGATCACTTTATTAATTTAGAAGCTGCATTTGATTAGTTTGGCATAAAGATGATTCTCTCTCACTGTACTCAAGATGATGTAAGAATTTTTGGAAAGATCATCTCTGAATGGAGAGTTCACTAAGATATCATCAAAAAAACCAAAAAACCTAATCTATAAAATGATGAAATCTATAATTAATCAAGGTCGTGAATACAGTTTGTGTGTTGGTCAATCCAAACTACATCAGTATGAATTTATACAAGATATACATACTACTTAATGATGTCTAAGGTGTGTCTCTTGGTATCACCCTTAACTACTGGTATCCATATCTCAAATTCATCGTGGATAAGATCATAACACCTCTAAACTGGTCAAAAAGATCATCAATATGTGGAAAGGGATATTTTTTCTTGACCAATATCTAGTTCAACTGCCAATAATCCACACATAAGTGAAAAGACCCAACATAATTCTTGGTGTGGAGACCAGGTTAACCCCATGGAGAAGTACAAGTCTTTATTAAGCCGTTAGATTCTAGATCATACAATTAAAATTTAAACGCTTCAACTATGGATGTTTCCACTTTGTACGGTATGATAGAAACTCGCTCTGCTCTCGGCACTAACTCGACCATGAACTCGATCTCTCACTCAAGCAGTAATCCATTGAAATCATCAATGAAAACATCATTGAAATGGACTAACACTAGATAAAAACAATCCATCATTATCCCACCATTATCTTTGTCAAGGTCAGTTATCTGATCCATGAGAAAATTTAACCTACACAAAATTGGTCATGCATGACCAGCTTGAGGATCCCACTCACCTTGGTGAGAATAAATGCCTTATTATGGATATAAAAAGGTAATTATATTTCTATAACATTCAATATAATCATGTTATAGAACTATCCAACCAATACTAAGAATCAAATCGATGTTTTTTGTTTCTTGAAAGAATGGTTCCCAAGAGAAATGGTAATTTCCAATCTCGGGAGAACATGCCATACAAAAAATGATATTATATGACCACTCTCCCAATAATTAGTCGATGGTAATGTCGCCAAATAGATTTCACACATCCATGTTCAAATGTTTTCAATAATAGAAGATAGATCATAATTTTATGCTCTTGTATCAAATACAACACAACCAATGGTAGCTGATGCAATAATCATACCTATGGCGGTAGATGGTCATGCATCTACAGTAGCTAGGGAAGTCTTCCAAACTTTTAACTGACATATCCATTTTCCCTAGGTTGCATCATTACTATCCTAATCTATTTCTCATTATTAGTATTTATTCTACTACACTAGGGTACCATATCCCATACCTCTTCCTGGATCTACAATGGAACTCTAGCTATCAGTCTACTAAGGGGTGGCTGAGACCCTTCCTGACTCAGGTAACAATCTAGATCCCCTACCACTGGTCTATATCATAATGTTCATATATAACCTCTAAAGATGACCCATTAGGCTAAAGATATGACATTCAACTATGGGGTGAGGAAAATTTGGATGTTAATGGATGAAAACACCATACTGATAACATTTTAAATCAACACGGTCTTGAGATTGTTTTCAACATTCTTAACTTCACTTCCCACTACTAACTTGTAAGAAACTATCATAGAGACAATTATTTATACCTAATTAAGAGCTCTCAGTTTGCATTAATAAAACATCTTAGCCAATACTTGAAGCCTCTCTCATATTACCTTCCATGAAGAGTTCTTAGTTCATCCCATCCTTAAAATTTATCAGACAAAAAAATTAAACAGTGACCATCTCTCTTAATGAAGACCATACAAAATTTTTTTCGCCTTGTAGATCTTATCATCATCAAAAGATTGTAGAAATCACTATAGGTCAGTGAAACATCCATCAAATTCCATCCCTAACATTTCATTTTGTTCTAGATGCATTAACATGTGAAATTTGTCGTCCCTCTATATCTTGGGGTATAAATGGATCAGAAACATCTTCTCAATTTCCTTCCAAGATTGCTCATATAGATACCCAACTTCCTCCATAATATCCCAACAATTCTTCGAAGATCCAAAAATTATATATGTAGCATGATTAAACCTTCATTCAATGGGTATCTCAATATTATACATGATTATCTAGATAGACCCAACCCATAACACAACTTCCTGGGGTCCTACTGCCCTAGTGAACAATAGTTGATGATTTAGCTAAAACACTCTTATCAGATTGGACATCTAAGGAACCATATGAATAGTATCCCTTTCTATATATCACATCACCATCATAAATTTTTCTTTATGATGAATATCCTAGTGGTCCTCATGAACTAACAAAATACCTGGTTCAGTTGTGTTAGGAGCATGTTGGTTTCCACTCTTTTAATTCCCAACTTAAAGAAGACTATGAGACATTTTCTATACAATAAAAACCCACACATTAGATCATTATCTATAAACAAGGAAAACATTAACAAGTAACTAAAACAGAGAACCAATAAATCATGGGATCTCAGATCATGGCATATAAGTGATTTAGTACCACACTTCTATTCATTTTATTTATCCAATGAAAATGATATCTCATATCACAGTTCAACATAAAAGTATCTATCACATTAAAAAATATATATGCCTCAATAATTAAAAAAGAATTTCAATATATTCTTTAATACTTATTATAGTGAATGTATAATTATCTCATTCCATATCGAACCACAAGTACAATTCTCAAGAAATAGTATCATCATAAAACAATAAGATCCTGCAACATGTTATTCTCCCAATGTGAAGTAACAACAATTATAACAATCAAATAGTAAAAGCAACAATCTCATCTATAGACACTCTAAATTTTTCCCATACATTGGTTAGCTACTCCCATAGATAAGATCATTACCATGTATCGACACTTCCTATTATATTTTTACCTTTAAAAAATAGTAAAATAGAATAAAAGGAAAGATTCTCCTCTAATACCAATTTGTCGCATCCCCCAATCTGTCTCTATCAAAAATGAACAAAAAGGGTTGGGTACGTTACATCAAGTGCACCTCCCTATATTACAGTGGCTATCGACTATAATAAAGGGTGTGAAATGTATAGTGGGGAGAAAATAATCCTTGGTAAGAAGTGTCATTAGAGTATAAATATTACATATAAAAGAGAGAAATCAAAAATATAGACAAATCATAATCCAATAATAAAATTCAAAAGACTCACTATTAAATAATAATAATAAAAATGTATAGATGTGCTGGATTGATAATAAATTTCACGATAAATAAAATAAATTTAAAAGACTACTAGACTCAAAAAATACTCAACACTCTCCGACCAAAAACATTATGTCAGTCCTACCTCTAAACTCCATCACATCTAGAAAGAAAACAATAAAGATAATTTCTTTTCATACAACATGGATATCACGATATCACATCATAAATATAAATGGATAATTTTGAGAATTTCCATATATATTTCATATACCACTTTAATTTATATTGCAATTGATTAACAGTTAAAAAAATAAGAAATATGACACTATATTAAGCAATCACCTAGGGTATCGCATCATTCTAAACACGCTTTATGCCATTATCCAATTAAATAATATTCATTCTTCTCTCAGCCAATGGGTATTCCTAAGCAAGATAAAAATCCAATTTAAACAAAAAGACTCTAAGGAATAGTCTCAGTCATTATTTAATCTATTCAAGAACATTTTACATTGTTGCAATCTCAATATAGCATATACTTCTCAATTACCAAACCATATTGTCAATATTTTTACCCCTACATTTAATTTATAATCCAACAAAACCTCTAATGGAAGAAACCCAAGAGGGTGAAGGTATAGATTATCTCAATGAGGTTACTATATTGAAAATTATCAAGATAAAACCCAACAACACAAAATATTATAGGATATCACCGCAATAGTTGGAGAACCATGGGAGAAAAGGGAGAAACAAGACTAAACCACTTACTAGGGATCAATCGTGTTATTTGGATGTATATAAGGAAGTTTAGAACACCCAAATCACTTAAAAGGTGACCTAGGGTTGAGAAGAGAAGGTTTACATTAATTAGAATTAAAACTAAACCACACATCATGCGTTAAAATAGAAATTCATGGAAATACATGACATGAATTTAAGTTTCGCATCGTTGAAATATTTTTAATGTGATTTTTTGAAAATAACATCCCATTAGTCTATTTTATTAAAAAGTAATAAACATTACATGGCATGTAATATATTTACATGATATTTAAATCATTTAATGATGGGTTTTCTTCCTATTTTTCTTATAAAAAAATTGAAACACCTTTAAATCTTCAAAACATACTAAGAACACAAGAAACACTATACCCATTTAACTATACTACCTTAATTAAGATAAAAATACATTTTCATAAATTAAGTCATTTTACACAAAAATGATATCTATATGGATCCTCTCAATTTTTTGAGTTTTCTCAAAAACTAGGACTATGTTTATTTAATTATTAGGTATCATTGATGTAACAGAACAGTCACGGTTTAAATATTAGGGGAACTTTCCTGAATGAAAAGTTATTGAAAAAATTAGAGAGAGGCATACCTAGAAAAAAATGAGATCTTACATGGTTACTTTTAATCATACATATTATTTTAGTAACGTGGATTTAATTGTTATATTTAATAATCCTATTTCCCCTTAATGTATCATGTTTTCTATTTTTGTTTTCCGGTACATGTAACTCAAGTTATAAAACGTTACATGAGTTTTATAATGTATAAAAATTTATGTTGTTACACTTTCCCCGCATAAATAAATTACATCCATCCATGTTTAATTATCACATACCAATAAAATAGCTATGTGTATCTAGATTTTAGAGAAGATTTGGGATATAATTTCTAGAGAGATATCAACCTAAAAAACTAGGAAACCATATCTCTTTATTTAAAATTGGTGTATACCTAATATAGAGTTTTTATCTAACTATTTGGGGTAAGAGTGTATCATTATGTGGTTTTAAAACCCATATTATATAATTTCCTTCAAAGGGTGTTTATAGTCATCCTTTTATTGATATAATAACATATTTTATGGTGAAATATGTAATGTGAGTTCTATATTCTCACAATTGAAGTATGATAATTGTAGGGATAGATATTCAGTGTCCAAAATCACATTAAATTATACCAAAGAAATAATTAATAATATTCACATAAAGAAAATAAACATAAATATTATATTGGTAAATATATATATATATATATATATATATATTCTTTTATAATCAAATCATCATGGTAGTGATTCAATTTTCTTACATTTTTTTGGATATTCTATAGTTCCAAATATAAAATTCCAATTATACATCCAAAACAATGGATTTGAAGATATGTGTTTCTTAATTACCAAAATCAACTTTAGTGGTATTCATTACAAAGGAAATTCCTTATTCCATTTATTTTACATGTTATTAGGTCAATTTTCTTTGAGACTTTATAGATTAAGGCATCGTTTTCCAAACATCTCACACTAATTTCATTTGAAATAGTAGAAATATTTTCTCTCCACTATGTTTACAATATGTATATATTTGTCACAACCATAGTAATCCTTCTAACCACACAAAAAATATTAAGTTGATACTATTTGAAAAGTATCTAGATGCTTATTCTTACATTTTTGGCATGTGGGTGATCAATATTTCATCCCACCATGGTATTTACCACTTGAGTTCATATGAAAATCCATTTTACTATTATTGTTTCTAAAACCATAGTAATGATGAGTGTATCTGAGTTTCTTTCCTCTATTGGTGAATATAAAAAAATTCATTTCATCCTTAAAAGTCTCTTATAGGTAATTATAACTGAATACTTACTTTTAGTCCACTAAGGATTCATTCATTCTTACATTTAGTTTTATTAATAAACATTGATACATAATTTTCATGTCTAATAAAGCTAACCTCCTAAGTACCAAAAGATTCATACTCCTTTTGTTTCATCTCAAGAAAATTCCTCTTCACTTTATTGTGAATAGTATATGAAATGTGTACAGTGGGGAATAATTTCTTGAACTCATCTTATTCTATAGATCCAACTTACTCGTTTTCAAATATATTCTTAATGAGATTACACCATTTGATAGACTCACCATATATATAATAAATGGCTATAAAAACCTTCTCTTGTTTTGATAAATGGTCAGTGAAAAATATATTTTCCATCTCATTAATCTAATGACTTGAAATAAGTGTGTTAAAGGATCCTCTAAATGAGGGTGGATATTACCAAATGAATGAATTGAAATTAATATACTCATTCCTTGATGAGAGTTCAAAAAAACTTATCATTTTTTGGGAGAGTTAAGACTCAATTTTCACTGAACTCTATAGTCCCTCAAATATAACATTTATTTTCTCATTAATAAAATCACTGCATTTCCCATTGAAAACACTATTAACATGGTTTCTTATTGCCTTGACCATTACTAAATCCAAATATGTTTAACATGACTGAAAAATATCTTACATAATAATATATTATCATAATCAATTGCATAAAAATATTTATCCCCAATGTTTTTTTCCTTTTATGTCATGACATTAGCTTATAATTCTTTTAGTCCTTCCTATATCAATCATAGTTTGACCTAGGAATCATTTTATTAGGATATTTAATACTTCTAAACTTAATCCATCAATGTAACAGGGAGATCAGTCCTTCATGTAGGCTTGTAAATATTAATGTATATACTAAATATTATCCCTTAAGAGTTTCAATCTAGGCATGTCTTATTAGGTCAACTCATCATATATTAGTGGGGTAATTGATCTAATCACAATAAATCCTTTGAGGGGTGATTACCCTTAGGATAATTAATGCTCAACCTATATCCACATTCTAGTATCCATTAAAATTTATTTTTCTATGAAATCCCCATACTCATGACTTTTCCATCACATTGAGATATCATCCTATTCTTATAAATATCACTAGGGTTTCCCCAAAAACATTCTATTACCTAAAAAATAAATACAACCAAAAAATAAGTAAAAATAACTAAAAATATCAGCTAATATAGACTAAATACACTTAAGAAATACATACATAAATAATATAATTATTCCATGTTTTAGATAATGCATCTCAGAAATAGTTTCAAAACCCTAGGACCCGTAGGTCTAGTGTCTTAAAAGCTAACAACATAAATATATTATTTTATAAAACATTTTAACATTTATCTATAATTTTAATCCTATATATCATTTTTTAAATATATCATATGATATAATCATCTTCATAATCCATTGAAATGGAAATATAAGAATGTTTTTATCTTGAATGCTCAATGAGGGATACTTATCAACTAGTCATACCTATTGATCATAAAAAATATTGAAAACATGATCAAGGGAAAAATATAAATGCAAAAAGATTATTAGATAATAAGTAACAATCATAAAACATGATTGAACATTAAGGATCCTAGAATAGAAACATGAGGCAAAATAAAATTCATCAAATATGGCTTAGAAACACATAATGAAAATCAAATAAAACATATAATCATAATATAAGAAAGTGGAAAATATTTATAACCTAGAATATCATAAATATTTTTCAAATAATCAAAATAAGATACATTTTAGATATGATACAAAAAAATAAGAATATAAAATCATGATAACTATGATTTTCAAATCATGTTCACAAGAAAAACTAGTGAAAAAATCTTCTTGCATCTCATTCACAGAAAAAGACTATGAAAAAAAATTCTCAAATCTCATTCACACAAAATACATCTAAAATATTTTTCTCACTAATAATTCAAAAAAAACAAAATTTGTGAAAAAAACTTATGGAATTTCATTAAAAAACATGTTTACCAATCTTACCACAACTTATTCATGTAACATCTCATCATCTCTTGTGATATGAAAACATAACCAATAAATTGGATTTTGATATTGGACCCCACTTTAAATTATCAATATATATATGAGATTAGTAATATTATAATCATTAATTATATAATGGAAACCCACATGAAAGAAAATGGGTTTCCTTTATCACATCAAAAATTAGCTAAGGGAAAAAAGAAAACATGGTTACACAACACTTAGAGATCATATGATTTAAATTGATTCCAAGTATTTAAATTTTTTATATCAAAAAAGGAATTACCCCCTTGAAGTATATCATAAAAAAATTATAATATTATTTATCAAACAAAAATAAAATTTATTTGTGAATTTTAAGATATATATGAAAATATTTGTTAAATCAAATTAGATTTTTTATAAAATTATTTTATCTTTAGTGTAAATAACGATTTTATGATCACATGGAAAAGTACTTTTTTAAAGAAAAGTTGAAGTAAAAAAACTGAAACATTTTTCAACTAAAAATAATATTTAATTACATATATTTGAAAATAAATAAATTTCATTAAATTGAACATATAGTGGAAGATAAAACCCTCGATTTGTAATGCTTGTGAAAAAAAATTAAGCATTTTGAAAAAACGTTGTTGAAAAACAACATCATAACAGAGTAACTATAAATCCTTATAAGTGAAAAAATAATATAGGAAGGTCACATGTGATAAAAAATAGTTATTTCTCTTGGTATAATGGATGGAATTTGTTGAAACATGAATATTGGGGAAGGAGGAGAAACAATAATTAAGGAGGATGGGAATTATTCTTAACCTAGTTTCACTTTAAGGAATGAAGATAACTCAAAAATAAGGAAATATTGAATCAAACTTTTTATACCATGATAAAAATTACATATACCACATGATATTAATTATTAATGTTTAGGAAAAACATTTTACATAATAATTTTATTGATTTATGAAAAAGAATATCATTCTAGGGAAGATATAATCTATATCCCACATTAAATAATGGTGTGAATGGAAGTGAGAATTATATTTTCAATAATAAATAATGATATTATAATTCAATGCATAAATATTTACACCATAAAAAAGTATCATGATGAAATATATAAAATCATTCCACATAAAAGGTTAGTTGAGATAAAATCCCATAACTTATTCCCTGTTTATTCAAATAATCTCTAATCTCTTTTCTAAGTAGCATCTTAAATATTAGGAGGAATCTTAAGAATCATCGAAAGTCCTTATGATTTTTTAATATAGGGGTATATAAGGGAACATAATGATAAAATCCTTTAGGGTGGAGGGGTATGAGATATTTTGTATGATTTGTCTCCTTTTATAGGTGAAAACTAGGGGATATTTCATGGAAACTAAAGTAAAGTAATTTGTAATAATGGAATCGCATGGTTGTTTGGTTGGTTAGGTAAGTTAAGTGAGTTAGGTGGAGAAATAGTAGGTATGAAATTTTTGTACTAATTTTATACATAAGAAATATTTCTATAATGTGTGAGTGCTCATTTAAATATTACAATTTCACGATATATGGTTTACCCCTTTGAACATTGTTATTAATGACTAAAAATCAATCCTGACAATTATTCTAAAAATATAATATAATATGAAACTTATTACCAAATTTGGATGTGATGAAAAAAATTTATCAAATTAAATTTCTATATATGATGAAACTAACTTTTAGATGAAAACATATAATTTTTTGAAAAACAATTTTAGGGAAAAAAATATTTGTAATCATTAAGTGTTATTAATTAGGTTTAACATTGATTAACATTTATATGAGTGTAATTTAATTTTTATATATGTTTGATCGTCATATTAGAGTCTTAATTTAAGATAGATCAGTTTAATTTCAATAAAAACTCACAATATTTAGAATGGTATTAATCTTTATAAAATAATATTTTTACCCCAGTAACTAATTTTTAACTTAGGTAACAAAATTATTATTACTAAAAATAAGGTGGTTCTTATTAGATTATTTACACGCACTGATTATAAATTTTAGATAATTTTATTTGATTCAATTAATAATTTTTTTAAATTTAATTTTAATATAATAAATGTATAATGCATGAAAATAATTTACGACAAGTATTACATGGTCTCTAAAATATAAATTATATGTTTGTAAAAAATATTTAATATTGTATGATGTATAATCAAAATTATAGAATACATATTTTTCATGGTAAAGGATTCATAAATTTTGAAATCATTGTTGTATAATAATAATGGCATAGAAGATGAGATATTTTCAAAATGATATATTTCATTTTTTACCTAAATATGAAATGTTTTGAAATATCCCAAAAATTCATCTTGATCTTGTATAATTATTATTAATAAAAAATGAGGTATTTTTTTATAAAATTTATAAAATTTTATAATTCAATATTTATTTAAAATCTCACAATATTTTGTTAAACTATTTACAATAGATATTATCTTTTTGAAATTTATATTATTTTTTGTTATTTATTTATTAATTTAATGTTAATCTATAATTTATATTATCAATGAAATTTACTATTATTTAATAATAATATATCAAGTTTATAAAACTATATTTTAAGACTAAAATTATTTTTCATAGTTGCTTTATCTATTCTAATTGACTTTCTTTAGTACTAAAGGTAGACATACTTTTTATTATACTCATATAGAATAATATGGATAATATAATTCATACATAATAATTCAATGGATATTATTTAACTATTATATTTAATACTCATGTTTTACCTAAATATATCTTGGTTTTTTTGGTTTAGTGTTACAGGTAATATGTGTTTTCATACATAACATTAGTTTTACCTAGTCAATAATTTCTAGCAGTTACAGTCACTCTCAAGGAAGGTGGTGAGAAAAATGAGAAATAATTGAGTGAGGAATAGATAAGGTCAATAAATTTAACGACCCTAACCTTTTTTAAAAAAAAAATCCTAGTTTTGTGTATTAGTTTATCTTATACTCAACAAAACAATTTCATTTGATTAAATGAGTATAATTAAAATGTGGCCATTGGGTTTCAACTGTTATATGAATGTTAATCAATATGACCGTTGAAAACTAAATGTTGCGATTATTGTCTATAAACACAAGTGATCTTGGTTAATTAATACAGAAATAAGGTTTGATGGCCTCATCCAGTAGTCTCAGGTAGATCGAAGCACGTCTAACAGAACATTGGAAGAAGATAACACCACTGGGCTTTGCTCTGGAACAAACCCAAGCCGAACTTCCTCATGTGAAGCTGGAACAGAATCACCTTCATGAGAAGTTCAAGATGATAAAAATCACCACTCGGGAAATGATGGCTGAGCCTCCCCGGGATTCTATCACCTTAGCACACCTTACACTTAATTCATATGCTAGTGTTATAAGGGGCTATGCAACGAGACCTTAGTTTCGTTATGTAATCCTTTTTTATAAATAAATTTTTTATTTCTTCTTATGGGGGTGTTGGTAGAACTCAAATGTTTGGAAAAATATAGGATGTATATTATTGATGAATTTTTGAAAAAGGATATTCTAAAATATTTATGTAAACCTTAAATAATTAAAAATGTGAAATGATTTTAAAAAAATGGTCTTCTACAATTGTGTTCAGTGTGAAATTTAGAGTCTAATAAGATCAACATAATATTTGGTGAATAGTAAATTATGAAGAGTGATTTTGTAATTATGATTAGTAATGTGACCAAATGGATTAAGTAACCTTACTTAAGATGGTATTAATATAATTTAGGCACCTTGATTAAGTAATTTGATCAAATAAAATAGGTAAATTGGTGTTTCATAAATTAATGGTTAAGTATTAGCATTTTCAGTTGAATATTGTTTTTTATTTAAAAATTAAATTAAAAATATATAGAAAATTATTTTCATAAAATGGTGTTCATTTTGGAAATCAAAGCATCGATATTTGGTTATGGTGAATTTATGGGATTTTTCTGAAACAGTTAAATTTTCAGTGAATAGTGATTTTATTTAAATATTAAATTAACAATATTTAGAAAATTATTTTCATAAAATTGAGTTCATTTCTGGAATCAGAGCATCGATATTTGGTTAAGGTAAATTTTTGGGATTTTTTCTGAAATAGTTGAATTTTCGTTGAATAGTGAAAATACATTTTTGAGTTTCGGGTGTTTAATGACATCATTAAGGATGTAATAATTATTCAATCATTCTAGTCGACTTATGAATAGTAAGATAAGGTATGAGGTTTTCCAAGTGTCCAATACCATGGGAAAATACCATGGGAAAGCCCATGGTCATTCCAATACCACTGATGAGGTATCACATGGCAATCAATGCTTTCTTTTCTCACTTCTCTTATAAATATCAAGTCATTCCCTCATTCATTCCATTTTCAAATCCACACCAACAAAGTTATGGTCTATTTACCTCCCAAGGTGTCCTCCCAAGGTGTCCAAAATCCTCCCAATGTCCTAACCTTCAAGCTTTCGATGTTACTCTTCAAGGTAAGGGAATCTTTCACCCTCCTCTATTAAGTCATGACTTCCTTTATGTTGTGTCTTCCAGTTTCCATATATTCTTGTTTTGGGTACGTTAATATATGTTCAAATTATTTTACATTTCATTTTTAATTGTTTAGAGTCCCTTTCCTCTCTCATCAATTTGTTTTCAGAATTCTTATGTGATGTCATTAGGCTGCCAAATGTTTCGTAAAAGGAATTGCATCTTCCATTTTTTTCATGTTTCATTTTCATGGGGTATGTCATTCAAATTTCCATACCATGTGCTTAACTCCATGTTATTATGTAATTATACTTTATTATAAGTTATTAATGAGTGGGTTACTCTTGTACCCTCTGTTTTCAATGTTTTCTAAAGCCATGTTATATAACTGTTATGCTGTAGAATTTTGGCCTCAAATTTTCTATCCCTTTTCTACATAAATTCTCTTGTTTTATTTATGTGAATACCCAGACCTATTTCGATTTTTTGGGTGTTAATAAATATATAAAGATGATTTATTTTTTTCTATAATTTACATGCATATAGCCCTCACTCCCTTTCCATGGGTTAAAAATGTCATAATGATCTAATTTTTTTAAGAACTTTTAAAACGACACGATCTTGAAATGAAACCCATTTATTTTATTCTCCATGGGTTATTTATGAAATTTTTGACTATACTCTATGTATCTCGCATGATTTTAAATACATTTTAATGGTGTACCCTGATAGCTCTACAATGCATTGGGTAATAAATTAATCTCTATGTATGAAAGGTTTCATGATACCTTGGGGAATAACCTTGGTGATTTTTTTAACACCTTGGGGATGGATCCCGGTGATATGTTCAGGAATGTCTAAATGAAATTTGTAGCCACAAATTCAAGTTGTGCTCCAAGTTCTTTTCATTATTATATTCCTATAATTCCATTTCTCATATATTTATGTTTTTATTCAAGTTCATATTAATATCACAAGTAAACTAATTCCCTTGTTTACCACTTACTGGGCCTTCTGCTCACCCTTTACATTGATGTATGTCTCCAGGATATGAGATGCAGTAATTGAACATAAGATAAACCTATGATGAATCCTTAAAAGTTGTTTAGAAGAATTTTTTATGTTGTTTTCAGGTATTATGTTCATGATTTCCAAGACATTATACTTTAAAGATCCTCTGTTTGTAAAAATGTAATGAAAAGTTATGTAATAAAAAGGCGGGATGCCATTATTGGTATCTAAGGATTGTTTAGTTTTTTATGGAAATTAAGATATGAAAACATTAAGAAGAACCCTATAGAAATATTTAAATATAAGAAAAATTCCTGGTATTTTGGTGATTATTTAGTAAGTGATTTATCAAACTAATACATCCATGTCTGGATACGAGCAGGTAGAGCTGGCTCTGGCATAGATGTACATAGGGGTAAAACCCGAAAACACCGCTTTGAGCTAGACTTGAATGGGAACTGGTACACGATAACAGGCCTTGATGCACTCTTGGTTATGACACTCCCATGGGATATGTTTGGTTAATCGCATGTTTTTTACAAATCATTGTGAAGGAATTATTGAAAATTGAATTTGTCTAAGCATGAAGTTTTAAGACATAAAATCCTTTTTAGTTAAAATATTCGTAAATGAAATAATTTTCTCACTAAGGTTTTATTCTTTTAGAAAATGGTTGGAAATAGAAGGAACCATGCGAATGGTGACCGCAATGAACCATGTACTGATGGCCCTCCGATGGAAGCAGAAATGGAGACGTTCATGCGAATGATGAACCAACTGACTCATGTTATGGGAAATAACTTGAATCATGCTGAGAGACTGATCTCACTGCAAAGGGAACAACATTATGTTGAGTCCTTTATGCATCAATGACCACCAACCTTTATTGGAATGACTAACCCATTGATTTATGAATAGTAGATCAGCTCTATTGAGAAGATCTTTTCTGTGCTACATTGTTCAGAGAAAGAGATGGTCACCTTGGCTGTCTATCACTTAGAGGGAGAAGCTGATCAGTGGTGGGAACTGATCAAAAACATGAGGAAAAGAGTCGAAGTTGAATCTATGGAGTGGGAAGTGCTCATAGGGATCTTTTTCAGTAAGTATTTCCATCGTTCCCTGAGAACAAGAATGGAGAAGGAGTTTCCTGAGCTGAAATAAAAGGAGAATGAATTTATGGAAAGCTATGAGATGAACTTTACAAGGCTTTCACGATATACCTCTAGCTTTTTCATCGATCCAAATGGTAAGTTTAATAGTTTCTTTGGTGGACTGAGACCACATCTACGGAAGAATCTAGCCAACCGAGACTGTGATAGCTATGAGGAGATCGTGTGGAGTGCGATGAAAGTCAAAATAGGATTTGGTGAGACGCAGTGGTCTCATAAATAAAATTACAAGAAGATATCGTTGGATCCAAGCTTAGTAAGGAGATTCAATCAAGGTAGATGATGAAAGCAAGTACCACTTCCCATGTGTAATAAATGTGGGAAGAAGCATTCAAGGAACTGCCTGCTCAGGAGTGGGATGTGCTACAAGTGTGGTAGAGATGGACACATTGTAAGGAATTATCATGGTGAGGTGAAACATCAACCTCCAATCACAAATGACAAGGGGAAGATGGTGAAGTCCCTACCTGATATCCAGTGCTTCAAATGTGGACAACGTGGGCACTTTTCCAATCACTGTCCAAATCTGTGGGCAGTGGAGGGGAACTACCATCAGCCTCTACAAAGGCCAAGGGATCAAGGACATGATTTTTCTATCATGACAACTGAAGTTGAAGCTTCTAATGATGTGGTAGAATGTACTCTTTTTTATCTCAAAGCTAAAAAGTACTTTGTTTGATTCTAGTTATACACATTCCTTTATATCCTCCAAGTTTGAAAATAATTTAGATTCATCCCCTGATTTTCTAAAAGTATAGTTATCAATCAAGACTCCTAGTGGGACTATCCAAGAATCATCTGGGTTTAGAAACTATAGTTTTTACTTTAGTGAGAATAGTATTATCACAAATCTAGTAGTCATTACCATGCTGGAATTCGACATTATACTAGGGTTGGACTGGCTCTCAAAGTATAATGCTAAGATAAATTGCAGAAGCAAGGAAATATCAGTAGTCTTGAATGGAAAACCTACTATTATCTTCCAAGTAGAGATATGTCAACATGATATTTGTCTAAAATAACCCCCTATATCCTTATTTATGGATTTGATCAGTGAAGAAGAAGAATATGATGAGTGTTTTAGGATAAAAAATGTCCCCATCTTCTATAAATATGTTGATGTATTTCTTGAGGTGTTTCCTGGACCTCCCCCAAAAATATAGGTAGAGTTTTCTATTGAACTCTTACATGGATCTCATACAATATCAAATATCCCCTATAGGATGGAAAATGTGGTGCTAGAGAAATTAAATAAACAACTCCAATATCTTTTAGAGAATGTGTTTATCTGACTGAGAGTGTCTCCTTGGGGAGCACCAGTTCTCTTGGTGAAGAAAAATGATAGATCGATGTGGATATGAATTGATTATAGAGAACTGAATGGGATCATAGTGAAGAATAAATAACCTCATCCAAGAATTTATTACTTATTTGACCAACTTAGTGGGGCTCAATTCTTCTCTAAGATTAATCTTTATTCTGGTTATCATCAATTTAGGGTGACGAAAGAAGATATTTCAAAAATTTCCTTCTAATCAAGATATGGGAGTTATGAGTTTGTTGTTATTCCCTTTGTTTTGACTAATGCACCTGCTATTTTTATGGATTTGATGAATAGAGTTTTTAAAGACTGCCTTGATAACTTTGTAGTAGTTTTTATTGATGATATTCTGATATATTCCAATAGTCGCGAGGAGCATGAAGATTATCTAAGGGATATTTTACAAACTCTGTGGAAAGAGAGGCTTTTTGGAATGTTCAGTAAATTTGAATTCTAGTTTCAACAGGTTGATTTCATGGGGAACATTGTTACCAATGAAGGAATCATAGTTGACCCTACAAAGAAATAAGTTGTAGAAGAGTGGCCTCAACCTAAAACAATAACTGAGACTCATAGTTTTCTTGGATTAGCAGGATATATTGGAGGTTTGTGAAGAAATCATCATGACGTTCTAATCCATTAACCAAGTTAACTCGAAAAGGGATCAAGTTCATCTGGACAAAGGAGTGTAAGGAAAGTTTCCAAGAGCTGAAAAAGATATTTGTTACTAATCCTGTGTTAGCTCAACCCTCTAGTGGAGAAGGATTATTTATATTTAGCGATGCATCTCTGAAAGGTCTTGTGTGCGTCCTCATGAAAAATGACAAGGTCATTTCTTATGCATCTCGATAGTTGAAGACTCATGAGTAGAATTATCCTACTCATGATCTGGAGCTGGTTGCAGTCGTTTTTGCTCTAAAGATATGGATGCACTATCTTTATGGTGATAAATGTGATATACACACAGACCATCAATGTTTGAAGTATATTTTCACAAAAAAGGAATTGATCATGAGTGAAAGGAGGTGGTTGGAACTTCCTAAAGACTATGATTGTTCAATTCATTATCACCTTGGAAGAGCAAACAATGTTGTTGATGCATTAAATAGGAAAGACCCAGTTGTTCTTTCTATGATAAGGGTTCAAATAGATCCTTTGATCAATGACCTATTAAATATGGACTTGGAAATTATAAGGGAAGGAAAATCATCAACCCTAACCCAATTTATTTCTCAACCGTCATTACTAGAGAATATCATGAAAACGTAGAAATAAGATCATTTGTTAACAAAGAATTTTGAGGCTATAAATTATGGGATGTTTGCAGAGTTCAATATTGATCATGAAGGTGTACTAAAATTTCATACAAGACTATGTTTTCCATATATTCCAAAATTAAAGAAGGATCTTATGGATGAAGCTCATAACTCTACTTTCTCTATACATCCTGGAAGCATAAAAAATGTATAGGGACATTCGTGATCATTATTGGAGGGATAATATGAAAAGGGAGATTGTTGACTACACTTTAAGGTGCCTGGTATGTCAGCAAGTGAAGGCAGAGCGACAACTTCCTAATGTGGTGTTGCAACCACTTCCCATAATAGTAAAGAAGTGGGACAATATCACTATGGACTTCATCAATGGTCTTCCGAGAACATGAAATGGAAGTAATGCGATATGGGTTATTGTGGAATGTCTCACCAAGACTTCCCAATATATCTCTATTCGGTAATATTTCTCTATTGAACAACTTTCCAGGATTTACGTGAAGGGAGTGGTAAGGTTTCATGTAGTACCACTTTCTATCGTATCTGATCATGATCTAAGGTTCACATCAAAATTTTGGAGAAGTCTTTAACATGATCTGAGCACTAAATTGATGTTTAGTGCATCCTATCACCCCCAAACTAATGGCCAATCTAAAAGGACTATTAAAACACTCAAGGAAATGCTGATAACATTCTCAATGGAATTTAAGGGTGGATGGGATCAACATCTTCCTTTATTTGAGTTCTCTTACAAAAATAGCTTCCACTCGAGCACTCAGATGATACCCTATGAAGCTCTATATGGGAATCGATGTAGAACTCCTACTTTTTGGGATGAAGTTTGAGAGAGAATTATTATTGGGCCAGATCCTATGCAAGAGATGACAAAAAAATTTCATGCCATCTAACAACACATTAAGGCTATTCAGAGTCGAAAAAAGATCTATGTCGACAACCGTCGAAGGGACATTGATTTTGATGTCAGTGACAAGGTCTTTCTTCGAATATCACCTTATAAGAGAATCATGAGGTTTGGGAAGAAAGGGAAGCTCAACCCTAGGTACATTGGCCCCTATGAGATCCTTGATCATGTGGGAACAGTGGCCTATTGGCTTGCACTTCCTCCAAATCTAGCACAAGTTAATGATGTCTTTCACGTATCCCTCTTGAGGAGGTACATACCAATCCTTTCCCATGTACTAAACCCATAGGTGGTACAACTAGAACATGAACTCTCTTATAAGGAGTAGTCAGTGGAGATCTTGGATCGTAGAGACAAGGTTCTATGTAACAAGACTACCCACCTTGTTAAGTTGTTGTGGAGGAACCACAAATATGAAGAAACCACATGGGTACTAGAGGAGTCTATGAGGCAGAAGTACCCACACCTTTTCTCTTCTGAGGGTACGAGTTAACAATTTTGGGGATGAAATTTCTTTAGGGGGAAGAATGTAATGACACGAACTTTTTAATAATTTTTGTTTCCTGATTTTGTGTGTTATTTTATTTTGTACCCAACAAAACTATTTCATTTGATGAAATGAGTATAAATAAAATGAGACTGTTGGGTTTCAAATGTTATATGACCCTTGGTCAATATGACCGTTGGAAACTAAATGTTGCGATTATTGTCTATAAATACAATTGGTATTTGTTAATTAATACAGAAAAAAGATTTGATGGCCTCATCCAGTAGTCTCGGTCCGATAAAAGCCCATATGATAGAACTTGGGAAGGAGGTAGCACCACTGGGATTTGCTCTGGACTAAACCTAAGCCGAACATTCTCGTGTGAAGCTGGAACAGAATCAAGTTTGGGAGAAGTTCAAGCTGATAAAAATCACCACTCAGGCAATGTTGTTTGAGCCACCCCAGGATTCAATCACTTTATCACACCTTAAACTTAGGTCCTATTCTGGTGTTATAAGGGGCTATGTAACGAGACCTTAGCTTCTTTGTGTAATCCATTGATATAAATAAAATTATTATTTCTTCTTATGGTGATGTTGGTAAATCTCAAATGTTCAGATAAATATAGGATGTATATTATTGATGAATTTTGGAAAAAGGATATTTTAAAATATTTATGTAAATCTTAAATAATTAAAAATGTGTAATGATTTTAAAAAAAATGGTCTTCTATAGTTGTGTTCATTATGAAATTTTGAGTCTAATAAGATCAAATTAATTTTTTAGTGATTAGTAAATTATAAATAGTGATTTTACGCTTATGATTAGTAATGTGACCAAATGGATTAAGTAACCTCACTTAAAAAAGTATTAATATAATTTAGGCACCTTGATTAAGTAATGTGATTCAATAAAATAGGTAAATAACTATTTCATAAGTTATTGGTTAAGTATTAGTTTTTTCAGGTGAATAGTGTTTTTTTATTTATAAATTAAATTAAAAATATTTTGAAAATTATTTTCATAAAATGGAGTTCATTTTTGATATTAGAGCATCGATATTTGGATAAGGTGAATTTTATGGATTTGTCTAAAATAGTTGAATTTTTAGTGAATAGGGTTTTTATTTAAAATTTAAATTAAAAATATTCAGGAAATTAACTTCATAAAATGGAGTTCATTTTCAAAATCAGAGAATCGATATTTTTTTAAGGAGAATTTTTGTTATTTTTCTGAAATAGTTGAATTTTCAGTGAATAGTGAAAATTCAGTATTGAGTTTCGAGTGTTTAGTGACATCATTAAGGATGTAATAATTATGCAATAATTCTAGTAGACATATTAATAGTAAGAAAAGGTATGAGGTGTCCCGAGTGGCCAATAATATAGGCAAATACCATGGGAAATCCCATGTATTTTCCAATACCACCGATGAGGTGTCCCTTGGCAATTAATGCTTTGTTCCCTCACTTCTCCTATAAATACCAAGCCATTCCCTCATTCATTTAAATCCCAAATCCTCCCCAACGAAGATCTGGTCACTTTACATCCCAATGAGTCCTCCCATGGTTCCCTCAAGCCTCCCAAGGTCTCGATATTCAATCTTTTGAAGTTACTCTTCAAGGTAAGGGATTCTTTCACCCCCCCCCCCCCCCCCCCTCTGTTAAGACATGACTTCCTTTATGACGTGTCTTCTAGTTTCCATATCATTTTGTTGAGGGTATGTTCATAAATGTTCTAATTACTATCCATTTCATTAATATTTTTTTAGATACCCTTTATTCTATCATAAAGTTATTTTCTGAATTTTTATGTGGCGTCGTTAGGCTACCGAATTTTTCATAAAAGGAATCGCATCTTCTCTTTTCTTTCATGTTTTTTTTCGTGTGTTATGTCATTAAAATTTCCATACCATGTTCTTATCTACATGATATTCTGTATTTATACTGCATTTAAGTTATTTTTTAGTTGGTTACTCTTGTACCCACTCTTTTCAATGTTTTCTAAAACCATGTTATATAGCCGTTATGATGCAGAAATTTCGCCTCAAAATTTCTATCTATTTCTCTCCAGAAAATCTCTTGTTTTATATATGTGAATACCCCGACCTATTTGGATTCTTTGGTTATTTATAAATATATAAATATAATTTATTTTATTCTATAATTGACATACATATAACCGTCACTCCCTTTCCATGGGTTATAAATGACATAATGTTCTTATTTTTTTAAGAACATTTAAAACGTAGTGATCTTGATATGAAACCCATTTCATTATTATCCAGGGGTTATATATGATATTTTTTATTATGATATATGTGGATCACATGAAATTAAATACATATTACACTTTCACCCTGAAAGTGCTCCAATTCATTTGATAAATAATTAATCACTAGAGATGAAAAGTTTCATGATACCTTGGTGAATAACCTTTGTAATTTCTATGACACCTTAGGGATAAACCTTGTTTATATGTTCATGAATGTCTAAATTCAATGTTGTAGCCATATATTCGTGTTATGTTCCATGTTCTTTTAATTATGATATACCTATAATTCCATTGCTCATATCTTTATATTTTTATTCAAGTTCTTTTTAATATCACAAGTAAACTGATTCCCTTGTTTACCTCTTATTGGGCTTTCTTCTCAACCTTTCCTTTGATGTATGTCTCCAGTATATGAGATTCAGTAATTGTACATAGGATGAACCTATAATGATGTCTTACAAGTGGTTTAGAAGAATGTTTTATGTTGTTTCCATGTATTATGTTCCAGATTTCCAAGACTCTAGACTTTAAAGATCCTATGATTGTAAAATGTAATGAAAAGTTATGTAATAAAAAGGCAGGATTCTATAATGAATGAATAAACCACACATTATCAAACATATTTTTAAATATTCTTTAATTTTCACTAGGTTAAACCCTTTTAACCATAATTTTCCCTTATCACATTTACTAGTTTTGAACTTAGTAATTTATCATTTATCTATATAAATAAATAGGTCCTTTTTAGATTATTTGGAACTACTAATTCAAAATTTTATGTATATTTTATTTTATATAATTTCTAATTGTGGTAAAAAAATATAAAATAATAATTTTATAATGTATTAAAAACAATTTGTTTATAATAATATTACTTAGGTTATAAAATATCAGATATGGTTTTGTAAACTAGAATAGATTTTTTTTATAATTTCACAAATAATAAAAATTAGTGAATAAAAGTGTTTCAAAAAATTATACGGCATACATGAAACCCAAAAATGTCATTAAAACATGGTATTATTGAAAATGGTATGTTATACTATTCACCATAAAATAAATCTGTCTGTAAATACCGTAATCAATTATCTTAAGAAAAACTTTATTTGATGAATCCAAATATAATTTTCACTTTTTCTATATCAAATTATAAAATTTGTAAATTTAGGTTTTAAATAAAATTATAAAATATAATGAAAATTTTATTATAACGAAAACAACACTTTAAAAAACAATCTATTCTACTTCTTATTTTATATAATTTAACAATTAGTTATAACCAATTATTTATATCAATATATATTACCAAAAATTAAACATGATTTTCATGTGATAAAAACCTATCACATAAAATGGAATTTTTTAGAAAAATACAATTGTAATCATATAATGATATTACTATTAATTTAAAATGTACCAATTGAATTTCATTCATATTAAAGGTATAATTTATTTTATTTCATTAAATATTCAATAGGGTGGTAACCCATATCCAATCATTATAATTGAATGTCTATGTTTTAAATGCAATATATAAATATTTATATCTGAAATTATATCCTTCAAATTTGACTCATAGGATCATAGTAATTTCAATAAATAACTCATGACTAACAACACACTACTTGATGATAATGGGTTTATGTATAATGTTGAGTGAGATTATTCTATATGAAAAAATATATAACCCCTTTATGAAGGGATATAAATAATTCCAAATAGAATTATACTATGGTAAGAATATCTAGTTCTATAAAGAATATATTCCTGCAAACCTTATAAATTATTGAATAATAAATATACCACCTGGTGTTTTTCTTTTTGAGATATATCCAATAATTTATGAAAACATTCATGACATAAGACATAGAAAAATATAGAGTAAAGCCTCACTATCCACTATATTATTAGTAGTTTCACATTATTTTCCATGTTTCCATTGTTATTGGTGACTATTTCACTACACATAATTTTAAAGTCTCCTGTAATTAAAGAAATATATTTTTTTTTATTTCTTCTCATTCCATTATATCTATGAGTATGGTGGACTTAATATCAACATATATACTATTTATCTATAACATTAATGAAATTTTCATCATTAAATTTTTATATCACTAGTACGTAGGGAATTTAATGTTCATTTCTTTATCATCTTCATCTTTTTAACATCCCTAAGACAATTGACTTCTTTTATTTATCATGTTAAATATTTTAACTATGTCCACATGGTTAATCGTATTCCATGATCGATGGATTCTAATTATCACTAAATTTCTCAGCCCATATTTTTATTTTATAGTTTGATCATTAAAATAGTCACTTTATTTCTCTCATGCCCATTGTTATGTTGGGTTCTTAATTCTCCATCCATTAATAAAACCAAATTGGGTTAACATAACTGATGAATAATTAACTACCAAAGGGATTTATGAAACATTAACATCAGGATACCCTACTTCATCACGCTGTCATGTTATATTATAGATCATTTAGTCTACCCTATTATAAGGACCCTACCTAAAACAATCTGTAAATTTTATATTTAGAAAATAATTCATTTACTTTCTTTCAAAAAATTAATTAAGGATTATAGTTTTAGACAATGATTTCATACATTATTCATAAAACCCCATATATTAAAAATTCATCACTTCTATTTACTATCCATATTTTCAATAATGAAATCTTTTAAAATGAAATATTTTTTATTTTCATGAAAAATTCTCGTGAATTTCAACATTAGGTATAATTTTTTTTTACTCATCCTTCAACCCTGCAAAAAAAATTAAAATAGGGGATAAAAAAATTATTAATCATTAATATAAAATTAAGAAGATCCATTAGTTCAGTGAAAATTATGAAAACCCAGAAAATTTATTCCTTTATCGTATTATTCTTTGAGCAAGTCAAATAAATCATTTTGACATGAATAAATGAAACATTAGTCTCAAATAAGAAATTTATAACCCATATAAAGAAATTAAAAAAACCCCTTTTAGAAAATATAGAGCATCATATTCACGAAACACATTAAAAACATATCTTAAATAACTTGATCCTAGTAAAATCCATAAAAGAAACCATGCTATTTAACTCCCCCTTCTTTCCTTAGAAGATAAAGATCATTACCCAGTGCGCTAGATAGGTATGATTTATCTCACCCATCATGTGAGTAGTATTATGATAAACCATTTATCATATATAATTATAAAATACCATATAATAAATAAATTATTTTATTATTTTATATTTTCATTATAAAACTTGTGAAATACGCTATTAAAACTGTAAGCAATATAAATTAATATTTTGAAATACCATTTTCTTTAAAAAATCAATTTTCAAAACCTAACCACACATAACATTAGAATGAATATTTTTCTTTGAAGAAAACATGGAATATTATAAATGAATACAAATATAAAATAATGGATGTAGTGGCCGGAAAAACCGACTATTCCATTTATATTAAAATAGAACATTAATTATGTCTTTTATAAATAAAAAGAAAACATTCTTTAAAATATTAATTTTGAATAACCATTGAAAGAAATTGAAAAGAGGCATAAAATATACTTTTTAATTCATTTTTATCTATATATTTACATTAATAAAGTACCTTTAGGCATATATACTTGAAATAAAAATATTTAGAAAATAAATCTTAAAGACATTTAAAATGAGTTCTTTTTAAGAAAAGTTCCCCTTACCTCGAGTCCAAATATTTACGTACACTATCTATCATCTTGAATAATAAACTCAAGATAAATAATAATTTTATTTAGATAACATTCCACAATTATTATTCCTTTTATTTTATTTAATCACATTTTATATGCTATTACTCAATCAATTAAGTTCACATTGAATATTTTTTTACAAATTTGAACTGATATGTCCAAAATGACTTTGGTGGGATGAATATGGTCAAATAATTTATTATTAAATCATATAAATAATATTAATAATGAAATAAATATCATTTTTATAAATAAATACTAATTTGAAAACCAGACATGTATGTTAGTAATGAAAAATGAACTACATTACAATCATGGAAACGGTAGGTTGTACATACGCATGAGTAACGTTTCCATTTTCAATACTTGTGACTGAAAGAAGGTGGGTGTTATTTTAAATTTATATAATGTTTAATAAGTCATAAATATAATATAATTTATTTAAATAAACTTATATATAGTATCCATTTGATGTGGTTATGAAAAAATTATCACACTTCTTCTTAGAAGTGGTAATCCACACGTATGCACGAAAGACGTTATCATTTTTAAATATATGTAATGGTAAGAAATTATAAGATATAATATATTTCTATAATGATTAAATTTTCAGGAATATAGTTTATATACACTTTATAAAAAATTAAATGTAGTCTTAATAGGCACTCATAGAAAACAAATTACATCGGTTCATGAGGAAGTAGTCCGTCGTACACACAGATGATGGCTTGGTTTCCCATTTGGTCAAATAAAGAAATAGATATAGGTTATGAAATAAAAATAATAACATATTATTATATTTTATATACTTATTTTATTTTATCATAATGGTTTAATTCTATTTTAAGGAGGTATAATAATAAATAAATGAAAAACATTCTTTAATAAGTTATACATCTTCATTGGACAACGTTCTTTAGTTAACCCCTTATACAATATTATTTTTGAATTATAACCAAAATAATACATGTAGAACATGGTTAGGTATATTATAATGGTATTTGGGTATTTATTTTTAGGAAATAAAATGAATTTTGAAGTGTGTAGAGAATAGAAGAGGTGTTTCCCTTTTGTAATGAAGGGAGGGGAATTCATGGAATTTCATAAAGCATTAAATTAATATAATTTTTTTTTAAATTATAATGGAAAAAATTGATAATATTAAAATATAATATGATTTTGAGTCTAAATAATCTCATCTTTTAAAATAGTAGAATAGTTTAGGTGATTTTTCAACCTTATATATTTTTAACCCTCCATTAACCCTTTTGATGAATATCATGATAAAAGTGCTTTTTTAATATGTAGGGTTCAAGATAGTTACAATAAAAGGATATTTGTCCCATAAATGGAAAAATTTTAATATATTAATCTATATACCAATAATTTGGAAAATTATAGGATTTTAATTAATTTTTATCCATTTAATAAAATATTATTCACTATAAAATATCATTAATGTCATTTTTGGAAATCCATGAAATGTTAATATATAATATGTTACTAACTAAAATAAATTTTTTTCCAAAAGTCATGGAGTCTATTATACATATTTTATGGTCATAATATTATTATCAAATCAAATTTTTAGAGGTTCTGATATAATTTTCAACCTTATATTTTAGTCTAATGGCTTAGTTATCCAATTCCGACCTTACCAATCGTAATGCCTTTTTCAATATTAAAGATTAATAAATTTACATATATGGTAAAAATTGGATCATAAATGTAAAATATATGAAATTTTGGACCATTTATCATCATAATTATATTATAATGATATTTTTATTTTTGAATATTTTAATAAAATAATATTTCGTGTAAAATATCTTTTATATTATTTTTGACACTATTCACATAACTTGGCTTTGAAAAAAAACATGGAAGTAAGGGAATTGAAATATAATACTTTAGAATCCCTTTAACACATTATATTTGTATAAAAATATAAACTTTATTAAAATTATGTTTCTCTTAATATTTTTATAATTATTTATCTTATTTTCAAATTAATTTAATAAATACTATTTCAATGTTGCGTTAGAATTTTAGGTAGTTACTTTAACACTAAAAATTATTATTAAATTTTCTTAAAATATAAAATAAAATAGGTTTAAAATAAAAAAATTATTATATAACATCATTTATTTTTATCTTTTTCATAGATACAATAAATATTTAAATTAAGAAAGTGATATTTTGAACTATATCTTTTACTTAAATATTATAAAGGTCAAAATAAAATAAATATGGCACTAGGTTTCTATAGTTTAAGAAAATCGAATTACATAGCTGAACTAAACCAATCCAATATGATAAAGTTAAGTGGTGGGTTTATTTTTAATCATTTTCATATTATTTATATCCTTAATTAACAAATTTACCCTTACCGTGGTTAAAATTATTTACAATGGTTACTATTCATAAAAGGGACCTATTTACCAGATTTGGAACCCATAATTCTGAATATGGAATCCATTTTTCAATATTTAAATTCTATAAGTGGAAAAAAATTTGAAGTTAAAATAAAAAATGAAACGGAAAACAACTTTTCATCAATGTGCCTTTTTATATACAAAAAAAATTTATACCAAATTCAACCAAAACATTGATACCAATAAACTTATTTATATTTTAAATTATATAAGTGGAAAAATTTTCCGCTAAAATAATTTTAAAAAATAAAACTTTTAAAATTATTGAATCAAAAATACATTTTTTAGTAGAAATTATTATTTTTCAATATTCAATATAAAATAATTTTTTTCTGAAAAAATAGAAAAAATATCACAAAAGTAATTTTGAAATGTTTATTATAAAGATTTTATAATATAATCCAAAATTTATAAAAGATATCTAAATTAATTATAATTTTCTCCCAGCAAAAGTAAATAAAATATATTTTTTAAGAAATAATATTTTTTAAGAATTAATGATTTAATAAAAATTGAATACATATTTTCTAAGAAATAATTAGTAAATTGGTATAGACTGGGAACTTTATATAAATTTAATAGTGAATAAAATCTTATTAATACACTATAATTCAACATCTTGGTTATAAATATTCATATTTATATAATAATATTTTTTGGTTCAATTAAATTCAGTGTTGTGTATCTTTTTTTCTATCAAACATATTATTTCTCGTAAAATATTTTAAATTTTAAACTATTTCACTTCTAGTGTAACCTATATCATCCAAAAAAACAACTTAAATCATTTTAGTATCATCCAAAGGTACGCATTTGGATTTTTTCTCATTCTCTATTACCTAATCACTTTGAGTAATTAAGAAATAAATCTTTTATAGTTGTTCTTAATGAGAATATAATCAACCTAATAATAAACCCTAGGGGTGTCTAGACATGTGGCTAGTCTTATACCTATTCACCTTGAACTAGAGTGAAGACTGAGTTATTAGTAAATTCTCATTTACTAAGGCAACTACCCATATATGAATCAATTTTATATATGCATCCACACAACAATATCCAAAAAAGATATAATAACTAGGAAAAACACATACTTACAACTTTTCCAAAAATTTCAAATTTTGTTATTTACATGGAATTTTTCTTAGAATTTTTACTAAAGTTTTTTATCCAAATCCCCAAATAAAATTGTCATTATTACCCTAAAACTAAATTATATATTATCCTAATGTTTTGTCTATATCAAATATACATTTTCAACGATTAAATTTCCACAAAAAACACTATAATATCCAAAGTTAAAAAACCCATACTCTATTATATATTTTGGCTATCTACACCCACACTCTCAGATCTAGTGCCTAAAATGTATACTTTACATACTTTCATTGATATGAATTATATATTCTTAGACATAACTACCAAATAATTACATGATTTAATGAAAATATTTCACTAAATACAATTTTAAGACCTTTAAGGTTTATAGATTGAATGAATTATAAAAAAATAAATAAATAAATCCCATGTCTTTATCAACTAATTGATGTTTCTTCCCACTTTATAAAAAAATACTTAGTTCATAATAATTCTTCAACATCTTTAATAAATTATCCTTAGAAGATATCATATTAGACATATTATGTGTATTATGATTCATTATAATATAAAAAGATGGAAACATAAAAATGTTTGATCTCAAAATATTAGTAAGGGTAAGCATAAGAGATTATAATTAATGATCAAAAGTCCACGTAATATGATTATTTTTTTTTTTTGGAATATATTAATAAAAAATATTTAAATTATGTAATAAAATTAAAATCCTATTATATCCATGGATAAAAATGAATATAAATATATCGCATGGATATCAATAACTAAATTTATAATGATAGAAACTATAATGTCAGACATCTTTATATAATCATCATGGCCTATTCCAGAAAATTATTCTGGCTATTAAGGACAAATCCAAGACATCATTATTTTAATTTTGACTGTGGTGAAAACATCATGCAAAATTGGGATGGCATACACAAAATACCCAAACATGTTTTTCTCATGATACCCACTACTACATCCACATGATATATAATTTTGGGCCCCACCTGTCACTTTTTTAATCCTAATTAATTTACCATATGATAAAAATGATTAAATAATGTATTATTATATCGGTAAAAAACAACCATATTAAAATAACAACATAATAAAAAACAATAAATTTACACATGTTAATAAAATGGTTAACAATATCATAACTCATATGAAAAAATAAGGTGGATAATTAAATAATATATAGAAAATTTTCATAATTAAACACAAAATACCCATATCAAAATAAAACATATATGAATTTTCAATACTTCATAAATAAATAAATATAATATATATATATATATATATAAGAATCCATCAACATAAAACCATATATGATAATGATATATGGTTATGTTAATAAGTTATCCTTTAAATAAATGTATGGAATATTCGTAAGCACCCTTTAATCAATGGAATAGAAAAGTGTGCATACAAAGAAAAATAAATGGATGAAAATTATTTTTCTATTCATGGATGATGGTTAATAAAGTAAAAGGTTGTCATGGATCACATATTTGGTAGAAAAAAAATTTTAAAAGCCATCCATAAAAGAAGATGGATGGTTTAAAAATATTATATCCCTAGTGTAAGAATTGAAACTCATAAGGATGTTTACATTGATGAAAAACGTCCTTAAAAAATAATTTTTTTAGTGATATCACAAAATAAGCTAGCAAGTGCCTAAATTTTTCATAGCAAAAGTTCAATCCACCAAATTATAAATATATTAATTTTTTTATAATAAATCATGTAACATAAATCCCATGAGTGTAAATCATTTTGAATATGAAAAGGAAAACAATGTTGAAAACATAAATATTCTATTAGATAAAAATTTTATCATTGACGTAAATTAAAAATTTACAAGTCACATAAATATAAATTTTTAAAAGGTGGAATATATATTTTTTTTAAAAAATTATTTTTTAAAAAAAGTTATCCAATAGTGAATCCTTGAAAATTAAATAATGTTTTATATTGTAAATTTATATCGAAAGTAAAAATATTTGATTATTAAAGAAACCAATTAATACTTTAAAATTAACTTTATTGAAACACCATATTGTAAAAATGTTAATAAAACCTTCATTGTATAAAATCATCATTTTCATAAATTGGATTAAAAATACAGTATAATAAAATTTTATTGTGGGAGAACCTGATCGAGGATGAAAATTATTCATGATCAAACGTTATAACTCATTGAAAGAATATTTTAGCTATCAATATCCCATATGAAAAACATATTACATACGGTAAGAAATATACAATAAAGATATATATGTTATTAATGTAAATACCTATAAAATATTGATACAATACCACATAGCAAAATAATGTGTATAATTTAGCAAAATTAAATAAAATAATTTCAAGATAATGGTCATAACTCAAGGAATGAAGTTGAGTTTCTAAAAAAACCCCACTACTAGGGTTATAATTGAATCAATATCCATTTGAAGAAGGGATTATGATTTGGATTATTAAATCCCAAAAAAATTAAAACAATTGTGATAAAATTAAATATATTGAAAATAAATGCACCATATAGGGAAAAAATGGTGCACCAAATTCATTATGTCTCAATGAATTAGAATAAAAACCATGAAAACTTTTACAATATATCATGAATTCTATAAACACACACCAACCTCATGTATAAGATTAATATATATATTAATAGACTATTTAATAAAATTAATCATATATTTTCTATTTATACTCGTCATTTATAATCATCCTCTATACAAATTCTAGTTAGTTATTACCTATTTTTCAACATCATGTGTAAGTAATCTTGATCATTTTAAATTACTTTAATACAAATGTATTAGTATTTATTATTATTAAAAGTTTCACAAACTTGATAATATTAATGGTACAATAATAGATGTTAGACCATATTAATAAATGTATAATATCATTACATTATATTTTTGATTAAATCATATAATGATTAAATCTATGATGATCATGTTTTAGTGATTCTTAATGAACAAAAGTAATTTTATTAATTAATGGATTTAATAAAAAATTATAAAACAAAAAATTAATTATCATTTACATATTTCTATAATTATATGAGTAATTATATTTTCATAGTCAACAATGAAATAAATTAAATTCATTATTCAAGTAAGTGGTTAAACCACCAAAACAGTTCATACGTTGATTAGTGGGTGATTATGTGTTGGTTTATTTATAATAAAAATATAACTGAAGTATAAGAATCATATTAATTTTATATTAGTTTTATATATCATAATTTTGTGTCAGTTAATATTCAATATATATGATGATATTATATACTATTAATAAAAATAATTTCCCCTTAGTGTTCTTTTTTTAAAATGATGTAGTTTACGATTATTGGTTTTGGCCATATCATTATTAGGCTCATGAATTTATCATACTATAACATTAATTATAGGATAAGAATCATATTTATACATTTATTATATTATCATGACCATCCATATATAGAATTTTTGTTATTTAATATGTAAATCACTCATTCCGTCAAGGAAGTAGTACATATTTATGCATGGTTGGTGATTTTATTTTCCAAATAAAATTTGAAATGTATAATATGTTTTAACATTTAAGAATATAAAATATATTTTAAATTTCAAATTTATTTATTAAACTAAAATTATTACCAAATATCTATGTTTGTTAAATAAAATTATGCATGACTTTTCATGGAGGTGGTATTCTACAAATATTTGAACTTGTTGTATATTTTGTCCTTAATTGAAATGAGGACAGGTGATTAATGGTTATTCAACTATCATAACAAAATCAAATATATATCCAATACTAATTTTAATAAAATGTTAATATTATATTTATAAATTTAAATTTAATATATAAATGAATGAATTTAAGGAAAAATTATCACTCATGTTGAGAACTTTGTGTTTTCCTTAGATAATATCATAGAAATTGATGGAATAGGCTATTTTATTATGGAAAATGATCAAGGAGGGGGAGGGGATTATAGGTGTAAGATCCTAGATCTTCTTTTTTAGGTATGTGTTTCATTTCTAGTTGAGTTTGAGAAAAATAAGAGTTTCTATAAATTTTAGGATTACAAGTCATGTAATTATAAGTACATGGCGTGTTCTAGGTCGCCGTAGGTGATCGTGTACTAGATTTTTAACGGTCGAGTACATGGTCGTGTGGGGTGATTTGGAGACCACCTATATTAGAGGCCAGTTGAGGCATTTACATTCCATGTACAATTGAATAACCCTCCATGAGCATTCTTTTTTACTTCATTAAATAGAATGGGGTCGCGTCTAATCGACAGAACCACCATCTTCTACATTCGTCTCGTCCAGGAGGGAACAAGACCACTGATTTTTCTCTGAGCCCCTGAATCTTCATTTTTTCTTCTGAATCGACCATCATATATTGCATTATAATCACCATGGTAATATCTTCCTACTTATAGATCCTTGTCTCTTGATTTCTCCTCTTTCATGAGATATCCTCGGTTGAACATTTTAAACATTTTTTAGATCTAAAGCATTCTAGGGAGATTCAAGGCCTGAGGTTCACATATATTGTCTGTAAAAGACTAAGTAAGGTGGTTTGATCCTTTCAGTAGTTAGTCTTTGATTTATATGTGCAAAAGTTCCCAATACCCTTTTTTGGGATATTGCGTATTCATGGTTTTTATCCCTGTTATTTCATGTTGTGCCTTGTGTGATTGAGTAGAGGGTTTATGATTATAAATATGGTTATTTACCTTTATATGGATGTGTTTCCCTTTTTTCATGATATTTTCCAATTTTTCTAGCATATCCTAGTTGGATGATTTGTTTTATATTCCTAGAATTGTTAGGATGGATTGATTTTATCTGATGTTGTTATATGCATGTAGATATTTAGCCAAGTGGTTCTTGAAATATGTTAGCCAAGTAGTTATTAAGGTTTACTTTGGCTGTTGAATATCGTTTTGCATTATTGACTTACATAGGGCTGTGGGAACCTGGTATAGTAGACAATAGAAAGAATGGATGTTGAGGGCTTCTCTATAGTTTTTTTTACTTTTACATTTTGAGACCATAGGGGGGATGGACTTTGTGCTCCCTCAATGTGTAGTTCAATGTTGTGAGACCATAGGGGGTAATTGGATGTTTAGTGCTTCCTCAAAGTGTATATAGTCACCGATATGAGACTACAGGGGTATTTGATGGTGGGTGATTCCTCATAGAGTTATTTCTTAAGATAAACCTGAGGGGTTAGACTATGAGCACTTCCCAGAAGGCTGCTTGTGTTTGTTTGGTTGAACCAGAGGTAATAGGCTTTGAGTACCTACCATAGGGTTACTTTTATTTTTGGTTATCTTTTTACATGATACATGAAAACGAATTCAATTGAAACTGTAGGATTGTTTACTTTTGAGTTCTTCCTTATTTACTACTTAATTTTGATTATTATCTTCCATACATATTCACTAACTGTTAAGCATAGATCTTTGGGTGGTTTCCAAATAAAATTCATATCACACCCTATTTGGGCTACACTTTTGGGCCCAAACTGATTATATTGGTGCAGCTCTAGATAAGGTAAATACCCTTCTACTTCAGGTACTTCATTGTTATGGAGCTGGAGAGCATGGGACCAAGTTGAGTCTTGCGATGGTCATGAGTTATTTACTTTGTTTTATTTGTACTTTTGTTTAATATCGTATTCTAGCATTTTTACTTGTTTGGCAGCATTACTAGACATATGTATCATGAATCATTTATATATGTGATCTAGTTTTTATTTCTTTAGACTTTTCTTATTTACTTATTGCATGTTGTTACATATTCTATTATTGTTATCAGTTTCTTTCTGCTGTGTTACTTGGCCAATGTGGGCATAGTTTCCCAACTATTACACCTAAGGCCCTCACTTCTAGTCGGCAGCCTCTGGTTTTTGTGGAGATGCACTTGAGGCCATGTGACCAACTGGGTATGCGTAACCTCTGGGTGGCTTCCGGAATTGGGACGTTCCAATAGGGTAAGAAAAAATGAAATTTTTTTAATAGGAAAGAAACTTTTAGGACTGATTTTTAAGGGGTTGTGAGAGACTCCATTTATAAGTGATAATGAATATATTTTTTGTGAATTTAAAGAACAATTTAATAATTTGAAGTCACTCTCCAAGAATTTGGATCCAAAATTAATAAATAATTGAGTTAGGAATATATAATGTTGTTAAATGAATCATCCATATATTAAAATAAATATTATTAGCATGTTTTATCCTTTTTCTCTAGGTTAAAACATGTTTACCCTAATTTACACTTATTTTGGTAACTATTATTTACCTAAATAATTTATCCATTAGACATGAAAATAAAATTAATCTTATTATGTAATTTAGTCTTAATAATTCCAAATTTAAAATTTGATTTATTTTATTATATTTATAAAGGTTATAAAATTAATTTTAAATTAATATGTTTATAATGTGTTAAAAAAGTTTCTTGAGACAAATATTACTTAAATAATAAAATAGCATTTATTGGTTTGTAAACACAAATAAATGTTTTTATATTTATAATTTCATTTATAAAATATATATTTTTGATATAATAAATATTCTAAATCATTCATTTGATATAAACATATTAATAATTTCATTAACTTAAAGTATTTATAAGAACTATATATTACAATGCTCACCTTAAAATCAATATTTTTATAAAAAACAAAAAATATTTTAATAAAAATATAAAAAATTTTAACCAAGAAATTATCTTCATTTTTTCAAATTAAAATTTAGAAATTTAGAAATTTTACTAAAAATTAAAATTATAAAACATAATGAAAAATTGTTTTTATTTGGAATATTTATTTAAGAAGAAATATATTAATAGTCTTATTTCATGTCATTTAATAAATAAATTTACCTTATTATTAATTTAAATATATATTTGGAATAATTTATAGTATGTTTCTTATGATAAAAAATACCACATAAAAGTTAATTATTTAGAAAAAATAAAGGTTAAATATAAAATGATCATATAATATATTATTGGTACGTAGGGGTACAACATATATGATTTATTAGTCATTCATAAATATTTATATTTTATCTAAATATATCTCAGATTTATTTAAGTTATGTGTTGCATGTGGAGAAAGGTATCAGACACCTTGACAAATTTAAAGGATATAATATATTAAAATTCTAGGGTGCCACATATTGATTCTTTCTTATCTTGTTATAATAATGAGAGAAATTGGTATGTGTGAACTCTATTCTTTAATCATCAAATAAAATATGTGTGCTCTAGTGTTTTGTGTTTATTAGCACATTTCCTTTTCATTCTCCATAAAGTATCCTACTGAGGGAGAAGAAATTATAGTCTATTTTTTATAGAGTAAATCACTCAGATGTAGACTGAAGGAGAGAAATATATGTCGCCCTTATTGAGAGAAAAATATCTAAATCAAGGTTTTTTTTAAATTATGGTATACCTAATTCACCCCACCTTCTTAGGGTATTCAATTTGATAAAGGACCTATAATAGTAGTTTTCATTCTGATTCTTCTTTTATTTCCAAAAGTTTAAATGGATAAATAATTAAAAGAAATATGTGACTCTAATTAAGATCAAATGAATGAAATGGATTTTGTAACTGTTTTTATCAAGGAAAAATTTAGGAATTATAAAAATATAAAAATGATTTATTTCTTGATGTCAAAAATCCTAAAAATTATATTCTTAATTTATTATTATTTTAGATGATAATTATAAAATTAAAGATGAAAATATGTCATTTATAATAAAATTAAATATGTTAGTCTATGATGTGTATAATATTGACACGTGTTATAAGAAGATTAAAAAGGGAAATTATAATCCAAAAGTATTTTTTCTAGTTCTGATAGTAATTTTTACATGATGTTGAGTTGGTCCAAATGAAAAAAAAATCAAAGGTAAAATATAATACTAATGAATTAAATAAAAATATAGATAATAGAATAGATAAATTAAATATACTTGATTATAATAATTATTCTAAGAATGATTTTGATAAATGAAATAAAACTAGAATTTTTTCTATTTTCTGGTATAAACATATTGATTATATTTATTAAGAAATGGATTTTACATTTACATATAATCAATTGCATGGAAATAAAATGTTCATCTCCTCAAAAAAGGTGTTTAAAGTGAGATCCTCGAAATAGTCAATAGATTTTATTCCTAATAATTTTTTTAATCTAATTGGACAAAAATTTGTTTTTATTCTAAGTTATTTTCTTTTATGGATAATATTAATATGTTTTAAAAGATCATTATGTGATATTATCAAATATTCTTATATTTTTTTATTCCTAACGATAATTTTATGTTGTTTTTGTATTCTATTTTATGATCATTTTTTAAAACATTTGTAATTTTTTCATTAACAAATCATTGATAAATTCATTAAATATCATGACATTTTTTTCACTCCTTTTCCTTTAAAGTATGTATTTGGGATAAGTTTTCATTAATCTATAATTATGAAATTTAAAATTTCTATACACATGTTTGATTATTTAAAATATATTTTCATAATTTAGGAGAATTTTTATTATTTATGTTTTAGTTTTTCACATCTAATCCAGTTGATATTTATTTTTTACAATGCATGAATTTTGGGGGAGGTATTTTTTGTTTTTGTAATGTAAGGGGGTGTATTACTTTTATGTCTATTTATGTTAAATTAGATAAAACATATCTCTAATGATGTTAAAATATACTTTGATTTGGAACATTCTATAATTTGTTCTAAACATCCAAATCATACTAAATGGTCTTAAAATTATTAAAAATATATGTTTATTACGATCTATAATTGTTTATTATTATAAATTTTTACCATATAGATGTATTTGTTAAGATTCAACCATTAAACAAAAATATGTAATCTAAAATATATGTAGTTTTTATATTTTAAATATATTTTATTTCTAATTTATAAATTCTTTATGTATATTTAAACTCAAAGAAAGTTAATGTTCCTAAAATTTATTACATATTAAATATTTAATTCATTAACATTAACCATATTGACTAAATTTCATGTTTATATCATTATAAAAACAAGATACAATTTACACTTCTAATTCTATATTAAACAATATTAAAATATTTTATAAATGAAAATTTTATATGTTTACAAAGTCTATTTTTGATTATTTTGAAATCTAATTTAAATTTAGAATACTTGGAGTTTATTAAATCTTTAGATATATTTTTTTAAATAGTAAAAAAATTAAAAGAGATTATTTACATAGAAATTATTAATTACAAATGATAAAAATTATCATAAATATGTTTTAGTAAGAATAATATTTTCTATTTCAAAATTAAATATTTTAAAAATATTTTAATTAAATAATGAATTTACAAATACATTTATTTTTAAAAAGAAACATATAACTTGATATCATTTTGAATGTTGAAATGTTCTTAATTATTCTAAAAAATTATAGAATGTTTTTGAGGTAATATTAGTTTTAATTTTGTTATCTTTTTTTTATTAAAAAATAAGAAATTTTTAGGATCTTTATTCCTTTTTGTACTTATCAAAAAGGGAGAGATTTTTGGTGGATACTTAATCCAATCTATTTTTTATTTTCAAAATTAAATAATTATTAAAATATTCTTAATAGATAATAACAATTCTAAAATATTTATTAATCATTAATTTTAAATTTTTATTTACACAAATTGTTCTTTATTTGTTCATAGTTTTATTTTTTATTATTTTACTATTAATATTTTTATTTATTGATTTTTATTTACTTGTATTTTTTTACTTTTTGTGCTTATATTATTATATATGAAAATGTTTTTCATTTTTTCACTATTTATTTCACCCTTGCATTGGGATTTTTAACTATTTTTATATAAACGTAACTCTTATTGACCATTACACAAGATAAATATTTGTTTACACAACTTTATATATGTTTTCGTGACACCAGTATGTTTTATTTTACAAAAAAATTGTATAGTATGTTAAATTAATGATCCACCATTATGTGAGCTATTTAAATTACCATTACACTGCCTAAATATTTTACTATCATGTAAAACAATTTTTTAACCTTATGTAACCTAAATGAATTATAGATTAACCATTAATTTATATTTATATTTACATTTATATGGGTATTACATAGTTATATATACCCTCTCATTCATATGTTAACATTACATTAGTTTACAAAATTCTAATTATATTACACAAAAAACGCTCAAAGGGTGTATTAGTTGAGTTCCTTTGGAAAAATGGAAACAAAAACACTGGCACCAAAGTGAGATGCATCATCTTATAATAAGTTCTTAATTACTATAACCCTTCTTTGAAACATCATACTTAATATGTATCTTCATAACTTGGGTTAAAAGAAACTTAAAAATTTCTGAGATCAGATTCTTAGAAAGTGTAATCAAAGGAAATATTTATACATAATCATGAGCACAATTGTATGACAATTAAATCCAAAAAATAGATGATCATACCCTGCATAGAAAATCTCGTAAATAGAAATCATGGAATAAATATTTTTAGTTCAAAAGACATGAATCATGAATATATATTGAACATAAACTACGAAGGAATAATATAGAAATAAGATAAGGAATTTTGGCAGACACATAAGAATATAAAATTATTTCCATAGTAGTCAAGGTATCACTTCCAAGGACATCTTAGTAGTATGGGTTCACTCCCCAAACAATATTTTTATTCATGGATCACTCACATATCTTTATTATTATTATTAGTTTACTCCTCATACCATCTTGGTAGTCCTATTTCACTCACATACCATCATGTGAGTCATGGTTCACTCTCATAGCCATCTTATTAGTGTGATTTCACTCCCCATACCATCTTGGTAGCCATTGTCCACTTCCATAGACATCTTATTAAACAAGGTTCACTCTCACAACCATCATAGTCTATCTCATTATATATAAATCATTAACCAATGTATTGAAGTGAGATATAAGTCTCACCCATATCATAATGAAATCATACATACATGCGCAACAAGATCTTATAAAATAATATAATAACCCATCAAATTAAATGGGTATCATTAATATGTAATCATATCATAACATTTAGTAAGAGATACATGTTTTTTAATCATTTCATCAAAATCATAACCCTTGAAAAAAAGTGGGTTTCAAAAGCATATAACCCATGAAAGAGAAACGGTTTTCACAATCATAATTATATCAAAACCCAAACCATTGAGAGGGAGAATATAATAAGATACCTTGAATCATTTCCCAAAAAGTCATGAGTAACACCAATAGATTTCATCTTGTATGGGAAATAATTTTTAATGATATTTGGAAAAAAATCTTGACTAAAATTTCTTTTCCGCATTGGAAAATTCTTTTTAAAACATAATACATTTTTCTAAATGTTTTTCTTGGAAAATAGTTTTAAAAATATATAAAGGATACTTTTAAAAGAATAAAAATTTTAAAATCCTTTTTTCCTTCTAAGTTATCTTCCATGATCCTTTGAAAACATTTTTTTATCATTTTCAAAAACATGGTTTTTGAAATTAAATAGATATTCGACTGAAGAAAGAAATACTGTCATATTTTTCTTAAAAGAATTTAATTATCATAAGAACTAAATATTGAAAAAATGGTACTAATACATAGAGATATCTGAAATAAATATAGGAAAACATAGATCATAAAATTTCATCAATGTAATTATAAACATAAACAATCCCGATAAACGATGAGATTATTTCAATAAAATATTCCCACTTTGTAGCTTAGGATCATACATTAAATGTTATAAAATGAAACCACCTGGAGATTAAAATACCATTAAAATAATATTATTCATGTTATAAAATTTAAAATGTGTGTATATATTCCATAAAAAATATTGTTCGTGTATAACAAAAAAAAATTCTCAAAGTTGGAAAATTGGGGAAGAATTGTCTTACCTATTAGGTAACTTTTGAAACATTTACCCCATGAATGAAACACAATAAAATAGATATGTAAATTCCCATAAATATTTTAATAATAATCATATAATTCATTTGTGTTATGTATATAAACGAAAAAAAAGTTTTCTGAATGTGGAATGTATCTCGCAAATATAAAATGTGAGATGAAATTCCCTTACCTTATGTATTGACTCTCGTAGTACTCATAGAATCATACTATATAATAAATAAAATTTTATTATATATAACAAAAATAACAATATTCATATATCTAATACAATATATTATTTTATTATTACATTCTATTACCCACTTATTACCAATTCTATATTATGGTTTCACTTTGTATAAGATCCGCTTTTATATTTGTACATGTTTTGAATTATTATTCATGATAATTTTACATTGATCCTGATTATCGTACTTATTGAATGTAAAAAATTATTTAAATATCATATATATTTAGTATATATGTATTTATAATTATCAATAAAATATAGAAATATGAAATGGAATACACAGTTCATGGAGACTTTAGTCTATATGTACGCATCAATGTTGTTCATATTTTGTTGTCATATTGATAGAAAGAAGGTAAAGTAAATATATTTATATATGTATATAACATCATTAATGTTTCATTATTATTTTTTATATATCATATATGTTCACTAAAAACAACTATAACACATTCCCTGTAAATTTTTTATCAATCACATCACATTAACGAGACAGAATTTCACACGTCCACAAACGATGTTTCTGTATTTACAAATGATTTAATGTATAATATTATGTGTTTTAAAATAATAAAAGAAGCATAAAAAATATATCATATATCATAATTAAATAGTGTTACCATCATAATTCTAAAACATGAAAGGTGGTAAATGGAAAATGAACAATCATCATTTCATGAGGTGGTAGTTTTCCATATAAGTAAAGAAAATGGTCATTACTCATTAGATGGATGTGTGTTTATGTTTGGGTATAACCTATAACATAATAAAATATCATTATAATGAGGATTATTTTTTCGTATATGCATGTAATAATGATATTTTAGTGTGGTAGAATGTAAATAAAACTAAAGGGATTGAGGTAACATGTTACATATTATTTGGGTAACTCTATTTTGTTTGAAACAATGGGATTCCTTTTATGGATTTCTAAAAAATTAGAATCTTCTAGGATTAAAGGATTTAAGTTTAGCTTTTATTTGGGTAGATTATATTCTTGAAAAATTTTCATTAGAAATCATGTAATTTGGAGTAGATGAGGCCTTTTTATAGTGCAGTACGAGTGATACTATTATACATTTTGAAAAAGGGAATTACACCATTGATTTTCCAATTTATAATGGATCTAATGATGAAAAAAATTAAATAAAATAGAGTATAGGGTCAAAAAATGTCCATTCATTTGATTTTGGATAAGTTTCTAGGACGTATAGGGCCTTAAGCTTAAGGTTTATTCTATGTGAAGCTAATATTTCTCTTAATAGATTAATTAATTTTAGTCAATTTCACTAATATTTTGGGTCAAAAACTTATTGGAACTTACTAGAAATTATAAATTATTATGATTCCAAATATTGAATCCATTTTTTAAAATTAAAATCATATAAGTGGAAAAAATTAATTTAAAATTATTCCTTTAGATGAAAAATCACTATGGGTTTTTAAAGTAAGAACATTCAAAATATTGCTATTTTTATATTAGTTTTAAATGTGAAATTGATTCTGATGTCAAAAATTAGATTAATTAATAAATAGTTTATTTAATACAACATTAAAACTAAATTATAAAATAATTTTACACTATAAATAAATTGTACGAAAAAAAGTTTTGAATTAAAATTCATTATTTTCCCTATTCATCCTAAAATGATATTTCCCTAAAAAACCAAAAAAAAATTCCTTAAGATAGTTTTGACATTATAAATTAAAAAATAAATATTATTTTATCAAATTATATTTCTAAATATGTATAAATTTATGTTCATTTTTTTCATTGTAGTACATGAAAATTTGTTCATTTGAGAAAATAGTATTTTAAAATATTAAAATACTTTACCAAAAATTATTATTTTTAATTATATATATTTTTTATTTATATAAAACTGATATAAAATATATCTGAACGTGGTTATTACAATTCATATTAATATTTTTATTGTAGAGTTTATAAATATCTCATTTAAATAATTATAATAATAAAATATTGTTTAATAGAAACATAGTTGTTCTGTGTAACACATGCCAAGTTAGCATTGATTTAGCACAAACTAGTTAGAGCCAAGTGAAAAAAAATTGACTTAGTGATAAGAAAGAAATCAATAAAAATTAATTTATTTGAAAAAACAAAAATGTTCATAAATATCATGTTGTTCTATTCTACCCCACTTAAAATTAGTTTCACCCTAGAAATTGTTTATTTGCATAAAAAATGAGGATAATTTTTCTTCATATTATCCTCATGTTCCTATGTAGGTTTCTCTAACTTGTGATTTATCTAAAATACATTGAACTGGTGAGTGATCATGTGTCATATAACTGTATTTATTTTCTCTATAATTTTAACATGTTGTTCCCAAAAAGAAATATCATTCTCCCTCAGTATGACCTCTAAGTTTAGTATATTTGAAGGTTCAGGTTTTGACATCCTCTGAAGAGACACATGGAACACATCATGGACTTCATAGAAATTTGGAGGAAGTTCCAAGAGATAGACTACCATCCTAATGGGATCATGAATTTTAAATATAAAGATATACCAAGGGCTTAGTTTCCCATTCATTTTTAACCTCATATCCTTCTTCTAGGGATATATTCATAGAAATACCTTCTATCTGACCTCAGATTTTTGATTAGGTCATCAGTTATCAACATAAATTTCATTCTGACTTTCAGATGGCTTGATATCTTAATGAATGGATCTAACCTTCTCTACCATTTCATCAATTATATCTAATTCTAATATATTTCTTTCTCTAACTTCATCTTATTATGTTTGATATCTTTATTTATTCCCATATAGGGATTCATAAGTTTCATTCTGATTGATTGAGTGAAAACTATTGTTTTATGAAATCTCAACTAGAGGAAGGGGTTGATTCTAACCACCTTTCTAATATAAATAACAAGATATCAAAATATAATCTTGGGTTTTAATTATTTTTTCATAATAACTATATTTGTGAGGATGATAAGAAGTGTGAAAACTTAATTCCTTATCAATTTCCTACTAGAGACTTCACCAGAAATTAGAGATAATCATCAGTCCCTGACATTATACAATGGAATGTGGTACTCAACACAACCTTACCACTTCCTTAATGTATATCATTGATGGCTGATCTAAATGACAATATTTTTTGATATATACGAAGTCCGTTGGCTTTGTAAGGTGATTGACTACTGCACATATATCATTAAACCTCTTATAGGTTTTGGGGAGTCCAATGAAAAATTGAATAGTAACACTCTCCCATTTTTATTCTTGTATTGGTAATGGATGCACCATCCCTTTATAATTTTTTTTTAAAACATAACTTGATATAATACCAAGAATTAAGATACAATCTTTTCGATATCTCTCTTCATTCCATCCCACTAATAGTATTCTTTCAAATCCTTATACATCTTCGTACTTTTAAGATAAATAGAGAATAAATAACTATTAGTTTCGTCTAATAGATCCTTCATCAAATATGTTATATGATGATCACATACATGATTTTTAAACCTTATCATTCTATCCTAATCAAGTTTAAACTCAGTAAAATTTCTAACATTCTTTTGTAGTAATACATAATTCCTTGGTTCCGCCCTTATCTTTAATTTTATTGAGGGTTGAACATTCATTTGAGAAAGATAATGATTTTCCCACTTCATCCGGATTTCTAGATCCATCCTTTGACAATACAAAAATATTGAAACTTTTTTATCCTCTTCATAGATAATCTTTCATTATCCTTTTGGCTGAAATCATAGTACACCATTTTCATTATCCCAAGGTGGTAATATATTGAGAATTCATAAACTATTATCAACTATAACCATATTCTATGGATATTTCCAACGCTTTTCTCTAGGGTGTCCATCGTCTATAGTGACGCATTGTTTATTTCCATGTATTACCACTTTCTAATTGCAAGCACCATTCATCACTTCATCGTTGTTGTTTGCTCTATTAATGAAATGGGGTGATGGGACATCGGTTCCTCCTTATATAGATTCCTCCTTAGAATTCATCACTGAGTCCATGTATCCCTTATAGGTTAATACATTGGTTTTAATCACATTTTTGGTGCTATATAATAGTGTATATGGGTTATTGATGTTGCTTAATTCATGACATTCCAGGGGGTTTTGATAGGGAAGCAACCTTTAGTCGGATTAGATGATAACATCAAGGATGGTAGGGAATCTTTGGATGCCAGAACATTTGAACACCTATTTTATTTCTTATCATAGGGATTCTTTAGGCCATGGAATCATGATAAATACCACATTGATTGAAGGGTATATTATGCCAGCAGCATGAATTATAAGGTTTTCTTAGGCATTCCATGTTTAACATGGCGAATGATGTGAGTTTAACATCTTACAGAGATGGTTATTTCAAAGGTGTTTCTTCTAAGGTCTTCCTCAAAAATATCATGTTGATCATGAGGTATAATGTGGTTTTACCATCTTACAGAGATAAATAAGATTGATTTTGACAAAATTAAGGGTGGATCTAGAAGGTGTAACACTAGGAGGGGAACCGTGGAGATTTACCAGGTGGGTGGATCTGAACACCCAAATGAGCGGACCTAGAGTGGAATTTCCCAAAAAGAGAATATGTCACACCATGAGGCTGAATCCTAAAAAGGGACCACCAGAAGGATGCATCATAATTCCCATATTATGTGTGGATCTAGGGTGTTAGTTCTCAGAAAGGGATGATGTCATGCCATGAGGGTGCATCCCAAAAAGGGAGAACCATCTGCATGGATCAAAATGACCAAAATGAGTGGTCCTAGGGTGGTGTGTTCCAAAAAATAAATATGTCACACCATAAAGGTTAATCTGGACACCACTGAGCGAATATCAGGTAGAGTAAACCCCAGAAATGGGGACACTAGATGGATGGATCAAAACACCCAAAAATGAGAAGTTCTAGGGTGGTGTGTCTCAAAATGGAAATATGTCACACCATGTGCATGGATCCTAAAAAGGGATCACCAAATTGATAGATCAAAATGTCCAAAACGAGAGTACCCACCCTGGTGTGTCCCACAAAGGGCATATGTTACACTATGAAGGCTGAACTAGACACCATAGATGGTAGATCAGAGAGAGTTCATAATATAAAGTGGGAAACCAATGTTTACCATTGGATGGGATTAACCCATAGGGTGTCTTCATACATACCCTTTATAGAAGATAGGGATCAAAAACCATATATTTCGAAGTGGTGGATTATTAATTACACATGGATAGCTGACAGGGTGCTGTAAAGGGAAATGGGTTGAATGGGTCTTATGCATGGTTAGCTTCATGGGTGCCTCTAGGGAGTAAAAATGGTGAATGATATGATCACACCAGGATGTGGAGGCCTGGGTAATAATTGGGATAGATTATAGAGGGTTTGCTGAAGTGGGTGGAATGGATGAGATGGAACTGATATAAAGATGATGGTTTTGGGATTAAACCTTAGGGATGCTTCCTATATATCTAAGTATATGGGAATAAACGTCTATGTAGTTCAGTGGGGTGATGGAATACTTAAGGAGGTAGCCTGTGAGAATGGAGAACATGGATATGATCCTGATAAAAGTAGAACCTCCTGGCTAGATAATGGTCTTCCTAAAACACAATGGCTTGAAGGAAAGGTCAGGATGAGACATGGATTGTGGGATTTAACTTTAGGGAGGATTTTTACATTTCCCCATGGCAGATAAACAAAGTCCACGTAGTTTAAGATGGGCTATAGAATCCGAGTGTATGCAAAGGACAACGACCCAAAGATATGTTGGGGTTTATTCATGTTTAGCAGCCCATCGCAAGATGGGAACTCTTTGTTGGAGGAGTATGGTGGAGTGAGAGGTTGATACAAGGCCATAAACACGTTAAAAATGAGACATGTTTTTGGGGTGTACACAAATAAAAATACCCTTCGACCTGATGGGGATTACGCATGGATAGCGACACAATGGAATGGGCCAAAACACCTCAGGGAGGCGGATCTGAATGATGTGTCCCAAAAAAGGTAATATGTCATATCTGGAGGATGTGTCCCTGTGAGAGAGCACCATATTTTACCATTGGTTGGTATTGAACCTTAGGGAGGGGTCTTATGTACCCTGTTTAAAAAACAGAGATAAAAACCCATGAAGTTCGGAAGCTAAATTTTAATAACATACCAGACAAAGGTGAACCGTAATGAAGTGGTCAGGATATATGGATGTTAGGGAGTGATGGGATTGATCCTCGGCAAGGCTTCTTACGTACCATGTTTAGGAGACAATGATCAAAGTCCATGTAGTTTGGTGGGGAATACAGTTTAACATCATGCAGAATTGGGGCATGGGGCTTACGTGTGGTTGGTGACCCATAGTCGTTTTGGGGATTACTATGGGTTTTTATTCAGGTGATGTTAAGGATATGCAATGGTGTATGGGGCTTATACGTATAAGCATCTCAACTTCTACAATAGAGCGGAAATTATGGATTGGACTTACTTTTGGAAGATTCCCGTAATGTATTCCTCATGTCAGGCCAAGAGGAGACCCCATGTCCGTTGTAAGGGGTAAGGATTCAGTTTAATATAATGATAATGGAAAAGGTATGTGGATCTTATGTAATGAGCTGCATAGGTTCTACTATGGAGGACCAATGGTGGATGTATATTACACAGGTAAGATACCCTCAATTTCTTCCTCATGTCAGGACATGATGGAATCTTGGCTTGTTGATTGGTTGAAGAGTATGGTTGGGTCTTACACCGGATATGGGGGCCCATATTTGTTGTTTTTTGTTCTTATCATGATGAGGAATCTTATACTATATGTATAAGGTATCATATTCTTAAAGTATAAGATATCCAACTGTTTAGAGTCGTGTAGTGAGGAATATTAGCATCTTAGGCTTGGAGCATATGGAATCTCTTGTTAGGAACACGAGGCATCATATGTTTTCATATAGGGTGTACTACGGTTTAATGTTTTGTAGTCGGTACTATTACATAAAAGGTTTCTAGAAATGGTTGGTGTTGAGACTTACACAAGAGTAGCCTTTTCTGGTTGAACCTGGCATAGGATTCATGTGAAGGGGTTTGGATGAGTTGTTTGAGGAATGGTTTGACTCAAGTTACTCATGGTACTGAAGATGAGGATCTCAACTCCCAACATGGGAAATGGACAAATAGGAGTAGAGTCGACTCAAGGTTTCCCATGGAGTGTATATGAGTTTCTCGAATCATGGTATTCGGTACGGGGAATTGGGGTGTGCATAAGGGAATAAGTTAAAAGGGCATAGACCTGACCAAAAAGTTCATAGTGTGACTCAAAATTTTTCATGGGTGTTTAGTAATGGTAGAAAAGGTACAGGCCCAAAAGGCTAGGACTATATGTTGAAAATGATCTCGGGCGGGGGTGCGGGGGTGCAGGCCCCATGGTATGGACCTATGGGTGCAAGGCTGGAATTTATTGCACTAAATATGGGCAATGTGCAGGATGTGTTGCGCGCAAGATGGGATGCACCCAGGATGGGAAACATGCAGGATGGGCTATGTGCATCATAGGATGCATGAAAATTGGGATATTGGCACTATTTCATGCATGATTGGGTATTTTGACACTATTGCACACAAGATTGGCTTTTCACGCAAGACCAATGATGTGAGCAAGGAGAAATATTACACGCACCTGACTTAGGCTGAAAAAAGGTCGGGTGAGGATCAAACCACTATGGGATCAGGCAAATTTGAACCCATATGGGACCTTTCATGGAAGATCTCTAAAATAAGGGTTCTATTTTTTTAATTCTTACATCGAAGAGTCAGTCGTACACATAGAAGAGTAGGGGCTAACCTCCAGATACATACCTTGATGGGAGTGTGGTACCCTTCTATTTATATGTGAAAACCTCAGTGGAGATGCACAATGAGGCCTATGCGAAAGTGGAAATTTGACATCTTATCAGGTGCATAAGAGTCTTTCACGTACATGCCAATATTCTGCTCACAACTCAAATCTTGTGTGCACCTGGAAAAACCATTTTTTGTGCATGGGGTGGAAGATGACCCTTTGACATCACTTTAGGCACATAAAGGGTTTATGTGATGGGTTTTTCATAATATTACATTACTACATGCATGATTCTATTACTGTGTGAAAAACCTCAGTTCTTGACTCGAAACATCCATTATTTCACTCAAAACATCAATTCATGCTGTTAAATCTACAATTTTCCCCAAAATCACCTCGGTTGTCCATTTTTAGTTGTATGACATCGAACGACCATAACATATAATATGAAATTCATTTTGGTATTTACGACCTACCAAATCGAAGCATCTAAAATGAGCTACTCTATGAGATAATTCCGGGCAGCATTCAGTGAATCTTGTGCATTCATTTTCTAGTGAAAACAATAGTGCATGTTCAACTCCTTCTATGTGAATATATATTTTAATATATTATGACTACTATATATGCCACACTTTTTTCCATAAAGATAAAGCCTTAATATCATTAATTCCAAAAATACAGCTACTAACTCTAAATCAAGAGTTAGTAAATTTTTCTTATGAATCTTCAACTATCGTCAAGAATAAGTGATAAAAATGTTATTATTTATAAGAACTTGTACAAATACCTTCTTTAATTCATCACTATAGATTAAAAACCTTATTAGTTACAGGTTAATGTACGCACAGGTGCACTAACTAACCTTCTCTCATGTTCCTTGAAATTTTCCTGACATTCATCAATCCATAGTAACTTGACAGCAATATGAGTCATATTGGTTAGAGAATTAGATATTTATGATAAATCCTCTAAAAACTATTGATTTTATCCAGATAAACGAAGAAACATGTTGATCTCGGTCACTATGGTTGGTCTATGATAGTATTCAATCACCTTTTTCTTTGATGGATATACTAAAACACCCTTTCTTGATATTATATGACCCAAAATGAAACATTTTGAAGCCAAAATTCAAACTTTTCAAATTTTGCCTACATTTTATCATTATTTATTTTCTTTAGTCCAATAATCTAGTGGGATTAATTCCATCCATTTCTATTTGAATAGATAAGAACATCACATATAAAAATACCACAAACTGACCGTGGTAATTTCTAAAGACACTATTCATTAAATCCATAAATATAGCTGGGGAATTAGTAAGACTAAAAGGAATTACTATATATTCATAGTTTATATACCATTTATGTAACATAGTCTTGGTTATATCCTCCTTATAGAACCTAAAATGATGATATCTAGAATAAATCATAATCTTGGAAATGTATTGAGCTCCACGTAGTTAATCAAACAAGTAATCCATTTGGGGGAGAGGATACGTTTTCTTGATTGTGATCTTATTCAACTACCAATAACCAATGTATAGTCATATTGATCCATATTTCATTTCTACATTGAGAATAGGTGCACCCCACAGTGACACACATTTCTGAATAAATACCTTATCATGTTTTTCTTTGAGTTCCTTCTTTAAATCCTGAAACTCGATCGGTTCCATTCTATATGGTGTCTTTGAAATTTTTGTGAAACCAAGTATTAGTTATATTGATAACTCAACTTTATGTTTTTGTGGAAGGCTAGGAAAGTATTCCAGAAAGACACCCACAAATTCCAGAACAATAGGTATATCATTAATGTATATTTTCCTCCCAACCATTTGAGATAAAAAATCATTATAAAAGATAATTAAGACCCATACACTAGATGTAATCTCTGAAGAAAATTCATATTTATCATCATGTTAGTGGATGATCGTAGGAGTGTTTTAAATATAAAACATTACTTACCATCCTCAAAAATTGTTGTGAGATTAATGAAGATAAATCCAATCCATTCCTAAAATGACATCAATTTAAACCAAAGGATGAAAGTCAAAAATTTTAGGAAGCACATTACCAAAAACATTAATTAGGGATGAATCATGAAATGGGATGGAGTCATCATACCATTAGGTTTCCACTACTAAATCCACATCTAATAATTTTGGTGGAATATTAACACCCTTATAAAATTCATTAGATATTAAATAGTTGGTAGATCTAGAATCTAATAAGACATCAACAATTCTAGAGTGGTTGGTTTGTGTACCTTTCTCCACATCGTTATCGCATCCCTGGTCAGAAATACTAATTGCATGGAATTTCCCTTTCATCTAAGCTTAAGAGGTTTCTAAAGATGATAATCATCACCATCCATGGGTTTTGGGAACTTTTTAGCATAATTATGATTCTCCATACACTTGTAGCACTGAATAATGGGAGGTTCATTCTGTATAAATGTTTCACCATTTTCACTATTAGAAAAATATTTCTCATAACTTTGGAAATCAAATTATTGATTTCCATCCATTCTACACGTAAAATATTTATAAAACCCTTTATGGAAATTTCATCCATGCATTTTACCTCACATAGAGCATAAAGGAAATATCATCTTCTTCTCTTCATAGTTTTTAAATTTTCCTTTAACCTCCATCATCCTTTTCTTTTCATTTCCATGACATTGATATGTGACTCCAGCCAACATTTCAACATTTAGTGCATAATTCACAATTTATTCATAACTAATAATTTATATTATGGACAAATACCTTATGAGACATGTATTTAATCCACTAAAGAACCCATCAACAATACTTTTGGGTTGGATAATAACTCTTAAATAATACCTCTCTTGTCTTGTGAAATTAGACTCGGAGGTACCAACTGATTCATCATCCCTTGGATTCAACTTAAGGGCATCATTATTCGTAATTGTATGAAGAATATATGAAATGTACTTATTGAAAAATATGTCTTGAACTCATCCCAATCAATTGATTCAATCTCAACATTCTACCTGATATTTCTGATTACCATCCACCATTGGTCTACTTCACCTTCAAACTGATAAACATCTAGAATGGATTTCTCATTCTCTAAGCACTGGTGAAAGGAGAATATCTTTTCAAAAGAATAAATACATTATTCAAAAAAAAATTGATTAGGGTACCCTCTGAAATAAGGTGGTTGTTTCTACATGGAGGACTCGATAGAATTTTTGTCCTTCCATTGCTCATGTGGAAGTCCAACATGGTTCATATCTTGCAAAATCTATGTGATCATAGAAAAAATATTCTACATTCAATCTCCCATATTACTAAGTTTCTCAGGAGTGCAATTTTTTAATTGTCTATAATAATCACCATTAATGTGATTCCTTTAGGCTCCATCCATTTAATAAAACCAAAATCATAGAGTAAGAAATAATTATCATAATGAGGAAACACAAAATCCTGAAAATTCAATTATATGGTGCCTAAATTATGAAATTGTCTATAATCTATTACATCTTAGGTTTATACATGGTTATTCAAAACCAACTTCTATTTTAACTCTTCATTATGGTTTTTGAAGAGTTTTTTAATTCCAAACCTTATCCCTCGGGAGTGTCTAGCCAGGTGTGCATCAAATACCATTGTCATGTATCAGGTTATGTCGATTAAGATCAACACACCTTGATAAAGTGTCTACTTATAGGTTAATATGTTCTAGAGACATGTCCACTTGTAGTTTATATAAATGGATGTATTTATTAGAAAACACTCTCCCTATTCCTTTTCAAGATTCCATGACATTTTCCTAAGTATTTTTTTCCTTAGACTAATCCATAAACATGAACTTAAGGTTATCACTAAGGTTTTATCATCCTAGTTCCCAAAGTATAACTAAAAAATTTCTATGATACCATTTAAGTGACCCTAGATTTTCCTAAATTAGCATTACATTAATTTTTTTGAATACTTAATGTGTTACATAAACAAACATGAAATGATCGTATTAGTATATTTCTTATGAAAAAATGGATACATAAGAACTATTAAAAAAATTTGGTACATTATATCCCAATAGGTTATTATTCAGTATAATCATTCCTAGACACATAAAAAATAATAAATTTTTTCATAAAATGAATGAAAAGAAACATAAGAATGGGTTAGATTAGATGAATAGTATGGGTAAGTAAGAGAGAAATGAAAACGTAACCATGATCATAAAGGTATAAGAATATGATCATGAAAATAAAAAGAGCATAACTAGCCTATCAATGATCATACATAGGAATCAAGGAATAAATTTTTGAAACTTATAAGACATGATTCATGATGAAATAAATAACATAAGCCATGATAGAATAACATAGGAATAAGACATAGAATTTTGGGAGACACATAATCATATAAAATTATTTCCATAGTAGTCCAGGCATCGCTTCCAAAGAAATATTATTATTAAATTTTAACTCCCAATACCATCTTGTTAGTCCTAGTTCACTCCCTTTTCCATCTTAGTAGTATGAGTTCACTCCCCATTCCATCTTGGTATTCATGGTTCTCTTCTATACTGTCTTCATAGTCATGGTTCACATCCATGGCCATATTAATTGTATTATTTCACTCATTATACTATCTTGGTAGTCATGGTTCACTCCCATGGCCATATTATATGTCATGGATCACTACCAAGACCATCATAGTCTATATAATGAGATGTAAATCTTTACCCAATTCATTGAAGGGAGATATAGTTCCCGCATATTTCATAATTAAATCATACATACATCTGCCAGAAAATCAGAAATAATTATATAATAACCCCTTAAATGAAATGGGTATCAAAAACATGTAATCATATCATAACAATTGGAAAACATATAGGTTTCATAATCATTTCATCAAAATAATAAACTAGGATAAGAATAATGATTCAAAATCATATAAACCATGAAAGAGGAATGGTTTTTATAAACATCATGCCATAAAAAAAACCATTCAAAGAAATAATATAAATGAAAAAAATAGAATAATTTTTTTATAAATGCATGATTAACACAAATGGAAGTCATATTAGTAGGAAAATAATTTCGAACAATATTTTTAAAAACATTTCTTGGGGAAAATATCATTTCTACATTAAAAATGGATTTTTAAATCATAAGACATTTTTGAAAAAAAAATGGAAATAGTTTTGAAAACTTATAAAGGAAAATTTGAAATCCAGAATACATTTCTAAAATCATTTTTCCATGAATTTTAACTTGAAAATACCATTACAATACATTTTTTAAAACATGGTTTTTGAAAAAAAAATTTTTTTTAACAAAACAGAGAAATATAGTCATATTTTTCTTAAAAACATTTTCTATTTATCTTATGTACCAATGAGTAGAAAATCTGTACTAATAAATATAGATATATCCAATAAATTGGGGAGAATATGGATCCCAATACTTCATTAATGAAATTTAAATCATAAAAAATCTCAACAAATGATGATATTTTTCAGTAAACTCTTACAACATAGTAACATGTAATCATACATTCCATATAAAAAAACAAAATTAAATTAAGATTAGAATTTCATAAAAATATGTAGATTCATGATATACATGTCAAGTGTAATTATATTCATTCCAAAAGATAGTATAGGTGTATAAAAAACATGTGTCTCAAAGATGAAGAATTGAGACAAAACTATCTTACACATTTGATAACATTTGAAACATAAACCCCATAAAAGAAATATCCTAGAATGGATACGTAAAGACCCCAAAATTTTACAAATATAATCATATAATAAAATCATGGGAATTATATACCCCACTCAAAGTAAAACTATGGTGACCATTTAATGTATCACACATATATAAAAAGTTAAATGAAATTCCATTCCCAAATGTCTTGACTCTCATCATACTGGCACAAGCCTACTATATAATAAATATAAGATTATTATATTTATTTTAAAGATAAATATTTTTATATATAATTCTATATATGATTTTAGTATTACAATATATTACATATTAAAAATTATATATTAAGGTTTTACTTTAGGTACTATCCTGTTTTTTCTTCATACATGTTTTGAATTATTATTATAGATTTTCTTACCTATATCAGGATTTAATTACTTTAACAATGTCAATAATTATATAAATATAATATTGATTCAGTATATAGGTATTTATAAAAATCTATTATATATATACACATGAAATGGAATACACTATTCATAGATATGGTAGGTTGTACGTAAGAATGAACGACATTTCCATATTATTATATTATTGATAGTAAGTAATTAAATGAAATATATGAATATATATATTTATAATATAATTAAAATATTATTATTATATATATATCATTTATTTTCACTAAAACCATCCTTAACACCTTCCATTTAAAGTGATATTGAATCGCATCACTTTGACGAGGTGGTACTCCACATGTCCACAAATATTGTTATTGTATTTACATAGGATGTTAGGTATATAGGTATGTGTTATAAAATAATTAAATAATAATAAAAAATAATATATAAATATATTAGATATAAACAATTTTTCAATCAATATTCCTAGCCCTGAAAGGTGGTAAAATAAAAATGAACAGTCATCGTTTCGTGATGCAATAGTCTGTCGAACACATAATTAGAATATGTGTTACCCATTTAATAGAAGTGTGTGTAAGTATAGGATGAAACTTTAGCATAAAAATATCTCATTATATTGAGGATAATTTTATTTATAATCATTTAATAAGGGGAGTTTAGTGGGTGGATAATGTAAATAAAACTAAAGATCTTGGGGAATGATGTTACCACTTATTTGGGTAACTCCTTTTGGCTTGAACCCAAGAAAATCCATGGATGGATTTATTACCAAGGTGAGGATTCTACGATTAGGTTAGGGATATTGAGTAGCTATTTTGGTAAATATTTTTCAATCCTAATTGGATTGATATGTTTGAGGAACTAGGAGGAGAGGAGAACTTTTAATAATGGAGTAGGAGTGGGATTGTTGTTTATTTTTTAAAAGAGAATTCCACCCACTGTTTCTTATTTAAAGAGTAAAGTCCCATGTTTTTTAATCAGGTTAAAATATGAATGTTTTTGGACATTTTCTTTTTTCGGAAGGGTTTTTCTAAAAACCACACTTTGAGTTTATGTTTTATGATTTTGAACTGTTAAAAATTGATGATAACAGGATTGGGTAATGGATTGAGGAGTTTTATGGGAGGATAAATGTGTTTTAGGAGCACCAAACCTGGCAGAGGCATTTGAACAGGCTGTACACGGTTGATAAAACCCTATAAGTCACGTCGTGCAGCTCGCTAATGGTGAGACAGAGATTCCTACACGTTCTACGCACGGTTAGGAAAATCATGTGGGAAAAAACATGTGTAGTAGGTTCCTTATAAAAAATGTATCGCACTATTAGCACACAGTTTTCCAGACCATGCGAGCCAAACCTTGCATCTTACCATGTTTTGGGTTTTGGGTAAATTTATTTAATTAAATTCCTGACTATGAGGGATTTAATTAAATTTCTTGATATGGGGGGTTTTAATTGATTAAATTCATGGTTAAACTGAATTAAATTAATTGATGAAAAATAGCGTTTCATTTAATTTAATTAATGTTCAGAGAATTTAATTAAATTATAACGAGATAAATTTTTATTTAATTATATCTAGGACAATGTAATTTAATTAAATGGGGAATAGATGTGGAGTTGGGGTTTTACCTAATTAAATTCAAGGATTGGATGAATTTAATTATTTAATGAAAAGTGGGGAAAAAGATTTAATTATATTTTAGGATAGAAGAATTTAATTAAATAATGATTAGTTGGAGTGGTATTAATTAAAATCGTTGAAGGTAATTTTATTAAATGAGGTAAAGAGATGTTTTTATTTAATTAAATTCATTGGAGAATAATTTAATTAAATGAGGTTTAATGGGGGAGTTATGGGGTTTATCAAAGAAGGGTTGAAATTAAAATGATAATAATAATATGGTTGTTTTTATTATTATTATATTAATTATTATAAGAAAATTTTGGTAATTTTAGGGAGAAAATAAGAGGGAGGTGCACAGTAGGGTGAGGCACGACCCCCTCCCCTCATTCTCCAATGATGGAGGCACACCACTCCCCAACCAAGATCCCTCTCTGCATGTCAGATCGCAGTGGTTCCTTCGTAAAATATGTTTGTATCATCGAGTTATGTCCTTCTCTGCAAGTTTCATTCTTTGCACAGTCGATTTATACTATTCTTCACCCAGTCTCTGTTAGGCCAAAACCCTAAGACCCAAGATTGATTCAGTTTCTTATTCTCTTCTGATTCGAGGTGGTGAAAAAGATGTGTCATGACCCATTGGTCTGTATTTCTAAAACCACCACTGATGTCATGGCGGTTCGTCTCGATTCGGTAAACTGTCATCATATCCAAGTAAGGATAAATAAACATTCATGGGTTTTTCACACCTTAAAAAGCATTTTATGGTTTAAATATGTTATGGTTAACTATTTGGGAGTTTTTTGGTCACCTCTATACTATTTATGAGTCCTTGTTATTTTTTGTTAGGTACAATGTTGAATTTTGAGTGTACCCATGATTTATTGGTGGTTCGTGTGTATGGGATACTAGCTGTTTAAGATAGAAATCATTGGCTCGGCCAATTCCTTGAGTTAGGGTCATCAAATTTGGATTTATTTATAAAAATAATGTTTTTTTAATATACTTAATTTGATAAATTTGACAACAATGTTAGAGAAAAATTAATTTTGGTATGAAATGATTTATTAGATTACAAAATCACATTTTTTAACATAACACCTCAAATGGAGGTGCCCAATCATGAAGATAAAAAAATAATGTTTCGAGTGACATGTTCATTTAGCTTGTTGTTATGTGAATTGATATTTATACCCTTGTTTTTTGAAGCACTTACGTTCAGTAGAATTTATGAGTTTTGGGAAGGATAAGTAGATATAATTAATAATGTAATTAATTATGAGATTTTAATGGGATAATTTAAGATAATTAATTTGTGAATTAATTACAAACTTAGATAATTGTAATTGATATATTGAATTGGTTATGATAAGATAATTAGTTGGTGGAAATTAATTATGAGATGATGTTTGGATATGTTAGATAATTAATGGTGAATTAATTATGTTCCATGATGTTTATTAAATATAATTAATTGTGATAATTAATTATAAAAATTTGAGATTTAATTGGGAAAATTAATTGTGAAGAATTAATTATGGGAAGATAAGATTTATAATGGAACAATTAATTGTGAATTAATTATGTTGTTGATATTGGAATATAGATAATTAGTCGTGGGATTTGTTATAAGATAATTAATCGGTGTATTAATTGTGATATGATGCTTTGGATAAATTCATATTCTTAATGTTGTATTATTTATGTTCTGTTGCAGTATTGTTAAGGATAATTAATTGTAGAGAATTAATTATGGAATGAGATTTTTGTTAATAGATTAATTAATTGATTAATTAACTAATGAAATTGTTGACTTAGTTAATTATGGTGTAAACTAATGGTTCTTGATATTTTTCACTAATTTTTGGATTAGGAAGGGAATGAAGTTGGATAGATCTTGAGAAATTTATTATTTATATTGGATTAATAAATTTGTGAATTAATTAATGAATGAGAATTAGTTTCAAGACATTTAATTATAGAACAATATAGAAGTCCGTACATGGACAGGGAATTTCTCCACAATAGTTATCAAATGATGTGAATAAATGAGAATGTGGGTGCTAGACATGGAATTATAGACCAATGTAGAAGTTGGAACTTTAACATGGTATTCCTCCCCAATAGTTATCAAAATAATTAATTAGAATGTAGTTTTATAAATGGCATTCTATACCAAGGTAGACGTTGGGACTTGGACATGGTTTTCCTCCCCAATAGTTTTCTAAGCGCTTGGATATACGGGTGTTAGACTTGGTGATCTGCACCGAATGAGAAATAGGTGTTAGACATAGAATTCTAACACTAATAGTATAAATATTTGAACCAGGTTATTAGGTTCTAGAAAAGGTGTTCAACACCAATAGTATATTATATGATTGAATTATGTAATGAATGAGAGTTGTGGACCAAAATCAAATTAAATGTGATTAAATAAATAAATATTGAGAATGATTAAAATTATGGCACGAGCCAAAGTGAGAATTGAGGTACGAGATACTATGGGAACCTTGGAGACAATAAATGATTAAATAGATGATAATTGTGTTAAGAGTTGATAGGTTTTTTTGAGTAATAAATATGCTTGTATGATTCTAATGTAGACTCTTATTCCAGCTACGGGCCGAAGTACGTATTATCGGGAGGTGTCCCTTTGAATCCTGGATAGGTTATTGGTTATTTATTCAGTTATATTATTTATTTTTTATATCAGTAAACCATTTTCTATATTTCATAATCTAGTATGAGCTAGAAAACCAGTGTTCCCAGACTACTGAGATGTATATATCACACCCTACTAGGGTTGACATTGCACTGTGGTACCCAAGTAAACTTTCTTGTTTTCAGGACTGTGGACCTTTTCATGTGGTTGTTACTTGTACTTGAGAGTTAGGGGAAAATGAATGAGTATGATCTTGGGATGACCGTGGATATCTTTCTTAAGGATTTGAGTTTTTTTCTTTATTTCTGTATTGGAATGTAAAGAATTTTATTTTTTTACCTCTTTCTGATATGTAACACCATGAAATGCATGCATTGAATAAACTAGCATTGGTCATTTTCATTATTTAGTTTAATATTGTCTTATACGATTCCTCTATTGTTTTATTTTATCTATTACCACTGTGAACTCTAAATATAAGTTTATAGTCTCCCCACTGACTATCTATAGACCCTCTCTTCTATTCATCATCCTCTGGCATACGGGGATACGTGCTTAAGGTCATCTGGTGTCCTTTCTAGCTACCGATTCAAGGGTAAGCCAGGCCGGGACATTATATAAAGTGGCTTAAATAATGAAACAAATTTTATATAAGGGATTATAGAGACTAAATTTTTCCATTAAATTTCATTTGTAAAACTTTCTTTGTTATCTTTGGACTTAATGTTAATATTATGTTCTTTTTTATGTTAATATTACTTTTAACCACTATAATTAATTTTTGTCACATTCACTAATATTTTTAGTAAAAACATAAGATTAAATTATTATAAATTATAAATGTTTATGATTTTAAATATGGAATCCATTTTTACAAATTCCAATCATAGTAGTGGTAGAAATTAATTCAAGATTATTCACATGGATGAGACAACACTGTAGGTTTTTAATGTAAAAACGTTTAGAAGTTTTCAATTTTATATATTCAGTTTATATTCAAAATTGATTAAAATGATATCAATGGGATTAATTATTAAATAAATTAAATAATTTAACTTTAAAACTAAATTAAAATATAATTTAACAGTATAACTAAATTAGACAGAAATAATGTTTTGAATTAAAATTTTTTATTTTCACTATTCATCCAAAAATGTTGTTTCTTATAAAATTCCAAAAAAGGATACCTAAGATAATTTTGATATTATAAATTAAAAATTAAGACTATTTTATAAAATTTCATTTCAAAATGTGTTTAAATTAAATTTTCTAGTTTTTACAGAATGATATGAAAATCCATTCATTTTAGAAAAAACTATTTTTAAACAGAAAAAAACTCGACCAAAAATTATATTTTTTCATTATAAATATTTTCCATTTATATAAAACCATTAAATTTTTTTAAAATTGTTTATTACTATTAATATTACTGATTTAAACATCTAGGTTATAACTATTGAATTTTATTAATTATAAAAATAAAATTATGTTTTGTAGAAACTAAGTGTTGTGTGTAACACATGAAAGTTAGTGTTGTTGGTAGCCCAACCCAAATCAGTTTTATGTGAATGTATCGTTTTACTTAGTGTATATTGAGACAAAAATTTAACTCAACTAATTCTAGAAAATAAAAAATGGCCTATGAAAAATTAGGGGGTTAATATAGTTTCCTTTATACATACATCATTATACATTTACACAGAGTATATAATTTCTATTAAATTTATATAGATTATATAAGGTAAAATGTATATAGGATTATTTTTGATTTTCCATTACAAAACCTTTGTGTTTTTTCATTTATATTTACAAAATGAATTTAACTACCTTTACACATAATTAAACAATACCTTTACACAACATTTACCTCTATGAGAAATTATACTTTTAAAAACTCATATTTCTTCTACTTTCATATTTTATTTTGTTTTACATTTATATTAAGTGTTATAGTTGAATTTGTTTCGTTAAATTTATTTTAATTATAAAAATAATTTTAGAAGTATTTTTTGACCATTTTATGCATAATTAAATGAATGATAAAAGGGTTTTAACAAGTTTAATATTCAAATTGTATATTTATTACATTGGTTTAAATTTTTTTATTTTTTTTTTAATTTAAATAGTCTGGTTTATAGAATTTATAAACATGATTTAAGTCTAATTTAAGATAAATATCTATTGACATTTTAAATTTTTATTCATTAAATCATTTTAATGAATGTTCTATAGAATATTATTTATTTGAATTTTCAAATTTAAAATATATTTATATTTTTAATAGAATATAAATTGGCATTATTTTTGGAAATGGTTTCCACAATTATGATGAAAGTAATGGATTATAGTTATTATTTTTTATTATTATGATAATATGTTTAAATAATTATTACTATTTTCTATAATATAGAGATTATCACAGTCTCTCTATTAGAGAATATAAGCACTATATATTTTTGATGAAAATTCATGGAAATTAAATATGATAATATATCAATTATTGTGTGCTCTATTTAAAGAGTACATTGAATGAATGTGATACATTGTGATGTTTTTTAATGTTTTACTACAATTTATTATAAGTATCCTTGATGAATTATACTTTTTTATTCTTGATAAAGACATTTCACCATAAATATTCATAATTATCACCAATAAAGGAATTACACCACTATTTGTATCCCTAAGACTGCATATACATAACTGATTGCTGGTTTTGTAACACTGTTTGGAGTTTTTTTGGGATTACCAATTGTATTTTTTTAGTTCATGAATTCTTCATAAAATTATTATTCTAGAACTAAATCCATAATAGAATTTTGTTTCTCCATTAAAACACAATGGGTTTTAAATTGTGACTCTTGGTGTGAAAAATTCTTTTTGTAAAGGATAAAGAACCCCCCCCCCCCATCAAAATATATTATACTTTTATAATGAGTACCATACTCTTTTTTTGTGAGTGTGATGAGTAGATGTATGTTCACATTAATTTTAACTACTCTAAAAACAATTTCACTCATATTTACTTTTAAGAAATTGTTTCCATATTATAATATTTGTTTAAATTGTTTATTAATTTGGATTAATCACTTTCCACACATAAAGATAAAACAATGATAAATATTTAATGAAAAAATTCAACCCCAGTCATTTCCATTATCCCTTAATGACCTAACAAGTGAAGATGAATTATGAGAATGATATATCTGGGGAAGAATTATTGATTCCACATTAGTATTTATATGATAGAAAACGTGATTAGAAGTCTCATTATTTGTATATTCTAAGATCATGGAATCAAATGATTAAGACTTTGTGATTGATGAGAATTTTATATTTAATGGGTGATAGATGATCTAAAATATTATTATTCAATAATATAATTTAAAATAAACTAGTAGGATCTAAGATGAATTTATTTATATAAGTATGAAATTTTTCTACAGGAGGGCATTTATGAAGGAGGAGAACATCACAAAACAACATTTTCACTCACACTAAGATAGTTTTTATATAAGAGTAAAATTGAGAAATTGGATGGATTGTAGCATAATTCAGTATCAGACCATGATATAATAAAGTATCTCAATAGTGATTTGGATATTAAGATGTAATGAGTCTTGAGAATAGTAGTAGATCATCCTTATGTTTTTTTATTTTTTTATTATTTTTTATTAGCCTAGTGGGAGATCAGTTATGATGTCTTATTTTAAAACAACAATTTATTTATTATATCATGAATCTTATTTTTTAGATTATACATAATCTTATTATTATAATATATATTTCTCAATAATTTTATATAGTTTCTAAACTCTGATATAAGGGTATTTTCACCCCATAGTAACACATTTCAACCTGACATAAAGTTAGCAACCTATGAATTATGGGGATGCAGACATGATGTATCATGACTCTCTAGATGTTAAACTAGTGATTGGTCTTGGTCTAGTGATATTATGAAATATTAACAAAGAATAATTTTTTTGGATTACTATTTATGGTATATTATACTAGAACTAATGATGGTATAGCACTTTTGTTGGACCTTTATGTGGTGTGTAACATGAACCTCTTTGATAGGATGTCCTGGTTTTCATGTATATGGGACTATTATTAATTGATTTCACTATTATGATGGAGAAATTTATTTAGGTATTATGTTATATTTGATAATTTTATTTATGGTTTTGGATATTATCCCATAGTGGAAAAATTAATCTATAAATGCATTATTTTTGTCATGTAGAATTTACAGGAAATTTATCTTCTTTCATGAGATTAATTTCACTGAAAAAATGGTTTATTTTTTTATGGTTTCAATCATAAAATATATCATGTTTATATATATATATATTTTCATGCAATTATAGTTATCTAGACTATAGTATTTTTTATGAGGATAGGACATGTGAATCCTATCATGGGATGTTTTCTAATTATTTTTACATAGTTACTATATGAAAGGGATATATATTTAGGCATACTAGGTCAGTTCAGAAATCATATTCCTTGTTGATTAACCCCTTATGACTGAGAGTTATGATGGTTTGGTAGTGCACATTTTCAATAATGACATATATGGTGTTTTATCATATATATTCTTGGTTGAATTTTACTTAATATAACATTTTGATAATTACTTTACTCAATATAAATCATCACAGGACAACATCAATATATGTTCATGGATTTCACTTTCTCCTGAAGTGGGTATTTTAGTAAAATTATGCATAGTGAGGATGGGAACTCGATTATGATTTTTTGGCTGAGAATATGATTCCTCGTATGTTTATATGATATTATTAAAGTGTGGGCATAGGCACATGAGTTGTGTTTTGATATTTGAGATGGGAGCACAAATATTTCCCATTAATATGGGAGCTATGTGTGATATGGTCAAAGGGTAGGTGGGTGATCATTATGATAATGAGATATAGATAAAGATATTGGTGAATCATGTTTAATGATGGATTAGTAGGATATTTTATAATTGTCAATAAAAATGTTTCTAATATATGAGGGTAACTTGAGAAAAGGATTAGCCCATACATCTGAGTTCATTTGAGATAAAAACCATGGGTATATGAAATTTTATAGAGAAAATATCATAGTTTGTTATTAATTTTTTATAGGTTTTATATTTATGAAAATCATGTTCAATTGGTTAATTAGGTCAGAGACCCATGGTGTGATGATATGTAACTCATGGGATTGTGAGTTGGGTTGTGTGCTTGGGTGGTACGGGAGCATACACCCATAGGGTTTTTATATATTTGATATGGAGAGTGGATAATAACCCATGAGGGGGTTTGTATAGGTATACTTATCCTAAGTTAGGGATAATAAGTGTTGTGATGTATTTTTAAGATGTTTTGATTTGTGAGGGAAAGTATGTGATAGTTATTCTTAGTACATGTTGGGATTGTGGACTGATGAATGATTGTACTTAAGAATAATAAAATTAAATTCAAATATTGGGGATCAAATAATTTTTTATTGGATGGTGTAAACCTTATTGTGGAAATAATTTATGTGGATATCAATGATGAAATTCCTGGTGATTCGAGAGTATATAGTGATTTTGGCTATGCATTTTCACTCAGGTATGAGTAAAATGGGTTTTTATAGTTAATATATATGGTAATGTTTGGAAATTGAGCTATACAGATTTATATTTTCGTTCTGTGGAGTGGAAATAGGAATAATCCATTGGAATAGAGCATCGGATTTTTCATCGAGGAATGATACTAGAGTTGGTGGGGTTATGGATATAGTGAGTCTTGTTTATGGATGTTTGATGTGTCTCCAAGATACAGATGTTTATATAGAAAAAATTTTATTTGTTTCCTTGGTAAATATCATAGCCATGTCTCGGATGTTGTATTGGATATATTTTGAATGTTTTCATTAGTATTCAGATATATTTGGAGTGATTCATGTGTGAGTAGGATCAGTGGTGCATCAATGATCATTGTGAGAGTATGATGGATTGTCCGTTTGGATAAGGATCTAATCATGGAATTACATTTATTTTTTGGATTTTATTTTGTGAGAGTGTTTAGATGATTTCATGATGTCTATTACATTTTTTCATCATGATCAAGTGATGAGATGGTTCATTAGTGTCTATATATGATAATTTTTAGAGAATGTCAGAAAATAGAGGGACAAATATTTTTTTTATAGTTAGATGCAATGAGGTTTAATGAACATAAAGAAAATTTATATCCCACTAGAATTGACATTTTTATTGGTGATCCCTATGGTGAGCATTACCAGGACTGGGAATCGACCATTGTGAAATGATTCTTATGGGGTGAAGAATGATAAACTTGTGGACGAATTAGTTGATTAAAATTGGGTGTATTAGGATAGATGATTATGATTAATCACCATATTATTATTTATAATGGTGGTGAGTTGATATCTCAACTCTGAATTAATCGGTTTGCGTGTTTTATTAAAGAAGATCATTTGGAATTTAGGAATATAATGTGTTGAGTTATTATAGAAATTAACAATAATTTGGCTCATGGTTTATGGTTGAAATTATAAAAATACTTATTTATTATTTTAAGTGTTGTGGTGGGGAGGTAGTAAATAATCTTATCCTTATAGAATTTAATATTTCATGGGAATTTAAATTTTTAGTCCCAGTATAGAGGAATCATCAATAAATGAGATTTTAAATCCAACTTATCAGGGTTATAAAATCCTAAAGAGATTCTTTTAGATGTCTATCAAGTACTGAGAGGTGTTTTTTGTGCTTTGGTGAATGTGGGACTAGTATTAGTGAGATCACATTGAAAAATTTGGCTACAGGTGTCTCATCAGGCCTTTAAGTATAAGGGTTTTTCTATGAAGAGTGCAGAGTGGGTGATGGTATTTCTATAACTAAGGGTATCATCAAACAGTGTGATTTTTTTGTTTTTTCCATGGGTCATGACCCTTATGTGATGGGTTTAGGAATATTATGTTTTAACTACCTGAATTTTTTATGGTAAGATATTCACTCCATGATGACTTATCAAAATGGTTGGGTCACTTTAAGAAGGCGAGGTTGCGCACCAAAAGAGAGGGGAGGACATGCCCAAGGGTTTTCCATTCCCTTGGAATGTTCTATTGCAATACAACCCCAAGGGGTTACCCTATGATGTTTTTGGTTGGGGTTTGTAATATCCCAACACAAATCATCGATTTCGATCTAAAATGACATATGTCCTCAAGTGAAACTCCCCATATAACAGTGGCTTCTAACTAGAATTAAGGGTCTAAATTGGAAATGTTAGGAGAATATACCCTCAATTAGAGTACAAATTAATAATAAATAACTAATCCTATAATAATATAAAATTAGTTTAATATTAAAAAATAACACCCCAACTGTTTTAATGAATATGGAAACAACATACCCAGATGGTTATACCTAAATACAGAAACATTGAACACACACTAGGATGTTCATATATAACAGTAAATAAAAGGACGAAAAATAAAAGGGGGATTTTCTACTCCAAAAAACATCTCATCTATACATCCAAACTCGTAGAAATCGATCACTCTAGATAATAAAACCTAGACCACATCTAAACATATAGTTGTAGAAAGTAAGGGATTATCAAGTACCCGGTACCATGGTTTCATGGGTAGGGAGTCAGTAAAACTCAGTAGGAAACCACCAACATGGTATAATACCCATCAATTAATATAGAGTATATGTGAATAGGATATTTTTGAAAAAATTTAAACTAGAAATATATCACTACATAAACATATCACATAATCACATAATCACTAGAAATAAAACTACAACCATATACTGAGATGTGACTTTCATAGCAAGGTACAATGAAACCCTGTCCATATCTTCTTTATCTCGATGATGAGAAGAATATAAATATGGATGTAAACATATATCACTTCATGTCACAATACATGTCACAATTCCAATCATTGGTTCTCATACTATGACTATTACTCACAGTTATGCCTTTAATAAAACACTAGATTTCCCACCCTAAAGGTGATCATTATCAGGAATATTGCATGACCCACCATAACAATGGTCGTTATTAGGGACTCTACACTCCTCACCCTTGTGGTGGTCATTATCCTTTAATGATGGTAAGTCTAACACAAAATGCATAACATTATTCGATAATCTCTATAATGTTGTATGTCATTCTCCCACTTCATTTTGAATACAAATGATTCTTAACACATTCCTGGTCTACTCTCGCATTAATAAAATGTCCATGATCTGACCCATAAATGAGTCATATTCTATAGTTATCATCAATTCATCATGCTCCCCCTCCACGGGTTCATCTATTAGAAATAGGGAAACCTGATCATCCAGATATCTAAATTATAGTTTCATAGTCTATTTAATACCAAAATTAATATATATCATATCAAAGAATAATAAGTAATAACAATAATAATTATCAAGAGTCTACACACAAACCCACATTCAGTCACTATTAAGCATGGTTAAAAAAGTTATTCCAAAAAAGTTTAACATTAAGGTAATAAGGGTATACATTTAAGAATATAATAGTATATTATCATAACAATATTATCAAAAAAACTTGTATATGTCATCATAATAAACCATGGAAACAAGATACATATGAATACTTATGGAATAAGGAATTATAATGGTTCTAACTGGATACACACACGTATATGTGGTCATGCCATCAAACATCATCTTATAGGATTTAAGTATCATGAAGCACAATCACACATCAAATAGGTCCATGTGATCTATGGAAAATAGTATTGATAAATCCTTATCCCTTATAGTCAAGAATAATTCTTGGGCAAAAGAGATTGCCAGTGCCCTTGGCACTTTTACCAATTACATTGGGAGTGGTTCATTCAATAATCTAAACATAAGTATCATTAAATAATTCATCATTAATTGTTATTAATGACTCATTATGAATTATGTCATATTTAAAAAAATTTAAAAACCTTATATCTCATACTAATTAAAATTACAAATACCAAAGGGGAGAGTACAAAGGACCACCTACCTCAAACGGTGTCAACTCTATTTCATGTAATTCCCAACAGCTTCCTTCAAGTCGATACAAGTCCATTTATCCACCAATTTTTATCACAAGGTCATTATCATTCTCAAACATTCCAATTACTTAATTATAACTAAATTTTAGTTAATTAAAATACTATAAGAGTTCACATTCAATGGATAAGTCACACTCACTGAAATACTTATCAGATATTGCCACCTGTTCAAATCCCTAACCAACCATCCATGGAAGGTCCATTTAACACTTATGAATTTATTCTGGTAGAATACCAATCATATAGAAATAATAAAAATTCAAATTTAATATAATTAAATTGTAAATTTTAGAATAAACCAACCAAATTGTGTACCTTTGCCTCAATTTCAACCAATAGAGCATGATCCACCCCCAGCACACTCTCAATTCAAAGATGTAAAAAACCCAAAAATCAATTACATGATATGATGGACAATATAACACAATTTGAAAAAAAAAAACAAAGGATAGAACATCAAAAGACATACCTTCTTAGAAAATTACCATCAATGAAATGTGTTCATAATTATGGCATATAATTTTTCCATGCCAATCAAAAGCCTCATAATCCTTGAACAAATCCTTCAAGATATGATGGAATTGCATCTAATTTATCTAATTATAAATGAATAAATGATCATTATGAATTATAAGGGAAAATAAAAAATCAAGGGATTTAAATGGATAATACTTGTTGAGAAGAATTCATCACCATAGAAGACACTTTGATCATTGGAGAAACAATGCTGAAGGAACCCCTTGAGTTTGACACCTTAATTCATATCAAAACTCACATAAAGAATTAAATGGAAGGAAAAAAGTGGGTTTTAGGAAAAAAATTCACATTAAAACACCCAAAAAACTACCCATGATGAGTTCATGATGAAAAACAAGTTTTCATATCAAGATGATTCAAGATGAAACCTCACTAGATCCTGGACATGATGATTCACAACATGAAACAATGTGTCACAATATGAATCCTTTTTGAAGCTTCAATATATAAGAGAAACCCCTATGTATTCACCCAAATTCACACCCAAACGACCCAATATTTACAAACTTTTTGAAGCTTCTATGGAATTTTTGATATTGAGAAAAATTACACATCATAATCAACCGTGATCATTATTCACATGGAGATATTTGTGTTCCATCCCTAAATTCCAACCCACCGCCCTATGGTTGTGCTCATATTGGAAGTCCAATCATGCTCTTTCTATGAAACTATAAGGATGAACACAAGAAGTTGATCCATACATTCTATACCCACACAATCTCTAGGATGGTACTCATAATAACCATCTCTCTCGATGTTCTGTGGTATCAACTTCTATCATTTCTTGAGACATGTAGTTTTTTTATTAAATTAATCTTATTTCTAATGTCGATTCCAAAACCATATTTCTCCAAAACATAGGAACTGCTTATCAAATACACCCAACTAGTGGTTGACCAACCTGTTAACCACATTAAAAAATGATTTTCTTTACACAAACCCCTCTAACCATGTAAAACCTTATGTAATAATGTCACATCGCCTCATATTCCTATATTTTACTAAAACACATAGTCATTTCCACTCATGTTTCCTCAAAATAAATTCATGCCTTTAACTAGACAGTTACACTAATGACCCCATAGATAGGGCCCCATGTATAACCCAAGAAAAATAATTGTCTCCACTTAATTTGTATTATTTTTTACCAAATATTTCACCATAACTAATTTTCATCACATGATTCACCCCCTAAACCCTATGAGGTAACTAGGATAAACACCCTAAAAGATGTTATGAAATATTTCATCACATGATTCTCCCCCTAAACCATGCGATGAAACTAGGTTTTACCCCTTGTAACATGTCAACCTATAAAACTAAAACTCTATGAACCCACCAATAATTATTCCTTAATCCTTAGATGTATCATTAAAACAGTCCCACATCCTAAATAATGTATGAATAAATTACAACTAAGCTTCCCTGATTGGTTCACCAACAAATTTAACCATCCACAAGGTTCTCAACTATGCATCAATACACTTATAATCGAACTCCCTACAAGATGAAATCCTTTTTTTATTCTGATTCCAAATCTCACATATGATATCTATTTAGTTCTATAACTAAATCAGCATCAGGCATTTTACATGGAACCAAATACTCTCAAGTCCACCAGAAATCAGCCTTATGAAGTCAACACGATCATCCAATTAACAGTCCTTCATAGACCGTAACCTTTATCTCTAGAGATTCCGTACCAAATCCAGTCGTTCGATGATACACACCCTAGGATTATACTTATAGCCTCCTAGAAATTATTATGTCAGCCTACCTAGCCACCGACTAGTATTCACTAAACACAATGACAAAGGGAATATTTGTTCAACTCATATACAAGAAAAATACCACTCATTATTTATACTAGGATTTCACATAACATAGTCCACTACTCTATAAAATATATCATCAATTTGGATATCATATTTTGGTATCCTAGATATGGGTTATGACTTCCTTTCCATATCTATCTCATCCCATCATGCAAGCTGCTACACCGAACTGTGGAATTTTTATCAGATAAAAACATTGGTTGATCATATAATGGTACTCTAATTATTTTTCAATGCCATATTACCCTACAAAAACAACTCCATAATATATATCCTATGCTACCAACCCCTTTCAGATTTATTAAAAACACACCAGTTATATACCGCATGGGTGACTCTGAACTAAATTCATCAATGACCTACTATCACTACCTCCTCTGTGTTAATCCAATGAACTAAAAAATCACAATTGTAAACTCACCACCCCGCTCCACTGATTCAACTGCCCCTACACATTTTCATATACATGAAAAATCATGAATTATCATTTTCCCAAAAAGTCATGAAAACGTCACTCTTTACTCAAACAGAGTGACCCCCATAAATCACAAAAATCTAAGCTAGATGATGTTTCCTTTATATACCTCCATGAATCACAAGGAACTAGCTCCGCAAAACCCAATAACTCACAGTGCTTTGAAACCCAAACATGTATCATGATTAATAACATTCCACATGATCCAAACATATATGGTTTTAAGGAAACTTCCAAGACATTCCTTTAATACTTCCTACAGTTATTCAAATTTTCAAGGAATTTTATTTAATGAAAATTTCAACTAAGGAATTTACCTTAACTATCCCTTCATAATAAATATCCTCATTCAATATACCTTTACACAATAAAATACAGTAGATCACTAGTAACACAAATCACATGTATGTGACCATAGGTTCTTACAAAGAACTCGCACAAGGTTTCAATATGGATTAAAACCCACAAAATTTCATCTAGGGACATATCTACATGAATGTTGTGATGAATTCACACTTAGAACAATGACTTCAAGGATATGTTTTCATAGATCAATTAAATACAATTCCACTTGGTGATATCTTTATGACTCCACATAGGCTATAAATAGAACCATAATTAATAGTACCTATCCAAAGGCTACACAGACATGGTTTTTTACTAGGTAAATTAATTCCCAATAATGACCTAACAAGTTAATTGTGCCATCTATGCATATAATTACTTCATCTTCCTCTCCATAATTATTTTCATCATCACTGTTATCATCTAGATGAACCACACCATATCCTATCAAGATACACTACTATAATAGACACACATAGGGTTCAGCTGATTACAATGTTACCAAAACACATATGTGCAAACACATCATAAGTTTTTGACACTAAGTAACTCAGTCCACCATCATTACTAAAATCACAAAAAAGAATAATATATGTCATGAATAATATACATTTTGAATATGACGCATGCATATTATCTTGAAAATATATCCAATATCTAAATCCATATGAAATTGCAACATCAAAATCCATGAGTATTGCATATAGTGAAAACATGTGACCATAATAACCCAAACCAAGAATATTAATCCAATGCACCGGTAACCTAGAATTCCCTCAAGATTGGTTTTAGATATGAATATTATTTTTTTCATTAAAATAAACAACACATTCCTATATATCCTATCTACAAACTTGGAAAAATACAAAAACATAAGACCACATGTCCCATAATACCATTTTGTAACATGCCAACTAGAATTGTTGAGTCTGGGCTAGAATCCCATATTACCTCAAGTGATCCTCCCTGTATTCTATAGGCTATTGACAAGAAGAATGTGGATAATGTGTAACTGGGGGGAGACTATCCCTTAATCATAGTACACATTAACAATAAATAATAGTATATATAACAATATAGAATCCTTGTAAGTTGAAACCAATAACATAACAACAGTGTGAATAAATTTTTAAACAACTGGACCAAATGGTCATAACTGAATAAAATTACACAAAAAACACATGAGTACAGTCCTATTTTAAAATAAAGATAATTAAAATAGTTCATGGGGGTTTTATACTCCCAGCAACATCCTATCCTAATATCCAGAATTGCAATGATCTACCCTAGATGGGGATTAAACCCGAGCCTGAACCAAACCAATACGTACAATGATTGAGCACTACTTGTGTACCCAACATCTATTGGTGCTCAAGAATGGTGTGAGTACAAAATATTAGGAAACCATGAATATGGTATCTTTTTTAATTAATAAGATACATTTTATGTGCATGTGATAAGCCCAGAAAAAAGTAAACAATAAATAAATAACTATGTAAACATATCATATAATAACTAAAGTAAAGAAAATAAAATAAAAAACATATACGAAGGGGTATTGTTCTTACTAATCTACCAAAAACCCCTCATACCTACTTAGACTCAATACTGGTATAGATATAAATTAGTATGTTAAAGTTTATCACCATATGTTTCAAGATGTTTCATAATTCTCACTTTTGATTGGCACCCTACGCCTATTACTAGAAATTCCTCCTTTAATGAAACACCTCATGTCCCAACCTAATGATAGTAATTAAAAGAAACATCACATTCCCCACCCTGATGATGGTCATTATCCAGGACACTTTTTTCCATAGACTGATGGTGGTCATTATCCTCAAATGATGGAAATTCCCACCTGACATACTTGATATAATTGGATAATCATTTCACCACTATATGGAATTCTCCCACTTGGGGATATAGTTTATGGATTCTCAACCCATTCATGTAATACATCCACATAAATCATGTTTTTCATGCAACCCATACTATCAAATGATCTATAGTAAGTATCCATCATCATGCCACCATGCTCCACCTCCACGATTTTTTTTATCTAAAACTGAACAATATGATCAACCAAATGCCTAAAAAATGGTTTCATAGGCAATGAAATATCAAAATAAATACATATCAAGGAAAGGAACAATAATTCATGATAACAATAATTCTCAAGATAATTCACACATGCCGACATGCGATCACTATCAAGAATGGTCAAATAATTTTTTCCAACAAAAATAATAACATCAATGTAACAAGGGTATAAAAATAAGAAGAACATAGTATATTATCAAGACACTAATATAAAAAACAAATTTAATTTGATAATCATCCAAAATAGAAACAAGTGAAATTGGTATCTTCATGGTGGAAAATCATCATAAAGGGTCTAATGGGATATACATGCCCACACATATGGTCATACCATAAAACATGGTCTCACAACATCTAGGAATCATATATAAAAACGAACCATCAAATAGGTTTACTGTAATTTTGGGAACATATTAGTGACCAATCTTAATCCATCATCATCCAGCTTAAATCCAATGAATAACGGACCATCTTGGCCTTTGTCACTTCGTCCAATTATATTAGTCATTATTCCTTTAATTTATTAATATATAAGAATTATTAACTAATAATGATTTAATTATTATTTAAAAAAATTAATAAATAATGTAAATTTAACTAATTTAAAAAACTTCATATTTCATGCTAATAAATGTGCATAATATTAAATGGTATAGTGCAAGACTAGCACCCTCAAAAGGATTGAACTCTAGGTCAATCAAATACAAACATCTTCATCTTAGTTTATCCAAGACCATTAAGCCTCCAACATTCTACATAAGGTTTTTCTCATGCACAAATATAACAATAAATGTAGTAAAACTAAATTAAAATCACTTAAAGGGTTATAAAAACTCAAATTAAGGGTGATCTCACACTAGCTGAAAGACCTACCAGATATAATAAACTACTTAGAACCACAAACAACCATCCATGGAAGGTCCTCATAAAACTTACAACATAATTATGTGAAATATCCCCATCCAAAGAAAACAAAAATAATTTTTTTTTAATATATTTAAATCGGTAAGTTGAGAAAAAACTATCCTAGTGATGAACCTTAGATGAAACATCTCTTAATAAATTTTATGTCACCTTAGAAACACTCCAAATTCTATGATAATAAAAATCCTAAAATAAATTGAATTATATAATGGCCAATGTAACTTCATTTAAACAAAAAAAGAGATTATTATTGGACATAAAATCATGTAAACTATCATCTACAACATTCTTTGATCATCATGGGATATCCTCTTTACATGCCAATATAAGTCCTCATCATCTATAAAAAACATTTAATATATGTTGTAATTACAGGAAAATTTATCTAATATATCAAGCCATTATTGATGATATTTCTGAGTTTAAAGATAATTCATTATATTTAAAGGGATAAGACTAACTGAGAGGAAAACATCACAATGGATTTCACTTTTATCAGTGTTGAAAAAATTCAAAGGAGATCCTATAAGGGTAAACCTCTATTCTTATCCAAAGTCATATAAGGAATTAGAATGAGTAAATTGTGTAGATTCTGGAAATATCAATTTATTTTAAATAAAATGGAAAAATACCCTAAAGTAGTTCAGGAATTATGGATTGTTTTCATGTAAATAGAATTTTGGGGAAAACCCCACCAGAGACTAGCCACAATGATTCATAGTGTGACATAATGTTTCATGTTGTGAAACCGTAGTGTAGCTTCCAACTATTGTAGGATCTCTTATGGATCCACCCAATATAACTCCTAGTCCAACCAACAATTTTATCCTTTCCTGTAAACATTATTTTCAAGAAATAAAAACCATTTATTACTAACTCAGTCTTCAAATTTCGAAAAGAAACTCCAACTAAATAAAATGTTGAAATTCCCTACGAAATCCCAACTTATAATGATCCATGTCGTTATAGATTTTGATACTATTACTAGGGAAATAATTAAAGGAAATATGAGGGTTTTTCATCACATTGATGGGTTAGAGAACACCTTGTCCATCCCACATGGTTATATTGCAACTAGTGCCTAGGCCATTTTTTAACAGGCATGGACTAGACTTTTTTTGTAGGATCTATTCAGATTTAGGGTCAAGAGGCACTCAAGGTGAAGTGTTTTGGCCAAATCCCCCCCCCCCCAAACAACTTCCCATATATTATTCCCCCATCAAAGTTTGTGTTCTTAGTTGAAATTTTATATAAAATTGATGTATACTCTTTCCACCATTTACTTTGATCCCTCTAATCACCTCAAATTTTTGGTGATGTTTGGATTAAGGATTAAACAGATTCCACTAAATAATTATTAAATCGGGTGGGAGTGATAAGGATTCTGTGTATAGTTGAAAAATGATGCTTGATAAGGATTAATGCTTGTCATTTCTTCCTTTTTTGATATATTTATGTATCCCAGCGAATGGTCTATGGTATTTGATGAAATTGGATGGAGTTTTTAATTATCTAGGTTTTGGTTTATGGGGATTTAGTCTAAAAATTAATCAAGAGCCTGACACAAGACGTTATCATGTCATTTATTGATGTAGCAATGAGTGGGTTCTAATTGATTATTTTTATGTGATTATTACTATTTTAATTAAATATAGTCATTAATTATAAATTTTTATAACTATTTATTTGGGAATTGTAGAAAGAGATAATATCTCATGTGATTATTTGAGCTTGGAATAGGATTGAAAGAGATTATAAGAGTGTGAACTTTCTTGATTAAAGGGGATAAATTCATTTGAGGTAGGTTGTCCCTTGAAATCCTTGTTATTATTATGAATCATGTTTTTGGGAATATGATATGAAGTCTCCAGACTAGTGTAAAATTGAAGTATTAATAAATGAATTGTCTTCTTTCAAATTACTTTTGGTATAATAGAAGTATCAAGGGGCACGATAAAGCCTTGTACCCTTTTTAATGACATTATCGTCAATGACTGATGGATTAATCATAGAAATATATGATTAGATATATAGAACATGGAATGTTATAAATGAAGTGATAGAGCCATATTAGATCATAGTATATGTCCCATCTAACCCCTCCATGTAGTAGATACTGATAAATAAAATGGTTGGACTTGGGATAAGTAAAATGAATCATTTTGACACTTATTCGCTCATTGGGTCAGTAGACTAAATTATGGGATGATTGTTCCTCACACAATCATATATGATAACCTCTGTGGTTATACCGTTTGTGGTATTATATATAGGTTAGGTGAAATAAGACTATCCTTGCTTGATCATAGAATGTAGATGGTCTTTAAGTCATCCCTATAATGTAACATTGGTATAGTATTACTTTTGATGTTGATTAGGTCATGATTTAATCAGGGTGATGCAGAGGGACTTTATGCCATATGCATAATGGACCTCAGTCCAAGAGTGAGGAATGTGATAGAGTAGCCAATATAGGCTTTCTAGACTATGATATGACCTGAGGTTCCTTGTAAAGCTCTCTAGTTTAGTGGTGACCCTGGAGTGGTTTTGTGAAGGTAGGAGAGTAAGGTTATAGCCCAGTATGATGTAGTAATGAATCTAGGTCATTTTATATAGACAAAATTCAAGGATATATGTGTCAAGTTTGAGAATCCGGACAACATATGTGGTATATGATTTCATGTCCTAGGTGGGTATTCCTCCTAGGCATATTCTGTATTTTCTATTGGTAATCTACGAACCGTGGGTCTATGATGTTTTTTGGAAGTGTATGCATTATCCTCTATGATAGTATATGATAGTTATAGGTATATGATGAAACCCCTTGGATGGAATATATATGATGGTTCTAGGAAGGTGATTTGACCCCTCTGGTGGATGATATATAATGGTTTCTGGTAGCGGTGTGACCCCAACATGTATGTTATATGGGGTTAGAAGAGGAATATTCCCCTGTGGGTTTATTATATAAGGCTCCATGTATATTTTTCCCCTATTAATTTTACATATTAAGTTGGAATGAGATTTTTCCCCCAAGATATATACTATATGAGATTCTATGGATAGTTTTCCCTCAACTGTTTTTATATGGGATTCCTAGGATATTTTTACAATGGATTTATGTTGTATGAGGATCTAGGGATATTTTTCTGTAAGGGGTATAAATATGTGTTTTCAATGAGATTTTACCTCTAAGATTATAGTATATGGGATTATAGAGAGATAGTACCCATGGGTGATATTATAATATTTTTGGGCGAGGATTTGTTTCCCCCTGGGTGGTTTTCCTTATGGTTAGAAACATCATACACTTTCTAATGTATGAATGATTAATCCTTAGTGTAACTCTAGAACTGAAGGATAGATAAATATTATTTTATTACTCTTTAGTGATTTATTTATTTTTATAATCAAGTCATAAGTTTTATAAAATGCATTAATTTTTATGGTAAGAACACTATTGGTGGTGGCCTACTTACTTTTACTCACACCCTACTCAAGAATCCTCGGAACCATAGTACCTAATAAATCCTCATGTTTTTAGGTTTAGGTAAAGTAGAGTCCCAATGTTGGTTGATCAAGCTGGAGAACCTCATAATGAATTTGGGGATTGGGATGTAATTATTCTAGGGAATATTAATAGATCCCCATTATATTTTTCTTAATTTTCATATTTTTTATATGTGATCAGCATAGAAGGTGATCTATTGGGATGTGTTCCTTTATAATATCATTTCATTTATTATAGAATTGTTATTATTAGATATATTCTTAATAATATTGTTATTATTATATATTTTTTATTATTTCTATAGTTTCCTTTACTCTAATATGATGGTATAGTCTCCCCATAGTAACAATTTAGACCACCGTTGTTAGTTGAAATCCATAGATGTATAGAGAGGTGCATATAGGTTCATATAACTCCTTAGATGAGACATTGATGAGTACTCATGATCTATGTATGTTAAAGAAGAATTATGTTCTATTACATATTCATGTATATATATGTGAAGAATTTATTAAGGATAATTTGAGAAAAGAACTTTCTTTTTGAGGTTAAAAAGTTTATCTTTATAAGATAAAAAAATATATAATATAAAATTATCTATATGATCACTCACATAGGAACATTGTCATGGAACTAATTTTATGCTTATATAAAGGGGTGATATCTACAATGGACATATATGGATCAGGATATACTTTGATGAAGTTGATACTCAAGATGCACAAGTGTTAGTACACGAAATAATTCCACAAGACCCAGTAGATGTGGATACTCTACAAACACAAGTGTTTCATATGAGTACCTAAGAGGTTATAAAACTAGAAATATTTATTATCCTTATCACATATGAATTTAACACATTATTTTCTAAAAATAATAGACCTTATTTCTATAAGAAGAATTAAATACCTTAGAAGAATCATATTAGAATGTAGAAATGAATTATGAAATGTAATCTATGTAATAAATCCATGTTGGTGTCTTCGTAGATCCTAAAATTGATATAAAACCAATTGTGTGTAAATTGATGTTATCAAATAAATTATTCATGGATGGTAAATTTAGTACCTATACATCATTATTCAATGGTAAAGGTTTTATGTAATAATAAAGAATATACCACGATAAAACCTTTTCAACCATCTTTAATGTTGAAATATATTAGAATTATACATTTAATAGTATTTTTCCATGATTATGAAATTTGGGAAAATAATTCAGATAACCCATAAATGAATGGAAATATAGTAGTATATTTCAATATGACACAAACAAAATGGTTTATAAAACTAAAGGATGTCAATAAGGTGTACAAGTTATATAGACCCATTTAAGGATTGAAACAAGAATCGAGTTCATTGAATTTTAATTTTAATAAATCCTTAAGAGTGTTTGTTTTAATTATGAATTTATGATATGCATGTGCCTATAATTGGTTTATTGTGATTGTTTGTGTTTTTCTAATGATGCATTTTTATTATATATTACCAATTGGAAATGAGATATCAATATTACAATCATCTATGTAATCGTTGAATAAATTATTATCTATAAATTACATAGGTGAAAAATACAATATTCATGGGTTTAAAATCCATTGATATAGATCTAATTAGTTTTTGGACTAAGTTAAGGTACATATATTAAAGATGTGTTAAAAATATACATGATGGAATATTCCAAGAGGGGGTTGCTTCATGGGTCACATGGTATATATATATTTAAAAAAATGTATCCTCGATTCAAATAATAAGGTGAAAGAATGAGTATAATCCTATATGCTTTAGTGAAAATATATATAATCTATTATATGTGATTTACCATGAATTATGTTTCCTACACATTTATCATGGTGGAAATATATCAAGAAAACCTATGAGAGAAATGTTATTTGGAAATAAATAGTATCCTAATGTACCTTATGAAAACCAAGACATGTTCCTAGTTTATGGACAAGGTGATGAAATAGGTGTGAGGGGATATAAATATATAGTAGTTTTTAATTATATTAGAATGATATGAAATCACAAACATGAGGTGGTTTTATCTTAAATGAAATTGGTGTGATCAGGAAAAGTTATAAAGAACTAGGGTTTAAATATTATATAGTAGAATACAAATATATTGTCTCTTCTTATGTAGATTAAAATGTTTTTTTGGATACATAACCCTATCTAGGATATTTATTATATACCCAATCTTACATATCCCATTAATTTTTATTATGATAATAATATAGTATTGGTTCTTATTAGATAGACTTGGTTACATCATCGGATGAATCATATACTTTAAAATTATATGTGCTCAATATATATTACTCACATAGGTGAATTTGTGGTCAGAAAATTTTCTATAGGGAAAGAAATTTCAAACCCATTGACTAAATTGAAACCTTTGTAAAAAGATAAATATCATGTCAAATCTAGTGGGTTAAGAGTTGTTATAAGTTTCCTCTATTAAGAGTTGGAGTCCATTGGATTTTGTGACTTTGTGCAGACTAATTTATTATTTTTTTTATAACAATATTTCTATTTTTATCACATAGTGAGTTTTCTTTTTTATATCATTAATTTTATAGTTTCTTTATAAAATTTTCCACAGTAATGTTTTATAGTTCCTCCATACTATAAGGAGATCATAAGAATGCTATTAGGATATTCTTAAATAAATAAGTTGTCTAATCTATATTTTCTTTATGGTACATAAATGATGTTTATCAATCAGGTGGTATAGGTTCACAATAATTTAGAATACTTCTTGTGAATTTCATACATAGTGATCTATGAAAATATAATTCAAGAGGAAAATACTTGTGATATAATTTTCACATGTTGTATGCATTTATGGTTATTCTTATATGAAAACATTTTTATTAGTCCTTATAATTTATATCATTATTGTTTTGTATCAAGAATATTGTACTTTGATGTATGAATGAAAATCATGATGACATATGCTCTAAAGGTGGTTTAATAAATTTATTTTTCCATAAGTTATATTGATTTATGTTATTGGTTAATAAATAATTTTTCTATTTAATATTAATAGAAGAATATATCTCTTAATCATTGACTAAAATGGAACTTTTTGAAAAAATATTGGGGTGTATTATTTTATAAACTAGTTCATTTTATTAACAGAAATACAAGTTATGTATTTATTGTGATGGAATATGTATTGATCCTAGTTGAGGAGATATCACTTTAAAAGTAATTATATTACAAAGAATATATAAGGCCATAGCCTTAAACATGAAATTTTTTTGAATTATGTTGATAATTCACATTGAGGATCTTTTCAGGTTTATAGTTTTAGAGAATTAGGCCATAACTATTACATTACATATCAAATATTACAAATTAGAAGCTTCTACTCGATATCCATTATTTCATAAAATAAAAACACTTGAATAGAAGAGTCATACTTAGTTCCATGTTTTAGACAATAAGATTTTTCTTTGATCCCATACTTGACCATATTCATCTTTAAGTCTTGTGAAAAACATTTTAAAATATGGGTTGAGCATAAAAATATCAGAAAGTGTTATAAAATAAATAAAGAAAACATTAGTCCATCAATATATACAAAACATAATCTCTTTAACATTCCTCATAAAATCAAATGATTTATGAATAACACGTAGAAATAATAAATCATAAAGGTAACTTGTTGCATCCATGTCATAATTACATTGTAGCTTTCACAGCTAACTAAAGAGTTACATTTGGAATACCCATCACAGTATAATCCATAAATCTATTTTAAGAAACATTAAAATTTACTTCCATCATGTTACCCAATTTATTGGAGAGATATCTTGGGCTCACCCACACTAGGTTTGTCACGGAACCACTTGTAGTCATAAACAATTCCCAAGAACATTAACATAATCATAACACATAACACAAGATAAAAAATTATATTTCCCCATTGAAGTCATGATATATCATTTCAATATATCAAAATAATAAATCCATTATCAAAACCATTTTCAATACCAAAATACATAAAAAGAGTATATGGTATTTATTTTTCTTTTAAAAACATTACAGCTTGTTAAGGAAGCCAAATATCAAATACTGCTCACAGCGGAGGAAAGGTCGTTGTCACCACTTACGTTAAAAAGAAATATTTTCATTGTCATTTAGTAAAATTATACATAGAAAATGATTCCCTTTGAATGAATTGTAAATTCAATGGTGTTTATACACTATATAAAATAAAGTCATGTAGAAATCAAAATATGCCTCAATGAAAGGCGATTGAGAAAAAGTCTCTTACCTCAGGTCCGACTTTACTTGTTCAATCTTTAAATCTCATGAATAATAAAATAAAGTTAATTTATACTTGCTTCAGAACCTTTTTCAAGTTTATTATTCCTTTTATTTCACTTATTACCCTATTATAAACATTACATAATCATTTAAGTTAATAACGGTCATTTTTTCGATATTTGGTAATAATAATTACAAGTTGTCCATGTGGTAAAAAATCAATTATATAAAGAATGATATTAATGATTTAAATATCATATAAATCATATATATACAGTATATATGTATTTATAATAGTCTATATCATTTGGATATGTGAAAATGAAATTCACCGTTCATGGAGATGGTAAGTTGTAAGTACGCTTGAATGCTACTTTCATTTCTTTTTTTAAAGAATGAAAATAAAATGAAACATAGGTTTATTATAATTCAAGTATAATATAATATTTTATATACATTACATTATTTTAATAACACCATACTTTATACGTTCCATGTATGGTCTGAACGAGTCATATCACTTTTAGGGGGCGGTAGTCTGCACTTCCTCAAATGAAATTATCTTTTATATATATATATACACAACATGGAAATAATAAAAGTATGTTCTAAAAAAGAATTACATAAGAATAGAGATAAAATAAATATCATCTATATGATATATAATTGCAGTGCCATCATAATAGCCACCATGAGATGTGGTAGGTGATAATTAAATAATCATCATTTTGTGAGGCAGTAGTTCACTGTCCTTAGAAACGGTATGCTCATATCCATTAGATGGAGGGGTGTGTAAGTGTAGTTAAAATACATCCCATAAAAAAACCAAGTATATCGGGGATACTATTTTTTTATAAAATAAAAAATTAAAATAGTTTAGGGGGTTGGATAAGTAAAATAAAATAAAAATAACTTAAGGGAAGATGTTAACTTTAAATCTGGTAACTCCCTTTGGTTTGAACCAAAAGGATTTCTTGAAGTGCCTTCTGCCTAGGGTAAGGCATCTAGATGAAATAGAGGGATGTTTGGAGATTATTCTGGTAGAGTTTGGATGAGAAAATGGACTTGATAGGTGTGAGTAATGGGTTATATTTGATGGCTTTCTATAAGGGGAGGAGGTTCTCTTTTAGAATGTTTGAAAATATTATTTTAATATAATCTAAATTTTGGTTTCAAAAGGTCCTAAAATCATTAAATTCGAATATAAGATAATTTTTTTTAAAATCCTTTCATCCAATAGGTTTTAGACAAGTTTTGGTTTCAAATTTAACCTTATCATTTATCTCTTACCCTAAGTTAACTAATTTGACTCTTAACATGTCTTCATGTGTATTCACACTATATGGTTAATATAGTTACTATAAAAATCAAATCGAACCAAAAGTGGTTAATTAATGAAATTTTCAACCATATCTAAGACATTTGGTCAAATTATAGTTTTTTAATATTATAATATCATTTAATAAAATAATATTTTTTTAAACTTATTTATGTCAATTTAAATACTATTCATATCATGCCTTTTTAAAAAAAATCCAAAACAACATTATTATTTCGAAAAACCATCCTTAATTCAAAGATAAAAATTCATCTTCATCTCAAAAATTAATGTATGGCATAAAAAAGTTTCAAAATAAAATTATTTGAACATTTATAATCTCATTTATTTAAAGCATCCATTAATGAGGTAATAATTACATCATCTATGTGTCATAAACTAATTTATTTATTTAATGTCTAATAATTATAAATAAAATAAAATTATGTAGGAAATATTTTCATATTTCTAAATAATATTTATATTCAAAAATAAAAATTATATAACACCACATTAAAATTATTTTAGAAAAATAATAATTGTTTACGATATTTTTATTTTTACATTAAATAAAAATTTATTAATGTCATTATCTTGCCCAAATATGTTTATGATGCCAAAAGTATCACCCAAGGATTGTATTGGTCAGAAATGACTCATAAAATCAGGTTCGGACAAGTGTTAAGGTAATTTTATATTATTATAATATTATTTTTACCTTAAATTACCCTATTTACCTTAAACCGCGATAAATAAAAAATAAAAGTTACTATTCACCAAAAATTATTTTCATCCCATTAAACATCATTTTTCTTACTGATAACAATAATATAGGTCTGATTTTTTAAATTTAGTCCACATAAGCTGTAAAATTTCATTTAAATGAAAAAGTCGGTTTTTAACTACTAAGTAGTATTTTTCACTATTCATCAAAGATTGAAGGTTTTCAGAAAAATACCAAAAATTCACCCTAAGGTAAACTTGGTATTATGAATTCAAAAATGATGTCTATTTTACCAAATTCAAAATATAGAAGTTTCATTAATTATTTTAAAATTAATTCTTATTGTCAAAACCAGAAAGCGTATTTTTGAGAAATAATAACTATCAAAAGATTGACATTTGTTTATATCCAATTTGAGAGTGAAATTTATTCTAATGACCAACATTGGATTAAATGGTAAAAATATAATTCAATTAAACTTTAAAGCAAATTAAAATAAAATTCAATATATATACATAAATTATATTAAAAGTCAGTTTTGAATTAAAATGTTGTATATTTCACTATTCATTAAAAATTAATTTTATCATAAAAATGCCAAAAAATTACCCAATGTAAATTTTGATGTCCCGATTCTAAAGAATAAGTTTATTTGTCAAATGGAACATATAAAAGTGAAAAAAATCAATTTAAAAAGGGTTCTCCATCAAAAGTTGGTTAATTAACATTTTGAAGAATATTAGAGTATTTGTACTTAAAATTGGATTCATTCACATTATAAGCCTCTATATATTATTGGATAAATGTAAAAACATTTAAGAAACATGTGTAGTCATATTTTAGTTAGTTCTATTCATTCCTTCCAATACAACAGCTATGCGTTAACTATCAATTAAAATAATAATATTATGATATTGTTTTTTGGTATAACTCAACGTTGAGTGCAACATAAGATTTCAAAGAAACCCCTTATTGTGTATTGAGTGTGAAATCAAACATAAAATCCATTTAAATTAAAATAAAATTTGAATTCACAAATATTAATAAATATGAAAATGTTATATTCTTTATTTACCTAGGATGTTACATCCCTCCCCCTTTTGGGAATTTCTTCTTTGCCATTTTATTCACTTATCAAATAAATCGGGGTCTTTATATCTCATATCATATTCATATTTCTACATAGCCTCTTCAAAAATATGGTTTTTCTACAAAAACCTTACCTGACAGAGTACCTTATTTTGGAACACTTTCTCTCTTTGGTCAAGAATCTAGAATGGTTGTTCCTTATAAGGGATATTTTCTTCCAACTGAACTACCTCTAGACTCAAGACCTGAGATGGATCTAGAATATAATTTCTCAATATTGAAACATGAAAAACATTGTGTACCTAGGATAAACATGGAGATAATCCCACTATATACGCAATTGATCCATATTTATCATGGATTTCATAAGGTCTAATGAACCTCAGACTCAACTTTCCCTTCTTACCTAAACACATCACAGTTTTCCATAGAGAAACTTTGAGAAAGACATGATCACATACATAGAAAGAAAGATCCTTCCTCTGGTTATCCGTATAAATTTTCTGCCTGCTCTGAGCTATTCTCATGTTCTTTTGAATCAACAAATCTTTTTTTCCATATCTTCTTCCAATTATGGTCCCATTAGTTTCCATTCACCTACTTCATCCCAAAAAGCTGGAGTTCGACACCAGTTTCCATATAATTCCTCAAATGGAGCCATCTGTATACTAAAATGAAAACTTTTTTATAAGAAAATTAAACCAAATAAAGTTTTTGGTCCCAAAAACCCTGGTAATTCATTGATAAAGCACATAGAATATCCTAAAATATCTAAATTGTTCATTCTGACTGCCCATCTGACTGAGGATGAAATCTGTACTAAAATTTTATTCAATACCCAACGACTTCTGATGGCCTTTCAAAAAGTTAGAAGTAACTCTGGGATCATGATTAGATACAATGGATAAGGGAACTCCTTGCAACAAGACTACCTCTTTAATATACAATCGAGAAAGTTGATCTAGAGATAGAGTATCTTGAATTAGATGGAAATGAGAAGATTTATCCAATCATTCAACAATAACCTAGATTTCATTATTACCCTGATATGTCTTTGGTAATCCCATAATGAAGTCCATGGATATATTTTCAGATTTCCACTCTGGAAGTGGTAAAGGATGAAGCATCCCTTTTGATAACTATTGATCTACTTAATTTTGTTGACAAGTCAAACACTTCATAGTAAAATCAGAAATATCTATTTTCATTCAATCTCACCAATAATACTGTTGAAGATCTCTATATATCTAATTATTTCATGAATGAACTAAAAATAGAGAACTATGATCTTCCCATAATAAATATTTCTTAAAATGTGAATCACAAGTCACACATAATCTCTTCCAAGCCTTAAAACACAATCATTATCAATATTAAAATCAGGAAACATACCCTACAAAACAAACTCTACCATTTTCTAAAACTCATTACCTTCCTTCTGCGCCTATTTAATTATATATGATAGATATGATTTTAATGACACTTGAAACAAAATAGATGAATTTACTCTACCAAAAACTTCTATGTCAAAGTTCATTAAATCGTTTTTTGAACGATCTTGTTCCAAACGTAACACAGTTAATGTAGCATTATTTTTCGGACTCAAATAATCTTCCAAATTATTTTCTTTTTCCTAGATATTAAGGAATTCTAAAATCACAATCCTTGATTAACTCTATCCATCTCCTCTATATCATGTACAATTATTTCTGAGTGAATATATACTTTAAAATTTTGTGATCTGTATATATTTCACACTATACACCATACAAATGATGCCTCAAAATTTTTAAAGAAAAACCAATAACAGATAATTCCAAATTATTTGTAGGGTAATTTAACACATGAGGTTTCAACTGAATTCAAGCATAAGCAATTACCTGATCATTATTCATTAGGACACAACCAATCCCTTTCAACGAAGCATCACTATTGATAGAAAACTCACCATTTCTAGAAGGCAGTTCTAAAATTGGATCATTCACCAATATTCTATTCAAATCCTGAAAACGATCATCACATTCTTCTTTTCAGATGAAATTAACATCTTTTCAATTTAATTTCATCAGTGTTCTAGATAATTATGAAAGAAATTCAACAATCCATCATTAATAACCTTCCAAACCAAGAAAACTATAGATCTCTATTGTATTTGTGGGTCTTGACCATTGTTCAACATCTTTTGTTTCACAAGGATCAACATTTATGCCATTTTTTTAAATAATGTGACCATGTAATTAAATCTATTGTATCCAAAACTCACACTTTCTGAATTTTCCAAACAGTTTCTTTTCTTTTAAGGTAGGCAGGAAAACCATCCAATGAATTCCATGCTCCTCTTTACTATTAGAATAATAAAAAATATCATCAATGAACACAACATCAAACTTATCACCTGATTCAAATAGCCATCACTACAAGAAACATTTCAGTTATGATTATGATCATCTGAAGATGCTAATTTGGAAGGTCATTTCCCTTGGTATTCTTTCCCAGCAAAGCTTCCATGTTTCCTCTATAAAAAACCATTCTGAAAAAATATATCTTAGACAAACCAATATGGTAATATTCAAATAATCTGTCATTTCAATGTTACCATAAATTAATTTATGGATATTAATTTAACAATATCCTAACTCTTAAAGTTATTTAAAATGACCTCTGATTCTAACTATAATTACTCATCCTTAAACCTTACCTAATCTTGAATTAAGTTAGTTATTCAGATTAAGAATCTTTTTAGGTTCAGAGTTATAGAGAATTAGACCGTAACAACTACATTACATCTCAAATATTACAAATTAAACACTTCTACTCAGTATCCAGTTTTCATAAAAAAACTCTTGAAAAAAATGAGTCATGTCTAGATCCATGTTTTAAATAGCATGATTTTTCCTCGATCAGATCCTTGGCCCTATTCAAACTTAAGTCCAGTAAAAACAGTTCAAAACTTGTGATGAGTATAAAAATCTCAGTAAGGGTTATAAAATTAAGAAATAAAACATTATTCTATCAATACATACAAAAGAAAAGCTCTTAAAAATACCTCATGAAATCATAATATTTATGAATAAAACATATAAATCCTAAATCATATTGGTAATTTGTAGCATCCATGTCATACTTACATTGTAGCTTTCACAACTATATAGGGAGTTACATTTGGAATAATCATCATAGTATATTCCCAAAATCTATTAGGAGAAACAATAATGTTTAATTTTATCATGTTACCTAATTCATTGGAGAGCAATCTTGGGCTCACCCGCCCTAGGTTTATCATTGAACCACCCATCTATGTAAACAATACCCACGAACGATAACATAATCATAACACATAACACATGCATAAAGGAAAGATAAAATATCCACATCGTAATCATGATATAACATTTTAATATATTAAAATAATAAATCCTTTATCAAAACTGTTTTGCATACCAAAATACGTAAAAAGAGTATATAGTATTTATTTTTCTTTTAAAAACATTACATCTTGTTACAGAAGCAAAATATCGAATAATGCTCAAGGCGGTGGAAATGTCGTTGTCACCACATATGTTTTAAAAACATTCACTTTTTCTTTTAGTAAAATTGTACATATAAAAATATTCCATTTGCATTAATTGAAAATTCAATGGTGTTTATACAACATATAAATGAAATTCGTGTATAAATCAAAATATGTCTCAGTGAAAAGTGATTGAGACGTAGTCCCTTACCTCATGTCAAACTTGACCCTTTAGTTCATTAAATCTCTTAAATAATAAACTAATATTAATTTCTACTTGCTTCAGAACCTTTTTCAAATTTATTATTTCTTTTACATCACTTATTACCACGTTATAAACATTAAATAATCCTTTTAGTTAATAATGGTCGTTTTGTCGATATTCGGTACCTATAATTGCAAGTTGTACATGTTGTCAAAAGTACATTAAATAAAGAATTAAATTAATGATTTAAATATCATATAATTCATATATATATATATAGTATATATATATTTTGAATATTCCATATCATTTGGATATATGAAAATGAAATTCATTATTCATGGAGATGGTAAGCCATACGTACGCATGAACGCTACTTTCATTTCATTTTTTAAATGGAATGAAAACCAAATGATACGTAGGTATATTATAATATCATTATAATAGCATATTTTATATATGTTACATAATTTCATTAAAACCATCCTTTATGTGTTCCATGTATGGTATGAACGAGTCATATCACTTTGAGTGGTGGTAGTCTGCACTTCCTCAAATAAATTATCGTATATTTAAACAACATGAAAATAATAAAGGTATTTTTTAAAAGATAATTATAGAAGAATATAGATAAAATAAATGTCATAAATATCATATATAATTACAGTTCCATCATAATTTTTACCATGAGAGGTGGTAGGGGATAATTGAACAATCATCATTTCATGAGGTAGTAGTTCTCCATCCACAGAAACAGTATATTCGTATCCATTAGATAGAGGTGTGTTTAAGTTTAGTTCGAATCCTTCTCATAAAAACAACCTAGTATATTTAGGATACTGTTGTTATTATAAAATAATATATTAAAAATATTTTAGGGGCTAGAGAAGTAAAATAAATGAAATTAACTTAAGAGAAGACATTGCCTTTAAATCGGGTAACTCCCTTTGGTTTGAACCAAAAAAAATGCGAAGTGCCTAATACCTAAGTTAAGGCTTCTAGATGGAAGAGAGGTATTTCAGGAGATTATTTGGGAATAGGGTGGACAAGATAAGTGGATTTATTGGTGTGATTAATGGGTTAGAGATGATGGATTTTTATAAGGGGGAGGAGGGTCTCTTTAGAAATGTTTGAAATATTTTTTTATTATAAACTAAATTTAATTTTCAAAAGGTCCGAAACTCGTTAAATTAGAAGTTAAGATGACTATTATTCTTAATAATATAAATAAATAGGTTTTAAAGAAGTTTCGGTTTCAAATTTAACCTTATCATTTAGCTTTAACCCTTAGTTAACTAATTTGACTCTTACAAAGTCTTCTTGTGTATTCACTCTATATGGTTAATATAGTTACTAGAAAATTCCAATAGAACCACAAGTGGTATATTAATTGAATTTTAAACCTTATCTAAGTCATTTGGACGAATCTTATAATTTTAAGATTATTATATCATTTAGTAAAATTATATTTTTTTTGAAAACTCATTTATGTCAATTTACATACTATTCATATCATTACTTTTAAAAAAATACAAAAAAAACATGATTATTTAGAAAAAAATTCATTAATTAAATGATAAAAAGTCTAACTCATCTCAAAAAATATTTTATGGCATAAAAATTTTCAAAATACATTTATTTTAACATTTTTTATCATAATTGTTTAAAACATTCATTAATGAGGTAATCATATCGTCATTGTGTCATCAAACACTTTATTTATTTGATGTCTAAAAATTATAAATAAAATACCATGATTTTGGAAATATTTTTAGATTTATAATTAAAATTTTTAGTCAAATATATCAATTATATAACCCCACATTAATATTTTTTTTAGAAAATCAACACATGTGTGAGATATTTTTATTTTTACATTAAATAAAAAGTTATTAATGTCATCATCTTTCTAAAATTACATTAAAAGAAAAAAATTATCACCAAAGGATTGTATTTATCGGCCATTAATCATCCAATAATGTTAGGACAAGTGTTAAAGTAATTTTCTATTATTGTAATATTATTTTTACCTTGAATTGCCCTATTTATCTTTAACCATGGTAAATAGAAATCAAAATTTACTATTCCCAGAATATTATTTTTATCTCAATGAACCACATTTTACATACTGATTACAACCATATATGTCAAAAAAATTAAATTCAATTCACAAAAGTGCTAAATTTTCATTTAAATGAAAAAATCGGTTTTTAACTACGAAGCTGTATTTTTCACTATTCATAAAAAATTGAAGGTTTTCAGAAAAATACCAAAAAATCACCCTAATATAAATTTGATATTACAAATTAAAAAATAATGTATATTTTACCAAATTCAAAACCTAAATGTTTCATTAATAAATTTATAATTTATTCTCGTAGTCAAAACCAGAAAACATGTTTTTATGAAATAATAACTACCAAAATATTGACATGTGTTTATGTACAATTTAAGAATGAAATTTCTTCCAATGACCAATATTGGATTAAATGGTAAAAATATAATCCAACTACACTTTAAAACCAATTAAAATAACAATATGTCAATATAAATAAATTATATGAAAGGTCAGTTGTGAATTAAAATGCGGTATATTTTACTATACATTAAAAATGGATTTTATCAGAAAAATGCTAAAAATTTACCCAAATTAAATTTTGATGTCTCATTTCTAAAGACTAAGTTTATTTGTCAAATCTAACATATAAAAGTGAAAAAAAAATAGATTTAAAAAGGGTTCCCCCATCAAAAGGGGTTAAATCGACCTTTTAATGAATATTAGAGTATTTGTACTTAAAATTGGATTTGTTCACATTTTAAGACTGTAAATGTTATTGGATAAATGTAAATACTTTTATGAAACATGTGTAATCATATTGTAGTTAGTTCTGTTCATTCCTTCCAATACAACGACTATACGTTAAATACCATTTAAAATAATAATATTATAATATTATTTTTCGGTATAACTCAACGTTGTGTACAATGTAAGATTTCAAAGAACCCCGTTGTTGCGTATCAGGTATTCCATTGAACATAAAATATTTTTAAAGTGAAATTAATATTTATTTCAGAAATATTAACAATTATGAAAATTTTATATTCTTTATTTACCTGTGATGTTACAGTATAATTTATAGGAAGCTAATTATAGTTTTGACATTAAATTCATTCTATATGGGTCTTATGAAATGTTTCTAGATGATTAACATGGAATTTTAATCATGTCGACCAATTTAAAATATGAAATTGGCCTATCGGGTTAAACACTAAGTGTATCTAGAATCTCACTAAATTGTAAATTTATTCACTAGTTTTTTGGATTTGTACTTATTATAATTAAATATAACCATATAAATTCAATTAAAATATATTAAAAGATTATAATTTATGAGATAAACATTATATATTGTTTAATTATTTACAATATAAGGAGTATAATATTTTTTATTTTTTATTTTAGTAAAAACTGACACCCATTCAGAATGAATGGTTTTTGTTTATCTGTATCCATTTTTGGAGTTCAAAACCACAAATTTTTTATATCCTAGTTTATTTGGGATTGGAATTGTTTTTTTTTCATTATTTGATGCCAGTAGAGGACCTTGGAAATAAAAGGGGTGAAAGGTGATGATTTCATGAAGGTATATGCTAGAGGAAAGAAGGGGCAATGGGTGCAGGCTTTATCTGATAGGGCTGATGGAACTCAATGGACATGAGGGTGGGAACGACTTTCATGTGGAACTGATGGTGCCTTTTTCTGATGGTAATGGATGGATACCAACAAGTTTGTTAGAGATAACTTATTTCCGGAGGGGGTGGTGGTGGTTTCTACAATTTGGGGTCGATGGATAGAAGTGGCATGGAAGCTATGTGACGGGTGGACCGAAGGTGAGCACAAAGCGGTCATGAGGTGCATGGAGAGAGTGGCCTCCAATGGTGTTAACATAGGGTGGCATGGACCATATCTAATGACCTTTATTCTAGGAGCCTATGGGACATGTAACATACCTATGGTCCATCTAATGGGCCAATGATCGATGTAATGGGCCTACAGAACAGGGGTTCTTTAGACCATGTATGGGCCTTACGGCAGGGTATTTAATATGATTTTGTGCCTCTTGTCCTATGGTCTATGTAGTAGATTCCCTTTAAACCTAGTTAAAAGAGGGATTACCCACTTCATAAAAAACAATAAAAAATTTATTTTTTGTAATATATGTATCTATTTGATATTAATTATTAATTAAATAATGTAATAATTATTTAAATGATCTAAAATAAAATATATTATTTCTATTTTTTTTAAAACCATAACCCATATTCTGTAATTGACTTTATCGAACCTTCAATAATAATGACATTTTTATTTGATAAAAATGGGTTTAGACTCTTAACCAACATAAAAATAAATATTCACATGTATAGTGAATAAAATATGTATTTTATTTTATCAAATAAATATATTATTATTATTAAAGGTTCGATAAAGTCAATTGGAGAAAATGGGTTATGACTTTTTAAAAAAAAGATATATTTTATTTTAGATCAATTAAATTATTGTTATGTTATTTAATTAATAATTAATCTCAAATATATACATATTTCATTATAAATAAAATTATTATTATTTTTTATGAATTGGGTAATGTCCTAGATTAAATAAAAATATAAGTACCTTTCTGAAAATATTTTATTTTACATAAGTATAAATTTTATAGATTTAAAAGTTTAATGTAAAAAATGGAAATATTGAAATATATTGTCCCAAAACCTAGAAGTAATCCTCCCTTGCACTCTCTCTAAAGAATCTTGAGAGAGAAAAGGTGAACTTTATTATGATCAATGGATAATGGAATAAAGTACTACATTCATTCTATCTATCACTCATAATATTAAGAACATAGTTTTAAGATTTTGGTAGAAAATTTGAATACATCTACAAAAATATTTAGTAGAATTATCCATTTAAAAGAAAACAATGAAAATTTACTGATAGAAATTTTTTCTAGAATAATTACCTGAATGATGTGATTATTTTTTTAAATTATTCATAAATTAATTTGTTATTATCATATCTATGCTATTTTGGATTTTATCCTCTATTAATTTCAATTTATCTATTTATTTTTTATGAAGAACCCCAATGCTTGTATTTCTCCACAGAACCATTAAAGTGTAGTTCCTTCCTTTCAAGTAAGAAATCCTATATTTGTTTTGGGTATGGAAGAGGTGGAATATAAATTTCATTTTCTTAACACATGCATATGGGTAGACTATTTAAATTTTTGTTGTATCTAGATTATGTATTATTGTACCACTATAAATATTTAGAAATATTACACTTCCTTACACATTTAACCTTATATCATTTATATTTTCAATGTTCATGTAGGTTAATATGGTTATGTAATAAATATTTTTTAATTATTTTTCCTTTTATTTCACATATTTCATAAAATTAATTATGATAATTTAAAGGTTTTCCCCCAAAAACTTGTTTTCAATATGTGAGGATCAAGAATTCACTTTGGTCCTTATGGTGGAACAATATGGGAATTTTGTTAGGGGCTAAAATGTTTTATTACAGACCAATATTTCTCTAGGATGTTTTTCTGAATGATATTCCTGGTGAGATATTTCCAAATGGGTTTTAAGACCATGATAGATAGTTGAATGATCTCATATTATATTATTTAGGTGATCCATATTTGATTTAATTTTCAAATTCATATTATAATCATGATTAAAAATATAATTTTGGGTTTGGGTATAGGATGATAGTGATATAATGGATTAAATATGCAAGAATCTAATGTTTTTAATAATTTTTAATTATTTCATAACATGTTGGATTCATTATTTTTTGGATAGTAGTGAATAGTGATAATTTTTTACTTTAGTGGTAAGAAGCTTGAACTGAAGGTAAATTGTTAGATTATTATTATATCATATATTTTTTAGTTTTAGTGGTAAATTAGTTATAGTTCAGTATAATTTTCAATTATTTTATAAATTGTCTAGAATTTTTTTAATCAGTGTGATTGTTTAATTAGTTTTTAGGTGATGATGAGTGATAATATTTAAAAGAATTATTTTTAGGATTATATATTTATATAAATATTTTAATTTATGTATATTTTTAATCATTTAACTTACAATGAGGTTTCTAGATAAGTGATTTGGATAGAGGTAATCTCAATAGAGAAAATATTGACAAAAAAACATTATTGTACATGTAGAATAATTTTTCTTCATTAGGGAGGTACCAAATCATGAGTATTATTATCTAAAGGATACCCTTGTGTAATATCTATAGGTCATACGGTGATTGATGACATTGAGAAGGAGGATAATAATTAAAATTCTAGTAAAATATTTTCTATGAGTACAATTAGTGAAATTGTGTCTTAGAAAGGGTGATAGGGCGATTTTTTATACTAAATTATTATCAAGTATTTTATAATTTTTGAAAACACCATGTATGGGTTGATGATCATAAAAAACTAGGGATGTGTGATTAATTAGTGTAAATTAAAGTCATATGATTTGATGAAATTTTTCTTCAAGACTGAGGTAAATAGTTCTAGAAACCTTGTAATGACCATCACCATCCACTTTAGACATGGTTGTGCAAGTCAATGATATGCTATTTTACTTTTGGTATAATTATTAAATGAGGCATCAGTGTGATATGGTATTGAATAAAACTTCTTACCTGTTATGTGCCATATATAAAAAATATTTTAGAGTGTTTTAAATAATGATAATACTACTACACTATTGATCAAATAAATACTATTAAAGGCCAGTTGATTTAACATTTTGATCATGTAAATGTTTATATTTGAGTTTGGAGATGAAAAATGTTCCATTATTGTTATAGAAATAATAGATTATGAAGAAAGATAATTTTTTTTCATCCACACATTGATTTGGTGAAATTTATATTATCACCCTGGTTATTTATAATTGAAGGTATTAATAAATTTTAAAAAATATTGTATTTTTTCATGTGAAAAAATGGTGATATAAACATGAAATTATTGTTTAACAATCATTTCATTGGGTTTTAGTGGGGAAAACTCATGTCCAAATACAGTTAAAACAAACCAAGAAAACTTTTTTTCTACAATATCTTACTATTAATTTAAATTTAATAATAATAATTTAAGAAAAAATTCCTTAATATAATCATAACCACTCAGATTATTCGTTTCACCAGATTTGATGATGATATCTATAAAGTATCTAAAGGATTCCTTTATCCATGGGTATCAATAACCTGTTATAAATATATTAATACTATAGAAGGATTCTTGTTTCTTCATAGTGTTTCAGAACCTTAGTCAAAGAGAAATAGATAATTAGACCATTGACATTATATTTTCCATGGATCAAGTGTCACACAAAACTTATATAACCATTCCACATTCGATGAATAACCTTATATATGACTCCAAGTGTACTCTTAAGATTTCGAAAATTTCTCAACTATTCATTAATTAATAAAGTATTTTAAAAATATCTCCAACATTAAAAGTCTATATATTACTATTCAATAATATATACTATTCAGTATGCATAAACGAATAACTTGTGAATTTTCATACACTAAACCACAACATGGTGAACATTATTACAATATGTCTTACTAATTTTCCATATCATGAGGATAATATCATTTTATTATATTTTAATATTAATGTGATTCTATGTTCATAAACACAATTTTTAGTGAATTTTATAAATTTAACTTCATTTCTCATCATATATGAAATTCATGTTTAATGTGTAGAAAATTGGACCCATATAATCATCACTATGTGGGATAAATTATTTTCATTATTTTATTTTATATTTTAGGGTAAAATTGATCACATTTTTGGAATATTTTGTCTTTTGGAATTAGTGTGATAATCTTAAGGGAAGATGTACATTTTTTCCATGAATGTACAAATTTCTGGGCAAAGAAGAGTGAGCCTTAATCACATTAATTATATGTGGATCTCACAATTCAATCCAATTATATTTGAAATTTTAAATTTTGATATAAAATATTATGTTTAAAATTTCATTCAACTAAAGATATAGAGAATTTAGATGTTTTCAAGGGGATCCAGGTGGCCCAATTTGATGTTTAATTTTTGGGATAGATTTCAAGTCCAAAAAAGTTATCCCAGTATTTGGACCATTAAATAATAATGGTTTCTCTTACTGACTTGAAATTTTTTAAAAATTTAGTAAAAACCTAGAACAAAATATTTTTCTTATATGACCTTCCCAAAATCAGTCGTATTCAACGTCAATTTCATGCATCAACGTAGAGGATGAACCTAGATCTGATTTCATTGGACAATATTGAAATGTCCACTTTCCTAAATTAAAACCAACCTTATAACTATAATAATTAATTGTCGTTATACTTAACTATTGGGGGTCAAAATAAGACTCAAATATTTCCAATATAATTTAGTTTTGGTGAATTAATTTGGAGTGTATAATTTTTATTTGAATTGTATTTATATGTTGTCATTTTGTAATCTCAAGTTCATTTTTCTCGTGTATTTTTTTTAATAGAACAAGATTATTAATAAATGTTATTATTATTCATAAATTTTTTTATCCATATTCATAACACATTAATTACATTTTTTCATGTTATGAATTTGTTAGTACCAAAAATTGAGAAATTCCTCACACAATGGTGGATTGTTTGTTATTTCATTACTTTCACTTCTTCATTCCCAATTCATTAGTTTGAATCACATCTTCCATCAAGAGATTATCATAAATGGAATTATAAACCATTTATGAGATCATTATAGCATGTTTCATGGGGTTCATTGTCTATTATTTTATTTTATTTGAACATAAAATCAATTATTTACCATTAGAGCTCTATTTAATGATTTATTTTTTCTTTCATTTCACCATCCCCAATAATTTAAATTCCATTAAACCCAGTGTTTACAAATATAAAAATTTATAGGGGGAATAAGTGATGGATGGGATTAAAAAAATATTTAAAATAAAAATAAGGAAAAATGTCACATGGTATCTCAAAATTTAATTTATTTTTAAAACTAATTTATACTTTGACCTCTATTTCACTGGAAGACACCTTGTCAATGATGGTATATTATGTTATAATTCTTAGTTGAAATGTGATTTTATTAAAATACATCATCCCCATAAGTCCAGGAATATTATACACCAGAATAGTTTGTGAACCTTGAAACCCCCTAAGGGGATCCCTAAACTACAAAAAGATCAAAAACGAAAATAAAAAATATAGAAAAATCATGGGTTGCCTCCCATAAAGCTATTAGTTTAATGTCATTATCTCTACATAGACCCAAAAATTATCCAATAAGATCTTTCAATTATAATTATATGCTATCATTTTTTAATCATAGGTTTATTTCTCTCATGTAATATTTTTGAATCAAACTAGGATCTTAATAATATTTCTTCTTCTTCTTTAATTTTTATATCCATTTTTGAAACATATTGCTACCATTTCGTCGAGGTCTGAATTTATTTACACCAAAAATTGTTAAATTCTTCATACAATGGTTGAGTGTTATTTATTTTAGTATTTTTACTTCTTCAATCTTTCTTCTTTTATTCAACTCATGCCTTATATCGAGATATTTTCATCAATAGAAGACTAAACCTTTTATAGGTAGATTATAGGGAATTTCATGTAGATGTATTGGATTATATTTCATGTTTTAAAATATATAATAAATTATTTAATTTTAGAGCCCCATTTAATGGTGTGTTTTTCTTTCATTTCACCACCCCAATAATAGAATGACATTATGCTGACTATTCATGAAATGGAAATCTAGAAAAATAGCACCTTGTATATTGAAGAATAATTTTAAGTTGAAAGTAATTTATTATTTTACCTCTATGTCACTTATAGAAGACTCATTAATGATATAGTAATATATTCAAATTCATGTGATAAATGTGTTATTCATGAAATATATCAACCTCAATATCACCTAAATCATAAAAACCAAAAAAAATTAGAGATCCATAAAAGCCTAAAGGGATTACATTAACTACCAAATAAAAAATAACCAAAATAATAATTTAAAAAAATCCATGATTCCTCTCATAAAGAACATAGTTTAATATCATTAGCTCAACTTGTACCCCCTCCCCAACTTATCGAATACTATATTTAAATTGTATTTATTTTCTATCATTTGGTAATAAAAAGTATATTTCTATAAATTAAAATTTTTGAGTCACATAAGATACATAATAATAAATTTTATTATTCAATTTTTATTTCCTTTTACATAACATGTTGAAACGTTTTCTTTAAGATGTGAATTTATTTACTCCGATAATTAAGATATTCCTCACACAATAGTGGAGTGTTTGTTATTTAGTTGTTTTTATATCTTAAATCCTACTTCGTTAAGTTTATTCTCATATTATATTTATATATTTGTATCAATGGAACATTAACCCTTTTATAAATTGATTCTAGGTAGTTTGATTGGGAAATATTGGATGTTATTTCATGTGCTTTAAACATACAATCAAATAATTAATTTTGGAGAAACATTTAATGATTAGTTTTTTCTTTCTTTTAAACACTGCTAAATTAAAATAACATTATACCCATTTTTAAATTAAATGAAAATTTATAATGGGGAATAATTTATGGATAGGAGTTCCAAAAGATTTGAAATTAAAAAAATGAAAAATGTCACCTGTTTTCTCAAATAATAATTTCATTTTAAGACAATTTATCTTTTGACCTATATTTCACTTGAAGATGCATAATCAATGATGGACAATTTTGTTTCAATTCATAAGACAAATGAGATTTTATTTAAAATATGTTAACCTCAACAGCCCTTAAGTCTTATGCACTATAATAATTTAAGAAATATAAAACCCCAAACTAGTTCCCTTAAATACAGTACAATAAAAAACAAAATTTAAATAATTTAAAAAAATTGTGTTACCATCAATAAATCACATAGTTTAATGTAATTAGATTGAAATAGACCCCACGCCAACTTATCCAATAGTAACTTTTAATTTTTTTGATATGTTGTCACTTTTCAATTGAATGTTCATTTATCACATGTATGTTATTTTAATCACACTAAGTTCTTAATAAATGATATTTTTATACATAAATTTTAATATATTTTTATAAAATTTCGATATAATTTCTTAAAGGTTTGAATTTATTTATCGAAATTTATTTGAAATTCATCACACAATGATGGAATGTTTGTTATTTTATTGTTTTAACTTCTTCAGTCCTTATACATTTAGTTAATTGTCATCTTTCATTGAGTTCATGCATAACTTGAAGGATAAATCTTTTCTGGGTTGATTATATGGTGTTTTTTAGGGATGGAATGAATATTATTTAATTTTAATTAAATATATAACAAATTATTTAATTTTGGAGATCTATTTAAAGATTTATTTTATTATTCTTCACTAATTATAACGATTACATATTTTTAGATATATTTTGAACCAAATCATTAGAGTGATCATAAATGTGATACTATAATTGCATTGGTTATTAACCATGGAATTTCATATGGATAAAATTGATAAATTATGTTAGTTTTTTATCCAATTTGTAGGATACTTCTTGAAATAGAGAGATGAAATTTCATACAAAAATAATTGCATCCATTTATACCTAACAACAACTAAGGATCAACCCAACATTAATAATTATTCTTTTATATGTTTTTTTATTTTTTTATTCATTAAATAAATTACTTTTCATTTAAATAAAATCAATAAAATTAGTTTTCCAATTCATATCCAAAACTACCAATAAATCTGAGTGTCTCAATGTTATTTCTTTTATGCATATAGATTCAAACCCTACTTGTATTACAATGACCAATTTTACCATTAAGGTAAATTTTGTTGAGAATAAATTTTGGAACTACTTTTAGGGACCTATGTATGTTATCATAGACACTCACTTCTTATTCTCAGCCCAATTCTCTATCCTCACCCCCGATTTCACTCCTATAGAAGGTCTATTTTACAAATCCAATCATGGGAAACCTCTCCATACTTTGAATACACTTCATAAAGTGTTATGTTCCATGAAAATCCAAGATACTATTAGTGGGATAATGAAAAACCTAATCAACCAAAATGATTGAACTCCTATTCTCTAGAAATCATTACAAACTATAATGAGTTTTAATCCCAACAGGGCTGATCTGAACATCCTCATATCCAATCACAACACCTTAATAATCCTTATATAGTGATCCATCTAGCTCAAACCCTAGTTCAACTTGATCTACAACCATTACATGAGAAATTTTTTTTAACTAACAGAGAGATTTAATTTTGAGGTTTTATAATTAATATTATAACTAAAATGAATTAAATTGGTTATAAAACCCTTGCCCACTAAGGATATCCCACCATAAATACTGATAGATTAATATTGTTAAACACAAACATTACATGGGCAACTCTATTTTGTGACTATTTCATAGTGTGGGAAAACTAATGAAAAACATTAAAATTCGATTCCCAAACCATCAGATGATTCAAAATTTAAGGACTATATTAAAGAACCAAATTATAATTTGTGAAATCAATGTAGTCTATCAAGGTTAATTGGTTAAGTAATTTTAAAATTAATCTTAAACAACCATTAGGAATTGTTGATGGGTGATTAAATCAAAACGAATTTTTTTTTATATATTCACAAGAGGAGAATTTGACATCAAGTTTTTAGTGTCATGAATATTTAACTATTGTTGATTTTTCAAACCAGAAATAACTCTTAACCATTTGAAAAAATCATCAACCCGGATTTTGTTCCAAACCATTACACTAAAATGGTAAAATTTGGGATTGAATCAAATTTTATTACGAAACCAATTCTTACTAAAAAATTTCAATAAGAAAATTAATTAGTCTCAAATTTTCAAATATAATTTAGAAAATTTTAATCCACCCAAACTCAAACATATGTTACTTTCTTCCCCACTCATGTATCCCTCTATTTGTGAAAACCATGACATTGAGGTTGTCATTCATTCTTATCTTGAAACCAAAAAATCGGGAATGAACCTTGATATATTAAGAAAGTGTATTCAAGCAATTTTATTGATCTTATCTGATATTTCTAGGATTATTCCACTCATTATAATTTATTTTATTCTTCTTAAATCAATTTCAAAACCATTATGCAAACTTAAAAGGATGAATAATAACAATATAATGAAATTAGTGCTAAATAAAAACCTTAAATGATTAAATTTGTTATTGTATAAGTTGGTAGTTCCAGGTTGAGCTAATGACACCGAACTATATGATTTTTAGTAGGCAACACTTATTTTTTCTAATTGTGTTATTTTGGTTCATGATTTTTTCTTATATTTAAGTTAAACCCATTGGGTTTTTGTGGTTCTCTAATTGTGTGTGCATCCATGTTGAAAAAACAATACGCAAATAGAAAAAAATCTATTTAACATTGAACATGATAATACACTTTTTAAAATTTAAAAATGAACATCAAATAATTATTTATTCATTTATTCTAATTTTAATTCATGTCTATGTAAATGAGCTTAGTATTTGGAAAGTGCAGTCTTTCAATGAGGCTTTTCTATTGTAATGAGTTATATTTTCCTGGTTTTATTTTTAGAAAATTTCTGCAAGAATTCAGAGACCAAATGCTGAGACGGCATACAATTCTAAGGTATAGTGATCCCAAAATGGTCTGTCAAAAAAAATTTATGTTTTTAAATAATATTTGTGATCATTTTTCCTAAATAAGTTGAATAACTCTTAAGTGAGTTCCCAAATAAGAAATTTTATGGCACCATTGCGTTCAAGATGGCGGTTTTACCCTACGCGTGACTTAATATTAGTTGGTTCTGGTCTCCAATGAGAAAACCAAAAATAGAATAACTGTTAATAAAATAATTAAATTAAATTATTATATTTTTCAATTCTATATAACTCTTGACTGGTGACTCAGATTGAAAATATGAGAGTATTATTGAGCTTGTGAGGACGTGATTTCTTTAGGTGGGGCCTAACATTGGTCAGCACGGGCCAACAGTGGAATGTAATTTTTGGGACATGACTGTAAATAAGATCATTAAATAAATACTATTTCATTTTCAAATCCTATAACTCATAAACAGTTACTCGGATTGGAAATATGAGAGCACCATTGAGATCATGAGGATTTTATTTCCTTATATATGGCCTAAAATCAACTGGTGTAGGTTGAGGGTAAATGTTAATTTATGAAAGATTTAGTGAAAAATAAAATAAACTTATGAATGATTATTTTATTCAATAATGTTTCATTGCAATGAAATTTCATGATTGATGTTCCATTTCCTTAATAAAATAGTGTAACGATGTGATGAGTCATCATAATAGAAATTCTGAAATGTAATTCATCCATTATGTTGATTAACAGAGATATGAGATCATGGGAGGATTATAGAGTTTTCTATGAAGCCTTAGAGGAAATTTTTTGTAGAATAATGATATGTGACTAACAATGAATGACTATGAATCAATGAAAAGATTCAGATCAGACTTAGGCTGATTAAAGAATGATGAATGCAGGATTCACACTTCTCCAGTAATCTATCTAAACCTGGGTAGTGTTTTATTTAAAAAATTTTACCTTTCCCCTGTTCTTTCTTTCTAAATGACGAACATGGATCAATTCACTAAAATATTGACCCATATATCAATATTCCTTTTAAGAATGAGACTTTTGACATGTAGTTATTTAATAAGGGATTATATCATTGAAATTATTTGAACGTATCCCCTTTCTTTTCTAATGCAGCGAATAAAGACCAAATGAAAAAGGTTGATGTTCATTTCCTTGGTTGTTCATTTTGATCCATCTTCATTTGGGCTTTCATCACCAACAGACCCCCGTGGTTGCCTTGAATTCTTTATAGGAGGTTCTCAGTGTGGTCGGACCCCTGAATCAACGGAACGATATCTTGGAGACCACGGTAGTGGAGGCAGAAACCCGATGATCATAACGGGACTTCCGGATCTGAAAACGGACCACCGAAGTGAGTTTGGTGGCCCACAGAAGCATCCACTAGCACACCGGCGCTGGCAAAAAAGGTCGTGTGCGGGACGTGCCACCTTCCAGTGACATACCACAATGGAAAAGGAATCCCATGGAATCTACCACGGGCAGTGATCAAGGACCACAGGTGGTGGTGTGGGTTAAGGTGGTAGCCGTATCCCATGGCTGTAGGGATACGGTCTAGCAGGACCACCGAGGCAGATCCCACGATGACCTGCGAGGTGGTTTGGTGATGCAGTGCCTCCCAGGTCTCAGGCAGAACTGACTGGCCTGCTTCAGTGAGTGGGGTTGGATAGGTGTGTCAGCCTCAAGTCGAGCCACTCCAAAAGGCTGGGCTGGCCTCAGTTTGGGTCGGCCTCAGGCTGGGCAGGCACAACATACCCGAGTGGACTCTTCCATTCAGGATTGGGCCAAGTGGGCCGGGTCAACCTTCCAAGTTAGGTCAGACCTTGCGGGTCAGGTTGGGTCAGGTCAGCTCGGTCGGGTTGGCACATACCTAGACCCAACTGGCCCCATTCACTAAATGACTTCTGGCTTCCAAACTGTATGTCCAATTAAGAAACTATTTATGATAATGGGACCTTAGTGATGAGACGGTCCTTTTGATATGCTCTAAGTGGGTTTTCTGGATGTTGAGATATGACCAATATCTTGAAGAAAAGATTCTCCCAGAATCAACCATGCTTCGAGTGGAAATCATTCAACTATCTATGACGGGAAGACTATGACTAGTAGTTCTAGGTGCCCCAACAGGCCTATGTGATGAGCCAGTACCGGTGCTCCAACACACCTAAGTTATGAGAGGGTCTAGGTGCCCCAATAAGCCTAAGTGACTCACCGGGGATGATTGTCTCATTAGCAGAAGGAGTTCAGTGTTTACAACTGATAGTCATGCTTTTCATACCTTATATTTATTCCTATGTGAGCTGATTCTAGTGACTATCTTGAATGAAACTATAAGAGGCTACACTTAATGTGCCACTTTGATAGTATTCTTTTTGTATTACATTGTGGTATTCCTTTGTGATTTGAGGTACCTATAGAGTATTGTATTACTCACCCCTACCCGGAATTCACCAACACTTGTTGTGTCTACTTCAGCTTATCGATGCTTTGATAGAGTCCTTGGTGGACTGAATCCAGGTGGTGATTAGAGTGACCCAACAGATGAGATTTGCTTTTGCGGCTTCAAAAAGATGTGTATTGACTTAAACATTAGGTAGGGTTTTCTATGGAGGAGTCCTAGAGACTTTTACTTTTAATTTTATATTTTAGTTGGTCTTGTATTATGTCCCTTTCTACCTTTAGTTTTCTACTTTTGTACCTTGTCTATAATTTCCTAGTGTATTCGACTTCTAGAATTTGTGGCTTGGAATTGTGTGTGTGTGTACAGGTACTTGGGAAAATGCCTCCCATTTTTTTGGGATATTCCTACTTGGTGATAGTCTTCAGCCCATGGACAATGGGAGGTGGGCTTGGGGTAGTCATGGAATGGTCTCTAGGGGATGGTTCATGAAAGATTGGTATCAAATGTAGTCGTTTCTACCTTAAGAACCCAGACTCTATGATTTTGGTTTCGAGAAATTGTGTTAAGTGTTTCATGTTTGGATTTCAGGTCAGGGAATCCAGTATTGGTGCGGTGGCTGACATATCCCTACTACAAGACCCTAAACTTTGATTTTTGACTTAGTACATGAAAACTCTATTTTTAGGGTAAAATGATGGTATATTCAACATATAATAATGGTTTAGTTTTTCACATCCTTCTTTATTCATCTCACTAGGTATACTCTATTGATCGTGGTACATATTGTCTTGTTTCTTGATAATTCAATGTAGGCAACCATCTAGGATAACACCGCGTGATAATGATAATGATCTGTGGGGTGCTGTGATGGGTAGAGGGGTTCATACTATAGATAGAATCACCAGGTGGTGCACCAGCTATACCACCACCTATGGTGTAGCACATGGTACTCGTAGTACCAATGGATGAGATGTGCGGGTTGAGTGCACTTCATGATTTTCATCAATAGAGACCCCTTAGGATTCAATGCGTGCTAGGATCACATTCAGCTATGGACTGGCTTGAGGTGGTGACTGAGTTTTTCACCCAAATAAGGGCATCATTAGATCAGATGGCAGTCCTAATAGTGAGCCTTATATGTGTCTCAGAAGGGTGATGGTGTGGATTACATTACCCGATCCTACAATGAGGTAAATATTTCATTGATAGAGTTTGAGAACCTTTCCCAGAGAAGGGTCTCCTTCCATGAAATTTTAGGGCTATGCATTCCCAGTGTCTTCTACAGCTTTGGAATGACGATATATCGGTATCTAAGTATTCATCGAGGCATAATGAACTTTCCAGGTACTCGATGAATACAATTTGACAAGTGCTTTAGGTCTTGGACCTCCGATCAACGTGTTTTTAGGGACATTAGAACCAGTGCTATTACTTTGTGCCTTCCAACTTATGTTAGGGTTCTATAGTGAACCTTTGTGGTTAAAATTTCTTTGGATGATCATATACAGCTAGTAGATGTCAGCAGTGGGCAAGTAAGGATTTGATGTCTATATCAGAGACTTGGACTTGTGAGACATTCTGAGAAGAGGCCCCATGATAGGGTATCTACAACTCAGGGCTCATAGGGTGAGTCTAGTCAGCCTATAAATAAGTAATTATTTTTAAAAGACATCAAGATACATCTTTTTAGAGACATTCCAGCTCGTCATGTTAAAATTTAAATGGTGGATGGGCCACCGAGGTAGAGACAACGATAGTAATAAATAAATTTTCAGGGTGGAAGACGCAGCAGAGGAGATGGTATAGCAGAAGGATGTGTTATACATTTCTAAATATTTCCACCACCACCCCAACATAGTCCATACCAGACTATGGGAGCTAGAGGATAGAGGAAGGGGTAGCTGCATGCGGTTAAGGCATATGACCTAAGGGATCTAGGAATGATTAAAGGAACGTTATGTGTCTATCATTAGCTGACATGTTAACATACATAGGTGTTAATCATCCTTCCTATCACAAATATTGTTCAAGAGCTAGATTTTCCAATTATACTATTTACTTGACCCTTACTTATGGAGATACCTATGGTAGGAGACTCAATAATCAGACATATGTTGATAGTGTGATCTGACCCTTCAGCTAAGAGTTTTAGTTAGAACCTCTTGGTGGAAGCATCGAGTCCTTAAAACCTCATTCCTAGTAATGATTGGTTATTGATAGTCTATGCCCAGATTAATTGTTTTATGAAAAATTATGTGGTATGTCCACAGTAACTGAATTGGGTTTTCCTTTGTCAGTGAGAAAGGGAACACAGGCATCACGGGATGGACTTGTACATAGGAGTTTGTGACCAATCAATCTTCAGTTGGATAGCATGACCCTAGTTTCAGTGGCTGAGATGAGTCCTTAGTTTATTTTATTGGTGGATGAGTACAATGAAATCTTTACGAAATATGTTTGAGGACTATCGCCTTGTAAGGATGTATAATTCTGCATTGACATGTTCCCTGGGATGACACTGATATCTACACTGGCATATCAGATGGCTCTCACAGATATTTGATAATTGAGGGTATAGTTAGAGGTCTATAAGAGGAAGAACTGTGTGAAACCCAATGTTTCACCTTGGGAAGCCCCACAATTTATTACTAAGAATGCAGACGACTGCTTGAGGTTATTTTTGGACCATCGGCACTTCAATCTAGTGACTGTGAAGAATAACTATCCACTACCAAGGATCAATGATCTCTTAGATTAGTTGAAGGGATAGAGATGTTTCTCAGTAGTTTTGACCACATGAGAAGAACTATGTGACCCACAACCTTGATTTGGCAGTAGTAGTCTTTTCATTTAATATGTGGTGACACTTCCTTATGGGAGAATGGTTTACTGTCTACTCTAACCACAATATTCTCAAGTATATCTTCTCTCAGAATGATTTGAACTTGAGACAAAGATAATGAATGGAGTTCCTCTAGGACTATGACTTCTAAGTAGTCTATACTTCTAGTAAGGTAAATGCGGTAGTGGATGATCTTAGCAGGAGATCAAGTTCATAGTTTCTGAATGAGGAAATGGAGTAGTTGGCCTTGTTACAGTTATCCTTCATGGATATATATGATGCATCTTACCACTAATCGGTGGTTATTACCCCTCCACTCTTAAAGTGAGTTAGGGAGGCACAACTCGATGATATTAACTATGAGTCTTTATGTTATTAGTTGTCTATAGGGAATACCCCTAATAGATATTAGAAAGGTGGGGTAAAATTTGTTCCTTTTAGGGGATGAACGGTAGTGGTGGTGGATTCTTAAAGTGATGAGATGCATCAGAATATGCATGTGGGTGTTAAGGAGGACACTATGGATGATGGAATATATTGAAGTTGGGATAACCTGTTGATATAAAATTTGAGCACTTGTTTAATTAGTTTCATGGTTTTTTAACACACCGTGTCAATCCCCAATTCTTAGAAGGGGTTTCTGTTTTCTTTCTTGGGGTGATAAGAAGGTAGTGAGGAAGGATATCAACAAACGTCATGACTGGTTTACCACATACATGTAGGGGGAACGCTAACATCTGGTTGATTGTTGACCAACTCAAAAGGACTATTACATCTTAGAATTTTGAAAATATTGTCTCATAGAGATCATTGGACACCTCTATGACCATGAGATAGTTTGACTCTATAGATTCCTATCAATGATAGTCTTGGATTGAGATGCATGCTTTACGTCATGGTTGGGGAAAGGATTTTGGGAGTCATTTGGGACTCATCTATGCTTGAGCACAGATTTCCACCCATTGACAGATGGCCAGACGGAGCGGACCATTCAGGTCCTAGTGGATATGCTACGTGCTTGCATCCTTGATTTTGGTCTCATTTGGGAGGATCACTTACCTATGGAAGAGTTTTCATAAAATAATAGCTACCACTCCACCACTATTATGTAACCATTCAAGGCCTTGTACGGGAGACCCTATAGGATGCCACTTTTCTAGAATGACCCTAGAGAGTCGACGCTCATGGGCCCAGAGTTAGTTCAGGCTACTATAGAGAAGGTACATGTCATCCAGGAGTATATTAATACTACACCAATCCGTAATAAGTCCTATTATGGTAGGTGATTGGGACCCTTGGAGTTCAAGGAGGGATACCATGTGTTTCGTTGAGTCTCTCCTCAGCGTGGTATACAGATTCTTGGCCAGGGTAGTAAGTTATCTCTGAGGTTCATCGGATTTTTTCTATTACTATGTAGAGTGGACAAGGTAGAATACCCCTTGGATCTATGTTCACAAATAGAGTTGTTTCACGAAATCTACCATGTATCCCAGTTGAGTAGGTACTTACATGACTTATCACACGTCATTGACTAGGGTGAGCTAGAAGTTGATGACAGGGCCACTTTTGCGTAGTTTCTGGTGGAGATCAAGGATTTATTGGAGAGGACCATCCGTGTGAAATTGATTCCTCTAATGTGCGTTTGGTGGTGGCATAGGAATCCCTTGGGGAGCACATAGAAGTGGGAGGCTCATCTTCATTCTCATACCCTTATCTATTTGGGAATCAATTGGTTTAGATTTTGAGTACGTAAATACTTAATATAGGGAGAATTTATTGACTCAAGTTTTCCTTATTTTATTTTTAGAAATTTTATGGGAAATTATAAGACCAAACACTGAGAGGATGTGCGATTCTAAGGCCCGGTGTTCCCGGAATGGACAGTCAAAAAATGTTATGTTTTTTAATAGGGTGTGTGAGCAGTTTCCCTAAAGAGTTGTAATAACTCTTAAATAGATGCATGGATCAGAATTCTAAGAGCACTGTTTCATTTAAGATGATGGGTTTACCCTAGGCATGAATTAACATTAGTCGGCACGGGCCACCAGTGAAAAACTAGAAAATGGCATACACATTAATAAAATAACTAAATAAAATTATTTTATTTTTCATATGCTTATAACTCATGATCGGTGACTTGGATTGAAAATCCAAATGTACCGTTGAGCTCATGAGGGTGTTCTTTCCTTAGGAGGAGCCTAACATTGTCCGGTGTGGGCCAACTATGGAAAGACGTTTTTGGTACATGACTGTAAATAAAATAATTTAATAATGATTATTTTATTTTAAAATATTATGAATCATAAATGGTAAACTAAATTTTAAATCTGTGATTACTATTGAGCTCGTGAGGGTGTGATTTCCTTAGGTGGGCCTAACCTCGACCGGTGTAGGCTAAGGGTAAAATTTCATTTTTTGGCATTTTAAAGACAAATAAAATAGATGTAAGAAATTTTATTTTATTCAAAAATGTTTTGCTATAATTCAAATTCAGATAAAATGTTTCATTTCATAAATTAAATAGTGTAACGATGTAGTGACACAGCGTAATAGAAATGATGAAATGTTTTTTGTCCGTTAAGTTGGTCAACAGAGATACAGTATCAGGGGTGGATCATAGAGTATGCTCTGAAGCCTTGGTGGAAATCAATTGGTGAATGAAGAGTGGTGACGAATGATGAATGACGATGCATCAATGAATGTATTTAGATCATACTTCAGAGTATTGAAGAACAACAAACATAGGATTTACACTTCATCAGTGATTGATCCAAACCCAGGTAAGGGTTTATTTCTATGTGTTTGCATTTCCCCATTCTTACTTTATAAATGACGAATGAAGGTTATTTTACTAAATAATTGAACAAAAAATTGATCGTTCTTGTTGGAATGCAATTTTTGAAATGCAGGGATTTAAGAGATGATTATGTCGGGGAAATTATATGAACATATCCCCTTTCTTTTCCAAGTAAATGAAAAAAAATCCAAATAATCATGGTCGATGTTTTTTCCTTGGTTGTTCATTGTGATCTCCATTCCTCCTCATGTTCTTTGCCGACAGACCCCAGTGGTCGAGTTGGATTCTTTATAGGAGGTTTCAAATGTGGTTGGACCCCCTTATCCATGGAAATATGTCATGGAGCACATGATAGAGGAGGACATTACCCAAGGATCTCAGTAGGACTTCCGGATAAAAAAACGGACCATCAGAGGGAGTCTGGTGGCCCAAAAAAAGAACTCACTGGAACGCCAATGATGGTTGATGATGTAATGCGACAACGGATCCCGTAGCAACCTACAGGGTAGTTTGGAGATTCCTCACCCATAGCGTCTTGGTAAAAATAGACCATCCCATTCCAGTAGGTCCGGCCCCACCAGTCCAAGACCAACAGGCTGGGTCAACCTTCCAGGTCGAACCTGGAACAGGTCAATGGACTCAGGTAAGGTCGACAGACCCCGGGCCAGGTCAGGTTGGGTTGTGTTGGCCGATTGGACCGGACCTAAACCCCACCAACCCCTTTTCAATAATTGACTCATAACTTTCATGTAATACATCTGATTGACGAGCTATTTGCGGAGTTGGTACCCTTGCGACGAAATGGCCCTTTAGATATACTATATGTGTGTTTTCATGGATGTTAAGATAGAACCAATGGATTGAGGTGTATATTTTCCTAAAATCAAGCACACTATGAATGGGAATCTTATGGTTGGGCATGATGAGAAGACTATGACGAGCAGGTCTAGGTTCCCCAGCAGGCCTAAGTGACGAGCGAGTTTAGGTGCCCTAGAATGCCTAAGTGATGAGCGGATCTAGGTTCTCTGGGAGGTCTAAGTAAAGAGAGGGTCTAGGTACCCTAGTAGTCCTAAGAGATGAATGGGTCTAGGTTCCCCAGAAGGCTAAAGAAACTCATCAGGGATGAGTGTCTCAATAGTACAAGTTGTTCATTGTTTACGACTAATTGTATTTCTTTTCATACTTTAGATTTAAAGTTGTGATATTTGACCCTAGTGAATCTCTTAATTGTAATTCTTATAGTATACACTTCATGTACCTCTTCAGTATTTTTCATTGTGAATTTATATTTGATATACCTTTCTAGTTTGGGGTCCCTACTGAGTATTGTTTTACTCACCCATTCACGGGCATTGCCCTCATGCGTTGTGTCTTGTGCAGACGGTCGACTCTTTGATAGAGACCTTGGTGAATCCAGGCCAGGTGGTGATTAGAGTGACCCAATAGACGAGATGTGCTTTTGTGGCTTCATACAACTATTTCTGTACCAACCCTTCTGGTAGAGTTTTCTATAGTGTAGTTCAAGAGACTTGTACTTTTACTTTTCTGTTTTATTTGGTCTAGTATTATGGCCCTGTTTACCTTTAGTATACTACTACCGTACCTTGTGTTTGATTTCTTAGTGTATTCAACTTCCTGCATCTATGGCTTAGATTTTTGTGAATTTGTACAGGTACATAGAAAAATTCCTCTCATTTGTTTAGGGAATTCCTTCTCAGTGCTAGTGGCTGGCTACAAGCCTAGAGAGGTGTGCATGTGGTAGTCACGACAGGGGTCCTGAGGGACGGGTCATCAAATATTTGCTAAAATTTTTATCCTTTTAATCAAAATTCTACAATGCACATCCATTGGATTGTGGGTGTAATTTTAGTTCTTGGGTCCTTTTCATCAAAGCATAGGATTTGTGGTCACTTTTAGTTTAATTTGTGTATCCAACAAAAAATTAGAAAATGGGTAAATAGGGTAATATTTTATCCAAATACATATCATCTAGAACATAGGGATCATGACTCCATAATTAAATTTCCATGATTTAGTCTTAAAATAACTATTTTAGAGCATGGAATTGACCAACTATGTGGTGTTCGACACATGTGGATCATGACTATATAATTTTTTAAATTATATTTGTTCTTCTAATCTCTATTATGGATCAACGAATAGAAAATAAGGGAAATTTAAATATATATATACTCATCTTAAGGTTTAATTTTAATCCCTAATAGTGAGTCCATTTGTTTTCCAATGGAATAAGAAAATGTTCCTCAAGCCTTTTGTGAGGCACAACATTTCATCACACTTAATTATAATTAAGTGTGATGTGGAAAAAAATTGAAATGATTAATGGGATTAGGCTTGGTATATGATTTTGATCCTATATTTTTTGAAATTATATTGATATGATTCATTATTGTTTGGTGTGGTCCCTTTTTGTAACCATTGATGTTAAAATGTTTTTTGAAAAGGAAATTCAATTTTCATATTTTGAGATACTTCTTACATGAGAATAGTTATCTTCAAGTGGGGGTGTGATTAGCCCCTAAAATAGGATAATATTCATTAGATATATCTTAATATTAAGGTGATTTAATGTTCAAAAGCGCCTATTTTAGTGCATTTTATAATTTGGACTTCATTTATAATCATAAGTGTTATTTCTGTTTAAATCGTGTCAAATTGGGACCAATTAATAATATTTTTGTGGAATAAAATATTTTTATTATTTTAATTTTTTTATTTCAGGATAGTATTGATCAATTTTTTTGGAATAATTTTTATTTTAGGATCAAAGGATAAATCTTAAGGGAATATGTATATTTTTTTCCATGGAAACATAAATTTATAGACAAAGTATATTTGGACTTAGGCAAATTAAGTATATGTGGAGACCAAAATTCAATCCCAGTAAATATCAAATTTCAATTAGTGATTTAGAATATGTTGGTAAATATTCCATTTAAATAAGTAAATAGCTAATTTAAATGTTTCCAAGGGCATTCAAGAGTCCCAAGATGAAGTTTTATTTTTAGGCCATATTTTGAGGATCATATCTTCATCCATAAATTTCAACCATAAAATATGAATGGAAGATAATATTGACTTAAAATGTTTACAAAATTTAGAGAAAACCTAGAAAAAAAATATTTTCCTACTATGACCTTCCAAATAACGGCCCTCTTTAAAGTCGATTTTATGCATCTATATGGGGGAGAATCTGGGTCTAATTTTTTAGGTCAATATTGAAAATCCAATTTCCAAAATTCTCACCCAAATATTTAATATCCTAATTTATTATGATTATATTGAATTGTGGTGGATTAAAATAAGGCTCAAATATTTCCTTTTTAAGGTTGTGGTTGTGAAGTAATTTTGAGTCTATGTGTTTTCTTTCAACTGTATTGACAATATTTCATTTTGTAATTTCAAGTTCATTTTTCTTGTGTACTATATTTGAATAATACGTTATTATTATTAAAAGTTCTTATTATTATTTACTTTTTATATCCTTCTTCATAAAACCTTGATAATATTTCTTCAAGGTGAGAATTTATTTACACTAAATGATGTGAAATTCCTCACATAATGGTGGAGTGTTCGTTATATCATTATTTTCAATTCTTTAATTCTTCTTATTTAAGGGAACCCTCATCTTCCATTGAGATATTTTCATCAATTAAATTATAACCCTTTAAAGGGTTGATTATATAGAGTTTCATTGGGATTGACTGGGTTATAATTTTTGATCTTTAAAAATATAATTTATTCTTTTATTTTGAAGATCCATTTAATGATATATTTTCTTTTTCTTCATCTCTAATTTTAATGATTACACATTTTGAGTTCTATAATGATCCAATTCCTTAAAGTGGTCATTAAATTGATCCTATAAGTTAATTGGTTATTAGACGTAGAATTTTTTAAGAATTAATTCAATGAATGATGATAGGGACTTATCTAATTGATATGGCGTTGCTTGAAAAAATATATGAAATTCTATTAGAAACAAATTTCATCCATTATACCCCAAAAAATTTCCTAGGATCAACCCATTATCATTAATTTTTAGTTTAATTAATTTTTTTTTATTTGTTTTCTCTTTACTTGAATTAGTTTTATTTTCCAAATATAATCAATCTAATTAGTTTTCCACTTCATATCCAACCCCCAAAACAAATCTAAGTGTCTCCTGGTCAATTATTTTTTCTATGTAGATTCTAATCCTACACGTGCTACAATGACTATTTTTACCTATATGGTAAACTTGGGAAAAGAAAAATTAATTATTCATAATTTATAATGTGGTTTATAACAAAACATCATGGTTTATCTTTAGCTAATATTCTTATCAATATCTCACTTTCTTTAAATCCACTTAGACTTTATGCATTTTTACCGTATATCACCTTACATATACTTAATTTTAAAACCATATACCAAGCTAATTTAAGATATCTTGTAAAATAATTTTCAAATTATATAATTTATTTCTACCATATTTTAAATCATATGTAAGATCTTATGAAAATTAATCTTAAAATAATTTTGAATAACCTCTAAAATTATTTTAGATAAGCTATTGATGTTATAAAAAACACTTTATAACAAGACATGATCCACATTCACACAACTATAAATTATGAAACCATAGGTATTTATAATATAAAAAATAATTATGAATTATATAATCTATAATTGTATTAAAAGGGAGTACTCAACCATGACACTAGGGAAAGTCAAGATGTAAAAGGTTCAAGTTTGATCTCAATAAAACATATGTTCCTTCATATATATTTATAAAACTTTTATCATATAATGTATGACATTTAATCCCTTTGGATAATAAATTTTTTTACAATAACATAAAGAGTATGTAAATCAAACATATTGTACACATTCATTATAAATTCTTCAAGTATAGACTTTCCGAAAAGATGTGAACATCACCTATCATTCATTTAAACAAATCAGAACATCCCATTACTCTTATCAAAATAGACAACTAAATCACATGTCCTTTATCTAGATATATTTATACACTTCCCTAATCTATGTAAATAGATATTGAGAACTTCAAACTTCTCTTACAAGAAGAAAAATCTCATATTGCTTAAACCTCAACTAATGACATGAGCAGCAACATACCCAACCACCATTGATCAAATTATCCTCATTGAAGACATAAAATGGTATAAAAGTATATATTTTTTCACTATAAATATCTTTTAAACCTTATATGAATGTGATTTAATATGAAGAATACACCCCTTGAATACTAGATATGTAGTGTATAACACTCTATGTGGTATATTTCATGGGTCATGAAGAACATTAAATGTTTTTGTACCTCATGATAAAATTACATATATATATATATGAAACCAAATTCATGATAATATTACCATTCCATAAAAACATGTAATACACAATAATGACCATAGATTTGGGATAACTCTAAGTCATACATTGAGAGACTAGTTTTCATTTCACTTTATGTAATATATGTACAAAAATTCGATAAAGTGGATATTGTATTTTGAATGACCTGATACATTTTATATATTCTAAAAATCCTATAAGAATGATAAATATCTATAAATAACATAATATATAATCTTATCTCATATGATATACCGCTATAGAGGGATGATTTTGTCTACCTTTTCAGGTTTTTTAAACCATTACATCAAAATGTAATTCATGACACATATCTATGTACCAACTAAAATTATTCCAAACAAATCCTTTCATTGGATTACATTTGTGAATAAATCTTGTTTGAATAATGGTTATATTAGGATTCATGATCCTTTTTTTTAACGCTTTGATCATAATATTAAAAAATAAATTGTTTCAAGAGATCCATTAACCTAATTTTAATAAATTATATTGATTTTATTCTTTAAAACTCCTTTCATTTCCTTTATCATCATGAAAAGTTTCTATTTATACTTTTTTTAAAAATATGGTGAAAAATATAACACTTTATATTATGATCAGTCATTACAAAAATATCTTACACCATTTTATGATATAAATAGAACTATACATAAACATCGAATGGTAATATTATATATTTTTTATATTTTAATCATCTATAAGTCTTAACGCACTCCTAGGATACACATAGAAACTTTATTTTCAATAAAATATAATTTTAAAGAGAAATCTCATTTGTTTTATGAAATAATATGTATTTTATTTGTGAGAATATTTAATAAATAAAATATTTACAACTATATCCTATAAATAAATATATATGGTTATTTAAATATTTAGATAAGAAAATAATATTCTATAAAATATTCTATTGTTGGTAAATAGGAATTGATGCCCTCATATTTGAACAAATAATTTGGATAAAGAAATTTATTTTGGTTAAAACATGATTATCATTATCTTTATTTCAAATATTTTATAAAATTAACACGCCAATAACCCATTTGAATATAATCATAACCATACTCCACTATTACCCCTTATGCATGAGTAGTGAACATGAAAAGGACCCATGAAACCTACTTCAAATTGACCATGGGATTACGACTATCACCAAGGTTCTAAAATCACACATATATGAAGAATTTCCATCATAATACTAGGAAAAAGAATAAACAAATCAAATCCATATTTTAAAATAAATCTAATCAAATAATTCATAACAATTTTATATAGAAACAAAAGTCTCCAAAATAATAAACCAAAATAAACCATTATAGAAGTTACATCAACACCATTCTTGAACTCCATGGGATAGTATGCTTCATCTTGTTCACTAAATACATCTTATAAACATATATATAAAAAATAAATCCCAAAACCTCTCATAAAAATGTGGAATAGGAATATTAATTCCTCGATGAAAAAATATAAATACCAACTTGTAACCTGTATTAACTTAACTATCAGGAAAACCACAACAAGGCTCACTCCCCTAATATCATATCAATGTGTAGTAACATAGTACCAAAATAATATATTAATATTGTAACCCAAACCGACATACCTACAAATCTAGTCACTCTTATTCCCCCAACAACATATGTCTGGATGCTCTAATATATTCCATATGACTATACAATCTCATGACCACGTCATACTAACAACCACTTATCCATAGACACATCATATGGAAACCAATGTACCATACCATACCACTAAATCAAATTTTATATCATGTATTCCTCATGGTATGTTAACATGAACATGATGGATATAACTCTTGTGACATCATCCCACCATACCCTTCCCCACCTTGAATCTAGCCACCACCACATCACATAATCACAATAAAATCTATCCATTATTTTAAATAAAAAATAACCATGAGTGATAAAATATTTTATATATATGGAAAATAGATTGGGGAAGAGGAAGTGGTCATTCATTCATTGTCCCATTATCAAAAATGTTGGAAAAAAACACAAAAAACCTCAAACTGCATGGGTGATGATAAGGTTACATAACTTATGTGGTCGTGTATAGGAAATAAAAAGCAAAATACATTTAATATAATAGTCTCTCAATTTCACATCCTATGAGTTTACTTCTAATTATTTATTCATTTATTAAAAAACTATGATAGACAAAATGACCTATCCACCTCACTTCAAACACTGTAATTATAACTAAACATAGCATTATCTTTTTACACCAACACCCAATATCATCCACAGAATGATGACAACTTATTTTTTTTAAAAATCATTGAGTTATTTTTTGGAATTTTTTTTTGTAAAACAGATCATTATGTCACTACTGATGAAACCCAATAGATAATAGAATAACTTGTAGGAATTTTTTATAGAGAATATATAGTTATGTGTTCCAAATTGAATTCATGTTTTGATTACTTGTGTCGCACAATAACCGGTACTATATATGTTTTATTCAGAGAATATCATAAGGTTAAATTATTTATTCATTATTTTTTTTACTTTGTATGATTTATTGATTCCTCTAATCCCAACATGACACCTCACATCATGTTGTAAAGGGGTTTTTTATTAGATATATAATGAATTATGTACTATATAAAATATTCTTTTATGGAATGCAAAGAATGAGTTATATGTTTTCCATTAATAAATTTCAAGATAAAAATAGTTCATGCTATGAAATAATTAGTCTCACTATGACTTGGGAATTCACTAGAAAAATTGAAATGTTTTATTTATTATGGCACTTTGGTTACTTTATACTATTCCTCAAGTGTTGTGTATATTTTAATATATCACTATTTTTTGGGATAAATGGTTTCCATTTGAAGGATTTGGGAACATATACTATGATTTTGGGTAGATCGTAATGGTTTTTTCTAGGAGAGGTTCGAGCTGTGAGGAAAAGGCCACCCTAAAATGGTTTTTGATCGAATATTCATGGTTTTTTTTCCATGAGATCCATATGTTTTGATTCAAAGGTTCATATTGTGACCAGCTCGAGGGTGAAATGTCTTTTAAAATCAAAACCATGATTTAAATGGAATTAAAAATGTGATATTGTTCTGTTTTAGTGGTTTTTTTATTTTGAAAGATTTCATTTATTAAAGAATGTATTCACTTCACGAAGAAATATGTTCTAGATTTTATAGATTGGTTTGTACTATGTGTAAATAATGTAGTTACCCTACTTGATTTAGAATAAATTTTATTGAAAGGGTATATAAATTTATTTATAAAAAAAGGATATATATATTCAAAAAATTAAAGTAATTTAATTTTTTAAATGAAAATAATAATTTTTTTATTATGAAAGATATAATAGAATAGAGAGAAGAAGTATTTATCAGAATAGGTGCTTGAAAAAAGTAAAAATAATAGGGGGTATTCCAAGATAAATAATAGGAATATTTTTACAGAATTATTATTTTTATGATATCATCTCTATATTTTTTTGAGAAATATTTTATGTGGAACAATATAATGTAGATCAATGCACTATGTTGGTGGATTCCTAATACTAGGTTCCTAGAAGGAAAAATAATATCACTGGGATTATTTTCTTACCTAAGTGATTAAGAGTGGTGATATTTATACTTTTCTGATAGTTGTAAACCTAGAGGGTCAGTCTATCCACTATGAATTGTTAATTCAATTAACTCAGTGTTTCATTTCATTATCACATTGTTGGTTCATTCCCCTTGAATTATCCCGATTTGGGTGAACCAAGTGAAACTAATATGTATCTATCTTTTGGATTAATATAACTTTATACTCTACTTGAGGAAATATTATATCTTAAAATGGTAGAATAAAATCATTGGTGTTGATATAAATTAAAAGAGCGACATACCCCAATTCACCACCTCCCCACTCTCATGGTATTCACCTTTCTTGGAACCAATAAATCGTATGAGAGATAAATGGATTTAAACATATTTTATTTATTTTATTCCATTTTCATATCCCTCAACCAAACATGGATTCTATTCATTGATCGTAACAAATTTCAACTATGGAAAAATTACATACAACATTATTTCCAATCATTGGGAATAGACATTTTCATTGCTACCATACAGGGAGTTTTTGTCAATATTGAAGGTGGAAAATTACAGAAAAAATAGAGGTAGGGATATTATGTTGATTCCAATGGTCAAAATGTATTAAGAGGATCATTATTATTTCTATATACACAAAATTTATTTCTTATAGATCCTCAAACCCCATATAAAAAACTTATTAATATCTATTAAGTATATTCAATGCTATGTGATGATAAATTGTAGGTTCTATGGAATAATTATCGGGATTTGAGAATAAATCAGAATGAGATCTTATATTCCTTAATTTTTAGGTAAACATACTATTGTAGGATACAAAAATAATCAGAGAAACCATGGATTATTTCAAAATCATAAATGTAATTTTGAGAATATTTCCATCACATTTTAGTGAAAATGTATCGATCCTTGAAAACAAGGATCCTAAGGAAGTTCACATGAGAGTATTTTTAGAAATATTATTTTATATTATATAAGGAATAGTGAAAAAAACAAAGAAGGATATTTCTCATGAAGTGTTATTGAAGTTAATAAATAAACTTAGTTTGGTAGAATATCCCAATAAAAGGTAAGTTGATGAGGAAACATATTTCCTGTACTCAAAACATAAAATGGAAAGGTAAAATTCAAAATCAAGCATCCACTTAATTTATTTCTTTTTGGAAAAGTTTTTCAAATCACTTCCAAGTTCCCAAATAAATTATGATATGATAATAAAGATGATAAACCCATGAATAAATAATTAAGGGTGTAATACACAAAAATAGTTCATAGTATAAATTCATCAGGAATATAATTTTTCATTAAAAAATGATTCATAAAAATAAATGGGGGTTTTGGGAAATTGAGTAATATAAATAATTTAGTGTGGATGTTCTCATGGTTTTTATATATGTTCCAAAAATTAGTGATAGTAATGATAAAGACTATTATTTTTAAGTAAGATTTAACCTAAATTTTGTGTTTGAATATTATCTTAAAGAGATTGACATCATGAGTGAAAATAAAATAAAATTCAATTGATTGGTATAAGACTAAAAATATCACATGAAATAAAAATAGGAATAAATGATCAAGTTGAAGACTAATATTTAATGGATCAATTCTGAAGGACCATAAAAATCTATAAATGAGAATGATTCTAGTCTTAGATATGAAGAACATTCCTAGTTAAAATATGGAATAATGGACTGGAAAATTATGATAAAATTATGATAAACTCAAAAACTATGTCACAGATTTCAAATAAAATCTTTATGACCAAAAGAGACATCTAAATAATGAAATGGAACCATTATCTATGAGTTCATGAGTTGTGAAAGAAGGAAATGAGGTGCACGAGGAATAAATATGAAATTTATAAACCTATCCAACAATGCAGTGGTTCAATTTAATAGAAATTTTTTTGTTTTCCTTGATGAATATAAATATTATGTATCCGGTAATGAAAACTAACTAGAACCTACACCCCAGTATAAGGTTTATTTTGGTAACACTTAAAGGATCTAAATGTAAAAAGGGTGGAATAATTAATAACAAATAACAACACACCTTGGTTCTAATGTTTTTTTAAAAAAATAAATGGCTTACACAAAATGTGTCATCTATATCTAAAAGTTATTTAAATAATTTAATGTAACAAATATAGATGGGTATATTTTTATATAATAAATATGTTTTTAATGTGTATAGATATTCTTGTGGAGTTCAGTGATACAATGTGGTGGATTTTCTATCAAGATTAAAAAAATATATATTAAAGGAGACTAAAGAAATGAAATTATAGAAGCCATAAGAATAACAAATCAATCTAGAAACACACAATAAATTTTTAGTTTATATGGTGTAGATGATGTAATGGATCCACATGTGGAACAAGATTAATTCACTCTAAAGGAAGAAATGATAAAAAAACATGGGTTAGTAAAGTTAAATATGAAAATTTTAGCATCATTTAAATTAATTTTAGAGTAATGGACTGATTTAGAGTATGGATTATAGATAGATGTTGAACTTACCTCATGACGGTAAACAAAAAAAATATTAAATAATTAAAATATAATAATAATGGTATTATTCAAATTGGAATTGATAATGGAGTAAATAATATTGGATATAAGAAATCCAATATTGAAGGAAAAGATTTATAGTTCTCATAATTTTTAGTGTTTGGAGGACTTAATAGTGAATTGCATAGTGAAAGTAAATTTTGTAACTTAGGATGTTATTAAATTCAAAAATCTGTGCATCAATAAATGATGATATATAAATACTATAATGAAAGGAAATCCAACGAAGGGGGATATATATCTTCTTGAAAGATATGATGATATGTGCTTACTTTCTAACAAAGATGAAAAATAGTTATGGAACAAAAAAATGAAAATTTGAGTGAAAATATTTAAGGGACTTAGTGAAGAATGTAGTTACATGTTATTTTTATGAACTCACATGTGATCTCATTTACACATGTGATACCTTCCAAAAAGGGATGTCTATTCGGTATACATACAAGATGAAATGAAAAACATTGATTATGTTTCTTGAGTGGGTGGATATTGATTTGTATGTTTCAAATCACAAAAATACATGAATGGAAAATAGTTTTACATTTTATTAATTTATCACATAAACATGATATAATTTTTACGTTTATCTCCCAAAAATCATAGGTATTGAAATGCATTTGGTGGTAGCAAAGACTAGAAAAGAAAATACATGGGCAGAAAATTCATAATTTCTAAACAGACAATGGAATAGAATTGACTAATAATCAGATAGAAGAATATCTATAAAAAATATATGATAAGGAATCAATTTCTAATTTTGTGTACTTTTTAATAAAATGGTGTTATTGAGAGAAGAAATCATATCATCAATATTATGTCCGAAACAATGATAATTCCAAAAAAATCTACTAGTAATGTATAGGACGGAAATGGTACTTATATAATTATATATCTCTAAAAAGGATTTGTTATGTCTAATTAAATAAAATAGACCATACTAAGTGTTTTATAATAATAATAATATGTTAAAATACCTTTGATTCTTCTAATGTAAATGATTTATTCTCAAACAAATAGTAAAAAAAATAGCTCAAGGGGATGAATTTATTTTGATTTCCTATTCATCGAATATTAAATAATAACAATTCTATAATAAAATTATAGGTAAAATTATATAAATGTAATATAATAATATTCTAGAGACCAAGAACTATTCAAAAATTAGTGACAATGTTTATTTTAATATTAATGAAACAAAATTTTATTTTGATGTCAAAGTGAGTAGTCTAGTGGTAGAACATGTGGTTATGCTAGACTCAGAAGAATAAAATGATGATAAGGAAAACAATTTAGGTTTAGAGACAATGAAAATACACAGTGGTAGGTTTGAAATAACATAGTATAAATTCAATGGTAACTAGACATATCTAGTAAAAACACAAAGGTTGAAAACTATATTAAAATCTCTCATTTATCTAGTAGTGGATAAATATTTTCAAGAGACTACCATGAAGGGTAAATGAAATTCATATGGAACTTGACCAAATTGAAAATAATAAGACATGGGAAATGTTTTCAATGGTGGAATATAATTACTTCAATAGAACAAAGTGGGAATTCATAAATTTGATCAATGAATATTTAAAGGTGATATAGAAACAAATCATTTCTATTGTGTATGTGTTACTCCTAAATTAAATGGACTTATGTCAATGAGATATTTTACCGCATATCCGAATTGTAAACCATTCATCTTTTCATGGATACTCCAGTGCAATGGGAATTCAATGCCTGTCAAATGGATTTCATGTATGTATTCTTCAATAAAATTCTTGGGTAGTGGGTGTATATTGAGAAACAATGTGGATTTTTTATATATGATGGTGAGAAATATGTGTGTTAGTTAATGAAGAAGTTTCATAGGATGAAATATTATTGAAGGTGAGTTATTTAATGCAAGATAAATACCTGAGAAAGCATGGTTTTATATATGGTATAGCTGATCAAAACCACATTATAAAAATTTATAAATGTAAAATAATGTTGGAAATCATATATGATGATGATATAATATGTATAGGATTGGATGAAGAATAATTAAAGATGTTTGTAAAGCATATAAAGTGTGAGTTTTAGATTTCAATAATTTGTGAGTTAACCTTTTTAATTTATTTATTGGTGAATCATAGAAGATATGGAACCTTTATTTCCAAATAAAATACTACAAATAGGTTATTATGTGATTTTAAATAGATTATTAGATAAAATTAACAATAATTTCCTCTACTCAGATAATGTTTTCAAAAGATAATGGGGGTCATGAGGTCAATACATTGGAGAATAGGAAAATAATAAAAATTATATTATAACTAGTCGTAACAAGACATGGAATTTTTTTACACATGTCAATATAAATCATACAAATTTTTTCCCAACTAGATACACATTCTAGTGGTTAAAATAATACTTCATTATGTTAATATAATTATAAACATCAAGCTCTTTTATCATAGACCATGATTTAAAGAGTGGTTTTTATACACTAATTTATAATGGGATGTTTCAATTTATGATATGAAATAAAAATTTAGAATCACTTTTTTCAAGTACTTAATTCCATTTCAAGGATGATTAATATGTAAGAGTGAATTTCATTATGCACTATATAGGTTGAAAACATCATAGCTACGCAAGAAATACATAATTACATCATATAGTGGGGAACACTTGGTAGATTTGGTTTTAAATAAAGATTCATAGGTAATAATGTAGTTTTTTCATAAATATATATTTTCTAGATTTGGTTGATTTATTCATATATAATGAAAATCAAGGATTTGACCTATCCGATTTATAAAAATAATCATTAAAACGGTATATGTTAATTTTTTGATAAAAATATAATATATATCATCTAAAAATAGGGAAAATAACTTCATTTAAAATAATATAATATTTTTCATTTGGAAAGATATAATAGAATAGATTAAAGAAGTATATTCTAGAAGAAGTTCTAGAAAATAGGGAAAGATAAGATGGGATATTACAAGACCATCACTACAAAGATTCAATAAGGAGGAGTTCCAAGTGATTATCTCACCAAATATTTTGTGATGTTATTCAATTGTATAAACGTGAATTATAGTTGTGTGTCATGTTTTTGTAATATTATTTCATAGTTCATGTAATTTAAATCAATACACTCTTAAATCATTGAGTTCGTTGATGGGTTGAGATTAGTGAGATTTCTATCATTATAAATGTTATAAACATGGAGGTTTAGTGTTTCCACTTTATATTGTAAAATAAATTTGCTTAATGTTCTTGTAAATTTGATCGTTTCCAGTTTATGCTCCTTTGATTATCCAATTTTGGGTTATCTATGTAAAACTAATGTGTCTCTCTCTCTACCTTTTTGGGATTTTACAATTCATATTTTGTGTGAGGAAGATATTTATCCTTGTAATTGTAGAACATTATTGTTTATAGGGTATTAATTAAAAGCATAACATACCCAAATTTAACCCTTCACATTCTGTGGTATTGTCTAAGTGTGAGGAAGATAACTCCTTATTTAATCAAAACATTATAAAATTATAGATTGACTATTACGTTTAACATAAAATTCAATTAAATTACTTTAATTTTATGAATCGTCATTTATTAGTCACATTAATTTCATCCATTAATATTCCATTTCAACCATACCATTTTATATTTAATAAACAGAGCACTACTTACCCATTCTATCCCATTACACATTTATACAGGCACCACCATTTCAATTTTTCCAGACCACTTTACCACATAGAATATTCCAATTCTATCATTTATTTATTCTAAAGAACCATTAACGCATCAACCCATTCATATTTCAATTATTTATTCATTCATTCAATTTATTTTATTATTAAAACTAGATTCTCAAGATATTACCACACATGCCACATATTTTGTCCCATAACCACATTAAATAATAAACATGCCCAGTGAAAAACCACCACTAGAAATAAAAACCAATAACACAACAAGATTTAATCTCTTCCACATCATCTGCTATAAACCATCCCTAATAATAACACATTATTTCCCTTAGCTTACACTATAACAACTATAACTTGCTGACACCCTGAGCTCCAACCATAATAAATACCACTATAATTTTTTTATCAGGTTCATGAAACAAGGTTTATAAGGATTATTTATTTAAAATTGAGTTAAAAAAATTATATAGTATGGGATTTTACAAAAATAAAATGAGAAATGAGAAATCAAATTGGAATGAAGATCATTAAACCAGGTGAGATCCATACACATTACATTGTTAGTGAGAACATTATCCATATAGTTATCCTCCCATTATGAATGTGTGGTCATGAATTTGAGGTTAGATATAGAGTCTATAAATTTCATCCATTGTGAAATGACAAAATATAATAATTCAACATACCATTTATGATGTCTTGAACAATGTTAGTGAAGTCACTTTTAATCCACAAAGTATTCCAGCCTTTGGATCCTAAAAAGAGACATCATATATGACTCTAATAATTTGATATTCAGGGGATAATTATAATCCACTTCATACAAAGAATCACTTGAGAATATTAGCACCATGGTAATGAAATATATCGCTACATCCTAAGGGACCAGTGAACCCCTTCGATGCACCATCTAAATTAACATTGATCAAATTTTAAAATGGGGTTTTCTAAAGAAACATCATATATTCTAGAAGGAGTATTTTAGTTTCTAGTAATTCATATTCTTCTAAAAATAGTAAAATCATGGATATAATTATCAAAGTATTCTTTTTTTAGAAAATTATCTTCCTTGATCAAGATAATTATTTTTGAAAGGGAAATCTAAATATTGAAAGGGGTACTGAGATGGAATTGATCATTTCTACCATATCATATGGCATTAATTAAATCCAACACAACCACATTAAATAGATTATTGATGTTGTCATATATATTAACGTTGATTCTAAAGTGATGTAGCAGAATAAGTGAATAAAAAGTGGTTGTGAAATTTCAAAGGGATCATATATCACCCTCCATAGAGATGATGTGGTGGAATAGGTGAGGAATAAGTGATTTGCATCCTCCAGATTCTGGTTAAACAAAATGCATCAAGAATAAAGAGAAACAAAAAAATTTGTAATAAATTATTAGTAGGGAACTACCGTAAAATATTACCCCTAAAAATGCTTCTATTCTAATTTAATTCTTTGGGAGTAGACACATAAATAGTAGTGTCCAAAATTTTCAAACTCTAATCGATTTCTGTTATTAGATGATTATCAAATTATAAAAGTTTAAGGGAATAAAAATGGTATATATAAAGTGTTTCACATCAACACATATCAATTTTTCATGGAAACATTAGGGTTGAAAGAGCATATAAATCACAATAAGAAAATTTTGAATATCTATTTCCCCTTTAATTCACTTAGTCTAATAAATTATTTTGATTTTATTAATTTTAACCATCACCTAATGAATGAATTAAATTTATAGTTCTATAATTACAAAAAAAAATAAAGGAGAATTATCAATTCACTTTCCCCAACTACTGATTCATCAAAAATAGCATGAGAATGAAAAAGAACCACATATCATACTCAACCACACACCAAATAATATTATATAAAACCTAACTAAATTGATCACCCATCTTAAACTCTACTAAAAAATTACTAAATAGAATAAAATCCTCTATTATAACCTCCCTAAATTCTGAATATAGGGAATCAGTAGTGAAATAGGGGGAAAGAGGGAGAAAATTACACCTTAGACAAATGGATATTGATCATACTAAGTTAAGTCTTAAATAACTACCAAATTTTGATCAAAGGGAACTCAAGATAGTATGAAATAGGATTCAGTTTTGAAGTATGTTTAAAGAATATTATAAATTCAACGAGAAAACAATATTTTAAATTAAAATTAAATAACAGAGATTTATGGTGTGATAGATTTGGTCATGCCACAATTGTGTCTTAGTTAAGAATTCATAGGAAAATATTTCCCATATATCAAGGGGTAAAATTAACCAAATTTGATGAAACTAATGAATATATCAATATAATAGATCTCTTTATGATTTAGTGTGTGAACACCCATGTTTCATTGAAAAAACCACATAATTCCTCCATAAACTTTATAACCCTAAAACATTCATGATAGTGGAACACCCTAAACAAAAAAAGATCCCCAAAAAAGAACGACTAGAAAATCAACCACTCAATATTCTATAATGCTAGAAGTTGAGTGACACTATATTTATATTTGAATAAGAATAACCATAAAATACATCAAGACCCACCAAACCCTGATGAAAATGACTATATATAAACATAAAAACACTATTAAAAACATAAGGTCGCTAATAATTCATGAAACAATATCCATTCCACAAAGAATAGAATCACACTAAAACTGAAGTGATCACATAAAATACACCAAATTATTGAAACTCCTCAACTAAAAGCAATTCTATATGAAGAAATTTCCATATTCATGGTGAAATGTTTTATATTTTAATTGAAAATAATACTTCTAATCTACCACTCACAACCAAAATTCTTTCTGGGACCTCCAACACTCAAAAATCTAATTTCCAAGAAATTACATACCATTACATAAATGATCTGATTTTATTTAAAAAATAATTTTTTATAGTCAATTATATATCATATATGATAAATAAAGTTATATTAAATACACATAATTTACTATTTATTCATTGAATTAGTACATTTCTTACACACCTTTGTTGTAGTAACCCTTTTCTTAATCCCATAAATGTAATTTTTACACTCCATAAATTAATTGTTCTTCAATTTTAAACTCTAATACATTTCAAAGACTATTTTTTAATTTATAGTTTGTGTCTTATACTCATAAAAAAATTTAAACATCATGACCTAATATAAACTCTCTGTGGTGTTTCTTTAACAACTCAATTATATTAGAAAAATATATCTATAATTACTAGGTCTCTATTGATCAATTTCACTATATTAATAATAATAATATTACTTAAAAATGCCATCTAAAGGTTTTAGTGACAAATGATAACTATTAAAAACCTTATTATTCTTATTCTATCATAAGTTTTTATACTTCTGTACAATTAAATAATATCAAATCCACGACCTTTCATGTCGTACTCATTTATCGTTAACATGTTAAGGAGTTCAAATAATTTTTTATTATAATCATTCATAATATAGTTCATGATGAATTATTAGAACCGATCTAGAAATGATTTTAGAATGAATTTTTTATAATGACCCAACCAACTAGGGCATGTATGGTTGTATAAGACTGGACCTCCATAAACCCAATCCCACCTTTTTATTCTAGAGTCTAGAGACCATAACTAAGAAGAAATAAATAAAATGGAAGGCATTTTCCTAAATCACTATTAGACAAGCACCCAACCACCTCTAGAAAGAGGTGTAGAGGAATAATAATAAAGGTAGAAAAAGATAGAGTAAAAAAATTCATGTAATAAACATTATATAATACAAAATATTTTGATAATGCAATCCATAACGTAATGGAAAAAGACATGCCCACAAAGAAAAGAAGTCCCAATCTGGTAATAACTAAAATAGAAAATTTCTAAGAAATAACACCTCATGATCTCCTTTTCTAGCCACTATACATGGTCTATACACTTGAAATTCCCTATGCCCATCTAAAATCACTATCTATATATATTTCATCAGTATAAGACAAGAAATGTGCTTGAAAATCTTTTGTAGGTATTACTATATACATACCTGATAGGACACCATGAAAATTGAAGAGGAAGATATAAGACATGATTGAAGTGGTCAAATAAACCCAAAGAAAGAGGGAATCAAATCCAAATATCATTAATGTATACTAAAAAACAACCCCAAATAAGTGATAAAGGGGATATCTATCTTACATCCCAACCCAAGTTTATGATAAAGTCTACATCTCCAATTGTTCATTCCTGATTTCCAGCATCCCGTGTGTTTGTTTAATGAATTAATGAAAAGGTCCCACACCTCTCCCCTAATCTATAACCCAAGGGATCCCAATATCCAATGTGATGTCCCGGACCTGGCTTCCCCTCAACCCGATCCCCGAGCCCGGCTGACCACATGACCATTGGCTCGTCTCCCCATAGGCTAGGGGTTGCCAACTAGCAGCGGGAGTGTAGTCGTAAGTCGGTTGGGGAGACTGTACCCCCATGTCAGAGTACGCAGCGGAGTACCAAAAAACTGATTAAATAGAGAAAGAACAACTAATGGATAAACAGGAGAAAATGGGGAACATTCAAACCAAACAAAAGAAGTAAGGAAATACCAGATAATTATACAAAATCCACACATGCAGTGTCTGATACAAAATGGATGCATGGAATCCTAGTACAATGGAAATAGAAGACAAGAATGCTATACAATAATACAAAAAGACAGAATTGGCCCACGAGCATCTCTAGACAAGCTCGATCCTCTACTCTGGATCTCCAGCTAGAACATACATGTATCAACAACTTGATGCAGGGCCCTTTCCCCAACAAGTACCTACAGAAGTAAAGTCTACACAGGTGCCCAAGAGGCCAGCCGGGTAGGGTGTGAGAAAAGTCTCACTAGGCCACCACCAATGATGTCTACGTGTAATACAAATCGATGTTCACAAGAAAAGTGATCAACAGACTACAAGTTAGTAAAGCAAAGTAAATAAAAAACCCTCCCGCTAAGGTTCCAAAAGAACACCTGGCAGGTCTACCTGCTTCAGCTCATGGCTGGTAAACTGAAAAATCCCCAGAGGTATAAGTACATAGATATAGGTTATCACTGGCACGAGGTAAACATGCCTCTCGTCCATACTTCTCACATGCGTACAAGTATCACTGGCCTGAGGTAGGAATTCCTCTCATCCATAAGCATTGTAGCTGGTGTGGGGTAGAAATGCCTCCCACCTGTAAATGTTATATGGGCACGAGGTATAAATGCCTCCAATCCTTAATCACTGTAGCTTGTATGGGGTAGAAATGTCTCCCACTAGTAATGGTTATATGGGAATGAGGTATAAATTCCTCTCATCCTCAATCACTGAGATTTATCTATCACAGGGTAAGAATTCATCTTGCCCAACACACAGGTTATCACACGCATGTCAACACAGCAAAGCATAACCATTCACATCACATTATATAAGGCAAACCATCTTATATCATATCACATTAGCAAAGCAAGGAATTTCCATATTATAATATCACATAATCAAAGAATGGCATACATGCATTTCAATTCATTAATAAGGTTCAGGATATCTCATCCTAGACAACCATTATCCAAGTCATCTCATTTTCCTAACATGGAAATGCTTTTCAAGACATATCATTAAGGTTCAAAGGTGAAAAGGGCTAATTCTCAAGGCATAACACCTATGGTTGACCACTCTTAGTCCATACCAAATCCAAACACCCTAAAAAGGTAAGATTCATCACTCTTATACCACACTGGTCGTTTAGATATGATGTAGTCATTATAAATATGGGTTTTGGTGAATGACAAACCACGGCACGACAACAATAACTTAAAAAAGTGAAAACCCAAAATTGAAATCGCATGACCACCTACCTTAGAGCTGTAGGCATAGGCTCACCTGATATCAACCTCAGATTCATAGTAGATTGGAAGAGATCTGAGTTCCAGTACAATGCCCTAAAAATAGGGCATATGAGCCTGCATCAAAATAAGAAGACGGAAGGAAAGATTTGCTGATGAAGGAAGGGTGTGTGAGGTTAGCCTTACCTTGTCCCTTCCAACGCTTATGAAGGTTCAATAATCGGACTCCGGACGAAGGCTCCACCAAGAGAAGAGTGAGAGGAGGGTTTTGGAACTCAAATAGGAGCTCTACTCTAGTTCTGTCTACTAGAGGAAGAAGGAAAGGCTCATAAGCCATATAAATTAATTAAGGGAAAAAAGGTAAATTTACCCAGATCTGGGTCACACGGTTTAGGCGCACGGTTTACCAAACCATACGCAAAACATGCGCACTTCCCGGCCTCCAGAAAAAGGGTCTCACGGATTAGGTGCACGGTTTACCCAAACCGTGTGCAAACTGTGTGCACCTCCCTACATCCAAACCAGAGGCCGCACGGTTTACCCAAACCATGTGCAAGACGTCCCAGGCTGTGCGCCCCTGTCTGCAAGTCCATTTCTCAAACTCTTGGGCTCCGAACCAACCCTGGACATTCCCTGGACCTTCCATAGGATATTACCCACATTACACAAGCTTATAGGAAAGATTTGAAAGAAAAACTAATGATTCGTACCTTTACCAATGATTCGAGTCATTAAAAACCTCCCATCCTTAAAGAAACTCATCCCCGAGTTGGCCTTCTGAGGGTACTGAGGTGTCATCAACGAAAAGCCCAGGCCATTGAGAATGTATATCAGCTTCTCGCTCCCATGTCTCGTCTTGTCCCCGGTCGTGCTTCCATAGCACCCGTACAAGAGGAACAGACCCGCCACGGAGTGTCTTCATGCTTCGGTCAACAGTTCACATCGTATATTCCTCTAAGGAAGCATCCACATCCAGTTCAGCCTCATCAGGCTGAAAAACATGAGTCGGATCTTAAAATTACCGGCGTAGCTGGGATACATGAAAAATATCGGGCATGGACTGATATCTCTAAGAAATTGAAAGCTGGTAAGCTACTGGTCCAATCTGCTTCATCCCCACAAAGGGTCCTACGAACCTCGGTGAATGCTTACCCTGATCTCGTATATGCCTTTTCCTCAAACTGGGTGAGAAATTCAAGAAAACTCGGTTCCCAACCTCGAACTCAAGAGGTCGCCGGTGCTTGTTAGCATAGGACTGCTGTCTAGACTGATCTGACTGCATACGCTTCCTAATAAGTTGTATCTTCTCTGTAGTCTCTTGTACAAGACGTGGTCCTAGAAAAGATCCCTCCCCTGCTTCAAGAAAACACAAGGGTGAGCGACAAGGCCTACCATATAAGGCTTCATAGGGAGCCATCTCAATGGTATCCTGGAAGCTATTGTTATAACTGAACTCGAAAAGAGGAATGTGTTTCTCCCATGAACCTCCAAAATCAAGAACACATGCACGTAACATATCCTCTAGTATTTTTATATTCCGCTCGGTCTTTCTGTCAGTCTGTGGGTGATAGTCCGTGATCAAAAGTACATGCGTACCCAAGGCCTTCTGTAAACCCTACCAGAACTGAGATGTAAAATGGTGATCTCATTCAGAGACAATAGAATGAGGTTCTCCATGAAGGCACACTATTTCCTTGACATACAATCTACCCAAGTCATCAACCGTAAAGGTCTACCGCACAGGTAAGAAATGTGCAACCTTCGTCAGATGGTCGACTATAACCCATACTGCATCATTATCACGAGGTGACCTGGGTAAAATGGTTACAAAGTCCATAGAAACATCGTCCCATTTCCACTCCGGAATGGACAATGGTTGTAAAAGCCCTACCAGATGCTAATGTTCTGCCTTCACCTGCTGACAAGTTGAACAACGCTTGATAAAACTGGTTATCTCCTGCTTCATGTTAGGCCACCAATACAATCATCGCAAATCACGATACATTTTGGTGATTCCCGGGTGAACTTCCCATGATGAGGCGTGAAAATCCCTCATCATCTCATCTTTGATGTCTTATGGGACCCATACACGTCCAGGGAACAATAAAGTATCACCTTCATCCACTGTGCAATCTGTAGAGGAATCATCAAAGACACTTTCTCATAGAACAAGGCCTTCCAGATCTGATAATTGTCTTGCCCTGACCCATTCCAAAAGAGTAGACGTCACTGCAAAGGCTGAGAGAACAGTTTGACCCTGACCCTCCTGAACCTCAACGTTCATCTTTGAAAATATGGCCATCAACTTCCACTCCTCATTAGATTCCCGAACCACTTGCGACTGGTTTTCCCGACTTAGCGCATCAGCTACTGAATTTCCTTTCCCAGGAGTGTAGGCCAGTTCGAAATCAAAGTATTGTAGGTACTCGACCCACCTGCATTGCCTGAGATTTAGATCCCGCAGAATAATGATATATTTGAGGCTTTTGTGGTCAGTGAATACCACAAAATGCTCTCCCAACAAATAGTGTGTCCAACAGCAAAAGGCATATAAAACCGCTGTGAGCTCGAGGTCGTGCGTCGGATAATTCTGTTCATGAGGATTTAACTGATGAGAACCATACGCAACGACTTGCTCGTCCTGCATCAAGAAAGCTCCAAGACCGATACCTGACGCATCACAAAAGACCGTATAAGCTTTTCCTAGCTCCAGAAAGATTAGTATCGGTGCTGAAGTTAGTCTTCCCTTCAGTTCCTAAAAATCCACTTCACAAGGTCCTGACCAATCGAATCTCACCCTTTTTTTGGTCAAAACTGTAAGCGGTGCTTCTAGGTGTGAAAAGTCCTGAATAAAATGACTATAATATCCAGCAAGCCCCAAGAAACTCTTTATATCAAAGACGATCTTGGGATGCTCTCGTGAAATTACAGCACTCACCTTCTCAGGGTCAACTGAAACTCCAGACTCAGAAATAATGTGACCAAGGAAGTGAACATTGTCTATCCAAAAGTGGCATTTACTGAGCTTAGCATAAAAATGATTCTCTCTTAGTGTATTCAACACGATCTCAAGATGGGTTGCATGGTCGTGTCTCGAGCATTAATATACTAAGATATCATCCAAAAATACAACCAAAAATGAATCAAGGTATGGGTCAAAAATATGATTCATAAGATCCATAAACATTGTAGGTGCATTTGTAAGCCCAAATGGCATAACTAGGTACTCATAGAGACCATACATGCTCCTAAACATCATGTGAGGTATGTTCGAAGTCCTAACATGCACTTGGTGATAGATCAACCTCAAATCTATATTTGAAAACACATTCTATCCTCGGAGATAATTGAAGAGGTCGTCAATCCGAGGTAAAGGATACTGATTCTTAATCGTCAGCTGATTTAACTTACAATAATACATGCAAAGACGAAGGGTACCATCTGCCTTCTTGGAAAAGAGAACCGGTGATCCCCAAGGAGAAGTTCTGGGATGTATAAAGCCTTTTTCTTATAGGTCCTCCAGCTGACTCTTGAGCTTTAGAAGTTCCTTAGGTGTCATCCTATAAGGAGGAATGGTCAATGGTGCTACTCCTAGAATAAGCTCAATAGTAAACTCCACCTCTCACAATGGAGGTAGACCAGAGAAATCATTAAGAAGGACATCACTAAAAAGCTACACCACGGGAGGATAAATAGAGGTTTATAACCCTTGGTAATCAATATAATGACTGGAAACCTATGTCGTGACCCCACCTAAAATCTGGTGTTCTGATCCTGCTCGTGTCGTACTAAGATCCCATTCTCTCTTATGCATATGTGTGTCTCCCTCTGGTGATTTAAATGCCACCCTCTGACAATAGAAGTCAATCTGAGCTCTAAAGGGAACTAACCAGTCCACCTCGATTATTACATCAAAACATGGCATATCCAGAACATATAGGTTCTACACGAAATGGTAACCACCCAACTCGAGGGGACAATTCTGACAACGATGAATTCCCTCTGAACAGATACCTAAGGGGGTATCTAACATGATTGAGTCATGATATGACTCAATGTCAAGGCCCAAACTTTCGATAATCGCCTCCGATATAAAAGAGTGAGAAGCGCATGTGTCAAACAAAGCAGATAATAATGTAGAGGCAACTAGAATCATACCTTGTACAGTAGATGGTTCATCGTACTACTCATATGGTGAAGGCTTGACTGCATACAAATAGCTGGTACCATTACCCTGAGTCACAGACTGGCTACCCTGAGCAGACCCGTCCTACTGGCGCTGAGAGTCATACCCGTGATTACATCTACCTCGACTACCACCACGGCATGATCGGCCGGCAGTATTATATCTGCCTGACTGACGTGATCCTTCTGATTCAGCACCAGATCGTAGAGTATGTAAAGATTCCTGCTCACTAGGCCCTAGGGGAAGAGTCCTGCAGAAGCGGTGGAGATGACCTAACCTACCACAATAGTTGCACTCCACTGGGATGCGCATACACTACCTCTTCATATGTCCTAGCACCCCACATAGGTGACAGATAGGAGTACCACATAAAAAAGGGTCTGACCACCACTTACACCACAAGAGTCCTCAAAACAATGCTTCTTCTCAGAAGCAGATCCCCTGGAACCCTTAGGTGCCAAACCACCCTGGTTCACACTGTCAGTTTCTCTAAAATTCCTATCTATGATCAAAGCCTGATTGAAAATCTCTGAAACATTCTTCAACCTTAACACGTTTACCTATGACCGGATGGCGTAACATAGCCCATCCTGAAAATACCTAGCTGCCATGAGATCATCAGCATCTAGTGTAGGAGAAAAACACTATAACTCAGTGAAACGGGACGAATATTTTATGACTGTAATGGTCCCTGGATGAAAATTCATAAACTCCCTAGCTCTGTCAGCCCTCAATGTCTAGGGAAAGAAATAATCGTAGAAGACGGTCTGGAAATCAGTTCAGATCATATCTCTCTGTTGTCCCAACTGGGTGATGACATCCCACCACCTCCTGGCTGAACCACGTAACATATAAGCTACGGGATTGACCCTCTTCTCTGGAGGCGTCTCAAGGTGCTCGAAGATGGTCAGAATATCTTCCAACTAGGACTCCGCATCAAGTGGTCTGACATCTCCTATAAATGTAAGAGGATGATGCAATTGAAACCCATGGGTCAACTCTACCATACTCGGGGCAGGTCGAACACCACCTTGCATACACTACATCATATGCAAGAAGCTCTCATAGAATAGGGAAACAGCTCCCATCTTAGGAATAGCAAGGGGAGCCACAGGTGTCTTGACAGGAAGATTAACCGGCGGCTCCGGGCCCGCCACCTCAAGAACGTGATCGCCGCTGCCTTCAGTACGCACGACTCGAGTACGTCTCAGAGGTATAGTGCTACAATGCCAAACGAATATCTCAAAAGAATAAATCAATAAATTAAAGGTCAAACTCTAGAATCTAAGATAGGTACTAAGACTTCCTACCCCTATGATCACCTATCCACACCCATAATAATTCTTAGTAAAACCGGAAACCGTTCTAATTTAACTTAATCCCATGATATGGAATTTCCCAGCCCATAAGGGCCCATACTCCTCATGAACTGAAATATGACACACACTTGGATGTCATTTCTCATTTACTTGTGCTAATCTAGCAATGCTCACTGAAAATTTAAACGTGTCATGGAAAGATGCATGGCTTCATCATATTGTGCCTATCGTGATGCATTTTCTAATGCATAACCCTCATTTCATCGGGTCGAACCCTGAAATCCAAATTCCAACATTTCAAATCCCAATAACATCACAAAACATGTGAAGCACCCAACGGTGAAACAGTATCAATAGTAAATAGTAGAATCAATAACAACATAAAATAGGTAACATGGTTTTTTCCCTGTACATGGGTTCGCGACACCCAAGCACAGCTTATAACTAAGTCCTTAAGCATTCTGAGTCCAAAGTCTATCATCGCCAAATACGAAAGATAGAAAGAAAGAACCTCCATCTAATACCACTTTGTGACATCCCAGACCGGGCAGCACCTAATCCCGAGCCCCGAACCCAGTTGGCCACATGACCCCTAGCTCGTATCGCTATAGGCTAGGGGCTGCCGACTAGCAGCGGGGGTGTAATGGTAAGTCAGTTTGGGAGACTATACCCCCATGTCAGAGTATGCAGCGGAGTAGCATCAAAGTGATTAAATAGCGGAAGAACAACTAATTGATAAATAGGAGAAAAAAGGGGAACATACAAACCAAACAACATAAGTAATGAAAACCCTGATAATTATACAAAACCCACACATGAAGTGTCTGATACAAAATGGATGCATGGCGTGCTAGTACAATGGAAATAAAAGACAAGCATGCTGTACAATAATACAAAAGGACAAAATCGGTCCACAAGCATCTCTAGCCAAGCTCAATCCTCTACTCTGGATCTCCAGCAAGAACATACATATATCAACATCCAGCTGTAGGGACCTTTCCCCTACTGGTACTTCTAGAAGTAAATTCTACATGGGTGCCCAAGAGGCCGCCTGGGTTGGGTGTGAGACAATTCTCAGTAGGCCACCACCAATGATGTCTACATGTAATCCAAATAGGTGTTCACAAGAAAAGTGATCAATAGACTGCAAGTGAGTAAAGCAAAGTAAATAAACAACCCTCCCACTCAGGCTCCGAAAGGACACCAGGCGGGTCTACCCGCTTCAGCCCTGGATGGTAAACTGAACAATCACCAGAGGTATAAGTACATAGATATAGGTTATCATTGGCATGAAGTAAACATGCCTCTCTTCCATACTTCTCACATACGTACAAGTATCACTGGCTCGAGGTATGAATGCCTCTCATCCATAAGCATTGTAGTCGGCGTGGGGTAGAAATGCCTCCCACCCATAAAGGTTATATGGGAACAAGGTATAAATTCCTCTCGTCCTCAATCATTGTAGCTGGCGGGGGGTAGAAATGCCTCCCACCCGTAAGGGTTATATGGGCACGAGGTATAAATTCATCTCGTACTTAATCACTGAGATTTATTTCGCATAGGGTAAGAATGCCTCCCGCCCAACACACGAGTTATCACACTCATGTCAACACAGCAAAGCATAACCATTCACATCACATTATATAAGTCAAAACATCTTATATCATATCACATTAGAAAAGAATGGCATATCCATCTTATAATATCACATAAGCAAAGAAAGTAATACATGCATTTCAATTCATTAAAGGGGTTCAGGCTATCTCATCCTAGACAAATCTAACCATGTCATCTCATTTTCCTAACATGGAAAATGCTTTTCAAGACATATCATTAAGGTTAAAAGGTGAAAAAGGTCCAATTATCAGGGCATAACACCTATGATTGACCACTCTCGGTCCATACCAAATCCAAACACCCTAAAAATGTTAGATTCATCACTCTTAAACCACACGGGTCATTTAGATATGAAGCAGTCATTATAAATATGGGGTTTGGCGAAAGACAAAACATGGAACGACAACAATAACCCAATAATTCGAAAACCCAAAATGGTTACTGCGTGACCACCTACCATAGAGCTGTAGGCATAGGCTCGCCTGATATCAACCTCAGATTAACAGAAGATTGGAAGAGATCTGAGTTCCAGTCCAATGCCCTGAAAATAGGGCATATGATCCTGCATCAAAATAACAATACAGAAGGCATGATTTCCCAAAGATGGAAGGGTTCTTGAGGTTAGCCTTACCTTGTCCCTTCCAACGATTCTGACGGATCAAGAATCGGACTCCGAACGAAGGCTCCACCAAGAGAAGAGTGAGAGGAGGGTTTTGGAACTCATAGAGGAGTTCTCCACTGGTTCTGTCCACTGGAGGAAGAAGGAAAGGCTCATAATCCTTATAAATTAATTAAGGGAATAAAGGTAAATTTACCTAGATCAGGGTCACACTGTTTAGGCACACGGTTTATCAAACTGTGCGCAAACTGTGTGCACTTCCCTGCCTCCAGAAAAAGAGTCACACGGGTTAGGCACACGGTTTACCCAAACCGTGCGCCAACCATGCGCACCTCCCTACATCCAGAGAAAAGGCCGCACGGTTTACCCAAACAATGTTCAAGACGTGTGCAGGCCATGCGCCCCTGCCTGCAAGTCCATTTCCCAAACTCCTGGGCTCTAAAACAACCCCGAACACTCCCTAGACCTTCCTTAGGATGTTACCCACATTACACAAGATTAAAGGAATGATTTGAAAGAAAAAATAACGATCCGTACCTTTTCCAAAGAGTCAGGTCATTACATCCAAAATATATAGGATCCATTCCTTGGTGTAATATAGAAATTCAAAACAATAGATAGAGCCCCCACACCTACTTAGGGGATTATTATCTCTATATTTGTGTATATAATATGGTTACACGCACCCATGTGTGAAAGGGTGGTATTGTACCCATGGATATTGGACATGTGCTCATGTAGGGGAGTATTATATCTATATACAGAATAAATAGTATGTAGTAACATTTCCAAAGTGTGATAGGGGAGTATTATCTCTATATGAACAATGAATATGGAGGACCCACCCCACAGTGAAATAGGGGAGTACCATCTTCATGGATAGATAACACGTGTATAGGGGATTTCACTTCACTATTTCATGAACCACAATAGAGGGAGCCAAAAATAAAAACCACATATCTCATGTAACATCACTTAAGTATAGTAGAGGGTCATGCACCCAGTAATTACGCTCCATAGATGAGGGATCCACAACTCTCCTGGGGGACCTTAGTACTACTGGAGCTCGAAATAATGGGGGAGTTCATCTCTAGTAGATAAATTACAAGAACCCAATGTATTATGGTGGATTACTATCTCTATAGTTTTAAGGAGTATGGGGACCAATTCTCTACATCAATAGGGGAATACCAACCTCACTGATAAATTACCCTCACCCTAGTGTAATATGGGAGTACTTAATCTTCTAATATATAGAGTGTGGGGGACTCGCACCCTCATGTGACAAGGGTGTACCAACAAAATGGATAGAGTACTTGTACCCTAGTAAGATAGGGGAGTAACACATATTCCTATAATAAAAAGTATGGAGAACCTATGCCCTGGTGCAATAGAGGAGTATTGCACCTATGGATATAGGACCTTCATCTTAGTACACTAGGTGAGTATCATATCTACTAGAAAAATATATGATAATCCTACCTGATCACTATTATCATCATGTTCCACCTAATGATGAATCATTCTTGTAACATCTCATATAATTTATCATTTTCCAAAACTAATGATATCATAACATTCTATGTGAAAAAACACTTAGGATAGGATACCCACAACTAAAATCAATGTCAAAATGAAGGAGATATATGATATTTCATTCCTTCTCTATTAAAGTTAACAATCTTATTATAGGGGATGCACTCAGGCTTCACCATTTCAGGGCTCCTTAGCCTCCTACCTTTATCCTTGTTCTTTGTGTTGTATTTTTATGTACTCTCCTTGATAAAAAAATAATGGACTGGAAGAAGATATGAGAGTTATTGTTTTCTCAAAATGGGATGTACAGAACATGTATGATATCCACATCTCGTGTGGCCCTCTCCACTAGTTATATGTGTTATCATATAGTCATGGATCAATGGACATTTCACTTTAAAAGGCATGTACAATACTCAAAAATCATGTCTCGACCACCTATGGCCTCCCTATTTACTCATGGTCAGGCATGTGTCAGATAGGCCATGTCATGTACTTGGTCGTGTACCTGTCCATGCTCACGTACCTAAATATTCCCATGTACCCCCAAAGTACCTGGAATTTCTTATAACATCAGGCCTTAGTATCTTCTAAATGTAACATCACCCGGCTACCTTGGGAGGGTCACATGGAATATAGCCTATCCTCATAGTTTTTAAACCATATCTTTTTTTGAAACCCTTGCCACCATAGATAGGTGAAAACATAGTGTTTGTCCATCCCAATACATTCCATGTTTTATGTATTTTAATGGAATCCAAGGAAAGATTATTTTTTCATCATCGTGTTTCCTCTGGTGCCATTCTTATCTCCAATTGTACTAGGGTCTCAGATCTGGTGCCTCCCATGCCTGATTCGTCACTGATGTCTATATTACGACTATTGAAACCCCTCACATCTACTCTCATCACCAATTACATAGATTCTATCATTTCTTTAGATCATGGATCCACTAATCTATTTTCACTGCCTGTAATCCACTCTTATTAATCCGAAAAACTCTAATCCAGTTATTATTCAAACATACACAAAAAATTTGGGAGTTTGATCACGCTCGGATCCACCTGGCAATAGTCAAATTGTGACCACATGGTCCAATAATGATGGATGATATGATAATATAGAGGAAAGGAGTTGAAAACGTGATATCATTATTCTCTAAGTGTCATTTTCCAATGATCATATAATTGTGGATTATAATGGTTTATTTCATGGCATAGAAGATAAAATTAATTCTATATTTAATTTACTAGAATTGGGCTCATGTAAATGGAAGATAAATCAAATTTCCGAAATAGATAAATACAATTCATGATCAATCATTTAATCATGGGAATAAAACTCAAATTATGATCCCTAACCTGATTATGGATCATTTATAGTTGAAGAACGTGTTTTCCAATGATTATAATGATTCACTAGATCCTCCATATTTCAATCCACCATGATCTGATCGTTTTTCATCATCTGATGTCGATCCTCCAATGAAGGTTGTTAGAGACCCTCTGAATTCTCCCATGTTTTATGTATATCACCCTAGAGAATTGTTATAATGGAGTATTTATAGATTATTTTATTAGGTAATTTAATCAAATAAAAAAATATTTACTTATTTTAATTAAATGAACCTTCCAAGGGTTTCCTCAACCAGGTGACTGGTGTTGACCAACCTTAATTCACACCTAGGGTAAAATCCATGATCTTGATTCAACCATGGTCTTATATTTTTTATCTAGGAATCCTTTCAAGATATATTACATTATTTCAAAAAAAACTAAATGTGCTTGTTATAAATATATTTAATGTTTTTATGAAATTAATTTTGGGATCATTGAGCCTTGGAATCCTATGATGTCTCAGCACCTAGCTCTAAAAAAGATTCTTCATATATTTATAATTATTACAAGGAAAAACATATTTTCTACAATATTCCCTCTTTCAAATATATTTTTCGCCAAAAATCACAATATATAAAAAAATCAATAATGTGTACCCATATGACTCTCCCACTCACATGAGCTCTCCTATATGCTCCCATGACACCACAACATAATAACTAAAGGAATGGTTCAACCTCTCATGATCATCTCCATCTGATCATCGATCACCACCAGGTAATCCATGAAGGTGGCTCTATCCTAAATGTCCAACTCACCCAAATTAATAATGTGCATAGGATCATTAACATATATCCTCAACTATGGAGCATGGTAGAATCCATGAACTCAATCCAACTATGTGGGGTAATTCTAGGTTGTAGGAAACCTTGTTAACACTACAAAGGATCTCAGATGGCCTAATAAATCTTTGTGATAGCTTGCCACCCAAGTTGAATTTCTTCCATCGTCATCATGGGGAGACTCTCAAGGAAACATTATCTCCCTTCTCAACCTCCATGGGGCTATGATGTTGATCGTCATAAGATTTCTATCATATCTTTTCTAACCTAATCTTACCATGGATCACCTAGACCATCGAATTCTACATCCATGCTATTTCTTCCCCAATAAGAGATGCCTCATCAATCTCAATCTAGTATAATGGTGACATATAGGGTCTCCCATGTAATCCCTTGAAAAGTGTCATGCTAATAGTAGAGTGATTGATATCATTGTAAGAAAATTATACCAAAGGTAATTGACCCTTCCAAATATGGATAACAGATAACATCAAATCCCTCAACTTATTCATTGACACCTAGGTAGTGCACTCAGTCTTCCCAATCGTTTATGGGTGAAAACATATACCCATCTTCAACTAGGTCCTGAATACCTCTTTCTAGACTCTCCAAAACCATGACATAAACCACACATCACAGTCATAGATGATCATTGAGGTCTCCCCCGTGAAGGTAGACGGTATTCTTTACGTAAAACTTCCCTAAACTCTCCACCATACTCATATCCCTGATAGAAAATATGTGTGATTACTTGGTAAGTAGATAAACTATCACCAAGATGGAATCATGGTCTATCACTATTTGAGTAATACATAATACAAATTACATGGATATACCATCCCATTTCCTTTCCATGATCTCATGACACTACAATAATCCAATTGGAACCTAGTGTTGAGCCTTCACCAACTAACTTATGAGACACTGAGATAAGAACTCAACAAAGCTTCACTTCATTCCAGGACTCTAAAATAAACACTGGTGTTATTTGTTTGCCATCCCTGAATAGGGATGTCTAGCCAAAGGAGAAGTTTGAAACTCCCTCATCACCTTCTATTGAACTTGAATGTAACCACTATAAATCTCTATAAATGGATGATGTGATTCCCACCATTAGATAATCCATATGGTGAATATTTTATGGATATTTAGTCAAATAGGATCTCACGGTCAATGTATCTTAACTGATCCTTCCACACATTATGTAGAAGTAGGGGATTCAACACCATTGACTAAAGATAAGTTGTACTTGTATCCTCTACCAGGGTCAGTATCAAGAAAGCCAAATACTTAGAAGCTTCCTCCACCATATGAAAATGGGACTTCATTTTAAGGGAATATACAACCACATTTCCATTAATATAAGTGTAGATTATATCAAAGTCATATTTCTATAAGAACACTTTCCAGAGCCTCTATCTAAGGTTCATATCTATCTTTTTAAATATATACCTGAGACTCTGATGGACTGAGTAAACAATAAACATCTTTCCCAGAATACAGTGCCTCTACATCCTCGTAGAAAAGACTACTTCTAAAAAATTAATTCCATGATTCACATATTTATTATCATGGGTCTCAACTTCCTTGACCCATATGTGATCACTTCCTAACTCTGCATGAACACACATTTAGGTCCATTTTCAGAGGCATCATAATAAACTACAAACACCATGACCTATTTTGGTATTATCAAAACAAGATAAAGAGTTATCCTTATCCTTAACTCCTCAAAGTATCTCTGAAACTAATCAATATAGGTAAATGGATACCCATTCTAAATCATGTAGGTTAAAGGGGAAAAATTCTATATAATTCCTCCACGAACCTTCTGAATCTTGAACTAACTCTATGTGAGTTCTACCTGATACTGGTAATCTCAAAGCATATCTAGAATCCATCTTCAAGTGTCTTGTGTTATCTTTCTCAAAAACCTAGGATATTAGGGTGAAAATGGAGAATAATAAAAAGAATCAATCCATGAAGGGTTTAAGAACTCGGTGCATAAGCCTCTCAACACTTATGGGGTATCTAGCATGTTGAAGTGTATTACTTCCAACTCAATGTGACAATGGTGGCTTTTGAAATCCAATTTTTGTATGGTATCCTCTCAAACTAGGATATTGTGATAACCCATCCTAATGTAAAAAATATAAGACCCATTTATCCCCCAATACATTGGTTTATAAAGTCCTCTATTCATTGCGATGTATACTCTTCCTTAACATTCACCTAGATTGGGCGATATCAATCCAATCCTCACCTCAATCTCTCATCTGCCTCCCAAAAAAATAAAAAAAGGCTACCCAAATGAAGAAATTATGTCTTATTAATCCTAACTCTATAAACCCTCATATTGTACCACTACCTATCTCATACCCATGAGGTCACCTAATGTTCTAGTGAAAACATCATCCAATCAATAGTGTAAGTCTATGTAGAGGTCCATCTTTGAGTGGGGAGGTAAAACTGAATTGTCCTCAAGATATATTTCATTATACCCCTACCATAATTTCTATAATTTAATAGCTCCTAATATCAAATAATCTAAGATTAATACTATTAAATTGATAAATTGGTTGTAACGACCTATGAATGAGATCATCCTTCTCTACTCGGGTATCACTCCTTATCAAAGGAGAAAAACTCCACCCAAAAAACTGGATGAACTACCATCCTCACCAGTATTAATCACCTAAGAATGGATACTTTATGATTAGTACATATTGAGGAAAACATCATAGGATCCCAGTACCACTATTAAAATATTTCATGTGAGGATCTCTCTCCTCTCTGAATAATTTCATCTCGTTTCCAAGAACAAGTGTTCACTGATCCTCTCTATTGGATCCTACAACACCAGGGTGGATCAAAAATACCTCAAATGGTATCATTGGGTCTTGAAAATTGGATAAATATAGGTATATTTGGCTAATTTCACTATTCTAAAACTATATTTGGAGTATTTGAGACACAAGTCATACCTCGAACCACACTAAAGTCTCCAAGCGATAATACCCTTCAAACAGAAACACATCCATTCCCTTATCTAACTACTATTTTCAACTAGGGCCTTCAACAAAACCTCAGCAAACTATCCTTACCTAAAAAACAATTTTATGAATATTGTATGATTCACCTTTAAACTGTCATCTTTTTGCAACATTTACTCACCATCATAGATTTTAAATCATGTCACAATAACATGTCTTGGTGGTGGAAGTGTCCCTATTACATTCATGTCTGAATCCATGATAAAAATATAGATCACATGTATCTATAAATTATTATCATCGTCCATGAGAGTTCTCACCAAGGTATCCACAATTGAATGGGGTCCTATCCAAGTAGGTTATCCATACTAAAAGATCAGGTCTAACCTCAACCATGTGAAAAGGGAGTCAAGATCAACATGAAACCTAGGTGATATCTATATTTGGAACCAATAATGAACACTTATCATAGTTCCATCATCCTCTATTTCCACATAATAGAATGAATTATATAGCATGATAACTATTTTCAAGTGTATCAATCAAGTCTTTTGGGATCCACACATGTTTGAAAACACAGATCACTGACTCAAGCCAATCCTTCACGTCCTGGGGATATAGATCACTGTGAAACCTCAGTGGCCTCCAGAACTGGAACTCATGGAGTGTGATAATCCTATTAACATCCTCATAATTATTTTTTATAATAATTAATTAATAAATGGGAGGGGTTTTGTTACCTGACCACATGGAGGAATGATCTCATGAGATGGCCCCTGAATTTAGGCCATGTCACTCATTAGTTCATTTTCATGGTTTGGAATTGGTAACATGACTGGTTGTATTTGTGGAGGCATCTTCAAAGTGTTCAATATGTACCATCATAAAATGATCATATATATATGGATTTTACTCCATTATTTAAAAAGAACTCAATACAATACGGCGCATGTCCCAATGTTCCCTATAACCAATCTCTCAGTATGCTAAGTCAAAAAGTTGGTAGTCAAAGATTGAGTGTATGGAAACCACTTCCACCACACCAAAACTAAGTTCAATTTAAAAAATGATTTACATGAGACTATTTGAAATTTTTCCCTTTATTCCCAAAAAACCCTCATATGGGGAAAAAATCAAAACACCATCCTGAGTTCAAAACACCTCGTTGACCATTCTGTAATGAACCATCCCACTGAGGTCTACCAGGATAGTGGAAGACCAAGCCTCCATAACCCCAAGAGAGCATTCATCAACCATGTTCTAATGAGAAGTTCCAAGAATTCATAAAGAAAATGGAAGGTTTTTTTCAAAAGTACATTTATTCACACACACAACCATCTCTATGAATAAGTGTAATGGAATAATAAAAAAAATATACCATCTAGAGTGAAAAAACATGAATGTAATAACCTCTATGGAATACAAATAGTGTGTGGTAATGCAATATAACATTTAATGGGAAAACACGTTCCCATCGTGAAATGATATCCCAATTAGAAAATATTCGAAATTTAAAATATCTGAAAGAGTCCATCTCCTGATATCCAAGCCTGACCACCATACTTTCTCTTTTCACCCACGAATCCCTATGCTCTATTCAAATCACTATAGATCTCTCTATCTTATGTATAAGATAATACAGAAGTAGTAAAATCCCATGAAGGGATGAGTATATACAAAGCTAGTAGGACTCCCCCAAAATTAAAGAGGGGGAAATAGAAGACATGATAGAAGAAGTCATCTCAACCTAGATAAAGAGAAAATCAAACCCCAACAACATAAATATGGGCTAAAAAAACTATATGAGAGAGAAATGATATATCTGTCTCTAAGACAAGCCTAGGTTTATGAGTTTACATATAGAATTAATGGTCCATTTTTGATCCTAGGATATCTTCTATATGTTCAAAGAATTAAAGAATAGGGTCCACAATTCACAACTACACGATATCCCAATAGAGAATAATCTAGAAAAGATAGAGGACCATTTCCCTTGGGTGATAAAGAAATTTCAATCAGAATATAGATGAATCATAAAAATATAGGAGATTACCATCTATATATCTATTTATAGAATATGGGGGATCCACACCCTAGTGCCATAGTGCAGTATTGTCCCCATAGATAGTGGATATGTTCCCATATAGGGAAGTACCTTCACTATATTTGGAAGAAAATTTATGGAGGACTCACACCCTAGTGTGACATGGGATTAACATATCCATCTAAAAAAATAGTATGTTAGACCTATGACCGGGTGTGATAGGGGGGTATCATCTCCATGGATAGAGGACCCATGTGGAAGGATTACACCTCCCCATTCCATGCACCAAAGCCAGTAGAGCCATAAATATGAACTATTTATCCCACTTAACCTCACCAAAAGATTTTTATAATGGCATGTACCCCAAAACTATGCTCCCTATGTGATGGAGCCACAACTTCCCTAGAGAACTTACATGACGTTGGTAATTAAAAATTTAGGGGAGTGATACTTTTGTTGATAGAGGAACCATATCATCAGAAATATGGGGTAGTACTATCTCTATATTTATGAAGAGTATGGTGGACACAAGACCAGTTGTCATAGTGGAGTACCATCCCCATGGATAGAGGACTCACACACTGGTGGGACAGGGGAGTACCACCTCATCCTATATAAAGAGTATGGTAGACTCACAACCCAGTGAGATAGGGGAATACTATCATTATAGGTTGAGTACCTACACCCTGGTACAATAAGAAATTATTGCCTCTACCTATAATAAAAAAGATGGGGGACCCACTCCCTAGTGTGAAAGGCAAGTATCTTCCCTGTGGAAAAAGTACCTACACACTGGTATGATATGGGAGTATTGTCTCTTCCAAGAAACTCTCTAATAATACTTCCCAATCACTTCCATCATCAAGAATCACATAAAGAAGTTTCATTCTCATAAAAACTCACATCGTATCACATTTTCCACACAAAAAAGATATCATCATGTATAATGCATGCCACTTGGGTTGTGGTCTCCCCCATCTGTTGTCATAGCAGCCCTGTGTAGCCCGCCCGAGTATCCCACACACCAAGAAGGACATGATTTCTCCCATAGAGATATTTGAATGTTACAAAATATTGGTAACAGTCGATATTGGCTTGATATAACATCGACCAATCCATTCCCAATATTAGGTCAAGACCTGGAAAATCTAGGACAAAGAGATCCCATATAAAACAATACCCACCAACCTCCATATCACAATCCTTACACTACCTGATGCCCTCGACCCACACCCCTAGTGGAGTATCATGAGACATTACCCAACTTGTAGTCTCTACAGATTAGCCCAACACAACTACACACTGATTAGAAATAATGGATTGTGTAGCACCTGTATATAATAAAGCACTAGTAAACGTGGAAGCTACAAGAATCGTACCAAGAATAGTAGACAATCCTACCTAACCACCCTCAGGTGTAACCTGTAATGCATGGAAATTACTTTCCCCTTTACCCTAGGCCCCATCCAGAGTACCCTACACTACACTGCTCGGTTGGTAAGGGTGATCTCACCCCAGAGTCCCACATCCATTGCCCCTACTAGTACGGCCTGAAGAGCTCCAACAACCTACCTGATATGGGGTAATTGACCCATTTCCTACACTTTTCATTCGCATCTATCCTTAATCATTACCCTACTTTCATTGGTTTTTACAGAATCTATGCACGTGGCCTAGCCGACCACATGCTCGGCACTCAACTGGTGGGCAGGGACACTGGTCCTGCTTGTGCCCTAGCCTTCCACACTGAAAATAGAATTCCTAGTCACCACCCCATGAATCTTACCCCCTCTTCTGACTACTCTGCATGCTTCCACCCTATTGAAAGGTTCCAAAGTGGTGCTTCCTACTATCAGAAGCCACACCACTTGTTCACCCGGCCAACACCACAAGTTCACTCCCCGAAGCTCCCTTCTGGTTTCCTTCTGTGATAAGGGATTAATACACCACTTCATAAAACATTTTTAGATGAAAAATATTCACCTAAGACCTGATCTCATCTCTCAGCCCATCCTAGAAGCATATATCCATAACTGCCTCATCTTTCGTCAATGTTGGAATTAAGGATATCAAATTGGTGAAACAGCTTGCATAGTCCATCACCGACATTGTCCCATAAGTCAACCACAAAAAATCTATAGCCTTCTCCTACCTCAAGGTTTCTGGATTGAATTTCTCAAGAAACTTCTCTAAAAAATCTTTCCACATTATCCCCTCATCCTACACTATCTGAACCATAGTGTCCCACCAACATTTTTCTTTCCCCCTTAGCATATAGGCTGCTAACATGAATCGATTCTTGATAGGAGTCTCTATATGGTCAAGAATAGATTGGATGGACTTTATCTAGAACTCTACTACTTTTGGACAACCCTCTTTGGTAAAGGTCAAAGGGTGATGCAGCTGAAACTCCATGGTCATCTCAAACATGCTCGGAACAACCTACCTTGGGTCTCCTTCCATCATCTATATAAAATGAACAAAGTTATCATGGAACTTGTCTTCCATATCTCATTGTATAACCACATTCTCTTGCCCCATTACTAGAGGATCATTCTCGAAAACATCCTCATGTCTACCAGTCGATGCACATATTCGAGGTGTCATTTCTCTACAATTCCAAACACAAGCTTTAGAATACAACCATAAAGCTTCTATGAGAAGGAAGAGGTATAGATAGGCTCATCACTTGTGATAACTAAACCAGTTCGTTTATACTACTCCATAGAGCCCACTCACAACTGGTTCACTACCCTAATACATCTCCCTAATTTTAGGGCCAACACAGTACCAAATTATTAGGGCTACAAGCCATATCTTCTACTCCCATTTGAACCATTTTCATATTCCAATTTACCGCTACAACAAATTATTCCACCTTTACTTCTTTATCAAAAACAATTTTTTAATTATTAATAGAAATTTTACTTCCCCTTTTTACTCATTAATACCATCTTATTAGGCATAATTCATTGCTTTTAAAAAAATATATGTATCCTAGCATTTACATCTCACAAACCCATCCTGTGTGTGTGCCTATCATGATGCATGTCACTTTACTAAATAGGTGTCGAGAATGATGCATGAATATACAACCTCATACCTTTCCGACCATGATAGAAATATCACAAAACCATCAAATCACACAACAAGTACATCACCCAATGGTGAACTATCATCAAATGTAACATCACACAACAAGAACAACAATCCCCTACCAGGGTGACTTGGCTTTTCCCCCATACATGGGTTAGCTACTCCCAAGAATAGGCTCATTACCAAGGCCTTCCACATTCTTAATATCTTTTCTACCATCCACAAATAGTATGAAAGATAAAAGAACTCATTTTATACCACTTTTTAACATCTTCGACCTAGGAGGCACTAAACTGTTTCCCCAATCTAGGTGGTTACATGACCTCAAGCGTGCCTCCCCATACTCTAGAGGTTGCCGACTAGCATCGAGGGTCCAACAGGTCATGTGGGGAGACTATACCCTCAAAACCAGAGTAATTCATATAAGATAATAATTGAAATAGAGGAAAATAAGAGAAAAATCCATACCATGCATAATAACCAAATACAAAAACTAGGTACAATCATAAACAACAATGAAAATGCCATGCCATGCTATAGTGTCAAGTGGACAAAACCCAAAATATGAAAATAGTAGAATCCCAAAAATGGTATAGAATCTAAGTCTATAACCTCACCCAAACATTTACAATGTCCAACTAATCTTTATAGCATATGGCCCTTACCCTTTTTCTGACCTGCAAGCCTGAAATCTGCTCAAGTACCCAATGGCAGCTCGATCAGTGTGTGAGTATAACTCTTAAGGCCATGACCAACGGTTTCTAAAAAATATACAGCAAGGTATATAGTGAATGAAAATGATAAATAAAGGCAATTTAAGGTAAATAGTTTAATAGGATATCTTTATTTATGTTCCTTTACGTTAACACACCCATTTAACCCATGTTTATTATTAAGACATTTCATTTATCATGTCACCATTTTCATGTGTTCAATGGATTAGGCATGATCAACATTCTCAACATGTGGGAATATAACAAGTCCTATCTCACTAGACATCATTTGAACAAAAATTCCCAATATCCTCACCTAGAATCCTTAGTTTGGGTGGAATGAAACTATTAGGGGAATTGAACTTCATCTCCTTCCCTAACCCATGCATTTATGGGAGGATCTAGAACCTCAGTCCAACTCAACCTATGGGAATAGAACCTCAAGTCAATACCACACTCTACCAAGCCATGTGTACATGCTTATTTATCATTCATCACATGTCACCATATCACAAAAACATATCTAACATCATTTACTACATCACAATAATCTCAATAAATGGTAAAATAACATTATTTTCTCAATCAATTAACACATTCATCATTTTAATTACTTAACCCATTATCCTCATTTCCCATTTCCCATGCCTATATCACTAAGAATATTCAAATATAAGCTATTAACCTATCATTTACCATCAATAAATTTAATCATATTAACGTATTCATCAAGGGCATTATGTTCTTTCATAACTAACTTACACAACTTAGCTAATTCTATGTCAGAAAAATATTGTCACACCCTGCGGGTGGCCCTAATTTGGTCGATTCATCCCCCTTGAAACCCAAGGAGATAAAGAGTGGTTCAATTAGAAATTTAAACACCACTACATCACATCATGTCAAAGGAACCAATAAATCGTCAAAAAGGGAAAAAATAACACTCTACATGCACAGATCTATTGAAAAAACAATGGATATAACTTGTAGACTGCTTACCTCGAATCCGTTGAAAAACGCACTCCCAACTGAAGCCTAAGATCTTGATTGAACCAACCCTTGAAGATTTACCCTAAAACCCACGAAAAAATTATATTTTGAGAGATTTTTATGTATAGGGAAAATAATTAGAAACCTTAAACCAAAAAGAAAAGAAATATGGATATTAGCCTTACCCAGATCTCAAATCCGCAACTAACGGCACTCCAAAGGGTCAAGAATCAAAAGATATTGATCCTTGGGAGCTCTTGGACCCCTTAGTTCGTTCATAGGGCTACAAGGGAGGGGGTAGGAAAATCTAGAGGGGGTTATGAAATATCATAGTGGAATTTTTTAAAATTTTTAAAGGTTTATGGGCCGCACAGTTTTTCAAATGGTGTGCAGATGATTCATTCCCAAAGAGCCCCCATGCATGGTTTACCCACATGGTTTTCCAAACCCTGTGAAAAAAGTATGGAAGATACTGTCAAAAATTCTTCCCCTTTGCACGGTCTACCTTGGCTTCCCGCACTATTAGCACTAACTATGCATAGACTATGCAGCTAGCCAATAAAACACATTTTCCCCCTTTTTCATGTCTCAAACCCCCGGAACACCCCCAAACCTCATTAAATACTATGAAAAGAACTTAATTGACCAAAATAAATGTCAAAAAGTAAATTTTAAATAAAACATACCTTATAGAGAAATCCGAGATCTTACAGTTTATGAGGATAACCCTAGAGGATTATTATAATGGATTATTTATAGATTATTTAATTAGGTCATTTCAGAAAATTAAAAAATTATTTATTTATTTATTTTAATTAAATTCGCCCGCCAATGTATGCCACAACTGGACATTTGGTGCTGACAAACCTTAGTTCACACTAAGGGTAAATGTCATACTCTAGATTCAAAAGTTATATCATGTTTTCAATCTAAATCAGTATTCAGGATATATCCCATTATCTCTTAAAAATTGTGTTTGTGTGATATAAATATATTTACTATTTTTATAAAATAAATTATGGGATCATCAGACCTCAAATTCCCACATCATCTCATTCTCTGGTAATGAAAATATTTCTTAATGTATTCCACCATATTACAAAAAAAGAAGAAGATATTATCTATATTTTATAGCAAAATAAATCCTTAAATAGGACCCTATCACATTCAATTAATTAATAAAATTTGTAATTATTAGTAAATGAGAGGTTAATGAAGTTCCTTTTATTTTATTTCATTTAAATAGTTCCATTGAAATGTAATAAATCTTGGAAAAAACTTATTCTTGATTGATCCTTTTATGTTTATAAATCATCTTAAATTCATCCATAATGTCATTTTTTTGTAACATAGTATCTATAGACCCATGAATGGGATTTGAAACATCATGTGAATATTTCTTATACATATCATTGGTATCTAGATATATTTTTTAAATGGAAAAATTGTTTAATTTCTCATTAAAGGGTTAATCTATCTTATAGAAATTTCCTTCTTATTTAAGAATAATTCATATATTTTTATATGAGTCTTATAAGTGTCTTTTGTTAATATTTTCATTTTAAATAATTTATCATACGATAATGTTTTATTATAATGATTCCATTTTATCTTAAAAAATTATCATAGAAGTGTTATATATTTTATGTTCATTTAATAAGGATTTTTATAACATAAATTCCCACTTAAATGGTTACCTTTTTAAATTTTGAATCATATCCATTGGAGGGATAAAATCAATATTCCACTATTATTTGGGTCAATCTAGTATATTTCACATTACTTAAATATTTAGATAGATTTTTTTGTAAATCATATTATATATACATTTTAGATAGTTGAGTGGAATGTTGTTAGTCTAGATCTATGAAATGGATTATACCAACTCTATCATTTTCAAATTCTAACTATAAATATTTCCTAGTCATGTGTAATCCAAGTTTTTGGTCAATAAAAACACTTAATCCAACTAGATTCACCCATAACCCTCTTTCCTTATATTAGTTAATCTATGGGCACCCATATTTGGTATAACCTAAATATTTGGATGATCATGTTCATTTCATGCTTTTTCTTTAGAAGTAATCTAACACATAATATTTTATGAGATTTGAATATCTCACAATTTTATCTCATGTATTCCAATCATGTATATATGCTTCTAATAATTTATTTTTTAAATAAATACCTTTAAAATTTTAATATGTTAAAACATATTAATGTATAACACTTTATACAAATCATGATTTTTTTATTAAACATAAATAAAATTAAATTATATTCAAATATATCTGAATTCATACCATGTATAAGGTATGTCAAACCATTTTATGTAATGTTTTATAATCATTGGAAATAGATTCCCCATAATAGAAAGTATGGTGAAATAGGTATCCATGGTCCAAATTTCTTGAAAAATATAAATGTACTATATTAATGAGAAGACTTTCCAAAATTATTATGATCCATAGATCAGTACATAAGGGAGACCGTAATTCTAATAAAATCCTAACACCTAATATGTGTAAGTTGTAACCAATTTTTACTATAGAGTTTATTGTCAATAAAATAAATTATATTCATAGATTAATTTTACTAAGTCTTCTTCCATACCTAGAATATAACACCATATCTTCTTGGTATGAAATTTATTAAAAGAATTTTAACACTTTATAAAAACATGTACATCCATTCATCAGATAAAACTTTATCTTCATGACTTAAAAACAAGGGAATAAAATAAATTATTAAAAAACTCATAAATTTAGATATTAGATAAAAATTTATCAAAATTCATAAGGAAATAATATACATTTAATAATTTTAACATGATTTATAGAAACTCTACATATGTAGAAAAAATAAACATTTTATATTTATGTAAATATAAAATATTTCATTTTTATTTTACATGGGTTTTAATATAAAATATTTTGTATATATAAATTATAATATTTATAGAAATATAAAAACTATTATATTCCATTGAATAATTTCATATCATATATTTATTTATAGTTTAAATGTCCTATATTAGCAAAATTAAACCATTATTAAACATACTACAACTCCTTTTGTATTTTTTTAAATAAATTTCAAAATAAGTAATTTTAATGTGGAAATAATATATATTATATATATAATTTTAATAAATAAATATAAAATATATTATAATTAGACTAATTTTATAATTTATAATTATTTATAAATTAATAAATAATTTAAATACACTTCAAACCTGTATCTTATCAATCAAAACAATTTTATTATAGTTTAAATATGCCTTTGAATTTGGTGAGGTCCCTATGGGCCCATTAAGCTATATGATTCCAATTATTTTAAGAAAAAGATTTGACAAATACAAAATATAAAATCATGGTGTGTTTCACTATGAACTATGTCACAGTTTTTATATATAGTAATTAATTTCAAAGTGAAACCAATGAATCACTTAATATTAATTTTATATATATTATTTTGAAGTCATATTTTTTAACGATGATCATTTTATGTTCAAAACACAATATGGAAATAATGGATTTTGGGTGCTCTATATCTAGAAACATTTTATAAGACCTATTTTTTAAATACATTTCTTAGTTTTAAAATTTTCATTAGCAACACTTGTTTTTCTTATAATCACATAGTGGTTATGAGAACCATTATAAACTACAATAATTTTTCCTAAAAAATATTTATGTTTATGAAAAAAATATTTTTCTAGTTTTCTCATATATTTAAACATAAATTAAAATGATATGGTATAGGAAATGATAACATTATTGTGTTCTTATTTTGATAAATCATTTCTAATGGATGTAGAAATTTACAACCAAAAACTATTGCAACAATAATCAACCATTTGTTTAACTTAAATAAAAACTAAGAACATGCCTTTTTTATGATGAAAATATCACCTACTTATTCTTATTCATATTCACTATTGTTGATGATGTTTACGTAGAATCTTACAAAGGTATTATTTTTTCTTGAGTGACCATGGATAGTTGTAAATATACTAATTCTTGAGAAGGATTCAATCCACCTCATAATTTATTTAAAACATATATAATGATAAAAAGATAATTTGAACATAAAAATTAGAGTTATCATGGTTTACATGTATCTATTATACAAGGAGTAAATCACATTATATATATCTATAAGGGTACTCCTTGAATTTCTAATGCTTCTAAAATTTTTGACCATGACTGAAAAGTTTTGAAAACATTTAATGTACTTCATCTCTTTTAATATTTTGGATTACTACTCTGATTAATTATTTATCATTTAAATAATCAATAAGAAAATTAAAAATCATTTTTATATCATCATATGATATTATAAACTAAACATGATAACTTATAGTTTTAGAAACAATTAAAAACAAGAACTGACAAGAATTATTGAACAATTCGTAAATTTACTTTCTTTAAATAATGATTTAGTGATGTTCACAATACATTATTAAATATTGAACATTACATTTTATAGTTTAAATCACCGTGATATTATTTAGATATATAGTATATTTTTATCAGTTCATCCACAAAATATTTTAGTCATTTGTTATAATAATTGTGGCACCTATTTATGTGGTATAGGTCATTTAGCAAGATGTTCATTAATTTAAATTTCGTTTGGAGTTGTGTATGAAGAAAACATGTGAGTTTCTATGTGATGATTATTTTAAAAAACTATGAGAAAAAATGTGAAATTTTTTTTGTTATACCCTTAGTTATGTAAAATAAGAAATATGTCTTTTCATAAACATTATGTTTATATATTTCACACATAATAATCAACCAAAGAATATTCAACTAAAATTCATTTTTGGTGAGGTATGATGTTATTAGTTTTTTTATGTGACATTCAAAAAAATAGAGGGAGTGTAATGTTTTGTCATTGAATCTAAAAAATATATTTAATCACAGTAAAAAATTTTCCTAGAGAATTTCACATTTTTATTAGTGGTATATTCAGGTGTGGAAATATTGTACCATGAATCTTGGAAAAAATATTCTTGAATGATCATTTAAGTTGTTGTCATATTGTTAAGTAAATTCTTTACTAATTTTATGTGAGGATATAGATAGGTTATTTTACATTGTTTGTAAAACAACACATGATTATCCAGTAATGGGGTGATATGTCATAGTAATGTTATTCATGAAAAATTATTTATGTTTTTGAATAGTTATGATATTATTTATATTATCTTTAACTAGTCAATTATTAAACTCATTTCTATAACATTTTCAGTTTTATTTTTATATTATATAACTGATGATTGTATATAACTCATAATATATTTTGGTATTTAGTGAGATCAAATATTTTTTTATTTAGATTAATGTTTTAAACATGTATTGTGATTAATATTTTTAATTTTTTATGTGACTTGGCTATATTTGTGTACATTATTTTACTCTTATATGGACGAGTAAATAAGATAAAACATTAGAATCCTCATGTATTTTTAGTGATATTCCATAATAAATATAATAATTAAATGGGATAACTTTGAGATATTATTCATTATTAGTTGATAGATGATAATCAATTATGTGAATTTTTTATTAGGTGAAAATGAGAAATATTTTCCACCTAATGTATTATATTATCTAGAAGGATTTTTCTTTAGGATATATTTTAAAACCAAATAGATACATTGTCATTAAAACCAAGGGATATCTGGAATCAAAATATATAATCTAATAATAATCTATATAAGAAGTAGAATCATGATCCAGAAGCGAATGATAATGTGAAAAATAAGCTCTAACTCATGTATAAATAAATCTAAAGACATACATATGAATTATTTTGTGGTTTTAAAAATATATGTAAGATTATTTAAGAAGACTATGTAAGGATGATCAGTATCTTGAACTGATCACCTGGTGTGAAAAGATAATGTGGTGTGTTAATAAGAGTCCTTGATCAAACAGATGGCTTACCAAATAGATTGGATGGTGATAAGAGCTAACTATATAGATCAGATGTTGGTGGCACCATATCTACCAGTGGGAATATTCTATTTATAGAAATCTAAAATCATTTTTTTATGAGAAATCATATATTCATTATATTTTATTAGTTTTAATAAGAAACAATGATACACACATAGAATATTTTTAAATTCTAAACCATATAAATATATCATATTTTTTGTGTTATGTGTGAGTGATTTTAATTTTTTGTACTCAAATTTTTTATGAGAACTAGTGATTTGATGAGAGTTATTGGATCTGAGTTACTATGTATTGATTTTAAAATCAGGTTCTTCTGAAATCTATAAATTCAAACCTTGTAGTAAAAGTGATTTTTTAAATGGTATTCCATAATTTGGCTTCTTGAAACCAAAATTAATAACATAGATTAGGTAAAGAACTCTATAGGTTATTTAAATAGGTTTTTTAGTGGGTAATTACTAATTTATAGGGAATAAAGTTAGAATAAGGAATGTTTTATATTGAGAATATTGATGGATGAGACTTTAGGTTCATGATAATTTGGAATAAATAATGATTGTATCATAAGAATCTCTAACATTAATGGAAGTGAATAAATCTTAAGGTAATGTAATATTTTAAAAGGGATATACTTTACTAAAAATTAAATGGTGTGGTTTTGATGATAATAGCCTAGAATGTTCCATTTATAATTTTTGAGGTGATAATAACTGGGGAATTATTGGTTAAGAATAAAAAATGTATGATAACCCTTCCCCCATGAACAGATTTTTAATTTTTATATGACTTTTTAGAATTGTGATATTGAAATTTAGTTCAATGAATGGTAATCTAAATGATTTATACTTGATCCAAAGTTAATTGGAGTCTATTGGTGTTGATTTATCTGAAGGTTTGTTTTCCTTAATTATTCTTTCATCACTTTTATAATCTTAGTATGTGATGGATACTGTCATTATTAAATCTTTTATAGAAAATTAATTTCTTGTTTAGGAAATTAGAGATCATGTTTTAAGTTAATATATTTTGAAGAAGGAGAACCTGGGTTCCACCAAAATACTATTAAGTGTAAAAGATATGGGATGTTATGGTTTAAGGGAAAAAAATAAATTCTGAATAAGTGTAGAGAAATAGAGAGAAAAGTGTTTAGGTAAATTCATAAGGCCCAAACCCATTATATTTTGATTTTGGGAGGAAATGGAACTTGATGAAATATTATAGGTTATCCTCTGAAATATTATTTAAAAACACCATATATGAGAAGGAATTATTTTATTTCTAAGTGTATCATTTCCATTGGAGAAATGTATCATTGATTCCAAGGAAGATTTTCACTCAACATATGGGAGGGGGATCATGTAAAATTATTATTCTAAAATATTAAGTAAGGTATATCTTATAAATGATAAAAAAACTTGATACTATTGGAATAGGAGATGTGAATTTTCAAACCGGATACTTATTAGATTTATAAGGTGTGTGACATATTCCAGTGTTAAGGAACCATTTGTCAGCTAGATGATATTGGTTTTTGTTCAATTTTTTGGAATGGGGTATAAGGATAAACACATGGTTTTGTGGTGTTGTAAAAAGGATTAAAAGAGGTAATTTTGTATCATAACTATTATTTTATAAGAAAATACTCTCTAAAGAAAAAACCTTATAAAAAATAAATGTTATGGAATGATATTATAGGAAACAAGGGTGATAATGGTATGAAGATCCAAAAATTTGAATTTTCAAATACGATCATGTGGAGTATGGAACCTAAGAAGAGTGTATCCTTCAGAATAAGTGTAATGTTTCTTTTATTACTAAAGTAGGAAATCTAAATAACAATAAGTTAGATATAGTGAATATAAATATATGGGATATAATACTATTTATTTCTCATGTAGGTTCATTTGATTACATTACCTTAATTGATAATGTAATAATGAAGGATTGTTTTCTCATTATAAAGAATAATTTAGAGGTATTTTTAACCATCATTAGATGGAGATCCATATTATAAATACAGTATAGATTAAAAAATAAGTTTTTGAGTTTTCATAATTGTGGGGAGTATAGATTTAGATAGTTATGTTGGTTTTACTATAATATATTAATTAATTTTGAAATGAATGTTCTTGGAACTCAAAAAAATATTGAAGGTGTGGATGAACCATGAATTATGATAGAGATACATAAGCATGATAATTCAATATATATTTTCCATCATGTTTTTGAAAGAGGTATTTAATTATGTGATGTATCTTTTGATTAGAATTATTTACACTCAACAAGATAAATAACTCCTATATAGTTTATGGACATGAAAAATGGTTTATGTTCCACCCTTAAATTCATTGGTAGTATTTATTATGTCCATTCTGTTGCGAGAAATAGGGTAATATTACAATAAATGTAATGAGAATGTTTCTATTTATGTTATGGTAATGAAAATAGTGGCTTTTAGTTATAGGGTAATGACCATAAATATGTAATTAGATTAAAAAAACGTTCACTTAAATGATTGAAACCATTCGAAATATCAAAACTATGAGTATGATGTAGATAAGAACAAGTAATAATCACATTTGGAGATTTATATGAATAAAATTCTATAAGTTACACATTATTTAGGAATATATCCAGTTATATAAGAACAACACAGACAAGACGGTGTAGTTTCCAATATTAAATGGATTTTGGGGTTTTATCTAAGGAATTATGTATGAGAATATATAGAACTATATAATCATAGTGAAGAGTGTCACAAGAAGTAGTCCTAGAAGTATGAGAGACTTGGGAGTTGAAGTTGTCATCCAATATTAGATAAACAATGAAAATTTGTAGATCTAACTTGTATTGTATAATTATTATAGATAGTGGAGATCATAATAGTATAAAAGGGGTGGAATGTCTTAGATTCACAATGAATTGGGATTCTGATATGGAGGAGGAAAAAGACTCATTTTATTCTTTCAAAACATTGGAGTTTTTTGATACACCATTTGAAAATAAGGAACTATAGAACAAATTGGTCTACTAGTTGAAGGAAAAATTGGAAGGTGGTTCTGATTACATGTAATAGTTAGTTATAAAATGAGGTATAATATTTAGTGAAATATTCTCTCTAATTATTTATCTCAAAGTGATCTGAAGGGTTCATAGAATAGATGTGGAAACATTATTCAACATGAATTTTTATATGTAAAAATTGAATTTATACATGGAGACTTAGAATAATAAGTATATATAGAAAAACCAAAATAATAAAAGGAATTCAAATGAAACTTTTTTTGAAAAATTATGCAGAGTACCTATGGACTGAATCATGCACCCATATGATAGAACTAGAAGTTCAATGCCTTTATGGAAGAATAAAAGATATTATGGTGTAATTTAGATCATTCCTTTTAGAAAAAGGTGTTCAATTATGGTAGTTTCATCGTACTTATCTTGTATGTTGACGTTGTGGTCTTGGTGTGACTACAAAATAAATATATTAAAGATTTGGGGGATGAGTTATATGAAAGGTTTGATATGGATGATTTTGGGGAGGTCAAATAAGTAATGGGGATAGAGATCCTATTGGCCTTGGATGTGATAGAGATATAATCTATACGTTTTGGGAATTGAAGTTTTTCAATAATTAAAAAAATTAGGTAAATCATATTAATATAAAAAATAAAACTATTATTCCTGAAACAATGAAATTGTGGCTCAAATTGAAGTAAAAAGTGTAGTAAAATAGTGTGAAATAATATTATAGAATTACAGATAAAAATATAAATATAAGAACACCAAAACAAGATACTATATTTAAAATTGACTACACACTTCTCCTAAAGAGGTATAGTACTCACTAAATCAAGAAATAGATTTTGATATGGATTCAGAATATAATTATATAACATAGATTTGTCTTACCTAGAGGAAAAACATAATCCCCTTGTCATTTATATATTTTAAAAAATAATTAATTCTCTTATAGGATAAATCCAAAACTAATATTTTTAAATAGAAATCATATCCTAAAGATTTTTCATTTTAAGTGGTAGAAATAAATAACCATTCCTTCTAAAGGTTGAATAAGATCCTTATGAATATTACATTTGTTCAGGCGAGAAAAAAATACTACCATTTAATTAGTGGTATAACCATGTGAACTTCACAAATTAGAAAACTAAGTAGAAAGCCTAAAATAATGAAACTGGAGTATGAGTTGTAGAAAATTTTATTAATGTAGAATATATTACATCTGACCTTAATAGTTGAAGATTGATGATGAAACCTTGGGAAATCCATCCCAACCACTGTACTTTATAAACAATACTGTATGAATGGTGATGATAAGAAACATTCATGATGCTTTTAATGATTCTTTTGATTATATTTCACATAGGTAAAATTCATATCAAATATTTACCCTATAAATTTATCTTTTTAAATATTTATAAAATTTCCTTGATTATGTTCCAATATAAAATAACCTCTTATTTAACTCCATAATATTCTTGATCATGTGGGATCTTCTTGATAGAAAAACATAGGCTTCCATGGTTAGATAATAATGTGAAGATAAATATATCAATTATTAATAATTATAAATATCTTGAATTGTTCCTTCATTACAATTACTCAGAAACACCAAACATGAAAAAATAATCATATATATGTATTTTATCAAATAATAAAATAGTTATAACATATCATTTAAACTTATAGTAAATAAAACATGAAAACATTTTTAAACATATAATCCACATCCATTTTTATATAATTCCACCATTTCCATCATAGATCACATAATGGAAATCTATTTCCACTCATATAGAACCTAGAAACTAACCATGGTAACTTCCACAATGTGGTCTTCTATATCAATCCATTTTTAAAGGCTTTAAAAACACTATGAACTACACCAATACTAATAAAAATTAACAAGTTAGACATTTTATTTCTCACTGGAATTTCACCATTAAAAACACATACTACTATAGTGTGGAAAAAATACCAAGCCATATTAAATGTTGATGTAATACTCAGATCACAATATCTTGTGGGATTTTCATTTCAATAAATTATGAAAATGTTATCATAAAATTCCATAATATATGTAAAGGTAATCCTATAGTACTATAGTTCTCATAAAGGTAATACAAAAGGATACGCACTATGTAAATGTATGATGATTTACATAGGTCATGTAAAGGTAACACATAAGCTCGCATAATATAGTTATATATTTTTGATAGCTATGTATGGGTGAGTTGATTTATCCTAAAGTTAAAACATTAAATATAGTATCTATGTAAAGTTAAAATATAACTCATGTAAAGGTTATATAGGATTCACACAAAGGTAAAACTAAGTTTCAATAGAGATACATAAAGGTAAAATGAAACTATGTCTAGTTAAAATATACTTTTTTAAAATTAATATAAATTACTAAAAATATAAAAACTAATTATTTACATTATTAAATCACAATAATTATAAACATCAAATATGTAAAGATAAATTATTAAATACAATATGAATGTGAGGTAAAGTAATTTAAAACATAAAAAGTGATTAATAGAAAAACAATTTGACTAAATTCACAGATTAACACTCTCTTAAATATTAAACTTTAATAATCCCCACATTTTACGAAATTTCAAAACAAAACATTTATATATATTTAAAAAAATTAGATGTTCTCACAAAATTCACGTTCCAAATGTAACTTTCTAAATCCCGAGTCACTCAACTAGTTCCCCATACCATGTTCACCACATGACCTCAAGCACAGTTCCACAAACGCCAGAGGCTGTCGAGTAGCAGTGAGGGCTTTGGTGAGTCATTGGGGAAACTATGCCCTCATTTGGTAAGAGATACAAGAAAAGGAAATAAAAGTCCATAGCGAAAGCAGTAAACATCATACAATAACTGAAACTAAACAGAGGAAGCAATGAATATATAGTAATCATGATAATTATGTAGCAGATACAAGTATCTAAATAAAGCATCAAACACAACAACATGTTGAAATAAAAATGAGAAACAAAGAAAAGTAAATAGTAAAAATAGCATCATTGCAATCCTCAGCTTGGTCCCATTCTCTCCATCTCCAATGCAATCAAGAACTGGAAGTAGAAGGGCGCTTGGCCTTATCTATACCTGCAACAACATAATCTGTTTGGCCCCAAAATCATGACCCAAATAGGGTGTGAGAAAAAGCCTTAGTAGGCAACCACTCGTGTGCCTAACAGTCAGTGAATATATGGTAGGTAAAAGTATATAAAGCATTAAAATGGGAAGTACTAAATAGCAAACAATCCATAGTTTCTAGCATATAATCTTCAAACAAGGAAGCATCCACTCAAGCAAGTAGAACATACAGGTAGCCTCTAGGTAGTTATCACAGCCTAACCCCTATGGTTCAACCTAAAAATACTAGCAACCTGCTGGGAGGCACACATAGTCTCACCCCTCTAGTTCAGCTAAATAATTGACTCTCTAGGGAAGCACTCACTGTCGATTCCCCCTATAGTCTCGTATCGTACTAAAGGCGCTCTGGGGAAGCACTCAATTTTTCATTACCCTTGTGGCCCACGTCGAGGAACTATAGACTCTCTAAGGAATAACTCAATGTAAATTCCCCTTGTGTTCTCACATCATAAATTAAAGACACTCTGGAGAATCCCTTGCGTCCATTCTCCCTATGGTCTACTACACTAGGTTCCCACATCCATGTGTAAAGTTAGTAAGTATCGCATCGTGTAACGGCCAAAGTATCCTCAAGAACTACTTGTCTATCATCTACAGTATCTCATCATTGAAGAACAATCATATCATCCTACAAACTAGGCATGGAACTGGCAATAGCATAATAGGAAAAACTAGACCAAACGGTCATAAACAGGAAAAACATGCAGGGGAAAGCAGCCAAAGAACAGTAAATTACCCTATTCACAAACAATAACCTGTACTCAAGCATATAAGCAAAGCAGGCAAACAACAAGGTCAAAACAAGAAACACGCAATATCCCGTTCAAGGGTATTGGTGGAATTTGCACAAATATTCAAAGAATTTCTACAGAAAGGCACAAACCACCTACCTCGATGCTAAGAGATCGATATACTTGAACCTCGATGATTTAATTGCCTTAGAACGTCATAGATCAATGAAAACGCATAAAACATTCAACCCACGATAATTTGAAAAGGAGGATGAATTGGAAAACAAACATCTAGGAGAAGGAAGAGCATACCGTTGTGGTTCCAACGTGATCGACAGCGGTCGATTCGGAAAACAGATGGAGGATCAGGGGTTCGTTGAAGATATACGGCCGTACAGAATGCTCTAGGTCGAAGAAACTGGAGAAGAAGACATTTCAGGGGTTAAGACACGACCTCAGTCTGTTTAGTGAAGAAAAATAAATTACACAGTGTGTACTTTTGGAGTACACGGTGTGTACTTGGCTTTTTCGTACTCCTTTTATGTATCCTCCACATCACCCCTACATGGCCGTGTGTGTGGCCCTGACATGGCCAACACACAGCCTCGATTGTCAATGACGTACATGGTGTGAACCCAAAAATTACATGGCGTGTACTTCAAAAATTTACAGAAACTCCTCTTTTCTCAAAAACTCCAAAAAAGGAAAAACATACCTGAAAAGAAGGTCCAGGTTCTTAAAAACTTCCCCCCTTAAAGAAATTTGTCTTCGAATTTCCCTAGTGAGGTGTTGAAGAAGAAACCCCAAATAGCTCCAGCCACTGTGATTGTACATCAGCCTCCCTCTCCCAAGTCTTGTCATGTACTCTTCTGTACTACCATAGCACCCGTACCAGAGGAACAGACCGGCAACGAAGAACCTTCATACTATGATCGAAAATCCGGATAGGATGCTCATCAAATGATGCATCTACTTCAAGCTCAACCTCCTCAAGTTGAAAGACATGTGACGGGTCTGAAAAGTAATGTCGGAGCTGAGAAATGTGGAAGACTTCGTGCATATCATGGTACCTCTGAAGTAACTGCAGCCGATAGGCAACCAGCCCAACTCTCTCCAACACCTCAAACTGCCCGATGTACCATGGTTAAAGCTTACCATATCTCTTAATAATCTTGTGTCCCATCCTCGGCGCGACACACAAGAAAACCTGATCCCCGACCTCAAATTTCAGAGGTCATCTCCGCTGACTAGCATAAGACTTCTGTCGAAACTGTGTCGTTGATATCCTCTTCTGAATCAAATCTATCTGCTCTGAGGTCTCCTGAACAAGACGAGGTCCTAGCAAAGTTGTCTCTCCGGCCTCTAGCTATCATAAAGGGGATCGACATGGCCTACCATAAAAAGCTTCATACGGTGACATCTAAATAGTCGCCTAAAAATTGTTGTTGTAGGAGAACTCCAAAAGAGGTATATGCTTCTCCCAAGAACCTCCAAGGTATATAATGAATGCTCGGAGCTATTCTCAAGCACCTGAATCGTATGCTGGGACTGGCCATCAGTATGGGGATGGTATGTTGTACTCAAAGGTACCTGTGTACCCAAAGCCTTTTGAATCCCCTGTCAGAACCGAGAAGTAAAACATGCATCCCTGTATGAAATGATTGAGTGTGGAACTCTGTGCAGACGTATTATCTCTCAGATGTACAATCGACTCAGCATATCAACACTAAAGGTCTGCTTGTTCAGAAAGTAGTGATCAACCTTCGTAATCATGTTGATGACAACCCAAACATCATCATTCCCTCGAGGTAACCTCGGAAAACCAGTCACGAAGTCCATCACGACGTCACTCCACTTCCACTCAAGAATGGGTAACTACTGTAAAGGAATTATTGATCACTGATGTTCCACCTTAACCTGCTGATAATTGGAACACCTCATGAAAAAACTAGCAACATATCTCTTCATACCTAGCCACCAATACTGGTAGTATAGATCACGATACATCTTGGTGATGCCATGATGAACTGCCAAAACTGTGGAATGAAAGTCCCACATCATCTCCTCACGTATATCTGCTGGTGCCCATACACGTCCCTAGAAACGGAAGACCTCATCCTCACCTATGGTCCATCTAGGAATAGGGTCCTCTCCTGGCACACTTTCCCATAAGACTAGGCCTTCAAAATCTGATATCTTCCTTATTGTTACTCGATCAAGAAATATAGAGGTAACAGCTACAGAAGAATGAAACGTTTTTCCCTGTCTGTTGTGCACATCCAGATGCATCTCAGAAAATAGAGCCATAAGCTTCCACTCACTCATGGCCTCCTGAACTGCCTGTATCTGAGTCCTCCTGCTCAATGCATCATCCACTACATTTCTCTTTCCCAGCGTATAGGCAAGCTCAATGTCAAAAGACTGAAGATACTCAACCCACCTAAGCTATCTCAGATTCAGATCACGCTGGGTGAAGATGTACTTGAGACTCTTGTGGTCGGTGAAAACCAAAAAGTGATCTCCCAGAAGATAATGTCTCCAACAGCGTAATGCATGAACAACTGCCACCAACTAGAGATCGTGCGTCGGGTAGTTCCTCTCATGTGGTCTCAAATTCCAAGACATGTACACAACGACTCCATATCCCTGCATAAGTACTTCTCCCATCCTGATACCTGAAGCATCACAATAAATAGTGTAGCTCTTTCTCGGCTCTGGAAAGACTAGTATTGGTGCTGAACTCAACCTCCCATTTAGCTCTTGAAAGGCTGACTCACAAGAGTCTGGCCATAAGAACTTCTCCCCTTTCTTGGTCAAACCTGTCAATAGTGCTGCTAAGAGTGAAAAGTCTCGTATGAAGCGTCTGTAGTATATAGCCTCCCTAGAAAACTCCACACCTCAAAGATGTTCTCCAGATGCTCCCTAAAACATACTGCTCTCACTTTCTCTGGGTCTACTGATACTCCTGTATCTGAGATAATGTGACCCAAAAAGTGAATCTGGTCCATCCAAAAGAGGCATTTCAAGAGCTTAGCATATAAATGATGCCCTCTTAGTGTACTCAGAATGATCTCAAGATGTGTGGCATGGTGGTGTCGAGTGTGAGAGTACACCAATATATCATCAATGATGACCACCATGAAAGAGTATAAGTAAGGATTGAACACATGAGTCATCAGTGCCATGAAAACTGCAAGTGCGTTCATGAGATAGAACGACATAACCATGTACTCGTATAGACCATACCTACTCTTGAAGGCTGTAAAAGGTATATCTAATGGTCTAACGTGCAACTGATGATAACCAAATCTCAAGTAAATATTCGAGAACACTCTGGCTCCTCTAAGCTGATTGAAGAGATCATCGATCCTCAGCAAGGGATATCGGTTCATGACCGTCAATTGGTTCAACTTCCGATAGTCCACAAACAGGCTGAGGGTGTCATTTGCCTTCTTCGCAAATAGGACTGGCGAACCCCAGGGAGAATTACTGGGTCAGATGAAACCCTTTGACTGAAACTCTTCCAACTTCTTCTTGATCTCTTGTAAATCAGGTGTAGCCATCCTATAAGGAGGAATGGATGCAGGTGCCACTCCTTTCATGGGCTCAATAGAAAATTCTACCTCACGCTCCGGAAGAAAACCTGAAAAGTCCTATGGAAATACATCCCTGAAAAAATTCCCCACTGGAGGAAAGTATAACTGTGATGTCCCCTGGCCATCCAGATATAGACTGGAAATCTAGGCTATAACTCGTCCTAGTCCATGATGTTGGGGTCCTGCTCGACTCGCCTGGACATCCCACTCACCCCGATGAAGAAACGATCCACCCTCAAGTGAGATGAAACTCACCCTGCAGCGATAATAGACAATGACTTCCTGGAAGGGAACTAGAAAATTCATTTCAGGAATGACATTATATCATGTCATCTCTAGGACATAGAGGACCCATAACAAGTGACACCCTGCAACCTCAAGAGGGTATTATCTGCACTAACGTACACTAATTGTTCTATTCCCCAACAGTGTGTCTAGAGTCAAAGTATCAGCAGAGGAAAAGATGTAGAGCCCAAGGCTATCCACAATAGCAACAGAGATAAATCTATGAATAACACTAGTATCGAAAACAGAAGAAGATAAGACTGAGGCTAGTAAGATCATACCTTGAAGTGTAGAGGGTCCAGGATCCTGCTCCGGTTGGGTCTGCTCCAATGCAAATGCCTGACTTGTACCACGACACTGTGGCCCTACCTAACTTCTCTGAGCTGATCTGCCCTGCTATCACTGATGGATTGGTGACTGAACACCTCGACCCTGACCTCCACCTTGGCCTGAATGGATGGAAGAACTCCAGTTTCCAGACTGTTGAGAAACTGGTGGCTCTTCTCCTGAACTAGGCATCATGGATGAACCCCTGTCACTAGATATTGGTGATAAAACCTAATAGAAGTGCTGAACGTGACCCATCTTTCCGCAATATCGGCACTCCACTGGGTCTCTCTGGCACTGTGGTCTCGTATTCCCAGCTCTTCTACACTGGTAGCATACCACCTGGCTCCCTAAAGACGTGTCTCACTGTCTTGGATCACCGTGCGTAGACTCCCTACGGCGCTTCCTACTGTCATATGGTGAAGCACTAACTGTGGACATGGAACCGCCCTGGCTCTTAGCTCTAGAATCCCTCCGATTACGCTCTGCAATCAGTGCCTGGTTGATGATTGAAATGATGGAAGTCAGTCTGAAGATATTCACCTGTGAGTGGATCTCCCGTCTGAGACAATCCACAATCTTCGTTGCCAAGAACAACCCATATCCTCCATAAAGGGGTGTGAAATGCTGAAACATAGTGAAACGATAAGAATACTCTATCATAGAAAGAGTACCCTTCTCTAGGCTCATGATATCCCAAGCTCGGCTGGACCATAGGGTCTCCGAATAGAATTAGTCATAAAAGACGCGTTGAAACTCCTCCCATGCCATTACATGTTGACGACCTACATGTGAGATCACATCCCAGCACCTCTTGGTGGATTCTCATAGCATTTAGGTAGCAAGGTTGACCCACCTATCTGGGGGCATCTCCAAATGCTTGAAGATCATCATCATGGCTTCTAGTCATGACTCTGCAGCCTGATTTTCTCTTTCCCCTGAGAAGGTGTGAGGATGTTACTGCTGGAAAACCAGCGTCAAGTCTGTCATAGTCAAGGCAGGAGGCGGATCTCCCTATAAGGTCTGCATAATCCTCAAAAAAACATTCCCTAAATTGTGCATCAGTGCCTACAACTGGTATCACTGCTGGTGTCAAGGCTCTCATAATAGATGGATCTACGAGAAGTCCCTGATCCGCCACATCTGGTGTCTGATCACTACCTGACAATTGGCGTACAACCGAAGGAAATATCAGTGCCATGACTCTGCAAGGGCAAACGTGCACCATATATCAACATTAGAAAGAACTGAAAAACTGAAGGCAAAAGAGGGAACATGGAAAAGAATGCATTCAAGTTATGCAAAAAATGACTACACGGCGTGTACTTTCCCCACACAACATGTTCCCTTAAGTCATTAAAATGGGCATGTACTTCTACCTAGACTGGTCGTCTAACAGCCCAGATACTCGGTGTGTTGTTATAACACACGGTCTATACTTGAATCATAATCCCTACCCGAGTCATTCTACACGGTTAATCCACACGGCTCCTCCAAGAAAAAACTACACGACGTGTTCGAGGCAGACACGGCATGTACTAGACATTCCTTACCTGGACCGTGTTGTTTATGACACAGCCTGACACATGGATGACACTACCCAGCGTGTTCCATATAGACATGGCGTTTATGAGAAAGGTTAACACCGACCAGTGTTGTTCGTGACATGGTCGGGTACCTATATTAGACTACACGGCGTGTACGATTCCGACACGGTGTGTATGTGAAAAGATAACACAACCCGGGTCGTTCATGACACGTCTAAGTTACCTATTTCATACTACACGGCGTGCTAAACTAGTACACGGTGTGTTCCAACAATATTTTTCATAACCTTGTGTCCCTGCCCGCACAGTCAGTGACATGGTTAAAAACTTCACTATGTGTATGCATAAAGTACATGTCGTGTATTTTGGGTTTTTCCGGGCAGTAGGCTCAGAACTGCTCTGGAGCCCAGAAAACACAGAAAAAACACACTAGGGTGCCAAATTCTGATCTGTGAGGGCACATACTCCCCGCGAATCAATATTTGGAATCTTCTAAAAGTCAAAAACAAGGTAAAAAGGTCAATGATCCTCCACATTCTAGTCAATGAGGGCCCATAATACCTCAAGAACCAATGTTTGGCATCTATTTAAGCAAATTTCTATACAAACAAATCCTCTATCAAACAGCAATGATTCTGTCAAATCATCTATCGCCACAGCATTCATAATCTACACAACATCTATCACAACAACATGAAATCGATAATAAATCCTATATGGCATGGAAAGAATGCATGGCATTTGATTTCTAACAAGTGCCTGTATAATGCATGAGATGGAATTCACTCATATCATCGGGTTGCAACAGAAATAGAACTGCAATAACAACAACGGTAACAACACATAGCATGTGAATCACCCAACGGTGAAATAAAATCAACTGTAAAATTGAAAACCAGTAAAATTTTAATAAACAAGGTAGTATGGATTTTCCCTGTACACCGGTTAGCTACTCCCGAGAACAGCTCATTACTAAGTACATATTCTATCCTATCCATGGATATAGTCTCCAAACGGTAATCTAAGATAAAAGATACCCTATGATACCACTTTGTAATGTCTTGAATCCGATGCCACTACACTGGTGCCATGTACCTGGTTTTCCACATGACCTCAAGTGCATTTCCCCAAACTCCGGAGGCTGCCGACTAACAGCGAGGGCCTTGGTGAGTCATTTGGAAACTATTCTCTCATTTGGTAAGGTATACAAGAAAATAAAATATAATTCCATAGTGGAAGTAGTAAACAGCATAAAATAACTGAAACTAAATAGAGGAAGCAATGAATATATAGTAATCATGATAATGATGTAGTAGGTACAAGTATCTAAGGAAAGCCGCAAACACAACAACATGCTAAAATAAAACTAAGAAACAAAGTATGAAAATTAAACAGTAACTCTAGCAGCATCGCAAGCCTCAGCTTGTTCCCATGATCTCCAGCTCCAGTGTAATCAAGAACCTAAAGTAGAAGGGTGCTTGCCTTTATCTATACCTACGACAAGATAATCTGTTTGGTCCCAAAAGCCTGACCTAAACAAGGTGTGAGACAATGTCCTAGTAGGAAACCACCCAAATAACTGTGCCTAACAATTAGTGAATATGTGTCAGGTAAAAGTATAGAAAGCAGTAAACAGGGAATTACTAAATAGAAAAAGATCCACAGTTTCTAGAATATAATCTATAAACAAGGAAGCAGCCACTCAAGAAAGTAGAACAAACAGGTAACCTCTGGGTAGTTCTCACATCCTAACCCCTATTATTCAACCTACATATAATAGAAACCCTCTGGGAGGCACACAGATTCTCACCCCTCTGGTTCAACTAAAGAATAGACTCTCTGGGGAAGAACTCACCATTGATTCCCCATATAGACTCTTATCGTACTAAAGGCGCTCTAGGGAAGTACTCAACATCCCATTACCCCTATAGCCCATGTCGAGGAACTACAGACTCTCTGAGGAAACACTCAGCGTCAATTCCCCCTATGGACTCACATCATAAATTAAAGATACTCTGGAGAAGCCCTTGTGTCCATTCTCTCCATGGTCTACTACACTAGGTTCCCACAGCCCTATATAAAGTTAGCAAGTATCGAATCGTGTAACAACCAAAGTATCCTTAATAAATACTTGGCTAGCATCTACAGTATCTCATCATGGAAGAATATTCAAACCATCCTACAAACTAGGCATGGAACTGGCAATATCCTAACAGGAAAAACTAGACCAAATGGTCATAAACAGAAAAAAACATACAAGGGAAAGCATCCAAAGCACTGTAAATTACCCTATTCAAAAATAATAACCTCTACTCAATCATATAAATAAATCAAAAAAAAGGGAAAAACAGGAAACACGCAATACCCCGTTCAAGGGTATTGGTGGAATTTGCACAAATATTCAAAGATGTTTTACATAAAGGCACAAACCACCTACCTCGATGCAAAGAGATTGATATACTTGAAGCACGAGGCTTGAATCTCCTTATAATGTCATAGATCTATGAAAATTCATAAAACGTTCATCCCACAATAACTTGAAAAGGAGGAGTAATTGGAAGACAAGGCTCTGGGAGAAGGAAGAGCTTACTGCTGCGGTTCCAACGTGATTGATGGCGGTCGATTCGGATAACGGACGGATGTTCGTCCAAGATCTATGCTCGTACGGAATGCTCTAGGTCGAAGAAATTGGAGAAGAAGATGTTTATGGGGTTAAGATGTGACCCTGGTCTGTTTAGTGAAAAAAAGAAAGTACATGGTGTGTACTTTTGGAGTATACGGTGTGTACTAGGCTTTTCCGTACTCCACTTTAGGCGACCTCTACATCACCCCTATATGGTCATGTGTGTGGCCATAACACGACCAACACATGTCCTTGAGCGGCGATGAAGTACATGACGCGTACTCATAAAGTACACATCAGGTACTTCAAAAATTTCCAGAAACTCCTCTTTTTTCATAAACTCCAGAAAAAGGAAAAACATACCTGAAAAGAAGGTCTGGGTTCTTACACAAAATTTCTCTCCCTTTTTAAAATTTATCAAAAAGTAAAGTAAAATTTTTTATTTAATGTTTCAAATACATATTATGGTATCCTTTAAAAATAATTAAAAACTAATTTAATTAGATACACACATAAAATATCCCACATAATTAATGTGCCTATCATCACACCAATTGGAAATATATAGAGTTCAAATTTGAGTAACGAAAATTCATATAGTTCTATCATGTTGTATTTAATTCCATTACATAGATTTGATAATAACATATAACATTATTATACTCATCAATTGATGAAATAATTAAATATTCAATAATTTAACATTGAAGCTCTATTATTATATGTTTAATTTTTTTTAAATTCAATTACATCAATAGGATTAGTAAATATATAACATAATTTCTTTACATTAAATAAATCCCAAAAAAATATCCACATTATAAAATAACTAAACATTAGAAATTTGTTGCACATAAATAAAATTTTCAAAATAGATTTCAAAAATTGAATAATATTCAGGGTATCAATCTATATTCATGAAATAGATTTAAATAAATCAATAATTAAGGTATTGAAAATTTTATATATTAAATTGTTTAACAAAACTTTTATAATTGAAAATGTCATGTTTTAATAGTAATAAATATTTTCTCTTCAATTGATTACACCATGTTTTATTAGAAATAAAATAATAAATTTAAAAAGATAATTTCCAATTAAAAATAAATTGTATTTTAAATAAGAGAGCCCCTTTAAATCAATTTTCTTCTTTTAAAAAATCAATTTTTAATATTTAATAGAATTCTCATAAAAAATAATCACGTAGTTTTAAAATAATAATAAAAAAGGAAAATATTTTAAAACTATTTTTCCTATAGGTTTAAAATTGATTAAAAATATATACAAAGTCTCTAAAATTTAATAAGTGTGTCTTTTGTGACAAATGATATGAATACAATAAAATAAATTGATTAAATTACCCAAATATAAGCATTGATAAACTAATAGTAAAATCAATAATTATTAAACTAAAAAATATTTTCCAAATTTTCAGAAATGGTATTATAAGAATTAATACTAGGAGACACTATAATTATTTAAATTCAAATATAGTGTTTCTATATTCCTTAAAAAATTAAAATTCCAATTTTAAATTCCATGCACCCATTTAATTTGAAAAAAATAAAAACATTAAATTCCCATGAATTTAAACATATAAAACAAATTTAAAATAGATTCTAAAATTTTAAAATTTTTGGAAAAATGTACAGTATGGATGGTTTTAAAATTTTAAATTCCAATACTGTATAGGTTTTACATTTACAAAAGATTGATAAATTTCAAAACATCACATGAAATTTTTATTTTGATAAGGTTTAAAACACTAAAATTTGAAAATTAAATTAAAGGCATTGATAATTCCACCCCAAATGATGATATTATTTCAAACATTTATAATAGTGAATGTTATCATGAAAAAAACTACTCAATCTATCCAAAAAACAATTAATAATTTATCTATGAAAACACATTATAATATCCAATAAATTATAAAATTATTTGAAATTAATTGTGATATGAAACTGTTACCCTCATTCGAGTAAACCAAAATTTAAAAAAAAAGATATCATTCTTACTATTCATATATAAAACATATTTATGAACATCCCATAATTTCATAAACATAAAAATCAAAGATATACATGTTATCTATAAAAATCATAAATTGATCACATTTTTGAAAATCATAAATGTTAGAAATATTAAACATGATTATAGACCAAAAATATATCGTATTTTATAAATATTAATATTGAAAACTAAAACCATTTTACTTGATAAACCATATTTAAACATTAAAATTTTATAATTATCATGATAAAATTTGTAAGACATAAATTAAAACCACATTCCAACAAACTAAATAATAAAAATAAATAGATGTGTTTGTTGTACATAAGTAAAAAAAATTTGGACTGGTAATGAGGTTTAGGTTTCACTTTATTCTTTATTTTACCTTTATGAACACAAACTGATTGAATTCATAAAAAATTAAAACTCATGTTAGATATAACAAACTTATTTGAGTATGATGTGTTTGTTTATCAATATTAGTTTCAATAATTTATTTCATTCCATAATATATCCTTTTAACACCCGAATCTTTAGAAACTAAACTATATCCCTAAGAATAATTTTAATTAAAATTATTTTCATATTCAGTATTAAAATTAAATCAAACAAGTGTCATCAATTGAGTAAAGTCTGACTCAATTTCCTTAGAAAACATATCCATTAATCATACATTAGTAGGTTTTCTAGGAAATTTATTAAAATCCCTTATAGAATTTTAATGTGGTGTTGAAAATTTTACCTTTGAGTATTTTTGCATCATAGTAAGTTTATAAGTTTCCTTTATACCTCCATATTCACTACTTGATCTGAATTTGGAAATTTCTTGAGGTATCGAAAAAATTCTTATCATTATTCTTCTATTTTTGAGCTTCCGATGAATTTTCAATCATTGAAAATCATATTTTCAGTTATCTTTATTGTTCTTATTTGAAAAATACATTTTCACTTTTCTAGAATTCATAAAATTAAATCATATATGTTTCTAATAATTTCCTACTTTAAAAGTTTTTTTCTCATATAGTTTCTAATTTTTCCAAATAGTAGTGCATCTATAATTTTTTTTAAAAAAAATTCTATAAATAGTGAAATAAAATATATTAATAACATTGAAATTTACTTCATATCAAACTTCTCTTAAACCTCTTAAATTCTTTAGATTAAAAATAGTAAAATCATTTGATTTTATGAAAACATCATAATTAAGAACTTCAGTAAAAATATTATAGTCCTACATGAAAATATTACACTAAAAATACTTCAAACCATTGAAGTATAGTGTGTGTTTAGTATTTAAACCATTTTTATTATTTTCTTAACCATCTATATTAAATGGATATTTCCCCTATTATTGTAATGGTTTAGGATAAATAGGCATTCTAAAAAATTAATAAACACTAAAATATAAGTAGGCATATTATATGTTTTTTTTCAAGGTATAGAATTGATAATAATTTTTGGTCCTAGATGTGATCGAATGATATTATAGAGGGTGAATATAAATTTTTCAATCATTAAAAATATTATACGAATCACAGTAATATAAAAAATATATTCAAAACACATAAATGTTGTGTTGAAAATTAATAAAAAATGGTTGTGTAATAATATGAAATAATATAATATAATAAAAAATATAAATATGAATAAAAGAATATTGTATTTAATAATAGTTTGGTTCAATGTGAAAATATATCCACTCAACACCCCCTCCTCTTCTACTAAAGAAGAATTGTAATTACTAAAATTAGAAACTCACTTTTTATAGAGAGATTCAACCCAATAACAGACCCTTCCTTTTAATTACCATGTTGAAAAACAAAATCCCCTTGTATTTCAAGGGTTCATACAAATAAACCAACCTTTTATAGGAGAAAACCCTACGAAGACATTTTATAGTGCAGTCATAATTTATAGAAATTATATTTGAAGTACTGCGAATAATCATCCTTGCTTTTTAAAATTTTAATTTTTACCTAGTGAATATTTATTTTATTATGGTGCGAAAAAATTAATAAATTTTGAATGGTGGTATAACTTTGAGAACATTACAAAGTAGAAAACTCAATACCAATAGAAATAACTAAAATAATTAGACCAGAGTATGATTTTTTGAAGATATTTCTAGTTATGAAACGATTTATTCATCCCTTTGAGGTTAATAGTGTATTATGGATCCCCAAGATGATCATTATAGACTCATCACTATAGAAACAACAATTCTTGGGTGATGATGCTCTGGAAAATTTTCAACACTTATAATGAATCTATCACTCATATTTTTTGTTATTAAAACGTATATCCCATATTTATCTTCTAAAATTATTTATGTAGATCTTATATTATTGTTCCATGATCGCATTCGAATATAAAATTATTGATTCAGTAAATCTATAATATTCTTGATAATGTGGGAACTTCTTTATAGGAAATCACATTCTTCCACAGTATTATAATATTATGAAAATAAAAATATAGTTTACTTATAATTGGAAATATCATGTTCTGTTCAATTATTTAAATCAATCAAAAACACATCAAATGTAATAGTTATCATATATATATATATATATATGTTTTTGAAAATAAAAAACCGTCAAAATAAATCATATAAATGTAACATAAATAAAAGTAGAAAAAAATTTGGGAACAAATCATCCATCTCTAACTTTTCATAAGTCCACCATGCCCATCATATCTCCCACAATGTGTATGTTGTTTCCAAACATATATATCATTTAATCTTACCATGGTCACAACAATGAAGTTTTCTTCAATATCAATATTTTATACAAGATTAAAAAAACTGGATGAACTACACTGTGATTGATTAAAATATCCATGTTATGAATATCATTTCTCACATGCATTTCTCGATATAAAAATGTTATCAACTATGGAATTGAAAATTAATACCAAGACATTTTGAATGGGGATCTAATATGACTTTCACTATTAATTATGAGATTATCATTACTACAGTCTATGTAAAGGTAATAATCAAATTATATAATCTACATAAAGGTAATATTTCAGTTCTACAATTTTCATGAAGGTAATAGAAAAGGTTACATGTTATGTAAAGGTACACAAAAATTAATATGTTGTAAAAATTCGACACATAGAATTTTATAAATTTAATTAAAAAATTTGATATCTATATAATGGTTAATTGAGTTCACATAAAGGAAAAAACATTAAATTTATTTATTCATATAATGGTAAAACATAACTCACTTAAAGGTAATATATGGTTCACATAAAGATAAAAACTATTTTTCAATAGTTTTAAATAAAGGTAAAATAAAACTATGTAAGGGTAAGATTTACGTATGTAAAAGTAAAATATTTTACTAAAAACGTAAAAATATGAGATTCAAAAAATAAAAAAAAATCCTTTTAAACATCAAATATTTAAATATCATTGATTAAATTCAAAATGAATTTGAGCTAAATTAATTAAAAACATAATAATATAATAAATAAACAAATAATTTTGCCAACATGAAATATGACTAATCTTCACAAGTTTAAACACTAACAGATCCAAATTTAATAGAATCATATAACTTTGATGTTATCTCTGTCAGGGTGAATCTATAAGATAGTTGAAATATTCTGAATGTGCATAGACAAATCATTATTGTATCCCTTTATTTTACATTTCAAATTATCAAATGATAATCCAACATGAGTATAAGATGAGGTTAAGTGCATGAAAATGGTTCCCTGTGATTCATTTTTTATATATTTTATGCATTTCATAATTTATACATGGTTTTATATTTATCAAGCAGTTAGAGTGTATAATAGATTTATTTAATATCTAGTAGTAGAGAACTAGGAAGTAGTGAAGTGGATAATAATGTGTCTCAAATGTTTAAAATCACTAACCATATGATTTTTAATGGACGATATTTTATAAGGGTATATTGATATAGATAGTGGATAGGGTTAAAACACTCTGATAAGTTCTCTATGATTTACATTTACCTGTGAAGTATTTTTCATAACATATAATTCAATGCTCTAATTATTAGATAAATTATCAAACATGGAATTATAGTGTGTTTTCATAACCCATGTAGGGAAGGAGATGATATAGTTAAAGGTTTGTTCTAAGAGTATATAAGGAATTAAGATAATGGATTTTTATTCTATTATATTTCGACTGTAATTCATATATCATAAAATCTAGTATTTTAATCAAGTATAAAACACATTGGAATAAAATATTAATTCATTTTGAAGCTCACGGAGGAATAAGATTCAGATCTATAAGTGATAGAAGTAATTCAGAATCCATATGATATGTTAATGGAGGTCATAGTTTAGGAAAGCCTAATATAGTTTTATGCCTCTATGGGATTGGAGTATCCATGATAAAATTATGGATACTTACTAACTATTCCTATAAAAGGAATAATGAAGTATGAGATTTTTATGTGATCTAAAGAACTTTGGTTAAACAAGGAAAACAATTCTCAAGTTGTAGTTTATTATTTTATTGTGAGAATTGTTTATTGTATATGTAACTATAACGTATATAAAGGCTTATTTCTAAAGGATATATTCAAATAAAACATATTTATGGAATCAAATTGATATTCATATATAGATGTGGTAAATAATTGTAATTTATAGAAAGCAGCAACAACTATTATACCTATATAATAATGTATAAAAAATTTATAAATCATATAGGAATAAATATAAAATACATGTGTATGATTAGAATAGTAATTTTCAAATGCTATATGAGATTCTATGGGAGGAATATATATATGTATGATAAATTAACATTTCTTGAAAACTGGGTTTGTAACATTAGGGTGGTTCATCAACTGGTGGAAGTGACCGAATGAAGGTCCACCCACATGGATTGAAAGGTAGTGGGAATTGGATGCATAGATCTAATTGTGGTGGTATGGTTTATACTAGAGGATCTACTCTATAAAAAGGATTATGGAGTCCTTTTTGGAATGAGAGATATTATAATTATTCTATTCTATTAACAGTAAAAATCAACAGTCTTTCTCTCATGGAATAAGTATCTGTTCAAACAATAAATCATTTTTATTATTTTATATTTTATTTGAAATATTTAGTTATTAATTTGTGTGTTTTCCATAACGTCTATAATATATCAAAGTAATTTTTTGTAGGAATTTGAAGTTTAGATCTTTATTTAAGATATATCAGTTAGGTGTTGTTGAATTATAGAACATATGACATTGTTCTATAAGTATAGATCCGTAAGAGGTTTTAGAATATATGTTCCTTGAAAAAAAAATTATATAGGATAATTGGATATCTTTTATATTGATTAAAGTGAATAAGATAACTTAATCATCATCATTATTGTTATAAATTAATGAATGGATGAAATTTTTCTATTATTATTATTTATGGAGGTCTATGTGTGAATATTATCTTGTCATGGGATGAGGAGAGTTATATATAAAAATGATTTTGTTTATTTTATGAATGGTTATAAATGCATCAGATTTAATATAATACAAAATTTTAGTAAGTGTATGTTTTTTATACATGTTATTTTTGGAATTATGCGGATTTCTAAAAGACATTTATTCAGATTACATGTGGATGAGGTAGTGAGATTTCATAGTGCTCTGTTATTGACTATGTCATTTATGATTCTATTTCACATTTGGAATTATTTAGTGGATATTATAGGATTTCACAACCCTATTTTTCTTAGTATTATTCAATATTTTCATGGGATTCATCTTTTAACTACCTTCATGTTTATGTTTGGGATTTTTTATTTTTATGGATAAATAATTAAAGGATGGGGTGGTTGTTGTGACGAGTATTTTTTTGTTCTATTATTTTTTGTGATAATAATATTTAATGGTGGAGAGGATGTTGTAAAATGTATTTAATTTTGGTTATTTCCTTTTTAGAATGAAAATTTCAAATGGTGGAGATGATTTATTATTCTTTTTTCCTTTTGATAATTACATAACATAATCTAGTAATTTGATATATTCTTAAAATCTATTATATTCATAAAATATCATATTTATGAAATTATACCCATTTAAGGTTTAACTGAGTAACATAATAAATTTTGAAAAGAAATATTTCTATTGGGATTCAATTCCCACCAAATGTAATAATATATAATTATCTTAAATGGGTTATCAGATTGAGAAACATATTTATTCAATTAAATTCAGTGGGGATTTTCTATCAAGGTCCTAGTTGGGTGTAATTATTTAAAAGATATAATTTTTATGAAAATTTTGTTTTTTAGATATTAATAGTCCTTATAAAAAATATATATATACAATTATTATAGATTTAGTAATAAAAATATACAAGTTTTTTCAATTCTCATTAGGAAAGAGGCACCATTGGAAGATGGGATTATTAAGAATCAAGAAAGAGCATGTTGGAAACTCATTACATGGTATAGTTCATTGATTTTAACCCTGTTGTTTTTATTTTTAGGAATTATTTATTATTTGTTATTAGTGTTGGAGTTGGTGTTCTAGAACCAAATACTTTGTACTTTATTCATTAAATAAAAGCCTTATCACATCTTGAGTGTTCTTCTGCGTGACATGTCATGTGATAATGTCCAAAGGACAGCTATTTCATTAATGGGTCGTAGTGGATCCCTGCTATGATGAGAACCTGGAAGTGCCATAACACTGTTCTTGAATGTATGTTCTATGTCCGGATGATATTATTTGTGGGACACAAATAATCCAGGTCATTAGGGGTGAGGACTCATAAAAATTTGAGGCACCTTTTCATGGTGTGTGCCCTTGGTAATATCCAGGAGGATATTATGAGAATGAGACCCGCCAGTAGGAAATCCACATTTCATAGTTTCATTGGATGTTCCTATCTACAGACATGTGTATTGGTCCTTAGACTTTAAGATTATTAATAATGGGTATTACAACTCGTGCACTTAGATGTATTGATGAAAACTGTGATGACACACTGTTCGCAACAAGGTAGGATACGTTGGGTGCGTCACGAGTAATACCGCATTAATAGATAATGTGAGAAAGGATTTGTCCCTTCCGTTCCATAACGTAAGTATATATCTCAGGCCCTTTGATGGAATTGATATAGCCTAAATAAATCCATGGCCATGGTAAGGTATGGGAAAGTTCAATTCCGGGAAGTCAGAGAAAGAATAATCAAGCACATGGGTTGATGGAACTAGAATGCAACCCGCTTGATTTGAGATATCTAGACAAAGGGATTATATTACACGGTAAGCATTCGTAGGAGGTGACACGTCATTGTGGCGTTAACTTCTTTCTCTATGGGTTCCTTGGCATGTTTCAAGATGCTAACCTTGGACTTTACGCAGGCTCAGCCTAATGCCACTGAGAAAGAGGCCTAGAGGGTCACACACTAAGTGTGTCCATGTATCTCAGTTAAATATTAATTTAAAAATTTAAATAAATATTATTCCCGACTATCGATTAATAATTATTTAAGGATATCTGATCGCATTAATTTTGACAATAGTTATTCGAGAGAATATATTTTGGACAATATAATATATTTATTAGCGAGTAATGTAGTTACATTTATTTATGAAATAAATAGTCATTACTCAAGGTCTAATAAATGTGGTGGAGAAAAATGGAAAATAAAAGTATAGGCTGTGTATATTAAATATACACGCCATGTAGTTTTATGGAAAACAAGTACACGCCGTGTATTAATTATTACACGCAGTGTAGTTTTTCCAGTTGGGATTTTGAGGATTTAATATTGTTTTATTAAATGATATTTATTATAATCAGCGTGGGCGCATGTCAAGGAATTAATAATTTTACATGGGGGTTTTAAATAAGAGTTAATGAAATAAATAAAATGCGTAATGCGTTTATTTATTGTCATAACTCTATTAACCTCAAACCCGATTATAAATATCCTCCGAAACCCAACATTTTGGAGAGCCATTATTGTGCACAACGGATTTGGAAATACTCTCAAGCCAAGAGAGAATTCCCTTTCCACCAAGAACGCCCTCAAGTTATGAGAGCAAGATCCTCCACCGGATCAAGGTGGTTGAAGGCGGACATCGCAAGTGAAGGGTCTTCCACGCTAACACCCGGAGATCCCTACGGCGACGTCCGGAGATATGTGACACACGTGTGGATCACCGCTAGAGGAATCCTACACTTGGATTCTACGACGCAATGACGGATCATCGAATTGTGACCATACACATCAATGAAGAAATAATTCCAATGAGGTAATTCTTATTCATTAATTAAATTAATTATAATCACCATATGATGATCCTCCTCAAGGGTTCCGGGACTCTTATTTTCTTTTCATTCTTCATTCTATTTCGATGATTCGGCGTTTTATATCGTGACGGATCTCAGATTGATCGTTGTTTAACATTAATATTAAAGTTGGACAAACCCACCAATGTTCTTCCGCTGCGTCCGTAACCTACAAGTGGTATCAGAGGGAGTCATATCGTTGATTATAATTATTTAGTTTTTCGTTGGTAATTTACACATTTAATAATTCAGTTATTTCAATTCAAGTTTAATTGTTCTGTAAATATGAATATCGAGATCTATTACTCCTCCCTCGTTTCTCGTTCACCTCATAGAAACCAATTTTTCTTTTAATTTTGATTAAAATAAAATAGATGAACTCATCCGGAGGAGCCAAACGTTTCTGGCCGTATAACACCAGAATACACGGCGTGTATTCGGAAGTACACGTCGTGTAGTCAAGGTTCAATGCATTGACTGATCCGCCAAATCAGGCTGTCTATTGGATTTTTTCTATGAATTTATGACACTGTGTGTTGACCAGAAACAGGTGGCACACGGTTTCCAGAATACATTCTGTGTGGTCCAATGAACATGGCGTGTAGTCACATAGGGTTAGGGTTGGGTCGTGTACTCCGTACACGGCCTGCCTGGATGGAAACCGTGTAATGCAGAAACTACACGGCGTGTGTCCCACTATACACACTGTGTACTCTAAAAATTTCCAAAGTACATTAACACGCCCTATCCCTGGGTGTGTACTTCGGATGGACGGTGAAGAAAAGTACATGCCGTGTAGTCAGAACTACATGCCATGTACTCACCCAAATTATGCAGATTTATTAAAATTTATTATTATATTATACAAACCCTTGAGACGTGTACCATGGTATAGGCGTAAAGCTGAGGCACAACACGTGATAGGTGTTTTATATATATGTGTTTAATTTAACATCTATGTAATAAATGGGAATTCACCAGGTTTCCTCCAAGGTACAAGTTACATACAAGGGTAATTTTAAATGAATATATTTGATTAAAATTATGATAGATGAGAATCTCTAGGAAATTCAGAAAAAGGATTTAAGATAAAAGGATTTATTAATTAAAGATAATTAATTGATTCGAGCATGATTTATCTTAAACAAGAACGATTAAAGAATTGAATACTAGTTTTATTTATGCGTAAATATCATTGCATGTATGGATGATCATGAGTTAGACTGAGACCTTTGTATGTGAATGGTTTCTTTTAATTTATTTATTTAAATTAAATTTGTTGGCCTGCGAGCCATCTCCTCATAAATATGTAGGGCCTGCACGCCCAAGGATTCTTTTATGTAAAAAACCCTTTTACCCCTCACCTGCATGTGAGATAAATGCATATGTAATGGATGGAGCTCCCAAGATAGTGGAGGCCGCTCAAGTCAGGAGCCAAGGTGAAACCAATCCAAGGAGATACAAATGTGGATAGATGGAAAGCTATAAACACGAACCCGAAAGGTTCAAGGTGTCTCTCCCCTAGGTCTTGGGTTAGTTTATCAACCGCTAGATAAACTAACCAATAGAAAATCTCATGATCATACTATTTATTTTATTTCTGCTAGATGCATGGTTTATTTATTGTGGGTGTGTTGTCACGATCACACAATTAATGAATTAAACGAGCATGCAAGATGGAACTAAAATAAAATCAGCTTATACATAAATATTATCTTAGACATGGTTAATCACTTAAGTATATCCCACTTAATATTAAAAATCATGTAATCAAAGATAATAAAATTGCAATTTACATATACGGATAAAATCCCTCAAAATAAAGATTAAGTCGGCATAGCCTTCCATAATCTTGGTTAGAATCGAACCATAGTTCAAAGTGTTTGACCAACCCTAGTTGGGGTGCTTTCAATTATCGGGAAATTCTAATTCATGGTTTTGGGTTGAATTGACTTGGTTCGCATCAAGGGTTGACTACCACAGTAGGACTTGGTGTGACCAAGAGGTAAAGGTTGAGGAAATCCAAAAAGTATTTCAGGATTGGGGAGTCCACTCAGCGGATCAAGGAGCTGCGAGTTAATGCAGTTGGCATTTGGAATACCTACCTAAAACCCTTCAAGTTGCTTGACCAACCCTAGTTGGGGTAATTCGAAGGGAAATTTGGATCCATTCCACTAGAATATTCACACAACATAATATTCTGAAGTCAATGGTGAGGGATGTTGGATTTCGATAAAATAGTGAGAGACTAATAAGTATTAATTTGTTTATTTGTATCAATTTTTGTAATAAAGTATTAAACCTTTGCTCATCATAATTTGTAGTAAAGGCAAGAAAATTACTTCAAACATATCATTGTGCACCATACTCAAAAATGAAACCCTTCTCACCGGCACCAATTTCCAAGAGTGGAAGAGGCTTTTACGCGTCGTCCTTCGCCACGAAAGGAAATTATATGTGCTGGAAGAGCCTATTCCAGTTGCGCCTGGGAAAGAGGGTAGTGATGAGGAATTATCTCTCTACATGAAACACATGGATGATGACACAAATGTCATGTGTTTCATGCTATCGGCCATGTCTAATGAGCTCTTTAAGCAACATGAAAACATGGACGTGTATAGCATGATGTCTCACCTTAAAGATCTATACCAAGAGAAGGTGAGACAGGAGAAGTATGAGATCTCCAATGCTTTGTTTACCATGAAGCTTAGAGAGTCTACACCAGCTCGGCCTCATGTAGTCAAGCTTGTTGGCTACATTGAACGCCTAGACATCTTAGGGATTAAATTCCCGGATGAGTTGCGTACAGATCTCATCCTATCATGACTGCCCAAGACCTTCTCTAGCTTCATTGTCAACTATAACATGAGCGACAATGAGAAGAGTCTATCAGAGCTTCTGACCTTGATTTTCTAGGTAGATAAGGACATGGGGTGTGACAAACCTGTGATCCTTATGGTGAACAAGAAAATTAAGGACAAGGCAAAGGGGCCAAAGACTTATAAACGGTCTAAATCCCCCGAGCACCGTCCCTCTAAGAAGGGGAAGATCTAGAGGCAGGGCAAGGAACGGGAGGTAGTGTGTTTTTCATGTGGCAAGCAGGGCCACTAGAAGAGGAAGTGCACCCAAAAGCGTGGGGACGCTAAAGGTGTGTTTGTTATCGAGTTCAATCTTTCTATTTCTACACATTGGGTATTAGATACAGATTGTGGGGCTCACATTTGTATTCAAATGCATGAACCAAGTAGATTTTGAAAGATCTCCAAAGGAGAGGTGGATCTTCAAGATGTCAATGGAATATGGCTGGATGCGTTGGCTATTGGCGACTACCATCTCTCATTTCCGACTGGGATGATTTTGGTTTTACATAACTGTTATTATGTGCCTAGTGTTACCAAGAAAATAATTTCTGTATATTTTTTGGATATGGATGGATTTGTTTTCAAATTTGGAAATAAGGGTTGTCTCTTTTATAAGAACAACGTATGTTATGGTATGGCACATTTAAATAATGGTTTCTATGTATTGAATTACGAAACCCAAGTGTTGGAAATCGATAACAAAACAAACTCACATGACTCCTACATCACCCAGTTATGGCATCACCGCCTTGGTCATGTGAACCAGAAGCGTTTGGCAAAGCTCTTCCAAGATGGCTATTTAGACTCTACTGAGCTAAAACCACTTGATAGATGTCACACTTGTTTACAAGGAAAATGACCAAGCCTCCTTTTGGTGGACAAGGAGAAAGGGTCACAGAGCTTCTAGGATTGGTACGCATGGATGTGTGTGGACCATTTCCAGTAGAATATAGAGGTGGATATACTTACTTCATTACATTTACTGATGATTTGTGTAGATATGGCTATGTCTACTTAATGAGTTATAAGTCAGAGTCCTTAGAGAAATTTAAGGAATCCAAGAATGAAGTAGAGAATCATCTTGGTAAGAAGATAAAGAATCTTCGATCGGATCGAGGTGGAGAATATCTTAACCAAGAGTTCATCGATCTTCTACGAGATTCTGGGATTCTATCTCAGCTCACTCCTCCTTATACACCACAGTGGAATGGTGTTAGTGAAAGGTGGAACCGCACCTTGTTGAACATGGTGAGGTCGATGATGAGTCATGCGGATCTTCAATTAACCTTTTGGGGATATGCATTACATACTGCATCATACACATTAAACCTAGTACCAACTAAGGCAGCAAATGGAATACCATCCGAGTTATGGAATTGAAGGAAACCCACTTTGTCGCACACATGTGTATGGGGAATCCCGGAGTTTGTTAAGGCCTTCACAAGAAACAAACTAGCACCCCGGGGAATGAAGTGTATCTTGTTAGGATATGCCAAGGAAATGAAAGGATATTACCTATATAACCCTCAAGACAAGAATGTGACTGTCGCCAGACAAGCCATCTTTCTTGAGAGGGAACACATCCTCAAGAAGGATAGTGGGAGAAAGATTGACTTCGACAAAGTTGATGCTCAATATACAAAGGAGTTGGTACAGGAACACGTTCCACAGGTCCCTATGGAAGAGGTTCCATAAACACAAGTACTATGTAGGATCTCAAGAGAGGTAAGGGAACTAGAGAGATATGGATTCCTAGTCACCGAGGATGGGGAATCATTATTGTTGGACAATTATGAACCTCTCTCCTACAAGGAAGCAATAGAAAGCTCAGAAGCTGCAAGATGGCTAGAAGCTATTAATTCTGAGATGGATTCCATGTATCAGAACCAAGTTTGGGTTCTAGTCGATGAGCCAGTTGATGTAAAGCCCGTTGGATGCAAATGGGTATTCAAAAGAAAGCTGAACATTGAAGGTCAAGTTATCACCTATAAAGAAAGTTTAGTGGCTAAAGGATTCAGACATCGTCAAGGAATTGACTATGATGAAACCTTCTCACCAGCTTCTATGTTTAAATCCATAAGAATCATACATGCCATAACATCTTACCATGACTACGAGATTTGGATGATGGATGTCAAAACAACATTCCTTGACTGGAACCTTTAGGAAGATGTCTATATGACACAACCAGAAGGGTTTGTGACACCAGGTGAACCCAAACGGGTTTGCAAGTTACAGAAATCCATTTATGGATTGAAGCAATCATCCAGGTCATGGAACATTCGATTTGAAGAAGCCATAAAGGAATTTGGTTTCATTAAGAATGAATGCGAGCCATGTATTTATAAGCGGTTTAATGGGAATGTGGTCGTCATCCTAGTGGTATATATTGATGACATATTGCTTATTGGAAATGACTTACCAGCCTTACAGTCAGTTAAAGACTTATTGAACAAGTGTTTCTCCATGAAAGCCATAGGAGAAGCAGCCTACATTCTAGGGATCATGATAATTCATGACAGATCCAAGAGGCTGCTTGGACTAAGTCAGGGTACATACATTGACCAGATACTAAAGAGATTTAGTATGGAAAAATCCAAGAGGGGATTGGTTCTAGTGTCACATGGCTTACATCTTTCTAAGAATATGTGTCCCCAGACACAATATAAGAAAGATAGGATGAGAAAGATCCCATATGCTTCGGCTATAGGATCCATCATGTATGCCATGTTATGTACCAGGCTTGATGTTGCCTATGCACTGACCATGGTAGGAAGATATCAAGTAGATCCAGGAGAATAGCATTGGACTGTTGTTAAGACAATCCTTAAGTATCTGAAAAGAACTAAGGATATGTTCATAGTGTATAGAATAGACGAGGATCTTGTCATCAGAGGGTATGCTGATGATGGTTTTCAAACAGATCAGAATGATATGAAGTCGCAATCTAGATATTTTTTATGTCTCAATGGAGGAGCTGTGAGCTGGAAGAGTTCAAAGTAGCCAGTTGTTGCCGATTCTACAGTGGAGTCCGAGTATATAGCGGCTTCTGATGCAGCCAAGGAAGCCGTTTGGATTCGGAACTTTGTCAAGGAGCATGATGTGGTGCCTAGCAGTAAAGATCCCATTACATTGTATTGTGAAAATACTGCAGCGGTGGATCTTGCAAAAGAAACATGGTCACATCAACGGACAAAGAACATACTCCGGAAGTATCACCTCTTGAGGGATTTCTATCAAAGGTGTGAAGTTGCAGTGAGTAGAGTTTCCACGGAAGAGAACGTGGCAGACCCCATGACTAAAGGCCTATATCAGCAGAAGCATGAATATCATGTGAGAGCTAGCGGGTTAAAGGTTGTTAGTAGTTGGCTCTAGTCCAAGTGGGAGTCTGTTGGAGTTGGTGGTCTAGAACCAACTAATTTGTAATTTATTTATTAAATAAAAGCCTTATCACATCTTGATTGTTCTTCTTCGTGACATTTCATGTGATAATTTCCTAAGGACAGTTGTTGCATTAAAGGGTCGTAGCGGATCCCTGCTATGATGAGAACCCGGAAGTGACATAACACTGTTCTTGAATGTATGTTTTATGGCCGGATGATATTATTTGAGGGACACAAATAATACAGGTCATTAGGGGTGAGGACTCATAAAACATTGTGGCACCTTCTCATGGTGTGTGCCCTTGGTAATATCCTGGAGGATATTATGAGAACGAGACCCGCCAGTAGGAAATCCACATTTCATAGTGTCATTGGATGTTCCTATATGCGGACATGTTTATTGGTCCTTAGACTTTAAGATTATTATTAATGGGTATCAAAACCAGCCCACTTAGATGTATTGATGAAAACTATGACGACACACTGTTCGCAGCAAGGTAGGATACTTTGGGTGCATCACGAGTAATACCGCATTAATAGATAATGCGAGAAAGGATTTGTCCCTTCCGATCCATAACGGAAGTAGATATCTCAGGCCCTTTGATGGAATTGATATAGCCTAAATAAATCCATGTCCATGGTAAGGTATGGTAAAGTTCAATTCTGAGAAGTCAAAGAACGAATAATCAAGCACATGGGTTGATGGCACTAGCATGCAACCCGCTTGATTGGAGATATCATGACACAAGGATTATATTACACGGTAAGCGTTCGTAAGAGGTGACACGTCATTGCGGTGTTAACTTCTTTCTCTATGGGTGCCTTGGCGTGTTTCTAGATGCTAACTGTGGACTTTAGGTAGGCTCATCCTAATGCCACTAAGAAAGTGGCCTAGAGGGTCACACACTAAGTGTGTCCATGTATCTCAGTTAAATATTAATTTAACAAGTTAAATAAATATTATTCCCAACTGTGGTTTAATAATTATTTAAGGATGTCTGATCGTATTTATTTTGACACTAGTTATTCGAGAGAATATATTATGGATGAAATAATATATTTATTAGCGAGTAATGCAGTTACATTTATTTATGAAATAAATAGTCATTACTCAAGGTATAATAAATGTGGTGGAGAAAAATGGAAAATAAAAGTACACGCCTTGTATATTAAATATACACGCCGTGTAGTTTTATGGAAAACAAGTACATGTCGTGTATTAATTATTACACACTATGTAGTTTTTCCATTTGGGATTTTCAGGATTTAATATTGTTTTATTAAATGATATTTATTATAACCAGCGTGGGCACATGTCAAGGAATTAATAATTTGACATGGGGGTTTTCAATAAGAGTTAATGAAATAAATAAAACTCGTAACACGTTTATTTATTATCATAACTCTATTAAACTCAAACCCGATTATAAATATCCTCGCAACCCCAACATTTTAGAGATCCATTGTTGTGCACAACGGATTTGGAAATACTCTCAAGCCAAGAGAGAATTCCCTTTCCACCAAGAACGCCCTCATGTTATGAGAGCAAGATCCTCCACCGGATCAAGGCGGTCTAAGGCGGACATCGCAAGCGAAGGTTCTTCCGTGCTAGCACCCGAAGATCCCTTTGGCGACGTCCGAAGATACGTGACACACGTGTGGATCATCACTAGAGGAATCCTACACATGGATTCTTTGACGCAACTACGGATCATCGAATCGTGACCGGACACATCAATGAAGAAAGAATTCCAACGAGGTAATTCTTATGCATTAAATAAATTAATTATAATCAACATATGATGATCCTCATCAAGGGTTCCAGGAATCTTCTTTTATTTTAGTTCTTCGTTCTATTCAGAAGATTCAACATTTTATATCATGACATATCTAGGATTGAACGTTGTTTAACATTAAAATTAAAGTTGGGAAAACCCACCAACGTGCTTCCGCTACGCCCAGAACCTACAATTAGAACTAGAAAAAATTATAAATCCATTTACTCATGATCACTACCTTATATCAATAAGATTATTTCAATATGGAATGTTCATGAGGAATAGAATCTCAATGATACAATTCAGGTATTTAGATATATTATAGAGAGAAGTATTAGTGTTTATTTTCATTAGTGTGTAAAAAAATTAATTATATATTGAATGAAAAAATTAAACAATATATCAAATTTAAGGTATCAATTAGATGAATCCAATGATACCAAGGTTTTAATGATAGAAGTAATGGATTTAATGTTTTATTATATATATTTTTCTATTAATTATAACTTTTAAATAGATTTTTGGGGCCAAAACATATGATTCATGAAGTAATATTATATTTTTTTGAAAAATTTCATTGAGAAAATATTTTTATTAAAATTTATTAGTTATTTATGATAAAAAAATAGAATTTACGATATAAATTTCAATGGCTTGGAATGGAGTGGAGGAAGAGTGAGGTACGTTTGATAAAATGAACAGATGGAATGGGAAGTTTCACATAGCCTTTTTTGTGATTTATTTCAGTACTCTATCAATAAAATTGATCCATATGATCACCTAGAATATTCTAATTAGATATCATAGAAGGATACCATGTTCATATATGATATTTTAAAGTATGTGGGGTTATAATTGGATATCAATATATTTAATGTGTTTTCATTAACTTCCTAGGCATAATAAATTTCTATTTTTTGGCATTTTAGTTAATTTTGGTGGTTTAATTTAATTCTTTTATGTAAAAGGAGAAATTTTTTTTGTTTTTATGTACCAATAGAAAAATGTTTTTGGGAATACTCATGGTAGTAATGTTGAATTCATGTAATGAAAATATGTACATATCATAAAAATGATATAGAATTTTTGGTAGTGATGATTTAGAACTTTAGTATGATGATGTTGAATTTTTGTATAGATGATATTGACTTTTTATGAGAATGTATTGTCCATTTCATTGGGATTATATTTACTTTTCTGAGAAGTGATGTTTACATAACTTATTTATATAGTGGTATTGATATATATAGATGATGTGAATTTTTTATATGATGTGGGTCGAGGTGGTCTCCAGCTAGGGATTTGGGATTCGATATAGAAATAAAAAATGTTTCACTCGTAGGGTTTAGATTGCATAGAATAATAGACTTGTGAGTGAAAGTAGTTTCATGTTTCATGTGTTAGACATCTTTAATATTGAGGTCTATCCTGGTAATTTTTTATCTCTTAAGATGTTGATGATGAGGGTTTTTTTCTTTTATTTTATTTTGAAAATAAAATTATTTGCTACTCATGGAAAATAGTTACATGTTAGATAAATATTTTAATGAATTTTCTCAATGTTTATAACCATTATTTCATCCACTACTCTAGATTTGATATATAACTATTATAGAGGTGATTCTATAACATGAGACTATCAATTATATTTTTAGGGTCATTTGGTGAGTGTGGGATGCATGAGGTTTTTGGAGTTATATATGATCATTTTTTGATATTGTTATGTACATTTTACTGTCATTACTATTCATATGGGTGGTATTAAAGTATAATAGTGGGAACACATCCCATTATTTATCTAAAAATTTCACACCAGTAGGATGTGTTTTAGTATCCTTTTAGTTTGGCATGCATTGATACGAATTTGGATGGATAGGGTGTTATAATTATTACACCTCCCTCTATAACATAGGTCCAATAAGATATAATTTAACTCCTCTAGATTTTATAAATAATTTCCCTTTACATAAATATTATTTTGGATTTATTTTTTCCCACAAAATTTCAATTTTAAAAAAACATTGATATATTTTATTGAGATAAAATATTGCAATGTAATATAAAAATTAATACATTATTATAATAAAATAATGAAACAAAAATAAAATATTTAGTTGATATAATTTACTATTATATGATGTCTTCATAAAATTCAAAGAAGGATTTTAAGAAAAATTGATATGTAAATTTAGACTTTTAGAATATAAATAATTGATTTTAATGATACATAGTGAAAATTATTTAATATAAAAGCAATTTTTTTTAATGAAAATTTATTTATGTGTTGATAATTTTAATTACACTTGACTATAGATTGATTTTAATTAAATGTATTGATAATATTTATAACAAATTAATTAACACACATCCAATAGTTCGCATAAAAATTGTCAATTTATGAGTTATGTATTTATTTTTTAAGAAAATAAATATATTATGGTTAAAAATAGTTAATTTCAATATTAATATTAATATTATATAAAAAATAATTTAAATATTAAGTGATGGGAAATGAGGATAAGAACAATTAGTATTCAAAAAAATATAGATTCTGATAAAAAATATTTTTTCGTTGTATTTTTTACTTTCGTATAAAATTTAAATTACGAAATATTAGATTTATAATTTTAGAAATTTAATGTAATTAATAGATTCATAAAATCAAAATTATATTAGGATTAATTTTTAGTATTTTTTGAAAATGATTTATTAATAAGTGAATAATATAAAATATCATTTTAAAGAAATTGTGATTTTAATGACATCACTAGGATATACTAATGAATTAAAAAATTATAACTTTTTTATGATAAAAATGAATGTTATAAGAAAAATTATAGATTTTTAAATATTATTTTTAGTTTAAAAACCAATATTTTACATTTTAGAAGTTAATTTATATTTTTCTATTCAAATGTATTTATGTGTTATGAATTTATTTTTTAAAAATTAATTGGTACCAATTTTATAAATTTAATATTACAAAATTGCTTTCATATATGTAATCTGGGTATCTAAATTATCCAATGAGGGTAATTGTAATTTTATTCCTTAAAATAATTTACTGAGGGTTAGAAAAGAGTTGTTTGGGTAAAATTAAATTATGGTAAAGGTTAAAACTATGGAAAAGAGAAAACAATTCCTATAACCTTATATAGAAATGTGTGGGTAAGGGTTTTCTCAACCAAATAATTATTAAACCTATATTTATGTCAAATGTTTTTCTCATATACCTTCACTAGTGACTTTTTATTTTATATTATTACTAAAATATCACTCCCCTCACTTATATAAGGTTACATTCTCCACTCCTTTACATACAATTGAAACAATTAATTTTTTAATTACCCAGGATTAATTTATTACATTTATGGGAACAATGATCCTAGGAGAATATCGGAATCCTTTATTTTTATGAGATCCTCCAAGAAGAGGTTCAAATTCTCACTGTGAGTTTTGATCACTTATTAAACATTATTTTTTATCTATAATTATCATCCTGATATATTTTACCAACAATAATATAGTGTAGCTTGTATTTTTTATTATAATTAAATTTTACTATTTTAATGGTATAAACATTATCTACACTTCCTATATCCTTAGAAAATTAGAATGTCGTTCATGTGTACATGCAGACTACCCCCTCCATAGAGAGACGTGTTTAATTTTCCATTACCTCCCTTGATATATGCTTCTAAATGAATATTAATTAATAAATATGATATTTGAAAAATGATTGATATTTTTAAAATATTTACCATTTTCTACCTTTCTCAATTTCTATAGAAAATGAAAATGTTTTTTTATGCATGCGCGAACTACAGGCCCTATAGAATTCCAAATTTCATTTTTCATCACTACCATAATTCAATGGTTATAAGAATTTAATAAATTAATTAATATGATATTTATGAAATTATTAAGATTATTTAAAGATAAATGGGAAATTCTATTAATAAACGCTTCCATTTTAATATTAAATCAACACCTATGGTATGTGAAGACTACCACCTCTATAGATATTCTTCATTTTTCATCACCACCTTAATTAATGGTTATATATAAATATTATAACTATATATTATTATAATAATTATATAATAAATTATTTTATATTCTTTACGTATGTGAAATAAATCAATAATTGTTATAATGTAATCTAATGAAATTTGTAAATATATAGGGACAGGCTAATCATTAATTCTAACTTTAACAATCATGAATAAAATTTTCATTGAATGAAAATAGATCTTTATAAGTCATTATAATGAGTATATTGTACAAAATTTTATATTCTATGAATGATAAAATTTGTATCAAATAGTGGAATGTGAAAAAAACTAGAATCTCTGACATCTGATGATGAAAAAAACTATAAATCACATATAAATGTAAATTAAATTATTATAATTGAATATTGTATAGGGTAATTGATATGAATGTGTTTATAAAATATGTTTTTAAGATTTTTTTGTTTATTATATTGGATGTTAATAAACTTTTGTGTAATTCAGAAATTTAGCTAAGGGTCTTCCTTTCTCACTTTACTTTCTTTGAAGCATGTGTGACATTCACCACTTATTTATATTGTGTGGTGCATATACATCCCTATAAATGGCTATATAATATTTTCATGAAATTAAAGGGACTTTAAAATCTATCTCATGTTTAATATTTCATGGGATTTTGATTTAAGAGATACCAATGTTATAAGGTATTTTTAAAACTCTAACCTCATTTCTTTGAGTTATAATTATTATCATTGAAATTACTTATTATATTTTTAGTTTCTTCCAATTTAATATTTTATTATATTATACATTATATTTATATCTTGGGAAATTAAATTTTTTTATGAATATTCTTTGAATAATTTATTTCTTATAAATGTATATCATTGTTATGAATAATTCTCATCATTTTAATAACTATTTTTCTTCTATATCAATATTCATTTTTAAATCCAAAGCTTTACTTACTTATTATGATATATAAATATGAATTATTTATTTTGAATTAATATTTATCTGTACCTCCCTTTTAGAATGATTTTTATTAATAATTTTTATGATGTGGGAATCAATAAATTTACTTTATAAAAATTTTGAAAAGTTTTTTGATTTCCCCATTGTACATTTTTTCTTCCACTCCACATTCAAATTTGATAAAAATTATATACTTTCAATGTTATATTATTAATATTTCATTACAGATAATTTTGAGGAATTATACCTCTCAATTTCTCAAACTGACTCATAAAATCTTGTCATTGGGATAATGTTAAGAAAAGTTTTTGAAGGACACTTTTATGTTTCAATTCCACTTTCATATTTAACTCTAAAATATCTAACTCATATTTATTTATATTTTATGAAAAACATTTTAAATTAATTTATGAAATAATTAATTTGGATGATTTTATTTTTTGAATCAACCAACCTACTTTTGATATAATGTTATGTGATGCCATTTGGAAATGATATTAATCACATTTTAATTTGATTATATTTCATGATTGGATGAATGTTTATAATTTTATATCAAAAAAAGTATAGACATTGATTTTTGGAGTTTTATATAACCACATAATTCCTTTTTTATTATTTTATATCTTATTTTATAATAATTTTGTGCATGGAAATGAGTATATTTTTCTTTGTTATAAATATTGTCTATGTAATTCATCATGTAATAAATTCATCATAATATTATGGGTGGACATTATATCATTTTAATTTTTTCACAATATTTTTAATGGGAAAGATAACATTATTCTTTTTTTAAAATATTGTTTGAATTAATGATTAAATTATGATTTGTTAACAACATTATGTATAGACATGATCATTTTATGATTTTTTGAAAAGTCTTTGCATAGACATTATCATAATATTACTCGTTCATATAGTCATTTTTAGACGTGATTATGTTTAACATTTTTAAAAATATTGAGACTATACATGATTACTCTTAGATATTTTTTAATAATATTATTTTTTATGCATATTATTATTTTTATGAAATATCACTATTTTATTATCCATGGATTGTAATTATTTTCTATTAATTTCCACACTCTTATTCCATGGTATATATTAGGTAATTTTGACTTTATATATTATCTTATCATTCCATATGAACAACACTTGATTTTTCATGTTTATTTTAATATGAAATTAATTCATTTTTCTTTTATTCATATATTTTTATTATTGAATCTATTTTATGAATTAGTGATAGTTTTAATATTGCTGATAATTTGATGTCATGCCTGCTTTTCTCAAACCTCCTCTTTTCGTTCCTGTTCATTTTGAGATCTCTATTTTTTTTTCTTGAGTTCTGGGTGTGATGGTTTTTAGAGTTTTGAGGTGTATCTTTTTTTAGGTTTGACCATGTGGTTATTCCTCTTTCTTTTTAGAGTTCTTAGAAAAAATATGGGTTTTTAACATTATAGTATCTTATGCATGGTTTTTGCATGGTTTGAGGAAACCATGCGGTATTATTCAGGTAACCATGCAAGATTTATTGTGCTCCTAGTTGAGGTTCCATGGCCCATGCATGGTTAGTAAAACTATGATTAAAGGGTTTATGTTGTCACTATCCCATATAATAAAAATTCCACATTTTTAGTTAATGATTTGAAAACAATGCGGCAAAACTATGAAAGGTTCCCATGTGTGTCCAGTTAGGGTCACATGGTTGGTGCACTATTTGGTAAACCGTGTGACTAAACCATGCGAGCTTTCCTAAACATAAAATTTATGAAATATCAATTATCACCCCTTGGGATGTTTAACCCCAATATACCCAAATCACTTTTCTATGGTTCATACAACATTAAAATTAATCTCCCATTATTCTTCAAGCCTCCACATTTCTCCCATGGTGTGGATGTTGGGGTTTTATAAAGTTTTGGGGTAAATCCCTCAAGTTAATATGCTCCCTCCATATCCCTCAAACCTCATCTTCCATTTATTCTTTAGTTCCTCTTCTCTTGTGGTCATGTAAAACAAGGGTTTGTTTTCCCTTGATTTATGTTGGTGATTTTTTGTTGTTTAAAGTTACATGGGATTTTTATTTCATTCTTGATCTCTTATGGTGTGGTCTCAAGTGTGCGTTGTTGAAGCAACATTGGTTTTGAGGTAGTTTCCCCTTTTGACTTACCATTATAATATAAGATTCATTGGTTTCATTATTTTTGAACCTCTTATATATGATACATAATGATGTGTGAACTTTGAAATTCTTGTTTGGTGTTATTAGTAGTGGTTTCCTCCATACTATGTGATAAGTAAATTTATTTTCTAAATATTGGACACCAATAATTTGATAAATGCAAGGTTGGCCTTTTCATGCATTTCTTTAAATCTAAATAATGTTTAGGCCTTGGTAATATATTTTTACCATGTGAAATGATTATTTGGGTTCTTTGAAGTGGATCTAAAGGTAGTTTTGTATTTAAATTAAATGTGTTTTCAGATTTCAGAATTGGTTTGGAATGTTGTGGTGATTAATGGACGGTTTGGCATTTTAATGGAAATTTCTTGACCTAAAATTGTTACATGTTTTATAAAACATAGTATTATGAAATGGTTTTTAAATGTAAAATTGTGTGTTTAAAACTATTTTGTAATGTTTATTTGGTTCTTTGATAAATTTTGGTTTTTTGAAAACAGCTTGAGGCCCGTTTGGAAACTTGATGAAAGTGATGTAGTGTTTAACATGAAAAATCTCCTTAGATGATCATCCTACCTCATTATATAAATATTGAATTTGTGGTATGTCCTCGATGTGGAACCCTTATGACACATTTTCCTTATGTGAAATGGGAGATCCTTGGTATGGGATCCATTTTGAACTATAAGATATATGGTCAGAGTTTGGTCCTTGGAGTTACTCATGTGATGCTAATTGTTGAATTATTATTATTTGAATATGTTATTGGATGCTTGGTTGGCATCATTTGGCTCACACCCTTTATACATTACACATGGGAACTAATCCTGGTGATAGAATTTTCAGATAACGGTTCTTGAACTTGAAAGATTATACACTAGCTTTTTGGTCCATAGTATGTGGTTATATTGGGAATATTTCTATGTGATTTCCCCATCTGTATGTATTGAGATAGGGTGGCAGAATGTTTTGGGGAATTTTAGAATTAATCATGTAAGGAATGATTTCATAGATGGGTATCATGTATTAGTATGTTTTGTATTATTCATGATCTCCTAGGTTCACCCATTTCTATTGGTTCTTAGTTATTAAGAGAAGATGATTGAGATGATTGGTTACTCGTGTGGGTTTATTTTCATTAACCTTATTATGTAAAAAATTTATTGATTTCATATAGGTTTTACTTCTTTGTAATTTTATGTTTAGGTTTCAAATGGTTATAAAAAAAATTAAAGAAGAAAAAATTTTAAACTCTCTTGTACCTACATCAAAATGAAATCATCACATTCCCCTTAAAAATAATAACATTTCATTGATGAAAAGATATCTGGATTTGAAATGAAAAAGTAAAATGGGTCATTTTTTTACTTTAAGTGAAACTTTTTAAATGTTTATCTTGATATATTTATCTCAAACTTGAATTTTATGTTTCTTTTATTTTAAAGGAAGTGACTTTGGGAATAGATTGTCTGGGAATGGCTACTGTGTTTTTATACTCACCCATATTACTTCATATTGTTTTTATATTATCTTGCAAGTTTCATCTTGGAATCTATATCTATGGATGATGGTCAGTTTTGGTATCGAAGAGTGGCCCTCAGGGTAACATGGAGATGTTGTGGTCATCAGATTCAGTTTGCTTTTAGTGGTATTTATCATGTTTTTGTGAAAAAGATGTTCAGTGTGGATATTCTATCTATTTTATTTATATTTTATTTATCTGTTTAGTTTCCACTATTTTATTTATTTATTTATATTGGGATAAATAATTTTTTCATATATATCTTTTAATTCCTGACACTAGTTTCTAGCCCATGGGGATTGTGAACACCGTTCATAACTTGTCTCAGATAGGTTTGGGTGACTAGTTCAGGGATGACCTAGGTTGGTTCATGAAAATATGGTATAAAAGATGTATCATTAGAGGAACTTTCTTTTCAGATTACACTATGTTACTTGGGGATGTCAATGAACATGGAGTAGGATTTTTTGGACTCGATAGGTAGGAACGAGAATGACTTCATAAACCCTTTCTCCTTCTAATCCTTGGTTTTCCATGGGATGTCCGGTTTTGTTGGTTTCTTTGATTCTTGTGGATTGTTTGGTATTTGTGTTATGAAAATGGAGCTAGGATAGTAGTCTCAGTGAGCTCTCAGGGCCTGTAAATTCATTTGGATCTAGGGACATGGTCATAGAATACTCTATGTGGCAGTATTGTAATTTTCAAGTGGCTTACAACCATATATCCAAGTCACCCATCGATGATTAGTCCCATTGTGAGTTGCTTCAAGTTCTTTGTGACTATAAAATAGTTTTGGAACTGTGAAAATAAATTTTTTATGTGGAAATGGTTTGATTTTGGGAAAATCGGAAATTTGTTTTCAACTTTATTTTGGATAAGTCTTTTTAAATTTGGTTTTTAAAAATGATATTTATGGAATGAAACTTGTTGAGTAGCTGTAGCAATTTTTTAAATAAAGTGAAATGTATTTCTGGATGGAAATCCATTAGGTTTAAATTTTGATCATGACAATATGGAGTGTAGTATAGAAATTGAAAAAATGGTTTTTGACATGGGGGCTAGTTGAATTTTAATGGTTTTGTGATATTTGAAATGGAATACTTTGTTTCGGCATTGGTATTCTCATGAGTTATCACATGCATGTTTAAATGTGGAAATGTAGATGAGTACCTGGATTGGAATGATTTTATGAGTTCCTGGGGTGGCATAGATATGTGCATGTGATTGAGACTCTGATGAATACTATTAGAAAGTGGGAGTACCAGCTCATTTGTTTTGATTCTATATGTTTTCAAGAAGGAAAAGTTTAATGTGTTAAAAAATTGTTGTGTGGTTTATTTCCCGATTATTTGGGGAGTTTTTTCATGTTTTATTTTGAGCTTGAGTACTCTAATTGATGAGTTTATTTTTATTAAACCTTTGGTTTTCTTATCGGAAAAGGTTACCCCCAATAGTTATTCATTGGATATTCATGATAGAGCTATAAGTGGTTCTTCATTATCGGGATTTCTAGTTGATCAACCTAATTATTTCTTTCTTGTGTATAGAAATTTAGTCCACATCACTTCTATGGTCAAGAACATCCTCTCAAATTAGAATAGTGGATATGTACAATAGAAGGGATCTTTGATCTCCTTGAATTTTCTAAGTAATTGAATGTTAATCTTACTACCTTTATACTCGAAGTTTATCATTAGAGGTTGTGTAAGTTGGTGTCATGGATAAAGCCTTAGGAATATCTTAATTAAGAGTTATTTAAGGATTTTTTTCATCTAACAGTATTTTTATAAGATGGCGGAGGTGAGAAAGGGACTGAATAAGTGCTATCAGCAGAAGTGTAATGGAACATTTTTGGAGTTCAATTATCACTTTTATGGTTTAAAAATGTATGAGTTGATGTATTTCATGAACGATTCCTTGAAGTCTTGGGATTTAGAGTGTGGGGTTAATCTTTATCTATGGTTGAAGATTTTTAAAATCAATCTAACTATTTTTTCTATGGTTGTGAAGAAATATATCCATGAAAAATTTGTGCTAGAAGGAGTGTTTGATGAAGCCAACAATCTTATAGTACCTGTGAGTGGTGATGGTAGTAATGGTAAATAAGTGTGTAATTGACCTGAAGATTTTGGCATCGATTTTGGAATAAAAAAGCCTTAGGATATTTTGTCAACCTCTTCTGGTCATGATATCCTGGTGTGTTATAAGTGTGGCAAGTAGGGTAACAATAATCCATTGTTTCCAAGTGATCTAATTCCCTTTCATTCTTTTTGATTCTTAGGTCACTTACAACAGTTTTTTTGGTTTGTTTCTAGAAATCATAATTGATCCAATTCTCAGAAGTTATGTGATGTTCCGAGACTCATTTAAAGTTCCCTAGTTTTAATGTCCTTTTATTTGTAAGGGTTCTTTTTTGTGGCAATTATTCTGGTGCCATTTTTTCTTCATTTTTTGAAATGTAAGGGATTTTTTTATGACTTCGGATAAATGTTGTTTCCAATAAAAGTGTGTTTTCTATTTTTTAAAAATTTTATTTTTTGTTTTGATCTATGTGGATAGTGAAAGTACATATTCTAAATCGTTTTTTTAATTTCATAGAATGGGTTCTATTTTGAGGTTACTAGCTCTGAACTGTGTCACAAGAGATGCTTCAAACATCAAACCTCTACCCACAAGTCCTAAAGTGATGCTTTTCACATATTTTGGAAAATACCAACAGTTTCAGGGTTGTTTGGCTCAATTTTCTCCCCTTATCTTTTAAGTGGGTGATCAAAATGATGTTATTTTTTCTTCTAAATTGTGGTTAGTGGGGTGATATATAATAGATTCAGTTGTCATATGTGGGAAAGGCCTTATGTTGTCTCGTGTTGAATTTTTTATTGGTCGGTGTTAGATGGTTCTTATAGTGGGGAGACCTACTGGAGATCTCATTTTGAATTAATATCGGTGTTGGTTAGTGCTAGTCTTTTATAAATGGTGGGGAGTCAATTCTGGTATCTTGTATTGAAAATCTGGTTTTATTTTAGTTTTTTTATTTATTAATCTCTTTTTAGTTTAGGAAAACAATATGAATATACAATTTTATATTTTTTGTAGCTCATTTTGTGCATGGTTTGATAAAATGGTTCTCACATATTTGGAGTTTTTGGCTCGAGTTACTGGTGTTTCTTGGGATGTGGTTTTGGTTTTTTATTCTATTTTAGGAAGGGTTAAAAGATCTGTTGTGGTGATAGTTATGGTTTTCTTAGTCTGAGAGGTAGGGTCATTCTATTTTGAGGATACTTAGATATTGATCAATCATCTAGAAGTTTTCGTGGCTTTATGGTGGAAGAAAGAATTAATGGGGGATGGAGAATTGTCACACCCACTTTTCTCAAGCCTCCTCTTTTTTTTAGTTAATTTGGGGATCTTGATTATTCTCTGATGTTTTGAGTGTAATAGTGTTTAATGTTTTGAGGTGTATCTTTGTTCAGTTTTGACCTCATGGTCATTACTCTATTCATTTGGTTTTTCTTGAAGAAAATTTTGTTTTTTGAGCTTCAAAGTATCATATGAACGGTTTGTACAAAATTTGAGGAAACCATGCAAATTCTCTAGGAAAATGCGAAAAGATTTGGAGTTCTCCTAGTTGAGGGAACACAACCCACACATGGTTAGTAAACTCATACTTAAAGAATTCAGGAACTCACTATCTTATAGTAGAACCATTCCTCATGGATCACACGCATTTTGAAAATCATGCATCCGAACCATCCAGGGTGCCTAGGTGTGTCCATTAAGGGGCTCATGGTTGGCGCACGGTTTGGTAAACCATGTGTAAAAATCATGAGAGCTTCCAAGAACATAAAATTTTTGATATTCCAATTATTCCGCCTTGGTATTTTTAGCCCTGATTTTCCCAAATATCCTCCCTCTTGTTCATGAAACCCTAAGGGGCATATCCCCTCATTCTCCAAGCCTCCACCCTTCTCCCATGGTGTTGATAGAAAGTTTACTTAAATTTTTTTGTAAAATATCTCAAGGTAATCTTCTTTCTCCATATCCATCTTCCTTATTAAACCATTTCTTCTTGAGTTCCTCTTCTCTGATGGTCATTTTGGCCTAGGGTTTGTTTTTTAATTAATTTTTGTTCGGGGTTTTTTTAAGGTTTAGGGGGATTGTTCTTGCTTTTTCAATCCATTGTGATGTGTTCTCGGGTGTGAATTGTTGAAACACGGTGGGTTTTGAGGTAGGTTCCCCTTTGCATTTTCATTTATAATTTAATATTAATTGGTTTATTGATTTTAACCCCCACCTCCCTTTATATTGTAAATAATTATATGTGACCTTTGAAATGCTAGTTTGGTGTGAAATTTATTGGTTTCTTTTTTTGTGATAAATTTGTTTTTTTGTTAATTATTTGACACTAAGTGTTCGGTGAAATTCCCAATTGGACTTTTCATGTGTTTTGTGACATATAAGGATGGTTAGGCCTGGTGAATAATTTTTTACTATAAGAAATTATGATTTTGGTCCTCTGAATGGGATTTCAAAGTAGTTTTGGATTTAAATGGAATGTGTATTTGTATTTCAGAATTGTTTTGTCATGTGGTGGTGATTAATGGCATGTTTGGAATTTTAATGAAAATGGATTGAATTGAAATTGTGATATTTTTTCTTAAAATAGAATTTTATGAAATATTTTTAAAATGGTAAATGGTGTGTTTACACCACTTTTGGAAAGGTTATTTGGATTTTGATAAATGTTGGTTTTGTGAAATGATCCTGAGGTATGTTTGGCACCTTGATTAAAAAGTGATGTAGTTTTTAACATGAAACCGCTCCATTGATGATCGTGTTTCCTCAGTATATATATATATATATATATTGAATTGGTGTGATTTCTTCTTTTTGGAACCCTTCTGAACCATTTGACTTGTGTGAAATGGGATATCCTCGACATGAGATCCTTTTTAACTTATGATTCATATGGAAAGAGGTTGGTCCTCGGAGTGACTTGGGTGTTGTATGTTAATGAATTATTATTTTATTTTTAGGTGATTGGATGATCGGTTGGCATCGGTTTCCCCACCAGCATTATACGTGAGACATGGGAACCTAACATAGTGATAGAATTTTCTGAGAATAATTGTTTCATTGGCTAGATTATGCACTAGTTGGTGGCCCATAAAAGGTGGATATATTTGTTTTATTACTATAGTATTTTCCCCTCAACCTATCCTGATATAGGATGGTCAAGAGTTTTAAGTTTTTTTTAATTTATTTGGGTAAGTCATGCTTCTGGGGATGGGTTGTAAGCCCCGAACACATAATCCTGGATCTGATGCATTATTTTAATACATTGTCATTAATAAAATGAATAAAATCATGATGGAATGATAATTTTACAAGTCTTAGAAGACCATATTATTGTCATTATACCCATATTGCATTTGAGAAAAAATAAAACATGATACAATATGGAATAAACTCCATCCTTGAATGCTTATTCAACATTTTCTTCTTCATAACCTGGGGAAGGGAAACCAAAGAAAGTGGTGAGCTCAAATGATAAGTAAGGGTAATTAATTGAATTGATTTTATCATAAACATAATCATTAGTCATAGTGAATAATTGAAAATACATACCTTTAAAAATAAACCTAAGCATAATATGGCCTGAATGAAATGTGAGTAAATAAATCCATATAACTGATCACATGAAACTCTACCTTGGATATTCTACTAGTCGATTAATCACCTAATTTATCAATTAATAATATTGTAATGAGATAAATTCATATGTAGGAAATTCTAAAACATGTATTCAAGGCATCAGTAAATACATCTAAAAATTATTAAGGTCTCGACCAAAACCATATCTGAAAATGGGCAAGGCCTTACCCAAGTCCATATATGTTTGTCTCGTGATACCTACTGATGCATCTAGGGGATATAGATGGCCCCCACCCATAAATTAATAATTCCAATTCATTCCTAATATTAATGTGGAAAATGTAAACAATATATAAATTCATATTGAAACTAACAAATTAAATGTATATAACTTTCCCTAATAATTAATCATAAACGCTTACCATTTAGAGTATTATGGTGAATGGTATCAAGATAGCACATCCACAGTCAATATAATAAGAAACCCTTCAACAACATGTTGTATATAATATCTAAAGATATAAACCTCAATGAAGTACAATATTAAATAAATTATGTTTACATAGGTGAAGATACTATTAAATGAGACTATTGAAAATTCTTGAGGAAATAATCTTTAAACACTGCAAAGTGTCTTATACCACCTCGTAACATTTAAATCATATTCCATTAGAATATCATGAGAATAATAAGACTCTTTATATGATATACCAATTTTCATTACATAAACCACACTAAAGTAATAAGTGGATAAAAATGCATATATCTCGTAAAATTTAAAGTGAGACGAGAAAAATCCTTTTTACTTTGGAAAGAATATTTCATTTGAAAAAATCATATATATTTGTCATAAAAATATTATTGTAAAAATTTATATCCTAGAAACGAAAATATAAGTATATTGATATTATATTTGATACATAAATGACTTACCATTGAAGTGAAATCATGAAAAAAGAGTTTTTAAGATGCTTTAGAAATAAAACATTTTTATGTGGTTTAAGGAAAATATTAAAATAATTGTAAAGCAGAAAGGAATGTTTTTTTCATAAAATCAAAAATGAAACAAGATAGTTTTTCATGCTAAAATTAGTGATTTTAAAATTATTATTGGGACTTAAAATATAATATATAGTGAACTTGAAAATGGTTAAGAATTAAAGAAGTTCCCATGAATTGGGCTTGTATTTCAGGAAGAATTTTTGAAATATTATTTTAAAACATATAAATCTATGTAATAAAGAAATATTATGATCAGTAAACATATATGGAACATTCACACAGAATTTATAAGGATTAAACAATAATTTCATTGAGTTAAGTAGAGAATAAGAGTTACCTGAATGGAAATGGAGGTTTGGGGAGAAAATCTTTCCCACTTGGTAATCAATCAAATCATCTTCCCTAGATATTAATAATCATAAAATGATGAATTGAATACCATGAAAATAAATAGTTTCATGATATGATACATCAATTACAAGTATACATACACTGTAATCAACTAATAGTAGTTAATAAAGAATATCTCAAAAAAATAGATGTAATATGAGGAAACCCTTACGTTATGTATAAATGTATTCTACACTTGATATTAATGCCATGAATAATCAAATTATATTAATTAATTAATAATACCAGAACATTTTATAAATTTAATTTATTTATTATATCTTTATTAATTTCATTTATGCCTTAAATATGGGTTAATAGATTTGATTTCATCATTTGGGAGTTCATGTTTTCTAAGTTATCATAATCAGTTCGCTTGTATGAGAGTATAGAAGTTTATGTAAAATGGAAATTGAAATCTAGAATTAATGTTATGAGTTATTATTGATAATACAAATGGTTAAATGATCATATAAATTATTTTATTATTTGTTAAATGACGAATCATTAGATAAAATTTTAATGATAAACATTTGGATTAATTTGGTGGTTTTTCTATCACTAGAAGCTCATTTTGTTTTAAAATTAAATATTGTGTGTAAAAATGGATTATAGAAAATTAAATAGGATATATTACATATATTATGAGCTATTTAATCCATAAAAAAATTTATGACCATAATTGAATATGGTAATAGAAATTGAAAACAAGTTTTCCTTGAGTGTGATAAATTAACACATCTCCGATGGTGTTTTTATTTATAGTATAAGAGGAGGGGTAAAGAGAGGTGATGATGAAATATTATATTATTATAATATCATTACATTACATATAAGGTACTATAATTATCATAGCATTTTGATGAGGGGAAGTGAGAAGAGAGAAGTAATAGAATGGAACTTGTAAAAGAAATTAAAAGAAAAAGGAAGAGAAGTTTACCTCTTCAGTAATACTTGATAACCTTCTTAAGGCCTTTGGTTTTGGCCTTTTAGTGAGACGAGAAGATCTTGGACATTAGGATGGGTATTTGGAAGAGTATTTGGTAGAAATTATGCAAGAATCAAAGCTTGAGTGGTGTTAGAGGAATAGGGGGTGAGGGTGGTTCTTATAGTGGTGGAGAAGAGGGTTTTCCATTATTTTAATCATTATTTAATTTTTTGAATCAAGACAATGAATAGTCTCTATTATTATAAATAAAAATATTAATAAGTGATGAAAGTTTTAAACAATGTCCATTTACATCATCCATGACTCAAGCATGATGTAGAAATTCATTTATTTGGCATATTTCGTAAATTAACGTATTTTAACTACTCACCAAAAATTTATGTATTTCAGAAAATTCCCAAAAATTCACCCCAACCATTTTTCAATGTATAGAATCCAAAAATGAACTCTATTTTATGAAATTAATTTTATAATTAAGATAAATCTAATTTTTAATGACAGATACTATTTACTCAAAAAAAAAATTAGTTATAACTATTTTTATAATACTATAAAAAATTTACTAAGGTCTTATTAAATTATCCCAAAATCATAAGACAAAAAAATATTTTTTTACAAATAATTTTTATGAATTTTATTTTAAAATAATTTATTAATAATAAAATTTTAATGAAATATTTATTACTCACAAAAATACCAATACTTACTTATAAATGTTTAAAATATTCACTTTCATTTATAAGGTGCTTAATTATATTTATACTTACATAGGTGAGGATACTATTAATAAGGGTACATCACTATTCTTATGGGCCATGTTAATATTCATATGGGTATATTACTATTCATAAGGGTCATGTTACTATTCATCAAAAAATTAAGTTGATCCCTTTAGAATCTAAAAAATTACTAATCACAATGGTGTATGTGCATTTTTCAAAATTCAAATCATATAAGTGGAAAAATTATGTTAATTTTCTAGGTTATAACAAATTGTTTTTTCACTATGACTTAATGTTTTACACGTATAAGCTGTCTAATGAATTGAAATTATTTATGAAGATCGTTCCATAAAATCTTGGGGTGACGTATTAATAGTAAATATATTCATAACATAATTTAGTATTTATTAAAATAATTATAATAGTCAATATATGTATTATTCCTTAAAATAATTAATTAAATAATTTATTTATCAAATACATATATTCATATTAAAATATTATTTTACTAAAAATAAGAGTGTAAAATAGTGTTTGTGTTTTAGAAAATTAATTAATTAATTTGGAATACATAAATTATAAGTATTTATAAGTATTATTATTAATTAAAACACTTAACTTTAAAATATTAAAATTTATTAAAAAAATTATTAGGTTGTTACATTATTCCCACTTTAACAGAATGTTTCCTCACAATTCAAAATTCAACTCCAAAAGTTAAAGGCTTGTGCTTGAAAATTCCCTTGTGTGAAACCCACATCAGAAATAAGATTGATAAAATATCCTAATAAAAGGAGGTTACTATAAATGAGGTGGCCACTGCAAAAAAAATTATGCTTTAGAAGGGGGTGACATTAGTTGATGTAAAAACCTGGACATGGAATAAAAATCAAACTATGATGTTCTAATGAAAATTGATAGAGAACATGTTCAGATAAATGTTTATTACTACAAAACTATAAACTACTGTAAAAAAATTCATTGATATTATCAAAGATTGTGATAATAGGATAAAATTTAATTTAAGACTCTTTTCCTTCAGTTGAGGAATTATTCCACTCAATAAGAGTATAAATGTATGTTTCTATTTCATAAACATAATATTATCCTTTTATTGAACCTAGAACTATCTAAACGTTATCTCTTAGCATATTTTGTGTCATGTGGTGAAGTAATACATTGACCTTTAAAACCTCATACAATGATCAACTTAAACCATTCATAAATGGTAAAAAATAATAATGATTCAACCCTTTAGAAATAAGGTCATTTGGTTTCCAGGATTAACTTGTCATTATCCTTAATCAACATGAAGTAGCTCTAAATTTTCACATTCCAAACATGTGAATATCTTCATCATGTATCCTCATGAAATATGGTAATAACTATAATTACCATAAAACCATATTGGAAACATGCAATCTTCTATAATCATTATGTAAGATACCTGTTGTTGGATATATTATCTAAATCCAAAAGTGTTGTGAACTCTGTTGATGATATCATAGACCACTTGTCAACATGTTAATAATCAGTTTGAAGGTAATCAGTAATTATCCAAATCAATCATTTATTCATAATTATCTCAACATTGGGAATATATATAGGGTTGTATTTCCTTCAATCATGAATTTTCCAAAAGTTTAACTTTCTACTGAATATATTTTCTTAGTACCATTCAACTTATGGTTTCAAATCCTTAATGAAAAATTACAACAGTACAATACTCATGTATTCCATAATTCTTATAACAAGTACATTACAGACAAATTATTCAAATGAAATGATTCATGACTAGGAACATTAATTATTCTACTTTATCTGTGGTAGTATCATAACTTGATCATTATCCAGTAACATCACTTGTGGTATACTGTTTTTACACTTAGAAAATTGATTTTCATAGTGCCATCTCTCTTTACAGTTGAATCATTGTACGTTGGAGTCTTTTTTCTTACCCTTTAAACCATGAATGTGGTGTCATTTTTCTCCACACTTATAATAAACTCGCATTCCCTTCAAGAATTTACTAGGGTGATTCTTTCCATATTTATCACATGTGGAAAAACCATTCTTTCCCTTATTCTCTTTATCTATATTTTATTCGTCCATCCTTTTCTTCTCTTTATTCTCTTCAAATTCATACAACTCAGATAAATATTTACACATCTTGTTAACACATGATACTATTTTCTCATATAATGAGGATACATGGGAGACTATCTTCCTTTGAAAAAATATCTTAGGACCATGAGATATATGATCCTTCTTACACTTTTCATTATGTGCATTGGATGAGTTCTTATTCCTTATTCTAGGAACCATTTCTAAACAATGATATATTCTATATTATCTCATAAAATTATGACCTTTCTATAACTCCAATAACAGTATAACACAATCATAAATTTATGCACCAAAAATCCTAGAACCATATACTTTGGTTACTTTGGAAGAATAAATCATTAATAATGGAATGTAAGAAAAATGTGAAGTATCCTAATAATATTAATAAAGTATATATTATGGTTATGTTCCCTAATCAATGTTTTCTTGATCTAGTTTCCCAATTATTCTTCTAAACTTTATTTGATATCAATTGTAACGCACCGACCCAAGAAGCTCGGAGCTGGTGCATTATTTTAACACATTGGCATGATTATAAGGAATAAAATCCCGAAGGAGCGATCAGTTTAGTAGTATTGGAATACCATATTATAGTCATGATACCCATATTACATTGTAAAAAGAAAATAAAACATGATACACTATGAAATAAACTACATCATTGAAAGATTATTCAATGTTTTCTTCTTCATAACTTGGGGAAGGGTAACATTAGAAATGGGTGAGATCAAATGCTCAGTAAAGGTATTTAATATAATGGAAGTTATCATAAAAAATTAGGCATGGTGAATTACTAAAAAGACATTCCTTTAAAAATAATCCTTAGCATAATATGGAATGAATGAAACCTGAGTAAATAAATCCATATAACTAATCACATTAAACACTACCATGGATATTCTACTAGTAGAATAATCACATGATTTGTCAATTAAAAATATCATAATGTGGTAAATTCATATTACATACATTCTGAAATGTACCATCAAGGCCTCATCCAAGATATATAAAATTATTAAGGCATCTGCCAAAACCATATCTAAAAATGGGCAGGGCCTCGACCGAGTCCATATATGTTTGTGTCATGAGACGTACCGATGCATCGAGGGGATATAGTGGGCCCCACCCATCACATAATATGTTTAATTCATTCCTAGTATGAATGGGTGTAAACATAAACAACATATACATTTATATTGAAACTGACATACGAAATGTAAATAAGTTTCCCCGATCATTACACATAAATACTAACCATTCGATGTAATATGGTGAATGGTGTATAGATAGCACATCCATAGTCAAACTAATCAGAAACACTTAAAAAAAATATTTTATATGATGTCTTAGGATATATACCTCAATGAAGTACAATATTCAAAAAATTATGTTGACACAGGTGAAGGTAGTATTAAATGATACCACTGAAAAATTATAGATGAAATAATCCTTAATCATTCTAAAGTGTCTCATACCACCATGAAACATTCAAATAATTATACCTTATAATATCATGAGAATAATTAGACTCTTTATATGATATAACAAAGGGAATTACATACACCGCATTCAAGGAATCAGTGGTTAACAAAGCATATGTCTCATAAAAGTTAAAGTGAGACGAGAAAAATCATTTTTTATTTAGAAAGAAGAATTCTTTTGGAAAATCATTTATATTTTTCATAAAAATACGATTTTAAAAATATATATACTAGAAAATAAAAAATAATTATATTGAGATAATATTTAAGGCATTAATTATGTCCCATTTAAGTGAAATCATGTAAAAAAAGTAGTTTTTAAGAAGGTTTATAAATAAAAAAATGGTGCGGTTTAAGGAAAATGATGAAGAGATTTTAAAGCAGAATCGAATGTTTGTTTTCATAAAATCAGAAATGAACCAAGATATTTTTTCATGATTATATTTTTTATTTTAATAAAATTATTATGGATTAAAATATAATATACATTGAATTTGAAAATGGGTAAGAATTCAAGAAGTTCCCATGAATTGGGATTGTATTTCAGGAAGAATTTTTAAAATATTATTTTAAAACATTTAACTCCCAATAATAAATAAGTATTATGATTAGTAAACATATATATAACATTAACACATAATTTATGAGAATTAAATTAGAATAAATGATAATTAGATTGAGGTAAGTAGAGAATAAAAGTAACCGAATGAAAATGGAGGTTCCGGTAGAAAATCCTTAACATAATGTAATCAATCGAATCATATTCCCCAAAATTAATATTCATTAAATGATACATTGAATACCTTGAAAATAAATAGATTCATGATATGATATATAAATTTAAATTATACTTAAACGATACTCAAATAATAGTAGTGAATAAAGAATATCTCATAAAAATGGAAGTGAGATGAGGAAACCCTTACATTATGTCTGAATGTATTCTACACTTGGTCTTAATGTCCTGAATAATAAAATATATTCATTAATTAATAATTAAAAAATAATATTTACATTTAATTTATTTATTATATATTTATTAAGTTCATTTATGGCCTTTTATATGGGTTAAAATATTTAATTTCATCATTTGGGAGTGTAGGTTTTCTTATTTTTCATGACATTTTTCTTGTATAAAATTGTGGAAGTTCATGTAAAATGGAAATTGAAATCAAGAATTGAATATATGATTTATTATTGATCATACATAAGGTTAAATTATCATATAAATTATTTTATTATTATGCATAGGATGAATCTTTAGAAAAAAATTTAATGATAAACGCTTGGATTAATTTGGTGGTTTTTTTATCACCACGAACTCATTTTGTTTTATAATTTAATACTACGTATAAAAACTGGGTCCAGAACATTAAATAGGATATTAAAAATATATTATGATCCGTTTCAACCATAAAAAATTTTTCCTGACCATAATTGAATATTGTAATAGAAATTGAAAACCTCTCATCCTTGAGTGTGGTAAATTAACACATCTTGGATGGTGTTTTCATTTTTATTATAACCAGAGGGGGGAAGAAAGGTGATGATGAATTATTCCATTATAATAATATCATTAAAGTAAATTTATTTTACTATAATTATCATATCATTTTTATGAGGGGATTCGAGGAGAGAGAAACAATAAAATGGATCTTCTAAAAGAAGTTTAAAGAAAAAGGAAGAGGGGTTGACCTCTTGAGTACTCCTCCTTGAGAACCTTCATAAGGGCTTTGGCATTGGCCTTTTGGTGAGACCATCAGGTCATGGAAGTGAGTAAGGGACTTGGGAAGATTATTTTTTAGAAATTATGCAATGATCAAATCTTGAGTTGTGTTAGAGGAAGAGGGGGTGTGGGGTGGTTTTTATAGTAGAGGAGAGGAGGGTTTTTCTACAATTTTAATCATTATTTAATTATTTTATCTCCAGACAATGAATAGTATTTATTTTTGTGACCAAAATATTAATAAGATCATGTGACTTCAAACCAATGTTCATTTACATCAGCAATGACTCAAGCATGATGTAGGAATTCATTTATTTAGCATATTTTATAAATTAACGTATTTTCCTTATTCACCAAATATTCAAGTATTTTAGAAAAACACCAAAAATTCACCCTAATCATTTATAATTGTGTAGAATAAATAAATTAACTTTATTTTATAAAATTAATTTTCAAAATAATATAAATTTAATTTTTAGTTACTGTCACAATTTACTCAAAAAATACAATTTTTAAAATTATAACTATTTTTATAATAGATTGAAAAATTAACTAACGTCTAATTAAATTATCCCAAAATCATAGGAAAAAAATATTGATTTATGAATAAATTTTATAAATTATATTCCTAATTAATATATTAATTATAATATTGTAATTAAATATTCATTGCTCACTAAAATACAAACACTTAATTATTAATTGTTAAAATATTCACTTTCATTTATAAGATGCCTAAATTTTATTAATACTAACATGGGTGAGGTTACTATTCATAAGGGTACATTTCTATTCATATGGATAATGTTACTATTCATAAGGGTATATTACTATTCATATAGGTCAAGTTACTATTCAAAAAAAATTAAGTTTATCTTATTAGACTCTAAAAAACAATACTCATCACAATGGTGTATGTCGATTTTTTAAAATTAAAATTACTGAAGCGTAAAAATTATGTTCATTGTCTAGGTTATAACAAATTTTTGTTTCACAGTGACTCGGTGTTTTTCACATATAAGCTATCTATTTAATTGAAATTTTTTAAGGTGAAAATTCTTTAAAATCTTGGGGTTTCATATTAATAGTGAATATATTTGTATCATAAATTAGTATTTATAAAAATAATTATAATATTCAATATATGTATAATTTTTAACATATTTAATTAAATAATCTATTGATCAAATAATTATATTCATATTAAAATATAATTTTATTCAAAATAATGGTGTAAAATAGTATATATTTTTTAGAACATTAATTAATTAATTTGAAATATATAAATTATAATTATTTATTAGTGTTATTATTAATTAAAACACTTAATTTGAAATTTTTTAAAATTATTCAACAAATTACTAGGGTGTTACATGGGTCTTGTGTATAAGTATGTTCTTGATTATTCACAACTTCCTAGGTTTAGCCATGTCTATTGGAACTTAGTATTCTACAGCATATGATTGAGATGTTAGGTTACACATGTGTGTTTATTTCCATTTCCCTTATTATGTAATAATTTAAGTTCTTTTATGTGTAGTGTACCTCTTTGGAAAGTGATTTTCTGGATTTAAATGGTAATAAAAATCTTTTAAAGAAGGAAATATTTTCTACTCTATTGTAACTATTTTGAATTGAAAGAATCACTTTCCCCTTAAAATTGTTAACATTTCTTTGATGGAAAGAAATATGGATTTGAAACAAAAAGGGGAAATGGGTTGTATTTTGTCTTAATGTGAAACGGTGTAAAATCATATCTTGATATATTCTATCTCAAACTTGAAGTTGATGTTTCCTTTTTTTAAAGGAATTGCATTTGGGAATAGATTGTGTACGCACTCCAAGTGAGCTTTTATATTCATGCCAATCATTTGTTCTTGTTCTTAGATTGTGGTGAATGTTTCATGTTGGTATCAATTTCCATGGAAGATTGTTGGTTTTGGTATTGGTGAGTGACCCATAGGGTCACATAGATATGTTATGGTTGTCAAGTATAGTTTTCTTTTATTTGTATTTCTCATATTTGTGTATAAAAGATGTTCAATTTGGATATTATATCCATTTTATTTATATTTGGGCTACTCTGTTTAGTTTTCTCTATTTTATTTATTTATTTACATTCATATAAGTCATTCTCTCTTTTATCTATGTTGATTCCCAGCACTAGTTTCTAGCCAGTGGAGATTGGGAACACCATTTGGGCCATATCTCGAATTGGCTCGAGTGACCAGTTTGGGGTTAACCCATGTTAGTCCGTGACAAAATGGTATCAAAGGAGGTATCCTTATCAGACAGTGATTTCCAGAGTTCATTTTATTACTTGGTGATGTCAAGGTAGATGGAGTGGGATTATCGAGACTTGAGAGGTTGGAATGGGAATGAAGTCATGAACCCTTACTAATTTTAATCCTCATGTTTCCATGGTGTGTCTGGTATTATTGGATTCATTGGTTCTTGTGGTTTGTTTGTTATTTGGGTTATGAAAATGTAGTTGGACTACTCGTCTCAATGAGTTCATAGGTCTTAGAAATCCATGTGGACCTGAGGACATGGTCCTTTAATATTCTATGTGGAGGTAGTCTGATTTTCATGTGGCTACCAACAATATGGAAAAGTTTCCCACCAATATTATTTCCCTTTATTATATGATTTGAGTTCCTTTTGATTATGAAATTGTTGTGGAATTGTGAAAAATGAATTTTAATGTGGAAATGGTTTGATTTTTTTGAAATGGAAAATGAGTTTTTAGTTTTATTTTGAATAAAACATTGGAAAGTGTGTTTTTTTAAAATTATTTTTATAGAATATAACTTTTTCATCTTCTAGAAAAATTATTTGAATGATATAAAATGTATTTTTGATGTAAATACATTGGGATTAAATTTTGATCAAGAAAAAACAGAGTGTAGTGTATAAATAATAAATGGTTTTTGACGTGGTGGATGGTGGAATTTTAACGGTTTTTTTAAAATTTCAAATGGAATAATTTGTTTTGGACTTGGTGTACTCATGAGTGATCACATGAATGGTTAGGTGTTGAAATGTGGATTATTTCCTAGATTGGAATGATTTGATGAGTACCCGGGGTGGCACAGAGATTTGTATGTGAGTGATACTCTAAGGAAAGCATTTGGAGAGTGGGAGGTCCACAAAGACTTTTTTATTTCTAAGTGTTTTCAAGAATGGAAATTTTAATGTCTTGAAAACTAATGTCTTATGGTTTGTTATCCAATGATTTTGGGAGTTTTTTTCAAACATTATTTTGATTTTGAGAACTCTTGTTGATGAGTTGATTTTTATTGAGCCTTTGGGTTTCTTTTTCTCTAAGGCTAACCCCCATAGATAACTAATTGATATTTGTGATGTAGCTATGGGTGGTTCCCCCTTCAATTTCATGATTTTTTGAAGGTGAATCTTGTTATCTTTATGCTTTAAGGTTCTATATTGAATTGGTTGAAGTTGGTGTTGTGGGAAAATTATTAGGATTATATTACATGGGAGTTCTAAAAGGATTTTTTCATCCGATAGTATGTTTCTATGATGATGTAGTTTAGAAATGTAATAGGGAATTTCTATATAAAGTATTTAAATGGAATCATGTTGGAGTTCTATCATCACTTTGTAGATCTAGTATCGTATGAGCCAAGGAATGTAGTGAACGATTCCTTGAATGCTTGAAATTTTGAGTGCAAGATTCATCCTGATATGAAGGTAAAGTCATCAAAAATGAATCTAACATGTTTTTCTGATGCGGTAAAGAAATATCTCCATGATGAACTTGTTCTTGAATTTTTTTTGATTAAATCAACAATTCTCTAGAACCTGTGATTGGTGATGGTAGTTCCATTAAGGAAGTGGTGAAGTGACCTAAAACTATTGGATCTAGTAATGGAATCAAAAGGCCTCAAGATATTTTGTCAACCTCTTCTTGGAATAAGATATTGGTGTGTTATCAGTGTTTCATGTAGTGTAATATTAATCTGTCTCATCCAAGTTCTCTAAGGCCCTTCCATTCCTGTGGATGCTTAGGTCACTTTAAGCAGTTTTTTTTGGGTATTACTAGAATGTTTCAATGGGACAATATGTAGATTTTATGTACTGTTCATGGACTCATTTTATGTTCCCTTATTTTAAGGTTCCTTCGATTTTTAAGGGTTATTTTGTTGTGGTGTTTGTGAAAGTGTATTTTAATATTTGGTGTTCGAAAAGTAAGGGAATGTTGTAAGACTTTTTAGAACATTTATTTTCAATAGAACTGTGATTAATCATTTTTGGAAATTCTGGTTTCTTCTTTTGATCTATGTTGGGAATGGATATGGATATTTTGAATATATTTTATATTGTAAATTCTTATAATGTGTTCTATTTAGAGTTTACTAACCCATGACTATGGATTATCCAATGCTTCAAATATCATAGATCCAACCATAGGTCCCAGAGTGAATATTTCTACATAGTTTGGAAACCGCCAGGGTTGACGGGTGCTTTGCCTCAATTTTTTCCCCTTCGTTCGGAAGTGGTTGGTTATATTTTTTTTATTTTTTCTTTTTAATCATGGTTGGTAGTCCAGTTTGGATGATTTTTTGTTGGCCTATGTGGGAAAGGAATTGTGTTAGATAGTGTTGAATTTACAATTGGTTGGTATTGGTTTTTTCATATAGTTGGGAGACCCACCGTAAGTCTCCTTAAGAATTTTATTGGGTGTTGATCAATATTAGTCTTTTCTAAATGGGGGATAGTCTGTTCTAGCCTCTCATAATGAATATACGCTTTGATTTCTACTGGTTTCTTATTTGATTTCATTCCTGTTCCGGTAAATGTTATGGATCCAAATTTTGATCTTTTATATATCTCATGTTGAGGTTGTTTGGAGAGAACTATTCTCACATATATGGAGTTTGTGTCTCGAGTTCTCAGTGTTTCTTGGGATGTGGTTTTCCTTTGTTGTTCTATTTTGGGAAGGGTTATATGATCTTCTATAGATATAGATGAGGTGTTATTATTTTGAGAGGTCGGGTCATGCTATTGTGGGAATCCTTAGATTATGATCGATCAACTAGAAGTTGTTATGGCTTTATCGGGGTAGAAACTATTAATGGTGGGGATAATTTTCACATGAAATTTTAAAATTTTCCTCTTTTTGTTCCAATTCAATTGTGAATCTTAGTTTTCCTCTCAAGTTCTGGGTGTGATGGTGTTCAAATTTTTCAGGTCTATCTTTGTTTACTTTTGACCTCATGGTCATTCCTCTATTCATTCTGGAGTTCATGGAGAAAATTTGGGTTTTTTATATTCATATCATCTTTTACATGGTTTTCACATAATTTAAGGAAACCATGTTGCATGCTCTCTAAAATTGTGAAGGATTTGGAGTTCTTGTGGTTGAGGGAGAACGACCCACACACTATTAGTAAAACTATGCTAAACGTGTGTCGGAAGCCACCGTCCTATGGAAGAACAATTATTCACATCTGGCACATGGTTTGAAAACCATGCATCCAAACCATGCAAGGTTCCATGGCGTGTCTAGTGAGGGGTGCATGGTTGGAACACGATTTGGTAAACCATGTATCCAAACCATTTGTACTACCCAAGACATAGAATTTTTGAAATTCTATTCATTCTCCCTCAATATTTTTAAATACAATCCTTCATAATCTACTCCCTCTTATTCATGAGACCTTATGGGTTCCATCTCCGTGTTCTCCAAGACTCCACCCTTTTCCCATGGTGTGTATCAATGGTTTTCTTCAAGTTTTGGTGTAAATATCTCAAGGTAATATCCACTCTCCATCTACCATTTCTTTCTTATGTTGTTTCTTCTTGAATTTATATTATCCCATAGTCATGTAGTCCTAGGGGTTGGTTTTCCATCGATTTATATTGGGGGTTTTGTTTTTTTATGTTTCATTGGGATTGTTTTTGTTTCCTCGGTCCTTTGAGGGGTGGTCTCAGTCATGCGTTGTTGATGTGCCAGGAGTTTTGTGATAAGTTCCACTTATACATGCCTTTATAATTTAAGATTAATTAGTTTATTTATTTTTGGACATCCTTTATTTGATAAATAATTATGTTTGGCCTTTGAAATACTTTTTTGGTGTGAGGAGTAGTGGTTTCCTCCTTGTTATGTGATAAAAAAATAGTTTGTTAAATATTGCACACCAAATGTTTGAGGAAATGCCCAATTGTCCTTTGCATGTATTTTGTGAAATATAAAGCATGGTTAGGACTTGAGAATATATTTTTACTATGATAAATGATTATTTTGGTTCCTTGAAATGGATTTAAATGTATTTTTGGATTTAATTAAAATGTGTATTTGGATTTCATAATTATTTTGGCATGTGGTGGTGATTAATGGCCCATTTGAAATTTTATTTAAAATGAATTGACATGAAAATTGTGACATGTTCGATAAAAATTGAATTTTATTAAGTGGTTTTGAATTGATAAATGGTGTGTTTACAACTCTTTTTGAAAGGTTATTTGGTTCATTTACAGATTTTGGTTTTGTAAAAAGAGCTTGAGGCCATTTTGACACCTCGATGAAATTGATTTAGTGTATAACATGAAAAATATCCATGGATGATCATCCTACCTCATTATATAAATATTGAATGGGTGTGATTTCTTTATTGTGGAACCATTGTGACCCATTTACCTTGTGTGGAATGGGATATCCTCGGTATAGTCTCCTTTATGACCTTTGAGTTATATGGAAAGAGGTTGGTCCTTTGAGCGAATCAGGTGATGCTTGTTGTTGAAATATTATTATATGTGTATGTGATTGGATGCTCAATTGGCATCAGTTGGATCAACACAATTACATGTGAGGCATGGGAACCTAGCATAGAGAGAAAATTTTCTGAGAATGATTTCTACACGGTATGGATTATGCACTAGCTGGTGGCCCATAGTAGGTGGATTTATTGTGTTTTTTCTAGGGTATTTCCCCTAGGTCTGTCTTGAGATAGTGTAGATGGGAGTTTTAGGGTTTATTTGATTTATTGTGTGAGACAATATTCATGGTATGTGTCTCATGTATTAGTATGTACTAGATTATTCAAGATCTCTAAGGTTCACCAATTTCTATTGGAACATAGTTGTCTATAGTGAATGATGGAGATTCTTGGTCATTCATGTGTATTTATTTCCATTTTCGTTATTATTTAATAATTGTAGTGATCTCATATCTGTTGTAACTCTCTATAATTTGAGGTGCTGGTTTTAAAAGGTTATAAAAATATAAAGAAGAAAAAAATTTATACGTTCTTATACCTATTTTGAAATGAAAGCATCACTTTCCCCATTAAAATGTTAACATTGATTTATTGGAAAGAAATTTATATTTGAAACAAAAATGGGAAATGGGTTTTGTTTTGACTTAATGTGAAACTGTGGAAAATCATATCTTGATATGTTGTATCTCAAACTTTAACTTGAAGTTTAATTTATTTTAATGGAATTTCATTTGGGAATAGATTGTTCAGGCACGTTTATAGAGTTTTTATACTCACACGTATAGTTTCTTCTTATTTTTTTCTTGTGGTGAATTGTTCATATTGGTATCAATTTTCATGGGTTATGGTTGTTTTTGGTACCAGAGAGTGACCAATGGGGTCACATAGAGCTGTTGTGGTCCTCAGTTCCATTTTGGTTTCATTTGTATTTATCAGATTTGTGTGTAAAAGTTGTACAATTTGGATATTGTGTCTATTTTATTTATATTTAGGATAATCTATTTAGTTTCTTTTATTTTATTTTTTATTTATATTGGGAAAAATAATTAACTCTTGTATCTCTATTGGTTCATGACACTAGGTTTCATCCCATGGGGATCGGGAATACCCTTTCGGCCCTGTCTCAAATCAACTCGGGTGACCTGTTTTGGGTTAACCCAGTTGGATCATGAAAATATGGTATAAAAGGAGGTATCTTTAATGAACCTTTATTTTTAGAGTTCCCTTTTTAACTTGGGGATATCAATGTATATGGTGAATTATTTTCAATACTCGAGAAGTAGGAATGAGAAGGACATCTTGAACCCTTGCTTGTTTTGATCCTCGAGTATCCATGGGATGTCTAGTGTTTTTGGTTTCATTGGTCCTTGAGGTTCATTTTGTATTTGGGTTATGAAAAGGGAACCATGTTAGTGGTATCAGTAACCTCTTAGGGCCTAGAATTCCATGTAGAGCCAGGGACATGGTCCTATAATACTCTTCATGGTGAAAATGTGATTTTCATGTGGTCGCGAACCATATGGCCACATCACTCACCAACGCTCGTTCCATTTGTGAGTTGCTTCAAGTTCTTTGTGTTTATGAAATTTTCTGGAATTGGGAAAATATACTTTTCTTGTGGAAATGGTTTGATTTCGGGAGAATGGAAAATTACTTTTCAGTTTTGTCTTACGAAAACCTAGGAATATGGGCTTTTATAAAATGATATTTATAGAATTGATATTTTGGAGTTGTTAAAATATTTTTAATGATGTGAAATGAATTTTTGGATGGAAATCCATTGGGTTTAAATTTAGATCATGAATAATGTAGTTTTTGTAGAAATTTTAAAATGGTTTGTGACTTGGTGGTAGGTAGAATTTGAAAAGTTTTGTGAAATTTGAATGGAATACTATGTTTCAACCTTGGTATTCTCATGAATTCTCACATGAATGTTTAGGTGTAAAAATGTGGAAGAGTGCCGAATTTCCATGAGTTTATGAGTGTCAGGGGTGCACAGATATGTGCATGTGAGGGATACTCTAAGGAATACTACTGGAAAGTGGGTGGTCCATAATGTTTGTTTTTTTTTCTATGTGTTTACAAGAAGGAAAATTTTAATGTGTTCAAAACCAATGTTCTATAGTTTTTTCCCATGATTCGGGATTTTTGTTCATGCGGTATTTTGAGTTTGAGAACTCTTGTTGATGAGTTGATTTTGATTGAGCCTTTAGCTTTATTTTCTCCTAGGTATCACCTCCATAGTGATTCAATTGATATTCAAGATGCATATATGGGTGGTTCTCAGTTAGCAAGATTTCTAGTTGACCAACCTAAGGATATCATTCTATATTTCTAGAAGTTGAGTACACCTATCTTTTATGGTCAAGAGGATCCTCTTGAAGTGGAATAGTGGAGGCAGAAAATAGAAGGGTTATTCTATCTTCTTGAATTTTATAAGTTATTGAAGGTGAATCTTTCTACCTTTATGATTGAACGTCATCCATGGATGTAGTGTAATCTGATGTCATGGAGAAATAATTTGGAAGATCCAACAAGGGAGTTCTTCAAGGTTTGGTTCATCCGATAAAATTTTTCTAATATGAAGAATGTAAGAAATGGAATGTATATGTATTATCTATATCAAAGAAAATAGAATGGGGTTGGAGTTTTATCATCACATTTTAGTTCTTTTACCACATGAGTTGGGGTATGAGGTGAAATATTCCTTGAAGTCATTGGATTTAGAGTGTGTGCTTCATCCTAATTTTTGATTGAAGGTGTGGAAATCAATATAAATACTTTTGATGATGTAGTGAATCAATCTCTATATGTTGAAGTTGTTATAGTAGGAGTGCTTTATGAATTTGGCCTTCATCTAGTCCCTATGAATGGAGATGGGAGTTTTGATAAGGAAGTGGGGAAGTGACCTGATGTTGTTGGTGTTGGTCATGGAATCAAAATGCCAAATGATATTTCATCAACCTCTTCTTGGAATGAGATCCAAGTGATTTATCGTTATCGAAAGTAGGGTCACAATAATCTATCATGTCCAATGGATCCAATGACCTTCTATGATTTTGGATGCTTATGTCACTTGCATCGGTTTTGTTAGGGTGTTTCTAGAAAGCGTCATAGAGAAAATTCATAGAAGTGGTGTGTTATTAGAGGGCTCATTTAATGTTCCCTTTTTGTAAGTGTCCTTCTAGTTTTAAGGGTTACTTTGTTGTTGCGGTTGTGGAAGTGAAATTTTCTCTTTGGTGTTTCGAATGTAATATAATTTCGAAGACTTGTGAGAACCTCTATTTTCTATAGAACTATATTTTATCTTTTTGGAAAATTTATGGTTTCTTATTTTGATCTATGTAGGTAATGAATTTTCATATTCTAAATATATATTATGGTGGATTTTTCGAGAATGAGTTCTATTCTGAGGTTACTATCCGCTGATTGTGGCACAGAATATTCTTTAAACATCATAGCTCCAACCATAGGTCTCAGAGTGAGGATTTTATCAAATTAAAAAACCCACCAGGGTTGTAAAGAGCTTTGAATCAATTTTTCCCATCAATTCAGGTGTGAGCAATCCAAATTCAATTATTGTGATCTTAATCATGTTTGGAAGGCCATCATAAAATTTTTTTAGTTGGCTTTTGGGTAAAATGCATTACGTTGGTTCATTTTTAATTCCTGATTATTCTATGTTGGTTAGTTCTTATGGGGGGAGACCAACCATAGGTCTCTTTGAGAATTATTTTGTTTGTTAATCAGTGCTAGTATTTTCTAAATGTTTGAGATTCCATTCTAGCCTCATGTAATGAAGATGTGGTTTGATTTCAATTGTTTTATTGTTTGAGATATTTTTTGTTCAGGTAAATGTTCTGAATCCTAATTTCAATATTTTCTATAGCTCATGTCGATCTTGGTTGGGGAATATGGTTCACATGGATATTGAGATTGTGTCTTGAGTTCCCCTTGTTTCATAGGATATGGTTTTGGATTTTTGTTCTATTTCGGTAAGTGGTGTAAGATCTATTGTGGTGATAGTTGAGGAGTTATTGGTTTGATATGTTGTATCATGTGGTTGTGGGAATCCTTATCCATTGATCAATCAACTAGAAGTTATTTTGTAATTATGGGGGTAGAAAGAATTAATGGTTGGTATAATTGTTACAGCCATTTTTCTAAAGCCTCCCCTTTTTCTTCTGATCCATTTAGGGATCTTGGTTTTCCTCTCAAGTTACAGGTGTGACAATTTCTAACATTTTGATGTGTATCTTTGTTTAGTTTCCACCCTGTTGTCACTCCTTTGTTCATTAGAAAGTTCATAGAAAAATATTTGTGGGTTTTATCTTGATATTATCATGTATTCATTTTACACATGGTTTGAGGAAACCATGCGGCATGCTCTAGGAAACTGTGAAAGCATTTGAGTTCTCCTGGTTGAGGGCACACGGACCATGCACAGTTAGTAAAACCATGAATAAAATTTGTAAGAAGCCACTATCTTGTGGTAGAACCATTATTCATGGTTTACAAATGGTTTGAAAATCATGTATACAAACCATATAGTGTTCCTAGGTGTGTCTAGTGAGGGGCGCACTATTAGTGCACATTTTGTTTAATTGTGCGGCCAAACCGTGTGAGTTGTCCATAGCTTAAAAATTGTGAAATTTCAATTATTCCCCCTCATTATTTCTGACAACAATCTATATAAATCTTCTCCCTATGGTTCATATGAACATAATGGGGCTCTGCCCTTATTCTCCAATCCTCCACCCTTCTTCCATGGTGTGTATTTAGGGTTTTCTTAATGTTTTAGGGAAAATATCTCACATTAATATCCTCTCTCTATCTCCTTATTCTTTTTTCTGCTATTTATTTCTAAGTTACTCTCCTCCTATGGTCATGTCAACCTAGTTTTTGGTTTTCCTTTGATTTATGTTATATATATTTTTTTGGTTCCTTGGGATTTTTCTTGCTTCCTCAATCCCTTATGGTGTGGTCTTAAGAATGCATTATTGAAGTACAGTGGGTTTTGAGGTTGGTGCCCCTTTTCAATTGACTTTATAATTTATGATTCATTGGGTTATTGATTTTCAAACATCATTTATATCATAAATAATGATTTTAACCTTTGAAATTATTTTTTGGTGTGAAAAATAGTGGTTTTCTACTTGTTATTTGATAGACATATTTGTTTGTTAAATATTTCACACCAACTGTTCGATGAAATGCTTGGTTGTCCTTTTCATTTGTTTTGTGACATCTAAAGAATAGTTAGTCCTTTTGAATATATTTTTTATATGATAAATTATTATTTGGGTTACTTAAATGGTATTTCAATATATTTTTCTATTTAAAAGAAATGTGTATTTGGATTTAAGAATTGGTTTTTCATGTGGTGGTGATTAATGGAATATTTGGAATTTTAATGAAAATGACATGACTTGAAATTGTGACTTGTATTATAAAAAATGAATTTTTTAAATGGTTGGTAAATGGTGTGTTTACACCTATTTTTTAAAGGTTAGTTAGTTCTTTGATAAATTTTGGTTTTGTCAAAAGATCTTCAGGAAGGTTTGGCACCTTGATGAGAGTGATGTAGTGTTTAACAAGAAAACTCTCCATGAATGATCATCTGGCCTCATTATATAAATATTGAATGGGTGAGATGTCCTCACTATGGAACCCTTACGACCCATTTACCTTATGTGTCATGGTAGATCCTTGTTATGGTCTCCTTTGTGACTTTTGCGTTATATGGAAAGAGGTTGGTCCTCGGAGTGACGCGGGTGATTCATATTGTTGAATTATTATTATACGTATTTGTTATGGGATGCTCGGTTGGCATTGATTGGATCACCCCATTTATACAAGAGACATGGTAACCTGGCATAGTAATAGACTTTTCTGATAATGATTGTTGCAATGGATAGATTATGCATTAGACTGTAGCCTATGGTAGGTGGATATATTGGGTTTATTTCTATGGTATTTTCCCCTCAGTATGTCCTAAGATAGGGTTTCCATAAGTTTTAGGGAATTTTTTATTACATTTTGTGAGGCATGCTTCCAATGATGGTTCTCATGTATTAGTATATTCTAGATTATTCATGATCTTGTAGACTCACCCAAGTCTATTGGAACTTAGTTGTCTATGGTGGATGATTCAGATGCTTGGTTACTCATGTGTGTTTATTTCCATTTTCCTCATTATGTGAAATTATAGATATTTCATGTGTGGTGTACCTATTTGGAAACCGATGTGTTGGTTTTAAATTTTTATAAAAAAAATTAAAGAATAAAATATTTTATACTCTCATGTACCTATTTTAAATTTAAATAATCACTTTCCCATTAAAAATGATAATGTTGATTCAATGGAAAGAAATATGGATTTGAACCAAATAATGTAAATTGGTTGTGATTTGTCTTAAATTGAAACAGTAGGAAATTTTATCATGATATATTGTATCTCAAACATAAAGATGATTTTTATTTTACTTGAATGTTTTGTCATTTGGGAATAGATCTTCCGAGCATGCACACTGAGTTTTTATACTCATGCCCACAATTTCTTGTTATTCTAGATCGTGGTGAAGTTTTTTTCTTATTATCAATCTTCATGCATGATTGTTTATTTTGGCATCATAGAGTGACCGTTAGGGTAACATGGAGATGTTTTGGTCATCAAGTTCAATTTCTTTTAGTTGTATTTCTTATATGAATATTTCTATAATTCAAATATATATATATATATATTGATTTATAAGATCTTATAACTTCTCCCAAATGATGATAAACAGGTCAACTAAAACTATAAACTTCTCCCCCTTTTTGTCACATCAAAAATAATGTTTTAAAAAAACTACCCCTAAATTCATGCTTCCATAAAAAGATATAAATATGAAATCATGGAGTATATGAACAATTATTATTAATGAATAAAATGGATTATAAATGAACATTTTAAACAAAATATAAATCTCTTGAATGTTAAATGAAATTTTAATAATTGATAATAACCCCCATATTTCATATCTTATAAGATATTAAAGGGAAAATTATTAAAGAATATTTGAACAAAATTATTTTAATGTTTAAATATAATAACTAATTTAAATAAAAATTACAAAAATTACAAAATAAATTATAGTGAAAATTATTACTAAACAATATATTACAAATAGGATGTATATAATATTGATCTTATATAATCTATAGAAAATAAAATTGGGGTGTTATGATGTATTAGATAGTTCATTTGAACTATCTATGCATTGAACTATTTTCACATAAAACAACTAAAACTATTTATTTTTCTTATATTATAATTCTAAAATATATTGTTCTCTGATATAGAGAGGAAGAAAAACATATTTCAACCAAAAATACTTTTATCTTATCAATATCCAAATTAGTAACAGCTTTTATTCTAAAAAACTCCATAATATTTAGCATTTCTACTTTTAAAGCATTAAATATTTCTTTGAAATAAAACATTCATTCATATCCTGATATTCCCTTTATAGTTCTTCATATTAATTTTTAAACCTATTAATATCAACTTGTAACATAACATGTTCTCCATTCAAGGTACTGACTTTGAATATAATCTTATCATAAGATATTTTTGATGAAGAGACTTCCTGTTCTACAAAACCATTATATTCAATATTTATTTTAGAATATTTCACAAAATAATCTTTATCATATGAAATTAACTTTTCTAAATCAGAAGGATTACCTTTTTCCCTTTTTATAAAATGAATTTCTTATGAAATTGATGTACTTCATCACTTCTTATTTATGAGACTAGTATTTAGAATCCATCGAATAAGATATTTTGATGAAGATATTGACATATTTAAATGTTTTTAATAAGAATGTTATAGGGGTTTAAAGATAAAATGATACATTTTGTTATGACACATTATAGATAATTATTAGCATTATTGAGTTGAAGATTATAGAATATTCAATATATATTTTAATTTATTTAAAAAAAATTAGAGAAGAAATCTTTTCTTGAGAATATTACCTAAAAGAATTAAAAACTATTAAACAACAAATGCACTTAATTGAATATTTTAACAAATTTTGTCAACTAGTAAGAATAAATATCACCCCAATATAAAGAAGTTAATATAATAAAAACACAAATGTAAAATAGAAATAACATAATTCCCAAATTATATATTCTAGATATAAAGATATTTATTTTGATAAAAAACTACTTTATAGTTGATAGCTCCTTTCAAATAGAGATTTATTTATACTAAATATACAAACACTTAAATATTTAACGATGTAGCTCAGTGGTGTATTCCTACAAAACATGTAATAAAATTTCTTATTGGTAACCATATTTTTGGGTCTAGCATTGTAAGACACTAAATCATTAGGTAACCAAACTTTCTAATTTTGAGAAGATATTCTATTATTTATGTTTACAAATTATTTTGAACAATAAAATTATTTAACACCAGAAATTTGAGGTTTTCTAAAGTAGTAGTCATTAGCATAAGGTCCAATAATACCATAATAAAAACACATAATGGTTGACATGATTTTTCTATTAGAACCATGAACAATATAATTCATATATAATTTTGGTTATTCACGATTACTTCATACTCCATGTTATTTTTATGGATTTTTTTTCATGGATTTGATTTAAATATTTTTATGCTTTTATTCAAGAACTAAAATTTGGTTTTAAATTATCAACATAAACCAATAATTATTTAATCATAGTATCATGTACAATACAATATATTTAAAAAATATATTTTAAATATATATTCTAATTTGAAGAATTTTATTATTCAAAAAGATAAATATCATAAGATTTTATAATTTTTCTATGACCATTATTTAATGATTGATGTTTATATTATAGAATAAATCAACACATATTGAATTCATCATACGAAAATTTTTACAATTAGAGTTTTTAGAGTAAAAAAAATTGTATGTAATTAGTATTATCCATAATACATACCATTTTATTTTTATTTTTAGTATTAGAATCTATAGAAGATTCATCTTGTGATCCAGAGTAATTACAACAAGTGGCCTTCAGAATTTTATTTCTATTTCACTTATATTTATATTTCCTTGGATAATTGATTAATGTAATGTTATCCATTATATGACTTATTTCCTTTCATTCACAGAATTTATTTTCTTTAGTTCCTTTCATATTATTTTTTTAAATTTTTTCAAATATTTTAAAAATATATGATAAATATTTATCTAAATCTTGATGAATTGAATCAAATGATTCTTTCATAGAAATTTTGAGATTAATTACTTCTTGTTTGATATTCCTTTAAACATGATCCTATATCATAGCATCATACATCATTAATGTTCCAATCAATTACTTCATAGATAAATTTTTTACTTTTATAGAATAACATATTTCCACACATATTCAATTCCACTTAGAAGGTATTACTCTATGTATTTTTAATGCTCGGTCTAATTTTGAAATTTTATATCTAAAAGAAGCATCATTATTGAAAATTTAGGTCAGTCTCCCATTCATCAGAGTGATAGATTCATCTCCATACCTTATGATGGTATCAAACATTATCTTTACAATATTTAACCATAATTGTCACAACCCATCCTATAGGGACCCATGAAATAACTCCCCAATCCCACCTCCAATATTAATGGGGCTGGACAATAGCATCGTTAGTAATGAAAAACGGGCGGGCCGGGGCATGGCAGGCCAAACCCACACAGGTTTGATCACATGCAGGTTTGTCCGCAAAAGCCTTCATATAATGCGAACAAAAAATTTCAAGCCCTCCCCACCCCGCATAAACATGCGGGTTGCCCGTTGGTTGCCCGTGGGCTTACCCACATTTAATAAAAATACTAATTATAATAATTTAAATACTGTATTTTTATCATTCTTAAAGGTATTTGAGCGGAGAAATAAGAATTAACAATAATTAGAGTTTTAAATGATGTGATTGAACATTTTTTTGGGTTAATGGTGGCATGCGGTGATGCCGATGTCGTGGGGAACTATTGCGATAGAAATTAGGTGAGTGATCGGTGATGGAGGATGAATGATAATGATGGTTTCGTGGTAATGTGAAAAACTAAACATGTGAATGAATGAAGTCTCTCCAGGTAACGATCAGTTTCAGAGGAAGCTATTAGTGTTTCCACGAGGTTCTATCCTATTCTCTTAATAACCAAATAAAATTAAATAATAACAAAATTAAGTCGACCTAACAAATATTATGATTATAATAACTCTTATAGAATTGAAACCTTGCACACGGGCGATGAATTCAATTTTTCGAGAGATGAGTTGACACACCATGTGAATATGGTTAATAATTAAGATATAAATAATATAATATCATATTAAAACAATAAATATAGCCTAATTTAAAATTGACATGTGAATAAATGGTGAATTAGTATGACCATTACGGTGAGAAATTATATGTCACCGTTTAACCATGTTTTTTTTATTAAAAAAAACTAAAATGTTAAAGAAACATATATTATAAAAACAATATATATTTTTTAAATCAGGCCCGCGGGTAGGCCCACACCCATGTGGGCTCAACCCGCATTAGCCCCCACCCATGCAGGTTCCACCCGCATTGGCCCACACTCTAAACGGTCAAACTTTTTAGGCCCGCCCCGCCCCACATCCTACCCATACCCGCAAAGCCCGTGGGCCGCAGGCCCTCTTTTCATCACAAAGCACCGTGTAGGCATATCAACGACTTGTGAGGGAATATCCTAAGTACATGTACACATGCACATATCTTTAAGCTTATAAAATGATGAAATATAAAAACAACTAAACAAACATGCATGAATACATATAAATCTCACAACTAGAGTATATTGGGATGTAAAATAAAGTAAATAGGAACAAATACGTGACCACCACAAAGAGTATGAAAACTAAGTTCAAACTGAGTGTACAATTGGGACTACTTTCAGAATAATATGGGACCGTACTTCAGTCTATCCAGTCTCACTAAGCACCATTTTGTCTTAATCTATCAATGAATATGTCAAAAGGTCAATCATCTTCACAAGATATGACACGTGTGGAAAAATCTAGTGAAGGGGTGAGTATAAATATACTTAGTTGGACACCTAAAAACCACAAAGCATATAAAAAATTATATATAGTCATCTACATACAGGTATTTTTCTACAACACATATAACAAGAATATTCATATGAACTCAACAAAGACACACAACCTAAAAGTAAGTCAAAAATGTAAATCTAGCCTAGGATTCCAGCTTGATGACTCCTCAAAGTACTAATTTTGGAGAACACACTCTTCAGTTTGAAAGCACTGATGGTGTTTATCCAAGAGATAGTTCTCTTTGGTTATCTAGATTATAATTACATACTAATAGTGTAAATAGATACAATATACATATGAGAAACACTTCCAAGGCCATGGGGTGATACCAAAAACTGAATCTGGATTGACCCGCTGAGTAGAGGATTCACGACCACATAGTTTTGGTCATGAAGATACCATAAACTCCACCTAGGACAAGAATATGGACAAAGTATCTCACTTTTGGCCTCTCTAAGGAATTCTGAGGACTCCATCCAATAATTACATCTATAGGTATTTTTTCCTTGGAGTATGAGTCAATTTCATACTAACCATTAGGTAAAAGGATATGGGGAACACATCCTAATTAATATTTTCCAAGATACATAGGAAATGGGTTGCATTCCATGTCTATGAAATTACACAGCATGTAGTAGGGTCGTAAGTCATGAACCTTGACCCCATGACCTACCCATGTAAATGGCCCATGTCTCAAGCAGTGTCTATTTCTATGTATAAATACATGACTTGTAGGTTTCCCATGTATTCTATCTATGTGTTAGTGTATGGAATATCTCATATACTCTGGTCTAGGTTGTGTCCGTTTAAGGGTGCACACTATGTGATCAAACCTATGTACTCTAACTCGTGTTCATATAACTTCTAAGATGCACATTGAGTCTCCAGGGAGGGACCACATGTCTTGTGATAGGATTCACATGTCATGTGATATTTATGTTCCTCTGAAACTATATCCACTGCACAGGGGGGGCCACACTCCATGTAGATCTGATTTACATGTCGTGTAAAGTAGGATTTATTGGAAAACCAGATTAGGAATCGTCGCATTGTCTCCTTCATATGATCTTTGATCCACCAACCGCCCTCGAAAGAAATCATGAATCAAGTCCCAATGAACCTTTATATAACCGAACAACAATATTTGTCCCTTCAGTATTCTCAAAAAATTGATTTATATATTATTATTTGTTACGCACAAAAGAATGAAAAATCGGGTATCTGTGTCATCTGATCCACTACAGCTACCACCATCACACCTTCATCATGTCATTCTAATCCCAGATCTACAATTTCAGAATGTTTCACCAAGAAATTGGTGTTCAATGATTGATTCATTGGGATATATCAAACTGCATTCCAATCAAAGAATGCCCATGATAAATGAAGAATAAGGGGAGAAAAACACAAGAACAATCAGGAGAAACAAACCTTGATCAATGTTTTTGTTGATATATATTCATTATTATTATAACAACAATAAAGTAAAAAATAATCACAATAAATTCCCCCAATAAAATCACCGTAATAAAAACCATCCTGCATTATCATGATATGACAATCAATACATTTGTTGATTGATTCAAGTTCATTATAGAAATCATGAACGGGGAATAAATCCAAATAAAAAAGTTATCTAAATTGTTTTCAATCAATCAATGACAATGAACGATGTGTTGTCATATTCATTAGCGAGAGCCTTTGATTTTTTCTCATTTCAGTTGCCAATCCCTGATGTGTCCTTTTTATGCCAATGAAATCTCATCCCACACTCTTCAATGGCTCTCCAATGATTTTTATGGTTATCAAATAACCCTAAAAATTGACCATATGAATGTAAATAAATAAAGGTTTATGTTGTTTCCTCTATGAAATAAATATAATAATTCAATTAATTATTTTATTCATTTTATACCCTTGACATATTTTCTACAAACAACCCACTCTGACTATGTTTTTTTCATTCCTAGTGTAAACCTCGTGTTCAAAATTCAATGGTGCCCACAGATTTCTAATCTAGAAAAAAATTTATATTTTATTAGATTTTTTAAGTAAAATAATGTGAATTTTCATTTTAATATATTCAATATATTTAGAAAATTTATTTCTGGAACCCTATGAATCATAATTGCACTCTTTCTCAGTGCCTGGTCTCAAATATTATCCATAAAATATCAAAAAAAATTACATGGAAAATATGATCCATTACATTCTCCCCGCCATGGGGCTTTACATCCCCATAAATCCAAAATAATAGATACACAAAAATATGTGTGTACTGAGCATGAATCTAAGCCTCCTACTCAAATGTTCTCTCTTATAGATTCATGTGCTACAATTTGACTTTCACTAAAGGAATCTCTCACCCTTGGACTATCCTCTTCTGCTAATCATTGATCTCTACTGGGTTCTCGGCAAAGCTAGATCCATCCTCTAAGTCCATCTCACCCTAGTTGATAACATGTGATAGGTCATGAATATACCTCTATAGCTATGAAACGTGGAAGAAATAATGTACATGTTATAACAATAAAGGTAGATATAATAATTATAACACTTTAAAAACTATACATAGTATCTGTAAAGGGAAAATAACATCGGATATACCTTTTCGCCCAGGAAAAATCATTATAATCAACATCAAGGTGAAACTCATAGGAACACGTGATCTACTTCCTTGAAATCCAAAGGCCTCCATTGACTTCCTTTATATTACTTATGATAGCTCTATGTAGTCTTCATCTTCTCCTAGATGATATGAACCCACTCTGTAGTTGATTTCCCTAACTCTAGTCCCATGAGTGCCATATCTCCTAGTTCAATATAGAAAAGTGCTTACCTTTAGAGTCACCCATGTAAATCCTCATATAGTTCCATTCCAATGGTGAAATGGTATATGTTTTCATACACAATATCAATCAGTGGTAGGTGATCCTCCCAACTCTGGACAAAGTCCAACATACAATCTCATAGCTTTTCCTCCAAAACCTAAATGGTATACTCATCATGGATGTCAGTTTGCAAGTAAAATATTGTTATCAAGCTTAACTAAGTCCCAAAAGCCTCATGTAATCCCTTCCACAACTGGTATGTGAAGTGAGTATCATGGTCAAAAACAATCATCTATGTATCTCCATGGAGTTGGACTATCACTAATACATAGAGGCATCCTGATATCTATACTGAACTTTTATCCTGAATTGCTAATAAGTGGGATGGCTTGGTGAGTAAGTCTAAAATCAACCATATGTAATTTTATCCCTTGTATTTATGTCCTAATACCATTATAAAGTTCATATATATCCCATACCACTTCCATTCATGAACCTCAAGGGTTTGATCTAAAACAGCTGAAACATTGTCCTTGTCCTTCACTTGCTGAGAAGTAGGGCATCGAGGGAAAAACTTTGTAACTACCTTACTCCTCTTTGGCCACCAAAAATAATGTCGGAGGGATTGGTATATCTTTTTCTCACCTAGATGTACCACCATAGAGATTTTTGAAACTCTTTCATATCCTCCTTTTGCAACATCACTAGTACTATCATGCATCCTATCAAAAAAATGCCATGCTCTACACCTTTAGAAAATCCAAAATGATCATTTTCAGTGGATATCTGAGTATGTAGGTACTCACAATAAATATCTCTTAACTGTGTCTCATTGAATTGTTACAATATCATAGAGTTAACAACCATCAACTAGAGGTAATCTACTCTATCTCCATCCACAAATGATAGTTGTAATGATGCCAAAAATTATGACTCCTCATTCAACAACTTAAAACATGATCTTCTACGGTGAGAATATGTTACCATGTTCCCATTCCTAGGAATATAGAAAATTTCGAATCATAATCATGGAATAACTCTATTTATCACCTCTTTCTCAAGTTAGGATTCATCTGGGATAAGATATTTTTGAGACTCTTATGATTTGAGAAGACAATAAACTTCTTTCCCATCAGCTAGTTTCGCAAAATATTTAGTTTGAGGACTACATTTTCTAACTCAAGATCATGGGTAATGTATTTTTTCTCATTTGGTCTCAATATACATGAATCATATGTAATCATTTACTACCTCTACATCAAAACACAACCAAACCTAGTTCCTAATTCATCACAGAACACTACATACTCAACAACCTCCTCAAAAATGCTCAAAATGGGAGTGTTCATCAAACACTACATCATGTTCAAAAATTCATGATATCCCCTCTCTTTCCACATGAAAGGTTTCCTGTTTTGAGTCAATGTTTCCATGGGTTATGATATACTAGAGAAATAAGGTTTTAATATTTGTTCATAGCCTTCTATCTAAAGTAAGATCCACACCTCTGTTGTACTCTTGGGTGTCTCTCATGCTAACACTAGATTGACCATAGCCAGGTCCACTACCACTTCATATCCTAAGATAAAATTTCCTAGAAATTGGATTTCCTAAATCTAGAACTACCACATAGAGATATTTTTATAAATTTGGTTCTCTCGGAGTGATCCCATAACTATCCTCAAGTGTCTCACGTGCTCCTCTTTAGTCACCAAGCATATAAGGATATTGCTGATGTATTCTACCATGAATAAATCTAAGAAATAATGAATGATATGTTTCATGAGTCTCATGAACACTAAAAGTGAATTTTTCATACTAAACGGTATCACCATGTACTCATATGGACCATAGCGGCATCAAAATGTCATCTTTGTTGTACCCTCATCCCTTACTCACATCTTGTGATAGCTTTGACCAAGGTCAACCTTTGAGAACCATTATTACCCTATCAACATATCAAATAGGTCATATATCCATGTTAATGGATACTTGTTCTTCATTGTCACATAGTTCAAGCGCCATTAGTCTACACCTATCCTGAAGGTCCCATCCACCTTATTTGGAAACAAAATCGTTGATTCCTAGGGTGAAACATTGGGTCTAATAAATCCATTCCTCTATATTTCCTCCAAATACACCCTCATATCTCGATGCTTTGTGGGATCCATATGATATGATGGCATAGATTTTGGTTTCATCTTGGGGTGTAGATCAATGAAGGAGTCTATCTCTTGGTGGGGAGGTAAACCTAGAACATTCTTAGGGAATATTTCCTTGTACACCACCACCACTATAGTAAATTGGGAAATTATAAAATCAACTACATCAAGTGTTAGGAATTCTAGTTATTGAGAAATCATCTACTCCCTTTTATTAATGGGTCTATCCTAATCTTACTGGGTTTATTTTTCACCAAAAAAGGAATACATAGTTCTATCACTGTAAACACACTAGATCCTCTTCCAAAAATAGTCAATCTGGTCATGAACCATGGATAACCATCCCATAACTAAGATGATGTTTTAAAGACTAATCCCTGATTCTATGATATCCTAATAGAAACTCTCACTGAAAATAGATAGGTCACACTATTATAAAAATTGTGTGATCCCTAAGTCTTCTCCAATAGGAGTCCTTAAACATAAGGGTTGATCTAAGGGATCAACTAGAACATCAATGTATCACACATGGTATGTTGTAAGAATGAAATGAATAGAACTAGTGTCTATAAGAACTACAGATAAGGTATAAAAGACACAGATCATACCTCAAATCATTCCTATAGCCTATGGTTCATATGTTTTAACCACCTAAAGCTCTCACCTTCCTGATCCTCCATATTTATGAGCCTTGTATGGACCACCTAGGGGTGGTTATGGTAATAAGTCCAAGAATCAAACACCTCTTGTTTCTCTCCCTGCACCTCTTCCACATCCTCTTCCCTGCGAACCTTCCAAATCCTTAAACTACCTCAGTCTCATAGACCCATATACAATCTCTTTGTCAGTTAGGGGATGGGTCAGAAAATACAATTCAATTTGTCTCATGCCACCACATGAGTAGCACAACCTATATCTGGGCTGACTGGACACACCTTCTTAGCCTTGAATCATAGATTCTTTATCTTGTGAAATCCTCCTAAAATATACCAAACATATAGGTCCTTGATAATGACATCGACTCCCTACTTCTAAGGTCACTACTTCTGTGTCCCCACTATTAGAAACCACTTGATGTTTCTTATTTTCTAAGAAACTGTCACCCACCAAATATCAATCTAGAACCCCAAAATAGGTATGAATGAAAATAGGGATAAAAATGCATCATATGTATCTATGTAGACCATACTCATAGGTTTGAGCCCTAAATAACTGATCATGAACCATATCTATAATGTATATATAGAGGTTGGTAAACCTCGATGAATACTCAGCTACTATCATGCTAACCTGATAGAGCTGTAGATTCTCCAAAAATGTGTGTAGATCACAGTGTAGCTTGTGAGAACTCCCATCTGAAAATTCTATCAAATTGTTTCCACACAAAAATATTCTCTTCATATTACTAGGTCTACAAAACCTAAATTTTCCTTACTAAGACATGAAGAAGGCTTACTACTATGACCACCATCTGATCTATTGGTGTCTTGTCCAAATATAAAATTTAGGTCACCACCTCAATCCAATCCTCAGACGCCTATGGGTTGGGCTTTCCTTTGAACCTTAGGGGTCTCTGTCACTAAAACACTTGATGTTCTCTCAACCTGCGTGCCTTGTCTGCTGGTATTGTGGGTACCATGTGCTCCTCCATAGGTAGTGGTTCATCTAGTGCACCACCTGAAGGTAACATCTTAGGAACTGATTCTTGTTTCAATATATCATCACTAAGGGGGTCATCTTCATGATCACGTTGTTGAAACATAATTGGAAAACATCATGGAGGAATCCTAAAAGTAAACAAGATGTACCACGGTTAATGACCATATCTAGAGAAATGAATCATGATGGGAATGCAAACCACAACCCCTTCCTATATGATGCATGTACAATATTTCTCCTTGTAACTAGTGTTCTCATGTACTGAGTTCAACAGTGGGTGATCAAAGTCCTGGTGAATGGATATGTTAGTTGTCACACTAATTCTTGAGTCCCTATCCTAAAATCCAATCATGAAACACTTAATATTTTCACCCTAAAACAAATTCACAGACATTGATCCTATGGTAGAACTGAATGCTCTATTACTAATCTATCATGACCTATCCTATAGGGGACAATTCTGTGACTCCCCAATACCTTATCTGATAGAACAGGGGTTGGAGACTACAACTGAGTAGTTATGTCAGTTATATCCCTAACATGGGATGACTTTTCCTATGTATATGTTCAAAGGAACACATCTTCAAGGATATACAATGCTGAAATATAAAAACAACTGAATAACCACGCATGCATACATATAAATCCCACAACTAGAGAGCGGTAGGATATAAAAGAAAGTAAAAAGGGCCAAATAGAAGACCACCAGAAAGATTCTAAAACACAAGTCCAACCTGAGTGTAAAACTGGGAGTGATATCAAAATACCATAGGAAACAACCTCAGTCTATCTGGTCTCACTAAGTTCCAGCTAGACCAAGTCTATCGAGGACTCTATCAAAAGGTTGATCATATGCATAAGACACGATTCATGCGGGAAAATCCCATATAAGGGTGAGTATAACAATACTCAATAGGAAACCATAAAACCATAATTAATATGACAAAGGAAATGTAGTTCTCTATTAAGAATATTTCTACAACACATATAGCAAGAATATCTACATATAATAAAAAACGACACATAGTCTAAATGCAAGTCACAACTATAAATCCAGCCTTGGATTCCAACTCAAAGATTACACAATGGAATGGTTTGGGAGAACATACTTATGAATCTAAAAGCACTGATGGTGTTCATCCGAGATATAGTTCTCATATGGTCTCGCCATTAAAAGTACACACTAATAGTCTGAAGAGATACGATACACATATGAGGATTACTTCCAAGTCCATGTGGTGATACAAAAAACTCAATATGGATTAACCTGCTAAGTATAGAATCTTTTACCACATAGTGTTGGTCAAAAAGATACCAATAAATCCAGTAAGGGAACTAAATTGAATAGAGGATCTCACTCTGGGAATCCCATAGGGATTCCAATGACTCTATCAAGGAATTGTTGTTGAAGGGATCATTATACTAGGAGTAGAAGATGGTACCGTATTACCTCTTAGGAAACAGGATATGGAGAATGAACCCAAATTAATATTGTCTGTGATACTGAGGAAATGGTATACAAGCCATTTCTATGAAGGTACATTGTGTGTAGTAGGGTCACACCATGTGTCCCTTGACCCTAGGTAATTCTCATGTTAACAGAAAATGTCACAATCATTGTTCGTGTCTATGTAGAAGTACATGATGTATATGAATCCCATGTATTCTATTTGTGATCAAGTACATGACATAACATGTGTACTGTAGTCCAAGTCATATTTGTGTAAGGAGGTATATGACATTATCCAACCTGTATACTTCAACCCGTGTCTGTGTACCCTCCAAGGTACACTTTTATTATCTAGGGAGGGACCACACACCGTATGATATGAGTCACATGTTGTGGGATACTTAAGTTCCTCTAAAACCCTAATCGTTGAACAGGGGGACCCACACGACATATAGATCAGATTTACACAGTGTAATGTAGGATTTTCTAGAATCCCATATATTGAATCCACGTGTCTTCTCCTTCTTCTAATTTCCAATGTGGTGACCACCTTGTCAAAAAATCATGAATCAAGACCCGATGAACCTTTCCATCACCGAACAAAATGTTTTCTTCCTTCTACCCACATGGAAAATGGATTTATAAATTTATCTTGGATTTACACTGAAGAATGAAAAATTGAGTATCTATGTCATTTGACTCGATGCTTTTACCACCATCATACCTCCCTTATGTCATACCAATTGAGGATCTACAATTTTGGATCATTAAATAGAGAAACAAGTGCACAAAAATTGACTCATTGGGATATTTTGAATAGCACTCCAAATGAAGAATGCCCACAATGGACAAATAATCATTGGAGAAAAGCACAAGAACAATCAAGAGGAACATGCCTCGATTTATGCATGTATTGTTCTCAGTTCATTATTAATAGAAAAAAATCAAATAATCAACAATCATAATGAATTATACCAATAAAATTATCTTGATAAATCTCATCCTACAATACACATCTTCGAGGAATCAATCCATTAATTGATTTATTAACTTTCATATTATAATTCTGAAATGTGAACAAGATCAAAATAAACAAATTCTCTACCTTGATTTGGACTAATCACTAATGAAGAACGATGTGGTGTCATAGTCATTGGAAATATCATTTGATATCATCTCATTTTGATCATCAATCCTTGATTCGACCATCTTCTAATAACAAAATCTCATCTCACACTCTCCAATGGCTCTCCAATGATTGTTATGGTTATATGGATAACCATGAAAATGTTCCATAAGTTGGTATTTAAAGAAATTGTTAAGTATATGTGATAATGAAAAAAATAAAATAATAAAAATAATTATTTTATTCATTTTATTCTAATGAAATATTTTCCACAAATGACCTATTCCGACTAAGGTTATGTCATTTCTAGGGTAAACCCCACATTCTAAACTAAATGGTTACCTCATATTTATGATCCAGGAACCCTTATAAAGGTTATTCTATTTTTTTAGAAAAACTGTGTACATGTGCTATTTAATATATTTAATATATTTCAAACAATTATTATGAGTACAATGTGCCTTGTAATCGTATGTCGTCTTAGTGCCTAGTCCCAAAAATAATCCATACAATATGATAAAATAATACATGGAAAATTAGATTCATTACATTATGTGATTGATATTGTTAGTTCCTTCATATGCAACAACAATTGTCAACCACATATCATATGTAGTAGTACATTGAGAAACTTGATTAAACATATTATCTACTAAGCCATGGAAAATAAAATTCATTGCATTTGAACTGAGATCATATTCTTTTTCTTGTTCATCATCAAAATCTTCGAATACTTCCTTAGGAATTTCATAAAGATTAAAAACATTTAAATAAACTCTTATTCCATGATTTTTCAATTAAATTATCTATAGTATTTCCAATATCCATAATTTTCACTAGTAAAGTATGAAGCATAGATCATTGCCATACCTTCTCTAGAATCATTCATTTCAGGATATTGTTGTTTGAAAATTTATATCAATATTATTAGAGCTAGTAAATATTTAATAGAGCCCTACATTTAATACAACTTGTTAGTTTAGAATTTCTATTACAAATACTAAGACACAAGAGGGGGTGAATTGTATTTTTCAAAAACATTGAATGATTAAGATAACCTCTCTTATTATGCAGTAAACATTTCCTTCTCTCTTAAATATGAGTTATTAGAATAAATTAATATGGAAAATAACATAGTGATGTATATAGGTTTAAGACACAAATATTACGTAATCTCCTCCAACAATGCTCAAATCTATGAGATTTTTTTATTTTCACTATTCAGTCCTCTTATCCGAAGAATTATAAATCAATAAAAACTGAGTGTATGTATTTTAAACCATATAAGGCATTTAAAGGGACCTCATGTTCAATTTTATTGAATTGAAAATCTGTATCATAGTACAAAAAGATGACTCTTCCCAATGACTAATTACAAATATCTAAAACTCAAATAAATTAATAGATATTGATGTCATTGAGAAAATATTTTTATTTCAATGTTACAACAATAGATGAAAAATGTATTCAGATCTTCAATAATGAATAGAAGAAATTAGATTTTTAATGTTGCGTAGGATTTATTCAAATAGTAATAGTAAAAATTCCTGATATATGTGTAAAGATGTATGTCTCTAAAGTGTATCGCCAACAACATCTTTTCTGGTATTTTCATAATAAGATGTAACAATAATATAAAAACAATAATAGTAATAGTAGTGAGTTGATTAGATAGATCAAAACATGTGTATCTACAAAGTGTTTTTATGAAATAAACTACATAGTTATTGTTTTCAAACATAGTTTTTCCTTATGAATATTTCTATTATATATCTTCTCTCTTTATCTCTCTTCTAATGAATATTGTCTCAATATTTATACTTTAGTTCAAATATATCTATTTAAAAAAATATCCACATATATCATACAATAAATCATGAATATTTGAATTCAAAATAATTCAAGAGAATTTTAAATTTTCATAAGAATAAAAAGGTAATTCTATTGAATGTGATCATTTAAATCAATCATAAAATATCTTTGAATGGATACATACTTCTGGAAGAACAGTAGCTAAAATCATGGATAATATCTTGAAATTAATACTCTATTGTTGGATAGTCAAACATAGGGTTTCTTCACATAATGAAACGATCCAAACATAGTTCTAAAAATGTATGGTTGCTCGAAAATTTAGGGTTTAAGATATATGGTTGTTCATAAACATATGGTTGGTAAACAACACATTCCTTTTCTAAAAATTGGGGATTCTTCCAAACATAATGTTTTTTATCCATACATTTCCAACAACATAGGGTATATGATCCAAACATTTTATTTCAAATTTAGGGTTGTTAAATCATACATTGTGCTTAAAAATGTAGGTTATGAAAAAAATTTCGAGAATACTTCCAAACACATCTTGAATAATCCAAAAAATGCATTTCCAAAATAAATATATTATTTAATATTTTCTTTCAAAAATTCCCATAAAAGAAATTTTATTAGTAACATAAGTTTCGGAATTTATGATCATAAAAAAATGAAAAATTAATGAATTTTTTGATTCAACACATGCTCAACATAGATGACCTCTTACATTAGTTTTGTGGAGCTCAGGTTCTCTTAAAGTTTGATTTGAAGTCTTAATGTCATCAAGTACACATGAGGCCTTCATATATATAACATAAAACATTCCATTATAGATATAGATTGAAAAATAATTTTTTAATTATATTTATTCTCATAAACCTTCCAACTATTTTCATGGCCTTGATGAATCTATTTTTCCACCCTTATCAGGATTTATTTATAGTTTCCTTCATGGATGAAATCTTAGTGTACACACATAATTGACACAAATATGCCAAACATCTTGATATTATTTTCAGCACACTAAGAGAGACCCAGTCTTATGATATTCTCACAAAATTCCACTTTTGTATTGGTAAATTGCACTTCTTCGGTCACATCATATGAGAATCTAGGGTATCTATAGTCCCAGATAAGGTGAGAGTTATAGTTTCTTGGGAGTATTCCAATAAAATCTATGATCTACAGTGATTATTAGGTTTCCATGGATATTATAGTAATGGTATACATTATTTTTCATGCCAATCAACACTACTTATAGTCTTGAAAAATAAGTATGTGAAATTTTTATGGTCTGAGACATACAATGATTTTTCTAGAAATAGATAGAAGTTATATGGTTTACAATAATGATTTATTCATTGGGTTTGGATTCATCATGATACTGGTAGAGTGATTCATGGCACATCAATCCCAGCTATTGAGGCCACATGAGTATAATTACATGATGCATGATCTCGAATTAAAAGTGGTAGATCTACTAGGGATTTTTTGAGACCTTATCTACTATGAGAGTATTTTTTTAGTGTATAAAGTCCACAAAATCATCAAATATATATTTACACAATTTTAATAAAATTTAAGACATAAACTGTTAGTGGAATACCTAAATTGGTTTGATTTTGTGTGTTGTTATATCTCAAGGAAAGGATATTCGGTGGTTGATTCTAGGAGCCATAATAATCAATCACAAGTTGTCCATGATTACAGTGGAGAATTGATATTGATGGAATTATTTTTTGAGATGTATATTGAGGTTCAATAGAGTCTTGGTTAGCCTATTATTATATCTTAAAAAGTGACCTCTTCACTTCTAGATAGTTCTAATAAGAGACTACTTTCTAATACTGAGGGATTGGTCAAAAGGAAAAGTCCTTCTAGTGAGGACCCACTTCTTGGTTGGGTAATCAATTAGGATTCAATCTAGAGTTCTCATGGATGCATCTAGGTTCCTACATAAATCTATGATGAATTTATACAAGAATCTCATGCATTTTCTTTGGCAGTAAATAATGATATTATTAAGATCCATCATGACAAATGTTGTCGGTATTCATGCCTTATTATAAAATGAGAGATATCTCGATTTTTTACTTAGTGTTCCACCATTCATCAGGTGAAAGTGGAACACCAATGAGTATGTGTGATTTCACATCCATTACCAATTTTGGACTGGAAATGGGATGAAAACACTATGGATTTCATGATGGGTTTACCAAAGACCCCTTGAAGATGTGGTGTAGTATGAGTTATCACAGACCAGATCATGAAGTAGACTCATTTTCTACCAATCAAAGAGACCTTTTTCATGGAAAAACTATTTATAATCTACATCTTTGATATTATAATTCTTTATGTTATCCCTTGCACGATCATATCAGATATGGATTCTTGGTTTATGATGTTGTTCTAGTAGGGGTTGCAGAATTATCTAGGTTCGTAGGTACTTCTAAGTAATGTATATAACCCATAGAGTAAAGGTTAGTCTGATCATATGATACGGGTGTTAGAAGACAATATTTGAACATGTTTCCTTGATTTTGGAGGTTTTTTCGGAGAAATGCCTACCTCTTAATGAATTTTCTTATAATAATATCTTCAAAGTGACTATAAATATATATATTTATGATGGACTATATAGTAGGTCATTTGATTCACAAATAGGTTGGTTAGAGGTAGAGAGGCAACACCACTAGTACCTTATCTCGTTCAAGGGACTTTTAAATAGGTAAAAATTATCATAAACTGTATGGATGCAACTCAATATTGAAATAAGTATTATTTTGATCATATATTCTGAACTCTGTAGTTTTAGGTGGTATATCAGTTCTTCTTTTCTATTTCGCCTAGGTTGGGGCACAGATGGATTCAAAAACAAGGGATGTTGGTGTTTAGGTTTTTTGTACCCATTTAGATTTTAGAGAGAATTATTCTAGTAGCCTATCATTTTCAATCACTTCAGAGGCACTGGACCATGCATGAAATGTTTCATGTCTCATGATTTATCAATTTCTATTCACATTTTTCTCATTTCATTCTATCTAATGAAGTGTAGTTGGATTTTGAAACTTCTTTCAAGGAGAATCTTATTCATATCATGGATCAGAGTAATAAGTGTCTTTGATGCATGTTAGTTTCATTATTTCATGTTTTATGAAACTTATACTATGTATTTGATGCAACTTTGTATGGAGATGTTGACATAATTGTTTAGTCACAGGAGATATTCTCAGATGATGTTATACAACCTTTATAATGGAAAAGTGAGGATGAGTTATTTTAAAGAGGGGGTTATAAAGTACCAACTTTCTAGTGAGGTATTAATCCTTTAGTTTTTTGTTTAAACCTATTTTTTAATCTTATAAATGTACCTAAGTGTTTTATAAAGGTTTTAGGAGCATATGGGACTTATTTTAAGCTCATAGATCTTGTTTTTGGAGAAGTATGAAGATATGCACTCTTAGTAGTTACCATGTAGTGCGACCATAAGGCCCTATAAGATGAGGTGAAGGGTTAACTAACTATGTGTTGTAGGATTCATGGATATGTGAACTAGTGTAGGTGTGTGGTGGATCTGAAATACATGATTAGCACATGTTTTTTCTAACTATTCACCTAATTGTGTAAGGGGTGGAAAACATGGATAGTAAGCATACATAGACTACACACAATTTGTCTAACTATGCACCTAGCCATGTGATAGAGTGAAACCCCATATGGTGTTGGCTCATGGATGGAATATGTTTTTTCCAAAAATAAACCCTTTAAAAGAGGGTGAATAACCTTTTTCTATTATCTTTATTTAGGCATAACCCATCCTTATTCCTCCCCAAATCACACAACACCATTCTCCTAGTGTTTAGACCTCTACCTTATCCTTTAATGTAGGTTTTTATGTAGAACCTTCATTCAGCATCTGTTTTACTCATTGTTCATCATGTGAGATATTTATCTATAATATCTATATTTTAATTCCATCCTTTCATTATTTATCTCTCTATATGGATTGTTAAATTTGTATGAGATAATATTCCATATTTTCAATGTATTTGTCTATTCATTCAATTTCATCTATTCTATTTTGGAGTAGATGCTAAGACTATATGAGGAGTCATATTTTGTCTTATAGTATGTGGTTTGATATTTTTCCTTAAAATTATAGTTATTCTATATCACACGTCATGATTCCATGTGTCGGACCTTTCATGTGATGCCTTAAAAATATGATTTTTACTTAATTTAATTAATATCCATTTTAGGAATGCTTCCATATTCCCTTTCAACCATTTTAGGTCATATTCCTTGATTTGGTTTATCCCATTAGGTCTTCTCACCTATTCCCTTGACTTTAAAAATGCTCATTTGGATCAAACAACCATCTAAGTGGGTTTTTTTATATATATATTAAATAAAAGTGAATGTTACAACCATGTCATGTGACATTTCTATAAATTTTTTACTTTTCCATTTGAAAATAAAATTTTGAATAGTTAAAAATCATTCATCGTCTTATGTTAAATAAACACATGCATGATTGACTATTACTATTTCATGACCTTATGATGGTTTTTGATAAATTTTTTAAGACAGGTTTTTTACATGACACTCCGCACTCCCTTGATGTGTGATATTTGACATGAAATTTCAAATTATTTATTTGGATATCGGACATGATGATTCATGTTCCCATAGATAATATTAATCAAATATTTATATTTTATGGTGTATATACTTCCCGGTGAATTTTTTATCAAAAATTCATGAAAACAAATTGATTTAAAAATCCATCTCATGCTCTCTCATGCATGTTCATTCGATTCCAGAGATACTAATGTTGTACTGTATTTTGATCACTCAAACCTTCTCTCACTAAGTTATAATGCTTCCCCATGAAATTATTTCTTTAGTGATTATTTTATTCCACCATATAATTTAATTATAAGATAATTTATATTTAACTCTAGGAAAATTTAAATTTTTATTTCGATTCATCTTCCGAGATGAAGTTTTTTCTTATAAATGAATTTTGTTTTTAGGAATAATGCTCGTAATATTTAAAGATTGTCTTTCCTTGATATTGATATTTATTCTTCACAACAATTCTCTCCTTCCTTATTTTAAAATATAAATATGTATATTATTTATTTTAATCTTTATGTTTCTCTTTAACACTTTTTATGTTTACTTTTTAGTATAAATTTTATATTATGGGATCCAATAAAGGTATTTTTTTAAATGTAAAAAGGTTTTTCCTTTTCCAATCCCACATTTTATCTTCCACACCAAATTTAAATTGTATATAATTTGTATTTTTTGAAATATCCATTATTAAAATTTATTTTAAAAAATTATTTGAAAATATTTTATTTTCAATTTCTCAAAAATGATATTTTTAAATTGGATAATAATTTATTCTCATGAAAAAGTGGTTATGAAATATTTTCTAAAGCCACCATTATGTATTTTAATATTTTAATTTTTAACTAAAACGATCTAAATCATATAGAGTTATGTTTTATGAATCAAATTCTAAATTTCTTTATGAAATATTTTATTTATTTAATCTAATTTTTTTATCAATTTAACTAATTTTGATTAAATGAAATATGATACCATTTGGAAATGATATTTAACAAATTTTTATTCCATCACTTGTCATAATATGTTAATTTTTTGATAACCTATGGCCCCTATATATATGTATATTGATAGTTAGCATCCTCTGTATCCCTCAAATGAATTGGATAAGGTTTTATATCTCATGAGATAACAATTTTGTGTGTGTGTAAATGATAACATATTTATTTTTCATAATATTTTTCATAAACATGGTCATGTTATGATTTTTTCACAAGATTTAGTATGGACATGATCATATTATGATTTGTTATTTTTATTTTATATGGGCATGATCATGTTATGATTTTTTCATAAGATTAGATGTGGGTATGATCATGTTATTATTTTTTCCCAAGGTTGTTCATGGATATGATCGTGTTATTCTTTGTTCCAAAGTTTTTTCATGGGCATGATCATATTTGGATTTTTTGAAAATATTGTATGTGGACATTCTCATGTTATAATTTATTTACATGGTTTTTTTAGGCATGGACATGTTTTTATTTATTCATAATATTTTTATTGTAAATGATTTATCTTATATTTTTTCACAATATCATGTTTTATACTTATTCTGTATTTCTATGTTATATTATTTGTCTATGTTATGCTTTATATATCATGGTTATATAATCTTGTTTTACGCACTATTATGTCATGGTATATGTTTGTTCATTTTGAAGTTACATGTTATTTTATCATGTCATATATACAACTATTATTCTTCTATGTTCCTTTTAAAAATAAACATCTCCCTTATTCATGCATTAATATATGCTTATAACCTAAACCATTTTATAAATAATTTATAATTTTCCATTACTATGTGTTTGATTACACACCTTTATTATGTTTCCATTATTGATGTTATGATAATGTGTATAATATAAGAGATATCTAGAAGGGGAACTGTAATGGTGTGATTATGTATAAATGTTCACAATAAAATATGTATGAAGTTAGTATTTAAAGACAATAAACCATTAGTTTCTAGAAACTAGATATTATTGTGAGACATAATTTTTATATTCTGGGAATATATGTAACTTTATATTGGTTCATCTCACTTAGTATCAAATATGATATGAAAAAATGAATTTTTAGTATTGTACATGTATGTTAAGGTCAACAGTACCTTGGATAGGGTTTTCAATATTTGTGGTCATGATGTCCTCTAAAAGTTCATAGTACAATGGGGGACTTTTATTATGTTTTTATGTATAATTTTATAAAAATGAGCAAATTTTTATATGTATAGTGTGATTGTGGTAAGATATGGATAGCTTATGTATGAAATAATGTGTGACTAACAATATTTATATTATTAGAATTTCAGTTGATGTTTTGGTTCACATCTTCAATATTGATCAAGGTAGGTTAATATTTTTGGGTGGAATTTAACTACTATTAATTAAGGAGTGAATATATGGCTCATTTTAATGATATGAGATGTATCTTTTAATAGACATGTTACTTAAAGTTTAGGTAATGTAATTGAAGTGGAATTTCTATGATAAAACACAAGAGTGGGCATTAAAAGTTATTAATATACTTTTCTAAAAAAGAAATGAAAATATGGAGTTCATAAGCATGATGAATATGGAGGTTTATTCTATTATAACATCAAGGTTAATTTTATTCTTTTCTATGGTGAGTGAGATGAATTTATTCAACTTTTATTAATAATACATTGTAAATTGTGAAGAGTGAGTTAATATTTAAAGGGGGACGTTTTTAATCCTAGGGGTAGAGTGAATATGTACTAAAGATTATAAAATATGTACACATAATTAATTGTGTACATCAATACATATTCATTGTGTGATCATGGACATAGCATAATATAGGTGAACCAAGTAAAAATTTCATGGTGAAACTCTTTCACATAATGTGGGATAGAAGTGATCACTAATGAAGAAAATGAGTGATGGGGTGTGTCATGCTATATTGATTAAACTCTTGTTGTATAGTAAATGATCAATAGAACCACTTCATGAAACTGCAAAAAAGTTCATTTATCTATATTTACTATAAAAAATGAGGATGTTATATATTTATAAATACATCAAAACTACACCATCTAAATTTCTGTAAAAAGTCATGGATAATATGAGGAGTAAGATAAAAAATAATAATTTAAAAATAATAAAGATAAGAACTCACACAATATTATTTTCATGAATTTTAGATAAAAATGAATACATAATGAATAAAATAACTGATTGATATAAGAATCATACTGTTTTTTAGTGGTGAAAATCTCTTTCTAAATGTTTATGTTTGACTAGATTGCATATGGATATAAACTTATTTCCACATAATATACCTAGTGTTAGAGACTTAAGGGAGTATGTTGGATGTAAACAATATAGATGAATTATTTTTTATCCTATTCATTATTTTATATAATTATCTCTCCATGATTAGTGGATAATTATTTTTATTTCTATTAGTGTAAATAGTAAAACATGGTGACATGGTTTTTATTGTGTATGAAAGTTAATATCATGTAATTGAAGATGAAATGTATAATGAAATAAAGGGTTTGAACTCAAATAGTGGTCTAGGAAAAGATGATTTCTCGGTGTACTTTTATTTGGATTCATGGAATATTACCAAGAATGAGTTGATATATGTTTTCTTGAATATATTTAGAGGAGGCCCACTACCCACATCAACTTTTTATATAAACTCAATAACATTTCAAAAGATTTAGTTCCCTATTCATTTTAACAGTTTTATCCCATTAGTAGGTGTAATTTCTCATAAAAAATTCTTATGAATCCCCTCAATTATATAAATTTCCCCTCCTTCCTAACATTATATTAATGAGTAACATGTATTTGTGTGGGGGATACAAAAGGGTTAGTAGTCCTCACTCAATAAATTCTATACAAACTAAATATAAATACTCTTAGTGGAAATTTTTTTTGTCAATGTTGATAAGGAGAATGAATATAAAAATATGGAATATAGTTTTATCCCATTAATCATTAGACAGATCAGATTCTCATAATGGACTTTTATTATTATTATTCAAAGTTATTATTCACCTTTATTATATTTATCCCAAATGGGTAGTCATTTTGTCTCATTTTAATCAACAAGTTGGCTAGGATAAGTGTATACCACTATAAAAAAAATACATTAGTATCATTTTTTATAAGAATTTATACACAACCCCCTCTAAATGTTTTTCCATGTAATTTAGCAACTTCTATACCAAAATCTCCACTAAATATATAATTTATTTATAAAAAAATCTATAAAATTTTATGATCTATTATAAACTAAAGATAATATATGTATAAATTTATAACCCCCCCCCATAGCCTATATTCTCATTGGCTTATAACCCCTATTTATTTTTTAAAAAAATTAATTGATTACATTTTAATGTTAGTTTTCCTGAAACCACTAAAAAATATATATTCAATTTAGTAAAAAATTATATAAAAAACTATAGTTGGTTATGAACCGTAGCTAAACATCATTTGGTAAGGATTTTTTTCATTTTTAAAAATAAAATTTAATAATAATAAAATAATAATAATTAAATAAATTATTTAATTTTGTGTTTGTGTGTGTAAATATCCAAATATAAAAACAAATATACATATAAGTATTTAATTTACACATATAGAGAGAAATATATATATATATATATATATATATATATATATATTTTTATTTAAGTGTATATTAATGTTTATATATGTATTTAAAAATTATACAGACATAAATATATGTATAACTATCCCTATAATTTTTTTATGATTGAATAAATAGATTTAATAATTATTTTTGTTGTTTATATTGTTGTTTTTGTTGTTGTTGTTTTTATTATTTATGTTGGTGTTGTTTTTTTATTGGTAATTTAGATGGATTTTGTTGATTGTATTTGTTTTTAACAAGTATGTTGGGTGTCAATATGTGTTGGGTGATGGAGGAAGATCCAAATGAATGAGAAAAATTAAAGGTGTGAGATGTGTCTTGGAATTATTGTGGATCACATGCATTAAATCAACTTACCATTGTTGTATGGAGATAAAATAAAAGAGAATAATTTATTTCCCTTGAAAATGGAAAATAATTGTTGCTGAATGGAAGAATATTACACATTTTATGATTTTAGATCATGTATTTATGTTAATCGATGAAATTTACTGATCAAATATAAAATCATTATCTATAACATGTTCTTTATGAAGTTATGAAGTAGGTTTATATTGGAATTGAGTGAAGATGGCTAATGATTGATGTGAAAATAGTGAGAACTCAAACCTATGTTATCATCCATGAAGGTTTTTTTATATATTGATTAATACACATGTACGATGAATTAGGAAATTAGAAAAGATATCTGAGGTTAAGGTAGTGATGTTTCATGGAAATACTAAAATGGTGAACACATATATTGTAGGATCCTTTGGTAATTATGATGTTGTGTTTTGAGAGGATTTGATATATTATATAAGTCATTTTTTTATGTTAAAATATAGTTATTTGAGGTTAGCTATAATTTTTTATGATAACATAAGCCAATTTGATGAGGGATTGGAATTTTGGGTTAAAGATGATATTTAATGAATGAATACATATGTTTTTTCTCATGATGATATGTAAGAAGTTTTCTAATATGAATCTAAAGAATTAAATAAGTCCTTGAGAGTTTATACTATGATACATGACTTATTTCTTATGGTATGTAATGTTTTTTATATGTAATATCCTCTAGGGAATACAGATGATTTTAGCTAAATCTTCATAAATTGTTACCAATGACAAGATCCTATATATTTAAGTATGATATTTGAGAGCATATATAATATATTATAGAATATACTAAATATATTTTAAACTAAAAATTGGACAAAAGTACATAAGTCACAATGATATGTAAGAGTCGGTTTCTTGATATGAGGGTTCTATCAAAGATTCTAGAGACAAAACATGAGTGTACTTAGAGACCATAAGATTTGATAATTTTCTAGAACTATAATGATATATAATAGTTTGTAGGTGGATACATAAAGGTAATAAATTGGTTAATGATTTTGAAAAGTTTTAGAGTCACACTATAATATATAATATTTACTCAAGTTTTATGTAAGAGCTAATAAGAGAAAAATTAAGATATATTATGTTAAAAATTAGTAAATGAAAGTTTATGATATTTAAGAATAAATAATATTTCATGAGTATGCATAAGATATTACTGATAATGTGAATGATATTAGATCCTGTAGAAGTGATATTTAATAAATTATATTTCATACATAAGGTTTTCAATTTAAAAGAATTTGATAATTCTAGAGATAATTTCATGCAATTTTGGGATATAATTCTTGTTTTTAATTTCATGATGATGATTAATAAGTAATGATTAAAGAGGAATAATATGGAGAGTTAGACGAGGAAGTAATAAGATCTTATGATAAATCGTGGATTTAAAATTTGAATATTTGAAATTATTTATGAAGATAAAAACTGGGGGATTTCTCAAGAATATTATTAACCAGTTTTAAATAAAAATATGGATAATTTTGGAAAATTAGTTTAGATACTAAGTGAAATATATTGAGAGCATTGTAAATAGTCTTATGTCATTCAGTTATATAACAAAAAGATATAATTGAGAATATCATGGAATATATTATCATGTAATTTTCTTAGTCAAAATATATAAATTATATTCTTGTGATTTTTTAAATATAGAAAATAATAAGAAGATGTTAAGAGGTTTTTCATTGTTAAGAGAAATTGATAGTAAAACATTTTTGGAGATTTATGTGAATCAAATAGAGGAAAGAAGATACTAGAGATGTATTGCTACTTGGAAAACTATTACCATTGAAGGAAGAAGGTAAGAATAAAATATAATTGGTTGTGGAGACCTATCCAATTATATCATTATATCATAGAACCTGGAGAATAAATAATAATAATAATAAGTGGGGGATGTAATAAAAGTGTTGAGTAAGGTTAACACTATTATTACATTTTAATGATCTATGTGATGAAACTCATGAAGGATGATATTGAGTTTGAGTAACAATTATAGAAAAATATAGATCGTTAGTCGAAGAATTATTATGGATAAAGGATATATTATATGGTGATGTAGTGATATCCAAAAAAAGATGGAAGATCTAGTTCAATATAGAGTTGAGAGAACCCTTTGTAAACTACTAGGAACTAGTATAATTATTTTAGTTGAGAAACTATATTCTTCTCAGGATCAATAGAGGATTTTTTGGAGATTCCTTAGTTATATTAACTTTCATTAGATTATGGATATTTGAGTCTCATACTTGACCTAAATATATAAAGGAGTATATTACCACATTGGGTTCAAGGCTTATAAAAAAATTTCATGCTAATTTTAGTTTAATTTAAATTTTTCATATGGTGTTATGTTTTAGAAAATTATAAGAAAATTTATATATCCTAACGGATACAATACCTAAAATACAAAAAGAGAGTAAATTTTTAATGTGGAAATAATTCTATAAAATTATTCTATATTGATTCTCAAACACCCAATCAGTGTGTATGAACAATGTTTCAATGGAATTTCACATGGTATTAGAGAAAATTTGGGTTTCCTCTATTAGTACTATATTTTTTACATGGTTTTATATATATTATTAATAAAGTGTATGTTTTATGATGCTTATTATTTTCTTAAAATAGATAAGATCATTTCCATCCCTTTTAATACAAATATGTAGGTTTCATCCAAAATCAAAAAGAATATGTAGAATAAAGAGTCTAAGTGGTTGAGAAAAATATTTAAAGAAAATGCGGATCAACCACTAGTTAAAGGTTGTGAATTGTATGTAAAAATTGAATCATATACTAATTTTTACTCCGAATAAAAGTACTATTTCAAAAATGTCCCTATTGAAGTTTCAAAATACATTATTACATCTATCATGGGGGTACGGGTTGAGAAAACAAAACTAGAATTGGAGTCTGATGATATGGATATTGTAATGGTATAAAATTTTTCTCAAAAAATATGTGAAATATATAGAATAATATTTAATTATTAATGTAGAAAAATTCTCTATGGATAATGAATTATTATAAATAACTATTGATGAGAAATTTAAGGTCTTTAAAATTAATGATTTCATTACAATTAAGTCATAAAGTTTCAATAGATGTTGGTGGTGCTCAATTGAAAATATATATTAAAAAGATAAAGTATCCTTAGACATGATGTCCAATAATTATGAATTTCCTTCATATATATTTTTTTATCATTTTTATTATACATGAAGTTTTTATATGATAAAATGTGTTGATGAATTTCACTCTCATTTTGTTTATTAAAAGGAATGTTTCTTCAGTTTTTTACCTTTCCATATTAAATATTTCATATTTAGGTATTAGAATGGCATGTGTTTCCATTTATAACATTACCTTATTGTTTATCTATATCCTTCTCATTTTATTGATTACATGGTATGTGTGTTCAGTTAGTTACCATTCAATAATAATTATTCTCATTGATTCATTATTTATTCCACTATAATTTACCCATCTTGAGCATTTGAGATCACCCATATTATGTTTCCTTTCCCTAGTATTCCATGAAGTGTACTAAGAAAGATATTCAAGGATATGTTAGGTGTAATAATGTTATTATCCTATAATTTATTTAAAAAAAATAATGTTGTAATTAGTTTATTTATTTATAATATAATAATAATTTATGTATCCAGTTTAACAATACAACTAAATCGATCAGTCCTTCATGATTGTATTCCTTGTAATCATGCCAATGTAATTGATAGCACACACTGTCTTTGGGATTTCCGGGGTCAAGTCACCACAATGATTTAATAATGTTTCAAACCTTATTATAATAGAATATATAAGTGATGAAAGTATAAGGATAATTATGTTTCACTATATCATAGAGTCTTATGAATAAAGAAGAATGGGAATAAGGAAGAAGAATATGAGAGTTTAGTAATACTAACAATATTATTTTATGTTAATTGACTATGTGTTAAGACTCTTGATTAAGGAGACTAATTTTGAGTTGAGATACAAAGGAAAACACGCATTATATTATAATAGAATACATATTAGTTGTAGAGAACTATTTTTTTAGAAGATATTATGTGATGATGTAGTGACATTTCAGAGTAGAAGGAATTTATTATTCATGATTAATTTGAGAGGACCCTTTGAAAACTAGAGGGAGCATGTATAATGAAACCAATACAAATAATTAAAACATATTGGTATATAGTATAGTAATTTTAGGAGATATTTCATCATCCATACACCTATCCATTGGTACCCCCTAGTCCTGTAGTGAATATATATAAAACCCTTAAAGACTAACTCCAATAGGAAACATGTAAGAGACTATCACCAAGGGTATAAAAAGTATAAATGGGAGATATTTCCCCTAATAAATGATTCCAATACAATATATAAGATCAAAAAATCATATTTGTCATATAAATAAAAAGATGAATCATCCCAATAAATGAATTTTCATGTAATTTAATGTTAAAGTAATAAAAATACTAAAAAATTATATGCAATTACCACAAAATCCAGTAGTTCCTGAATAAATCCATGATAAAGTAACATAAAAATTGATCACCAACTAGATTCTTTAGACATAAATAATATTTTACATGTATATAGGTTGCGAATACATGTATACACTGTAGGATCCTTCCTGAAACCTCTCATCCAAATGTGAAATAGGAATACTAAATCCCAGTAAATAAATAGAGGAAACCAACTCATTACCTAAGAAGTAAAATCTATATCCCATCATCACCAAGACTCACTCACTATGTAATTCATATAAGTTAGAAATTAAATATAAAAATCATATGAATAACAAATTTCACCCCCTACAACTTTCCTACTAGATTTTATCTCTCATTATCTAAGGCAAATGGTTTTTTGTTTTGATCGATTTAATAAGTCATCCATCCCACCTGGAAAACCATATCATTGACATATTATCCTCACATAATTCACCCCATTCAAACATATTTATTCCACATATCATTACATCCCTATCTAATAATAAGTAAGTTTAAAACCCATCATATCCCACTTATCATCTGTTACGCCTCCATACATCACAACATGTGTTTGCACACATATGGTTACTATAGTTACTTTTTCCATAATACATGTATATGTTATAGCTTTAAGTCGTTATAGGTTACACCTATTGGTATGGGAACATTGAGATCCATCACAAGCCATGTAATCTCATACCCTATACCCCAATCTTCCATATATTTGATATGGCTACACATTATGTTATATCTAAAAGGAGAGTGGGGAAGAGAGAGTAGTCTTCCATGAATTTTATCACTAATCTAGATGTTGGGGGAAAACCATGAAACCTAAATATTTTGGGTATAGTTTGCATTCCAGATTTGAGAGATGAGGTGTATGAAATCATAAATCATAAATAATATATCACACACATAAAAATATGGGTGAACTATGTAGCCTTATACTCAAACTACAACAATCATCCCACATGACACCAGGCATCCACTACTAAGGTCTAGAAAGAAATATTTTATATAAGAACATAAGCATTAAGATACAATATTTATACTCAAACCGCAACTATCATTACCTCATATTCATTAATAATTAATTTACCATTATATAGTTTAAGTTTTCAATGACTAAGACTAAAATATACAGGTAATATATACGTATAATGAATAAGTCAACTATAGAAAGAATTCAAAAATCACAACAATTGATCAGTAATCAATCCAACTTCCAAGAATAAAACACCATAAAAAAATAAACTCATGACCTAAACCTATAATAAATAACTAAGAAACATCCCCAACATGAGAATCTAACAATAGTAAATCCCCACTCTCCACATGTATCATATACCCTCATATCACCAACACTATCACCAAACCACCCCCATAACTGAGGTCAACTATTCCATCCCTGTAACACCCTGAGATTTTTTTAAATGTTTATTTTTGAATTAATTTAATCTTTTTGATATTTTTTATTTCACAAAATAATGAATATATATTCATTATACAAAAAAACACTATGTTTGTATTGTATTATATGAAAAACCAAGTCGATATTGTGCTACACACAAAAAATATATTAGATTTTTTGTATTCTCAACACTATTCTTGGCTTGTGTTACAAAATTATGAGTTCTTTTGACAGATTTCATTACATGCCCTATCGAGTTTTACCAAACAATAATATATTATTATAATATTATTATTTAATAGAATAAGATATAACATAACCGGTAAATTTGCAGTTATGAATAGTATTAACTAACTTATAAAAATATAAGTTTTATAATATGATATCATTTATTACCAATTATTTATACATGAAAATATACATCAATTTAATATAATGGAAATATTTTTATTTTTATACTCCCAAATTCATTTTATTCTAATAAATTAAATTAATTGTAATTAGTGAATGATATTAATGAAATATATATTTTATATATTCGATATAATATTTTTTATATTTATCGAATATATTTTTTAGTCATAATATTATAAACAATCCAATTTTATGCATAAAGACCAATATTTTTCAAAAAAGTTCAATTTATCATCTTTTAATAGGGACCCCATTTTAAATCCAATTTTCGACACAATTATATATTATATTTAAAAATAATAATCTTCTTATTTTAAATGAAGACATAAAAATTTTATTTTATTTAATTTATTGTATTTTTTAATATGTTTCCGGTTTTGATGAATAATAAAAATATGAAATTTTAATTGAAATAACTTTTTTTCATCGATAGAATTTATAGTGTTGAATTAAATTATTGTTTTATTTTATAATATAATTACATTAAATTTTTATCAGTTAACATAATTTATGTCATTGGCATAAATTTTACATTGAATCTAGATATAAAATCATTTTTATCTTTTTCATTTTTTAACTTTAATAACCCATTTTCTCATCCAATCAACGAGGTTAATTTTAAATTAATTACCGCAACTTTTGGGTTTTAAATTTTAGAAAATTGATTCCATATTTGGGATTAGAGGTTAAAAATTATGTATTTAGTTTTCCTTTATTTTTCAGAATTATGAATGGTAACTTTAGTAAATTTTTATTTAATATGGTTAATGGTAAATCAGTTAATTATAGATAAAAATAATATTGTAAAATTATAAAATTGCACTAAAACTAGTCCTAATATCATTGGATGACTTTATTTTGACAAAAATAAACCTTAGGATGAAATTATAACCTTTTTAATCCACTTGGGTGAGAATATCACCTTTATTATATTTTATTTAGAGATAAGTTAAAAATGTCATACTCATATTTTAATAAGTAAATCATTTTTAATATAGAGTTATACATAAGATAAATGTGACTATAAATATTAATTTGGAAGATAATTTTTTTTCATCATGATAATTACTTTTTTTATATAATAAATAAGTTATTTAAATCTTTTATGATGATGATGTGGTAATTTTTTAATTAATAGAATTATCAAATAAATTATATTAAAATTTTAAAATAAAAAATAATTTAACATATTTATGCACCCATGAATTTTATAGATATATTTTATATGTTATAGTTATATTATAGGATGTGGTTTGACGTTATAATGTTGTTAGGATATTTTTAAAAAGGAAAATATTGAATATTATTAAAATTGACATAAATGATACTTTAAAATAAATAATATTATATTAAATAATATAAAAATCATAAAAATCAATAATTTGGAAAAATAACTAGAATAATATTAAAAAAATTATCAATGATCCATTTGGGATTCTTTTAGAATTTTATAGTAACTATCATAACCCTATAGTATAGAAATCCATTTTGTCATGGTAAAAGATATAGGGTTTAACTATGGGTTAAATCCAAACAATAGGGTTATTATTGCAACATAAACATGTCTCAAAATAATTGGTTGATGTTATTTCGACCAATAATAATCTTATATTATAAATAAATAAATTTTGAGCTTTTTTAAATCTATAATCAATTTTTATTAATTTAATATTTTGAGAGTTTCTAAGAGTGCCACTCCCCTCTATTATAAAAAGACACCACATCCACCACACCCTAACACAACTTTGAGCCTTAATTCTTGGACATCCTCAACCCATTAAACTATAAACGTCCCTAGTAACATTTTAGAGGTTATGGTCCTCTAAAAAGAAAAACTCTATTGTCTCTAAGAGGAGATCTAGTGGGAGATTATCGAAGAAGAGGTAATCTCTTTACAGACTCTTTTAAAATTGTTTCTTATTATAATTCCTCTTCATGTATTTATTTAATTATAAAGAAATAACTCTAGTATCACCTATATTCTTATATGTTATTATTATTATGGACCAACCATATTTTATCATTTATTCATTCTATAAAAAATAAAAGTACCACACATGAGTACGTACGACCTACCATCTCCACATCATGGTATAATATGTTTTTCATCTATACATTGTTTGGATGGGTATATGATGGATATAATGGATGAAAAAAATAAATATTATAGGATATTGTTTTGGGAAAAAAATAATATACCATCCAATTCTTTAATTTTTCCTAATTAATCGAATCATATCATCGCTCGTGCATATGTATGGCATACCGTCTCTACGATGTGATGAGATTCATCTTCCATAGTAACCATTTCAAGAATGATTACAAAAAATGTATATAATTAATAAATATGAAATATATGACATAATAATTCTAATGAAATAATATATATATATATACATGTGTGTATGTGTGTGTCATTTACCTTCTTCCATTCAGTACGATAAGAAAATTAAAAAACAATGTTCATGCGTATGTACGGCTTACCATCTCCATGGAGAGTTTATTCCATTTAATAAATCTATTACATATATATATACTAAATATGTATGAAATATAAATAATTTTCTTCATTCCAAAAGTATTTAAATCATGATCTATGTAATAGGATCGATAATACCAATTCAAAACACGTATGATAATTACCCAAAACATTGATTTAATTTGGAATTATTAAAAAAAATAGGTAACATAAAGTCATAAATGAATCATACATGATATCATAAATACTATTATGATTCTGTTATAAGTTAATAATATGTTTTTAACTTCTATAAAGTATTTTTGGACACGTATAGAGGGAATCATACCTAAGGTAAGGGGTTTATGTATCACTTTTATTATTGTGGTACACATGCCATATTCCCCACTTGCTTCTTTTGTGTGGTGTATATACAGAACATCACTGTATTTTATGATACTTATTATTAAGATTATGGTATTTTTATATCCATATAGTTTTATTTCTATCGTGGGGAATATGATTTTAATAATTATAACGGTTTAAGGGAATTTCATCTCACTTTTTATTTCTTTGAGATACATGCCTTACTCACCACTCATTTATTTTGGGTAGTATACCTAATTCAAATGAATGTATTCTTGGATTTTTATAAATTAATTTATTGGTATTTAAATATCCATTTTATCATCTATTTTACAGTTCAAAAGTTACCAAATGAGTAAGGTAGTTTTGTCTGAATTTTCCTTCCTTGATACATGTATTTTCTTATGCACCTATATTCTATTAAAAGGTGTATATACTACCATTTGAAATGTTACATCAGGAATATTCATACTTGAATGATATTTTATGCTTCTTGTGATGTTATTATTTCATGGTGATTATGATTCAATTGTTCCAAATTTGTATGGGACACTTTGAAATTATTAATTTTTATTTTCCTCAAGAATAGTTTTTTAGATAATTTTCAATGAAAAGGATTTTAATGAAATGTTTTATGTTTTAAACTATTTTTAAAGGATTACATTTTAAAATTTTCAAATCTATTTTCAAGGAAAATGTATATAAAATGTTTTCAACCTTACTTAAAATATTTTCAAGGGAAAATGTTTTTTAAAAAATATCAATCATTCTATATAAATTTTCATGATTCATTTATATGTTTTTGAAACGGGTTTTCAAAAGGTTTTGTGTTCCAAAAAGATTTTTTTCCAAAGAATGATATTTTCTACAAGAAATGTTTTAAATTATTTTTTTCCTAGTCTATTTATATATTTTTTTTAAATAAAATTAAAGGTTTTTGAAAATGTTTAATGTTTTAAAAGATGTTTTTAAAGAAAAGTCACATTCCATGTGATCTATTAAAATCCTTCCCCATCTAAGATGACATATGTCACACCCGATTTTTCATGTATTTGTTTTGATATAGTTTGTTGGAAATCCAGATCATTTTCCTGGGTCTTGGGTCAGATGAATGTGGATTTTTGAGGTTTCATATATGTCTAATCACCCTACTTTGGGTTCCCAATTTCTTGTTTAGGAGTTTTTGGAGAGAGGGTGGTTACTTCATGATTTGGTCCAAACCATGATCCAATTTCCAGATTTAAAAACAAATTTTGTTTTTTTAATCACTCCTTTTTTATTCAAAAATTTTCACCCATTTCACTTCCAATTTTTCCTCCCATGACATATTGAAACCACCATATCATTTTTGACCCCTTAAAAATTCATAAGCATGGTGAATATGGGTTACTTATTTAGGTATTGGGCCATCCCATGGGCACATTTCTAGTTTTTTAATAAAATTGTTTATTTTATATATTCGTTATTTTTTAAAAAAATTGATTCTTCTACCTAACACTCGAAAAAAAATCCCTATCCTCATCCCAATTACCTATTTCTCTTATTTGGATCTCATTTTCATCGCATATTAGGGTGAAAGTTCACAGGGTTCCTCAAATCGTCCAGATTTGATAAGGTAAATTGTATCATCCATATATCATTCATTTCATACTCTTTTCCCCCAAAATATGTTTCCCCTAGTTATTACAGACCTTAGGTGACCCTCCACTGAGTTTCAAACTATTACCTGTCCTCAAAGAGTGTGGATCTAAGGACACACAAAGAGTTTTCTTGTTTCCAATGTGAGATTCCTTCTCCTTTTTCCTCCCTCTTCATCATCATTCCATTATTTCATGGTTATTTATTATCCCCTGGTCATTAAATACCTAGGGATAGGTTTTGGAATTAATTTTTATGGGGTTTCTATTCATTTAGGGATGTTCTTCATATTTTTAGGGTTTATAAACCCACGGCGGGTGATTTCGGTTGTGCGTTTCCATTCCGCCGAGGATCTGAGGTAGGTTTTCCATTGAACATGACCTTTTTATTTAAGATACATCTATTTAATTATTTATTAATCTTCCTCATACTCTTAAAATTGTAATTTATTCTTTGGATAATTTTTTTGGTGTGCCAAGTAGTGGTTAAAACCTTCTTTGGGTAAAGTGGTGTAGTTTTGTTAAAATAGTTCACATTGTGTGTTTGTTAAAATTATTTCTTAATATCCACACCTGGTTTGTGGTATTTTAAAAATGGTTAAGTAGCTAGAATAAATTTATGTTATTCAATTGGTGTTTTATTCCTTTTTAAGTGCATAAAATGAATTGGTTTGTTACAAAAATGCATGCCATCTGTTTTGTATGTTTCTTAGTTGTGTTTTATGTGTTGTGTGTGGTTTAAAATGATTGGTTTGGATTTATAATCATATTAGAAGTTGTAAAAGAAAATTTTTTGGGTTCTTTTATGTTTATTACAAGATGTTTTTGGTTTTTATATTGAAATTGTATTGGTTTTAAGGTCTTTTGACATGTGTTTCTAATGGAAGGCCAGTTTGGCACTTTTATAAAAATGGTTTTGTAATGGAAAAGAAATATGAATATTTTCAAGGTGGTTACCAATTTTTTGAACCTTAAAATAGTGGTTTCTCACATACTTATTAAATATGGTATTTGTGGCTTTGAAAAATGTCGGTTTGGTAACAAAAATTAAAGGCCCATTTGGCCTTTCCTAAAAAAATGCAGAATGATTGTTTTACATGTATATACCATGTTTTGTCTATTGGGATTGTTTTATGGTCCATGAAATGATTTAATTAAATATTATTAGGTCTTCCAAATATGGTTGGGTATGGTTTTTTTGTGTGTTTATCTTTAAAAGAGTGTTTTTAATGAGTCTTATGTGCAAAGACTCATTACACTCTTTGAAATTGTTTTATAAAAATTTTAAGTGGTTTATTAATTCGTGAAAGAAATGGGAAGCATGTTTCGGAGATTTTTTTTGTGTTTATGGTTTGGTAATTTTATTTTAATGTGTAAAGTGTATTTTATAACATGTGTAACTTGACTTATCACTAAAGGGAATATCATGTGTCTAGGTGGGAAAACACGTACTAGTATGCTAGTGATCTCGTGGGGTTTGTCACCTGTTTCACGTAGCAACTTAGACGATGACAACACTAACTAAAATATGATAATGTTGTTGTTGAAGGACTACTAGGTTATGGGTATACTCCCTACTAGTGGATTTTTTTCATGATAATTTATATTTATTATGGTTACCTTCACCGAGATATGAGGTACTTGGGGCTCACAACTAACTAGTGCCTAGGGGTGTTTCTGTGACTTGTGATCATTGGCTATTTTTTAATCACTGTCGGAATACAGTGTGTTTGGATGGTAAATTCATCATATTTTTTGATTTATTTAAAATATTACATTATTTAAATCATCCCTATTGAAAACTATTTTCATTTTGAAGTTGCACCTCTTTGAAAATTGTTACTAGCATTCTTGTCTATAAAACATGCAAGTTTTTGTTTGGTAATTTATTTATATCATGGGTACTCATTTGGAAAACATACCTTTATATCCTGTATTTAAAACTTGAAATTGATGTTTCTTTTATTTTAAAGGAAGTTCATTAGAAATAGAATATCGGTCTGAGCTACTGAGTTTTAATACTCACACCTATAGTCTTCTTATATTTTTAGCCCTTATGTAGGTTTTAGCTTCAGTTTAATCACCTTGGGAGATGAGATAATTGAATTGGAGATTGAAAAGTGGGGTCACATGGATTTAGTTGGTTATCAGGTTTTTTCAGTTGAGTTTTTGGTTTAGTTCTACATTCAATTTCTTGTATAAATAATGTTTAGTTCAATTTTTATGTAAATGTATTTTGGAATGTCCATTTCTTTCTTTTGTTTGTTTGATTGTTTATATTTTGGAGAAATATTTTCCATGTGTAATCTATTGATTCCATCGGTGATTTTCTCCATCTTGGTAGGATCGGTAATGCCTCTCGTGACTTATCGCGGCTGGCCTGGGGGAACGGTTTAGGGTTGACTTAGACCGATTCAAGACAAAATGGTATCAAAAGATGTCGTCTCTTAGCAGACCATTCCTTTTATAGCACCCATGATATTTGGGAAATGTCATGATATATGTATTAGGATTGTTAATACTTGAGGGGTAAGTACAGGAAGAGCGTTGCGAACTCTTTCTTTTTCTGATCCTCAGGTTTCCATGGGAAGTCCTTTTTTTAGTATCCTTTGTTCTTGATAATAGTTTGGTGTTGGAATATGACAAGGGGAGTCTGAATAATTGACTTTGTGAGCTTTCAGGTTCTGTAAAGCCATGTGGAGATGGGGAATGGTTTTAATAAGTCTCTTTATGTTGGTGTTCTGTTTGACATACAACCACGAACCATATGGTCAAGTCACCCACTGACACTATTTCCATTCTATGGGTCTCTTGGACCTTTCATAAATTATGAATTTTTGTTTTGAAAATCCTTGTGTGAGAATTGTGGAAATGGGTTTTAAAGGAAAGAATTTATTTTGAAATGTGTAAAATAAGGTTTTCAAAAATTAAATATAATTATAGTTTTGGAAGGTTGTGTTTTTGTGAGAAAAATTTTTTTAGGGGGGAAGTGGAAATGATTTAACGGGATTATATTATCCCTAATATGAACTTGTGGTTTGTTGGAATAAAATATTTTTAAAGTGTGAATCATTTTAAGGTGATTCTGAATATTTGTTTTAAATGGGGTGTTTTGGGATGTTGAAAGGTGTTTTGATCTGATAAATTGGTTTTGGAATTTTTTTTTGAGTGGTTGGTGTTTTCCTAGAAAGAATATTGGTCTAAATGGCCATAAGATTCTGAAAATATACCTTGATGAATTTTAGAAAATGGTAAGGGTTTGTTTGTAGTAGCTTGGTTGTTTTAAAAATTGTTAAAGATTAAAAGGGTTAGGTTTTTAAGAAAATGGTTTTTGATGAAGTGTGGTTTGTTTTGTGAAATCTGAAATGTGTTTTTGACTTGGTGGTTAGTGTTCCTTTGGAAGGTACTTGATTTTTGGAATGATGTTGTTTTGTTTTAGCCATTTGTGTTTTCATGGGGGATCACATGCATGGTTTTATTGATATCTAGAATTATGGACTATATGGAATGGTGTTTGGGTGCCTGGGGTGTCATGGAAATGTGCATGTGAGTGAGACTTGATGAAACACCATTGGTGAATGTGGAAACCCACCAAGTTAGTTTGTTTTTAAAAAATGTTTTGTGCTGAAAATTGTTGAATTTTTTATAAACCGATGGTTATTTGGTTAGTTTTTTCTATTTATTAGAAGATTTGTTTATTCAGTATACTTCTTTGGGATCTATAAGTCATACTCTTATTGTGTATTGAGATAATATCTTGTTGGTGGCTCGGTTATAGAGTAATGTTCAATGGGTTTCTAAAGATGTGTTGGATGTTGTGTTATGGGTATGGATATTTTTCCATTGAAAATATTTCATATTTATCAACCTAAGGATACATTTAAAATATTAAATACACCTCTTCTGATGATGCCTCAACCTTTTTTTGTAATAGAGAGCTTTGTTGGATTAATTTAAAGTGATTTTAGGTCGTGATGGTTCCTTTAGACATAGTAGTTTTGTTCGGTGATGTTGATCTGTTTCGTCGTATTCCTTGTCCATTTTGATCCCTGTTTAGAGTGAGAGATAATGGTGCCATGTATCTATGAGTTCCTATTTAGATAAAGTTGTGTTGTTGAAAATGTGAGTTTTGTGGGTTTTTTGATCCTTAGCACCTGACTGCAGTGCAGAAGATGCTTCAAGTATCAGGGCTCCAGCCATAGGCCTTGGAGTGAAGCATTTCACGCAGTCAAGAAATCTCCATAGGTGTGGGGATCTCAACTTGTCTCCTACTTCCATCATTTTGGTAAGATGGTTTTTATGTCTCTATTGTGGTTCCTTATCACTGTGAATTTCCTCTTGTTGCAACGAGTGTGGTGGAATTACCCCTCACATAGTGTCTATTGTTATGTATTATCAGATACTGGTTTCCGATCAATGTCCATGTTTGGACTTCCAATATGAATCAGGTGTGGTCTTGGTATTACCTATTCATAGATGGATGATGTTGGTCGGTTCCTCTATTTCTTTTTTGGTTTTAGTGGCCCAATTATTAGGTACTCTTCCCTCCCCTCCCCGAGTGGTGGGGGTTTTGATCTGTGCCGAAAGTTCTGGCCCAATTCATGTACCCTCTGTTCGGGAGTGGGTGGTTTAAATATTCATGTTATAACCCTATTAACATGGTTTGGTAGGTTTTTGTGGAAGATTTTTTGTGGACTTGTGCAAGTGAGGCCCAATTCTAGTTAATGTTGAGTTCTTGTTTTTTGTTGCTAGTTGGGTTCTAATTGTGGGGAGACCCACCTTGGGTCTCATTGATTTTTCCTCCTACGAACATTTCTAGTGCTAGTTGTTTCTTAATGGTTAGGATTCCATTCTATACACCCATGGAATCCTTATATTTAGTTAGTACTCTTTGTTTTGGGTGACTGTTTGGTTTATTGTGAAAAGGCCCAATAATCGGGTTCTTGGTTTGGGTGGGGAGGTAGTGACTCGATCCTTCGGTTGATCCTCAAGAAGTAGTTGAGAGTTGGTATTTTGGTTGAGGTAAGAGGATTAAGTTACATTAATGGTGGATTTTGTGTCATTAGATTATGAGTCTGGACCATATTTATAAGAAATCATTAGGTGGTGATAAATTAGCTGGAATGTGTTGTGGCTTTCCTGGAGCGGAAAACATTAATGGTGGGGAGAATTTTCACACTTGATTTTTCATGTCTTTGTTTTGATCCGGTTATTCATAAATACCAATCATTTTCTTGGGTATTGGGTGAGATTAATGTTTAGTTTTGAAGTTTCATTTATGTCTAATCACCCTACTTTGGGTGCCCCATTTCATTTTTGGGAGTTTTTGGAGAAAGGGTGGTTACTTCATGATTTGGGCCAAACCCTGATCCCATTTCCAGATTTAAAAAAATATTATTTTAATAAATATCTTTTTATTGAACATTTTTCACTCATTCCACTTTCTACTTTTCCTCACCTAATATATTCAAACCAACATATCATTTTGGACCCCATAAAAATTCATAATCATAGTTAATTTGTGTTGCTTAATTAGGTGTTGGTCCAGCCCGTGGTCCCAATTCCAGTTTTAAAAAAATTGAATCTTTAATATATTATTAATATTTTAATATTATTAGGTTCCTCTACCACCCACATGAATAAAAAATCCATATCCTCACCCACAGTATCTATTTTTTCCCCTTAGAACTCATTTTCATCACATATTAGGGAGAAAGTTCTGAGAGATTCTCAAATCATCCAAATTTGAGAAGGTAAATTATTTCATCCATAAATCGTTCATTTATTACTATTTTCCGCACAAATATTTTTCCCCTAGTTATTCCAGACCTAATGAGACCCTCCACTGAGTTTTAAACCATTCCCTCTCCTCTAAGAGTGTGGATATGAGGAAAGACAAAGAGTTTTCTAGTTTCCAATGTGAGATTCTTTCTCCTTTGTCCTCCCTCTTCCTCCTATTTCCTTTATTTCATGGTTATTTATTCTCCCCTAGTCATGAAATATATAGGGTTATGTTTTGGAATGATTTTTTCTGGTTTTTATATTCATTTAAATATTTTCTTCACAGTTTTATGGTTTATAAACCCACAGTGGGTGATTTCGGTTATGCGTTTCCATTCTGCCAAGGATTTAAGGTAGGTTTCCCATTTCACATGACCTTTTTATTTAAGATCCATCTATTTCATGCTGTTTTAATCTTCCCCATAAACTTAAAATTTTAATTTATTCTTTGTATAATTTTTTTGGAGTGCCAGGTAGCGGTTAAAACCATGTTTTTGGTAATATTGTATAGTTTTGTTAAAATGGTGCACACCGTGTGTTTGTTCAAATTATTTCTTATATTACACACATGTTTTGTGGTATTTTGAACATGGTCCAGTATCTTGAATAAATTTACGGCATTAAATTGATTTTTTTCCTTTTCGAGTGCTTAAAATGATTTTGTTTGTTAAAAAAATGCATTCCATCGGTTCAGAAAGTTTTCTAGTTGACTTTTATGTGTTGAGTGTGGATTAAAATAATTTTTTTGGATTTATAATAATATTGGAAGTGAGAAAAGAAATTTTTTTGATTCCTTATATGGATTAAAGGAGGTTTTTTGTTTTTAGAAAAATGTGTATTGGTTTTAAGGTATTTTGACATGTGTTGCTAATGGAAGGACCGTTTCGAAATTTTATAACAAGGGTTGTGTAATGGAAAAAATATTAATATATTTAAAGTGGTTACCAATTTTTTGAATCATAAAATGGAAGATTCTCACATCCTTATTAAATGTGTTATTTTTGGCTTTGAAAAATTTGGGTTTGTTAAAAATTATGAAAGGCTCGTTTGGCCTTTCCTAAAAAATGAAGAATGCGTGTTTTACATGTATATACCTTGTTTAGATAATTGGGATTGTTTTATGGTCCATGAAATGATTTAATTAAATATTATTAGGGATGAAAAATATGGTGGGGTATGGTTTTTTTTGTGTGTCTATCCTTAAAAGAGTGTTTTTGAATGATTTTTATGTGCAAAGCCTCATTACACTTTTTCAAATTGTTTTATGAAAATCTTAAGTGGTTCATTGTTCCGTGAAAGAAATGTGAAGCAAGTTTGTGGTTTGATTGTGTGTTTATGATTTGGGAATTGAATTTTCAAGTAGAAATTTTATTTGATAACATGTGCAACTTTATTGAGCACTAAAGGTAATCCTGGGTATCTTGGCGGGTAGACGTGTACTAGTATGCTAGTGATCCTGTGGGGTTTTCCCCTGTTTCACGTAGCAAGTTTTACGATGACAATACTAACTAAACTATGATGACGATATTTTTGGAAGACCACTAGGTTATGGTTATTCTCCCTATTAGTGTTTCATGTGCATAAGAATGGATATTTATTATGGTTACCTTCACCGAGATATGAGGTACCTGAGGCTCACGACTAACTAGTGCCTAGGTGTGTTCCCATGAATTGTGATCATTGGCTATTTTGTACTCATTGTTGTTATATGGTGTGTTTGGTTGGTAAATTAAGAAATGTGTGTTTTTTATTTAAAATTACACATTTTTTAAAGAATCCCTCTTGAAACCTATTTTCATTTTGAATATGCACCTCTTTGAAAATTGTTATTAGCATTGTTGTCTATAAAACATGAACATTTTTGTTTGGTAATTTTTTTATAACATGGGATATCATTTGAAAATCTCGACTTTATATCTTTTTTTAAAACTTTAAATTTATTTTTCTTTTATTTTAAAGGATGTTAATTGGAAATAGAATATTTTGGTAACCTACTGAGTTTTAATACTCACACTTATAGGCTTATTCTGTTTTTAGCCCTTGTGTATGTTTCAGCATGAGTTCGATCTCCTTGGGAGACATGTGATCATTGTGTTTGAGAGTTAACAGTGGGGTAAAATGGAGTTAGTTGGTTATTAGGTTTGGTCTTATTATTTTTTTGTTTAGTTTTACATTCAGTTTCTCATACAAATAATTTTCAATTCAATTTTTATGTAAATGTATTTTGGACAGTGCTTTTCTTTATGATGTTTGTTTTATTATTTATATTTGGTATAAATCATTCCTTTATGTACTCTATTGATTCCCTCAGTGCTTTTCGCCATCCCAAGGTGATTGGGAATGCGTCTTGAGACTTGTCGTCGGTGGTCCTGGGGGACCGGTTTAGGGTCGTCCTAGACTTGTACATGACAACATTCATTATTATAGTTTAGGAATACCATTCTTCTTCATTATTTGAATGGTTTATGTTTTTATGGACTTATTTTTAAGAAATATATTTATTTTCATGGGTTATTCTTTTGATTAAATAATTTTGAAACCTTTATCTTTTCAACATGTTATGATATAATTAATTGTTTTTGACAACCATTCCATTACATTGGCAATGATATGATTTTTTATGTTCTTGTGGAACATGTATGTATTCTTTCATTATGAGAGGTGTGGACCTATATCTCCCTCCAATGCATTGGGCAATGATTAATATCTCATGAGATATATATAAATGACCATATCCACAAAGATGGTCATGGGAGTGAACCTTAACAACTAAGATGGTTATGGGAGTGAACCATGACTATAAAGGTGGTTATGGGAGTGAACCATGACTAAGAAAATAGTATGGGAGGTGAAAAAATACTACCAATATGGTCTTGGCAGTGCTTCCCTGACAACTAAGGAAATCATTACTATATTATTATGTGTCTATCATAATTCCTTGTTTTATTCCAATGTTATGATTTCACGACCCATGTTCTTTATTTAATTATTAATCATGTCTTATGAATTTCCAATCTTTATTCCATGATTCTCATTTATGATCATTGATATACTATGTATGCTCTTTTATTATCATGATCATGTTATCATACCCTTATTCTCATGATTATATTTACATATATCCCCTATTTACCTGCACTGGGCATTTGAGCTCACCATTTTTCTTATGTTTTCATTTCCCTAGGATATAATGAAAGGTTTTAGTTATGGATTCAAAAGGGGAAGATATTTATGGGTGATTTTGAACATCTTTCACAAAATTAGAAGCATGTGTTCCATGTTTCCAATTGCACTTAACTAATATGGTCTTTGGGAGTGTGTTTTTGTAATGTATTATGTATTCTGAAAAAGTAAATTAATGTTAATATATTAAAATATAGGTTCACTATAGTTGGTGATCGAGATAAATTTTAGTTAAACTTTGGAATGTTGGATGAGAAAACATTAGTGAGAACCTTAAGGACATGTCTACGGATATGCCTAATGATAAAGAAATGTATATGAAATTTTCCTGAAATGTTGGTAAAGGATAGAGAGATTGGTTATATATAAATACATCATTGTCTGGATACTACAAGTGGATGTGGATATGGCACAGATGTACCAAGGGGTATCAAATCTAACAAGGTGTGTTTGGCCTAACGCTGCATAACCTAGTATATGACAACAGTTCTTAATGTTAACCTAGTTTGAAACTCTTAGGGGATATGCTTTGGGAATTCAGAAACTCTTCATCAACCATCATGAAGGATTTAAATATAATATTTCTATAAATACCTATGGATAAACATAATATTTTATAGATTAAGTATGGTTTCATAATTTAGACGTATTATAATTAATTTTAACAATAATGTTGTTTTTCACCATGATATGTGTTTCTCACATGATTCTTTATGGTTTTAGTCAATGGACAGAACTTGAAGGAATGGGATTAACATTGAAGGTGATGAATAATTTTTATATTAGAAGTTAAATGGGATGATCATTAGAGAGAAATATATTTTTTATACCAAATTAGTTATCACAATATATGATTAACAATTTTAGCATTGGCAGTTTTCCAAAAAAGTAAAATAAGAGGAAGATTGATGTTTATAAATGTTCGCCTATTAAGGAACATAGAGGAGAGACGATTTGGTATCAAACATTTCAAGAAGAACGAGAGAATATCCTTGAGGAAAAACTCAAATAGAGGAGATAATGTTATCTCTTTGGGAAAAAGGGTCATAGAGTAACGAATTGAAATGGAGTTCAATGTCTCATCTATGGAGAAAAAGGCCATTCCCCAACTCAATGGTATGAACTAGGAATTTAATTATAAACTAAGGACGACCATATTCCATGAAAATCATTAAAGTGGAAGGATTAATGTATAAATGTATTTGGATTCTATAATCATTAATGGATAATTATATAAGGATTGATCAGTATATGTTTTCCACTATGTATTTTCAACAATATGTTATATTGTATCATTGGAAAATAAAAGTGACTTCATGTAAAGGTGATATTAATGGGAAACACAATATTAGGTGAAATATTACCCTTAATTTGTTCTTAATTTCAAGATAATGATGTTTGGATAAGATACATATTGGATATAAAAAACTGAATTGGAAGGTATTGGTTACCTTGGAACTGAAAAATGATTTTTTGACGAAGAAGATTGTGTTATCATTAATGGAGATAATAGAATTTTTTTATTCAAGTTATATATCCAATAAACATTGGAATATAATAATAAGCTTGTTTTCAATAAAGATTCATGGTAGTATAGGTTATTAACATTTTTCAATAGAATATACGATGAAGGTATGTTCATGAGTGGTGTGTAACAATTAAGAGATACATAAAGTTATTTGGGGATTAATTTTAATTTAGATTTATTAATTTAGTGACCTTATTTTAAAAGATTTGGATTTTAATCTTTTAGAAGAATCATAAATATAACAATTTAGGAAATTATTTAAAGTTTTTGAGATTACAGTATTATCTCGCCCTATATGGATTTACGATTATTTTTTAACTTGTGATAACCATTTTGTTTTGATAAAAATTGATAGATTTTCCTATGATAAAATTTATGGATCTCATGATCTATTAATTCTTTAGGAATCAAAAATTAAACTTCATTTCTTAGAATAAGAGATGAATTAGAAATTGATCAAAGAACAATAAATTGGGTGTTTTCCTGTAATCGAGTAGGTATTTCTTCTTATGAAAATTATCCAACTCTAGGGAAGGGGTCTTGATAGAAAAAATGGTATCTTAGTACCATCATTTCTGATTAATCATATGGTACCATAGATCATTACAAATTTATGGATTTGAGATTGTTAACTTTCTCCTGACCATGTTCTCTATCATTCTCCATTAGAAAAAGATATTTATATTTCTCTTCCTTGTCCATTTTTTCACTTTCCACCTGTATTCTCCTGTGTGGAAACCCAATAATGAGTTAATTTTAGTAACTGTTATGTTTCTAACTATCATTTTTAAAAGGATGTTTTGGTATTCATTTTTACGATGTGGGATTCTATGAATGGAACTTTCAAGTATTAAACCTTTGATAACCCATATGAATTCTAAGGGTTAAATTCATTTTAATAGGGGTAGAATGTGACACCCCCAATATTTTTGGAAATATTTTTTCCCAAATTAATTTAATCTTTTCAATATTTTTCATTTCACACAATACTGTATATAAATTTCTTTGTATGAAAAACATTATGTTTGTTTTTCATTATATTAAACACTAAGTCGATATTACACTACACAAAAAAAAACATATATTAGCTTTAAGTATATGAATCACTATGCTTGGATTGAGTTAAATGACTCTACGTTATTTTGGTAGTAATCATTACATGAAATATTGAGTTTTACCAAACAATACTATATTATTAAAATATTATTATTTAATATAATAACATATAACCTATCCATTAAATAAATGATGTGGAATAGTATAGACTAAAATATTAAAATATAAGGTTTATAATATGAAATATATTTTTACCAATAATATATAAATTAAAATATACACAAATTGAATATAAAGGAAATATTTTTAATTTTATACTTCTAAAGTCATTTTATCATAATAAATTAAATTAACTAAAATTAGGGAATGATATTAATGAAATATAAATGTAATATATTCAGTAAAATATTTTTGATATTTATCAAATTAATTTTTTAGGTATAAGATAAAAACCAAAAAAAAATTATGCATAAATACGTATATTTTTCAAAAAGGTATTATTAACACCTTTTAATGGAGAACCCATTTTATATCTAATTTTTTACACTTTTATATATTCAATTTGATAAAATACAATTCTTATTTTAATGTTGGATATAAAAATTTTATTTTATTTAATTTTCATTATTTTTCGGATAAGTAACATGTTTGGATGAATGGTAAAAATGCTAAATTTTAATGGAAAACAACTTTATTCCACAAAATAATTTATAGAGTTAAATTATATTCTTGATTTATTTTTAAGTATAATTAGATTAAATTTTTATCATTTAATATAATTTATTTCATTTGTAGAAATTTTATATTGAATTTAGATATAAAAAAACTTCAATCTTCTACATGTTTTAACTTTAATAACACGTTTCTCATCCCATCAATGGGACTAATTTTAAATTGTTTACAAAAACTTATGTGTATTGAAATTTTATAAATATATTCTATATTTGTAATAATAGGTTCCAAATTATGTAAATATGTTTCTTTTATTTTTGGGCATTATGAATCGTATCTTAAGTGAATTTTTATTTACCCTGATTAAGGGTAAAACTGTAATTAAAGATAAAAATAATTTTATAATATTATAAAATTACCATAATACTTGGCCTAATGTTTTTTCATGAGTTTATTTTGAATAAAATAAACCTTAGTCTAAAATTAAAACATTTTTAATCTACTTTGGGGAGAATAAGAAATTTATTAAATTTTATTTGAAGATAAGTTAAAAATTCCATACTCATATTTTAATAAGTTAATAATGTTTAATATAGGGTTATACAAAAGATAAATTAAATAATAAATAATCCTTTTAAATATAATAAATTTATCTTCATTATGATTATTTATTTTTAATTTTTATAGAAGAAATAATTTAATTAAAAGATCATATAATGATGATGCAGTAATTGTTAAATTAATAGAAATATCAAATAAATTATATTAAAAATATGAAAATAAATATTATTTAACAAAATTAAAGACATACAGAATTTTATATATATCTTTAATGTTTTATTTCTATATTAAAAGTTTTTTTTGAAGTTATCATGATTTTAGGATACTTTTAAAAATTCAAATATTAAATAGTATCAAAATTGACATAATTGAAAATTTACGATAACTAATATTTTATTAAATTATATGATATTCATAAAAATATATAATTTGGAAAACTGACATAAATAATGTTAATTATGTCATCAATGATCCAATTTTGGGTTATTTTGGCATTCTATAGTAACTATATGAAGCCAAAGTGTAAAAATCCGTGTTTTCATTGTAAAAGATAAAGGATTTAACGAAGGGTTAATGAAAAAATATAAGGTCAATATTGAGACCTAAAAATGAATAAAAATAGTTTATTGAAGTTATATTGATCCATATTCATCTTATATTCAAAATTAATCACATTGGATCTATTTTAAATCAAAAATAAAATTATATTAATTTAATATTTGGAGAGTTTCTCTCCCCTCTCTTATAAAAAGGCACCTCCTCCCTTACTTCCTCATACAAATTTGATCCATAAATCTCGGAAATACCCTTCCCATTTTCTAACACATCAATCTTTCATGGTACGCTTCCTTTTTAAATAATTCAATAGTGTGTGATGTATGCAACACCGAGTTCAAGCACAACACAACCTATCAAACTTTCCATTTATCAAGAAATTATGAATATTAATTAACCAAATTTTTAATTATATATATCCCATATAATTTTAAAATTCATATTTTCCATTTCATATACATATTATAATGACATATTCAATTTTTCAGATAAAAGAAGTATTTTTCAAAAAAATTACAGTTTTTCTCCTCTAAATGGACAACCATTTTTAAATCCAATATTTCACTCATTTATATATTAAATATTATGAATTTAAATTCTTCTTTAGAATTGGCAAAAAAAAATAGTTTGGATAAATTTTTAGTACTTTTCTGATAACTTTCATATTTTGATAAATAATGAAAAATATGAAATTTTAATTGAAAAAAACTTTTTAAATGGAAATAATTTATAGTGTTATATTATATATTTGAGTGGTTTAAAAGTATAATTATATTATATTTTTAAAATTTAATATAATCTAAGTCATTGAAAGTAATTTTACATTTAAATTGGATATAAACACAAGTCATCCTTTTGGTAGTTTTTACTTCTTAAAAACCCGCTCTCTTATTTTGACAATGAGAATTAATTTTAAATTAATTCCTACCAATTATGTGTTTTGAATTTGAAAAAATGGATTCCATATTTGGAATCGTAAGGTCTAAATTTTTTAAATATGTACCTTTTATTTTTTGACATTATGAATAGTAACTTTAGTAATTTTTATTTACCATGGTTAAAGGGTAAATCAGGTAAATAAGGGTAAAAAATAAAATTATAATAATATTAAACTACTCTAAGACGTGTTCCAATATTATTGTAAGGGGATATTTCCAACCATGGGAATCCTTAGGATTATTTTAGGACCCCATGGGACCACTTGGGTGTGATGATGACATGTTATAAGAATTAATTTAAAGTAAAGATAATTATAACATAAACATGTATCTTTTACTGAAATAATTCTAATATAGGGTTATATGAGTAATATATTTGACTATAAATATTAATAATAATTCTAAAAATATTTCCTACCTCATTTTATTTTATTTATAATTTTTATACATTAGATAAATATATTTATTTGTTACAAAATGATGATGCAGTGATTACCTTATTAATGAATGATTCAAATAAATGAATTTATAAATATTAAAATAAGTGTAATTTGAACATTTTTATGCCATAAATGAATTTTATGGAAAAAATTGATATATTAGGGATGATTTAAATCCTTATTATTGAAGTAATAAATTTTTTATGACTTAAAAAAATCAATTACTATATAGTATCCAAATTGACATAAATGAGTTTTTTGAAAAAATGCTATTTTATTTAATGATATAAAAATCCTAAAAATATAATATTCACACAAATGATTTATATAATGTTAAAAATTTTATTAATGACCCACTTTAGGTTCTCTTGGAATTTTATAGTAACAAAATTAACCCTATAGTATAAAAATACAAGAAGACACGGTAAGGGTAAAACTGTTTAACTAATGGTTAATCCAAAAATATAAGGTTAATTTCATGAACTAAACTTGTATAAAAATAATTGTATGAGAGGATTTCACCCTATAATCATTTTATACTATAAATAAATTACTTCTTAGCTATTATAAACTGAAAATAAATTTATAATAAATTAATATTTCAAGTTATTCATAAAGTGCCCCTCACCTCTCTTATAAAAGAGAACTTCTCCTTCTATTTAATTCACACATAAAAATACCATTGGCTCAGAAAACCCATGCCCACATCCTCTCTCAAGATCCCTCATATAATTATAGAGTCTAAAATTTGTGCATAATTCCATCCTAATGAGTCCTTTTTTGAAAATCAAAAGGAGTCACCCGAAAAGAGGTAATTATTTTATCACCTCATTCAAAATTCTTTTATTCTTCAACCTCCTATGTATCTATTTATTCCATAATAAAATAATAAATACAGTACATTAAACATTCTGATGTTTTATTATAATTATGGTTTTACCATATTCCTCCTTTTACCCATCCTAAAAAAAATCACTATGCATGCGTGTGTACGACTTACCGTCTCCACGCAGTGGTGTAAATTGTTTTTCATGTACACTTTATTTATATTGGTATAAATATGAATATAATGGATGTAAATAATAAATATAACATGATATTACTTCTTTAAAATTCATATTCTATTCATTTCAATACCATTTTACCATTAAAAAAATGATATCGTCGCTCGTGCGTACGTATGGCTTAACGTCTCCACGACGCGATGAGACTCATCTTCCATGTTCACCATCCAAAAATGATTATAAGAATAAATATAATTAATAAGTATTAAATATATGAAATAATAATTCTACTAGGATAATATATATATATATATATACATATATGTCATTCACTTACTTCCATTCAATACGATAAGAAAACAGAAACAGCGTTCATGCGTATGTATGGCCTACTGTCTCCATGAACGATGTGTTCCATTTTATTTATATATATATTATATGTATTTATATATATAATATATATAATAAATAAATCATATTTTACATTCTATAATAAAGTAAATTATGATCTAAGTAATATGATCAAAAATAAAAGGTCAAAACACATATGATAAAGAAAGCAATTATTACCTGAAACATTGATTTAACATAGAAATTATTAATAAAAAGGTAATATAATGTCATAAAATAATCATAATATGATATCATAAATACTATTATGATTTTTATATAAGTTAATAATATGTATAAAACATTATAAAATAGTTTCATACGCGTACAGAGAGTATTGAACCTAAGGTAACAGTTTATTCCTCAATCTTGTTATTATCCAAGATTGTTTATGTGTAAGTATTTATGAAAACATATTTATCATTCATGTAAATTTTTTATAAAAATTTTTTAAAATGAATATTTTAAGGTTTTATGAAAGGGTCTATTTAACTAGATCTTTTTTTTAATTGTTTTAAAGATTTGTTTTTCTGAGTCTTTAATTAATGTCCAGTTTTTCAAAATGATTTTAAGGATTTATTTTTATAGACATGATTGTTTTAAAATTTTAATTCCTTTAAAAAGTTTCAAATTAGTATGGGACACTTTTATTCAAAATTATATTTTAAATTAATTCCTTTATAAATTGTGTGACATATAAATGATTTCATGAAAAAGGGATATTTCTCTCAAAGAGTTTTACTGATCAATTTAAACTATGTCAACATCCTTTACTGGATATTATTCTTGATTGAGGTTGATTTATTATAATAAAAGCATCCATATTGTATTTAATGAGTTATGATATGTTATACTATGGATGTAATATTTTTATACGATTCATGTTTTATGGTTAAACTATTGACACTTTATATGCTAGTTTTAATATGAATGATTATGTTATGTTTCACCCTTTTCATATAAAGAATGAATTAGACTTAGTAATTGATGGGAATGGCTTTCTCTAACCCCTAGATGCATCGGTAGGCCTCATGAGACAAACTATTGTCTTGGCACAAGGCCTTAATAGAATATTTGTGAATGGTCTTAGCACAAGACCTTGACGTAGTGGTTATGATGTATAGCATTATGCATTCCCTCGTTATGAGATTAGCTATTTCTATTAAATGTGATTATTAGACTAGTAGAATATCCATGTGTAGGTTTATATGGTAATGCTTGATTTATTATTTCCATATTATGCTGAAGATAATATTTTAAAAGGAATATGTTTCAATTTTGTACCTTGCCTTAATTGTTTATGATTATTTTTTGATAGCTTATGCTATATTTTTTATCCTTACTGGGCATCTAAGATCACCCCTTTCTTATGTTTTATTTTCCCGGGATGACAATAAGTGTTTTATGATTGATATTTAGGGTTAATCTAGGGGAATATTTGCATTCTAAAAGGATTATATATGTTGTGTTTTATGTTAAAAATTGTAATTTAAAGTTCATGTATGTAATCTATTTTCCAATACTTCTAAATTGATGGTCCTTCAGGAAATGATTCCTTGTATCATGCCAATGTATTAAAATAATGCATCGACTTTAGGCTTTTTGGGTCAGGGTGATAAATTTGGTATTATAATATGTTTAGAAAAAAACTTAGAAATATATTTAGAGAACATATATTAAGTATCATAACCCTAAGATAGACTTTGAGGATAAGTATATAAGAACACCCTAGAATTTTGGTAAGGATCGTGGATAACATAGGATTAAACATAAGATGTTATGGATTGAAAGAACCTTCCCTTTATTAGGCGTTTTTCTTTAATGAGATTTGTTTCTCACCCTATGATTTCTGGTATTAGTTAATGGAGAAAACCATAAGGAATTAGATTGACATTGAGTTTGTTATAAAATTTGGTGATTTTGAGAAACAAAATTGGATAATGACTGGAGAGAAAGATATTATGAATATGTCAAAACAGTTATAATGATATCTGATTAACAATGTGATCTTTGATGAAATTCGAAACACATTGCGTAAGAGGAATATGAATGTTTATAAATGTTCAAATTTTAAGAATCATAGAGGAAAGAAGATTCAGTTTCCTACATGTCAATAGGAAGGGAATTAGAACCTTAAGTAATACCTCAAATGGAGGGGATGATGTTATCTCTGCAGGAAAAATGGGCATATAGTAACCAATTGTTATGGAGTTCAATGTCTCATCTATGTAAATCATGGAAATTACCCAACACAATGATGAGACATAAGAATCTACCACTAAACCAAGAAAGGAACTGTTCTATACCAACCATTAAATTGGAAGGATTGAAGTATTTTTGTATTTGGATCCAAGAATAATGAATAGTGAATTATATAAGGAATATTCATTTTATGTTTTTCACTAAGGTTTTTCAAGAATATGTTGAATAGTTATATTGGACAATAAAATTGATTTAAAGGTAAGATTATATTTGTAGAACGTATGATTAAGGTAAAGATAACACTTGATATTTTCCTTATGTTAAGATAATAATGTTTAGATAAATATATGATGGATTGGAATAAGTAAATTGGATTATGCTAGTTTCTTGAGAACTAACTATGGATTTTTAGACATGAGGGTTATGTTATCATGGATGAAGTATACAAATTTTTGGGACTTATGGAAATGTACACTATATTTTGGAACAAGGAAACATGCATGTTTTCAATAAGGATATCTAATAGCTCATATTTTTACCATGAATCAAGAGAATAAGTGGTGAAGGTGTTCACATATTTGGAATGTGACAACCACAAACTTCCCTATGAGATATGATAGATAAATTCTAAGTCTATTTGGCTCACCTCATTCTAAAGTTATAAATTTAGAGTTTTTGGAAGGATTTTAAGGTTATCTATTTATGAATAGTTTAATTTATAATCCAATTGAAGTTTGTTTGATTAATGTATTATCTAAATATAGGTGGACTTATGCATTTGTGATAACACGTGTTGACTTTTTTTTATAAAGGAATGACATATCATTCTATTTAGGGATTGTATGATCTTCCAACACTTTAGAAATGACAAATCCAAATTCCTTTCCTTGAATAAGAAAGGAAGTGGAAATTGTTCAATGCATGAACAATGCTAAGATTGTATTGAAATCAAGTATGAATTTATTCTCAGGTTCTTCAAATTTAGGGAATGTAACTTGAAAACTAAAAATGTTTTCCTAGTACTTTCTTTTGTGATGAATCAAATGGTCCCTTGGATCATCGTAGATTCATGGATTTCAGATTGTTAACATTATCTTCATAATATTCTCTATCACTCTCCATTATAACATGATGGTTAGTTTTCTCTCACATATACATATTTTCCTACATGGAACCCTAGTATATGTTATTTTCGGTAACCTTCATACTTACCTTTCTTTATTTTAAAATAGAGGCATTATTAATCCATTTTTGGATGTGGGATTTCAACTAAGATATTTTGAAATGTCATACCCCTAGATTTAAATATTGAGTTTAAATTTATAGGACACAATTTATTGAAGTAGGGGATAATGTAACACCCCAATCATCAATGTTATTCTTCCTTTTTAAATAATTCAATAGCATATGATGTACGCACCACCGATTGAAGCGCACCACAACCTATCAAACTAGCCATTAGAAAAGTGGTTATGTATAGTGTTAAACAAAATTTGAATTTCATATACCTCATATAATTTTAACATTCATATTTTTTTTTCTTAAACATAATATAATGACAAATTCAATTTTTCAGATAAAAGAAGTATTTTTCAAAAAATGATGTTTTTCTACCTTTTAATGGAAAACCATTTTTAAATCCAATATTTTGAAACTGTATACCTTAAAATTTGATAAAATTAAATTATTATTTATAATTGGGACATAAAAATTTATTTTGAATATATTTTTGGTACTTTTCTGATAACTTTCATATTTTGATGAATAGTGTAAAATAATAAAGTTTAATTGAAAACAACTTTTATAATTGAAATAATTTATGGTGTTAAATTATTAATTTGAGTGGTTTTAAATTATAATTAGATTAAATTTTTATCATTTAATATAATTTATGTTATTTAAAGTAATTTCACATTTAAATTGGACATAATCACATGTCAATCTTTTGATAGTTTTTACTTCTTAAAAACATGCTCTCTGGTTTTGACAACGGAAAATAATTGTAAATTAATTTCTTCCAATTATGTGTTTTTAATTTGTAAAATTGGATTCCATATTTGGAATAAGAATTTACAAATTGTGTAAATAGGTACCTTTTATTTATTGACATTATGAATAGTAACTTCAGTAATTATTTTTATTTACCATACTTAAAGGGTAAACCCAGTAAATAAGGGTAAAAAATATTATAATAATATTAAACTACCATAAAACATGTAATAATCCTATTGGATGAGATATTTCCAACCATGGGAATTCATAGAACGATTTTAGGACCCCATGGGACCACTTGTGTGTGATAATTACATATTATAAGAATTATTTTATAGTAAAGACAATTATATCATAAACATGTATCTTTTACTAAAACAATTTTAATATAGGGTTATATTACTGATATATTTGACTATAAATATTAATTATAAATATAAAAATATTTCCTACATTATGGAATTTTATTTATTTTTTTATACATTAGATAAATATATTTATTTATGACACAATGATGATGAAGTGATTGCCTTATTAATGAATGATTCAAATAAATGAATTAATAAATATTAAAATAAATTAAATTTGAACATTTTTATGACATAAAATAATTTTATGTATGAAATTCACATATTAGGGATGAGTAAATTCATTTTTTTAATTAAACAATTTTTTATGACTAACAAAAAATCAATTACTAAATAGTGTCAAAATTAACAAAATGAGTTTTAAAACAAATAATATTTTATTAAATGATATAAAAATCATAAAAATATAAGATTCATCAAAATGAATTATATAATGTTAAAAAATTGATTAATTATTCACTTTAGGTTTTCTTGTAATTTTATAGTAACTAAATTAACCCTATAGTATAGAAATACAAGGAGACGCGGTAAGTGTCAAACTGTTTAACTAAGGGTTAATCCCAAAAGATAAGGTTAATTTCATGAACTAAAATTTTCTAAAAAAATGGATAAGAGGATTTAGAACCATACTCATATTAACCTCAAAATATATTAATTTTGGGCTACTAAAAACCAAAAATCAATTTATAATAAATTGATATTTCAAGCTTTTCTGAAACAACCCCTCACCTCTCTTATAAAAATGGAACTTCTCCTTCTATTTAATTCACACCTCAAAATACCTTTGGCTCATCATAACTCTACTCATTTAATCTACTAACGTCTCTAATATCATTATAGAGGCTACACATTGGGATGAAATACATCATAAGGATTCCTTTTGTGCAAATCAAAAGGAGACACCTAAAAAGAGGTAATTGTTTTATCACCTCTTTCAATGTTCTTTTCTACTTCTATATCTTGTTTATATATTGTTTCCATAATAAAATAATAACTCCAATAACTTAAACATTATTAAGTTTTTTTTATAATTATGGGAAAATCATATTCCTCCTTTTACCCATCCTACGAAAAACAATATCACCATGTGGGCATACATACGGCTTACCGTCTCCATGTTGTGGTGTAAATTGTTTTTCATGTTAACTTTATTTATATGGGTATAAAGATGAATATAATGGATTTTAATAATAAATATAATGATATATTTATTTGTTAAATTTCATATTCCATCCAATTCTATTCCATTTGATCATTAAGGAAATGAAATTGTGGCTCATGCGTACGTATGACTTACCATCTCCACGACGCGATGAGACTCATCTTCCATATTCACCATCCAAGAATGATTATAATAATAAATTTTATTTATAATTATAAAATATATGACATAATAATTCTACAATGTGGATATATATATATTTATATATTTCATTCACTTACTTCAATTCAATACGATAAGAAAATGGAAACAACATTCAGGCATACGTACGGCCTACCGTCTCCATGAACCGTGTGTTCCATTTTATTTATATTTCTATTATATATATTTATATAAAGAATACATATGATATATAAACCATATTTTACATTCTGTAAGTAATTAAATTATGATCTAAGTAATATGATCAAAAATAACAAGTCAAAACACAAATGATAAAGAAAGCGATTATTACCCAAAACGTTTCTTTAACAAAGAAATTATTAATAAATAGGTAATATAAAGTCATAAAAGAATCATAATATAATATCATAAATATTATTATGAATCTAATATAAGTTAATAATATGTTTAAAAATATTATATAGGAGTTTCGGACACATACGGAGAGTATCGGACCTAAGGTAACGGTTAATTCCTCAATCTCATTATTATTAGAGATTGTTTACATGTAAGTTTTATTGGGAAATATTTATAATCCATGTACATGTTTCATAAAAACAATTTCAAAAATAATCTTTTAAGGTTTTATTAAAGGTTGTATTTAACTAGCTCATCATTTTAAATATTTTAATGATTAATTTTTCTAATTCTATTTAATTAATGTATATGTTTTCAAAATGATTTTAAGGATTTATTTATATGGACATTATTGTTTTAAAATGTTAATTCCTTTTAAAAGTTTCAAAGGGGTATGGGAAAATTTTATTCAAAAATCTCTTCTAAATAAATTTCTTTATAAATTTTGTGACTTTTAAATGATTTCATGAAAAGAATATGTTTCTCTAAAAGGTTTTTACTAGTCATTTTCTACTATGTCAACACCCTTTACTAGATATTATTCTTGATTGAGGTTGACTTATTATAATAAAATCATCCATATTGTATTAAATTATTTATGATATGTTTTATTGTGGATGTTCTTTTTTATACCATTCATTGCTTATGGTTAAAGTATTAACATTTCATTTGCAAGTTTTAATACAAATTATTATGTTATGTTTCACCCGTTTCATATGAGGAATGAATTGGACTTAGTAAGTGACTGGTATGGACCACTATATCCCCTCGATGCATCGGTAGGTCTCATAAGAAAAACTAGTGTCTTTTAATAAGGCCTTGATAGAATATTTTTGAATGTTATTAGCACAAGCCCTTGACGTAGTGGTTATGGTGTTTGGCATTATTCATTCCCTCATTATGAGATTAGTTATTGATTTTATATGTGATTATTAGACTAGTAGAATATTAATTTGAATCTTTATATGGTAATTTTTTATTTATTCTTGTTATATTATATTGAATATAATGATTTAAAAGTATTTTGTTTCAATTTTGTACCTTTCCAAAAAAGTTTTTGATTATTTATGATATCTTCTACTATATTATTTATCCTTACTGAGCATCTGACCTCTCCCCTTTCTTATGTTATATTTTCCTAGGATTCCAAGAAGTGTTTTATGATTGATATGAAGGGTTAATCTAGAGTAATAATGGTGTTCTCATAGGATTATCTATGTTGTGTTTTATGTTAGAAATTAGAAATTAAACTCCGTGTATGTAATCTATTTTCCAAGACTGCTAAACTGATCGGTCCTTTGGGACAAGATTCCTTGTATCATGCTAGTGTATTAAAATAATGCACCGACTCAAAGATTATAGGATTGGGGCATTACAAATTTCCCTTATAAAATTATCTAATAATAATTTATAGGTTTTATTCTTCTATAAAGACTAACTCTAGTGTCTATAAAAGGGTATCTAGATGGAGATGATCGAAGAAGAGGTAGTCTTCTTACCGACTCTTTCAAAATTGATTCTTCTTCTACTTCCTCTTAATGTTTTTATTAAATTATAATGTAATAACTATAGTATCAAATATATAATTAGAATTCATTTTGATTATGTAACAACCATATTCCATATTTTATTCATTCCACAAAAAAATGAATGTACCTAGTATGTGTATATACAGCATATCGTCTCCACACCATGGTGTAATCTATTTTTCATCAAAAATTTATTTGTATGAGTATAATGATGGATATAATGTATATAAATAATAAATATAAAATGATATTTATTATCTAAAAATTCATATAACTTCTACTTACATAATTTTTTCACAATTAATTTAATGATATCATCATTCATGTGTATGTACAACCTACCATCTCAACGATGCGATGAGATCCATCTTCCACGTTAACCATTTCAATAATGATTTTAAAAAATGTATATAATAAAAAAATATAAAACATATGAATTAATAATTATAATTTAATAATATATATTTTAATATATATATGTCATTTACCTTCTTCCTTCATTAAGATAAGAAAATGGATACAATGTTCATTTGTACATACGACTTACAATCTCCATGAATGGTGTATTCCATTTTATATATCTATATTATATATATATTTATATAATAAATATATATGATATATAAATAATTTATTACATTTTTTAAGTAATTAAATCATGATATATGTAATAGGATCAAGAATAACAATTCAAAACACATAGGATAAATAAAGAGTTTATTACCGGAATCATTTCTTTAATTGTAATTTTTAATAAAGGGGTAATATAAAATCATAAATTAATAATATATGAAATCATAAATATAATTATGATTCTATTATAAGTTGATAATATCATGAAAAACACTATATACTTTTTTCAGACTTGTACGGAGCGAATCCAACCTAAGGTATGGGATTTATATCTCACTGTTTTTCTATGGGACATGTGTCATATTCACAAATCACTTCTTTTTAGTAGTGTATATATTGAACATAAATGTCTTTTATGAGAATTTTAATGACTTTTATGGTATTTTTATCAATATAGTTTTTTTCATTCATGGGGAATATGATTTGACTGATTATAATGGTGCAAGGTAATTTCATCTCACTTTTTATTTCTGCGAGATACATCCCTTACTCACCACTCATTTATTTTTTGTAATATACATAACGCTTATGAATATATTATATGATTTTTATACAAATATTTAATGGGTATTTAAATATCCATTTAAATATCTCAATTTCATGGGGTTTTTTGGTTCAAAAATTACCAAATGGGTATGTAGTTTTTTATCAATTTGCCTTCTTTGAGACACATGTTTTTTTATGTTCCTATATTCTTTTACTAGGTGTATATACTACCGTTTGAAATTTTATATCATTAATATCCTTCTTTAATGATATTTTATTCTTCATTTAATGTTATTATTTAATGCAGATTATGTATCAAAATTTTGAAAAGTGTTATGGGACACCTGGAAATGTTTAATGGTTATTTTCTCCAATAAATATTTTTTCTATCATTTTAAAGAAAAATTATTTTAAAAAAATATTTTATGTGTCATTTTTTTTAAGGATTCCTTTATAATATCTAAAATATATTTTCAATAAAAAATATTTAAAAGTCATTTCAGTAATCCTTTATATGTTTTCAAGGAAAAAGGTTTTTCAAAATGTTTCCAATATTTATTTATAAGTTTTCATGCTTTATTTATATGTTGTTGAAAAGGATTTTCAAGAAATGAATTTTTATCAAATAATAAATGAAAATTTCCTCAAGAAATGATTAAAATGAATTATTTCATTATTATTTTATAATTTTTAAAAGTGGGTTCAAAGTAAAGGGCTTTGAGAATGTTTTATGTCTTAAAAAGTAATTTTTATGTAAAATTCATGTTCCAAGTGATCTTTCAAAATCCTTCCCCATCTAAGATGACATACCTTGTTATAGTTCAACAATACCATTAATATTATTTCTCTAAATGGTTGATGAGTTGATAGAATGATTTTAAAAAAAACCTATTTCTTTTCACAACATATGATTTTTATGAAATAATAATGAAACCTATATCGTATCCATAGGTTATGATATGATTACATGTTTATAACACCCATTCCATTTCATTGGTTATGATGTGATTTTTTATGATATTGGGGAACATGTATGTATGATTTCATTATTATATGAGTGGAATAGATATCTCCATAAAATTCATTGGGTAGAGATTTATATCTCATGGGATATACATAAAGGACCTTGTCCTATAAGAGAGCCTTGGGAGTGAACTATGACTAATTAGATGGTTATAGGAGTTATCCATGACTACTAAGATGGTTATGGGAGTGAACCATGACTACCATGATGGTATGGGAAGTGAAACCATACTACCAATATGGTCTTGGTAGTGATTCCATGACTACTATGGAAGTCATTATTATATTCTTATGTGTCACCCACAATTCCATGTTTTATTCCTATGTTATGATTTTATGGATCATGTCATTTATTTCCTTATTATTCATGTATTATTAACTACCATTATTTATGATGTGATTCCCCTTTTTTATCTTTTATATGTAGGGTATGCTCTTCTATTTTTCATGATCGGGTTCTCATAACCTTATTCTAATGATTATATTTAAATATATATCTTGTTTACCCTTATTGAGCATCCAAACTCACCCTTTTTCTTATGTTTTATTTTCCCCATGTTATAATGACATTTTTTAGTTATAGGTACTGAATGGGAAGATATTTATAGGATATTTAGAAGTTACATCACCAAATTGTAATTGTGTGTTCCAAGTTTATGAGGAAACTAAACTAATACATTATTTGGGAGTGTGTTTGTGTAATGTATTAAGAATATCTAAAAAGTGATGTAATGTTAATGTATGATAAGTTAGCATCGCTATAATCCCTCACTAATCATCTACCTATACCAGGTCCAAAACAAGAATGGAATGGAATCTATAATATCACATGTCATATATAGTGTTAGTATCATATTTTCATCATAATAAACATTTGTGGAAACTAATTCCATCACAACAAGGAAAACAAACCAAAAATGAAAAACTAAACTCATAATAGTTTCAAACAATTTATTTTTAGTAATCATCATTACCCATTACCATATTAAAGTAACTGATTTATTTTGAGCAATCTTCACCAACCAAAACATAATATTTTTAAACTAAATATGTCTCTAAATCAATCGTATACATGTTTCATGCATCACTTTCATGTACAATAGTTTTCAGGAAAAAAGGGTAATTAATTATGCATTCCTCATTCATTATTCATCAAATATTATCATCATTATATTTTTTGATCTAATTTCAAGTCTATAAATAATACTGAGTAGAATTAATAATTATATAAAAAAATTAAACTCTCTCTATAAAATATCATGATCGTCCTTCAAACATAGAATACACAACATCCAATCATAGTAATTATTTCATATCTCATATTTTCTTAATTTAGAAATTGATAACTTCATTAGGTTATATTCAACCATCTAATCATTCAAGATAATTCATGTTAATCAAACACATTCATATAACAACATAAATTTCATGAATACTTAACCTCAATATAAATCTTTCAACAATATATAAAAAAAATAAAAGAATATATGGAGATATCCAATCACCTCTTCCTTGATGAACTCATGATTTATAAGGATATCATTCCACCAATAATCTTCCATAAATAATCAGTTGATGATAATTAAAATCCTATAAATATGTATTATATAATAAGGAAAAATGGAAGAGAAAAATAACAACATAATGTGGGAAGAAGAAAACTAAAAAATGATCATCGAAAAATCAATCTATATAATCCAAGGTTTAGATCCAAGAAAATGACCATGGTGTAACAGCCCTGACAAGATCAAAATGGTTAGGTTTTACACCAAAATCCTTGCTGTAAAATTGTTTACACACCATAATGTATCAGAGTCAAGACCTACTATAAAAACTATTGTGAAAATATTCCATATCTCCCCCTTTCTAAAACTTGTTCAAAGCCTAGACTATATAAACATGGTGTAATACCATGGTGCGACCAAGAAACCATTCCATAGTGGGTGTTATTGAAAAGTAACTCTTCGAAAATTCTCCACAATGTTTCCCAAATAACTACACCATAGCTACCCCCAAAAACAATATATCCTCTAAAACTGATCATCTATGGATCCATAGTACAATCTAAGAACTATAGTGAAGGGTTATCTAAAATGTTATAACCACTAAATCCATCATCTAAAAACTCAATTACATTGTGTTTATATCCATGCCACAAATAAGACATTCATAGAATAAAAGAAAACTACCCGAAAACACTCAATACCATAGCCATACCAAAAACACTGCAACACCCCTACTCGATTTGAAATCCAAGCTCCAACATCACTGTTTCTCCTTTAACCCTTCGTGAACACCTCTAATCATCAAAAAAACAAAAAGTAAGGTCTCATTAAAAACCAATATCATACATCATATTCTTATAAAAAATTATAATCCTTGATAGTATGAAAAAAATAGGATGGAAAATAAAATATGAAATAGAATAACCAACCCATGAGATACATCTTGGGGAACATTTTACAACAAGATCGTATCTAACACATGAAATAAAAAATGTCTCTAAACATGAATCATCGTCCATTATATCATAAATAAATGATTGTTATAAATACCATTGATATATTAAACCATTTAACAACTTGGATTATTGATCATTCATTTTCAACTCATACTCCCAAGTACAATCCTCCAACTCTTCATTCTAACATAGGACTAAAAAAATGGAATAATATGCTCATGGAACACCTTCTTCTGATGGTCCTATATCTCAATATCTTGTTCCTCAAAGGTATATTCTTCTTCAAATTATATATATACCAATTCCATGACATGGGAATTATCATGAAGATACCAGTGAAGTTATGATACATGAACAATTTCATGAATATTAATTATCTATAGGGAATGTGATAACCAATATGAAATTGCTCAACATGAACCAAAACCTTGAGAGGTTAAACAAATCAGATGAAAATCAAACATCCATGAACAGACCCCTATTACCTAGAAAGAGTAGATATATTCAAGAACAAATTATATCCAATGTTAATATTCATATTCCACCTCCAATGATTAGTATAGTATTTTTTGATCTGTCACTGGCTACATTCACTCATGAATCACTTGGAACTCCTCTATTTTTCTCTGTATTAATTCTAATATGAGAATATATGTCTCTTCATCCTTAATCCAACATAATAGATATTTTTATGGTCAACTACATAGTGATTTGAATAGTTCTATACCAATGCTATAGTGATAAATATTATTGTAAATTAGATCTTCCAAGGGTAAGTGTGCCACCCAAAAATCTAAAAAATCCAGAACACACACATGCAATATGTCTTCTAATGTTAATATTGTTTGTTTTTTCTAATCACTAGTCTATAGATGAAAAAAAATTCTAAGGAAAAAATTGATCTAGAATAATTCTAAATACCTCTCCACACTCTAGAGGTAAAATGGGGTCATAATTAGAGATGATATTCTTATAGAACATATGAATACCCAATACCCCCTTCCGATACTTCCTTAACAAAACATCTACCATGTTTGACTTTTTAACCACTAATAAGTGAGATAAATTCATAAAATTTTCACCAATCACCCAGATAGCGTCATATCCTCCCTAAGCATGGGGAAAATCAGTGAAGAAATCCTCAATAAGCCCTCAAACATCTATGGGGGATCATTGATCATCTAAATAAAACAACCGTGAATGAGATGATCTTCCTTCACTCTTTGGAAAAATAATAATGAGATATGAACTCGGAAATAAATTGTTTTATCCCAAACCAAAAAAATTTAACACAGAAGGTTAATTACATCTTATTCGCACCCAGATATACCTCCAAATGTGAACTATGGAACTCACTAAGAAACACTTAATTGAATGCCAAAGGAATAAATATCCTCCCCTAAATCAAAACCCGATATCAATCATTATCAGACCATCCCATAGAGGAATCATCAAAAATAATTTGATCTCACCAAACCTATAACACGGAATCCCCCGATTGGAAATCCTCCACTTGTCTAACTAAATACCACTACACATTCATCTGATGATGTCACACTCTATGATTAGCTACCATCATATCAAGGTGCATTGTAGAGAGATACTCTATTACTATCCAAGTATCACCTAAATCAAAAATATAATTCTTTTGTATGTTTTTGCAGAAATCACAATCCATAACATTCCCTTTCCCTGGAATATAAGAAATGTCAATGTCATAATCTCATAATAATAATATCTACCATCACTGGTGAAAATAAAAATTAAACTATGAGAATATATACCTCAAGGTCTTATGATTTTTTAAAACCACAAATTGATAACCAATGAGTTAATATCACCATAAATTTAGATAAAACACACTCATAGGAAGATTAATACTCTGAGTAATATTGTTAAATTAATGAGTTCATAACTATTATGATTTATAAGATATAGCCACACTCTGTTTTATCAAAAAACATCCCAAGGAAAGATTTTATGCATCACAATAAACCAAAAACATTACACCTTCATTCAATAAATGAAGAATAAGAGAACTGCCCAGCTTCTCCTTCAAATAAATAAATAAACATCATGGCACTAGTCAATCACCATGAAATTCAGATCCTTTCAGGTAGAAGATTTAAGTAGAGTTGAAATCTGAGAAAATTTGTGTATAATTCACAAATAATATCTCAAAGGATGAAGGAAACTATATACCTATACAATATTCTTGGTGGACAACTAAGAAAAAATGACCGTAATCTTTAATGAACCCATGACTATTATACACTAATACATGACATTCCCCAATAAATGAACCTCATAGACTAAAACATGCACTTTCTTATCTTCACAAACAATTCATGATACTGAAGAACTCCAAAAATAGATTTTATGTACTATATTTTCTCCTCCATAGACTCAGAATACACCAATATTTCATCAATGAACATTACCATGAACTAGTCCAGAAATTCAGAAAACACAGAATTCATCAGTCCCATGAACAATTCCAGATCATTTGTAACACCAAAAGGAATTAAAAATAACTTATAATTCTCATAATGTAATATATAATTAGTCATTGAAATTCCATCATCCTTCACTAGCATCTGATGATACCCTCGCTATAAATCATTCATCCAAAACTAGCTAGATCACTACATTTGATTGAATAAATCATCAATATGTGGAAGAGGATAGTAGTTCTTCATTATAAGTTGGTTCAAGCAGTCATAATTGACACATAAAATATTTATTCCATCTTGCTTATTTTTATAAATAACTAGAGAACACCAAGGTGATTCACCAGACTGAATAAAACCTCATAGCAGAAGTTCATCAATCTAAATATACTACTCCCATAACATAGAATGCACCATCCTATATGAGTATTTTGATATCAAAGAGACATCCAATTTTATTATATCCAAATATCAATCTAACATAAATAGGGTATCATCAATTTCTTCTAGGAAGACCTTAGGGTACTCTTTTATAAACCATGGAAAATCGATTAGTGGATTCTCCATTAAACTCAAAATCATTTAATCCATTAATTAATTTAAGGACTAAAAATTCCTTCAAACTATCTGATGGTCTCACTGACCAAAAAACAAAACATACTCTTTATTATTGTCCTAGAATTTTTTATCCTATAAGAGTTCATCGATATCAAAGTTACACCCAATTAAAATTATATCCCAAACATGATATCATATCAAGTGGTTAGCACCATAACCTATTCTTGTAAGACATTAGGGTACTCTTCTATAGCCTTGGGAAAATCTATTAGTGGATTTCCCACTAAACTCAACATCAGTCTAACCATCAAGGAAGATAAAGTCTCGACAAGCCTCCAACCCATTTGAGGGCCTCACTCACCAAAAAACATAGAATTATATTTATTAGTGTCATGGATTGTAATTCACATTATAAATTAATAAACAATTTCATTCATTGAATATAGACAATTCAATCCATGGATAATGTCTTCTAGATGTATTTTTAAACATAGAAAATATAACCAAGAGAGATGATTCTCTAGCATCACGTCATAATATCTACACACATCATACAAGTTAGATCATCCTTCAACTAGCATAGTAAACACTAAGGGACTAGAAGGCTCTCCACCTCGGGCCCCAATGTATGGACAACGGTAGGTTCAATGGATTGTGTATATCCCAAATAAATTAAGTAAAACACACGGGTAGAATGAAAGAATATATTATATCACATGACATATAGTTCACCTAGATCTAGAAACTCTAATGATTACATTAAACCAAATTCTTCTCTACAACCTCTCTTCCCTTGATAGAAACAACATCTATATTCATTCACTTCTCACTAACCCTAAGGATGATGGGTTTCATGGTTTTTCTTCTTCCTTCCCCATGTTCTTTCTGATGATCAAATATAGAGCACAACAATTACAAAACTAACTTAAAGGGTACTTCTACAATAAATCACCCTGAAGAGGGCATCCAAATACACTCTGACTTTTGAGGAAGGTAAGGTACTCAAGAGTACGATGGATATTACCAATGTGGGAGAAAAATCATGTCCAATCCACTAGAAGGGATCTGAGAACTACCATCCCCTGTGAAATAGGATGAATAGGGATGGAACTTACTCCATATTGTCTAATAATTCATCTGACTATGAAACTGACAACTTTTCAACAAAATTATACTCTATGGAGAGTATTTATGACTCCCCTCCCATGGTGATCAAGTCCTATCCAATATCCTCTTGATAACATCTGCATTCTTTAGCACCTCTAGATACGTTAGAAATCATAATGGGGTGACCTGATACTGGATCTCAAGATTTAAATCCTCCTATAAATTTCATTCCTTATCCTTTTATTGTATAAAAACTTATAAATAATAATGGATTGTGTTATTATATAAAATACTAAACTATCTCATGCTAGAACTCCCTATAATGGAGTAAGGATCTTCTCCCGAAAAACTGCCTTCATTGTTGATTAAAGAAACATGACCCAAAACTGATCAAGAAACATCTCCCACAAAAATGTCTGACACCACATGATCCATAAGGAAAAAACCCACCACTTTACAAAAATACTACACACCATACTGATATCCAACATAACTAATTTCTCCATTTTATATTGGATAAAACTAAATTTAATCTCTACCTCCCAGCCAATCCTCATTCTGTAGATCTAAATTGTAGCTCTCATAATTTTGTAGGATCTAGAACTGAAAATTGAATAGAATATTTCTCTAATCATAATTATTATTTATCTCAACTCTATAGTTATCTACTAGAATATCTTGTTTGACATCTTCAACATGAACCTGATGAGGACATTGATCTGGAGCCATAACTATAAAAGAGTAACCCATTATGAACTCCCTAAAGATAAATGTGGAGTATTTGAGGTTAATAAATTATTATTCGACATAATTCTCATTATCAACTAAATTTAAACATGAGATCATACAATCATGATGCATGATTCATACCTAGGTCTCTATCCGATAACTCATATCACTTATCTTATCAGGATTCGTAAACATAAAGTTTTTAAATCAAATCATATGGGAATTTAAAATCTTATTTCCAAGTCACGATCCCTTTATTGTGTCACATTAAATGTATTTATAATATTATATCCCAACCAGCCTATGAAATACTCACTAGAGCCTTTCCCTAAGATCTATCTTATCACTTCACCATCAAATATGATACCACTCTTTCATGAAACCCCCTCTACATGTACCCCTCCTGGGACAACAGTGAAGATAGGGATGACCCTCCAGGATCCCATAAAATAGGTCATAGGATGGAGACGGGTAATAATGGTATAAATAGTATTGATGAGAGAAATTAATCTAAATAAAAAATCCAATTGGAAAAAGACCCACCAACCAAATCCATCATATAAATAAATAGAAAAAAAATCCCAATATATGAAAGGTAATGTTATAAAAATATGAAACATTGAAAATACCAAAAACAAACCACAAGGAAATGATCATAAACTCCAAAAACTCTTGAAAATATCCATAATATAGTAATAACCATCTTATACGGACCTTATAAATAGGTTATATATATGGGGGTGTATAAAGGTATACTCTGAAAGGATCTTCCTTGAATCCTCTCATGAAAATATGAATGAATCATACTAATTCCTAGTGAATAAACATAAAAAACCAACTCATTACCTAAATAAGTAAATCTATATATCATAGTCACTAAGGATTTCTCACCATCTAATTAATATAGGTATGAAATTATATATCAAACACATATATATAATAATGGTACCATGCATCCACTTACCAAGTAGTTTCTATCTCTCATGCCCCAATGCCAAATGCTATATGCTTCAGTCCCTTCTAAAATTCGTCCTTACCACCTAAATAAACATATCATATCCATGTCATCTATCATATTCATCATCATGCACACATAACTCCACCATATATCTTTATATCTATAACCAAAAATGGGTATGTCCAAAAGCCATTGTATCCTATGTATCATGAATTATACCTCAAACCATCTCATCTTGTTCATGTAAAACTGTGTTAACCCCAATAACTATAGTTGGAATACATATATATATTATAACCTAAAGATGTTACCACTCATACATACATGTGTGGTAAAACTGAGATCCATCACAACCTGTGTGACAACATATCTTATACCTCAATCCATTATAGCCTATATATTCCTACACATCATTCTAAATATGAAGGGATAGTAAGGAAGAGGGAGTAGTCGTCCATTTTTTCTCTCACCAACTAGGATATTTGGGGGGAAAACTAGTGCCCCAAACATTTTAGAGGCATCTTCCCACCCAAATCAGTCGATGGAGTGTATGAAATTATAAAATATAATTAATATATTGTACATAACCAAAATAAGGGAAAATATCTAGCCTTAGACTCAAACTAAATCTATCATCTCACATGAAACTTTATTTCCACAATTAAGGTCTAGAAAGATAGATCTCATATGAGTACATACTCATCAAGTTACAACATTATTCGAATTAATTTTGTAATTTTAAAATTTCCAATTATTTGTTTAACCCAGCATCACTTCTAGTTTAATAAATTCATATCGTCACAATCCAATATTTTATTTATAATTCATCATTAAAATAAAAAATTCTTATTTCATGCTCCTAAAAAATATATCCAAACCACTTCTATGGCTTAAAATTTATAAATCATTATCACCAAAAACACCCATTCTAATCAATTCATTTATAATTAATTTACCATTCCATGGTCTAGGTATTTGAAGTATTTACCTCAAATAAATTTTAAAGATTCACTTATAGTATATAGGATAATAGTAGCGGGCTATTAGAAATAAAAATAATCAGTCATTAATAAATCTATCCTCTGAGAAGAAAACATCATGAAAAATGGGTAAGCTCGGATCTTAACCAATGCCTACCAACCAAGAAATAGGCATGACACAATAATTCAGTTATAGTAAATACATGATCTCAACATGTGTTATCCATCCCATATCATGAATATTGGCACCAAATCAGCACCATAATTAGGTAAAACCTACACAACCCTTTCTAATCATCTAACCATACTAAGACCAAAAAAGTAGGTCATTTCCCCTCGAAGGGGTAACATACCCATCAAAACCCTTTATTTATCATTATAAATGGATTGTATTCCCTTATAGTTTTTTTCTAAAGTACCTCACATTGTTTTAGTGGATCGAAGACCCACATATCATGGTATATAAGACCATATTATTTTTTGTACAAAATACCACATCATCATGGCTCAAATGTAACACCCGAGACTTTTATGTTATATAAATCATCAAAAAAATCTTTTTATACACAACACTAGCTTGTCTTACTTTACACGCAATCGCGAACTTCCTCGATAGCTTGCATTGTACACAATACCGAGTTTCACTAAACGACGATATGCTATTAAAATATTATTTAAAATAGCCGTTATGAATATTAATAACCACTTTTTGAAATTTTATCTTTCAAAATGGACTTCATTTTTGGATTTGGAATATCTAAATTAGCCTAGGGTGAAATTTTGGTATTTTTCTGAAAACATTCAATTTTTGATGAATAGTGAAACCACTAAGTGGTAGGTTAAAAACTGAATTTTGCATAAAACTTAATTTTACCGCTTCTGTGATTGGAATTTCGAAATTCCGATAGACACGGTTGATATCAGTGAGTAAATTTGGTTTATTGAGATAAAAATAATTTTTTGGTGAATAGTAACTATTTACTTTTTTTTACCGCGGTTAATAATAAATAGGGTAACTAAGGGAAAATATGATATTACTATTACCCTAACACATGTCCTAATTCTATTGGATAAGTGTAATTCGACCAAAAACAACATTATGAATATAATATGACCATTTAGGTCCACGTGGATTAGATTATGACATTTAATATTATTTTATTTAATGAATAGTTCAAATAGTTAAAATCAATGTTTAATAACTAAAACATTTTTAATATGGGGTTATACATAAGATAAATTAGACTATAAATATTAATTAGAAATATAAAAAGATTTCCTACATAATGATATTTTATTTATAATTTTTAGACATTAAATAAATTAATTTATTTATGACACAACGATGATGCAGTAATTACCCTTTTAAGGAAATGTTAACATAATTGATGTTATAAATGCTCAAATAAATGTAATTTGGGACTTTTTATGAATTCCACTAATTTTATAGGTTACTATGATATATTAGTGTTGATTTAATCATCTTGGTTCGAATATATAATTCTGTTATGACTTTCACAAAAATCATATATCAAATAGTGTCAAAATTGACAAAAAATATTTTTTAAATCAAATATTATATTATAAATTGTTATTTTATTCCTAAAAATCTACGTTTCGGCCAAATGACTTATATAAGGATATATATATTAATAATAAACATCTTGGGGTTCGTTTGGAATTTTATAGTAAGTGTATTAACCATATAGTGTAAGAAAACAAAAAGTCACGGTAAAAGTTAAATTATTTAACTTAGAGTTAAATCTAATTGATAATGTTAAAATAATAACCTAAACTTGTCTAAATCCTATTGTTTGATAGGATTTCTACCCATCCCCACAATAACTTCGAAATAAGACCCTTTTGAACCATCATAAACCGATTTTGACTTTAATATAAAATAATATTTTGAGATATTCCTAAGGTGCCCCTCTCCTCCCTTATAAAAGGGCACCTCCTCCCCCTCCTCCTCACACCAATTTGAACACTCAATCTCGGCCAACCCCTGCCAAAATCCCTTCTCCACTTCCCTAGAATAATCCTAGAGGTCCTGGTCTTCTTAAAAGACCAATCTTAGTTCCCTATGTGGAGGATTCAAAGAGGCGTTTTCAAAGAAGAGATAATATCCATTACCGATCTTTTCAATTTCTTTCTTCTTCAACTTCTTCTTCATTAGTTGTTTCATAATAAAGTAATAACATAAGTATTACTTACATACTGACATGTTATTATAAATATGAAAGAACCCTAATTCACCTTCTATCCATCCTACGGAAAAATGAAATCACCGCGCGTGCGTACGTACGGAATACCGTCTCCACGCCGTGGTGTAATCTATTTTCCACCATCACCTTACAAGGATGGGTATAATGGTGTAATGAGTAACTATATATGATTATTATAAAGTGATATTGATACTGATATAGTATAAATACACTTAAATACAATTCCACAATCATGGGAACAATATCATCGCTCGTGCGTACGTACGGAATACCGCCTCCAAATTGTGGAATGAAACCATGGGATATGAACAATGATATAAATCAACAAGATCTAAAATAAATAAAATAGTTTGTGAGGCAAATAATATTTAAAAAATTAATTTTAAATATAAATTAAAATTCATTAGGAAAAAGTAAAAGGAAAAAAAGAAAATATAATATATGACATGAATAATGGAAAATAATTTATAATGGGAAATTTCTATCTATTCTGAAGTTGTGGAAGTGGCACATGATGTTCTATGTAGCACTTGAAAAACAAATTGGTGGACTAGAGATGAAACTTTTGTCTGACATAATATTTGTTATCTGTATTTATACAAAAATTATACAATCAAACATATTTTATGATTCAAAAATTAAATAGTAAAATGAGACAAACATGTATATGTTATGGAAAAAATTGTATTATTAACACTGGTTTTTTATAGAATATATATTATAGAACACTGATATAAAGAAATGGTTTTATATAATGCCAACACATACAATAAAAATTTTCATTTTAGTTTATTAAAAAATTATATCATGTATTTGGAATTCTATATTGATGATTATAATATATATATTAGAAATTTTTATTGAGAGATTTCATATTATAAACAATTTATTACATTTCAATTTATAGATACACTGGTTGAAATTAAAAATGATAAGAAAACTATATTTCATATTTTAAATGTTGTTAATATCTATTATTATACATAGATTATCACATTATAATTTCAATTTGGTAAGAATTTCATATTATAATAAAAATATTGACATAAATATATTGTATATTATAATACATAGAGATTATTTAACATAGATTATGACATATATTGAAAGATTATAAATAGAGATTCATAAGACCCAAGTTATTGAAATTTTTTCATACTTTAAAATAAATTATAAATAGATTTTCATGTAATAAAATCAAACATACACTGACGTTTTATGATGGATTTCTTTTTCAACAATGATTATAAAATGATTTCATATTGATATAAATAAATAAAACATTATATATAGTGATTTAAAATTGAAACAATTTTTATACATTAAATTTCCAACCACCCCTCACCATTCATCTAACATGTAAAACCACCTCAAAAAATTCCCTCTATACCCAAAACAAAAAATTTCATATTTCACTAAGGCTCACTATAAAATATTTAATAAAATTGTTTTTTTAAGGTATTAGATATTTCAAAACACACCATATCATAAGAATAGATCTATGTGTTAGTGCCTCTGGCATTCCATGAATTTAAATATCAGGAATCATTAACAGATTCTTCATATGAAAGGTTGATGATCAAACTCCACTACTATCATATACTAACAATGGTTTGGTTTCTACAATATTTTGACTATATTTTAGAAATAGAATTCAAAAAAGATAAATGAATGAATATTTTCTTAATGATACTTTAAATGGTGAAATTCATGAGATTATATTAGATCTCACAATTAATTCACTCCACCGGCATATTTTCAGTTTCATTGGCTCGCAGCTACCACTTGATATTATTACAAAATGGCTCTCATAAGCTACAGGTGTCACATGTTTTTTTGAACAATGGACATGACCCTTAATGCAACAGGAATTACTATAGGTGCATCCATACAAGTTTTTTAAAACAAAATTAATACATTATATACATCTAATGAAATGTTTGATATGATTAATCACATTAAAGGGGAAATGAATAATATATGTAAAAAATGGAATTTGAAAATATATTTCAAATATTGTATAAGAGATAGATCTTTATATTAGAGTTTCACACCAACTCCTAGATTTAAATTCTTACAATGACTATAAATGTTCACATGAAAATGAATGGTCACCAAGTATGGGCCCCTATAACAGTTTCAACCATAAATAATTCTATTGAGACTTTAAGAAACTAGTATTGATCAAATATATCCACCTTTAAAACAAATTAAAATCCTATGAAGATAGGCCAATAAGAAAATAGTTTAATATTAATTATGATAAACATACATTTAAAATTAATGTAAGAAAAATGATAATATATGGTAACTTTCAAATAGAAATTCATAAGAGGACAAAAATGATTAAGTGAAAATCCACATCGAATTGAGCAGTATATACATGAAACCAAATCGTAGCATTTATTTAAGGGTGTTATATTAATTCCTTCAATGAAACAAATCAAGAATGACTTTTGGTCATAAATTTCAATAGAATATACAAAATAACCTCTTTTCATTAACTTTAAAGACTTCAATTAAAATTATATTTGAATGTGAAAAAACTTATACCTAAATTTCAAGCTCCCAATTGAAGTAATATAAGAACGCAGAAAAGGACTCTTAAAACATGAATTTTTTTAATATTTTACTTATATCATGAATTATAGAATAGGAAATCAGAAGGCATATTTCCTTACATACATTGTCTCTATAGTGCCATCAATATCATGAGACTCAATGCAAAAAAATGATATCAAATAAAACCAATTGTTACTTAAAAATCATTTTTAATATCAATAAAAAACTATAAAAAATATGATTGTTTAAGCTTACCTTAATGATATATATGATGAATGAAAGCATTTTGTGTTGGTGTCGAATCCTAGAAACAGAGAGTTTAAATAGATATCATGAGTATAAGATATAGTCCAACCACTACCTATCCAAAAAATCCAGTTTCATACAAGATTCCAACATCAAACTTGTCTTTATTAAATAAAATAAAACTATCAGTATTTTGAGAATAATGTCCCATATAAAACCACATAAATGATCATGTAGAGTAAATATTTAAATCAATGAGTCATGAGAACTCAATTTTAATGCTAAGATGTATTTTTAAATAACAAATACATTAATCATTCAAGACAATAAAGAACATAAAATGTGATGAAAAATTATAAAAATGAAAAATATAATTCATATGGAGAGTGGATTTATTAGTCAAGATAACAACTGATCATTTAAATCAATAAAATAAAATTCAATTCAGATAAAAAAAATTAGGACAATAGAATAAAGAATCATATTGTTTTGTGGAATCACAAGATGAAAATATAAGTACACACATAAAACCTTTAGATGCACTTATTTTTAAATTACCATTGAATTCATCCTATCCAACAACTTCTAGTAATATAACATTAAAGGTCAGACCCCTTACTAGCATGGGAACCATCCAAATATGATGTGCTTATGTATCTTAATACCCGATCTAAATTAAATATGTTACTTTCAATTATTACACATTCAAAAAGTTTAAAGTGAAAATAATGATTAGTGAGATAGTTTAGATGATAAACATGAATAGTGACAAAGATTTTGTTGGAAATTATTTGAAAAAATAATATAAATAAGAAATTAAAACCACACTCAATGAAACTTTTGAACATATAGTGAAGAATCGTATATATTTTCTTTTTCCTCTAATGAATTATTTAGACTATACCATCCATGTCCTCATTTTCTCATTCACAAATATATCCTCATGTTTCAGGGATTCCTCTATTCTTAACTTCTAAGGATCAAATGGTTAAAAAATTATTTCTTCAAATATTCAAATCTACAACAAAAAATATAAATTTATTTTTGGAAAATTATTTATGTAAAAAAACATTCAAACATATAAAAAAACAATGGCACATGTCCCTCATAAAAATGGAACCTAGAGTTAAAAATATTGATTTTAAATTTGATAGATGAAAAAATGAAATGTGAAATCATATATATAAACATACAAGATACCATCATTAGAACCCACTTCCATTGATGGTATTTGTATGTTTAAATGTTCCCTGCCATACAAAAAACATGGATAATGGCCACCCCATAAAACATTAAACTCTAAGGAATTCAGGGGAATGGTTCTGTAAGGATTAAAATACAATAGATTCAACCATAACATATTCAAATTGGACTATAATAAAATGGTACTTGTCATACATATCCATCCTAAAATAATATTGAAATCCTTTTAGGATTTGTGGAAAGGAAAAAACTTCAATAGTTAAAATGCTACAGATTCATTTAAAAGAAATATAAGTAATGAAAAAATGATAATAGTAATCCACTTCAAAAAAGAAAAATGTGAGAGGCTAAAAATTATTTGATGTAATAAGTCTAATTAGAATGAAACATGTAGCATAAAAACCTTTATTAACACAAAAAAAAATTATGTAACAGTACAATGTGACCAATTTGAAATGGTTTTTATTAATATTTCCCTACAACCAACACTAAATAGGTATGCCCAATTCATAGATTTCTATTGATACTGCTTGCAGATATTTAAAAGTGATAACAATGATAATATTATAAAAATTCATTGAAAAAACTAATATGATACACTGGAAATCAAAAAGTATCATTAAAAATAAAAATAATGCACCATTTTCATTATAGTAATTTTATCATTAATAAACGCAAGATAATCACACACCAAAAATATAATATGGGAATTTAGTGATAGCTATTGTAATCATGTCTCCTCATCGAAAGCTCTCATCCCAACATAACATTAATGAACATAGTCATGAAAGTGAAATAAGGGTTATAAAATGAGAGTAATAATATATAAAGGTCTTTGTGTATGGTAATGTGACAAGAAATAAAAGTATCAGATTTTAACAAAAAATGATATTGAGTACTTTTATAGAATGTTATGCTTTTATATTTCATGAATGAATTCATATAGTACATATTTGTTTAGGGTGGGAGTGGTAGGTATAGATTCATTGTAAATTCATGTTCGATGTGGCCCATGAAGGAAAATTATTTAAAGGACAATTTTTGTATGAATCATGATGTTAACCAATAAGGGATATAATAGGTAAACATAATGATAAGAAATATGATCAATGTTAGACATTATCATATTTCATAATTTTTAAACCTATGAGAATTACCAATTATTTCAATACATCAAAAACAAAAACAAATGGTGATTCAATAAAATTAATAAAATATTAGATTTCATCAATATATAACATTAAAATATATATGAACATGATGAATGTAATGAATTAAAACTCACATCAAGCATGATATTAAAATTTGAAATGGATGCATATACCTTCCAAAATTTTGAAACCAAATATTATTATTTGGTATAATGACTTTGTATACAATATGATTATATAGGAAATGCATACAAATTATATATAATGTAAATGGGATAGTGTGTTCAATGTGTATAAAATATGATTATAGAGAATGTTCATATAGATTATGCACAAATGGGACAATTATCAATATATTGATGAAAGGGATCTTATCTTAGTAGTGAATTGTGAAATATAATTCACCATTTAATGGGTTTGTTGAATATAGAATCCACTGAAGAGCTGGTTAAATGAATTATAAGATCTGGACTATAGAAGTATGACAGAAACATTAGGACAAACTAGACAAACTAAAACTAAATTAAACTGAAAGTGTGTTATACATATATCAACCAACAAAATACTTTTTATTTATTAAAAGGTAAAGGCTGAAAAAACTATAAAGACAAAAATAAATTATGGTTCCCTAAAATAATGCAACCCAAGAGAATCATCCCAAACAAAGTGATTACCCTCAATAGGAAAGGATCTTGTGCTATAAAAAGTGAGAAGACATTCATGTTGAAACTCTCTATAAGAAATATAGTCCACAACCATATTACCCTCATTCCGAGTATGTATGATGGGCATCTGATTGTTCATGAGGCCCTTGTATATACTGATTAAATACTTTATGGACCAAGGAGTAGGACCTTTACCTGAGAAGGCATTGTAAACTGTTGAATAATATGTCTCAATCTCTGTAATAGGAAAGTGTCTCTGATTACATATGAGGAGGCATCATAATATGGAATGAGACTCTATTATAAGGGAATCACCAAAACTAAAGTAAGCTGAAAAAGCATCCAGAAAAAATCCTCTAGAATATCTCACAACTTCGCTTCCATGCATGATACCCATACCGTAAAATTCATCTGTGTTAAGTTTGTACCCCATGGTGGGAGGCCTCCATCTAATCCATGAACCTCAGGCAGTAGGATTTTTGTTGACGGGGGGAATGATATGGAAATAGGTGCAAGAGGGATGGTGAATGGCCTAAGTATTAACATAACCTGCATAAATCATGAATTAAGTTTCGGGTTTTGAAAATGAATCTTGTATCTAAACAAACTAACTGCTGGTGTCGAATTCTATTTCTATAAGACCATATAATCCAGCAGCCTATAGTGTGAATCACAGCTCAGGACCTTTTCTCCATTTTTGATTTGATTCATTGTGGAACCAACTCTGAAGGAAATTATTGGTGGTAAGGGACCGATCATACCAGCTTTTAAATTTCCTAAATGAGATCCACAACAACTTATCCCACTCACTATTGAAAATAGATGCTCTGTAGATTTAATAGATGTTTGTAGCATTTTCATCTTGAAGCAATGCTTTTCCCCCTATGTTAGATATTAAAATATGAAGGTAATTAAGTATTAAATACATGACACACTAAGGAAAGAAACTTGGAAGGAAGAACCATGCACCATAGATATTCACACAAACTATCCAGACAGATTAGAGGATAGTAAATTAAGATAAACATTGACGGAAAAGGTACCAACTGGAGATCCTGTAAAAACACAATTATACGGGTTAGAGTTTGTGACAATATTTTCAAAAATTACCTTATGTTATTCATCCAAAGTGGCCTGAATGAGATTGGTGTGGGCACTATCCTCCCTGAAGCTGATACTAGGGGAAGGACAACCCAAAATCTTGATAAATTTCCCTAACTAGTTGTAAAACCAATAAATGATATCACCCAATCCAATTATCCAACGAGTGTGCTATTGAAGAACTGGTATATGAGATTGCATAAATACCTAAGTTTTAGAGGGTTTAGATCTATAAAAGTTCCCTTCCAATGTATAGGTGTTAACCATCTATTTTCCCCACAAAGATGAACCCTCTTATTTTCCATGCATGTTTGGAATGAAGACCATTCATGGTACCCGAAATACTCTTTATGTTGAGGCCCCCATTTATAATAGGGTCAGTCATCCTATTCCATGAATCCCCATGAAACTTACCTTTTAGGTGACCATCCCAAAGAAAGGATACCAATGTACTCACAATGTTGGAAATCACCATTTTTGGATCCTTCAGAGTGGACAAGATATGCATGGGTATTGAGGATAGGACCATGTTGATCAATGTGATTCTTCCTCTAAATGAAAAGAATCTGTTTTTCCAATTAATAATGCATCACAAAATTATATCAATAATCATATCAAAGTGTATGATGATGAGGGTATAAGGGGAAACATGGGAACCTAGGTAAATCCTTAGAAATGACCCTTTTTCATGCCCAGATTGGCTTTCAAAGATTGACTTCCTCTCACCGAACATTTTTTTGACACTAAAAAATCTACATTTTCTCGATTCAAAACATGCTTGATCCAAGTGCAGTACACCTCTAAATCCTAATTAATCTCCTGAATGGACCTCCTACAACCCTTGAAAAAAAGGATGTTGTTGTCAACAAACAAAATATGAGTGATGTCCCCATTAACCTTCTTAGTATGATAAAGAAGAATCATTCCCATAGTAATGCCATAATTAACAAAATGACTGAGAACATATTGATCCATGATAAAGAGATATGGGGAGATAGGATCCCCATGTCTCAACCCTCTAACCATTTTGAAGAGTATAAATTTCTTTCCCATAAAAGAAACATCCATCCAAGGGGAACTAAAACAACAAAACAATAGGTTGTTCACCCAAACTGAGAAATCCATGCTTGCAAGAAACTTAATAACAAATTTATATTCAACTCTATCACAGGCTTTACTCATATCTAATTTGATGGCCACATTACTTCCACGGGTTTTCAAGATAATATCACGGATAAATACTTTGTCCAAGGCAACAGATTCTAGAATATATCATCTTTTTACAAAACTGTGTTGCTCCTCATCCACCCAATTTTGAAGGAAAGAAGCAATCCTTGCATTAAGAATTTTATCCAAGCCATTATAAGGAACATTACACAGACTGATAGGATTGTAATGGTTCAATGAGTGAGCATCTTTGACATTGGGAACCATAAAAAATTTAGTAGAACATGCCACATGGGGATGATGTCCACCTTGAAAAACGTCTTTCACCACTTTTATCAAGATCCACATAACAATATCCCAAGAATCCCTATAAAAAGAGGCAGGAAAAGCATGTGTCCCGAGGGAAATGTAAGGATTAATGGACCATAGAGATTTTAAAACTTCATCTTCATTAGGGATAGCCCACAAAATTTCATTAACTTCTTCAGACACCAATCCATGGATAGATTCAAATAAATTAGTGGGTCCACTTGGATATCCATCTTCCCTGTCTAGGTTTGTGGAATCCAGAAGAGACTTGAAATAATCGCTCACATAAGTCCAACCAAATCTATATCATTAGAAGTGTAACACGCCATGATTTGGAAAATAAATTTAATATTGAATGCATGAAACACTGAGTCTCTAAAAAACACCACGTTGTTATAACATAGCTAGTAAACATAATTTTTCCACCTCTGTGATTTGAATTTCGAAAAACTGGCATACACAGTTGCATTCAGAAAGTTATTTAGAGTCTGGTAAAACAAACATAATTTTTGGTGAATAGTAACATACCCTTATGAATATTAATATGAATATTAATATGAACCTTATGAATTGTAAGCCATATTATTATTTTATTATCTTAAGGTTATAAGATAATGAGATATTGATTAATTTTTCAAGGTGATATAAAATGAATTATAGTTTCAAAATTATTATTCTTCGAATATAGTATTATTCTATTTAAAATTAAAATTCATAGAAAATTATTTAGGAAAAATGGAGTTTATTTTTGAATTCTACACGTCGAAAAATGGTTAGGGTGAATTTTTGGGATTTTTCTGAAATACTCAAATTTTTTATGAGCAGTAAAATATGGCAATTTACTGTATATATACATTATCAATTAAATTCACTATTCCTAGCATCATGGATGTTGTAAGCACACTTGGTTCGAACTCACATGAACATATTACTATTCCTGTTCACAAGAATCAATAATATTGGTTGTCTTTGGTGAAATAATAAAATAATGAGTTAAATAATGGGAAAACTCTCCTCTCCTCCACTATAAAAATCTCTGTCACTCCCTATTCTCATCACTCCACTCAAGTCTTGTGTCTTGTCTAAATTCTGCTGAAATATCTACCCAAGCTCCTCCCCCGCGTCCAACAGCCCTTGGTCGCATAAAAAGACCAAAACGTCTAACCTAAAGAGGCACTCAAGGAAGATTACTTCAAGAGGTAAATTCCACATTTCATTTCTTTTATTTCAAGTTCCTTTATTTCCTTTTTCTTTCCCCACCACCTTTCATCCAAATGTTGTGATGACTCCAGTACCTTACATGTACTGGAATGTTATTAAGATAAAATAATAATTCTTCATCATCTCTCTTTTTCCCTTCTTTTATACTAGAAATGAAAACACCACCTGAGATATGTTAATTTATCACATTCCAGGACGATGAGTTTTTAATTTCTATTATCTTATTCAATTCTAGTCATGAAACCATTTTTATGGTTGAAACAGACTATAATATATTTATTATCACTTATTTAATGTTCGGGAATCCTTTTGTACACATGATATTAATTTATAAATCAAAATAATTCTGTTGTGATCAAAAAGCCCACCAATTAACCCAAACAATTGTCATTAAAGTTTTATATACTGATTCATCTTCAGTATCAATAACTGAATGAATTTTATAACCATTAAATCTTCTAGTTGTTCACTAATAACATACAACTTATATTCTGGACAACCATTCTCATTCTACATGTTTATCCATAAATGAATATAATTAAATCGATCATGAAAACTAAGGAAGAAAACTCTCTCAAACAATGAAATTGAATCTCTTGACCCATCAAAAGGCCATGAATGAACCTAATATGGTTGCAGTAAATCAATTACATGTAGAGGAGGTTCTAGAATCATTAATTTATGAACCAAAATTTGATTATTCAGGTCGCTAAGATCAAGTGAGGAACACCTTCGGATTTAAGGTAAGGGTTCTCCACCCGAACCTCTATTTTCATCCGAGTTACATTTATTATCTACATACCTCAATTAAATTCTTATTCAATCACATATACTCCTCATAAATTTAGTGTGATTTTTCAATGTAAGTGTACAAACCAGAATCCTTCTTTCTTTCATGGGAGTTACATGTTTTAAAAGGAACATTAAAAAAATTCCAGAAATAAAATCGTAATTCAAGGGAATTTCTCAAGTTCTTACCTACTTTCAAGGGAACTCTATAATATGTTTTTAGTGACCATTATATTTCTAAAAACACTCATTTTGTTATGATAAAACTACATTACTTGACTTCTGGTTTTATACAAATATTTTCCAAAAGAACTATTTTTTTCAAAGTAAAAAAGTAATTATCTCAAGAATTACTCGATGATTTTATAAGAGTATTCATCTATTTCAACACTCCTGTTGATTTTTATGTATTATTGGGATTAATATTTTATGATATAATTTACCATATTTAATTGAATGGTTTATGATTAGTTTGAATATGGATTTGCTAGCTTAAAATCATTCACCAATTTACTCTGAATGGTTAGTGTTTATGCTTAACGTTCAGGGAACGTTATTGACATTTCATATGTTAGTTTCAATATGAATGTATATGTTGTTTATGTTAATCCTCATTCAAATGAGAATACATTAGACTTATTATGCGACGAGTGGGGACCGCTGTAGCTCATTGATGCATCAGTAGGTCTCATGAGACAAATAGATATGAACTTGGCTGAGATCTTGCTAATTTTTAGATATGGTTTTGGTTGAGGCCTTAATCATTTTTAGATGTCGTGATCGAGGCTTTGAGGGTATGAGTTAAAATGTCTGGAATATGAATTTCCTTCATTACGATGCTAAAAATTCAAAGTTCATGAGGTTATTCGACTAGTAAAATACTCATATTATGTTTTATGTGACAATATTTACTCAGCTCATATTCCTGTCATATTATGTTTACATTTTTCTTTTAAAGGCATATGTTTTCAATTATTCATCATGCCTAATGTTTATGATATCTTCTGCTATATTACTTACTTTTACTGAGCATTTGATCTCACTCTTTTCTTATGTTTCATTTTCTCATAACATGAATATGTTTATTATGAGTGACATGCGAGGATAAAACTATAGTTGTGGATATTCTCAGAAAAACTTATATGTTGTATTTCATTTCAAGTTGTAATGTTGAACTTAAGTATTTATCTTGTTTCCAAAGCTACTAAACTACTTGGTCTTTCGAAATTCATATACCTTATTTATATTCCAATGTAATAAAATAGGGCATTGGCTTCGAGCGAATAGGGTCGGGCCTTTACAAGAATAGGATACATTCTCTAAAAGAAAGTTTTGATTTGAAAATCTGTGTTTTTTCTTAATACATGCATGTAAATACCATGAGTTTCTATCTCCTTCACTAAGCCATGTATCCCAAGACTTCACATGGGAAACACACTCCTATTTCAATAACATATAAGCCAGAGTATCAATCTTTCATCTCAAATCAACAAACACCCCATCATCCCATTCGGACTCCAGACTCGACTCAAGTTTCTCTATAGCTCTATTAATATTTTCAATTTCAAGATCCCTTGGAGGAAGACGTTTTTCCAAGGAACATAGAAGGCCTTTGAGATGCCTCAGATTTTTATGGAAGGAAAGCCATGGATTATCACTAACAGTAAGATTCCAAGCCCTCCTTACCAAGTCAAAGTAGCCTGGAGTGTCAGTCCATGAAGAAAAAAAGTGGAAGAACACCTCATCAATGATTCTAGCTGACAATGTAATCTAGATAGGAGAGTGATCAGATAAACCACGAACTACATGAAGAACTGTGATGTCAGGAAAGGCCGAAATCATCGCTCCATTAACAAGGCATTGGTCGAGATAGCTCCACGACCATTGGTAACCACGCTGATTATTACACCACGTAAATGGATCACCCAAGAAACTCGTGTCCAAGAGACCATTATATTCAATGAACGAGATGAAGACCTGAATTTCTCTTTTGGGAAAAGGTCCACATCCCCTTTTCTCCTCATTAGTGAATACAATGTTAAAATCACCACCAACTAACCAGGGAACATCACCTGGGTTGAAGGAGCTCAAAGTATCCTTGACGGGATTGAGCTTCACATTTAGCATAAACTGCTGAAAGAAAGAACAAATTATCTCCCATAGAACGATTTAAGTTGATGCTTTTATCGGATGAAGATATGAAGTCAACCGAGACACCGGCTCTCTAGAAAATCCTAATATGAGAGTTGGCTGGAAATCAATTGAGAAAGCCACGAGCTCTCATATGGAGAGAAAAGTCCTTGATCTTTGAAGGGACCTGTTTAGGTTCCATAACTGCAACCAAAAAAGTAGAGTGAAGGATAAACTCATTGGAGATAAAATCCAATTTAACCCGAGAGCCCAAACCGCATGCATTCTAGAAGAGAATATTAATCATCGAAGAAACGGTTGTCTAGAACAGACCCAAGACTCTTGGCACTGAAATTTCCGATTCTTCCATGATTTGGATTTGGACTGCGACTAAGATTGTGATCTAGTCCGACCACCATTTGGTAAATAGAGATGCTGAGGATGTGAAGTAATCCATTTTTATATCATGGACTTCGGAGTGGAAGGAGGTTTCTTTAGTTTAGATGGAGACTACATCCCCATTGGGAGAAGAAGGAAAAGTAACTGAAGCAGGTGTTTTCCAGAGATTACCCAAAGAGACCCACGGTTCCAAGACCTTGATGGAGAGCTATGAGGCTGGAGGAGAATTATGTGGCTCCAAGTCCCTGATGGTGAGCATCGAAAAGGGAGGAGAAGGTTGAGGCACCAAAAACTTCTCATAGGGGGAAGAAAGCAGTTTTAGCTAGTTGGATAAGCTGGGCGTAGGAAACATGCTAGTCCTAATGGGGTTGAACGGGACCAGATCTTGACAGATAGAGTCTGAATTCTTCACGGGTGGAAAATATGAGAAAGACGATCCTGATGGGGTGGAACGGGACCAGATCTTGACAGATAGAGTCTGAATTCCTCACAGCTGAAAAATATGAGAAAGACGAGGCTTCCCGAATAGAAGGAGAGAGCGGAAGCAGAACACTCTTCCCTCGAGCTTTCAGATCTGGATTAACTAGAACAGGAAAAATCAGCTTGCCCCGAGGAGGGGCCAGGGGCACTACGGATCTTAGAAGGCCTATTTTGTGTACATGGGCTTTTTTATTAATTTTAATGGGTCAAAGGTTTGAATATTTTTTTAAATGGGTCTCTTGAGCGCCACATGATGTGGCGCTCAAGAGAGTTGAAACCAGAGAGCCACTTGAAGTGGTGTTGCTGGCTTCTTCTAAATCAATTCGGCGCCACTTGAAGTGGGGCTGAAACACCCCCAATCTTATAAATAGGACCCTCGCCCCACCCCATTCCTCACTTCCTACCTCGCCCCACCCCCATTCCTCACATCCTACCCCTTCCTCTTTCTCTCTCTCTCAAACTTCTCTCTAAAAATATTTTTTGTTGCTCTTCGTTCTTCGATTGCTCTGTCTGCGTAGCCTTGCCTCTTCAGTTGCTCTGCCTGTGTACCTACGTCGTCACAAATTTGAGGTAAATCTTTCTTTAAATTTATTTAATATTTTGATTTAATAATTTAGTTTTTTAATTTATAGAATTAGTATATAATATTTGTATTTTATAAATAGTATGGTCTTTTTAAATGTAATTAGATAATGAAATGATTAGTTAGTTAATTAATTAATCATAATTAGTTGATTAATCAATGATAATTAAGTTATTAATTAATCATAATTTGGTAATTAATTAATTGTAATTAGGTTATTAATTAATCATTATTCGCTAATTAATTAATCATAATTAGCTAATTAATTAATCATAATTACTTAATTAATGAATCATAATTACTTAATTAATTCATTATAATTATGTTATTAATTAACGGTAATTAGATAATAAATAATCATAATTAGTTAATTAGTTAATCATAATTAGTTAATTAATGAATCATAATTAGTTAATTAATGAATCATAATTAGTTAATTAATAAATCATAATTAGTTAATTAATTAATCATAATTAGTTAATTAAGTAATCATAATTAGGTAATTAATTAATCATAATTAGTTAATTAATTAATCATAATTAGGTTATTAATTCTAATTAGGTAATTAATTAATCATAATTAGGTTATTAATTACTCCTAATTAGGTAATTAATTAATCATAATTAGGTAATTAATTACTCATAATTAGGTACTTAATTAATCATAATTATGTAATTAATTAATCATAATTAGTTAATTACTTAATCATAATTAGGTAATGTGTTAATCATAATTAGGTAATTAGTTAATCATAATTAGGTAATTAGTTAATCATAATTAGGTTATTAATTAATCAATATTAGCTACTTAATTAATCATAATTAGCTACTTATTTAATCATAAGTAGCTACTTATTTAATCATAATTAGCTACTTATTTAATCATAATTAGCTACTTATTTAATCATAATTAGGTACTTAATTAATCATAATTAAGTACTTAATTAATCATAAATATGCAATTAATTAATCATAATTAGTTAATTAATTAATCATAATTAGGTAATTAGTTAATCATAATTAGGTAATTAGTTAATCATAATTAGGTAATTAGTTAATCATAATTAGGTAATTAGTTAATCATAATTAGGTTATTAATTAATCAATATTAGCTACTTAATTAATCATAATTAGCTACTTATTTAATCATAATTAGCTACTTATTTAATCATAATTAGCTATTTATTTTATCATAATTAGGTACTTATTTAATCATAATTAGGTACTTAATTAATCATAATTATGTAATTAATTAATCATAATTAGTTAATTAATTAATCATAATTAGGTAATTAGTTAATCATAATTAGGTAATTAGTTAATCCTAATTACGTAATTAGTTAATCATAATTAGGTTATTAATTAATCAATATTAGCTACTTAATTAATCATAATTAGCTACTTATTTAATCATAATTAGCTACTTATTTAAACATAATTAGGTAATTAGTTAAACATAATTAGGTAATTAGTTAATCTAATTAGTTAATCATAATTAGGTAATTAGTTATTCATAATTGGGTAATTAGTTAATCAAAATTAGGTAATTAGTTAACCATAATTAGGTAATTAGGTAATCATAATTAGGTAATTAGTTAATCATAATTAGGTAATTAGTTAATTATAATTAGGTAATTATTTAATCATTAGGTAATTAGTTAATGATAATTATTTAATTAATTAATGATAATTACTTAATTATTTAATCATAATTAGGTAATTAGTTTACCATAATTAGGTAATTAGTTAACCATAATTAGGTAATTAGTTAATCATAATTGTGTATTTACTTAATTATAATTAGTTAATTAATTAATCATAATTAGGTTATTAGCGAAGTAGTTATATTATTAAGTGAAGTAGTTATATTAATTAGCGAAGTAGTTATATTAATTATCAAATTAGTTATATTAATTAGCCAAGTAGTAGTAAATTGCTTATGGAATATACCTTTGCATTACATTCTAGGTATGATAATGAATTTAGTTTCCAATCTACCTTGACCTCGGTTTGTAATTGAAGTTATGAACTTGAATTTAGTAGTTCAATATATTTTTTGCATATTAAGTGTTAGAGTTATCATGAAATGATTGATCTCTTGAGTAAAGTATCCCCGGGTAGAGGGGCTTTGGGTCGGACCACCTACTTTCCTGGAGGCTTTCCTTGTCTAGGAAAGTGAATGGGGTTGGCTATCTATCGCTCCGGGCTTACTCATGTGGAGACTTTCAATTTCATATAACTCTATGCTTTTTACATGACGTGTTCGTATACCTCATGCATATAATGCCTGTGGATATGTATAAATATATTTGACTTCTATTTTTGGGTAAGTAACACAAACTTGTGGGTTGTGTAAATAGTTACACATCAATATGGTTTGGACATACTGATTTGGTGGAGGGATTAGGATTCCAACCTAAAATACTAGAAGCATGCATACATAAATTGATTCTTTAATCAGATTTAATTAATAACAGTGGTTTCTTTTAGATAAAAAAGATGGTCGCCACTTATATTTATTGCAACGGTCAAATAATTGAGGTAGAACAAGGATGTAGCTATAGTATACATCCAGAAGCTGTTGTGATGCTTGGAGGATGTACTACATTGGAAGTTCTGCAAAGGAAAATTCATCGGAGGTTAAAACTGGCGAGGAATCAAGTGATAGAGTCCATCACATTCAGACATCTCCAATTTATGGATAGGTTTTGGCATGTTCCCTATTCGGTTAATGATGATGATGATTGGGAATATATACTTTCATTGGTTAAGTATGTACATGAGAATCAAATGATGGAGTTGTATGTCACTATAGCTACAATGGATGTTCCATCAGCATTGGAAGTTGACCCATATCAAAGTCATGAGACTATGTCATATGCTCCTTCACATCAGGATGTTCCATCTGCATCTGTAGTTGTTCCATCATTTCAATCAGCCACAGTTTCAATGGATAGTCCTCCACACACATTAGATGCATTGGTTGATGAATTTGAGGATGATGACAATTTTGAACAAGATGAAGAGGAAGTTGAAGAAGAAGAAGAAGATCATGCGGAAGATCAGTCTGTACCAAATCATGTGAGGTTCAACCGACCATTGAACCATCCTCCACTATTGGCTTCATGGTCGACTGAAGGCTTGAATCTCTTTCCGAAATTTGATTATTCAGTTATTACTCCCAGTTCAGAATTTCCAGGAATCATTGGTGGCACAAATCGAGTGTCAGATAACGGTGTTCTGTATATTGGCAGAGAGTTTGAGAGCAAAGAAGCAATGAAAAATGTTATAGAACAATATCACATTGAAAGACATTACTCATATGTTGTAGAAGAGTCAAAGAGATCATATTATTTGATCTGTTGTGACAAATATGAATCAAACTGTCAAATGCGTTTGCGAGCTATTATTGATAACACTTTTCACAGCTGGCGCAACACTAGATTTACTCCACACACTTGTGTGAACCCAAGCTTGGCACAAGAACACTCTTCATTATATGTTTAGTTTGTTTCAACTATTATTGTTGAAATGGTTAGAGCATGTCAAGACGTCCCTGTGGTTCTGGTCATTGAGCGAATCAAACAGCTTTTTGGGTATCAAATCTCTTACTGGAAGGAATGGGCAGCACGACAAAAGGCTATTATGAAAGTGTATGGTGATTGGGATGACTCATATCAAGTCTTACCACAACTGTTAGAGCTTCTACACCACAATAATCAAATAGTCTATCGGTTACAAACTGTTGAATATCTTAACCAACAGAACCAACTTGACTGCTAAATGGTTGTGTTTGATAGATTAATTTGGACATTTTTACCATGTGTGGTGGCTTTTAGACATTGCAAGCAGTTCATACAAATTGATGGTACATTTCTGTATGGAAAGTATACAGTAACATTATTGATTGCCGCCACACATGATGGAAATCGAGCCCCTCTGCCTAGAGCATTTTCAATTGTGGAGAAAGAGAACTTCTCATCATGGAGCTGGTTTCTGTCATGTCTCCAAGAGTTTGTTACGGGTGCAGAAGGGATTTGTCTTATTTCTGATCGCCACCGTGCAATCAAGGAGGAGATACAGTCTGAGGGTCTTTTGTGGAGACCACCCTATGCCCATCATCGATACTGTATTCGACACATTGCCAGCAATTTGAGAAAGAAGTTCAAGAATGAATCGATGAAAAAGGCAGTCTTAAAAATTGGTATGAATATCATTTTCTGTTAAAATGTTTTTGTCATAGTTATTTTCGTAACTGTTCAGATGACTGCTTGTATGATAGCATATGAGCCTCAACAACAAAGGATGGAGGAGCGTCTTCAAGATATCCACAGAGTGAATCCAGAAGTGTATGATTACATGATGCAAATTCCAAAGCAGAAATGGTCGTTGGCATATGATGATGGTAGGAGATATGGTCATATGATGACCAACATCATAGAATGTATAAATGGAGTTTTAAAGGGAGTTAGAAAACTTCCTGTCACAGGTAAATACGAATATTTGAATATATGTTACTGAGAAGAGCTACTATTATAATATAATATTTGTATGATATCGTAAATCTAAATTTCAAGGTTGGTACAAGATACATTCTATCGTAGTGTAAATTACTTTCTGGAATGAGGAAAGCAAGCTGAAGAGGTCTTGAACAGAGGAATGCGTTTTGGACACCATTTCCAATGTGAGCTAGATACAGTTCTTCAGGAGGCCGCAACTTACCGTGTAACAGCATTTAATCGTCCAGAGAAACGATTTGAGGTCGCTGAGCCCGGTGATGTTGTGGCATGTAGCAATGGTCGTGTGCGAGTTGTTTTATTAGAGAAGTGTTACTGTGATTGTGGCAACTTTCAGGCACTGAGATATCCATGCGGCCATGTGATTTCTGCATGTGCTTACGTACACATATCTTGGGAGCAGTTCGTTGATCTGGCTTATCGACTCGAGAGCATCAACTCCTGCTACAGTACTCCGTGGATTCCAATCGTAAAATATCAGAATTTTCTGCTGCCTGATGACACACCGACACTTCTACCGAACAACAATAGACTTCGACCTAAAGGGAGGCCAAAGTAGACTCGTATTCGGAATGAGATGGATTGGCCTAATGAACATCCAGCTGGACGACGGTGCAACATATGCCACTAGGAAGGTCATACGAAGACATGTTTCCCTAGACACATAGGGCAATCACTTAATGGTTAAAATGAATCATGTACTCTATCAGTTACTGTAAAACTTTGTACATGTAATTATTTTTATCATTTCACCATTTTTAATCATATTTGTATTACTTGTAAATAGGGTAATTTTTGGAAAATGTACCACGATTTCACGTGACATTTTTTGTCAAACGATCAACATTACATGAGTAGCATTAAACTAACAACACCAACTCAACAAAAGGAATGTACCTGTATAAGAAAACAAAACCATTTGAACTATTAAATGAAAATGTCATCAGTTTTTTATAATGAAAGGTGAACTTACAGTGACTACAAAACAAAAACGAGGAAACTCTGAACGTCTTCACCCCAACACCCCAACACGGGAGACAACAACTAACCCAATGTGTTTATGCTTCATACAAAATTATATGATAAATTTCATATCATACATGATAAAAGTCATAACTTATATGAAATTAATGTTTTATTGTTTGCACATTCAGATGGAGCAGCCACTTTTATCTGGCCAGGAGACGCACGTGTCGCACGATGTGTTGGCGCGACGGCCTGTTAGACATATTCATGTTCGAAGAGCGCACCATTTCCATCATGAGGCACCGCCAGCAGCTATTTCTCCATACCTTAGACGTGCAGGCTTTTATGGAGTCGCTATGTGTGACTTCAAGACCATCGACCATCATTTGATAGCTGTGTTGGTTGAGAGATGGCGGCCAGAGACACACACATTTCATCTCCCAGAGGGGGAGATAACTATTACATTAGAGGACGTCGCCTACATGTTGGGGTTACCTATCCATGGAGATGAAGTTACGGGGGCAAGTACTGGCGATTAGGTTGTAGTCATACAGAGGCTGCTAGGCATTGATGTCATCGGCGCACGGGGTGTCCTCCAGGGTTCGCGCTTGTGAATGAGGTGGCTTGATCAGCATTTCGACATCATTACTGATGATGCAGAAGAGGAGATGCTTCTTCAGAACACACGTGCATACATTTTGCGGTTGCTCGCAGGCATGTTGTGCGTCGACTACTCTACCGCTTTGGTACACATGATGTACCTCCCATTACTTGAGGATCTGGATCAGACTGCTACATACAATTGGGGATCCGCTATATTAGCACATCTGTACAGATCTCTCTGCACCAGTTGTCTGGCCGATTCACATCAGATTGCAGGTTGCATGGTGTTAGTACAAATGTGGGCCTGGGAGCGTTTTCCACGCATCGCTCCTCGATTTGTCACACCGCTTTCACCAGAGCTACTTTAGGACTGTCCTCAAGGACGATGGTATGTCTACTTCATTACTTTCGGTTATTTAGCACTTTTGTTATTGTTTTTTATAAACATACCGCTGGTTACTCTTTTTTCTCTAGGTGGAGTCAGTCTCAGAAGTTTGCACATACTCCGAGACATAGTGTGCATAGCTTTCGACAGATATTCGACACTATAGTGCCAGCTGATGTAAGTTAAACAGTACTTTTTTGTAGGAAAATTTGTTTTGTTATCTCTATTTTAAGTCATTTCAATATAATCTCAGTAACATTGTCATGATACTGTTTCACTTATTTTTTGAGTTTAAATTTCAGTTTTCATGGACTCCTTATACAGGTTATGTCTACGCATCACTTCCACTATACTGCACAGATTTGGCTGGAGATCATGCTGCAGTGGTGCCACTCATTCACTTTCACATCATTGAGTGGCACCAGCCAGACCGGGTCATGCGCCAGATTGGTTTTATACAGCATATCCCCTTGGCACCACGACAGACTACCGAGTTACATTCAATTGTGCTTATAGGTAGACAGACGACAGACTGGCGACGACATCAAGCATCTTATATCTATCTTGGGGACAGGCTTGCCCGATTCAGTATCTTTCCACAGGGATATATCACATCACACTCTGATTTATCTAATCAGGGGGATTATGCACAATGGTATCGATGACACACCATCATGCACCTTACACATCAGGGGATTGGCATTCATTGATTGGTATGTTTACTATGATTTATTAATTTTGTTTAACTCATTTTTTATATTAATTTGATTGTTATTTAATTTGCAGGCAGACACCATTGGTCGGCTTCCACATTCAACACAGCCTCAGTAGCATGCATATATTCTACGGGAGGTAGTTCATCGGGATGTGGTGGCTCTATTGGATCATCTCCGGTTGATACGTGACTGTTTTTTTGATGAGGAGACACAGATATATCCTGATCCATATCTTCAGGCAGAAGCACCTGAGGATGACGATGTCCCTGCTATGCCTGCTGAGGAGGATGCACCACCACCGCCGCCGCCAGCTGGATGAAAGAGACGAGCACATCTGGAGGGGCAAAGGCGACGACATCGACATCCGAGAGCGGCTCCAGCAAATGTCATCGCACCACAGAGAGACGATCCCGCCCAGCCGACTGATGATTTTGCACAGCAGGGAGACGCTTATATACCGCATATGGCGTCTCCGCAGACTACTATGGACTTCGATCTGGGTGCAGTCACACAGCTTATGGCGGCCCCCTCTCCTACTGACGAGACATTCTTCAGTACCCCATTTCTACCATTTATAGGAGTTTCAGAGCCATATGCCACACCATATGATTTTGGGGAATCCCCACATGATTTTGGGGCATCCTCACATGATTTTGGTCAGTCCTCTACACATCATCATGGGGAGGAACCAGAAGCACTGGAAGAGGAGGAGCCTGCAGAGAGGACACCGGAGCGACACGGACATCGGACGCGGAGAGGACGTGACATTCAGACACCGAGTTGTGGTACCGGGGGGCATCGTCGTTGATATTTTTGGATGTAATTTTGTATATATTAAAAAACTTATTCACTATGATAAGTAATTTTTGTTTAAGTCAAATAACAAGAAAATCAAAAATATAATAAATACAAACTTATTTCAATTCACTATTAAATTATAAAGTACAGGTACAATATAAACAAAATTTTTCACAGCGACTTAACCATTAATAATTAATAATTATAATGAAAATAATAATTAATAATTATATTACTAACTAATTAATTATTGTATATCAAATAATAATGTTTTATAGATGTTCAAAGTCACATAGTTGAAACATTTTTAAGTTACAACTAGGTGGTTTTGAAAGCCTATAAAATATTTTCTGTCAACATTTTTTACGTAATTTTTTTATTTTCATCTATTTAGTATATGTTTAATCCATGTTTTAAGTTTCATTCATACTGGTCATATGGATTATGTTTTATAGATGTTCAAAGTAACATAGTTGAAACATTTTTAAGTTACAACAAGGTGGTTTTGAAAGCCTATAAAATATTTTTTGTCGACATTTTTTACGTAGTTTTTTTATTATCATCTATTTAGTATATATTTAATCCATGTTTTAAGTTTCATTCATACTGGTCATATGGATTATGTTTTATAGATGTTCAAAGTCACATAGTTGAATCATTTTTAAGTTACAACAAGGTGGTTTTGAAAGCCTATAAAATATTCTATGTCGACATTTTTTACGTAATTTTTTTATTTTCATCTATTTAGTATATGTTTAATCCATGTTTTATGTTTCATTCATACTGGTCATATGGATTATGTTTTATAGACGTTCAAAGTCACAAAGTTGAATCATTTTTAAGTTTCAACTAGGTGGTTTTGAAAGCCTATAAAATATTTTCTGTCGACATTTTTTATGTTTTTTTCCAATCTATTTGTAGATTTTTAATCAATGTTTTAAGTTTCATTAATATTGGTCATATAGATTATCTTTTATAATGTTCAAAGTCACATAGTGGAAACATTTTTAAGTTACAACTAGGGGGTTTTGAAAGCCTATCAAATATTTTCTATCGACATTTTTTACGTAATTTTTTTATTTTCATCTATTTAATTTATTTTTAATACATGTTTAATGTTTCATTCATATTGGTCATTTAGATTATATTTTATAGGCTTTCAAAGTTACATAATTGAAACATTTTTAAGTTTCAAGTAGGTGGTATTGAAAAACTATATGTTTAACAATATTTCAATTTTTTTATAAATAATTACTTATAACTACGTAAATATATATATTTACAAATATATAATTATAAATATACAAGTATAACTATAATTACAATATAATTCTAAATATAATTCTAAATATAATTCTCCACACACACACACATATATATATATATATTTATATGAATATTAAATATATTTATAAATAAATTTTAAATATATATGTAACAATATTTTCATAATTATATATTTTAAATATATTCATATTCATATAATTATAAATATTTTTATATAAAGATTAGTTTATAATTATATAATTACAAATATATTTTTTATTTAAAAAATATATATAAATAGATTTATATTTATAAATATTTATTTTTAATTATATATAAACATAATTATATTTATACACACACATATAATTATATATATACATAAATATAATTTCATTATTATATAATTATAAATATAATAATAATTAATTTATCATTTTTAAATACATATTTATAAGATTATTTTTAAAATTATATTTATTTATTTTGAAATTATTTATTAAAAGAGATGAGGTGAAAAAAATTAAAACAACAAAAAAAGAAAACAAAACCATAAAAAAAGGGTGGCAAAGCGCCACTTCAAGTGGCGCTCAACAAACCCATATTCCTAAATATACTAAACCTAGACCCATTTAAATAAAAAAACCACATCCCCCTAATTCAGCCGATCTTAAAACGATCTTAGGATTCCGATATCCCTTCAAGTCTAAGAATAAAAATGGATAGAAGAGGCCGTGATAAATCCAATTCCACACAAATCATGGCTGTTGCCGTATCTTCCATGTAAATAGTTCGCTAATCATCATAGAGGAATGATCCCTAGGCGTTCCCGATTCCACTGAGAAAACCAATCGACATGAAAGTGAGCGACAAACCTGAATGATAAATCCAGACAGCCGCATGCGAAAATTCTTTGCCCAAATGAGAATCTATCGACCACTGAAGAAGAGAGAACCTCCAAAGACCTACAGATCGTGGACCGTAGCACCAAGCAGCAACAAAGTCCTCCTGCGAAGAAAGAAAAATTCAAAAGGATTTCTAATTAAGAACTAAAACCTTTGTCGGAGAGGACAGATTCCAAGAGCAAACAAATCGTTGGAAAATCGAGAGAGGTGGCTTGTTGATCTCAAATCTAGCTACTACTGGAGATGATCGGACGCTTCACGAAAAGATGCAGCAGAAATATCAAAAGTTATAAAATCACCATCCAAGCAGGAAGAAAATCCTTGAGAAACCTATGAAACATCTGTAAAACCTTGATGGTTGAAAGAGTTTCGACACAACACTTCCTTTAAAGAGCATTCTCAGGACGACTGGAAGAAGGCCCGCAAGGGATCGAGGTGGAAGGGCGCGACAGATTTGAGAGCAAGGCCGGAGCAAGCCGGAGAAGAAGGCGGCGCGTCAGGCGCATTCTGTGAAGATTCAAAATCCATTTTAGTATCACCTCTTATGGAAAATTTGGGGTGGGGGCATTTTTTTTATGAAAATGGGTTACCGATTTTATTTTTTAGGAAAATGGGTCAGTGTAGCGCCACTTGAATTGGCGCTAATGACAAAAAACGCCATAGCGCCACTTCAAGTGGCGCTAACCAGAAAACCGGTAATAATTGGTCAGCGCCACTTGAAGTGGCGCTGATCTCCACCAGCAGCTATAAAACCCCCCTCTCCCCTCCTCCTCTCCTCATTCCCTCCCCCTCCTCCTCTCTTCATTCACCCCACTTCTCTCTTCATTCTCCCTCTTCCCTCTCTTCATTCTCCCTCCTCCCTCTCCCTCATCCTCATCCAATTGATGATATTTTTGCAAATTTAAAGTTCTGAAAATTTGAGGTAAGTTTTTATTTACATTTCTTTAATATTTTAAATTGTGTATTTTATTTTTTAGTTAATGTAATTAGATTATGGAATTTGTTTTGAATTATTTTAAGTATCAAATTATTTAATTGTAATTTGTTATTTAATACATTCTAATTAGTTAATAGTAGTTAAATATTTGTAAGTAATTAAATAATTAATTCTAATTAGTTAATTAGTCAATTTTAATTAGTTAATTAATAGTAAATATTTAAGTAATTGTAATTAGTTAATTGTAATTAGTAAGTAGTTAATTTTAAGAAGTTAATTGTAATTAGTAATTAGTTAATTGTAATTAGTAATTAGCTAATTGTAATTAGTAAGTAGTTAATTTTAATTAGTTAATTATAACTAGTTAATTAGTTAATTGTAATTAGTTAATTAATGAATTCTAATTAGTTAATTAGTTAATTCTAATTAGTTAATTAATGAATTCTAATTAGTTAATTAATGAATTCTAATAAGTTAATTAATGAATTCTAATTAGTTACTTAATGAATTCTAATTAGTTTCTTAATGAATTCTAATTAGTTACTTAATGATTTCTAATTAGTTACTTAATGATTTCTAATTAGTTACTTAATGATTTCTAATTAGTTAATTAATCATTTCTAATTAGTGAACTAATTAATAATAATTAGTGAATTAATTAATAATAATTAGTGAATTAATGATTTGTAATTTGGTAATTAATTAATTCTATTTAGTTAATTAATTATAATTAGTGAACTAATTAATTATAATTAGCTACTTAATGATTTCTAATTATCTAATTAATGAATTATAATTAGTTAATTAATTAATTATAATAGTAGTTAATTAATTATAATTAGTGAGTTAATTAATCATAATTAGTGAGTTAATTAATTATAATTAGTGAGTTAATTAATTATAATTAGTGAATTAATTAATTATAATTAGTGAATTAATTAATTATAATTAGTGAATTAATTAATTATAATTAGTGCATTAATTAATTATAATTAGTGAATTAATTAATTATAATTAGTGAATTAATTATTTATAATTAGTGAATTAATTAATTATAATTAGTGAAATAATGATTTCTAAGTAGTTAATTAATGATTTCTAAGTAGCTAATTAATTAATTATAATTAGCTAAATAATTAATTGTAATTAGTGAAATAATTAATTTTAATTAGTGAATTAATTAATTGTAATTAGTGAATTAATTAATCAATTATATTTCAACTTAATTAATCAATTATAAGTCGACTTAATTAATCAATTATAAGTCCAATTAATTAATCAATTTATATTAAGTATTCTATGTAGCTAATTAATTAATTGTAATTAGTGAAATAATTAATTGTAATTAGTGAATTAATTAAACAATTATATGGAAACTTAATTAATCAATTATAAGTCAACATAATTAATCAATTCTTATTAGTTAATTAAGTATTCTAAGTAGCTAATTAATTAATTATAAATAGCTAATTAATTAATTGTAATTAGGGAAATAATTAATTGTAATTAGGGAAATAATTAACTGTAATTAGTGAATTAATTAATCAATTATATGTCAACTTAATTAATCAATTATAAGTCAACTTAATTAATCAATTCTAAGTCAACTTAATTAAGTAATTTTAATTAGGAAATTAATGAACACTAATTATGTAATTAATGAACACTAATTAGGTAATTAACTAAATTTAAGTAGGTAAATCTACATAGGTAGTTAATTAAATCTACTTAGGTAGTTAATTAAATCTATTTAGGTAGTTAATTAAATCTATTTAGGTAGTGAATTAAATCTAATTGGGTAATCAATGAAATCTAATTGGGTAATAAATGAAATCTAATTGGGTAATCAATGAAATCCAATTGGTGGTTTAACTAATTAGCGAAGTTGATTAACTAATTAGCGAAGTAGTTACATTAATTAGCGAAGTAGTTACAGTAATTAGCGAAGTAGTTATATTAATAATTGTTTATATAATATATATATTTGCATTCCATTCTAAGTATGATAATTTATTTAGTTTTTCATCTACCTTGACCTCAGTTTGTAATTGTATTTATGAACTTGAATTTAGTAGTTTAATATATTTTTTACATATTAAGTGTTAGAGTTGTCATGAACTGAAATTCTTGTTTGAGTAAAGTATCCCCGGATAGAGGGGCTTTGGGTCGGACCACCTTCTTTCCTGGAGGCATGCCTTGTCTAGGAAAGTGAATGGGGTTGGCTATCTGTCGCTCCGAGCTTATTCATGTTGTGTTTTTCAAGTTCAGATAACTCTATGCTTTTATATGACGTGTTCATATACCTCATCCATATGATGGATGTGGATATGTATGAATATGTTTGAATTACTATTTTTGGGTAAATAACATAAACTTGTGGGTTGCGTAAAGCGAGTTACACATCAATATGGTTTGAAAATATTGATTTGGTGGAGGGACTATGATTCCAACATAAATTACATAAATTCTAAAAGCATGAAAACATAATTGGACTGTTTGATCATATGTAATTAATAAAAAAGGTTTATTTTAGATAAAAAAGATGGCTGCTTATATTTATTGCAACGGACAAATAATTGAGACGAAAAAAGGATGTAGTTATAGTATACAACCAGAAGCTATTGTAATGCTTGGAGGCTGTACAACTTTGGGAACTCTTCAAAGGAAAATTCATCAAAAGTTGAAACTGACGAGTAACCATGTGATAGAATCTATCATATACAGACATCTACAATATGTTGATAGATTTTGGCGTGTGGCCTATCCGATAACTGATGATGAAGAATGGGAATACGTACTGTCATTGGTTAAGTTTCTGCCTGCCAATCAAATGATGGATTTGTATGTGACCATATCTACAATGGAGATCCCATCGACGTTGGATGTTGGGTCATCACAATTTCACGAGACAATGTCATCTTCTCCTTTTAGAACACATCAAGAAGTTCCATCAACATTGGTACCATCATTTCCCTCATCCACAATTTTAATAGATAGTCCCCCACATACTATAGATGCGTTGGTTGATAATTTTGTGGACGATGACAATTTAGAAGAAGAGGAAGAGGAAGCTGAAGATGAAGAGGAAGCGCATGCGGATGAACAACCAGTGCCTACTCATGTGAGGTTTAACCGACCGTTGAACCACCCCCACCATTGAGTTCATGGTCGACGGAAGGCATGTATCACTTGCCATAATTCAATTGGTCAGTAATTACTCCTGCTTCAGAATTTCCAGGAATCATTGGGGGCACAGATCGAGTGGTAGATGAAGGTGTTCGGTACATTGGAAGAGAGTTTGACATTAAAGATGCGATGAAAAATGTGATAAAACAATATCACATTGACAGAAATTACTCTTATGTTGTAGATGAGTCAAAAATATCTTATTATTTGATACATTGCGACAAATATGATTCGAACTATCAAATACATATGCGAGCTATAATTTATAACACTTTTCACAGCTGGCGCATCACAAGATTTACTCCACACACATGTGTGAACCCAAGCTTTTCACAAGAACATTCTTCATTAGATGTTGACTTTGTTTCCACAATTATTGTTGAAATGATTAGAGCTTGTCAAGATGTTCCTGTTGTTCTTGTGATGGAGCGAATCAAACAAATTTTTGGGTATCTGATCTCTTATTGGAAGGCATGGGCAGCACGTTAAAAGGCTATTGTGAAAGTGTATGGTGATTGGGATGACTCTTATCGTGTTTTACCACAACTTTTGGAGAATTTACGCCACAAAAATCAAGTGATATATCAGTTAAATACTATTGAATATGTTAACCAATATAACCAAGTTGACCAGTCAATGGTTGTTTTTGATAGATTGTTTGGACATTTTTACCATGTGTGGCTGCTTTTCGGCATTGCAAGCAGTTTATAAAAATCAATGGCACATTTTTGTATGGAAAGTATACAGGATCTTTATTGATTTCTTCCACACAAGATGGAAATAGAGCCCTTCTACCTTTGGAATTTGCAATTTTGGAGAAAGAGAACTTCTCGTCATGGAGTTGGTTTCTCGCATGTCTTCGTGAGTTTGTTATGGGCGAGGAAGGGATTTGCCTTATCTCAGATCGTCATCGTGCAATCAAAGAGGCAGCACAATCTAAGGGACTTTCATGGAGACCAACTTATGCCTATCATCGATATTGTATTCGACACATTGCTAGCAATTTATGGAAGAGTTTCAAGAATGTGTCGATGAAGAAATCATTCTTGAAAATTGGTATGAAAATCATTTTTTATATTAAAAAATCCTATCATAGTTATGATCATTATTTGTTCAGATTTTTTCTTGTATGATAGCATACGAGCCTCAACAACAAAGAATGGAGGAGCGTCTTCAAGATATTCAAAGAGTTAATCCGAAAGTTTATGATTATATGATGCAAATTCCAAAACAGAAAGGGTCGTTGGCATATGATGATGGGAGGAGATATGGTCATATGACTACCAACATCATAGAATGCATAAATGGGGTTTTCAAGGGAGTTCTAAAATTACCAATCACATGTAAATATGAATATTTAATTATATTTTGATCAGAAAAACATAATTATAATATACTATTAGTATAATGACATAAATCTAAATTGTTGGTTTGGTACAAGAGACATTCTATCGTAGTGTCAAGTATTTTCTGGAATGGGGAAAGCAAGCTGATGAGGGCTTGAACAGAGGAATGCGTTATGGACACCATTTCCTATGCGATTTAGAAATAGTTCTTTAGGAAGCTGCAAATTATCGTGTCACCGCATTTAATCGTCCAGAGCAACGATTTGAGGTCGCTGAGCCCGGTGATGCTGTGGCTTTTAGTAATGGTCGGATCCGAATTCTTTTACTAGAGAAGCGTTACTGTGAATGTGGCAAGTTTCAAGCATTGAGATATCCTTGTGGCCATGTGATTGCAGCCTGTGGTTATGTACATGTATCATGGGAGCAGTTTTTTGATCCAGTTTATTGACTTGACAGTATCAACTCATGCTACAATACTCCGTGGATGCCAATAAGAGAATATCAAAATTTTCAACTCTCTGATGACACACCCACGCTTCTACCGAACATCTGTATACTACGACCTAAAGGAAGGCCAAAGTCAACTCGTATTCGGAATGAGATGGATTGGCCTACTGAACAGGCACCTGGATGAAGGTGCAGCATATGCCGACAGGAGGGTCATACGAAGACACGTTGCCCTCGACACATAGGGCAATCATCTAATGGTTAAAATGATTTTTGAACTCCATCAGTTACTGTAAACATATTGTACGTGTAATCAATATTTTTCCATCGATGAGTTTTGAAAGCATTCATAGTGAATATATCATCATCATTTAAATAAGTGGTTGTTGTTTTAGAAAAATAATAAGAAATTTTAAAATATATAAAATATAAGATCGAGGATTTAAAAAAATATGAGAATTATCTAGAGTGAATAATAGTGAAGAATAAATTGAAGATATAATAGAATATGAGACTAATAGCCTAAAAAATGACAAATAATGATATTCAAACATTATGCCACTCTCATCCTTTTCTTCATAATTGTTAAATAGAGTGATGAACAAAAATTATTGATATTCTTTAAAATTATTAAAACATTATGCCCCTCGTTTTCAACCATGAGAATGTGTTTTCTTAAAAAAAACATTGATTCATTCTGCAACATTGGTAATTCCCCTCTTTAGTCGACCTAGTGAAGAACCAACTGTCATATATTCATTCGGAGGTCGTGAATATGTGACAGTTGGTTTTTTACATGGTCGACTAAAGATACAATGCAGAAGGAGGATGTTTTTTCATGTCAACCGAACATGGATCAAAGTTTTTTTCATATTCCTTCTAAATGATGTTGACATAGCATATTGAGTTGGAGAATCAATCAAAAACATTATATGTTGAACATATCATTAATTCCTTTAATAATTTTGGTCAATTATTGTGACATCGACATCTTTCAAAATCCAATGTCATCGTTGAATTTTGAAAACATTCAAAGTGAATATATCATCAACTTTATATGTTGAACATATCATAAATTCCTTTATATATTGAACGTATCCTAAATTACATACATGCTTCTTTCATAAATTACATGATAAATTTTATACCTTAAATGATAAATGTTATGACTAACATGAAATTAATGTTTTACTATTTGTACAATCAGATGGAGCAACCAATATTATCTGGTCAGGAGACGCATGTGTCGCGTCTTGTGTTGGCGCGACGACCTGTTCGACAGCTTGCTGTTCGGAGAGCACATCATTTTCATCACGATGCACCCCCGGAAGCTATTTCTCTATACCTTAGACGTGCGGGATTTTATTGAGTCGCTATGTGTGACTTCAAGACTATTGATCATCATTTGATTGCAGCATTGGTTGAGAGATGGCGGCCAGAGACACACACTTTTCATCTTCCGGAGGGGGAGATGATAATTACTTTAGAGGGCGTCATCTACATGCTTGGTTTGCCCATCCATGGACAGGCAGTTACGGGTGCCACTAGTGGCAACTGGGCTGTCGTCATACAGTGACAGTTAGGCGTTGATGTTGTTGGCGTACGAGGTGTCCTCGTGGGTTCGCGATTGTGCATGACATGGCTTGATGAGCATTTCGCTGTCATTCCTGATGACGCAGACGAGGAGATGCTCATTAGGGATAGACGTTCATATATTTTGCGACTACTCGGAGGCATGTTATGCATTGACTACTCCACCCTTTTGATACACATTATGTACCGCCCATTACATGAGGATCTTGATCATACGGCTACAAACAGTTGGGGATCCACTATATTAGCACATCTGTACAGATCCCTTTGTACCAGTTGTTAGGCAGATGCACATCAGATTGCTGGTTGTATGGATTTAGTACAGATGTGGGCCTGGGATCGTTTTCCACGCATCGCTCCTCGAGCTATCGCACCTCTTGTAGCAGAGCTATTTCAGGATTGTCCTCGTGGACGATGGTATGTTTACTTCATTACATTCATTTATTTAGTAATTTTGTTTTTTTATCAACTTACTGTGTATTACTATTTTGTATCCAGGATGAGTCAGTCTCAGAAGCATACACACACACCGAGACATAGTGTGCACAGCTTTCGACAGATATTTGATGCATTAGTGCCAGCTGATGTAAGTCAAACAGTAATTTTTTATATTTCTTTATCACTATTTTAAGTTTTTACAATATAATATTACCAACATTATCTTGCTAATATGTCACATAGTTTTTGAGTTTACATTTCAGGTTTCGTGGACTCCATATACAGGTTATGTCTATGCATCACTTCCACCATACTGCACAGCTATGATTGGAGATCGTGCTGCAGTGGTGCCACCCATCCACTTCCATATCATTGAGTGGCACTAGCCCGATCGGGTCATGTGCCAGTTCGGTTATATACAGCATATCCCGATGGCACCAGGACAACCAGAGGGGTTGCATTCTATTGTACTTACAGGTAGACAGTCGACGAACTGGTGGCATTTTCATAAATCTCATATTGAGCTGTGGGACACACGTGCCCGATATGGTATTTCTCGATATGGATATCCCACAACACATTATCGGTTATCTGCCAAAGGGGATTATGTAGATTGGTATCAACGTCATACCATCATGTATATTACACGTCAGGGGATTGGCATTCAGCAGATGGTAAACTTATTAAGATATATTATAGTTGTTTAACTCTTTTATGGTATTAATTTGAATGTCATTTCATTTTCAGACAGACAGCATTGATCATCTTGCACATATCACAAATCCTCAAGAGGAGGCATATATTAGATTTGATATAGTTCATCGAGATGTGTTGGATCTCTACGACCATCTCCGGATGATACGAGACAGTTTTTATGACGAGGAGCCACAGGTATATCCTGATCCATATCCTCCAGTTGGAGCTCCTGAGGGTGAGGGTGATGATGTGCCTGCTATGACTGCTGATGACGATGTACCACCACAACCGCCGCCAGTTGAGAGATAGAGACGAGGACCTCGGGAGGGGTAGAGGCGGCGAGATAGACATCCGAGAGCACCTCCTGCAGATGTGGCAGCACCACATAGAGATGATCATGCCCATCTTATTGATGAGGTTTCACAGCAGGGAGACGTTTATAGATCACATCTGTCATCTCCGATGACTACTATGGACTACGAGCTGGATAAGGTGACACAGCTTATGGCAGCCCCCTCTCCTCCCGACGAGGACTTCTTCAGTATGACATTTCTACCATTTTTAGGAGCCTCAGGACCATATGGATCGACGCATGATTATGGGCAGTCATCCATGTATGATTTTGGGCAGTCAACCATGCATGATTTTGGTCATCCCTCTACACAGCATCATGAGGAGGCACCAGATGCACCAGTAGCAGAGGATCCCGTTGATAGGACACCATAACGACACGTAAGTCGAACACGGGGAGGACGTGAGATTCAGACGCCACGTTGTGGTACCGGGGGGCATCGACGTTGATTTATTCAGATGCCATGATATATATGTTAAAAACCCTCTTTATTTAGAGAAATGAATGTTATTTAGACATATAATTAGAAAATAAAATAGATAGTATATAAAAAATAATATAAATGAAACTTTTAACATTGATTAAACGTATAAGAAATACTCAAAAACAACATAAAACATGGATTAAACATATAATAAATAGTTGAAAACAAAAGGATTTTCCAAAAAAATTGTTAGTGAAAAGTAATCTATAAGCTTTCAAAACCGCCTACTTGAAACATAAAATGGTTCAAGTACGTGACTTTGAAAGACTATAAAATATATACTATGAAACGAATAAAAAACAAAAACTTCAAACATATAACAAATAGTTAAAAAAGGAATTTTATAAAAAAACGTCGACGAGAACTATTTTTTAAGAAATTAGACACTTATTTGAAACTTAAAAATGTTTCAAATACTTTTCGTTGAAAGACTATAATAGATAAACTATAACACCGATATATATTAGACTTTAATCATTGATTAAACATATAATAAATATTTGAAAACATAATGAATTTAATGAAAAATGTTGACAAAAAATAATTTATAAGATTTCAATTTGAAAGACTATAAAACATAAATTATTACATGGATATAACTGAAACTTTAAACATTGATGAAACATATAATAAATAGTTGAAAACAAAAAGAATTTCCAAAAAAAATGTTAGTGAAAGATATCATTAATTATTAAATTTAAAATAGAGAACTTTAAAATAATAGAAGGGTTTTAGATAAAACAATAAGTTTGTTTTCCTCCACTCTCACTCGGAGTTTTACCATGGACGTCTCTCCTTCGTTGAATGGTATGAACCCAGGGGCGTCAGAATTTGGGGGTTAATTTGGATATTTGACTGATATTTCTGTAAAAATGAGAGCCTGTCCAGATTTAATGAAACTGAATTGAATAGTTAAGCTGCATGTAAGACACTGTGGTGGTGTTCCCCCCAAAACTAAAGGCGGCTTCAACCTTTCTTGATATCCAGTATAGATTTTGATATCCAATTCACTGCAAAAAATACCAGAACCTCCACATAAACACACCATTTCTGGTATTTTTTGTAGTGAATTAGATATCAAAATATATACTGGATATCAGGAAAGGTTGAAGCGGCCTTTCCTTTTGGGGGGAAAACCACCACAGTGTCTTACATGCCGCTTAACTGTTCAATTCAGTTTCATTAAATCTGGACAGACTCTCATTTTTACCGAAATATCATTCACATATCCAAATTAACCCCCATATTCTGATGCCCCTGGGTTCGTACCGTTCAACAAAGGAGAGACATCCATGGTAAACCTTCGAGTGAGAGTGGAGGAAGACACACTTACTGTTTTATCTAAAACCCTTCTACTGTTTTAAAGTTCTCTATTATAAATTTAATAATTAATGATATCTTTCACTAACATTTTTTTTGAAATTACTTTTGTTTTCAACTATATATTATATGTTACATCAATGTTTAATGTTTCAGTTATATCCGTGTAATAATTTATGTTTTATATTCTTTCAAATTTAAATCTTATAAATTATTTTTTGTCAACATTTTTCATTAAATTCATTACGTTTTCAAATATTTATTATATGTTTAATCAATGATTAAAGTCTAATCTATATCGGTGATATAGTTTATCTATTATAGTCTTTTCAAGACCAGTATTTGAAACATTTTTATGTTTCAAATAAGTGTCTAATTTCTTACAAAATAGTTCTCGTCGACGTTTTTTATGAAATTCCTTTTTTTTACTATTTTTTATATGTGTAAAATACAATTATTACAAATTATTATAAGTAATTATATTTTTAACTATTACAAATTTTTATAATTATATGTTATTAAAATTATAAATTAGTTATAAATAATTAATTGTCATTAATTAAATTACAAATTATTTATTATTAATATTTGATTATTACAAATTATTCTATCTTTATATATACATTATATATTTATTCTATTTATATTTATATAATTATAATAAATATATAATTATAATTATAAAAATTATAAATATATACTTATAACTCTAAATATAATAAATATATAATTAAAATAAATAATTAATATAGGCATATATTAATTATAATTACATATTTTTTATAATTACATATTTATAATGTAAAAAATTTATATAATGTATATATATATAAATATATATTTAAATTATGTAATTATATATTTATATATACATTATATATAATTAAAATTGCATATTTACAATGCAAAAATATATATGTAATGTATACATAAATATATAATTACATTTACTACATTTATTATATTTATTACAGTTATAACTTTTATTATAAATATATTGTTATTATATTTTTGTATTTACTATATTTAAAATTATATAATTATCATATTTTTGTTTTTACTATATTTATATACTTATCATAATTATTATATTTATAATTATAAATTTATTATAATTCTTTAATTAATATTATATTGAATATATAATAATTATAAATATAATAATTATTTTAAATATAAAAAGTATATAATTATATTAAATGTAACATAATAAGTATAACAAAAAAATAGTTTAGCGCCACTTGATGTGCCGCTATTCGATTCTTTGAATAGCGCCACTTGAAGTGGCGCTAAAGCAACCCATTTTCCTAAATAATTTCTAAACTACCCCATTATAATAATAATAATAAAACCCCCCAGCTAAATTTTCCCACCTCTTATACATATATAGAAGTTTAAAATTCAATAAACTGAAATTTCATTTAAAAAATAGTGTAAAAGAGATAATCAAGACAAGAATTTACTATCAATTATGATAATGGAATTCAATTTTGCAGTCATGTCATCAACATTGGGTATGTGGTTAATATGAGTTGCACCCAATACATGAACATATAATATGGGAGCTAATTTAAATGAGTATATAAGTAAACCGGAAATATAAAAATTAATTGAATTTAAAAAATCATACATGATATAAAAATGAGTTCTGACCAAACTTGTATTTGATTGGTATATAGTTGTTTCATGATTATGGTCATATGAGGATATTGTAATGCGATTTAGTAGATATCTAAAGCCAATAATAATACTTAAATAGCAGTCATTATATAGTAGAGATCTGAATCCAACAATCATATTGAGTAACTAATTCAAAACAATACGTAAAAAGATTATAATGTACACAATTATAATTTCACAGTAAATAATAAATAACCAATTACAATATAAATTATAAAATCAACAATGTTAAGAAATATAAATACATAAAATAGTTATAGTAATTACGTAGTGGTCAAATGCAGAGCTAAAATATAATTATGAGTACTGCATGAAAAAATTATTTATTCCTAATACTGAAAATACAATTTCAAACATCTTATGGATCAGATGCCTAAATTTAAGTAGTACCTAAATATCATGCCTTGTGCAGTAGATATTCGAATCCCTGAATAATAATGAGTAGTAAAATAAAAATATTGAATAAAAAATTAAATTGAATAATTATCATGTCACAATAATTAAAAAGTATCCAATTAAAAAAGAATTTTGTAAAATTAATAAAGTAGCCTTGAGGAAATTGAAATTATTACAGCAGTAATATAACTTCACATCCAAGGAGAGACACATGTAGAAAGAAACACCTAAAATAAATTATCATCACCACCAGTAATAAAAACATGTTGAATCCACGACAGTTTAGGCATGGTTTCAAGGGAATAGTTACAAGTAGGTCTCTATGAATCAGGAAACCTGAAGATACACCTGAAATAAATTAACGTCACTTCCTATAATAAATACCCCATTAAGAATAAACCACTTCATTCAAGTGATGTGATTAAATTTAGGGAGTAATATAGGAGCATTCAAAATTTGAATATTTTTTTTAAAACTAAACAATTATCATTTCACTATAAAATTAAAATAGCTAAATAAAAAAAATATCTTAAAATCAACACTAGTGAAAATATATTTCCCCCAAAACATTTTTCATGTCAGTTATTGATTAGCCACTAAATGAGGCTAATATTCATTGTTACTTTATATAATATTCATGTGCTTTATTTTTCATAAACACCATTTTAGTGCATTTTACACTTTGAACATCATTTCACATTATGATTGTAATTACTTCTTAAAATGCACTATTATGTGGTACATTTTTTAACATCATTTAAAGTACCCAATGATTCATCTGATTTTAAGGAATCTAATTATAAATATTTTAATTTTATATTTTTGAAAATTTATCTACACTTAAATATGAACATGTTTGATTCAGGGATCAATGGAGAATTCATGGAAGAAGATGTGGATATTTAGTGATGAAATAAAAACAATTATGGAGAAGTCAGATTGGACAATATCGCACTGATGATACTGTGGGGACCAACATTCAGGCCCCATGAATCCCAAAATTCATGGGATGCTATAAGACATATAGAGTAACAAATCACTTTTCCGGATCCAATGCTAATTCGACCTCCATGGTGTCTATATATGCGGCCCAAATTAGAGATAAAATTCTAGGCCAGATTCTGCGGCCCAGAAAAACAGTCCACAAATATAATAATAGATCCGACTAAACAACTTTAAATGGGCCCAAATTTTACAGGCTGGTAGGAGATATCGGGGGATCCATTTTCTTTTTCTATGGACCACTCTGATTCGGCCATGTAGAAGGTCTTACAAGCACGTCTGTTTGGTGGAAGAAAGCTGGCTGCCACCTCGGGTCAAGGGTGGAAAAGTATTCTTTCCACAAACTTTCCACCACCCTAGACCTACCATACTCAAGTGGGATGACTTGTACTATTGGAGGCTCTACCCAAGGGCTCAAAAATTCCTATTTATGGTAGTGGTGTTGGAGGAATTAAGAATTTTTTTGAGCTTTCTTTCATTGAAATTTTATGTTGCGGTTTTGTTGTCTCAAATTTGTCTTCCACATGTAAGTTGTTTTAATTCATCCTTGTTTCCTAATAAAAGTTCTTCTTCTATAATTATTCTGTTCTTATCCTTATCAATTTGATACCGTTGTTTCAAGGTGTGAACTTGTTCATACCAAACATTGTGATATTATCACACAACGGTGGAGTGATTGTTATTTTATTGTGTTTTTTTTAATTCTCTATTTCTTCCTTCATGAGTATACTTTCTGCTTCCATTGAAACCATAGAATCAATGGAGGGCTAACATAGTTATGGGTTGATCCAAGGGAGTAGAAAGGGGCTCGATTGGATGTTATTTATCACCTCATTAATGTATAATTACTTCTTTAATTGAGATTTTTATTTGATGATTTTAAACTCCATCGTACTTGTTGAATTTAAGGCCACACGCTTCAAGTGCTAATACGGAACTTTACCTTGATGTGCTCAAAACATTGATCCTTCAAGTGTATAGGTGATTAGTATTAAAGGGTATAAGAATTAAACCATTAAGTGATGATGTTGTTTTATCTCCTTAAATGAACCCATCTCAAATATAAGAAATTTAAATCATTGAAAAGGAAATACGTCCAATCCACCCCAAGCGATAACCTAGGATCAAATCATTCTTTTAAATTGAATTCACTTAAATATCTTAGAGTTCCTTTAAACCCATCTAAAATAAACTAAATTTGGCCACTACATAGCAAAAAATAGTCCATAGAATGTATGTGTCTATAGGTTACTTCTTAGGTCTCTGAGTTTTCGACAACCTAAGCTAAACTACAGGGACCGCCCTACCTTCTTCTCTTGGGTAAATTTGAGCGTGAATCAAATTTTGGCACCATTTTCAGGGATCTAAGTAAGTTATATTAGACACTATCATCCTTTTATTCATTCCTCTTCTCTATTCTCACCCCCTCACTCCTATGGAAGTCAATTTTGAACAAGTCCAAACATGGGAAACTTATCCCTACTTTGATCACCCAACCCCATGTATGATGTACAATGACCATTATAATTACTTGTTGTGGGATCATCAACAACCTACTGAACCACAATGTTTTTATTCATATTATCCATAATAAATTCCAACCTATTATTAGTTTCAATCCCAATGAAGCCAATCGGAACATCCTCCTGTGGAATTCTGACAACTTAATTATCTACCTGGAAGAGACCATCTTTCTCAACCCCCTGCCCGTCATGATCCACAACCATTACTTGAAAAACTATGTCAACAAATGAAGATAATGAATTTTGAGATTTCATCATTGAGTTTAGAACTACAAATCATTAAAACTTGTGAGGAACCCATACCTACACAAATTGTCCCTTCCAAAACCTTTTGTGGAGTGTCTAGTTTCCCACAAACCTCTCATGATTTTATTGAAGATCCAACCTTTGTATTTGGGGTAGATTAAGTGAATCAAGAAATTGTTTAAGGGTCTTTAAATCAATAAGAAATTGATTTCATGTATTCACAAGAGAGAAATTTGACATCGTGGATTGAGTCTCCTAAGTATAACTCTATTGACGATTTTTCAAAAACACAAATCACTGAACCATTAAGAGAAATCACAAAAATTGAGTCCATACCCATTCCTAACACTAATATTTCCAATTTTTTGGTTGAATATTCTATTCAAAAAGAACCAATTTTGTTGAGAAATTTGGACAATGAAACTGAGTTGGATTCAAAGTCTCAACCTATGTTTGAATGTACTATCCATCCTAAGCTCAAAATTAGTGTCCCTACATCCATGATCAAGTATCCCTTTATTGTATATAACCATGAACTTTTAGTTGGAATTCATTCTTCTATTGAAACTAGAAAAGTTGGAATGACCATTGATTTCTTTGGAAAAACTACACCGGAAACTGGATCAACCATTTCAAATATTCCTTGGATTTTCCTACTCATTGTAGAACATATTTTTGTACATGACACAAATTATAAACACAAAATCAATATAAAACTAGTAGAAGTGGTGAAAAATGTGGTCCTTAAAATGTTTAAAGTTGGTATTGGGTAAGTTAGGGGTGTTCATGTCGGGCTAATGACGTTAAGCAAAGCGTTGCATGGGAGGCAACCCATGGTTTCCAAGTTTCCAAACATTTTGTTGTCTTAATCAAATTTATATTTTAAATAGGATTAATTAATAATTTTGATATTTAATAAAAAAATAGATTGTTCACATGTTCTTCTATTATGAGTATGGATGGGTATGAAAGGGGAGCACCATATTCATCCGTGTCACGTGGTGTGATCCTTGAGTAATGCCTTAAACGGAAATTTTAAAAGAAGACATTGTATCATTACTTTGTTTTATTTGAATGTTTTTTGTAGGTTAAAATAAAAATACAATAAAATATAATATAATAATAATAATAATAATAAGGGACACGTCGTGGGTCGTGGGTCAAACCCCGTCACAACCGGTGAAGCCACGGGGATTCGATCCCGGGACCGAAGGGAGACAGGTGCGCACACTTACCACTGACCTACGGCTTTTTGTGATTCCTTATTATATAATTTTTATATATATACTTATATTTTACTTTCTTTATTATATAAATATATAAATATATAAATATATATATATATATATTGTTCTTTTTGTTTGTTTTGTTTTTCCTTTTTATACTAAGGAACTCTGAAAGTGACATGGATATCAAAGGATTAAAAGGGAGCAATAAGAATTTCAACTTCAACCACCAGATGACTTCATTCCATGATTCTAATTTTCAATTTCCCTTTTAAACTTTCATTCTATACCTCTACCCCCTTCTAAATTTTCTTTTCTTTAAACACTGGGGACAATGTTATTTTAATTTGGGGGGGAGATAAAATAAAAAAATGGTTTTGTGTCAAAAAATATGAATGATTTGAAAAAAAAAGTGTAAATGGAAGGAAAAATTCATTTAAATTTTAACATGGTAATACAAATTTCACACTTTGAAACTGAATATCAAATAATTTAGCATGCCCTGATTCTGATTTTAATCCTTGTATAATTTCATGAGCATAGATTTTGGAAAGTGTGGCTGTCCAGTGTGATATTTCATCGTATATATTTTCATCCAAATAAAAATAAGATCACAATGCATGTAATTTGGACAGTGTGGTATTAGTTTGACTTCATGGGGTCCCCCAAATAAATAGCATAGGTTTGGTGATTATTTTAGTTTAATATGAGTATTCAAAAAAAATTAAAAATAATTGCACGTAGAGCAATGAAATGACCTAATGTGTGGATTTCAGCACTTGGGGATCGTGACTCCATAGTTGTCTGGCCCAGAGTTAGTAATTTTATCTCTATTTTTGGAAATTTGAATTTTTTTTGACTGAGTTAACTTGAGATGATGCCCGAGTATGTGGGCTTCACTTGGTGCCCTAAGGTCTTTGAGCCTGGGAGTCATTGGCAAAGTCTCTCTACAGGGGTTGACTCTTTTGAGTGCAACTTCAATTACCATGGCAAAATTGAAAAAAAAACAAAAAAAATATACAATAAATATATTTGAATACTCATCTTAATATTGAAATGTGATTCCACCTAGCACATTCAACATTTCCCCCTTGAATAATGATGAACCCCCATGTCTATTGTGAGGCACAACACAACCTCATACTTAATTGATATTGGATGAAATATGACAATGAATTTCAACAAAGGAATGAGCTTGGGATTAGGATCTGATTATGAAACTATATTGTATTAAACTATTTTTATGGGATTCATGATTGTTTAGCATAAGGGTTTTTGGTGATCATTGTGTATTAAATTTTTTTTGGAAAGGGGAATTCGAATTTCATATTGTTGAGATATATTTTGCTCGGGACTAGCAAAACTCAAGTTGGGGGGTAGGATTAGACACTAAATGAGACTAATATTAATTGTTAATTTATATAATATTCATGTTCTTTATTATTAATAAAAACCATTTTAGTGCATTTTACACTTTGAACATCATTTCACATTATGATTGTAATTACTTCTTAAATTGCACTATTATGTGGTGCATTTTTTAACATCGTTTAAAGTACCCAATGATTCATCTGATTTCAAGGAATCTAATTATACATATTTTAATTTTATATTTTTGGGAATTGATATACACTTAAATATTAACAGTTTTGATTCAGGGATCAATGGAGAATTCATGGAAGAAGATGGGGATATTTTGTGATGAAAGGAAACAATTCTGGAGAAGTCATATTGGATACCAGACCACTGATGAGAATGTGGGGCCCAACATACAGGCCCAATGAATCCCAAATTTCGTGGGATGCTATAATAAATATAGATAAACAAATCACTATTAAGGATCCAATGCTAATTAGGCTTTTATGGTGTCCATATATTCGGCCCATGTTAGAGATAAAATTCTGGGCCAGATTCTGCGGCCCAGAAAAACAGTCCACTAATCTAACCATATCTCCGAATCCACGACTCCAAATGGTCCCAAAGTTTACATCCAGGTAGGAGACATCCGGGGATCCATGTTCTTATTCTATGACCCACTCTGATTCGTCCATATAGAAGTTATTCCAAGCACGTATGTTCGTTGGAAGTAAGCTGGCTTCCACCTCGGGTCAAGGGTGGAAAAGTCTTCTTTCCACAAACTTTCCACCACCCTAGTCCTACCATACTCAAGTGGGATGACTTGTACTGTTGGAGGATCGACCCAAGGGCTCAAAATGACTATTTGAGGTGGTGTTGTTAGAGGATTTAAGAATTTTTTTAGCTTTCTTTCATTGTAATGTTATGCTGCGGTTTTGTTGTCTCAAATTTGTCTTCCACATGTAAGTTGTTTTAATTCATCCTTGTTTCTTAATAAAAGATCTTCTTATATTATTATCCTATTCTTATAATTATCACTTTGATACCGTTGGTTCAAGGTGTGAACTTGTTCATACCAAAACTTGTGATATTGTCACACAACAGTGGATTGATTTTTATTTTATTGTGTTTTTTTACTTCTCCATTTCTTCTCTCATGAGTCTACTTTCCGATTCCATTGAAACCAGAGAATCAATGGAGGGTTAATGCACTTATGGGTTGATCCAAGGGAGTAGAAAGGGGCTGGATTGGATGTTATTTATCACCTCATTAATGTGTAATCACTTCTTTAATTGATATTTTTATTTGATGATTTTTAAACTCCATCGTCCTTGTTGAATTTATGGTCAATCGCTTCAAGTGCTAATACGAACCTTTACCTTGAAGTGATCAAAACTTTGATCCTTCAAGTGTATAGGTGATTAGTATTAAAGGGTGTAGGAATTAAAACAGTAAGTGATGATTTTGTTTTATCTCCTTAAATGAACTCATCTCAAATATAAGAAATTGAAATCATTGAAAAAGAAATACGTCCAATCCACCTCGAGCGATAACCTAGGATCAACTCATTCTTTTAAATTGAATTCACTTAAGTCTATTAGAGTTCATTTAGACCAATCTAAAATCAACCAAATTTGGAAACTTCATATGCAAAAATAGTACATAGAATGTACGTGTCTATAGGATACTTCTTAGGTCTATGAGGATTCAACAACCCAAGATAAACTACAAGGACCGTCCTACCTTCTTCTATTGGGTAAATTTGAGCGAGAATCAGTTATCTATTACTGAAACAGAAAATAATACTGCAATATTTTTCATGTTGGTTACTCAATAACTAATGTGATAAATCATTTTTTTCACATAGATTATTGAATAAACAACATGAAAAATATTTTAGTTTTTTCTTCTACATTTGTAAATCAATAACCGATGTGGAAAATAAGATATTTCATGTTGGTTATTCAATAACCTGCACGTAAAATAAAATCGCATTATTTTTCACATATTTTATCCAATAATCGACATGGAAATGTTTGTATTCTATATTGGTTATGGAATAACTGATCTCTGATATTTTATTTTCCAAATCATTTATTTAATAAATGACATGAATTTTTTTTATAATTTTAGTCGTGATCAGGAAGAATCATTTTTGTTTCTTTCATCTCATGATAGCTCTCATTTTCCTCTCATGCAGCGATCCCTAACTATAAAAATTTTCAATCCTTGGCTTTGACTATATTTCATTTGGTATCCACCACCATTGTCCGTAGTCACCCGCTAGTCGATCATCACTCACACTCGTTGTCTCTCATCCCAGTTTTGATTTCAATCTAATGTTAGTGTCTACTGGTTCTATTTTTCAGGCATTCAAGGTATTTTTATTAGTATTTTCAATTTTTATTTGATTTCAGTTTATCATTTTTTTTTTTGACATCTACCACCAACGTCTAGTGGCCCTGTTCACCACCTCACAACGATTTCCGTGGGGATGTCTACAGGCATGCGCCAACATGCTCTTCTATGGGCTACCAGACTCACTCCGGTGGTCCATTTTCTGATTCGGAAGTACCATTGCAATCTCTGGGTTGCCTCCTCCACTACATCATGATCCAAGCCATTTAGCCATCAATTAGAGGGTATGACCACGTTCAGAACCACCCGGAAAGAGTCTGATGCAACCATGGGGGTCCATCTACAAAGAACAAAAGGAGAGAGAGGGATCACGAAGAACACCCAAAGACTGGTCCAGGTCTTTGTTCGTGTCGGCCTGAATGCATTCTTGTTAGTAGGATCATAGATAACGAATTTAAAATCAGTAAGATTATTTTCCCACTTAATCAAAAATAACTAAAGGGGAAACATATAGATCTAACCATTTTTTAATCCCCACAAGGTAATCTTTATCCTACAAGAACGATCGAACCCCGAATCAACTTATCAGTGGGTTGATCCGTGTTTGTCATTTAGAAAAGAAGAACGGGGGAAAAGAGAAATCACATAGAAAAAATAAAACCCCTACCTAGGATTGGGTCAATCTTCGGTGAAGAATGGAGCTTCACCGTCATCGTTCATCGATCATAAGTCTATGATCCATCGTTGTTTGTGAAATCCTTCGAAGAGGAGGGGGTGTTTGTTGTCATTGGAAATCCTTCATTTTCCAATGAAATTACATCAAAGCTATAAAGAAACTCTGGGATTCTCTTTTTATCTCATATCCCTGTTAATACATTAAATTAAGGAAACACATTTTATTGTTTCTGTTATGATGAGTTGCAGCATTGCTATGTTGTTTCATTTATGAAAAGAAATTGTTGATGCATCATTGCGCTACAGCAAGAAATTTTGAATAAAATTAAATTTATTAAGATTATTTTATATTTTTCTTTAAAACAACCAAAAAATAACTTTTGACCTCAACCCATGTCGGTTGAGGTTAGGTTCATCCTATTGAAAATTCATCGTTCTGGATGCAACGGTGCCCTCATATTTTTAATATGGGCACTGATTTAGAAGTTACCAAAACCGCACATGAGTTCTATTTAAAAAAAGTTCAAACAATTATTCCAGGCACCTCAAGCCTCAAATTACATTCCATCCCCACACCTGGTTTCAAATTAATCCATATAAATTAAAAAAATTACATGGAAAATCTGGGACATTACAATCTCCCCACCTTAGGGATTTACGTCCTCAAAAACCAAACCATGGACTGAAAAAACAAATGGGGATAATCAGAACGAATATGAGCCTCCCAATACCAAGTTCTCTCATAGAGATTCATTTGTTGCCGCTAAATGTGCACCAGAGTAATCGACCTCCCATGAAGGACCCAATCATATCGATCCTCTATCTTCACCAGTAACCCAGCAAACATCACCCCATCATCAATTTCCTGCTCGCCCCAGTTGATAACATGTTATGAATCATGAAATTCACTCCTCATATGCAAAACATGAATGAAATCATGCACCCAATGAATCTGTGGGGGAAGAGCTAGGCAGTCCACCACCTTGTCAACTCTACTCATAATTTGGAAGGTACTGATGAACCTCAGAGACAACTTGCTGCCCCAACAAAATATTTGTAATCCTCATCGAGGGGAGACCTGAAGTAACATGTGGTCTCCCTCCTCAAACTCCAAAGGCATCTGTCTCCTATAAGAATATGATTTATACATACACTGTGTAGTCCTTATCCACTCCTGGATGATCTGCACATTCTTGGTGGTAGTCAATACCAACACTGGGCCCATGAGTGCTGACTCCCCTGGGTTTGTCTAGAATAAATATGACATGTATGATCACCCATATAGTCCCGTGAATGGTTCCATAACAATAGTGGAGTGGTAAGTGTTGTGTTATGAAAATTCTACTAGTGGTAGGTGGGCCAACCAACTACGACCAAAGTTCAGGATGCAACAACAAAGCATGTCCTTTAAAACCCAGATAGTCCTCTCCATCTGGCCAACCATCTAGGGATGAAACACTATTCTCAAGTGAATTTGAGTCCTGAACTCTTTCTGTAATCCCCTAAATATTAGGTATTTAAAGTGATCATCACTTTTTGAAACGATGGCCAAAGGCACCCCGTGATGCAGAACTATCTCCTGAATGTAGAGGCATCCTAAGATCCTTACTGAACTCTGATTCTAAATGTGTAGAAAGTGGGCCGACTTTGTGATTTGGTCACAATCACCTAGATAGTATCATGTCCCCTGAATGTCCATGGTAAACCCATCATTAATTCTATCGATATACCATCCCTCTTCCACTCCATCACCTCAACTGGCTGAGCCAAGCCTATTGGAACCTAATGCTCTGTCGTCACTTGATAATAAGTGACACAATGAGAAACGAACTATGCCACTTACTTCTTCACCCTCAACCACCAGAAATGACATTAGAGATCTTGGTACATATGTTCCATTCCTAGATGTACCGCAAAATAGGAGGTGTATAACTCCCTTAGAACCTCCTATCGCAATGTCATTGGTACAATGGTGTGCCCTCTTAAAAGGATAATGTTCTCCCCACCTATCGAATATTAATCAGGGGATTTCCCTATGGATAACTATGCACATTAGGTCTCACAATCGGCATCCCCTAGATGTGACTCCCTCACTCAGTATATGAGTGGAGGGGTGACAACCATCGACTGAAGATAGGTTATTCCATCACCATTCATGAAGAATATCTGTATCGCAACTAACTAATATGACGAATTACTCAGCAAATGCAACTCGGATCTCCTGCGGAGCGCGTCGGCCACCATGTTCCTCTTCCCAGGGGTATGGACTATCTCAAACTCATAATCCTAGAGAAACTCTAGTCACTACCTCCGTCTCATGTTCTGTTTCTTTTGAGATAAGATATACCTGAGACATTTTTGGTCGGATAAAAAGGTATACCGATGACCCATCATGTAGTATATCCACATCGTCAAAGCCAGTAACATTGTTTCTAGCTCAAGATTATGGGTCATGTAGTTATTTTCATGCAGCCTCAACTACCGTGAACCATAAGCAATCACCGCTTTCCTCTGCATCAGGAAACAACCTAGTCTGGTCTCTGATGTATCACATAACACTTCATACCCAACGTCCTCCTCTAGCAGTCTCAAGATGGGGACAGTCATAATTATTCTCCTCAACTCCTGGAAACTATGTAGGCACTTATCCATCCATATGAAGGGACATACCTTCTGTGTCAGAGCCGATAAGGGTGCTGCTACCCTAGAAAATTCAGGCACAAACCTCCTATAATATCCAGCCAAACCCAAGAAACTCTGAACCTCTATCACGCTCCTGGGTGGCTCCCAAGCAATCAATGCATCTATCTTCGCTAGATCCACTGTAACTCTAGCCTTTGAAATGCTTTTTTCCAGAAAGTGGACCTCCTGGATCCAAAACCGACACTTAGAGATCTTTCTACAAAGATGGTGCTCTTAGAGTGTATCAAAGACCATCCTTAGGTGTGTTGCGTGATCCTCCTTAGAAACTTAGTACAACAGGAAGTCATCAATGAAGACCATGAAGAAACAGTCAAGGTAAGGCTGGAAGATCCTCTTCATGATTCCCATGAACAATAATAGGGCATTGGTCACACCAAATGACATCACTAAGAAATGATAGTGGCTATATAGAGATCTAAAATCAATCTTCGGTACATACTCATCTATACACAAAGCTGATGATAGTCGGGCCAGATCTCCATCTTTGAAAACCACATCGCTCCCTTTAGCTGATCAAAGAGGTCATCGATTCTTGGTAGTGGATATTTGTTCATCATGATCACCTGGTCTAGGTTCTGTTAGTCCAAAAACAGTCTCAAGCTCTCATCTTCCTTCTAGTAAAATAGATCCGGGGCTGACCAAGTTGAAACACTAGGCATCGTGAAGCCCTTCCTCTAGAAGTACTCTTGTTGTACCCAGAACTCACAAAGCTACACGGGAGCCATCTGATATGCTGGTGTGGATATTGGTGCCATCGCAGGGTACAAGTCAACAAAAAAGTAAACATCCCTATGAGTAGGTAATATAGGAACATCCTCATGGAAGATTTCCTCATACTCATCCACCACTGTCGGAAATTGAGGGCTCCCCTCATCCATCGCACTGAGGGTAAGTCTAGTCAACTAGTGAGTGATCGGTTTCACCCTCCTCTGAGAAAGTCCTTCTTATGTCGCACGAATTCCCTTTTCACTGGTAAATGAAAAATTGGTCCTATCCCTGTGGACACACTACACTCTGTGCCTAAAACAGTCAATCTGAGCAAGGACTTTGGACAACCACTCCATACCCAGAATGATGTCGTAAGGCCTCGACGCAACTATTAGAAGATCCCAGCCGAAGCTCTTGCCTCTAAGAGTAAGCTCACACTACTATAAACAGTGTGTGATCCTCTAATCCCCTCTTATAAGAGTCTCTAAGCATAAAAATTGAGCCAACAGCTCCATCAGAATCTCTGAGATTCGAACAAGGTTTGTGGTAAGGAAAGAGTGACTAAAAAATATGCCTATAAAAACCATAGCTAAGGTGAACAATACACATATAATACCTCTAATAATCTCTAAATCATCGTGATCATTAGCCTCTATCACATAAAGTTGGGCCTTCCCTAGTCCACCGGCTCTCAGAGCCTGTGGCGGACCACAATGGGGTGGTGGTGGTAGTACCTCAATCCTCCACCCACCACCTTCTCCCCTGCCACATTCTCCATCCTACTAACCAAACATATCAACAATTAGTCTCTTCCATGGTGGTCCCTAGACTATCTTCTGATCGTCCATGTGGCAAGTTGGGCAATCATGAGCAATGTGCCCCTGACTACCACATGAGTAGCACACCCTTCTCTTATGCTGACTCCCTCTACCTTGGGAGCCTTGTACCACCTAACATGTGTCTTAGGGTCATCAACTAGAAAGCATGACTCTCTTATGTCTATAAATCTACTGTATGCTACCCACTGCTGAAGACTTCGCCACTGGGTGTCTACTGATAGCTCCGGCTACTGGCGACTGCTCTTCCAGGACGATCTCCACAATTATATCTCGCACCAGCATCCTAGCTTGAGTAGGGATAGACACTGTGGACACCCAGATCACCTGGCGTAGTCCCTTATCAAAAGCCTGATCCTAGAAGAATGGGTCTTGTACCATGTATGTGGAGTAGTGATAAAGATTGGTGAATCACGCCGAGTACTCTGCTATAGACTGGCTTCCCTACTACAGGTGTAGTAGCTCTTGTATACGCATAGAGAGAAACATTGTTGGAAGGAACTCCTCCCTGAAGAAGCTCTCAAAGACTTTCCAAGTGAGGGTCACCTCATCATGCATCTAGATCATTAATCTTCACCAGATCCCCACTGATCCCTGAAGAAGACTCGTGGCTAAGACCACCATCTGGTCGAGAGGAAACCATACTAGATAGAAGACTCGCATAACCACCTTGAGCCAATACTCAACCACCTAGGGGTCAGTCTCACCCCTGATCCTGAGAGTTCTGTGCCTATGGAACTCCTGTAATGCACTGAGCCTACGTCCATCCTCTATCAGTAGTTCTGGTGGAAAATACTGACCTAAGGGTAGTGGTAACATCGATGCACCACCCGCTGGGGCTAACTCCTGTACTTGTCCATGTATTGATGCCTCATCTCTAGGCATACTTTCCTCACGGTCACACAATGGAATCCTGACTGACTATCTGCATGGTGGCATCCTAAAACAGATCATGATGAACCACAATAAATAGAGTATATCTAGTGAGCTAACTATACAAGGAAAAGAGGACACACTCAAATCCTATATGATGCATGTACCATTTATTTCCCTATAACCAATGTTTTCATGTTCTGAGTAAGAAAGAAAGTGTCCAGATTCCTGGTGAATGGATAATTCGGATGCCACTCCAACACTGGAGTCCCTTTCCTAAAAGATAAACATGAAACACTTAAAATTATTTCCCCAAACCAATCTCATAGACTCCCAGTCCCAATGTAGAACCAAACCTCTCTAATACCACTCTTTCACAACCTGTCCCAGTGGGCCCATTCTATGACTACCCCAAGCCCATCACTAATAGTCTAGGGGTTGGAGACTAGCATTTAGTAGGCATATATTACTAATCGGAGGCATTTTTTTAAACTTATATACACAAACAGAGTTGTAAGACCACAAACATAAAAATTAAACACTGAGTAAACCATGAATTCCACCAAGACAACCACTAAGAGTAAAAATACAAAACTGAAAGTAAAGGGGCCAGTATACAATACCAACAAAAGGAAAGATGTAGAAAAATGAGTACACTAGTCACTGGAAGCTCATCTTTAGAAAACCCTACCTAAAGAGTGGGTGAAGGGACACTACCAGAAGTCGTAAGAGTATGCCTCGCCTATCAGATCTCACATGGAACCACCTGGTCCTAAACCACCAAGGTCTCTGTCAAAACGTTTTTCACATGCAAAAGACATGACATGTGCAAAGCCCGTGCATGGGTGAGTAAAATAATACTCAGTAGGACACCCCGAAACCACAAAGGAAAAACCATAAAGGAAAGACCACAAAGGGATAACCACAAAAGAAATTACACATGAAGTATTATCAGCTCACATAGGTATAAATCTAAAGCATGAAAAGTAAGACTATTAGCCGTAATCTCAAAACACCTAGTACTGTTGAGTCACTTAGACCTGCTGAGTGACTTAGACCTAGTAATCCACATAGGCCAAAGTCATATCCTTCTCTTCACAACCATCCATTGGATTCCCACTCATAACACGCTTATTCCGGGATCAATCCAAAGGTAGTATGTCGACTTCCATGAAAACCCACTTAGTGTATCTCAAAATTACTTCCTCTTCACAAGGGTCCCAATTACACAAATGGATTGTCAATCAAATGTATGGTTTAGAAGATATGAGACTTTTTATAAAAAGGAGATGGATGGGTCCGGCCACGGTTTTACCCGATCTTACCCGCCGGGTCCTCCCCAACCCACCAGGTCGACCCAACCCGCTAGGTCACCTAGAGTGGCGAAGCCATCTCAATCCACATGGTGCTGACTAGTTTGGTCCACCAGACGCAGTCAACATCATGTCCCACCTTCAACTCATGATCTGACTAGACCGAAGACCCTGAACTTGTGATTCCGCCTCCTTCCACATGCCAGTGGACCTATTTGGCACCTTGTGGAAGGTTCCATTGGTATGTACGTTGTCACCGCATGTTGCTTTCCGCACGTGGCCGCCACCGGTGGTGGCGCGCCGTTGGGCTCTTTTGCAGGCCACTAGACTCACTCTAGTGGTCTATTTTCTAATCCAAAAGTACAGTTATGATCCCTTGGTTTCTATCTACACTATATCATGCTCCAAGACATTTATTCATCAATTTGGGGTTCCAAACATGTTCAGAACCTCCCAAAAAGTGTTTGATGCAACCATGGGGGTTCGTCTGTGAAGAACGCAAGGAGGGAGAGAGTGGGATCACAACGAAAACCCAAAGAAGAGTCTTTATATTTTTTTCATGTTGTACCAAATTCATTATTGTTAGCAGGATCACAAAGAACCATTTTAAAATAAATATGATTTAATTCCCATTTTATCATGAAGAACTAGTGGAGAAACATAGAGATCTGACCCCTTTTTATTTTTCACAAGGTAATCCCTATCCTGCAAAAACGATTAACCCAAGGATCAACATGTTAGTGGGTTTATCAATGTTTATCATTTATAAAAGAAGAACGAGAGGAAAGGGAAATCACACAAAAAGAATAAAACCCCTACCTGGGTTTGGTTTGATCATTGGTGAAGAACAGAGCTGCACCATGGTCATTTTTCCATCCTAGATCTACGATCTGTCGTTGTTGGATAAATCCTTCAAAGAGGAGAGGGAATTCGTTATTGTTGCCGATATTTAATTAATCAATGAAATTCCATTAATGATTCAGAGAAACTATAAGATCCTCTCCTAATATCTTATCCATATTAATCCATTAAATGAAGGAAGGACGTTTCAACGTTTCTGTTACACTGAGTCGCAGCGACGTTACGCTGTTTCATTTATGAAATGAAAAATTTAATGCATCGTTGTGCTACAATGAGACATTTTGAATAGAATAAACTTTCTTAAGTTTATTTTATTTTTTTCTTTAAAATTCCCAAAAAATAAATTTTACCCTCGACCCGCACCAGTCGAGGTTTTGTCCTCCCTAAGGAAAAGTCTCCATTATGGACAGAACGATGCACTAAGATTTTTTATCTGGGCAGCGATTTAGAAGTTTCCAAAACCCATTATTCTATCTATTTAAAAATACTTCAAATAATTATTCCAGGCACCCAAGGCCTCATAATTATGTGTTTTCTCCGCACCTAGTTTCGAATTAATCCATATATTTTTAAAAAATTACATGGAAATTCTGAGACATTACAAATATTTTGTTAGTGTCTTAATGATGCCAATGTGTTGTGAGGTTATTCTTCAAATATAAAAAACTACATGATTAAAGGATTTTAAGTTGATAGGTTTGAAATATCATGATTTGATATCATGATGCAACAACTCCTACCAGCTGCGTTGTGTAAAATATTTCTCATATGCATCAGAATAACTATCATGAAGGTGTTTTATTTTTTCAATTCAATTTTGAAATATGAGATTGATCTGGATTCTCTGAAAATTTTGTAGAATGAAGTGGTTTCTATACTTTGTCAATTAGAAATGTATTTTCCTTAAATTTTTTTGGTATCATGGTGCAATAAAATTTTCATTTGGTGTGAGAAATAATGCTTTGTAGACCTATATATCTACATTTTATGTATGCTTTTGAAAATCATATGATGATATTGAAGAGTTATATTAATAATTCCATATTGACATGAATCATCCGTTATTAATAAGTATATTTCCAATGAGGTTTATGATTTTTGTACAAGCTATTTGTCTGTAGTGGAGCACATTGGTTTGCCTACATCTCACTGTGAATGAGTCAATTATGGGGGAAAGGGGATATGCCGCTTCAAAGTAAAATCATTAACAAGTGAAAAGTTATATAAGGTACATTTATATATCCTTAATAGCATAGATAATTCTCAACCATATATAACATTTCATATTAATGTGTTAAAACAATGTTATCCAAAGAAGAAAGACATCTGGATTTTGAATGATCATAACAAAATATTTTTTCCTTGGTTTAAAGAAAACTTTCATGGTAGATCAGATGCATCAAAAACATTAAGATGGTCAGTGGTCATCCGAAGTTTAAATATGATAAAGAATATATGTATGATATTAATGGCTATACATTTCATATAAATGATCAAGAAAACTGATGTGCAGTTTAGAATTGAAGTGTATTGGTGTTCATAGAAACATTTAATTTTCCAAGTGACAAAGACAAAAACCCAATCTTTGAATCAAGTTCATATTATGGAGTCATTGAATTAATAAATAAGGTTTAATACATTAGATTTTGAGTTCTAGTTTTTAACTGCAAATGGTTTGTCGGTAACAACAATGCCAAACAAGATGAAATTGGAATGACACTAGTTAATATGAATATATTGGGATACAAAGTTAATCCTTTTATCATATAAATACATGAAAAAAAATTCTATGTTCTTGATAAATTCGATATATAGTGTTCTATTGTTTTACAAGGGAAAAATAATTACATTGGTGATGATAAACTTGAAGAAGATGATGATTTATGTGAGATTTCCACCTCCATCAAAATATTAATAGATAATATCAATGAGTATGTCATAGACATTGTTTGTGTCGTATACAATGATCATAGTGAATAAATTTGGGAAAAGAATCCTTTAGTACATTTCTAATATTATATATAACATTTTTTTATTTCTTGTTTGATTTTTTCAATTAAAAAAAATGTAAGATATTTTAGTTTTATTTTCTTTATTAAAACACATATTATAAATAATATGTGGAACTTTTTGTTTGTATTAGTTTAGTTTTGTTTAGTTTACCATGTTTACCCTTAATTAAGTTATCTATTTGCTGATTTTGTAAAAACAATTTTTTTTAATATAATATGATATATAAAATAAAAATATTGTATGAAAAAGTATATTGATAGAATATTCTTTCTATTATAAAAAATTATTTAATATTTTGAAGCATTTTAACTGTTCACATGCCATTTCATGATTTTTTTACCATTAATTTATGTCATTTTATCTCCTATTAATGTTGTTATATTTTTAGTTAACTACTCTAACAAATATGAATAAAATGTGGTTATTTTAGTTTAGTTTTTGTTGGATAATTTTTCATATATTCAAATAATATTATTTTTGTTCTAAAAATTTGTGTAATACGTTGAATGATTTTTACTATTTACAAACCATTTTGGATTTTTTCCATTCATTAATTTTATTTAAACGCTCATTAAATTTTTTAACATCATTGTTTACTATAAAAAATATGAATAAAAATATTTTTTGGTTACTTTTTGTTTCAAAAAATTTCATTTATTATTTATATTTGTGTGTAATATTTGGATTTGAATATTTCTGTACTAATTGTTTTTTAATTTGATTTGTAATATAATGACATATCAAAAATTTTATCCCCCACATTCTTTTCGGAAAGATCGTACATACACCTCTGCGGTGGAACATACACATAATCCTCTTAATGATCCTCTATATCATTCTGTACAAGAGTATTCTACTTCCATGATGGGAAAAGAGTTTGAGGGTTGGTAAATATAGCATCACAAGTTTACCAAATTTATTAGTTTCCCATAGTCAGGGATGAAAGATGGCAGTTGACTATGATGAGAATGATATTACATGAGGTAAAAATTCAAAACAATTCAAGATTTTTACTATAGTTCGGGATAAAAGAAAAATTAGTATTTTGATTACTGATTAGATAAGTGTTGACAAAATAAAAATATCGCAATTATAGGAGAAATTTTTGGTAAGCTCATTTGTTATTATTTTACTTATCATAGAATTTTTACACTAATATATGACATCCTAATTCTTATCTGATGAAATTTTACAAAACTATTACCAAAGGAGTTAGGATGAATTATTTTTCATTGGATTCTAAGAGATGGAGGAATTTTAAATAAAACCTCATATAGGATTTCATTTTTTGGATTAGACAACACCAAAATCCATGTGATATATATACATTTATAGATGAAGATACAAGAAAGTAAGTAGATGACAAGAGGAATTTTTTGTAAGTGTAATGTTACCTTTTAAATGTTTTTTATATTAATTTTCATATTAATGATTTATTTATTCTTACTTTATATCAAATGTGGATATCTCTTCAGGAGATCAAATCAAGAAAAGTATACCCTCATACTTTATATCAAGGAGTGTATACATTATTGGAAGAAAAAATTATAGCTGAAAATTTTCAAAAACTAGAAGATGAGTCTTCAGGATATTCAGAGGTTGACCCTCATCCCTCTAATTAGACATGTAAAATGAAAGAGGTATCAGATGAGAAATAAAAGGAAAATATCAAATAAAAGATTCTAGTTTTTTAGCTAAGAGGATTGTAAGTTGTTTATATTATTTATTTATTTATGTTCAATCAATTATTTATATTTTGTGATTCACTATGTATTTTTTCAAAAATTCTATATAGTAATACCTTGATGAGAACATCACAGACGAGGTCTTCATAGGCTGGGGGTAAGAACGATATTTTGGATACAGAATCGGGAAAGCCTGAACACCCGGGTCGTATATGAGGATACCCTAAATGTGTATCAGTAAAAAAAGTGTTTCCACATTTTGATGATTCTTAAATAGAGGATTTTTATAAAAAAAATACAATCATTTGAATCTACTATTTAGGATATTTTTAAGACAACGTAAGACAAGATTAGAGCTTTGGTAAATTGGAAGTTTGTAGACATGAAAAAATAGTTTCAGGCCATTGATACAACATCTCCATCTCTTCCTGCAGATCACACTCACCCTACTTATCTTACTCCTACACCTCCTTCTCTATATCCCACTCCTCCTACTTATTATACTCCAACACCTCATCCTCTACAAAATCCTATTTATTATGAGTTATATATTGATGATCCCCAGAATCATACTATTTTATATGGGATGATATATTATATTGGTGATACCATTCATTATCAATATATATATATAGAGAATCATAGGGTCACTGTATATGATATTATAGATAGATAATAAAGAATAAAATTTCCTAGAGATGAGGTTGGTATATTAGGACAATGTATTTACCAGTTTTAGTATGTCCATCTAGACTTGTTTGAAAATTTATCATAGAGGTATGTATATTTTATATCATTTATTTCATTTTTCTATTAATTTTTTTATCATTTTAAATATTATCTATTTATCTATTTTTTATAGGAATACATCAAAGGTAAAGAAATAATATTTAGACTAAAATAAATAAAAACTACTAGGAATTGAGACACAACTTTTAAAAGACTTGTTTGATTGTCAACATATTCAAATTTGTTGTTGGATATTTATGAAATTAAAAATGAAGACAGATTTTGTGGATGTAAAATGATTATGATGCTTTTTAAAAAGGATATAATGTATCCTATAACTAGATATGAGTTAGGTATCAACACAATGCATGTTTTTTTCAATATAAGTTGATTAACATAAATCTTTCAGTTATTTTAAGTTATTAAAAATATATACTTATGTTTTTTGTATTAGGTATATTTAGTAAACTTTATACAGCATGAAATGAAAATATTATATGGTTTTATGGACCCATAATTTATTTCACCAATATCCAAGATAATGACTTATGCATAAAGAATGGTTTATATAGCTTAAAGACTTCAAAAGAATGCAATTATTCAGCATTGGATGTTTCCTTATCATCAATATTATGAAAAATATATATCATAAATTTATATATATATATATATTTCTCTCTTAATAGAATAACCACTCATATATAATTTTATTATATATCATCGGTAATTGGATGTTAGGTGTTTTTTTTCATGTGTGAATACACTTTACTGGCTATGCTCTATCCATGTTGAAGTATGAGAAAATTATATAAATATAATGAACATGTAAATATAAATATTTAAATACCTATATATTTTAAGAGAAGTTTAAATTTATTTTATTCATATTATTTTCAAATAGGGAATGATATTTGTTTTTAGGGACAACAATAAAGAATAGTTTCAATTTCAAATATGTAAAAACACAGTGAAATTTAATTTTCAATTACTAAATTTTGGTTTTAGTACTTAAAATGTTATATTGAGTTCAAGAATTATTTTAAACATAAATTTATTAAAAAATGAGTGAAGAAATGTGGATACTATTTTTTCAAATTTATTTTTGAAATAATTTCAATCGGGGTAATTATAAATCTTCAGATGACTATATTTTTCACAAACCTTTCCTTTAATTTTTCATTATTTTTTCTTGAATACATGTTGAATTCTTCCATTTTTATTGAATGATTTTTTATTACCCTTGTACTTATACTGGAAAATAGATAAGACACTTGAAAATTGAATAGGATAATTATTTTATAGGTTATATTGGGTTTTATTTGATTGGTAATATACATTGTAAACTTGAAAATTTAAATCATAAAATATTGCGTTGTTGTTGTGTTTTTACTACTAATTTTCTATTATATTGTTGTTTTATCAGTTTTTGTGATGTTGGGAGGGGAATAAATAATATAATTTTATTTTAAAAAATTATTTGTCACATTTTTTATTTTACAAATGATGTAAAAAATGTAATACAACATTAACCACATCATATTTTTTCAAACCCCGATGTGGTAAATAATTTTTCACTTCAGTAACGTGATAACCAATGTGAAAATACCGACTAAAAAGTATTTATAATATAATTTTTTATTAATTTATTTTTAAAAATAATTTAGAACGTATCCTAAAATAACACCGAATACTAACAGACGTTACAAAACCAAAAAAAAACCTACATGAAAAATCCTATTTTTCACTAGTGAAATAATCTAACAATGAAGAGATTGACATTCTTATAGCAATAATATAACTTCACAACAAATGAGAATCACGTGGACAAAGAAGAACCTGAAAAAAATAAATTTCACTACCTATAATAGAAACTTGATGAATCAGAGAGGGTTTAGGCCAAATTTCAAGGGAATGGTTTTCAGTAGGACTACATGAAGTGGAAAACATGAAGAAGCAACAAAAATTAATTAATGTCACTACATGAGGTATGCAGGAGGAAATATTGAATCCATTATATGACATGAATGAGATTGAACCAAAAAATAGAGTGGTGATTTAATATCAATTTCCAAATTCCAATTATCATTTCATGAGATTGAGGACATGTATATATTTGAAAATACAATATCATCATGACGAAGCATAAAGAAGGAGCATGTAGTTGATTTTTCATCGATAAAGCTATGCATGTGGTATATGTAAATAAATTGAGACAATGTGTGGTTGATATTATTTCAGAGAGGAACTTATCATCTGAGAATAGGATATATCTTTCTGAAATAGATTAATGTGAAACCCCATAAATTATTTTTCAAACGGAAACCAAAGGTTAGTTAATTCATGGGACACTGATATGAGAATGATAAGGTGAGATGGGGAGAACAGGATATAGTGAGGGGGTGCAGAGGACATGTGACTGTGATAGTTACAATGATTTTGTGTCGGTAGGGTTATAAACAATAAGCGGGGCAATGGGGACAAGGGGAGAAAAGGGACGTTGAGTAAAGGATGAGAAGGAGAGATCTAGAAAGCTGAAGATAGTCAATCGATGCATGGTAGAATACTAAATCCTAATGGGAAATGAGGGATTTTGGGGATGTGGAATAAAGGAGGGGAAATGGGATATCGAGGAAGAGGGAAAGGGGAGGGGAGACAGGAAGTAGAGGAGATGACACATGGAATAGAGCCATACACTATAGAATGAATAATTGAAATAGATATTATATATATATATATAAATTAATTTAAATATTTTATAAATATATAAATACCTTATATATACACACAAACACACACATAGTTGGGTTTCTAAAACATCTATATTTGATTATATGAGTGGGGTTTTTGAAGCCCCTTTGATTTTTTTAAAATATAACAATCCTATTATTTTTATTACATTAATACATGATTTAATGACATAAAATTACACCTAATACGACCTAAAATATTGATAAGTCTACTGTCTTGGTAAATTAGGAACATTACATGAGAACTTAAAACATGAAATACAACATCATTATTGAAAACATCCTTTACATGACCACAACATTCCTTTATACTTAACATTTCATGGGATAACTTGAAGAAAAACATAAGAAAGGGGTGAGATATAAATACCACTAATAGAATAAACATGTAATAACATGAGGAAGACAACACATGTTAGACAATAGGCATATCGATGGAGAATTAATGAAACATGAACATAAAGTAATGATAATTATAACATGGAAATATGAAAACAACTTAAAACATTACATCATAGGTCAAGGATAAACTTCTAACACATAATATTTTACAAAGTACCATAAAAGAATCCGGTAACCCCTTCCCCAAAATGTCATATCATGATACTAAACATTACCCAATGCATTGTATCACTATATAATTCTGGGTGCACCAGTCGCCTTAATTTCATCCTCATGCTTAAGTGTTCCACATAGATCATAATAAATGGATTCATTCATCATAATAATTTAGTCTATGACCAAGGGGTGTGGAATACATACATGTAAGTCCTTAAAAAGGTATATTTGTATAAAATTGAACACCCTTGATAGGGATTGTGTATGGTATTCACTTACACAATTGTTTTGGAATGGAGATTCATGATACAATTTCGGCAACCTAACAGTGTGACATAAAAATTCATAAAAAGGGTAGGTGATAGTGAAAGAGGTATCTCATCATATATAAATGAAATGTAAAGTAATAGGGTCATAGAAATACATGTCCCAACATAAGGAATTTGGAAATAGAATGCATAACCAAATAAAGAAACTTGAAGAAATGGGAGAAATGGAATAATTGTTAGGAAATTTCTGCGTGGTAACAAGTGTACGTGGGGGGAGGGGATTAATGAGAGATTAATGAGTCTATCATCATTCAATCATAATAAGGGGATTATGGGGGAGGTGAAAAAACTTACCCCATAATTTTTAATCGAATATAAAAAGGTGTAACTATTGAGTCAATAAGGTATTCCTTATGACTTTTTCATTCCTTCTTGTTTTGAAAATCACAAACACCTTATATTTAAGGAAAATTTCTTTTATAAGGAAAATTTCATTTATAAGGAAAATTTATTTTATAAGGAAAATTGCTTTTATAAGGAAAATTGCTTTTATAAGGAAAATTTCTTTTATAAGGAAAATTTCTTTTATAAAGAAAAATTGCTTTTATAAGGAAAATTGCTTTTATAAGGAAAATCGATTTTATAAGGAAAATCGATTTTATAAGGAAAATCACTTTTATAAGGAAAATTATTCTTATAATATTTTCATTATCTATATCCATATTTTTCTTAAGTATAAGAATCAGATTCATTTCTATATTCTCGGAATCGTTTAAAACTTTGATATGAAGCATTCTATATTAGGCTCTGAATTCTGGATGAGAACTGTAATGAAGTTCCACTCCAAATTCTGGATACGAACTCTAATAAATTTCCACTCCGAATTCTGGATACGAACTCTCATGAAGATCGACAACAAAATCTAATGAAAAATCCTGATTACGAATTCCCATTACGAATTCTGATGACGAATTGTCATTCTGAATTGTCATTCCGAATTCACCTATTAAACAGAACCTGATCATCTTTGCTTTATACACTCCGAATTTATTTATACTCCGAATATTTTTTTTGGTTAGACTCCGAACTTTCGGTTTTCTTACTCTTTTATAATTTGTCCACTATTTAATATTTTTGTTTACACTCCAAACCTTCACTCCGAACTTTTGTGTTAGGCCTAAAACGATGTCGTACTTTCTGTTACACTTGTTTTTTTATAAAACGATGTCATCTATTCCGTTATAAACTAACCGTTGGTTAAGTGACACGTGTACAGGTCCCTCCGATTTTTAAGGAATATATGGCTGTTAGAAAGGAGGTCGACCGAGCCTATAAATAGGAGCTCATTAGAAAGAGCTCAAAACACAATGAAGTTGATCGATCTAGAGACCACATGCTACTAAGGTGATTTCTAGAGAGAGAAAGCTTTTCATGCTTTGTGCGTACTGAACCGCTCGTTCAGTTTTTGCTTCATGCGACTCCTAATGTTGGTGATTACATTAGAGGACTTCCGAGGATAGGAAGACAGAGGTGCCAACTAACTTAAAGTTCGAGTGCTTCCTTGTTGAGGAAGACATAGGTTCCAACTACCTTGAAGTTGAGGGCTTGCAGGGATGACAAGACAGAGATTCCGATCTTCGTATCAAGGGCTTATCCTGGTGTGTGTAATACAGACTTGCTTGAAAGTATAAATCAAGAGACCATTATCCAAGGTTGTTGGATACCCTTCTCTTTGGGTTAAAAGAGTTATTGTTTGTTATTTGTAGTTTTACTACCTATTTGTTTCCACTGCATATTGTATTGTAAGGAAAGTATAACTTTCTTATACTTCCCTAATTGTACTCTATTTCATTTATATTCTATACGCTTTAAGGTATAATCTCATATTGTAATCTTTAGTTAAGTTTCAATTTATGGATCCATATTTTTGGAACCTAATTTCAGAATCTCTTTATAGTTTTAAGCAAGTACAAGGAACATGATGTTTATAACTTCTTTCCTTATTCCGATTTTTCAATTAGTGTTAGATGTGTTGTGAATTTTCTTATTTTAACTTTTTTAAACTTAGAACTTTCCTTTTCTATGGAAAACATAGTAATTCGTAATCAACTTTAAAGGTTCCAAACGAAAATTTTAAAGGGTACAATTCACCCCCCTCTTGTATATTGAGAATCTACATCATTATTTCAATCCTACAGTAACAATATAAGGAACCTTAAAAAACTGAGAATAGAAGGAACCCTCACATGAGTTTGTGACTTTAAAATCCTGAAGAGGGGATTCATGAGAGATTGGGGAGAATTGGAAGGATTATAGAGAGGGGATGATAGAGTAAGGACGTGCTCCAATTATTTTGTGTGAAGAGAATTGGAAGCTTGGGTGGGTTTATATAGGAAATGTGAGAGGAATTCATTAATATTTCACAGAAAAAGGTTTTGGAATATATATATTTAAATATTCAAAACCACAAACGTTTCAATTGTTTTTTTCAAATTAAAGTGTAAAAAATAATTTTATAAGGAAATGTTCTTAAGATATTAAAATATTAGCCTTGCTTATGTGGAGGTGAGTCACATTATTAAAGGAATGAACTTAAAATCAGAAAATATATTATACATTTTGGAGGATTCACTATGGATTTAAAAAATAAGTGAAACAAATCTAAAATCACATTATTTTCAAGGTAAAATTTATATTTGGCTGCAGATCCCTTTTACAGTGTTTATTACATAACTATTGGGCTATTATGATGTCATAAAACTCACTATATATTTATATGGTATTTCATTTTTACCCAAAAATTCGACTATCTCAGAAAATTACGAAATATTCACCACTGGATAATTTTGGAATCCTGATTCAAAAAATTTATATTCATTTTATCCAAATAATTTTCCAAATATTTCAATTTTCACTTTTCAAATAAAAAATGACATTTATTGAAAATTGATGGGTTTTGACAAAAACAGCTTTTATACCTTAATAAAAATTATATTTGGACTCATAAAAATTATATGATCTTTTATATTTACTAAAATTAATTCAATAATAATAATAATATTTTATTAAAATATTATTTATTAATTCATCAAAATATATTTCTTAAATCAATTTTAATATTAACCAAAAATACTATTTTTTCTTTAAAAATAATAATAAAATAAAATTATATTCATTATTTTATACAAAAATAATGTACATAATCATAATGCTAGGTTCTTGATACATATCCCTTTATTACACAAGCATATGCCCTAAAATTAAGGTGTGCGATAGTGGGGATTTCATGCGTCCGTTTGGTGAACATGGTTTGGGTCGTGATGTCGATGAGCTTGAACTTCTCCCATAAATGGTTTCTCTCATGCTTAATTTGTTGGATCTTGGCTTGGAATTGGTTTAGTTCAAATCCCAAAAATTATATCTCCCACAAAATCTCTGATAAATAGGATTCATAGGTAACGATCCTACTAGTTGAGGCCATCACCTCCCCTTTCTATATCGAAAGGATTTGTTTAAACCCTATATTAATATTAGTCATGTGATCACCGTTCAAAGACTATATTATCAAAGATAATGATACTTCAATGTCATTTAAATAAAATTGTATATAACAATACAAATGGAGTGCATGTGTTTCTAAATCTATTTTACAAAATAAGACATTTAATTAAATCAAAAGGAAAATTTCACTTATAATAGTTGGGTTTGTTAAAATCTTCTCCCCTTAAGAAATTTAACCCTAAAAACTTTCATTTCTTACATGAAAATAGATTAGGGTAACTTTATTTCATCGCCTCCTCCAGTTCCCACGTTGTTTCTTCAAACTTGTGGTTTCATTGCAAAACTTTTACCAGGTGCATTGTCTTATTTCGTAGAACATTGTCTCTAAAATCTAATATCTTCATTGGATTATCCACATAATATATATTATTCTCTAATGGTACCAACTCTAGATTGAGTGTATTAGAGGGGACTGTTATGTACTTTCTCAAGAGGGATACATGGAATACATCATGTACTTGAGATATGTTAGGTGGGAGTGCTAATCGATAGGCCACTGCTCTAATGTGATAAAGGATCTCAAAAGGGATGATGTACCTTGTAATATGATTTCCCTCTTCCCAAATCCCATTACCCTCTTCCATAGAGATATGTGGAGGAATACCATGTCTCCAACATAAAACTCTAGGTCTTGTCAATGATTGCCATCATAGATTTTCTATCGACTCTGATCAAACTTTATGTGTTGCTGAATGGTATTGACCTTCTCTACAATTTCCTCAACTATTTTAGGACCATGAATTATTCATTCTCAAACATCATCCCAACATGTATGTGTTCTACACCTTTTCCCATAAATGGCTTCATAGGGAAACATTTGGATGATTGAGTGGAAACTATTGTTGTAAGAAAACTGTACTAGAGGAAAATGTTGCCCCCATACTCCTTTGAAGTCTATTGAGAATGCTCTCAAAATTTTCTCAAGTGTCTAGATAGTCCACTCAGATTGGCTATCAGTTTTAGGGTGATAGGTCATGTTGAAGTTTAACTCAATATTCAAATCATGTTGGAGACTCTTCCAAAACATAGAAGTGAATCTTAAATCGCGATCAAATACAATCAATATTGGTACACCATGAAGCCTCACCACTTATCTAATGTATATCTATGCAAGTTGATCCAAATATAAATCCTCTCAAATCGCAATGAAGTGTGGAGTCTTTGAAATAAGATTCACCAAAAACCATATAGCATTGTTTCCTCTAGATTTCATAGGAAGCCTAGTGAAAAATTCCATGGTGATGATTTCCAATTTCTATGATGGTATGGGTAATGGTTTCATCATCCCCTTATATTTTTACCTTTCCACATTCACATGATAACATACAAGACATATTGATGTATATTCTCTGATCACTTTCATAATATTGTCCCACCAATAGTGTTCTCATAAATCTCAATACATCTTTGTGCTTCTAGGGTGGTAAGTGAAGGTTGAGCTATGTGCATAATCCAAAAACTACTTCTTTAAACCAGGATTTGATGGTACACATAGTCTTGAAACAAATATTGCAACACCTTCTTCATTAACATTGAACTCTGAGGATTTCCCTTTTATAATAGTTTCCACTTTCTTCCTAATTCCCACATCATCTCTTTGAGCATCTTTTAACCTCCCTATAAAAGATATTTGAGCAATAATTTGTGAAATTATTGATGATTTTCCTTCCTTTATGATTATCATGTACAACTTCTTCAAGTCTAACAATATTAGATCCTTCTCAATTCTCATCAATGAATGATTTTTTGGATCCTTTCTACTTAGAGCATCTTCCACTTTATTAATTTTCCTCAGATGGTAGTGAATTGAGAGGTCATAGTATTTAATCATCTCTAACCATCTTCATTGGAGAATATTAAACTCTTTTTATGTGAATATATACTTGAGGATTTTGTGATACATATATATTTTACACTTCTCCCCAAAGAGGTAATGTCGCAAAAATTTCAAAGTGAAGATCATTGCAGCTAACTCTAGATCATGTGTTGAATAGTTATCCACATGAGCTTTCAACTACCTTGAATCATAGGAAATAACTTTGTCATATTTCATCATCACATAGAACATGATATTCTTCGAAGCATCACTGAATATCATGAAAAGCTTTCCACTTGTGGGTAGTGTGAGAACGGGCTTAGTGATAAGCCTCCTTTTCAACTCCGTGAAGCTCTATTCACATTCATCATTCCAAGAAAACTTGACTCCCTTATGAGTTATATTAGTTAGAGTGTTTGAAAATTATAAGAAATTTTTCAAAAATAAATGATAATTTTTAGATAATATAAGGAAACTATAGATATTTTTCACCGATGTTGGCCTAGATCATCCTTCAATTGCCTTATAATTTTAAGGGTCTATAGATATCTCATTTATTGTGATGATATAGACTAATAAAGATAATTCCTTTAACCAAAACTCACATTTTTTGTACTTGGTATAATGATTTTCCTTTCAAAAGGCCTTTAGCATTGTACTTAAATGATCCTCATGCTCATTCTTACTTTTAGAGTATATTAGAATATCATCAATAAAGACTACCACAAATTTATAGAGTTAATCTATAAAAACTAAATTCATCAAGTCTATGAATATTTTTGGAGCATTAGTGAGTCTGAATGGAATCACTATGAACTCATAATGCCCATACATTGTATGAATAGAAGTTTGGGGGATATCCTCCTTCACCCTTACTTCGTAATATCCCGACCACATATCCACCTTTGAGAAGTATTTTTCTCCATGCAACTGATCAAACAATACATCAATTCACGGAAAATGATATTGTTCCTTCATTGTGATTTTGTTGAGCTCACAATAATTAATGAAAAGGCACACTAGACCATCCTTCTTCTTGAGGAAGAGGACTGGTTCACCCCATGGTGGAGCACTTGGGAATATAAACACTTTATCTAGATTATCTTGTAGTTATTTATTTAGCTTCTCAAGTTCCAAAACATCCATTCTATATGGATTCTTGGATATTGTCAAGGCCCTAGGTATAAAATCAATCGATAATTCAAAATATATACTAGAAGGAAGAATAGAAAATTCCTTGAGAAACACATCAGTGAATTCATTCACAATAGGCATGTCTTTGAGGATGGTTCCTTTCTTAGAGTAGATCATCTAAGAAATATTTTCATGCACATATGGAAGTAATATCCATTCGTGGGATGATTGTTCTAAAGAAGATCTGTCCTCCTCCTTGCACTTGTATAGAATCAGGGGTTGATTTTCCAAATAGAGAGTTATTTCACTTTCACAAAAGTTTATGTTGGCTCTATACAGGGAAAGACAATCCATGCCAATAATTGCATCAAATTCCACCAAGAGAAGTATAATAAGGTTCATCAGGAAGTTCAACCCACAAATTGTGATAGCGGAGGAGTTTTATACATGGAATACTATAGTTTACCCATTTTATGTTTTCACCGACATCTCTACTTCCATGATTTTTAGTGGTGTTTGGATTCTTCTACTAATTTTTTTGGATATAAAATAATTCCTAGAACCAGATTCAAAAAGTATGTTTGTTATTCTTGTATGAATAACTAGTGTACCTATCACCAACTCGTTTTTGGGATTCACTCTGGTGGTAGTGATGGAAAAATCTCTCCCTTTATTCCTTGGAGGTTATTGGTTACCTCCAAAAATCCTTGGCTTAGTGCATTGGTTTGAGAAATTCCCTGGTTCCTTGAAGTTGTGGAAATTAACATTATGCAGAAGGTTTATCAGAGAATTCATTTCCTCCATTGCAGTAATGGGTTTCTCGTGCCAGGAATCACTGTCTAGGTTCCCTTACTTCCTACACCTAAATCATTTACTCATCCCCTTTAGGAAATTTCAATGATTCTTATTTCCTCACCTTTGGAAAGTGGGGTGTTAAAATTTATTTTCACTATTATATCTCTCTATCGAAATTATAGAATTTGACTCCACCTTCCTCTTATTATGCCCATGATACCCTTGAGATTATCTGATCTCCATTTTAACTTTTAGGGCACATCATACAATTTCCTAATAGCTATCAAAGTCACAGATTGTCAGGGCTTTCTGTCAGCTAGGTTTTAGCCCACCAAAGAAGCGGTCAACCTTACATTCAGGGGTAAAGAAAAATATGGAGGCATATCATGAAATCATTATGATGTTTTCCTCGTATTCTATGATGGATTCATCATCTTTTTTCTTGAGGGAAATGAATCCCATTTCCATCTTAAGTAGAAGGGTGTGAGGAAAATATTTATAAGATAACATTTTCCGAAAATCCTTTCATCCCATCACCTCGATCTCTTCCTTAGGCTTCCTATTTTTGATCAATGTCTACCATTGATCATCTTCACCCTCCATATGATAAGTATCACAAGGAACCATATCTTTTTCAGATCTTTGGATGATGGTTAATATATTCTCAATAGAGTTGATCCATTGTTCGACGATTGATGGATTAGATGATCCATTGAAAGTATAGGGACTTTGTCTCAGGAATCTCTTTATTGTAACTTTATATTTCTTAGGGGGTTTATAATTAACTCTTGATATAGGTTTCTATTCAAAACATGAGTTAACTAAGAGAGTTTCCTGACAAATTTTGTGATTCTTACTCCCATCGAATTGGGAATCTCATTAGGGCAGTTATTACACTGATCATTACATCGGTTGTTAGCCTGATTCCTCCAATTATTAGCCATTGTCAAGAAAAAATGAAAAATTAGGGGTAATTATTTTAAACTATTAAACCCATAAATGGAAATCTAATGACAATAAAGGTATAACTTCTAAATTAATTTTTTTTCATTACCTTATTAATTTCTAGGCTTCCATCTACGTTATCCATGATATATTTTTTAACGTATATTATTATGATACTTTTTCACATAATAATGGTTCTTCATAATATTATGAATTTATCTAAGCATATCCCATGGGAGTTTCAAAATAGGAGTGCATCAAGGCCCATTTTCGTGCACCAATTCTCATTCGAGTCCAGCTCAAATCGATGTTTTTAGGTTTTACCCTGGATATATCTATGCCAGATCCACATCCACTTGTTCATATCCAGTCAGGGATGTATTTTCTTGATAAAACACTTACCATATACTCACCAAGATTATGGGATATTTTTATTAAAATTAGTCTTATCCCTAAGGATTTTACTAGATTTTTCTAATCCTAATTCCAAAAATAACTAATCCTTCTTCTAATACCAATTATAACAACCCTATTCTTTTTATTACATTCATAAATGATTTAATGATTTAAAATGACACTAAATACAACCCAAAATATCAATAAGTCTAGTGTCTTGTGAAATTAATAACATTACATAACAACTTAAAACATGAAATACAACATCATTATTGAAAACTTCCTTTACATGATCACAACATTCCTTTGTAAAAAAACATTGCATGGGACAACCTAAGGACATACATTAAAAAGGGGTGAGCTATAAATCCCATTAAAGGAATAAACATGGAATAACATTGCTTAATATAATACATGTTATGAAATAGTCATATCACTGGAGAATAAAAGAAATATTAACATAAATTCACGATATAGCATGATAATCATAACATGGAAATGTGGAAACAACTTAAAACATTGCATCATAGGTCAAGGATAAACTCCTAAGACATCATAGTGTAAAAATTATTATAAAGGTATCAGGTAAAACTTATCCCAACATGTCATATCATGATACTAAACATTATCCAATGCATTGGAGTTCTATATATTTTCGTGTTCACACATCACTTTAATTTCATTCTCATGCTTCAGTGCGACACATAGATCATAAAACAAAGACTCATTAATCATAATAATTTATTAAAAAGTCAAGGGTTGTGTAATATATATATGTAAGTCCTTAATATAAAGGTATATATATATAAAAGTGAACATCATTGATAGGGAATGGGTGTGATATTAACTTACACAATTGTTTTGGAATGGAGATTCACAGTGCAATTTCGGCATCCTAACGGCCTGACATAAAAATTAATAAAAATGGATGATGAGAGGGAAATAGGTTTATCAGAAAATATACATGAAATGGACATTAATATGGTTATATAAATACATGTCCCAACATAAGGAATTTTTAAATAGAGGTCAAAACATAATTAAGAAATTTGAAGAAATAGAAAAAATGGAATAACTCTTGTGAAATTTCGACATGATAATAGGTGTATGTGGAAGGGATTAATGAGAGATAAAGGGGTAACTCATCATTAAAACATAATAATATCAGTATGGTGGTGGTGAAAAAACATACCCCATAATTTTAAATTAAATTAAAAGGGTGTAACAATATAAGGAAACAAGGATAAAAATGAGAATAGAAGGAACCCTTACTTGAGTGTGTGACTTCAAAAGATTGAAGAAGGTATTATTGAGAGATTGGGGTGGCTTGGGAGGATTAAAGAGAGATAAGGACAAAGTAATGAAATTCTCCATCTTTTTTTAGTGAATATAAGTTGGAGCTTCAGTGGGTTTATATAGCAAATGAGAGGGGAATTCATTAATATTTTAGAAACTTGGGTTTTGGAATCTATATAATTAAATATTCAAAACCACAAACATTCCCATGGTTTTTAACCATGTATTTTTACAAAAAATAAGTGTAAAAAATTATTTTATAAGTAATTTGGACAAATATATTAAAATATTATCCTTTCTTATATGGAGGCAAATCACATTATTAAAGTAATGAATTTAAAATCATAAAATATATTATACATTTTGGAGGATTAACTAAAGCTTTATAAAATATGTGAAACAAATATGAAATAAAATTATTTTAAAATTAAAACTTATATTTAGCTGAATATCCCTTCTATAGTGTTTATTACATACCTATTGAGCCATTATAATGTCATAAAACACACTCTATATTTATATGGTATTTAATTTTTACCCTAAAGTTTGACTGTCTGTGGATATTATGAAAAAGTAACCATTGGATAATTTTGATATCCTGATTCAAAAAAATATATTCATTTTATCCAAATAATTTTATAAATATTTCAATTTTCAATTTTAAAATAAAAACGAATATTGATTAAAAATTGACGGGTTTTGATATAAATAGTTTTTAAACCATACTAAAAATTATATTTGGCCTCATAAAAATTATATAATCATTTATATTAAATTTAAAGAATTTAATAATAATAATTCATTAAAATATCATTTATTAATTCATCAAAATAAATTTCTTATTTCAAATTGAATATTAACCAAACATATTATTTGTTCTTTAAAAATAATAATAAAATAAAAGTATATTCATCATTCTATAAAAAATAATGTACATAATCATAATGCTAGGGTCTTGATACATATACCTTTATTAAAATAGAACATTACCTATGAGTAATGTGTGCGATGGTGGGGCTTTCATGGGGCCGTTCAGCGAACATGGAATGGGTCGTGATGTCGATGAGCTTGAACTTCTCCTACAGTTTCATGAATTGTGTGCGGAATATCATGAGGAATTTAGTTTTGGATTCTTTAACATGCAATCATTGAAGATGAACATATGTCAAGAATGGATTCATATATAACTACGTATTTTATGGATATTTTTCTTAAACCTCCTCTTGCATGATCCTTGGGCTGATACCGGGCAGTGCTCCATCAACGACAACATGTTCATGTCAATCGTTGGTGGAATTTTTTTTAGAATCCCATGTTTCTGGGCTTCCGCTTCATTCCTAGTACCTTCATTATTTATATAAATATATAATTATATGCATAATTTAAATTTATTTAAATATATTATATAAATATATTACAAAATGTTTTTGTAAATACATGATATAAATACTATAAATATGTATTTGTAAATGTACAAATATATGAGAACATGTGTGTGTGATATATGAATTTATTAATATATTTATAAATATTTATATGTGTATATGTAGTTATAATAATAAATATAAAAATAAATATAAAAATTTATAAATAAAATTAGATATAAATACATACCCTTATACAGGAATGTTTACAAAAGAAACTAGCCAGATCATTGAAAACATAGTTTGGGAATTTAAAGGAATAGTAGGAAGTTAGAATGTCAATAGGCATGAATATATGATGGGTTTTACTACCGTACTTCGATCAGAAAAATTTGGATGGATGAAATAAGTTGTATTTTGATGATCTGTTAATATTAAAAAACACTTTTGATGAATAAGGATGACCATTTTCAATACTAATATTTTTTTAAAATAGTATTTATTTTAACAGCCATAAAATAATAATTGTTAATAATAGTAGATGGGTACATTAGTGGTAGTTATTCATAACCATCAATAATTCATTTAGAGACAGCTATAACCGCTAATAAATAATAAAATAACTCAATATATCTAAGTATTTTTATCATGGCATGTGATGATTTCAGTGGGAATCTCAATTCATCCATATTAGAAGGAATCATGGTATATTTAAATGGATCACTACTACAGTTTAGGATAAATTACATGCTAGAAAATGTCTTTGTTAGTGTTAGAAAAAGATTTGTTGTCCTCAGAATCATTAAAATGTGTTACATTATCAGCACTAAAAAATTAATGATAACTGGTTGTTTATCAGCATAAAAAATATTGATAATAAATCTCAAACTACTATATTGTGCTGTTAAAATTACAGCACACTACAATAGAAAATACAATTATATTAAAAATTTATAATTTAAATGAAAATAAAATTATATCAAAAATATAATAAAAACATTATATTATATCAATTTTAAACATTGTTTTGTGTAATTAAATTTGAAAGTAAAGTTATCACAAACATTAAAAAACACCAATGGTTTCATTATCCTTGACACCCAAACCCCTTTCAAAAAACCCTGGTCAAGTTATTATTTTCCAAAAAAACCACAACATCCCAAGTAAAAGAATCCACCTAGACTGGAAAAAAAATTCCTCTGTTTGTAAAACTATAAAAAATAAATTAAACGTCAATAATAAACAATACATTAATAAATTTTCCTTTTTAAATTAAAACCACACTATTTGATTCATACAGTCACATTGTGTTTCAGATTGTGGTGAGACTGATTCCTATACATCACAAATTGTCCTAAAGTATCAAAAAAATATTAATGTGTTTTCTCGTTTTGATTATATCATGTGGGGTTTGAATTTATATGTCATTTTCAAACATAAAACACATAGTTTGAGTCATAATGGGGTCACCAAGTATTGGGTTGAGGTTTGGATGATTATTATATGTCACAAATAACTTATGGATTGTTTTTATAAAGTATAAATACAATCCAAATGAGTTTTCTCAGTTTTGATTATGTGATGTGTGTTTTAAACTAAAATGTAAATTTTAAATAAAAAGATACATTTGGGGTCATATGGGTCACGTGATGCATCAGATTAACATGTGTTTTATTTTTACACATCAAAATTGACTTAAGGATGGTTGGCCCAAAGTATCAAAATAATATGAATATGTTTTCTCTATTTCGAGTATGTTATTTTTCTTTTTTACAAAAATGTCATTTTAAACTAAAAACATGCACATTGAGTTATACCAATCACATCACATGTATGTTTGACTTGAGACTAATTCTAACACATTAATAATGACACATGAATCATTGTCCTAAATTATCAAGACAATGCAAGATTTTCTTCTCGGTTTTCAATGAGTGACACTTGTTTTGAACTAAAATGATTATTTTAAATTGTTAATAGGAACTTTAATCCATACAAGATATATCGTATATAAAATTGAAGTGAGGCTGATACCTACATGTGATATATGGATTATGGATTGTTTTATAAAAGTATTAAAATAATCATAATGTGTTTTCTTAATTTGAATAATTTAAAATATATTTAGAACTAAAATTTCAATTTTAAAGAAAAAGAAACATTTGGAGTCATACTGGTCACAACATGCATCGAATTGATGTGTCGTTGATTCCTACATTTAAAAAATTAATTAATGATAATTTTCATAAAAAAATTGAATGTTTTTATCAGTTTTGACTATGTCACATTTCATTATTACTAAAATGTAAATTTAAATTGAAAACACACAGTTTGAGTCATACTGGTCACATTGTGTATCAGTTTGATGTAAGATTGATTCCTACACATAAAAAATGTATTATGAATCTTTTTATTAATGCATAAAGACAATATGAAGTCATTTTCTTGGTTTTTAGTGAGTGAGACAGATTTTGAACATAAAAATCAATTTTAAATTTATAACATACACTTTAGGTCATACTGGAATCAACATGTATTAGATTGAGGTGTGGATGATTCCTACACATCATAAATGAGTTATGGATTATTTTCCTAAATTATTAAAACAATATGAATTTATTTTCACAGTTTTGGGAATTTTACATGTGTTTTGAATAAAAATGTCAATTTTAAATAAAAAGACACACTTGGAGTCATTCTAGTTACAACATGCATCAGTTTCAGGTGCGGTTGATTCCTATAAGTCACAATAGAATTAAGGATAATTTTTATAATGTATCAATATAATCCAAATGATTTTACTCAATTTTAGCACGTCACATATCATTTTTAATAAAATGTAAATTTAAACAGAAAAATCATACTTTGAGTCATATCTGTCACATCGTATGTCATTTTCATATAAGACTAATTCATACATGCCAAAAATGAATTATTAATCATACTCCTAAAGTATCAATACCATCTGAGTGTGTTTTAACAGTTTTTAGTGAGTGACACATGTTTGGAACTAAAATGTCAATTTTAAAAAAATAACACATACTTTGAGTCATGTTAGACATGTCATGTATTAGATTGAGGGGTGGATGATTCTTACATATCCCAAATTTTTTATGGATCATTTTCCTAACGTATCAAAATAATCTAATTTTTTTCTCAATTTTGAGTATGTGATGTGTGTTTGGAACTAAAATGTCAATTTTAAATAAAAAACACTCTGATTCAAGATTGTAACGCCCCTACACTAGTTACCCAGAGTCTGTGCATTATTACATAACATTGGCATGATCACAAAAGATCAAATCTCAAAAGACCGATTAGTTTAATAGACTTGGAATCACTAGATAGATTCATAAAGTTTACATTACATCATAAAATGAAAACTAAAACAACATAGTCTCCATAGTCCACACTCATTAGCCCTCATATTATCCGTGCAGGTCATTCAAAAAATACTTCTTCACATCCTTGGAAAAATAAAACATAGGAATGGGTGAGCTCAGATGCCCAGTAAGGATAAAAATATAGTGGAAACTTTTATAAATAAGCATAAACATTTAACGTAATGTATAACTAAAACAAAACCCTTTTAAACTTGAACTTAAGAATAATATGGCAGAAATAAAATGAAATAATGCCATTTACTTATTTTCATGGATATTATACTAATTGAATAATCACATGAAATATCAATAACCAATTTCATAATCAAGGAATGCATAATGCCAGACTATCACAACCACGTAGAAAAGTCCTCGTGCCAAGACTACAAATAAGATTTTGTCAAGGCCTCGTGCCAAGACACAAGTTTGTCTCATGAGACCTACCGATGCATCGAAGAGCTATAGCGGGCTCCACCCCTCACATATTAAGTCCAATGCATTCCTCATATGAACAGGTTTAAACATAACATAAACATTCGTATTAAAACTAGCATACTAAATGTCAATACTTTCTCCATAAACCATGAATGGTATAAAAATAACACATCCACTGTAATGACCCAAACCTCTATGGCCCATTCCCTTGTCAAAAAGTGGGTCATGAAGTTTTCTAGAGGGTAGAATGGACTTTTCCCACACTTTTCAAAATTGTGTAACTACACGCCGTGTAGTGTGAGTACACGTCGTGTACCACCTTGCCGGGTATACCCCGTGTTGACGCCGTGTCCATGCCATGTGAAAAAATGAGTACACGCCATGTAGCCCATACTACACATCGTGTAGTTCCTCCCCATGTACGCATTACCCTCAAACCGTGTGTTGATCAGTCAACGGTCGTGTGCCATGTTGAGGTCGTGTCCTTGCCGTGTGAAATAAATGAGTACACACCGTGTAGCACATACTACACGCCGTGTAGTTCCTCCCCACGTACGTGTTACCCTCAAACCGTATGTTGACCAGCCAACGGTCATGTGCCGTGTTGAGGTCGTGTCCTTTCCGTGTGAAATAAATGAGTGCATGTCGTGTAGCACATACTACACGTCGTGTAGTTCCGCCCTGCATACGCGTTACCCTCAGACCGTGTGTTGACCAGTCAATGACCGTGTGCCGCGTTGAATGACATGTTGGAAGCCGCGTGGATACTGTGTGAAATGGCCCAGTACACGTCGTGTACAAGAATGTACACACCATGTACATTAGTTTTTCTCGCCTATCAAAATAGGTGGCCTCTCCTCCTTTTAAAATCACTCCTCTCCTCCCCTTTCCCTCGAGCAGAACACTCCCAAGAGACTCCAAAGCTCTTTTATTCCATAACTTTTTCGTTCGAGCTCCTATTTACGATCCGTTATCGGCCACAAGATCATAACGACGAGGCGGAACTTCTGAGCTTGGATATGTTGCCTTCCCTTCGGCCTTTACTCCCCATATTCCACTTGAGAAGGTTTGCCGGGTTTTGACAGAAGCGACGGACGCCGACGGACGTCTTCTAAAGCTGATCCAGGGGAGCATTATGATCAGAACCTGTTGAGGTAGGGATATTAACTTTGTCTCTCTTTTGTGCATCATGCAGGGTGGGTATCGTCTTGTTTTCGTGAGAAATGGTTGAACCAATAAATAAATATAATAAATGGCTTAAAGAACGTGTATGGGGAATGTTGTTATGTTTATCTTTGTTTATCCTATTGTTATGTTCTGAATTGAATAGGCTTTTGCCTACTAAAAATCACAGTTGTTGGGGGCCTTTTCTTGCACAATTAAATGTTTCCATATATTTCTAGACCATTTTGTGGATTGATCATTTTGGAATGTGGAATTCGGTTAATCACGTAAAGTTGGCTGATTTAAAATCTGGAAACCTTGTGTGATCACCCCGGTTGAACAAAATGGAATAATAAACATGTGGGCGTTGTCTTAGTTACGTGGTGTTTGAAGGAAGGGGGGGTGAATCCTGGGTTGTCACAGATAGAATGGGAAGCGGGGCTCTGGTAAATGATGGTATTGAAGAGGAGATGATGTGGCACGAGCTTTGTTTTGTGATACGGTGGTGGAGATGTGGTTATAGTGGCAGCATGACTGTATTAATGGGTTGTGTTGTTAAAAGAAAGTGGAGAGTTGATAAATGAATTGTGAGGAAAGATAATGAACGTGGGAACAATCAATGGGGTTTGATTGAAGATAAATGGTTGGGTTATGTTGCTTGTGTTTTATCTAACTTGATTTGTGGTTGGAAGGGATTTTGTTCTACGAAACTTTTGATTTGGTTTGATAGTTGCCCAGTAGTTAAGGAGCTAATAAACTATTACTGATGAAACTTGAAAAACTAAATGGGGTTGGGGATTGTTTGTTGTATTCATGCTTCGTAGTAGAGGTACTAAGGCACGTGCTTAGTTTCTCTATTTAGAAGACATTGGTTGGGCTGTGTGTTTGTTATACATCTATAGATATATATATCTGTATCTTTGTGTTTTGTCTCACCACACCCATGTTGAGCACATAGTGCCGAACACTCCCATTACATGGGGGAGTGTGTTTCCCCCTTAGTTACTAGCTCCTTCCTGATCATTCTTCCATAGGCTATGATGTCTTAAGGCGACCTTACACCCATGACTCTTCCGGTTGGTTTCAATTGGGGTGGTTTCATCCCAAGACTCTTCGGGCAGGTGTACTGTTCCCAAGAATCTTCGGGATGAGGCCCAGGTGTGTGCGTGCGGGATATGTGGTTTGTGAGGCCCAGGTGCGTGCAGGGCGGGATTTGTTGTTTGTGATGCCCAGGTGTGTGTGGGCGGGATATGTGGTTGTGAGTCCCAGGTGTGTGCGGGCGGGATATGTGGTTCTTGAGGCCCAAGTGTGTGTGGGCGGGAAGAGTGTGGTAGCGTCAGGACGTTCTCCGTTAGGAAGAGCATCTAACTAATGGGAAATGGTGCGGGGTACCCAATACTCTTGTTCTTGTATACTACTACCTGTTGTTTTGTGTTTTTGGTGAGTGTGGCTAGTGAGGTTGGGTGGATAGAATTCCGTTCTAGGTTTTGGTTTTGTTTGTTGTTCTCATGGGACATTAGGAAGTCTCCCCACCAGTGCATGAGAGATTTAGGTTTCCCTACTGAGTATACTTGTATTCTCACCCTACGTTTACTTTCAGGTTTTAGGAGGACTACCAGGGCTGTGCGGGACCCTACTAGTTGGGACAGTTGGAGTTGTTGCAGTTTTTGTACTCTTGTTTTTTTTGGTATTGTACTTTTGAGATTTCATGTACTTGTACTTTGTTTTAGAATTGTTTAAACATGCATGTGGGATTGGTTTGGGTTTATTTCTATACACTTGTTCTTTTTTTGGTAGTTGACTTTTCCTATCTCCAATCATAAATAATAAAAGGGTAATGCCTCCCATATTTGTGAAAACTCATACCCTTGGTGCTAGTCACCAACCTGGGGCCTACTAGAGGCAGGACCCAGGGGTCATTATCTCCCTTTCACCATTTCCAGCTCAGGAGGGGCATCTTTGATAGAAGGGGTTCGTGACAGAATGGTATCAGAGGGGATGGTTTAGAGATAGGATAGAGTCTGGAGTTAGGCACAGTGAGGATTGCATGGGATGGTAGGGAGAAAATGTTGGCTGATCTTGGTGCGTGGCATATGCCAGGGAAGACCGGCTAGGACACGAGATTTTAGGGCCCCATGTGATCCGATGCAAGTACTCTGAGCCAACCAAACAACCAAGTAAGACTACATTGATCGCAGGGTAGAGACCCTAGGGAAGGTACATGCATCATCATGATTGTGTTTTACTTGATTTGGGTGCTCTAGGAATGAAATTGAAATAAAATGATAAAATGAAACCTTGAGAAATTTCCTTGCTACTTGGGATTAGGTGATCTTTGTTTACCGTACAGCTATGGCACCGTGATGTCATCCCCGGGTGGCTCAGACAGCCGAGACACAGTAGATTTAGGCAGTCGATCAGTTGAGGATTTACTGAGGGGAGGAAGATAGCCAGTGGCAGAACACTCTTTGTTCCTTCCAATGACAAACCCTCAAGAAGTACGAGGGTAGTACTTCGGATATGGAGACAAAGGGGTGGCTTGAGGAGCTAGGGATATCTTTTACTTTGATCCATGCTCCGAGGGAGTACTGGGTTCCCCTAGAAGTCAGTCAGCTGAGAGGTGCGACACGTTAGTGGTGGACACTCTACCTCGGAGAGAGGACAGAGGCAGAGGTTCCGTGGGCTGACTTTGAGAAGGAGTTCCGAGAGGAATTCATTTCTTACATGATCAAGGAGAAGAAGCGGCAGGAGTTACTCTACCTCCATCATGTGAGTATGTCAGTACGAGAGTTAGGGATCAAGTTCAAGGATCTTCTAGGTTTTACTCCAGATATCTTTCCAGATGAGGAGTCTCGGGCGAGACGTTTGGAGGAGGTGCTTCGTCCTTTGCTCCAGTATGCTGTCACCCCCTTCACCCTTCCGACGTACTTGGCCATACAGAAGAAGGAATAGGTTTTATAGAGGATGCACTCGTAGGGAGGTGCACCACGAGAGGGGATCCAGCCGGGTTCTTCGAAAGGGAAGGCAGTCAGCAGCAGGTCTCCTACGACGGGACCTTCCAGATTCAGGCCAGTGGGGAGCAGGCCCCAACAGTTCCAGTTCAGATCTTCGGGTCCTTGTCCATTTTTCACAATCCCAGGACCGAAGTGTTTCTCTTGTGGAGGTTTTGGGAACATCCATATTCAGTGCCCGACCCGAGATTAGTACGGTGGAGGTGGGAAGGTTCAGTTCCCACCTCAGCAGCACCAGTTGCCGGCGAGGCCCTTCCAGCAGAAGTAGGACCCTGCTCCTCCAAGGGAAGACGTTGCAGGAGGAGGCCGACCTCAGGGTGCTCCTCAGGGACCTCAACCAGGGCGTGGTCGGGTAGGTGGTCAACATCAGAGAGGCAGAGGAGCTGGGCGTGGACAGTTGCACGCAGTAGAGTTTGCAGCTCCAGCAAGACCAGAGGTGGTGTGAGTTACGATTTGTTTGTTCAGCAATCTCGTTTTTTCTTTGTTTGATTCGGGTGCTTCAAACTCCTTTGTTGCACCCGGTCTAGCCCATGCTTTGGGTGTAGACGTAGAGATACTTTTCGTACCCCTGGTGCTGAGTACACCTATTTAATGTTAGACCAGCGTATCTTGTGTTTTCCGGGGATGTGGGCTGATGTTGGGACCACATCGATCTAGTGGGAATCTTCTTTTGCTATAGATGCAGCAATACGATGTCATCCTAGGCATCGACTGGATGTTTTCTGTTAGTACCATTATCGACTACTTCTGAAGAAGAGTCATGTTCTCCGACATGGATGGGCATCGTGTAGCTTTTTTTGGCGAGAGGAGCTATCAGGTGGAAAGCCGGCATGTGAAGCCTCTCCTTTCCTTGCTAGGTGCGGTATCAGTGGTTTCAGCTGATACAGAGATGATGGATGTTCCATAGGCTGTTGGGGAGTTCCTCGATGTTTTTCCTAGGGAGGTTGTGACTCTACCACCCCCCCCCCCCCAACGTGAAGTTGAGTTCGTGATAGACTTACAGCCTAGTGCCCGTCCAATTTCTATGGCCCCTTATCGGATGGAACCTTTAGAGTTGTGGGAGTTGCAGATTCATATTGACAATCTAATAGAGAAGGGTTTTGTTCGACCCAGCGTGTCTCCATGGGGTGCTCCAGTTTTGTTTGTGAAGATGGTAGATGGTGGTATCAGGCTATGCATAGACTACCAATGGTTGAATCATGTAACAGCCAAGAACCGTTACCCCCTTCCAAGGATAGATGATCTCTTTTACCAGCTAAGGGGAGCTGGTTGGTTTTCTATGATTGATCTACAATCCGGATATCATCAACTGAGGGTAAAGGACAATGACATCTCGAAGACAGCTTTCAGGTGCAGGTATGGGCACTTCGAGTTTGTAGTGATTTCATTTGGAGTTACGAATACACCAACTGTATTCATGGGACTTATGAAATTTTTCTTATGAGAGTTTCTGGACCGGTTCGTCATTGTGTTTATTGATGACATCCTGATCTACTCAAGATCAGAGGAGGATCACATTGAGCATCTCAGGGCAGTATTGGAAGTCCTTTGACACCACCAGCTTTATGGTAAATTGTCGATGTGTAAGTTCTTGACGCAAGAAGTACACTTCATTGGGCACGTGGTGTCTCATCATGGAGTATCAGTGGACTCGTTGAAGGTGGAGGCAGTTGTTTCTTGGGCAGCACCCAAGAGCGTGGCATAAGTTCGTAGTTTCCTTTGGTTGGCAGGCTATTATTGTAGGTTCGTTTCGGACTTCTCTCGAGTTCCTTCTCCATTGACAGCTTTGACTAGGAAAAACCAGATATTCCTATGGAGAAAGCAGTGCCAGGAAGCTTTCGACTACTTGAAGGATAATTTGGTCAGTGCTCCAGTACTCAGGTTTCCAGAGAAAGGGTTGTTGTATGAGGTGTTTTGTGATGCTTCTGTACTTGGTTTGGGGTGCGTAATGATTCATAAGAAGGGTGTGATTTGTTATAGTTCTAGGCAGTTGCGCCCTCACGAGCGTAACTATGCCACCCATGACCTAGAGCTTGCAGCAGTAGTGTTCACACTAAAGTTGTGGCGACATTACCTCTTTGGGGAGCACTTTGTGGTCTTCTCATATCACAAGAGCTTATGTTATATCTTCTCCCATCGTGACCTGAACTTACTGAAGTGGAGATGGGTCGAGTTTCTCCAAGACTATGACTTCGAGATCTCTTACACTGAAGGTAAGGGAAAATTTGTGGCTGATTCCCTGAGAAGGAAGTCACATAAGGAAGTGGTTCGAGAGTCCACTGATGCTTCGAAAGTGATGGGAGAGTTGCCTGCCTTGCACTTGGATGCAAGGGTAGAAGGTGGTAGAGGCTGTTTGTTTCAGATGACGGTGTAGTCCTCCTTGCTGCAGCAGGTGTAAGAGTCTCAGTGGGGAGACTCCGAGGCAGAAGTAATGTGGGATCGTATCGATCATGGAAACTCTCCAGAAGGATGGTTAGAGGACAGCCGACATCGAATGCTTTTTCATGGAAGGTTGTTTGTTCCGGAGGTGATATGTGAGCGAGTTCTCCTTGAGTTCCGTAGCTCAGACTTGGCGGTACATCCGGGAGTTTCAAAAATGTACCGAGGCTTGAGGGAACAGTTTTGGTGGCCCGGGGTGAAATGGGCAGTGGCAGCGTTTGTGGCTAAGTGCATAGTGTGTCAGCAAGTAAAGGATGAACACCGTGTTCCCAGTGGTTTGTTGCATCCTTTAGATTTCCCCGAGTGGAAATAGGATGACATCTCAATGGACTTCGTCACAGGACTACCCAGAGCTCAGGGTGGTTGTGATGTTATCTGGGTAGTGGTGGATCAACTAACGAAATCAGCTCACTTCTTTTCAATTAAGGAGTCGGGTCCAGTGAGTACCTTAGCATAAAGGTACGTATAAGAGGTGGTGCGGTTTCATGGAGTTCCAAAGACTATCATCTTATATCAATATTCTCAGTTTACCTCACGAGTTTGGAGGGGGTTACAACATGTTTTTGGCACCCAGCTACCCCTTAGCACTGGTTTCAACCCCCAGACCGATGGGCAGACATTGTGAACTATCCAGACATTGGTGGACATGCTGCGAGCATGTGCTCTAGATTTTTAAGGATCATGGGTGCGACACTTGCCTTTAGTAGAGTTTGCCTATAACAATAGCTTCCACTATACTATTGACATGGCGCCGTTTGAGGCTTTGTATGGAAGACCATGTCGTTCACCCAATTTCTAGGTAGAGGTTGGAGAGACAGGTGCTCGTGGGCCAGAGGTAGTACAGAGCACCACAGAGAAAGTCTAGCTTATGCATGAGAGGATGAAAGTGGCTCAGGACCTACAGAAGTCTTATGCTGATCATTAGAGGAGGCCCTTAGAGTTCGAGGTGGGAGATCATGTGTTCATGAAGGTTTCCCCTCGACGGGGGTAGTAGGGGTTTCAGAAGGTGAGTAAGCTCTCCCCTAGGTTCATCGGGCCTTTTGAGGTGCCGAGGCGAGTCAGCGAGGTGGAATATAAGCTGGCCCTGCCACCTCAGTTGGAGAAAGTTCATGACGTCTTCCACATCTCCCAGCTTCGTCAGTACTTACACGATGAATCTCATGTTATCGGCTGAGGAGAGTTAGATATGGAATACGATGCAAACTTCGAGGAAAGACCAGCCAGAATTGAGGATCGTAATGAAAATGTGCTCTGTGGACAAACCATCTCCTTGGTTCGTGTGTTGTGGAGGCATGGCGGCCTCGAGGAGAGCACTTGGGAGCGGGAGGCTCAGATGCACGCTCAGTACCCGGATTTGTTTTGACATGTGTTTTGCTTTGTACTTCTGATCATTGTTTTGATGTTACTCTGTACCTTTGATATATGGAATGCTTGGCTTGTTGGTATTCAGATGTTTTATTTCCTTGTTCTCTGGAAGTGTGTAACGCATCTGGATGTGTGGGGAAAGGGAAAAACCTGATCCTTAATCGAGACACATTAATGCAGATGTGATTGAACCCGTGTGGGCGAGTCAGTGCCGCCTAAAGTGGATAATATATCGACATGGGAGAAGGAATTTCCCCAAGCCACGTGTTTGGGAAATGTGTTGTATGGTGTTGGGGGTAGTGTAAGTTGAACAAAATATCCTAATATATGGAAGTGGGATGACCCAATTCTTAATCAAGATGCATTAATGCGGATGCGATTGAACCCGTTCATGCAATTCAGTACTGCCTAAAGCGGATAATATCTCGACATAGGAGAAGTAATTCCTAACACATATGATTATGGTTGTTGGTTGGGTTCCTGTTATAATGAGAGCCCTAAGAGGTATCTTGTTGGGTTCCTCTGGCTTGGTTTTTGAATTCTCAGGGACAAGAATGTTTTAATAGGTATCTAACGTAATGTCCTGGACCTCTCCGGCCCATTCCCTTGTCAAAAAGATGGTCATGAAGTGTTATGGAGGGTAGAATGGACTTTTCCCACACTTTTCAGAATTTTGTAACTACACGCCATGTAGTGTGAGTACACTCTATATACCACCTTGCTAGGAATACCCTGTGTTGAAGCCATGTCCTTGATTTTTGAAATAAATGAGTACATGCCGTGTAGCCCATACTACACGCCGTGTAGTTTCTCCCCGCATACGTGTTACCCTCAAACCATGTGTTGACCAGTCAACGGCCGTATTCCGTGTTGAGGTCGTGTCCTTGCCGCATGAAATAGATGAGTACACGCCATGTAGTACATACTACACGCCATGTAGTTCCTCCTCGCGTACGCATTACCCTTAAACCGTGTGTTGACCAGTCAACAACCATGTACGGTGTTGAGGCTGTTTCCTTGCCGCGTGAAATAAATGAGTACACGCCATGTAGCACACACTACACGCCGTGTAGTTCCTCCCCGCGTACGCGTTACCCTCAAACCATGTGTTGACCAGTCAACGACCATGTGCCGCATTGAATACCGTGTTGGAAGCCGCGTGGAGACCGTGTGAAATGGCCGAGTACACGTCGTGTACTTTAGTTTTTCTCACCTATAAAATGAGGGGGCCTCTCATCCCCTTTCCTTCGAGCATAGGTCTCCCAAGAGACTCCAAATATCTTTTCTTCAACAACTTCTTCGTTCGAGTTCTGATTTACGATCCTTCAGTGGCCACGAGATCGTAATGACGAGGCGGAACTTCTGAGCATGGATCTATGCCCTTCCCTTCGGCCTTTCCTTCCTAGCTTCCACCCGAATAGGTTTGCCGGGTTTTGATAGAAGCGACGGACGCCGACAGACGTCTTCTAAAGCTGATCTGAGGGAGCGTTGTGATCAGAACCTGTTGAGGTAGGGATCTTACCTTTGTCTCTATTTTGTGCATCATGCGGGGTGGGTATCCTCTTGTTTCCTTGAGAAATGGTTGAACCAATAAATAAAGATAATAACTGGATTAAAGAACGAGGATGGGGAAAGTTGTTATGTACATCTTTGTTTATCCTATTGATATGTTGTGAATTGAATAGGCTAATGCCTACTGAAAATCACGGTCGTTGGGGGCCGTTTCTTGCACAATTAAATGTTTACCTATCTTCCTAGACCGTTTTGTGGATGGAACTTTGTGAAATGTGGAATTTGGTTAATCACGTAACGTTTTCTGATTTAAAATATGGAACCCTTGTGTGATCACCCTGGTTGAACAAAATGGAATAATGAACATGTGGGTGTTGGCTTAGTTACGTAGTGTGTGAAGGGGGGGGTGAATCCTGGGTTGTTACAGATAGAATGGGTCGCGGGGCTGTGGTAAATGATGGTATTAATTGGGAGATGATGTGGCACGAGATTTGTTTTGTGATACGGTGGTGGAGATGTGGTTATAGTGGCAGCAGGGCTGTAGTAATGGGTTGTGTTGTTAAAAGAAAGTGGAGAGTTGATAAATTAACTGGGGGGAAAGATAATGAATGCGGAAACAATAAATGGGGTTTGATTGATGATAAATGGTTGGGTTATTTTGCTTGCATTTTATCTAACATGATTTGTGGTTGGCAGGGATTTTTTTCTACGAAACGTTTGATCTGGTTTGATAGTTTCCCAGTAGTTAAGGAGCTAATAAACTATTACTGATGAAACATGAAAACCTAAATGGGGTTGGGGATTGTTTTTTGTATGCATGCTTCGTTGTAGCGGTGCCAAGGAACGTGCTTAGTTTATCTGTTTAGAAGCTATAGGTTGGGCTGTGTGTTTGGTATACATCTATATATATCTGCATCTTTGTGTTTTTTCGCACCCCACCCATGATGAGCACTTAGTGCTGAACACTCCCATTACATGGGAGAGGGGTTTTCCCCCTTAGTTACTAGCTCCTTAGTTCTCCTTCTTCCATAGGCTTTGATGCCTTGAGGCGACCTTACACCCAAGACTCTTCGGATAGGTTTTGATTGGGGTGGCTTGAGCCCAAGATTCTTTGGGCAGGTGTATTGTTCCCAAGAATCTTCAGGATGAGGCCCAGGTGTGTGTGGGCGGGAAATGTGGTTTGTGAGGCCCAGGTGAGTGCGGACAAGATATGTGGTTTTTGAGGCCCAGGTGTGTGGGGGCGGGATATGTGGTTTGTGAGGCCCAGGTGTGTGCGTGCGGGATATGTAGTTTTGTGGCCCAGGTGTGTGCGGATGGGATATGTGGTTCTTGAGGCCTAGGTGTGTGTGGGCGGGAAGAGTGTGGTAGCGTCAGGACGTTCTCCATTAGGAAGAGCAGCTAAATAATGTGAAATGGTGTGGGGTACCCAATACTCTTGTTCTTGTATACTACTACCTATTGTTTTGTGTTTTTGGTGAGCGTGGCTGGTGAGGTTGGGTCGATAGAATTTATTGCTAGGTTTTGGTTTCTTTTGTTGTTCTCACGGGACATTAGGATGTCTCCCCACCTATGCACGAGAGCTTTAGGTTTCCCTACTAAGTATACTTGTATGCTCACCCAACGTTTACTTTCAGGTTTTCAGGAGGACTACCAGGGCCGTGCGGGACCCTACTAGTCAGGATAGTTGGAGTTGTTGCAGTTGTTGTACTTGTCAAGACCCGTCCTCGGGGCACGTGCCGTGACTACCCCAAGCCCGCCTCCCATAGGCCAGGGGCTGGAGACTAGCACCAAGGCATAAATCCCGATAAAAATGGGAAAGGCTTTTCCTTTGTAAAGTAAACAAACACCACAGAGTAAGAAAGAAGAAGTAAACACTAAGTAAAACACGGTACAACAGTAGGTGTGGAAAAGTAAGTGGGCCAAAATACAAACCCAAACTGAAAGTAAAGTACAACTGGAAAGAAAGTACAGCAACTGAAAAGTAAAGCCGCAACGTCGAGCCGTCCACTAGAATTCCCACCTGAAGGGGGGGGGGTACAGATAGTCTCCACAGCTCTACGTGTCCATCCGTCCACTCCGTGTACGTCCCACCCAGTAGTCCACCTCCAGGTACCGACTCACTCCACAAGCCACAGCCACGATCAGCGCTGTCTGTCATATGCATCCAACACAACGTAGTGCGAGTATAGCCTATGCTGGGATGAGTATATGCGACTCAGTAGGGACCCCGAGACCCCTGAAGATCTCCCAGAATCCACAAAAGATAATCCACGAAGGAAAGATACAATCACGAAGTAACATCTGACACTACTTAGGTATATGCCCATACATATACCTAAGTCATAAATTCCAGTTCAGCTCCAAAATCCGAGCCCAAGTACAACCCAGTCCACACAGGAAAACGTAACCCGTTCCACATAGGAATTCACAACCCAATCCACACAGGAAAGCATAACGTAATCCAGACAGGATATCAAGTCAATATTATCAAATATAAAGATTGAAAGTCAAGACTCAGTTCACACAAGTATACTTCTTCATAAGACGATAGAGATGATCAGATGTAGCCACTGATTCATCTAAGCCGTCAGACCCACACATGATCGATAGGTACTAACCCCCGCAATGACCCACACATGATCGATAGGTACTAACCCCCGCAATGACCCACACAGGATCTAACCCACACATGATCGGTATGCACTGGCCCACACAGGACCGCTGAGCACTGACCCATATAGGATCTGATCCACACAGGATCGGTAGGCACTGATCCACACAGGATCGCTGAGTGTTGTAGTCGTCGCTGTCGAACCCACGGAGGATTCCCATGCAGTCTTCATCGTTGTCGTAGTCGCAGCCAGCTCTAGGGTTCCCGCACATAGCAAGCTCATTCGGGGAGGGTCCGCTCCACGAGCTGATGGGTTGATACATCAACTGACATGAAGTCCAGTGTTGACTTATCCAAAAGTTCTGTATTTTCAACAGGAACTCAACGACAAAGACGACACATCAATCAGACGCCCGATCTGAGAGTTATTGGCTTTTTTGTCCCAGGGGCACGGTTGGTTTTTAAGTCAAAACCAACCTAACCATACTCCAACAGTATCCAAAACTCAATCGGATTAATCCAAAAGGTCCATCTCACAAAGAGGAATCCATCAAAGTCGACGGCACGTAAATCGGATGTCTGGAGCTCAAGTTATAAGTGTTTACGCTCCGAGGGCCCGGTTGGTTTCGTGTTTGAACCAACCCAGCTATACTCAAAGTTCTTTTAAACCTTGAGTATAATATACCGAGACGCCTGTCTCGATCCAAGGATCGCATCGCAGCTGACGGTGTGTCGATCGGAGGTTCGTAGCCTATGTTATGGGCAAAAGACCGAAAGAGGTCTGAAAATAAGGGGTTCGGGCCCGGTCCGACCCGGCCCGATACCCCCTGGGTCGGCCCGAACCGGGGCGGCTCGACCCGGGTCCGGGTCTGGCCCATTAGGGCGTGGCCTAGCCCGGTGGGTGCGGCCCAGCCTGGCGTGCTCGGCCTAGCCCTCATGGCCAGGCGGCTCGGCCGAAACGTCCGAGCGGAGGGGCGGGGCTCGCTGCCCCCTGTTTGTGTAACCGTGGCCCCCATGTGGGGGGGGGGGGGGCGTGTAGAGACCTGAAGCTTGACGTACATGGAAATTAAATCACTTTTTCAGAATACTTAATACATAACAAAAAAACACACTAGGACCATAATAGTTTAGTGTCTTTGGAAACTCGGAATATAAACAACTAATCATGTTGAAAGATCTTCAAAATCTCCCATAACGATCTTCCCCTTTTTGTTTCCTTACCTAAAACCTTTCTTTATTTCCTGGGGAAAATAAAACATAAAAGGTTGAGCACAAATTCTCAGTAAGGGAAAACATAGAAAACACAAAACAATCCATAAACATTTGAAATCAAAACATGAACATGAAATCTAAACATTAAAACCTTGAGCAAAGACAAAAATCATTGAAGTACGTAAGGCATATATCATAAAGAAACATCAATCACGATAAAATAGCATGGGAATAAAACATATAATTGTGGAAACCATTCAGAACATGTCATGATTTCCATAGTATCCAATGCATTGCTGCCAAGACCATCTTAGTGGACAAAGTCCCTTTCTGAATCGAGTTCACTCCTCGTTCCTATCCTGTATTACTGAACCGGTTTAACTTGTCATTCCAGCCATGTCTATCTCATGAGATATAAATCTTTACTCAATGCATTGGAGTGAGATATAGGTCCCACTCATCTCATATTGAAATCATTCTTACTTGTGCCACAAAATAAACATACATCATTCATAATAACCCAATAAATAAAATGGGTTTCATAAACATCATCCCATCATCACATAATCCATATAAAAGAAATGGATATCATTTCATAATAAGAAAAGTAAAACCATTTAAATCATAGAGACATTATACTTGATATATACACATATGAAATAATGTCAACATAGATGAAAAAAGGTTTTGATAAAACACTTGAAATGAATTTTTGAGGAAAATATCCTTTCTTATTAAAAATCATTTTCTTTTCACAAAATGTGATGCAATTTTAAAAGAAAAGGATTTTGATGAAAATAGTCATGAAATCTTATTTAGGAAGATTCATGAAAATATGGCTTTATAAAACCATAAAAATCCTTTCATTCCATATAATTTAAAAATAACATTCTTCTCGTACTTTGGCCGGAAAAGTCAAAAAGTACCTCGTACGAAAAACGACAAAAGATTCCTTTCATATCTTTTACTAAAAACTGACCGAAGGGTAAAATTGGATTTTAAAAATTGTAGGAGGATAGAAATGATATTACATATTGAAGAAACATGGATGTGTATGATAAAATACACCCCAGTAAATACCAATGTATAAACAATCTCAGATAAAAATGAGATTGTGAGATTTTCCCTTACCTTAGGTCCGATATGCTTCGTACATATCCGAACCTCCTATATAAGGATTTAAATAATGTCATTGACTTATTTCAGAATCATATTCATTGTTATGATATCATATTTGTTACACTTATGACTTTATATTACCTGTTCTTTTGTAAATTCCATGTTAAAGCAGCATTTTGGGTAAAATCATTCCATTTATCGTATGTGTTTCGACTTGTCGTTTTCATGATATTATTACTTATACCCTGATTTACATAATTCCAGAATGTAAAACATGATTTATATATAATATATATTCATCATATACATATATATTATAGATCGATAAAAGGAATGAAATACACCGTTCTTAGAGATGGTAGGCCGTACGTACGCATGAATGTTGTTTTCATTTTCTTATTGAATGAAACTAAATAGATGACATACATATACATATATATATATACATAAATCCAGTAGAATTATTATTATATATATTTCATTATTATTCATTATATAAACTTTATGATCATTCATGTATGGTTAATCATGGAGATGAATCTCATCACGTCGTGGAGACGGTAGTCCGTACGTACGCACGAGCGATGATATTGTTCCCATAATTATAGAATTGGAGTGGATGGTATAATATATCAGAATCAGTATGATGTTATAATAACAATATATAGTTATTCTTTACACCATTATACCCATCCATGTAAGGTGTTGGTGGAAAAACAGATTACCCCACGGCATGGAGACGGTATTCTGTACGTTCGCACGCGCGGTGATTTTGTTTTCCATAGGATGGATAGATTGTGAAATATGATTGTTTCATACTTATAATAACATAACAGTATATTAGTGATACTAATGTTATTACTTCATAATAAAACAACTAAAGAAGAAGAAGTGGAAGAAGAAATAAAGTTGAAAGAATCGGTAACGGACAAGACCTCTTCTTTGAAGCGCCTCTTTGATACATCCTCTTAGGGCACTAACATTGGTCTTTGAAGAAGACCAGGACCTCTAGGATGTTTCTAGGGAAGTGGAGAAGAGAATTTGGCAGGTTTTTTCCGAGCTTGAAGGCTCAAAGTGGTGTGTGGAAGGGAGGGAGGAGGTTCCCTTTTATAAGGGAGGAGAGGGGCACCTTTGAAAAAACTAAAAATATTATTTTATTATAAAGCCATATTCGGTTTTAAATAGCTCAAATTGATTTATTTTGAAGCTAAGGTGGGGATGGGTCGAAATCCTCTCATCCAATATAATTTAGAAAAGTTTAGGTTCCTATTTTAACCTTATCATTTAGATTTAACATTAAGTTAGATAATTTTACTTTTACCGTGTCTTTTTGTGTTTTTACACTATAAGGTTAATAAACATACTATAACAAGACAAAAGAACCCCAAGTTGTTTATTAGTTATATATATATCCTTATCTAAGTAATTTGGACGAACCTTAGATTTTTAGGAATAAAATAACAATTAATAATATAATATTTGTTTTAAAAACTATTTTATGTCAATTTTGACACTATTTAGTAATTGATTTTTGTGAAACATATAACAGAATTATTAGTTCAAAAAAAGTTAATTAAATCAATACTAACATGTCAAAGTAACCTAGAAAATTAGTGGAATTCATAAAAAGTCTCAAATTACATTTATTTTGGTATTTATAACATCAATTCTGTCAATATTTCATTAAAAAGATAATTACTACATCATCTTTGTGTCATAAATAAATTAACTTATTTAAAGTCTAAAAATTACAAATAAAATTTCATTATTTAGGAAATAATTTTATACTTCTAATGAATATTTATAGTCGAAATTATCTTATGTATAACCCTATATTAAAAATGATTTACTTATTAAACTTTGATTTTAACTATTTTAACCCTTCTTTAAATAAATTAATAATAAATGTCTTAATCTAATCCAAGTGAGCCTAAATGGTCATATTTTATTCCTAAGGTTGTTTTTGGTCGAATTACACTTATTTAATAGAATTATTACATGTGTTACGGTAATAATAATATCATTTTTACCCTTAACTACCCTATTTACTTTTAACTGTGGTAAAAAAATCAAAAAGTTACTATTCACCAAAATATATTTTCATATCATTGAACCAAATTTTATTCCTTGATATTAACCGTGTCTCTCGGATTTTCGAAATTCTACTCACAGAAGTGGTAAAATTAAGTTTTATGAAAAATTCAGTTTTTTTTAACTACCACTTAGTGGTTTCACTATTCATCAAAAAAATGAAAGTTTCCAGAAAAATACCAAAAATTAGGCCTAATATATATTTGATATTATGACCTAAAAAATGATGTCTATTTTACCAAATTTAAAACATATCAGTTTCATTAATTAATTTAAAAATTAATTCCCTTCGTCAAAATAAATAGCGTGTTCTTAAGAGATAATAACTATCAAAAGACTGACACTTGTTTATGTCTGGTTTAAATGTGGAATTACATCCAATGAACAACATTGTATTAAATTGTAAAAATATATTCTAAATATACATTAAAACCACTCAAATTAATAATTTATCACTATTAAGTATTTCGATGAAAAAAGTTGTTTTTAATTAAAATTTAGTAATTGTCACTATTCATCAGAATATGAAAGTTATCTGAAAAGTACCAAAATCTCACCCTAAGATAATTTCGATATTCCGAATCCAAAAATGAAGTCCATTTTGAAAAATAAAATTTACAAAATTAAAAAAAGTGGTTATCACTATTCATAGCGGCTGGTTTTAATAATATTTTAATAGCATATCGTTGTTTAGTAAAACTCGGTATTGCGTACTACACACGCTATCGAGGAGGGTCGCGATTGCGTGTAATGAAAGGTAAGTCAAGTATGCGTGTTGTTTAAGCTCCTTTGGGTGTAGCGTACAACATAAGACATTAATGAAATTAAAAAGAATATTTTTCATAAAATCTCGGGGTGTTACATTCTACCCCCCTTAAAATGAATTTTTCCCTCGAAATTCGTCGGGGTAATAAATGGATTACTACTCGAAAGTTTCTTTAATAGAAACCCACATCGTAAAAAGGAATACCAAAACCAATCTTTAAAAAAAATTATGAAACATAATGGTTACCCAAATAAACAAATCACTAGGTTTCCACATAGGTGAAAATATAGATATGTAAGAGAAATCTAACCATCATGTTCTGATAGAGAGTGGCAGAGAACATGGCTATGGAAAAGCCAGAAATCACAAAGTCATAAATTTGTGACGATCTAAGGTACCATCTGATTCATCAGATATACTAGGATAACATTTTTGGTTTTCAAGATTATTTCCCTAAAGTTGATGAAATTGGAATTAGAAGAAATACTTTCGTGATTTTGGTATAGTCTCACTGTTGGTCGTTCTTTGGACAATTTCCACTTCATCTCTTAAAGAAATGAAGTTGACTTTGTCATTCATGATGTGTTAGCAGATCATGTGATAGAATGATGGGTCATTCCATCTGTCTCAAACAAAAGGTTAGAAAAGTTATCAAAAAATACATAATTCCATCTATAGTGAGATTAATCATATATGGTTCCTAAAATGGACTTATACTTCTTATATCATAATTCTTAATATAATAAAACTAGTTTCTACTAAACAGGGACTTCCTGTAGGCCAGTGGTAGGCGATAAAGGCCATTCGCACTTCGGTTGTGGGTTCGATTCCCACAGCCTTTTCCGACGCGATGGGATGTCGCCCTTCCTGCAGGTTGTCCTTTTTCTAAAACTACATTACTATAACATCCCATAAATAATATCGAAAAAACTACTATACTTAAACAATACTAACTTATGTACAACATAATCCATTCCAATCTTTAGGCTTATCCAAAATAATGCTGTCTAATCTCATATTATAGTGAAAATGATTACCAAAGAGTTCTTAAAACTAGCATGTTAATACCATTGTTGATCCCCATATATCATGAGATATGTCTTGTTGGTCACATTCCAAACATTCGAAGGCCTTAATCATGTATTCTATTGAAAAATTAATACCCTTTAAACCTTAGTGAAAACAAGAGTGCTGTCAAAAGTTAACTCTTTCCATATACCAAAATCCCAAAATTCTGTATACTCAAACAATGATATCACTTAGTCCTTATAACAATCATGATCTAATGAATACTGTCAAAAATTTCCTTTTCTTGTTTTCCCTTTATTATGCGCATATCATCTTTTTTTCCAAAAATATCTCAATCACTTTCCATGGTTACCGGTACCATAAAATTATTGAAATCCACAATAGACTAATACAGAAATATTCTAATACACCATAAAAGTACCTCAACAACATTATTCTTGAATACCAATACATAGACACTTCAATCTGGCATCTTCAATGATTGTCCTGGAATAAGTCCTTCCTTGATTTAGAAGTAACTTTTTAGGTCAGGGCATTGAGTTGGGTAATGACCATGTTCTCCACAAATAAGACATTGAACTCCATAACAGTCTTTCACTATATGTCCCTTTTCTCCACACAGATAACATTTATCCCTCCATTTGAGGTATTCCTCAAGGTTCTTCTTCTCTTCTTTAGAAATCTCAATCTTCCTTTCTTTATGCTCCTCAACAAGTGAACATGCCTAAAAGTCTATCTTCCTCTTATTTGATGAATTAGGCATACCACTAAATTTCACCTTGTTAATCATATATCATGATGAATGATTTGGCATAATCACAATATCTTTCTCTCTAGGCATTACGCAATTTTTTTTCTCATAGTCACCAATTTTTCCATTGGATTCAATGTTAACCGAATTCCTTCTGGTTCCCTCCATTGAATAAAACACAAAAAGATTTCTGTAGGAGGAAAAAAATCATAAAAGGAAAATAACATAATCAATGGAGGGTACCTTCGACATATAACATCTTAGGTTTAATTCTAATATCGTTACCTTAATTCTAGGACTATAACCTATACTTATACTTAACCTTAGGGACATCCCTAGACATACCTTAGAAATATCTCTAGGGATCTCACTAAAGTTTTCGCATCCTAGTTTCCAAAGGTTGACTAAACCTTTCCTCTGATACAAACTGTAGAGACCCGAAGCTTGACGTACATGGACATTACATCACTTTTTCAGAATACTTAATATATAACAAAAAAACACACAAGGACCGTAATAGTTTAGTGTATTTGGAAACTCGTAATATAAACAACTAATCAAGTTGAAAGATCTTAAACATCTCTCATAACGATCTTCCCCTTTTTGTTTCCTTACCTAAAACCTTTCTTTATTTCCTGGGGAAAATAAAACATAAAAGGGTGAGATCAAATGCTCAGTAAGGGCAATCATAGAAAACACAAAACAATCCATAAACATTTGAAAGCAAAAACTTGAACATGAAATCTAAACATTAAAACCTTGAGCAAAGACATAAATCTTGGAAGTACGTAAGGAATATATCATAAAGAAACATCAATCACGATAAAATAGCATGGGAATAAAACATTTAATTTTGGAAACCATTCAGCACATGTCATGATTTCCATAGTAGCCAAGGCATTGCTACCAGGACCATCTTAGTGGACAAAGTCCCTTTCTGAATCGAGTTCACTCCTCGTTCCAGTCCTGTATTTCTGAACAGGTTTAACTTTCCGTTCCAGCCATATCTATCTCATGAGATATAAATCTTTACCCAATGAATTGGAGGGATATATAGGTCCAACCCATCTCATATTGAAATCATTCTTACTTGTGCCACAAAATAAACATACATCATTCATAATAACCCAATAAATAAAATGGGTTTCATAAACATCATCACATCATCACATAATCCATATAAAAGAAATGGATATCATTTCATAATAAGAAAAGTGAAACCATATAAATCATAGAGACATTATACTTGAAACATACACATATGAAATAATGTCAACTTAGATGAAAAATGGTTTTGATAAAACACTTGAAATGAATTCGTGAGGAAAATATCCTTTCTTATTCAAAATCATTTTCTTTTCACAATATGTGATGCAATTTTAAAAGAAAAAGATTTTGTTGAAAATAGTCATGAAATATTATTTAGGAAGCTTCATGAAAATAATGCTTTATAAAACCGTAAAAATCCTTTCATGTCGTATAAGTTAAAAATAACATTCTTCTCGTACTTAGGCCGAAAAAGTCAAAAAGTACCTCGTACGAAAAACGACAAAAGATTCCTTTCATATCTTTTACTAAAAACTGACCGAAGGGTAAAATTGGATTTTAAAAATTGTAGGAGGATAGAAATAATATTACATATTGAAGAAACATGGATGTGGATGATAAAATACACCCCAGAAAATACCAAATTATAAACAATCTCGGATAAAAATGAGATTGTGAGATTTTCCCTTACCTTAGGTCTGATATGCTTCGTACATATCCGAACCTCCTGTATAATGATTTAAATAATGTCATTGACTTATTATAGAATCATATTCATTATTATGATATCATATATGTTTCACTTACGACTTTATATTACCCGTTCTTTTGTAAATTCCATGTTAAAGCACCGTTTTGGGTAAAATCATTTCATTTATCGTATGTGTTTCGACTTGTCGTTTCTTGATATTATTACTTATATACTGATTTAAATAATTCCAGAATTTAAAACATGATTTATATATAATATATATTCATCATATACATATATATTATAGATCGATAAAAGGAATTAAATACACTGTTCATTGAGACGGTATGTCGTACGTACGCATGAACGCTGTTTTCGTTTCTTTATTGAATTAAACTAAATAGATGACAGATATATATATACATATACATAAATCCAGTAGAATTATTATTTCACATATTTCATTATTATTAATTATATAAACTTTATGATCATTCATGTATGGTTAATCATTGAGAAAGAATCTCATCGCGGCGTGGAGACGGTAGTCCGTACGTACGCACGAGCGATAATATCATTCCCATAATTATAGAATTGGAGTGGATGGTATAATATATCAGAATCAGTATGATGTTATAATAACCATATATAGTTATTCTTTACACCATTATACCCATCCATGTATGGTGTTGGTGGAAAAAACATATTACACCACGGCGTGGAGACGGTATTCCGTACGTACGCATGCGCGGTGATTTTGTTTACCGTAGGATGGATATATGGTGAAATATGGTTGTTTCATACATATAATAACATAACTGTATATTAGTGATACTGATGTTATTACTTCATAATAAAACAACTAAATAAGAAGAAGTGGAAGAAGAAATAAAGTTGAATGAATCAGTAACGAACATTACCTCTTCTTTGAAGCGCCTCTTTGAGACCTCCTCTTAGGGAACTAAACATGGTCATTGAAGAAGACAAGGACCTCTAGAATGTTTCTAGGGAAGTGGAGAAGAGAATTTGGCTGGGTTTCGCCGAGTTTGAAGGCTCAAAGTGGTGTGTGGAAGAGAGGGAGGAGGTTCCCTTTTATAAGGGAGAAGAGGGGCATCTTTGGAAAAACTAAAAATATTATTTTATTATAAAGCCATATTCGGTTTTAAATAGCTTCAAATTGATTTATTTCTAATCTAAGGTGGGTATGGGTCGAAATCCTCTCATCAAATAGAATTTAGACAAGTTTAGGTTCCTATTTGAACCTTATCATTTAGATTTAACATTAAGTTAGATAATTTTACTTTTGCCGTGTCTTTTTGTGTTCTTACAGTATAAGGTTAATAAACATACTATAACAAGCCAAACTAACCCCAAGTTGTTTATTATTTATATATATAACCTTATCTAAGTCATTTGGCCTAACCTTAGATTTTTAGGAATAAAATAACAATTAATAATATAATATTTGTTTTAAAAACTATTTTATGTCAATTTTGACACTATTTAGTAATTGATTTTTGTGAAACTTATAACAGAAGTATTAGTTCGAAAAAAATTAATTATATCAATACTAACATGTCATATAAACCTATAAAATTAGTGTAATTCATAAAAAGTCTCAAATTACAATTATTTTGGTATTTATAACATTAATTATTTCAATATTTCATTAATAAGATAATTACTGCATCATCTTTGTGTCATAAATAAATTAACTTATTTAAATTCTACAAATTAAAAATAAAATATAATTACGTAGGAAATATTTTTATCTTTCTAATTAATATTTATAGTCGAATTTATCTTATGTATAACCCTATATTAAAAATTATTTACTTATTAAACTTTGATTTTAACTATTTTTACCCTTCTTTAAATAAATTAATAATAAATGTCCTAATCTAATCCAAGTGGGCCTAAATGGTCATATTTTATTCCTAAGGTTGTTTTTGGTCGAATTACACTTATCCAATAAAATTAGGACATGTGTTAGGGTAATAAGAATATCATTTTTACCCTTAACTACCCTATTTACTTTTAACCGTGGTAAAAAAAAGTAAAAAGTTACTATTCACCAAAAATTATTTTCATCTCATTGAACCACATTTTAGTCCTTGATATTAACCGTGTCTCTCGGATTTTCGAAATTCTAATCACAGAAGGGCTAAAATTATGTTTTATGAAAAATTCAGTTTTTTTAACTATCACTTAGTGGTTTCACTATTCATCAAAAAAATGAAAGTTTCCAGAAAAATACCAAAAATTAATCCTAAGCTATATTTGATATTATAAATTCAAAAATTATTTCTATTTTACCAAATTAAAAACATATCAGTGGCATTAATTAATTTAAAAATTAATTCCCGTCGTCAAAACAAATAGCTTGTTCTTAAGAGATAATAACTATCAAAAGATTGACACTTGTTTATGTCTGGTTTAAATGTGAAATTACTTCCAATGAACAACATTGTATTAAATTGTAAAATTATATTCTAAATATACTTTAAAACCACTCAAGTTAATAATTTATCACTATTAATTATTTCGATTAAAAAAAAATTTAATTAAAATTTAGAAATTTTCACTATTCATCAGAATATGAAAGTTATCCAAAAATTACCAAAATTTCACCCTAAGCTAATTTCGGTATTCTGAATCCAAAAATGAAGTCCATTTTGAAAAATAAAATTTACAAAATTTCAAAAAGTGATTATCACTATTCATAACAGCTAGTTTTAATAATATTTTAATAGCATATCGTTGTTTAGTGAAACTCGGTATTCCGTACCACACACGCTATCGAGGAAGGTCATGATTGCGTGAAATGCAAGGCAAGTCAAGGATGCATGTTGTGTAAGCTCATTTTGGTGTAGCGTACAACACAAGACAATAATGAAATTAAAAAGAATATTTTTCATAAAATCTCAAGGTGTTACAGGGCGCTCCTTCGGCCAGCCGGGGGTTACGAATCCCGGCTTCTTGGAAGTCGGCCGACCGGTTGCTACTGCCGTGGGACTGCCGGGGTCCCGCCCTCCTGCTCCGACGCCGATGGCTGGAGGCCACGGCCTTGGTCCGACAGGCGTGGCACGACGGCGCCGCAGCCCTCCGCCGTGGCCCTGCTCCGGCTGCGGCCTCTTCGAGGTTCACTGGCGCGGCGTGACAGCGCCGCGGCTTTGTTCGACTTCAACGACACGGCGCGATAGCGCCGCTCTTCTCCACCCATTCTTTATTATTTCCGCGCGGTGCAACGGCACCGCGCAGCCTTGCTTGTACTGCAACAAAATCAAGCATCAAGGGGGGAGGGGAGTCGGCCATGTTCGTGCGATCCGACCTCCTCCCGTTATTGCGATAACAGGAAGTCCAATTTGAAAACAAAGAACAGAGACAGAAGTATTCACAAACAAAAACTATAAATCCCCAACCTCAAGCGTTGTCGTCGAACGAGGTTTGTCGCGGAAGGGAACTTCGCGGAAGGAGACTCTGTAAGCGTCGCGGAAGGATGATCGTCGGCGTCGCGGAGAAGAGAATCGTCGGTGTCACATCGTCAATCTCCTAGGATGGCGTCTCTCGCTGGCTGCGGAGAGGGAAGAATATGGTACGACGAACTCCCCTCTGCGGTGACAGAGTTCTTCGTCGAAGGCTCGGTGTTCTTCTCGTTCTTCGATGAGGAAGAAGATGTTCTTCAAGAGTTAGAGAAAATCCTCTCACACAACCAAAACAACCACTTAATGAATTAAGACCTTGTCTTATTTCATTAACACACAATCCAACATAAAATTTGAAATTTTAATTGAATTCAAGAATTAATTACTTTGAAAAAGTTAATCAATTAATGAGTTGACTTTTTAATTAAAGGGGGTGCGAGTGCGTTACCTAATTAAAAGAGGGGGTTTGAGGAAGTTCAATAGGTGGGGATCATGTGGGCCCCACCCCAAAAATATCCTACCTAGTGGAGTATGATATAGTGGGTCCCACTCTAACCACTCAGCTTAGGTTAAACTACTTTAAATAAAAATATAATTTGTTGCACCATTTTATTTTATTCTTTACTTAACCCAAAATTTTAATAACCACACCTGAGAAAACGCAACACCGAAAAAGGTGTTTCTAAGCAATTATCGGCACCGCGATTCCATCGGTGCCCTCAGAATTCTATTCTGAGCATCGTTTCAAATGTTAGGAAAACCCACTCATTCGTTCACTGAACATACCTAAGCTAAACTTCGAAAAATGATTCCGGGCACACCGAGCCTCGGAATCAGGTGCCGTTAGAAACTGTGTTCTCTTAAAATCCCAAAAAAAATTAAGAAAGAATTTCCCTTGAATTTTATGGGTATTTAAATTACTCCCACCTCAGGGATTTACATCCCCATAAAGATACATCATAAACTAGGGAAACAAATGTGGGTACTGTGCACACATATGAGCCTCCCGCTCCCAAGTGCTCTTCTGGAGGTTCTCATGCTGCCATCTGATGCGCACTAGAGGAATCGACCATCCACATAGGACCCGCTTCTGTCAATCCTCAATCTCCACTAGAACCTCCGCAAAAGTCTCCCCATCATCAATGTCCATCTCCCTATGGTCAATGATATGCATCGGGTCGTGCACGTATCTCCTCAGCTGAGATATATGGAAGACGTCGTGCACCATGTGTAACTGAGGTGGTAGAGCCAGGCGATAAGCCACCTCGCCAATCCTGCTGAGGACCTGGAATGGTCCGATGAAGCACGGAGACAACATTCCGCCTCGGCCAAATCTCTGTAATCCACGTCGAGGTGAGACCTGTAAAAAGACGTGGTCGTCATCCTCGAAATCTAGTGGTCTCCGCCTCCAGTCAGCATAAGACTTATGCTGGCTCTGAGCTGTCCTCATCTGCTCCTGGATGACTTGGACCTTCTCGGTCATGGCCTGGACCATCTCCGGTCCCACAAGTGCTGACTCCCCAGGGTCTGTCCAGCACAAAGGTGATCTGCAAGGTCGGCCGTACAATGCCTTGAATGGTTCCATCCCGATGGGGGAGTGGTAGCTGTTGTTGTACGTAAACTCCACCAAGGGTAGATGGTCCTCCCAGCTGCGACCAAAGTCGAGGACACATGCGCGGAGCATGTCCTCGAGAGTTTGAATTGTCCTATCCGTCTGACCATCCGTCTGAGGGTGAAAGGCGGTGCTCAGACTTAGCTGCGTCCCGAATGCTTCCTGCAAACCCTTCCAAATCCAGGAAGTAAAGCGTGCATCTTGATCGGAGACGATAGAATATGACACACCATGAAGCCGTACAATCTCCTGAACGTAAGGGCGTCCCAAGCTCTCCACTGATCCCTGCTTTCTATGGGTAAGAAGTGGGCCGACTTGGTGAGTCGGTCGACAATCACCCAAATGGAGTCATGACCTCTGGAAGTGCGTGGAAGTCTAGTCACAAAATCAATAGATGTCCCATCCCACTTCCACTTCGGGACCTCCAAGGGTTGTACCAAGCCTGCTGGTACCTGGTGCTCTGCCTTCACCTGCTGGCAGGTGAGGCATCGAGAAATGAACTCTGCCACAACCTTCTTCATACCCGGCCACCAGTGCTGTCGTCTGAGGTCCTGGTACATCTTTGCCACTCCTGGATGTACTGCTAAAGGGGCGGTGTGAAACTCTCTCAGTACCTCCTCCTGTAAAGCAACTGGTATCATGGTACATCCTCTAAAAAGGATGATGTGCTCACCTCCCACAGAGAATCCATCAGGTGCCTGTCCTGAAGATATCTGTGCACACCGTGTCTCACAGTCAACGTCCCCACGCTATGCTTCTCTGACCCACTGCGGAAGTGGAGGAGGGACTGTGAGTGACTGTATAAAGGCTGCTCCATCACTATCCACAAATGATATCTGCAAAGTGACTAGGTAATCTATCGCCTCCCCAAGTAGCTGAAAGATAGGAGCGATGGTCAATCTCTGTCTCAGCTCCTATAATCCCTGCTGGTATCTGTCTGACCACATGAAGGGTTTCCCCTTATTCCTTAACGTTCTGCAAAGCTGCAAAGATTTCTCCTTTTCCAAAAAGAAAAATTCGGTCTCATCCCCTGGATGAACCACGTTCCTTGCCTAATACTGTCAATCTCGTCATGATCAGCAAAATCATGCCATTGATGACGTCCTAAGGCCTCGACGCAGCTACCAAGAGATCCAACCGTTACTCTCGCCTCCAAGGTTGAGTCACACTGTCCGCATCAATGTGTGGTCACTGGGTCTCCCACAGTAGTAATATCTTATGTGAGGTTAAAGTCAACAATTTTTAACCGGAACCTCTTAGTATTAACATACAAAATACAAGAAAGAAAATGTCACTATTGAAAGTGTCTTTTATTACTGAAACTCAAAGTACAAGGATGAAAAGAAGCACAAACAACGAAGATAGAGGCATTATGGCCAAAGGCCTCCATGCCTGGAGCTAGCCTCGCAATTTTCCACCCACTTCCGGAGCTCCATGATCATAAGCTTCAGCTGCCTGAAGTTGTGTTCTCCCCTGTGGTCGGGGTGGACCTCCTGGTGGTGGTGGTAATAGAGCCTCAAAACGTCTTCCACCACCTGTTGCTCAACCAGATCCTCGGCCTCATCCACCTGCTCCCTGCGGGCCGCCATGGTTGAACATCTGCCTCTACCGGGGTGGTTCATCAACCGCCTGCTGCCCCTCTGCATGGTGGGTCAGGCAGTCACGAGCCAAGTGGCCCTGCCCGCCCCATGCATAGCACCGTCTTCCACTCGTAAGACTGGTTCTGCTACGTGTGCCCCACACCTCCAAGCCAGTATCATGTGGTCATCCACCTGATGGCCTGGTCAGCTTGGACCTCTGCGACAACTGTCTACTGCCGGCTACAGAAGAATCCGCTACATGCCGCCCTACGGTAGGTCTTGCTGCTGGTGTAGGCTCAGCAAGAAAGCTCTCAATGAAAAGGGCTCTCTCCAGTACTCATACCTGCGTCGGAATGGTGAGGGAGATCAGCGATGCCCTGATCTCATGCCACAATCCCTACTTGATGGTCTGGGACCGGAAGAATGGGTCTGTACCATGTCGGTCGAATAGCGCGAGAGATCGGTAAATCTCGCCGAGTACTGGTCGACCGTCAATATGCCCTGCCGCAGCTGTAGTAGCTCTTGGATGCGTACCACATGGAGGGTGTCTGGGATGAACTCTGAGGGAAAGAGGCTCTCAAAGTCTGTCCAGAGGAGTGGTGCCTCGTCGTGCACCTGGAGCATCAAGCTCCACCATCTGCCTCCTGCCGCGTGCAGGATACTCACTGCAAGGATCACCATGAGGTCTGCTGGTGTCCCTACCAATCGAAAAACTCATACAACTGCCTCCAGCCAATCCTCGACGGCCTGAGGGTCCATCTCCTTGCAGAACCTGGGAAGTCTCTAACACTGAAACTCGTGTAGTACACTAAGGTGACGTGCACTATCAGCGGCTGGGTCTGGTAGCACTGGTGGCTCGGTGGACAGTGGTACCATCGGTGCCTCCGTAGTAATAGGGCCCTGCACCGAGGCCTCGTCGCTCGGTGGGTTGTCATCACGTACAAAACTCGAAACCCTAGCTGGCTGCCATCGTAGGTCCATCCTGAAAAGAAACAGGTGCGCCATGGTTGATACAGTATACCTGGTGAGCTGACACAAAGTAATCACAAGGAAAACTTGATTCACACATGCAATCAGTGTCTTCGTGCACTAAGTCGGAAATCAGAAGTCAGGGTCCTAGTGTACGGATATGTCGGCCACCGAACCAACACTGGACTCCCTAGACTTATAACCACACTCAATACTCTTAACACTATTTCTTCACATAGAAAAATATCAGAGTCCTGAGTTCAGCGGTAGAACCGAACTCCTCTGATACCAATTTGTCACGACCCATCCTCGGGGCACGTGCCGTGACTACTCCAAGACGGCCTCCCATAGGCCAGGGGCTGGCAACTAGCACCAAGGCATAAATCCCGATAAAAAGGGGAAAGTCTTTGCCTTTGTAAAGTAAACAAACACCACAGAGTAAGAAAGCAGAAGTAATCACTACGTAAAACTGGGTACAATAGTAGGTGTGGAAAAGTATGTGGTCCAGAATAAAAACCCAAACTGAAAGTAAAGTACAACTGGAAAGAAAGTACAGCAACTGAAAAGTAAAGCTGCAATGTCAAGCCGTCCACTGGAAGTCCCACCAGAAGGGTGGGTACAAACAGTCTCCACATCTCTACGGGTTCAGCCGTCCGCTCCGTGTACGTCCCGCCCAGTGGTCCACCTACAGGTACCGACTCGCTCCACAAGCCTCAGCCACGATCAGCGCTATCCGTCGTCTGCATCCAACACAATGTAGTGCGGGCATAGCCCGTGTAGGGGTGAGTATACACTACTCAGTAGGGACCCCGAGACCCCCGAAGGTCTCCCAGAATCCACAAAAGATAATCCACAAAGGAAAGATACAATCACGAAGTAACATCCGACACTACTTAGTTATATGCCCATACATATACCAAAGTCATCAATTCCAGTTCAGCTCCAACATTCGAGCCCAAGTACAACCCAGTCCACACAGGAAAACGTAACCCGTTCCACATTGGAATTCACAAACCAATCCACACAGGAAAGCATAACGTAATCCACACAGGATATCAAGTAAATCTTATCGAAGATAATGATTGAAAGTCAAGACTCAGCTCACACATGTATACTTCTTCATAAGACGATAGAGATGATCAGATGTAGCCACTGATTCATCTAATCCGTCGGACCCACACATGATCGATAGGTACTAACCCCCGCAATGACCCACACAGGATCTGACCCACACAGGATCGGTATGAGCTGGCCCACATAGGACCGCTGAGCGCTGACCCACATAGGATCTGATCCACACAGGATCGGTAAGCACTGATCCACATAGGATCGCTGAGTGTTGTAGTCGTCGCTGTCGAACCCACGGAGGATTCCCATTCAGTCTTCATCGTTGTCGCAGTCACAGCCAGCTCTAGGGTTCTCGCACACAGTAAGCTAATTCGGGGAGGGTCCACTCCACAAGCCGAGGGGCTGATACATCAACTGAGACTAAGTCCGGTTTTGATGTATCCAAAAGTTCCGTATCGTTAACAGGAACTCAACGACACAGACGGCGCGTCAATCGGACGCACGGTCTGAGAGTTATTGGCCTTTTCGTCCGAGGGGCCTGGTTTGTTTTTAAGTAAAAACCAACCCGACCGTACTCCAAATCTGTCCAAACCTCGAGTGGAGTAAGCCAAAAGTTCGGTCTCACTAATAGGAATCCATCAAGGTCGATGGCACGTCAATCGGACGTCTGAAGCTCAAGTTATAAGCGTTTCCGCTCCGGGGGCCCGGTTGGTTTCGTGATCGAACCAACCCGTCCATACTCAAAGTTCTCCTAAACCTTTAGTGTAATATACCTAAACTACCGTATCTATCCAAGGATCACATATCAGATGACGGTGCGTCGATCGGAGGTCCTTAGCCCATGTTATGGGCAAAAGACCGAAAGAGGTCCGAAAATAGGGGGTTCGGGCCCGGTCCGACCCGGCCCGATACCCCCTGGGTCGGCCCGAACCTAGGCGACCCGACCTAGTTTCGGGTCCGACAGATTAGGGCGCGGCCCAGCCCAGCCGGCACGGCCCGGCCTGGGCGGCCCGACCTGGCGCGCTCGGCCTGGCCAGCGTGGCCAGGCGGCTCGGCCGAAACGGCCGAGCGGAAGGGTGGGGGGGGGGGGGGGGGCTCGCTGCCCCCCTATTTGTGTAACCACGGCCCCCATGTGGGGGGGGGGATCCTTTGGCCAGTCGGGGGTTACGACCCCCAACTTCTTGGAAGCCAGCCGACCGGTTGCTGCTACCGTGGGACCGCCTGGTTCCAGCCCTCCTGATACGGCAATGGCGACCGGAAGCCGGCCGCTGCATCCTGCTCCACCGCGGCCAGAGGCCGCGGCCTTGGTCCGACTGGCGCTGCGCCCCTCCACCACGGCCCCACTCCGACCATGGCCTCTTCGAGGTTCTCTGGCGTGGCGCGACGGCGCCGTGACTTTGTTCGACTTCAACGGCACGACGCGACGACACCGCGATTCTCCGCCCATTCTTTATTGTTTCCGCGCGGTGCAACGACACCGTGTTGCCTTGCTCGTGCCGCAACAAAATCAAGCATCAAGGGGGGAGGGGAGTCGGCCGTGTTCGTGCGGTTCGACCTCCTCCCCTTTTTGAGATAACAGGTGGTCCAATTTGAAAATGAAGAATGGCTACGGAAGTATTCACGAACAAAAACAATAAATCCCCTACCTCAAGCATTGTCGTCGAATGAGGTTTGTCACGGAAAGGGACGTCACGGAAGGAGACTCCGTAAGCGTTGCAGAAGGAGGATCGTCAGCGTCGCGGAGAAGAGAATCCTCGGTGTCGCATCGTCGATCTTTGAGGATGGCGTCTCTCACCGGCTGCGGAGAGGGAAGGAGATGGTACGACGAACTCCCCTTTGCGGTGACAGAGTTCTTCATCGAAGGCCCGGTGTTCTTCGCGTTCTTCGATGAGGAAGAAGATGTTCTTCAAGACTTAGAGAAAATCCTCTCCCAAAATCCTCTCGCACAACCAAAACAACCACTTAATGAAATAATACCTTTTCTTATTTAATTAACACACAATCCAACATAAAATTCGAAATTCGAATTGAATTCAAGAATTAATTACATTGAATAAGTTAATCAATTAATGAGATGACTTTTCAATTAATGGGGGTGCGGGTGTGTTACCTAATTAAAAGAGGGGGTTTGAGGAAGCTTAATAGGTGGGGCTCATGTGGTCCCCACCCCAAAAATATCCTACCTAGTGGAGTAGGATATAGTGGGTCCCACTCCAACCACTTAGCTTAGGTTAAACTACTTTAAATAAAAATAAAATTGGTTGCACCATTTTATTTTATTCTTTACTTAACCCAAAATTTTAATAACCACACCCGAGCAAACGAAACTCTAAAAAAGGTGTTCCTAAGAAATTATTGGCGCTGCGATTCCATCAGTGCCCTCATAATTCGATTCTGAGCAATGGTTCAAAAGTTAGGAAAACCCGCTCGTTCATTTACTGAACATACCTGAGCTAAACTTCGGAAAATGATTCCGGGCACACCGGGCCTCAGAATCACGTGCCGTAAAAAACTGCATTCTTTTAAAATCCCAAATAAAATTAAGAAAACATTTTCCTTGAATTTTACGTGTCTTTATAGGGCTCTTGTTTCTTTTGGTATTGTGCTTTTGAGCATTCTTGTACTTGTACTTTGTTTCAGAATTGTTTAAACATTCATGTGGGATTGGTTTGGGTTTATTTCTATACACTCTTTTTTTGGAAGTTGACTTGTACTATTTTTTATCTTAAATAATAATAGGGTAATTCCTCCCATATTTGTGAAAACTCATACCCCTGGTGCTAGTCGCCACCCTGGGTCCTACTAGAGGCGGGACTCGGGGGTCATCATCTCCCTTTCACCATTTCCAGCTCAGGAGGGGCAACTTTGATGGAAGGGGGTCGTGACATCCATAGTCAAACATTTCAGAAAACCTTTAATACAATATGGAAGTTTTGTATCACAATAAATCAACTTCAAATAAACTTAAAATCCATCAAAGGATGTTGACATAGATGAAATCAAAACTATTTGAGAGAAATATATCTTTTTTGAAAAAATTATCATAATTATAAAAAAAACATTAACTTTAAATATATTATTATAATCTTGTACGGGAAACTTTGTTGATTTTATAATGGCGGAAAATAGCTGCACCCGCCGTATAAGTTAAAAAGACATTCTTACCTTAATTTTGTTGAAAAGGTTAAAAAGAACCTTATTTGGAAAACAACAGAAAGATTCCTTTATAAACATATTATAAAAAGTAAAACAAGGGTATAAATGACTTTAACCCATATTCTGTAAAATAGTAAGAATGTTTTGAAATACATTTTTAAGAAAAATGGATGTGGATGATAAAGAGGTCCTAGTAGATAATTACGTATAAACAACCTCAGATAATGAAAAGATTACGAAATAAACCATTACCTTGTAATTTTACTTGGTTGAGGGTAGGTTAACCACCTATATAATGGTGAAATAATTGTTATTAAATTATAAATGAATCATATACATTAATATGATATAATATATGATCTTTTAACATTGATTAGTTAATAATATCTTATTATTATCATCGTTTCGGTTGTTAACTCACTCGTTTTATTTTATATATTTTGTTACATAAGCTGTGTTTGTTATGGATAGGTTGTATCTTATTCATATCCAGAATGATATCAAGTCCTTAAACATTATTTTTAATAATCAAATGAAAATTATAATTTCATCGATATGATGGGGAATGAATCTCATCGCGTTCGTGGAGATGGTAGTCCGTACATACGCACGAACGACAATATCATTCTTTTGATATTAAAATAATATATAATTGGATGGTATATCATATATAAAGAATCATTATCATGTTATATTTATTATTTAAATCAATTACATATCATTATCATACCCATCCAAATAATAATGTTTTTGAATAACAATTACACCACGACGTGGAGACGGTAAGCCGTACGTAGGCACGTATGGTGACTTGTCATTCAAGGGATGGATAGAATACTGAATATGGTTGTACCATATTTATAATAACATCACAGTATATATGAGATACTAGAGTTATTATTTTCGAATGGAAATAACAAAGAAAGAATAAGTTGAAGAAAAAAGGAACTTGAAAAAGGGTGGTGAAAACATTACCTCTTCTTCGGGTTCATCATTTTGATTTGATCAAAATGGCTCCTTAGATTGGCTTTCTGATCAAACTAAGGCCTGTAGGTTGACTTTAGGGAAGTTTAGGGAGTATTTGGTCAGGGTTTTGCCGAACCAAAAGGCTTTTAATGTGTAAAGAATTGATTAGAAGTTGTGTCCTTTTATAAGGGGAAGGAGGGTCTCTTTAGAAAAAACTTAAAGTATTAATTTATAATAAATTCATATTCGGTTGATAATGGCTTAAAAGTGTATTATTAAAAGTATAATATGGTGATGGGTCTAAATAATTTCAACCAATAGATTTTAGACAGGTTTGGGTCATTATATTATCCTTATCTTTTAGTTTTAACTCTTAGTTAATTAGATTGACATTTACCATGTCACTTTGTATTTTTATATTATATAGTTAAGAAACATACTATATACAGACAAGAGACCCCAAGTGGTCCATTAATGATACCAATATCATGATATATGACCTTTGGCCGAACCTTAGATTTTTAGGAATATAATATCAATTAATAATATAATACTTGTTTTAAAAATTCATTTATGTCAATTTTGACAATATTTAATAATTGATTTTTGTTAAAGTCTTAAAAACATTATTAATTATAAAAAAAATCATTTAAGCAATACTAACATGTAATATTAAGCAATAAAATTAGTTTATAGCATCAAAACATTCAAATTATATTTATTTTAACATTTATAATACTAATTATTTGATTCTTTCATTAATAATGAAAATACTGCATAATTATTGTGTCCTAAATAAATTTAATTATTAAATGTCTAAAAATTATAAATAAAATAAAATTATGTAGGAAATCTTCTTATCTTTCTAATGAATATTTATAGTCGAAAATATAACATATATAACCCTATGTAAAAATTGGTTTTTTACAAGATACATGCTTATGTCATTTTTGTATTTACTTTAACTTAATTAATATAAAGTGTCATTATCAATTACAAGTGGATCCATGGAGTCCCAAAATAAACCCAAATATGCCCATGGTAGGACATGTATCAACAAATAGGGTTAGGACACGTTTTAGGGTAATTTATTATTATTATAATATTATTTGTTTACCCTTATTTTCCGGATTTACCCTTTAACTATGGTAAATAAAATATTTACCGAAGTAATTATTCAAAATGTCTAAAAATAAAATTTACCTATTTACACAATTTGGACGTCATGATTATAAATATGTAATAAATTTTTCTAAATTCAAAACACATAAGTGGAATAAATTAATTTAAAATTAATTCCCGTTGTTAAAACAAAAAACGCGTTTTTAAGAGATAATAACTATCAAAAGATTGACACTTGTTTATATCCGGTTTAAATGTGAAATTATGTCCAATGAAAAAAATTGTATTAAATGGTAAAAATATATTCTAAATATACTTTAAAACCACTCAAATTCATAATTTATCACTATTAATTATTTAGATTAAAAAAGTTGTTTTTAATTAAAATTTAGTAATTTTCACTATTCATCAAAATATAAAAGTTATCCAAAAAGTAACAAAATTTCACCCTAGTCTAATTTCGATATTCAGAATCCAAAAATGAAGTCCATTTTTAGAGATAAAATTTATAAAATTTTAGAAAGTGGGTATTACTATTCATAACGGCTACTTTGATTGGTCACGGGGTGTTAGAATCTCGAAGTTGCGTACAACACACGATACTTTATTATTCAAAGAGAATCGTACTGTGGAAGCTTGGGGTGTTACATTCTCCCCTCCTTCAAATTATTTCGTCCTTGAAATTTCTAGAATACTACTGCATTAAAAGACTCGGGTGGTTCTTCATCATAAGTTCCTCGGGTTCCCACGTTGCCTCTTCCATCTTATGGTTTCTCCATAAAACTTTTACCAGATGAGTCGTCCGGTTTATCAGCACATGTTCTCTTATATCAAGAATCCTGATGGGCTCTTAGCAATAAGACAGATCTGGTTCAATTTCAAATTCCTCATAGGTGAGTACATGCGTTGGGTCAGGCATGTATTTTCTCAACAGTGATATGTGGAATACATCATGAACTTTGGAGAGATTTGGAGGCATTGCCAAATGGTAAGCTACAACCCCAATTCGTTCTAGAATTTCATTTAGTCCAATGTACCTAGGACTCAATTTTACTTTCTTACCAAAACATTTAACACCCTTCCATGGATATAACTTCAAGAAAAGATGATCTCTTACCTGAAATTCCAAATCCTTCCTTTGATTATCGGCATAGCTCTTCTACCTACTTTGAGCTGCTTTGAAGTGGTTTTGGATTACCTTCACCTTTTCCATTATTTCCTCCACTAGTTCTAGGCCTACGAGTTTTCTTTCACCAACATCATCCCAACAGGTTGGTGTGCGACATCTCTTTCCGTACAACGCTTCATATGGTGCCATCCGAATACTTGAATGAAAGCTATTGTTATAGGAAAATTCCACCAGAGGTAAATATTGATCCCACATACCCTGAAAGTCAAGTGAGCATGATCTCAACATGTCTTAAAAGGTTTTAATAGTCCGTTATAGTTGTCCATCTTTTTTAGGGTGGTAGGCTGGGCTCAAACGAAGTTTAGTATTCAAGGCCTTCTGAAGACTCTTCCAGAATCTTGAAGTAAAATGGGGATCACGATCAGAAACAATCGATAGGGGTACTCCATGAAGTATCAAAACTTCATTAATATATAGTCTTTCTAGACGTTCCAATGGTAGATCTTCTCTTATATCATGAAAATGTGCTGACTTGGTAAGACTATCAACAATAACCCATATTGCATTATTCCTTCAAGGAGTCCTTGGTAGTCCCATGTCAAAGTCCATCTTGATATTATCCCATTTCCACTAAGGTATGGGAAGAGGTTGCATGACTCCTCCAGGCTACTGCCTTCCAGCATTCACTTGTTTACAATCCATACATCTTGACACAAAATCAGCAATCTCCCCCTTCATGTTGTCCCACCAAAAATGTTTCTTCAAATCTCTATACATTTTGGTGCTCCCAGGGTGTATAGAGAAATTGGAGCTATGAGCATCATCCAACAATTCCCTTTTTAGATCAAGTATATCGGGAACACAGAGTCTCTTCCCAAATTTCAAAATTCTATCTTCATACACAAAGTCACTCAATCTCCCATCATTCACAGCTTTAATCTTCTTTTGAAATTCTTCATCATCGGTCTGATAACTCTTTATCCTTTCTATTAAACTTCGTTTGGAAACCATTTGAAAAAGTATCGATTGTTCACCTTCTATGGTAAAAGAAAAAATTTAATTTAAAAATATTCTTATAAGCTTGTAAGGGAAGCTTTGATGATTTTATAATGGCGGAAAATAGCTACACCCGCTGTATAAGTTAAAAAGACATTCTTACCTTAATTTTTTCGAAAAGGTTAAAAAGGAACTAGTTTGGAAAACGACGGAAAGATTCCTTTATAAACATCTTATAAAAAGTCGAACAAGGGTATAAATGACTTTAACCCATATTCTGTAAAATAGTAAGAATGTTTTGAAATACATTTTTAAGAAACATGGATGTGGATGATAAAGAGATCCCAGTAGATAATTACGTATAAACAACCTAGGATAACGAAGAGATTGCGAAATAAACTCTTACCTTGTACTTTTCCTTGGTTTAGGGTGGGTTATCCTCCTATATAATGGTGAAATAATTGTTAATAAATTATACAAGAATAATATACATTAATATAATATAATATATGATCTTTTAACAATGATTTGTCAATAATATCTTAGTATTATCATCGTTTCGGGTGTTAACTCACTTGTTTTTTAATATATATTTTGTAACATAAGTCGTGTTTGTTATGGATAGGATGTATATTATTCATATCCAGAATTATATCAAGTCCTTAAACATTATTTTTAATCATCAGATTAAAATTATAATTTCATGGATACGATGGGTAATTAATCTCATTGCGTTCGTGGAGACGGTAGTCCGTACGTATGCACGAGCGACAATATCATTATTTTGATATTAATATAATATATAATTGGATGGTATATAATATATAAATAATAATTATCAGGTTATATTTATTATTTACATCAATTACATATCATTATCATACCCATCCAAATAATAATGTTTTTAAATAACAATTACACCACGACGTGGAGACGGTAAGCCGCACGCACGCACGTATGGTGACATGTCATTCAAGTGATGGATAGAATACTAAATATGGTTATACCATATTTATAATAACATAAAATTATATATTAGATACTGGAGTTATTATTTTAGAATGGAAATAACAAAGAAAGAAGAAGTTGAAGAAGAAAGGAACTTTAAACGGGTGGTGAAAACATTACCTCTTCTTCGGGTTCTTCCTTTTGATTTGATCAAAAGGGCTCCTTAAGTTGACTTTCTGATCAAACTAGGGCCTCTAAGTTGAAGTGAGGTAATTTTAGAGAGTATTTGGGTAGGGGTTGTCCGATCCAAAAGGCATTTATGGTGTGAAGAATTGGTTAGAAGTTGTGTCCTTTTATAAGGGGGTGGAGGGGCTCTTTAGAAAAAACTTAAAGTATTAATTTATAATAAATTCATATTCAGTTTCTAATGGATACAAAGTATATTATTCAAATCATAAGGTGCGTATGGGTCTAAATCCTTTCAACCAATAGATTTTATATAGGTTTGTGTCATTATATTATCCTTATCTTTTAGTTTTAACTCTTAGTTAATTAGATTGACATTTACCATGTAACTTTGTAGTTTTTTATTATATAGTTAATAAACTTACTATATACATCAAAGATACCCCCAAGTGGTCCAATAATGATACACATATAATGATATAATTCTTTTGGCTGAACCTTAAATTTTTAGGAATATAATATCAATTAATAATATAATACTTGTTTTAAAAATTCATTTTTGTCAATTTTACAATATTTAATAATTGATTTTTATTGAAGTCGTAAAAACTTTATTAATTATAAATAAATTCATTTAAGAAATAATAACATGTCATATTGACCAATAAAATTATTTTATGGCATCAAAAGTTTCAAATTATATTTATTTTAACATTTATAATACTAATTATTTGATTCTTTCATTAATAAGGAAAATACTCTATCATTATTGGGTCATAAATAAATTTAATTATTCAATGTCTAAAAATTATAAATAAAATACCATTATGTAGGAAATCGTTTTATATTTATAATTAATATTTATAGTAGAAAATATAACATATATAACCCTATGTAAAAATTGTTTTTCTAAAAGATATATGCTTCTGTCATTTTTGTATTTACTTTAACTTAATTAATATAAAGTGTCATTATCACTTACAAGTGGATCCATGGGGTCCCAAAATAGTCCCAAAGATTCCCATGTTCGGAAATTTATCAACCAATAGGGTTAGGACACGTTTTAGGGTAATTTATTATTATTATAATATTACTTTTTTACCCTTATTTACTGGATTTACCCTTTAACCATGGTAAATAAAATATTTACCGAAGTAATTATTCAAAATGTCTAAAAATAAAAGTTACATATTTACACAATTTGGACCTCCTGATTCTAAATATGGAATTAATTTTTTTAAATTCAAAACATAGAAGTGGCAGAACATAATTTAAAATTAATTCCAGTTGATAAAACAAAAAGCATGTTTTAAGAGATAATAACTATCAAAAGATTGAAACTTGTTTATGTCCGGTTTATATTTGAAATTATGTCCAATGACCAAAATTGTATTAAATAGTAAAAATATATTCCAAATATACTTTAAAATCACTAAAAATCATAATTTATCACTATTAATTATTTTGATTAAAAAAGTTTTTAATTAAAATGTAGTAATTTTCACTATTCATCAAATTATAAAAGTTAACCGAAAAGTACCCAAATTTCACCCTAGGCTAATTTAGATATTCAGAATACAAAAATGAAGTCCATTTTAACATAGAAAATTTATAAAATTTCAAAAATTGGGTATTAATATTCATAATGACTACTTTGATTGGTCGCGGTGTGTTGGAATATCGAAGTTGCGTACAACACACGCTACTATATTATTCAAAGAGGATCGTACCATGGAAGCTTTGGGTGTTACAAATATGGTCACACTACATGTAATATTGATGAAATTTTGATTTCTACACATCAAAAATGACATCAGGATCATTTTCCAAAAGTATCAAAAAAATCCGAATGTGCTTTATTAGTTTTTAGTATTTTAGGTGCCTTTTTTTATTAAAATATCAATTTAAACTGAAAACCGGAACTTTGAGTTAGAATGGTCTCATCTTGTGTTGGATTGATGTGAGACTAATTTCCACATGTCACAAATTACATATGAATAATTTTCCTGACATATAAAGATAATTTGATCTTGTTTACTTATTTTTTATTGAGTGAAACACGTTTTGAACTAAATTGTCAATTTTAAACTAATAACCGGCACTTTGAACATAAAAGTCAAACAATTTATTATATTGAAGTGAGGATAATTAATATACATAAAAACTAATTTCTAGAACATTTTACTAAAATATAAAAACAATATGAATGTGTCTTCTTGGTTTTGTGTATGTGACTTGTGTTTTGAACTAAAATGAAGATTTTAAATAAAAACACACTTTGATTCATACTGGTCAAACCATGCATAGTTTTTATGTGAGTTTTATTCATACAAGTCAAATATTGATTATAGACCATTTTTATAAAATATAAAAATAATTTTAATGTGTTTTCTTGATTTTGAGTACATTATTTTTTTTAAATGACAATTTGAATAGAAAACATGAACATTGAATCATACCGGTCACATCATATGTCTGTTTAATGTGTGACTGATTCTTACACATAAAAAATGAATTATAAATATTTTTATTAAATTATAAATAAAATACAATCATTTTTTATGGTTTTTATCATGTAACACACATTTTGAACTAAAATGTCTATTTCAAACTGATAACATACACTTTGAGTCATATTGAGAACACCATGTATCAGATTGGGGTGTTGCTAACTCTTATAGATAAAAAATTATTTATGGATCATTGTATTAATGTATCAATAGAATATTAATTTGTTTTCTCAATTTTAAGTTTTTAATGTGTGTTTGAACTAAAATTTTAATTTTAAAGTGGAAACCTGTACATTGCATCATATCAGACACACTGTGTATCAAATTGATGTGTGGTTGATTCCTACAAATCAAAAATGAATTATGAATCATTATATTAAACTATTGAAACAATTTGAATTTATTTTCTTGATTTTGAGTATGCGATGTGGGATTTGAAATAAAATGTAAATTATAAACTAAAAACATACACTTCATGTCATACCGAGCACACTGTGTTTCAGATTGAGGTGAATATGATTGAGGTGTGGATGATTCATATACCATTTCAACTATTTCTTAACATAAATTAAAATTAAAACATTTTTGAGGAATAATTAATAAATTAAATAAACAAATACCCAAATACTGTATTAGTTTAGTGCCTTTGGAAACATGGAAACTTAAACGCTGGTACATAAGTGAGTTATATTATCTCCCACATGGTTCTTCATGACTATCACGAATATTATACACATCATACATAATACATATCTTCATAACCTGGGGAGAGGAAACATAAAAATGGGTGAGTTAAAATCCTCAGTAAAGGTAAACAAGGGAGATATGTAAGCATAAACATTAGCATAAGGGAGAGAATGATATCATAACATTATAAGATCATACCCTTCATATAAAGAAAATAAACATAAATCATGGAACAAATATTTTAAGTTAATAATACAAGAATCAGAGTGGAATCTAGATCATAAGCCATGCAAGAATAACATTGGAATAAAACATGGAATTATGGAATATAGATAAACATATAAAATTATTTCCATAGTAGCCAAGTAATCACTACCAAGGTCATCTTAGTGGAATGGGTTTGTTTCCTCACGGATTACGGGGATGACCTCCTGGAAAGGAGATTCAAACGTTCCGATCGGTTTCTAGCGGGTTTGTTCATAGAACCGGAAACATCCAATGATTCCACATCCGTTTGGACCTACTTTCCAAAGGCAGGCGCTCATTATCTTGTGGACTGATGAGGCTTAGGAATTTGCATTGGTCGAGAGGATTGGAGGTCGGACTCATCACACCTTTTTGAGGGGAATTATTGTCTACTCCGGGACTCTCTTTATAGATTTAAGTTATGTTCGTGAATCCTTATTATATTACCAAGTATAAAATGATCTTTCCTTTAGTTTTAACAATCAATGATTTAAATATGCAAGAAATTTAGAGAATCTTTTATATGTATTCGAGGTTCTTCATCAATAGAGAATCATCCATATCTGTTTAGAGATTCTTGGTTAATGGTATCCTTCAAAACATTTATATAAAAGTCTCTTGGTCATTATGATGACCAGGCTGGTTTTAAAGCCACTCAGTGGGGCACTTGAAGTTTATCGTCATTCATAAGGACATAGATTATTTCAAAGTTGGGATCGAACCCATAAATGGGCTACCTACGTATCCTTTGTTTTGGAAAAGGAATCAGAACCCACGTAGTTCGAGGAATGGGGTATGATGTTTATGATTGATGGCTCAAAGATGAATGTCATAATTACTTTTACACTCTAAGCTCACGTGAGTCATGCTCGGTGTGAGAAACAAGAGGTATTGGTAAAATTTAGACAATTGTGCCATGAAAGATGCAATCATAAGAATTTGTTTGGGGCTTATGTATGGATGACTGCCCAGATAGATGAAGGTTTAGGATCTACTTTTAGGGAGAAAATCCATGAACAGGGTCCACAAAGTTATATGTGTTTCATGGAGATTTGAATACTCTAATCTTGGGGCTTACTCCTAAGGAGGATGCCCAAGTTAGGAGGGGACTTATGATTGGGTTTTACTCCTGAAAAGGAAACCCAAATCAAAGGTAAATTATGACTGGTTAAGAGAAGTTTAAGGGGACTTGGGGCTTATTCCTGAAAAGGAAGCCCAAGGTTATAACTGAGTCTTATTCCTGAAAAGGAGACCCAGGTTAAGGGACTTGGGGATTACTCCTGAAAAGGAAGCCCAAGGTCATGACTGAGTCTTACTCCTGAAAAGGAGACCCAGGTTAAGGGACGTGGGGCTTACATCTGAAAAGGAAGCCCAAGGTCATGACTGAGTCTTATTCCTGAAAAGGAGACCCAGGTTAGGGATTAAGGTTTGGGGCTTACTCCTGAAGAGGATGCCCATATTTGAGGTTGAGGCTTATTCTTAAGAAAGATGCCCAAGATTAGAGGACTTTATTGGGGCTTACTCCTGAGGAAGATGCCAAGATCAAAGGTTTTATAACTGGGGATTATTCCTGAAAAGGAGACCCAAGTTAGGATTTTCTCATCTTAAAGGATGAGGTTGAATGAATGAACTCCCCGTATTTTAGTGACATAAGGATATTTAAATCACTAGACTTTGAGAGAGATTTCACAGAATTCCTTTCAGATAAGAAAGTCAAATCAAGAATTCATGCCATAAATGGTTTTGAAGAGTGTCTTGAAGACTGAATCTTGAATAGGAAAGGTGAAATGGCTTAAGAGGGGTAAAATGGGCAAGATGGGCGCCCAAAAAGATAGGGGTGCGCAAGTCTTGAAAGGCGCGCAAGTCCTGCAGCGGCGCGCAAGTAGTGGTCGCGCAAGTATACTTGCGCGACATATGGTGTACTTGCACGATTTTCAACCAGCATTGAAATGCTTGAGCGACTCTTTAGAAAACCCTTTACAATCCTCTTGAGGTTCTTCCAAAGAAGGGATGCGCAAGTTATATTGAAGGAATTAAGTCGGCGCGCAAGTGTTTGATAAGTTTCAACACTTAGGCCTTCCTTCTTCTCTTTAGATCTTCTGTTCTAGGTAAGAAATTACCTTAGAAGTGTTCCGGAAGCTTTGAGAAGAGACTTGGGCGTCGGGAGCTTTAATACGAGTTTCTGGAGAAAGATCCTCCTGAATGGGGGGCCCACAGGGTCTATTTATAGGCAAAAGAAGACCCTGGGCGGTTACCGGGCGGTTACCGGGCGGTTATCACTTAGGTCGCGCAAGTCACTTGCACGACCATAAGGTGTCGCGAAAGTACTTGCACGACCACTAGGCGGCGCGCAAGTGTACTTGCGCGACCATGAGGGAACTTGCACGGCCAATGGGAAATGTTCTCCTTGTTCATCCCTTTGTCTATTTTTGATGTTTTCTTCAAAGGTTGAAATCACTTTGAGCTCAGATATTCCCTTTTCCGATCTTTAGATTCTGTGACGAAATGAGCGTCAACAAAAGTCCCCCCTCAGAGTTGGATCCAGAGAGAAATGAGGATTTGACTCTGAGGAAATCGAATACATTCAAAGGAAAAGGGGGCGCGCAAGTCTTCAGGGCACAGAGGGCAGCGCGCAAGTGTGCTGGAACATGACTTTTATTCAGAGTTCCTTTGTCTTTTGTGGGAAGTTTAAAGTCATGCATGCCGGACAAAAAGGGGCTAATGTTTAAGGTCGAAATAGATTTGACCGAAATGGATTAGAAATGACTCAATTCTTTGACAATTTATCTAAAAACATATTACCATACTCAAGTATGAGGGAAAATATGTAAACTATGGCTTAAGAATATTTGAATCTGAGGAATGATATGAAAAAGAGCTAAAAGGCATTAGAAGAAGTAGTTTCCAAGAATGAAGTTACTATTATTTAACAAAACCCGTTAGGGGGTTGAAATATGCAGGGCCACCTATGGGCATTGGCTGCATGGTCAAATAAAATAGCATCTCTTGGCTGACAAGTCTGTTATGTGGACTATTTATGCAAGGCCACCTATGGGCACGTGCTGCATAGTCAGGCAAAAGAACTCCCAGAAATTTACTTTCCTAGTGCTAAAAGCCAGTGAAAGTTTATGGAGATTCAAATTTTCTAAAGCATAGAGTTTGTTGTATGGAAAGAGGTACTTGAATATGGAGAAGATATTTCCAAACAAGAATATCGAAGAGCTGGATGAACATCACTCCTACGAAGGTCTGACACAAACGTAGGGAAGAAGAATAAACCATAGACTTGAATACTTTCAGATCATGAAAAAGGATATGGGACAAATATGTTAAGGATGGCTATTTTTGCGGATCCCTACATACTGTCGTTTTAAGACAAATAAGGACAAAAGAGGCATTCTTCCCAAGAATGAATTTACAATTATTTAACAAAACCCGTTAGGGGGTTGAAATATGCAGGGCCACCTATGGGCATTGGCTGCATGGTCAAATAAATAGCATCTTTTGGCTGACAAGTCTGTTATGTGGACTGTTTATGCAAGGCCACCTATGGGCACGTGCTGCATAGTCAGGCAAAAGAACTCTTAGAAGTTTTACATTTTTGTGACTAGAAGTCATGAAAAGGGTTATGAAGATCTGAAAATATTTAATGTTAGGATTATAACACATAAAGATGGGTATTGTCCAATGTATATAGAGATACATAGGTCAATGAAAACCATAATCATGTTGTGGTTGGGTCCTGAATTGAAATTTTGGACTTCACTACGTATCTCATAAGAATGAGAATCAAGCCATACGTAGCTCTTGAAATGTAGTTTAACGTCGTGCAGGACGAAAGTATGAGTGATCTTAGTTTAGGTCATAGAATTCGGACCATAATAATGAATACACAGTGTGTGCTTTCATGAGAACTTTTCAGCCAAGGGACTGAAAGTGAAATTTGGGGTTAGGCCCAAAAGACTTGGGACTGGATTCGAGGGACACTCGAATGTTCCTACATATCCCATAAGGATGGGAATCAAGTCCACGTAGTTCTAGAACTACCCTTTGTACAAATTTGGTTCGTACATGTGAAGGGTGAAAGGGGACTTTAGTGCAATGATGTTTTAACCTGAGATAAAAAATTTAGGCATTACCATGTATGCACGTAGTCTTTTTGAAATGAAACATGATTGAAAAATCAATGTCAATAATAGTTCTCTCTCAAGTGAGGAGATCAAAGAATATTGTAGTTTATTGTCGTACCGGACAAAATTGTTGTATAGTTTAACGTCATATAACAAGGATGAAAGTGAATCAATGTAAAGATATTGATTCCAGGGGCGGTTTCACGAATCAACATCATATGAGATGGTGGTGAACCGATGTGAAGAGATTGTTTTTGGGCTTGAACCCTGGGAGGTTGCCTACATACCCAGCCTGGAGGGCAAGGATCAAAGTCCGTGTAGTTCAATTAATGAATGAATCAATGATCAAGTTATTCTTGGGGACAATGATCCAATAAAAAATGTTGTTAGGACTTACACATGGTTAGTGGCCCAAAGGGAGTGTTATGGTTGATGTTCGCTCTAAGCTCACATGATTCATACTCGGTGTGAGAAACAAGAGGTAATAACAACCTTAACGATGCACAGTTTAATGTCATGTAGGACATAAAAAAGAGACTATGCAGTTTAAAGTCTTGCAGTTAGGACTATTGGTGCTGCACAGTTTAGTGTCATGTAGCAGGGACAAAATAATAGTTTAATGTTATGTAGGACATATCAAGGACTTTCTATACAGTTTAGCGTCATGTAGTTAGGACGATGAGGACAATATAGTTTAACGTCATATTGGACGAAAAAAGGGGGACTGTGCAGTTTAATGTCATGCAGTAAGGACAAAAGAGTGTACCATTTTAACGTCATGTCGGACGAAAGTGCGAATAGTTTAAGGTCATATGCATGGACCGTGGATGGTGCAGTTTAATGTCATGTTGGACCTTTGATGATTATATAGTTTTAACGTCTTTTCGGACGTGAGGGACTTTTATACAGTTTAGCGTCATGTAGTTAGGACGTCACAGTTTAACGTCTTGCTGGACATAAGGGATTTGAAAATAGTTTATGGTCATATACATGGACCAGGGATGATGCAGTTTAAGGTCATGATGGATGGTTTAGAGAACTTTTTCACAGTTTAATGTCGTGTGGGACGAAGTTGCAGTTTAAGGTCATGCTGGATGGTTTAGAGAACTTTTTCACAGTTTAATGTCGTGTGGTACGAATTTGCAGTTTAAGGTCATACTGGACCATTACTATACAGTTTAAAGTCATGTAGCTAGGACTAACTGGTGCTGTACAGTTTAAAGTCATGTAACTAGGACTAAGGTGAACAAATATGAGGATATCAGTTCTGGGGACTTTTTTACAGTTTAACGTCATGCTGGACATTGGAAGTGCCACACAGTTTAATGTCATGTTGCTAGGACAACATATAGTTTAATGTCATCTCGGACAAATAAGGAACTTCTGTACAGTTTAATGTCATGTAGGACATTGAAGGTGACACAGTTTAACGTCATGTTGGACGAAGTTGCAGTTTAAGGTCATACTGGACCATTGCTGTATGAACCAATTGTAAGAGTCTTGGTTCTGGGAATAATATTTTGTGATTATACAAAATACTTCTTCAGAAATCTGGCATTAGTTGGAGTCGTGATGTGTTCTCCATCCATTGAGATCAGAGAATACGCTCCATTGGAGTAGACCTTATGTATTGAATAAGGTCCTTCCCATTTTGGTTCAAGCTTGGGAGGCTTCTTTCCTGGTATCATTGGTGCTCTGAGAACCAATACCAATTCTCCCTGAATGAATGAACGAAGATGAACTTTTTTGTTAAAAGCTCGTGATATCCGATTCTGATAGATTTCCAAGTGGTGCAAAGTGCACAATCTCTTCTCATCTAACTGTTCCAATTCATTCAACCGTTTTTGGGATTGCTCATCTGTTGATAACTGATCACAAATGGCTATTCTGAGTGAGGGCAATTGAACTTCAATTGGCAAGACTGCTTCTGTTCCATATACCAATGAATATGGAGTAGACCGCCTTGCATTGCGAGTGGTAGTCCGATAAGCCCATAAAGCATGATAGAGTTTATCAGGCCATGACCTCTTATCTTTATCTATCATCTTTTGCAGTATATTTGAAATAGTCTTGTTGAAGGCCTCTATCTGGCCATTAGCCGCTGCATGATATCGAGATGAATGGTTGGACTTAATGTTGTATTCTTGATACAATTTCTTTACCTCAGAAGAACAGAAGTTGGTGCCGTTGTCCGTCAATATGGTATGAGGGACACCAAATCTAGTAATGATGTTAGACTTGATGAAGCTAACAATGCATTTAGAACTGACTTCTTTGAAGGGTACTGCCTCTGCCCATTTGGAAAAGAAATCAGTAGCAGTAAGAATGTACTTAAACTGCTTGGCCGTAGCTGAAGGGTAAGGTCCCACCACATCCATTCCCCATGTGGAAAATCACCATGAGTATTTAGCTGTATGAAGCAACTCTGGAGGTTGATGAATGAAGTTGGCATATATTTGGCATGAATGGCACTTCTTTGTGAAATTAACACAATCTTGTATCATTGAAGGCCAGAAGTATCCAAGCCTTCGAATTTGATCAGACAATCTATGTCCAGACTGGTGGGCACCACAGACTCCTGCATGCACTTCTTTTATGACAGCCATTGTTTCTTCACCATCAATACATCTGAAGAGAACTCCATCAAAACCACGTTTGTAGAGAATTTTCTCGAGGTGGTTTGGACCATCATAAAGAGTAAAATTGACCACACGTCGCCGAATTTGTTCTTTCTCGGCTCTATCAGGTGGAAGTGTTCCATTTTGAAGGTATTCCTTGATAGGTGACATCCATCCTGTAGTATGACCATACGGTTCAGGAATGGGACTAATTTCATTAATTTCCTCTGTTCTGACTTGAACATAAGGTGAAATTGCACGACGGTGGGCAATACCGATGGTTGTCTCGTCCCGATTTGGATCTACTAAAGCTGTGGCTATATTAGCCAGTGCATCAGCTTGAGCATTTTGTGATCTTGGGACATAAGAAAATGTCGGTTCTGAAGGGAATTCCGACATTAACTCTCTCACGTAATCATACAAAGGGATTAATTCTTCTATTCTGATGGCATAATCCCCATTGACTTGTTTGATTACCAGGTCTGAATCACCTTTCACCTTTAAGTGATTCACTTGTGCTCGAAGTGCTAACTCCAAGCCTGCAATGAGAGCTTGGTATTCAGCTTCATTATTGGTACCACCTTCCCACAACAAAAAGGAATAAGGTAACACTGCCTTATCTGGAGAAATGAGCACAATTCCTAAACCAACTTTGTTGAATTTATGATTTTCCATTTTCTTCCTTGTTGGACATCTAGAAGCACCATCAAAATACATTTCCCATGTTTGAGGACTCTCTTGAATAGAAAAAACTTCCTCATCAGGGAGTTCGATATCTGAATACGTGTCTTCCACTGAAGGGTGTTCAGCCATGAAATCAGCCAGAGCTTGGCCCTTAATTGCCTTTTGAGACACATACTGGATGTCGAACTGCTGTAGAATAACCGCCCACCTTGCCAGACGTCCTGTAAGCATTGGACGACTAAGGATGAATTTGAGTGGATTATTACGAGATACCAATTGGACCTCGTGATGTTGTAGGTAGTGTCTCAGCTTCTGAACTGCAAAGATTAATGCTAGGCATCACTTTTCAATACTCGAATACCGGGTTTCTGCTTCAAGCATAGTTCTACTGAGATAGTAGAGACTATTTTCATTCCCAGCATCATTCTTTTGAGCGAGAAAGGCACCCAATGATCGCTCTAAAGCTGTCACATAGAGGATAAGAGGCCTACCCTCAACAGGTGGCATGAGTACTGGTGGACTCAAGAGGTATTTCTTGAGAACATCAAATGCTTCTTGACATTCTTTAGTCCACTGGTAAGTGACTCCTTTCTTCAATAATTTGCTAAAGGGTAAACTTTTGCCTGCCAAATTGGCGATGAAACGCCGAATACAGGCTAAGTGTCCTTGAAGTCCTCTTAATTCTTTCAAATTCTGAGGAGGTGACATACCAAGGATTGATTTTGTCTTCTCAGGATCGACTTCAATACCACGATGGCGTACAACAACGTCGATGAATTTTCATGAGGTTACCCCAAAAGCACATTTTAAGGGGTTCATCTTCAAATTATGTTGTCGAAGCTTGTGGAATATGACTTCCAAATCAGCCAAGTGATCAAAACGTTGTTTGGATTTAACCACCAAATCATCTACATAGCATTAAACAAATTCCCCTAGAAAAGGTTTGAAGATACGATGCATGGCGTGTTGATATGTTGCACCTGCATTCTTTAAACCAAAGGGCATCACACGGTAACAAAACACACCTTGAGGAGCTCTGAAGGCTGTATATTCCTCATCTTCTGGGGCCATTCGGATCTGATTATATCCAGAATATCCATCCATGAAAGAAAGTACTTCATAGCCAGCCGTCGCATCAATTAAGAGTTCTGTAATCCGAACTGGAAAATCATCTTTGGGACAATATCGATTAAGATTTCTGAAATCGATGCAAACCCTAATTTGTCCGTTCTTTTTCTTTACAGGGACAATATTAGCCAACCACTTGGGATATTGAACTTCTCTGACGAAGTTAGCTTTGATAAGCTTATCCACTTCAGCCTCGATTTTGGAAGCATAGGTTGGGTGTGTTCTTCTCTCGGCTTGCTTGAATCCTCGATGTTCTTTTGGAAAACCCAAATGATGGGTGGCAACATCAGGATCAAGGCCAGGCATCTCTGTATAATTCCAAACAAAAATATCTTTATTTTGCTTTAGAAAAGAAATATACATCTCTTGTTCTTCAAGGGTCATGGCCGCACTAATTAAAGTGGGGCGTGGATCTTTCTCTGTACACAGATTTACTTCTCTGAGTTCATCCACAGTGGTAGAGATACCCTCTTCAAATGCTAGAGGAGCATCTCTAAGATCTTCCTCTTCCTCTTCATCATGTGTTATTTCTTCCGTTTCTACTTGCAAAGTAGATGAAAAAAATGAAATTCTCATGACCATAAGAGATTTCAATATTTTCACATTTTGAAGAAGAAGCTTCCATTTCCGACCCTATTGATGATAAAGGGTCTTCTTTGGGAATTAAAGAGGAGATGATGGATTGAGAATCGACATCAATATTCACCTCTGGTGTTGCTATAACTTCTTCTGGCCTGATTAGCGAAGTATAGACTTGTTGGATTTCAGCAGACAAAATGAAAACATCACCACTTATGCTTTCATCACTGCTTGGTAAGTTACCAATTTCTCCCATGTTGTCTGGCTCGATTGCCGTAATTAACATTATGGATCTTTCCATAAGAGTATTTTGATTTGGGCCTATTCTGTCAATTTGACTGATAGGTAACACATAATCTGTACTCACATGTGAAAATGGATTTATTGGAATTTTTTCCAAACCATATGGAGCATTAACTTTGGTAATTTCCTTCATTGTAGATTTTTCTCTTCCCTTCATGTGATAAAATTCCGCCTCAATGTATTGAGACTCACATGTCTTGAACGGGGCCTTATCACCATACAATGTTCCAACTTGACCATCGAAACAGTATTTGAGACATTGATGGTATGATGACGGAATAGCTGCATGCTGATGTAGCCAGGGTCTTCCAAGAAAGATATTGAAAGCTGAGTCCTGATCAACAATCATAAAATCCAAATTGGAAACAAGATCTCCAAACTGAGTTCTGAGTGTAACTTCTCCCAGTGGTTCTTGTTCATTTTTATCATATCCTTGCAACATCATGGTAGAAGGAGATAAATCAGATTCCGTGAGGCCCAATCGACGAAGTGTGCGAATGGGCATGAGGTTGACTCCTGAACCATTGTCAATAAAAGCTCTTTGAACATCTATACTATTGACTTTTCCAGATAAGTAAAAAGGTTTTATGTTCCCATGCACAACATCATCTTCATCTTTATCAGTAAAAGATATCACTGCATGACATTCTGCAGGATTATTCTCTATGTGATAAATTTCATCTGCAGCAATTTCAGCTTCAAACTCCTGAGGACTTGACAAAGCTTCGATGAGTGATTCCTGAAGATCTCTTGATATATTCAAAGCATCCAAAATTGATAATTTGGCTGGTACTTGGGCCAAGTGGTTCAATATATCATACTTTTGATCTAGAGGCCTGCGTTTCCCAATAGGAATATGCGGTTTAGCAGGTACCTTGGAAGTAGATGCTTTGGAAGCTGATGCATCTTGTATTGAAGTTGGTAACATCTTTGGTTTTGGAAAATTAGACTGATTAGATCCATTTACTTGCTGAGATAAAGAAGATGGAACATTTAATCGATCTTCCAAAATAACTGTGCCGAAGCTGAGTTGGCCATTGGAAGAAGAACTTGCTTGTTCTTTTTGAGCTACCTGAAGGGCTCTACCACGAGTTTCTGCTGCGTATACAGTGCTAGCAGGGGTAGAATTAGAGTAGTGGCTTCGGAAAGATCCACGTCTTCCCCTATATCCTGAACCTCTAGAACTTCCTCGGGTTCCCTTATTTGATACAGGGGATTCAGGCTCATCAAGACTGAAATATGAATCTGTTAATTGAATCATATTAACAGAACCAAAGATTAACTCTTCGTCTGATAAAGACTCTGCCTGGTTAGCCTGTTTAGGCTGTGCCGTTTGGTGGGACGGTGCCCGTTGCTTTGAAGTAGATGGCATGAAATCTGCCAGAGTCAATGACAATTTAGGCTTTGATGCATACTCATCTTCTCCTGATTCCTCTTTCTTCTTTGAATTGTGCTGCCCTTTTGAGGATTTGTCCTTTGATGGAGGCTTTACTGCAGCTTTTGTAGGAGACACAATTGGCTTCTTCAATTGTGTTCGCAAAATGGAATGGGTCCGATTGATTGTCTTTCTGACCATCCAATCATCATATTTTTTCGCAGTTTTGCTTTTGACTTCCTGCCACTCGCCTCCTTATTCTGGATCTGTAGCGGTAATACACGCTACAGGAGCTGAAGAACCCTTCAATTTGACTTGTCCCAAGTCGACCATCTTTTGCAGGAGGTCTTTAAAGACAAAACACTCCTGGATGGGATGCCCCAACATTTGATGAAAGGGACAATAATTGGGACGGTCTTCATCTCCTTCCTTGTTTGGCCTCTTGGGCACTGGTAATTGAACCAAATTATTTTCCAGAGCTGAAATGAAGTAACCAGGAACTTGCTCACTTCGGAAAGAGTATGTTTTACTCTTCATATCCTCAAATTGTTTTCGTCGTTGATCTTTTTGATCATTTGGACGAAATAGCCTTTGTTGTTGGCGTTCAGGAGGTGGAGCTCTTCGAGAAGATGAAGGTTTTGAAGTAGAAATAGGTATAGGTGCCTGTTTAAGCATAACTGTAGCAGTTTCTGCTTTACCCATTCTTCTTCCTGGAGCTGATGGAATTATACGAGATTTAACCTTAGCCTGTATAAGGGAATCTTCAATCTGTTGAGCGATTGAAGTAAGGTCTCGAAACCCTCCTGTGTATTTCATAGGGATCAATGGCGTGCGTAATTCGTCACGCAAATTTTCCACACAGATTGGCAACAATTTCTCCTGAGGGAGTGATAAACTCAAGGAATATGTTAATCCCTTCCAATGAGCAATGAAATCAGAGACTCTTTCATTCTCCCTTTGATTGCAGTTTGTAAGATCGAAAACTGTCGTTTTTGGAAAAGTTGAGCTAAACTGAAGAAGGAATTTTTGATGAAGATCCTCCCATCCGATGACTGACCGGGATTTCAAGCTTGTATACTAGACAAAAGCTGGTCCTTGCAAGGTTCGCATGAAGCATCTGAGTTTCACTGCATCTTGCTGCTCTGGAGTTCCCATCATAGGATCACAACAAGATACGTAATGCGTCAAATGTTGTTCAGGGTCGCCTGATCCATTGAAAGTAGGGAAAATAGGGTTTCCAAAACTGGATGGAGGAGAAATTGAATCTACCCATTCAGGGTAAACATTCTTTTCAGGTTGAACTTGCGCCCGTTTCCCTTCCATAGTTTCTAACCGAGCTGTTAATGACTCAATAGTAGTTACTAACTTTTGAGAAACGTCAGGTTGAACTTGGTTTTGGGTAGGTTCAATGAATGGAGCTTGGACAGACGTGGTGGTTAGTGCTGCAACTGATGGTAGTGCTGCCAACCGTTGTTGCGTTTGACCCGTAGGATTAGACCTCTGTGGGTGTATTGACAAAGGAGGATATTCTTGATCCATCTCAGTAGTTACAACAAATTCCTTCGGCTGTCGGACTTCAGCATTCTTAAGGAGAAGACTACTCTGAAGTAGTTCTGCATTCAACCTTCTTAATTCTTTCATTTCTTCCTCCTGTTGTGCAAATCTTTGCTCTAATGAGAGCGATTGACCTCCTTCAGAGGAAGGGTGAGAAGTAACCTGATTCTTTCCTTTCCCCTTATTGGATCCTTTTCGGAGAGGGGGAAGTGGGTTACTTGAAGGAATACCTAGATTTTGGGTAAGCCTTTGATTACGTGTGCGCACACCTTCTTCATTTAGGTTTGTGTGCGCGACTTCTTGAGCAGGAACCTCTTCGTCTGATCCCTCTGATTGAGCCTCATCTGGTGAATCAGCAGCAACGGCATTGATGAAATTAATGGATGCATATTGCATGGAATCCTTTCTATCAGCATTTCTGTGATATTGTCTCCTTCTATGTCCATGATGAGACATGGCATTCCGTTGACTTGATCCCTCAGGAATTTCTTGGAGAACCGTCACTTGGAGAGAATCTCCTGACATCTTGGCTCTTCGTTCCTCTTGAGGCTTATTCCCTAATCGAGAGAATACAGACTTTCTCTGAGGGAGGGATTGAAGATTTGAAAAAGTCCCCAGTCTAGTGGACTGGGGGTGTTCCTGTTGCTTCCGCTCAACTCCTCGAATCCCATTCGTTGACTCTGAGGGTTGGGTTAGAGAAGTCCCCAGTCTGGAAAGCTGGGGTGTCTCTTGACATGCTATGTCTGAGATCTTCTTGAAATCTCTCTTGATCTTGTGAATCTTAGTTCGGAAATTAGCTGGATGCATTAACCTGTATCCACTTTTATCACCTGGTTCAACAAACCGTTGTATGATTTCCGAAACTTCTGTCATTTGATGACGTGTTTGCTCCAGACGAGAGGCTTGTGCAATATTCTCGCCTGCTTGATGTAGGAGCAATTCAACAACCTGTTCTCTATATACTTGATTTTGAGAGGAACTAGTTGAAGCTTGATCTCGAGCAAGCTTTTGATTATGAACAAAGCCCATTGACTGTGGCCGGCCATGGGCAATAACATTGCATGAGACCATTTTCGGCGGGCTTTGCTGACCGGAAAGCACTGTGAAATGTAGTTCTCCGTGAACACCCCATCCTCTGATATGAACATTAGATGTATCATTGGAAATTAACTGACGCAATCTTCTTAGTGCGCCAAGGCATGAACGTTGAAGGGTTCTCTGTTGCTTTTCAGCCTTCGGATACCGAGAGACTGATAGAGATGCCAAATCAATCTGGCGTTGTAACCCTTCTATTATCTTAAGATGATTTTCATATTCATCGTAAGATAATACCTTCTTCTTTAATTGACAAAGAGTTTTCCATATGTTGAGACGAATATCATGGATTCCATCATCCATCAACATCTTTGGAATGTCGTAATGGGAATCAGCCAAAGGCCAAAACATGACTGGTACTTCACCTTTTGCCAGTTTTTTCCTCATGTTCAGCATTTCCTCTTTATCATTAAATGAAGATTCTTCTACCTGTTTGGACCAGAGTTGGTGTTTCCTTGTTGCTTCATCGGATTCAACAAGATTGGTAGAGAAATCACTATTCATGCTGGAAGATGAATGACCCAGGGAAGGTTCGGAGAATAACCTGAACCCCAGGCTATCTTCTGATGGAGAAAGAGTTTCACCTGCCGATAGTAAAGCATCATACATGACTAGTTTTACGTTTGCAAGTGCCTCGAGATAGGAGGGCTTTCTCGTCACTACATTTCCTTTTGAAGAATTTTCGAGACAACGTGAATCACTACTGCAGAGAGGACTTTCGCAGCGAAGTTCATCACCATGAGGAGGACCGTCATGATGGGTTATAGCAAAAGATGAAATCTCTTGCTCCTTGGCCTTCTGACCACACATAGGGTTCCTGTGGCTCTCATCTGAAGAAGAAACTTCAAGATTGACCGAATTTTCATGAATCAAGTCTTCATGAGGAAGTGTCTATTGAAGAACTTCAAAATTAATGTTCCCGTTATTGGGAACTGAGGGAGTAGAATCTTGAATTCCGACAGATAAACGTCTGAGGGCTTCAAGAACTCCAGCATCGAGCAAGGCCTTGTTGCAGATTGGCCTTTGATCTCCTGACTGTGCTGGGCGGATCTTTTTCTTAGATGCCTTCTTACTCGCTTTAGAAATCACTTGATGACGAAAGTGATTGCTCTGAGCAGGTGTATGTGCCTGATCAGGAAAGATGGTCAGGTTAGGCTGACGATCATCGCTCAAATCATGTGTATGTGCCTGACTTGGTTGTCCGTATGATATGGGGGAGTATGCCCCATAACCCTCTTGGACTGGAACAGATGTGTGTGTCTGTTCCGGAGTGAACCGTTGATGTGTCACTCCATTTCTAGGGATAGATTTATGTGTCTGTCCCTGAGATGATGCTGAAGCTGTTATGATATCCTGGCAAGCATCCAGAATATGAGCAGGAATTTTCTTCTGCTCTTTCACCATTGACAAAATATGTTTGGTGACATCAGCCGCCGAAACAGGTATATACGTCCATTCCGGGCTTGGAGTAGGTGTATGTGCCTGCTCCTGTCCTCCTTTTCCTATCAGTGAATCCTGACAGTACTCAAGTGTGGAGGCAGAGAGTTTAGTCTGCCTCCTGTTTGTCTTCGGGGCTTTCCGACTGACTTCTCCGTGCGCTACCAAGCGAGACAGTTGGTAGGCTTGATTAGTATTAGCAGGTGTATGTGCCTGCTGATTACACTTCGCCAAACGCGGTTGACGAGATCCATCATATGTAGTCAGACGAGCCTGCTGACTAACTGATGATGTATAAGCAGGTGTATACTCCTGCCTATGGTACTCCACCGGAATTGCCTGGCGGGATCGGCTTGATGCTGTCAGACGAGCCTGCTGGACAGCTGAATTAAAACGGGAAGGTGTGTATGTCTGCTCGTTGTTTTCCACCAAGTTAGGTTGGTGGACTTCTCCGGAGATGGCAGGGATGAAAACCTGCCTATTGTTAACCGGATTCCGTCTCTGGCGGTTCATCTTGCCTGCTCGGGTTCGAGGAACCTGAGCTGAATGCCTGGAGTCGGTACCCTCATCATGTGGAGGGCGCACTACCGCACGAGTCTGGCGGCGATTATTGATGGGAGCCCTCGGGAAGGACTCCTGTCTTTTTGAATTAAGGCCCCGAGGGACCTGCTCATTCACTTCCTCAGAGTAAGGGAGTGAATGGAAATTGCGTTCCGGGGATAACGACTCGAAACGGTTGGAGACGGTAGTCAGCACCGCCTGCTTCTTGATTGCTGGCCGCCGTTGTCCGGACAACCAGGTAGAGTTGTTAACTTGGAGGGCTTGACGAGCGGCCTCCAGAGTTGGGATAGTACCGTTGCGACAGTACTCCTTAACCAGTGCATTAGAAACACACCGTTGAAGACGCTGAGTTGGTGATGTCATCCTCAGAGCGGATGACGTTCCAGCAGGAGTAGCAGTATTGGTTTTCACAGCAGCAGACCTCACAGTAGAGGTGTTCACAACAGCAGTATTCACTGGGGTGAATTTAAGGAAAGCCATTTTTGCAGAAGATCTTGAAAAAAGAGTGCATGTTCCATGTAACAGACATTATCAAGATGAATCTGGCCACTGCATCTTTTGGATGAGCATATGTCAATGATTGCTTTGTTGGCCCAAGGGGCCTAACAAATAAGAATAACATCACTTTAACTTGGTTAAGGATTCACGTCGGGTTCACCATTTTTTTTTCCTCACGGATTACAGGTATGACCTCCTGGACAGGAGATTCAAATGTTCCGATCGGTTTCTAGCGGGTTTGTTCGTAGAAACGGAAACATCCAATGATTCCACATCCGTTTGGACCTACTTTCTAAAGGAAGGCGCTCATTAGCTTGTGGACTGATGAGGCTTAGGAATTTGCATTGGTCGAGAGGATGGGAGGTCGGACTCATCACACCTTTTTGAGGGGAATTATTGTCTACTCCGGGACTCTCATTATAGATTTAAGTTATGTTCGTGAATCCTTATTATATTACCAAGTATAAAATGAGCTTTCCTTTAGTTTTAACAATCAATGATTTAAATATGCAAGAAATTTAGAGAATCTTTTATATGTATTCGAGGTTCTTCATCAATAGAGAATCATCCATATCTGTTTAGAGATTCTTGGTTAATGGTATCCTTCAAAACATTTATATAAAAGTCTCTTGGTCATTATGATGACCAGGCTGGTTTTAAAGCCACTCAGTGGGGCACTTGAAGTTTATCGTCATTCAGAAGGACATAGATTATTTCAAAGTTGGGATCGAACCCATAAATGGGATACCTACGTATCCTTTGTTTTGGAAAAGGAATCAGAACCCACGTAGTTCGAGGAATTGGGTATGATGTTTATGATTGATGGCTCAAAGATGAATGTAATAATTACTTTTACACTCTAAGCTCACGTGAGTCATGCTCGGTGTGAGAAACAAGAGGTATTGGTAAAATTTAGACAATTGTGCCATGAAAGATGCAATCATAAGAATTTGTTTGGGGCTTATGTATGGATGACTGCCCAGATAGATGAAGGTTTAGGATTTACTTTTAGGGAGAAAATCCATGAATAGGGTCCACAAAGTTATATGTGCTTCATGGAGATTTGAATACTCTAATCTTGGGGCTTACTCCTAAGGAGGATGCCCAAGTTAGGAGGGGACTTATGATTGGGTTTTACTCCTGAAAAGGAAACCCAAATCAAAGGTAAATTATGACTGGTTAAGAGAAGTTTAAGGGGACTTGGGGCTTATTCCTGAAAAGGAATCCCAAGGTTATGACTGAGTCTTATTCCTGAAAAGGAGACCCAGGTTAAGGGACTTGGGGCTTACTCCTGAAAAGGAATCCCAAGGTCATGACTGAGTCTTACTCCTGAAAAGGAGACCTAGGTTAAGGGACTTGGGGCTTACTCCTGAAAAGGAAGCCCAAGGTCATGACTGAGTCTTATTCCTGAAAAGGAGACCCAGGTTAGGGATTATGGTTTGGGGCTTACTCCTGAAGAGGATGCCCATATTTGAGGTTGAGGCTTATTCTTAAGAAAGATGCCCAAGATTAGAGGACTTGATTTGGGCTTACTCCTGAGGAAGATGCCCAGATCAAAGGTTTTATAACTGGGGATTATTCCTGAAAAGGAGACCCAAGTTAGGATTTTCTCATCTTAATGGATGAGGTTGAATGAATGAACTCCCCGTATTTTAGTGACATAAGGATATTTAAATCACTAGACTTTGAGAGAGATTTCAAGGAATTCCTTTCAGATAAGAAAGTCAAATCATGAATTCATGCCATAAATGGTTTTGAAGAGTGTCTTGAAGACTGAATCTTGAATAGGAAAGGTGAAATGGCTTAAGAGGGGTAAAATGGGCAAGATGGGCACCCAAAAAGATTGGGGCGCGCAAGTCTTGAAAGGCGCGCAAGTCCTGCAGCGGCGCGCAAGTAGTGGTCGCGCAAGTATACTTGCGCGACATATGGTGTACTTGCGCGATTTTCAACCAGCATTGAAATGCTTGAGCGACTCTTTAGAAAACCCTTTACAATCCTCTTGAGGTTCTTCCAAAGAAGGGACGCGCAAGTTATATTGAAGGAATTAAGTCGGCGCGCAAGTGTTTGATAAGTTTCAACACTTAGGCCTTCCTTCTTCTCTTTAGATCTTCCGTTCTAGGTAAGAAATTACCTTAGAAGTGTTCCGGAAGCTTTGAGAAGAGACTTGGGCGTCGGGAGCTTTAATACGAGTTTCTGGAAAAAGATCCTTCTGAATGGGGGGCCCACAGGGTCTATTTATAGGCAAAAGAAGACCCTGGGCGGTTACCGGGCGGTTATCGGGCAGTTATCACTTAGGTCGCGCAAGTCACTTGCACGACCATAAGGCGTCGCGCAAGTACATTCACGACCACTAGGCGGCGCGCAAGTGTACTTGTGCGACCATGAGGGAACTTGCGCGGCCTATGGGCAATGTTATCCTTGTTCATCCCTTTGTCTATTTTTGATGTTTTCTTCAAAGGTTGAAATCACTTTGAGCTCAGATATTCCCTTTTCTGATCTTTAGATTCTGTGACGAAAGGAGCGTCAACAGGGTTCATAACCAAAACCATCATAGTAATCAAGTTTAATTCCTAGGACCATACTAGAAGACATATTCCCTTCCTAAAACTGTTTCTCTCACTATTACATACATGTCTATGTCATGAGATATAAATCATTAAAAAAATGAATTGGTGGGAGATGTATGTCCAACCCATCTCATAATGACATCATAAATATGTGAGCCACTAGATTATAAAAATTCATCATATCATAACCCATGAAATGAAATTAGAATCATAAACATGTAATCATATCATAACATTTGGAAAATATGAAGGTTTAATAATTATTTTATCAAATCATATCCTATGAAAAGAAACAGGTTTCATGAGCATATAACTCTTGAAAGTGAATCTGGTTTCATAAACATCATTCCATAAAAATATGTTCAGAGAAATAATATGAAGTGAATATTTGGATAATTTTCCATAATGGCATGATTAACACTAGCATATTTTATCTTATATGTAAAACAATTTGGAAATAACTTTTAAAACATTTCCCGAGGAAAATATCATTTGATCTTTGAAATTTTATTTTTAAAATATAAAATATTATTGAAACTTTTTTCATTGAAAATAGATTTTAGAACATATAATTGAAGATCTGAAAACCACAAAACATTTTTAAGATACTTATTCCTTAAAAATGATCTTAAAATATCATTTTAAAAATATTTTTGAAAACATTCTTCAAAACATGATTTTTTGAATTAAATAGATTTTCGACCGAATAGAAAAATAAGCTCAGATTTTATTTAATTTTTTATTAATTATATTAAGTACCAAAAAGTGGATAATGATTTTAATACATGATGATATCTTCAATAACCATAGTATAATAAAATTCATTAATGTTATTGAGATAGGTATTGTACGATTTCATCAATGGAAGCATAATCACACAAAATCTAGATAATGGATGAGATTGTTGCAATAAACTCTTACCACTTTGGTAACATTGAATAAAACACAAAATGTATGAAAATGAAATTACATGAAGCTCAAAATATCAGGAAATTGAATATATTCATGATAAAACATTTCAAATGTAAATATATATAGCTCATAAAATAATATAGATGCATAATAAAACACATTTCTCAAAGAAGTCAATTTGAGTAAAAATTAACTTACTAATTTGGTAACTTTCGTACTGTAAAACCCCTTGAAATAAAGATCATAAAATGGGTAAGAAAATACCCATAAATTTAAGGATAAATATCATATGATACATTCATGGGTATTATATACAAGACACAAAATAAATTATATGTGAATGTGGAATAAGACTCATAAAAGATAAAGTGAGAGTAAAAATACACTTACCTTATGTCTTGAATCTATTTGTACTCATTAAAAACTCTTATATAATAAATATAGGTTTATTATACATCTTTCATAGAAGAGTTTTCATTTATATAATACCATATATTATTTACTTATGACTTTACATTACTTTTTTATTAATAATTTCATTTTAATGTTACGTTTCCTTTAATAAACGCTTTGTCTTTGGCATGTGTTTTGATTTGTTATATTTTTGGGAGTTATACATATATAATGATCAACATAATGTAATAAATTAATTAAATATCATATATATTATGTATATATATTTTTATAATAATCTATAAAATATGGAAATATAAAATGAAACACAATATTCATGGATACAATAGGCCTTACATACCCATGAACAATGTTTTCATTTCATGATGTATTAAAAGAAAGACAGTAATTGATACATACATTATAATTCAAGTATAATTATTATGTAATGTATATTATATATTTTTTAAAAATCCATCCTTAATAAATTCCATGTAAAGTGTTAATGAATCACATTGCATTTAGGAGGTGTTGGTCAACATGTCCACAAATAAAGTTATCATATTTCCAAAAAAAGGGAAGCTATAAAGGTATCTGAAACATAATAACTACATAATCATAAATAAATCAAAATTATTACATATATCATACAAAAAAAGTATTTACATCATCATTCACAACCTTTAAATGTGGTAATGGAAGAAATAACGACATTGGTTCGCAAGGCGGTAGTCCACCGTACTGATGAATAATGATTTTGTAACCCATTTGATGGAAGTGTGCATGAGTGTAGGTTAAACCATTAATGTAATAAAATATCATTATATATAGGATAATGAGGCTATTTTATAAAAATTTAATAAGAATAATTTATGGGTGTTGAAATAAATATAAAAAATAGCTTGGGGAAGGATGTTACATCTTCTTTGGGCAACGCTTTTTGGATTACACCAGAGGGATTCATTGGTTTGATTTTTTCAAGAAGGGGGTATTGTAGGATGAAGGGATGAAATTTGGGAGGATATTTGGGAAGATTTTTTCTTAGAAAAAATAATTGAGATGTGTGAATAAGTGAGGGGTGAGTTTCCTTTTATAGTGGAGGTGGAGTTCCATTCTTGTAAATATAAAAAGAAAAACACAATTGAGAGGTCTCCCTTACATAATGTGACTCAAATAATTGGGAATATTCTATAAAATATTTCATTTGGCTGAAATATATTAATATAATGGATTTTTGACATGTTTCTAGGTTATTTGTCCCATTAAATTATAGTTTAACTAATAAGTAATCTTGTTTTACCTTAATTGATGTAATTAATTCAAATTAAATTCATAAATATTTATTTTCTAAAACTATGTTTATCTTAATGAAAATTATAAATATTTCTGATTCCAAATAGATAATCCATTTTTCAAAATTATAATCTCAAAATTAGCATAAATTAATTTAAATTTAACCCTGAAGACGTGTCACAATAGCAGTTTTTTAAGAAAAACTATTTAAAAGTTTGAAATGTTAATATATACAATTTTAATATGAAATTGGTTCTAATTACCTAAATTTTATTAATTTATTTACAACTAATCTAATTAAAATATTAAAAAATTAAAATATAAATTTACAATAAAAATAAATTCGATGAAAATGTAATTTTGAAATAAAATTCAGTATTTTTCAGTATTCATCCAAAAATGAAGTTTTGTAGAGAAATCCCAAATAAATAACCCTAATATAATTTTGAAATTATAAATTCATAAATGAAATTTATTTTATCAAATTAAATTTCTAAAAGTGTTTTTTTTACAATAGGACATAAAATAAGTACATTTGAGAAAATCGTATTTTCAAACATATGAAGACATTTCCAAAAGTTATATGTTTTTTATCAATATGTTTTATTTATATAAAATAATTATGAATAATATTTTAAAAGTAGATATTACTATTCATATTATTATGTTTCATGGTTGTGTTAAAACTATCCCATTTATATAATTATAATAATAAAACTTTGTATCGTAGAAACTCAGTGTTTCATGTAACAAAAGCCAAGTCAGTGTTGCATGTAACACAATACTATCATGGTATAACATATAATGAAAGCATAACATGTTGTATCATGTAATGAAAGACATCAAAGATAAATTAATTTATTCAAAAAAGTTTCATAATGACTCGAGGAATTACAATCAACCCCCCTTAAAATTAATTTGATCCTTGAAATATGTTATTCTAATACAAAAATACAAGGATAATTATACCTCACCATATCATCAAGTTCCCATGAAGTATACTCTAAATGATGATTTCTACACAAAACATTGACCATGTGAGTGGTCTTGTTTCATAAATCTTTCTCTAAAAAATCCAGAATCTCAATTAGATGTTCCTCATAAGAAAGATCCTGCTCCAGCGGTATGACCTCTATGTTCATTACTTATTAAAAGTCATGTACGTAGTTCCTCATGAGAGATACATGTAACACATTTTAGGCTTGATAGATATTATGAGGATGTTCCAAGTGATATGATACCATCTTGACATGATCATGAATTTCAATGTGACTGATATACCTAGGGATTAGTTTCCCTTTCATCTTGAACCCCATAACATTATTCTAGGTATAGATTCATAGAAACACCTTCTTGAAAACATCAAATTCTAGGTCACATCAATGGTCATGAAAAAAAATTCTGCTAACATTGAGATTCCTTGATATGCTACAGAATGGTTCTAACCTTCTCATTCATTTCCTCAGTGATCTTAGTCCCCAATAGATTTATTTCTCCAAGTTCATCCAAGAATGTTGGAGCTCTACATTTCATATCATATAGGTATTCATAAGGAGACATCATAATGGTTGAGTGAAATCTATTTTTTTAATAAAACTCAACTAGATAAATTTTTTGATCCCAACCACCTTTGAAATCAAAATAATAAGATCCAAACATATCCTACGGGGATTGAATTTTTCTTTAACACAGAACATCCATCTGAGGGGGAAAATAAGTTATTAAACTCAATTCCATTTCATGGTATTACTAAATACTTCTCCAAAACTTTGAGGTAACCCTAAAATCCCAATCCGATACAATATAATGTTGTTCTCCAAAAAAAATTACTACTTCCTTAATGTATATCCTCGAAAGTGGATCTAGAGAGAAGATATATCTGAAAGCAATGATGTGTGTTGACTTAGTAAGTTGATCAAATACCACCCCCATAGCCTTAAATAATTTAGATGTTTTGGGGATTATAATGAAAAAATACATAGTTATGTTCTCTCATTTCCATTCTAATATGGGTAATAGATATAGCATGTAACACCCGAGACTTTTATGTTATATAAATCATCAAAGGAATCTTTTTCTACACAACACTTTCTTGGCTTGCTTTACACGCAATCGCGACCTTCCTCGATAGCTTGCGTCGTACGCAATACCGAGTTTCACTAAACAACAATATGCTATTAAAACTAGCCGTTATGAATAGTAATAACCACTTTTTGAAATTTTATAAATTTTATTTTTCAAAATGGACTTCATTTTTGGACTCAGAATATCGAAATTAGCCTAGGGTGAAATTTTGGTATTTTTCTGAAAACTTTCAATTTTTGATGAATAGTGAAACCACTAAGTGGTAGGTTAAAAACTGAATTTTGCATAAAACTTAATTTTACCGCTTCTGTGAATGGAATTTCAAAAATCCGAGAGACACGGTTAATATCAAGGACTAAAATGTGGTTCAATGAGATGAAAATAATTTTTTGGTGAATAGTAACTTTTTACTATTTTTACCGCGGTTAATAGTAAATAGGGTAACTAAGGGTAATTATGATATTAATATTACCCTAACACATGTCCTAATTCTATTGGACAAGTGTAATTCGACCAAAAACAAACTTAGGAATAAAATATGACCATTTAGGCCCACTTGGATTAGATTAGGACATTTATTATTAATTTATTTAAAGAAGGGTTAAAATAGTTAAAATCAAAGTTTAATAAGTAAATCATTTTTAATATAGGGTTATACATAAGATAAATTCGATTGTAAATATTAATTAGAAAGCTAAAAAGATTTCCTACATGATGGTATTTTATTTGTAATTTTTAGACATCAAATAATTTAATTTATTTATGACACAAAGATGATGCAGTAATTATCTTATTAATGAAATATTGACAAAATTGATAATATAAATAGAAAAATAAATGTAATTTGAGACTTTTTATGAATTCCACTAATTTTCTAGGTTACTATGATATATTAGTATTGATTTAATCAACTTGGTTAGAACATATAATTCTGTTATGACTTTGACAAAAATCATATATCAAATAGTGTCAAAATTGACACAAAATAGTTTTTAAATCAAATATTATATTATTAATTGTTATTTTATTCCTAAAAATCTAAGGTTCGGCCAAATGACTTAGATAAGGATATATATTTTAATAATAAACAATTTGGGATTCGTTTGGCATGTTATAGTAAGTGTATTAACCATATAGTGAAAGAAAACAAAAAGTCATGGTAAAAGTTAAATTATTTAACTTAGAGTTAAATCTAATTGATAAGGTTAAAATAATACCCTAAACTTGTCTAAATTCTATTGGTTGATAGGATTTCGACCCATCCCCACTTTGGCTTCGAAATAAGACCCTTTGGAACCATTATAAACCGATTTTGACTTTAATATAAAATAAAATTTTGAGATATTCCTAAGGTGCCCCTCTCCTCCCTTATAAAAGGGCACCTCCTCCCCCTCCTCCTCACACCAATTTGAGCAGTCAAGCTCGGCCAACCCCTGCCATTTTCCCTTCTCCACTTCCCTAGAATAATCCTAGAGGTCCTGGTCTTCTCCAAATACCAATCTTAGTTCCTTAAGTGGAGGATTCAAAAAGGCGTTCCAAAGAAGAGGTAATATCCATTACCGATCTTTTCAATTTCTTTCTTCTTCAACTTCTTCTTCTTTAGTTGTTTCATGATAAAGTAATAACATCAGTATTACTTACATACTGATATGTTATTATAAATATGAAACAACCCTAATTCACCTTCTATCCATCCTACGGAAAAATGAAATCACCGCGCGTGCGTACGTACGGAATACCGTCTCCACGCCGTGGTGTAATCTATTTTCCACCATCACCTTACAAGGATGGGTATAATGGTGTAATCAGTAACTATATATGATTATTATTAAGTAATATTGATACTGAAATAATATATATATATACTCCAATACAATTCCACGATCATAGGAACGATATCATCACTCGTGCGTACGTACGGAATACCGTCTCCACGATGTGATGCGACTCGTTCTACATGATCTTCATTTCATAATGATTATATAAATGAATTGAATGAATGAATATGGTATATAATACACTAATACCATTCTGGAAATGAATTATCTATAACCTAAAGATAAGAATAAGAATTTATTCGACAAAACACGCATAAGAACAAAAAGTTATAAAGACCCGAGTAACAAGTAACAATGAAATATTACTAACAAGAAGCTAATAATATGACCATATATGATCTCATATCAATATGTATGAATCTGGAATAAGTCAATAACATTATTTAAACCATTATACAGGAGCTTCGGACACGAACAAAGCAAATCGGACCTAAGGTAAGGGAAATATCACAATCTCATTTTTATCCGAGATTGTTTATTCGTAAGTATTTACTAGGGTGTATTTTATCATCCACATCCATGTTCCCTCAATATGTAATATTGTTTCCATCCACTTGAAATAGTTTAAATCCAATTTTACCCTTAGGTGAGTTTTTAGTAAAGAATATGAAAGGAATCTTTTGTCGTTTTTCCGTACGAGGTACTTTTTGACTTTTCCGACAAAAGTACGAAGAATGTTTTTTTTAACTTATACGGCATGAATGGATTTTTAAAACATTACATCAAAGAAGCTTCCTTTACAAGTTTTCAAGTTTATTTTTAATCAACTTCTTTTATTTTAAAGTTGTATGACATGTTATGAAAGGAAAAATATTTTTGAAGAAGAAAGGATATTTTCCTCAAGAATTCAATTCAAGTGTTTTATCAAAATTATTTTCCATCTAAGATAATAAAGGGTTCTGTTTCTATCCATATTTTTACATTGGTTTGACTATGTTGTGATGGAATTATGTTTATGAATTCCTTTATCATATATGAATTGATTTATGATTTCATGATGTTTCAAGAATCCCATTTTTGTTACATGTGTTATGCGATGATGCATGTTTTATGATTATGTGGCACACATAAGAAAGGATTCATTATAAGATGGGTGGGACCTATATCTCCCTCCAATGCATTGGGTAATGATTTTATATCTCATGAGATAGACATGGCTGGAACGGAAGGTTATTTCGGTTCAGTGATACAGGACTGAAACGAGGAGTGAACTCGGTTCAGAAAGGGACTTTGTCCACTAAGATAGTCTTGGCAATGAGTCATGACTAACAAGAAATGATTTTCCATGATTATGTGTGCATGCCACAAAGTTTCAAGTTTTATGTTATGATTTTGGGGATCTCATTTTCACTTCTATGATTTATTCCATGTTAAGATATTATGATCTCTTTTGCAGGTTTTGATTTTAAAAAAGATATGATATGATTTTTATTTCCTTTATTTTCCCTTGCTTAGCATTTGAGCTCACCCTTTTATGTTTTCTTTTCCCCAGGTCAGGAAGATGGATATTAAGTAGAATATGCTAAAAGGGACCCTAGATATGATGAAATAAATGGGAGACACTGTAGAAGATTTATGAACCAGTTGTTTATGTTTCCCAGTTTCTAAAGACACTATACCTATACGGTCCTTTGTCGTTTTGTCATATGTTGTAATAAGTGTGATTCAATTTTGAAGTATTAACAATGTATGTAAAGTGTGGGTCGTTATAGTTGGTATCAGAGGAAAGGTATAGTCAACCTTTGGAAACTAGGATGTGAAAGCCTTAGTAATAACCCTAAGGATAAGTCTAAGCATAGAACACAATTTTAGAAATGGCCTTGAATAACCTAGGATAAGACCTTAATCATGAAAATTTTATTCTTGAATTATGTGGTTTCCTATTATAATTAGTGTTGCTCACACTATTCTTCTTGGTTTTAGTCAATGGCTGGAACCCGAAGGAACCGTGTTAATGCGGAATGCGATGGGCAATGCAATGATTGTCCCCCTGAGCAACCAAACGATATGGGAGCTGGAATGCAAAATCTTGTAGCCATGCTCACACAACTTTCTCAAGCTATGAATCATGCAGGATTTCCAAACGAACAAAGAAGGGAGCAACATTCTGTTGAATCCTTCATGAGGCAGCGTCCACCATCTTTCAGCGGGTCTACTGATCCATTAGTTGCTGAACAATGGATTAGTACTACTGAAAAGATATTTTCAGTTCTTCAATGTTCTGAGCATGATAAAGTCATCCTAGCAGTGTATCGTTTGGAAGGAGATGCGGATCAATGGTGGAATCTTGTTAAGAATACGAGGCAAAGGGATGAAATTGAGTCTATGGAATGGGACGAGTTCAAGAACTTATTTTTCAATAAGTACTTCCCTCGTATTTTCCGAACAAAGATGGAGAAAGAGTTCCTTGAACTGAAGCAAAGGGATGATGAATCTGTTAGTACCTATGAAGCAAATTTTACAAGACTTGCAAGGTACGCTTCTGGTATTATTATCCAACCTAAGAGTAAGATCGATCGATTCTTTAGTGGCTTAAAACCAAGTCTTCGAAGGGCGTTAGCCATAAGGGACTTCAATAGCTACGAAGAAATCGTTCGATGTGCTCTCAAAGTCGAGATGGAGATTGGAGTAACCCATCAGTCACATGGGTTTGATAAGAAGAGGAAGATGGAATTAAAAGAAAAATCTAAAGAGCACATGGAAAAGAAGATGAACTTTCCCTTATGCTCAAAGTGTGGAAAGAAACATGGAGGGAGTTGTCTTAAAGGGACAAGTAAATGTTTTAAATGTGGAAAGGAAGGTCATCGGGCATTTGAATGCCGTGATAATGGGAAGAAGATGTCTAATGATGCAAACAAAGGAAGGGATACACAGAATGAACCTGCTACACTTCAATGTTTCAAGTGCAAGGAGATGGGGCATTATGCCAATCAATGCCCAAATCCAGGGGTTGATGATGATGGTCGACGTCAACAAACTCTTAAGGCTAAAGACAAAGGAAAGTCACATGCAATTTCTATCAGCGATGTGGAGTACGATAACGATGTGGTGAAAGGTACACTTACCATCCACTCTAAAGTAGAAAATGTTTTATTTGATTCTGGATCCACCCACTCTTTTATTTATGAAGACTTTTCTAAGGGTATCACCGTACTACCTCAACAATTAGATGTTGAGTTAGCTGTGACAACACCTAATGGAACATCAATCGCATCAAAAGTTTATAATTCTTCTCCGATCGAAGTTTGTGGGAAAGTGCTTCCTGCAAATCTTGTGATCCTTCCTTTAATGGAATTTGATGTGATTCTTGGCATGGATTGGCTTTCTCTACATGGAGCTCATATCAATTGCCAAATAAGGGAAGTCACATTTCATATTCCAGATCAACCTACGATCGTCTATCAATGCAAGGATGAACATAACCTTCCAGTGGAAATTTCTTCCATCTTATGGGTATTGATTCCACTAAATGAAGGTTATTTATCTCAAATGGTTGGTGAGAAACTCACGATTAAGAATATGCCCATTGTACGGGAGTTTGATGATGTCTTTCCGGAGGAATTGCCGGGTCTTCCACCAAATCGTGAAGTTGAGTTTTCAATAGAACTCGTACCGGGTGCTTTGCCTATTTCAAAGACACCTTATAGAATGGCCCCAATTGAGTTGCAGGAATTGAAGAAGCAACTCCAAGAGAATCTTGATAAGGGATTCATACGCCCTAGTGCGTCACCTTGGGGAGCACCTGTTCTATTTGTTAAGAAGAAAGATGGATCAATGAGACTCTGCATTGATTATCGAGAACTTAACAAGATCACTATCAAGAACAAATATCCTCTCCCACGCATTGATGACTTATTTGACCAACTACGCGGAGCTCAATACTTTTCCAAGATTGATCTTCGTTCAGGGTATCATCAATTAAGGGTCAAAAGGGAGGATATACCAAAGACGGCTTTCCGTACAAGGTATGGACACTATGAATTTATAGTGATGCCATTTGGTCTTAATAATGCCCCTGCTATCTTCATGGATCTAATGAATAGAGTCTTTAGAGACTATCTTGATCAATTTGTGGTAGTCTTTATAGACGATATTCTTGTCTATTCAAAGAGCAAGGAAGAGCATGAAGATCACTTGAGAATTATATTGAAGACCCTGAGAAAAGAGAAGCTTTATGCCAAATTTACCAAGTGTGAATTTTGGCTTCAAAAAGTTGCATTTTTGGGTCATATAATCTCAAAAGAGGGGATATCTGTGGATCCAGCAAAAACAGAGGTTATCGAAAGATGGTCAAGACCAACAACAGTAACTGAGATCCGAAGTTTTCTTGGTTTGGCTGGATATTATCGACGTTTTGTAAAAGATTTTTCACGATTATCTAATCCACTCACCAAGTTGACTCGGAAAGGAGTTAAGTTTGTCTGGACAGAGGAATGTGAAGAGAATTTCAAGGAGTTGAAAAGAAGGTTATCCAGTGCACCTGTGCTCACACTGCCTTGTAGTGGAGAAAGGTTTGTGATCTACAGTGATGCATCCAAGAAGGGATTGGGGTGTGTTCTTATGCAAATTGATATGGTGATAGCTTATGCCTCACGACAGTTGAAAATCCATGAACAAAATTACCCAACACATGATTTGGAGTTGGCTGCGGTAATCTTTGCATTAAAGATTTGGAGGCATTACCTTTATGGTGAAAGGTGTGATATTTATACTGATCATAAAAGTTTAAAGTATATTTTCACACAAAAGGAGCTGAATATGCGCCAAAGAAGATGGTTGGAACTGATTAAGGATTATGACTGCTCAATCCATTACCACCCTGGGAAAGCAAACAAGGTGGCAGATGCATTAAGTCGACAAGACCATGCTAGTTTATCCATGATGAGGATCACAAAAGATCCAATATTTATGGATTTACAAAGGATGGATCTTGGAATTATAATGGAAGGGGAAAAATCTTATCTTTATCAAATGAATGTTCAACCATCTATACATGTGAAGATTAAAGAGGCATAGAAAGAAGATGTCGAGTTACAAAAGAAGGTGAGAAATGTTCCTGAATTCAACCTTGATTGTGATGGGATAATAAAGTTCAGGAATCGGGTTTGTGTTCCTCCCATCCCCGAATTAAAGAAAGAGCTGCTGGATGAGGCTCATAGTTCTTCATTCTCTATTCATCCTGGAAGCACGAAGATGTATAGGGACCTGAAAGAGTACTTCTGGTGGGATGGCATGGAAAGAGATGTTGCTGAATATGTCTCTCGATGCTTGGTTTGTCAACAAGTTAAAGCTGAGATACAGAAGTCTAAGGGGATGTTACAACCATTACCCATACCCGAATGGAAATGGGAAAACATCACTATGGACTTTGTCACAGGACTTCCTAAAACATCCAAAGGCAATAATGCTATCTGGGTCATAGTTGATCGTCTTACAAAGTCTGCACACTTCATTGCTATTAGAGAGGATTTCTCTCTAGATCAGCTTGCCAAGATATATGTAAAGGAAGTGGTAAGATTGCATGGAGTACCACTTTCTATTATATCTAATCGAGATCCGAGATTTACCTCGAAGTTCTGGCGAAGTCTTCAGCATACTCTGGATACAGAGTTGAGTTTCAGCACTGCTTATCATCCCCAGACAGACGGTCAGTCTGAGAGAACAATTCAAACCCTAGAAGATATGTTGAGAGCTTGCTCTATGGATTTCAAAGGAGGTTGGGATCAACACCTACCTTTGGTGGAATTTTCTTATAATAATAGCTTTCACTCCAGTATTCAGATGGCTCCTTATGAAGCTCTCTATGGAAAGAAATGCAGGACTCTAACTTGCTGGGATGAAGTTGGGGAAAGAAAGCTATTAGGACCTGATCTCGTTGATGAAATGGCAGAAAAGGTCAGATCTATTCAACAACACATAAGAGCAGCTCAGAGTCGACAGAAAAGTTAAGCCGACAACCGAAGAAAAGACCTAGAGTTTGAAGTGGGTGATAAAGTGTTCTTACGAATATCTCCCTGGAAGAGGGTTATGAGATTTGGAAAGAAGGGGAAGTTGAGCCCTAGATATATCGGTCCTTTTGAAATACTGGATCGTGTTGGGAAGGTAGCTTACCGATTGGCGCTTCCACCAAATCTCTCTCAAGTTCACGATGTGTTCCATGTATCTCTCATGAGAAAGTACATACCAGATCCTTCACATGTACTCAGCTCAGAAGTTGTACCACTGGAGCAAGATCTTTCTTATGAAGAACAGCCGATAGAGATTCTGGATCGTAGCGAAAAAGTCCTACGAAACAAGACCACTCGCTTGGTGAAAGTTTTATGGAGAAACCACCAACTTGAAGAAGCTACATGGGAGCTTGAGGATATGATGAGGGAGAAGTATCCTCATTTGTTTGTTGCAAAGTGACGAATTTCGAGGGCGAAATTCTTTTTAAGGGGGGTAGAATGTAACACCCGAGACTTTTATGGTATATAAATCATCAAAGGAATCTTTTTCTACACAACACATTCTTGGCTTGCTTTACACGCAATCGCGACCTTCCTCGATAGCTTGCGTCGTACGCAATACCGAGTTTCACTAAACAACAATATGCTATTAAAACTAGCTGTTATGAATAGTAATAACCACTTTTTGAAATTTTATAAATTTTATTTCTCAAAATGGACTTCATTTTTGGGCTCAGAATATCGAAATTAGCCTAGGGTGAAATTTTGGTATTTTTCTGAAAACTTTCAATTTTTGATGAATAGTGAAACCACTAAGTGGTAGGTTAAAAACTGATTTTTGCATAAAACTTAATTTTACCGCTTCTGTGAATGGAATTTCAAAAATCCGAGAGACACGGTTAAAATCAAGGACTAAAATGTGGTTCAATGAGATGAAAATAATTTTTTGGTGAATAGTAACTTTTTACTATTTTTACCGCGGTTAATAGTAAATAGGGTAACTAAGGGTAATTATGATATTAATATTACCCTAACACATGTCCTAATTCTATTGGACAAGTGTAATTCGACCAAAAACAAACTTAGGAATAAAATATGACCATTTAGGCCCACTTGGATTAGATTAGGACATTTATTATTAATTTATTTAAAGAAGGGTTAAAATAGTTAAAATCAAAGTTTAATAAGTAAATCATATTTAATATAGGGTTATACATAAGATAAATTCGATTGTAAATATTAATTAGAAAGCTAAAAAGATTTCCTACATGATGGTATTTTATTTGTAATTTTTAGACATCAAATAATTTAATTTATTTATGACACAAAGATGATGCAGTAATTATCTTATTAATGAAATATTGACAAAATTGATAATATAAATACCAAAATAAATGTAATTTGAGACTTTTTATGAATTCCAATAATTTTCTAGGTTACTATGATATATTAGTATTGATTTAATCAACTTGGTTCGAACATATAATTCTGTTATGACTTTGACAAAAATCATATATCAAATAGTGTCAAAATTGACACAAAATAGTTTTTAATTCAAATATTATATTATTAATTGTTATTTTATTCCTAAAAATCTAAGGTTCGGCCAAATGACTTAGATAAGGATATATATTTTAATAATAAACAATTTGGGGTTCGTTTGGCATGTTATAGTAAGTGTATTAACCATATAGTGAAAGAAAACAAAAAGTCATGGTAAAAGTTAAATTATTTAACTTAGAGTTAAATCTAATTGATAAGGTTAAAATAATACCCTAAACTTGTCTAAATTCTATTGGTTGATAGTATTTCGACCCATCCCTACTTTGGCTTCGAAATAAGACCCTTTGGAACCATTATAAACCGATTTTGACTTTAATATAAAATAAAATTTTGAGATATTCTTAAGGTGCCCCTCTCCTCCCTTATAAAAGGGCACCTCCTCCCCCTCCTCCTCACACCAATTTGAGCACTCAAGCTCGGCCAACCCCTGCCATTTTCCCTTCTCCACTTCCCTAGAATAATCCTAGAGGTCCTGGTCTTCTCCAAATACCAATCTTAGTTCCTTAAGTGGAGGATTCAAAAAGGCGTTCCAAAGAAGAGGTAATATCCATTACCGATCTTTTCAATTTCTTTCTTCTTCAACTTCTTCTTCTTTAGTTGTTTCATGATAAAGTAATAACATCAGTATTACTTACATACTGATATGTTATTATAAATATGAAACAACCCTAATTCACCTTCTATCCATCCTACGGAAAAATGAAATCACCGCGCGTGCGTACGTACGGAATACCGTCTCCACGCCGTGGTGTAATCTATTTTCCACCATCACCTTACAAGGATGGGTATAATGGTGTAATCAGTAACTATATATGATTATTATTAAGTAATATTGATACTGAAATAATATATATATATACTCCAATACAATTCCACGATCATAGGAACGATATCATCACTCGTGCGTACGTACGGAATACCGTCTCCACGATGTGATGCGACTCGTTCTACATGATCTTCATTTAATAATGATTATATAAATGAATTGAATGAATGAATATGGTATATAATACACTAATACCATTCTGGAAATTAATTATCTATAACCTAAAGATAAGAATAAGAATTTATTCGACAAAACACGCATAAGAACAAAAAGTTATAAAGACCCGAGTAACAAGTAACAACGAAATATTACTAACAAGAAGCTAATAATATGACCATATATGATCTCATATCAATATGTATGATTCTGGAATAAGTCAATAACATTATTTAAACCATTATACAGGAGCTTCGGACACGAACAAAGCAAATCGGACCTAAGGTAAGGGAAATATCACAATCTCATTTTTATCCGAGATTGTTTATTCGTAAGTTTTTACTAGGGTGTATTTTATCATCCACATCCATGTTCCCTCAATATGTAATATTTTTTCCATCCACTTGAAATATTTTAAATCCAATTTTACCCTTAGGTGAGTTTTTAGTAAAGAATATGAAAGGAATCTTTTGTCGTTTTTCCGTACGAGGTACTTTTTGACTTTTCCGACAAAAGTACGAAGAATGTTTTTTTTAACTTATACGGCATGAATGGATTTTTAAAACATTACATCAAAGAAGCTTCCTTTACAAGTTTTCAAGTTTATTTTTAATCAACTTCTTTTATTTTAAAGTTGTATGACATGTTATGAAAGGAAAAATATTTTTGAAGAAGAAAGGATATTTTCCTCAAGAATTCAATTCAAGTGTTTTATCAAAATTATTTTCCATCTAAGATAATAAAGGGTTCTGTTTCTACCCATATTTTTACATTGGTTTGACTATGTTGTGATGGAATTATGTTTATGAATTCCTTTATCATATATGAATTGATTTATGATTTCATGATGTTTCAAGAATCCCATTTTTGTTACATGTGTTATGCGATGATGAATGTTTTATGATTATGTGGCACACATAAGAAAGGATTCATTATAAGATGGGTGGGACCTATATCTCCCTCCAATGCATTGGGTAATGATTTTATATCTCATGAGATAGACATGGCTGGAACGGAAGGTTATTTCGGTTCAGTGATACAGGACTGAAACGAGGAGTGAACTCGGTTCAGAAAGGGACTTTGTCCACTAAGATAGTCTTGGCAATGAGTCATGACTAACAAGAAATGATTTTCCATGATTATGTGTGCATGCCACAAAGTTTCAAGTTTTATGTTATGATTTTGGGGATCTCATTTTCACTTCTATGATTTATTCCATGTTAAGATATTATGATCTCTTTTGCAGGTTTTGATTTTCAAAAAGATATGATATGATTTTTATTTCCTTTATTTTCCCTTGCTGAGCATTTGAGCTCACCCTTTTATGTTTTCTTTTCCCCAGGTCAGGAAGATGAATATTAAGTAGAATATGCTAAAAGGGACCCTAGATATGATGAAATAAATGGGAGACACTGTAGAAGATTTATGAACCAGTTGTTTATGTTTCCCAGTTTCTAAAGACACTATACCTATACGGTCCTTTGTGGTTTTGTCATATGTTGTAATAAGTGTGATTCAATTTTGAAGTATTAACAATGTATGTAAAGTGTGGGTCGTTATATAGCATCCCCTTAAATAGTTTTCTTTTAGACATAACATTCTGGCATACAAAGTAATGAGATACAAGATCTAAAATATCTTTCTTCAATCAATCCCACCAGATGTATTCTTTCAAATCTCTATACATCATAATAATTCCAGGATTAATAAAGAATGAAGAAATATGATATTCCTTTAATTTATCATTCTTCAAATATGGTATAGATGGAACACATACATGGTTCCTAAACATTATCATTTTATCCTGATCAAATTTAAAATCAAGAAAATTGTTAACATTATTCTATAGTTCTATATATTTCTTCTACGCCTATTTAATATTCACATGGATAGATGGTTGAACAATCAATTGATAAATATATGATTTTTACCCTTCCATTAATATTTCTCGATCCATCCTTTGAAAATTTAAAAATATTAAATATTTTATGATCCTCATCATGGATAAGATAGCACGATCATTTAAACTCAACGAATCATCCACCTAGTTCACTTTCCCAGGGTTATAATGTATTGAGTAGTCATGATCCTTTATCTGATCTAACCATTTTCTCTGACTATTATTAAACTCCTTCTATGTGAATATTTATTTCAAACTCTTATTATAACAAACCAAAAGTTTATCAATGGAAATAACTTTCTTATAATTATATATATAGTATAATCACAAAACAAATCACATTAGGAACATAGTAAAAACATTATAAATGAATAATTAATGAAAAAAGAAGTATTTCTAGAAGTTAAAGAAACCAATAGCAATGAAATAGTGACCTGACCTTTGAAATAGTAATATAACCCTTATGAATAGTAAACCATCCAATTGAATAGAAAAATTACCTATGAAAGTATAAATAAAATTTAAACATCTCATAAATGGTAAAATGTTATAATTATATCATAGTATAAGTAAATAAATTATTTAAAAATTATTAACTTAGTATTGATATGTTTATAAAACATAAGTATTTATTTTCAATTTTATAATTAATATAACTTTTTAAAATAAAATTTATTTCAATAAAATGTAATAAAAAATTAATAATTTGTTTTATTATGATTATAAGATAATTTTATGCAACATTAATCAGTTTCTCAAAGTGTTATGAAATTAGTTAAAATTTTAAAATATTTATTTTTCAAGTAAATGATGATTTTATTTAAAAATTAAATTTCTCATATTTAGAAAATTATTTTAATAAAATGGATTTCATTTTTGAACTCTATACATCAAAAATGGTTAGGGAGATTTTATGGTATTTCTCTAAAATTCTCAAACTTTTGGTGAATAATAAAATATGGTATTAATGGTATATATATAATATAAGTTAAATATATTATTCCCTGTTTCATTTATGATGTGAGAACCATAATATATAACTTCACATGATTATTTTATTATATTATGTGATAATTCTCAAACTATTCATAGTCTTGAGCCAAAATAATAAAATAATGAATAAAATAATGAGGAAAAATCTCTCTCCTCCACTATAAATACCACACTCACCATCTTTTCTCCTCACACCTATCATGTTTAGAACCCTGTCCAAATTAAAATAAAATATCATACCAAACCTCTCCCCCATTTCTAGAATCTCATGGTATCATACAAATACCAAAACTTTTTCCCTAAGGAGTTTCTCATGGAGGAGAAACTCAAGAGGTAAATTCTTCATTCCTTTTCTTTTATTTTCTTCTGAAGTTATTCATTTTCTGATTCTCTCCTCACATACCCTAATCCAAATTTTATGATAACTATAGTACCATACATATAAATAACTGTTATTATTATAATGTAATAATCTATCATAAAACCCCCTTCTCCTCTTCCTCTTATTCTAGAAATGAAAATACAGCTCGGGAGGTGTTAATTTATCACCTTCAAGGATGAAAATTTTTCATTTTCCATTAATTACTTCAAGGTTGGTCCTAAAAAAATTGTATGGAAAAAAAAATTATAATATATGTATTCAATCCTATTTAATTTTATGTAATTATTATATACATATGATTTTATAAAATAAAACAAAACAAGTTTATTGTGGACAGAAACCACCCAAAATAATACAAAGGATTATCATTAACATCTTATCTAATGAATCATCCTCACCCAAAATAAACAAATGGATTATATTACCATTAAAAGTTATGAATGATAATTAAAAACTTATAACATAAATTATGGATTTCTATTTTTATTTTACATGAACTTCCATACTCTTATACAAGTGAACCGATCATGAAAACTAAGAAAATGAGAACACCCCAATGATGAATTTGAACATTATAACTTATAAAAAAGTCCATAAATGAATATAACAAAATTATAATAAATCAATTACATATATAAAATGTTTTTTAATTATTAGTTAATGAATCTAATTTTATTATTTAGGATATTAAGATCAAGTATAGAACTGTTTCAGACATAAGGTATAAAATACTTTCTGAACCTCTATTTTTCTTCTGGGTTAATATTTCTCTCTCTTGACTCCAATTTAATGATTAATTATTATTTTTATCTGCACTAAATTAGGTGTATATGTTCCGAAATTATATATCCAGATCGAATCATTCTTCTGTTATAGGTAAATCCATGTTTTAAAAAGATTCACTTTTGAATTCTCCCTGATAAACCAGCCAGATTCAAGGGAACTTCCCGATTTATTTCCATTTACAAATTCACTCAATAATATGTTTTAAGCCACCAATATTTTTAAAAAAAAAAATCATTTTATCATGAAAATATATCTTGGTTCATTTCTAGTTTTTTATATAATATTATTCTATTTCTGTTTTAAACAATCTTTAATATTTTCCTTAAATTGTACTAAATGATTTTACTTATAAAGTTTATTAAATAATTTTTTAAATGTATACACTTAAGATTAACATAAAATATCATTATCTATGTCTTTTTTACCTTATGAATGTCAATTTTTTATTTAAATCCTTTATTTCATGGACATCATTATGATATTCCCCTATGTTATGCCTTTTTAGAAGATTAGGATTCCCTATTTTTATGATGGATAAACCTTATGTTTCTGTTTGATTCTTTATGTATGATTCTTCATGTAGAACATATATTCATGAACATGTTATGATGGGTGCACCTAGAGAGAACTCTATTTAATTGGTTAATGTTTAGTCTCACGAGACATCATGTTTAATGGTCTTGGTGGTTATCCTTTCCTCATGATCCATGTGAAACAATCTTGATGGTTAGCCTTGACTCATTATATATATGCAATGAGCCTTTAATAATGATAACGTCATGTTTTATGTTTCTACCCCAATAACATGGTTCCATGATTATATAATCCCATATTCTATATTTTATGATTCCATATGTTTATTCATTGTTCTAATACTTTTTATATCATTATGTTTTACCTTCCAACCCATGTGTTAAGATTTATTTTAATATTCATATCCTTATTGAAATTTATATCTCATCCCTTTAGATACTATTTTTCCTAGGGTATCTTATGAAGAGGTACAGGCTCAAGGGAATTTAGGATCTCCTTATTAAGATTAAATAAAATATGTTTTACATTGGTTTCATGTTGTTTAATTATGTTTCTAATCATCAAACGACAGTATACTTCATGATCCTTGTATTTTAATTTGATGGTTAATTATGATTAAAACCATGTAATGATATGTGTACAAGGTTAGGGTCTCTATAGCTGGTATCATAGGAATATTTTAGTTATTTTTTAGGATTATGATTAGAAAAATCTAGTGAATGCCTTACGGATATGACTAAGTATAAGAAAACATTCCAAATTTTTATTAAGTATAGAGTAGGTGTTTGATGAATAATATACATACTTGTATGAATACTAAAAGTTGAAATGGTTCTGGAATAGATATACCTAGGAGTAACAACTTTGATAAGGTTTTCTGAGCCCAAATTGGGGTAACCTAGTACATGACAATGGGGCTTACTGTGCACCTAGTTTGACAATCCTAGGGGATATGCTTTGGTAAATTCATAATCTAATTACAAAAAATTATTATGGGAACAAAAAAATTCACATAAGATTATATTTTTGGAAATATATCATGGATAACCAATATTAAAACCTTGGGGATCAAAATTTAGGATGTAATTTTCATTTAAAATTTTATCCTTTTATATTTAAATTTTTATATATTCTAATTATTCAATCCCCCTAATAGTACGTTCTTTTTCCTAGTTAATGGTATGAAATAGAATACCCTGTCTTAGAAATCAATGTGATAGGCAATGTGATGATTTCTCTAATGAAATGAAAAATATGATGGGAACAGAAGCTCAAAACATTATTAAAATACTAGCTCAGCTAGATCAAGTTATGAATAATAACTTGAATAGTTTGAAATATCATCACTCTCCTCAGAAAGAGAAATTTTTCTTCGAATACTTCATGTGGAAAAGGCCTCCCATTTTTAGTGGATCTTTGGATCCCCTCCTCACAAAATAGTGGATTAACTCATTTGAGAAGATATTCTCTATCCTCTAGTGCTCAAAAGAAGAGAATGTTGTGCTTGAAATTTATCATTTCATGGTGAAGTTGATTACTGATGGAAACTGATCAATAAAATAAATTCCAAGGGGAAAATTGATTTCATGGAGTGGGAAGATTTCATGAAAATATTTTTGAATAAATATTTTCCTTAAAGACTCCATCTCAAGATGGATATGAAATTCCCCAGATTGAAGAAAAAGGAAAATGAGTCTACTAGGGTGTATAAAGTAAAATTCACAAGGCTTTCAAGATATGTCTCTGCATTTGTCATGAAAATAAAAAGCATGGTGGATTTCTTCTTTAGTGGACTAAAGCTGAGCCTATGAAAATATTTGTTGATTCAAGACTTTGACTGCTACGAGGATATTTTTCAGTGTGCCCTTAAGGTTATTATTTTGATCGGAGACTCTCAGTGGTCTCATGGGACCAATGAAAAAAATCTGAAAATAGATTATATTATGGGTGGATCAATATATAAATCCATTGATTGAATGAAAACCCAATATCTCACATGTCAAAATTGTGGGAAGAAGAATCCATGGAACTATCTAGAGGGAACCAGGAAATGCTTCAAATGTAGAAGTATTAGGCATATGGATAATAATTGCCAAAGGGATATGAAGAGACCCACTAATGTGAAATAAGTAGGGAAGGTTCAGATCAAAAATCAGTCTGTAGTATAGTGTTACAACTATAAAGAAACATGTGAATGTTGTGAACCATTTCCCTAAGCCAAGAGATGTTGGAGGAAATCAACAATAACAACATCCAATGTAGCAAGGAAGAACATATTCCATCACTAATTCCAAAGTGGATGTTAAAAATGATGTGGATATAGGTAATATGATTATTCAGTAAAAAATAGATAATTTACTATTTAATTATGGTTTTAAACATTCCTAAATATCTTTCTAGTTTAGTAGAACTATTCAATCACCACCTCAAAATCTGGATGTTGAGTTATCTATGAGAACCAAAAAATTCATAAATTATTACATCCAAAATTTATAACTTCTCCCTGGTATAATTTTGTGAGCTCGACCTCCCAAAAATCTTGTCATACTCCCTTTGGTATAGTTTGATGCTATTTTGGGCATGGATTGGCGATATTTATAAAAATCCAACATTGAATGTCATGAAATGGAGATCACTCTTCACATCCTAAAGCATCCTCTAATCCATTACAAATTCAATGAGAAGAATGAATCACATTCTAAATAATTATATCAAGTCTGGATATCACTACCTTATAAGAAATAATATCTATATCAGATTATTGAGATAAAGGAGAGATTCATTCTTGAAGACATGCCCATTCTGAGGGACTATATTGATATGTTCCCTAAAGAGTTGACTTGTTTTTCTCTTGAATGAGAGGTTGAGTTGTCAATTTAACATATTCCTAGATAGCCTCCTATATCATGGAATCTTTTTAGAATGTGCACCATTGAGTAGGATGAACTAAAGAACCAGTTATAAGAAAATATAGATAAGGGTTTTATACACTCGAGTGCTTCACCATGGGTTTTCCTAGTCCTCTTCATTGAGAAGAAGGTTGGATTGATAATCTTCTACATTGATTATATTGATCTACAAAAAATCATGATAAAGAACATGTATCTCCTTCCACATATAGATGACTTGTTTGATCAACTATGCGGGGCAAGTTATTTTTCTAAGGTGGACCTTCAGTCGAGATATCACTAATTAAAGGTGAGGAAAGAAGATATTACCAAGACTCCTTTTTGAATGATGTATGAACACTATGAGTTCATAGTTATTCCCTCCAGATTCACTAATTCTCCATCAATATTCATGGAATTAATGAATAAAGTTTTTATAGATTACGTTGAAAATTTTTGGTAGTCTTTATTGATGATATTTTGATATACTCCAAGAGTAAGGGGGAACATGAGGAGAATTTGAAAACTATGTGGAGGAATTTTCAAAGGGAGAAACTATATTAAAAGTACATAAAATGTGAGCTCTAGATGAAGGAAGTAAATTTTTTGTGGTATATAAGCACCAGTAAAGGAATATCTGTGGACTCTTCTAAGATAAAGGCAATTGAAGAGTGTCTGAGGAAAACATCTCAAACTGATATCTTTAGACTTCATATCCTATCTAGATACTACTTATAATTTGTGAAGAACTTATCATGATTTTCAAACCCACTAACCAAGATGAATTGGAAGGGAGTGAATTTTTTCTAGACTAATTAATGTGAAGGCTACATTAAAGAGTTGAAGAAGAGGCTTATCACTACACTAGTGCTCACACTACCAACATGCGAGGAACTCTTTCTGGTGTATAGAGATGCTTAAAATATGGGATTATTTTGTGTGATAATGTAAAATTATAAAGTGATAGCCTACACCTCAGGGCACATTAAAATCCATGAGAAAAAATATCCTACATATGATCTCGAGTTAGTTGTTGTGATCATTGTGTTGAAAATCTAGAGGCATTATCTCTATGGGAAGAAGTGTTAGATATATACCAATTACAAGAGTCTCAAATATATATTCACATAGAAGGAGCATAATATGCACCAGTGAAGATGGTTAGGGTCATCAAGGGTTATTAATGCACAATCCACTACAATCCGTGTAAGTCTAATAAAACAACTGATGATCTAAGTAGAAAGGATCTTACATCTTTATCAATGATGAGAGTTGAGAATGAACCAATATTTTTAGACATGGAAAGGAAGTACATGTGAATAGTTAAGGAAGGAACATCATAAATCCTTTCTCAAATGATTTCTCAATCATCCCTTATGCAAAAAATAAATTATTCTCAAAGAAATGTTGTGGAAATTTAGAGAAAGGTTGGAGCTAGGAGAAAGGGTAAATCCTCATAGTTTAAAATTAATGAGGAAGGAATTGTAAGATTTGGGAAATAACTATGTGTACCTTATAATCTAGAGATAAATAAGAAGATTATAAATGATTCACACAGCTCAAAATTCACTATTCATCCAAGGAGAACAAAGATGAATTGAGATCATGGGGAGAACTATTGGTGGGACAATATGAAAAAGGAGATCGATGAGTATACATCAATGTGAATGGTTTGTCAGCAAGTGAAGGCCGAAATGAAATATTATAAGGGTATTATGACACCAATACCCATGCCAAAATGGAATTGGGAGAACATTACCATGTAATTTGTGACTAGACATCCAAATACATCTAGAGGAAACAATGTTATATCGATTTTTGTGGATATTTTCACAAATACAACTCACTTTATCTCAATTTGAGAGGATTTTTCACTAGATCAACTTCCATGGATATATTTAAGGGAGTGTTATGGATTCATGGAGTACCAATATCAATTTTATCTGATTGGGATATGAGATTTAACTCAAATTTCTGGAAAATTCACCAACATTCTCTAAACACTGAGCCGAACTTCAGTACGGATTATCATCCAAAAACTGATGTCCAATCTAAGAGAACTATTTAGCCACATGAAGACTTATTGAGAGCATATTATATGAACATAAAAGGAAGATGGGACCAATATATTCCATAAGCGGAATTATCCTACAACAATAGTTTCAACCCAAGTATCCAAATGGCTCCATATGAATCCCTTTTTGGAAATGATGTAAAACACCAGCGTGCTAGGATAAAGTTGGTAAACCTAAGTTGCTAGGACCTGAAATGGTTAATGAAATGGCAGAGAAGGGGAATACCATTAAGAAGCATGTCAAGTATTCCCCATGATTACAAAAGAGCTATGTAGACAATCGTCGATGATAATTTTAATTTATGTTTTGAGACATGGTATTCCTCTTCATATCTCCATGGAAGAGGATCCTAAAATTTGGGAATAAAGGGAAGCTAAGTCCCATGTATATAAGCCCCTTTGAGCTTCTTGTCCATGTTGGAGTTGTGGACTATTGTGTAGAACTTCCACCAACAATGTATCAATTACAAGATATATTCCATGTATCTCTGTTAAGGAAGTACATATCAGATCCTTCACATGTACTGAATTCATAGGTGGTATGGTTGGAGAATGGTCTCTCCTACAAGGATCATCCTGTAAAGATCATGGATCTTATAGATAATGTTCTATGCAATAGGAATACTCACCTAGTTAAAGTAAAATAGAAGAAACAAAAGTACGAAGAGGCAACATGGGAACCTGAGGAAGCGATGAAGGAGAAGTACCCACTCTTATTTTCAACTTAGAATGTAAAAGGAAATTTTGAGGATGAAATTTCATAAGAGGGGAAGTAGGTAACCACCCATATTTTTATCAATTGAAATCCTGTTATTATAATTATTTTATATAGTATAATCATAAAAAAGTATTATTAAAAACACAATACAAACATTATAAATGAATAATTAATCAAATAAGATGTTTTTTTCCGAAGTTAAGGAGCATATACTGATGAATTAGTGGCTTGACCTTCAGAGTAGTAATATAACCCTTATGATTAGTAAACCAACCAAATGAATGAAAACCTCACCTCTTAAATTATAAAAAAAAAATTAGTATCTTATAAATGGTAATATGATGTAATTATATCACTATATAAGTAAATAAATATTTTAGAAATTATTAATTATGTTTTTATATTTTTATAAAATAGAAGAAATTATTTTCCATTCTATAATTAATATAATGTTTTAAAAGAAAATTTACATCAATAAAATATAATCATAAATTAATATTTTGTTATCATATTATTATTCGATAATTTTATACAACCTTAATTATTTTTTAAAATTATTATAAAATATGTTATAATTTTAAAAAATACATTTTTCAAGTAATTGATGATTTTATTTAAAAATTAAATTTATCGTATTTATAAAATTCTTTTCATAAAATGGATTTTATTTTTGAAATCTATATTTCAAAAAATGGTTAGGTTGAATTTTTGGGATTTTTCTAAAATATATGAAGTTTTGGTTAATTGTAAAATACAATAATTTATGGTTTATATACATTATAAGATAAATACACTATTCCTTGAGTCATCTCTGATGTAATCACTATAATATTAAAATTTAATTTCTTAATTTATTATATTTGGTGAAAATTATCAAACTATTTCGATTCTTGAACCAAAAATAAAAAAATATTGAATAAAATATTGAGAAAACACACCTCTCCTCTACTATAAATACCTCCCCTCACCACCTCTTATCCTCACACCTCTCAAGCTATGAGCCTTGACCAAAATTTAACAAAATATATTCACAAAACTCTCCCTAATTTCCATAATCTCTTGTTCTCATCAAAACACTAAAACATTTCCCTAAGGTGGTTCTCAAGGAGGAGAAACTCAAGAGGCAAATTCCATTTTACTTATATTTTATTTTATTTCCACATTATTTATTTTATTATTCTCTCCTCACCCCCCTTAAAATTAGTATGAAAACTCTATTAGCTTAAACACACTATAATTTTATTATTCTAAAGGAATAATACATCATTAATCCCACTTCTACACTTCCTCTTATTCTAGAAATGTCAACATAGTCCATGATGTGTTATGTTATCTCCTACAAGGATGAAAAGTTTTCATTTTCCATTAACACCATAAAGGATGGTCATAAAACAATTTTTATGGTTAAAAAATTATAATATATGTATTAAATCCTATTTATTGTTTTTAATTATTATATACACATGATGTTAAATAATAAAAAAAGACATGTTCATTTTGAGAAGAAACCATCAAAAATAATCCAAATGATTATCATTTACTTCTTTTTTAATGATTCATCCTCACCCAAAATAACCAAATTATTTATATAACCTTATAAAATTATTAATTTTTATTAATAACTTATAAATTCAATTTATTATTTCTATTTCTATTTTACATGAACTTCCATACTCTTATAAAAGTGAACCGATCATGAAAACTATGAAAACGAGCACCCCTGAATGATGAAATTGAACACTATACCTCATAAAACCCAATAAATGAACTTAATAATATTATATTAAATTAATTACATGTTTAAAATTTATTGGATATATTAATTAATGAATCTAATTTTATTATTAAAGACATTAAGATCATGTGAAAACCCATTTCAGACATAAGGTAAGGTATCCTTTATGAACCCCTATTTTTCCTTCGGGTTACTATTTATCTCTCTTTACTTAAATATACAGCTTCTTTAATTTTGTGTGTTTCTTATAAATTATGTTTATATGTCCCAAAATCATATATATATATCAAACCATCATTATATTTCTAGGAAATAAATTGTTTAAATGTTTCCCTTCTCAATTCTCCCTGATAAACATGCCCAATCAAAGGAAACTTCCTGATTTATTACCATTTCTAAGTGAAATCCAAAATCTATTCTAATCCACCATTATTTACCAAAAATCACTAATTTTTTCATGAAAATATATCTTTGTTCATTTTTGGTTTTATAGAAACTATTATGCTTTTTCATTTGTAAAGAATTATTAATATTTTTCTTAAACCGTACTAAAAGGTTTTATTTCTAAAGTTTCTTTAACAACTTTTTTACATGTATAAACTTCAGTTTGACATCACACAAAAAGATATATATATATTTTATCTTATGAATTTACATTTATGATTTTAAATACTTTCTTTCATGGGAACAATTATGATATTCCCTTATGTTTTTTCCTTTTGACAAGATTATGTTACCCAATTCTTACAATGGGTAACCCTTATGTTTATGTTTCAATCAAAATGCATGCTTTTCATGTGACACAAATATTAATGAAAATTTTATAATGGGTGTTCATAGATAGTGATCTAATAGATTGGTTAATTTTATTCTCATGATACATCTTGTGAAACAGTCATAGTGGATAGCCTCAACTCGTGTTCTATGTGGAACAGTCTGGTGGTTAGCCTTGAATCGTGGTCCATGTGCAATGAGCCTTGACTCAGGATTAATTCATGTTGTATGATGTTTCACATTTCTATGATACCATGTTTATTTTATTCCACATTATAAACATTATTCATCCTTATCTTTATTCATGTTCCATTTTTTATGTCATCATTTTATGCTTTTTAACCCATGTGATATGATTCATTAATATGTCTATTCCCTTATTAGGGGTTTTAGTTCATCCATTTGTTCATGTTTTCCCAAGGGCACCCTATTAAAATGTATGTTTTTAGAGTATATTAGGATATCCTTATGAATATTAATTTTTTTATTTTGTTTTCATGTTGTTTAATAGTCTATCTAATCTTCCAAAAAAACTAGACTTCATGATCCTTGGAATGTAATTTGATGGTTAATTAGAATTAAAATCATTTAATGATATGTGAAAAATGTTAGAGTCTCTATAATTATGATCGGTATATATATTAAAATTTTCTCCATAAATACAATTCCTTTATATCATTTATAAAAAATTTACCACAGATAACTCAAAATCATGAGTTGGGTATTTTTTCTAATGATTCTTCAATTTTCACGAGGAATAGGATACAACCATTATATTCTTAATAATAACACATACCAATCCATTCTTTGATGTATGAATATAGATTAAAAATTCTTATCCACAATAGGTTAATGTAAGAATATGTGTTCTGGCTAACCTTCTCTTCAATTACATAAACGTTTCATCACATTCATCTATTTAGAGGAACTTGGAACCCTTATGAGTTAACTCGGTCACATGTTTACATAATCATGAGAGATTATCCAAAAAACATCGATAATATCTAGATAAAATAGGAAAACTATGGATATAAATCACCATGGTTGTTCTAGGTAAATATTAAATAACTTCTTCCATTAATGGATATACATCTATATACTCGCTTGAGATTATATGACCCAAAAATGAATCCTTTTATATCCATAATTCACACTTGTTAATTTTTTCATATAATTTCTCCTCCCTTAGTATCATTAGTATAATTCACAATTGGTCTTCATTATCTTCCTTACCCTTTGAATAGATAAGAATACCATCTATAAAGACTACCAAAAATAGATAGAGGTAATATATAATGCCTCTATTAATCAAATCCATAAATATAGTAGGGTAATTAGTAAGATCAAAAGGCATAATTTTATATTCATAGTGTAATTACATTGTATAAAATTTTGTCTTGGGTATATCCTCCATCTTAACCCTCAATTGATGATATCTGGAATGAAGGTCAATCATGGAAATGTATTGATCTCTTCATGGTTGATCAAACAATTCATCAATACAGGTGAGGGGATAATTTTCCTTTGTCATGATCTTGTTAACATCCTAATAATCAATGTAGAGTCTCATTTATCCATATTTATTTTTCATGAAATTAATAGGTGTACCCCAAGGGGACATACATGGATGAATGAATCCCATAGAAAATTTTTCATTTCTTTTATTCTTAAATTCCTATAACTCAATAGGGGTCATTCTATATAGATTCTTTTAAATAGGTGTGGATCCAGGTATGAGTTCTATTGAGAACTCAAATTCATGTTTTTTTGGAAGTCTAGGTAACTCTTTTGGAAATAAATCCAAAAATTCATAAATGATAGGCATATAATTGATGATGATTTTCTTCCTTACCATTTGAGATAAATACCCCATATGAATGGGAATTAAGACCCATGAACTGGATATAATCTTGAATGAAGTATTATAATTATCTTCAAATTGATAGACGATCACAGGTTGGTTTGAAATATCAAATGCAACTTACCTTCCTCAAATTTTGATATGGTGTTTATTAATGAAAATATAATCCATGCCTAAGATGACATAAAATTCAACCATAGGAATAATGGTAAGATATTCAAGAATTACATTACCAAAACTATCAACCGGAGAGGAAAATAGACAGGATTTGAAATCATTTTACTATTAGGGTTTTCACTACTAATTCCACATCTAATTGATTTAGTGGAATCTCAATACCCATAGAAAATTATTTAGATATGAAATAGTGGGTAGATACATAATACAATAAGAAATTATCATTTCTACAGTGGATGTTAAGTGAACATTTAAGTGTGTCATTATCTCACCCCTTATTGGAAATAATAATCACATGGGATTTCTCCTTGTCTCTTAGCTTAAAAGGTTTATTTCATTGATAATAATCATTAAACTTTTGTTTTGGGAACTAGTTATCATCATTCCCATTCTCCTTACACAATTATCACTATAGTGGGGGAGGTTCATTTTTCATAGCTTTCTCTTTACTCACATTGTTAGCTAACTTGTTTCCAATATATCAGTAATAAAATGATTGGTGACCTTCCCTTTTGAACAGAAAACATATATTATATTCCTTAATACAATTTAATCCATGAATCCTTCCACACTTAAAGAATAAAGGAAAGGTTATAATCTTCTCTTTGGGGTTTTTTAAAATTTTCATTGAACTCCGCCTTCCTTTTCTTTCAAAAAACAAGAAGTTGATAAGTAACTAAAACCTCCATTTCAACCTTTATATCACAAAGAAAAATATCCTCATATCTACTATAGTCTCTTATGGAAAACAAATTTCTGAGGCCTAGAAATAATCCACTGAATAACCTAACATCTTTATTTTTGGGTTGGATAATAATACCAAAATTGTACCTCATAAGTCTTTTGAAATTAGCCTCAAAGGTACCAACAGATTCATAATCCCTTTTCATTATCACAGAGAACTCTTTCTCAATATTTGTACAATGAACATAAGGAATGTAATTATTGAAAAATAATTTATTGAACTCATCCCAGTCCACAGATTCAATTTCATATAGCTTTATCTTATTCTTGAGTAGATTCCACCACTGGTCTACTTCCCCTTATAATTGATAAACAAAAAAGAATGAATTTATCATGATATGAACACTGGATAATAGAAAGTTTATTTTCAGTTATAATGATACATTTTTAGCAACAATTGGATCAGAATACCCATTGATTGAAGGTCTATGTTTCCCCATGAAGGACTCAAGAGAATGATATTACCTCCTTTTCTCATTTAGATGTCCTACATGATTCATATCGTGAGAAATTTTAGTGAGCATAACAATGAGATTTAACATTCTAGATCCCATAGTATTTAGATTCTTAGGAGAACAATCATTTCATTTCCTATCACACTCATCGTTGGAATGGTTCCTTCGGGTTCTAACCATTGAATAAAACTAAAAAGCACATAGTAAGAAAAAATAATCATACTGTGGAACCACATAATCATGAAAAGACACTCATATGATGTATAAATTTAGACACATTATTTAATCTATGACACATTGGGTTTATCCTAGGTTATTCACAGCCAAATTATATTTAAATCCTTTATGATGGTCCATGAAAATCTTGTGACTTTCCAAATCTTATCCCATAGGAGTGTCAAACCACGTGTGCAACAAGGCCCATTTTTGTGCACCTATTACAGATCAAGTTTATATCAATATAATGTTTTCTAGGTTTTATCCCTATGTACATATAGGCCAAAGACACATCCAATTTTTGTATCCTCACAAGGGTGTTTTTCTAGTAAACCTCTCACTCTATCCTTTACCAATATTCCAGGACATTTTCCTATACATTGACTCATCCTTAGACATGACCTTAGAGAAATGTTCTTAGGTATCTAAGTGAGGTTTGATTATAATAGTTCATAAAGGTTATCTAAAAATTTTATTTGATACCAATGATAGTAACCCTATTTTAACATACTTTAACATTACATAATTTTTCAGAATACTTAATACATTACATAAACAGATTCATAAAGACTATATTAGTTTAGTGCCTTTGGAAACATGGAAATCTAAAAATTGGTAGATAATTGATATACATTATCTCACACTTGTTTCATTATGAATATAACCCTTCTTAGACACATCGAACATAATACATATCTTCATAACCCAAGGAAAGAAAACATAAAAAGGGGTGAGATCAAATTCTTAGTAAGTGAAAAAAAGGATATATGTAAGCATAAATATGAGCATAAGGGTATGATAATGTGATCATAAAATTAGAAGATCATACCCTACCTATAAAAGATCATAAACATGAGTCATAGAATAAAGACTGACATTTCATAAGACATGAATCACAAGGGAATAACGACCACAATCCATGAAATCATAACATGGAAATAAGATATGGGATTGTAGAAGACACATTAACATATAATATTATTTATATAGTAGTCAAATAATCATTATCAATGCCATCATAGTTGAATGGGTTCACTCCCCAAACTATCTTAGTAGTCATGGTTCACTCCCAATACCATATTAGTAGAAATAATCCATTACTAAACCGAGTTCACTCCCCATACCATCCATTTCTATCTCATGTGATATAAATATTTACCCAATGAATTGGAAGGATATATAGGTCCCACCCATCTCATAATGAAATCATACATATGTGTTCCACTAGATCATAAATATTTATCATATAATAACCCATGAGATGAAATTAGAATCATAAACAAGTAACACTTTTCATAAAAATATATGTTTCAAATTCATAAATAATAACCTGTGAAGAGAAACACTTTTCATAATATAGGTCCCACCCATATCATAACACTTTTCATAATATAGGTCCCACCCATCTCATAAATAAAAACCTGTGAAGAGAAACACTTTTCATAACACTTTTCATATTATAGTTCCCACCCATGTCATAAAAATTCATGTTTCAAATTCATTTCATCATATAATAACCTGTGAAGAGAAACACTTTTCATAGGAAAATACCCCATGAAATAGAAAAAGGTTTCATAAACATCATTCCATCTAAAAATAAACCATTTATAGAAATAATATGAATGGAAATTTGGTTGATTTCCCAGAAATTAATGAGTAACAGCAATGGAAGTCATCATATATGGAAAATAATTTTCAAAGATCTTTTAAAAACATTTCTTTTGAAAAATATCTTTTATACATTCATTTTTTTTTAAAATAATAAACCTTTTTGAAAACCTTTTTCTTTGAAAATATATTTGAACACATATAAAGTAATATTTTAAAACCATAAACCAATTTTAAAATTATTTTTACTCTACATTTTCTTAAGAGATAATTTTTAAAAAAAATGGAAAACCTTTTTCAAAACATGATTTTTAGAATAAAACTGATGCCCAACTGAAGAGATAAATAAGGTCAAATTTTATTAAAAATATTTTAATAATTATCTTAAGTACCAAAGAGTGGAGACATGATACTAATAAAATAAAATATAATTAATATACATTGGAGAATAAAATTCATGATTTGTCTTTAGTGATGGATCACAATCTTTCATTAATGGAAGTATAATCATAAAAAATCCTAGTAAACGATGAGATTATTGAGACAAACTCTTACCACTTTGATAACATTGAATAAAACTCACCATGTAAGAAAATGAAATTACATGATGTTTAAAAAATCATTAAAAGGAGGTGATTTGTTACATAAAATGTGAAATTGAATTATATATACCTCGTAAGAGAATATAGGTGCATAACAAAATATATGTCTCAAAGAATGAAAATAGAGAGAAAACTACCTTACTGATTTGGTAAATTTTTAACCATAAAACCCCATGAAATAAAGATCATAAAAAGGTTATAGAAATACACATAAATTTAATTATATTAATAATATAATAATTCATGGAAAATAAATACACCACACAAAAGAAACGAGTGGTGGATATGATATAAGTCTCACAGAAATAAAATTGAGACTAGAAATCTCCTTACCTTATATCTTGACTGTATTTGTAATCATTTAAAATTCATGTATAATAAATATATATTTATTATACATATATCACAAAATCATATTAATTTACATAATACCACTTATGATTTACTTATGACTTTACATTACTCATTTATTAACATTTCCATGTTAAAGTTATGTTTTGGATAACAACCACTTTGTTTTTATCATGTGTTTTGAATTGATATATTTCTATTCCCCATACATATATCATGATATAAAAAATGTAAAACATGATTTAAATATAATATATTTTTAGTATATATATATTTATAATAACCTATAGAAGATATAAATAGAAAATAAAATGCATCATCTATAGAGATGTTAGGTTATACGAACATATGAACATTGTTTCTATTTCATGTCGTATTGAAAGAAAAAAATAAATGACAAATAAATTATCATTACAGTAGAATTATTATGTCATATATATCATATAAATTCACTACACCCATATTTAGTACCTTCAATTTAATGTGTGAACGAACCACATCGCTTTAAGGAGGTGGTAGTCTACACATCCACAAACAAAGTTATCATATTTCCAGAAAATGGAAAGAGTGAAGGTATGTGATAAATAATAATAATAATAACAGAAGAATAAAAAAATCATAAAAATTATATTTATTATATTAAAACTATATGTCCATAATTATTCCTATTCTTGAAAGGTGGTACTGGAAGAATGAGCGACAATAGTTCGTGAGGCGATAGTCTATCGTACACACAAATGATCATTGTGTATCCTATTAGATGGAAGTTTGTGTGAGTGTAGGTAAAAAAATTAACATAAATACATATCAGTATATTGAATATATTGAGGTTGTTATATAATAATGAAATTGGAATAATTTATTGCATGGATAAATAAATAAAACAAAATATCTAGTGGAAGGATGTTACCTTTTCTTTGGCTAACTCCTTTTGGTTTGCACCAAAGGGATTCCATTGTTGGATTTATTAATAAAGGGATGCTTATAGGAGGAATGGATATTTTTTTAGGATATTTAGGTAAATTTTCTTTGGTCAAAATGTCTTTATTGGTGTAATAGGTGAGGGGGTGAGTGTCATTTTATAGTGGAGTGGGAGTGGAATTCTTTTAAATATAAAAAGAAAAAAAATGTTGGGAGGTATCCCTCACATCATGTGCCTCAAATAATTGTAATTTTTTTAGAAGATAGAATAATTTGTATAAATATCTCATTTCAATGGTTTTTGGACATGTTTCTAGGTTATTTGGACCCATAAATTAAATTGTAACTACTAAGTAATATTTTTTTACCTTAATTGCTGTAATTAATTTTAATTAATTTCTTTAATATTTTTGGTCGAAAACTAATTTTTCCTTATTAGACATTATAAATTATTATTATTACAAATCTGGAATAAATTTTTCCAAATTATAATCACATAATTAGTATAAACCATTTTAAAATTAATCTCACCGACGTGTCACAACAACAGGTTTCTTAAACAAAAATGTTTAAAAGATTAAAATTTTTTAAGATCCAATTTCAATGTGAAATTGGTTCCAATGACATAAATTGTATTAATACATGTATAATTTATCTAATTAAAATTTCAAATAAAATTAAAATATAATTTTAAAATATAAATAAATTTGAAAAAAGAAATTTTGAATTAATATCCAGTATATTTCACTATTCATCCAAAAATGAAGTTTTTCAAAAAAATCCAAAAAATTCACCAAAACATAATTTTGACATTATGAATTCAAAATAAAATTTTAATTTATCAAATTAAACTTCTAAAATTGTCTCAATTTTTTTTATTTCCCCTAAAAGGATATAAAAGCAGTTCATTTGAGAAAAACAATATTTTCAGACATATAAAGACTTTACCAAAAATTATATATTTTATTATAAATATGTCTTATTTATATAAAACCATTGTAAATAATTTTTAAAAATAATTTATTACTATTCATATTACTAATTATAACAAGTATTTTCTAATTATCACATTAAAATAATTATAACAATAAAATGTTGTTTCGTAGAAACTCGATGTTGTGTGTAACACAAGCCAAGTCAGTGTTTCATATATCACAAGACTATCTTAGTGTATAACACACTGAATGATTAACTTATTGTAGCGTGAAATGTAAGACATCAAGTAAATTTAATTTATTTAAAAAGTTTTATAAAAACTGAGGGTGTTATATACACCATTCAAGACAATGCTCACGAAATATCATTTGAGAAGTCATACTTCACCATTAAAATATTGAAAAATACCTTGGATGATGCATTATTATGATTCCATTCACATTTTAGGAAACATGTGGTTTCCTCTTCCACCCAAAAGTAATGTGTTATCTCTTTTCAGTCTTGTTGTGTATAGTTAAAAGTAGAGCATGACTTCCAAAAATATAAACAAAAAAACTAAATAAGTATTTTATAAAAATGATAGAAAATTAACTTAAAATAATGGATAAAATAGTAGAACAATTAACTAATTATTTAGTATGAATTCACATTTTTATAATGTTAATTTATATTCTATACCAATTTCTCAATCCCCATTATCTCAATCTCTGCCTCTAAGTCCAATATCTTAGGAGAATGAGTATCTTCAAACTTGTTACTATATCTGTCAAACTAGGAATGTTTTATATTGGATTAAGGTGTGACTAATTCCTACATATCAAAAATGGATTATGAATTGTTTCCTAAAATTATCAAAGCACACTAAATGTGTTTGCTTGATTTTGAGTACGTAAAGAGTGTTTTGAATGAAAATGTAAAATTTAAACAAAAACATAACCTTTGAGTCACACTGGGCATAAGGTGTATCAGATTGAGTTCTGGTTGATTCCTAAAAATCACAATGTTCATTTTTATTCTTTAATTAATTCAAAATTCAGGGTTATCAAACAATATTGATGTTTGATAACCAATAATATTGAATTGAATTTCATAACAAAATGATAAGTTCATCATCATGAGTGCATCATCCTTATTGTCAAATTCATTCCTTCATGATCTCTATAAAAATTTAAAAAATAAGTATCAGATAAAAATGATAAGAAAATTAACTAAAATAATGTTGATAAAATGATGATATAATTAAATAAATAAGTAATAGGAAGTCACCTCTTTAGGATGTCTATATACATTTTTACACCATATATTCCACCCATTCCTTTCAAAAAAATCTATTTCCTCTCGTGAATATTAGGACTATAAATAGTCCTTGTACTACTAAGAATATATAAATAAAGGAATAATAAATATTATAAATTAAATTGTAATTATCATCAGAAATACCATTTTAGGGATTCTAGTTTGTTTATTGAGTTTGTTATCTTCCATAAATTTGAAAACATAATAACCATATTCATTTCCATTTGTTTTTTTCTATACACTGCAAAATCGTTGAAAAAATAACTAATTTGTTTTGATATATGTTTTCATAGTGAAATTTTATTACATATACCATAATACTTATCTTTTTGTAGAAGTCGATAGGCTTTTCATGATCATGGATTGTCTTCAAACCCTAATTTTGATGATATTTAAACATTTCCCTATCATAATTGAATTTACAATAATGCATAATATAAAATGTATACTTTGATGTTTATTTGTAAAATGTTTCACATGTTGTATTAAAATTGATAAACTTCATCATGTGTGGTCAATTTTTTGGGTATCCTTGCATCAAATCCATAAAATAAATCTTTAGAGTATCCAAATTGATTTCAATGAGTAACCAATGATACTTAAAAAATAAAAATGAATAACTAATAAAAGGAATGAAAATATATTTGATATGATTAAATTTTATAGTTTTACCCCTACATCATGGGTATTAATTATTGTCTACATTATATACATTTTATTTACAACATTGTGGCTAGTTTTTCCACTACCACTTCATATTGCTTTGGTTCCAATGAGAATAGTTGTGTAGAAGTGATGTGAGGACTAATGAGTACAAATTTATATTCACATTCTTTTCCCTTAAAATAGTATTGATATATGTGACTGAAAGAATTATGAATAGTATTTAGTCGTAACTAACATAGTATATCAGATATAGGAAAAACAAATCTTGAAAACACACCTCATATATACATTTACAATTAAGACTCCTAGACATTCATGCTTGAATATTTTGTTTACATTATCAATAAAAATATAGTTTGTAATGGCCTCTATATACATCTATTCTTTAAAATCAATTGTGGTCCTATCAACACTTTTATCAGATTATACTTGATTAAAATTTCACAGAATCAATTATGAATATATTTATTACCACTTTTAAGGCATCCCTTTGAGGGGAATGTCTCACCTCAAAACTAGTGGGGTGGGGGGATCTTTATGTTGTGGTTGTCGTTGGGTTGTTTGTTCTCTTTGATTCTTTACCATAACATTTTATAAAAAATAATACATACAATTGATTTTTTTATTCAAGATAATCTAATCACACCTATATATATTTGATTTTATTATCGGTATCCCCCTACTCAAATCTTTTCTGAAAATATGCTCAGGATGATACCCTAAAACCTACACATCTGATGTGGCCATACTATTATGGCCACTTAAAGCCGAAAAATAGATTTTTTTTGATTGGATACAACTGATGGTGATTCATGTGACCAAGTAAGATAAAAAATATAGGAAAATAAGTAATCATTATTATTTGATACTGATTTAATGTTTTTTTATTATGTCATACTTACACCTACTGTAGCATCCCGCCTTTTTATAACATAAACTTTCATTACATTACAAAGAAATTGAGGATCTTTAAGGTTTAGTGTCTTGGAAACCAGGAACATAATACATGAAAACAACATAAAACATTCTTCTTAAACACTTGAAAGGCTTCTCCTTAATTTCATCCTAGGTTCATTACTGCATCTCATAACCTGGGGATATACATAAAAAGAAAGGGTGAGCAGAAGGCCCAGTAAGGGAAACAAGAGAAACATTTAACATGTGAACTTGCGATACATCAACTATGTCATGAAAAAGAACTTTAAGGCATGAGAAAGAAATAATGTGGCATATCATAATAAAAATAACATTTTTCATAATATTAAGATGTGGATACATCATTTAACATAGACAATCATGAACATATCACCAAGGTCCATCCCCAAGGTGTCATTTGAAAATTACCAAGGTTATTCACCAAGATATCGTGAAAAATGTAATCTCTAGTGGTTACATCATTACCCAATGCATTGGAGCGCTATCAGGGAGAACCCTTAAATTTTCCTTTATTATCATGTGAGACACATATATCATCATCAAGAATTTCATAAATAACCCATATATCATAAAATAAATGGGTTTCATTTCATAATCATAACGTTTTAAAAACTGCTTTAAAGACATGATCTTTACGTCACTTTAAAACCCACAGAAGGGGAGAGCGGGTCTCATGTATGTAAATCCAAGAATTTAAAATAGAAAATTTTGATATATATTTGAATAACCCTGTATAAATAAGATCTTTGAGTATTCAATTTATAACATAAAATAATTTTGAGAAAAGAGAGAGGCATTTTGAGACAAAAATTCTGCAGCATAACGACTATGTTTCGGGGTTTTAGAAAACATTGAAAAGAGAGGGGACATGGGTCAAACAATCATAAATGACCCATAAAACAGAATAGGGACTGAATATAAATGATTTTAGAACATGGTAATGAAATTTGAAAGATATACCATATGAAATGAAGAACATGAAAGGAAGACAAAAATAATATTTATCTTATGAAAATTCAGCAGCCCAACGACGTCACGTAAACATCAACAAAAATGAATTGACGAGATCAAATAGGGTCTCTCATCATATGAACATAAAATATCAGTATGATAGATATAGAGATCATACCCCAACATAATACAAAAGTAACATGAAATACTTGACATGAAAGTAGATCTTTGAAAAAAATGAGAAAAGTGAAAGAATACCCTTAAAAATTCAGCAGCCTAACGACGTCACTTAGAACTTTATAATACTGAATTGAAGAGATAAAATGGGGTCTCTCATCATATGATCATAAAATATCAGTATTATAGATATAGAGATCATACCCCAACATAATAAAAAGTAACTTTAAAGACTTGACAAGAAAATAGAACTTGAAAATTAGAAGGGTGAAAGAATCCGTTACAAAAATTTCGGCAGCCTAACGGAACCACTTAAACTTTAATATAATGAAATTATGAGAGTAAGAGGGGGTATCTCATCATATGAAAATAAAAAGGACAGTATAATGAATATAAAATAACATCCTCCAACATAAGAACATGGAGCATAAAATAAATGACATAAAATAGATCACTTGAAAAGAAAGAGAGGGGTCGGATCCCTTACCTTAAAACGTAACTCTTAAAACTCAAAGGTTGGGACCTCGAGAGGCTTTAGGGAACCTTGGGAGGACTACTTGGGAGGTAAAGAGACCATAACTTCGTTGAGAATGATTTTGGAGTCCAAAGGATGAGAGAATGGCTTGGTATTTATAGGGAAAGTGAGGGGACAAGGCATTAATGGCCAAGGGACACCTCATATGTGGGTTTCTCAAAACCATGTGCTCTCCCATGATATTTCCCATGAAGTTAGGAAACATGGGGCCCCCATTCAATAATTCATCACCTTTGGTCGGGAAACCCATAAAATATCTCATGAGATCATCATGACACAGTTATGATGTCACTAAACATATCGAAACCCAAAAACTGTATTTTTACTATTCACTAAAAATTCAACTCGCAGAAAAATCCCAAAATGTCACCTAAACCAAATATCAATGCATGATTTCAAAAAGGAACTCCATTTTATAAAATAATTTTCTAAATATTTTTAATTTATTTTTTAAATAAATACACTATTCACCGAAAATTCATTTTCTTAGAAAAATCCCCAAAAATTAACTTAACATAATATCGATAGTCTGAGTTCAAAAATGAAATCCATTTTATAAAAATAATTTTCTAAATATTTTAAATTTAATTTTTAATTAAATAACACTATTCACCCGAAAAAACTAATACTTGAATACTAATTTATGAAGACATTTTTTAACCATTTTATTGAATCACATTACTTAATCAAGGTGCCTAGATTATATTAATACTTCATTTAAGTGAGATTACTAATCCATTTTTTCACATTACTAATCCTGAGCATAAAATCACTATTCATAATTTACTATTCATCAAGAATTAAGTTTATCTTATTATACTCTAAATTTCGTAATGAACATAATTGTAGAAGACCATTTTTTTAAAATCGTTACACATTTTTAATTATTTATGTTTTAAATAAACATTTTTTAAAATATCCTTTCCATAAAATTCACCAAAAATATTCATACTATATTTATCCGGACATTTGAAAATTCATAAACATCATCATAAGATGAAATCCAATTTTTTATTTAAAACAAAGGATTACACAAGGCAGTTACGGTCTCCTTACATAGCCCCTTATCACACCAGCATAGGACCTAAGTGTAAGATGTGCTAAGGTGAGAGAATCTGAGGGAGGCTCGGACAACATCGCATTAGTAGTAATTTCTATTAGTTTGAACTACTCACGAAGGGGATCCCATTCTAGCTTCACACGATGAAGTTCATCTTAGGTTTGGTCCAGAGCAAAGCCCAGTGGTGCTACCTCCTTCCCAAGATCTGTTAGATGGGCTTCGATTGGTCCAGGAATACTGGGTGAGGCCATCGAATCTTCTTTCTATATTAATCAACCAAGATTACTTGTATTTAGAGACAATAATCAAAACATTTAGTTTCTAGCGGTCATATTGACCAATGTTCATATAACAGTCAAAATACAACAGTCTCATTTTAATTATACTCATGTTATCAAATGAAACATTTTTGTTGAGTATAAAACTAAAATAAAATAACACATAAAATTAAGAAACAAGATTTATTTAAAATTTCGGGTTGTTACAATCTTCCCCCATTAAGAAATTGAATCCTCGCAATTTTTAAAAGTGGGTTTTGAAATTTCATTGAAAGTCACACATCATAAAAGGAGTCAGTAAAACTATTACTTTAAAAGAAAGAAAGTGATGTACAAAGGTCACCCGAGTTAACCCACACTAGGATTCCATGTAAGAAAACATGGACATGGAGGAGAAAACAAATGGCCATGTTCTAAGCGAGAGTGATAGAAAACATTATTAGAGGAATGTTAACTATAAGAAAATCCCAAACTTATGATGTGTGTAAACGGTCTTTGATTACCTAGTAAGAAAAGTAAACCAACAACGTTTTTGTTTTACGTTCCTTTTCATAATTTTGAGGAATTCATTTACTACATAGAACAGAAACATTAGAAAATATACCTACCTTCAAGTAGAGTTTCATCCTTTAATAAGTCTCTACTAAAACTAATCTTTTCTCCAAATGATGAGAATTGAAAAACACTTGGTCTCATCAAAAGCACAAGAATCATATTCTAGAGAATCACATAATCCACCAAAGATTAACTATCTATTTCTTCTATTATCCCAAAAATAGAAAGGGTAAGATAAAACAACTCTTAAAAAAGAATGAATCCCATAGGAAGGAAAACGTATTTAAATCTTCAAAATTCCACAGTACTCCCCAAAGTTCATCGTAGACCATTCCATAAATAACTGTCCTTAAAATTCCTCAAAATAAACCAAACTAAGATTGAAACCCAAGTACAATAAGGATTTGATAACATAGTCTTCCAAAATAAACTTCATCGTTCATCTCAAAACAACATAAACCACTCCTAGCATCTTATAACAAAAGTAACTAACCTAAACATATTTTCCCCAAGATAGGTTAATCATTTCCATAAGTAACCTATATTACCCTAAGTTCACCTTAAATTCATCGATTCTTCAAAATATAAGTCAACCTTAATCCTCAGTGAAAATACCGTAGTAATCTATTTACCTCGATCATATAAGGTCCCCAAAATAGTGAACATCTTCCAAAATAATAATCATATTTTAATCCACTAATCATCTCTGTCATATTAATACGGAAATCGTCGCATTTCCTATCACATTGGTTGTTGGGACATGTTCTTCCATTTCCCACCATTAACTATGAAGAGAAAGTATAATTAGGGGCTTAAATACCTAGCCAATAATCATGAAAAGGAACTTAAAGCATATAAGGATAAATTTAGAAGAAAATTATACCCTAACCTGTAATCCCCTAGGTTTTAAACTAGGTTATCCATGATCATATATTCTTATGTGAATCTTTATTTTATTTTATCTTTGTTCCTTTAATAATGATTCATAATAAGCTTATGATTTTACTAAAGCATATCCCTCGGGAGTGTCGTAAGCAAGAGTGCAGCAAGGCCCGTTGTCGTATACCAGTTCCCGTTAGAGTCTAGCTCAAAGTGGTGTTTTCGGGTTTTACCCCTATGTACATATGTGCCGGATCCACCTCTACCTGTTCGTATCTAGATAGGGATATATTTTCTTGTCAACCCCTTACTTAATTCACACCAAAATACCAGGAAGATTTCCTATATTTAATCTTTTATATAGGGTAGCTCCTAAAGTTTTAAAATCCAAATTTCCACAAATAACTAAACCATCCTTTGATACCAACTATAGAATCCTGTCTTTTTATAACATAAACATTCATTACATTACACAAAATTGAGGATCTTTAAGGTTTAGTGTCTGGGAAAACAGGAACATAATACATGAAAACAACATAAAAAATTCTTCTTAAACACTTGAAAGGCTTCTCCTTAAGTTCATCCTAGGTTCATTACTACATCTCATAACATGGGGACATACATGAAAATAAAGGGTGAGCAGAAGGCCCAGTAAGGGAAACAAGAGAAACATTTAACATTGAACTTGAGATAAATCAACTATGTCATGAAAAAGAACATTAAGGTATGAGAAAGAAATCATGCGACATATCATAATAAAAATAACATTTTTCATAACTTTAAGATGTGGATACATAATTTAACATAGACAGTCATGATCATATCACCAAGGTCCATCCCCAAGGTTTCATTTGAAAATTACCAAGGTTATTCACCAAGATATCTTGAAAATAGTAATCTCTAGTGGTTACATCATTAGCAAATGCATTGGAGAGCTATTAGGGAGCACCCTAAAATTTTCCTTTATTATCATGTGAGACACATATATCATAATCAAAGACTTCATAAATAACCCATATAGCATAAAATAAATGGGTTTCATTTCATAATCATAACGTTTTAAAAACTGCTTTAAAGACATGATCTTTACGTCACTTTAAACCCCACGGAAGGGGAGAGCGGGTCTCATGTATGTAAATCAAAGAATTTAAAATAGAAAATTTTGATATATATGTGAATACCCTTGTATAAATAAGAGCTTTTAGTATTCACTTGATAACATAAAATAATTTTGAGAAAATAGAGAGGCATTTTGAGACAAAAATTCTGCAGCATAACGACTATGTTTCGGGGTTTTAGAAAACATTGAAAAGAGAGGGGACATGGGTCAAACAATCATAAATGACCCATTAAACAGTATAGGGACAGAATATAAAGGATTTTAGAACATGGTAATGAAATTTGAACGATATACCATATGAAATGAAGAACATGAAAGGAAGACAAAAATAAGATTTCTTTTAAGAAAATTCGACAGCCCAACGACGTCACTTAAACTTAAAAAAAATGAATTGACGAGATCAAATAGGGTCTGTCATAATATGAACATAAAAGATAAGTATGATAGATATAGATATCATACCCCAACATAATAAAAAAGTAACTTGAAATACTTTACATGGAATTAGATCTATAAAAAAATGAGAAGAGTGAAAGAATCCCCTTAAAAATTCGCAGCCTAACGGCGTCACTTAGAACTTCAAAATACTGAATTGAAGAGATCAAATGGGGTCTCTCATCATATGATAATAAAAGATAATTATTATAGATATAGAGATCATACCCCAACATAATAAAAAGGAACATGAAAGACTTGACAAGAAAATAGAACTTGAAAATGAGAAGGGTGAAAGATTCCGTTACAAAAATTTCGGCAGCCTAACGGCTCCACTTAAACTATCATAGAATGAAATGGTTAGAGTAAGATAGGGTCTCTCATAATATGAACATAAATAGGACATTATAATGAATATAAAATAACATTCTCCAACATAAGAACATGGAGCATAAAATAAATGACGTAAAAAAGATCACTTGAAAAGAAAGAGAGGGGTCGGATCCCTTACCTTAAAACGTAACTCTTAAAACTCAATGGCTGGGACCTTGAAAGGCTTGAGGGAACCTTGGGAGGTAAGGAGACCGTAACTTCGCTGAGTATGATTTTGGAGTCCAAAGGATGAGAGAATGTCTTGGTATTTATACAGAAAGTGAAGGGACAAGGCATTAATGGCCAAGGGACACCTCATAAGTGGGTTTCTCAAAACCAGGTGCTCTCCCATGATATTTCCCATGAAGTTAGGTCACATGGTCCCCCATACAACAATTCATAACCTTTGGTCGTCCAACCCATAAAATATCTCATGACATCATCATGACACAGTTATGATGTCATTAAACATACCGAAACCCTAAAACTGTATTTTTACTATTCACTGAGAATTCAACTTTCTCAGAAAAATCCCAAAATATCATCTTAACCAAATACCAATGCACTGATTTTAAAAATGAACTCCATTTTATAAAAATAATTTTCTAAATATTTTTAATTTATTTTTTAAATAAATACACTATTCACCAAAAATTCAATTTTTTCAGAAAAATCCCCAAAAATTACCTTAACATAATATCAATGCTCTGAGTTCAAAAATGAAATCCATTTTATAAAAATAATTTTCTAAATATTTTTAATTTAATTTTTAATTAAAAAACACTATTCACCCGAAAAAACTAATAATTGAATAATAATTTATGAAACCGTTATTTAACCATTTTATTGAATCACATTACTTAATCAAGGTGCCTAGATTATATTAATACTTTCTTTAAGTGAGATTACTAATCCATTTGGTCACAATACTAATCCTAAGCATAAAATCACTATTCATAATTTACTATTCGTCAAGAATTTAGTTGATCTTATTAGACTCTAAATTTCGTACTGAACATAATTGTAGAAGACCATTTTCTAAAAATCATTGCACATTTTTAATTATTTAAGGTTTACATAAACATTTTTTAAAATATCGTTTCTCTAAAATTCACCAAAAATATGCATACTATATTTATCTGGACATTTGAAAAGTCATAAACATCATCATAAGAAGAAATCCCAATTTTTATTTAAAACAAAGGATTACACAAAGCAGTTACGATCTCCTTACATAGCCCCTTATCACACCAGTATAGGACCTAAGTGTAAGGTGTGCTAAGGTGAGAGAATCCGAGGGAGGCTCGTCCAACATCGCACGAGTAGTAATTTCTATCAGTTTGAACTTCTCGCGAAGGCGATCCCATTCTTGCTTCACACGATGAAGTTCAGCTTGGGTTTGGTCCAGAGCAAAGCCTAGTGGTGCTACCTCCTTCCCAAGTTCTATTATATGGGCTTCGATCGGTCCAAGACTACTGGGTGAGGCCATCAAATCTTCTTTCTATATTAATTAACCCTGATTACTTGTATTTAGAGACAATAATCAAAACATTTAGTTTCCAGCGGTCATATTGACCAATGGTTATATAACAGTCAAAATAAAACGGTCTCATTTTAATTATACTCATGTTATCAAATGAAAATTTTTTGTTGAGTATAAAAATAAAATAAAATAACACATAAAATTAGGAAACAAGATTTATTCAAAATTTCGGGTTGTTACACCTACATCCCACACTTTTTGTGTGTTTTTATCTATTAGTGTCCCATCTTTATCTACATGTGCCTCCTTCTATAACACATGATGTGGGATTCAAGTGACATTGGATTTCGATTCATCAATTATAATATAAACAAAATAGCATAATTATGTTGTTTTTTCATGTCACAAAATATTATTATTGTAGATTTAAAAAATGAACCTTTTTTCAAGAGAAGCATACACCATCCATGTTTTACGGTAAGGGTATGTTGTTTTTGCTGCACATTGCTAATTTTCAGTAATTAGTTTTTGTTTCATAAATTATTAATTTTTATTCAAAGTGAATAATACATGTATCATCAAGGTATTTATTACCAATCACAATGTAAAGGAAAAGATATCAGCTCACGATGACCAATAAACACATCCTATGTTTTTTGGTTTATTAGGTGTGCATACATATGTGGTGGGTGTGGTTTTATTTCCCCATTAACATCTTTGTGTTGATACTTCGTAAGAATTATCTAAAACCCTTGATGAGTGCTTCCATAGAGTATTAATTCATATTTCATTTAGGATTCATCTTCTTTAAATGCACTCCATAAGGGATAATGAACAATAAATTAACTCCTTATTTTTTTATTTTGTACTAAAATAAAGAAATTATATCATAATGTTAGCCTAATATATTACCAAATTAGTGCCTTAAGTGTGAGAACAACATTATTCCATGAATCTATATCAATAAAAACAGAAGTTTCATAGGTGAGACCAATGTAACTACTGAACATGGCCTTATTGGGGTTAACAGGATAGCCGCATGCATTTCGTCCAACCTTAAATTTGATACCGTAGCTTCCCATATAAATAATTTTTTCTAACACCATTGTTCTATGAAGCTCCTATTTTTATTGGACATAGTTTTTTCACCATATACCATTTCCTTAGCTTCAACATATTCAATATTTTGTTCCTATGGATTGGTAGCATTAGAATGTGTAGATTCTTGTTGTTCCTCTACATCGAGGGCATCAACATGTTGAGAAACCTATCATTCCTTAGAATTGGGATCATTAAAATGTGCAGAAGTTATTATCTATAGAATTTGTTGAACATTTAATCATGATTAAATAAAAATAGTAGTGAACAAATAATATTACAAGGTAACACAATGTATATTAAAAAAATATAACATGATTATTGAAAATTATTTTTTGTAATGGATGAAGGAATTTAAGCCCTCTACCGAGTATCCAAATCCATTAATTATGGTCTCCTATAACATACATTTCTCCATCTACATTGGGACTAATGTAAAATGATTATTATGTCCCATTGAAAGGCCCTTCGTTAGTTGAATTGGAATCTAATCCTTTATTGGTTATGGTTGATTATAGAACAAATGACCACTTTCAATTTGTAGGTTCTATTAGATAAAATACTTTTAATACCTGTGATTCCATTATATATGGTTTATCTTGGTACCCTTCCTTATTAAAATAACCTCTCATTAATCCCAATTCATCTATTTTAAATACACTCCTATTATCAAAGTACTTGAATTAAAAAATCGGAATGGGAAATGTTCTATAATCCAACTCCCATATTTGTTTGATGATACCAAAGTGTAAAATATTTGCATAAATTGAATTTCGTTCCTTGGTACTAGATACATTCATAACTTCAACCACAATTTTTACTCCACTATTTTTCATGGTACTGTAATCGTCATGTTCATTTGTATAGAAAGTATAACTATTAATCTGATGACACTACACCCAAAAAAACTTTTAGCAGCGGTTTAAACAACTACTAAATCAGTTCACGATAGTATTGGGAAACTGCTAATATATCATGTATCAGAATTCATTTAGAGACGGTTTTTCAAATCCGCTACAAAACGATTTAGTAGTGGGATTTTTTTAATTTTTTTAAATATTTTTTTAATTTCCTTTTATTTTTTTAAAAATTTTCTTATATAATTATATAATTTTATAATTACTTTATAATTCTATAATTAATTATATAGTTAGTTATGTATTAATTATCATTTAAATTTTATGATTTATTTATTATCATACTTAATTAATTAATTAATTATTTTTACTTTATTATTATTTATTTATTATTGTAATTGATTAACTGATTAATTGATTATTTTATTAATATATTTGTTAATTTTTTAGTTCTCATAATTAATTTACTACTATGTACATACAGATGCACAAGCGCAAGCATGAATATGCCATATATTGAAATTCAGCATTGGGTTAGATCTGAACCCCTTACCTCTAACTTATTTTGCAATGAATTTACAACACCAGCAGACTCTTCATGTGGTCAATAAATATAATTTAATATATATATATATATATATTGATTGAAAGAACCAATAATACATAAAAAATAGATACAAACTAAATAATTAAAAATTAAAAATTAAAAATTAAACATTAATAACTATTAATTTAAAAAATATTAATTGAATATTAATAAGTAATTAATAATTTTTCTAAAAAATAATTAATAAATAAAATATAAATAAATAAATAATATATATACATATATATAATATTGTAATAAGTGGTAAACAATAAATAGTAAATAATAAGATAACATAATAAATAATAGATAGTGAATAGTAATTAATAAATAATAAATAACAAATAATAAATGGAATCTAAGAGGATGATTTGAGGGCTTTCCTGATAGATGAGGATGTGGGCAAGGTGGAGACCCTCTTGAAGGTTTCTCATCCCATCATAGAACCTCTAACTGCTACTTGGGGAACCAACATAGCCAATGAATAATGTAGGTCCTCTTGATATTCAACAAGTTCTTTCTATGTAAAAATATTCAGAAGCTGAATTAAAGCCTTCTCAAGCTAAGAAAATCGGAGGGAGTTCCCCAAAGAACATTTCTATAATGGATTCTATCAATTGATTTGAATTTGATATGCTCTTTTTTGAGATACTTGAGAAGAAGGGCTATAAGATCAATAGGAAATCCTCACTCTATCTACATATCAGTGATATTAATCTTGAATTTGTTATGAACTCCTCGTAGGGTGCACCACAGGATGATTCCACTAATTATGGTCATGTGTATGATGATGAAAAACCCCATGATGAAGGTCTAGAGTCTCATTTAGGATATCTAAATGAACTTATACAACCTCAATATGACGAAGTGGTAACTGTGAATAGGGTTGAGCTAGCCTATTGACAACATCCCCAATGGAGGAGAGGTTAGTACCCAACTTCTCGAGGTGGATCTAAGGGAAGTGGAGGTTGATGAAAAAAAGATAATTTTTTTTCTACTTTTGGGCTTTGGTGGAATTTTTGTGCCACATGAATTTTCATTGTAACCACCTTGCGACCTCTATAAATTTTCTATTATTAATAAATTTCAGGGTCAAGCATGCTCATCCCTTATCCTTGGGAGTATAATATATAAAATATAAAATATAAGTAATGTATAGATAATAAATTAATTAAAAAATAAAGTAATATATTGTAAATAAATAACAAATTAGTAGATAATAGATAATAAATAATAAATATTAAATTATTCACTGGGTGATTCAAATCCATTACCTACTTGGGGAACGTGCGGCACGCTCTAGACCTAGCAGGGCTCCTAGTGGGAGGCAAGCATTACCCTTACATGTGTTTTATCCCATGATGTGTTAGCTGAGTGCTACCTGCTGGTTGTACCCCTTTCTCTCTATGGGAACTGGTGCAGGCTTGAGACCTGCTAGACTCAGACAGTGTGAATATTATGCATAAGGTGATTTAAATCCATTTGTCTAGCTAAGGAATGTGAGACATGCTTTGGGATTGGTGGGGGCCCTAGTTGGAGGTGACCATTATGCTATCACACATTTGTGGTTGGGGGCATACCTGAGTGGTAAAGGCTCCCCATAATCCAACATCATATTCCGATTCATATCTGGGTGGACCAAATTTCCACAGACAGGCAGTGATACAGACATTATGCATGACGCATGTAGGTGGTGACACATGCATCACTGGAGACTGGTGACGTAGGTAGTATAACACGGGCATGATGCTGCACATGGTCTTCAGGCAAGTTTGTGGGCCTTTGGGGGTATGTAAGGGGCTGCATACCCACTGAGCCATCGGGCCATGTACTAAATAAATAAGCCTTTATGAGTGGGCTATCCCTTGGGGGGGCTGTGGCCGGCCCTTCCAGCCTGTGTGTACCATGTGTGTGTGTTTAATGTAATTGTACCCCAATCACCTAATATATATAATAAAAAAATAAAAAAAAATATGAAACAAATAAGAGATAAATAATTATAGTGGTAATAAATAAATAAATAAATAATACATTTATAATAATTTAAAAATTAAATAATAGTAAATTAATATTAAACTAATAATAAATGTATATATAATAACTAAATAACAAATAAATAAATAATAAATAATAAATAAATATTTAATAAACAAATAAATAATATATAAATAATAAAATAATAAAAACTAAAAAATAAAAAATAATTGATAAATAATAAATAAATAAATTGTAAATAAATAAATGAATAAATAATAATCAAATAAATAATTAATAACTAACAAATAAAAAATAATGAATAATAATTAAATAATGAATAAATAATAAATAAATAAACAATAAATGAATTATATATAAATAATAAATCAATATTAAATGAATAATAAATAGGTAATTTACAATAATTTAATAACAAAAATAAATTAGAAAATAATAAATCAATAATAAAAAAATCTTAAAATAATTCATAATATACAATATACAATAAAATTATAGAGAGTCTCTCTCTAAATGGAGATCTTCCCTCTCATCGATTCCATAGCGATCTTCTAGGCATTCACAGTTCTGTATTGTCACCTATTCCAAGTGAAAGGTAGGAGGACGAAATCATTGGTCATTATGATCTTTTTGCCACATGCGTTAGAGTAAAAAGTCGATTTAAATCATGGCATGTAGTTTGGTAATAGATGGATCTGTTCAAGAATGATTCTTATGATAAAGGTCTCCACGCAGCAGATGATGCCTCGCTAGAGGTGATTGGTGATGGTGTCTCAATGGAGGCAGAAGGCCTCTACAGGGGCTTGTAGGGGGAGTTTTATGCTTGGGGTGACGTAAGGTGGATCAGGCGATCTGACATGAAACGGTGGATGGTTGCATCATTTGAATGTCCAGAAATGGATATGGCATATTGATCAGTGACAGTACCATGGTGATTATGGCGGTGATGTGGATATGAGTGGTAGTCTGATGATTGGTGGAGTGGAGAGAAAATTAAGAGAAGGGAGGTCCCCAATGAGATGGTGGTTGTGCTGCGAGAACTATGGTGGGTGACTGGAAGGGGGTGACATTAACGAATAGGTTTGGGATCCTTATAGATCTGATCCACTATGCGTCATTAGTTTTCAAATGGGGTGGATTTCGGTCACAAGATGGCAATGGGAGCAACGCAAAAAATGATGATGATTGAGGATAAGACACTTGGGTTCCCGAAGCTGGATAGAGACAATGGATGTGAGTCGCTGTCCTGGAAGCGATAGGGATTGGAGCCAACATCGATGAAGCATGTGGGTATGGACTGGGGTTAATATCATGTGATTAAGATATGCTAGAGTGCAGGGTGATAAAATTGTTAGATACAGAGGTTTATTTGTTGCCTCAGGGTGGGTGGTATAGAGGCGGGTCTCGTGTTGTGGCCAGTGACTCCATGATGGATATAGGTTAGTGGGAGTGGTGATTGTGGGATTTGGGTTGGTCTTTTAATGGGGAAGATGTGTTAGCGCGGTGGTGGAGGGACTTCAAGGTATCACTGGATGATGGGCTATTAGGATTTTTTTTTTGGGTCATGTGACCTTTTTAATTTCACAAGGGATAAATCTATGTTGTTTTGGGTGGTATCTATTTTCCACTTTCATGTTTTGGTGGCATTTTTTTCCACATGATTTGTTTTTGCTGCACGTTTATTTTTATTAATAAATTTTTAGGGGTCAAGGAGGCATGGTTCCTAAACATTACTAATTATATAATTAAATTATACAATAATAAAATAATAAATGGATATAAATATCTATAAATATATATTCATATAGAAAAGTTTACCTAAATATATATAAACACACATTTATGTTACATAAATATATATAAATACACTCAGATATATAATTGTATATTAATATATATATATATATATAAAAACAAGTAAATATTAATATCTTTATATATATATATATATTTACACATATATGATATAAAAATATATAAACATAAATGTGTATAAATATTTATAAATGTATATAAATATACAAAATATTCATAAATTCATATAAATAGATATATATAATTGATAATAAATTACCCAAGGAGGTGAAAACACAATAATTGCAACATCATCAGATCAGTAGGAATGTAAATAAATGCAATAAAATCATAAATGACATAGAAATCATATGAAGATACTCTTAAATGAAGATGAAATCTAATAAAATGTGTATGATATATATAAACATATATACATAAATTTATTTAAATATATTATAAATTAATATTTATTTACATATATTAGAATATAAATATAATTATATTTTTGTTTATCAATACACATGCATATGTATATATTGACATTATTTATATATGCATGTATATATATATTCTTATAGTTTTAATTTAAATTCATTTGTATACTATATATAATGATAATGATATATTTATATAAAAATACATTTATATATGATGTATATACCTAATATTATTGACACATAAGTACATATTTATATTTATCAAATTAAAACTCAAATATTTACATATATATGTATTTATTTAAATATAATAGAATATACATAGAATTAATGTTTTTTATTGACACACACATGTTTATATATAAACATCACTTGTACAGATATATAAAATTAATGCATTTTTATAAGGTAATTAAAATTGATAATTATTTACTTTAAATGAAAGGACTAAAAAACATTTTTTTTTCATATGGTTAATATAATTAAATATTCATTTCTATGTACATATTTATTTATACAAGTGATTTATTGTAAGTAAATATTACAAGATATACATATATTTAATTATAAATAAAACAAAATTGTAGAAAATGATAAAACTACAAAACCATAATATCAATATGAATGCAATAATTGGAAATAAATTCAGTCCCAACCGAAAAAATATAATAAAATCCCATAAATAAGGCTGAAATTCCATGTAATGTTAAAAAATCAGGATACCCCAACTAAAAACTCAGTTTCAGAGGCCTTATAAGCCTTTTTTGGACACAAAAATTGTGACTGGATTTTTCTCAATCTTTAGGGTATATATCTAATCTTATGATCCGATTTGATATCTGGCAGAGATTAAATGGACACATAGATCAAAAGTTATGGTCATTTAAAGTTCAAGTTTGACTTCATACTTTTCTTAAAATTCTAAAAAAATTATTCATGTAATTATTACAAAATTTAAATCTAATTTGGTTTTAGATCATTTCATATTATTTGATTTAACTGGTTGTGGATCTAAAATGGACTCCGGGATACAAAATTATGGTCAATTGACGCCGAAGTAGGATTTTTAGCTAATTGAAGATTTGTTTTATGTTGCAAATGATTATTAAATAATAATTTTAAATATTTATCAATTAAAACATTATAATTAATTAAAATAATAAATAATAAACTATATATGATAGTAAATAATGAATAATAAATAATAATTAGGTATTTTTTTCCCCTTTAATTTAGAGGAATTTTTAAAAAAACCGCCACTAAAAATAATTGTATAAAAAAATAGTGGTGGTTTTAAAATATCCATTAAAATTTTCCCTAAAATAAATTTAGTGGGGGTTCACAAAATTAAAATGAATAAATCACTACAAAATCTATTTTTCATGTAGTGTAACTATTATAAGATAATACATATACATATGGTACTCTGTCTGGCCATCATTTTCATTTTGAAATTTAATTCTGATTTTTAATTCGATCCTTAAAAATATGGTATCAAAGCCATCCAATAAATAGTTGATTATGTTTAGTTGATATCCATCTTTAAACCCTTGATGAATTCAAATTCCTAAGAATTATTTTTTGGTGTTCAACATATGGAGAAACCTCTAAAATATTATGGGAAAAATAAATTTGAGCCTGCTCCCACTCTATAATAGTAATTTTGACAACATCTATTATAAAAATTCTTTCAACCATAAGTCATGTGATGTGATGAGATTTCGGTAGACCAATGCTTTCTATATCATATTGGTAGTCGGTACATAATTAAATGGTTTACTCAACAATATATTTATCCACAATACAACCTTTTAGATGAGTTTTATTTTTGGAACACCAAATAATAATATTAATATACCATTAAATTGGGTACATCTATCTATATTGTATAGGTCCCCAAAGTTGAATCGTATTTTCCAAGTGAAACATAAAGTGAACCATTATATCGAATAATGTTGATGAGAAGAACATATCCAATTCACATGATATAAAAATAATTTCTTTTTCTATAGCTAATTTTTTTTATAATTCATTAACTTTGATGTATACAACATTGAAAAAGAAATATATCTAAGTTAATATATTATGGAAATTTTTGTAAAATTCAATGTAAACCAACATACATTAGATCTTGCATCAAAACATGATAGTCAAGTGGTTTTAGACCCTTTAACATTAAATAATTCATTGACATGATAGTCTTGATATTTTATGAATACCCCTATGGAACCATTACATCATTACAAAATTTCAATAGCTAATATATCTATTTATTGGAAAGAGTGAAAGTAGATGGGGGAAACAGTCCATTTTTCACTCTTTATAAGCGGTAACTCTTTTCGTATCCCCATGCTAATCATGTCTAACCAATACTTAACTCCATACTTCTTTTCAATAAGGATTTAGAAATTTTTCAATGACACTATAACATACATTTTTTACCACATGAATACCATCATGATAATGCCTACAGTATAAACAAATCATATATGGTAATTAAAACAACTATTCTATTTTTCCAACTAGTTTTTGAAATGGTTTTTTAAAAGGTTTACCAAAACTAGTATCCATATATTTTAATTTATCAAACAGTTGATCCCTTGTTAGTGGATATGATGATGTACCTTCTTCTAAACTCTCATCGAATGATGTCATCCAAGATAAGTAGTTATCTTTTTGGTCCTAAAAACACAATATTTGATGAATATTTTAACCTAATTAACTACGTACCTTATTAAAAAATGGAACAACATTGAGTTTCTTTAATACTATCGCTTGATAAATATCTAGAAGAAATAAAGTCATTTATAATCCCACACAACATCACTCTCAACATGAAATATTAATTTACGTAAGTATCATTAAATGTAACACCTGAATCCTATAATAATTTCTAACACTAGATCAATGGATCTAAATAAACATTAATATCAATACGTGGATGTTTTGGTCCTAATATAATAATAGATAACACAATGTAATTTCATTTCATGCATAACCATGGTGGAAATTTATAATTTTCCAACATAACTGGCCATGTACTATGGGTGATACATTAAAAACAAAAAGATTCACTCCATATGTAGATAGAAAAAGACAGAGGTTTTTTAGCTTATTTCCAAATTTAGGATACTTCTGAGATATTTTATTCCATAGAGGAGAGTCTACTGGGTGATGAATTTTCCCATATTTAATTATTCAATCTGCATGCCCCATCAATTTTCTTTTAGTCACCTCACTTTTATATAGAAAATAATCATTATAATGATTGTAATATACCATCCAAATTTTTTAGGACTAGATTCATATTTTATGTATAGAGACACACCACACTTTGGGAATATACAAGTGATTTTTTTCCTTCTGAAATAGTATACAGTCATTTTGGTAGGCATGTATTCTTTCATAGATCATACCCATTGAACATAATTTTTTTTATTGTCATATTTTCAGCATGGAAGCTCATTATCTTTTGGGATCATACTATACAAGAGAGAAAGTAGTTTAACGAAAATGGAATCACTCTATTTTTTTTCCAAATTTTAAATTATATAGATTCTGTATGGATGAAAATGATATATATTTAGTACAACCAGTATAAAATGCAATCATTTACCAAATATTTAACTTATCAAAAAATTTTGGACAATCACAAAGTTCATCTTAAACCGTCATTATCATTTCATCAATATGATGGTCATCATCATCCACACCTAAAATCATATCCCCGATGCTATCTTATTCATTATTCACACTTTTAATCATATCAGATGATCCATAAAATGTAGTGTTATCCTAGTAACTAGCTACATTCACTTTCTACGCATGTTTAGTCTAACATTTATAACTTATATCTATTCCATAAAAGATAAATTGTTCTTCTATCTTCTTTGTACTAATTTTCATTGAATAATAATCTCATAAACATGAATATAGGATTTGAGAAGGGTCATATGCATTATATTTTTCAAACTTGTTAAAATATTTTACTCTATACTTATACTCATTTGTCTACTGATGAACATCCGTCAGTTTTCTTTTTTATTTCCATCATACTTGACTTATAAATATTAATGTTAAAAAAATATAGACCAAAAAAGTATAAACTTAGAACCAATAAAAGGTCATTCTTAAATAATAATTTTAGAAATATGAATCCATTTTTATATGATAATAAGAGTGGAATTATCCATACTGAGATTGTTTTATAGTGGTGGAAATCATTGAAGGAATGAAATGTGTGATATATACAAAGTTAAATATAATGTAATTAAATTTTTAGATTTTGAAAAAAACATAGATCATGGACAGTTTCTCTAACTTTACTTGATGGGATTAAAAAGTGAGTTACCAGTTGATTTTTATGCATTTATTCACTTGGAACGTGGAGGGTTTGGTGGTATTTTAGTGATAGTATTCTTACAAGATGAATTTTATCTTCTTTTAGATGATTAAAATGTTGATATGGCCTAATAACATGGTATTGTGAATGCAATGTTTGAATAAACTCTTGAATTTAAGTCCAATGACCCAAAAGTATCTAGTCGGGGTTCTTAAGATACATTCAAACCCAAAGAATAATCTAATTGGGGTTTCATTAATGCTTAAAATTTAAAAAATTAACATGGTAGGTATGAATCCTCAAAGAATAGAAATAAAAATTCTAATTGGGGAAAGAAGGAATAATCAATATCAACAAAAGTTGAAGAAGTGTACCAATGGGATCAATAGAAAGCCACATATAAAACTAATGATCGGGGTACAATCCAATGGGATCAATAGAAAGCCACATATGAAACTAATGATAGGGGAATAATCCAAACTACCTAGAATAACTGAAAAAAATTCATCCTTGATGGAACTAAGAAAGATAATCGACTTTAGAAAACTGGTAGAGTGGAAAGTGGGATCGAGGTTTAAACAATAAATAATTAGATATGGATGTTTTGAATACTAGTTATAATTCTAATTTAAGGAGTGAAAGATGGATTGACTGGTTCTTTAAAGAGAGTTCTAGGAGTACCCATAACTGGGATTAGGGTTTAGATAATCCTAATGGTTTGTCTTAATAGGTTAAACAAATAATGTCAACTCGAAAAAGGATCAACATATTAGTGACTTAAAGAAATCCAATGGTGGTTATAATTAATGAAATTGGTGCAGTGAGTAGGAATGGATTGAAAATAAAGACACACATTCAAATTGGAACCATGGTTGAAATAAGTGGATGGAATCATCAATGGGGTCAGTGGGGGGAAGCAACAAATATGAGTGAAAATTTAAAAAACTGTGGCACTATGAATGAAAATATTGGAAAATTTACCTACATAAGTAATATATTTTTCTGACATTTTTTATTAACAAATCAAAAATTTATAATTTTGAATTTATTATTTTATTATAATTTCAAGAAAAAAAAATTCAGAAAATTTAAATAAAGAATAACATTTTATTAAAAAGTTTAATGTATAAACAAATATTTAAACAAAAGTGATTTCACATATTTATTAAAATCATTTATATAATCCATATATTTATTTATTTAAAATGTATAGTTTAAATTTATACATAATCATTATTATAAATTAAATTTTAAATAATTAAATTTCAATAACTATCAAAATAATATATATAATTTTTCTAAATTATTTACTCTGAGATTATTGACATACACATAAGTAATATTATTTATAAATTACAATGGATTTAGAAAAATAATAATTATTTGTAATTATTTTCAATAGCCCTTAAAGTGGGAAAATGTAATAAAAATCCTACAAACTTACAGGAAATAATTCAGAGAGACTAGGACCTTAGACCTTACCACAACCCCTATCACTAAATTTGGAAAAAGATAACGAAAGAGTTTCAATAAAAGAAAATATTTATAGAATAAATATTTGAAATTTCTAAATAATAGCATTACCTCAAAGTCACCCTGATTTTGGGGTGATTTGAAATATTCAATTGAGAAGAAACTAATTTCTCCATGTTTATACCCAAATAATTTATATCCATCCAAAATAAAATCTCCAATAAAACCCATATATTTTATGATTTGTCCCTTTTTAAATAAATTCAATATATTCGATAGCTTGCGATTCATGCAACCTATGAAAATATTATTTGAACATAACCATTATAAACTAGATGTTAAAATGGAGGGTATGAATATGAATAAATAAATTATTAAAAATATGTGTAGTTTAAAAAAATTCATTACTTATCTATTTAATAAAATTGAAAATAATAATCATTTGAATGTAAAAGAAATATTTTAAAAAAATCTATTTTTTCAATGAAAATAGTTTCATTGCTTCTTGCGGACATATGATAAAAATAATTTTTAAAACATTTATAAAATTTATTTTATAAAATTAACTTCATTTTTGAAATCATCATTTAAAAATTATCTTAGGGTAATTTGTTTTAATTTTTCTAAAAATATTTTATTTTCAATGAATAGTGAAAAATACCGTTTTTATGGAAATGATTTTTGTTTAAATAATTTACAAATTCAAATTAAATATTAAATTGGTTTTAAATTAAAATTATACCAATTATATCATTATTTTACTAATTTATGTCATTTGGATCAATTTTATATGAAATTTAAATATAAAAAAATTCCATACTTACGATAATATTCTCTTTGGAAACCCACTTTTTCATCACATTAGTGGGTATAAATTGAAACTAGATTCTTCCAATTATGTGAATTGAATTTAGAAAAATACATTCCTTATCTGTAATAAAAATAATTTATATTATCTAATAAGTTCAACTTAATTTTTTATCAATATGAATAGTAAAATAAGTATAATTAATTAATGTGGTTAGAGTAAAAATGATTTAATAGGGGATTAAACTAAGAATATTATTGTTAAAATGATCTAAAAACATGTAAAAACCCATTTAATACATATAATTAGACCTTATAATCACTATGGGTCAATAATGAACCATTTTTTTAGGCTTCTACCATGTTTAACATGTGGGTGTAGTTGTTTCATTTAGAAAATTCCTCACGTGCCCTCTCCCCGACGTATAAAAGGCCACTCCTTATCCTCCACTCTTAACACTACCAAGTCCTTTTGGCTTAGAAAATACCTACTGAATTAAATTCCAAAATCCCTTAACCTCATACTTTAATCCTTGGTTTTGTCATCAATCCATCATAGGAATTATTTTTGTGTCAACCTAAAGAGGTCGTCTGAAGAAGAGGTAATGTTCCTAAACAAATATTTTTATTTTTTTTCATCATACAACTACTTTAAATATTATTACATCATGATATTATAATAAGTAAAATATCTCCATTATACTTATATTTTATTATTTTAATTTAATGATGTATATCCATCTCTTCTTCTATCAGATGGGAAACAAAGCCATAGATCATGTGTAGGACAGACTACTACATCACAAACTGATTTAATTTTTTTTTCATCACAAACTTTTAAGGATAGATATAATGATGGATTGAACACATTTATATGAACTTTATTATATTATTATACTTATATAATTTTAATATCACAAATAAAATTTTTTGTTCGATATTGTTTAAAATATGATAATGTTTCTCGTGTGTACAGAGTAATACTGCCACATGAAATGATGTGATTCATTTTTCTATTATGGTTTAAGTATAATGTAATAAGGGTAAAATTAATGAATATATAATATATATATGATATGATATTGTTTCTATATAATTAATATATCACCCACTTCCAGACCCTATTTCTCGTTATCTAAATGATTTCACCACTTGTGCGTATGTACGACCTACCGTCTCCCCAAAGCGATGCAATTCATTTTTTATGTATACCGTTCATAAGTGTTTATAAATTTATTTATAATGAGTAAATATTAAATTTATAAAATTAATATAATTCTATATAATATGGATATATATCCTACTCACAAGAACCCTAACATTCATGACAAAAAAATGCATGAGAAAATAAGAAAATTAACACCTTGAAACAATGAAAACAATGAAATATTATTAACAAATGGGTGGTAAAATATAATAATATGATCATATATGATATTATAATTATGAATATGGTTTGTTTATAAATTATTATCATGATTAAAACCATAATACATGACTTTATATCATATTATCTAAAGGAAAGCGTGCGGTAAGGGACTTCATCCCAATTTCCCTCTATTGATTCATATTCTATTGTTATGCACATAATTTTTTTATATGGTGTATATATGGATCATTTTACAAGTAATGTCATGTATCCTTCATATTTTAGGGAATTTTTAGTTTCAATTTTAATTATTTTATCCAAAGGGATTTGACATGAAAGTTACCAAGTGGTAATGAATTTTATAACTCCATTTATTTTCATTATGCTATATTACTCATTCATTTTATTTTGATATTATAACATTATGTGTATAATGAATTTTTATTATGTTATGTTTTATTTACACTTGTTATATGTTCATTTACATTTTATACACATAATCTATTCATTGATTAATTTTCACTTCAACATTATGATCATTGTAAGAGATTTTGTCTCAATATCCATTTCATTGAGACATGTTTTTTTAATATAAACCTATTCACTTTAATGGGGTGTATATAACACCCATTGATGTATTTAACATGAATAAATATTTATTCATGAAGTTTAATTATTTAAACCATAACCATATGAATAAACACATGGAAATTGAATATGAATATTAAACCACATGGATATGAATATTTTTTAAACCATAACCATTCTAATATATAGTGTTTAATTTGAAATTTATTTCATTAACTAGGAAAATATTGATAAATAAGTGTTATTTAATCAATGAAGATATTTTTTAATAATTAATATTATTCATTAATTAAATCAATTATTAAATATATGAGGAATTATTTGGACATGTAGTGACTGGTGGCACCGAAAATTATATATCCCTTTGATATATTGATAGTTATCAAGAGAGAAATCAGTTGGCCTAATTAAAAATGATTCAACATGTAGTTTTAAAATTTCCTTGTGAGAGGTCTTGAATGTATAGGTATAATGATTCCTGAGATCATTACATCCACTAATTAATAATTTACTTCATTGATAATTCTTTTATTTTTATTATCCTAGATATTTTCACAAACACATTAACATTGTACGCATTTCATTCTCAATTTATTTATTAAATGGAATGAGTTTTTAGTTATTTACCTTTATATATTTATTAAGCCTTATATAATTATGGTATACAAGTTATTTATTAAATGTAATGTGTGATCAGTTATTTACCTTCCCATATTGATTATTATTTGTTAATTAAAGATGGATTATACAATATGTAACCATTATAGAGAATTTAATATCGTCAATATTTTGTTACATTTCCTTAGGATATAAAGAAGAAATATTAGAATGAATTTTTAAGGATGTATTTAATTTAATTTTGTTATGTATTTGGTTTTTTTCTCTTACCAATGTAAAATGGGTAACATTTATTTATCTGATTCTCAAAAACTGCTAAACTAATTACTCCTTTGGGATTTGAAACCCTTTTATATATTCTGATTTAATTAAACAGGCACTGACTCTAGGTTACTAGAGTTTGGGTTGTTATAGTTGGTATCATAGTATGTTCATAAGAAACCATGATAAATAGATTAAGGAAAACATATATTAAAGAACATAACCTCATGACTATCATTGATGATTATTGTAGAATATAATCATAATTTTTTTGTAAGGAATATATTATGTAGTATTTCGTAGAAATACATCTATTCATGAATAGTACAAGTGGACATCTTTCTAGCATTGATGCACTAGGGGGTAATAATTCCAAAAAGGGAGGATCATGATTCACCTGATCATCACCTGGTTCATGAAAACAGGCCTTACTATGAACATTTTTTGACACTCCAAGTGGATATGTTTAGGATAATTCACATTTTATTTACAAACTATTATGATGGTTTTAAAAAAAAGATACCCCCAATGAAACTGGGCATATGAAAATTTCTTAAAATTTTAATTTATGTCAAGTGTTACACATTTTTTGTAATTGAACATTATGATTTAAAATTCAGAATTCTATGAGATAATATAGTATATTCATTTACTTATAAATTGAGCCTAAAAGGAATAAGGTTATCCAAACTCATGGATAATATAGAGATAACCCTACAATGGAATCCAATAGAGAATGATTTGGAACTGTGAAAATTATGAATACATTTGGGTATCTTAATAAAGTTAGAAGAAATGACCAACATGATTCTCCTATGTTGGATCACTTCATGTGACATAATCCTCCAATAATTTATTGGGGATACTAATCCAATTATATTTGAATAAAGTATTAATTAACCTAAGAATATATTTATGTCCTCAGGATGTGATGAAAAGGAAAAGGTTAAACATGTTGTGCATTTTCTCAAAGGTGATGCTAATTAATGGTAGTTATTGATCCAGAGTACTAGGGATGAAGAAGAAATAAAACAATTTGAATGAAATTTTTTAAAGATATATTATTCAAAAAACATATCCATCATGAAAAACAAACTAAAATGAAAATAATCTTTATTATATTAATGTAAATGGATGAATAAAGTATTTATATGTATGAGGCAACCATTATAAGTTTATCCAGGTATTATTCAGATTACATAAGCCACATAGAGTGCAATATTGACCATTTTATCCAAGGGATTAATTCAAGTCTCTGAAGGGTGATAGTCTCTCAAACTATTTCATCATATGATTAAATAGTTCTATATTCCATTAATATAGATAAATAATTCTATAAATATTACATATTCAAGGGACATCAGGAGAATAAGAGTTCACCTAATCACCATGAAAAAGGGAATTCATAAAATAAGAGTATTAGAATGAAATAGTTTCCACCTTGTGAAAACTATGGAACGAATCTCCCTATGAAATTATTAAAGGTATTGTGAGTTTGTTATAAGTGCATAGATATGTGGAACTAGGATAAATAATTAATAGGAAAGAAAGAAAAATTGATTTTCAGTGTTTTAAATGTAGGGAGATGGGGGCACTACACAAATGAATTCCCAAAGAATCAAGATAACCCACCACAGAAAATTCTTAGGGGAATTCCAAGTTTATGAGACAACTAAAGCTGAAGTGAAAGTACCAAATAATGTTTTGGAATGTATATTAATCCTATCATAAAATTTATCTAATTAAATATTTGATTCTATATCCTCACACTCATTTATATCTGGAAAGTTTTCAAAGAAAAGAAGCTATTAACCTTTTACATTAAGAAGAGTGATTTCATTAAAAAATCATAGTGTAAGTTTCACTGCAACAAGGATGTTTCAAGTAGCCCCCATTATGACACATCAACATTATTTATTTACTGAACAAACTAATATACCAATAGTTTCATTTGATATAATCCTTGGTATGTATTGGATTTCTATATATGATGAAAAAAATTTATTTCTTTAAGAAGGAAATTAAAATTCCTGATGAAGATGTAGAATTCATTATCTTTAGAGTAGAGACATCATCATATAATTCATTTTAAGATCCACCCCCAATAGCGCTAATATATTATATTCTTAGGGAAGAAGATAAAAAAAATATAGATAGAGAAAGGAAATATTCAAATATAGCATGAACCTATTGTACAATAATACATTATATATTTCCTGAAGAATTACCTAGACATACAATAGAGTTTGAAGTCATGTTTTCCCATGATTTAGTCCTTGATGCAAGAACAATATCAAATATCCCCTATTGAATGAAAATTATGGACATAGTGGAGTAGAGAAAACATCTAGGGATGTTGTGTGATAATATAATTATATAACCTAGTGTTTCACCATGGGGATACCATGTTCTCTTCATTTGTATGAAAAATGGATCAATGAGGTTTTGGGTTGACTATAGGGAAGTAAATGACATCACGATAGAGAACAATTATCTAAAGCCTTTCATTGATAACTATATGATCAACTTTGTAGATATTGATATTTTTCAAAGAATTTACTTTGATCTAGGTATCATAAACTATGATTAAACAAGGAATACATTCCAAAGGCAGTATTCCATGCGAGGTATGTATATTATGAGTTTACAGTAATTCCATTAGTATTGACTAATTGGCACTCTATCTTTATCGATATAATGACTAATGTATTCAAGGAAAATATTGATTATTTTCTTGTTGTATTCATTGATGATATAGTTTTACTCTAAATGATATGGGTTCCATGAGAATCACTTGAGGATCATTCTTGATACGCTTAGAGAAAATTTCTTATATTGTAAATTGAGCAAGTTTGATTTCTAGCTTCAAGAAGTTTTTTTCTTGGTCATATTATCTCTAATGATGGAATATTAGTTTATATTCAAGGACAAAGGAATTAAGAGAATTTTATATACAAATGAATATAAATTTGTTACATAGTTTCTTTGGTTTGGTAAGTTTATTTGTTTTTTTTCTTTTATAATTTTTCGTGATTGGATAACTCACTAACCAAGATTACATATAAAATGGGTTAAGTTTATTTTTAAAAATGAATGAGAAGAATGTTTTAATTAACTAAAGATAAAATTTATCAATGATCTACTTTTTAATTTACTATCACGAAATAATGGGTTTGTTATGTATAGTGATGCATTGAAGAAAGAACTGGGTTATTTACTTATGAAAAATGATAATGTTATTTCATATGCATCAAGGTAGTTGAAGGCTCATGAACAATACAATCTAAACCATGATCTCGAGTTGGAAGATATAATATTTTCTTTGAAGATATGGAGACATTATCTCTATGGTGAAATATTTGAGATATACAAATCCTATAAAAGCCTAAAATATATCCTTTAATAGAAATATCTCAACACGTGGAAAATTAGATGTCTTGAGCTACTAAAGGATTATGATTTCTCAATAAACTACCACCCTAGGAATGAAAATAATGTAGAAGGTGCATTTAGTAGGAAATATCATAGAGTTCTGGCTGAAACATGGATTGAAATAGATCTAATGTTTATGAATATAGTAAAGATAGATTTGAGAATTATTATGGAATGAGAGATATCACTAATTTTTCAAATGATTCCAAAACTATATTTATTATATAACATAAAAAGTTCTCAAACTAATGATGATAATTTTCAAAAGAAGATTATTGATCTGAATGATAAGAAGTTGGAATAATTTTTTTGCTTATAAAATCCTAAAATATTGAAAGTGAATATGCATTCCATCTATACATATGAAAAAAGGGAATCATTGGATGATTCTAATAGATGAAAATTCTCTATAAACCTTGGTAGAACCGATATGTATTGGGATTTTAGTGGACATTTTTTTGGGATAACAAGTAGTGGGAAATTGAAGACTATGTATCAAGATTCATGATTTTTCAATAGGTCATGGTTGAGAAACAACATCTTAGAGGAGTCTTGAAACCTCTTATTATTCCTATTTTGAAATGGGATGACACTACTATAGCATTTGTTATAGGAAAACCAAAGACTCCAAGTAATAATAATGTAATATGGGTTATTGTCAATTTCTTGACCAATTTTTTTCATTTCCTTGATATAAGAGAATATTTAACTATTGAGGACTTCATGATGCACTTATTTTGAATGTGTCTGATCATGATCCCTATTTTACATAAAAACTATGGAAGAGTGTTTAAAAGGATCTTGATATTTATCTTCATTTGAGCACCGCATACTACCCTCAATATGATGGATAGTCCAAAAGAACTATTCATACAATGGAATACATACTGAGGTCCTGATCACATTTTTTCATGGTAGGTGGGATCTGTATTTACCATCAATAGAATTTTTCTATAACAATAGTTTAAATTCATGTATTCAATTGGATCCATATGAATCATTATATGGAAAGAGATTTTATAGTGCAACTTGTTGGGATGAATCTGATGAATAAAAAATTTAAGGACCATAACTTGTTGAAGAGACAACAAAAATGGTAAATACAAGTCAGGATCACATTAAATTAGCTCAATGTAGGTAAAATAATTATACTAGCAATCAATGAAAGGATTTAAAATTCTGAGTGGTAGATCATGTGTTCTTAAAATAATCTCCATATAAGGGTTTTAGAATGTTTGGGAAGAATAGAAACTTGAACCTTATGCACATAATACCCTTTGAAATTCTTGAAATAGTTAGATCTGTGGATTATCATTTGGAAATTCCACCAAATTTCGTAAAATTACATGATGTGTTCAATATATCACTATTAGAGAAGTTAATTCCTTACACAACACATACGCTCACTGATAATGAAATATAACTGAAACCTATATATCTTACTATGAAGAATCTATAAATATTCTTGATACTATAGATAATGATCTAAGGAATTAGATGACTTGACTAATAATTTTTCTTTGGAGAAATAAAAAAATAGAGGAAACAATGTAGGAACCATATGATGTTATGAAGAAGAACAAAATTAATCTATTTATAAGGCAATATCAAAGAAATATTGAGGATGAAACTTTAATATTAGGCAAGAATGTAACACCCTGAGACTTTATGATTTATTTCCTTTTAAATAAATTCAATATCTTTGATAGCTTTCAATGCACGAAACACCAGGTTTAAACAAAACATGATACTATATTAAAATATTATTTAAATAAGACCATTATAATCTATCCATTGAATAATTCAAGGGTATGAATATGATTAAACGAATTAAAAAAACTATTTTAAAAAAATTAATTGTTTTTCCATTGATTATAAAAAATGAGAATAAATTGAAAGTAAAAGAAATGTTTTCTGAAAAACAATTGTTTTTAAAATAATGGGTTCATCGCTTACTGACCACATATTATAGAATTAATTTTAAAATATTTTAGAAACATTATTCGATAAAATTAACATAATTATTTAAAAAATCATATTGAAGTTTTTATGGGATAATTTTTTTGTATTCTTCTAAAAATTTTAATTTTTCAATGAATAGTGGAAATACTGATTTTTATTGAAAACAATCCATTTTCATTAAAATTATTTAAAAAGATAAATTTAAATTTAAATTCTATTTAAAATAAAATTATAACTATTATATTAAAATTTAACTAGTATAGTTATTTGAGATGAATTTTATGTTTAATTTCAATATAAATTCTTTTCATACTTGAGATTTTTCCCTTTGGAAACACACTTTTTCATCATGTTTACAGGTATACTTTAAAATTATATTCTACCAATTTTGTGAATTTAATTTGAAAAAATGTATTTAATACTTTGAATCAGTGTAATTTATATTATCTAATAATTTCAACTTAATTTTTTTACCATTACAAATAGTAAAGGAATGAAAATTTATTTATCACGGTTTGGTTAAAAATTCATTTACTCAGGGTTTAACATAAAATATAAGTGTTTCAGTTGCCTAATTTCTTTTCCCAAATCCCATTTTATGAAAAATATCCGACCTTATAACCTCTCAGGGTTAATAAATATCTCTTTAATATGATTTTGAAATGATAAAAATGTGGGTTTAATTCATTCTTTTAAAATATTTCATGTCTGTCCATTACCCCACTTTTAAATGGTTGCCGCTCTCCACCCATATTCACACTCCTAAAGACATTTTTTTTCCAAAACCCACCCAAATCACATTTCTAATTCCATAACCTAAAACTAAAAGTATTTCTTTATTATAAATCCTTCCTAGGAAGAATTTTTCTGTAAACCTATAGAGGTCGTCCAAAGAAGAGGTAACATTCTTAAACGATCATTTTTATTCTATTTGTTCTTCCAATACCATAAAATATTATTAAAACATGATTGTATGATAATAAAATTATATCCCATATACTAATATAAATTTTTTTTAATTACATGACCTATATCCATCTCGTCATCCCAAAAATGGGAAATGAATCTATCTATCATGTGTACGACATACTACAACTTCGTGAACCGATTTAAATAATTTTCAATCTCTACTATTCAAGGATTGATATAATGATTGATTTAATAAGTTTATATTATATATATTATATTATTATACTTAATATATTTTAATATCACATATACCATTTTATGACCCATTCCATTTAAAATATTACAATGTTGCTCATGTTTATGGTTGACTACCACCTCACAATGCTATGTGATTGATTTGTCAGTTACACTTTACATGGAACGTAATTAGAATAAAATTAATGAATATATATGATATATATGAGATTATGTGGATTTTTTAAAATTAATATATCACCAAATTCCTTTCACCTTTACTCATTAAGGGAATGATATTGTCGCTCATGCACACACATGACCTATCATCTCCACGAAGTGATGTGATTCATTTTCCATTTACAACTTTAATAAATGGTTATAAAATTTAATATACTAATTAAATATGATATTCATAACATTAATATCATTATAGAGGACTTTTATATATATTCTATGCACAATAACTAGAAATTTCACTACAAAACATGCTTGAGAAAACAATGAAATTAACAACTAAAACAATGAAAATAATAAAATATTATTAAAACAATGTTGTTAAATGTAATAATCGGATCATATAAGATATTATAAGTATGAATTTGGTTCTAGAATAAATAAATAATATTATTAAAACAATTATACAATGGTTTAATTCATGTTCAACTAAAGGAATGTGTGAGGTAAGAGACTTCATCTAAATTTTCCTATGTTGAGGAATATTTTATTATTGTGCACCAAATTTATTTTATATGGTGCATATATTTCCCATTTTATATGTAATATTATGAATCCTTCATAATTTATGGAATTTTATGTTTTTACTGGAATTATTTCATCCAATAATATATGGAATGAAAGTTACCATGTGGTAAAGAATTTTATAACTCAATTGCATTTCTATGACTTATATTACATCTTCATTTTCCTTCGATATTATATGATTATATTCATAATCAAGTTTTATTATATTATTTTTTATTTTAAATTATCTATGTGGATTAAAATTTTATACACATAATTAATTCATCGATTAATTCTCACTTGAATGTTATGATAATTGTAATGAATTTTTTCTCAATTTCCATTTCATCGATACAATTTTGTTAATATTCACATATACACTTTCATGTGGTGTATATACTACCCTTTGATGAAATTAAAATTAATAAATATTTATTCATGATGTCTAATGTTTCAATTAAATGTTATCCATATTATTTATATCATTGATATGAATATTCCCAAAACTGTATACCATTATTATTACATCTAGTGTTTACTTTGATTGTTATTTGATTAACAGGGGAAATATTGATAAACCCATGTTCTTTAGCCAATGCAGATATTTTTTGATAAAGCATATTATTCATGAATTTAGTATATTATTTGATATGTGTGGAATTATTTGTACATGTGGTGATAAGTGGCATCTAGAAGTATAGAGCCCCTCGATGTATCATCACGTGTCATGAGAAAAATTAATTGGAAAATTAAATGGTTTCCTACCTATAGTTTTAAACCATCTTATGAAAGGTATTTATGGTAGAGGTATCATGATTCCTAAGATCATGAAGTCTAATAATTCAGCATTTACTTCATTTATAATTCAATTATTATTGATATCCATGATATTTTCATAATGATATTTTCTCAGGATTCATTTTATTCTCATTTTATTGTTTAAATGGAATGTGTGTTTTGTTATTTAGCTTTAAATATTTATTATACACTATCTAATTATGATATAAAAGTTATTTATTAAATGACCTAAGTGTTTAGTTATTTAACTTTCCATATTGATTATTCATTATTGATTTATGATAGATTTGGCTTTACATAACCCTTATTGAGAATTTTATCTCACCCTAATTTTGATTTATTTCCCAAGAGTATGAAGAAGAAATCATTGAATGAGTTTTAATGGATACTATTTATTTTATTTTATTATGTATTATGTTTTATTTTATTTTCCAAATGTGAAATGGGTATCATGTATGTATCTTGTTCTCCAAAACTGCTATGCTGATCAGTCCTTTGGGATCTGAACCCCATGTATCTATGCCAATGTAATAAAATGGACATTGGCTCTGATTTACTGGAGTTTGGGTTGTTACATCACCAAATAAGGGAGATGTGATTGAATATCTCCATTTTTATTCTTTTCTCCACAAATCATCGATGCCAAATGAGAAATCTAGTGACAATAAATTTCTCAGAGTTTGGATCACACCATGATGTTCTCATTCATGAATCAACCCATCTAAAAAAATAAATCCATTTATTAGGTAAGGGAAATTATGAGGGTCATTATTAAAAAGAATATTTAATAGAAAAAAGTAGATGATCAAGCATATTAATGGATGTAACATTGATTAAATATAGGTAGAGATAATCAAATACCTTAGATTTTGAGTGGATCGATTCTTCCAAGGAATTCATGTAAGAGTGGTGAAATAGGTCAACTTCCTTGGGTTCTTGAATGGCGTGATGAATAAAGTTTAATTAGGGTTATAATTTATATGTTTGGGGGTGGGTTTATTATCTCTTTCCAAAAAGCATTCAAAAATGAATGTTTTGTTACGAACCAAAATTATATCAATGAAATTTTCCTTATTATGTTTGTTTTATATATTATGAATTATATAAAACCACATAGAGAACTCAGTACTATCTTAATAAGTGAATAATTAAATAAATAATAGGTATTTATAGACATTAAGCAACCTATACCGATGAAATAGTAACTTTACCTTAATAATAGTAATATGACCCTTTTGAATAGTTAATAAGCCTAATGAATAGTAACATCACCCATGAAATTATAAATAAAATTTAGGCATCTCAGAAGTGAAATTATGATATAATCATATAATAGAAAATGTAAGTGAATATTCTTAAAAATTAATATTTAAGTGTTGAAATTTTTAAAATTCATAAATATTTAATTAAATTTTTTAATAAATAAAATTACTTAAAAGAAAATTAATTTTCATAAAATTGATTCATAAATCAATATTTTGTGGTATTACGATTTTCTGATACTTTTATGATACCATAGATAAGTTTTTAAGTGTTATAAAATCAATTCAAAATTTAAAATCTATATTTTTCAAGTAAATAATGATTTCATTTATAAATTAAATTTCAAATATTTAGAAATATATTTTGATAAAATTGAGTCCATTTTGGAATTATACATGTTTAAGAATGATTATGGTTAATTTTTTGGATTTCTCTAAAATACTTTTTAGTGAATGGTAAAATATAGTAATTTACAGTATAAATAAATTATATGCTAAATACACTATTTCTTGATTCATGGATGATGAAAGAACCCTTGGTTGGAACTATGATTCCATTATTACTATATTTAGTCACAATAATCAATAATATTGGTTGTCTTGAATAAAATAAAAAAATAAAAAAATAGAATAATGAGAAATCACCCCTCTCATCCATTATAAAAACCACCTCACCCCATATTCTCTTCACTCCTCTAAGACTTGAATCATGTAAAAGTTCTTCTAAAATCATCCTTCATAGTCTCTCCCCACATCCGGGAGGTCTTGGTCTTTCCAAAAAGCCAAAAACCATTTTCCTAAGGAGGTTCTCAAACAGGTTAATTCAATAGGTAAACCCTCTTCCTTTTTCATTTAATTTCAATTTTAATTTACCTTCTTTTCTTATCATATTCTCACATCCTCTGTTCAAATGATCATGATAACTCAAGTAATATATATATAATTTAATTATATTATGTTAATGTAATATCATTACTCAAACTACATTCTTTGAATCTTTTATTTTTAAAAACGAAATCATCATCTGGGGTGTGCTGATTTATAACCTTCATGGGCGATGAACCTTTGTTCTTAAATTTCTCCATCAAGGATGGTCATAAAACCATTTTCATAGATGATACAGATTATAAAATATGTATTATGTCTCATGAAATATTATGGAACTATCATATATATATATAATACAAATTCATACGACAAAACTATTTCGAGAAGATAGAAATACTGCCATAATAATCTAAATGATTATCAATAATGTTTTTTCTAATAAATCATCATCATTCCATATAAAAAATTTAATTATATAAGAATTTAGTCATTTACATGTTCATTATCATCATATAAATTCAATTCTAGATAATTATATCTATTCCAAATAAACATCCACACTCATATATAAGTATATCGATCGTGAAAAATAAGAAAATGAACACTCCCGAGCGATAAATTTGTATCTTATAACTCATAAAAAGTACATAAAGGAACTTAATTGTCACATAAATGACTTATTTTAAAGTTATTTTTCATTTAATATCCATTATTTCTTTGTTTTTGGGGTATTCCCATGGGTTTTTGAAGAAAGGGGTGTTTTCGTCACGATTTAGGCCAAACTATAAGCCTATTTCCATATTTAAAAACAATTTATTTTTCTTTTATAACTTGTTTATTTTTTAAACATTTTTCACCCATTAAACTTCCCAATTGGCCTACCATGACCTATTCAAACAACTATATCCATTTGGACCCCTTAGGAACTCATTATCATGGTGAGTTTGGGTGATTTATTCAGGCATAGAACCAACTCATTAGCCCATTTCCAATTTTTTTTTAAAAATTATATCCTTCATATCTCATTAATTTTTAATGTTTTTTGGTGATTATACCTCTCACTTGATCCCAAGAACCCTAGGTTCACCCCCCATGTTCCATTTTTCCTCTTTGGAGCGCATATTCATCACAGATTAGGGCGAAATATTTCAAAGTTTCTCAAATTGTCTAGATTTGATAAGGTAATTTGTTTATTTCAAAAATAATTAATTTTTGATCTCCCTCCCCCCCCCCCATTTCAGTCCCCAATTGACCTCCTCAGCCTTATTCGAGACTCCCTATCATTTTTGGTTTCATGTAGATTCAACTATTGATGTATTTGGGGTAATTTCTTCAAGATCTCTTGAGTAAGTGGTTTGCCTTCCTTCCTCCTCCCATTTGCTTAGGGTTTCTTACATTTTTCTAGAAGTTCCTAATGTAAAAAAATTAGGGCTTAGAACCCAGGGTTTTATCTTTGGTTTCTTGTTCTAATATTGTGGTTTTAGGTTCGATTTAACTCCCTTGTGGTGCAGCGGTGGTGCGGTTGAACATTCGCATAAGGATTTGGTGTTTTTGACACTTGTGGTAGATTTTTCATGTGTAAGAACTACTAGATGAGTAATACATGAATGGTTTCTATTTTTATCATACTCTTAATTCATTTTTATTGCTGAAAAAATTATTCTTGGTGGCATTTGTTAAAAAATGGATTTTTTAAATTCTATTTTTGTGTGAAAATGGGTGTTTTACTTGTGTATTCGATGTTTTACCATTTGGGGCTATTTTATAATTCATGGAAGTGTTTTATTAAAATGTTTTACTGCTGAAAGTTATTTTTTGGGGTAATATTGGTGGGTATTGGGTTTTCATAGAGGTCTTTTAGATGAATTTTATGTGCAAAGTTTGGTTACATTCCTTGAAATTGTTTTATGGGAATTCGAAGTGGTTTATTGAGTTATATAAAGGGTGAAAATAATGTATTAATACTATTTTAAATTTTTATTACCAGAAATGATGTTTTTTATGTGAAAATGAATTATTTGTAACATGTGGAAATTTTTTGAGCAGAAATGGGGAAGCCTGAGTATCTAAGTGGGTGGACGTGTATTAGTATGCTAGCGATCCAGAGTGGGTTTCCCCCTATTTTACTTAGTATGTTAGACAATGAAAACACTAAAAACACTATAATTATGATTATTGGGGACCACTATCTTATGGGTTTGTTCCCTACTAATGGCTCGTGCATGTGAATGGATATGGTTATGGTTACTTTACACTGAGATACGAGGTACATGGGGCCCAAAAACAAACTAGCGCCTAGGGGTGTTTCTGAGATTGGTTCTCTTTGAATATTTTATATTTATTATTGGATTATGGTGTGTTTGGATGGAAAATTCAGAAGCATAAATGTTTTATTGAAAGGTGTTCACTCTTTGAAATTTCTCTTTGAAAACTATTTACTTTTAAAAGTTTCATTCTTTAGAAATTATTGTCACAATTTCTTGTTTATAAAAACTTGGATGATTTTTATCTTGTATTTACTACTATATGGAATATTTTGGGTGATATCCTATTGGTATTATTCTCAAAACCTACTTACACCCCTTTGGTGTAAGTACACTAGATCATGTTTAACATAGGTAAAGGCAAGCCATTGGGTGGCGGCGGTTTGGGTACTTAGTTTCCTTCCATGGTGCAGTGTGGTAGAGATGGTTTGTGGGTGATGACCCCTTGTCATGTGAAGTTACTTGGTCTATTTTAATGCTAATTTTATGAATCTTTTGACCTCTTGTGTCATGTTTAGACCCATGTATTCAGTTCTATATTTTATTTAAGGCTTTTTTGGAATGAATTTTTAGATTAAGTTTATTAATTGTTTTTGGTAATTTTATAGATCCATAATCTGGTAAATCATTCAAAAAAGTTATTTATGATACCCAAGAACTTTTTCCAGCCTGTGGGGATAAGTAATTCCCTTCGGGAATTTCTATGGGCTGGGTTTGGTGCTGGTTTTCACGGCAACCAGATTCGGTTCGTGAAACAATTGTATCAGAATTAGGTTAATGTTTTTGGGTTATATTATTATGTTGGGATGAGTTAATATAGATAGAAGAAAAAACATTTGGAGATCAGAGTTTTGGTCATGATTAGGGTTCATGGCTTGCACCTCTCATGATAGACCTCGAGTCACCATGGGACGTTGGAATTGTTTGTTTGACATCACTTCTCGGTGAGACGCATGAGCTACAATCTTAACACGGACATCAGGTGGGGGTGAGTTAGTTGTTTATTTTATTGTTGTAATGTGTTTGGTTTTTTTATATTTGATGTTATTGATGATTTTTTTTTCAGAACTACTTTACTGTTTTTTATCATGTGAATGTTGCCTTTTTTAGCAACATTCCTCCCGGAGAGCACACACACACCCAGAGGAGGAAGCTGGAGAGAGTTCTCCCTCACTGCTTGATCAGAGGCAGTGAAAGCTATAGTATGGGATGTTAAGGCTTCAGGACAAGGAGCAACCCCTATGCCTACACATGATCCAGTTAGAGAAGAGTAATCTGGTCCAAAAAAGAAAAAAATCTCAGGAGTTCCTAAATAACACGCCTCCTACTTTCTGAGGTAACACATAACCACAATAATTAGAGGAGTGGATCAAGAATATTGAGCACATTATCTAGTTTCTTGACACACCTAATAAGGTCATGGTGAAGTGTTCCTCTTTTCTGTTAGGTGGTCTCAACCATAGTTGGTGTGAATCAATGCTTTAATTTGGGAAGCATGAACAAATGAGTTGGAAGGACCTCAAGGTCTCCTTCAAAAACTAGTACTGCCCTGATGTCTTGTCATATACTGTATCCTATGAGTTTATGGAACTCTTTCAGGGAGATCTTTCAGTGATCGAGTACACTAACCATTTTTCTGAGCTAGTCTGTTATGCACCTGAAAGGGTCTCCAATGAGAAGATGAAGGCCCAGAAGTTTGAAAGGGGCTTGCAGATGAAGATTTATTCTCAGGTGTTCCAGTTTAAGTGGAAGAAATATGATAAGGTGGTTGACTGGTCATGTATAGTATATATTTACCAAAAGGGGAGGTCTAGTTTCTCTAGGACAATATTAGTGATGGGTAGCAGTACTTCATTTGAAAAGAAAAGGAAGCGGGAGGAGCAGAGGAAGAAAAAAGGTGGCAGTTCATGCCGCTCTTCCGGGAATCTTTCATTTGTGGCTTATGATGCAAGGTCCATTATGTTCCACTAGTGTGGGAGGATAGGGAACATCCTACTAGCATGAACATATCCTTAGAAGCCTTGTTTTCAGTGTGGTGGTATGGGTAAATTATATCATTTTTGCAGGATGGCACACCCACTCCAGAGTGGGGAAGGTTCAGGGGATTCCAGGGGAGTTCCCACCCAGTAGAGCTATAGAGGATGGGGGGATCTCAGTATGGTGGACATAGCGGCAGGGTCGGATCATCTTCTGGGAAGAGCCAATTTAGGACAGATTCATAGACGAGCTACTGTTCTCAAGAAGATAGTAGGAATCTTCATGTGGTGGGGTAGGCACCAACATGATTGGATGATGGGCCTTTGATAGTTTGAGATAACATATTGATTGAATATTCTATAGCTACTACTCTTTTTGATACCAGTGATTCTATTTCATTCATCTATGACCGTATTGTAAACATTCTGAATTTTCCAACCAAAATTTTTTCTTTTGCGATGGAGTTGGTGACGCTGCTGGGAAAGGAGCAAGGTCTCAGGTTCTCATCATGTGTGATTTCCATTTCAGGGGTTGAGATGGAGTGGGACTTATTAGTCTTAGATATGGATCGATTTTACGTGATACTTGTAATGGAATGGCTAGTAAACTTTCAAGCAAAAATTTATTTTTATAGGTGGTAGGTCAGTTTCATAGATTCTGATGGGATTCGTCAGGTTTTCCTTGGGGATTGGGATCCTCAGTCGGGTCGCGCAGGACCTCCACTCCTAGAGTTAGGGAATCTTTTCTTCTAGTTATCATCACTCTCAATAGAGGATGATAGTCATGCTCTTGAATGCGGACTACCTAATTTATCAGATGAGTTTTCTGAGGTATTCCCAGATGATTTTTCAGGATTTACTCTATAGTGGGACATGGAATTCTCAATCGATTTGTCACCAGGAAAACAACAAATATATATTCCCTCATATCATATATTCCCCACCGAGCTGAGGGAATTAAAGATACAACTAGAAGATTTAGAATCCAAAGGATTCATTCACCCGAGAGTCTCTCCTTTGACCGCTCCTATTCTGTTTTTAAGAAGGATGAAGGATCCCTTTGGTTGTGTATTGATTATCGAAAGCTGAATAAGGTAACCATAAAGGAAAAATAACATTTTCTCCAAATAAATGAATTGTTTGACTAGTTTAAGGGGTAAAAGTGGTTTTATAAAATAGACATGTGTTTGGGTTACCATCAACTCAGGGTGAAAGAGGCAAATATTCTGAAGACAACCTTCCGAAGCATATACACCCACATTGAGTACTTGGTCATGCTCTTCAGACCAACCAATGCTCCAACAGTCTTTTTGGAACTCATGAATAGGGTGTTCCACCAATATCTCGATTCTTTCATCATGGTATTCATGTATGAAATCCTAGTTTACTATGGATCTGAGGAGTAACATGAACATAATTTTAGGATTGTGTTGGGAACCTTTAGAGAGAATTTCCTTAATTAAAAGTTTTCAAAGTGCACTTTCTGGATCTGAGATGTGAAGATTTTGGGGAGTGTGATCTCATAGCAGGGGGTTTCGGTGGATCTCTAAAAGATCTGTGCGGTTATGTCTTGGGAGAAGTTGAAGAATGTGTTCGATATCTGGAGTTTCCTTAGCTGGGAAGGTTACTATAAGTGATTTGTTTGGGATTTCTCTAGGATTTCTTCACCCATAAACACACTCTCCCAAAAAGGGGTGAAGTTTATATGGGGCCTAGAGTGTCAGGTATCTTTCAAGGAACTGATGTGGTGGTTGACTACTTCCCCTGTGATGATTTTATGGAGGCTGTAAATGGGTATGTGGGGTATTGCGATTCTTCAGGTAAGGGTCTTGGGTGTCTGCTTATGCAGGTTGATCACATGGTGGCGTATGGTTCTCTCCAACTCCAACCACATGAAAAGAATTATCTGACCCATGACTTAGAGTTAACAGTTGTGATGCATGATTTGAAGACCTGGTGTCACAACCTCTTTAGGGAGAAGTATGTGGTCTAATCTGATCACAAAATCTTGTCCAAAATCTTCTCACAAAAGGATCTTAATCTGAGGTAGTGCCACTGGATCATGTAACTGTAGGGGTTAGATATTGAAATTTTCTATACCCCAGGAAAGGGAAATGTGTTGGAATATTATTTGAGTATAAATGTACCAGTGAAATCCTTGAGGAAGTCTAATGATGAATGGACTCTGATGAGGATCTTTGCTCAGATGCATGTGGATACCAAGGAGTATAGTGGAGGTGAATTCTTGTTGATCATTCAGCTGAATCCTTCTCTATTAGAGCTAATTCAGTGATAACAGCCTAATGATGAGATTTGTTTGTGGTCAAGGTAGTTTCTTCATGGTGGGGAGACATCTTCTGATTGGTCGTCGTTGCTCCAGGGTGTCTTTTATTTCAAGGGCCAATCAATAGTTCTGTCGTCTCTACAGAAGGCGGTGATGTTGGATGGCCACCAGTCTTAGTGGGTTATCTATCCTAGTGCCACCAAGATGTATTATGATGGGTGTCAGTAGTTATGGGGACCAGGTATGAGACAAGACATAGCTGACTTCATGTTGATATGCTATATATGTCAGCAGGTGAAAGCTGTCCACCAAATGCCCTCCAGTTTTCTCCAACCATTACCCATTCCTACTTTGAAGTGGGGAGAGGTTTCCATGGGATCTATTATTGGCTTGCCTCTTACACCATATGGTAATAATTCCATATGGGTAGTATTTGATCATCTTAACAAATCATCCCACTTGATTCCGATCAAGGATACAACTAAAGTGGATGAGTTAGGCTAATTGTATCTTCATGAGGTGGTAAAGGCTTCATGGTGTTCCAGCTACATTTGTCTCATATAGATACCCCTATTTCACTTCTAGGTTTTTGGAAGGCCTTCCTAAGGCCTTGGGGTCTCATGTTAAAATGATTATGACATACCATCCTCAAACAGATGGTCAGACAGAGCGGGTGAATCAGATTTTGGAGGACATGCTCCATGCATGCGTTTTGGACTTTGGAGGTTATTGGGACAACCATTTGGGATCGGTTTAATTTTCATATAATAATAATTACCAATCCTCAATTCTAATTGCTCATTTTGATACACTTTATGGTCAGCCTTGTCGGTCCCCCTGTGTTGGGATGAGGTTGGCGAGACTTCAATGTTGGGTCTAAGCCTTGTTTAAGAGACGTCTGAGGATGTCAAGTTGATCAGGAAGTGCTTATTGATAGCTAAGAGTCTCCATAAATCTTATGCAGACTAGAGGTGTCGAAACCTAGAGATTTATATGGGTGAATGGGTATTCATAAAAGTGGCCCCTCATATGAGCCATCATAGTTTGGGAAAGCATGGAAAGATGATGCCATAGTATGTTAAACCTTTTTAAATCACCGAGAGTATTAAAAATGTGGCATACATGTTTACTTTTCCTTCTCATTTTTCAACCATTCATGACATTTTCCATATATCCTAGTTGAAAAAAATACAACCTGGATATGTCCCATGTGCTAAACTGGGAAGAACTGGAGATAAAGCCCAATTTATCAGTGTTAGAGTGGTTGATGTGAATTGTGGACTCACAAGAAAAAGTTCAATGAGAGAAGACTATTCCTCTAGTTTGAGTCCTCTAACATAATTGGACTTATGAGCATGAGACATGGTAGTGGAAGTCTTGGGTCGAACAGTAGTTTCTATTTCTCTTATCTGATCAGGCTTCAAGCTGAATTTCTGAGGGAATAAATTTTTTATGGTGAAGAAAATTGTCACATCAATGAGTTCATTTAAAGTTATTTTTCATGTAATTTTTATTATTTCTTTGTTTGTAGGGGTTTCCCATGTTTTTGGAGAAATGTGTGTTTTCATCATGATTTTGTCCAAACCGTGAGCCCATTTCCATATTTGAAAACAAAATTTGTTTCTTTTATAACTCCTTAATTTTTAACATTTTTCACCGATTATACTTCCCACTTGGCATACCCTGAACTATCCAAACCACCATATCCATTTGGAACCATTAGGAACTCATTATCATGGTGGGTTTGGTGATTTATTCAAGCATTGGGAAAACTCGTGATCCTATTTCCTATTTTAAAAAATTTATTTCTTTCATATCTCATTCATTTTTTACTTTTTTTCAGTGATTATACTTCTTACTTGAAACTAATAACCCTAGGGACACGCCCGTGTTCCATGTTTCCTCTTTGGAGCTCATATTCATCGTGGATTAGGTAGAAATATCTCATGGTTTCTCAAATCGTCCAAATTTGATAAAGTAATTTGATTATTTCATAAATCATTCATTTTTACCATATTCCCCCATTTCAGTCCACAATTGACCTCTTCAGCCTCTTTCAAGCCTCCATATCAGTTTTGGATTCTTGGAGATTCAAATATTGGTGTATTTGGAGAGATTTCCTCAAGATCTCTCAAACAAGTGGGTTTCCTTCCTTCCTCCTCCCATTTGATTAGGGTTTCTTCCATTTTTCATGATATTCCTAAGGTCCAGCAAGCGGGGATTCGAATTTAGGGTTTTATCTTGGGTTTCTTGGTCAAATATTGTGGTTTTTGGTTTGATTCAACTCCCTTGTGGTGTGGTGGTGGTGCTGTTGAACTTTCACACAAGGATTTGGTGTTTTTGGCATTTGTGGTTGGTGAATCCATGTGTAAGCACTACTAAATGAGATAGTCATTCCTAATTTATATTTTTAGCATACCCATTATTTTTCTTTCTGTGAAAATTATTTTTGGGGGCATTTGTTAATAAATTGATTTTTTAAATGCCATTTTTATGTGAAAATGGGAGTTTTACATGTGTATTCCATGTTATACCACTTGGGACTATTTTATAATTCATGGAAAGGATTTATTAAAATGTTTTACTGCTTCAAATTCTGGTTTGGGGTAATATTGGTGGGAATTGGGTTTTTAAAGAGGACTTTTAGATGAATTTTAGGTTCAATGTTTGGTTACATTCCTTGAAATTGTTTTATGGAAATTCTAAGTGGTTTACTGAGTTATATAAAGGGTGAAAATCATGTGTCACTACTATTTTGAATTTTTGTGACTATAAATTATGTTTTTTAATGTGAAAATGTCGTTTGGTAATATGTGTAAATTGTTTGATCACAAAGGGGGAAGCCTAGATATCTTGGTGTGCGGATGTGTACTAGTACGCAAGTGATCAAGAGTGGTTTTTGCCTATTTCACTTAGAAAGTTGGACATTGACAACACTAAAAAACTATAATGATGATGATTTAGGTCCACTATGTTATAGGTATGTTTCCTACTAGTGGCTTGTGCATGAGAATAGATATGGATATGGTTACTTTAAATAGATATACGAGGTACATGGGGCCCAAAAAATAACTAGTGCCTAGGGGTGTTCCTGATATTAGTGATCATTGAATATTATGAATTTATCATTGGATTATGGTGTGTTTGATTGTAAATTATAGAAGCATACATGTTTTGTTGAAAGGTGTTCACTCTTTGAAATTTCCCTTTGAAAACTGTTTACATTTAAAAGTTTCGTTCTTTAGAAATTGTTTCCATAATTTCTTATTTATTAAAACTTGTATTATTTTTACCTTGTATTTCATACTATAAAGAATTTGTTGGGTGATATAATATTGGGAATATTCTCACACCCTACTTAAATCCCTTGGGTGGAAGTATACTTGATCATGTTTGACACAGGTGAAGGAAAGGCCTTGGGTGGAAGCGGTTCAGGTTGTTAGTTTCCTTCCATGGTGCAGTGTTGTGGAGATGGCTAATGGGTAATGACCCCTTGTCATGTGGAGTTCTTTGGGAAGTTTTTATGATACTTATATGTATCTTTGGACCTCTTGTGTCATGTTTTGACCAATGTATTCACTTATGAATTTTATTTAAGGCTTGTTTGGCATGAATTTTTAGATTTGTTTTATTGATTGTTTTTTGTTGTTTTATGTATCCATACTCGGGTAAATAATTCCGAAACAAATATTTATAATACCTAGTCACATGTTCCAACTTGTGGGGATAGGGAAATCCCTTATGGCCTTTCCATGGGCTGGGTTTGGTGCTGGTTTTGATAGAGACCAGATTCTGTTCGTGACATTAATAAAATTATACTAAATCAAATAAATGTCGACAAGATTCTGAATTAATTAATTAATGGATTTAATTTTATTATACATGATGTTAATTTCAAGTGCAGAACTCATTCCGGCATATGGTAAGGGTTTCTACCTAAACCTCAACTTTCTATCGGGTTACACTTTTTTCTCTCTTTACCACAATTAAATTATTAATTATTCTTATGTACTACTAATAAATTCTATGTTAATGTTATGTATATATGTATCAATCATAATTACTCATTATTTTATGGAGAGTTACATGTTTTAAAAGGGTATTTCTCAAATTCTTCCCGATAAACAAATCTCAATTCAAGGGAACTTCTTGAATTCTTAACTATTTTCAAGTTCTCTATATAATCTATTTTAATACACCATTATTTTTATAAAATAAATCATTTTATTTTCAAAAAACTATCTTAGTTAACTTATGTTTTTTACAAAGTTTTTTTTAAAAATAACCATTATTTTCAATGTAAAATAGTATTTCTCTCAAGAATCACTTGATGATTTTATAAGATTATTTTTATCTATTTCAACACTCCTTTTAATTATTATTTTTAATTCGGATTAATATTTTATTATATCATCTACCATATTTTATTTAATGGTTTATAATTATTTTGACTATCATTCACCATATAACTCTGAATGGTTAGTATTTATATTTTTTATTGGGGATGGTTATTTACATTTCATATTTTAGTTTCAATATGAATATATATATATATATATATATTGATAATGTTTTACCCCTTTCATATGAGGAATGAATTGGACTTAGTAAGTGTTGGGTGAGGCCTTCCATAGCCCCTTGGTGCATTGATAGGTCTCATGAGACAAAGTAGTTTGGGTTTTTACCTATTTATGTATGGTCTTAGAATGAGGCCTTGACAGTATGGTTATGATGTCCCTTATTATGCATTCCATCATTATGAACCTAGTAATTGATAGTCAATGTGATTATTTGACTAGTAGAATATCCATGGTTATGTTTTATTATGGAATTACTTATTTATATTTTATTTATTCCTTATTATGATCAAGATTATATTTTAATGGAATGTGTACCTTTATTTATTCACCATGCCATATTAATTATGTTTCTGCTATACTATTTACCCTTAATGAGCACATGATGACACCCCTTTTTATGTTTCATTTTTTGTAGGATGCAAATATGAATATTATGAATGACTTGCATGGATAATCGTGGAGTTATGGATGTTTCCAATGGAATATATATATTGTATTTCATTAGATGTTGCAATGTTGAGTATATATATGTATCTTGTTTTCCAAAGCTACTAATCTATTTGGTCTTTCAGGATAAAACATTCTTGTAATCATACCAATTAATTGATGTAAGGAACCCACTCCAGGCAACTGGGGTCAGGGTATTTATAGTTGGTATTAGAGGAATTTTAGTAGAATCCTTGAAAACTAGATTTAGAAAATGTAGATTAGCGAACAAAACCTAAAATAGACTTTGAAGATAAGCATACAAGAATATCCTAGACTTTTTTTAAGGTATAGAATATGTGAGTCTTTATAGAAATACATACTTGTCTAGATACTGCATGTGTATGTGGTTCTTCCATAGATGTACCTAGGAGTAACAACTTCGACAAGGTGTTTGAGGCCTGACTCGGGGTATCATAGTAGACGATAATAGTATTTACTCTGAACCTGGTCTGAAAATCCTGGGGGATATGCTTAGGATAATTTACATTTTATTTAAAACCCATTATGAAGGATTTAATTGTACATATGTCCCCAAATAAACCATGCTTATGATTATGAGATTAGATATGCATAGAATTTCAATTTATATTAAGTATTTTACTAGTTCGACATGATACATTATGATTCATAACCTAATTTAGTGTATTTAATTTTTTTGAAATGAAGCCTGGTAAAAGGAATTGAAACCACATGAACACACATATCCCATGAAGGTATTACCCTCCTATGAAAGATAATGATATTGGTTCTAGAGCTGCGACTGGTGATGAGAAAATTATAACTATACTGGGAGAGATGACTTAAGTTATGAAAATTATCCTTACCTGTATAGATAATCCTAAACCATAGCATGGAGGAGAAATGTTAGACCACTTTATGCGACAACAACCTCCATCATTTAATGGGTCTACAAACCCATTCGTTGCGGAGAATTAGATAAGTTCTTTAGAAAAGATATTTCTCACCTGGGGATGTAACGAAAGGGATAAGGTTATTATGGAATTGTATCATCTATTAGGAGATGATGATCAATGGTGGATATTGATTCAAAACTAAAAGGAGGATTAAGAGATTATAAATATGTAACATACAAATTTTAAGGACATTTTCCTTGAAATATATTTTCCTTGCGAACAACGAGTAGATATAGAGAGGAAATTATTGATTCTAAGACATAAAGATAATGAAAATGTTGTGAAGTATGAATCTAACTTCACAAGGTTATCATGGAATGTCTCAGACTATATATATAATCCAAGGAGCAAGATAGATTGATTCTTTTATGGTTTAAAACCATTTTTTCTAAGTACACTGGTCTCTCATAATTTCTCATCATATGATGGTATAGTCTCATGTGGTATCAAGATATAAAAATAATTCTTAAAGTATTATGACTTTAAAAGAAAATAAATAGAAGGGGAGGGGTACTGAAAACTCTGGAAAAATAAATAAGGTATTGGGGAAGAAGGGAAGAGTTGAATTTCCACCTTTTAGTAATTATGGTAAGAAACACCCCAATACTTTCTTTAATCGAATGGGTGTTTTTAAAAGTGTGGATAAAAATTCCATCAATCTCAGAATTGGAAGGGAAATAAATATGCTTCCAATGTTCAACACTATAATTATAAATATATTGGACATTATTCATATGAATTTCATAATCGTCAATAAAACTTTCCCTAAAGAAAGACAATGGAGTAAGGCCAATATTATGTATTCACAACTGCTGAGGTTTAAGTTCCTAATGATGTGGTGGAAGATACATTAATTGTTTCATCAAAATTTTCCAATTATTTATTTGATTTTGGATTATCACATTCTTTCGTATCTTCATAGTTTTCCATGAAAATTATATGTTTCCAATTTGATTTAATAATGGAGTTGTCTATCAAAACTCATAAGGGAAGTATCATTGCAACAAATATGTATCGATCAACCCCCTTTATGACACATAAATGCTCTTTAGTTGCTAACCTTATCATCATACCCATGATTTACTTTGATATAATACTTGGTATCAATTGGATTTGAAATTATGATGCAAAGATATATTTCAATAATAAGGAAGTTACAATTTTTGAGAATGATGTAGAATCCCTTATCTTTGGAGAAGAAAAATCATCATCATATTCTTATCTAGATCCACCTCTATAGCTCAACTTAATTCAATTAGTGGGAATGATGATAACATAACATCTATGCATGAGGAAATAAATATTCAAATTGATGATGTACCTATTGTACAAGAATATATTAATGTATTTCAAAATGATTTACCTGGACATCATCTAGGGAAAAATTGAGTTTTCTATTGATTTAATTATTGGTAGAAAACATATGTCAAATACTCCTTATATAACAGCCATAGTGGAATTAGTGGAGCTGAAGATACAAATATAAGAGTTGATTTGTAATGGTTTTATTTTCACTAGTGTTTCTCTATGGGGTGATCCTATTATTTTCATTAAGAATAAATATGGATATATGAGGTTGTGCATTGACTACAGGGAGATCAATGTTATTACAATAAAGAACAAGTATCCTCTTCCTTGTATTGATGATTTATTTGATCAACATCACAGAACCCAATATTTTTTGAAGATTGAACTTCAATATGGATATCATCAGTTGTGTGTGAGGAAGGAAGATATTCCAAAGACTGTATTTCAAACCAGGTATGGGAATTATGAGTTTAATGTAATGACTTTTGGACTGAATAATGAACCCTCTATTTTCATGTATATAATGAATTGAGTTTTTAAGGAATATCATGATGAAATTTCTGGGGTATTTATTGATGATATCTTGGTATACTCCAAAATCTACAAAGATCATGAGAATCACTTGCACATTATTCTAAAAAATCTTAGAATAAATGAGTTATATGGTATGTTTAGAAAGTGTGAATTCTAGATTCAAATATTTTATTTTCTTGGATATATTTTTTCAAAGGATGGAATCTTAGTTGATCCAGCAAAGACAAAGGTAGTTTGGGAATGTCCTCCACCAAAAAACATAACCGAGGTACATAGTTTTATTAGTTTAGAAGGTTATTATCGGTGTTTCAATCAGAACTTATACTGATTAGATAACCCGTTAACCACGCTTACACATAAATGGGTTAGGTTCGAATGGAAAAAAGAATGTGAAGAACGTTTTGAAGAATTGAAGAAAAGGTTAGTGAATGATCCAATATTGAATCTACCACTATTAAATGGTGTATTTTTTTATAATGATGCAACAATGAAATGACTTGGCTATGTCATTATGGAGAATGATAGAGTTATTACCTATTCATCAAGGAAGTTAAAAAATCATGGACATATCTATCCAACTCATGATCTTCATTTAGCATCTATAATATTTTCTTGGATGATTTGTATATATTATCTCTATGGTGAATGATTTGATATATATACAAATAACAAGATCTTTAAATATATCTTCTCACAAAAAGAACTCAACATGAGTCAAAGGATATGGATATAAAAACTCATGTATAATGAGTGTTCAATACAATATCATCTAGGAAAGTAAAATAAGGTAATATATGCATTAATCAGGATGGATCATGGAGTTATAAAAAAATGAGGATGGAAGGGATCCTTTGGATATAGATCAAGAAAAGATGGATATGGAAATTATCATGGAATGTGAAACATGATAAATTTTTCAATTGGTTTCCCAATCATATTTATTTGAAAGGATTAAAAGTTAACATTTTGACGATGAGAATCATTAAAATAAAATTAATGGTGTGAATGATGGGAAGTTGGATGACTTCATATGTGAGGATGGAGTTCTGAAATTTGGGAAGAGGATTTGTGTTCCCTTTATACATGATCTAAAAAATTAGTCATTGGATGATTCCCATAGCTCCAATTTATCATTATATTATAGTATCAATAAGATGTATAGTAATTGAATACAAATTTATTGTGGGTTAATATGACGATGGAAATTGATGATTATATATCAAGATATTTAGTCTGTTAATAGGTGAAGGGTGAAAGACCACATCCTAGAGGAGTCTTGCAACCTCCTCTTATTCTTAAATGGAAATGGGATGAAATAACTCTAGATTTTATCACTGGATCACCCAAAACTCAAAAGAATGAATGATGAAATATGAGTGATTGTTGATCTACTTACTAAATCTGCACATTTCCTTGCTATAAGGGAGGATTTTTTAGTACAGCACCTTCCAAGGATCTATATTAATGAAGTTGTAAGATTTCATGGAGCACCTCTATCAATTATTTCTGATAGAGATCCATGATTTAAATTTATGTTATGGAAAATTCCCCATAAATATTTATAAACTCTGCTTCATTTGAGTATTTCTTATCACCCTCAAACTGATGGGTAGTCAGAAAGGATGATATAGACATTAGAAGACATGTTGATATCATGATCATATGATTTTCATGGTATGTGGGATCAATATTTAACTTTGGTATATTTTTCCTACAATAATAGTTTCCATTCTAGTATTCAAATGGCACCATATGAATCATTGTACAGAAAGAGATTTCATACGCCAAGATGTTGGGATGAAGTTGGTGAAAGAAAGCTTATAGGCCCGGAGCATGTGGAGGAAATAATAGTAAAGGTAAAGACTATTCAAACCCATATTAAAAAATCTCAAAGTAGGAAAATAGATATACTGATAAATGAAGAAATTATTTTGAGTTTCAAGTAGGATATCACATTTTTTTGAATGTATCTCCATGGAAGGGTGTTATAATATTTTGAACGAAAGGCAAACTGAGTCCTAGGTAAATTCATCGTTTTGAAATTATAGAGAGAGTTGGAGTGGTGGCTTATCATTTGGAGATTCCACCTAGCATTCCTAAAGTACACAATGTGTTCCATGTCTCATTGTTGATAAAGTACATGCTATACCCAACACATATACTCACATCTAAAGGTATCAAATATGAATATGACTTATCTTACTATGAAGAGAATATATAGATATTGTACACTAATGGAAAGGTGTTGAGGAATCAAAATACTCAGTTGGTAAAGGTACTTTCGTAAAATCATAAAATGGAAAAGGAGGAATGGGACCTTGAGGAGCTTCTGATGAGGAACTACCGAAATCATTTTAGGATGTGATATTTCAGAAATTTCTAGGAAAACAATTTTGTAGGTGGGGAGAATATAACGACCCAAAATTCAATCAACGAATTTTCCATTATTATGATTATATTATATAGTATGAATCAAATAAAACCACATAGAGAACACAATAAAATATTTATAAATAAATAATTTAAAAATAATAGGTATTTCTATATGTTAAGGAACCTATACTAATGAAATAGTATCTTTCCCTTAAGAATAGTAATATGAAACTTATGAATATTAAATTAGCCTAATGAATAGTAAACTCACCCATGAAAGTATAAATAAATTTTATGCATCTCATTTGTGAAAGTAGGATATAATTATATCATAGTAAAAGTAAGTGAATATTAATTTTTTTAAGTGTTTGTGTTTTTATAATTCATAAATATTTAATTATAATTTTATAATTAATAAAACAATTTAAAAGAATATTAATTTTCATAAAATAGATTCTTAAATCAATATTTTTATGTCTTATGATTTTAGGATAATTTTACAATACCTTAGTTAAATTTTTAAAGTGTTATAAAATCAGTTTTACATTTAAAATATTCATTTTTCATGTAATTAATGATTTTATTTGATAATTAAATTTAAAATATTTATAAAAATATTTTGATAAAATGGAGTTAATTTTTTCTACACATTGAAAAATGGTCATGGTGATTTTTTTGGATTTTTCTAAAATCCATGAACTTTTAGTGAATAGTAGAATACAAAAATTTACAGTATAAATACATTATGAGATAAATTAACAATTCCTTGAGTCATGGATGATGTAATAACCCTTGGTTAAAAATAAAATTAACTTATCACTATATTTAGTCACAATAATCAATACAATTGTTTGTCTTGAGGAAAATAATAAAATAATGAATAGAATAATGGGAACTCACCCAACTCCTCCACTATAAAAACAACCCCTCATCCCCTCGTCTCTTCACTACTATAAGCCTTTAATCTTGTAAAATTCCTTCAAAAATACTTTCCATAGTCTCTCCCAATGTCCAAGAGATATTGGTCTTGATAATAGACAAAAAAAAATTTCCCTAAAGAGGTTCTCAAAGAGGTTAATTCAAGAGGTAAACCCAGTTCTTTTTTCTTTTAATTTCATTTTCAATTTACTTTTTTTCTTATCTTCTGATCACCTAATCAATCCAAATGATAAAGATAATTATATTATCATATATAAACATGAATGATATCATGTTAATGGAATATAATTCCTCAAACAACTCTCTCTATCTCTTTTATTTTTAAAAATGAAATCACTGTTTGGGAGGTGTCGATTTACAACCTTCGTGGACAACGAAACTTCGTTCTTCAATTTCTCTGTAAAGGATATTCATTAAACCATTTTTATGGTTGAACCAGAATATAAAATATGTATTATGTCTCAGGTAATGTTTTGGAACCAGTATATATATGTAATACTTATTTATATGACAAAACAAGTTCAATATGACAGAAATATCATCACAATAATCTAAACGATTATCACTAATGTTTTATCTAATAAATAATCTTCATACCATATTAAAAAATGAATTATATAAAAATTTAAATTATTATATGTTAATCAGTATCATATAAATTAAATTCTATATAATTATATCCCTTCCACATGAACTTCCATACTCATATACAAGTATACCGATCTTGAAAACCAAGGAAATGAACACCCCAGAGCGATAAATTTGAATTTTATAATTCATCAAAATGGCCATAAATGATCATAATAAAGTTATAATAAATAAAATAAATGTATATAAGATTATTAATTAATTAAATAATTTATTTAATTCTATTATCTGGTACGTTAAGGTCTAGTGTAGATCTCATTCGAACATAAAGTAAGGGTCTCTACCCAAACCTCATTTTTCTTTCAGGTGACTCTTTTTTCTCTCTTTAACCCGATGAAATTCTTAATTATTCTTATGTATTACTCATAAATTTTGGTAAATTATATTTATATATATATATAATTACCAATCATAATCCTTTTTATCTTATGGGGATTTACATGTTTTAAAAGGGTCATTCTCAAATTCTTCATGACAAACAATGCTCGATTAAAGGGAACATCTCGAATTCTTACCAATTTTAAAGTGCTCTCTATAATATGTTTTAAGACACAATTTTTTTTATAAAATCACTCATTTTATTATGAAAAAAATATATTAGGATAGATCTGGTTTTATACAAACATTTTTCCAAAAGAAATCTTCATTGCAAAGTAAAAGAATATATCTCTCAAGAATTTCTTAATGATTTTATAAGAGTATTTTCATATTTTTAAAAACTATTGTTGATTCTTAGGTTAAATTGGAATTAATATTTTATGATATCATATACCACCTTTTATTTAATGGTTTATGACTAGTTTTACTGCCATTAACCATATTATTCTGAATGGTTAGTATTTATGTTTACTGATTGAGGAAAGTTATTTAAATTTCATATGTTAATTTAAATATGAATGTATATATTGATTATGTTTAACCCCTTTTAAATGAGGAAGGAATTGGACTTAGTAAGGATCAGGTGCATTCTACTATAGCCCATCAGTGCATCGATAGGTATCATGAGACAAACTAGTTTGGGTTTTTACCAATTTATGTATGGTCTTGGCATGAGGCCCTGACAGTATGGTTATGATGTACTTAATTATCCATTCCATCATTATGAAACTATTAATTGATAGTCCATTGTATAATTATACTGGTAGTGTAACGTCTAGGTTCTGGAAGCCACACAACGGGTGCTCCGAACCCAGTTGGTCACATGTCCTCTAGTGCATTTCCCCAAACGCCAGAGGCTGCCATCTAGAAGTGAGGGTCAAGGACTGATAGTGGGGAAACTATGCCCTCATTCGTCAAAGTGTAGCATAGGGGAATAAAATATATAAACATACCAAAGCAAAATCAGTTTGCAATATAAACTAGAAATGGACAACAGAAGGAAAAGATAACTAGCAGTCATACAGATATCATGATGCAACATGTCACTAATTCCAAGAATGGAGCCAAAGTAGGAAACTGCAATCTAATACAATACAACACAGGGTATAAAGTATAGAAAAACAAAACTAAAGCAATGTAATAGGAACACAGCAGCATAGCAAGCCTAAACTCGGTCACATGCTCTCATACTCCTCTGCAACAATCATGTACCTATGTAGGGACCCTTACCCTTATCGACGCCTGCAACATTATAATCTGTTTGGGCCCAAGACATGAACCAAATAGGGTGTGAGAAATAAATCCTAGTAGACAACCACCAAAGGCCTATGCCCAACTGTTAGTGAAAATGTGCAACAACAGTGTGAAATAATAACATGAAATAAACTAGGCAGTACTCAAAAGTAACTATCTCTGCCAGTTACATTTCCATTTTAATAATTATTTATCAATTCCAAGCTTGTGATTTATCTTGGCATGTACTACATAATAAATCACCACAATGACTATTCAAAGCCAACATTGTCTATAGACATGTAATTCATTACCCTCAATAAAGCAGAATTGAAACCCATAGGTGACTACCCATAGGCATAATGAATATTTCCCTCAGGCATATGAGATATTTTCTGCAGGCACATAATTTACTGCCCTCAAACATAAGAAACGTTTCCCTCAGGCTAAAATAACTCTTCCCTTAGGAATTACATAGGAAAAAAATTAATCGGGCTGAGCCCAATGCACAAAAAAGCAATTAATATACGTTTCCTCTCAAGAAAACTCAAAACATGCTATAATCACACCATACCCACGGGTATCCTGGAAAAATGGATCAACAAGGGAGACACACCCACGGGGTGGCCCTGGATCAAAGCAATGATCCCAAAAAGAAGTTTATATCTATTCATAATATCACCTATGCAATTCTAGGTATCTAAATAGTCACGGACTCAGCCACACGATAACCTGAACATGGGAGCGTGGCACAACGGTAAACAAAATCAACTCGATTGTTGGAATTAAACACAAGACCACCTACCACGATATCCTATGATCGATATACGTGAAAGTAACCTCCCAAAATGACCAAGAACGACATAGATCTAGGATAAAAGATTAACCTTTAAAACATAAATAACTTACCTTAGGGAAAGAATTGGAAGGAAAGACTCAAGGAGAGGGAAGATCTTACATGCGTGGTCTAAATGAGATCGACGACGGAAGAATAGGATTCCTGGTTAGTGATCATGAGCTCCTCCAAGCTTTGGCCTGCTCTCCCAGTGCTCCAAATGAACCCATTGCCTCCTCTGTCAAATGAGGAGGCTACTTCCCGTTTATAATTAAAAAACATAACTACACGGCTTGTACTCTCAAGTACACAACATGTACTATTTTTTTAACTCTTCCTCTAGCTGCTACTTTTCACCGCCACCCTTTTCATCTACCGACTGATTAAATGGCATGTATTACTAAGTACACAATGTGTAATTAGTTATTACATCTTGAACCACCGAAAAGTCCACACACCCTGTGTTCTAGTCCCACACGACCAAAGTACACGACGTGTATATGAAAGTACACGACGTGTAGTTAATTTTTACCGAAAACCTACGAGCCATGTATTCTCATCCCACATAACCGAATACACGGCATGTGTACAAAATGTACATGGCGTGTACCCAATAAATTTGGGATTTTTCCCCATTTCCTTGGTTCTCTCAAAAACAATTAAGGAAAAAGGAAAAGAAGAAACTCGTACCTCAATAATAAGAACCAGGTTCTTACAAAATGCCCCCATTAAAGAATTTCTTCCACGAATTTCCCTTCCAAGGGAGGTGAAGATAAAGCTATGAAAAATTATGGCCACTGAGCAAGTAGGTCATTCTCCCGCTCCCAGGTTTCGTCCTGCACTCAGCTATACTGTCATAGCACCCGTACAAGAGGAACTGACGGCCTTGGAGAAACATCGTGCACTGACTAGCCACTAAATGCGGCTAATATTAATTGTTAATTTATATAATATTCATGTTATTTATTATTTATAAACACAATTTTAGTGAATTTTACACTTTGAGCATCATTTCACATTATGATTGCAATTCTTTCTTAAAATGCACTATTATGTGGTACATTTTTTTAACATCATTTAAAGTACCCAATGATTTATATGATTTTAAGGAATCTAATTATAAATATTTTAATTTGATATTTCTGGAAATTGATCTAAACTTCAATATGAACATGTTTGATTCAGGGATCAATGGAGAATTCATGGAAGAAGATGGGGATATTTTGTGATGAAGGGAAACAATTCCGGAGAAGTCAGATTGGACACCAGGCCACTGATGAGACTGTGGGGCCCAAAATATAGGCTCAATGAATCCCAAATTTCCTGGTATTCTATAAGACATGTAGAGGAACAAATAACTATACAGGATCTAATACTAATTCGGCCTCAATCGTGTCCATTTAGGCGGTCCAATTTAGAGATAAAATTTTGGGCCAGATTCTGCAGCCCAAAAAAACAGTCCACTAATATAATCATATCCCAGAATAAACAACTCCAAATGTGCCCAAATTTTACAGGAGGGTTGTATACATCCGAGGATACGTTTTATTATTATATGTACAACTCTGATTCGGCCATATAGTAGGACTTACAAGCGCATCTGTTCGGTGGAAGCAAGCCGGAAGCCACCTCGGGTCAAGGGTAGAAAAGTCTTCTCTACCTTACTTTCCACAACCCTAGGCCTACCATACTCAAGTGGGGTATTTTTTAATGTCTGAGGCTCGACCCAAGGCTCCAAAAATTCATATTTAAGGCAGTGGTGGTGAAGGAGTTTTTCATCTTTCGAGGCTTTGTTCAATTGTAATGTTATGATGTGATTTTGTGGTCTCATAGTTGTCTTTCAGTTGTAAGTTGTTCAATTCACTTTAGTTTCTTAATAAATGTTCTTATTATCCTATTATTCGTTTTTTTACATCTTAATTTGATATCGTTTCCTAAAGCTGTGAATTTTTTCACACCAAATCTTGTGAAACTATTCACACAACGGTGAAGTGATCATTTTATTTTTGTTGTTTTCTTTACTTCTCCATTTACTCCCTCATGAGTCTACTTTCCACTTCCATTGAAACCATAGAATCAATGGAGGGATAACCCACTTATGGGTTGATCCAAAGGAGTAGAAATGGGCTATATAGGATGTTATTTATCACCCCATTAATGTATAATCACTTCTTTAATTGAGATTTTTATTTGATGATTTTTAAACTCCATCGTCCTTGTTGAAATTATGGCCACACACTTCAAGTGCTAATACAAACCTTTACCTTTAAGTGCTCAAAACATTGATCCTTCAAGTGTATAGGTGATTATTATTAAAGGGTTTAGGATTTAAACTAGTATGTTATGATGTTGTTTTATCTCCATAAATGAACGCATCTCAAATATAAGAAATTTAAATCATTGAAAAGGAAATACATCCAATCCACCCCAAGAGATAACCTAGGATCAACTCATTCTTTTAAATTGAATTCACTTAAATATGTTAGTTATCCTTTAAACCCATATAAAATCAACCCATGTTGTCCACTTCATAGCCAAAAATATTCCATAGAATGTACGTGTCTATAGGTTTCTTCTTAGGTCTCTGAGGATTCGATAACCCAAGCTAAACTACAAGGACCGTTCTACCTTTATCTCTTGGGTAAATTTGAGAGAGAATCAAATTTTGGTGCCGTTTCTGGGGACCCAATTTAGTCATCTAAACCTCCATTCTATTCTCCCCCATTTCTTCTTTTTTCTTCCAAATTCTCTTATCTTGTCACTTTCTTGTTTTTTTTCTTTTGGCGCATGTCCGCCTACACCCGCGATCAATCAAACCGTCTAGTTAGGGTGGATAGTCCTTGGGTTAGGGAGTCAATCCCACCAAGGTAACTCTTTCCATTAGATCCTAATATTCCTAATACTCTAGAGTCCAAAATTGAGCCAATTTAAATGGAAGGTCTTCAAATAAACTAATTCATAAACCCGGGTGGGAACCAAAATGGAAACCCAAATGAGGCAGCCCCAAACTTGGGGACTGCAATTGATCAAACCATGAATGACTACCTCAAACATTCCTGGACCAATTCCCCCTCATACATTATACACAAATCCATAGGGGATTCCAACTACATATTCAAACCCCATGTCCTAAACCAACTTCCCACATTCCATGGAATTGAGTCTGAGATGCCCTACCTTCACATTAAGGAGTTAAATGATATTGTAGAAACCATGTGTCCCCCACATCAACTAGAATCAGATAAAATGAGGCTATTTCCTTTTTCATTGAAGGATCGAGCTAAAAATTGTCTATAAAACTTGATACCTACATCAATCCACTAATGGGACCAATTACAGAGAGAATTCTACAAAAAATACTTTCCCCACCACAAAACAATTGCACTTAAAAAGAATATCCAAAAAGTTTTTGATAAAGAGGGAGACTCATACTATGAAACACGGGAGAGGTTCAAAGAAACTCTAAACATAGTTCCCGACCATGGTTTTTCTGTTCCTGAACAAGTGAAAATTTTCTATGAAGGGTTGGGTCTGAGGAACAAAAAATTCATTGACATGATGTGTAATGGAACCTTTAAAAACAAATCCTCAAATGATGCTTACGAGTATCTAGAAAGTCGTTCTGAACAAAACCAAACATGGGGAACTTCACCTTATTAGGAAAAGTCACAAAGAACTACTGGAATTCATACACTTAGAGAAGAGGAAATCCTTAGGGATAAACTCATAGCACTCTCTAGGAAGGTTGAAGAGATAGACCTTAGAAAAGTCCATGAAATCCAAACTGTTGACCCTGTTTGTACAATTTTTGACAAACATGACCATAAGACAGAGAACTACATAACCATTCCATACATCAAGGATGTTCTTTTAGAAGGACCCCCAGTGGATGTAAATGCCTTGTTCTTTCAAAAGACTCAATACCAAAACAACTTCATCCCAAGGTATAATGACCACCCAAGCTTCTACAGGAATGATAACCAACAAACTAGCCAACCACAGGGACAAAATCCTTACCCCCATCAGAAATACCAAACCCATAACCAGTTCCAAACCCAACCTATCCAGTACCAATAGCCACTGGTCCATTTTCAATAAACCATCCCACCTCCAAAATATCCCCCCAGGATAAACCAATCTTCTCAAGAACAAACCAAAACTGTTCCACAAAGCCTACTAGAACAACTATGAAAACAAATGGAGAAGATGAACTCGAAAGTCTATTCCCTAAAACAATAGCGTCAAACCATAAAAACTGGAACGGCACCCATACCTACTCAGGCAGTGCCATCCTCATCTTCAAGGGGAGAGTCAAGTTGTACACAAACAACTCATGAACAACTAAAGGTTGTGACTGTTTAAGAAGTGGGAAACCAATTGAGAAACCTGAACAACTAATTCAAAACCCACCTAAAGATTCAAACTTGGATGGAAATTCAAATGAACCACAATATCAAACTGAGGAAACTAATAACAATTTCAATGAAACAACTCTTCAACAAACAACCCCACAACCAGCACCATTTCCTTAATGCATGAGAGGGAAAACAAAGCCTAAATTGAGTGAAACATTGAGGAAAATATTCTCACAAGTCAAGTTGAACATTACTCTTCTCGATGCAATCCAAACCATTCCTGCCTACTCACAGTACCTTAAGGTCCTGTGCACTTTTAAAAGAAAATTTTCACATAAAAACCAATTCCTTTTGGCTGCTAATATGAGTACCACCATTCAAGGGACCATTTCTCCGAAGTTGAAAGACCCAGGTTGCCCTTACATCAATGTTGAACTAGGAGAGAGAAAAGTTGTCAAGGCCTTATGTGACCTAGGAGCTAGTGTCAATCTCATTCCCTAGGCTGTGTACTGCCAGTTAGGCCTAGAGGAGCTCCAACCCACATCTGCACACTTCAACTTTCTGATCGTAGCATTAGGGTTCCAAAGGGGATTTTAAAGGACAATCTAGTAAAGGTTGAAAACTTCATCTACCCTGCTGATTTAATTGTTCTTGACAACCATCCAAACTTAGTAAATAAGGAACAAACCCCAATCATCCTTGGTCGTCCTTTCCATGAAACAATCAACTCTGTTATCCATGTCCGAAATGGGAACATGAACAACGACTTTGGAAACATGAGTCTAGACTTGAACATCTATAATTCATGCTCAAAAATAGGGGATGACGAGGTCATTTATGAAGTAAACATGATAGAAATCATTGATAATGAATATATAGAACATCAAGGAATATTTGATGAATGTTTGAGTCAGGATGAGATTGATTTCCTTTGTTCACATGAAGGAAGATTATCTCCTTGGCTTGAATCATGTTCAAATTTCTCTTATAATGATGTCTTAGGTCCAACAATCAGTGAAACCTTTCAAGAAACTAGTTTCAGGGAGATCACTCAAACATCCTTCCCTAAATCTGATCAAACCAATCTTGTAGATGAAACTTCTATATGTGGGGAATCAATCCAATCTATTACTTTAGGAAATAATATTGATCTTGATCCAATGTCCCAATCTTCTGCTGAAATTATTAACCAACATGATCTTGAATTGAAGGAACTTCCTGCTGCTCTAAAGTATGCCTTCCTAGGGGACAATAAAACACATCCTATTGTCATTTATTCTTCTCTTGAAGCCAATCATGAGAGGATGCTTCTATATGTCCTTATGAAACTTAAGAAAGACATTGGTTGGACCCTGTATGATATTCCCAGGATTAGCCCACTTGTTGGGACTTATAGGATTGTTCTGGAATATGATTCAAAGCCATGTCGTGAACCTCAATGACGACTCAATCCTAATATCATGAAGGTAGTAAGAAAATAACATTTGAAATTGTTAAATGATGGTATCATATATCCCATAGCTGAGAGTGAATGGGTGAGCCCAATCCAAGTGGTTCCAAAAAAGGATGGAATCACAGTGATAACCAATGAGGATGGAGAGATTATTCCAACAAGGGTGAGTAGTGGATGGAGGGTCTGAATTGACTATAGTAAGCTAAACTCATTAACCAAGAAGGACCATTTACCCTTACCATTCATTGACCAAGTCCTTGAGAGAGTGGAAGGTCATTCCTTCTACTTTTTCTTAAATGGATACTCAGGGTATAATCAAATTGAGGTCTCCCTAGAGGATAAAGGGAAGACTACATTCACATGTCCATTCAGAACCTTTTCCTTCAAACACATGCCCTTTACTTTATGCAATGCTCCTGGAACCATCCAGTGGTGCATGATGAGAATCTTCTCAGACATGGTAGGGGATTTTCTAGAGGTCTTCATGGATGACTTATCTATTTTTGGGGATACATTTGAGGGATGTCTGCAGAATGTGGAGAGAGTCTTGTCAAGATGTGAAGAAAAGAATCTGGTCCTAAACTGGAAAAAATTCCATCTCATGGTTAAAGAGGAACTAGTTTTAGGCCATCTGGTCTTAGGTAGGGGGATTGAAGTGGATAAAGCCAAGGTTGACATCATTCGTCACCTTCCATCACCCAAAAACTTTCAAGGAAGTGAGGTCTTTCTTACAACATGATGGTTTCTATATAAGATTCATCAAGGACTTTAGTTCAATCTCCAGTCCCCTTTGTGCTCTCCTAGTAAATGATGATCCATTTTTTTGGATAGAAAGCTGTCAGGGTTCATTCTCAACCCCCAAATCCGCTCTCACCTCTCCTCCCATTATGAAATCTCCAAATTGGAACCTTACTTTCGAACTTATGTGTGATTCCAATGACTTTGCTGTAGGAGATGTATTGGGAAAACATTGTGATAAAACTCTTTATGTCGTTGTTTATGAGAGAAAATCCTTAAATGATGACCAAATCAACTACACCACTACTGAAAAGGAGTTACTTGCTATTGTGTTTTCCTTAGATAAGTTTAGGTCCTACCTCTTAGGATCCCCCATCACTGTGTTCACTGACCATTATGCACTAAAATGCCTCGTCCAAAAACAAGATTCCAAGGCTATACTGATTAGGTAGGTCCTTCTCTTACAATAATTTTACCTCACAATCAAGGATAAAAAGGGCGTTGAAAATGTTGTAGTTGATCACCTCTCTAGGATGGAATTCAAAGACAACTCAAATCACCTTTGTGTCTCTGATTCATTTCTTGATGAACACCTCTACTATTTGAGTGACTGCCCTTGGTATGCTGACATAGCCAATTTCTTAGTCACATGGGTCATTAAAAAATTCTTATGGACTCAAGCTCAAAGGAAATTCCTTTATGATGTTAGACACTATGTGTTTTATGATCCATACCTCTATAAGTTCTGCCCTAACCAAGTCATTAGGAGGTGTGTCCCAGAATCGGAACAAGAGTCCATCCATAAATTATGTCATAGTGAGGCATGTGGATGTCACTTTTCCTCTAAGAAAACATCTTCTAAGATTCTTCAATTTGTTCACTTCTATCCCACCCTCTCAAGGGACTCTTACACATTTTGTCAAAGTTGTCATAGGTGTCAACAAGTAGGGTCCATCACAAAAAGAAATCATATTCCACTCAATCCCATCTTAGTGGTTGAAATATTTGACTATTGGGGAATTGATTTCATGGGTCCCTTTCCAAACTCTAGGGGATATATTTAAATTCTCTTAGCTATCGATTATGTCTCTAAATGGGTTGAGGCCATTCCTACAAAATTCAATGATCATAAAACTGTGATTATATTTCTCAAGGAAAACATCTTCTCTAGATTTGGAATTCCTAGGGATATAATCAGTGATTGAGGGACCCATTTATGCAAACATCCATTATCTTCACTCATGTCTATGTATGGGATTTCTCATATAGTTTCCACTGCGTACCATCCTCAAACCAATGGTCAAGCTGAGTTAGCCAATCGAGAAATCAGACAAATTCTTGAGAAAACTGTCAATCCTTCTTGGAAAGATTGGTCCGAGAAACTCTTGGATGCTCTTTGGGCATATCGTAAGGCATAAAAAACCATCCTAGGAATGTCACCATATAGGTTGGTTTATAGAAAATCATGGCATTTACCTATTGAAATTGAGAATAAGGCCTTTTGGTCAATTAAGAAAATGGATTATGACATATCATTGGCCGGAACAAAAAGGAAATTAGATCTCAATGAACTGAAGGAACTAAGGATATAGGCTTATTAAAATTCAAGGATCAATAAAGCTAGAGTTCAAGCCTACCAATCTAGGAATATCAAGGTCAAATATTTTGAACCAGGAAAACTTGTGCTCTTGTATAGTTCAAAACTTCATTTACACCCGAGAAAGTTAAGGTCTAGATGGTCAGGGCCTTTCATAGTGCATCATGTATACCCCCATGGGGCAGTAGAGATTCAAGATCCCACTAGTGGTCACATTTTCATGGTCAATGGTCATAGGTTAAAACCATTCATTGAATCATTCAATGAATAGAAAATAGAGGTTTAGTTAACTGAGCCAACCTATGAACCAGAAAAAATTTGATAGATTTAGGATCCATGTCGGGCTAACGATGTTAAACAAAAGCGCTGCATTGGAGGCAACCTGCGGTTTTCATGTTTCTAATATTTATGAATCATATTTATCTTTAAAATAATATTAATTAATCATTTTGATATTTAAAAAATAAATAAATAATAATAATAATAATAAAATAGACTTTTGTCCTGCTCTTCTCTTATGAGTATAGATGGGTACGAAAGGGGAGCACCATATTCATCTGTGTCATGTGGTGTGATCCTTGAGTAATACCTTACCCAGAAATTTAAAAAGAATACAATGTATCATCAGTTCATTTTATATTATATATATACTTATATTTTACTTATATATATATATATATACTATTTTTTTGTTTGTTTATTTTCCTTTTTGAACTAGGGAACTCTGCAAGCGACATGGATATCAAAGGACTAAATTGGAGTGGCAAGAACATAGAAATTCAACCACCAGGTGACTTCATTCCATGATCCTAATATTTCAATTTACTTATTAAACTCCCCTTTTATTCATCTACCACATTCTAAATTTTATTTTTACAAAACTAGGGACAGTTTCATTTTAAGTTGGGGGAGATAAAATGAAAACTGATTTTGTGTCAAAAAAAGGAATGATTTGAAAAAAAAGTGTAAATGGAAGGAAAAATTCATTTAACTTTGAACATGGTAATACTCATTGCACACTTTGAAACTGAATATCAAATAAATTAGCATGTCCTGATTCTGATTTTAATCCTTGTATAATTTCATGAGCATATATTTTGGAAAGTGTGGCTGCCCAATGTGATATTTCATCGCTTATATTTTCATCCAAATAAAAAAATTCACAATGCACGTCCTTTGGATAGTGGGGTATTAGTTTGAGTTCATGGGGTCCCCCAAATAAATAGCATAGGTTTGGTGATCAATTTAGTTTTAATATTAGTATTCAATAAAAAAATTATTAAAATAATAATAATAATAAATTTTCGCATAGATAAATGAAATGACCAAATGCGTGGCTTTCGGCACTTAGGGATCATGACTCCATAGTTATCTGGCCCAGAGTTAGTAATTTTATCTCTATTTTTGGTAATTTGAATTTGTTTTTGACGAAGTTAACTCGAGTTGATGCCCGATTATGTGGGATTCACTTGGTTCCCTACGGTCTTTGAGCCTGGGAGTCATCGACAAATTCTCTCTACAAGTGTTGACTCTTTTGAGTGCAATTTCAATTACCATGGAAAAATTGCAAAAAAACAAAACAAAAAAAACAAAAAAATAATACAATAATTTTTTTGAATACTCATCTTAATATTAAAATATGATTCAACTTAGAGCTTTCGTCATTTCCCCTTGAATAAAGATGAACCCCCATGTCTATTGTGATGCACAACACATACCCATACTTAATTGATATTGGATGAAATAAGGCAATGAATTTAAACAAAGGAATGGGATTGGGATTGGGATCTGCTTATGAAACAATATTGTATTAAAATATTTTGTTGAGATTCATGATTGTTTGGTATAACGGTTTTTGGTGATCATTGTGTATTAAAATGTTTTTGGAAAAGGGAATTCGAATTTCATATTGTTTAGATATATTTTGCTCGGGACTAGCAAAACTCAAGTTGGAGGGGGGTGTGATTAGACACTAAATGAGGCTAATATTAATTGTTAAATTATATATTATTCATGTTCTTTATTATTCAAAAACACCATCTTAGTTAATTTTACACTTTGAGCATCATTACACATTATGATTGCAATTTTTTCTTAAAATGCACTATTATGAGGTACATTTTTTAACATCATTTAAAGTACCCAATGATTCATCTAAATTTAAGGATTATAATTATACATATTTTAATTTTATATTTTGGGAAATTTATCTACACTTTAATATTAACATGTTTTATTCAGGGATCAATGGATAATTCATGGAAGAAGATGGTGATATTTTGTGAAGAAAGGAAACAATTCTGAAGAAGTCATATTGGACACCAGGCCACTGATGAGACTGTCGAGCCCAACATACATTCCCAATGAATCCCAAATTTCGTGGTTTTCTAGAAGACATGTATATGAAGAAATCACTATTCAGGATAAAATGCTAATTCGGCATCCATGGTGTCCATTTAGGCGTCCCAAGTTAGAGATAAAATTTTGGGCCAGATTCTACGGCCCAGAAAAACAGTATACTAATCTACTCATATCTCAGAATACACAACTCCAAATGAGCCCACATTGTACAGGTAGGTAGGAGACATCCTAGTATACATTTTTTTATTCTATGTCCCACTCTGATTCGGCCATATAGAAGGACGTACAAGCGTGTGTGTTCGGTTGAAGCAAGCTGGCTGCCACCTCGGGTCAAGGGTGGAAAAGTCTCCTCTCCCTTACTTTCTACAACCCTAGGCCTACCATAATCAAGTGGGATATTTTTTACAGTTTGAGGCTCGAACCAAGGCTCACAAAATTCCTATTTATGGTAGTGGTGGTGAAAGATTTTTTCATTTTCGGATGCTTTGTTCAATTGTAATGTTATGCTGTGATTTTGTTGTCTCAAATTTGTCTTTCACTTGTAAGTTGTTCAATTCACTTTAGTTTCTTAAAAAGGTTCTTCTTCTCCTCTTAATATGTTGTTATAAATATTAATTTGATACCATTTCCTCAAGGTGTGAATTTATTCACACCAAATATTGTGAAACTATTCACACAACGGTGGATTGATCATTTTATTTTTGTTATTTTCTTTACTTCTCCATTTCCTCCCTCGTGAGTCTACTTTCCGCTTCCATTGAAAGCATAGAATCAATGGAGGGATAACCCACTTATGGGTTGATCCAAGGGAGTAGAAAGGGGAAGGATTTAATGTAATTTATCACCCCATTAATGTATAATCACTTCTTTAATTGAGATTTTTATTTGATGATTTTTAAACTCCATCATCCTTGTTGAAATTAAGGCCACACACTTCAAGTGCTAATACGAACCTTTACCTTGAAGTGCTCAAAACTTTTATCCTTAAAGTGTATAGGTGATTAGTATTAAAGGGTGTAGGAATTAAACTAGTAAGTGATGATGTTGTTTTATCTCCTTAAATGAACCCATCTCAAATATAAGAAATTGAAATCATTGAAAAGGAAATACGTCCAATCCACCCTAAGCAATAACCTAGGATCAACTCATTATTTTAAATTGAATTCACTTAAATCTATTAGTTATCCATTAAACCCATATAAAATCAACCCAAGTTGGCCACTTTATATCCAAAAATATTCTATATAATGTACGTGTCTATAAGTTTCTTCTTAGGTCTCTGAGGATTCGATAACCCAAGCTAAACTACAAGGACCGTTGTACCTTCATCTCTTGGATAAATTTGAGCGAGAATCATGCACCTATTAACAATACGAATCAGATTCTTCTCAAAGGATGAATCTACCTGAAGTTCAACCTCCTCAGGCTGAAAAACGTGAGACGATTCTAAGTGATAATGACACAGCTGAGATACGTGGAAGACGTCATGCATAAACCAATATATGAAAGTACACGGTGTGTATATGAATGTACACGGCGTGTAGTTCGTTTTTACCAACAAACCTACGTGCCGGGTATTCTCATCCCACATAGCCGAATACACAATGTGTGTAAAATTTTTTGGGATTTTCCCCATTTACCTTGTTTTCTCAAAAACAATTAAGTTTAAAGGAAAAGAAGAAACCCTTACCTCAAGAATAACAACCGAGTTCTTAGAAACTTCCCCCTTAAAGCAATTCATCCCTGAATTTACCTTATAAGGGTGGTGAAGATAAATCTGTGAACAATTCTGACCACTAAGAACGTATGTCAGTCTCTCGCTCCCATGTTTCGTCCTGCACTCGGCCATGGTACCATAGCACCCATACAGGAGGAACTGATCGGCCTCAGAGAACCTTCGTGCTCCTATCAATAATACGAATCAGATGCTCCTCAAAGGATGCATCTACCTGAAGTTCAACCTCATCGAGATGAAAAACGTGAGATGGGTCTGAGGGACAACGACACAGCTGAGATACGTGGAAGACGTCATGCATGGACCGATACCTCTGTGGTAACTACAACTGATAGACAACCGGCCCAACTCTCTCCAGAATCTCAAATGGCCATACATACCTCAATGAATGTTTACCCTATCTCTTGATATGCCTGTGTCCCAACCTCGGTGAAACACGTAAGAACACCTGATCCCCAACCACGAACACTAAGGGTCATCTTCATCAGTCAACATAAGATTTCTGACGAGACTGTGTAGTAGCCATCCTCTTCTGAATCAACTGAACCTACTCTGAAGTCTCATGCACGATACATGGTCCCATTAAAGCTACCTCACCTACATCCAGCCAGCACATGGGTGATCGGCATATCCTACCATATAAAGCCTCGTAAGGTTATATATCAATAGTTTCCTAAAAACTATTATTGTAGGCAAACTCAACCAGAGGTATGTGCTTCTCCCAAGAGACCCCAAAGTCTAGGACGCATGCATGAAGTATGTCCTCCAGCACCTGTATTGTATGCTCTGACTGGCCATTGGTCTGAGGGTGGTAAGCTGTGCTCAGAAGCACCTGTGTACCCAGTGCCCTCTGAAAACACTGCCAGAAACGAGATGTAAAACGGACGTCCCTATTTGAAACGATAGAATGAGGGACCCCATGAAGACGTACTACCTCTTGGATATACAACTTCCCAAGCTCATCAACACTAAAGGTCTCATTAATCGGAAAAAAGTGATCTACCTTCGTAAGAATATCCATAACAACCCATACGACATAATTGACTCGAGGTGACCTCGACAAATCAGTCACGAAGTCCATCGCGACATCATCCCATTTTCATTAAGGAATGGGTAACTGTTGTAACAGTCCAGCTGGCCTCTGATGCTCCGCCTTCACCTGCTGATAGGTGGAACATCTTGTAAAATAACCAGTTACTTCTCTTTTCATACCCAGCCACTAATATTGACATCTCAAGTCACAATACATTTTGGTAACTCCAGGATGAACTGCCCAAGATGAATCATGAAATTCCTACATCAAATCCTCACTTATATCCCCTGGAACCCACACTCGTCCATGGATAAATAGTACCTCGTCATCGCCTATCATCCAAACAGGAGGAGGGTCCTCACTTACCACCAACTCCCGTAGAACTAAGTCTACTGAATTTGATAGCTGTCTCATCCTCACTTTATCTAGGAGAGTAGAAATCACATATAAGGATGAAAAATAGGTTTTCCCTTGACTATTGTGCACCTCCAAATGCAAATCAGGGAACAAATCCATAAGCTTCCACTCACAACTGGTCTCATGCACTGCCTGTATTTGAGTTCTCCTACTCAGTGCATCAGCTATTGCATTAACCTTACCAGGTGTACAGGCAAGCTCAAAGTCGAAGGGCTGAAGGTATTAAACCCACCTTCATTGTCTCAAATTAATGTGACACTGAGTAAAGATGTATTTAAGACTTTTGTGGTCTGTAAACACCACAAAATGTTCTCCCAAGAGATAATGTCTCCAACAGCTTAATGCATGCACCACTATAGCCAACTTGAGATCATGCATCAGCTAATTCCTCTCATGTGGACTTAATTGCTGAGACTCATATGCAACTACTCGATCTCCATGCATCAACATTGCTCCCAAACCAATACGTAATGCATCACATAAAACTGTATAGATCTTCCTTTACACTAGAAGTATCAAGACTGGTGCTAATGTAAACCTTCCTTTCAGCTTATGAAAGGCTTCCTTGCAAGCTTCTGACCAAATGAACATCACACCCTTCTTAGTCAAAACCATCAATGGTGCTGCTAAGTAGGAGAAGTCCTGTATAAAGTTACTACAATAACCATCCATCCCCAAGAAACTTCATATTTCAAACACGTTCTTAGGATTATCCTAGTAAACTATTGCTCTCACTTTCTCTGGGTCTAATGCATCTCTTTCCTCTAAGATAATATGACCCAGGAAGTGAATCGGGTCCATCCAAAAGTTGAACATTTAGAGCATAGCATACAACTGATGCTCCCTCAGTGTACTCAATACGATCTCAATATGGGTGGCATGGTCATGTCTAGTGTGATAGTACACCACGATATCATCCATGAAGACTACCACAAAAGAATCTAGATATGGGTGGAAGACATGATTCATCAGAGCCATAAAAACTACTGGCGTGTTTGTGAGTCCGAAAAGCATGACCATGTACCCGTATAGACCATATCTTCTCTGAAATGATGTAAGCGGTATGCCTGATGGTCTAACACGCAACTGATGATATCCGGATCTCAAATCAATCTTTGAGAACAATCATGATCCTCGAAGTTGATCAAAGAGATTGTCAATCCTCGGTAAGGGATATCGGTTCTTAACCGTCAATTGGTTCAGTTTACGATAATCTACGCAGAGTCTGAGGGTACCATCTTCCTTCCTAGAGAAAAGGACAGGTGAACCCCTGGGAGAAATATTGGGTCAAATAAAACCCTTGGCTTGAAACTCCTTCAACTGCCTCTTGAGCTCCTACAATTCCAGTGTAGTAATCCGATAAAGAGGAATGGACACCAATGCTTCTCATGGAACAAGTTCAATAGAGAAATCCACCCCTCACTTCGGAGGTAGACCTGAAAAGTAATATGGGAAAACATACCTGAAATGATTAACCAATGGAGGGAAATCCTTCTGACCGGTTTCCTGTTCATCCAGCTCGCAATTTGGACTATCACCCCACCTCACCCATGATGCTCGGGTCCAGCTCGACTCACTTGGACATCCCATTCTCCCTTGTATAGAAACGTTCTGCCCTCTGGTGACGTGAAACTCACCCTACGACGATAGCAATCCACAGAGGCTTGGAAGGGTACCAACCAGTCCATCCCGAGAATGACATCATAGGCTATCATCTCTAAGAGATAGAGGTCCCATAGAAAGTGACACCCACCAACCTCAAAGGGGAACTCCTTGCACTGATGCACACCTTCCATTCTCATTCCCAACAGGGTGTCTAGCGTCATGATAAAAAAAAAGAAGAAACACAGAGTCCAAGGCTCTCCATAATGGGCACAAATATAAAGATATGTGTAGCACTAGTATCGAAAAGTATAGAAGATAAAATAGAAGAAACTAGAATAGTACCTGTGAGAGTGGAAGGTCCGGGATCTTACACCTGTTGGGTCTGTTGAACTGCATATGACTGCCTAGAGCCATGACCCTGCGACATAGCCTGACTACCCTGAGCTGACCCACCCGGCTGTCTATGTGATCCTGATGTCTGGATACCATGACCACAACCAATACCTTGGCCTGAACTTCCTAACGTATTGCAATTCCTTAACTGGTAATAATCTTCTGGCCCTACTCCCGCAAGTTGAGTCTGTATAGAACTCCTCTCACTAGTCACTGGTGGAAACTCCCTGCAAAAATGCTAAAGATGACATGTCCTGCCGTAAGCTCGGCACTCCACTGGGACACGTGGACACTGAGGTCTCTTGTGCCCCTCTTTACCACACTAGTAGCACATGACCTGGAAACCAAAATAATTATTTTGGATAGTACTTCCACCATGAGAGAAATCCATCTGACTCTTCTTCTTACTGGTAGAAATAGTACCAGAGACCAGTGTCTAACCACCCTGGTCCGCACCACTAGATTCCCGCAAGTTCCGTTTAGTAATCAACACTTGGCTCACAATAGCATGAATTGTAAGCAACCTGAAAACATTCACCAGTGCTCATATGTTATATCTAATACCATCCTCAAAGCATCTATCCCTCAAAATCTCACCACCCATGATAACAGGTGCAAAATGCTAAACCATGGTGAAGCAGGCAGAATAGTCCATCACTAACATGGCACCCTACTGAAGATTCATGAACTCTCGAGCTTGATCTGCCCCCAGTGTCTCTGGAAAAAAAAAGTCATAGAAGACTACCTGAAAATCTTCCCATGCCATGTCTCAGTGATTCTCAGTTTGGGTGGTAACATCCCACCATCTCTTGGCGGAATCACACAACATGAAAGTAGCGATATTGACCCTTCTTCCAAGAGGAGTATCCAGATGCTCAAAGATCGTCTGCATAGAACCCAACCAAGACTTCACAGCTTGTGGTCCTCCAACCCATACAAACATAGGCGGATTCTTTTGCTGGAATATATGTGTTAGCTCTGACATAGATGTGGTAGCCAGTGGTGCTCCCTGAAAGGTCTGTATGAACCGCATGAAGCCTTCATGGAATTGAACATTTGTGCTTGTGTCCGGTATAATGGTTGGCACCGCATCTGGAACTGCTGGAGGATCCATCAGTAGCTTATGGCCTACCATATCTAGAGTATAATCATCGCCACTCTATTGGCGAAAAAGACATGGTCATCTTGGTGGCATGACTCTAAAAGGTCAAATACACTCCTTAGTTTAAGATTATCATGGACTGAAAACTAGGCGACCAATAAGGGAACAGAAGAAGAAAAGTACTCAAGTTTTAAAAAACATGACAACATGATGTGTATAATTCCTACACGGAGTGTTCCCATAATCCATTCACATGGTCATTTACTTCAGCTCAAACTAGTCTTGTAACACCCCAACCACATGATGTGTTGTCTCCACCAACGACCTGTACTTGAATCCTCTTTCCCTGCTCGAGTCCTTCTACACAGTTAGGCCACACTGCTCTCCTAAGACAAGACTACATGGCGTGTTCAATGTAGACATGGCCTGTAATCAACAAGCTTCACCGTCCTGTGTTGTTAGTGACACGGCCTGTGTACCCAGGTTACACTACACGACGTGTTACACCCGTACACGTCGTGTTACACCCACATACGGCATGTACACCACCCTGTTTCCCCATCCACACAGCCAAGTCCACATGATCTCTCACCGATCATGGATACACGGCGTGTCCCATAGGTACCTGGTGTGTATTATAAATGAAACACTGGCCCATGCTGTTAGTTACACGGCTGGACATATGGTCAACCCAAAACGGCGTGTAAAACCGGTACACGAAATGTTCCCAAAAGTACTCCCCTATCCCATGTCTCTACCCACACGGGCTATGACATGGTTAAAGACTATAATACATGTACATAAAGTACATGGCGTGTACTTAAAAAAATTTCCCTTTATTCCAAAACAGAAGAGTACATGGTGTGTGTTCATAGAACCACATGTCATGTTGTCTAGGTTTCCGTATAGTACACCTCAGAAACTACTCTGGAACCCACTATTTCATTAATTTTAAGCATCTATATGCCAAATCCCGATCCTTGGGGACCCATAATCCCCGTGAACCAAAGTTTAGAACTTGAACCTTCACATTATAGTACAAATTGCAACAAAAATATGGTTCATGATCCTCCAAATTCCAGTTCAAGAGAGCCCATACTTCTAAGGACCAAAGTTCAGCATCCATAAACCCAGCCACAACATATACCAATACCGCAAAAATAGTAGGCGTATCTATCAAGGCACCTATAACAAGAAATTGAATTTTTTAGCACAATATCTATCACAACAACATGAAATTTCTAATGCACCTACATGGCATGGAAACTATGCATGACATGTGATTCTAACAAGTGCCTAAATGATGCATGAGATGGCATACCCTCATCTCATCAGGTTAAAACTAAATAGAACCCAAGTATATAAAAAAATATAAAAATCTCACCACAAGTGCATCACCCAACGGTGAAATCAAATCAACGGTAAAATTTTAAAACCATAAAATTTATAGTTACGAGGTAGATTGGCTTTTACCTATACACGGGTTAGCTACTCCCGGGAACAATTTATTACCAATTACCAATTCCGTCCTATCCCTAACTATAGGCTCCAAACAGTAAGTCAAAGAAATGAAACACCTCTCATACCACTTTGTAACGTCCTGGTTCCGAAATCCACACAACAGGTGCCCTGAACCCGGTTGGTCACATGACCTCAAGCGCATTACCCCAAACTCCAATGGATACCGACTAGCAGGGAGGGACAAGGAATGACAGTGGGGAAACTATGCCCTAATTAGTCAAAGTATAGTGAAACAAAATAAAATATATAAACATACCAAAGTGGAAGCATTAGGCAATATAAAACATAAATGGACAACATAAGGAAACGATAACTAGCAGTTATATAGATATCATGATGCAAGATGTCACTAATTCCAAGAAAGTAGCCAAAGCAGGAAACTGCAATCTAATTCAATACAGTATAGGGTACAAAGTACAGTAAAACAAAACTAATGCAGTGAAATAAGAATGCAACAGCATCGCAAACCTAAGCTCGGTCCCATTCCCTCCTACTCCTCTGCAACAATCATGTACCTGGGTAGGGACCCTTTCCCTTATCGACACCTGCAGTAGTATAATCTGTTTGTCCCCAAGACATGACCCAAACAGGGTGTTAGAAATAAATCCTAGTATGCAACCACCAAAGGCCCGTGCCCAACTGTTAATGAAAATGTGCAACAGCAGTGTGCAATAATATAATGCAGTAAACTATACAGTACTCAAAAGTAACTATCTCTACCAGTTAAATTGCCATTTTAATAATTATTTATCAATTCCAAGCTTGTGCTTTATCTTGGAAGGTACAACATAAGAAATACCTATAGTGACTATTCAAAGTAAACATTGTCCTCAGACATGCAAATCCTTACCCTCGGGCAAGTAGAACCAAAACCCACAGGTGACTGCCCACATGCATAACAAATAATACCAAGAGGCATACGAGATATTGCTCATAGGCACGAAAGTTACTGCCCTCATACATAAGAAACATTTTCCTTAGGCTAAACAAATAGTGACCACAGGCATTCTATTTGAAAAACAAGTAACCGGACCGAGCCCAACCCACAAACAAGCAATTCATATACGTTTCCTCTCATGAAATCTCAAAACATGCTATAATCACAGAATACCCACAGGAATCCTGGAAAAATGATTAAACAAGGGAGACACACCAACAGGGAGGCCCTAGACCAATGCAACGATCCCAAACAGCAGTTTATATTTATTCATAAGATTACCTATGCAATTCTAGGTATCTAAATAGTCAAGTCCTCAGCCACACGACACCCTGAACATGGGAGCGTGGAACAATGGTACAGAAAATCAACTAGAAAGTTGGAATCAAACACAAGACCACATACATCGATCTCCTCTGATCGATATACGTGAAAGGAACCTCCTGAAACGACTAAAAACGACATAGATCTGGGATAAAATATTACCCATTCAAATGTAAATAACTTCCTTTAGGGAAAGAATTGGAAGGAAAGAATCAAGGTGGGGGAATATCTTACTCGCGTGGTTCAAACGAGAACGACAGCGGAAGAATCAGATTCCCAGTGAGCGATCGAGAGCTCCTCGAAGCTTCGGCCTCCTATCCTGGTGCTCCAAATGAACCCATTGCCTCCTCTACCGAATGAGAAGGCTACTGCCTGTTTATAATGAAAAAACATAACTACACAGAGTTTAATCTCAAGTACATAGCGTGTACTATTTTTTAACTATTCCTCTGGCTGCTACTTTTCACTGCAACCCTGTTCATCTGCCAACTGATTACACGACATGTATTACTAAGTACATGACGTGTAGTTAGTTATTTCATCCTAAACCACTGACAAGTCTACATTCCCTGTGTTCTAGTCCCACACGACCAAAGTAAACGACATGTATATGAAAGTACTTGACGTGTAGTTTGTTTTTACCGAAAAACCTACACGCCCTGTATTCTCATCCCACATAGCCAAATACACAACATGTGTACAAAAAGTACATGGTGTGTACCCAATGAATTTGGGATTTTACCCATTTCCATTTTTTCCTCAAAAACACTTAAGGAAAAAGGAAAAGAAGAAACCTGTAACTCATGAATAAGAACTGGGTTCTTACAGGTAGAATATCCATGGTAATTTTTTATTATGGAATTACATATTCATATTTTATTTGTTCTATATTATGATCAAGAGTATTTTTTAATGGCATTTGTATTTTAATTTATTCACCACGACTTATTACTTATTCTTACACTATATTATTTACCATTAATAAGAACCTAATCTCAATCCTTACTTTTCCCCAAGATGCAAAGATGAATATTATGAATGGTTTTCAGGGATAATCTATGAGTTACAGATGTTTCCTATAGAATTTGTATACTATATTTCAACTGAAGTTGTAATATTGAACTCATGAATATATCTTGCATTCTAAATAAATAAACCATTTCAGTCCTTCGAGATACAACTTCCTTGCAATCAAACCAATTAATTAAAGTAAAGAACCAACTCTCGGAAACTGGGGCCGGGGTCTTTAAAGTTTTTATCAGTAGTACAAAATAAGAGGTGATAAAAACTATATTTATCAGAAATAAAAAAGAACTGATAAAACATATCTTTATTTGTGCTATAATTATAACACTGATTAAGATCATTTTTATGAGCTCTTTTATAAGCTCCAATAAAATCTACTTCAAATAAAATACAAAAAAAATCAATGAATATATATTAAATATGAATAAATTATAAAAAAATTAAATTTTTAACATTATTCTTGAATATATAGACTTAAATGAATATAAAAAATTAGTGAAATTGAATTATTAAAAATGGACAAACTTTAATAATATTAACAAATAGATATGTATTTTTAATTATATAAATTATTATAAAATTTGAAAAATTAATTTATTTTAAAATGATACACATTGAAAATAATAAAACGTAGTAAAAACATACGCAAAAATGAATTTGTAAGATTAATTAAAAACATTCAAAACTCATAGGTACAAAATATAAAGAAGATATTTAAACATTCATTTAAATTAAACAATTATATAGATCTCAAACATTTTAGTTACATTAAAAATTAATAAATAAAATTGAATGAATAATGATCATATAAATTTAAAAAAAATTATGAATGTTAAAACATAATAAATAATTATATATGAATTGTATGATTAATTTAATTAATTAATTGTAAGTAGTGATAAAATGAAGAGAATGTTAAAAAATGAATTTATATAAATTATCATAAAAATTTAAAACATTTTAAAATATTACAACTTCATAAATGAAATTGAATAAATATTAATAATATAAATTAAATAAATATTAATAATACTAAGAATTATTAAATAACTATGTATAAATTGATATTAAAAAATGAAAAAATTGAAAAAAAATTAAATATTAATAAATATTACATATTAATAGATAATAATAAATTAAATAATGTTTAAAATGAAAAAATTAAATTAAATAACTTATAATATTAATAAAAAATTGAATTTGTAACATTTGAACGAAATAGAGACAAAAAATTAAATAAAAATGAATACATAGATAATATTAATTATATAAATAATAAAAATTTTAAAAATTAATTATATTGACTATGAAAAATATTAATAATTAAATTGAGTAAAATTAAATTAAATACACACACATATATTCTTGATTAATAAAGTAATATATAAATATATATATTAAGAATGATATAAATATTATAAATTAACAAATTAAAGAAAATAATAAAAACATGGACATATTAAAAAATAATAAATTAAATTAAATTAAATTAATAAACAGACATACGCATAAACATACATACACATGAAAGACATACATATGTGTACAAACACACACACCAAATTATATATATATGTATATTTTAAACAATTTAATATCAATATAAATATATATTTAAATAAATATATTCATTTATATATTATATAATTTTTTAAATAAAATATTAATACATTATATTTATTTTTGTTATATAAATATTTTGTAATTAATATATATAAATATATTACTAAACATTTTGACTAATATAAATTTAATAATTTTATATATGATAAATTATAAAATTGTGAATCATTTTTTATTAAAAGTTATGTAAATCATATTTATATATTATACTTACGTATATATATATATACTTATGGTATTATAAATATAATTCAAAAATATATAACTATTTATATATTAATTAAATCACTCACTATGACCGTTATAAGCACTAAAAAAGCATTGATAATGTGAAATGTTTATCAGTGTCAAAAAAGTGATGATAAAGAGGTTGGTTTTATCTATGCTAGAAAAATGTATTGAAAAATGATACCCTTTTATTAGTGTTCTTTCTAGCACTGATAAATGTTACCTTTATTAGTGCTATTTACAAGTGTTGATAAAAGTATCCTCTTTATCATCATTTTTTGTGTAGCACTGATGAATGTCATTATAAGATATAATGAATTCTATGGTAGTGGATGTAATGGATTTTTTGGTATATCTCACTTGCTCCTTATAAATGATATAATGGTATTTCTTAATGGTAAGTAGAAATTTATTAGTCATTTCTACATTATAATAGAATTGTCAATATTCTATACTAAGATTTATTAGTGCTAAAAAAATTAAATAATTGGGTGTTTTTATCAATCATAAATAAAATCAATGATAAAATTTACTTTTATCCACCCTAGAAAAACACTAATAAAAGTGTAAAATTTTTCAGGGCTAATAAAGGTACATCTTTATCAATACTAAAAAATATATTTTCAACATGCTCAAAACATGACATTCTTAAAATAATTTATATAATATAAAAAATAATATTTTAATATGAAAATTTATCTATTTTGATATATGTATAATATATTTTTGTTAAATATGATTTACATAAAACTAGATAGATATTTTCACTTAATATGTAATAGATTTAGTGAAAATGGTAGATAAAATAAGTAAAAATTAATATTAATTAAAAAATGACTAATTAGTTTGGATTAGTTGACATTTCGTAAACTTTTGGTGATATATAAAAATTAATAAATTAATTAATCTCTTAAGATAATTTAGAAACCATACTTTAACTTGAAAAGACCATAACATTTGATTTACGTGTCTTTTTCGGCTCCACAAAATGTCAAATTGAATTCAGTAAAGAGAACTACACCCAATTCATTAAGGGAACATCAATAGATGGTTCTTCAAGGTTCAAAAAGTATTGAATGGTATCTAAAACTATGTCTGTACTTGGGATATCCTAATTTTTTAGTATTCAATGGAATCTCAATTTTTTTTAATAGGGTGTTCTTGTATTTTTTTAGGGGAGGCTAAATTTAATCTCATGTATTCTATTCATATAGATTTTATGTTTTTGATATTTTATTAGTTTTTATATTATAGTGTTATTTATAATTATAATTATATATATATTTACATATATATATTTACATCTACAAAAAATATTTTATAAATAAATATTTAAACATATTTAAATGTAATAAGTATTTTAAATAATATAAACCATATTTTAATGGTTATTATCCATTTAATTTTAAAAAATGAAACCATGAATTACCTTACAAAAATCCTTGGATATCTATGTATACATAAAAAACTGTACATTTAATGTTTACATATAAATACGTGCATGTGTATCAATAAACAAATATATATTTGTGTATAAATTCTAATAATATATGTAACTAAATATTAATATATATATTTTAAGATAAGTATATATTGAAAATTATATATAATTATATATTAAATATATAAATATATGAAAAATAAAATTATATAGTCTATTGGTATTTTGTACTTGTTGTCTGTCTATATAAATGTAGGTATCCTTATACATTACAAAAATATATATCAAAATTATACATATACATTTATATATATTGACACACAAACCTATACAAATATCATTATAGAAAAATAGTGGTTAATAGTTCTCAAAAGTGTCTCTAAACTACTAATTCTCATTTATTTAGAGGTAGTTTAAGAAAACCTTCCCTAATTCACAATGCTTTGTTAAAAATCATTGTCATTTCAAGGAGTGTTAAACCCCAACTATATATTTGATGAAAATTTTTTATTTTAATTTTTTTTAAAATAAAAAAGTTTTTTAAAATATAATTTTTTATTATTAGTTATTTATTATTTATTATTCTTGTATATTATTTATTATTTATAATTTAAAATTATAAATAAATTCGAATGGTTTTTTAAAACAAGCCAAATTTAGGACCAAACAGCCCTATCCTCTTTGTTAAAATAAATAAAAAAATAAAAAAGAACAAGTGGATGGGGGAAAACAAAGAAGAAGATACCATGTTTAAAAGAGAGAAGATCATTTTCCTCTCAATCCCATGTTTTTAGGATTCCAAAATTTTATTCATGGATAGATACCTCCCTTATATTTTCTTTGACGGGACTCGCAATCATCATTAGATGATGAGTTAGAAGTGTCCTCCATAATAACACAATACTTGTGTTTCATGGATAAATTATGGAAATCTATCTCTAGATTAGATCAATAGCTTTCTTTTATGTTGGTTAATAATAACTTCCAAAGTGCGAGATAATAATTATAATGAATAATAATTGGAACCATTTTATCAATGACAACTTAATCCTATGAAAAAAACAATCATCAATATCATTATGGATTCCATGATGTTATCTTTAACACACATGATCATTCAATGGAAATTTAATTTTTGATTTATTAGACCTTGTATTGTCTGATTTCGTTTCTATTTACTTCCTAATTTTTATTATAAATTATCTTCACTAAATCTTATAAATGACGGGGATAAGACCAACCCTCATTCTATGCTTCAATGCATCTTATACTACCAAATGAAGTGTTTTTTGGGTGAATAACCTAGAGAGAAGGTTCAAAGTGAGCTTAGATCACACCTTCCTAAGCATCAATCCTAGCCATATTTTTTTCAAAATATTTATGGAAGTTAGTGTAAAGATCCATAATATTCCCTTATTAGACATTCCAAGTTCAGGCTAGCCTAGGATTTTTGGGAAGAAAATGGATTTGGATTTCTGAGTGACAAGTTGGAATCCCTCTTCATCCACAACAATATTTTTACTCTTAGAAAGAGTCCCCTTGTGTACTAGATTTCAAGTAATACACCATGAAATTGACGCATTAGATTTAGAATTGGAATTCTTAAATTATAAGGGGAAGTTTCCACCATTATATCTTATCATTTTCCTAGTGATAAGTGACTACTCCTTCCACAATTCAGAATCCATGACCTATTGGGCAGCAACCTCAGATTCAGATTGATCATAAAAAGAGACCACATTTTCAAGTACAGATTTAATGATCTTGCAAAGAGCATTATTGTAGGAATTCTCAATATGGTTTACCTTCCTTTTATCTTCCTCTTCGTGTATAGAATCATCCCGAGATTATTTTTATACTAGAAAATTTCCACAACCAGTACTCCCTTCACCCAGAATATCAACCAACTCAGTAGAAATAACATATGATGCAAGAACCTATTCCTTATCGGTAGCGGTCTTCCTGTAATTATCAGGCTTTTTAGAATCTTGTTCAATAGTGTTCAAATTAAACTTATCCTTTCCTTTCCTATATTCCATAGAATTATAACTATTTACCATATAGATGAAGCACTACAAAAGTATTCTACATTAATTATTTGAGTTCCCCAATAGTTTTCACTCATAGTAGAAAGAAGTAATATTCTCATTAATTATTCTCAAATACAAATCCTCATCCTCAATTCATAGAATTAAGTGATTTAATAGAATAATACTCAAATAAACATCAATGATAACTCTCTAAAAATGACCAAACCTCTATTGTTTAGTCTGTTTTTTCATATTGATTGGTGCTCCAATCAGTGATTGAATATCATGGATAATCTATAGATTCCAGAGGATCTTGATAAAGTCAATAATTTAAACCCAGACTAGAACACATGTTTTCTGAATTTCAAATGGATTAAGTCCAAGAGACCACTACTATAATTACAGGGTGCATAGTTTCAATGATAATGATACGAATCCACAATAACTCTTCTTGAGTTCTATATTTGGAAATAGAAAATGGTAAAACCCACAAACTAATGGTATTCACTTCAAAATATGAATTCCCCAATAGTAGATAACCTCCTCACCAACACAACTAATCCTAAGGGAATCTCCCATTTTGAAAGAAATATACATGCTAAGATGGAAGAATTTCACATCTACTTTCTTTCCCTAGATTCTTCATGATTTTTAAATACCCATGCATAAGTTTAATATCTTAGGTTCGAAAAAAAAGAAAGACTCTGTTAAATAGAGTATATGATACACCACTTCATGTTTAAATGAACAACTAAATATTATTATTTAAAAGTATCCATTATAATATATTCATTAGAATGGTGGGAATAAATAGTATTAATTTAATTATAAAAATAAGGTTTACACATGTTTATATAATCATTCATTGGTTAACAAATTAATTATAAATTAAAATAAAAACCAATTTAATATAAAGGATGTGTTTTATGAAAAACTATTTAAGTGTGAATAATTGTGTTTATTAAATAATAAAATCACTCTTGTTTGATTATATTAATGAAATATATATGAAATATATTTAATTTAATTTTTTAAAATTCATCTTTTCTATTTTATAGTCCTAATATCAGAAAAAATCCAATTAAGAGAATAAAATAAGTAGTTTTCAAAAAAGTCAGTTTTACCGCCTTTTAATGGAGAACCCATTTTAAATTTAGTTTTTATCACATATATATGTTGTATTTGACAAAATAAACTTATTATTTGGAATTAGGGCATCTAAATTTACCTTGGTTGAATTTTTTGTATTTTTCTTATAAAATTCACATTTTAATGAATAGTGAAAAATAATGCATTTTAATTTGAAAATTCCATTTCATCTAATTTATTTACATTGCTAGATTATATTTTTACATGGTTTTAAATTATAACTAGTTCAATTTTTTATCAGTTAATCCAATTTAGTTCATTGATTTAAATTTCAAATTAAAATTAAAATGAAAAACTATGTGAACTTTTGAACGTTTTACTTAAAAACCCATTTTCTCTATCCAACAACGAGATTAGTGTCAAATATAATTTAACCAATTATGTGAATTGATTTTTCAAAAAAATATATAATTTTTTTTACTAATTATAAAAAATATGGTCTAATAGGATCAAAATAAATTTTTGGGGAATAATAACTTAGTATTTTATTTACCACAATTACAGGTAAATAGGGTAATTAAAGGTAAAATAAATATTTTAATATTATAAATTTTTCCTAAAACTTGAATTAATATTATTGGATGATTTATTATTTAACATGAACATCAATGGGCAGAACTTATGTCCTTTGGAAGCCACTTGGGTGTGATAATGACAATTATAACATTTAATTTAAAGAAAAGGAAAATATATCATAAATTTGTCTCTTATTACTAAAACAATTTTTATATGAGGATATTTAATTTATATATTCAACAATTAATAGTACATATAAGTATAAAAATATTACCTATATCATGATAATTTATTTATAATTTTTAAAAATTAAATAATTAAATTTAATTATGACATAAAGATGATGCAATAATCAATTTATTAAAGAAAGAATCAAATAAATGATATTAATAATATTAAAATTAATGTAATTTAAAAAAATTTATTCCATAAAATAATTTTATTAATGAATATGACATGTTAGTATCGTGTAAATGTAGTGTGTTCGAAAGAATCATGTTATGATTTTTTTAAAAATAATGTAATGAATAGTTTCAAAATTGACATAATTCATATTTTAAAATATAAAATATTTAATTAAATGATATAAAATATATAAAAATATAATATTTGGCCAATTTATTTTTATAACACAAATAATTTCATTAATTACTCATTAATTGGTATTTTGGTTTGATTTGGTAATTATTTTATCCCTCAAAGTTTAAATTACTTAATAAATCAGTAAAAGTTAAAAGGGCTTAAAACAAAATGTTAAGGATTAAAGAAAATTAAAAACTTGTATAATTTTAATTGGATGATGATAATTCTAACCCAAATCATAATATATTCTTAATAAATCAGTTTGGGACTATTTAGGATAGAAAATTACTTTACATTAATTTAATAATTTTAATAATTCCAAGAGTGCCTCTCCCATATTCTATGAAAGGGCATCCATTCCTATCTATTAATAAAACTTAAAAAACATATTATTTCAAAGAATATATACCCAAAACCTTTATTAAAATACCCCCCCACATTATGGAGGCCTTATTTTAGGCATAATGACCTCCTTAGAGATGCTAATGTGTTCTTCAAGGGTGATCAACCAATGAAAAAGTATCATTTTCTTTAAGTATTTCTATTTTATTTATTCTAAATATTAGTTTAAATATCCTCCAACCATGATGAAATTATAAATAAATTATCCTAAATATACTGAGATGTTATTAAGTTAATATCATCTCCTAAATCTATCTCCAATTTCATCAAATGTGAAATTAACTTTTCGTTTGTGTATGCAGCGGACTAATGTATCGCGAACTGATATAGTTCATTTTTCATCACCAACTTTAAATATTAGTTATACTAATGGATTAATGGTAATATGTGATATTCATTTCATATTATTAATTATAATATAATAATATATCAATTATGATTTTAATTTCCATGCACATAAAAATGATAACATCGTTCGTGAATACGTGTGAACTATCACCTCCATGAAGCGATGTGATTCATTTTTATTCACTACATCATTTATATATATATATATATATATGTATTTTGAAATTATTAATATTATATTAATTATGTTGTTATCATTTTTAAAATTTAAAAAGTACACAATTTCTTTCCATAATGATCAATGAAAAATGAAGACGTTACTCGTGCCTATGCAAGACTTACCATCTCCATGATTATAACAATGTTCATTTATCACATCCATAAATAGTGGATGGATTTAAATTTATAATTGATATAAAAAATTTGTTATTATGTCATGAAAATAATTCTGGAGATTATGGACTTATGACTTCATGGACTATTGACATCCTACCAAAGTTCATTTTCGACTCGAGTACTGAATATCGAAAAAATGCCCAATGTGAAAAGAAATAATTAAGTAATTTTTATGAAATGATAATATTAATATAAAAGGAATAATAAAATTTATAAAGATTATTAAAAACTAAATAATTAACCTAAGTTTAATATTAATGAAGATAAATATTTTATATGATGAGTTGGACTTAAGGTAAGGGATTTCATATCAATCTCATTTCATTGAGACATTTCATGATGATATGAACCTTTATTATTTTATAAAGTGTATATGCATTCCCATTGACTTTATATGTACATATTTTCTCTATAATCATATTAATTAATTTTTGTAAAATTTTATACTTTCATGTGGCTTCTAATTTAATTGTTAAAAGTGGTATGAGACTCTTTAACTAAAACATTATTTTAGGAATTTTAAAGATTTGTTCTTATAAATAGGTATTATTCTTTTAAATTTTTTTAAAATGATTTTATTGGTTTATTTACATGTAAAAAATGTTTTAAAATTTTAATTATTTAATATTCTTTTAAAATTTTCTATGTGTTATGGGGAAATTTGATTCAAAGTCCTCTTTTATAAATTTTTTTCATTGGTTTTTTGAAAATGGTTCGGTTATCTTATGAATAGAAATGAAATTTTAGGAGTGAAATGTTGAAAATTGAAATATTATATGTTTTGGTACTTGGAAATTTAATGGGTGAGCCTGATATAGCTTATACAAAGGGTTTAGGACCATTATAGAACATGGGTGAGCCTGATATAACTTATATGAAGGGTTGAGCCCCGTTATAGCTCAGGAAATACGGGTGATCCGAATATAAATTATACGATAGGTGAGACCCCTTATAGATCTCCAATGAATTGAGTATTTTAGAGGTGTAAGTCAAATATATGGTTATTATATTTGTATGGGTGATTGAAAGTGTGATATGGTAATGATGTCCCTAGGAACCTACATGATTTCCTATTCTTTTTAATAAGTTATTAATAAAATTATTTTAATGGGTTTTCATATTTTCACTGGACTAACTATTTACATTATTTATGTCCCTTACTAAGATTTTGTGCTCATCCCATGTTTTAAAATGTTTTACATAGGTCTTATTATTGGAAATGAAAAATAATATTCCTAAATGAAAGTATTTAAGATGTTTCATGAAAAGAGACAACTTTTTAGTTTTAAAGGATTTCCTTTGGTGAAAAAAATGGATACTGAGTATAAGTGTATACTTGTAAGGTACACATTTACTAAGTAATAGTTTTTTTATAATTATCTAAAACTACTGATTGAAAAGATCCACTAATGTGAATTCTAGTTAAAAAACACACGAATATGATATTTTTAAGGATAAGTCCTTGTAGTTGGTTTCAGAGGATGGTTTACACAAATTTGGAGCTAGGTTGATTTCTTAAGAGTTAGAGATATCATCACAGGTTTATAATTTTAAGGTTTATTATAAGTTTAATTTCTTACAATCCCTTTTGAGGATTTACGTTATGAAATTTTAAGGTGATTAACAATATTTTTGGGGACATTCTTCTTTGAGGCAATTATGGGTTAATACTTTTTGGGATGAAAAATTAATGGTATGAGGAAACTGTTGAGGTTAAAAAATGTACACTTATTTTTTAGGTCTATAATATTTTGGTAATGCATAATAATTTTATTGCTTTTGAAAAAGGATAACCCACAGATAGTGTGAAACCCATCATGTCGGACAAGTCTAGGAGAATCGAACCCACACTAGATCTGTGAAAACTCATTATCTCCAACCACTTACCTAAATGAAATCCCTGGTTATTATGAAATTTTATTTTTAGTTAAATGAGTTGATTAAATAATAATAAGTTGATTTTTGGAACTTAATTTTATTCAAATGGATACCCTTGGCATTGGAAAAAGATTTGGTGATTAAGTGCTAGATGTTATTTTGGTAGAAATTAACTATTTTGGGAAATTTGTATCATTAAGGTAAACAGAATAATAAAGAATTTTAATTGAGGATTATTGGTTGAATTATATTTTTGAAGAATCTATGATTTCATTTGTGGACTTATGGGGAATTAGGTTATTTGTTGAAATAATTAACCTATCATGGATAATATGTGATTATGTAAATTAATTTTTGGTATGAAACATTAAGAGTGTTTGATGTTATTTGGATTTAAATGTTAGAATTTATCATGGATGATTATTTTAGTAAATTCTTCTAATTTTGGGGATTTAATCTTAGTTTTAATATTCTTGAGGGGTTTATGGATAGTTATTTATTGAATGGTCTATGTTAAAATTTTGATATTATAGTTGAATTTTCGAGATTAAAAGTAGTTTTTCATCATATAATGGATTAGTTTTTATCTTATCTTAACTGTATTGGGTTTGGTTAATATTTAATTATTGGATAAATGAATAGTTATTCTTTTGTGTATTATGTGATTCTATAGAAGTTGATTCATATTGAATACCAATCATTTGGATAACAAGATGAGTGTGTGGTGGAAATTTATTAAAGGATGAAACCTAACTTGTCAAGTAAGTATGTTTCTGTATTTTATAAGTCAAGGATGTAAAATAAAATATCAAATTTATGAAAAGGATCTTAAAACAAAAACATTTTCTATTTACTTTTCCTATTATGAATTCAAATATCATTTAACCCATCACAAATTTATAGCTTTGTGATTGTTCAACTTTCCCTAAAAACTTTTTATATAACTCTCCATCCGAACATGATGGTTATTTTTTCTTTTATATCAATGTTTTAATACATGGAATTCTCGTATGTGTTATCTCAGATGACCTTCTTGCTATCCTTTCTTTCTTTTTAAGTTGATGTTTTAATAATCCTTTTTCTCATGTGGGGTTTCAGTAAAAGTATTTTGAAAATTCATACCTTATTTACTAACACCAATTTCAAAATTTTGAGGATGTAATTTTCAAAAGGGTGGGGGGGGGGGATGTAAAATACCATGTTTTTAAGAAAAGAATGACTATGTTAAATAACATACATGATATGCAACATCAAGTTTAAATGAAAAATTAAATATTATTTTTTAAATGTTTTCATTATAACATATTTGTTAAATCGAGGGAATGAATATTATTAATTTAATTATGAAAAAAGGGTTTACACATGTTTATATAATGAATAATTGGTTAGAAAATTAATTAAAAATTAAAATAAAAACCAATTGAATATAAAGGATGTGTTTTATGAAAAACTATTTATGTGCAAATAATTGTGTTTATTAAATTTTAAAATAACTCTTGTTTGATTATATTAATGAAATACATATGAAATATATTTAATTTAATTTATTAAAATTCATATTATTTATTTTCTAGTCCAAATATAAGTACACATATGAATTTAAGAATAAAATAAGTATTTTTCACAAAAGGCAATTTTACTACCTTTTGATGGAGAACCCATTTTAAACTTAGTTTTTTCACTTTTATATATTATATTTTAAAAAATAAACTTTTTATCTGGAATAGGGGCATCAAAATTTATCTTGGTTTAATTTTTAGTATTTTTCTAGTAATATTCATATTTTAAGGAATAGTGAAAAATACTGCATTTTAATTTGAGAATTCCTTTTTGTCTAATTTATTTATTGTAATTCCAAAACCCCAATTACCCAGATCCAATGAATTATTTTAATACATTTACATCATTACAAGGAATCAATACCTGAATGACCGATCAATTTAGTAGTCTTGGAAAATATATTACATACATGAACGTTACGTTACACATTATAACATAAAACAAAAAATAAATAATCCTTTTAGAAATCCATTATTCCCCTAGATTAACCCTTCATATAAATCATAATACACCTCTTGGAATACTATGGAAATAAACCATAAGAAAGGCATGAGCCCAAATGCTTAGTAAGGGTAAATAATCCAGCGGAAGCTATAAACTTTTAAGGCAAGACGCATAATAAAAACATCAGCCTTTTAAACATAAAACATAAGAATAATATGGTAAAAATAAGTTAAACATTACCATATAAACATTCACATGGATATTCTAGTAGTCGAATAATCACATGCAATAACTAATTTCATAACGAGAGAATGCATAATGCCGAACATAATAACTATTACGTCAAGGCCTTGTGCCAAGACCATTCACAAATATTCTGTCAAGGCCTTGTGTCAAGACACTAGTTTGTCTCATGAGACCTACCGATGCATCAGGGGGCTATAGAAGGCTCTTCGCGTCACTTACTTTGTCTAATTCATTCCTCATATGGAAAGGAGGAAACATAACAAAATCATTCGTATTAAAACTAGTATACAAAATGTCAATACTTTAACAATAAACCATGAATGGTATAAAAATAAAACATCCACATTCACACATATCATTACACATTCAACACAATATGTAATATTGTATTATAGTAAATCAACCTTGATCAAGAATAATATCCAATAAAGGATGTTTACATAGTTGAAAATGATCTGTAAAACTCTTTGAGTGAAATATCCCTTTTTCATGAAATCATTTAAAAGTAACTCAATTTATAAAGGAAGTCATTTAAAAGATAATTTCGAATCAACTTTTACCATACCACTTTGAAACTTTTTAAAGGAATTAACATTTTAAAACAATCATTTCCATATAAATAAATCCTTAAAATCATTTTGAAAACATGGACATTAATTAAATAGATTTCGAGAAATAGATCGTTAAAAAATTTAAAATGATGATCTAATTAAAGATACCCTTACATAAAACATTAAAATATTATTTTTGAAAACATTTTTATGAACCATGGGTATGGATGATAAATATTTCCATGTAAATACTTACACATGGTTAATCTGAGACAATAATGAAATTGTGGAATTAACCCTTAACTTAGGTATGATACTCTTCGTAAGTGTATGGAACTCTAGTATAATATTTTTAAACATATTATTAACTTATATCTTAATCATAATAAGATTTATGATATCATATATGATTATTTTATGACTTTATATTACCCATTTATTCAAAATTCCATGTTAATTCAACATTACGGGTAACATAGCTTTGTTTATCGTACATGTTTTGATTTGTTATTCTTGATCATATTACATAAAAATGATTTAATTACATAAAAATGTATAATATTATTTATATATATCATATATATTCACAATATAAATATATATAATAGATAGATAAATAAAATGGAATACACCGTTCATGGAGACGGTAGATCGTACGTATTTATGAACGTTGTTTCCGTTTTCATATCATATTGAATGAATGTAAGTGAATGAAATATATAAAAATACATACATATATTTTCCTAGTAGAATTATTATGTCATATATTAGATACTTATTAATAATATATATATATTATAATCATGTATCAATGGTGAACCTGGAAATGAATCTTATCGCGTCGTGGAGACGGTAAGCCGTACGTACGCACAAGCGACGATATCACTTATTAATGATTAAAAGTTGTGGAATTGGATGGTATTTTAATTATAAAGAAACATTATCATGTTATGTTCATTATTTATATACAAAATACTCTTCATTATATCCATCCAAATAATATAGTGTTGAATAACAAATTGCACCATAGCGTGGAGACAATAAGCCGTACGTACGCACGCATGGTGACTTTGTCATCATAGGATGGATAAAATAATGAATATGGTTGCCCCAAATTTATAATAAAATATCAGAATGTAGAAGGTACTAAATTTATTATTTTGGTATGTAAAAAATAGAGAAAGAGGAAGAAGAAGATGAAAATAACTTTGAATGAGGTGATAAAATAATTATCTATTCTTCGGGTGTTTCCTTTTGATTTGAACAAAATGCATACTTAGGTTGACTTTATTCTCTAATTAAGGTCTCTAGGATGAATTTAGGGTACTTTTTAGGAGATATGAGCATGTTTTGGCTGAGCCAAAAGGCTTTGGAGGTGTGAATTTAATACAAGGACAAGTTCCCTTTATAAGAGAGGTGAGGGCCACTTTTAGAAAATCTTGATATATTAATTTATTATAAATTTATTTTCGGTTTATCTTAGCTCAAAATTGATTTATTTAGAGTATAAGGTAGGTATGAGTCTAAATAATCTCAAAAAATATGTTTTATATATGTTTATGTCACCATCATAACCTTATCTTTTAGATTTAACCCTTAGTTAAATAGTTTAACTTTTACCATGTCTTCTTGTATTCTTACACTATATAGTTAATAAACTTATTATAAAATGACAAGAGAAGCTAAAGTAGTTAATTAATGAAATAGCTAACATTATTAAGTCATTTATTAGAATATTATATTTTTAGGACTATTATATAATTTAATAAAATAGTATTTGTTTTAAAAACTCATTTATGTCAATTTTGACACTATTTAGTATTTGGTTTTTGTGAAAGTCATAACAACTTGATTCCTTAGAATAAAATACATTTAATCAAACATAAAATTTCATATTAACCTATAAAATTAGTGTATGGAATCAAAATATTCAATTTAAATTTATTTTAATATTTATATTATCAATTATTTTAATCATTCATTAATAAGGAAATTACTACATCATCATTGTGTCATAAATAAATTTAATTATTTAATGTCTAAAAATCATAAATAAAATACTATGATGTAGGAAATATTTTTATTTTTCTGATTAATATTTATAGTTTAATTTATCTTATGTATAACCCTATATTAAAATTTTTTTAGTTATTGAAATTTGAATTTAACACTTTTAACTTTTCTTTAAATAAAATATAATAAATGTCCTAATATAATCCAAGTGTATTAAAAAGAATTATATTTTTTTCCTAAGGTTTATTTTGGTTGAAATAAAATTTCCAATAGAATTAGGACATGTTTTGGGGTAATTTTATATTATTATAATATTATTTTTTACCTTTAATTACCCTATTTACTTTTAACTGTGGTAAATAAAATTCAAAAGTTACTATTCAAAAAAATTATTTTAATCTTATTGAACCACATTTTACATACTGATGAAAACTGTTTCTATTGTATTTTTGAAATTTAATTTATAGAAGCGGTAAAATTATGTTTTATGCAAATTTGCAAATGTGCCTAGAAGGTGGGTAAAGACGTTAAAAAGTTTAATAAAATTTTATACATCTAATATTGTTATAAAATGACTCAAATGAAATACATTGGAATAATATAAGAATTATGTATCTATTTTTAATTTAAGATAAATTTTAATTAAAAATTATTATTTAACTGAAAAGTGGATTTTTATGTACTATGCTGTATTGTCACTATTCATAAAAAATTGATTGTTTTCAGAAAGATACAAAAATTTAACCCTAAGCTAATTTAGATATTACAAATACAAAAATGAAGTTTATTTTACCAAATTCTATTTTTAGAGGTGTCTAAAATTAATTTTATTATTGTTCACAAAAGGACATAAAAAGTAGTTCATTTAAGAAAATAGTTTTTCTAAATATATAACTATTTTAACAAAACATTATAAATAACATTTTTTTACTATTAATATTACAATATTAAATTGATAAATAAATATACTGTTTAAATAATTATAATATTAATGTTTTGTTTCACAGAAACTCAATCTTGCGTATAACGCAATCCAAGTTGGTGTTGCGTGCAATATAAGATATTAAATTACATTAAAGAGTTCATGTACTATAAAATCTTGGGGTGTTACATTCTCCCCTCCTTCAATAAAGTGTGTCCTCACAATTTGAAAATGTTCTTCGAAAATAAAATGTTTAAAATATCAATTACCTTTGTGGAAAACCCACATCAGAAAACGGGTTAATACAATTTACTCTTAATAAGAGATAAAGAAAAATGAAAAAGTCACCACCAAATTCGGATTTCGAATAGAAGAACATTGGTGGGAATTACATAAACATAATTGGAGGAAAAACATAAATATTTATAGGGAGTGATTGATGTCATCAATCACAAACAAATGAAAAATAAATGGAAAATTGGGGCCTCAAATCCATAAATATATGATGATTTAAAATATCATTGCTTCAAAAAAACATAAGGTATTAGGATAAAACATTTTTGATTTTAAGATATTTCCCCTAATGTTCAAGAATTGATTTCTTCCTAGAGTAAGAAAAAAATAATACTTGACAAGTAGAGTTCCATCCTTTAACTAATTTCTACCACAACTCATCTTTCACTACAAAATATAATATAACTCCAAAATATTATATTTATCCTAATTGTATAGGGTTCCAAAAAAATGAATTTATAATTCATTTGTTACACCATTTAAAAAAATATATTGTACAAACCAGGACATCATGTAGGCCAACAGTAGGTGATTCACCCTTATCGCTCTTTAGTTGCAGGTTTAAGTCTCATGGCCTTGGCGGACGCTGCGGGTTGTCGCTCGACCTCTGGGTTTTACATTTTATAAAAATAAAAAAATAATCTTAAGAAATGTTTTAATATTAAATAATAGTATCCAATTTACAAATCAATCCATGCCAACCTTTAGACTTATCCAAAATACTTCTGTCTAAACACACAGTCCAAAATTTATAAGGAAGGTAAACATAATGAAGATCTATTTTTTCCACATTATAACATGTGAATACCTTCATGATATATTATCTTAAAACATGGTAACAACTTTAATTATCATAAAACCTTATTGAATACATTAATGCTCCCTTATTCCTTATAAAATACTAGATATACTCTTTATATCCAAAAATGATGTGAACTCCAACAACAATGGAATAAACAAACAATTAATTAGTTCTAAGGTAGTCAAGAATATCGAATATAATTTATCCAAATCAATCATATCTTATTACAAAATCACTAACTCAATATCAGGACCATATTACGGTTTATCATTCCCTCAACCATATATTTTCCAAAAATTTTAACTTTCTATTGTGTCACTTTTCTTATAACCATACATTCTCAAATCCACAATGAAACAGTACTGAAGTACAATCCTTATTTATTTCCATAATTTATATAACCAATAAATAATGGATACAACACTCAAATGAAACAATTATTTATTCTAGATTCACAAATACATTAATTATTCCACATCGATTGTAGTAAAAGATCATGCTTGACCTTGATCATTATTATGATTATAAACTATATTTTCTTGATGCTTAGGACATTTATTTTCATAATTCCTCATTTTACTACAGTTAAAACACTGAATATTAGTCTTTTATTTCTTCCCATTGAATTATTTTTCCCGATTAACATTTTTTCCACACTTATAACAAACAACTAGTCCATTCAAGAACATCCCAGGGCGATTCTTTCCACAGTTATCACATATAGTAAAATTATTCTTTCCCTTCTTCCCTTTATCCATATTTCTCTCTTCCATATTCTTCTTATTTGGCTTCCCTTCAAATCCATAAGACTTATATAATTATTTACTTATCTTATTAACACATGATAATATTTCCTCGTATGATGTCAATACATGGGAAGATATTTCCCTTCAAAAAGTTAGCTTAAGACCAAGAAAGACATGATCCTTCTTACTCTTTGGAATACGTTCATTGGTGGGGTAGTCATTTCTAATACTAATCACCATTTATAAACAATTTCATACACTATATTTGGATATGAATCATAATTCATGATTCTAAATTAGTAAAATAATTAATATAAATTGAAAAAAATTATGCATATCTAACAAAATTATAAATATGGTTCCTTTGAAAAATAAATTTTCTCATAAATCCATCATAATGGTTTATAAATAAAATATGAATTATCCAAAGCATGTCCCCTGGGAGTGTCAAACCAGGTGTGCAGTAAGGCCCATTTTCCTGTACTAGGTTACCCCGATTCATGCTGAGAACACCTTTTCAGAGTTGTTACTTCTAGGTAAATCTATGCCAGAACCACATTCACTTGTAGTATCTAAATATGGATGTATTTTCTAGGAATTCCTACATAATCTCCATTTTATAATTCTAGGATTCTTTTCAATACTTATCCTCAAATTCTATATTTGGGTTATGATCCCTAATCTCAGTTTTCTAAATATATTTCCAAGGTTTTTGGTAAAATTTCTTTGATACCAACTATAAATCCCCAACCCCAATTACCTAGATCTGATGCATTATTTCAATACATTGGCATAATTACAATGAATCAAGTCCCAAAGGACCAATCAATGTATAATTCTTGTAAAATAGATTATATACATGAACATTACATTACACTTTATAACATAAAACACAACATAAATAATCCTTTGAGAATGCCATTATTCCCCTATCTTAACCATGCATATCAATAATAATACACTTCTTTGAATCCAGGGAAAATAAAATATATGAAATGGGTGAGCTCAGATGCTTAGTAAGGTTAAATAATCCAGTGGAATCAATAAACTTTTAAGGAAAGATGTATAATAAAAACAAAATACTTTTAAACAAAAAACTTGAACATAATATGGTAAAAATAAGTTAAAAATTACCATATAAACATGCATATGGATATTCTAATAGCCCAATAATCACATGTAATAACTAATTTCATAACGAGGGAATGCATAATGTCGGACATAGTAACTACTACGTCAAGGCGTTGAAGAAAGACCATTCAAAAATATTCTTTCAAGGCTTTGTTCCAAGACACTAGTTTGTCTCATGAAACTTACTGATGCATTGAGGGGCTATAGAAGGCCTCGCCCGTCACTTACTATGTACAATGCATTCCTCATATGAAAAGGGTGAAACATAACAGAATCATTCATATTAAAACTAGCATAAGAAATGTCAATACTTTAACCATAAACAATGAAGGGTATAAAAATACCAAATCCACAGTCATTCATATCATAACACATTCAATATAATATGTAAGATTGTATTATAATAAATCAACCTTGATCAAGAATAATATTTAGTAAAGGATGTTGTTATAGTTGAAAATGATCAGTAAAACTCTTTGAGAGAAATATCCATTTTTAAGGAAATCATTTTAGAGTCAATGAATTTATAATGGAAGTCATTTAAAAGATATTTTTGAATAAAAGTGTCCCATACCACTTTGAAACTTTTTAATGGAATTAAAATTCTAAAACAATCATGTCCATATAAATAAATATTTAAAATCATTTTGAAAACATGGACATTAATTAAATAGATTTATAGGAATAGATCATTAAAATATTTAAAATGATCATATAGTTAAATAGAACCATCCATAAAACCATAAAATATTCCTTTAAAAAACATGTTTATGAAACATGTACATGGATGATAAATATGTCATAGTAAATACTTACACATAAACCATCTCTTATAATAATGAGATTGATGAATTAACCCTTACCTTAGGTCTGATACTCTTCGTATGTGTCTAAAACTCGTGTATAATATTTTTAATCATATTATTAACTTATATAAGAATCATAATAATATTTATGATATCATATATGATTATTTGATGACTTTATTTTACCCAATTATTAACAATTCCATGTAAATGCAACATTTCAAGTAATATCGCTTTTTTTATCATACGTGTTTTGACTTGATATTCTTGATCATATTACATAGATCATGATTTAACTAATTAAAAAATGTATAATATTATTTATATATATCATATATATTCATAATATAAATATATATAATGTATATATAAATAAAATGGAATACACCGTTCATGGAGACAGTAGGTCATACGTATGCATGGACGCTATTTCCGTTTTCATATCGCATTGAATAGAAGTAAATGAATGAAATATATGTAAATACATATATATATTTTTAACTTAGAATTATTATGTCATATATTACATACTTGTTAATAATATATATTTTTATAATCATCCTTGAATGGTGAACATGGAAAAGAATCTCATCGCGTCATGGAGACGGTAATCCGTACGTATGCACGAGCAATGATATAATTTCCTTAATTATTAAAAGGTGTGGAATTGGATTGTATATTAATTATAAAGAAACATTATAATGTTGTTTTCATTATTTATATACATAATACTCATCATTATATCCATCCAAATAACCTAGTGTTGAATAAAAAATTGTACCATGGCGTGGAGATGGTAAGTCGAACGTACAAAAGCATGGTGACTTTGTCATTCATAGGATAGATAGAATAATTAATATGGTTGTAATATATTTATAATAACATCTTAGAATTTATAAGGTACTGGATTTATTAAATTAGTATGGAAACAATAGAGAAAGAGGAAGTAGAAGAAGAAAATAACTTTGAAAGAGGTGATAAAATAATAACCTCTTCTTCGGGATTTTTCTTTTGGTTTGAACAAAAGGGATCCTTAGGTTGAATTTCTTCTCAATGTATGGAATCTAGGTTGAAGTGAGGGTAGTTGGGAGGAGATTTAGTTCAGTGTTGGTTGAGACAAAAGGCATTGGATGTGTGAATTTAAGAGAACGGAAAGTTCCATTTTATAAGAGAGGTGAGGGGCACTTTAGGAAAATCTTGATATATTAATTTATTATAAATTTAATGTCATGACCCATCTCCCAGGGCCCGTTTCGTGACTACCCCAAGCCCACCTTCCATAGTCTAGGGGCTGGCAACTAGCACCGAAGGTGTATTCCCTAAAACCAGGAATGCATTTCTTTTATAACCTGTAAACACATGAAACCAAACACACAACAAGATACGAACTCAAGTAAACTGAATAGTAAACAGAGTGAGTATAGTAAGTAAAAGGGGATAGAATACAAGCCCAACTGGAATGTACAAGAAACTGAAAGTACAAGTAAACTAGAACAGCTCCTGCGATCACCTGCTAAGGATCCTACCTGAAGGGTAGGTACAGCTCTCGAATGGTCGTCTATGTGGTACGCCTTGTCTAAGTCCACCTTCAAGCTACCTCCAGTCTTAGTACTCTCATCCTCAGTCAGCGCTATCCATCATCTTCACCAAACAGAACAGGGTGCGGGCATAGCCTATGCATGGGTGAGTATAATGATACTTAGTAGGGACCCCGAGACCCTCAAGGTTCACAAAATCCATCAAGGATAAACCACAAATCATGAAATCAACTGACAACAAAACTTAGGTATATGTCCATACATATACCTAAGTTATCAAATATACCCATCTCAATCATGAGGAAACATATGTTATAACTCAAAAGCTCCAGGCTCAACAGTTCCACAAAGGAAGGATTACCACGAAGGTAAGAACCACAAGGTATAGACTCAACTCACACCAAGTATATCTTAGGTACAATAGTAGAGATGATTAGATGTAACTACTGAATAATATTACTCTGTTAAGAGGAAGACCCACGAAGGATCCTAAACCATCATCAGACCCACAAAGGATCTTAGTACATAATCAGACCCACATAAGATCCTATTATATCATTAGTACATCGTCAAACCCACACAGGATCCTAGTACATCTCCAGTACATCGTCAAACCCACACAGGATCCTAATACATCTCTAATACATCGTCAGACCCACATAGGATCCTAGTACATCTCTATTAAATCGTAAGGACCACATAGAATCCTAGTACATATCTAGGACATCGTCATACCCACACAAGATCCTAGTACATCTCAAGCACGTCGCCAGACCAACACAAGATCCTAGTACATCTGCAGTACGTCGTGAGACCCACACATGATCCTAATACATCCCAAGTACGTCGTCTGACCCACACAGGATCCTAGTACATCTCCAGTACGTCGTCAGACCCACACAGGATCCTAGTACATCTTTAGTACGTCGTCATACCCACACAAGATCCTAGTACATCTCCAGTACATATTCATTCTAACACATGATCCTAGTACATATCCAGTATGTCGTCAGACCCAAACAAGATCCTAGTACATCGCCAAAAATAGCTATAGGGTTCCCGTACTAAGCTCACTTTTCTCTAGGAGGGTCCACTCCACAAGCCACTGGTTGATAATCCAACTTCCATGAAGTATCACTAAGAAGTATCTCAAAGGACCTACATGTCATAGGGGTCTCAACGCAACAAACGATGCGTCAAACGAATGCTCGGTCTGTAAGTTATTAGCCTTTTAGCCACGAGGGCCCAGTTGGATTTGTGCTCGATCCAACCCAATTGTACCTCAACTTTATCAAAATATTCAGTGGTCTATACCAAATGGACCGTCTTGCTCCATGTTTTCTGGCACCACCGACGATTCGTCAAACGGACTCTCGGTGCCAAAGTTATGGCCAAAATAGAGTATAGGGTCGAAAATGGTCCGGGTCCGGTCCGACCCAGCCCGAAACGGTCGGACCGACCCAGCCTAACCCGACCTAGTTCGACCTGGTTTAGGTCGGCCTACCCCGACCCACTGGGTGGTCTGGCCCGCGTGGTGGCTCGTCCTGGGCAGCGGCCCGCGGGGCGGCCCATCTTGGGCAGCGGCCCACGGGGCAGCGGGGCGGCCGCGGAGGCCGCAGGGGCCGCAGAGGCTGCAGGCAGAGCGGCGTAGGTCTTCGAAGCTGCTAGAAGATGAAGTCCATAGGGTAGAAGAGGCTGCGGAGGCCAGGAGCGGCATGGGGCCGCGAGGTGGAAGAGGCTGTGTGGGCCACGGAGCGGCCGAGGCCACGGGGCCGCAGAGGCTGTGTGGGACGCAGATTGGAAGAGGTCATGGGGTGGCCATGGTGTGGTGGGGCGGCCGTGGTGCGGCAGTCTGCCATGGCTAGCCAGATGGTGAGCCATCCTCTCCGTGTGGTTTGGTCGCTCACCGCGCCTTCGTCAATGGCCTTTTCGGCCGGCTGCTCTTCGTTTGTCACCACGGCACAAATACGCCTTCTTCTATCACGAAGAACACAACATTCATGAAGAACAACAGAGGGGTCGGGCCATGTTGGTTTGGCCCACACCCTCTGCATTAGAGTGGTACCAAGAGGCTCGAGGGGGATGATTCAATGTGAGGGGATAAATTAACATTGATCAATTTAAAACTCACCCCTACCTCATTCGTTTTTTGACGTCGATGATGAGGGAAGGACGGTCGTTGATTGAAGACTTCCCACATTAAAGGATGTCCGGAGTACAATGTTGAAGATGTTGGATAACGTCAGCGTTCTTCATTGGAGAAGATTTCTTTGTTGGAGAAGAAGAATTCCTCCAAGGTCCTCCTCTTTCAATCCTTTCTCCCAATTCCACCCAAAAGGAAAAGTAGCCAATATATTGTGTTTCACCAATTTAATTGTTGGCACAAAATTAAATTGACGTCATTAATTAAAATGCGGTTGTCACCATTAATGTGGGAGGATACCAATGGTTATCTCCCATTAAAGGAGAGTTCAAGAGTTATCTCCATATTAAATAAGAAGTATAGGGGGTTCGGGTGGCCCCACCCTTAAATTAAAATTGGGAGGTTTTGGTCTCGGTGGTCCTCATCTCCATAACCAATGTTGAGGGGTTTTAAGAATAAAAATAAAATGTTAAAATAATTTTATTTTTATTTTCCCACAAAAAGTGAAAAACTAACTTTCACCCTTGACCTACTGCGGTCAAGGTGATGGTCTGCTTAAGTGAATATCAGTATTGCGAGTTCAATGGTGCCGTCAGATTTCAATTCCGATCATCGGTTTAAAAGTTAAAAAAGCCCGCTCATACGATTACTGAATATAAATGAAAAAAAATACAGAAATTCATTCCGGGCACACCGGGCTTTGGAATCATGCTCCCTCAATTCTCATGGACTCGTAAAATTTCCATATTTTTAAAAAGAAATTACATGGAAATTACGGGTATTTACATTAACCCCACCTATGGGCTTCACATCCCCGTAATCCCAACTCCATCTAAGGGAACAAGTGTGGGTACTGAGAACGCATATGAGCCTCCCATTACCATGTGCCCTCCTGGAGGTTCCAGTGCTACCAGCGAATGCGCACTAGTGGTATCGACCGCCCATGAAGGACCTTCTCCTATCTATCCTCAATCTCCATTGGAACCTCCGAAAATGTCACCCCATCTTGATGTCCATCTCGCCGTGGTCGATGATGTGAGAAGGGTCATGCACCTATCTCCTCATCTTGGATACGTGGAATACATCGTGAACCTGGTGCAACTGAGGGGAAATTTCTAGGCGGTAATCCACCTCACCAACTTTTCTGAGGACCTGAAAGGGTCTAATAAACCTCTGAGATAACTTTTTTCCTCAACAAAATCTCCACAAATCTCATCAAGGTGAGACCCATAGAAAGACATGGTCACAATCCTCGGACTCTAGAGGTCTCCATCTCCTATTGGCATAAGACTTCTGCCTACTCTGTGTAGTCATCATCTACTCCTGGATGATCTGAACCTTATCTTTGGTAGCCCGTACTATCTCTAGTCCCACTAGTGCTAACTCCCTTGTGTCAGTCCAGAAAAAAGGTGATCTGCAAGGTCGCCCGTATAATGCCTCAAAAGGTGTCATCCCAATGGTGGAGTGATAGATATTTTTTTTGAAAACTCCACCAAGGGAAAGTAATATTCCCAGCTGCGACCGGAGTTGAGGAAACAAGAATGTAGCATATCCTCGAGGGTTTGAATAGTCTTCTCAGTCTTTCCATCCATCTGAGGATGGAAGGTGGTGCTCAAACGAAGTTGTGTCCCAAAATCCTCCTGCAACCCCTTCCATAGTTGGGAAGTAAAACATACATAACAATCAGAGACAATCGTCGAGGGTACTCTATGTAGCCACACAATCTTCTACACATAGAGGTGTCCCAAGCTCTCTACTAAACCCTGCTCTCTAATTGGTATGAAGTTGGCCGACCTGGTGAGTCTGTTGACGATCACCCAAATAGAATCATAACCTATGGATGTACATGGAAGTCCTATCATAAAGTCCATGGATATCCCATCCCACTTCCACTCTGGAACCTCTAAAGGCTGAACCAAGCCTGCTGCTACCTAATGTTCCACCTTCACTTGCTGACAAATGAGGCACGAAGAGACAAGCTCTGCTACTGCTTTATTCATTCCCGGCCATCAGTGCTATCGTCAGAGGTCTTGGTACATCTTCACCACTCCTGGATGTACCGCTAAATTGGATGTATGGAACTCCCTCATCACATCCTCTCGAAGCGACACTGATACCATGGTAAGTCCTCCGAAGAGGATGATGTGCTCCCCACCTTCAGAAAATCCATCAGGTGCCTATCCTATGGATATCTATGCACGCCGTGCCTCATAGTCAGTGTCCCCGTGCTACGCCTCTCTGACTTGCTGAAGAAGCAGGGGAGTGATTGTAAGATACTGAAGAAAAGCTGCTTCATCCCTGTCCACAATGGATATCTGCAAAGCGGCCAACTGCTCTGTCACCTCACCAAGAAGTCTTATACCAGATCTTCTACTAAGTGCATCTTCTACAACGTTCCCCTTATCATGAGTATAGATTATCTCAAATTCATAGTCATGGAGGAACTCAATTCAGCGTCGTTGTATCAGGTTCAATTCCATCTGCGAGAAGATATACCTGATACTCTTATGATACGAGTAGACTTTAAAATGCTTAGCCATCACGTAATGTCACCACATCCTCATGGAGAATACCACTACTGATAACTCCAGGTCATGGGTAGTGTAGTTCTTCTCATGCTGTCTTAGATTTCAATCACCATATGTGATCACTACCCTCTCCTGCATCAGGACACATCCGAGCTCGGTCCCTGATGCGTCACAGTAGGCTACGTACCCTACACCCTCCTCTAGAAGCCTCAATATACGGGGACTAGTCAGCCTCAACCTCATCTTATGAAAACTCCACTAGAATCACTCCGACCACACGAAGGGTTGCTCCTTCTTCGTCAACGCTGATAGTGGTTCTGAAAATCTAGAGAAATCTGGCACAATGCTCCGATAGTATCCGACCAAACCCAGGAAATTCCGTACCTCTATCACACTCCTCAGTAGCTCCCAAAAAAGTACCGTCTCAATCTTCGCTGGATCCACTGCAACTCCTACCTCCAATATGACATGTCCCAGAAAGTGAACCTCTCGGATCCAAAACTGGCACTTCAAGAGCTTACCATAAAGTTAGTTCTCTCAGAGTGTGTCTAGTACTACCTTTAAATAATATGCATGCTCCTCCTTAGTAGTCGAGTATATCAGAATGTCATCAATGAAGACCATAACAAAATAATCAAGGTATGGCTGAAAGATCCTCTTCATGAGTCCCATGAACACTACTAGAGCATTGGTCACACCAAATGGAATAACCAAGAACTCATAATGGATGTACCAACATCTGAAAGATGTATTGTGTACATCCTCATCTCGTAAACTGAGCTGGTGATAGCCTAATATGAGGTCTATCATCGAGAACCACCGTGCTCCCTTCAGCTGATCAAAGAGGTCATTAATCCTCAGAAGTGGGTACTTGTTCTTCATGGTCACCTGGTTCAAGCGCCAATAGTCGATAAAAAGTCTCAAGCTCCCATCCGCCTTCTTGGAAAACAAAATTAGGGCTGCTCAAGGAGAAACACTGGGCTGAATGAACCCTTTCCCCTGTAAGTCCTCTAGCTATACCCACAGCCCACGAAGCTCTGCGAGAGCCATCTAATACGCTGGTGTAGATATCGGTGCAGTCCCAGGGTGAAAGTCAATGTAAAAGTCCACATATATGAGAGAAGGTAGACCCGAAACATCATCATGGAAGACATCCGTGTACTCCTCCACCAATATAAGATAACTCAAACTCTCCAGATCAATTATTCCGAGAGTAAAACTATCAAAATGATGAGTTATCGGCTACACTCTCCTCTGGGTATGTCCATCCTGTGCTGCAAAGGCTTCCTTCTCACTGGTGAAGGTAAACCTAGTCCCATCCATGCGGACACACCACAATTTGTGCCTAATACAGTATATCTAAGAATGGACTATAGAAAAATAGTCTATACCCATTAAAACATTGTAAGGCCTCGACGATGCTACAAGGAGATCCCAGTCGAAGATCTAGTCTTCTAGAGTAAGCTCTCACTTCCAGAACCAGTGTGTAATCATTGAATCCGCTCCTGTAGGAGTCTCTAGCTATAAGGATCGAGCCAATGACTCCATCAAAATCTCTGAGCTCAAAATGAGGGTAGTGACAATAAAAGAATGACTGACACCTGTGTCTCTAAGTATTGTAGATATTGTGGAGTAGACACAGATCGTACCCCGTATCATCTCTAGAGAGCCATGGCTATAGGCCTCAACTGCCTGGAGTTGATCTTGCCCCTATCCTCATGCTCCCTATGGTCGGGGAGGACCACTTGGTGGTGGCGGCGGTAACATCTCGAATCGTCTCCCACCATCAGTTGCACGACCAGCTCCTCTGCCACGTCTGTCTGCTCTCTGCAGACCTCCTCGATCGAATGTCTGTCTCTACCTAGGTGGTCCTTTGACCATCTTATGATCATCCGTATGGCAGGTCGGGCAGTCACGAGCCATGTGACCCTACCAGCCACTTGAGTAACACTACCCGCTCCTCGCATGACTGGCTCTGTCTTGGGTGCCCCGCACAACTGACCCTGAATCCTACGGTCGTCCACTTGTAGGTCTGGTCCATTTGGACCTCTGTGACATCTGTCTACTGCCAGCTGTAGAAGACTCCACTACGTGATGTCTGGTGGTGGGTCTCACTGCGGGTGACTGCTCAGTAAGGAAACTCTCTTCTAAGAGGGCTCGCTCTAACACCCCACTTGTGTCGGGATGCAAATAGAAATCATCGAATCCCTGATCTCCTGCCTGAGTCCCTGCTCAAAGGACAGTTCCATGAAGATTGGTTCTCTTACCATATCAGTGGAGTATCATGAGAGGTCAGTGAACCTTGCTGAGTACTGATCCATAATCATGTTTCCCTGCTACAGATGAAGAACCTCCTGTATGCGCACTGCACGAAGAGTCGCTAGAACAAACTCTGCCCGAAATAGGTTCTAGAAGTCTTCCGAGAGAAGCGTCACCTTGTATTGAACTTGAAGCATCAAGATCCAGTATCTGCCTACTGCTGCCTATAGTAGGCTGGCGACAAGGATCACCATGAGATCAGCTGGTGTCCCTACCAGTCGGAAGACTCTCACTTTGGAATCCATCCAATCCTCATCCACCTTTGGGTCCATATCTCCCTTGAAACTGGGTGGCCTCTGGCACTAGAACTCGTGAAACACACTCAAGAAGCATTCATCGTCTACTACTGGGGCCAGTGGCATCAGTGGCCCAATGGGTAATGGTACCGTTGGTGCCTTTGCTAGAAAAGGGCCCTACACCAAGGCCTCGTCGCTCGGTGGGATATCGGTGCACACTACTCTCAGAACCTTAGCTGATGTCTGCGTGGAGGCATCTTGAAAAGAAACAGGTTCACCACGGTCAATATGTTATACTCTGTGAGCTGACTCAAAAGATCACAAACAAATTTTTTGAAAACACACACGCAATCAGTGTTTTCATGCACTGAGTCGGAAATCAGAAGTCAGAGCCCTGGTGTATGGATACGTCAACCGCCACACCAACACTGGATTCCCTAAACTGATAACCACACTCATTACACTTAACAATATTTCCATTAAAAATAACGATCATAGTCTTATGTTCTATGACAGAACCGATCCCTTTGATACCAATTTGTCACGAACCGTCCCCCGGGGCCCGTGTCGTGACTACCCCAAACCCACCTTCCATAGGTTAGGGGCTGGAGACATGCACCGAAGGCGTATTCCCAAAAACCAGAAAGGCATTGCCTTTACAGCCTATAAACAAACGCAAACAAGCACATAGTAAGATACGAACTCAAGTAAACTAAATAGTAAACAGAGTGAGTACAGTAAGTAAAAGGGGCCAGAATACAAGCCCAACTAAAAAGTACATGAAACTGAAAGTATAATTCAACTGGAATAGCTCCTGTGATCACCCCAAGGATCCTACATGAAGGGTAGGTACAAATCTCGAATGTCCATCTCTGTGGTACACCTTGTCTATGTCCACCTCCGAGCTACCTTCAGTCCTATCACTCTCACCCTTAGTCAGCACTATCCATTGTCTGTACCAAAAACAAGAGGGAGCGGGCATAGCCCGTGTAGGGTTGAGTATAACTATACATAGTAGGGACCCCGAGACCCTTAAGGTCACACAAAATCCACAAAGGATAAAGCAAATAGCATGAAATCAACTGAAAACCCAACTTTGGTATATGCCCATACATATACCTAAGTTATCAATTATACCCATCTCAGTCATGAGGAAACACAAGTCTTAACTCAAAAGCTCCAAGCTCAACTGTTCCACAAAGGAAGGATTACAACGAAGGTAAGTACCACAAGGTACAGACTCAGCTCACACCAGGTATATCTTAGGTATAATATTAGAGAGGATTAGATGTAACTACTGAATCATATAACTCTATTAAGAGGCAGACCCACAAAGGATCCTAATGTATCATCAGAACCACAGAGGATCGTAGTTCATCTTCAGACCCACACAGGATCCTAGTACATCGTCAGTACATCGTCAAACCCACACATGATCCTAGTACATCTCCAGTACGTCGTCAGACCCACACATGATCCTAGTACATCTCCAGTACGTCCTTAGACCCACACATGATCCTAGTACATCTCCAGTACGTCGTCAGAGCCACACATGATTCTAGTACATCTCCAGTACATCTTCAGACCCACACAGGATCATAATACATATCCAGTACATCGTCAAACCCACACACGATCCTAGTACATATCCAGTACGTCATCAGACCCACACAAGATCCTAGTACGTCTCTAGTATGTCGTCAGACCCATACATGATCCTAGTACTTCTCCAGTACCTCATCATACCCACATAGGATCCTAGTACATCTTCTGTACGCGGTCAGACCCACATAAGATCCTAGTACATCTCTCGTACGTCGTCAGACCTACACAGGATCCTAGTACATCTCTCGTATGTCGTCAGACCCACAGAGGATCCATGTACATCTCCAGTAAATCGTCAGACCAACACAGGATCCTAGTACATCTCCAGTAAGTCGTCAGACCCACAAAGGATCCAAGTACATCTCCAGTACATCGTCAGACCCGCACAGGATCCTAGTACATCGCCATAGCTAGCTATAAGGATCCCACACTAAGCTCGCTTGTCCCCGGGCGGGTCCTCTCCACCAGACACTATTAGATACTTCAGCTACCATGAAGTCTCATGAAGAAGTACCTCAAAGGACAGAAACATCATAGGGGTCTCAACGAAATAGAAGGTGCATCAAACAGATGCTCGGTCTGTAAGTTATAAGCCTTTTAGTCCTGAGGGCCCGGTTGGATTTGTGCTTAATCCAACCTGAACATACCCCAAATTTATCAAAATCTACAGTGGGGTATACCAAATGGACAATATCACTCCAAGGTTTCTGGCTCCATAGACGGTTTGTCAAATGGGAACCTCGTGCCAAAGTTATGGCCAAAAGAGAGTATAGTGTCGAAACTGGTCCGGGTTCGGTCCGACCCAGCCTAGGTCGACCCAGTTCAGGTCAGCTCGGCCCGACCCACTGGGTCCAGCCCAGGGCCGCAGAGCGGCAGAGGCCGTGAGGGCTACAGAGGCCGTGGGTGGTGCGGGGCCACAGAGTCCGTGGGGCGGTGGAGGCCACAGGGGCTGCGGAGTGGCAGAGGCTACGGGGGCCGTGGAGGATGCGGGTGGCATAGGGATGTGGAGGCCATGGGGCGGCAGATACCACAGGGGCCACAGAGGCTGCAGGCGGCACAGGGCTGTGGAGGCTGCTGGGCGGTGGAGGCCGCGGGGGCCGCAGACCAGCGAAGGCCGTGGTGCGGCCGTCTGCCGCAGCTGGCCGGATGGCCAACCGTCCTCTCCGTGCAACGCCGTCACTCTTCGCGCCTTCAACGGCGGCCGGTTCGGCCGACTGCTCTTCATTCCTCACAGTGGCAAAAATCCTCCTTCTTCCACCGCAAAGAACACACCATTCATGTAGAACAGTGGAAGGGTCGAGCCATGTTTTTTTGGCCCACACCCTCCGCGTTAGAGCGATAGCTAGTGGTTCAAGGGGGATGATTTAATGAGAGTGGAAAAATTAACATTGATCAATTTAAAACACACCTCTACCTCATTTGTTTTTTTACGTCGATGAGGAGGGAAGGATGGTCGTCGACTGAAGACATCCCACATTGGAGGATGTCCTGAGGAAAAAGTCGAAGACGTTGGAGTACATCAGCATTCTTTGTTGGAGAAGCATTCTACGTTGGAGAAGAAGAATTCCTCCAGGGTTCTCCTCTTCCAATCCTTTCTCCCAACTCCACCCAAAAAGACAAGTATCCAATATGTTGTGTTTCATCAATTTAATTGTTGGCACAAAATTAAATTGATGTCATTAATTACGATGTGGTTGGAACCATTAAATTGGGAGGATACCAAAGGTTATCACCCATTAAAGGGGAGTTCCAGAGTTATCTTCATATTAATGAATAAGTTTAGGGGGATCGGGTGGTCCCACCCTTAAATTAAAATTAGGAGGTTTTGGGCATGGTGTTCACCACCTCCATAACCCATGTTGAGGGGTTTCAAAAATAAAAATAACATGTTAAAATAATTTTATTTTTAGTTTCCCATGAAAAGTGAAAAACTAACTTTCACCCTTGACCTACTGCAGTCGTGGTGAAGGTCTCCTTAAGCGAATACGAGCGCTGCGAGTTCAACGGTGCCCTTGGATTTCAATTCCAAGAAAAGGTTCAAAAATTAGAAAATCCCACTCGTATATTTACTAATTGTATCTGAAAAAAAGTTCATAAATTCATTTCGGGCACACCGGGCCTTGGAATCATGCTCCATCAATATTCACGGACTCGTAAAATTCCCATATATTAAAAAAAAATACATGTAAATTCCAGGTATTTACATTTAATTTCGGTGTCTAATAACCCCAATATGATTTATTTAAAGTATAAGGTGGGTATGGGTCGAAATAATCTCACCAAATTGGTTTTATACATGTTTCGGTCACCATAATAACCTTATCTTTTAGATTTAACCCTTAGTTAAATTGTTTAACTTTTACCATGTCTTCTTGTATTCCTAAACTATATGGTTAATAAACTTACTATAAAATGACAAGAGAACCAAAAGTGGTTCATTAATGACATATTTAACATTATTAAATCATTTTACCAAATCCTAGATTTTTAAGACTATTATATAATTTAATAAAATAGTATTTGTTTTAAGAACATATTTATGTCAATTTTGACACTATTTAGTATTTGATTTTTTTGAAAGTCATAACAACATGATTACCTAGAAAAAAATACATTGAATCAGCCCTAATATTTCATATTCACCTATAAATTTTTTGGATGGAATCAAAAGTTTCAATTTACATTTATTTAAATATTTATAATATCAATTATTTTAATCCTTCATTAATAAAGTAAGTATTGTATCATTATTGTGTCATAAATAAATTTATTTATTTAATGTCTAAAAATTATAAACAAAATTTTATGATATTGGAAATCTCTTTATATTTACAATTAATATTTTTAGTTGAATTTATATTATGTATAACCCTATATTAAAAATGGTTTATTTATTAACTTTTGAATTTAACACTTTTAACTTTTCTTCAAATAATATATAATAAAAGTCATAATCTAATCCATGTGGATAAAAAAAGATCATATTTTTTTCCTAAGGTTGATTTTGGTCGAAATACACTTATCAAATAGAATTAGGACATGTGTTGGGGTAATTTTATATTATTATAATATTATTTTTACCTTTAATTTCTTTATTTACTTTTAACTGTGGTAATTAAAATTCAAACTTACTATTCACCAAAAATTATTTTAATCTTATTGAACCACATTTTACTTAATTAGGATAACCATGTCTGTCAGATTTTGGAAATTCAATTCAGGGAAGCGGTAAAATTTTATTTTATGCAAATTTGTGAATGTGCCTAGAAGGAGGGTAAAAGACATTAAAATGTTCAATAAAATTTTATATATCTAATCTTATTATAAAATGACTCAAATGACTTAAATTAGAACAATATATGTATTATTTATCTATTTTTACTTTAAGACTAATTTTTATTAAAAATAATCATTTAAATGAAAAATTCGGTTTTTATGTACTATACAGTATTTTTCACTATTCATCAAAAATTGAATGTTTTTAGAAAAATACCAAAACATTTCCCTAAGGTAATTTTGATTTTCCAAATTAAAAAAAGGAGTATAATTGACCATATTAAAATTTTAGGAGTGTCAAAAATTAATTTTAGTATTGTTCACAGATGGACATAAAAAGTAGTTCTTTTAAGAAAATAGTTTTTTCTAAATATATAACTATTTCAAAAAAACAATATAAATAAAATTTAAAATTTATTTATTACTATTCATATTAAAATAATAAATTTATAAATAAATATATCATTTAAATAATTATAATACTAATGTGTTGTTTCGTAGAAACTCAATTTTGCGTATAATGCAATCGAAGTCGGTGTTGCGTGCAATATAAGATTTTAAATTACTTTAAAGATATAATGTGCTATAAAATCTTAGGGTGTTAAATTTATATTTTTATATTATCCTTTTATATGGTTTTAAAGCATAATTAGATGAATTTTTTATCAGTTAATAAAATTTATTTCATTAAATGCAACATCAAATTAAAATTAAATAGAAAATCTATGTGAACTTTTGACCGTTTTACTTAAAAAACCTGTTTTCTTGACCAATCAAGGAGATTAGTGTTATACCTAATTTAACCACATTTGTGAATTGAATTTTTAAAAAAATTATTTCATGGTTCTAATCATTCTGAAAAATGTGGTATAATGGGATCAAAATAATTTTTCATGAATAGTAACTCTAATATTTTATTTACCACGGTTAAAGGTCAATAGGGTAATTAAAGATAAAATTTATATTATAATATTATAAAACTACCACAAAACTTGTACTAATATTATTTTATGTGTTATTATCGACTATGAACATAATCAGGATGAAATTGTGACCTTTGAAAACCACTTGGGTGTGATTGCGACATTTGTGACATTTAATTTAAAGTAAAGGAAAATATGTCATAAATTTGTTTCTTCTTAATAAATCAATTTTAATAAGGGGTTATGTAAGATAAATATTAGACGAAGAATAATACTTATAAAGTTAAAAATATCACCTAAATTATGGTAATTTATTAATAATTTTTTAATGTTAAATAATTAAATTTAATTATGACACAAATATACTGCAGTAATAAATTTATTAAAGAATGAATCAATGAAATGATATTAATAATATTAAAATAAATTTAATTTGAAATATTTTATCTCAAAAAAAAATTTCTGGATGACTATGACATGTTATTATTGAGTTAATGTATTTTTTTTATGGAATGAAGCTGTTATAATTTTTTTAAAAAGTCATGTAATGAATAATGTCAAAATTGACAAAATTCATTTTTTAAAATATAAAATAATTAATTAAATGATTTTTTTTTAAAATATATGATCTAGAAAAAAAGTTTATATAACACTATAAATTTTATTAATGACTCATTCAATGGTATTTTGGCCTGATTTCGTAATTATTTTAACCCTCAAAGTGTAAAAAACTTGATAAATCGGTAAGAGTTAAAAGAGCTTAAAACAAAAGGATAAATATTAAAAAATATTCAAAACTTGTCTAATTTTAATTGGAAGAATATTATTCCACCCAAAATCATCATATCATAGAGATAAATTAATTTGGGTCCATTTATGATATAAAATTAATTTATATTAATTTAATACTTTTTATAATTTCAAGAATGCCCCTTCCCTCTACTATAAAAGGGAACCCATTCCTCTCTATTACTAATAATTAAAGAGCCATTTATTTCGGCCAATATCTACCCCAACCACTTCCAAGAATCCCTCTACAAATTATTGAGGCATCATTTTAGGCATAATATCCCCATTATAGGTGTTAAGGTGTTCTTCAAGAGTGATCAACCGAAGAAGGGGTATCGTATTCTTTATGTATTTATATTTTATTTCTTTTTAAAATTCATTCAAATATCCTCAAACCATGATTAAATAAAAACTACAACATCATAAATATACATATATATTATTAGGTTAATATCATCACCTGAATCTCTATCTAATTTCATTAAATGGGAAATGGACTTTTTGTTCGTGCGTACGGCGGACTACCGCCTCACAAACTGAGATAGTTCATTTTTCATAACCATCTTTAAAGACTAGTTATAATAGTGAAATTAATGTTAATATGTCATATTAATTACATATTAATAACTATAAGGTAATAATATATCAATTATGATCTTACTTTCCATGAACATAAAAATGATAACACCGTTCGTGCGTTTGTATGAACTATCACCTCCACGAAGCGAAGTGATTAATTTTTATTCACTACATCACTTTTATGATATATATAAGTATATTTAAATGATTAAAATGATATTAATGATGTTATTATCTTTCTATAAAGATAAAACAATACTTACTTTTTTCATAATGATCAATTAAAAATGAAGACGTTACTCATGCGTACGTACGACAAACCATATCCATGATTGTAACGTTGTTCATTTTTCAAAATAATATTTAATAATGGATTTAAAGGTATAATTGATAAACAAATATTTATTATTATTTCATGAATATTATTCTAGATATGATGGACTTATGACATCATAGATTACTGATATCCTACCAAGTTTATTTTCAACTCGAGTACCGAATATCGACAAAATGCCTTATGTGAACATAAATAATTAAAGTAATTGTTATCAAATTAAAATATACATATAAAAGGAATAATAAAAATTATAAAGGTTCTTAATAAAGTAAATAATTAACCTATTTTTATTATTTAGGTTTATAAATATTTATATGATGATTTGGACTTAATTTAATAGATTTCATCTCAGCCTACTATCATTGAGTCATTTCTTGATGATATACATCTTTATTATTTTATAAAGTGTATATAAAACCCCTTTGAATTTCCATATCCATATTTTATATATACTTATTTTAATTAATGTTTTGTAAAATATTTTACTTTCATGTGGCTTATAATTTAAATCTTCAAATTTTCATGGGACTCTTTAACTAAAAAATTATTTTAATTGTTTTAAATATTTATTCTTATAAATAGTTACAGTTAATGTCAATATTTTCAAAATGATTTTATGGATTTATTTATATTTAAATATTTTTTTAACATTTTAAATCTTTAATATTATTTTAATAGTTTCAAAGTAGTATATGACACTTTGATTCAAAAATCTATTTTATTAATCATTTAAATTGGTTTTTGAAAATGGATTGGTTATCTTATGAATGGAAATGATATTTTATGAGCGACATGTTGAAAAATGAAAGATTATATGTGTTGGTACATGGACATTTTACGGGTGATCCTGATATAGCTTATACAAAGGGTTTATCCCCATTATAGCTCATGGGTGAGCCTCATATAACATATATGAAGGGTTGATCCCCATTATAGCTCATGAAATATGGGTTCACCCGATATAGCTTACACAAAGGAAAAACCCCATTATATCCCTCTAATAAATTAGGTATTTCAAAGGTGGATGTCAACCATATGGTTATTACATATGTAAGGGTTATTATAAGAGTGATATGGTAATGATGTCCCAAGGAACCTACATGATTTTCTATTCTTGGTAATTTGTTTTTAAGAAATTTTTTAATAGGTTTTCATGTTTTCACTAGACTAAAAATTTACGTTCTTTATGTCTCTTATTGATATTTTGTGATCATCCCATGTTTTAAATTTTTTTAGTAGGTCTTATGATTGGTATGGAAAAATAATATTACATGATGAAATTTTTGAAGATGTGTCATGAAAAAAAATCATGTTATAATTTAAAAGTGTTTTCTTCGGTAAAAAAAAGAATATTTAGTATAAGTGCCCACTTACAATGTTCAGGTATACTATGTAAGAGTTTTTTGTCCCAATTATATAAAACTCTAAACTGAAAAGTACCTCTAATGTGAATTCTAGTTCAAAAACACTAGAATAATATATGTTTAAGGTTGGGTCCTTATAATAAGTTCCCATTTTGAAGAAGTGGCCAGATAACACATCTTGGGAAGGAATAAATAATCAAAGATCTAGAGAATAAAAAAAAATATAGTTTTGAGGGTTTGAATCCCTATAATCCCTGTTTAATGCAAGTTCATCCACATAAGATGTGGTCAACTTCTTGGAGGAGTTTCCCATAGAAATCAGGCTATTACCCCCTTGGTTGATCAATATGAAGGTAAGGAATTAATGGGTGACCAAGAAGAAGAATAAGGGAAAATCTAGTCACCATCAGCATCAGGAGGAAGCTCTCCCCAGCCTGGATCTCACCCCCATATCAACTATGAATGGTTAATTATTAATTATTAATATATATATATATATATATTTGTATACTTATACATATTTATATGTATTATGTGGGTTTGTATATATATGGATAATTATATGTATATTTATATATTTATATATTAAATATTAAATATTTATTATTATTATTTTAATTATATACTATTTATTACTTAATATTTAAAAAATATTAAGAATTAATTTTAATTATATATTATATATTATATATTATTTTTAATAACTACAAACTGTTCATTTTAAATTATAAATTACAAATTAATTACAAATTATTAATTATTATTATATATATTTTTATATTTCTATATTTTATACATATTTTGTGGTAAACTTTTCTATATAATTATATGTACATATATATATTTATGTTTATCAATATATAGTAATATTCAAGTGTATATATATATATATATAGGTATTTATATGTATTTATATATTTATATTTATATTTATTTATATTTGTGAAGGTTTCTATTAGAGTCTAATAATATTTATTAGATGGAAAATAAGAAATTAACATCCTAAATCCAAGGATCTATATTCATGATATATGAAACTGTATATAAAAAATCATATTTAATGAAATACTATAAGACACATGTACCATTCACTGAAGAGAAACTACAACATTTGACCATCATTTGATGAGTTTGAAAAAGATCACTTAAGTATAAAACATAAGCATCCTACCTTCATAGGTATCCATGAGATAATCTAAATCTCTTGACATTCAAGTGGGATTTATCTTATCTTCAATGTGTTGTAGTTACTCATATGAAAAGAAAGAAAATGAAATAAATTTTTAGGATCCAAGGAGGTTTGACCAATAATTATAGAATTGATCCCCCACTGCCATCACATGAAAATAGTTAAATAGGAAATCCAATATGCACCTTGATTGTCATCTCATTTATTTTTTTCTTGAAAAACCACGAATAAATATAATGGTCAGTTAATATATCTTATGCCTTTACACCCTATCATTTCATCTCATGAAATGGTTCATTAATGATAGTATTTGCAGGAGAATCAATAGATGAAAACTCTAAATTTTTTCATAATCATAAATTTCATGGGTGTTCAATTCATAATTTTCATGCAATATGATATTTATTATATATATATATATATCATATATATGGTTTCATATAAAATTATGAATACTAATATTGTGGGAGAGTCTCTCTCCCAAATAAAGAGTCTCTCTCTAAAAGTTCATAGGGATTTTTGGTGATGAGTTTATCAGCCACAATGAAATGTTTGTAGTGTGTGGCGTTATGTGTAAAGTGGAGGATTTGTGAATTGATTTTGGTGTTGAAGAAATACATGTTGGATTTCCATTGGAAATGAGGTGTGAAGGAGAGACCCTTAGGGATTGTTCTCACAACCAGGTGTGGAGGCCTGATTATAAATTAGGTATTTCTGTCACCTATTATGTGATCAATTTCTCACAAATTATACATGAAGATACAAATAGAGACATTGGGGATGTAAATAAGGGTGTTTTATTAAACCTTGAGACCAAAACTATCTTTCTGGTAGCCTCTCCCAAGGATGGAAAGCAGACGAGCGTTCATGGGTTGGGATATGCTAACTAGTGAGGGATCTGGGACCCTGGTGGAAGTGTTAATGCGGTTGGCTTTGCAGAGTGGTGTTAAACTGTGGTGTGAATTAATATTTGATGTTTAATAAGAGATCTTGAGGATCATTTTGGAATGTGGATCTTTTTTCCACAACTGGATTTGGGAATCCAATGATGGGACTGTAGAATTTTATCCTATGGGCTATGATTGATGGGGCTATGGTCTTAATTTTTTTTTTCTGGTGATAGGTGTGTAATTTTAGGATTCTCATGTGGTTATTGTAGTTGGGCTTCATACCAAGTTCTATAATCGAAATCATATGGGTTTTTGTCGACATAATGGACCATTATCTTTTTGGGGGGTCTTTGGATCTCATTGTTGTTGGGTTTTTCCTTATTTGGGTTATCTGTTGTAAACCTTTGTTTTTTTGTTGAACTTTATTTTTTTAAAAAAAATTAGGGAACATGATCCAAAACTCATGGTTTTCACTATCTTTAATATAATTATATATATATATATATATATATATCATATATCCATATAAGGATTTAGGGAATATTTTCATAAATCACCCACTTTTCCTAAGGCCTAATAAACCTTGTGTCATTTAATATTATAATGTATCATATATAATAAACTTTGAAATTATATCCAAAACTTTTTTAGGATAATTTTCAATTTTTTTAAAGTTATCATCAACTTCACCTTTTATCACATCATATGAAATGACTTGTGAATAACCATCCAAAACAATTTTTGATTAACTCTATAACACATTTAAATTCTATATCTATGTAAAAATCAATACCCATTTTTTCAACTACATAGTGTGGCTGCATGGGACTTTGTAGTATGGACAACTAGTATAAATATATGTATCCTTAAATGTAAGAAATGAACAAACTTTTGAGATGTTTCAATGCTACTCAATATGTAAATATATCTAATGCCATATCCATAAAAATTTTATCTCTATACCTGTGTCCACCAGTATACATCATATGAAAATGTGAATTCTAATATTTCACCTTCTAATACATCCAATGACCATGGGAAACAAAACTTATAAATCTCATAAGGAAAAATAATATGTTCTTCATTATCAGAGTGTAGACTGAACTGATTGATGAATACATCACATATCATTAATGCTTTTAGATATGAAAATCTCACGTCCTTTATCCAAATAGATATGATATCATGGTGCAGCCAAACACTCCCACATTCGATCTTAATCGAGGTCTTGGATTTCATAGACAACATTTGGGAAGAAAAATCACATATGGGTTATTCTCTAATAGATGACATGATCAACAACATACCTAACCTTCCCCCAAGTTAGCTACGTCAATATGTTAACTTTCATAGGTAGGGTATTAAATAATGAACATTCTCATGATATGTATCTCACTAACCTTAGGTAGCGTGGAATCAAATATAATCAATGGACCATAAGTACACCAAATAAATCTATATAACACTCCATGTGGTATATATAGTGGGACTTCCAATGCACACACAGAATCATACTCTACATATTGGGCCACATGAGAATATTCTATATCTCTATACATGAATTCTTCTCATGATAACTTTAACATTTCATCATAACCTATAGTACTATATGATGAAAATCAGTTAGGGAGGAACTAAAAGTCATACTTTGAGAGGTCAATTAGAATTACAGTTCAAAAAATGCATATCTATATATAAATTTATGTATCCAACATTTATGAATGATAATTTAGAGGCTTAATTTCATATGATAAATTTTAATTTTATTAATATATTTAAGAATATATAACAAAATCAACATAAACACTAGTTTATCATATAATATATGATAAATGAAAATCTCAGCCTTATTTTTACTACACTTTCTGGGTTTTGTTAACAAATTAAATAATATGTAATCCACATCACATATCTATGTGAACATTTTATAATACCCTCCCACTAAAATATTTAGTGAAAAATATATATTAAGTAAACTAGTTATAATAATGGAGAGACTTTGGAATCATAATCATAACTTCTCAACTTCTTGAACATGTTGAAGTATCTTAATTCCAAAACATAAAAAAAATTCAACTCATGTTGCTTACTTATAACTCAATCTATGTTCATCATCATCATCATTATAACCCCATTCCATCAAATTCTTTCCATGAAACAATATAACATCTTACATTATTGTTAACAAGTAATCCTAAACTCTTTTTTGGATAAAGTGGGGATCACCTTAATATACTAACTAATGTATCCATTACATTTATTTTACCTAGATACCCTAAACTCTTTTAGGATATCAAGTGTAATTCACTTTTCATTTAGATGGGTAAAATACATTAATAAATAACATCTTTAACTTTTAGGATAACTAAACAGAACCACTTACATTTTTTTATCATCACATATCCTTAACTATTTTAGGATATTGTGTTAAAAACACATTATCTTAAACTATTATAATAGTTATTTCCACTTTCTAAATGCTAACTAAATGTAATACTTTACAATTTTTTTAACATCACATATCCTGAAAATTTTAGGATATTAAGGGTAAAACACTTAAACATAAGATTGGTGTTATATTTTATCTATTAATTTTGAACTTATCAAAGTCCAAAAATACTCCCACTAGCCTCTTAGAAAATATATTATTTTCAGAATATCTTACTAAGATATCCAAACCCTTTTATGTTAGGAAATAGAATTTATATATTTTTAGTAAAAACATTTAACATATAAACTATTGTATACATATCATATATAGTAATCTATGTGATTGGATTTTTTTTCACATAAAAAGAGGTCATTATTAAAATATATAACTGATGGGTTGTGGGAAAACATTAACACATATTTTAACAAATACTAGGATAAATATTTTTTCCTAGATAAAATAATTTTATCTATGTTATTTCTCCAAAACATTTATAGAAATTTATGAATCATAAACCATCTGTATAAACGTAATCCCAAAAAATAATTATCATCAAACATATTTATTATCATATAATAGAAATGAAGTAAAGATACACATATTTTACTTATATTCAATTGATATTGAAAAAATACTTCACATTCAAATCCTTTATATAGTGACTATATACTTCATCTCATGAATATAATCTACAATCTCAATAAATTCTTCCTATGATTTTGAACTTCTATGTATTTACAATAGTTGTAAAATGTTCATTTGGTATCACTTACCCTTAAAAATCACATAATTAATTTCTATAGAATCCATAACTAATATAGACATTCCATAGAGTTTCAAAAACTCCTCTAGTTATATATTGGATAATCTAATCATATTGAATTATTACTCTTTCTTTCCTACAAACCTATGTTTCAATGACCTTTCATGAATTATTCAAGAAACATTATCAAACTTTTCAACCAACTTTTATTCTTGCAGTTTATCTTTTATCTACCTATACTATCTATATAGTACATTAGAACCTAGATATCATATGCCTAGTTCATATATATTCCCAATAATGTGATAATATCAGGTAAACAATATATTAATTCAATCATATTGTTTGAAAATTTTCAAATTATACAATGGGACAAATTCAATCAATATAAGAATATATTTTTAGTCTCTCCTAAATATATTTTATAAATTAAATAAATAAAAACCCATGTGTATTAATAACATCAATTCCATTTCATTTAAAAATATATTGTTTACATTCTCTTATTAAGAGATAAATGAGATAAAATACAGATATTAAGATGATTTAATCCAAGATTCATGTATCCATGTTGTCCATGAAAAAACTCATTTTCCCCATTAATTGAAATCAAAATTCAAGATTCAATTATTTCCTTATTTGTACCTCCTATATATTTAAAACTCCTATAAAAAATACAGTTGATATCATATATCTATCAAAATAATAGAATTGAATTTTATAACTAATAAATATTTAAGGAATTCATTAGTCTCACCAATTCATTCAACATATTCAATCGTGTTGAATATAATTTTACACACCCTATCATATTGAGTATATAAGGATAAAATAATTCATGCACCCAATCATATTGAGTACATGAGTAGATACCAAGTTTACTTTTGTCATTTTTCATCCAACTCAACTAAAACCTTTAACGTAATCACTATATATTTAAACAAGGATATAGATTCACTTGTTGAACAATTTTAGAACTTGGTTACTGAGAAAGTAATTTTTCAAAACTATATAATTTTATATAATAACATATCTTAAAACACTAATCATACTTAATAAATTATCTCAGTATTATGAGTTACTTACATTAATAATATCTTTATAAAGGATTGATTACAAAGTATATCGAGGTGATCAAAATGGTATTATCTAAAATAATAATATTTTATCAGATGAGTATCATTTATTATTACACATTTAATAAGTAATTTTACTAAATTTCCCCCCACAAAAATGCAAATACCTTTTTGAAAAAAATATCATATCCACTAGTGGGCCAAGATCTTTATTTCTCTAATCAATGAGTCTTCTATGGAATTTATCTCATCACTTAGTAATATATGTAGGGAATCATCCTAATAATATAATATATAATTCTTGAAATGTTGAGTAGGAAACCATTTTTCCAATCCATCATATGGATGAACTCAAATCTATTCCTTCAGTAACCTAATCCTATCAGGGTATGCCAGCAATTATAACCCAAAACAAGTTCCAATAATAAGATAACAAAGGAAAGTACAAGAGAACCTAGTTATGGAACATCCTACCCAATGATGATTCTGTTTCACCCATCCTCACTTTCCATACACAAGATAATCTAGGGGAACCCAACTATGACATTCCCTACCCGGTTGGATGATCGAGGTCTTAATATTTTTCAACTTGGAAGGAATCTTACACATAGTATTTTAAGGTGATTTTAATCTCATCATCTTATCACATGTCATTCCATTTTATATATTCAATCTTATAGCACTTTAGTTTGGAATCTTATTCCCTCCACTAAATCAATACGTTCAAACCATATTGATGTGTAACCCTTTACAAAACCCACATGTTTTTCGTACACATACAAAAATAGATTCCAATCATATTCATAACTATCATGATTTATCATATGTATAAGTTTCATAAACACATTATCTAAAGGAATAATGTTATATGAAATTGAAATTCTCTTTATGAGTAATCCATAAGTGATAGATAACCAACCCATTTAACATTCTTTTACAATGCATAGTCCTCCAAGTAAGTAGGTGTCTGACCCCAAGTACCTCTACCCAAGGATAATTTACTCAAGAGATAATCCAATTCATCATAAATCTAACCTATAATATGTAAAAACTATTATAAAAAACTAAATTCAATCTAATAAATTCGATTAAAAATCAAGGTTAATGTAGATGAAAAAATAAAATCAGTAACATTACCTAACATGTAATGCAAGGCTCTATCTAGAAGAATCTTAACAGTTTAAACTAAAGAATATTCAATATTTACATTTCTTAAAAAAATTTAATAAACGTGAATATAATAAGAAATAATATTTTAAATAAATCATCAATTCAGATATTTAAATCTGATATAAAAATTTATGAACAATTCATAAATTAAAGATAATTATAAATCCTCTTATATATTTTACCATTAAAATTATGGACATTTCATAATTTTGAATATAAAAATTTTATATTCAATATAATATGAACAATTTCATATACTTCATTTTATGGCATCTTAAATTTAAATATATGATATTATATAAATTATAAAATATTTATAATCGGACTTTTATTATGTGATCATTTTACATAATTTAAATATCATATATTAATCATTATTTAAACCCTGAAAATATGAATCATAAATAATTTTTGATGTGGTTTAAATAATATCCAAATAAGGCCCCTTTTGATTTTTAACAATTCAATATAATTAATATGATAAATTTATATTTTAAATATAAACATTTTATATTTTGGCCTTATTTCATAATTGATAACCCTTTATAAATAATTTCTTATGATTTCTAAATACAAACTTACTTCTATACCATAACAATTGAAATATAATTTGGTCAAAGAAATTTAAAATGTTATTATTTAATATTTAGGGAAAATGTTTCATAAAAATATAATTAATTATAAAGAATTTATAATTAATTGATTTACAAACATTTTATAAATTAAAATATCCCAGGATATATTTTATAATAATTTATAAACATTTCAAAATCCATTAAAATCACTTTAAATGTTAATTTTTTAAAATATTTTAAAACCATTTGTATTATCCTTACACATAAGGGTAAATTCTTCTACCTTTACGCGGGCTACCTAAAAGCCTTTGTGTAATGGTAAGTAACTCCATACCTTTATGCAGCTTAAAAATAAAGCATTGTGTATGGGTACTACCTTTACACAATCAAATTCCACAAGGGTATAACAGTTATATAACAAACACTATGTAATGGTACATCATTTCATACCTTTACATGGATTCCTTATACCATTGAGTAATGGTACATCCTTTACCGAAACTATTTTCATAATGGTAAGGGTATCATGTAAGTGTAAAATTTCATATACCTTTATTCTACCTTAGGAAAACTGTGTTTAACTTTACATAACATGTTTACATAAGCTATACCATTACCTTTATAAAGCCTTAATAAAACCATGTATAAATTTATATAATACGTTTATAAAATATTATCCATTTGTTACCTTTATGTGACTTCTCAGTTATGGATATCATCATGGCTACCCTTACATAAAACCTTTACAAAAACCATTTGCATAAGGGTTAGTATACAAACCACCTATATACGAACCCTTCATGTAAATGTAATCATATGGAATCCTTATTTTTTAATGAAAATTCCTTGGTCACCCTTACGTTTCTCAATTGGGTATGGGTAAAACTGATTTTTCATATTTTCATAAAACCTGAAAAACAAGGATATGTTTTTTAGTTTGGTTCTTCATTTTTATTGATGTTTTCATAGATCTTAATAATGGAACTTATTTGATACCAATTATGGATTTTATTAGAGTCTAATAACATTTATTAAATGAAGGGGAAGATATTACAAATCTATTTCCAAGAATCACCATGTATAAAATATGAAACAACGTATGAAAGACCAAAAATTAAGAAACACTATAAAAAATAAATATTATTCACCGAAGATTTCCTAAAACATTCGATCTTCATATGATGAGAATGATAAATATCACCTAAGTCGAAAACATAAGCATCCCACCTCTAAAAGGTACTATAAGCTAATCTAAATCAAGCGATGTTTGAGTGAGATTCATCTTATCTACCCAGTATGTTAGTACCACATATGAAAAGAAGGAATATGGAAGATAACATTAGGATTAAGGTAGGATTAGAAAATAATGATATAATTACTCCCCACAATTCCATTTAACAAAAATACTTAAATATGTTATCCCGGATGCTACTTCATTATCCACTCATTTATTCAAGCATTGAAACATATGAATAAATACCATGGCTAGTTCATACATTATATACATTTACTCCTTATCATTTCATTACATGAAATAGTTCTTTAATTATATTATTTTTGGGAGAATCAATAAATGATAACCATTTATCATATTTCCAAAATCATAAATTTCATGGGAATGTAAATCATATCTTTCCTACAATATGTCATTGTTTATATATATTTATATATATCATATATATATAAGGCTTTAGAGAATACTCCAACCAATATGTATATATTTTTATATATATTACATGGGTATATATATATCTTTATGTGTGTGTATTAATATATCTCTATATGTATATATATATATTTATATTTATGGAAAATAATATTTATTTATATATATATTCTTGAAAATATATGTATATGTAAATATTTATATATATTTATATATATATCTATATTTATAATCATCCATATATGTATAAATTTATATATATTTATATATATGTTATGAATATATATATTTATAAGAATATATGAATATATAATTAGGTATATTTATTTTTCTTTATATATAACTATATTTAAAAAAATATATATATGTCTTTATATATATTTATGTTAGTATATTTTTCTTTATATATATGTATAAAAAATTATATTCATTTGTGTGTATATATATATATATTTGTATTTATACTTATTTATATAATATTATGTGGGTATATATATACTGATATATTTAGAAATATATATACACATACTTAAATGTATTTATATATATTTACGTAAATTTATTTATATTAATATATATTTATAGATATTTATATATACTTATGTATATTTATATACATTAATATATATTATGATTATATATATACATATATATTTATATGTATGTTTTTTAAAATTATAAATAAATATATGTATACATATGTATGAATTTACATGTATTTAACTATATATGTAAGTATATTAATGTTTTTTAGCCACCACATGAAGGGAATGATGGAGTTGTAAAGTCTTTTTTGAATAATTAAGTGGTAAGGGGTTCAAATCTCATCATGTATGTATATATATGTTTGATTTTATAGGGAAGGTTTGGTGAGTTAGGGCATGGTGGGCCTAGGCTTGGTTGAATAAAGAAAAATAAATCATATCAATAACAAATAACAAATAATAATAATAATATATTTTTTAAAAAATAATAAATAACTAAAAATTAATAATAAACCAATGAAAAAACAATCACTGAATGATTCCTAGCATGCAAATATGGGTGATTTTTGAAATTTTCACACATCATTTAGCTGGGGGTTTAACCATCACCCAATTCCAAAAAAAATCACCGCAAAACCCCTTATATATAAATATATATAGAGAGAGAGAGAGTCACACACATATATATACAAATAAAAACCAAAATTTATTTATAAAAATAATTATTATTTATTAATTGTTTTAAAATGATACATATGATGAATTTGGAAGAAAATATCGAAAAACTCACACACTAAGGAGTGAAAAGAGGATTACAAAGAAAAGGCCCAAAAAAATAGATAAAAAACAATTATATCCAAAAATAGACACATATATATAGCACAACCATCCTCTACATAATTTCAAACATTATAAAGACCATTATCTAATATATAAAAACTGAGATCAATATCCATAATTGAGCATCACACTCCTAGTTAGCACATCACTACCCAAGAATTATCATATCAACCAATGTCACTTGGACTAAAATTACCAGATCCAAAAATTTAACCCTTATCCCATCCTTCAAGTCACATAAAACATCATCATGCCACCAAAAACACAAGTCACACCACTTCCAAACAACAACAAAAAATTGGGGCACAAATCCTAAAACTCTAATAGTATCTCCCAAATCTACAAGAAGACATGAAAAAATCCAAAAAATAAATACAAAATACATCTAAATACATCAAACCTTTACATCAAAGGTAAAAGACTAATATAAATAAGAAATTAATAAACATGTCAGTTGAAACTATAGAGGAGATCACTACACTCTTCCTAACAACTAGAATATGCTACATTCCTATTGTGCAAAAAAAATCAACTCTTCAATCTAGACCCATCTATCATATACCACACACACAGAGTATATTATGACAATCGAAGACACCATAAAAGGAACCTAGGATCAAAAATAGTGAATCTCTTTATTCTAATGATAGTAGTCAAGAAACACAGTCTGTATTAATAAACCCTAAACATGAGTCTGATATCAAAGTATCAAGTTGTGGTAGGCCTCAAAACCTCCCAAACTGAGAGGGAATCAACCTCTACAACAAGTTTTGGTAGGGTTCCACTAGTTTTGATCAACATAGTTATAATCCAGAGATACATATTTAATTTTGGAAACCACTACCACCAGGTCAGCAATCCTGAATAAATTTGTATATTCCAAAATCTTACATCGAGAATTAGATTATGGATTTTTCAAGTAAAATGAATTAAAAATTTAGACTTGAATAATCAACGTCCATTCAAATAAGTTCCTTAATTCTAATAAAAAGGACTTTATTTGAGGAAGGATCTTCTCCTAAAGATCCCATATCATCATCATAGAGTTTAGGACTCTTATATTGTTCACCAACTCTAAAATAAATCACTAGAGGGGAATAAAACATTGCCGAATGAGGACTAGAATATTTCACTATAATAGAATCAGATCCTTCCTTAGAAGAAAACCATCACTAGAACATCGTGGAATATTTAAATTTTAAATCTTCATCCTTATGAGAAGATGGAGTTTCCATGCCAAGCCCATCATCCTTGGATGAGCTACTTCAAGTAAATAATATCCACCTTGTTGGTTTCTATCCAAATTTGTTTCTACACCCACTACCATTGGAATGATTTTATATTGAATATTCCCATAGGATTTTTTCTCAATGGGATAGACAGAATTTGAATCATGTTCATTTAGAGCACTGAGTCCATCCCGTATATTTCTATGTTTCAGGTCAGAAGGGATTTTATCCTGACCGATTTTTTCTTATGTAACCTTTTTACATAAAGAGGAAACAACCATAATAGTTTTACCTTTTCTTTTAACAGTGTCCATCTTGTGTTCATTCCAAAACTCAATATCTACATCAGTTTGTGAAATACATTATTTTTTAGTTTTTCCTTCATCATTGCTATTATCAGGAAACACCCCATCAATACCATAATTCAGATCAGCCATGAAATAGATTCCAGTAAGTAACCTATGTTTCATACCATAGAGAGATGTCCCATTCAAGATATGAGATAAATTCATTGGAATTAAAACACATCCCAAACCCTCATGGTAAATATTTATAATTGTATTATGATTCTCAATAACATGAATTGAGGTTTTAATGATAGTAACAGCTTTAAATATTTCTTTTTTCATGTCTGGTCTCATTTAAATTAACCTTGCCTCCATATATCAACTCCTTTAAATTTTCTCCACCATTTAGAGTATGTTTACACACAACCAATGATTTCTTCTTCTTCTTACTACTAGAATCATTTTTCTTCCGACAATCAGCAATATAATGAAAATAAATCATAACAAATGAACAAGTAAATAGGACCTTGTATATTTCTTAGATTCTTTATCAATAATTTTAAAATTAAATAAAAACTTAGAATTCATTTCATACAGTATCCTCGGGTTAATTCTATTATCATCAGTTGACAACACAACATTGTCAATTAGATATTTGGAGAAATAAACCTCCACCAAAATAAAAGCAATCTGTCCAAACCTATAAAGTGATATCTCTTTATCCATAAATTTTTTTGAAACAATTATAAAAGAAATATATTTGAAAATTTTAAGATGAAAATTAATCCAATTTAATATAAAAATATTCACCCATACCTGTGAAAATGGGTTCTTGAATTAAAAAGGGTTGCAGTGAGGATATAACACATTAATTCCAAATAGCCCAGGCTTGAGTGGGAGAGAAATAAATCTACAAGACTAGGGTTAATATATATCAAAATGTAGATACCCAAAGGTTGACGTACATGGACATTACATTAATTTGTGGAATAATTAATACATAATAAGAACCAACACTCAAAAACCATAATAGTTTAGTGTCTTTGGAAACTTGGAATATAAACTTCTAATCATGTGGAAAGATCTTCAACAACTCCCATTACAATCTTCCCCTTTTTGTTTCCTTAACTAAAACCTTTCATTATTTCCTAGGGAAAATAAAACATAAAAAGGGTGAGCTCAAATGCTCAACAAGGGAAAACATAGAGAACATAAAACAATCCATAAACATTTGAAAGAAAAACATGAACATGAAATTTAAACATCAAAATATTGAGCAAAGACATAAATCGTGGAAGTATGTAAGGCATACATCATAATGGAACATCAACCATGATAAAATATAATGGCAATAAAACATGTAATTGTGGAAACCATTAAATACATGTTATAATTTCCATAGTAGCCAAGGCATTGCTGCCAATGCTATCTTAGTGGACAAAGTCCCTTTATGAATCGAGTTCACTCCTCCTTTCAGTCCTGTAACACTGAACTGGATTAAATTACCATTCCATCCATGTCTATCTAATGAGATATAAATCTTTACCCAATGCATTGGAGGGAGATATAGGTCCCACCCATCTCATAATGAAATCATTCTTACTTGTGCCACAAAATAAACAAACATTATTCTTAATAACCCAATAAATAAAATGGGTTTCATAAACATCATCCCATAATCACATAACCCGTATAAAATAAATGGATATAATTTCATAATAAGAAAAGTGAAACCATTTAAATCATAGAGACACGATCCTTGAAACATACACATATGAAATAATGTCATCTTAGATGAAAAATGGTTTTGATAAAACAATTGAAATGAATTGTTGAGGAAAATATCCTTTCTTCTTCAAAATCAGTCTCTTTTCAAAAAATGTCATGCAATTTTAAAAGAAAAGTATTTTTTTGAAAATAGTAATGAAATATTTTGGAGTATTCTTCATGAAAAAAAGGCTTTATAAAACCATAAAAATCCAATCGTGCCGTATAACTTAAAAAACATTCTTCTCGTACTTTTGCCGAAAAAGTAAAAAAGTACCTCATAAAAGAAAGATTCCATACATACCATGTAGTAAAAGTACAAAATGGGTAAAAAGGACATTAAAAATACATGAGAAAAATTTATAAAACAAGGATATGGTTGATAAATATAACCCCAACAAATACTAATGAATAAACAATCTCAGATAAAAACGAAATTGGAAAAGTTATCCCTTACCATAGGTCCGATATGCTTCGTATGGATCCGAACCTCCTGTATAATGATTTAAATAATGACATTGACTTATTAGATAATAATATTCATTGTTATTATATCATATATGTTTCAATTATGACTTTATATTACCCGTTCTTTTGTAAATTCCATGTTAAAGCAGCGTTTTGGGTAGAATCATTTCATTTGTCTTATGTGTTTTGACTTGTCGTTCTTGATATTATTACTTATATCATGATTTAAATAATTTCAGAATGTAATACATAATTTATATATAATATATATTCATCATATATATATATATATATATATTATAGATCGATAAAAGGAATGAAATACACCATTCATGGAGACGGTAGGCCGTACGTACGCATGAACGCTGTTTTCGTTTCCTTATTGAATTGAATGAAACTAAATAGATGACATACATATATATATACATAAATACAGTAGAATTATTATTTCATATATTTCATTATTATTCATTATATAATCTTTATGATCATTCATGTATGGTTAACATGGAGAATGAATCTCATCGCGTCGTGGAGACGGTAGTCCGTACGTACGCACGAGCGATGATATCGTTCCCATAATTATTGAATAGAATTGGAGTGGATGGTATAATATATCTGAATCAGTATGATGTTATAATAACCATAAATATTTATTCTTTAAACCATTATACCAATCCATGTAAGGTGTTGGTGGAAAAACAGATTACACCATGGCGTGGAGACGGTAATCCGTACGTACGCACGCGCAGTGATTTTATTTTCAGTAGGACGGATAGAAGGTGAAATAGTGTTGTTTCATATTTATAAAAACATATCATTATATGAGTGATACTGATGTTATTACTTCATAATTAAAAAACTAAATAATAGGGAGTAGAAGAAGAATGGAACTTGAAGAAAACGGTAGAAGGTATTACCTCTTTCTCGAAGGGCCTCCTTTAAACTTTCTCTTAGTGCACTAGACTTGGTCTTTTGAGAAGACCAGTACCTCTAGTAGGTTTCTAAGGAAGTGGGGAAGTGAAATGGGCAGTGTTTGGCCGAGCTTGAAGGCTCATATTGGTGTGAGTAGAAGAGGGATGAGATTCCCTTTTATAAGGAAGGAGAGGGGCACCTTGGGAAAAATAAGAAATATTAGTTTATATTAAATACCAACCCCACTTAAAAACTTCCAAAATGACTCATATCCGAATATTAGATGATATAGAGTTGTAATATCTTCAATAAATAAAATTTAGACATGTTATTAATTTATTTTAAACATTATCAACTTGATTTATCCTTATTTATCAATTTAATTTCATTTGTGGTAATAATATTCTAAATTTTAAATTATTATAAATAATTAAATATGTGTTTTGAATATTCCATAATTTGAAACTTTATGAAATTTTAGACCATATAAATTTAAATTTATAATTATTAAATATTTTTGTGATTTTTAAACAATTTTATAATATGTTATTTTTATAAAATAACAATAGTATCAATTTTGACACTATTCACTTATTTGAATTTAAATAAACAATATACAGAAGATATGTTCGAACTAAAAGATTTAATAGATTCATAACATGTCATATGTATCTAGAAAATTAGTGGAGAACATTAAATAGTTCATATAATATTTATTTTAATATTTTTAAAACCATTTATTTAATATTTCTCTTAATAAAATAATTTCAACATCACTATTATCTCACCTTTAATGATAATTGTTTAATCCCTAAATATTATAAATAAATTCATATGATGTAGATAAATTTTTTTATATTTCTTGAGACTATTTATATCCGATGTTTCATGAATTTTATCACTAAACTAAAATTATTATACTTATAAGATTTAAGAAAGTGACATGTTGTCACTTTCTTTGTTTTTAATAATAATTAAATTATTTTCATGGACAAAAGTACATTAAATGAATATAATCAGACCCTTAGGTGATATGGGTAAACCTTTAGTCATAAAATATGATTTTTTCAGGTGTTAGGGTAATTTAATAATCTTATATTTACCCTTAATTACCTGATTTACCTTTAATTATGGTAAATAAAATTTACCATAGTTACTATTCATAATGCCCAAAAATAAAAAGTATCTTATTAACATAATTTTGACCCTCTGATTCCAAATATGGAATCCATTTTTACAAATTCAATACACAAAAGTTTCAGAAATTAAATTAAAATTAATCATGTTGTTGAAAGAAAACGGGTTTTTGTTTAAAACATTACAAAAGATTGAATTGATTTAACCTACGAATTCAAGGTAAAATAAATGCTAATGACATAAATTATATTAAATGGTAAAAATATATTCTATTTATACTTTAAAACCATTCCATATTATAATTTAACCATATAAATTATTACGATGAAAAAGTTGTTTTTAATTAAAATATAGAGTGTTTTTACTATTCATTAAAATAAGAAAGTTATCAGAAAAATATCAAAACATTATCCAAATTAAATTTTTATATCCTGAATCCATGGAAGAATTTTATTTTGTCAAATTTAACTTATAAAAATGTCAAAAACTATATTTAAAGTGGGTGCGCCATCAAAAGGTGGCAAAACTGCATTTTTTTTTTAAATACTTATTTTACCCGAAAAATTTATTCTGTTCTCATACAATATTCTAGAAAATATGTAAGATAAATAATAATGTTATAATATTAAAAATGTAGTTAATACTATTCATAACATCTAGTCCATAATAATATTATAAGCATATATCGTTGTTTTGTGAAACCCGGTATTGCGTACTATACACGCTATCGAGAAAGGCCGTGATTGCGTGTAATGAAAGCCAAGTTAGGGTTGCATGTTGTGCAAGACTCCTTTATTGTTTCATTTAATATAATCCAACCATATTTCATTTATACATTGAATATATATATATATATAAACTCAATGTTGCGTAGAATGACTATTATCAAATGACCTTGAAATTGTGTGTAACATAATCTAAGAATAGCGTTGTGTATACTAAAAGCTAATACGGTGTTGCATATAGCACACGATAATCTTGTTGTAGCATAAAACACATGACATTAAATAAATTAAAACGAATACTTATCATTAAATATCGGGTTGTTACATTCTACCACCCTTAAAATGAATTTCGCCCTCAAAATTCGTCGGGGTTATACATGGTTTTCTACTTGAAAGTTTCTTTAATTGAAACCCACATTGTAAAATGAAAAACCAAAACTTATCTTTAAAAACAAAAGTATGAAATGTAATAGTTACCCAAATTAACTAATCACCGGGTTTCCACATATGAGAACATAGGTGAATATGTGGATATGGAAGAGAAATCTAACCATCATGTCCTGATGGAGAGTGGTGGAGAACATGGTTATGAAGAAGCCAACAATCACAAAGCCATATAGTTGTGATGATCTAAGGTACCATCTGATTCATCAGATATAAGGGCACTAGGACAACATTTTTGGTTCTCAATATCATTTCCCTAAAGTTGATGAATTAAAAGAATTACTTACATGATTTTGGTACAATATCACTGTTGTTCGTGAATTGAACAATTTCCACTTCATCCCTTAAAGAAATGAAGTTGAATTTCATATTCGTGATGTGTTAGCAGATCATGTGATAGAATGATGGGTCATTCCATCTGTTTCAAAAAAAAGGATAGAAAAAGTTATAAGTCCATCTTATGGTCAGATTAACCGTATATGGTTCCAAAAATGAACTTATACTTCATATATCATACCGCTTAATAAAATAAATCTAGTTTCTAATAACCAGGGACTTTCTGTAGGCCAGTGGTAGGTGATAAAGGCCAGTCGCACTTCGGTTGTGTGTTCGATTCCCAGAGCCTTGTCCAACGCGATGGGCTGTCACCTGTCCCGCATGTTGTCCATTTTCTAAAACTACATTACTATAACATCCCATCAATAATATCGAAAAACATTTCTATCCTTAAACAATACAAACTTATGTCCAACATAATACATTCCAATATTTAGTCTTATATAAAATACTTCGGTCCAAGCTCATAGTATAAAGAAAACGATTACTTGAAATGTCACATAAAAATCATGCGAATGCCATCATTTATTTCCCATATATCATAATATATATCTTGTTGGTCAAATTACAAACTTGTGAATTCCTTAATCATGTATTCTCTTGAAGAATGAATACCCATTGAACCTTAGTGAAAACACGAATGTTGTTAAATTTCAACACTTTCCACATACCAAAATCCCAAAAATTCTATATACTCAAACCATAATATATCTTATTCCTTATATCAGTCCTGAGTTCATGAATATAATCAAACATCTCATTATCTTCTTATCCCTTCATTATGCGCATATCATCTACTTTCCATAAATATTTGAATAACCTTCAATGGTTACCGGTACCATATACTTTCAAATAATTTTTGAAAAACAATAGTGTAACAATCCTTAGATGATTCTTTATTCCATAGTACCATTAACTACACAACATAACTCTTGATAAACATACAATCATTCCACTACCTTCTTAAACAACTGACTGAGCTTCAACACTTCTTTCATCTCATATATCATTTGTACTATCCTCATCATCATCCACATAAATACCACCCATATGACCATTCTTATTCTCATCATGAGATTTTCCCTTAGGGCATTGGTTTGCATAATGCCCATACATTCCACATTTAAAACATCTAATCATTGTTGATGTTGTAGAAATACCATTATCCTTATCCATGGTGTTAACTGATCCGTTTCCTTTGCACTTACTGGATTTGTGTCCTATTTTTCTGCACCCAAATCATCTTCCAGTTCCTTTGAAACATTCTCCTTGATTCCTCTTCCCACATGATTTACATAAGGGGAATTAAACTTTCTTTCCTCTATGATCATCTTGAAACTTCATCATTCACTTATTATCTGAGTCAGGAAACTTACCAATGTTGAGATTATTGATCATATTATGAGATTTCTGATTAGGTATAATAACGATATATGGACCTCCAGATCCAATTTAATTTGGTTAGTCTTGAAAAATATCATTCCATTGTCCATCATATCCCCCATTATCATGAATCTTCCTGTTTCCATCCATTTTATAAAACCCAAAAATAATAGTGTGAGAGGCAAATACCATGCTAGGGAAACAACATAATAAAGGGGGAGTACATTCAATATCTAACATCTTAGGTTTAATTCTATGATCGTTAGCGCAATTATAGGACTATAACCTATACATATACTTAACCTTAGGGACATCCCTAGACATACCATAGAAATATCACTAGGGATCTCACTAACGCTTTCACATCCTAGTTTTCAAAGGTTGACTAAACCTTTCCTCTGATACCAACTGTAGAGACCCAAAGCTTTACGTACATGGACATTACATTACTTTTGCGGAATACTTAATACATAATAAAAACCAACACTCAAGGACCGTAATATTTTAGTGTCTTTGGAAACTTGGAATATAAACTTCTAATCATGTTGAAAGATCTTCAACAACTCCCATAACGATCATCCCCTTTTTGTTTACTTACCTGAAAACATTCTTTATTTCCTGGGGAAAATAAAACATAAAAGGGTGAGCTCAAATGATTAGTAAGGGCAAAGATAGAGAACATAAAACAATCCATAAACATTTGAAAGCAAAAACTTGAACATGAAATTTAAACATCAAAATCTTGAGCAAAGACATAAATCGTGGAAGTAAGTAAGGTATATATCATAATGGAACATCAACCATGATAAAATATAATGGGAATAAAACATGTAATTGTGGAAACCATTCAGCACATGTTATGATTTCCATAGTAGCCAAGGCATTGCTGCCAAGGCTATCTTAGTGGACACAGTCCCTTTCTAAATCAAGTTCAATCCTCGTTTCAGTCCTCTAACACTAAACGAGATTAACTTACCGTTCCAGCCATGTCTATCTCATGAGATATAAATCTTTACCCAATGCATTGTAGGGAGGTATAAGTCCCACCCATCTCAAAATGAAATCATTCTTACTTGCGCCACAAAATAAACATACATTATTCATAATAACCCAACGAATAAAATGGGTTTCACAAACATCATCTCATCATCACATAACCCATATAAAAGAAATGGATATCATTTCATAATAAGAAAAGTGAAACCATTTAAATCATAGAGACATGATACTTGAAATATACACATATGAAATAATGTCATCATACATGAAAAATGGTTTTGATAAAACAATTGAAATTAATTCTTGAGGAAAATATCCTTTCTTCTTCAAAATCATTCTCTTTTCACAAAATGTCATGCAATTTTAAAAGAAAATGATTTTGTTGAAAATTGTCATGAAATATTTTGGAGGAATCTTCATGAAAATAAGGCTTTATAAAACCGTAAAAATCCATTCGTGCCGTATAAGTTAAAAACATTCTTCTTGTACTTTTGCCAGAAAAGTCAAAAAGTACCTCGTAAAAGAAAGATTCCATACATACCATGTATTTAAAGTCAAAATGGGTAAAAAGGACATTAAACATACATGAAGATATTTTTTAAAAACAAGTGCATGGATGATAAATATAACCCCAGTAAATACTTATGAATAAACAATCTCGGATAAAAACGAGATTGGAAAAGTTATCCCTTACCTTAGGTCCGATATGCTTCGTATTGATCCGAAACTCCTGTATAATGATTTAAATAATTTCATTGACTTATTAAAAAATCATATTCATTGTTAGAATATCATATATGTTTCACTTATGACTTTATATTACCCATTCTTTTGTAAATTCCATGTTAAAGCAGCGTTTTGGGTAAAATCATGTCATTTATCTTATGTGTTTCGACTTTTCGTTCTTGATATTATTACTTATATCTTGATTTACATAATTTCAGAATGTAAAAAATGATTTATATATAATATATATTCATCATATACATATATATTATAGATCGATAAAAGGAATGAAATACACTGTTCATGGAGACGGTAGGCCGTACGTACGCATGAACGTTGTTTTCGTTTCCTTATTGAATTGAAAGAAACTAAATAGATGACATACATATATATATATACATAAATACAATAAAATTATTATTTCATATATTTCATTATTATTCCTTATATAAACTTTATGATCATTCATGTATGGTTAACATGGAGAATGAATCTCATCGCGTCGTGGAGACGGTAGTCCGTACGTACGCACGAGCGATGATATCGTTCCCATAATTATTGAATAGAATTGGAGTGGATGGTATAATATATCAGAATTAGTATTATGTTATAATAACCATATATAGTTTTTCCTTACACCATTATACCCATCCATGTAAGGTGTTGGTGGAAAAATAGATTACACCACGACGTGAAGACGGTATTCCATACGTACGCACGCACGGTGATTTTGTTTTCTGTTGGATGGATAGAAGGTGAAATAGGGTTGTTTCATATTTATAATAACATATCATTATATGAGATATACTGATGTTATTAATTCATAATGAAAAAACTAAAGAAGAGGGAGTAGAAGAAGAATGGAACTTGAAGAAAACAGTAGAAGGTATTACCTCTTTCTCGAAGTCCCTCCTTTAAACTTTCTCTTAGGGCACTAGAGTTGGTCTTTTGAGAAGACCAGTACCTCTAGTAGGTTTCTACAGAAGTGGGGAAGTGAAATGGGTAGGATGTGGACAATATTGAAGGCTCAAATTGGTGTGAGGAGAAGAGGGAGGAGATGCCCTTTTATAAGGGAGGAGAGGGGAACCTTTGGAAATATAAGAAATATTAGATTATATTAAATCCCAAACCCACATAAAAACTTCCAAAATGACTCATATCCTAATATTAGATGATATAGGGTTGTAATATCATCAACCAATAAAATTTACACATGTTTGTAATTTATTTTAAACATCATCAACTAGATTTATCCTTATTTATCAATTTAATTTTATTTGTGGTAATAATATTATAAATTTTAAATTATTATAAATTATTACATATGTGTTGTTAATTTTCTATAATTTTACACTTTATGACATTTTAGACCATATAAATTTAAATATCTAATTTTTAAAAAATTTTGTGATTTTTAAACAATTTTATAATATGTTATTTTTATAAAATAATAATAGTGTCAATTTTGACACTATTCATTTATTTGAATTTAAATAAACAATATACAGAAGATATGTTCGAACTAAAAGAATTAATATATTCATAACATGTCATATTTATCTAGAAAATTAGTGTAGTACATTAAATATTTCATATAATATTTATTTTAATATTTTTAAAACTATTTATTTGATATTTATCTAAATAAAATAATTTCAACATCACTATTCTGTCACCTTTAATGATAATTATTTAATCCCTAAAAATTATAAATAAATTCATATGATGTATATAATTTTATTATCTTTTTGGATACTATTTATATCTTAATTTACATGAAGTTTATCACTAAACTAAAATTATTATTCTTATAATATTTAAGAAAGTGACATGTTGTCACTTTCTTTGTTTTTAATAATAATTAAATTATTTTCATTGAAAAAAGTCCCTTAAATGAATCTAATACGACCATTAGGTGATATGGGTCGACTTTTAGTCATCCATTAGGATTTGGGCAGGTTTTAGGGTAATTTTATAATCTTATATTTACCCTTAATTACCCGATTTACCTTTAATTATGGTAAATATAATTTGCCGTAGTTACTATTCATAATGCCCAAAAATAAAAAGTAGCTTATTAAAATAATGTGGACCAAATGATTCCCAATATGGAATCCATTTTTATAAATTCAATACACAAAAGTTGTTTAAATTAAATTAAAATTAATCCTGTTGTCGAAAGAAAACGGGTTTTTGTTAAAAACATTGCAAAAGATTGAATTGATTTAACCTACAAATTCATGGTAAAATCAATGATAGTGAAAAACATTATATTAAATTGTAAAAACATATTCTATTTATACTTTACAACCATTAAATATTATAATTTTACCATATAAATTATTATGATGAAAAAAGTTGTTTTTAATTAAAATATAGCGTGTTTTTACTATTCATTAAAATAGGAAAGTTATCAGAAAAATATCAAAACTTTATCCAAATTAAATTATTATATCCTGAATCCAAGGAAGAATTTTATTTTGTCAAATTTAACTTATAAACATGTCAAAAACTATATTTAAAGTGAGGGTGCCATCAAAAGGCGGAAAAACTGCATTTTTTGAAAAATACTTATTTTACCCGAAAAATTTATTTTGATTCTCATACCATGTTATAGAAAATATGTAAGATGAATAATGTTATAAAATTCAAAATGTAGTTAAAACTATTCATAACGGCTAGTCCATAATAATATTATAACAATATGTCTTTGTTTTGTGAAACCCGATATTGCGTACTACACACGCTATCGAGGAAGGTTGCGATCGCGTATAATGAAAGCCAAGATAGGGTTGAGTGTTGTGCAAGACTCCTCTGTTGTTTCATATAACAGAATCCAACCATATCTTATTTATACATTGAATATATATATATACACTCAATGTTTCTTAGAATGACTATTATCAAACGAACTTGAAATTGTGTGTAACACAATCTAAGAATAGTGTTGCGTATAATGCAAGCTAATATGGTGTTGAATATAGCACAAGATAATCTTTTTGTATCATAAAACACATGAAATCAAATAAATTAAAAATAATACTTATCATAAAATATCGGGTTGTTACACAAAACGAATATTAAAATGGAAAAAACCTCAAGAATTCGAGATAAAATTCCATTAAAAAACCCCAAATTCATGAAATCCATTTGAAAGGATCATCCATTTTTGAAGGCTTTTCCTCCTTTAATAAAAAAATTTAGACAATAATAAAAAATGTACAGAGTTCATGCCTCTTTGAAAATTCATCAATGTTATCATATAGCTGTGACATGATACCCTTTCTAAAAAACCATTTGCTGACATATTTTACAATAGAAATGAAAGATCATGGTGGACCATTGATATCATCCGTCGTACCTATTGAAAAATCTAATCCCTTGGTCTATAAGAAATTATTGTGATAAAATCATTTCTACCAAGAATAAGATCAATGCAGTGCTTAAAGGTGGCCCAATCAGGTTTCACCTAATGATCACCATAGATATATCCTCCCTTAATTTCCACCATCCTTTGATATAAACAAATATCCATTTTATAAATTCATTATTAAAAAATTATATGTAAATATAAATTTATGCATAAATATATAGAAAAATATATACATATAATATGTAAATATATAAATATATGAACATAGATTATAAATGTATTTAAAAATAATTATACAATTATATATAATTATATTAATAAATATAAAAAAATATATTAATGTAAATATATATAAATAAATAGATATATCATAGAATTTATATAAAAATAACATGCATTAGTGGTAATGGCATATATCCTATGGGTATGAGTTCGTAGGTTAGAATCTTCATGGGCTTGAGGTTTTTCACATGAATATAGATCCATCCATTATCATTGTGAAAAAAGGGATTTATCAGTGCTAAAAAATGATATTTTAAATGCCTTTAAAATCTAGAATCTTTAATCAGTTTTAGAAAAAATGATAATAAAAACAATGTTGATAAATATATATTTATCATCACTAAAAAAGCATTGATAAAGGACACCTTTATCAGCTCTTTTTAGTGTTGATAAATGGGGTCTTTATCAAGCTAAGACATATATGTGTTTTTTAGTTTTTATAAACACACCCATCATCTGTGCTAAAAATTAACGATAAAAATATGCATTATTAGTGATAATATTTCTCATCAGCACTCATTGCCCACCCCACCATCTTTGCCAATGATCGCCAGTCCCCTTTATCAACAATCCCTGACATCCCTTACTACGACAACCTTTACTAGCTCTCTACAACCCCCTTTATTTGATTACCCCCACCCCACGTAGCCATGGAATTTATCAACTCTCTCTAGCCATGACACCTTAATACACATTCTAAGATTTAAACTTGTGACCTCTAGCTCAGTGTGCAAGTGGCTTACCACTGTTCCATGTTATTTTCTTATATATTTTACTACATATATATATATATATCTAGATACATATTTTTATATATATTTAAATATATTTATGTATTTATATTTATATTTATATAATTATTTTAAATAGATTTTTAAAATATGTTTTTGTGTGTCTATTTGTGCATGTGTGTGTATATGTACATATATATTCATATATCCATTCTTACCTCTCTCTCTCTATATATATTTATACATTATAAATAAATATATATATATATATATATTTACATATATTATATATTAATATTTATTTACATCTATTATAATATACACATAAATATATATTTGTTTGTTAATACAGAAACGCATAATTATTTTTATATAATCAATATATATACATTTGTATAGGAATATACACAATCATACATTTTTAGTATAAATTAAATGGATAATAAATATTTATTTACAAATGGTTTATATATTTTAAAAAATATTTTATATTTAAATATGTTTAAATATTAATTTTTCCAATTAAATATTTATATATAGATACATACAAATATGTATATATATGTATATATTTAATTATATATAACATATAAATATGGAAAAGTGTAAAATTTCATCAGCATAATATCCATATGAGTGTAATAACTAGGATATATTCAGTCATAACATAAAAAATACAAGAAGAACCTCTTAAACGAAGATGAAATCCCACCGAATATTAAACAATTTAGGTATTCCAACTCAAAACACAGTGTCATAGTCATTATAGGAATATCTTTACCTCTATAAAAGAATCAAAAGACTGATAGATAGAGTATTTCTCTATGTAGGAATTGATTTGATATCTCGTAGAGCCCAAACAGACACCTATATCAAAGAGTTATAATTGTTTCAAGTTCAAGTCTATTTTCAACTTATCTTATTAATTAATTATTTTTTATGTTTTTTCCTATAATTTTTTTTGAAAATTTACATTACTTAATACCAATTTGAAAATCATTAATTAATACTGATTTCTATTTATTTTTAAACCATTTTCACTAAATATATTATATATTAATAGTAAATTAAAATGCAGTATTATATAAATAATATTTATGTAAATATATTATATATATAAATATCAATATATTTATAGTTTAAAATATAATTTTAATTATATATATTTATGAAAGGTACCTTTTATCAATTATTAGAAAAGAACTGATAAATCCCTCCTTTATCAATGCTAAAAAACACTAATAAATGCCTCCATTAGTTATGCTAATAAAAAGAGATGATAAAGGTGGTTCTTTTATCATATATTTTTTTGTGATAATAATATTGTCTTTTATCAGTGATTTTAGCTAGCTTTAATAAAAACACCCCCTTTATCAGTGATTTTTATAGAACTTTTAAATGGAACTGTTGACTAAATGTGATTTTATAGTAGTGGTTAGAGTTAAAAAAATAAGTAGCACTGATAGAGAGGAGAGGTAACTGATTAGGGAAGATAAATGGAGGAGCGTTGTGTCTCATGGTGGAAAGACTTCCAGAATTGTTTTTTTAATTTTATGAATCCTAGAAACTAGTTATAATAAAAATAGTACAGATTATGGGGTGCAAGGATTGAAAAATATTTTTATTTCTATTAGTGAAAAAAAGGAATGATAAAATATGCCATTATTAGTGCTCAAAACATATAGATGAATGCATATTTTATTAGTGTTTTTTTGTATTGATAAAAATGACATTAATATTTATTTTTTATATCACTATTAATGGTGATAAGGTTTTAAGGGTGCTTATAACATTTACACTTTTTTAATCCCTAAAAAATAAATTGATGTATTAGTAAAAGGTTCTTTTTTATAAGTTAAATGAGGTTTTTAAATCATATTGAAATTATTGGGGGTAAAATATTAATATTGATAAAAAGTAATTATTCTGAAGTATTTGGATACTATTTTAAGTAATGGTAGAATATATATCCAAGACATTAACAATATAATTAGTAGGATGAAAACAAAATATCAACTATAAGAATAACTTCTATTAATTAATTGGAAAGAAATTTTAGATTAACTATGTTCTTGGGTCAATGCCTATTCACATCATATCAGTGATTAAGGTTAAAAAAGAGATTATAAGGAATAATAAAATCCAATTTGAATATTTTTTAAGGAACTAGAATAGATAAATTAACTACTCTTTAGTTAAGTAAGGTAGGGGTCAATATCTAATGCCTAAATGAGACCATACAGGCCATGCAATAAAAGTTAGCCTAAGAATATATTATATATGCCTCACTATGAACATAATTTGTTAGAAGTTAATATTGTAATTCCATGTATGTGATCAACCTTGTGTGATATAGGTCATAAACTCTTTATACTAAGTATAATGGGTGTCATAACCTTTCTTTTAGAAAATTTAAACTATATTATTGAGTGGGATGGTGTTATTTTTAGGAACAATATCTACACTGGAGGAATCCTCCATGCTCCAGAATGTCTTATCCGTAATGTTGATATTAAAAAAATGATACAATATAAGGGATTCAATAAAGTAGTACTATATGGTATACAACAGGATCTAATCCACTACATTATGATCATTAAGAGTAGTCTACATATTCTTTTCACCTACTATTGACTTTATCATACTTATTAATTTCAAAATGAAACTAATATATTGTTAGTTTACTGTTTGAATTATACATGTTATGGATATTCATTTTTATTCATTACAAATTTTTAATGCTTGTGTTTTATTTTAGATTTACTACTTTTACTCTTATGCTTTAATGGTTTTACCCTTATGTTTGTTTTGTGTGACTCTTATGTATTTATCATTCTATAAACCTTATGTTTTAGTCTTACTATAGTGTAATTCTATAGTGTATATTTTAATAACTCTTACATTTTCCTTATTCAAAAGTGTATTACTCTTACGTACCTTCATTGATGACTCTAACGTTTCCCTCTAACACACCATATTACTCTTAAATTTTGTCCCAATGACTCTTATTTTATTTCAGATGACTCTTATGTTTAGAGAACATTATTATATAATTTATCTTATATATTTTCTTTAATGAATATTATATTTCATTTCAAATGACTCTTATGTTTTATTTCTATTTTGACTTTTCACTGGTTTTAGATAATTTGTGATCTTTTATTTTCAACCATTTAAATTCAATTATCTTGAGTTGTTATTCATGATTTGTTCCATGAACATCAATATATCTACCCTGGTCATTTTCAACTAATAATTCTCACATGATGGTTTTTTGAAAGATTTGATGTTTTTTATTCCAAAGTATGTGTTAGAGAGAGATTGGTCTACAGGAGGTCACTATATATGAAGGTGCTTTCCACAGATAGACATGACATTTCCCTCACCATTAGATATTGGAGTTCCCCCAGTTATTACATTCCAATAGAAATTGGATGTTTTTAATCATAATGCCACTACTAAAAATAGGCAATTTGTCATTTTTTCTCAAAAACATGTCCAAATTTTAATTTATTTTTATTTTGATGAAAACATTGCTAATTAATTTTTGTTTACATGAGCTAATATATGAAACCTGGATAAATTAGCTACGCCTTTAACCATTTTTAAAAATGTATCCATTTAAATTTAACCATGTTTTTATACATGTTTTTAAAAAATTATTATTTTTAAATTCAATTGCATTTTTAAACACACCTAAATTAAATACCATGTTAATAGTTGTTTTTAATACTCACTATATACACATATTCTAATAATAATATAAATTAACGATACATATATAGAGTACATATAAAATCATATATATATCAACAAAAATAAATTTTATTTAGATAAAATTAACACACAGACACCAATATATATATACATACATACATTCAAACACTCACAAACACTCAAGATAAAACATAAATATTATTAACTAATAGAAACTAAATAAATTATAATTAATAATAAATATAAATATATAAATTCATATATATATATATTAATATTTATAATTGTAATATTACATAAAAATTTATATATAAATTAATATATTTATAAACATATATTTATTTATTATAATATATAAATTTATAAAAAAATATTATTCACACAGACACACACACATCTATATAATAATATATGTAATGATGTGAATATATAGGTAATAATATTATATGTACATTAGTATATTACACACACACACACAAATATTTATATATATAAATTTATATATTAATATACATATAATTTCACACACTTATATTGATATGTATATTAATATTTTAATTTATATATATTTATATTATAATTATTATACTATATATTTATATAAATATATATATATATATTTAAATTAATATATATATGTAATTAATATATATAAACAATGTGTAATATTTTCAAAACTAACAAAAAACACCTGGACTGGTATGTTTGGGCATCCACAAATATCTTTTAAATAATTTGTTTGAGTCTTATAATACAAATTTATTTTGAAGGGGGAGTAATAGGGTAGGAGTAGAGTGGCATGTCACGTCATGCATGAAGCAAACATGGTAGGATGTGATGTGCAATGTAGTAGTGGTGAAAGTGGGATGTGAGGGATGGAATGTCATATCAAAAGAGAAGTAGAAGGCGAGATATGGTGTATCTTATAATGACACTGGAAGATGTGTTGTATAGACCCAAGAAGCCTCACATTAGATTTTCCATTGATGTAGAGATTATGGCCACTTACTCTAATGTCCCATACATTTTTTTAATAAAATCAAATAGGTCTTGGGAATTTTAAATGGATAATAAAAAATTATGAAACACTTCTTCTAAAACCTCCATCTTTATCATTTTATCTAAGTTAGAAAAATAATATATGAAAAATTCATTAGTAGGTCATCTACATAAAAAATATTAACCATATACATTCAAGATTCATTCAAGAACTTCCATTCATGCACATATTGATGAGTATAATAAAATTTTTCTATATTTCGCCAACATCAATGTTAGTGTATAAGATAAGTACTAATAAATTGTAATGTTAATATCATTATATATTTTATATGAATATCATGAAAATTTTATGATGTATGGTAGAGACCCCTTTTCATTCAAGGATGTCAAATATTCTTTAATTTATAAGGAGTTAAATTAAAAGGATAAAGTTATGTCCTAAGTTTATGGTTTGAGTTTTAGTGGATTTTTTGAGACAGGAGAAATGAATAAAGGTTATATTAATATGGGATGAAATAAAAACATCAAATATGGGGAAAATTCGTCTGAATAAAAACCTAGTGATGTTACATACTGTTACTATGAGAAACCTAGTCATGTTAGACTGATGTTCCCTCAAATAAAGTTTTGTGAGCATTATAAATAATATAGGGATCATTATATAGTTTTTTATCAAGGATATGGGAGTTTTGAGGATTTGAAAGTGTCTTAAGATGCACCACTTGTCAAATGGGTTTTAGAATTAGGGTTTTCATTAAACATGTTTCTAGATATGATTTCTTTTTCTGATATGAATAAGGGATCTAAATGAGGGGTTGTTTTAGGAAAAATGATATATAGAGTCATGGAAATAGGTTATATTATGTTATATCTCTCATATAAATCTCTTGTTACATTATTTGATTTGATACATGTTCCATATTTTCATAGGAATCTTATATCATTAGTTGTTTTAGATTATATGAGACTCACATTCAAATCTGAGTCTAGTAAACTTAAAATATTGAAGGATTATTTCATGGTTCTTACAAGTTAATTAGATAATGGTTTTTTTTACGTGGAAATACATACAATAAGTATATCACTAGAACATTTGTCACTGACAATGATAACAACATTGTTTGGTGTGGAAGGATGTGGAAAATGAGTGTTAAAGTGTTAAAGGAGTTGAGTATGTAAGGTTTTCCTACCAAATTTACACAGCTTTATGTGATGACTATGTTCATGGTAAGTCTAAATGAGCCATTTTTTTAAAATATAGTTTTAAATAAATTCACTCACTTGAGTATGTTCACTCTGATTTGGAAGTACCTACTAGGACTTCCTCCAATGTTGGAGGATCCTATTTTATGGAATCCACATATTTTTCCCAATGAAATTATTTATTTAATTTTTTTGAAGTAAATATGATATCTTTGAGGTGTTCAAAACCTGAAAATATTCTATGGTGAAATAATTTAGGAAGAAATTTAAGTCCATAAAGACTGATAATGGACAAGAATGAATTTGTAATTTTTTTTGATAAGTTGTTTGAGGATGAGGGAATAATTAGTAACTAAACATTTAGTCACATTCCTAGAAAAACATTTTAGCTGAATGAAAAACCCATATTATTATTGATAGGGTTTGTAACATACTTACATACTCTATTTTAACTAAGTCCTTTTGGAATAAGGATCACACAATGGTAATTTACTTAATCAACCGATGTCCCTTAAATACCAATGATTTTAAGACTCTTGATGAAATTGAGATTAGTTATCCCCTATCCCATAGACATCTTAGACTATTTAGATTTCTTACCTATGATCATATTAATATTGACATTCTCAAGATTAATGATGTTAGCATTGTCTTTATGTGTTATCTTTAGGGGTGAATTATTAAAAAATATGGGTAAATAAAATTAGTTTTCAAATGTGTATAATTACTTAGGATGTGGTGTTTCCTAAGACTTCTCCTTGTAGAGATAAACCCACCACTGATGATAGTAGTGAAACTTCCCAAAATAGGGATGTTGAGGTTGTTCCTATAATTGAATGTGAGTATATTGTTGAGACTTATCGACCTTACCCTCAATTTGAACTTTATTTTGGATCCAAACCTGGTAGTTCTTTAAATAGTGAATATCCTAGTGATATTATAAACTATTTTCTCACTAGGGATAGAAAAAGAATAGTGATTGGACCTATTTCTAGGTATATACATGATGATATGAATACATTTTCATTGCATGTGTACAAGGATATGGATAGTGAGGATCTCCAAAGTTATAACTAGGGAATTAAGGATAATAACTCTAAACATCAGATTAATATTATAGAATATGTGATAGAATCCATTTGAAATAACAATACTTTCTCCATGGTCAATAATCCACCTATTGCCAATGTCATTTGGTTTAAATGGATCATTGAATAATTTAAAATATTATTCCTAATTAGTGTCCAAAATATTTCCTTCAAAGAGTAGGAGTATTATTATGAAATATTTTCTCTTGTAGTTATAGTTTTTCTATTAGAATCATACTTTATTTTGAAACTTATTTTCATTTATATTTAAAATAACGTGTTTTTAGAATCGTATTATTGCATTGTGATCTAGATGAAAACTATATATAAAGACACCTACATAATTTTAACATGAATTTAAATATATATAGTTTTTTATATATGAATCTTTTTAGATTAAAATAATATCATAGTTAGTGGTATAAAAATTTTATTTCACTTATATTGAAGAATGGTTTCCAAATATATTGATTTGATATAGTTTTTTACTTCATTTCCATTAAAAAATACATGATTTTTCTACTTCTGTATATTAATGATATGTTTCTTATACGTAATAATATAAACATAATCGCCATTATTGAAAGTCAATTGAATATATATTTTGAAATGAAATATTTGGGTTCTCCTAAGTATATATTGGGTATGAAAATCATTATGGATAAAAATAATATGTTACATTAATTTCTTCCACATGCTTATATACATAATTTTCATAATAGATATATAAATTTTATGCATTGAAATCTATTATTATTTTTTATTTTTCTAAGTATTTTAAACTTAATTATCTCAATCGCAGAACAATACTAACAATAGCAGGTTATCGGGGTACAATATAAAGTAACACACACACACACACACACCCATAAGATGGATAGATAGGTCATAACTCCCCTAGGGATAATTCATCCAACCATCCATTTTATTACAAAGAGTGGATAGAAGGGACAATGGGATTTAAAGGCTATTACATATCCCAAATTCCTTGTGTTGAGCTAGTGTTGAACTAGGTATTCTCCCATTCCTGCATATGCCTACCGACATCAGTATTCCTATGCTTTTTATTATCCTATGTTACTACCTTCTTGACTCATTTCCTATGACATAACCCATAAACCCCCCTAGGGACAACCTGGAATTGAACCCTAATATCTTGGATGTGGAGGCCAATAGTGAGTACTACTAAACTGCGACTCAAGACAGACACCAAAAACTACTTATGATATTGAAAATATGAATATAATTCTATATAATAATGTTATAGGAAGCATTATGTATAATATGATTTGAAATGGTCTAGATGTAGCCTTATTTTTGTGGATATTGTTTAGGTTCATGGAAAATCAAGTAGACCCAAATTTGAATTAACTAAAATTCCTATTGAGGTAAATTTCATACAATTTATCTATTTCAATAAATTATGGAAGGGATATATGTCCATAAGACAAAGTGACTGATTTTGTAGATTCTGGTTATGCTGGAAATATTAAAACTAAAAAATCTATGATTGGATTTGTTTCCACTGTTTGTGTGAAACAATATCTTGGAAATAAAATATGAAATTGATGTGGGAATTTTCAACTACTAAGGCTGATTAAATTACATTAAAATAGGATACTAAATAATCTATATGGATTAAGGGTTTGATTGCAAAATTCAATTTATGTAATTCTTCTATTACAGTTCATTATAATCTATAATGTTTATTCAATATCTCTATGAACCAAATATTCCATGGTAGGTCTAATAATATAAATATTAGGTTTCCTCTCATTTAAGAGTTTATTGATTGTATGGATGTGTGTGTCAATATAATAAAAAATAATAAAAACTCATCTGATAGTTTAAGTAAGATTATGGATTTATCTAAATTTAGTAATTGTTTAGATATTGTGATCTTGTTTCCACTTGAATAACATTTTGTGTAATTACATTATCCTTGTTTTTGTTTCCTTTTTTAATTAGTTGATATTTGTTGATGTTATCATTCTTATTGATTGACAAATGAAACTAATCCACTATTTGTTTATTTTCTTTATTATACAGGATAAAAAACATCATTTTTATTCTTCAATTGATTTTTTCATGAATTTAATTTATTCTACATTCAATGGTATTAATCATAAAATTTACTAGTTTTAACATTATGTTTGGCCCATGAAAATCATACATTTTATTGTTATTTCATTTTGCAATCATTACATTTTGTTTTGGCGAGGAAGTGTTCAACATCTAGGGGAATGAATATTGCGTTTTCCTGGTTACAATGTGTGTTACAATTACTTAACATCCTAGAGGAATATTATGTTTCTCTCTAGTGTAGTATATGATTCTTAAATTTTATCTTTTTGACTCTTTGAGTCTGATAACTGTCACATTTATAGTAATTTTTCACAAAATGACTGTTACATATTATATATGATGAATATTACATTTTATTTTCAATATATCATATATTTTATTTCATTTTTTATTTCCATCTTTTTTATGTTGCTTGTGATTGTATATTTTAACCATATATTTTCTCAAATATATAGATCCATTATTTAATATTCTTTTTTTAAAGATTTATATATCTTCCCTATCCATTTTTGGAGTAAAATGTCTCACATTTTGGTGTTATTAAAAGTGTTTATAACTAGTATCATAGGTAGAGAAAGATATTTATCTATATAAGGTCACCTGAGTAAAAGGTATTATCCACTAGTAAAGTCATTTTTTCCCACACCATTATATATTTAATCTCTCCCGAGTTCTTCATTTCAGCTCAGATTCAAAGTCAATGATCTTGAAGTTCTCTTACCCAACCATTTTCGAATCCACTAAAGCTTCCAAAAAACACTTATTGACTAGTTTGTTGGTAAATAAAACTTGGAGTAGGATATTTTATTCTTAATATTTTTTTATGAATTTTGATGTTGAGTTTTTATATTCTTGTTAGCTCATTTTTCTATTATACTATTATCTCATAGAATTTTTGTTTTTAGCATTAATAAATATAGAAATATGATGGAGTTAATGTTATGTTATAGGAAAAATATGGTTCGAACCCAGGTAATTCCTTATGACCTTTTTCTTTATATCTATTCTTTTCATTATCCCCAATAGTGATTTCCAATTTCTTTCCACTTGAAATTTTGGTGTTGTCATTTGTTCACCATTAATTTCATAAACTCATTTATAGACCGGAAACTTGTAATCTTTACATGACCCTCAAATTTTCATAACTTAGAATCTATGAGATTTTCCTTAACATTGACTATTTTTAGAAGATTTTTTCTAAAGTATTTAAATACATTAATCATGAATAATACTAAGATATTTGTTTGGTTCATTCCTTCTAGGAATGTGAGAATATTAAAAAACATAAGTTTTCTTCTATAGAATAATCATAATGGTGCCCTTCCAAAAAATCAGTCTATCCATAGAAGAGGTATCTTTTTGGATTCTTGATTTTGATGATGAAACCTAACAAATATGAGGACAAGTGATCAGATCTTTGTACTTCATTCATGGGAGAGATTTTGTGGTGAATTTTTGGTAGTTCTACAGACCTCTCTCTTAGTTCTGGAAATAAAAGGATATTTTGGAGCCATGGAATTAAATTTATGCTATCAGGTTATTCCAGGGTTTTTAGAGGCCTACTAATTATGGTATGTTATTAGAACCATGTGATGTGTGTAATAATAGAAAATATATTGAGAATAATCCTTATATGAAATCTATTAAATTCAATTATTTCTTTATGTTAAGGGAGTTATAAGATTACGTAGAATATTAAGGACTCAACTATTTCTGGAATACATTGAGGATGTGAGTGTTTTATACACCTCATCCTATGTATGAAAAAATAAGAGGTTGTTGTGTATATTAGAATCCCCATGAGGTTGCTCTATCAAAATAAACATTTTTGGGTTTTGTATTAACTCATTTATGGAAAGTGAGGGACTCATTAAATAATTAAAAGGGTTGGTTATCATATTATTCCAAGTTCCTCTTAGTGAGGGAACATATTTCATTATAAAATAAAAAGTATTGCTTCATCTTATGTGAATATACAAGGATATAATAATAATTCCCTCATTGATTGAATTTGACTCAGTGACAACATTAATGTATCTAAAAGAATTATATTTTACTCATTTATCAATAGGTTTCACATTATGGACTCTACTATAGCTTATTAATGAAGATAAAAACATATGAATGGAAATGTTCCACAAATTCTTTCACAGTTGGTGTTTATTATTCCATATCTTATGGTATGATAATGACATATCATAAAGCATGGATATCTTGATATCATGATTCTGCATTGTTCAATAATATCATAGCATATAACAAGATCATAGAAGGGTGAATCACAACATACGATTAACACAACATTATGATTGATATAGTGAAAAAAATGTTTAGTGTTAAAATTAAAGTTATTTTACAAATGGGTTGTCATTTACTACAAATTTTTTATAAGATAAGATTTTTAAAGGACTGGAATTGCATTCATGTGATAAATACATGTGTTACGACCCACCTTCTTCCAGATAAGGGAAGGGATGAAAAGGAGCCCATCCCTTCCTTACTCAAGATGAAATAGAGATAATGACCTTGAGTCCCGCCTTTAGTAGGCCCAAGAGTGGCCACTAGCACCAAGGGTATATAATATCACACAAATAGAAGGCATTTCCCTTTTTATAGAATAATATTGGGTGATAAGATGGTAAATCTCAGCAACGCCAAAGACTAGAAGTAAAATGAAATCCAAGAATCCATTCCCACGTTCATGTAAAAAGTGAAGCTGATAAAAAGTAATAAAATAATCCCAAATAATGTACCAGGGAAAAGGAACTAATAGGAAACAACAACTATACCAACACCCGATCTAGTAAGGTCCATCACGGTCCTCAAAGTCCTTATAGAAACATGAAAACAGTTTTACATACGTAGGGTGATCATAAAAGTATACTTGGTAGAGAAACTAAAACTACTTGTGCACATGTGAGGATACATACTAATACCCTATGAGAAGACAGTAGAACCTCATGCACCTAACAAGAAATACTAACCCACCCCACCCTACCAAGGAAAACTCACTGAAGTAACACAAGTCAAGTAACGTAATAATATAAGCACATTGAAATTTGGGCACCTCACACCACTTTCCCACTAGTTAAATAATCATTTATAATGTTCTAACGTCTTGAATATTCCACTATTCATAAACGAAGTCCCACTACCACAACCTTCCTACATACACCTGAGCCTCAAACTACACAAAATCATGCCCGTAGGCACCTAGGTCACAACAACCACCACCACGCCCGAAGACACCTGAGCCTCAAGAAACACACACCACGCCTGAAGGAACCTAGGCCTCATCCAGAAGGTACTTGGGAAAACATACATGGACCAAAAACACCTGAGATACTCATCAAAAACAATGTTTTTTTAGAATAATCCTGGACAATGTTAAGCCTCAATCTATTAAATACTTTCTAGATACACCCGAGCGGCAAGATTCAGAAGGGGTGTGAGGAATAAAATTTGTAACTAGCCATCCATCCTCCCAATAGGATGTTGGGAAAGACACCCTCCCCCATGAAATAGAGGTGTTGGTCATATAGTGCTCCACAAGGATGGGATGCATATAGAAATCACAAGGAACTACAATATATATATAGTTAAATAAACACTTATCCTCAACCTATGAGTTTCACACGACCAGAAAAAATGCCCACACCAACACTGATTTTGCTGTTACTCTTATATGCACAACCATAAAAAACCACTTCCAAGAATAAATCTAACCCCCTTTTTGTTCAATTTCTAATTATTTATTTAATGGGATTCACATTAAATTATTCTAAGACCACTGAGTAACTAACAACCACAACCATAGCAAGCAACGAACAAAACCAAACTGGAGTCCCACTGCACGTTAATACAAAACTAGACTTGCAGTCCCACTTCACTTCCCCATTAAACTACTATAAATTATCATTCTTCAAAGTGATATCACCCATTCCTTATCTCACAAAATAGCCCTGCAACCCCACTGCCCAAACAATTCCCCATTTCAGTCCCACTGCTCGATTTTGCATCATGACAACAACACAACATAAAGGTAGTTAAGCTTCCCACAAGTTCATATATTTCACAATAAATCAATCTCTCAAACAAATGCACCAACAAAACCCCTCTACCACCCCACATACCGATCCCACAAAACCCAGACCAGAACACACAACACATAACCACAACCATCAAACCAAGCTTATTCAAACTTGACTAAAAAGGGTTATTTAATTTCCACTTTAATATAACTAGGTTGTTCACATGAATAATTTTATCCTGGGGCATCCCTTTATTTTACCGAGTGTACATGATTAATCAGGTTTCATGTTACATCTATACATCAAAACATAAAAACTAAACACCAATAGTGAAAAAGAAAATACCACCAAAAATCGCGATTTTCAGAAGGCATACCACCAAAAAAACCATAATAGAATCAAAGATAAAAAAATAAAATAGGCAACCAACATCAAACCACGCCCTTTCCATTATATTATTTATGAGATTTATCTTTTTATAATATTAAATTTCAGTTTAATTATAGTTTCAAGAAGAGTATACAATCATTCCATACAAGGAACCATTAATATTCTGACCCTCACATTATGCATAATTAATGAGAAGCAAAAGAAATTACCTACTTGGAAGATCAAAGATAAAAGTTCTTTCTTATTCTAAGAACAGGGGGTAGCACGACTTATAGGAATAACTCCAAGTATAAGCGGTTAGGGATCCATCACAGGTGCACGACTCTTCTCAAGAGAAATTCTAGAGGCACACTGTAACACCATGAGATTTAATGAAAAATATTAATTTTAATTTATTTTATGTCTTCTGTTGTACGCTAAAACAATATTATCATGCGCTATACACAACACCATATTAGCTTATAGTATACGCAAACACACGAGCGACCTTCTTTGATAGCGTGTGTTGTACGCAATACCGAGATTCACTAAACAACGATATATTGTTATGAACTAGCCGTTATGAATATTATTAAATACATTTTGAATTTAATAACATTATCATTCATATTACACATTATCTAGAACATGGTATGAGAACAAAATGAATTTTTCGGTTAAAATAATGATATTTCAAAATAATGCAGTTTTGCCGCCTTTTGATAGAGCACCCACATTAAATCTAGTTTATGATATTTTTATAAGTTAAATTTGACAAATAAAACTTCTTCTTTGGAATCAAGATATAAAATTTTACTTTGGATAAAATTTTGACATTATTCGGATAACCTTCATATTTTGGTGAATAGTAAATATACGCTAAATTTTAATTAAAAACAACTTTTTTCATCAAGATGATTTATATGGTTAAATTATAACATTGAATTGTTTTAAAGTATAAATAGAAAATATTTTTACCATTCAATATTATTTATCTCATTATCATTAATTTTACATTGAATTTATAGGTAAAAACATTTCAATCTTTTGTAATGTTTTTACTTTTAGAATTTGTTTTCTCAACAGCAGGATTAATTTTAAATTAAATACTGAAACTACTATGTTTTTAATTTGGAAAAATCGATTTCATATTTGGAATCAGTAGGTCTAAATTATGTTAATATGCTACTTTTTATTTTTGGGAATTATGAATAGTAACTACGGTAATTTTTATTTACTACAGTTAAAGTTAAATCGAGTAATTAAGGGTAAATAGAAGATTATAAAATCACCCTAACACCTGCCAAAATTCTATTGGATGAATAAAAGTTGACCCATATCACCTAAGGGTCAGAATAGATTCATTTCATTGACTTTTGAAAATGAAAATGATGCAATTATTATTAAAACCAACCAAAGTGACAACATGTCACTCTCTTATATCTTATTAGTGTAATAATTTTAGTTTAGTGATAAAATTCATAAAACTTATAACATAAATAGTAAACAGAAATCAAATAATATTATATACATCATGTGAATTTATTTATAATTTTTAGGGATTAAATAATTATCATTAATGGTGAAACAATAGTGATGCAGAAATTGTTTATTTAGTGAAAAATCAATAATAAAGTTTTTATTAAACTAATAGTGACCATAAAAGGAAAAAACACCTGAAAAAAACATATTGGTCGTGTTACAGTAAACCATAATCATCCAATGGTTGAATACTGGACCATTTGGAGCATTATAAAATCGACTATGACACTTATATTATTTTATTTTAAATAATGTCAAAGTTGTCCCCTTCATAATTTAATAAATATAACAATTTAAATGTTGTGATTTTAAGATGATGAATTTTAGTAAAGGTATAATTATGTAATATATTATATTTATCTCTGTAATAGTATTTTATTTTTAATTTTTACACAACAAATACATATATTAAATAATTATACAAAAATGTTGTAGTAATTATTTTGTTACAGGAAATTTCAAAACAAATGGTTTTAAAAATATTAAAATAAATGTTATATGAACAAATTAATGTGTTCCATGAATTTTTTAGTGGAATATGACAAGTCATGAATCTATTAAATATTTTTGTTTGAATATATATTCTGTGTGGATTTAATTAAAATTCAAGTAATTGAATAGTCCAAAATTGACACTATTGATATTTTATAAAAATAACATATTATTAAATTGTTTAAAAAAACAAAAAAATATTTAAATATTTAAAAATGAAAATTATACGATCTAAAATGTAATAATGTATCTAGTTTTGGAATATTCAAAAAACATAAGTAAGTATTTATAACAATTTAAAAATTAAAATATTATTACCCCAAATAAAATTAAATAGATTAAATAAGGATAAATCAAGTTGATAATGTTTAAAATAAATTCGCAACATGTCTAAATTTTATTGGTTGATGAGATTACAACCCTATATCATCTAAGTTTCGGATTTTAGTCATTTTTTGTGGTTTTTATGTGGGGTTTTATTTTATAGTAAATTAATATTTTTGAGGTTTCCAAAAGTGCCCCTCTCCTATCTTATAAAAGGGAACCTCCTCCCTCTCCTCATCACACCACATTGAGCCTTCCAGATCGGCCAAACCCTACATATTTCTCTTCTACACTTTTTTAGAAACATACTACTTGTCTTGGTCTTCTTCAAAAACCACCTTTAGTGCCCTAAGAGGAGGTTTAGATTAGGCGCATCGAAGAAGAGGTAATATCCTTTACTGATTCTATCATGTTCATTTCTTCTTATACTTCCTATTATATTGTTGTTTCATAATAAATTAATAACATCAGTGTCAATAATATACTTAGTTGTTATTATAAATACTAACCAACCCTATTTCACCTTCTATCCATCCTACGGAAAAAAATCACCGTGCTTGCATACGTACGGAATGCCACCTCCACACCGTGGTGTAATATGTTTTTCCACCACCACCTTACTTGGATGGGTATAATTGTATAAATAATAACTATATTTGGTTATTATAACATTAAACTAATTCTGATATATTATATCATCCACTATAATTCTATTCAATAATTATGGGAACAATATTATCGCTCGTGCGTACGTATGAATTACCGTCTCCACAACGCGATGAGATTCATTCTCCAAGTTAACCATTCAAGAATGATTATAAAGTATATATAATAAATAATAATGAAATATATGACATATTTATGAAATTAGATTTATTTATATGTTATTTACTTACTTCCATTCAATTCAATAGAGAATTGAATACAATGTTCATGCGTACGTACGGCCTACCGTCTCCATGAACAGTGTATTTCATTCCATTTGTTGATCTATTATACATATGTATGTTCTGAGTAAATATTATATAAATAATGTTTTACATTGTAGAATTATTTAATAATGATCTATGTAATCATATTAATAATGAAAAGTCAAAACACGGATGATAAATGAAACAATTTTACCCAAAACGCTCTTTTAACATGGAATTGACAAATGAACGGGTAATATAAAGTCGTAAGTAAATCATATATGATATCATAAATATTTATATGGTTCTGTTACAAGTTAATAATATTTTTAAACCAAATATAGAGGAGTTTCAGACACGTACGGAAGAAATTGGACCTATGGTAAGGGATTATTTCGTCTCACTTTTATTTCAGTGAGACATATGCCTTAATCACCACCTTTTTCTTTTTTATGGTGTTTATGCTTCCCATGAATGTTTTATGATTTTTAATATGAAGGATATGATACATACATATGCATTTAATTTTCCTTATTTTATGACACATATATTATAAGTGGTAAGGGATAACTTTTCCAATCTCGTTTTTATCCAAGATTGTTTATTCGTAATTAATTACTGGGGTTATATTTATCATCCATGTCCATGTTTTCTAAAAATTGTTTCATGTATGTTTAAAGTACTTTTTACCCATTTTTAAATTTTACTACATGGTATGTAAAGAATCCTTCTTCTGTTTACCATACAAGGTACTTTTTGACTTTTCTGGAATAAGTATGAGCAGATTTTTTTTAACTTATACAGCTTGAACGGATTTTTATAGTTTTATAACACCTTATTTTCATGAAGCTTACTCTACAATATTTCATGAATATTTTCAACAAAATCCTTTTATTTTAAAATTAGTGTGGAATTTGTTTAAAATAAAATGATATTGAAGAAGAAAGAATATTTTCATCAAGAATTCATTTCAAGGGTTTTATCAAAACCGTTTTCCATATAAGATGAAATAATTTCATATGTGAATGTTTCAAGTATAATGTCTCTATGATTTACATGGTTTCACATTTCTTATGATGAAATGATATCCATTTGTTTTATATGGATTATGATGGGTTTATGTTTATGAAACCCATTTTATTCTTTGGGTTATGAAGAATGATTTATGTTTATGTTGTGGAACACATAAGAATTATTTCATTATGAGATGGGTGGGACCTATATCTCCCTCCAATGCATTGGGTAAACATTTATATCTCATGAAATAGACATGGCTGGAATGGAAAGTGAATCTAGTTCAGTAATACAGGGCTGGAACGGTAAGTGAACCCGGTTCAGTAATGGACATTGTCCACTATGATGGTCTTGGAAGAAATGCCTTGGCTACTATGGAAATCATATAATGTGCTTAATGGTTACCAAAATTACATGTTTTATTCACATGCTATTTTATCATGATTGATGTTCCTTTATGATATATGCCTTACGTAATGCCATGATTTATTTGAAAACTCAAGATTTCGATGATTAAACATTATGTTCATGTTTTTTTAAGTTCAAATGTATATGGTTTGTTTTATTTTCTCCATGCTTACCCTTACTGAGCATTTGAGCTCACCCTTTATATGTTTTCTTTTCTCGAGGATATAAAGAAAGGTTTTATGTAAGAAAACAAAAGTGGAAGATCTTTATGGGAGATGTTGAAGATCTTTCACCAAGATTAGAAGATTATGTCTCGAGTTTCCAAAGACACTAAAATATTACGGTCCTTGGGTGTCTGTTTTTGTTATGTATTAAGTATTCAGCAAAAGTAATGTAATTTCCATATACGTCAATCCTGGGTCTCTACAGTTGGTATCTGAGCGAAGGTTTAGTTAACCTTTGGAAACTGGGATGTGAAAACTTTAGTGAGATCCCTGGATATATTTTTGAGCTATGTATAGGGATGTCCCTAAGGTTTAGTATAACTATAGGCTACAGTCCTAAAATTATGTTGACGATCATGAATAACCTTGGATGAACCTAAGGTGTCATGGATTAAAGAATGTGTGATAAGTTAGAATTTTTATGATCATGTGGTTCCTCGTTATTTTAATTATTTCTTACACCATGGTTTTTGGTTTTAGTAAATGGGGGGAACCCAAAGGAATTGGGTCAACATTGAATCCAATGGACAAATTAGTGACTATGAGCAACGAAATTGCGTAATTCCTAGAAAGAAAGATATTGTGATTATGCTGAATCAGTCATCACGATATATGATTAACAAGGTGAACTTTATTTGTATTCCTAATTCATCAAATAAGAGGAAGATGGAATTTTATGCATGTTCGCATGGTGAGGATCATAGAGAAAGGAAGATTGAGATTTCTAAAGAAGGGAAGAAGAACCTTGATGAATACATCAAATGGAGGGGAAGATGTTATCTGTGTGGGGAGAAGGGTCAAAGATTGACAAACTATTATAGTGTTCAGTGTATTATCTATGGAGAACATGGGCATTAGCCAATGCCCTGACCTAAGAGGTTACTTCTAAATCAAGGAAGGACTTATTCCATGACAATCATTGAATAGGATGGATTGAAGTGTTTATGTATTGGTATTCAAGAATAATGTTGTTGAGGTACTTTATATGGTGTATTGGAATATTTATGCATTGGTCTATTGTGATTTTCAATAATTTCATGGTACCAGTAACCATGAAAAGTGATTGAAATATTTTTTGAAAGTAGATGAAATGCGCATAATGAAGGGATAAGGAGAAAATAATATGTATGATATTATTCATGAGATCATGACTGATATAAGGACAAAGTGATATCATGGTTTAAATATATAGAAATTTTGGGATTTTGGTATGTGGAAGGAGTTAGATTTTGATAGCATTAATGTTTTCACTAAGGTTCAATGTGTATTCATTTTTCAAGAGAATCCATGATTAAGGTATTCACATGTTTAGAATGTAACCAACAAGATATATCATTTGATAAATGATGTTATTCACATTCTCGGTAGATGACATTTCCAGTAATCGTTTTCTTTATACTATGAGAGTAGACAAATGTATTTTGGATAAGTCTAAAAATTGTAATGGATTAGGTTGGACATCAGATAGTACTGTTTAAGGCTAGAACATTTTTCGATATTATTTCTGTAATGTTAGAATAGTTCAGTTTTAGAAAAAGGACAACCTGTAGGACGGGCGACAACCCATCACGTTGGAAAAGGTTGCGGGAATCAAACCCACAACTGAAGTGTGACTGGCCTTTATCACCTACCAATGTCCCACATGAAGTCTCTAGTTAGTAGAAACTAGTTTTATTTTGTTAAGTATGATGATAGATGAAGTATAAGTCCATTTTTTGAACCATATATGATTAATCTCACCATAGATGGACTTGTGTATATAAATTTTTCTAACCCTATGTTTGAGATAGATGGAATGATCTATCATTATATCGCATGATCTGCTAACACTTCACAAAAGAAAAATTCAACTTCCATTCTTTAAATAAGAGATGAAGTGGAAATTGTTCATGGAATGACCAATGATGATATTATTGTGAAATCAAGTAAGTATTTCTCCTTATGTAAAAATTAATCAACATTAGGGAAATTATCTTGAAAACCAAAAATGTTGTCCTAGTACTCTCATACCTGATGAATCAAATGGTACCTTAGATCATCACAAATTTATTGCTTTGTGATTGTTGGATTTTTCATCACCATGTTCTCTACCACTCTCCATCATAACTTGATGGTTAGATTTCTCTTCCATATATATGTTTTCACCTATGTTCTCTTATGTGGAATCCCAGTGATGAGTTAATTTGGTTAACCATTACGTTTCTTACTTTACTTTTTAAAATTAATTTTTAGTATTCTTTTTTATGATGTGGGATTCTATGAAAGAAACTTTAATGTGGTAAACCATTTATAACCCCAACGAATTTCGAGGGAGAAATTCATTTTAAGGGGGAAGGATGTAACACCCCAAGATTTTATGACAAATATTATTTGTAATTTCTTTTATGTCTTGTGTTGTACTCTACAACAATATAATCTTGTGCTATACACAACACCATATTAGCTTGTAGTTACGCAAACACATGAGCGACTTTCCTCGATAGCGTGTGTTGTACGCAATACCGAGTTTAACTAAACAACGATATATTGTTATGAACTAGCCGTTATGAATAGTATTAACTAAATTGTGAAGTTTATAACTTTATAATTAATCTTACACATTATCTAGAACATGGTATGAGAAGAAAATAAGTTTTTTCGGGTACAATAATGATTTTAAAAAAAATGCAGGTTTGCCATCTTTTGATGGAGAACCCACTTTAAATCTAGTTTTGACATGTTTATAAGTTAAATTTGACAAATAAAACTTTTTAATTGGAATCAAGATATAAAATTTTACTTTGGATAAATTTTTGACATTATTCTGATAACCTTCATATTTTGGTGAATAGTAAAAATACACTAAATTTTAATTAAAAACAACTTTTTTCATGAAGATGATTTATATGGTTAAATTATAATATTGAATTGTTTTAAAGTATAAATAGAATTTATTTTTACCATTTAATATTATGTATTTCATTATCAATAATTTTAAATTGAATTCATCGGTAAAAACATTTCAATCTTTTGCAATGTTTTAACTATTAGAATCCATTTTCTCAACAGCGGGATTAATTTTAAATAAAATACTGCAACTTCTATGTTTTGAATTTGGAAAAATGGATTCCATATTTGGAATCAGTAGGTCCAAATTATGTTAAAATTCTAATTTTTATTTTTGGGCATTATGAATAGTAACTACGGTAATTTTTATTTACTACAGTTAAAGGTAAATCGGGTAATTAATGGTAAATATAAGATTATAAAATTACCCTAACACCTGAAAAAATTCTATAGGATGAATAAAAGACAAACCATATCACCTAAGGGTCAGAATAGATTCATTTCACTGACTTTTGACAATGAAAATGATGTAATTATTATTAAAACCAAAGAAAGTGACAACATGTCACTCTCTTAAATCTTATAAGTGTAATAATTTTAGTTTAGTGATAAAATTCATAAAACTTCGAACATAAATAGTCACGAGAAATATAATTAAATTATCTACATCATGTGAATTTATTTATAATTTTTAGGGATAAAATAATTATCATTAATGGTGACACAATAGTGATGTAGAAATTGTTTATTTAGTGAAAAATCAATAATATAGTTTTTATTAAACTAATAGTGACCATAAAAGGAAGAAAAACATGACCAAAACTTATTGGTCGTGTACATGTAAACCATAATCATCCAATGGTCGAATATATTACAATTTCAGGCCTTATAAAATAGATTATGACACTTATATTATTTTATTTTAAATAATGTCAAAGTTGTCACCTTCATAATTTAATAAATATAACAACTTAAATGTTGTGATTTTAAGATGATACATTCTAGTAAAATTATTATTATGTAATATATTTGATTTATATTTATCATAGTATTTTATTTTTAATTTTTAAACCACAAATAAGTATATTAAATAATTATACAAAAATGTTGTAGTAATTATTTTGTTAAGGGAAATATCAAACAAATGGTTTTAAAAATAACAAAATAAATGTTATATGAACAAATTAATGTGCTCCATGAATTTTTTAGATGAATATGATAAGTCAGGAATCTATTAAATATTTTTTTTCTAATATATCTACTGTGTGGATTTAATTTAATTTTAAATAATTAAATCGTTTAAAAATTGACACTATTAATATTTTATAAAAATAACATATCATTACACTGTTTAAAAAGACACAAAAATATTTAAAAATTAAAAAATGAAACTTATATGGTCTAAAATGTAATAGTGTATCTAATTATGGAAAATTCACATAACATAAGTAATTATTTATAACAATTTAAAAATTAGAATATTATTACCCCAAATAAAATTAAATTGATTAAATAAGGATAAATCAAGTTGATAAGGTTTAAAATAAATTACCAACATGTCTAAATATTATTTTATGATGATATTACAACCCCATCTCATATAAGATTTGGATTTGAGTCATTTTTGGTGGTTTTTAAGTGGGGTTTGAGTTTATTATAAAATAATATTTTAGAGGTTTCCAAAAGTGCCCCTCTCTTCTCAAATAAAAGGGAACCTCATCCCTCTCCTACTCACACCACTTTGAGCCTTCCAACTCATAAAAACCCTGAACATTTATCTTCTTCACTTTACTAGCAACATACTAGAGGTCCTGGTATTCTTCAAAGACCAAATTTAGTGCCCTACGAGGAGGTTTAGAGGAGGCGCGTCGAAGAAGAGGTAATATCCTTTACCGATTCTTTCAAGTTCATTTCTTCTTCTACTTCCTCTTATTTTGTTGTTTCATGATAAATTAATAACATCAATATAAATCATACATTTATATTTTATTATAAATATGAACCAACCCTATTTCACCTTCTATCCATCCTACGGAACACAAAATCACCGCGCATGCGTACGTGCGAAATATCATCTCCACACCGTGGTGTAATATGTTTTCCACCACCACCTTACTTGGATGGGTATAATGGTGCAATGAATAATTATATTTGGTTATTATAACATGATACTAATTTTGATATATTATATCATCCACTCTAATTCCATTCAATAATTATGGGAACGATATTATCGCTCGGGCGTACGTACAAATTACCATCCCCACGATACGATGAGATTCATTATCCAAGTTAACCATTCAAGAATTATTATAAAGTATATATAATAAAGAATAATGAAATATATTGCATATTAATGATATTGGATTTATTTATATGTTATTTACTTCAATTCAACTCAATAAGGAAACGAATACAGCGTTCATGCCTATGTACGGCCTACCGTCTCCATGAACGGTGTATTTCATTCCATTTATCAATCTATTATATATATGTATATTCTGAGTATATATTATAAAAATCATGTATTAATTTCTGTAAGTATGTAATCATGATCTATGTAATCATATTAATAATGACAAGTCAAAACATGGATGATAAATGAAACAATTTTACCCAAAACGCTGCTTTAACATGGAATTGACAAATGAACGGGTAATATAATGTCATAAGTAAATCATATATGGTATCATAAATATTATTATGGTTATGTTACAAGTTAATAATATTTTTATACCCACTATACAAGAGTTTTGGACACATACGGATGAAATTGGACCTAAGATAAGGGATTATTTCGTCTCACTTTTATTTCTGTGAGACATATGCCTTAATCACCAGCTATTTATTTTGTATGGTGTTTATGCTTCCCATGAATGTTTTATGATTTTTATTATGAAGGATATGATACTTACATATGTATATAATTTTACTTATTTCATGACATGTATGATTTCACCAATTATAGATTGTAAGGAATAACTTTTCCAATCTCGTTTTTATCCGAGATTGTTTATTCGTAAGTACTTACTAGGGTTATATTTATCATCCATGTCCATGTTTTCTAAAAATGGTTTCATGTATGTTTAAAGTCATTTTTACCCATTTTTGACTTTTAATCATGGTATGTAAGTAATCTTTCTTTTTTACCATACGAGGTAATTTTTTACTTTCCCGGAAAAAGTACGAGAAGAATGTTTTTTTAACATATTCGGCATGAATGAATTTTTATGGTTTTATAACGCCTTATTTTCATGAAGCTTACTCTATAAGAATTCATTATTATTTTCAACAAAATCCTTTAATTTTATAATTCCATGGAATTTTTTGAAATGAAAATGCTTTTTAATAAGAAAGAATATTTTTCTCAAGAATTCATTTCAAGCGTTTTATCAAAACCATTTTTCATCTAAGATGACATTATTTCATATGTGTATGTTTCAAGTATAATGTCTCTATGATTTACATGGTTTCACTTTTCTTATGATGAATTGATATCCATTTGTTTTATATGGATTATGATGGGATGATGTTTATGAAACCCATTTTATTCTTTGGGTTATGATGAATGATTTATGTTTATGTTGTGGCACACGTAAGAATGATTTTATTATGAGATGGGTGGGACCTATATCTCCCTCAAATGCATTGGGTAAATATTTATATCTCATGAGATAGACATCGATGGAATGGAAAGTGAATCCGGTTCCGTAATAGAGGGATGGAATGGCAAGTAATCCCGGTTCAGTAATGGACATTGTCCACTAGGATGGTTTTGGCTGAAATGCCTTGACTACTATAGAAATCATGTCATGTTATTAATAGTTTCCACAATTACATGTTTTATTCCCATGATATTTTATCATGATTTATGTTACTTTATGATCTATGGCTTATGTACTGCCAAGATTTATTTCACAACTTAAGATTTCGATGATTAAACTTTATGTTCATGTTTTTTTTAAGTTCAAATGTATATGGTTTGCTTTATTTTCTCTATCCTTACCCTCACTGAGAATTTGAGCTCACCCTTTATATTTTTTCTTTTCCTCGGGATATAAATAAAGGTTTTAGATAAGAAAACAAAATTGGAAGATCATTATGGGATATGTTGAAGATCATTCACCATGATTAGAAGATTATGTCCCGAGTTTCCAAAGACACTAAACTATTATAGTCTTTGGGTGTCTATTTTTGTTATGTATTAAGTATTCCAAAAAAGTAATTTAACTTCCATATATGTCAAGATAAGGTCTCTACACACACCAAGAGAAAATGAAAAGAAGAAGGAAGAGAGGATCTTGGCTTAAGAAGAGGCCAAATCTTAAAATCAGGGAGATTGTTTTGAATTACTTGAAAGTCAGATCATAGCTTAACCACATGGATTGGAAGTTTCACAAGTTATAATTAATTGAGATATAATAATTACGTTTGTAAATAGTAAAGATAGACCAATGGGTGACTGTGAGTTGATAGATTAACTTTATAACGAGAAAAACCCGTAATAGGGGAAAATTTTGAAAAACTCATAAAGGTAGAAATGAGTCATCGATGGGTGAGTCACTGATGGGTGAGATACTAATTCTGAGCTATAGACACCACAACCTACCAACACAATGACCTAATGATGCCCTGACCTACCAATAGACTGAACTACCGATGATGTGACCTACGGACGCACTGACCTATCGACACCTTGAACTACCGATGCCCTGACCTACTGATGCCAATACCCCTTGACTCGCTATTGCTGATGAACCTTGACTATCTAATGTTGATGCCCTTTAACTCACTGATGTTGATTCCCCCTTAACTCACTGACATTTCTGAAACCCTTAAATTATCGACACACTGAAATACCAACACAATGACATGTCGACGCACTGACATACTGACATACTAACATGATGATGGGAAAATTGGAAATTTTGTAGAAATATAGAAGCGAGCCATCGTTGCCTCCCAGCACCCTTAAACACTATATCTTCACAATAGAATGGCCTGGGGAAAATCCAGGTTATTAAATTATATACCTCTTGAATGATTATCATCCTAATGAATTTCAAAACTATCCCAGAAGGAAATAGGCCTGAATAACCATCCCTTAAGATACCACCCAGGAGTAAACCACCTTATGTTGAAAACTGGAGGAAAAGATAAATGTCCAAGAACACCTCTTAGAAATATATCTCTTGAAAAAATATGGAGAGACTAAGGTTCCACTAACCCATGAAAACACACAAACACCAAAGAATGTATCTAATTAAAGGATGTGTGTTTTCATATTATTTTTATCATATGATAAGATAAGTTTTTTATTAAGAAAGAATTATTATAAACAATATGATATGATATATTCAATACACATGGTATATGATTCATCAGATTCTATAATATGTTTGAAAATAATAAAAAGATAAAAAAATATTTTTATCTAGGATAAAAGAGTTTATCTAGATGTTTATTAAAATATAAGGAATTCAGATTCCACCAAAAACCAGTTGAGCATTTTAATGGAATAAAATCTATTATTTTAATAATACTATTAAAAACACATAGAATTCTATATATAATATAAAAATAAGAGCTCTTTTGTTAAATATTCAAACTTATGAAAATAAGTTTTTTTCCTAACAAAAATTATTATTTTTATATCATATAATTATATTATAATGATACTATAGTCATTAAGAATATAGTGGGAGTATGTTCATAATTTTATAATTTCAAATATAAAAAATGAATGATTATTCTAGTGAAATTTAATGTCACTTAAATATCCAAAAAGGTTTCGGGTATATTGGATAAAGAATATTTTATGGTGTTATATTAGTTACCAATGTAATTTATTTAATTAGTTTGATGGAAAATGATCCAAGGATGTTGATGAAAAAAATAGAAATTGTTTTAAGTTGTCAATAAAATTTATTAACATCATAATACTAGATTTTGTGGAGTTATAATGCTTACATTTTTTCAATGAGTTAAACATTAGGAATATGATTCACAAGTATCACTATTATTAAAAATATATTTCTATATATTTTTTTACTCACTAAGATTCTTTAGTTGGAGGATTATATCAGATGGTCACATATAGATGTGGTATAAATTACCTGAGTTGTAATGATTTTAACCCCCATCCCCGAAAATTATAGTAAAAATAATGTCGATAGGGAAATATTTCATATGTGATATATTGGATAGGAACTTATGTATGTTTTTATTGAGTATTCATAAAGGAGTTTAAGAACATAAAATATATCATCTTATACAAAATGTCATCTTCACTATCATTTTTTCATGTTGTATTCATATGTATATATAAATATACACACATATATATATAATGAAGTTAAATAACAATTTAAGTGTCAAAGAACAATTTTGAGTTATCCTTATCTTTTGTTTGTCATTGAGTTTTTTAGGTTGTGATGAAATATTAAGGTTACTATGAGATGGATTCTTGTATATGAATACAGAATATGTTTATAAGGAAAAAATAGGTATTGTGAGCTAGATTACCAATGAAGCGCACCACAGATAGTGTCATACACTATTTATTTATTATAATTGTAGTATATGCTTCATATTTTGTGTCCAAAATACCCTAGGTTAGTGAGATACCAAGAAATAAATCCTCCATACTTTGATACCTTTCATAATAAATCCTTGTGGATTATATAATTAATGGTGGTTGGGTATGTTATTGATCATGTCATACGTTAAATCTTAACCAATATGATATTTTTCCCCTCAAATGATTAGTATAACATCTGGGCCCTTGGTTTAAATAGACTAAGGGAGTATATGAACATTCAAAGATAATACATATAATCTTTTTATCTATCGAGTGAGGGTCATGTGATGTGGTAATCAATAAATGTGAATGAAAATAATGTACTCTTCAACCTATTCAATCTATAGTTAGTTAATTGAGAATAAATATATAGTTATACTGGATTGACAAGTTCCATGGTGTTTGGTTACATGATGAATATAATAAAGTGATCATGTACAAATTTCATGCCTCCATATAATGAAGCTGGGGGACACAAATATAGAGATACATTTGTTTAATAAAATTCATGATAGATCCCTTTATACATAGAGTGACACTGATATTTTGTAGAGGTCACTCATGTCTTACATTATTTAATTTGAGAATTTATATTTTTTTAAACATCACAAAGGATTGTGAGAGAAAAATTTGTGGTTAACTAAATGGGGATTGATTTTGACTTAGAGATATGATCAAAAATTGTTTTAGAGTTTATACTAATTTTTTTTTTGGATTTTTATTCCCATGTTATTGTATATGATGTGATATGAGGTGAGGTTGATGACATCTTTATAAAAGTGTTTATGGATTATCCAAAAGGAATTTTTGATATGATTTTACAACTACTATATGTGATAGAATATAAGAAAAAATGGATTTATGCCAGAAAGTATTTTGGTATATCTGGTAGATTAATGGTGATACTCCCTAAATCCTTGAACATTTGTTCTGTAATTGGCCAAATCATATATTTTGATAATGAATTATCATAAATAACAGACTTTTTTAATATCATGTTTCCACCTTATTCAATAAAATAATATTATATGATGATATTATAGTGGGGTTAATCATAACATACAATTAACATGGTTTTATGATTGATATGGTGGCCATATTTTAAGTGTTAATGATTTAGTGATATTCCACATCAACTATCATTTAATAGAAATGTTTCCTAAGATGATATAATGGGAGGATCAACATTTTATTATTGTGATGAATTCATGAACGTATAAATAATGTCTCATATATTTTATAAGATATGATTCATTTCATGAAGTCTCGAGGGTATCCAAAAATACGATATAGTGGGGAAATCACCATGACATAGTGATAATGTGAGATTTCTTGAGGCTTGAATGATTATCTATACATATAAACTCTCTATCCTCCACTACTTGCATCAAGAGGCGATGACCAAATGTCATTGAAATTGGGTAAAAGATTAAAATTTATATCTCATACTACTACTTTATATGTGGTAAGTAGGGTCGAACCCATAGGGAAGGATCCTGACTAAATTACTGTTATGAAAATACCACTTTTATCAGTACTGGGAGTTGTATTTTATATTTTTTAAATTTTTTTACCTTATATATATATTTTTATGTTTTTATAAGGCTGTAAATCAACACCACATTCTTTTTCTTATTTTTCCCTAAACTATATTGAAATAATAAATTGTTTGAAAATAGTGAGTAACAAAAATATAGAATGCTGATAGATGAACAAACAGAATGAAACACTTGGGGAAAACTCTATTATACTTGTTTAAAATATTTGCTTTTCACAAGTATGATTGCAAGAGATACCACTGAAGAAGACTAACGTATTTACATCACCATAAGATAAGTCACTCAGGTTAAACATTCTTAGATTTCCCTACTCTAAGAAATTTCAAATACCAGATTAAAATTTGAAAAATAAAATAGAACAAACTCACCGTATGTAGTTATGTTTTATGAATCAATAGTTTTAGAAAATGTATGCACAATCAGACTTTCTGAATGATTGTGGAGTTTGAAATTATGTTCTAGTGGTACGATGTAGTGTAATGTCCTAAGAATTGATCTCTCTGATCAATTCCGAACACATTAAAATGATATATGAAAAGGAAGATTAAAAATAACCAGTAATACTAGAAATTTTCTTCGAACTATTAAATATAGCCTTGAGTCATCTCTATTACATCAACTGAAATCATTCGACTACAACGAAATAAAATTGAAAAAAAACATAGGAATCAATCTCCCTCTCCAAGCATGTACTAATGTTGCTCCTAGTCCTTAGGTGTGAAAGAATGGTTCTATGAGAAGGGCTCCAAGGATTGCTCTAATCTTGCTCTGAGAGATGAATCATGAGTTTTGAGTGGTGGAATGATCCTATGAATCCATGATGCTCTATTGTTTTAATCTGCTGTCATGCTCTGCTTCTCACCGCATGTATTCCACCGACTTAATTCGGTTCTTCACTGTGCACCAGCACATGTGTATTTTTTTTGTACCTCACACATAGTTTTAGAAATTACTTCATTACTAACTCCACTACAGGTGGTTGAGTGAACCTGGATGTGTTTTGAGTCTCTGCATATACCACCAAAAAAGGACAAAAAATGCGTAGTTAAAACTGTTAATAAAATTAATAACAAAAAGAATTTTTTATTGCAACTAATGTTAAATTACTTAATAAAAAGTTAATAGTTATTAATAAATTAATAAATATCTTAGTTAATAATAATTATTTACTTTTAAATTATTTATTAATAGAAATTTTATAGATTATAAAATTATCTACTTGAAGAATTTTAAAAATATTATGTAATATATCACTAAGAGTTATTAATTATATTTAATTAATTAATATTAGTATAGTTAATAATTCAATATTAAATTTTTAATAAATTTTTTCGGGTTTTTAATTTAATATTACTTAATTATATTATTTTATTAAATAATTATTATTAGTAATAAGTTAATATAAATTAATTATACTTTAATTATATTATTATTAATTAAGAAGTATTAATTATTTTATTTTAATTATTAAATTTATAATTAAATTTATTTAATTTGTATCATTAAATTATAATTAAAGAATATTTAAAAATGTATTCACTTTAGTTTTATTTAAAATTCATAACTTCTTATAATTATTTTAGTTTAATATTTTAAATTTATTTAATTAGTTTCATAATTTATTTTATTATTATTATTATTTATTTTTTTGGTTCTATTATAATTTTTATTGTTTTAGTTTATTATTATTATTATTATTATTTTATATTATTATTATTATATATTTTTATATTCTCCCCCCCCAAATCTTCTTCTTCACGCATAAGGGTAAGAGGAAATGGGGTTCCTTCTAGAACCCCTCCTCGGAAAGCTCAAGCTCCCCCTTATATGTTTTTCACAGTAGACCCTCATTGCTCAAGGCATCGACTTCTCTTTTACTTGGTTGGTCCACCTCTACCAGATGACGATGAACGGTTTGTACGCGCCTGTCGGTGAGACCGATAGGAGGAATGGAGCACCCTGAGAGACCGACATTCATGCTACTAAATAAAAAGGGAATTGTTAGTGTGTTAAAAACTAAATAAATCAGCAATGTATGTAATGTGTCACTAACACATGTTGATATAAAATTTCAATTGCATAAAAAAATAAATCTTTAATGAAATTAAAGATATAAATTAATTAATTATATGACTAAATGTACACTAAAAATTTAAAACTCATTATTTTATGAGATCAAAACATAAATACCTAACGTATATTAAAGCTTCACTGAATTATTGAACTGAATAATAAATGAAATTCATTTACTTTAATTGGTAATAACTACATTATATAATAATAAATTAAAAACTAAACTAATTAAATGTAAATAAAATGATTTAATGATTAATTAATATAAGAGTCAAATTACTAAAATTTAAGCAGATTAATATTACTAAACTATATAATATATTATTATACTAGAAAGATTAGTAAGACTCAATTAACAATTTTAATAACTAAAATTACATAATTAATTATAAAAATTGAATAAATAATAAAATTGATTATAAAAAAACAAAATTGAATATATTTAGTAAATATTGTAAAATTAATTAAAAAGTTCCTTAAACTTTAATTAAAAATATGTGGAAAATTGTGTAAAATTAGTGCCACATCAAATTCGCCAACACTAAAACATTTTTTGTCCTAAAAAAATCCGTTGTTTTATTATCATTGAAGAATAGAAGTGTTTTTATTGATTCTGATCAAATAGTAACATTTATAACACATAAAATAGAGGATTAAAAAATAGAGTTTAGGATTAAGAAATGAAATAATCAAAATATTCCTTGAATAAAACAAATACTCAAAGGGAAATCAAGATAGAAAAGAATAATATAACAAAAAGGTGTCTTTCCCCATATGTGACTCCACTTAGCGACCCAATTTAATCCAAAAATATGTTGTAAGTTCAAGAGTTACAACAAATTAAATAGATGTGTAATTAAAATATTAACCAGAAGAACCTTTTACATTGACTCATCACCTAGGTTCCAAAAAATAAAAAATTAATTCGTTTTTTTGAATCACCTTATTGATAAAACCAAAATGACTCCCATATAACCCAATTGTACCCTTATTCATTTGGAGTTCATCATTCTCCTCAACTTAATGAACTCATTTTTGACCTGAGACACGTTATTTTATTTTTTCCAAGCCATGTAACATGTGCTTAGTACTGTGCATATGCACTTATTCAAAGTGTACAAAGGGATTATAGTTAATCGAAACACACCCAACATCTAGGGCCTCATAAATTTATTAGGGGATCCAAAATTCCAATATTACTATAGTTTCAAAATATTTATATAAAAACCATTTAAATTAGACCACTAAGGTGATTAATTTTTATAAATTAAAAGGAAAGTGAGTTCCATAGGGAAGGGTTAAAACTTCTAGTTCCTAAGGCTTTGATCTCAACCCCACAAAATGTTACTCATATCACTCTCAAAAGTAATAACTAACACATATTATCATTAAATCATTAATTATATTCAACTAAAAATCATTCACCCACATTAATTTGAGATTAAAAGTAGATCTTAACAACCAGCAAGGCACTATCCTTAATAAAGACCCATTTGAGAAATATTGAAGCCTTAAATTATGTAATAATTTTGAAAAGTTGAAAAAAATTGACCATTTTTTTACAAAAACATTGAGGAGAAGTGGAAATTGATGGGATTTCATTAAGAATAGTTTAGCGTAGTCATGAATTGACCCCCTCCCACACACTTAAAACTGAACTTTATCCCCAAAGTTGAATTCCAAAGGTGGAGAAGAACAAATTACAGTTATAGTTCAAAACATATTTTCAATTTAGTAGATAAATGACACGTATAGGGTATCATTGAAGTTCAAAAATATTTTTTTCCACAAATATTATTTTATAACTATTGGTTCACATACTTTTTCATGAATGTAGTGACACAAAAGTTTCAAAACAGATCAAAAAGTTACATGTGAGTCATGTGGGTGCATAGTGAATTGGGTGAAAGCAATTTAAACAGATTGGGTTCAATAAGAATTCCAGTTGACCAGAAATATTTACTCTAAAACACCCAAATAGAGAAAAGAATATTCAATAAAATAAAATTCTATCCTTCTTACATGTACCCCCCCCTCACACTTAAGTTCATGTAGTGAGTGGTTTTAATATATCAATGAATTCTAATTTTCAGAAAGGGTCACATGCATAATTTTATTTAACACTCTAGAAATAGTAGAAAAATTATTCATAAAATGTGGGATTTTTCATGCAAGAAAGACATCTAGAAGATATTTTAAACACAAGTATATTTTTCTAGAAACAACACACATAAATGGTATATTTTTTATATTAATATAAATAGGTGCAGAAAAACAAATGCATAAATTAAGATTTGAGTACTTCTCTGAATAAAAATTTTAATTAATCCTCTAGTATGGTATTTCCACTCTTTTACTGACATAATAGAAGTATAAATTATTACTCTGAAACAGAATTAGGAGTAAAAAGTACAAATAGTGGTAGAAAATTCACAAAAAATAGAGAATGAAACATTTTATTCAAAGTCAAAACATGAAATAAAGAAAAGTAAAAAACAAGAACCATGGGTTTCCTCCCATGTAGTGCTAATTTTTAAAGTCTTCATCTAGAATTAATTAAGAATCAATTATCAAAGACATAGAAGGAAAGCAATACCTTTCTCTATCCTTCAAAATTCACTTTCACTCTCAAACCATTAACCATAATAGGTTTGTTTTCCTCACCAAAAATCCCTAAGGTTTCATTCGTAAGAACTCTAAAAAAAGAAAAAGGACCAGAAGACTTGGAATTAAGTTTTACTAGAAGGTATTTTAATATAGAATTAAATATAAGGTCTTTATGTCCATGTTTTAACTATTTGGTTTGAATTATAGAATCATGAAATATTTTAGTCCTCTCTTTATATGTTCTTGAATTATCGTAACTCTCTCTCCTCATCTCATCTAACCCACTTAGCTCAAGAAGTATTCTCTCACCATCACTCTTAAAGTAAATGTTTAAGGCATTAATTACCCAATATTATTTGTGTTTAAACTCCACAAGAAAAATGAAAACATTTTCCATACAAAAGCCTATATAGAGACATACCTATTGGGGTCTTAAAAGCAGTTCTATATGCCCATAAAGCTTCATCCAGTTTAAGAGACCAGTCTTTTCTGGATTTTGAGATAGTATTTTCAAGAATATGTTTCAGCTCCCTATTTGAGATGTCCACTTGTCCACTGGACTATGGATGATAAGGTCTTATGAACAAATCCATAATTTTCCCTCAAATCCATGAACTAGTAATTCTTAAAGTGTGTTCCGTTATCAGTAATGAAGGCTTTTGGGATTCCAAATCTTGAAAATATATTCTATTTAATAAACTTTATAACATTGTTGGCTTGATTATTGGGTAGTGTTACTGGCTCAACCCACTTAAGAACGTAATCAACATCAACTAAAATTTACTCATTCACATGAGATGATGGAAACGGAACCATGAGATATAAACCCAAAACATAAAAAATTTCTATTTCTGGAATAGCTCTTTGAGTTAAATCCCATTTTCTACCAACATTGCCTAACCTTTGGAACCTATTACAACCAACCACATATTTCTTAACATCCTAGAGAGGGGTTGGCCAATAAAAACCATATTGAAGGACCTTTTGAGTTAACCTTTCATCACCATGGTGACCTCTCCAAGGTGAAGAGTGACAATTATCCAGAATAGGAAGCATTTATTTCTCAGGCACAAACCTCCTATGTATTCCATCAGTACACTTCCAAAATAACAAAGGATAATCCCAAATGTATAAATTAAGTTCAAAAATAAATTTATTCATTTGGTTATTTGAAAAATTATTGGTAAAGACTCCTAGTACTAGGAAATTAGAAAAATATGCTTACCATGAAGACTTCTTGATTGACACAATGGGAAGTTTTTCATTAGGAAATGAATAATTGATCTCCCTTGGATCTTTATAATGGGCATGTGGAAGACTAGAATGATGATTAGAAACTACGTTTTTAGCTCCCTGCTTATTCCTTATTTATAAATCAAATTTCAGTAGAAATAAAATCCATCTAATCATCCTGGGTTTGGTTTATTTCTTAGATTGTAAGAACTTTAAGGTAAAATGATTAGTAAAAATAATGACTTTTGTGCCTAAAAGGTACTGTCTAAATTTTTATAGAGCTAACACAATAGCTAATAACTCCTTTTTAGTAGTGATGTAATTTCATTGAGCCTCATGTAGAAGTATACTATCATTTTAAACCACATACATCTTCATATCTCTCCTATTTCCAAGGATTTCTCCAATAACCATATCAATGGCATCACACATAAGTTCAAAAGGATGTTTCCAATTAGGTGCAGTGATGATAGATGATGTAGTGGGTTTTTCTGTAAGCAGATTAAAATATTTCAAATAGTTTGAATCAAAACTGAAAGGTTCATCCTTAACAAGTAGATAATATGAGGGATTAGTTATTTTGAAAAAGTCTTTGATAAACCCATGATAGAAATTGGAATTCCATATGAACCTTATACTACCTTAAACATTTTCGGGAGGTGGGTGCATTTGAATGACTTCAATTTTCACAGTATCAACTTATATACCTCTATTGGGCACTTTATGACCTAACGCAATACCTTCTGTGGAAATAAAATGAAACATTTACCAATTAAGAACAAGGTTTTTCTCAATGCATATCTTCAAGACACACTAAAGGTTTCTTAAACAAGTATCAAAAGTACTACCCAAAATGAAAAAAATAATCCATGAAAACCTCATTGATTATCTCAATCATATAAAAAAATACCTATCATACAACTTTGAAAGGTATATGGGGCTCCACAAAACCCCAAGGGAAGCTTTTAGTAGGAAAATTTACCAAAGGGTCATGTAAAGATAGTCTTCTCTTGATCCTATAATGTAATAGGAATCTGGTTGTAACCAGAATACCGATCTAGAAAATAGAAAAATTCATTTCTACTAAGCCTCTCGAGAATTTGATCAAGGAAGGGAATTAGAAAATGATACTTCCTTGTGGCTGGATTTATCTTTATATAATCAATATATACTCTCCATTTTGTGGCTTTCTTAACTTGGCTTTCTTCATTATTTTTATTTTTGACAACAATGAAACCTCCCTTATTAGGGAAAACTGGGACTGGCCTAACCCAAGCACTATTAGAAATGGGATAAATTATTCCAGTATCTAGCAGTTTAATCACATCCTCTCTCAAAAATTATTTCATATTGGGATTCAATCTTATCTGAAACTCTACCCTAGGATTATGGTGTGGATCCATAGGAATTTTATTCATGAATAATGAGGGACTAATACCCTTTATATCAGCTATGGAATAACATATGGCAGATTTTTGCTTTTTAAGAATATTCAACAATCTCTCTTCTTGATTTTCATTAAGCTCAGTAGAGTTTAAAATAAGAAAAGTAGAATTCTCATCCAAATGAATATTTCAAATGTGAAGGAAGTGTATTGTGTTTAAGAATGGGTGGTTCAACACTAGAAGGAAAACTACTAAGACAAGGTGGACAAAGGAATTAAACATATCTCTTGTAAGGAGTTCGAAATGATAAAATATTTTCAACATAATTTGCAGTTTTATACTTTACAACGCTGTTGTCCAATGTGGACATCTCACTCTCCAGATTTTCTAGATTTGAATATAATAGATTTATCAAAGAATAATCGTCAAGTTGTCTCAAAATCTCTCCCTCAAAATCATCAAAGTGCTAAGCAGTGTTGGTGAAAATAGAGTCGCCCTAAAATTCACTAAAAAATGTCTTAATTTTAGAAACATAATACTCTACAGTGGTAAAAACTAGGTAGTTGTCCAGATCTGGAAAATTTTACAGATTCAGTGTTTGAGAAGAATTTTCAACTTCTGAGACATAAAAATTAGGATCTTCAGCCTCCAAATTACTTTCTTCAGTAGAGAATTGTTTTTCTTATTCTTCAATATTTCTATATGAACTTTCATCTTCTAATCACTATACCATTAAAAACATTTCATAATAAGTTCATCTATTAATATTCTTAAACACATTGAATTCTTCTTGTTGTTCTCAAATTTTGAAAAACATCTATCCCTTAGAGACATCTATAACAACACCACCAGTGGCCAAGAAGAGACTACCCTAAATTATGGGTACCTCTTGATCACACTCTATATCAAAAACTAAAAATCCATAAATTAAAAACAGCTTCCCTACCCCAACTAACATACCATCTACACTCCCCACATGATGAGTGAAGGATCGATCATCTAACTGGAGTATGACTGTGGTGGGATGAAGATCACCCAATCTCAACTATTGAAAAAGTGAGTATGGAAGTAGGATGATATTAACACTTAAGTCATAAATACAATTGAGTTGATTAGAATTTCCAAGAGTTTAGGGGATAAAAAATCTACTTAGGTCTTTTAGTTTGGGAGGGATTTTCTATTTTAGTACAACACTACACTCATCAGTGAGACTGTAGGTTGAAAATTCATCAAGAGTATTTTTATTTGAAACAATTTTTAAGATATTTAATGTAAGATGGTATTTTTATTAAGGCTTGAATGAATGGAATGTGCACATGACGATTGGACAAGAGACCACGAAAATTAAGAAGTTATACCTTGGTGTTCCTTTGAGGTTTAAGTTATTTAGGGAAAGGGTTGGGTGGGAAAAAATTTCTCCAAACAGTCATAATTTCCCTCATTTATTTAGTTTATTTTTCATTAACTTTAATATTTTGTTTTTTAAATGAATTTATATCTTTATTTTTAGGTGAATAATTCAGATTCTCTTCATTTACAATAGTTTTCTCTTGATTTCCAGATTTATTTAAATGAAGATTTTTATTTCCAGTTTCACACAACTATTCATTTTTGGCATTGTCATAGTTTTTTTTCAGAAAAAAACTTAGTATTTATCCAAATCCAAGTGATAAATCTATATCTTTCTCTCTAGAATTATGTTCAGTTGTACTATGCAACCTACCTTTGTTCCTAAAAGTCAAATCTCTAGCTAATTGTCCAAGACATGTTTCTACATTCTATATTCTAAATTCATTTTTCATTTTATGAATTTCATATTTGGTTTCATGTTTATTCAGTTGATTTATGAATTTTTCTTCTTGAGATTTCATTTTATTCAAAATTAGATCCAACTTAGAAGACATTTGGTTATCATTATTAACTTGTGAGTTTGAAGATTCACCACTTTTTTGGTTTTGAAAGTTTTTTCATGAATGGTTCTAATAATTAGGGTAAGTGGTTGGTTTAATCCGGATTTGATCATTCCAGGACATGTTTGAATGGTTCTTATATCCATGATTGTAGTTGTAAGAGAATGGGTCTTCCTTAGGAGGCATCATAGGACCATAACTCACAAAATATGAGTTTTCTTGTTGTTGGACTATCATATCACAGTTGAGACATAAGTTTTCTGTATGCTGAAACATTACACATTGTACACACTGTTCCATTAAATATTTATTGTTATTTTGACATTCTAATTGATTAATAGTTTGTTTTGAATTCTAGTGCATTATAGATTTAAGTTTGTTGGGGATTTCAGTAAGTTGTTCTTGAGTTTCATTCATTAAACCAATGATAACATTAACATTTCTATAAACTATTTTTCTTCTTGAATTTTTTTTTGTAAGTTCAAATAAAGATTATTTTGTCTCAACTCTTCATCAGTATTGTCATTATAGTCACCCCCAAAAACATGGTCTACTATGTTCTGACCAGAAGAGGATAACCCTTCATAGAAGGTATCCATGGGAAGGTGAGATGGGAGTTGATGATGAGGACACTGCCTAAGAAGGTCCCTAAATCTATATTAAGCTTCATAAATAGTGTCTCTATCCTCTTGATAAAAACTAGTGATTTTTGTTCTAATTTCTCCCTTAAGTATTTGGGGATAAAATTTCACTATGAATGAGTTGTACACCTTATCCCAGTTTTCCAAAATGTTCTCATCTAAGATAAAAAACCAATTCCAATCATTCTTTTTAATGAACAATGGAAATACTATCATTTACAGCTCATTTTCAGTAAGTACTAGAAGTGGTAACTCCTACACAGTATTATAGAAGTCTCTAAATAAGGAAAGGGAGTCCTCCTTAGAGATTCAATTAAATGCAGGAATCAATAAAATGTGGAAGCGTTTCATCTCATAATTATGGGATTTAGGTAAAAGAAAAATTGAAGAATGATTATGTGAATCTTGAGATAGTTTGAATTCCCTCATTCTGGGCCTTTCATTTTCTAAGAGTTTTGGATGGTTTTGGACATCATTTGGTGTAGGAACCCTATTATCTAGATTTTTCATTTTAGATTTTTTTCTCCTTAAGAGTAGTGAGGTGTTTGTACATTTCTGGGTTCAAGGGCTCTAAAATAACAACAAAGGTTCTTGTACTCATATAAAGTATAATAATAGTTGAATTCATCACAAAGGTTCAATACAACAAAAATTAGAACTAAACTGTAATAAAAACAAATATCAAATTGATGTATAGTAACAACAACAACACATTAACACATAGAAATTGACAGAACTGAATTTTTTAATCATTTTTCAAAATCTTCAATATTTTTTTTATTTTTTTAAATGTTCATTTTAATTTTATTTTTTTAGAAATGTAATGACATGTTCTCTCCCTGGAAACAATGCCAAAAACAGATGCCCAACTATCGTTGAAATTGGGTAAAAATTTAAAATTTATGACTCCTGCAACCACGGTATATATGGTAAGCTGGGTCAAACCCACATGGAAGGATGGTGACCAAATTACTTTTCATAGAATCCCACTATTGTTTTCATTTGGATTATTTTATATATTTTATATATTCTTTACCTATTATATATTTTTTTATGTTTTTATACGGCTATAAAGAAACACCACATTTTTTCCTAAACTATATTGAAATAAGAAATTGTTTGAAAACAGTAACTAAAAAAAATATAGAATTATGATAGATGAAAAAATAGAATGAACTGCTTAGGGGAAAATCTATTCTACTTGTTTAAAATATTTTCTGTTCACAAGTATGATTGCAAGAAATACCATTGAGAAAGACTAACTTATTTCCCTTTCCAAGAGATAAGTCACTTTGGTTGAACATTCTTAGAATTCTCCACTCCATGAAAGTTCAATTTCCAGATTAAAATTTGAAAAAGAAAATAGATAAAACTCGATGTAAGTATTAAAGTTTTATTAATTAAAAGTTTTAAAAACTGTATTCACAATTAGACTTTCTAAATAATTGCGGTGTTTTGAAATTAAGTGCTAGTGGTATGATGTAGTTAAATATATGTAGAATTAATCTTGCAGATCAATTCTGAATGCATTAAAATGATATGTGAAAAGGAAGATTAAAAATAACTAGGAGTTCTAGAAAATTTCCCTGAACTATTAAATTTATCCTAAAATCATCTCTTTTACATTATCTGAAATTATTCAACTATAAAGAAAGAAAATTGAAAAAAATCAGAGAAATATATCTCCCTCTCCAAGCTTGTACTATTGCGACTTTTATCCCTCGGGTGTCAATGAATAGTTCTCTGATAACTGCTCCACGGTTTCCTCTACCCTTGCTCGGAGACATGAATCGTGAGTTGTGAGTGGTGGCATGATCCACTAAATCTATGCCCCGTTGTTATTTTAATATGCTTTTATGCTCTTCTTGTCACCACATTTCTTCCACCGACTTAATTCATTTCTTCATTGTGCACTATTAGACATGTATTCTTTTTGTGCTTCACACATTGTTTTAGAAATTACCTCGTAACGAACTCCGCTCCAGGAGGTTGAGTGAACCTAGACGAGTTTTGAGTCTCTTCATGTACCTGCAAGAAAGGAAAAACAAGACATAGATAAACTATTAAAAAGATTAATAACAAAAATAATTGATTATTTAAAGTAATGTTAGATTACTTAATTAAAAATTAATCATTATTAAATGATTAAAAAATATATTAGTTAATAATTATTATTTATTTTTAAATTATTGTTTAATAGATCTTTCATAAATTATAAAATTATCTACTGGAAGAATTTTAATAATATTATGTAATATATTACTAAGAGTTATTATTTATATTTAATTAATTCATATTATTATAGATATTAATTTATTATTAAATCTTTAATAAAATTATTAAGGTTTTTAATTTAGTATTATTTAATTGGATTATTTTATTCAATTAGTATTATTATTAATTAGTAAATATAACATAAATATTTTTAAATTATATTATTATTAATTAAGAAAAAATAATTATTTTATTTTAATTCTTAAATTAATTAATGTTATTTAATTTTCAATGTTAAATTAAAATTAAAGAATCTATTAAAATTTATTTAATTTAGTTTTATTTATAATTCCTAATTTATTATCATTATTTTAGTTTAATATATTAAATTTAGTTAATTAGTTTTATAATTTATTTTATTATTATTATTATTTAGTGGTTTGGTTTTATTATAATTTTTATTTTTTAGTTTATTATTTATTATTATTTTATTTTATATTATTATTATATTATTTTTTATCTTCTCCCCCTCAAATATTCTTCTCCACACAGAAGGGAAAGTGGAAATCATGTTCCTTCTGGAACCCCTCCTTGGCGGCCTTGAGCTCCTCCTTATAGGAGTTTCACAGCAGATCCTCCTCGATCAAGCCAACATCATCTCTTTTTCTCGGCTGGTCCAACTCTACTAGATGACGACGAACATCAATGCTCAGTCTCCTCCTCCATGCGGCACGACAACTTTGAGTTTGGAAAAATCTAATATGCTAATGTGTTTGATTTCACAGTTTCAGTTTGGATGGCTGCATGATCTTAGTGGGGTAGTGAGATCAAAGATGGGGTATTAGTGAGTTGCAGTGCTGGTAAAAGGTGAAACCGTCCATAGGTTGTGGCTGTTAGGGATGAAGGTGAGTGCATGTGAGGTAGAACAAAGCTTCAGTGTCAGAATCAAGGGAAGAAGTAGAGTCCGTGTTGGCATGAAAAAATGAGGTTTTTAGTGGGACCGATGAAGTTGGGAGGAAGACATCGGTGATGCATGAGTTGGGGACTGTGTGAGAGACTGACACTAACAGGGGTATCAGTAGCATATTGAAAGTGCATTGGTATCGGTGCCTACGAGGAGGATCCGTAAAATGTATCTATGTCGGTAGCTAGCTTGAGGAAACTATCAATAACAGGATATGGAACTTACGCTGATAGATGGGAAAATAAATGATCGTTAGTAATTCAACAGATATTTAATTGCAATAAAAAACATAATTAATAAAAATAAAACTTTAATTAATTTAGAATAACATTTACTTAAAAATATAAACCAAAAAAAACAAAAACTAACATTTTCAAATTAAAATAAAGTTATCGAATAAAATTCAATCTGGATTAATACATATATTAAATAAAGTAATTATTTGTTAAAATAAATTAAAATCATAATGTTAATAAAAATTATGCTAAAAATAAATAAAAATAAAATAAAATAAAATAAAAATGAATTATTATTTAAATTAAATTAACATAATTAAATTATTCTTAAACACGATTAATTAAAGTAATTTATTTATGATAAACTAAAATAAAAAGACTAAACTAAATGAATGAAGTTAATGAAAATAGAAAATAGTGAGTGAGGGAAACTATGTCGGTGGCTTGTGCTACTGATAGTATGTACATGCCTGTCGATGAGACCGATAGAAGGAATGGAGCAGCATGAGAGATCAACACTGATGCTACTAAATAAAAAGTAAACTATCATTGTGTTAAAAACTATAGAAATTAGTAAAGTATGTAATGTGTCACCGACACCTGTTGAAAAAAATGTCAACTTCATCAAAAAAAACTTTAAGGAAATTAATGATATAAATTAATTAATTATTTGACTAAATGAACACTAAAAATTAAAAACTCATTATTTTATGATATCAAAACATAAATTCTTATCTTATATTAATGCTTTACTGAATTATTGAACTAAATAAATAATGAAGTTAATTTAATTTAAATCGGTAAAAATAATTGATATAATATTAAATTTAAAACTAATGTAATTAAATGTAAATAAAATGATTTAATAATTAATTAATATAAAAGTCGAATTACTAAAAATTTAATGAGATGAATATTACTAAAATAACTCATATATTATTACATTAGAATGATTAGTAACACTAAATTAACAATTTTAAAGAATAAAATTACATACTTAATTATAAAAATATAATAATTACTAAATTTAAATATAAAAATACAAAAGTGTATATATTTAATAAAAATTAAAAAATTAATTAAAAAATTCTTTAAAATTTCATTATGAAGATGTGGAAAACTGTGTAAAATTAGAGCCACATCGATAATGACATTTCGTGGGTCTCTTGGATAGTCCCACCCATATGATGAGTGATTCATATTATCCCATGGATACTCCAGAGAGGAGTGTGCGATTTGGATACCTCAAGGTAATCTTTATCGAATCACTGTGAATGATAATTTTATCCATAGAATGTCAATGAAAGGCACACACATGTTGTTATTTATTTTATTTATACATGAATTCAGGTTCTATAACTTGTAGATATTTCTAAAGAATTCTCTAATTTTCCCACAATTTTTATTATGAGTAAATTGGTCCTTACAAACACTTCACATATGAAACACTTAAAGGGAGAAGAATGTGGTTGCAGACTCTTTAGATCTGATTGGACACTCTTTATAGGGACTTTAAATTTTCTCCAATATTGGTTGGATATAATCATTTTTTAATTTAATTAGTTTTTATAATTATTTTTTCCATTATTAATTTATTCCTTCTTTATTATACTATTTTATTCAATTTTTAATGTTTTTTTAATAAAATATATAAAGTGGTAGTAGTTTTAATACAACTCTGATTCATATAATATGAATAATGACATTAAACAATGAATTTCCGTATGATATGTAATTCATAAAACTATTTATATTTATGATCAGTAATTATATTTAAGTCAAATTAAGGTTTTATGACACCTAGTTGATGAATTAATTTAATATCTATATAAATAATTATGTTTGATTGAAAAGTAAAGAATAAATATTGGAGCAATTTGTTTAAAATTTTAATTCCAAAAAATATATCATATTAAATGGATTTTGATCATATACAAAACATTATATATATATATAATTAATATTATCTATTTTTTCGTTTTATATACTTTTTTAATTTAAGGTTAATAAAAATTTATTGAATAATTTTCCTTGGCAATTGAGTGGAAGAAATATTCTAAAGATTAAATTTCCCAGTGGTATCAACATCTGACTTATATTTCTCCATGATTTTGTTATTTTATATTAGAAATACTATACTAAATTCTAAACATTTATTTCCTATTTAGAAATGGAAATGTCTCACAAGAAATTTAGTTTTATTTTATTTTTAATTTTTTTATTATAAAATAATTTTTTTTATAAAAACCCAATTTTTTTGTAATTAATATTATTTGTTTTAATGATCTATTATATTGTTAAAAAATTAGTATATCTTAGGGATTAGGTAATTTAGTATCTATTTAATATTAACCCATTCAATAGAAATATTAATGTAGTCTCCCCTAGAGAGACAAACAATAAAGTGAATATGGAAGCATACAAACCATAGAAAAATTAAAAATTTTAATTTATTTGAGTGAGAATTAATAGAAAACCTACAGTGATGTTTTAATTTTATTGATAGAGTGTTTATGAATTAATTGATTATTTATAATATTAGTTAAATAAATAATATTATCAACTAGATAAATCTAACACTATTACCAAAAACACCAAGTAATGTATCATAATAAACTCCAACTCTTTGTTTTTGGAAGCATTCCAATTATCTTATGTCTAATGAATTCATAATTTTTTTTTGTTAATTTTAATTAAAATAATATAATAATAACATAAACACTCAAATAAAATTTGTTTTTAATTATTTTTACATAAGTAAATAAATTATGTGACATATTTTACAAATAATGATTTTTTAACACTAACTAGTTAATGTTTTACAATTTTCCATGTACACATGTGAAGAAATAAATCAAGATTTAAACTATTAAGACCATACATTTCATTTTATTCAAGTTCATTCATTTAAATATCTATTCTATCCTTTTATTTTGGGATTCTATATATTGAAACAGAAAAACCTTACTCATGGATTTATAATAATTATTAATTATATGTTATGAAATATTTATATTAATCATATATGTATATATATATTTATTTTAAGTGTGGATATGAAATTCTATAAAATTAAAGGGTGGGAATGAAATTATATTTCCCCCTAATGCAATGGTTAATGATTAATATATGTATATTCTATTATTCATGGTATGTCATCAATAACTATATGATGACTTAGTAATGATACATGACAATATGTTTATGATATATTTGTGATATGTATTGGTAATATGATTAAAATACACTGGTTAGGACCATTTTTAATAAATTTATGATTTCTATATTCATGAATTACTTATATTTAATTCATACTATTTATTATACCATGTTTTATAACTATATCACAATATATATTCAATGTTTTTTGTAGGAATATTCCTCAACATACTATTATGTTATTTTAAAATCCTTATTTATTTTTTAATATCTACCCTTTTATTTCGATGTAAATCTATAAGATACCACAAATTTATGAGTATTAGAATGTTTTAAATATAGAGTTGAATAAAATGAACGTTATAGAATAATATTTCAGTAAAATATGCTTATATTTTTCTGTCACATGTTAGGTTCTAGGATCCAAAAGATACCTGAATTTTAATTGTCGATGGAATTTTATGTATGGATTTCATAAAATTTTAATCATCACGATAAGATTCAAACTCTTGATTCAATTCAATAAAATAAACTCTTAAATGAATCCATCATGAACTATGTGATAGTCGAGATTTTAATCAATTAAGATCCATTTTTAGATAAAATATAGGAATAATAATAGGAGTATTCACATAAAGAGGTAATACAACTAGTATATTTGAGCCCTTATTTATTATTCACCAACATTCTTATACCAAACATCTAGTTTTATGGTAGTTGGAAAATTTCTCCATGTACCATTTAATACCTTAGGCTTTCAAAGAAATTATTATTTAAATTCAGATTTAAAAATAATTTTTAGCCATTATTTACATGGTTTTATTAATAATTCATCTAATATATTTCTTGACCTAGTACATAATCCAAAGAACCACATGACTGTTGGTGCCAAAAAATATGTTGTGAAATTTTCCATGATTACTATAATATGATCCTCGGTCATATGTCATGAGTTGAGTTAAATATAAAGGAGTATCAAAATCAATGAATAATTCACCATTAGGATCTCCATGTGCTATATGATTATTTACTCATTCAGGGGGGTAGATATCAATATAAACTATTACCCAATATGGGAATATGGTGGTGAAAACCATGCAATGGGAGTAGGTTGTTAATTTCTTCCATTTTTGGAAAATGTTTATATATTCATTATTTTAGTTTTTAGAACCTCTAAAGGCCTCCACCATCCTTGAAAATCACATGTTATGTGTAAAAATGATTTCGAGTTTTGTATTTTACTTCTCAATATTTTATATGGTAATTCATGGATCCAAATAAATATTATGAATATAATGTTTTCATAATTTGATGTTGGAATTCTATGGAGGATTTTTTCTAAAGTCCGTGATTATACCAAAATAGAGTCTAGATATAAAACTAAATATCTATATATTCCCTAACTAAAATTCCTAGTTTTTTCTACATCACATACCCCTCTATGCACCTAGGTGTCTCACAATCAGGTGGCTTTTTCACGACCTCATTCACCCATGTGGATGATTCCTAATCATGAACCCATATATAACCATGCATGCATGCCTAAAAAAACTCCATGTGTGCTCAAGAACAAAGTTGTGACTGCTTCCATATAGAAAACCTAGCCATCTTGAGTGGTTTTGATTAGTTATTACTCATATATAGGCTCCTATACCTAGTTTATCCAGTAAAAGGACCCTATGGACAATGATTTTGACACCAAGTACAAAGTTCATATCGATTTTTAAGCATACATGGTCACAAAATAACTTCAGAATGCATAACCCTAATTCAAGTGATTTTCAAATCAAAACATTGTAATAATGGATTCAAAATCCTATATTGGGAACCTCTCAATTAGAGTCATTCCCTATGAATAAAATAATTTGGCTACCATAATCCTAGGCATCAAAGAACCTGAGCTCCTTGACACCTCTATTCCCTTTCCCTAACATATGTCCCTTTTCACCCAGTCATGCCATTTTGAGTCTCTCCTCGTCCTTAAGGGTATATCATAGTTCTTATTCACCTAGTTCAATTAAATGGGTTCCCATTCACCCAATTAAATTAAATAGTTTCCCATTTTCCTTTGTCACCCACATGGGCTCCCATTGGTCCATACTACAAGAGGTTCAACCCTACAACTTATGTTGGGATCAATGGTGCATTATAGTTTTGAGCCTTTGGGCGGATCACTCCACTTTAATAATCGAACACCCAAAAATTAAAGAGTCACACTATAAAATTTTACAGTTATTTAAGATATTTTTTTGGTTTTTGGTACCCTCAACCCCCACTTGGACCTTGTGAACACCATGAGTTGTGATCCTACACTTGGTTTACCCAACCACATTGAGTTAAGATACTCCTATTCGTCTCTAATATGTCATGAGTTGAGAATCTTATCTTGGTTTACCTCAAATTCTTTCAGTTGAGATCCTCTTATTGGTTTACTCAAATTCCTTGAGTAAATATCCTCAACTTGGTTACCTCAATTTCCTTCAGTCAATATCTCCTTAGGGCTTCCTCAAATTCCTCGATGGGATATTTTTTTATTAGTTTCCCATAAATGTATAGAGTAGATATTCTCCTTTTATCACCCAAAAATCCCTTCAACTATAATTTTTTCTAAAGTTAACTAAAAAAGGACACATAATTATATCTCATGAACCAAACCATATATTGGTATCTTACACCTAGAAGTCTACTATACATTATGTTAAACCACTTGGAAAATATCATAGATTAATAACCATAAGAGTAACTAATATGGTTCTTATCATGGGTATATATAATGTATGACATGCCTCATTAAATAGAATACAAATTCATGAGTTCTGATTTCATTCGTTAGAATACATTCGAATCCCCCATCATGGGACTAATACCAACTCCAGAACACTTGTTGAGTCCTTTTACAGGAGTCCAATTCCTCCCTCGATAGCGAAATGTTTTGAGTTCCTTATAATATAGATTTAGAAAAAGCTGTAGAGTTTCCATATAGATGGATAAAATGGGATATAGTATAATTAAAATGTGTGGTTTCCTATTTAATTCATTTTTGGTCAATAAATTTCATTAAATATTAAATATTAATGTTACTAAGAAGGATTTCATGAATATGTTTTCAATATATAAGAGAGTCCTAGACTAGGAAACAAGACCCCTTAAGGGATGTTCCGAGCTCGTATACTCTTATCCAAAAATAGGTTACATATTATCCTCCCCAGAAGATCAAGGGGCCTCCTAAACTTTAAAAAAAGGAAGTTTTATGGGACCTAGAATAACCAAAATAGGCCTGCAAGAAAAGGAATTTTCAGAAATAATGATCTTTTGGTGTTCTATGGGATAATTGATGTTTTCTGATTAGTATCATGGGTAAATTCATATAAATTTGGAATAATTTAACATATTTATAATAAACTTATTTATTCTAATCATCTCACTAAATTATGTCATGATAGGTCTATATATTTGACTAATAATAAAATAGATAAACATTTTAAACAAACACGTCTCTTTTAACTAGTTATTCTTGTACAAAATTATTTTTCATACAAGAAAATATCTCTAAATACATCTAATTAATAAAAACCATAAAATATAATATCACTCCAATAAAAAGTATAATTTAGGAATCTAACATAATAAAAAAAATAAAACCATCAAATGTGATAATGAAAAAACAAGAAACATGGCCTAAGTAACAAACCCGAACTCTCCATCTTCCTGAAATCCCATAGAAGGTTTGTATCTCATCCCCATAAATCTTAAAATTTGGTTCACATCAAATAAATTGTAACTCAAAACAAAAAAACTATATAAATAATGAAAAATAAATATAGGGGTTAGTATATTCACATAACCATTAGGGTTTCCTTTAACTACATCTTATAATTTTTCAATAAAAGTATAATCTAAATGGTATATTCTATGAGAGTAAATGTTTTAACCAGATAATAAAGAACACAATTCTTGAATGCTGGTCACACTAAGTAGAAACATTAAAATAAAATAATACTAGTATATAGAAGTACTGGTTTTAATTTAAAAACCAACTCACAAAATTTTACAGACATCAAACTCCCATGAGATTCCAAAACACTCCAGGCCATCCAAGGGTTTCCCACTAAAACTGAAATTTCAAAATTCTCTACATAGCCAGTCTTTTTACTATAATATGATCCTTATTTCAAACACATTTAAAAAATCAAATTAAAAAACCCTTTTACTTTTATTTTCATAAAAATGAGAAATTATAAATTATTTTCAAAAATTCATCTCCAAAATCAATTTTTGAGTGAAGAAACTTATAAAACCATTTCTTCCACACCTCATTCAACCACATGTTTTTTATTTTTAGAACTAGTTTTTATTTTTTAACCTTGTGTTTTCCAGAAATTTTTTTTATGGGAATCATTTCACTATGAAATATGAACAATCACAGTCATATTCAATCGAACATGGTCCTCATAGGCATATTAATATAATCTCACGTTATATTATATTCAGGAAAAGAATTAATATATTCAAACTTTCATTAATTAATAGTGGATACCAATGATTAATCATATTAAAAAATACTTCTCATAGGCACATTAATCATGACCTAAGCATTCCATTATCATGATTTATGAATAAATAAAATGCTTTTCGTTGATCCATATAACACGTATTAAGTCTCATTTATCCAAAAATTGTATTTTATATCCAACACCAAACCAATCCTAGAGTTCCTAGTCCCAGCATAGTATATCCTCTCATAAAATGGGTTTCACTCAAAGCCATGATTCTAACAACCCAACATTTTATATATGGAATTTTTCTTATAAATAAAAATTTATTTTTCAGAGTATAATATAAAATATGGGATGAAAATAATAAATACCGACTAAACGATATTATTACTATGAAATATATCATTTCTAGAATAAATATTATTATAATATGACTATGGGCATTACGACCATTGAGCATTATAAGTAGTTTTAATATATTTGTTATAAGAGAAAATTATTATTTGTGTATATTAAGGGAAATGATAGGATATAATTGATTAAAAATAGAAAAACACTTGAATTAAATATTATTATTATCCCCTATTAAGCTCATTTATCAAATATTATTAGGGATATAATGTCACTTGGGTTTTCCCTTTATTATTGTCAAAAATAACTTCAATAATTGAGTCTTGAGAAGAATCATCGATGGGATAAGTTTAAGATAGTGTAAATCACCAAAAAATAATGTTTTCTAAACCACCCCATGAAAGTACTATTATTTCACACCTTAAATAAAGGATTTATATTGTTTTGAAAAGGGGTTATTTTTCTAGGGGATAAATAGTATTAATGAGTAAATTTCATTAGAAATAAAATTTACCCTATTACCAAATTTTCTAATGGGTTTGAAAATTTGATTCCATAGTTGTAATCAAGTGGTAACAATTAGATAAGGGTGAAATTTCAATGTTTTTTGGAATAAATAGTCAAATAATACATTTTTATCCTAATAAATAAAAATTAAAGGACCTTATATTAAATTTTTTATTATGATTAAATATATATTTGACATAAAGATAGAAAAATTATATTTTTATTATGATATATAATAAGAATAATTTTTTATTATAAACTTATATAAAGTTTCTCAAATTATTTTTATAAAACATCATATATTTTTATAAAAATGAAAAAATAATTTTATAAAATTGAAAGAATTTTTTCAAAGGGTCATAAAATTGATCATGTCATAAAAATTAGATTTTTTTCAATATATAAGGATATTATTTAAAAATAAAATTCCTTATATTTTAATTTTTTTTCCTGTAAAATCAATTTCATTTTAGGAATACACATGTTGAAATTGGATTAGGGTTATTTTTTGTGAATAGTAAAATAAAGTAAAATATGGTATATAACATTATAAGATAAATAAAAAATTAGTTAGATATACGATGTTTTAAGAAACCAATATATTAGCCTAAAATTCAAAACTTACTATATATATTAAAATATATTCCTCACAATTGGCATTCTTCCAAAAAAATAATAAACTAATGAATATTATATTAAAAAAACACCCCTTCTCTTTATAAATAATACCCTTAAAAACCCCATTTATCAACAAATTGTAACCCATTTATCTCTCCCAAAATATACCCAAATAACTCCTCAATTCAATTTCACATGTCCTATAGGTTTTAGTCTCCCCAAAATACAAATGTTGGAAAAAAAAGGGTTTGATCTATGGGACAATATCCAAGGAAGAGGTAATTTTCATAACCGAGTTCCTTCATGTTTTGTTCTTCCTAAACCACCTATAAATATCTTGAATACATAATTATATTGTTAAATTGGTTTCATATGTATACTAAAATATTATTCTATCAACCAAATATCAATTATCCTACTATCTCACACTATTTAATTCTAAAATGTAATCATAACCCATATTATGGTCAGTCCAATGAGTCTGTGGATGATATGTTTCATCTTCCATTAACTCATTACATGAATGGATTTAAAAAAGAATTCAAAAAATAAATAAAATATTTATATCATGATTAAGATTTTATAAAGAAAAATGGTGTTTTATATCAATGATAATAATTACTGATGACCATATTAATTTTAATCGTCCAAAAGAATCATATTGAGATACAATTAATAGTATGAATATAATTGTTAAAACACATTAATATATATATAATTTTTGATAATAAAATGATAAATTATATATAAATCTAAAAAAATTATTCTAATAGAACTATTTGAAAATACATTTCTCCATTATAAAAATACTGAAGAATTTTTTGATAAATTAACTAAACAACTTCAAAAGGTATTTGTGAGTAAAATTATATATAATAAATGAAGGGTATATAATAATAAGTGAACATTAAATAGTTAAAAATAAATGAAGAAGGTTCTAAATAAATAATTTAATAAACATAATTTGATTATTCAGGATGTTATATGGATATACCAAGTGATATGGTACTTAAGGTAAGGGAACACCCAAAACAACTTATTCTATTTCATGTTATTATCTATCTCTACATCTCTCTATATATTTTTCATGACCATATTCATTATTACATATAATTTTCCTTTATATATAAACCTAGTTTATCTTTTCTTTTATTTTTAGGGTTATACAAGATTTTAAAGTTCCCTTATTAGGCCCTTCTTTAAAGAGAAAAGAACTACAATGAACTTTTTTGTTTCTTATCAATTTTATTGTAACACTATTTTAAATGTTTTATCATTCTATGATTTAAAAAAAATATTTAATATAAATTTATTTTGTTATACTTTTGGATTTATGTAAAAACCATTACATTTATTTCATAAAAATGATCTTTAACCATTTTCTAAAAATTATTTTTATAAGGTTTACTTAGGTACCTTTTTATACACTCTTTTTAAATGGACTTTATTCACTTTAATTACATATTTAATACATATGATTATTTATTTAAATATGAACATTTAAAAATCTTTAATCCCTTCTCTTCTTGGGAATCACTATGATACATCATTTATTTATACCTTTAGAAATGATTATGTAACCCATTTTCTACTCATAATTTTTTCTTATAATTCTTCCATATATATTATTATATTATACTGAAATTATATACATGTACATATTACGATCTGATGGAAGAGACTAAAATAATAAATTATGCTAATTCATTGGGAAATGTTTTCATCTCAGGAGATATCTTCTATGGCTCTAGGAACTTATCCTAGCACACTATATTATTTGGTATTGGAAATAAGACTTGAATTATTATTATGATGTCATTTTTTATATTATTTTTTCATATTTATGATTCAATTATCTAATGTGTTTTATTATTATTCTAAAATAACATGCTTACAATACTTTCCTTTTTTATAACATGATGTGCCTCTTAACTCATATGTTTTATGTCACTATTATTATTTTCTATGATTATTCAATTAGTGAGAGTTATATCTCATCATTTTAATTCATGTATTTCTTCAACGAACCATATGAAATAACATAAAATCAATGGGATTTTGGATCCCATTATAATGATTTAAATATAGAAATAGTAGCTTATTATTATTTTAATGTTTGTTGAATCCAATAATCTAAGGATTGTAGAACTTTTGATTATTGGGTTTTTTATGAAACATTATATACAAAAATTTAATAATATGGTCATGATACTTAGATTGATATAGTTTATATCAGTGAATTGTCTAGTTATGTTTGGGAATGATAATGAAAAAACATTAATTAAAACCATAAGGATAAGTATTAGTATAGGAAACCATCCTAAAATTTTGTTCATGTGGAGATTTTAAATATTATTAGTAATGACATATTTTTTTGGATACTATAAGTGTATGAAATCTCTAGCTTAGATGCACCTTGGTGTAATAGGAATGGGAATAGTTGGTTGGTTCTTAACTCGAACTTCACTCAATATACAAGAAGTAATCCAAATTGGACACCTGGTTTGACACTATTGGGGGATATACTATGGTTGATTGATGTTATATTTATGAACCATTATGAAGTATTAGAATATATATTTATATTGCATTGTATAACTTGATGATGTAATATATATCTATTTAGGAAAGAGGACCCAATAAGAAAGTGACCACAGAAAACCTATATCAAAATCTATAAATTAATATGTTGTGGTATACATTTCATTTAGTATTTGTTCAATATATTTTTATATTAACCATTTTATATAATTTTTAATTTAATTATTCTCATCCCAAAATATCCTTTATTTTATAAAATGTCTATATATTGGAAGAATCATTAAAAAAAGCTATGTGATGGGTAATGTAATAATTACCCTAAAAAATTCTTAGAATAATGGTATTGCGTGTCAAGAACATTATGATGGTACATACATAACTAATTAATGTTATGAATAATAACATGAATCTTTTGGAGTTCCATCCTTATCTTTATATATAAAAAGTCGTTGTCAATTCCTTTATACACCAAATTCCTCCTACATTTAGTGGATCTTATGGTCCCCTAAACAAAGAATAATGGATAAATTCTATTGGGAAGATATTCTCTATCCCTTAAATATATGTACAAGAGAAACCCTTTTTTGTAATCCATTACTTAGAGGGACAAGATAGTTAGTGGTGGAAACCAATAAGAACATAAATCCTATGGAAGAAAATGTGTCAATGGAGCAAGAAGGATTCAATAAAATATTTTTCAGTAATTTTTTTCCCACTATCAATATTAAAATATAGAGGGTGTTCAATGAAGTCATGTAAAATAAAGATGAATTGATTAAATATTATGAAGAATAAACCACAAGGATAGAATATTATGCCTTTGGGTTTGTTATTAACTCTAAAAGTAAGGTTTAATGCCTATTTAGTGGGATTGGTATGAGTCTTTGAAAAGCATTAGTGATTTAGGAATTTGAGAACTCTGAAATAATATTACGATGTTCCCTAAATGTTGATATTGCTATTGGTGATTCTAATTATTATTTTGAATTTTGAGAGAAAATAAGATAATGTAGTTTAATTATAGAGGATTAATTTATAAATTTATAAGAGGGATTATAATCCAATTTCCCACTTCTCATAAGTGTGGGAAGAATCATCATGGTAACTACCTCAAGGGGACAAAGATATATTTCAAGTGCAGAAATCAGGGGCATCAATCTCATGATGTTTTAAGGGAGATGAAGAACCCTGTTACTATAATAGAATAAAATAAGAATATGATAAATCCTAAATATATTGTCCCAAGATTAAACTATAAGGAACATCAAAAGTATGCAATTAAATACTCTAAGACAATGTTTTTTATGATAAATGTAAACAAAAACCACTAATTCTATGAGAATAGGGATGAGTTTATGATATCGCTATTGATTAGGTGGATCATAAAAATGTAGTAGTGAAAGGTAAACCTATTATTCATTTTAAGAATAAAAAATTTCTTATTTGATCTAAGTTTTATTCATTCTTTTATAAAATTCAAGTAATGTAGAACAATTGAAAAACTACGTCAATACATGTGGGTTTATTTATCAATGAAAACACTATGTGGTACAATCATTGTATCAAAAATATATAACTCTTACATGGTCAATATTTATAGTGTAAAATCCCATAAAAACATGTTATACTCCCTTTACTATAATTTTATGTTTTACTAGGAATGGAGTGACTCCATTTATATATATCTCACAACAACTACTGAGATAATGAAATCAATTTACATATCCCAAATCATCCTCCAATTATATACCTCTACAAGGATGATGATGAATATATAATGGAAAATCCTTCCGAATAATGTATTTTATTATCTTATGAGGAAATATATCTAGCTAAAATGATTAAGATTAATGAGAGAATCATCATATAGGATATTCATATTATGATGGAATATGCTGATGTATTTCCTGAAGAGAAATCAGGTTTACCTCCCAACTAAGAGGTTGCATTATCAATTGAATTTAAATATAGATCTCATCCCAAATACAATACTCTCTATATAATGAACCTCATTAAACTAGAATAACTAAATAAGATAATACATTAGATCATGAAATAGGGTTTCATATGCCCAAGTGTTACACCATGGGGTATATCGGTCCTTCTTACAAAAAGTATGGGTCAATGCACCTCTGTATTTATTGTAATGAACTAAATGAAATAATGATAAAGAAAAATTACCCATGCCATGGATTGGTGAATTTTTTGATTAGAAATGTGCAGCCTAGTAGTTTTATAATGTCTAACTTTGGCCAAGATATCATCAATTAAATTTGATGAATGTTCATAATACAAATAATACATTTCGTAAAATCTATGGACTAAAAAAGTTTATAGTGATGCTATTTAGACTCAGTAATTCTCTTATAATCATCATGGTCTTAATGAATAGAGTCTTTATAAATTGCCTTAAAAATATTTTGTAGTATTTATAGATGATATTTATTTATACTCCAAAATAAAAGAGGAAAATATTGAGAATTTGAGTATTGTGACGAGGACATTGAGAATGGAGAAGTTATATGAAAATTAAAAAATGTTCTCTTTTAATAGATCAAGTGAAATTATTAGGTTATGTTATCACAAACATGTGGATATTTTTAGATCCTTTAATGAAAAATTAAACTGAATGACGACCCATACTAGAATCATCAATAGAGATCCATTATCTTCTCAAATTATCTGGGCATTACCGATGATTTTTGAGTAATAAATCTTGATTTTCAAATCCATTAACCATACTAACTCATAAGGGAGTAATGTTTTTATATACTGTTGAATGTATAGAGTTCTTCAAGGAATATGATAACATGTTAATAACTAATCCTACATTAAAATTATCCACAATAAGGGATGTATTTGTGATCTATAGTGATGGTTCAAAGAAGATTTAGTTTGTATACTCATGAAGAATGATTATGTTTCATTATATGCCACAAGATAGATAAAGGATCATTATATAAATTATATGATGCATGATCTAATTTTGTTATGGAAATCATTATATTTAATATTTAGATAAATTACCTCTATATTAAGAAGTGTGACATGTAAATAGATCATATTAACTTTAAGTATATATTTACACAAATTAAAAATCCAATGAAGATAGTTTGATCTGATAAAGACTATGACTTCTTAATCCACTACCATCCTACAATGGAAAATAATGTGACAAATTCTCTATATATAAAAGATCCTTAATCCTTATCCATTATGAGGATTAATAAGGAACCAATATTATTATACATCCAAAGGATGTATATGGAAATCATAAAGAATGAAACCACATCTTAATTTCCACAAATAATTTCTCAGCCATCCATTTTGGAGAAGATAAAGGAAGCTCAATAAAAAGATGTAGAGATATAGAAAAAACGTGGATACTATAATAAAGTGTAAATACCTAGGGTTAATCATTGATAAATACTTATTTTCTAGATTTTGGAAATGACTACGTGTATCAATATAACCGAAGAAAAAAATATCTATTTTACAAATACTCATATATCAATATTATTTATCCACCATGGGAGCATAAAGATGTATATAGATCTCTCATAGAACTACTGGTGGTAATTATTAATAAGGATATTACTAAATAAACTTAAAATTTCTTGGTATGTAAATAAGTGAAGGTAGAAAAGAAAAAATTCCATGGGGATGATGCAACCATTACCCATACATACTTGGAAATAGAATAACATCACCATGGATTTTTTCATGGGTCTTATAAAGACATCCAACATACATAATTACATATGTTTTTTTAGTTGAATATCATATATAGTTTTCTCACTTCATCTTAAGTTGAGATCATTTCTCACTTGATGAACTTGTCAATATTTAAATTAGAGAAGTGATGAGATTGTATGGAACCCCACTATTGATTATATATAATTGAGATTTGAGGTTTACCTCAATATATTATAAATGTATGGAAAATTACTTTCATAAAGAGTTAAAATATATTATAACCTATCACATCTATATTGATGTATAATCTGAAAATACAATCCAGATAGATGAAGATATACATAGATATTTCTTTATTACTTTAAAGGAGCTTAAGATCAATTTATTCCCCAATTATGAGTTCCCATAAACAAATAAATTCCAGTGAAGCATTCAAAAGGCTCCCTAGGAAAACCCATATGGGATGAAATATATATATTCAAAAATTAGTCATGAAGTAGGAGAACATAACCTATTGGTAACACAACTAGTTGGATAAATGGCATAAAATGTCTAGTCTATTCAATAACACATCCTAGTATCACAAAGATGGAAGAAGCATTACATCGACAATCATTGATGAGACCTAAATTTCTAGGTCTGAGCTAAAATTTTCCTTTATACATATCCATGGAAGAGTATCATGATATTTGGTAAGAAGATAAACTATGTTTCAAATACACTGGCCCCTTTTAGACTCTTTATTGCGTTATAATTGTGACTTATTTACTAGAAAACCCACTAAATTTGTGTCAATTGAATAGCGTATTCTATGTATCCATATTGAGGAAGTAAATAATATATCTATAACTTGTACTAAACTAATATATAGTACTATTGGAGCATGATTTATCGTATAAGGAGTGGTTGGTAAAGATCTTTGACTATAGTGAAATTTTTTATAAAACAAAACATATCACTCGGTCAACGTTCTTTGCTGAATCTCTAAGAATTAAGAGGGAACATGGGAACCTAAAGAATTAATTTAACATAATTACCATAATGTATTTTCATCTTAGTATATGAAATGAAATTTCAAAGGAAAAATTTATAAATGGAGGAAAAATGTGACTACCCAGGCATATATATATATATGTAAATCTATTTATGAATAAATATGTGCCTCTAATATTATCGTATAAAATACATGTATTAGATAAAAAATACCATGACAATTATTATTAACATATAAAATTACATTTATAGAATAAATATGGTCATAATATGACATTTTTTATTATGACTATTGAGAATTATGACCATCATAAGTGTAGATGTTATAAAGAGTCTATTATAATTAATGTATATTAAGGGTAATGATAAGACATGATTGATGTATAAGGGAGAAAAAATTTCATATTCCAATAGGGTTATCCCTTATGAAGCTAATTTATTAGATATTGTGTGGGAGGCTTCATATCTAGGGTTTCCATTGATCATTCTCAAGCATTACTTCAAAAAATAGAGGCTCGAGCGGAATTGCCTACGTGAGAAGCACATGTTAGTGGAAATCACAACCAGATCAATATTAGTCAAACCACCCCATGAACGTTCTTCCATTACACACCTTCCCATGAGATATTATACTTGGGTGATAATGGGTTATGTATTTAGGGTATTTTTATTATTATATTTTAAATTCATTTAGATATGAAATTATATTTACCCAATAAAACATTTTTTAATGTGTGGGATGAATTTGATTTCATATTTGGAATCAAGTGGTTGAAATTAGTTTAGGGTAAAATTTGGTACTTTTTGGGAAGAAATAGTAATATAATTTTATGTTAAATTAATAAATAAAAATAAAAGGGACTTCTATAAAGGTTTTAAATATGAGATAATTTTTTTTGGACAAAAATAAAGGAAAATTATATTTTTCGTATAATATATATATATCAATTATTATAATACATATTTATGATAAATTTAAAAAAATTTCTCAAGTGTATTATGTAAACGATAAATATTTTTATAAAAATGTTATAATAATTTTTTGAAACCATACAAAATTTTTATAGAGTAAAAAATTAGATCATTTAACAAAAATTAGGTTTTTCAATAAAGAAATATTTTATTTAAAAAATATTTTAAATATTTGTTGAATAATTTTTGAAAAATTAATTTAATTTTAATATTTAATATTTATAAATTATAATACTCTAATTTTTGGTATTTCTTTGTAAAAGTTTACTTTTTAGTCAATAGTAAAATACGCCAAAATATGGAATTTTACATTATAAGTTAAATAAAGGATTAGTTACATGTGGGATGATGTAATAAACCACTAAATCAGCTTAACATACACCAATTACTATATATAGTCACAATAATTACCACTATTTTTAGTCTTGAACAAAACTAATAAACTAATGAATATCATATTAAAAAACACCCCTCTTTTTATAAATACAATGCTTCACCACCCAAGTTATCCAAACATTATATGACTCGTATCTCAAAAAAAACAAACCCAAATATCTCCCTAACCATATTTACCATGCCATAGAGGGTTTGTTCTCACCCAAAGCCCAATCCCAGAAGGCTTATGGTGTGATCTAAAGGATTATATCCAATGAAGAGGATATTATCTTAACCAAGTATTTTCAAGTTTCTTTCTTCTTATACCACATATAAATATATTAAATGAATAATTATATAATTAAATAAGTATCATATGTATATTTTAATGTTATTATATCAATTTAATATCAGATATCTTATTATCTCTTTCCCTATAAATTTAAAATGAAATCATCTCCCATATTATGGATGGTTCACCACTTTTAGGGATAATGTGTTTTATCTTCCATTACTACCTTAATGGATGGATTAAAAATGTATTAATTTTTTTAACATGATTAAGGTTCTTGAAAGAAAAATTGGGTTTTATGTTAATGATAATAATGAATCATGTCTATAATAATTTTAACCATCTAAAATTAGCATATCAAGACAACATTATTAGTTAAAATATATTATATATATTTCCTCAAAATATACACATTTTTTATATTAGAATAATAAATAATATATAACTCTAAAATTAAAAATATTGTAGAACTATTTGAAAATACCTTTATCCATGATAAAAATATCCAAGTAGTTTTGGAGAAGTTGACCACATAACTTCAAATGGCAGATGTGAGAAAAAGAATATGTAATAAGAGAAGGAGAAATAATAATATGGGAACATTTAAAAATTAAATACACTAAAAAAAAGTTTTAAATAAATAATTTTATAAACATAATTTTATTATTTATAATGTTAGATTCATGCACCAAGTGAGTCGCGACATATAGTTTGGTATCTTAGGAACCACCCTATTCAATTTTGGCTTACATTTTGTCTTTCTCTTCCTCACATTAAATACAAATTTATCTAATGTAATTATTATATATATATATATATATTTGCATCTTAAATATAAACATAGTTTATTTTACCTTTAACTTCTAGGGTTGTAAAAGATTTTTAGGTTCCCTTACCATTACCTTATTTAAAGCGAACATGATTAAAGATAAATTTTATATTTATTATCTTAATTATTTTACCATTATTTGAAAGGTAGATAAAGAAAATGTATTAAATTTCACTTCTAGTTTTATATAAAATCTTATGCACTTATTTATTACAGATTTACTTTACTCATTTATTATCATTTATTAAAAAACATTGTTCAAAAGTTTCATTTCTATATATACTTTGCTAATCATTTATTATATTTTTTTACTTGAACTTCATTTTTGAGACCTATTATTATTTATTCAAAAATAATGGTCTAAAATATTTTATCCCTTATTTTCATGGAAAATATTATGAAACACTGTTTGTTTATTTCTTAAGAAATGACTATATAACCCTTTTCTTACTCATGGGGTTTACTTATGATAATGAAATATATATTATTTTCTTTTTTGGAACACATATTCTTATGTATATTATTATATGATGGGTGGTACCAAAATTATGTAACCCCCTAATGAATTGGGTGTTGTTTTCATCTCATCGGATTCCATGTATGATTCATGTGAATTTATCCAAGAACACTATGTTAGGTTGTATTGGTTGTGATCCTTGATTTATATATATGATTCCATATTTTATATTATTATTTTTAATATTTATAAAGAAACTTTTTAATCTTATGTTAGTTTTCTAGAAGGGGAAATCTGGAGGACTCTTCAATGTTATTAGTTTAATGGAAAAATTCATTCAACTGGGTGGCATAGAGGATTCCAAAAGTTCTTGAACTCCCGATGTATGGAAATTTGGGGGCTAATATACCATTAATTAGAATAGATATTGAAATAATTGGTTTAAAGAAACATATATTTTTGAATGACTTCAAACATTTATTCTGGTAAAGTAGTGTGTTTGATGGAATATGGATGATTTATTGGTGTTCAGTGGTCAATACAAGGTGAGAAACCTAGGATCATCTGTTTCAAAGTACAATGATGGTAAACTATAATTTTATGAGGATAGATCAACTGGATGATGGAGTGAGACCATATATAAAAGTATGTTGGACCAATTTTAGTGGTTTTATAAAAAATTTGGATGTTGTGATCTATGTTTCTTGTAATTCACAATGATTATAAATTGTACATATGATGAAATGAAAGATGTAATGTTTTCTACCATGGACGTAGGATGTAAATCTAAAAAATTAAATACATTACATCTTTTACTTGTTTTAATTTTTTATTTTATATAATGTTTGTGTGAGTTATATTAAATAGTTCTTTCATGTAGGTTGGACTTAGTTTGTTGATTTGGGTGAATCATTTTTCTTTCATGTTATAGTACACTGAATTTTCAGTGGATTACTACAAGGGACATTTTTCCTTCGATATGGCCTTTTGATTCTTAATTTATAATCTATGAAACTATAATGGTTTTATAAACTATTAGTATTAGATAAAATTTACAATTCTTATTTCATATAGGAACAAGTTGTATCAGTGCATGGTTTTAGTGTTTATTGATATATCACAACGTATGATGCTTCCAATGGAGCATTTTATCTATAACATAATAGAGAATTGGTTGAAGATTATTTGTTTCCACGTGATTAGGTTGTGTATGAAGTTACATGAAGGATATCAACTAAATATATAATTGATACCCTAAAGACTCTAGGAATTTAAAAAGTTTAATTGGATTCAAGATTCACGTTGTCTCCTTTGGTAGAATTAGGATGCTTGATGAAATATTCCTGAATTTCCAATGGAAGCTGATGATCCCTTATGTTGTCCAAATTTCGTGGTAGAACATGTTTTTGGTGGAAATCATTGAATGTCTTATGAATGGTTTGTCGATCAAATGTTGGAAGCTATAAATATTGGATAATGTTATTGATGTTACTTTTTGAGGGTTTATAGTTTTATTGGATGGAGAATCTATCTTAGAGTAGGGGAGAGAAACAGAATTCCAAAATAGAAAACTATGGGATTGTTTCGTATGTTGTAATAATATATTATGAATTTTTTTAGAAGTATTTTTTAGTTTAAGAGTCATTAGAGTTTATTACAATCATTAAAATATAAAGACATATCTTTCATGAATGTTTAAATCTTGAAGGTTCTGCCAATATATATCTGAATGGGGTCACTGGAATGTTTAGAAGTGTTCTATTAATCCCATATCAAATGGAGGTACTATGTAGCATGGTTTTGGAGATTAATAGAATATTTTCATATAGAAATTTGGAGGAAACTAGAATGGTCAGGGGATTCATGGTTATAGAATGTGTATATGAGATTCAATGCCATAGAAACTGCTACCTATAAGGAGAATAGTGATGATAATTTCATTATTTTAATTCTGTAAAGGGATGAAATTATTATGATGGGTTCATCAATCCAAAATATTCAGGATTTGAAGAGATACCTGTTGAGGGAGTTTGAAATGAACAATCTTGAAGAAGTGCGAAAATATTAGACATGAGGATATAAAGAGATATGTGGACTAGATGTTTGGTATTATCATAGAAAGAGTATATCTATAAGATAATTGAAAATTTTATAATGATGGGGTGTAAATATATATGAAATAATTTTGTCGTCTACTTCCAAATAACAAACGTACAAGCACCTTGAATGGAATAAGGTGTGAAGAATAAGAAAATAATTGCATATGAATTGGCAGTTGGAATCACATGTATGACATAGTGTAAACTCAGTCAGATCATGCTTATGTAGTTGGAGTTTTCAATGGGTTCATGTTAAATATGAGGATGTAATATTAGGAATTCTTGAAGTGGATATTGGGATATCTCAATGGAATGGAAGATAAAACCCTCTTCTTCATAGATAATTTTAAATTCCCCTAATCTAACACTCTCTCACTTGACTAGAAACGGTTGGTTAAGAGACCTCAAGTGTGCCTCCCTATATGTTACATGTTGCTAAATAGGAGAAGGGTTGTGATAATTATAGTGGGAAGACTATACCCCCTAGTCACATAGCTACTACATAGAAAAAACATACAATAATATTAAATAAATATCATAGTGCACAAGTAATGGAAACCACATAATATAGCATAAATCCAACAATAAAAGACAAATGAATAAACAAATAAATAATGAAGGAATAATATAATGATATTATGTAAGGTAAATAATTTTCATGCCAGAAAAAATGAAAATAAAATAATAGAATTCTCAAATAAAGATTTGATTTTACTGATCTTAAACACCATGTTCGTCACAACTCCAAACTCCAACCCATCCAACATGAAAAAACTCAGCAAGAAGATCATTTTCCCTTTTCCAAACTTGCATACATATAATCTACTTGGGTACCAGAAAGGATTCCTGAATAGGGTGTGAGTATAACTTATTAGGTCGACACCACCATGTATAAACATAACCAATATAATAACATGTGCATTAAATAATGTAATAAAAAACTGTATTAAATAATTAAACAATAAAATTATTACCATATCAACATACTTAGGATCCATTATAGAATATCTCTAATATTTTCTGAAAACCATGCCAACCAAAACCATGTAAACATGTTAAAAATTACCTACCTCAGTGCAATTCTGGAATGTATCTAAGCATGTCTCATGACCATGGAGACCATAACATTATAACCAATGTTAATAAATTAAAAAAAATTGGGTCAAACCCCATCATATAATCATATCATTAGTCAATTAGGGCTGATCTTGGTATATAATCATTTAAGAATGTGTCAGGGATAAGCATGGTATATAATCATTTCATCATGTCTCAGGGACAAACCTAGTATATAATCATTTTAGCATGTGACACTATGCATATCCTATTATATAAATATTTCAAAATGTCTCAGGGAATAACCCAGTATATTAAAATTTTAGCATGAAAACTGGGCCACCAGCCCATATAAACATTATAACAATCAAACAGGTCCAATAATCCTTATAATCATTACAGTATAATAAATCATATCACATGTCATAGAAATAAGGATATCAACATAGCACATCATCATACTCAATGGTTAATTTTGGATTTCACCATTTATCTATCAATTAAAAAAATTCATTTATCAATTGGTCGTAAATAATAAAATTCAATTTTTATCAATAAATAAGCCAACACATGGTGAATCTATATTAAGAAAACACCCAACTCCCTTGTCATACTAAAAACACTTTAAGACGTTAATCAATTAATTTTTAAAAGGTTCTCTAACCTTAATGGTAGACATAAGCCTTGATAATGAAAAAATATATTGAAATAGATTCTAAGGAATAATCCAATTCATTATTTTTAATAAATTAAGTCACACATATATTTGTGCAATTGAAATATTTCATATACGTGAAAAATATAAAACCATAGAGTTAAGGTTTATACCCCCTACCTTTAACTGGAGACCATCCCAAGCTTCCACTAGGATTCTACAATAAGAACGAAGGTATAGATGATCACAAGAAGGTTCATAGATCATACCTAATTAAAATAAAAACTTACAAGGCACGCGATCGAGAGATTACCCCGCAACAGTTAGAGATAGAGGTGGAAGATAAGATAAAAACCAAAGAAAAACAACATACCAAGTATTCAACACACAAATGAGATTTTTGGAAACAAGCTAAAGGGACTAACATCACCTAGATGATCTCCTTAGGTCAAGAGGAGGAATAATTCATGCAGTTGAGAGTAAAAACCATCAACAAGACACTATTAAAAATCATACTTGGGAAAATACACAGTGTGTAATATAGTTATACATCATGTTTTTCTTTTTAGAGGCATATTCTAAAAAACTCGTCCCCTCAGATTATTATTCATTATACTAAAAAATAACATGATTTGGAATATAATTACATGGTGTGTACTCTATTAACATAATGAATCATTTCATGACCTAGAACCATTCAGAACATGTGTCTTGAAACCATTTAATGGTGTGTAATACAGTTACACATCATGTAACTTTTCTCCAAAAAAAATTTTCATCCTAGTTTCCATATTAAAACCCAAAACCCATTTAAGGTTTCTCAAATTACTAATAGCCCTTGTTTAAATTTAAACCATTTTCCCAAAATCCATTAATTAAAATAGAAATCCCAAACTGCACCTCATGTGGATCCTCTCCATTTTTATCATGTTTCCTCACAACCCAAGTTTGTGTTTATTTAAAAAATAGAAATCCATGAAATTTAAGTCATTTGACCCAAAAAAGCCTCTCTATATCCAAATAAGACATTTCTACCAAGGCTCAAATGAGAAAATAAAAGGGGTACATACTTAAAAAAATATGGGATCTTATAACCTCCCCACCAAATAAAAACTCATCATCAAGCTTCTCCATGTATCATTATGGGGTGTCGGTGAAAAAGAAAACCACTATAATTTCAACTAAGACTCCCCCTCCCAGGTATCCATCTAAACTCACCCATTATACCACTACACTCAAGCCAAAGGAATCATTGTACCTTGGATAAACTTCTCACTATGATCCACATTCTATATCGGATGCTCCTCGAAAGACGCATTAGCACTAAAGTTGACTTAGGCTATGTATTGAATAATATCTATTAACCTATGAATCATCAAAAAAATTATGCATGGGATTATAGTGATGTGTAAGGACTATTCAGTATTCTACTGGACATACCCTATCCACTATCTCAAATAGCCTGACAAACCCAGGTTCTAGCTTTCACTGCTTACTGATATGAAATTCCCCAACCTAGGAGATACATGAAAGAAAACACGATGACCAACCTCAAACTCCAAAGGTCATATCTGATGGTTAGCATACTATTTATTCATACTATGAAAGGTCACCATCAAATTTCTAATCAAATGATACTTCTCAGATGTCTCTAGTATGAGACTAGACCCAAAAAAGTGCTGACTCACATGCCTCCATCCAACAAAGAGGTGAATGAAATTAAATTCCTTAAAACCCCTCTATATATTCCATATATATTTCTTCTTAAAAGTTTTTATTATATGAAAACTTCATGAGTGCCATATGCTGCTCTCATGATCTGCTAAAATTGTAACGTCCCAGTTCCAAAAGCCACCCAGAAATGCCCTGTACCCGGCTGGTCACATGGTCTCAAGCACATTTCCCTGAATGCCAGAGACTTCCGACTAGAAGTGAGGGACTTGGGTGTGATAGTGGGGAAACTATTCCCTCATTGGGAGAGTAACACAGTGGAAGTAAAACATATATACAATAGCAGAAAAAGTAAATATACCAAATGATAGTAAACAACGAAAGACTGATGAAGAAAAAACTAGAGCACATATATATAAATGACGCTTGATACATATGTCTAGGAAATTAGCTAAACAAGTCACAATTCTGAAATACAGAACTAAACCAAAGTAAAAAAAGAAAATAGTAAAAAACTTCTCAGCATCACAAGCCTCATCTTGGTCACATGCTCGCCAGCTCCAAAGCAGTCAAGTACCTAAAGTAGAAGGACACTTTCCCTTATCAATACCTGCAAAAATATAATCTGTTTGGGCCCAAAATCATGGCCCAAGTTGGGTGTGAGACCAAATCCCAATAGGTAACCACCACAAGATCTATGACTAACAGTCAGTGAATATATGGCAGGCAATAAGTAAAGAAAGAAGTAAAAAAGGAAGTACTTAGAAGTAAAAAATCCATAGTTTCAATGCATCCAATTCCATATATCAAACAACAACCAATCAAAGCAGTTAACCCTCTAGGTAGTACTCATATTCTAACCCCTATGGGTCAACCAAACAAGTACAAGTAAGCATCTAAACACAATCAAAAACCCTCTGAGAAGTACTCACAGCCTAACCCCTTAGGTTAAAACAAACAAGACAAGAAAACCTCTTAGAAGTAATCACAGTCTAACCCCTCTAGTTTAGCTTATACATAGACTCTCTGAAGAAGCACTCACTGTCAATTCCTCATACAATATCATATCGGTGACTAAAGGCACTCTGGGGAAGCACTTACATCACATTCCCCTTGTGGCTCGCGTCGAAGAACTACATACACTCTAAGGAAGCACTTACGTCAATTACCCATATGGTCTCACATATTAATAGTAAAACAAACACTTTGAAGAAGCCCTTATGTCCATTAATCCTATGGTATACTACACCAGGTTTTCACGGACCTGTGTAAGTAAAGCAAGCGTAACAGTACATATCGTCCAAAGAAAACCTCAAGAACTACTTGGCTAACAGTCTACAACATAACAACATGTCAAATCAATAGTCTCACCATCCTATAATATGAGGCATGGGAAAAACAAGGTAGCCTAACAAGCTAAGCAGAACCAAACGGTCATAAAAAACACGTATGGGAAAACACCTCCAAAGTACAACAATTCACTCTATTCACAAACAATTAACCTCTACTCAAGCATACAATCATAGCAGGCAAACAATAGGGCTAAAACAGTAAACAAAAAATACCCCGTTCATGGGTATAAACGATTTTGAACATATAACTCAATGAATTAAAATATAAAGGCACAAAACACCTACCTTGGTGTTTGGAAATCACTATATGTCAACCTCAATCCTTGAATAACCCAAGAACACCACAGATCTACCAAAATGTCTAAAACATTCAACGGAGGATAACTTGAGAAAGAGGAGGAATTGGGAAACGAAGCTCAAGCAGATGGAAGAGCTTGCCGAGGCAATCCCAATGCAATCAGCAATGGTCGATTCAGAGATCAGATGCCCGGTCAGGGGTTCGGAGGAAGATCACGGTCGTACGAGAGCTCTCGGTCGAACTAGACCTAGAAGGAGATGGTTCTGTCGGTCGGGCATGACCTCAGTGCGTTTAATGAAAAAAACAATACATGAAATGTACTTTGGAAGTACACGTCGAGTACTTTCCATTTTTGTACTCCACTTTAGGCGGTCTTTATGTCAACCCCACATGGCCGTGTGGGTGGCCATTACAAGACCAGCACATGACATCATGCAGCAACCGAGTACATGGCATGTACACATAAAGTACACGGCGTGTACTTCAAAAATTTCAAAAAATACAACTTTTTCTGAAAAAAGACCAGAAAATGAAAATATACCTGAAAGAAAGATCTAGGTCCTTACAAACTTCCCCCCTTAAAGAAATTCATCCCCAAATTTCCCTAGCAAGGTGGCGTATAAGAAGAAACCTCAAAGAACATTGGCCATTGAGATCGTACATCAGCCTCCCTCTCCCAAGTCTCATCTTGTACTCCCCCATTCTTCTATAGCACTCATACTAGAGGAACAGACCGGCCATGGAGGACATTTATATTGTTATCAACAATCCAGATAGGATGGTCCTCGAATGACGCATCCACTTCAAACTCAACCTACTCGGGTTGGAAGACTTGAGATGGGTCTGAGAAGTAACATCGAAGATGAGAGATGTGGAAGACTTCATATATAGCCCTATACTTCTAAGGTAACGTCAACCGATAGGAAACTGGATCAACATTCTCCAACAACTAAAATGACCCGACTTACCTCGGTGAATGCTTACCCTGTCTTTTAATCCTCTTGTGTCCAACCACAGTGTGATATGTAGGAAAACCTGATCCCTGACCTCAAACTCCCAAGGTCTTCTCTGATGATTATCATTAGACTTCTATCAATACTGTGTAGTAGATATCCTCTTCTGAATCAACTCTATCTACTCTATGGTTTCCTGGACAAGATGAGGTCCCAGCAAAGCTGCCTCTCCTGCCTCCAGCCAACATAAGGGTGATCGGAATGACCTACCATACAAAGCCTCATAAGGTGCCATCTGAATAGTTTCTTGAAAACAATTATTGTAGGAAAACTCCACAAGAGGTATTTTCTTTTCCCACGAACCTCCAAAATCTAGGATTCATGCCCGGAGCATGTCCTCAAGAACCTAAATCGTACGATTAGACTGTCCATCTATTTGGGGATGGAAAGCTGTAATCAAAAGTACCTGTGTACCCAATTCCTTATGAAGAACCTACTAGACCGGAGATGTAAAACATTCATATCTTTCTAAAACAATGTAGTGCGGAACTCCATGTAAGCATACAATCTCTTAGATGTACAACCATCAAAGATCATCAACACTGAAGGTCTCCTTGATCGACAAGAAGTGAGCAACCTTTGTGATTCTGTCAATGAAAAACCAAACTACATCATTCCCTTGAGGATACCTCATCAACTTGATCAATAAATCCATCGTGACGTCATTCCACTTCCACCCGAGAATGGGTAACTGCTATAAAAACCCTGTTGGTCGTTGATTATCTGCCTTTACCTACTGACAGGTGGAACACTTCATGACGAAACCATCCACATCTTTCTTTATACCTGGCCACCAATACCGATGGTGTAGATCATGATACATCTTGGTGACACCAGGATGAACTGCCTAAAATGAGGAATGAAAGTCCCGCATCAGCTCCTCATGTATGTCTGTTGATACCCATACACAGCCCTAAAAACATAAGATCTCATCCTTGCCAACTATCCATCCAGGAATAGGGATCTCTCCTAACACACTTTCGTGTAGGACGATGCCTTATGAATTTGATAGATGTCTCGTCCACACACGATCAAGAAGAGTAGAGGTAATAGATACATAAGAAAGAAACGTCTTCCCCTGTCTGTCGTGCACCTCAAAATGAATCTCAGAGAATAGATCCATAGGCTACAACTCATTGATGGCCTCCTGAACTGCCTATATCTAATTACTCCTACTGAATGCATTAGCCACTGAGTTGCCTTTCCCAGGCGTGTATGCAAGCTCAAATTCAAAATACTGAAGGTACTCAACCCACCTTCGTTGTCTCAAATTCAGTTCACACTGAGTGAATATGTACTTGAGACTTTTGTGGTCGGTGAAAACTAAAAAATTATCTCCTGGAAGATAATGTCTCCAATAGCATAAGGCATGGACAACTGAAGCTAACTCGAAATTGTGTGTCAGGCAATTCATCTCATTTGGCCTCAACAGCCAAGACCTGAACACAATAACTAATTCTCCATGCATAAGTACAACTCCCAGTCTGATACCTGATGCATCATAGTAATCATTATAGATCTTTCTCAGATCTAAAAATACTAGTATCGGCACTGAAGTCATCCTCTTCTTCAGCTCCAGAAAGGCTGACTCACAAGAATATGACCACAAGAACTGTGCACCCTACTTAGTTAGAACTGTCAGTGGTGCTGCTAAGCGTGAAAAGTCTTGTATAAAGTGTCTATATTATCCAACCATCCCTATAAAAATTCATAACTCAAAGACATTATTTGGCTAATCCTAGGAAACTACTACTCTCACATTCTCTGTGACTACTGATACTCATGTCTCAGAGATAACATGACCCAGGAAGTGAATTTGGTCCATCCAGAAGTGGAATTTTGAGATCTTAGCATATAACTGATGCTCTCACAGTGTACTAAAGATGATCTCAAGATGTATGGAATGATCATGTTGAGTGTGAGAGTACACCAATATATCGTCCATGAAGACCACCATGAAAGAATCCTAGTATGGATGGAACACTCAGTCCATCAGTGCCATGAAGAGTACATGCTTCTTCGTGAGACCGAATGACATAACCACATATTCATATAGACCATAACTACTTCGGAATGATGTGAGAGGTATATCAGATGGTCTAATGCACAACTGATGATAACCAGACCTAAATTCAATCTTTGAGAACACATGGTCTCCTCAAAGCTAATCAAAGAGATCATCAGTCCTTGGTAAAGAATGTCATTTCTTGACCGTCAACTAGTTCAACTTCTGATAATCCACAGACAGTCTGGGGGTACCATCTCCCTTCTTTGCTAACATGACAGGCAAACCCTAAGGAGAAAAACTGGGTTGGATGAAACCCTTTGCCTGCAACTCCTCCAACTATTTCGTGAGCTCCTGTAACTCTGGTATAGACATCCTATAAGGAGGAATGGACACCGGTGCTGCTCCTGGCACAAGATCAATTGAAAATTCATCCTCTTGCTCTGGAGGAAAACTTGTAAGTCCTATTGAAATATATCCTTGAAATGATTCACCAAAGGAGGAAAGTCTAACGGTGAAGTCCCCTAGTCATCCATATATAGACTAGAAAACTGGGCTGTAAATCCTCCCAACCCATGATGCTCTGGTCCTGCTTTGCTTTTCTGGACATCCCATTTTCCCTTATTAAGAAAAAATATTCCCTCTGGTGACACGAAAGTCACCCTATGGCGATAACAGTCAACAACTGCTTAGAAGGGAACTAACCAATCCATTCTGAGAATAAAATCATTGCCTGTCATCTCTAGGACATAGAGGTCCCATAAAAAGTGACACCCACCAACCTCTAAAGGGAACTCATTTCATTGGCATACACTAGCCGTTATAGTCCCCATCAGTCTGTTTAGTGTCAATAAATCATCAGTAGAAAAGATACAGAGCACAATGATCTCCACAAAAGCATAAGATATAGAGATATGGGAAGCCTATGTAGAAAAAAGGGTAAAATCTAAAACTGAGGCTACTAAGATCGTACCACGAACTATAGAGGGTTCGGGATCCTGCTTCTGCTGGGTCAGCTCCACTACAAATTCTGACCTCTACCGTGGCCCTGTGACCCTACCTGACCACTCTGAGCCGATCCAACCTACGGTCACTGAAGGACTAGTTACTGAATACCACGACCATGACCTCCACCTCAGCCTGAACGGCCGAAAGAAATCTAGTTCCCTAACTGATGATAAATTGGTGATACTGCTCCTGAACGAGGAGTCCTAGAAGAAACCATGTCACCAGCTGCTAGTGAAAAGATCTGACAGAAATGCTGAAGATGACCCATCTTGCTGCAAGATTGGAACTCTATTGGGTCTCTCGAGAAATGTGGCCTCATATTCCCGATCTTCCCACATTGGCATCACACCACCTAGCTACCAGAAGATATGTCTCGCCTCCATGGATCTCCGCGCATAAACTCCCTACGACACTTCCTGTTGTCGGTAGGAGGAATAATATCTACAGATACTGAGCTACCCTTGCTTGCAACTTCAGAATCCTTCAGATTCCACTCTGTGATCAGCAACTAGTTGACTATAGTAGAGATGGATGTCAACCTAAAGATTTTAACCTATGATCAGATTTCTTTCCTCAGACCATCCTCAAACTTCCTTTCCAGAAATAACTCATCACCTCCAAGAATAGGTGAAGCACTACAGTTCAGTGAAACGAGATTAATACTACATAACATAAAGACTACCCTACTCCAAACTCATAAAATCTTGGGCTCAATCGGCACTCAAGGTCTCTAGGTAGAAGTATTAATATAAGATATGCTGGAACTCTTCCTAATCCATAACCTACTGATTCCCTGCCTGTGAGACTACATCCCACCATCTCTTGGAAGAATCCCACAACATGTAAGTAGTGATCTTGACCCGCCTCTCTGTAGGCATCTCCAGATACTCAAAGATGTTTAGCATGGCTTCTAGCCATGAATCTGCAGCCTGAGGTCCCCCATCTCCTTAGAAAGTGGGAGGATGCTACTGCTGAAAGACCTGCGTCAATTCTGCCATTGACGGGACCAGAGGTGGTGCTCCCTGGAGGGTCTACATCATCCTCATGAAGCCTTCCTAGAACTGTGCATCATCACCTATATCTGGTATAACTACTGGTGCTAAGACTGGCAGTACTGGAGGATCCGCTTGAAATCCCTGATCATCCATGTCTAGTACCTGATCAATACCTTGAAACTGGAGAACAATCAGAGGGATTCTTAGCGGAATGACTCTAAAAGGTCAAACACACACCTTAAATGAAGATATAAAGGGCTGGAAACAATAATTGTAAGAAGGAAACATGAGAAATAAAGTATTCCAGTTTTCCAAAACATGACTACACGGTGTGTATAATCTCTACACGACATGTTCCCTTAATAGATTTACGTGGGCCTGTACTTCTTCCAACCCAGGTCATGTAACACCCAAAACACATGACGTGTTGTCCTAACACATGATGTGTACATGAATCCTCTTCCCCTGCTTAAGTTATTCTACACAACTAAGCTACACAGTTCTCCAAGAACACGACTACATGGCGGGTTTGTGCCAGGCATGGTGTGTACTGGAAGATTTTTCCGAACAGTGTTGTTCGTTACATGACCGGGATCTATGATTTCACTACATGACATGTTCAAAAATGAAATGACGTGTCTAACCAATGATTTATTCGTCTATGTCATTAGTCACATGAGCGGACACATGGTCAACAGAACACGGTGTGTACAGATAGTACACGGCGTGTTCCCCCATGGATTTCCTTATCCAGTGTCCCTTCCCACAAGACCTATGACACAACTAGAGACTACACATCGTGTACTTATGGTACACGGTGTGTACTTACGGTACACGATGTGTACTTTAGGAAAACATTTTCTTCCTGAACAGAAGAACCCATGGTGTGTATTTAACATTACACACCGTGTATTCTTGGTTTTTCCAGACACTAAGCCTCATAAACTACTCTAGAACCCAGAAAAACACTTAAACAAACATTATGGTGCCAAATTCCAATCCGTGAGGGCCCATACTCCCTGTGAATCAAAGCTTGGCATCTTATACATGTTCTCAACATGGTAAACAAGTCAATGATCCTCCAAATTCAAGTCCATGAGGGCCCACAACACCTCAAGAACCAATGCATGGTGTTCATTCAAACAAACCATACATAATCAATATCCTATCAAACAACATGTAATTTATCAGGGCATCTACCACAACAACTTGCATATTCTACACAATTTCTAAAAAGACAATATGAAATCGCTAATTCACTGTAAATGGAATGGTATGAATGCATGACATGTAATTTATAGCAACTGCCTATATGATGCATGAGATGGAATACCCTCATATCATCGGGTTGTGACAAAAATAGAACCTCAATAACATCAACGATAATAGCACAATACATGTGAGTCACCCAAAGGTGAAAATCAAATCAACCACAAAAATGAAAAACCAGAAAAATTGCATTAACGAGGTAAATTGTCTTTTCCCTATACACGTGTTAGCTACTACCAAGAAAAACATATTACCAAGTACCTATTCTGTCATATCCCTGACTATAGGCTCCAAACAGTAAGTCAAGAAGAAAAGAACACATCTGATACCACTTTGTAATGTCCCGATTCTGGAAGCCACCCAGAAACGCCCCATACGAGGTTGGTCACATGGCCTCAAGTGAATTTCCCCGAATTCCAGAGGCTGCTGACTAGCAGTGAGGGCCTTGGGTGTGATTGTGGGGAAACTATTCCCCCATTGGTAGAGTAGCACAGTGGAATTAAAACTTATATACAATAGCAGAAACATTAAACATACCGAACGATAGTAAACAACGGAAGACATATGAAGAAACAACTAGAGCACATATATATAAATGATGCATGATACATATGTCTAGGAAAGCATCCAAACAAGTCACAATGATGAAATAAATAACTAAACCATAGTAAAAAAGAAAACAGTAAACAACTCCTCAGCATCGCAAGCCTTAGCTTGGTCCCATGCTATACAGCTCTAAAGCAGTCAAGTACCTGATGTTTAAGGGTGCTTTCCCTTATCTATACCTGAAATAATATAATCTGTTTGGGCCCAAAAGCATGGACCAAACAGGGTGTGATATTAAATCGCAGTATTCAACCACCACAATATCTATGCCTAACAGTCAGTGAATATATTGTAGGCAATAAGTAAGGAAAGAAGTAAACAAGGAAGTACTCAGGAGTAAACAATCCACAGTTTCAATACATTCAGTTCCATATATCAAACAACATCTAATCAAAGTAGGTAACCCTCTGGGTAGTACTCACAACATAACCCCTCTAGTTCAACCAAACAAGTACAAGAAAGCAGCTAAACACAAACGGCAACCCTCTAGAAAGTACTCACAGCCTAACCCCTCCGATTCAACCAAACAAGGCAAGAAACCATCTGGGAAGTACTCATAGTATAACCCCAATGGTTTCACTTAAGCATAGACTCTTTGAGGAATAACTCACCATCAATTCCTCCTATAGTATCGTATCGGTGACTAAAGGCACTCTGGGGAAGCACTTACATCACATTCTTCTGTGGCCCGTGTTGAGGAACTACAAACACTCATAGGAAGGACTTAAATCAATTCCCCCTATGGTCTCACATTATAATAGTAAAATAGACACTCTGGATAAGCCCTTATGTCCACTCTCCATATGGTCTACTACACCAGGTTATCACGACCCTGTGTCAGTCAAGAAAGCGTAGCTGCGTATATCAGCCAAAGTAAACTTCAAGAACTACTTGGCTAATAGTCTATATCCTAAGAACATGTCAAAAAAACAGTCCCACCATCCTACAATACTAGGCATGAGGAAAATAAGGCAGCCTATTAGACTAAGCATAACTAAAAGGTCATAACAAACATGTATGTGAAAACACCTCTAAAGCCCAACAATTCACCAGATTCACAATCAAGTAACATCTACTCAATCATACAAGCATAGCAGGAAAACAATAGTGCTAAAATAGTAATCACACAATATCACATTCATGGGCATTGGAGATTTTTCACATATAACTCAAGGACTTTCCACAGAAGGCACAAAACACCTACCTCGGTGTTGGGAGATCACTATACGCGAACCTCAAGCCTTGAATCGCCCAAGAACACCGTATGTCTATAAAAATGTCTAAAATGTTCATCTGATGATAACATGAGAAAGAATAGGAATCAGGAAACAAATCTCAAGAATAAGGAAGAGCTTACCGAGGCGATCCCAACGCAATCAATGATGGTCGATTCAGATATTGGATGCTCGGTCGGGGTATCGGAGGAAGATCGTGGCCGTACAAGAGATCTCGGTCGAACTAGACCTAGAAATAGATGTTTCTGTCCATTAGACGCGACCCCGGTGCGTTTAGAGAAAAAAAAGAAAAGACACGGTATGTACTTTGGAAGTACCGGTGTGTACTTTCCATTTCTATACTCCGCTTTAGGCAGTCTCCCGGTCACCCCCACACAGCCTTGTGTGTGACCATTACACATCCAGTATATGAATTCATGCGGCAACTGAGTACATGGCGTGTACTCATAATGTACACATTGTGTACATAAAAAATTTTCAAAAATTCCACTTTTTCTAAAAAACTACAAGAAAAGGAAAACATTCCTGAAAAGAAGATCCAGGTTCTTACAAAAATCCATAACAGAGGCTTGAAAAATATCCTCCAAAACCTAAACATTCCTATTAGACTAACCATTAATATGAGGATGATAAGGTGAATACAAAATAACCTAAAATCCCAGTTCCTTATGAAGACCCTTCTTGAATCATGATGTGAAAATTGGATCTCAATCAGAAATGATACTCCTCGGAACACCGTGCATCGAAACTACCTCACACAGTTAGAAACCTAAGAGATCATCAAATGTGAAGGTCTGTCTTATAGAAAAGAAGAGGCATACATTCATGAGTATATCTGAAATCAACCATAAATCATAATTATTATGAGTTTAATGGATAATTCTATCTCAAAATCCATAGTGACATCATCCCTTTTCCACTCAGGAATTGGAAAAAGTTACAAAATCCCATAAGGCCACTAATTCTCAGCTTTCACCTGTTAACAAGTTAAAAATCTCTCTGAAATACCCATTACCTACTTCTTTATACTTGAACACTAGTTTTTTCTACCAAGATAACGATACATCTTTTTCAAGCTAGGATGCACAACCCATCTAGAAGCATGGAACTCTTTTATTATCTTCTCATGTAAGACTATAGAAACCCATACTCATCCATGAAAATTTATTGAATTTACACTACTAAGAGACTACCATGACGTAATCTCCCCACCATATAAGTTTTCTCTGATCAATAAACCCTCTATATTAGATAATTTCTCAGTCTTCATCTGTTCCAAAAGCACAGGTTTCAAAAATGTTTTATCAAGAACAAATCATCCCCGAGGGTCCTGAACATCTAGATACATGTATGCAAAGAGGGCCATCACCTGCAAATTTTCATATAAATCATGTACTTCCTATTCATGCATCATTCTTCTCAATGAATTTGAAAAAAATCCCTTTAATGGTGTATAATCCAACTCGAAGATGAAAGAGTGTAGATACTTGACCATCCTCCTCCTAAAAAGGTTTAGGTAACTTTGAGAAAATATGTACCTAAGTCTCTTATGGTCTATGTATATAAAAAACCACTAACCCATGAGATAATTTCCCCAAAATATCAATGTATGTACCATTGATATTAACTCCAAATTGTGAGTATATTAATTCCTCTAATGCAATAATAACTATCTAGAGCCCTAAGAAAGCCCCTGATCCTCCTTCATTAGAACTACTCTAAGTCCACTTTTGGATGCATAACAATACATTTTACATGGAATACTTAGTACAGGAAAAGTAAAGATTGGTGATAAGGTCATCATGTATTTCATCACCTAAAAATCTATCTATAAATAATCTAACGAAAATAAATTAACCCCTTTCATGGTCATCCTCGGCATCAGTTCTACTAAATGGGAGAAGTCCTGGATAAAATGACAATAATAACATGCCAAACCTAGAAAGATCTTAATCTCAAATACATTTTTTGGATCCTCCAAAAGATATCATGGTTGAAAGCTTCTCAAGGTCCATTGATACTCCATCCTCTAAGATGACATGGCCCAATAAGTTCACTTTATCAATCCCAAAACTACATTTGAATAGCTTTTCATTAATATGACTCTCTATAAATATACTCAGAACTATTTCATGGTGTTTTCCATGATGTTATACTTTATAGGAGTACACTAAGATGTCATTGATAAAAAAAATGATCTAGAAAAGCATGAATGGTCAGATTAATTAAGTCCATGAATACCGTTGGTACATTGGTGAAACCAAACGACAATACTATGAACTCATACAAGACATACCTTCTCTTAAAAGAAGTATGGGGCATGTCTGATGGTCTCAACCTGAACTGAGGGTATCTTGATTTAGTTTAATCTTGGATATTATCTTAGAACCTCTCAAATGATTGAAAGTATTTTCAATCCATGGAAGATGATACTGATTCTTAACCATCATCTGGTTCAATCTACCATATTACACACCCAAGCATAATGTCCAATCAGCCTTCTTGGTGAAGAGAACTAGTGAACCCCAAGGAGATATACTAGGTTATATAAAATATTTAGTTTCTAGATATTCCCACTGAACATTAAACTCCCAAATATCTATTTGTTCTATTCTATAAGACATAAATAAAACTAGATATGATCTCAGCACCAACTCAATCATAAAAATGATTTATCACATGGGTGGTAATCCATACAATTCATTAGGAAAGACATCCTAAAAATGGTCTACCACCAATGGAAATGAATATTGATGAATTCCACCGAAATCTATGAAATGAAGACTATTTGAGTTATAATACAATATAATATATACTGAATTTGTCTTTGAAAACTAGACTAAAGATACCATTCACTTAAGTGAGAAAATACACATCCTTCAAGAGATAAAAAGTTAACTGTCCTCTGGTAAAAATCGATATTATTTTGGTATAGAACTATCCAATCCATTAAACAAATCAAATTGAAGACTATAATTTACAATACAAATAGTTACCAAAAGAAATACTAACCAAAAATCTCTACATAACAAGCCATTCAAAGTTTGACATTATATAATCACACTCCCAATAGTGTTTCAATAGTCAAAACACCATACAAGATTTCCACATCCAAGACCAACCCGTTTACAAAAAGAAAAGTTAAAAAATGAATGTGTTACCCCTATATAAAACATATCATAAAAAAGGGTATATAATACAAAAACATTTCCTTTAACAGTAGATAGTCTTGTATCCACAATATTTAGAGTAGTCTGGATAACATGTATTTGACCTGACCCTATTCCATGAAATCCTACCTAACTCTTATAAGCTACACCATCATCTTGATACATCTATTCATTCACTAGGTTACTACATCCCACAACTTGACTAGAACATTTTGTTGAACTCCAGCTACCTATTCGATGAGGAGTAGTCGAGTCCTCACTAGACCCTGGTACTTGTCATGTGCCCCTTACACTGCTCTATAGTTATATTCCTTTACAAAAACTATATGGATGGCTTAATATTCTTCAATCATGACACACTAAAGAAGGGTATGGACACTGAGGCTATTTTTTTCCCATATTTACACACTGAAAGAACAATAATGGAACACCGTCTTGATATGGCTACCCACTTCTTGGACTAATCAAAAATGTTATTTTCCTAGAAAAAACCATCATAGAAATGCTTATTTAAACTAGAAGAAGAGTTCAAAAATTTTCCTAATGAAATATCATGACCACTGTATGGGTCCTATATCAAATTACCTTCAATAATGAGTGCTTGATTCATCACATCTATAAGAATCCCTAGAAACAACACATTCATCTATGAACTAATCTCATATTAATGTCCATACTTAAAACATTTTTCCCTCAAGATCTAATAAGATACTAAATATAGTACAAGTGAACTGTATGTCTATGAAACATTTAGCGTAGTCTAACACTAACATTCCATCCTGTTCCAGATGCATGTACTCATGAGACTTCTCATCCACCAACATCTCAAGATAGAAATATATAAGAACAAGACTTTTCTTATAAGGTTTAATTCTTTTTAATTTTAGTTAAAATAATTAATTATGACCTAATTTGGTTTACCTTTTATGTTATGGGGGTATTAGGGGTGTCTGGGTATTTTTTAGAACCTGGACCCAACTCTTGGAAAAAAACAGCTGGGCCACACAGTTATGAAAAAAATATTCAACCCAAACCGCATCGTTTGATGAAACCATACAGGGATGGATAGTGGGGTTCCATATGCCACATCATTTGAGGAAACCATGCAGAGGAATGTACATGGTCATTAAAAAAACTATAGTGTCTTAGCATTGGGTTTTTTATAGTTTGTGTATGGTTAGGAAAATCGTGCACACTAACAATGAGAACTCGATTTTTGAGGCAAAATGACTAGTTTCCCCTTAAAAAATTATTAAACCTATAAAAGAAATTAAATCTACTCCATTATATAGTAGAACATATTAGGAGAGATCCTTTGAGGCTATTTTCTAGATTTTTATCCCACTCCTATGTCTGAGCTCAGAATCATGAGGAATTTGTCTTATTGAATCCATGCTGGTATGTACTATAATAGTCTTGTGAAGTTCTCTATTCTTATTGGTATCAATAGAGTTATTTAGAGGAATTATAATATTCCATATTTCTTTATTCTTAATCCATTATTCATTTTTCTTCTGATCCTGATCAATGTAGAAGTTTATACTAGATGATCATTCTACTAAGGGCCTACGGAAGGTGGTATATACTTTTCCTGAGTGGTTTTCTACTTTATAGATCTAGTTTCTAGGTGTCAACACTACATACATTCTGGTGTCACCTCTAAAATGAAATTAATATTTAAATTAACCATATTGAAACCTGTTAGGGATTCCCACTAGTTCTTTAAGGCTCTTTGGATGTTGCATCCCCAATAAAGGTTACCCATGGGGTGTGACAATGAGATTATACATTGTTATACCACCCAAGGGGTATGTGTTTGAGTTTGACTAGTTAGAGGAAGCCTTATTATAAATAAGTTGAACTGAATAGAATGATTAAGATATGTTTTTCTTCTTCTTTTAGGTGATACATGATATAAATGTGTGTAACTATTTAAATGAATAATTTTATATGACTGGTTAAACTCATCAAATTTAATTCTTATGAATTGATAAATGGGAAAAATGATGAATGATTAAATTAGATGGATTTGATGTTACTCCTTGGATCCTGATAGAGGCATTGGATGTCATTTATGGTATTTATCCTTGGGTTTTGATTCTGTGGGATGCCTCGAGCCTTTCTATACATTGGATTCAACTTGTTTTGGATCACAATGGACATAGTCTATTGACACTCTCCTTGGAACCCAAACCAAGTCTAACCAAGATTCCATTGAGATGCTCCTCATAATTAATGAGGATTCCTTGGTTAAATAAATCTTTTATATGGCCTCGATGGGTTTGGAACATTTGTTTATATGGAAAGACCATGGTAAATGTGACACTTCTATTTATTCAGCACAACAATGGTAAGTATGAAACTTTTGAATATACGGATCAACCATGGTAAATATGACATGCTTAATTATATATAATGTCCATAAATGATTAAAAATATTGTTTATACATCTTGGTCATGGGTTTTACTTCCTTTTTATTTAGTGCTACCTTGTTATTGGAGCTTCACACTTGTTTGCAGTGAGCCTTGTATGGTTGTACAATTTCACATGGTTTGTTACTTTTTCCTTGGTCACATTACATTCTATAATGCCATACCTATTATATTTTGAACTTTTATTTATCCTATATTGCATATCCAGTAATTTTTATATACTCCTTGGATGAAAAAAATACTAATATTATGTCTCAGACCCTATTTGGGCCACCATTGATGACCTAGAAAGGCTATTTTGATTCAGGTAGGGATCGAGGAAGTCACCCATAGTATAATGCTTGACCTTATTACATTTTTAGGATCAGGGGAGCATGGGACAGAGATGAGCCTCCTGATTCTATCTGTATACAATGTTTTTTGATATTTTGATACATGTATAATACTAATGTGTATATACCTATTTTGTATGGTTTATAGAAACAATACATTATCATCATTGTATATAATATTACTTATGGATTTGTTATATATATTACTACTATTTATCTATTTTCTGGTTGAATTACTACTTACACTATTTACTATTGTGATTATACTACTGTGTTACACTCTGGAAAGAGGGCATAGTCTCCCCACCGACACCCTAGGCCGTCACTTTTAGTTAATAGCCTTTGGAATTCGGAGAGATGCAATTGAGGCCATGTGGACGACTAGTCTTGGGGTACCATTCAGTGGCCTCTGGGTCATGGATATTACAAAGTGTTATTATAGGATTATACTTTTATGCTTTATTATTTTGAGAAAATATAACGGTTTTTAGGGTGAATTGGAATTTGGAACTAATTTATGTCTGAGAGTTGGCAACCCACATATGAGAAAAAAGAAAAATTTCCTAGAATAAAAATTGTGGTTTTTTGGAATTTTTTTATTATAGTTGATTTGGATTTCAACACTGGGTGAAACACATGAATTTTTATGTTATCATTGACATGATTGAGGGTTATAGTTATTTGAAACCAGATGAGATGCACGTATTCTATCTCAAGCATCTTTTAGTCACTTTATAGGAAACACATTCCCTGTATTATTCCATTCCATATTGGATGATTGCTAATTTTCATGATATTATGGTATGTTTCATGATAGATATACTTTATTATGTTCTAGGCATTTTATACAGTGAATTGAGAATCATGGTTGGTACTTATAGGGCCTCCCATAACCAATGCAGTGTTTTCTTGATTAGGATACATCTGAAACCCTAAGCAGCCATTATGGAATGTTTATCGATAGACCATGAGTCACATGAACCAGAACGTGTTATGGTGTGTATTAGGTGGACACCATATTTTGGTTCATGAGGAGTATGGGACCTTATGGATCAAAATTGATGAACCATTTAGTTCAACCTTTTAAAAAAAGAAATTTTAAATGAATATGAAAATGAAATGGATATAGAAATTGTAAAACTGAGAACTTGACCTAGAACCGACTTTAGAGTCAGTAGGATGTAGTGTATCTAGTTACATTTATTGATGTAATTTTTAACAATCCTATATTTAGGTATATTTTGTGTGGTATGACCTTTTTATTTGAAGGTTTTGACATGTCCTACACATTTATCTATGAAATTAAATATTGAGATTTAGTGAGACATGTGTTTGGAATTGTAGAGGCATGCTACCACGACGAACTCTAGTCATATACTTGGAGGGTGGTGAAAAAAATTATCTAGAGGTGCTGTTCCATGGGATATTAGTGGATCCCCTTATAGTTCCTACTATGAAACTAGTAGTTTTATCTAACAAAAATTTTGAGGCATAGTTCTATGGTGGGATTCTATACTTTGTGAAGAATTTTTAGGGAGAACTGAATCCTACCTTGTCTATGGATGAGCTAATGTATGTGTTCCTATAGAAGAAACCTCCCATGTTTTCTGGGGATGAAATTCCACAAGATATTGAGATGTGGCTTGAGATAATGCTATTGATCATAGAGAATTCAGAGATTCCTCACGATAGGAGAGTAAAGCTCATGACATATATGATTCGAGGATCAGAAAAGAACTAGTGGGATGTTCTAAATCTGGGTGACAGGATGTGAGATATGGTTTGGGATGATTTCCAAACTATGATATACTACAACTGTTACCCAAAGACTCTGAGGTTAGATTGGTACAGTGAGTTCATGCATATAGAGTAGGGAATTAGGATAGTTATGGAGTATTTAGAACGCTTCACAGAGCTGTAGTGTTTTGTACAGATGTACCTTTCTAATGAACTATTGAGGGAGAGATGCTTCCTGGAAGGTCTATGAAATGTTGTTTGATCTCAGTTCAATGTGTTCATGTTTATAAGGGATACTAATATATTAAATCAGGTTCTAATTATAGAAAGGAATCTGGTGAATGATGGGGTCACATAGAAAAGTATTATAGTCTATCGAACGATTAGTTTGAATTCCAATGGTAGAAAAATATATTTTTAATCTTACAATGAGATCCATACTAGCCAGGACCCTAATGTTTGTAGTGCTATTTTGTTTCGACAATGTGGTAGATGGGGACATATGAGGAATTAATGCGATATAGACCTATTTGATGGTCAAGATTATTACATGATGGACCACGTGAAATGGTTCAACAAGAACATCCCATAAGAAGTGATTGTTAGGTGTTAAGATCTGATGTCAGGATCAATAGTGGGTTACATAGATCTATGTCAAGATAAGAGTTAGCACAACACCAATTATTTAGGTCGAGGTGGTGGTGGTCATGGATGAGGATACCAAACACCAATTGTACCTAGAAATTATACTGGGCCTACTTCTGGTAGTGAGGTTGTATCACAGGGCTATGGTTTAGGTTATATATATTTTCTAAATCCTACCCCCAAGGATCACAGTATCAGACCACCTATGGTAAGAGGTACATTATTTGTATCCTATATTCTTGTTTCTTTCCTTTTTTGATATAGGATCATCACATAGTTTCATATATGTACTTATTGTGGAGATAATTAGGCACATGATTTTTTTTTCTATGAGTGTTATGATGCTAGAAACCCTTTTGGAGTTCTGAACACAGGATGTTCATTATTATAGGGAGTTCCCCTTGAGATTGGTGGGTGTCACTTCATCTAGATTTTTTATCATTGAGATTACCAGGTCTGATGTTATACTTATGAAGGATTTCCTAGTGGATTAATGAACGCATGTTGATTGTTATCACTGGAGGGTGACATTCACATCACAAGAGGGTGGATTTTATATTCATAGGGGAGAATGGGGAATATAACCATGCCAAGATAGACCACAATATCCTGGAATAGGTGGGATGATATACCAAATTTCTAGTTTGTATCCAGATGATCAGGGAGCACATATGGCATATTTCCCGCCCATGGTTGACGAATTTCAGGGATGTTTTCCTTGGTGAATTTTTCGATTTACCTCATGAGAGAGAGTTTGAGTTATTGATCGAGCTAGTGTTAGTAGATGCACTAGTATCTATTACTCCTTACAAGATGGCTATGAAGAAGTTTCAAGAGATCAAATGGTAGCTATAGGATTTTCATGAAATGGGGTTTATATGACCTAGTACATCTATGTGGGGTTCAGTAGTACTTTTTGTGAAAAAGGAGGGTGGTAACCTCATGTCATGCATGGATTATCGAATATTAAACAAGTTAACGGTTAAATATAGGTATCCCTTTCCATAGATAAATTATTTTTTGACCAACTTTGAGGAGATCGGGTGTTCTAAAATGTTTATTTGAAATTTTCATACCATTAGGTGTATGTTCGTACTATAGGAATACCTCATACATATTTTTCTAGCTGTTATAGTCTTAAAAAGTATCTATTTAAGCCATTTTGTCTCAGAAACATGCTAGTGGTATTCATGGAACTGATGATCCATGTTTTCCATCCTTATTTGGATTTACTTTTTTGTGGTTTTCATGGATGTTATCTTTGTGTATTCTCAAAATTGACATAAACATTACAAACATCTTGACACCATTTTAAAAAACTGAGAGAGAATCAGTTATATGCTAAGAATGGAATGTTACACTTTTATATGGATAATATTCACTTCCTTGGTGATAATATATTAGATACAGGAGTATCATTTGACTAAGAGAAGGTGAGAGGTATAGTTTCCTGGTAGAAACCTGTGATTTTCCTTGATATGTAGTGCTTCTTGGGGCTAGTTGGTTTTTACAGGAATTTCCTATAGTACTTATCATACTTCAGAACAACTTTTATGTGCTTGACTAAGAAGGATATCAATTTTCTATAGTCATATACCTACAAGATGTCCTTTCAAGAGTTGAAAGAGAGATAGAATTCACCACCAGTCCGGATTATACCAGTCCTTGATATAGAATTCACCACCAGTCTTGGTAGTTGAGGTAATAGGAGAGGAATTACATGAAACACAATCTCAAGTTGGTTGTAGTTGTTCATGGTTTTCACTATTTGATACATTACTTACTTTTAGAGTGTTTTGTGGTGTACATGAATAACAACAACCTCAAGTAAATATTTAGATAGCATGATATGAATTGAGGAAGTAAAGGTGGGTTGATTACATAAATTATTTTGACTTCAATCTTGCCTATATTCCTAGAAATGGAAATTAATTGGCTGATGCACTGAGAAGGAGGACTCAAATACAAAAAGTTCAATAGGCCAATAGTGATTGGATATTTAAGGATTTGTTCTATGAGATGCACTTGGAGGTGCATAATAATAAGGATAGAATTTTATTTTATCCTTATCTATGACCTCTTCCTTTATGGATTAAGTGAGGAGAGGAATCTATAATATTTTGAGGACCTAGTCCTACGGTAAGTTGAGGACCAAGCTCCTTGTTAGACTATGGGTGAGAATACAATTCTCTATATACAAGTTCATGTTTTTGTTTCAATGAACATATGTGAGGAGTTGATATGGGAGTGTTATGACATAGTTAGGGAAACACATCCCAGATTTACCAAGATGTATCATGATTTATGTCACCAGTATTGGTGGTCAGGGGTGAAGCTTGAGGTATCTGGATTTGTTATAAGGTGTTCCACCTGTCAGCAAAATAAGGTGGAACATCAGCCACAAGATAAAAATTTACAAGAGTTACCCATTCCCAAGTAGAAATGGAATAATTTCATGATTAATTTTGTGACTGTTTTTCTGAGGATGACTCATGGTAGTGATGTTTTGTTGGTTGTTATTAAAAAGAGAATTAATGTTTTCCATGGATAGCATGTTCCTCTAGTATGAGCTTTATGGTAGCATAACTGTTTACTTGATGAGAGTTGGGAGTGGGAGGCTAGTGTACATGCTGAATCTCTGGAGTTATTATTAGGAGTTTTTTAACCACCGTTGAGAGGGAAATTCAAGGACAAATTGCATTATGGGGTGAATATTATAAGATCTTAGGTTTTCCTATGAGGTATGAATCTCTTTATTTTTTTTTCAATGGATGATTATGACCTAATGTGGATTAAATTTTATGTTATAGGGGGTATCAGGGGTTTTTTGTAGGTTATTTGGAGATCAGAACCCAACTCTTAGAGAAAATCATTCGGGCTCCATGTTTAGGAATGACCATGCAACCCATGCCACATAGTTTAATCAAACTATGTGGGGGCTAGACTGTGGGGTTATATAGGACACATGGTTTGATTAAACCTTTTGGATTAAGGTTTACAACCATGAAAAGAACTATATATTTTCAGTATTTGGATTTTTCAGGATTTACGCATGGTTTAGGAAACCATGAATAATAATAGTACGACTAAGGTTTTTTAGAAAAAATGATTAATTTTACCTTTAAATATTATTAAACCAAGAACATAATTTCACACTCCTTCATTGGAACGAATAACACATTTGGATATCTCCTTTGAGGATATTTCATAGCTTTTGATCATGTTCATCCTTCCAATCGTGGAATTGAGGTTCGTTCAAGTCATTGAATCCATGATGGTAAGTACTAAAATCACCTTGTGTCATTATTAATTCTTCTTGGTATCAATGAAGTTAGTTTGGTGTAATATTATATGAACAATTTATAGGATCCTAGTATTTTCTATATTCTTCATTTGATTTGGTTCAAATCATAAGTTGATATAAGAAGATCACTCTACTATAGACTTTTGGTAGGTGGTTTATACTTTTCATGAGTTGTTTTGTTCTTTATATAGCTTATTTCCTTGTGTTTTCATGCCTAAATTTCTGAAATCATCCTTAAATTGAATTTAATATTTAAATTTAATGTATTGGAACCTTTTAGGGATCCCCACTAGTTCTTTGAGACTCAATGTTTCCCCAATCAATGTAACCCTGAGGCATGCCTTTGAGATTCTCCTTTGTTATACCACCCATGGGTGTGTGTTTGTGATTTCTTAGTTAGAGGAATAAAATCAATAAATTATTGGAACTAAATTGATTAATTAGGGGATGTTACACCTCATTTTCTATGTGATAAATGATAATGATTTATTTAATTATTTAAATGTGAGATGTTATATTGGTTGGTGAACTCATGGATTTTATTTCTTATGAATTGTTAAATGGAAAAAATGATAAATGATACCATTAGATGCCTTGGGTTTTACTCCTTGGATATTGATAGTGTTAGGGTATGCATTGGAGGATATTTATCCATGGGTATTGATTACATGTGATTCCTTAGGCTTTGCTATCCCCTAAATCAGGTTGTTTGAGATTGTAGTGGACATAGTCTATTGACATGCTCCTTAGACCCAAAACCAAGTCTAATTTATCTTCCATCGAGATGATCATGGAACTCAATGAGAATTCCTTCGTTTACTACACCTTATATCAAGCTCTGAGGGGTTTGAAACTACTGTTTATATAGAACGACAATGGAAAATGTTAAAATTCAATTTATAGGACACAAACATGATAAATATGACCCTTCTAATATATGTCTCATCCATGTCAAATGTGACATGATTGACTCTATAGTGTGGCTTTGGATGATATGAGATATTGTGTATATAGAATGTTTATGGAGTTTAATTCCTTTTTGTTTACTATTTCCTTGTTATAAGAGCTTGACACTTGTTTGTATGGAGCCTAGTATGGCTGTACAATACCACTTGGTTTGTTACTTTTGTCTTGGCTACTTTACTGTAAGTACAAATATAGTTGTTATATTTTTCACTTTTCATTAGCCTATATTGGATATCCAAGACTTGTTATAGAAACCTTGGTTGGGGACCTACTGGGATCGTATCTCAGAACCTATTTGGGCCATCGTTGGGTACCAATACAAACTATTTGGATAAATGTAGGGATTGGGGAAAACACCCACAGTAATATTCTTAACATTTTACATTCATTAGAGCAGGGGAGAATGATATTGAGCCGAGGCTTGTGATTCTATATAGAGATATTTATTTTTGATCCCTTTGGTATTTTTAAAAATGAATTTTACTTATGTATATATACCTGTTTTAGAATCTTTGTAGACACATCACATGATCATATTTGTATATGATATTCCTTTGGGAATTGTTATATATATTCATACTATATATATATATATTATCTAATTGACATACTACTTACACTAATCTATATGTGATTATACTGGTATGTTACACTCTAACAAGAGGGAATAATCTCCCCACATACACACCCTAGGGCCACACTACTAGTCAAAAGCCTCTAGAATTTGGGGAGATGCACTTGAGGTAATGTGGAAAACTGAGTTTGGGGAACCTTTTAGTGCCCTCTGAGTATAGTAAATTACAAAATAAATTATGAAATTCATTCCAAATTCATTCTAAGATAACTCCTCCTACTTCCTTTCCGGTTGTAGAATATCCCAAAAATGATGGGCTGGCCAACAAAGCATATACGAAAAAAATATTGACCCTTCTATCTGTGGGAGTCTCAAGATGCTTAAAGATCATTTGGACTAACTAAATCAAGAACACAAATGTCCACAGACCTCCCTCCTTAGTGAATGTTGGTGGATGCTATAGCCAAAACTTTATCATCATTTCAAACATCAAAGGAATGGTCTGAACAATGTATATTTCCATGGATTATATGACACTAAATGTGTTTTCACGGTGAAGAACATACATATGACCCTCAATAACTAAAGGAAACTCTGGTCCAACTACGTTAGGAGTGTCCTAATTACCACTCTTATGATGTTGAACTTGAAGACGAGGTGGAGGCATTTTCTCTACAAGAAAAACAACCTCATTAGAACTCTAGCTATAACAAATCCATCATTAAAATATGACAAAAATAGATAATGACTAACTCAGGGTCTCTCTAAAGATATATTACAAGTGTTTTATCATGAAATAATAGTTCATAAATTACATTTAATTTAGTTGATATAACATGCATCTAATATTACAGTTTAAACATGGAATCATTTATCATATGAAATAAATACATCCCCATCATGAAAAATTTATGACAATATGTTTTCCCATATTCCTATTTTAAGCCATGTATACCAATCTCATGCTATACTGTGCCACAAGTATAAATCTGAAAAACTAAGGACATCACAAAACTGTATCACCACAAAACGTGTGAACAATTTAGGGTGAAATAACATCAATCATAAGAAGAACATGATATAGAAAAATACACACATGGTCACTCAGATTTCCCCCATATGTGGTTTAGATACTCCCTTACAAAAGATCATTAAAAAGTCCCTATATATTCTAGTCTCCTTCCTATCTTTCCAAAAAATTAATGAAATAGAAATGAAACCCATCAGGCTCTGATACCACTTTATAATGTCCCTCGATCTGACACTCTCTCACATGGCCAAAAAGGGTTGGTTATGAGGCCACATGTTCCCCTCCTTGTATTCCATAGGATACCTACTATAAGAGGGGGTTTGATAAGTATAGTAGTTAGACTATACCCCTAGTTATATAGTTTCAACACAGTAGAAACAAACATTCCATAATAATAAATAAATATCAGTTTGTGGAAATAATGGAAAAAATATAATACATAGAAAAAAATAGTAAAATCCAACTGAATAATCCAATAAATAATGAATGAATAATTTAAGGACATTCAAGAATGTATCTTAATTTCATGCTATAAATAATAAAAATAAAATACTATCATACTGAAATAAAGACTCACTCTCTATAGTCTTGAACCCCATGTCGGTCCCAACTCCAAAATACATCCCATCCAATATGAAAACAATCAACATCTAGGTATTTTTACCATTTCTAGGCCCATATCCATATAATTTTCTTGGGTAACAAAAAGTTATTCTGAATAGGGTGTGAGTTTTACTCAGTAGGTCGAAACCATTGTGTGTAGACATAACCAGACTGATAAAAATTACATAAAATAATTCAACAAAAGGTGAATTAATTAATTAAACAATTAAATTAATACCACAATAACCTACTTCATCTCCATGATGGAATATCTATGGTCATGTCTTGTAAGCATGCCAACCAAATCAATATAAACATGGTAAAAATAACCTGACTTGGAACCATGCCAAAATTACTTTGATCATGTCTTACAAGCATGAAAAACATATCCTTATTACAAAGTTATATAAATAACCCAAATCTAGGTCAAAACCTTCTATATAATCATTTCATCAGTCAATATTGGCCAATTTTGTTATATATTCATTTCAAAATGTGTTAGGTACAAGCCTAGTATATAATAATTTGAGCATGTCTTAGAGACAATCCCAGTATATAAGCATTTCTGCATGTGACACTTGGAATAAAAAGCTATATAATCAATTCAGCATGTCTCATGGCATGTCTCAGTGTATAATAATTTTATCACATAAAATGGTATAATGACCCATATAATTATCAAAAAATAAAACTTTTTCAACACTGTATATAATAATTACAACATAAGAAATCACATCACATGTCATAGAAACCGAGATATCAAAATATCAATTCATTGTGATGAATGGTTAATAAAAAAAATTACCATTTATCTTTCAATTACACATTTTATTTAATAATTTTTTCTAACCAATAACATGACCTTTATATTAATAAAAAATCAAATATATGGTGAATCTATATCAAAAAAACACCCATATCCCATGTCATGCTAAACCTAATTTAAGAGATTCATCAATTCATTTAACTAAAGGCTTTCTCACTAGAACGGTAGCCACAATCTAGGTTAGTAACCAATTAGATCAAATGGGATTCCAAGGAATATTCCAATTCATTTGTTTTAATTGATTGAGGATCACATATGTTGGTGTAGTTCCAATATTTCACATACTTGAAAAATATAAAACTATATGGTTAAATTTTAGACCCCCTATGTTTAACTAACAATCAACCAAATCTTCCGATAGGATTCCCCAACATGAACAAAGGATTAGATGATCTCAAGAGGCTTCCTAGATCAAAAATGATCCTAATAAAAACACAAAATGCACACGGTAAAGATATTACACTGAAATGATTTTAGAATGATGGATGAAAATATAAAACCAAATAAAAACAACATACCAATTACTGGTCACAAAAAAAGGATGTCTAAAATAGAGGTAAGGGTCACAAAATCTCCTGAATGAAATCCCTCGGTCGAGAGGAGGAAAGATGCATGTGGGTGAGAGTAAAAAATCTGCATCATGACACATAAAAATCATTCTCAGCAAATTAAAAAACTGGTAATATATTGATACATCATGTATTTATTTTTAGAAGGATACACAGAAAAAACCCATTGACTCAGAATATTATTTATTCTGATATAAAATTACATGATGTGTAATATAATTAGATGACATGTTGTATATTCATGTCATAAATCAGTCCACAACCTATAAAAATTCACGACATGTGTCTGGAAACCATTACACTGAATGTTATATAGTTACATGGTGTGTAACTATTTTACCGATAGTTTCTCTGCCCAATTTACATATAAAAACCTAATCCCTCTTTTAGTCTTGTCAACTAACTTGTAACCCTTAGTAACATTTGAAATTTTTTCCTAGACTCTGTTAATTCAAATAGAATTCCCCTACTGCTCCCCGTGTGGTTCCTCCTTAGTTTTCTCAAGTTTCCTCACAACTAAAGTTTGAATTTATTCAAACAAACATTCATCCATGAAATTTAATTCATTTTATTCAATAATGTCTCTCAGTCTCTGAACAAGACCTAGCCACCATGGATCAAATGTAAAGTTCAAATAGGATATTTCTATAAAAAATAAGGGATCTTACAATAATGATCTATCAGTTGTTCATGTTGATACACATATTGGGTTAGACCTTGACTCAAAAAAAGAACAACTATGTATGTATTTAATTTTAGTGGAACCATGGTTAGTTTTATTTGATGAATAAGACCAATGATTTCACTATCCAAAACTATAGTATAATATATATTATAAATGAAAAAATAAAAAAAATGAAAATAGTTTGGTTAAAACTTATGTCTGAATAACTAATAATCAATTAGGAAAATGTATCACTCAATACATCGGAACAAAAATATAGTGTTTCTTGTGAGGATGAATCACATCAACTTGAAGTAACATTATATTAATAAATAAATTCAATATAGAGTCTTGGGGATGAAAAAGATAGGTTGTGGATAGAAGACAATGAATATATTCACAATGTATTTATTCTAGGAGTGTTTGAGGGAAAATAGTTCTTCAAAAAGATTTTTTCAAAATGAATGTTAATAAAGGGGATCATTACATGAAATGGATGTATTGTAGGTGTTTATAGAATTTCATGAATTCATTAAAGTAATCTTCAAAAGGGGGAATGTTGGGATTTTTTAAAACTCTTGTCAAATTGGAGAAATTTTACTTAAAGGATAAAAATAGAGGACCCTTCAGTAATGTTAAAGTAGTGTTAGTAAGTATTCATCTCAATTTCATTAAGGTTTTTGGATATTTTGGACTTATGAAGGATAAATCGTGGTGGTTAGTCTACCAATAATTTTTGTAGTTGTTTCAATCACCAATAAAAGGTTGTTTTTATAATGAAATCACTTATAGAAGGTTATGTGGAAAAGAAGTGAGGCACAAGGAACCTTATTGATCCACTTATCATTGATGGTCCTGAAAAGTTGATAAATAGGTGATGACCAATTCCAGAGTGTAATAGATAGTCAACTGTTATTATCAGAAGGTGGTGTAACCAGATTAATGGGTGAAAATATATATATAAAGGTGGTGGGAATAGTTTGCTAATGTCTCTAAAAATACTTGTATGTATTGATCAAAATGTCTTATGCGTCATATTTATTATATATTATACTTATAATAAATTGAAAACTATAATTTATTCTCTCATGAATGTAGGATGTAAATTTGAACCATGTAAAAAAATTGTGTATTTTTCTTACTCTCACTTATGTATTTCTTGAATGTTTGTGTGAGATGGAGTAAATAAGGATTAATTTTTCATTGGATTCAATATATTTATTTGGGAGAAGTATTTTATTCCATGTCCTAGTACAATGAATCACTAGAGGGTTTCTATTGATGACCTATTTCTTATTGTGTGGTATTTCAGTGTTAAATATATAGTTTGTGGAATTATGCTGTAATTATTATTAGTTGTCACATATTATGATTTTTTGAACTAATGACATTATTTTCATTAAATAATGATCACATGATTATGATATTTTTTCTTTATAATATCATGATACGCCTCTTTAAACATATTTTTTATTTCTCCATCATGGTTTACTCAGATTACACCCTTACCAGGATATATATATCAACATTTTATTTTATATATTAGATAAGGTAACATAAACATTGATAAAATAAAAATTTTATTTAGGAGAACAATATATAGATAAAATAAAATTTTAGTTTATTTTTAAGTTAATGTATCATATATCCAATCACTACTGGAAATTTTACCTTTACAAATGGTTTAAAACCTGTAGTAAAGGCTGGAAAACCATTGGTATAAACTATAACAATGGTTGTCAAAACCATTGGGTCTTGATCCATAGGGATAGACATACCTGAATGGTTCTATTAGAACCATTGGGATATGTTTGAAAAATTCAGTATATACCAACAGTTTCAATAAACCATTGGTATAAATGTTTACTAATGGTTTCAAACTGTAAGTAATAGCAAGAATTATATCTATACCAACATTTTACAAAACCTTTAGTAAATATCAAGTAAAATTATCTATGCCAACAGTTTACAAACCATTAGAATATACTTATACCAATGGTTTACATAAAACCATTGGTATAAGTTCTAGTTTTATACATATTCCAATAGTTCTAAACCGATGACATATCATTTTTGTACCTGAACCAGCATGCCAGCTTGCTGGCCTCCCCCTGTGCAGCTGCATCAATTCCACCAGCAGGCCTGCAAAATTCATACACAACTGAATACCTACATAATACATACACATACATCAAGTAACACAATACACCATTAACAAGTATACCTGCATAATACATACAAAATTCTGTATGAATTCATACAGAATTCATACAACACATAACATATACAGAATTCTGAATACCTCCAATTCTATATTTAATTACCCACTACACACATATAGAATTAGCACATAATTAATAAGGTAATTACAACATGTATACACATAAAAAAAGTAATCCCATACACTATTAACACATAAATCATAAGTTAATTAAATACATAAAGAATTTAATTCAGAATTCCAGGGGTTGGGGGCTGTCCATGGGGGTGTGGGGGGGGGGTGTCCATGGGGGTTTCCAGGGGTGGGGAGGTGTCCAGGGGGAAGGGGGTGGTTTCCAGGGGGTTGGGGGGCTTTCGAGGGGTGGGGGTGTCTTGAGGGGTGGGTGTGTCCAGGGGGTGGGGGGTGTCAGGGGGTGGGCTGGTGTCCAAGGGTGGTGGGGGCGGTCCAGGGGGTTGGGGGGCTGTTCAAGGGGGTGGGGTGGTGTCCAGGGGGTGGGGGTGGTGTCCAGGGGGTGGGGGTGGCTGTCCATGGGGGCGGGGGGTGTCCGAGGGGGGGGGGGGTGTCCAGGTGGTGTGTTGGTGTCTAGGAGGGGCGGGGGACCATCCAGGGGGTTTGGGGTGTACAGGGGGGGTGTCTAGGGTGGTGGGCGGTGTCCAGGGTGGGGGGTGTCTGTGGGATTTCCAGGGGTGGGGTGGTGTCTAGGGGGTGGGGGAGTCAGGGGGGTGGGTGGTGGGGGGGGGGTCCAGGGGGTCAGGGGGCTGTCCAAGGGGGGTGGGGAGGTGTCCAGGGGGTGGGGTGGATGTCCATGGTGGTGGGGGTGTCTAGGGGGTGTGGGGGTGTCCAGGTGGTGGTGTGGTGTCTTGGAGTGGTGGGGGTGTTGTTCAGGGGGTTGGGGGGAGTGGGGTGGGGGTGTCTAGTGGGGTGGGTGGGGGTGTCCAGGGTGGTGGGGGGGGGGGGGGAGGGGGGCTTCAATGGTTCTAATGGAATGAATTTCATTTATTTTAAGATTATTGGTATTTTTAAAATGGGGTTGGAATAGTGTTTATTTCAATAGTATGTGTTTCTTTTGAAAAAATGATTGCTTTTGGTGTGTATGGTAGGAAGGGGGTTTTGGTTATTAGGAAATGGATTAAATTTTTATTTTGGGACAAAAATACTATATGTTTTTTTAAATGGAACCTTAAAAATTATTTTTATAAACCATTGGGGAGTTTTATATAGAAATAAGTCTCTATTATGTGATTTTGAAATGGTTTTATGAAGAATTATTTATGATGTATCTTTATGGTATTTGTGTCCCTTGTTTTAGGACATCAGATGATTGTACTAAAGGATTTGTTTTTGATAATTCATTATAATTTTACAAATATAAATGAATCAAAAAGTCCATAAGTGGATATCTTAGGTAGTCATTCATGTGATCCAGCTATTGTCCTCCCAGTCATGGTCTCTACTCAAACTCTTGTGGAAGTGGAATAACCATGTTCTTCTCAGATCATTTATTATGCATGAGAATTTATATAATACCATCAACTATTTTTTTGGTGATCAAGGATCCCATGAGGCAACGAAGTGGATATCAATGATTAATGGGATCTTCGAGTTGTTAGAAACCCTAAAATCCATGGGGTGGGGGGATGTCCATGGGGGTGGGAGGGGCTTTCTAGCGGGTGGGCGGGGCTGTCCATGGTGGTGGGGGAGGGGATTGGGGGCTGTCTAGGTGGTAGGGGTGTCCAGAGGGTGGGTGGGGCTATCCAGGGGGTACAAGGTGTCCAACGAGGTAGGTAGGCTGTCCACGGGGGTTGAAGGGCTGTCCATGGGGGTAGGGGGTGTCCGGGGGGGAGGCTATCCACAGGGGGTAGGGGTGTCTGGGGGGGACTGTCCATAGGGAAAGGGGATGTCCAGGGGGTGGTCAGGCGTTCCTAGGGGTGGCAAGGCTGCCAAGGGGGGTCAGGGGTGTCCAGGGGGGGTGGGCAGGCTGTCAATGGAGGCGGGCAGGCTATCCACAGGGTGGGGGGGGTATTTAGGGGTATGGGATGTCTAGTGGGGTGGGTGGGCTATCCACTAGTGTGGCGGGGATATCCAGGGTGTACGAGGTGTCCATGGGGATGGGCGGGCTATCCACAGGGATGGGAGAGCTTTCCACAGGGGTGGACGGGCTGTCTAGGGCTGTAGGGGTTGTCCAGGGGGTGGGGTGGGGGGGGGTCCACGGGGGTGGAAGGGAAGTCCAGGGGGAAGGGTGTGTCTAGTGGGTGTGCGGGGCTATCCACGGTGTTGGGGGTGGGAGGGGGGGTGTCGAGGGGGGAACAAGGTGTCCGGGGGGGGCTCTCCAGGAGGGTGGCAGGGATTTCCAGGGGTAGGGGTGTTCAGGGGGGGTGGACGGACATCCACGAGGGTGGGGGGTGGTTTCCATGGGGGAGGGGGTGTCCATTGGGTGGGCAGGCAGTCCACGGGGTAGCGAGGCGTTCGAGGGGGGTAGGGGGTGTCCAGGGGGTGGGTGGGCTATCTAGGGGGTACAAGGTGTCCAGGGGGTGGGTGTGGCAGTCCCGAGGGGTACGAGGTGTCCAGGGTTGTGGGCGGGCTATCCACAGGAGCAGGGGCCGTCCACGGGGGTGGGGTGGGGTGGGGGTCCATAGGGGGATGGGCTTTCCACAGGGGGGGGGGTTGTCCATAGGTTTGGGGGTTGTCCATGGGGTGGGTGGGATATCCATGGGGGAGGGGGCTATATAGGGGAGGGGTGAATCAGTCACAACAAATCATCAATTCAAGTTTTATTATTTATAGATAAAAAATAAAGATAAATTGGCCAACCTAATCACACATATATTCAAGCACAACAAATCAATAAACATCAAAGGTTAGTAATATTAGTAAAAATGTAATGAATCAATCTATCCCTCATCACCATCACTATCATCACTGTAATCATCATCCTCACCCTCGTCCCCATCGTCATCCTCATCATCATCCTTTCTCTCCTCAACACCTTCCTCCTCGCCCTCATACTCTGCCTCGGCCTCCTCATTGCCCTCCTCCTTCGCCTCATCCTCCTCCTCGCCCTCCTACTCTGCCTCAGCCTCATCCTAACCCTCCTCCTCCTCCTCTGCATTGGCCTCCTCCTAACCATCATCTCAAAAAACACTAGAACATCCACCTAGTTCACAATATATAGAACTCATCGATGAAATGTATTAATCAAAAGCTGTGTTGGCCTCTGGTTGAAATGTTGGACGTAAAACTTCAATTAGATTCATAAATGCAGTGTTTTCCCTAGAAGATTGTTCTGCCGTCTCGGTGGCCCTTTTTCGTCCTGTTCTGCCTATGCCTTAACCTGCTGGAACTCTGTGACACTAAAACTCATATCTGAGGAGGTCCAATAACTCGTTGGAACAATAATATTCCTAGGTCGGTAGCGTACTGTACCTGGGTTCTCATCTCCCAACACCTGATGTAAGTGATCATTTGGTCCAAAATTGTCAGGTTTCAAGGTATCAACGACCTCTAATGAAGCATGTTACAAATATAAATAGATTATTAAGACACAACGTGGAGATTAAAATTTTAAATCTAAAAATTAAAACTTACAATCTGCTTCTGAGTCGGTTCATTAACCGCACTTTCATCTTTCTTCCTTCTACTCGAGGAAAATAGATTTTCTCGAGGCACACATCCTTCTATATTCAATTTATACCTCTATAATGACATTGAATGTAGGAAAACATAATTAAAAATAAAATACCACTAATTAATTGCATAAATAAAATTATATAACAACTTTAGCAATTGAATAAATTATGGAGGAAGCAATAGAAAGTGAAATTCGTAAAGAAAAATTATAAACTGTCATACCTACTACCTCTCATGATCTGGAATCTTAGTATGTCCCAATGTGTGGACTTATTTTTTAGCATCAATGTTTTTTTATTTCTTTTAGATGAATCCTAAATAAAATTCAATAATTAGTATTAATTAAAAACATATAAATTTTAATTTAAATACCTCTAATGTGATTAATATCTTAAATTGGCTAGTCATCCAATGAGTAATAATATGTCAACACTATTATAATGGATAATAATCCATGATAGGTACCACCCATAACTTTTTTCCCACTCTATCACAGCATCCAATGTACAACTCATGCTTTTATGCTCTTCAAAATCTCACCTAAATTCTTTAGACATGCTGGCCGTGAACCCTCACCATTGAAGAAATCAAACCGAAGGTGACAAAAAAATATTATTTCATATAAATTGAAAAAATACTATAATGCATTAAATACAACCGATTTTTTTACCCAAATATTTTTCCGAGCTTTATCCTTGACTTTATTTGGCTACTGTCTCCATGGGAGTGGGCTGACAGGAATGATGTCAGAGTATTTGGCAAACGTTGCCAAAACAATCTGACATTGCTGCCCTGATTTTTCAATCATTTGATTATCTTCATTGTACTCCACCATCAATTGTGTATGGTGGTTCCACACCCCATGCATGCATATATTCCCCCTCCCCTTCCTCCTATCAGTAGATGTATCTGTTATGAAATAATTTTTTTTTTATCAAAACATGTTATAATGAAAATAAATAATGGTGTAAATTTTTTTAGGGTTGTATAAGTATACCTGCGGTAGTCTGATCAATGGGTGCCGCTGGATCTATAAAAACTGAAGGAACACCCTGTACATATGGTGTAGATCCCAATGTATGCTCTACATGGATAGACTCTGGTGGAGTAGGAATCGTAGAAGATGGAATATAAAAGCCCAGAGAGAAGGAATCAGAAGTAAAAGAAGATGACAAGGATTACAGACCGAATGGTGGATGGGGAGAAGGAATCATCATATGATATGCTACAGAAGGGTGAGGAGGATTAGATGAAAATGGTGGTGAAAATATGGGAGGCCTAAATATCCTGTGTGTCCCTAACAACACACCGGGATCAAAATGTGGGATCGAAGGTTTGTCAGTGGGAGGGGAAGGGTTTAATCGGGTACGCCAAAAAGATCGTATAGCTCTCATACCACCCCCCTCGTACAAACACCCTAAGTACCAGGACCACTACTAGGTTACTCATCAAATAAATTTCACCTAATAGATGGATCCTGCAAAAATGTTGAAAAAAAATTTATCACATGACCCTATATATATGATTTAAATATATATATTTGAAATAAAATACTCACTACAGGCACTAGTTGTGAAATTCCAATCACATTCATGCGATGATTGTTATCCATCATCTGTTTCCATCATCTCTCTTCAATTGTTTGTATTTTATACATTTGAAAACAAATATGTAAGTAATTAGAAAAAGATAACTAATGTGTGACCAAAAAAATGAGCTTGAATAGATATATAATGAAGTCAATAAATCATACAATATGTAATAATGTAATTTAATTTTTAGTATGATGGTTATTTAATAAGTGTTATAAGACTGTTAAAGTCAAGGAACATTGATTCTACCAGATTCATAAGGGGTAAAGAGGCTACCTAAATTAAAGAAAAATTTAATTTCTTTAGCCCAGGTTGATGATGCAGGTTTCTATACATGTTTTTTAGAAGAATACAACCCATCATGTTCATTACCTGGTAAAATGTTAAAGAGAGGTCTTAGAGTTATACTAATTTTATACAAATCACAGTTTAAGAATTGAAATGTTCACCAAGTTAGAAGTTTTGGTTTTATAGGTTTGAATACAGTTCAATTCCAAATTAGAAAATACAACTCAAATAAATTTGCAACCAATAATCATTGAAAATTCACATTACAGTCAAGTCAGACACAACATATTTTTAATCAATATTAAATCAATTTGAATAGTACCAACCTTAACAACCCAAGTTGAGGTAAACCAAAATAATTGAGAACATGAATAAATGATTTTATATATTTCCCAACACATCTCTAGGTTCATAGTCAACTCTAAAAATTGATCTATTGGAGTCATAAAAAGTAATAAATGTATCGTTTCCAATGGCAGTAGGGATGGTGTCAATTCCATCATCACCATCATCAAAAATATGTCTTGGAATTACTTAAATAATGACATAAAATTCAGGACGAATATGTTCTTCGACATAAAAAACTTGTTTCTCCATTGATGCCAATACATATGGTTCATTAGTAGCAAGAGTGTGAGTCATATCAATTACTTGAAATGCACAATCATCAATAAATGTGCCATGCCTCGTCATTGAATGAAATCACTGTCATTTCGTCATCGTGACTCATCTATGAGAATAATAATACAATATTATTAATAGATATATATATATATATATATATATATAAGATATACATATTGAATTTACTTACAAGATGCAGTCATCGAACAAATCACAGTTGAAAAAAACTGTGCAATGTGACATCTCCCACTCTTCAAGGCTTAATGTTTTCAGTTTATATGATCCGGGAATTCCTCCTGTTTGAGGATGTGATGAAAATTTGGGTTCAATTTTCTCATACTGTTATTCTTCGTTTCTCATTGGTATGTTCATTCTTGTAGTAAGATTAGACAAATACATAGAGCATAAATCCAAAAATTCTTAAGCCATGTAACCATTTATGATAGAGCCTTTAGTATGATTCCTGTTACAGGCATAAGAACTTAATGTGTACATATTTCTTTCAGTTGGACACATCCAATGAAAATAAATAGGTCCTCTGAGAAGTATTTCAGTTGGAATGTGGACAGCAAGATGTAGCATGCATGTGAAAAATGATATAGAAAATATTTTCTCTAACTCACACAAAATTAATGGAGCATCTACCAAATTTTTTGAAAGAAATAAATGGAAAACTTATTAGCACAAATATATCAAAACAAAGGGAAAAACTTAATAACATCCACCATTATATTATTAGAAAAAAGATGATGAATTTCTACTGGAATCAACTCATGTAGAATGATGTGATAATCATGAGTCTTCAAAGATTTAACTTCAAATATCTTCTATTGACCTTTTTAGATATGTGTCGTGAATAGACATCAAGAACTTTAATAGTCTCTTGAGCTTCCAGAAATTGATTTTTTTCTGTAGGTGTCATCGCATTAAAAGAACATTGAACTTTCCATTTATTTTCACTAATATGCATATGAAGCAATTATGGTCTGATTCCCCAATCCACCAAGTCACACCGAGACCATAAATCATCTTTTGTCTTTCCCATAACATTTAGAATAATCTAAAGCAACATTTCACATATATTTTTTTCAATGTGAATTACGTCTAAGAAATGATGTGAAAAATTGGTTAACCAATAAGGCAAATCCAAGAAGATACTTCTCTTCTTCCAATTGTAACAAGTTTCAGTGGAAAAATTCTTTTTCATTCTAGATTTAATTTGACCCCTCCTGAATGAAAAACTGAAATCTTTGAATTCATTAATCACATTAGTTCCAGACATACACTGAGGTGGATCATCGGTCTCTATGGTATTGTCAAATTTTTGACGATTATTTCTATATGGATGGTCCATTGGTAAGAATCATTGATGTCCCATAAAACTGAAACTACAATGATGTTTCAGTGTTCTGTATCATGTATTCTTCATAAAAATAGGACATGATAGTTTTCCCTTCATGCTACATCCAGACATCATGGCATAAGAAGGAAAATCATTGATCGTCCACATAAGCGTAGCACACATCTGTAATATGTCTTTCGAAAATGCATCGTATGTGAGCACACCAACATCCCAAAGAAGTTTCAACTCTTTTATTAAAGGTTGACGTTATACATCTATATCATTTTCAGGATCAGAAGGGCCATATATCAGTATAATCATGAAAGTGAAAGGTTTTTTCAAACAGAACTACAGGGAAAGATTAAAAATGTGTATAAAAACCGGCCATGTGATGTGTGACATAAGCATCTGCCAAAATGGATTAAAATCATCACATGAAAGACCCAACCACGCATTATGCACGTCAGGATCAAAATCAGGATATCAAGAATCAAATATCTACCTTGAAAATCCATTTGCAGGGTGAAATAACTCATAATTAGTCTTCTTTCTCTTGGTATCATTCCATCACATTTTTATTGATATTTCATCCGACATAAAAAGATTCTTGAATCTGGGGATAAATGGAATGTTCCACATTACATTTAGTGGCACACGGGATGGTGTTCCATTAGCTTTTGGTTTCCAGCAGGATGTGCCACATTATATACAATCAGTTGGCTTAGTAGTTTCCTACCAAAATAAAATACAATTTTTCGGGAAATCCTGATGTTTTTTCTTGAAAATCCATGTTCCTCAACTAACTTCCTTGATATATAGTGGATTGAGGGAATATCTGCATCATTTGGAAGAAATTCCTTCAAGAAGAAAAGAATGTAATCGATGGAAGTCTTAGAAATATAATACATAGTTTTCCCATGAAATAATTGGATTAAAAATTCAATCTTTTTCATTTTACCGCATTGTCGATATAATGGAGTCTTGGTAGCATCATTAAATTTTTTCACCCTTACAACATCATCATTTTCAATAGACGCATCATGTGTGATCATAACAAAATCTTCCTGGGTCAGAATACTATCTTTTTCATGATGACGAATAAACAAAAACTGGTCATATAACAAATTATACAATCCATTCCTCTCATTTGGATCATAAAAAATTTGATATTTCAATTTCTCTCCATTGTGATACCAAATAGAGTAGTTTTCTTGAAAACCATATTTGGTTATGTGGTAGCTGACTTCTTCTTAGCACAACCAAGGTCTTCCAACATAATTGTAGTAGGGGCAATGTATGTGACCACTATCTTAAGCATTGTGAATTGAAAAATCATAAATTCTCTCCAAATTGTTTTGAAAATTGCTTGAGATCCAATCCTTTTCATACATCCAACTTCTATCCATTATGTAAAAAAAATTTATAAGTAATTTTGTTAAAAGAAATTCAATAAGATTGACGTTTCATCTAAAATATATTTAAGTAAATGATAAATTTTCCCTTTATATGAAACCATAACCGACACACTACTTTATTTGAGAATAATAATGTAAAAGACAGAAAAATACTATATTTATAACAAAATATCTTTGAAGAACTATACATGAGTGTACAAGATCATGTACACTTGTGGAGGATAATTATTCAAGAGGTGAGTAAATTTTAGATCGAAGAAATTTTATATTTTAGTAGATTATTTGAGTGATCACATACATTTCCCAAGGGGGTGGGGGTGTCCATGGGGGTGGAGGGGCTATCCAAGGGGGTCAGAGGAGCTTATGGGGTGGGGGTGGGAGGGGGGGCTATCTTGGGGGGTACGGAGTGTCCAAGGGGGCGGGCGGGTTGTCCACGGGGGTGCCAGGGATGTCTAGGGGGTCAGGGTGCCCAGGGGGTGGGGGGCTTTCTAGGGGGTGGGGTGGGGGTGTCCAGGGGTGTACGAGGTGTCCAAGGGTGTGAACAGGGTGACCAGGGGGTGGTCGGGGCTATCTAAAGGGTAAAGGGTGTCCATGGGGTGGGTGGGAAGTCCATTGGAGTGGCGGGGCTATCCAGCGGATTCAAGGTTTCTAGGGGGTGGTCTAGCTGTCGATTGGGGGTGGTCGGGCTGTCCACGGGGGCGGAGGGGCTGCCCAGTGGGGTTGAGGGTGTCTAGTAGGTGTGGGGTGTCTTTCCAGGGGGTGGGGGTGGGCCGGTGTCCGAGGGGGGGGGGGGGGGTGCCCACGGGCGTGGCGGGGCTGTCTAGGGGGTTAGGGGTATCTGGGGGTTGGGGGTGGGGGGGGGGGGGATTTCCAGGGGGTATGAGGTGTCCAGTGGGTGGGTGGGCTATCCATGGGGTGGTGAGGCTATTCAGAAGGTACTAGGTGGGTGGGCAGGCTGTCCACGAAGGTGGCAGGGCAATCGGGGGGATACAAGCTATCCAGGGGGTGGGTGGGCTGTCCATGGGGGGTGGGCAGGCTGTCCACAGGGGTGGCAGGGCTATCAAGGGGTGTCCAGGGGGTTTCCAAGGGGGTGGGGGTTGTCTAAGGGGATGGGTGTGTCCACCCAAAACTAGGGTTGTAAAATCCAATATTTATCCAACTGTAGCATGATTTCAAGCCTATTATAGATGACTGAGACGAATGTTGGTGTAAACCATGAATATCATACATATAAATCACAGCAACCAGTTGTAAAAACACCACCAGATATCATACGTGGATTGGAGTTTATGAGCCATGTTTTTATGGGACACTACTCATAGGAGTATGATCCATGTTATATCATTAGGTGATATGGAGTTGGAAGAATGTTATGTTTTTATGAGATCAATATGGAAAGTGGATAAGAACCTAAGTGGGACTTCTTTGCCAATATCACTTCTTATTAGAAGGGTAAGAGTGAGTGTGGGTATGGAACTTCCAGAAAAGTCTTAATGTGTGAAAGCAACTATACATTGGTTATATGTGATTAAATTTTTTTTTGTAGAGTATTAGAGTGGACAACCCACCCCCCTCCCTAGACAGCCCCCCCACACCCCTACATCCCCCACACCCCTGCAGCCCCCCACCCGAATAGACCCCCCACCCCACCTGGGAACCCCCCACCACACTTGGACAACCTGTCCCCTCCTCCATGTACAACCAACACCCCTCCCCCACTTGGATATCCCACCCCAAACCCCTTGGATAACCCACCCCTCTTGACTGCCCACAACCCTCCCCCACCTATATCGTCTATCCACCACCACCCCTGGACAACCCACCCCATCCTTCAATAGCCCAGACCCCCTCCCCTACTGCCCCCACCCCCCCCCCCCCCCCCCGACAGCCCCCTGGACAGCCCACCCCCACCTCCACCAGAACAGCCCACGCCCCCACCCCCCCCCCCCACTGGACCGCCCCCCTCCTTGGACAACCCATACCCCTCCCCCACCTGGATATCCCACCCCCCCCCCAGACTGCCCACCCCTCCCCTATAGCCCCCCTGGACAGCCCCCCCCCCCCCCACTTGGACATCCCCCACCCCCACCTGGATAGCCCACCCCCTCCCTAGACACCCCACACCCCTCCCCCACTAGGACACCCCACCCTGACCCACTGGGCATCCCACACCCCTCCTTGGGTAGCCCATACCACCTCCCCCACAACCCTGTAGCCCCTACCCCCCTGTAGCCCCCTACCCCCCTCAACAACCCACCCCCCCACCTGGATAGCCCCCACACCATGACAACCCCCTACCCCTCCTGTAGCCCCCTTAGGGTAATTTTATTTAAAATACTTTTATTCATTAACAAAAGTAAAACCATCATGAATTATCCATTTCATTCCAAACAACCCATTCAATTTATCAAAACATGACACATTCAATTTATCTAAACATGAAAAATTCAATTTATAATGATCGATGGGTCATTTAGAATGTTTCCTTTTGGAAAGGGGAAATCAACTACATTTTTAATTCCAATTTAAAAGTTGGGCCAATCACTTAGGAGGTGCGATGTCTAGGAGGTGTGGTGGTGTCCAAGGGGGGCTGTCTAAGGTGGTGAGGTGGGGGGTGTCCAAGGGGGTGGAGGGTGTCCAGGGGGGTGGAGGGTGTCCAGGGGGGTGGGGGTGTCTAGGGGTGGTGGTGGGGGGGGGGGTTCTTTCCAAGGTGGTGGGTGGGTGGGGGGGCTTTCCATGGGGGTGAGGGGTGTACAGGGAGGGTGGGGGGATGTCTAGGGGATGGAGGTGTTTAGGGGGTTGGGGATATCCAAAGTGTGGGGGTTTTCCAAGGGGGTGGGTGGGGGTGTCCAGGGGGTGGGCTGCCCATGGGGGTGAGGGGTGTCCATGGAGGGTGGGGGTGGGGTTGTCCAGGGGGTGGGGGAGCTATCTAAGGGGTGGGGGTTTGCAGGGGGGGTTGCAGGGGGTGGGGGCTATCCAATGGGTGGGGTGTCTAGAGGGTGGGGTTTTTCCAAGGGGTGGGAGGTGTCCAAGGGGGGTTGGGGTGGGGGTGTTCACAATTCCAATCCATCACCCAACCAATAGGCAATTAATCCTCTATATCAATACACTTCCCATTATTCTTTGAAAAAAAACTATAAATACAAACTTAAAATCCAATTTTCAACTAAACAAAAGTCTATAGAAACTACCATATCACCCCACTAAACAAACCATTTACCATGTTTGAATTGTAGATCAAAAAAAGAAAAAAATCAAAGGGTTCTGTACTCCACAGACAGTAGAAACTTTAATTTAGCCGATATCAAAACAGAAAATAGAAAAAATAGAGGGAGAACATTAAAACTAATGTATCACTTGCTAATTTGAAATTTAGAACTAAAAAATTGATTGATTGAAGATGGATCTATGGCTGGAAGGAGTTTCGCGACCGAGAAAACTTCGGGAGGAGCATTGGATTAGGGTCTTCAATCGGGCCAAGTGGGAACTAGGGTGTTGGGTATTTGAGGGAAAACATTCCCAACAATTTTTAAAAACTGTTGGGAATGCCTCTCTTTTCCAACGGTTTATTAAAACCATTTGTATATCTTAGAGGAACTATTTAATTTACAATGGTTCTATCAAAACGTTGGGAAATCTTAAGCATATTTACACATTTCCAATGGTTTGAAAAAACACTTGGAAAATGTTTCCTTTTTTTACAGTATAGAAATTGTTTGAGGAAGCTGTTGGTATATATCTATAGGGAAAACATCCGATTCCAGTAGTGAATACTCTAAAAGACAATGCCTTTATATTTATGAGTTGTACTTTGTGGAACGTTTTGTTAAAAATCATGTAGTAAAATGCAAATAAGACATGTATTTTTATATTTTTTCCTTCCAACCATTTAATAAATAAATTTCAAGAATCCTAAATAACCCCAAATGATACAACATGGAATACACATGAAAAACACGTAATTACTTGTCAAAATGAAACTTTATAATTAAACAATTAATCAATTACACCAGAAATGTTTTTTTCATGACAAAAAATAGATGGGAAACATGCTAAATATCATAATAAAGAATGAGAAATTCATGAAAGAATGTTTACACGTGGAACCACTGACCTCACTAGAAGAACCTTTTGAAAAATGTTTTGAAACCGCAACCACACCTCAACTATATCCAAGGGAGGCTTAGTACAACCTCAAGGATCCCTAAGAAGGGAAAAGGCGAGCAACCCAAGCCAATAAAACACCTTGAATCCCACTTAGAGGGGTTTTGAAGTTCCAAAACCCCCCATGGAAGGCGTCTAGGGAGGATGGATTAGAATGGGGGTCCAAGGAGAGAAATCCCAATTAAAAACAAGGGAAAACCTAAAAATACACTTTTAATGATAATGTCTCATGGTTAGCTCCCGTATTTTAACAAACCTTGTATAAATCGTGTGACTGACCACTATCTATTGCTATATGAGCTACAAAATTTGGATTCATGGTAATTTAAACCATACAAAAACCATGGAATCCTCATGAACACTTACTGTAGGGTTGAAGAAACAGTGCGCCCAAACCTTGAAACCTGAAAAAATGTCCCCAAAAATTAACCTTTTCACACCAAAACTCATCTATCTCAAGGGGATAATCCACCTAAAAAACAGAAACCTTAAAAAAATTGCACTATGAGTGTTACAGACTCATTTTCTAAGCCACCTTCTCCTTATACCATTCATGCTAATCATGAATAGGTCTAAAAAAAGCACCCAAAACCTCCAAAAACTAAAATTTAAATCTGGAACACCCTGAAATCTGAAGAAAAACTAATATCCAAATTATAAGATGGTAAAAGGGACCAAAACAATAATTGGGGTGGAATAATTCTACCTTCCATTAAATAATTGTACCCTTGGAAATCCACAACATTTTATATTTGATGGATCAATGACTAAGGATTCTCAATCCTAGAATAGCTAACCCATTGATCTAAAAACATCCCAACCTAGTCGAACAAAACTTATGACTCCTGTCTACAATAGACCATGAAACTGGTACCACATACCCAAAATCAATGGAAAATTAGAGCCAAAACATTCACAACTACACATCAAACAGAACCATTGGGCACACTCCAAAAATCCCAATGTTTTCCCAAACCAAAAATAAACCTACAAATAAAATAGCTTCAAAAGAAATCCACTTCAACCGAATTAACACCAAAACCAAACCAAAATAGATCACTAATAGGGGAATGACCAAATGGTATCCCCACTATTTGAATAAACCTAGTATGCATTTCTCAATGAATAATTTTTTAACAAGACCCACAGTGGGTATCCCCACCATTAGAACTAACAAGACTAAAAAAACTTGAAAACCTCCTCACATGAACCAAAAACACCCACCATAAAGTTATGGGAAGGGAGGGCCCATGTATTGGAACACTGAATCAACAACTGGCAACTACCCACAAATTATCACCTCTGGATGGCTTTAAACCAAAGCCGTAATTGATTCACATGGGAAGTCCACAGAAGGACACTGATCAGAAATTTTCATCCAACAAGGCATAAAAAAAGAAATTGTTTGAGGGATAAGTTTATCACACATTCTATAACAATAAGAAATTTATAGTGATTATGATACAATAATAGAAACATAGAAACTACTTTACTACAATAGTGGAAACACAAGCTTAGCCGACCTCCACACACCACTGGGATTTATAAATATGTGCCAGCTCAACTTATAAGCCTTTGGCTGGGGCCCTGATGTTTGAAGCATCCACTGCCTGCCAGTCAGGAGATGCTAATCCCTAATCATAATTACTTTTATTGGTGCCACAAGTGTCCAGACAACACTCCAAGAAAAAATAAGAAGATCAAGACATACAAAGAAACTCACATCCACAAACAACACACCTTTACATAAAACATGGACTTGGAAGATGCACACATCAATATTTCTCACTCCGAACAAGGAACCTAATGAGACACAAAAAGCGCCATCGATAAAAAGATTAACAACCAATAAAAACACTACATCATGAATGTACTTTAACTCGATCCCAAACAGATCTCTACTACAAAAAATGGGCTAGGGTATCCATTGAAGAGGTTGATTAATCTTTTGAAACTCAAGAACTAAATCATTAGGATGATCAACTAGAAAGATTTCTAATGGGTTTCCACCATTAGGAAAACACATGTAAAAAACCAAACCAAGATCTTTATAAAAACTATCTCATGAACCAAAAATCACATAAAAAAATTACGAACACAAAGGGAAACTAGCGTAAAGATTCCCAAAATATTTATTGAGACCCACTGAACACTAATTCAAGACTAAACAACCATCAAAATTTCGTATCAAAATAGACAACATAAACATCACCTCCAAATCAAAAGTAAGAACACTAAATAAACAACATTTCCAATGTGTAGAAAGAAAACCCCCATAAAAATTAGCTTATAAAAACACCACAATTTATATCTTAAACACTCTTTTTGATATAAAAAATCAATCTTGGTGGATTCTCTTACTCACCAATGGTATTTTGTAGAGTGTCACTCATATTCACATTTATGCACCACCCCATGCACCCATCAACCATGCCTCACCAGGAACTGATCCTCCCATAACACCATCCATCATATTTCCCCACATATATATGCATGTGAGTACTCAAGGAATTACTAATGGTCGAAAAAAACATTTCATCTTTCCAAACCAAAACATTCCACCCACATTTTCAAAACCCCAACCCACTTCACATCCCATGATTTATAAAAAGATCCAAAATATGATCAAATACCAAGTCAAGAACCATTTTAAAATTACACATTACAAACCATTGCTTCATACTCAAAAACAAAATCCCATGAATTTCCATTCAAAAGTAAATTTTATCTCATTAAAAACATTTTTTAGAAACCCATCAAGTTCCATTTCATCAAAAATAATTTTAATGAAGCCAAATCCCTTTCATTTAAAACATATTCTAAAACAAACATCCACTATCATACAAACTTTTTCCATAAACCCCAAGTTTTCAAAATTTTCAAGACCCATGGGCACTGTGTATGGTTAGGATGAATAGTTTACCAAACCATGTGCCAACCATGTAGCCCTTACCAGAAAACCTGGATGCCTACAAGGTTTAGAAAACCAATCTATAACCACGATATATGGTTCTTCATTGAGGTAGGGGCTTCCCACATTCTTTATACATGGTTTGACTAACCGGGCGTAGGTTATGCACCCTCAACTAAAAGAAAACCAAATCTCGCATTGTAACCCGGAGAAAGCTGAATGGTTTTACCAAACTATACAATAATCATGTTCCAAGGGAAAACACCCAAAACACAAAATTTAAATTTTAATCAAACAATAATCAAAATAAAATACCGAGAATAAAAGAATGAATCACCATAAAAAATCCATATCATTCATAGTATTTCCACTAATTCTAGAAACCTCATTTCATCAAGAATAATTTGATTAAAAACTCATTTATTATTATTTAGAATGAATTCAAAAACTCTATTCAAAACAAATTTATTTTTTTACAGACAAATGATTTAAATAAACTCCATATTTAGGTTAAGTAAATCCAATCCTATTAAACCATTTTTATTTCACCCGAAAAATAATTTTACAAAAAAACCACTTTTGTAATCTTTCATTAAAGTATGTCATGAGAATCCATTTTACACTTTCCAAAATAATCCCATCACCACTTTAAATTAATCTTTTGACAACTATAAAACATGATTTCTCAAGATAATTTTCAGAATCAAGGAAGACACAAAACAACTCACAGGGGAAACTGGTGTCGATGGGTGACTCTTCCATACAGTTGGAGGCCATATGCTAGTCATTTCGCCACCATAAGGAGTCCTTTAAGACCATGTCCCCAACTCCACATGGCATGCAAGGCCCTGCGAGTTAATGGAGGCCACATTCCCAACTCCCGTTTCACATCCAAACACCAAAAAATCCACACACAAAAAAAAGAAACCAACAAAAATAAACTTCCCATAGAATCCCAAGCATCAGAATGAGAAAGGTGTGATGATGTCCATCCCATTTTTACCTCTCAAGTGCCGATATTCATACTCCATCTAACATGACATCCCAATGTAACAAAGGGTGCTCTGAAAAGAAAGGTCCTCTAAAGAGATGACCTGCTCTGATACCATTTTGTCACAAACCAAGCTAGGTCTCCATCCAAACCAGCACCCTACCATGTCCATGTCAAGAACAGAAGGGTGTTTTATATCCACACATATTATCACAAGTTATAAGGTATAATAAATAAATTTTTTTAATTAATTACCTGAGTTTTGAAATATTAAACAACCAACAATAATAAATAAACAGAATCTAATATTTCACAATCAAATAATCCTTAAAAAATTCATAATTTAAATTCATAGTTTTAAAAAAATCACAAGAGGTACATAACTAAAAAATAGTATCATTTCCTACTAAAAAAATACCAATACAACAAGGGGATATCTCCCATAACCCATCTCTATAACTCCACATTGAGAAAGGAAGCTAACAACCCGAACCGCCGTATTAATGGACCTTGTCCTTACCCATTTCAAACATTACCATGAATACTTACACACAAAGGTATAATTAGGGTGTGATACTAAGCCCAATTTCATTCCACCCAAGAAAATATTCTATGTGATAAACATTTTAAGACAAAAATATTACAAGTTTTCATAAATAGGAAATGCTAGTAAATATTTCTAAAAGATGAAACATTATATAAAAATAGTTTTTAGAAGGGAAACATTAATGAATGAAAAATTTTAAAGAAGAAAAACATGCTTCTGAAATTACCATCCAAACAAAGTGTATTCCATTGTTAAGTACAATATAAACAAAGATCACTAGTCATACGAACATCCATAGGAACTATGACAACCAAGATTTTATTACAAACGTAAACATGATTTGTTACATAAAAACTCACTTGATACAACAAAGAAGATCGAGAGGTTTAGTGTATTTGGGGATTAGGATAATTACCTAAAAACTTAAAACATGAAATACAACATCGTTATTGAAAACTTCCTTTACATGACCACTAAATTCCCTTGTACTTTGCATTGCAATGGATAACCTGAGGACATGCATAAGAAAATGGTGAGATATAAAGCCCAGAAAGGGAGTACACATGGAATAACATGAGGAGTACAATACATGTTAGAAAATAGGCATATAAATAGAGCATATAAGAAACATGAACATAAAGGCATGATAAAGCATGATAATCATAACATGGAAATGTGGCAACCACACTTAACATGGAATTAGCATTAGCCAAGGCTCATTGCACATAGAGCATGAGTAAATCTTCATTGCACATAAAGCACGAGTAAACCCTCGTTTCACTTGAATTAGAATGATCCAACACTCATTGCACATGACATATCATGATACTATATTTTACCTAATGCGTTGGAGTGATATAAGGGCGCACCCTTCTTAAACATTTCATTTCATGCATAAGTGTGCCACATGGATCACAAAACATGGATTCATAAAAGATAATAATTTATTGCACGATAAAGGAATGTGGTATTCATACATGAAACTTTGTAATAAATAAGTAAATTTGCATAAATTTGAATACCCTTGATGGAGAAATGGGCATGGAATCCACTACACAATGGCATTGGCTTAGAAAATCGGTGTGATTTCAGCAGCGTAGCGGTGTGACATAAGAATTCATAAAAATGGTTGATGAGAGAGAAAGGGGTTCCTCATTATATTTACATATAATGTAAAATAAGGAGGTCATATAGATACATGTCAAAAAAAAATTATTGGAATTTAGATTCATGATACAAAAGTATTGCTTGAATGTAAATGAGGAGAGAGAAGATCCTTTCAGAATTTCGGCATAGTAACGGGTGTATATGGGAGCCAGTTAATGAGAGATAAAGGGGTCTCCCATAAATCAAACATAAAGAGGGAAGTATAAGGGATGTGAGAAAACATACCCCAACATTCATAATTGAAACTAAAAAGGCAAAACAACTCAAAGAAAATTGACAAAAATGAGAAAGGAAGAAAAAACCCTTACTTGGAAGTGTGCTTCCAAAGGATAGAGTGAGGATTGTGAGAGGCTTATTGGGAGCTTGGGGCACCTTGGGAGGATTATAGAGATAGTAGGGCAGAGGTTGGACGAACTCCAAAGGATTTTATTGATAAGGAAGTGAGATCTTGTGTGGGTTTGTATAGGAAAGGTGAGGGAATTCTTTATTATTTAGGATTGGGTCCCCTTATATTAAATTAATCGAAACCACAAACCAACCCATGGTTTTTGCCCATGGTTTTTGGAAAAGGGAAGAGGAAAAAAAATTTATAAGGCCAAAGTCAGAACTTCTTAAAATAATAGGGTTTCTTATGTGGAGGTGAGTCATACTCCCATGGAAATTAATTTAAAAAGACAAGGTGTTTAATAAGTTTTGAGGGGTCCATTAATTCTTTGAAAAGTAAGTCAAACAAACCCAAAATCACATTATTGTAATGGTAAAACATATATTGGCCGAACATAAAGCTTATATTATTTTATTACATCACTATTGGGTCATTATGATGTCATAAAACACATTATATATTTAAACGATATTTAATTTTTACCCAAAAATTTGGCTGTCTCAAAAAATTATGAAAAATTCACCGTTGGATAATTTCGACATCCTGATTCCAGAAATAACATTTATTTTATCTAAATAATTTTCTAAATATGTTAATTTTTACTTTTAAAATAAAAACAGACATTTATCGAAAATTCACGGGTTTTGACAGAAATGGCTTTCAAACTTTAACAAAAATTACAACTGCATTCATAAAATTATAAGATAATTTATATTTAATAAAAATTAATTTAATAATAATAAGATTTTATTAAAAAAATATTTAATTCAAAAATCACATAATTTAATAAAATAGAATTCTTAATTAAATAATAACTAAAAACATTATTTGTACTTTAAAAACTATTTACAATGTATCCATAATGACAAGAAAGTATATACATTATTATATAAAAGACTAATGTACATGAACATAGTACTATCGATTTGTTACATAACCCCTTAAAACAGCCACATAAGACCTAAGGGTAAGGTGTGCGATGATGACAGACTCTTGGGGTGGCTCGGATAACATCGCTCAAGTGGTAATTTCTATCAACTTCCACTTCTCCCGTAGACGGTCCCGTTTGAGCTTGACATAATGAAGCTTAGCTTGGGCTTGGTCAAGAGCGAAGCCCAAGGATGCCACGTCTTTTCCGAGCTCCGACAAAAAGGGCTTAGTATGGGGAAATTCTACTGGATGAGGCCATCTCTTCCATTGTCTGAGAAAATTGGATTTGTTAAAGTCCTATATTTATACTAATCATGTGATCAATGTTCAACGACTATATTAGAAACGGTAAAATTCTTACCATAAAACCAAAAAAGATGAAATTTTTATATAAACATAAAGAAAAATTTATTTATATCAAGATGAATTTCCATTAAAGAAACTCTGGGTCATTACAATATTACCCCCTTAAGAAATTTCTCCATCGAAATTTTCCATTTCCCACACTAAAACAAATGTGGGTAACTCAGCTTCATCATTTCCTCCGATTCCCAAGTCGCTTCTTCAATTTTGTGGTTTTTCCACAACACCTTGACGAGGGGCATTGTCTTATTCCATAGAACTTTTTCTCTATGATCTAAGATCGTTACTGGTTTCTCCTCATAAGAATGATCATCTTCCAATTATACCACCTCAGAAGAGAGTACATGTGAAGGGTCCGGTATGTACTTCCTTAAAAGGGATACATGAAAAAAAACATGTACTTTGGCCATGGTAGGTGGAAGTTCTAGTCGATAGGCTACAGCCCTGACACGATCAAGAATCTCAAAGTGGCCGATGTACCTTGTACTTAACTTACCTTTTTTTCCAAACCTCATGACCTTCTTCCACGGAGATATGCGTAGAAAAACCATGTCTCCAACTTTTAACTAAAGGTCTCATTGATGATTATCTGCATAACTCTTATATCGACTCTGGGCTACCTTGATATGCTGCTGAATGGTTTTCACCTACTCCACAATTTCCTCAACCATTTCCCGTCCAAGAAACTTACGTTCACCGACCTCATCCCAACATGCCGGTGTTCTGCACCTTTTCCCATAAAGTGCTTCATATGGTGCCATTTGGATGCTCGAGTGGAAACTGTTATTATAAGAGAACTCAACTAGAAGAAGATGTTGATCCCATCCTCCTTTAAAGTATAATGAGAACGCTCTCAACATATCCTCAAGTGTTTGGATAGTCCGCTCAGATTGGAAATCAGTTTGAGGATAATAGGCCGTACTAAAGTTCAGTTCAGTATTCAGAGCATGTTGAAGACTCTTCCAAAACATAGAGGTATATCTTGGATCTTGGTCAGACACAATAGATAGTTGTACACCATATAACCTTAACAATTCCCTGATATATATCTGTGCCAGTTGAGCCAATGAGAAATCCTCCCGAATAGAAAAGAAGTGTGCAGTCTTTCTAAGCAGATCCACAACAACCCATATTGCATTGTTGCCTTTGGATGTCCTTGGAAGTCTGATGAAAAAGTCCATGTTGATGTTCTCCCACTTCCATTCTAGTATGGGCAATGGTTGCAACATTCCCTTAGACTTCTTCCTCTCTGCCTTCACTTGCTGACACACCAGGCACTTTGATGTATATTCAGCGATCTCCTTCTTCATATTATCCCACCAAAATTTTTCTCGGAGATCTCGATACATCTTTGTACTCCCTGGGTGAATAGAGAAATTTGAAATATGTGCATTATCCAAAAGTTCCTTCTTCAACTTCAAACTTGATGGACCACATAGTCTTTTCCCAAACTTCACAATTCCTTCTTCATTAACATTAAACTCTGAGGATTTCCCCTTTTTGATAACTTCCACTTTTTCTTGAATTCCCACATCATCCTTTTGAGTGTCCTTTAACCTTTCCAAACGAGATTGTTGAGCAATCATTTTTGGGAGGATTGATGATGTTCCCTTCTTTATGATTTCCATGTCTATCTTCATCATGTCTAAGAAGATTGGATCCTTCTCAATTCTCATCATTGATAGAATCGATGAGTCCTTTCTACTTAGGGAATCTGCCACCTTATTCTCTTTCCCAGGGTGGTAATGTATTGAACAGTCATAATCCTTGATGAGCTCTATCCATCTTCTCTGGCGCATATTAAGCTACTTCTGTGTGAATATATATTTAAGACTCTTGTGGTCCGTATATATCTCATATTTCTCTCCATAGAGATAATGCCTCTAGATTTTCAAGGAAAATATCACCGCCGCCAACTCCAGATCTTGAGTTGGATAGATTCTCTCATGGATTTTCAACTTCCATGAGGCATAGGATATAACTTTATCATTCTGCATCATCACACATCCTAATCCCTTATTCGAAGTATCACTGAATACCACAAAAATTTCCCCACTTGTGGGTAAAGTGAGCACGGGAACAGTGATAAGCCTTCTTTTCAACTCCTTGAATATTTCTTCGCATTCGTCACTCCAAGAAAACTTTACTCCCTTTCGAGTTATCTTGGTAAGAGGGTTGGACGATGATGAGAAATATCTCACAAATCGTCGATAATATCCAGCTAACCCCAAGAAGCTACGGATATCTGTTACCAATGTTGGCCTCTGCCATCCCTCAGTTGCATCTCTTTTGGAGGGTTCCACAGATATCCCATTTCTTGTGATGATATGGACCAATAATGAGACCTCCTTCAACCAGAAATCACACTTGCTGTACTTTGCATAGAGCTTCTCCTTGCGCAAAGTCTCTAGTAGAGTTCTTAAATGCTCCTCATGTTCCTCCTTGGTTTTGGAGTATATTAGAATATCATCTATAAAGACTACCAAAAATTTGTTGAGGTAATCTCTAAAGACTCTATTCATTAAGTCCATGAATATTCCTAGAGCATTAGTGAGTCCGAAAGGCATTACTATGAATTCATAGTGCTCGTATCTTGTGCGAAAAGAAGTCATGGGGATATCTTCCTTCTTCACCCTTACTTGATAATATGTCGACCACAAGTCCACCTTGGAGAAGAATTTTTCACAACATAGCTGATCGAATAATTCATCAATTATTGGGAGATGACACTTTTTCTTTATCGTGATTTTGTTAATATCATGATAATCAATTGAAAGCCGCATTGACCCATCCTTCTTCTTGATGAAGAGGACTGGTGCACCCCATGGTGAAGCACTTGGGTATATAAAAGCTTTATCCAGATTCTCTTTTAGTTGTTTCTTCATCTCTTCACGCTCTACAACAACCATTCTATATGGAGTGTTGGATATTGGTAAAGCCCCGAGTATAAGTTCAATTGAGAATTTGACATCTTTTCTAGGAGGAAGACCAGGCAGTTCCTTGGGAAACACATCTGCGAATTCCCTCACAATATGCATTTCTTCAAGGATGGTTTCTTCCTTGGACTCAATCATTTGAGCCATATACGTGTGCTCATAGGGCAGTAATATCCATGCTTGAGATGATGGATCTAAAGGAGATTCATTTTCCTCCTTACACTTGTAAAGAATCAGGGGTCGATTCTCTATATGGAGTGTGATTTCCCTCTCCCCAAAATTTATGTTGGCTCAATATAAGGAATGACAATCCATGCCAAGAATTGCATCAAATTCAACCAGAGGGAGTATGACGAGGTTCGCCGGGAAATTAATTCCACAAATTATAACAGCGGAGGACTTATATTCATGGGATGCAATGATTTCCCCATTTCCTGTACTCACCGACATCTTCACTTCCATGATTTTTGGTGGTGCTGGGATTGTTCTACTAAACTTTCGAGATATAAAAGAATGCGTAGAGCCTGAATCAAAAAGTATGTTCACTATTAATGAATGAATAACTAGAGTACCTGTCACCACTTCGTTCTCGGGGTTCACTTTGACAGAAGGGAAGGAAAAAGCTCTTCTTTGCTGCCTTGGAGGTTGTTGGTTGCCTCCGATGACCCTTGGATTAGGGAAATGATTTGAAAAATGACCCAGTTCATTGAATTTGTAGCATTAAACAATGTATTGAGGTTCGAACGGAGCGTTCCTCTCCTCTATCGCAATCGCAGGTCTTTCTTGCTGGTAGTTAACAGCTATGTGCCCTTCTCTTTCACACCTGAAGTATTTTCTCGTCCCCTTAAGGCAATTTACAGGGTGCTTCTTTCCACACTTTTGGAAAGTGGGATGCTGGATCTTCTTAGCACCGTTGGATTTATCCATTTTACCACCATCATTGAAGTCCACCTTAAGATTCTTGTCCCCATGATACCCCTGTGATTCCACGATCTCCATTTCGACCGTGAGGGCACATCAGACAATTTCCTCATAGTTGTCAATGTCACGGATCGCCAATGCTTTCCGCAGGCTAGGATTCCTCCCACCAAAGAAGCGGTCAACATTGAATTCGGGGTAACGACAAAGCCGGAAGCATATCATGCAAGCCTTGTGAAGTTTTCCTCATATGATCCCACAGATTCTTCATATTTTTTCTTGAGGGAAAGGAAGTACCTTTCCATCTTAATCCGGAGGGTGCGTGGAAAATATTTCTCAAAAAACATCTTCTGAAAATCCTTCCATTCCAACACCTCGATCTCTTCCTCAGGCTTCGTATTTTTGATCAACATCCACCATTGATCAGCTTCACCCTCCATACGATAAGCTGCCAAGAGAACCTTCTATTGTTCAGAACATTGAAGGATGGATAAGATCTTTTCAATGGAGTTTATCCATTATTCAGCGATTGTGGGATCAAATGATCCACCAAAATTAGGATGCATTTGTCTCATGAAGCTCTTGATAGCGAAATGTTATTTATTTGGGGGGGGGGGGGTTGAACGTTCCTCTTGACCCATGTTTCTATTAAAACCTTGAGTTAGCTGAGAGAGAAGCATGACAAAGTTCGTGATTCCTACTCCCATTGGATCGGGCATCTCATAAGTATAGTCATCACACTGATCTTCACAACGGTTGTTAGCCAGAGTCCTCCTATTACCGACCATTGGCTGGAATAAAAGGAAAGTTAGGGGTATCAAATAAAGGGTAATCCAAAGACAAAATTTGATGACTTATAAATAAACATTTATTTCCTTAACTCATGATTCTATAGGCTTCAATCTAGGCTTTTCATGATCTACTTTCTAACATATATTCTTAGTTGCATTTTTTAATTCCCTTAATAAGGGTTCATACTAAGGTTGTGAATTTATCAAAAAATATCCTTCAGGAGTGTCATAACCAAGAGTGCAGCAAGGCCCATTGTTGTGCACCTGTTCCCGTTCGAGTCTAGCTCAAAGCGGTGTTTTCGGGATTTACCCCTATGATACATCTGTGCCAGAGCCGCCTCTACCAGCTCGTATCCCGACATGGATGTATTTTCTTGATAACACACTTACTAAATACTCACCAAAACATAGGGACGTATTTATTGTACTTAGTCTTGTATCTAAGGCTTTATTAGGTTTTCTAATCCTAATCCCAAAAATAACAAAACCTATCCTCTGATACCAACTATGACAACCCAGATTTTATTACAAACTTAAACATGATTTATTACATAAAACATCACTTGATACAACATTAAAGATTGAGAGGCTTAGTGTATTTGGGGCTTATAATCATTACATAAAAACTTAAAACATGAAATATAACATCTTTATTGAAACCATCCTTTACATGACCACTACATTCCCTCGTACTTAGCAATGCATGGGATAACCTGAGGACATGCATAAGAAAAGGGTGAGCTACAAAGACTAGTAAGGGAGTACACATGGAATAACATGAGGAGTACAATACATGTTAGACAATAGGAATATCAATAGAGCATAAAAGAAACATGAACATAAAGGCATGATAACGCATGATAATCATAACATAGAAATGTGGCAACCACACTTAACATGGAATTAGCATGAGCCAAGGCTCATTTCACATGGAGCATGAATAAATCCTCATTGCACATAAAGCACGAGTAAACCCTCGTTGCACTTGAATTAGAATGATTCAACACTTATTTCACATGACGTATCATGATACTATACTTTACCCAATGCATTGGAGCGCTATAAGGGCGCACCCTTCTTAAACATTTCATTTCATACATAAGTGTGCCTCATGGATCATAAAACATGGGTTCATAATACATAATCATTAATTCCACGATAAAGGAATGAGGAATTAATACATGAAACTTTGTAATCAATAAGTAAATGTGCATAATGGTGAATACCCTTGATGGAGAAATGGGAATTCTATCCACTACACAATGGCATTGGCATAGAAAATTTGTGCGATTTCGGCAGTGTAACGGCGTGAAATAAGAATTCATAAAAATGGTTGATGAGAGAGAAAGGGGTTCCTCATCAAATTTAAATATAATTTACAGTAAGTAGGTTATATAGATACATGTCCCAACAATTTTAATGGAATTTAGATTCATGATACAAAAGTATTGCTTGAATGTAAATGAGGAGAGAGAAGTTCCTTTCGGAATTTCAGCATAGTAACAGGTGAACATGAGAGGCATTTATTTAGAGAGAAAGGGGTCTCCCATCATTCAAAAATAATGATGGAAGAATTAGGGTGGTGCGAAACCATACCCCAACATTCATATTTGAAATTAAAAAGGAAAAACAACTTAAAAAAATTGACAAAAATGAGAATGGAAGAAAAAACCCTTACTTGGAAGTGTGCTTCCAAAGGCTATAGAGAGGCTTGTGAGAGGCTTCTTGGGAGCTTGGGGAACCTTGGGAGGATTCTATAAAGAGTAGGGAAGAGGTGAGAAGAACTCAAAAGGCTTTGAGTGAGGAGGATGTGGGAGCTTGTGTGGGTTTATATATGAAAGGTGAGGGAATTCTTTATTATTTAGGATTGGGTCCCCTTACATTAAATTAATCCAAACCACAAACCATCCCATGGATTTTTCCCATGGTTTTTGGAAAAGGGAAGAGGAAAACAATATTTTATATGGCCATAGTCCTAAATTCTTAAAATAATAGGGTGGCTTATGTGGAGGTGAGTCATACTCCAATGGAAATTAATTTAAGAAGACAAGGTGTTTAATATGTCTTGAGGGGTCCATTAATGCTTTTAAAATTAAGTCAAACAAAACCAAAATCACATTATTTTAATGGTAAAACATATATTGGAATAATATAAAGCTTATAGTATTTTATTACATCACTATTGGGTCATTATGATGTCATAAAACACATTATATATTTAAATGGTATTTAATTTTTACCAAAAAATTTGACTGTCTCAGAAAATTATGAAAAATGCACCGTTGGATAATTTCGACATCCTGATTCCAGAAATAAAATTTATTTTATCTAAATAATTTTCTAAATATTTTAATTTTCACTTTTAAAATAAAAACCGACATTTATCCAAAATTCATGGGTTTTGACAGAAATGGCTTTCAAACCTTAATAAAAATTACAACTGCATTCATAAAATTATAAGATCATTTATATTTAATAAAAATTAATTTAATAATAATAATAATATTTTATTAAAATATTATTTAATTAAAAAATCCCTTAATTTAATAAAATAGAATTATTAATTAAATAATAAATAAAAACATTATTTGTACTTTAAAAACAATTTACAATGTATCCATAATGACAAGAAAGTATATACATTATTATATATAAAAAATAATGTACATGAAAATAGTACTATCGATTTGTTACATAACCCCTTAAAACAGCCGCATAAGACCTAAGGGTAAAGAGTGTGATGGTGACAGACTCTTGGGGTGGCTCGGATAACATCGCTCGAGTGGTAATTTCTATCAACTTCCACTTCTCCTGTAGACTTTCCCATTCGAGCTTGACATGATGAAGCTCAGCTTGGGCTTGGTCAAGAGCGAAGCCCAAGGATGCCACCTCTTTTCTGAGCTCTAACAAATGGGCTTCTTATGGGGAAATTCTACTGGATGAGGCCATCGCTTCCTTTGTCTGAGTAAATTGGATTTTTTAAAGTCCCATATTTATACTAATCATGTGATCACTGTCCACCGACTATATTAGCAACGGTCAAAATTCTTAACATAAAACCAAAGAAGATGACTTTTTTATATAAACATAAATAGACATTTAATTAAATCAAGAGCTATTTCCATTAATGAGACTTTGGGTCGTTACAGGAACTAGCTAGATGTGGGGCCCTAGGTATATCGTTTCTCAGTGTAAAAGTAACCATAACCAATAACCTTCTCATGCATGATCCACTAGGAATAGAGATCCCAATGTACTAGTAGTCCCCAAAAATCATCATAATTTAGTTACTATGGTCATTTTCGATCTTACTAAGTAAAACTGGGACAAGGCCAATTCCAAATTACTATCATACTAGTCCTAGTCTTCCCACCTAGATACCTGAGCTTCCCATTTATGCTCAATTAAGTTTTACATGTTATAAAATACCATTTACGCATCAAAACACCATGTTTAAATCATATAGTCATAAAAAAATATCCCAAACATGTTCTTCACCCTCAATATAGTTTATTAAACCCAATAAAAATTTTATAAAACAACTTTAAGAGGTGTTACAAGGCTTTACATTAAAAAATTCATTCAAAAACCCTCTTTTAAGGCCAAATTACCAACAATACCATACCAAAATAGAATTGGAAGCCCTAAAACCATATCATTAATCAATTTCAAGAATCATAAAATAACCCAAAATGATACAACATGGAATAAAAATGAAAATTAAACCCATTCCATATGAAAATGCATCTATAAAATTAAACAGTTATTCAATGCTAAAAAAATGGTTTTCTCTCTACAAAAAATAGATGAGAAACATACTAAATAGGTTTATCAAAAAAGATAAATTCATCAAATAATGTTTAAACATGAACCCAACTACCTCACATGAATAACCTTCTAGAAAATTTGTGAAACTACAACCGCACCTCAGCCACACACAAGGAAGGGTAGTACCAACCTCAAGGAGCCATAAGAAGGAAAAATACCCAAAAACCGAGAAAATCTATACAAGAAAACACCTTTAATCCCACATGGAGTGTCTTGGAGGTTCTAAAAACCCAAATGGAAGGAGTCTAGGGAGGAGGATTTTGAATGGGGATCCAAGGGGAGAAACCCTAATTAAAAATAGTGAAAAAACTCCAAAATACCCTTTCATAAGTGGGTCACATGGTTAGCTCACATGGTTTAACAATCCTTGTGAAAACCGTGTGACTGACCACTGACTAGTGCAGGGTGGGATTCACACATTGACTATATGGTTAGTTAAACCATTCAGAAACCATGTGACCCCTACACACTTACTGCAAGGTTAAACAAACTGTGTGCCCTAATCTTTCATCCTAGAAAAAGTCCCCATAATATTACAATTTTCACCCCAAAACACATATAACTCATGGGGGTTAACCCCATAATAAACATTACCCATATAAAGGTTCCACTATGAGTGTTACAAACTCATTTTTACAAGAAAAATCCTTCTCATACCTTTCTCACTAACCGATAATTGGTCTAAACATCATAACCCAAAACCCCCAAAAAATAAAATTTAAATTTGGAATACCTTTAATTCATAAGAAAAACAAAGTGAAAAATGATATGTCGGTAAAAGGGATGAAAATAAAAATACGAGTGTTACAAATAATGTAGAAATCAACTTTTTGATGCATCACAATATAAAAGTGTGGCTTGAAATACACAAGGAAAGAATCATGAAATAAAAATAATGGAGGAACATTTATTAGTACATATAAAGATTACTAAATTAAAAGATAACCACAATGCCATTTGGACTAAATCTCATAAAAATTCCATCGAATCCTCAAAAACTTTAATTTTCTAGGACTGACCAATTTTTATATATCTAGTAAATACCAATTCTATATATGAAAACCTGAATATATACCCACATTTATCAAAACCTGTGTCATATACTTGGGTAGGGGTTATCTAATAACCAAATATAAACCCCCAAATCATCAAAAAAAAATTAATGATGTTATGATCTAGTGGATATGAAAGTAACATTGAAAATATTTTACATAATTATCATAAAATATAACTATATTGAAACAAACCACAAAATTATAATACAAGTATATGTATCCAATTTTCATGTTCTAACTGGGGCCCCATAAGATATGAACTCACATTCTTATTCGAAGTATAGAAGGAATAGAGTCACTACATTATATAAATCCTAACCATTACCTAAAGGATCTGTGTGGGTTGATATAGTAATATCAACTCATACCCAATGATTAAGGGTAAGGTTTAATACCAAATATTAACCACTTCCTAATGATTAAAGGTCGGGTGTATTTTCATGTCTCAGTATTTACCATTTTCTTCAGTGAAGAGTCCACAAAAAAACCCCAAACCATCTCCTCCCACTCAGGGGAGGTCACACAAAAGTTTCATATCAAGTACCAAAACCATTCCATATTACAAAAGGGAGAGGTTTTACATCAGGACCAATAAAATACCCTTATACTTATGGGGGTGGGTTCACATAAATTCATAATTCATCCCCTATTACTGAGGGGTAGTCACAAATCAATTCATGAGCCATCCCCTCCCACTAAAGGGTGGTTTCACGTCATGTCTCGAACCATTCCCTCTCTCTTGAAGAAGGTCACATGCCATGTTACGAACCATAGAATCTCAATTAGGGGATGTTATACATGAAGTCAAAAACCATCCAATATCAGTTATGGGAGATCACACATCATGTCTTGAAATTTCTCCTCTCACTTAGGGGAGGCCTCATAATACAGCAATTCCAAATTTCTAACCACACCCTCTCACTCAAGGTTTATCAGACATCATATCTCACGGATCATCCTTATCAATCAAGGTTTCCACAAACATCCATAATCATATACCATCATATAACAGTCAAATTTACTCTCACTTATGATATATACACAACCATCGATCTCAATATACAACATAATAGGATTCAAGGACATTAAAAAATAAATAATTATCGCATGGTCAATTACTACCCTAATGAAACACTCTAATCATAAAGAACCATAATGAAGACCCTTATATTTTCCTTTAATAATGACTTAATTTTTCTCAAATAAATATGTTCACACAATAAATGCATACATATGTTAATGAACTCATTACTCAAACACATGTGTCAAACCACGAGATATCACAAGCCATATCCAAGCCTAATATCTCACCCTATTCCATTTTTACCCAAGTGGAAACCCCATCCTTACTTCTAGGAATCCAAAAGTTATCCATATAAACTAATAAATTGACCCATATCTACCCTCTATTTTGTCAATAACATCCATAAGGACCAACTAGGTCACTTCGATATAAAAAAACACTATTGTGCTATGTCAAGCACCTGCTTGCACAATAGTCCATACAGACTCATATAAATTCCATAACATGGTAATGTATTCATAAACAACCATGCCTCAACATAAATAAACCATAAAAGTAAAATAAATAATAATTATAAATATCATTTAAATGAATCTATGATTTAGAAAATAGGGAATCACCCATATTAGTTTAAATAGACCAAAACTAATCACAACTAAGACCTTCCAGTATTCCTTAAAAAAACAAGTCAAAATTATCTCTAAAAATTACATAAAAAAGGACTCACATGTTTTCTTTACTCACTCAAAGAAATAAGAAAAAATATAATTGAAAACATTTTTTTATAAAATACAATATTCAATTTAAAATACCATTTAAAACCCATTCAATAAATCACCATTTTTTTATGAAAATTCTAAAAATTAACTAACCGATTATTATAAGAAATTTTTTAAAAGAAACTCATTTATATTCAAAATGAAACTCATTATACTATGAAAAACATAAATATATACACTATAACGCATTCAACCAAGTCTACTCCAATGAATAACATAATAAGCTACATTGTCCTTATCGATGATTAGATTTACACAAACCCATCCAAATCCATGGGATGAGATCATACAAGTCATCAAATATGCTAAGAAGAATGATAATACTTCTCTTACATGAATATAATATAACATATTAAGGAAGATAATCAGTATTGTAAAAGAAACCTTCCACAAATAGTTATCTATAAAACAAATCCAATATCATGTCAACCCCCTCAAATCTTATTAGAACCAATCTTATCCGTAAACACCGTCAAATTAATAAAATAGGAATTTAAAAATAAATTCCTAAATTGGAATAATATTATCCAAAATCCCAAAGTGACATGATGATGAAAAACCATGAGAAAAAAATGTTGGTTCTCTATTAGAATTCACTTGAACCTAACCCACTCCAAAAACCTCATCTTAATCCCAGAATCAATGTATAATTAAATCCAATTTCATGAAAATCCCTATTTCTTCCACAACATTCATCAAGAAAAATTATGAATGTTCTATGAACATATACTTCTGAGAACTTATCTACATGGATCACACTGAAGCCTCATGAAGTATGATGATTACATAGTTCTTTGGTAGAATAATCTACCTAAAACCTTAATTATGTAAAAAAAAATTAAAGGTTTTCAAGAGGTAGATGAAGGGGGAGAGGAGAAAATATCTCACCTAAACTACATTCGAAAAAACCTTCTCAAATATCATAGATCAAAAGGAGACAAATGGAAATGAATGGGATATTTAATGTTTCCTCTTCCTCTAATTATATTTTATCAAAGAAAGTGAAGCTAAAGGTGATCAAAATAGTACCTCCCATGAATTACCCAAAGTAACCTATAAAAACATTACCAAGAAGCTTGGTTATGACATGAACGTGATGGTTAGATAATGACACATAAATATTAGGACTCATAATGAAATATACCCTTTAGGTCATAGAGCAACCTCTTGTCCTAAGGTAAAGGGCCCCACCCCATAGTACACTATAATGATGTGGCTTCTCTGGATCACAACATGATCATCCCTAAATAGAGCGATTGAACCCTTAGAATGACACCATCATGGAATTACCAAGGTGGTCCGACCATGATGCATCTACTCCAGAGCCACTTCATACTGGGTCCCCACTAGGTTGTAATAAGTCTATCCCCAGATCGAGGGATTGAACCCACTACAATACACCATGGTGGTGTAACACATCAAGGTCACTAGGTGACTAATTCTATCCACGAAATATCATGGAGTGACATTTCTATTCATGGTGTCACATAACTTTTGTTGGTATAACTAAAATATGATGCCCCAGGCCTACACCACATGGCCTTATACAACCCAAAATTATTGTCCCCAACCCAATAATCAATAAAGTTGGACCCTCAATCATAAAAATAATGTGATACAACTATATAAAAAATTCATAGAAATATTGCCCAACCCAGGTATAACAATCACTTAAGTACTAGAAGCACCTTCTAATTCCCTGATCACATCCAAAACCATCTATTTAACATTTTCAAACTCATATAATTTATATTTGAATCCCAATTATTGAATCATCCCATATCCCAGGAGAAAAGAATTAAAATTTCTCTAAATTTTAAACCACAATTAACTATGCATGTCATTATAAATTTTAAGGAATAAAAGGGTTCTTCAACCACATGATCAATTACCATTCCAAAATAGGTTCAATATTTTACAGAAAAAGTCACAACAGAATAAATTTCAAAATACCTTGAAAAAAACATCATTAAATTTTTTAATTATCTAAATACAATTACACTACGATAAACAAATTTTTTTTATATAATTTTTTTTTAAAATTTAAAAAAAATCAAACATAATAAACTAATTTAATTTTTTTTTAAATTTAATGAATACATTTATCCTATAATACAATTAATTTATCCTAAATGTGTGAAAATAAATAAAGGAACCTACCTCAAAATATGTGAATAAATTTAAATACCCATTCCTGGAATACTTAAACCCTAAATGTTTTTGGTTATTACAAAACATCCCAATTACTATAAACACTATAACTAAAAAAATCCCAAAAAATAGAAATAATAAAAATAAAACTAAAAAAATATAGCATCAAAACCATTTCCATCTATTGGATTTATACATTAAATGATAAACCACAATGTGATGAGAGTTACTACTCAATGGTTCATTTTTAATAATGGTTATTAAAACTACATCATGGTGATTTTGTTGGAATGGTATTGAATCTAACGTTTCTAATATATCTATGATTATTATCATGATTATTTAGCTTATTGAAACATAATATGATTATTTTTATATAAATGATTGATTATTTAATGATTTTAAAAATTAGATAACAAAAATGAGGATATGTTATAAGAGTTTTACTATTAGAGGATATAAGTTTTTTTTTCATAACTTATAAGATATTAGTTTCTTATAAGATCCTTTATTCGTGGAATAATTTAGATAAATTGGTTTTTGTGGACCTCATTCAAGTATACTAGATTTTATCATTGAAGTAAAATCTTATTTAATTCAATTTACTTAATTATAATTTATGGAAGATTTGTAGGAACACATTTAAAGAAGAAGGGTACGTATTAAATAATTATATGATTACAATGGCTAGTGGATACCTTCAGAGATAGATACCCACTAATTTCTACTAAAAACAACTGATCGAAATCATAATTTTTGAAGATTACTATTAAAGAGTAAGGTACTATTAATTTATGGTATTGAATTTCATAGTGTTTATTTCAATCTTGGTAGATATTTACATAGTTATATTGTTTTATTATATTTCCTATAGCCATATTTATATCCTATAATACCTTTCATTGGTATCAAATCCATTACTAGTGAAAAATAAATGAGATAAAATTATGGAAAGATGAAAATGTGTTGGTATTTTTATAAAATATAGACTAAGCTTATAATAACACATAAGGGTTTGTTGAAATTTTATAAAAAATAGAATGGTTTATGTTACACCCTAATATTATAATTGAATAAAATTACGTTCAATATAATATATGACACACATAACCAAGCTTAAACAACCCATGAAATATATTTATTAAAATTTAATCTAGTCGATAGCTTGTGGAATATCAAACCCGAGACTAAATTAACTGTAATATAGTATACTATGAAAAAATACCCAATAAATTGGTGGCTATGAATAATAATAAATAAATTTAAAAAAAAATGCTTATCTATTCATTATTAATAAAATAAGAATCATTTAAAAAAAATAAATGTTTTCTAAAAAACTGTGTTATTCTAAAAAAATGGTTTAGTCATGCTTTGCATACCTAATTTAAAATTAATTTTTAATATTTTAATAAAATTACTTTTAGAAATGAATTTTTTTAAATAATCATAATAAATAAGGTTAGGATTAATTTTTTTATTTTTCTTAAAAGTTTTATTTTCTGATAAAGAGTGAAAAACACTGATTTTTATTGAAAATTGCATTTTTATTTAAATAATTTACAAGGTTAAATTATATTTAATTTTTATTAAAAATAAAATTAGTTCATTTATATTACAATTAAAAAATTTATGTCATTGGAATAATTTTTATATTGAATTTTGATATTAAAACCATATATACTTATGATAATTTTCACATTGGAAACACTTTTTTTGTCGCGTCTATAGGTGTAATTTTAAATTTGATTCTGAAAAATATGTTAATTTAATTTGGAAAAATGGATTCCATTTTAAGAATAAAATTTATTTATATTTTCTAATAATTTAGACTTAATTTTTTACCATTATGAATTGCGAAAGCATTAAAAATTAATTACCCCGACTAAGGTAAAGAAACAAATTTATCAGGGGTTAAACTAAAAAGACAGGAGACAAATGGACATAAAAAACTTTAAAAACCCATTTATTGCCATATATTGACCTTATTACCTATAAGGTGATATAATTATCTATATTGGATGCTTGTTTCATGATAAAAACTTGGCTGTAATTGTTTCTTTTCAAAAATTCCATGTGTGTCCTCTCCCCCACTTATAAATGGCCACACCTAACCTCACCTATTCAATCATAAAATTAATATGGATAAGGAAATCCATATACAAATCACATATTTATTTCCCTCCCAAAATTATATATCACTTGTTTTTATGAAAAGGACAACCAAGTAAGGATTTTGGTATAGACCTTAAGATATTGTCCTAAGAAGAGGTAATGTTTATAAATGAGCATTTTTATTTTATTTATTCTTAAACATCATTCAAATTTTAGTAAATCATGATATTACAGTATAATGGATATATTAAATAAACTAATAGGTTATTATGTTAATGTATTGAACTATACCTGTCACTTATTCCATTAAATGAGAAACGAAATGGTCGATCTTGTGTACAACATACTAGCTCCTTGTGAATCGATGTAATTAGTTTTCCATAACCACCTTCAATATTTAGATATAATGATGGATTTAACACATTTATATGATTTTTATGATATTATTATACTTACATAATGTTAATATCATATAAACCATTTTATGTTCCCTTCTCTTTTAAATACAATGACTTCACTTGTGTATATGATGGACTACCATATTGTGAAGCTATGTAATTTTTTTTCACATATTCTTTACGTTGAAGGTAATAAGAATAAATTTATTGAATATCATTTATATAAATGACATCATATTGATTCTGGAAAATTAATATATCATACAGTTCCTTACCCTTTCCATAATGATTCTAAAAATTTATATAATGAAAAAATGATATTTATAAAATTAATATCATTCTGGAGATAATGGAACTATATAATATTCATAAATATATAACCCATCAGGAAAAAAACGTACTTGATAAAACATCATAATTAACTCCCAGAATAATTAAAATAATAAAATGTTATTATGATATGGGTGGAACAATTTTATAAGGGAACCATCTATGATATTATAAATAAAGATAAGGTTTTATTATAAATTAATAACATTCTTAAACCCATAATATTTGATTTTAAATTATGTTCAACCAAATGTATGTGTGGGGTAATGGACTTCATCTCAATTTCCCTTTATGGAGGAATATTGTAATTTTATGCACCTAATTTATTTTATATGGTGTATATAATTTACATTTGACATGGAAATCATTATTAATTAAGTTTAAATTTGAATTATTTTATCCAAAGTGATTGGAATCAATAATTACAAAATGGTAAAGAATTTCATAACTCAATTTCCTTTCATTGAGTTATATTAATTCTTCACTGTCTTTGATATTATATTATTATTTGTGTATATAATTTTGAATATAATTTATTTCATATCCAATTATTTTATTTTGATTTACATTTTTAATGAATAATTGATATATTTGTTAATTTTATCTTCAATAATATGATTTCTCTAGGATTTTATTTCATAATATCATTTTACTCAGGATTTTTTATGACTAAATTTCATTTGAAGAAAAATATTTGATCATTGTATAATAAAACCCACTAATTTTATTATCCTCTCATTATTCATGAATTTTTCATGTAATAGTAACATTTTACTACTCTTTGGTACATAAAAATATTGGTATTTTTTTAATAAAATTCATCTTCATATCTCTCTCTCGTAAAAATTCAATTTCCTTCCAAATCCTTGTTTTCAAAATTGTTTCAAAAAAATGTTTTTTAAATCATTAAAATCATTAATTAAATGAATTTTACCAATTTTCTATTTTTTAAATTTTTTAAGAAATTTTCATGTTGTTTTCAAAATAAGTCCCTATTGGATTTTACCTAAAAATTAAAGGAATCTTTGTTTTAACATGTACATCATGAACTGAATTTCTAGGAATCATGATAACCCTATATTTTAAAGATCATTTTATATGTTTCATTGGATTATATTCAATAAAATCATTTTAAAAATGTTTTTTAACTTTTAGTTTTAAAATTTTACTTTCAAAGTGAAAATGTTATTTGACACAGTAATGTTTTAAATGATATTTTCATGTATTTTTTATTCATAAATGACAACAACCCATATTCTACTTATTCACCAAAATAGATATGTTGTGTTGATACCAACTATATTTATTATATGGATGGTTTATGATCATTTTCCCCAAGTAAAGTATTGAATTCAGTATCTTGTTGCATTTTTGTATCCAATAAATTCTCTTGATATATTCACTTTATTATGATCATTGGACATTAAATTGGCCCTTAATATCCACATTATTTTTCATGGATACATTTATCCCTAAACCATATAACATTTCTACATACTATGTTCTATATTTAAGGTAATTTTTTGATCTTATGAAATATTGATAAATTTTTATTCTTTACTCAATACATATATTTGATGATACAACACATTTTTCATGAATTAAAAAAATTATTTTATATATATGGAATTATTTGGACATGCAGTGAGGGGTGGGCCCTAGAATTATATATCCCCTCTATACATCTGTATTCTCATGAGGAGAATTGGTAAGATAAAATTAAATGGGTTTCTACCTATAATATTATACTATATTTTTAAAGGTCTTGAAATAATCAGTATCATGAAATCTAATATTATGACATCCAATAGTTAAGAATTTATATAGTTATGAATTTAATTATTATTATTAATATTATTATCCATGAGATTTTCCTAATGATATTATCTCTGTATATATTGTATTCTTAGTTCATTGATTAAATGAAATGTGTTTTCAGTTATTTAACATTCTATATTGATGATGACTTATGTTATTAACCAAGATGGTTTCACAATGATATTGTATATGGATTTCATTGATAGTTTATTGATTAAATGTAATGTTTGTTCACATATTTACCTTACTATGTTGGTTTTCCATATATAATAATTATAATCAAGTTATTGATTAAATGGAATGTGTTTTAGTTATTTACCTTTCTATATTGATTATTATACATTATATTTTCCCATTAATATTATGTCCAGATTCATTTCATTATCATTTTATTGGTTACATGGCATATGTGTTCAATTATTTATATTACCATTTTTATTATGCTTATTGATTCATGATGTATTTTTTATGTTACTCAAATTGAGCATATGAGATCTCTCTTATTTTTATTCCTTCACCATGAATCATGAAAGTGTACTATGAATGATATGAAAGGATATTCTAGAGAGTAGAGTGATATCTCAGAAAAAAATTATGTTTCAATTTTTGTAATCAAAAGTATTGAAAGACTCATGTATGTATCTAGTAAACCAAGACTAATAATTTATTCATTCAATGAGGAAGAGATTCCTTGTATCTTGTGTGAATGTAATATAGTGAGAACTAGATCTAGGCTACTAGGGATAGGGTCATTATATTTGGTGTTTAAAAAAATTTAGTAGAAACCTTAAGGACTAGATTTATGAAAATATAGATTTGGGGACATAAACCTATCATATAATTTAAGATTAGTATATAAGCACATCCTAATGTGTGGGTGAGGTAGGTATTATGTGATTTTTTGATGAAATGCCTCCTGTTTTGGATAGTATAAGTGGAAGTGGTCTTAGAATAGATATAACTAGGGGTTATAAATTAGAAAATAGATTCTCAGATTTTAATCTAGCATTACCTAGTACACAACAATGAGACTTACTGAACACCTGATTTGAAAATTCTAGGGGATATTGTTTGGATAATTTGGATTTTAATTACAAACCATTATGAATGATTTGATCAGATGATGACAATGAATGATGTAAGTTATACCTAATGTGTCCAGATTGAAAATACACTATCATGATTTGGACATCCTATAAATGATTATTTTGTTTTACCACTATGAACATTGTTTCACATACTATAATTTTTTGGTTTTAGTCATGAGACATAACCTGAAGGAATCACATTAACATTAAATATGAAGGAAAATGTGGAGACTATGATAAACCAAATGGGGTGATGATAGGTGTGAATGATATCATGATTATTCTCAATTACTTGTCCAAAAATATGATTAACAACCTATACCTTATCCAAACATCAGAATCACCAATGAAGAGAAATATGGAGTTCACTAAGAGCTCCATTGATAAGGAATATGGGGGAATGAAGCCTCAATTTCGTTCATTTCATAAATATAGAAAAGTAATCCTAGTAAATTTCCTTAATGTAATGTAATAAATGATTAATTTTTGAAAAATAATTGCGTAAAGATATTAATTTCTGAGGAAAAATGAAGAGCATGATGGAAGGAAATAAAATTCATCATAGGGACCCATTTATAGTTATTTTTCTTAAATGTGTGGAACCTAGGAATTATTTGAGTTAATGCCCTATTCTAAATGTTAACATATATACCATGGAAGAAAATATTTTTTAATAAAATGGTTTATGTATTAATATATTACAATTCCAAAATTATATTGTAGATGTATTTTTACCAATGATATTATAATAATCAAGAAACATCTAAAGATTTAATTAAATTTTAAAAGAACATATGTATTCACTAGCTATAGTGTTATTGATAGCATCATGGGTTTATGAGTTTATGATTGATCATAAGATGAAATCATTAAACCCCCCTGTTGAATTTTTTTAGTAGGAATATAACATCATTAAGGATATTTTTGGAAAAAATTAATAGGAATATTAGAAATTGCTTTAGTATATGAAAAATTTATTTAAGGAATAATTCCATTACTTTGGTGGTGTTGATGCAGAATTTTGTATAAGGACATGAATGGGAATAGTTAAGAAAACAGAAGGAATTTTGGGAATCCACCGACAATTCCATGACTCTAGAGGGAGCCACGAACAAGAATTAAGGCTCCGTGCAAGATTACCATATGTGTGAAAACCCTTGCATGCCCAATGCGATGTCAAAGTGATCCCTACGCAGAGACCATCTGCAAACCCGCCAAGGAAATGGCATGAAGGAAGAATGTCTTGCTTGCAAGATAACCTTATGCAAGCAAACCCTTGTGCGCCCAATGCAATGTCAAAAAACATCTTGTGTGAAACTTCTCTTGTGCTCCAAAGACAAAGTTTTTGGATATAAATAAAAGTGCAACTGCTGCACTTCTAGAATGGTTATAGAAGACGAACCGAAGCTCTATAGTGAAAAAGAAACCACTTCCGTGACCACACGAAAAACACCATGACCTCAAGGTATTGGATCTTGCGCGAAAGGTCTCCCTGGGGTCCTCCATTAGGTGAGCCCACATGGACTTTATCCTCATCCATTTCCTTTTAATCTAAGTCATTTTTTTGGAAAAAATTCCTCTAGCACACAATATTCCACTTGTATCAGAACAATATTCTCTGTATATACTCATTTTGTGCACAAATACCCTGTCTTGCATGCAACACCTCATCTTACGTGCACCCCTCTTCCTGTGCTCCATGTGTCACCCTCACCCTAAGGAACCATGTCTGATCCCCTCTTATGCGCGACACTCCTGTCATGAACATTATTTTCCCATAGTTCCCTCCAGGTTTGTACGAAGTGATTTCAAGGTCCCTTGGGTGGTGCTTCATATTGCATTGCATAGCCTCATGCTTCTTCTCATATTCATGCTAATGACTATTGCTTCTTTTCATAGCTATGATGATGTGATACCCTTAATGGATCACTCCAAAACCCTACATTGCAATGAAATTGTTAGTGGCTTCCCTTCACCAAGGGTTAAAGATCTCCAGTTATGTGAGTCATACGGGTGAGGAGTGAATCCTCAACATCCAAGCTGTAGGTTGTTAAAGTGCCAAGAATCATCCTCCTTATCACATAACGTTAAACTATAACCTCATCCCATTCAATGTATATGGGGTGCCCTGCCTCAAAAATTTTCCATGTCCATGAGTCTCCACAAGAGTGAGATCTTCCTCACATGGAATGAGATCCCACCTGTATTGAACAACATCTGTCCGCAAGGAAGGGAAACTATCTTGGTGAAATCAACAAGACATTCTCACGAGAGGTAACATCCTTGCTTCTCCTCTCTTCTTCCACGTGAAAACTCCAAAGGAGAGATGGGTATTGGGACCTTTGATAACCCATCCCTCTCCCTTTGGGAATTATCTCTATCGGGTATTCATCCTGGAGTAAGAACCGATTTCCATCTCCCTGGGCCGCTAGCCAGGTATAAGCCATTGTTTTCTCTTGGGGCTTCCAAACACGCATAAGCCATACTCTATTCCTGGATGATGCACCTTTAAAAACATGACTGTTAGGTCTTTGATGCCTCTTATTTCTCACATCGAGCAAGAACCAGATGTGCTTATAGTAAGCATCGACTATGGAATCCTCCTCAAGCCGCCTTACCACATAAGCTCCGTCCTTTGCATGCTGAACTATGTACACATTCATCCTTGCCCTCTCCATGTAAGGTATGTAGGAAGCCTACCTGAGGTTCAAACCGATCACCTATCAGTCCTGACTGCATCATGTTGGATCACCCCCATCCAGTATGACGTTAAACTATATGCCCCTTTTCTCCACGCATGATGATAAACATCATGTTTAAGAACTACGTGGGTTTTGATCCCTGTCTATACAGGGTATGTAGGAAGCCTCTCCAAGTTTAAATCCCAATCTATGGTAAGCCATTGTATTCGATTTGTTGGGATCCAACTCTTTGATCTTCCCCGGGCATCAGAGCAACTCATGGGATGTTATCAATGTGTAGTCCCCTACATGTCTCCAGGTTGTTGTCCTTTGTGTAAACCCCTATTCCATGCCCCATCTTAAACTACACGGACTTTGATTCCCTACCACGGGGATATGTAGAAAGACTCCCTGAGGTTCAATCCCATCACTCTTGTCCCATTCTGGTCTCTCCCTTAAGCCGTTGTGTTTTGGGAAGGTCATGACCCGACCTGAAGGTTCTACTTCCTCCAGGTCCCATCCATGCATCCATTCTTGCGGGACACCTCCTTAGGTGTCCCATCTCCCTACTGAACTATGTGGACATTGATTACATGACATAGGGATATATAAGAAGCATCTCCGAGGTTCAATCCCAACATCACTTTCATCTTCATGATGGTTCCATCTCATTCACCATCCACCTCATTCAACCATACATCATCCATCTAGGTTCTTACCAAGGCTGAAACATCTTGGTAAGATCATGCCATCCACTTGAAAATGTAACCATGCATAACCCTACACAATCCAGAACCATCGAACCATGAATGCCTGCATTGTAATGGGCTATTATCCATGCATAATCCCCAACTTGTCTCCTGGTCATTGTCCTTTTTTTACACCCTGATTTATCACCCCTTTGAACCACGTCAGCTTTGATCCCTATCTCTCAGGAAAGGGTACGTAGGAAACCTCCTTAAGTTTCAATCCTATCTAACGGTAAACACTAGAATCCCCTTTGTAGGGATTAAAACACCAACAGATCTATCTTTATTGGATGTTTTGATCCACCCATCCAGTAAAACCCTTAGGTTCTCCCTCCTAGGGATGTACCCATCAGATCAACTCCTATCGGTGTTCTGATCAGTCTGATCTATCTCCCCTAGATGTTAAACTTGCAGCACACCCTATGTTAAACATGGGAAGATGAGGAAAACCACAAGGACATTCCTAGGGAATATAATTCATGCCCGCGACATGGGATGCCTCAGGTTCTTTCACCCTTGAGAGGCCCTATCATAAGGTGAAGAAGCCAATATGTAATAGTGTTTCAGCATCCAAACATACCAGTAATGTCCATTGTAACAACTCCCCCGATTGAAGGTTCCTACCCTGACATAACCCCTTGAAATGTCCCAATAAAAGCTGTGTAATTAGCCGACATAAAGATATGGCACCAGGGAAGAGTTTTATAAACAACATCTTAATCTCTAAGGGTGACCCAAACTATGAAAAATGTTCTGAGGACGAAACCATAGAAGAAGGAACGAACATCCCATCATCATATTTTGATCAAGGAGAAAACATACCTAAATAAATGACAGAATCTCCCTATTGATGAAAAGTGGGAATGTGGGGCCATAGTCATCACGTCTTTAACAGACGGATTCATGCCATGGTGAAGGAATCCAAAATATAAATGGTGAACCTAACATGAATTTATTCTACTCAATGTGGAGATTAGTAGTGTTTGAGACATCAATGGATAATCATGTCACCAAATCTAGCTATCTGGTTCTAAGTCCCACCAATAAAATAGTGGGCCTTGCATAAAACTCACTAGATATTGGGGAAATTGAATGTTGGAAATCCCGGTATGCAATGTTGTCAGCTTGGATCCTTATTACCAATCATGGGAGACAGAACGATGCGGGGCCACTTGACGTCACTTTCCTCCTTTAAGCACTGATGATCCACTCTTCCTGCTTTACAAGACCAAAGATAATATGTCAGGAAAATGACCCCCACCCACCAACCAATTTAGGGGCTCGGGAAACAACAATGAGGAAACCCGGAATGGCTCCATATCTTCTAAAAAGACCTACACATCCATGGATGCTAGATTCCCACGTCCCACTTCACAATCTGAACTCGTTCAGAGGAGGGTGATCAACAACCTCATTCGGCGGTATGAGAAAGAAGGGATTATCCAAACTCAGGATATGGCCCAACATGACCTAGAGGATTCTGCACCTCACCTCTTCCACCACATCCAAGGGCCTTATATGGATCCATTTCTCCCCACTCAAACCTACAACCATTTCGGGAGCCTCTCCCCAAAATGATTTGACGACTTTCTCCCTTACACCAATGAGGAAAGGGAATTCTAGGCTAGATCAGTTGTGATCCCATCCTGGGGGCCACCAAGGAGGGCCCTCACCAGGCTGCGTCAGTGCCACCACCTTGTCCCACAAGCTGTGGCACAGGTGAGTTACACACCTGCACCACCGGCCTTGGTCTGGTTAACCCGACGCCAACGTCGTGTGATAACTGAAAAGGGCACCTGCCAGGGGGCATCATCATCCACGACTGTAGTGTCCTGTTCCACCACAACACATACTATCAATGCCCTACTTATACTGAACAGGGTAACTTATAATACTTACCTAGATCGAGGCCCCAACTACCCCATAAGAAGGTTGAGGCGACTCTCTTGGTCACCGAAATAGGTAGCGCCCATCACAGGCCAACCCACGGTGATGAAATCCATCATAGAGGTCATTAACTTGACACCACCATTTAGAGCACATGTCCTACCCTCTCCCAAGCTTGGCATGGATGTCCTCCCCATGCCACCATCATATCGAGCAAAATCCCTCTCCACCACACTTACATCCATCATAGAAGTTTCTTCCACACCAGTGATCCCAGGTATGGAGTCGTTCCTCTTATCGTAGGTCTCCGATGCGAAGATCCTCTTCACCTGGTAAACACTCGGTGTGGGGGTCTTCCCTATGTTCTTATTACAACCGAAGAAGGTCCTCCCCATCCCAGAAATTATAGAATCATAGGTCTGCCTCACTTCATTGGAATCCCACATGGAGGTCTTCCCCATGTTCAGTTTGACCATTATAAAGGCCCCCCTAATACTCTCACTGCTAAGGGAAACAAACATTGATGTACTTCCCATGCTTCCACCAACTCCAGGGGAGGTCCTACCCAGACCAACAATTCCCACAGAGATTCCATCCACATGACAACTATTGTACATGGAGGCCCACCCTATAATCATTTTGACATTTTTGTGGGTGCCCCTCACACTCCATCATACCTAGGCATAAGTCCTATCAACTCCAGCACCAGTTCGATCGAAGGTCCTTCTTGTGTCGAAAAAAAACCTATCCTGAAGAACCATCACATGGTAGGAGGGAGGGTTGCTGCCACCAATGGAAGAATACTGGGACCTTTCAAACTAAGATAAAACCCATATTCATACTCTGTGGAGGAGTGTGACTCGGTAATTGAACCTTCACCCCATTCCTTTGTGTCGGGGGCCGGGGAATGAGAATGTCATATAAGCCTCATCCTTCTGGAAATTGAGGTCCACTGCATCCTCACTTACTTCTGAAGATACATCCAAGAGGAGGAAGATTTGGACTCTTTCCAGGTCTTGGCTGTGAAATCCTCCCTATCATCAACAAGATCATTCTATCCCTAAACCAAAGATCATGGAGAGTTGTTCTAGGGACCAATAGAGGATGGGAAATAGCATGACCCACCATCTGAAACCGAAGCCCCATGTGCGGGAAGCTTTGTCCACTAGCCTATCTTGCTGGGATGTGGTGGTTCAGTGGTTACATTATTCGGAATACAACCCAACATGAAATAGCTTTCCAGATTGCTCACCATATTCTCCACCAACCAGTCTACGATCTAAACTGTCCGCTTCAGTGTCGTTTCCGGTCCCATAACAACCCCAAGTTGATGAATGGGGAAACCAAGGGCCAGATCTCGAGTATGATCCAACTAGCTTGTGGGATGTACTTGTAGTGGACAATTTCTCAGAGATTTTTTGACCAGTTTCAAAGAAAAACTTTAGTACACACAAATCTCTTTCCTTGGAGGAGGTCACGTGCTTTCACCAAATTCTCTTAGTGATTTACATTCATCTCCGTTATCGGAAGTTGGATTACCCCTAGAGATAGGAACACTTTTAAGATATTGGTTAGCAATGATTTATGGTTGACTTGGTATCACTTTCGATGGCCTAGTGCCTTGAGTTTCTCGGTCTCCATCATAACCTCCAGAAACGATGCGTCCAAATCATTAAAGTAACCCGCATGACTATTTAGGAGGATCCCCCCCCCCCGTATGTTCAAATCCATGGTTGGGGGATGTATGCAGCCCTTGATTTCAGTTCTATCTGGCACCAGCCGGACTTTCTAGGAGATATTGAGGATATTCCGTTAGGTACAGTAATGGTTAACATGACCGACCTATCAGAAAAAGAGAACGACCTAGAGATCCTTGAAGAGAACATACCCCTTAGGGGGTACCGCACCTATTGGTTCCATTGGGAAGGGTTACCCACTAGCAGAGAAATTTACAGGGCCTTCCTCCACCTTCCAAGTCATTATCCGTCAGTTGGAATCCTAATAAAGGGAAAAGATCATCTTGGAATCGTCAAACCCTATAACCCATATGGCTCAGTACAAAAGAATAAAGATGAACCCAAAAAGGTTATATTGTATCAATAGATTATAGAAAATAGAAATATGGTTGATGGACTTCTCATTTAGAATTCCATGGAAGGAACAACAGAATATGGTAATCCTCGACTAGGGTAGTAGGGGCAGGTACACCCTCCCACCGACAAGTTTCCACTAGGTTTCCTTGACCGTCCTTCCCTCACATACATGGTAGATGCCCGAGTTTATGGAAAGAGGGTGCAATATGCATCATAAAATCCTACCGAGATGTGCAATAACCCTCAGGACCTAGCTTAGGATCCACTAACCGCTTCACATGTCGTCCCCTCAATAGTCCCTCAAGTCATCACACTGGCCGCCCCACGAGCCGTTGGGTCTGCTTATCATGTAGATGGTCCATCCAACACACTGGTGGTCAGGTATCCTCATTAATATATCAATTCATTCCTAGATGATCCAATGTCAGTGCTCATTTCCCACCTCGAGGCTTTGGAATATCGAAATGTGGAAATTCTGCCTAACCGAATGACATATCCAGCATGGGTGAATGATATAATAGCACCCCTAGGTTTCAGAAATCCTATCTTTTCCCCCTTTATTTGGATGGGTGATCTCCTGAACCATCTGGCCCACTTCATCTCAAGCTGTGGACCCTTGCTAGGAACTCCAGCGTAGGAGGAGGCCACCAAACTCCGGTGTTTCGTACAAAAATGGGAAGGGCCTACATTTTTCTGGTACAACCAGCTACCTATTTGGTCAATAGCTGACTGTGAGGATCTTCATAGCTATTTTCCTTACCAGTTCAGCTCTACCACCCAAAATAAGAGTCTTGTAGACCTCTTCAAGTGAAAGTAGAGGCATTACGATCATGTCAGAGACTTTTTCACCCAGTGTAAAGGCCTCACATACTCCTTTAATATTCCACTGGCTCAGGAAAAACTTCTGAAAATGTGTGTGGGGAATGTAAAAACTAAATTGGTCCCCTATATCATCACAAAGTACTAACCCATGGGATTCTGGGATTTCTATAACAAAGACTTGCTTCTAGAGGAAGCCTGGCAGTAGGCCAAGCAGGCACTCCTATTTCCTCATGTAGTCCCCACAAGAAGATATGCTAAGGACGAGCCCGCCGTGGTATCCTAAATAGAGTCCCCCAAGTAGCTGGAGTTATTACCAGTGGAGACACCTCAATATCCCCACCAAGGGCAACCACCTCAGGCATAGCCTCCGACCCAGAAGCTCCCACCTTCTAATCGGAAGGTGACCCAGCATAACGTGTTACCACCACCTAGGTGAGATAACCATATTTCACCGCCTCAATAGGCTCTTCTAGCACATCATCTACTCCAGGATCTTAGACCCCCATTTCTAGATAGAAGGAACCAGACCAAATCCTTTAAGGAGGCCCAGGTCCTTGGTCATTTCCAAAGTTCCTTGAAGCAGGGAATTCTATGGTTGTCAGAATGCAGGATGCCTTAAGAGGCAGATATCATGGATCCCTCTAATTACTTCCCCAATCAACAGATCCTGGGGAACACCCTCAATTAGTGCTATGTGTTTAAATAAAGGCTCTAAGACCAATTTTATAACAATATATTCAGCTTAGGTCCGGCCCCAGCACATGTGTCATGTGTGTTCATGAATCCTGACAACGATAATGACTCCAAAGGTGAGTGGCAGCAGGTTCCTAACTGCGGGTCTCAAAAATATGACAACTTTATGGATTATATGGAAGTCACCCATTCCCATGGTATTACCCGTGCATGATTTAATTTACCCGAGCCTTCAAAAGTCACCACGTCTCCCACTACCGCTGCTTTGCGTCAACATCTCAGTCTTTCTCTCCTTGGAAGAGCAAGCATTGGTGATGCAAAGGAAAGAAGAGTCCCCAATCGATTCCATTGTTATCCCGCACTCTTGAAAATTTCATGCCCCCAGAATTGGAAAATGAAATGAGAATCTATCTAGTGATGGAGGATTTTTCAAGTGATAATCAAGGGTACGCTTTTTTTAACACCGTGGAGTTGGTAAACCCCTGAACGATTCCTGACGATGAAGAGCGCCAGGAAGATCCTCCCAACATCCGCAGCTGACGCCAACGACGACGAATCCATAGTTATATGAGTCACCAAGATGTATTGGTAATGGATTCCAGCCAAGATGTGCCGGACACTGAAACCAGATATAAGATTTAGCGTAGATCTCTGTACACACAACCCTCTCATCTTGTTTCACCGGATCCACCTTCCCTGTTGTTTGTGATAATTGATTTGGAAGATCCACCACGATCATGCAATGATAAATCATGTTTTTTCATAGATCGGTCCTATTCATCTATCCCCCATCCATTAGTTACTCACATGTTTCAAATAGTTAGCAGTGGGACATTCCCAACACCATTCGGCAGCCGGTTCAGCCAAAAGGGCCTGCCATACATCCTGTAACAGAACAACCTCATGTTAGCAGAAGTTCTTTCTTGGCATAGAATTATGATATCCTTAAGTAGATTTCCATAATTCCTACAAATATAACAATAATTGAGCCTCATATTCTATTATTGGATATGTGTAAATCCCTTATCGAGGCTTTAATAATCCTCCTCCAGTTTGAGACAGAGGTAGAAGCCATAGAATCCTTCCATGCTGAGGCAGTTGAGCATGCTGAATGTCAAGCCATTATATCTTTCACTGGAGAAGATGAAGTTTCTCCCATACAAGGGTATATTCTCCCACAGTATATCACTATCCAATTCAATGGTGTAGAAGTTCATCATTATCTTGTCGACACAGGGTTAGGGATCATCCTCATCCCAACCCGGACACTCCGAATGATTGGGTGATCTGAGGATCATTTGAGTCCTTCTGACCAAAAAATTCAAGGTTATGATATGTGGAATAGACATTGATTGAAAAGATCCACCTGAATACCCTGTTTGGTGGCCTAGTATCCAGCACTGAGTTCACGGTTGTCTCACAAGAGACCACCTACAACACGTTGATGGGTAGGCCAAGGCTCTACCTACATGTGGTGGTCCCCTCATCGTATCACCAATTCCTTATGTACTCCCTTAATGTTCGAGTAGCTGTACTACAAGGTGATGTATATAACTTTTCCTCTTGTGAAGCCTGCTACCTAGATGTCAACTACTACAAGAGCAAGGACACGTAGATTCAGGCTAATGAGGTTGAACACACTAGGGTTGTGACTGACCCTTGGATAGAGCTGGATGATGCCTACATGTTTATAATTCAATGATTAGAGGTCACAACTCTGGATTTGGGGAAATTATTTTTTGTCTCTGGAACAAGGGGGAATCACATTCCCAAGTCTAAGGGATTCTGTAAGATCACCCCATATTCCTATACAAATTGGGCTCAAGGGATCCCCGAGCCCCCTATTCCTATAAGGTATCAGGATGTATTCCCCATGGCAACGAAAATACATCCTAATTTCTTTTTTTCATTGGGAAAGGATAAACCAACTCAATTAAATTCACCACTATTGCTTTGATATCATCAAATTTGGCCTCAAGGGTCGAAGTCTAGATGGGATCGGGTCGACAGCTTTCATCGATATGGTTTCGGTAGTACAGGAGCTCCCCAATGCGTTGTCCACCGCTGCTCAGGCTGAATCCAGTGTGCCTTCAGGATCTGTCAACTGAGAAAAATCACCTCCTACAAATGATACATCCTTCGTGAATGAGGAATATGATTTGGAGGATGCTCCTCCCACATTCTAGGAGGGTGTATCTCCAACATTTGTTGAATTGGTATTGGTGAACCTCGACAACGAGACCAATCCCAACCCCACATTGATTAGCGCCGCTATGCTTGTTGAAGAGAAACATCGATATGTGTATTTCATGAAGTAGCATCATGATGTATTCGCTTGGAGTTATGATGACATGCTAGGGCTATACCATCAGGTAACTATCCACCACCACGGTCTTGGAGCAAATCACCGCGGGTTCAAACAACCTCCCAGAAAGATGCACCCTTCTCATGGTGCCATGGTTGAGGCTGAGATTAAAAAACTCATCAGATCTAGCTTTGTAAATGAGGTCTAGTAATCCATGTGGATAGCTTACATTATGCCCATCAAGAAGTTGAATAGACAGATCAGAGTCTGCATCAACTTTCGGGATCTCAACCATCACTACCCGAAGGATGATTTTCACCTTCCAGTGACGAAAATTTTGATTGATGCCACCACTGGGTTTTAAGATCTCTCTTTTATGTATGGGTATTAAAGATATAATGAAATCCGAATGGCCCCCAAGGATGAATATTCCACCACATTCAAGGCACTACAAGGAACATTCTGCTACCAGGTAATGCCCTTCGTTCTAAATAATGTAGGTTCCACCTATCAGCGTTCCATGAATCACATATTTAAGCTGATCCACAAGACATTGGGGGAATACAATATGGACGATCTGTTGGTCAAATCTTGAATGTTCCAGGACCATCTCAATGATCTTGAGAAAGTGTTCAGATTCCTCCAATCCCTCCATTTGAAGATGAACCCATTGAAGTGTGTAACGCCCCGACTCTAGTTACCCAGTGCTAGTGCATTATTACATAACATTGGAATGATCACAAAAGATCAACTCTTGAAAGACAAATTAGTTTAGTAGACTTTGAAACACTAGATACATTCAAAAGTCTTACATTAAATCATAAAGTTAATAACTACAACAACATAGTCTCCAAAGTCCACACTCATATCCCCTCAAACTATCTTTGCAGGTCAGTCATAAAATACTTTTCACATCCTGGGAAAATAAAACATAAGAAAGGGGTGATCTTAGATGCTCCGTAAGGTTAAATAACATAGTTGAAGAGATAATCATTAAACACAAGACGTGTAATAACAACAATAGCCTTTTAAACATAAACTTGAACATAATATGGAAAAAATAAATCAAGAATTACCATATAAACATGCACATGGATATTCTACTAGTCAAATAATCACATGTAATAACTAATTTCATAATGAGGTAATGTATAGTACCGAACATTAATTTCTGTGTCAAGGCCTCGTGCCACGACCTATGGGATAACTGTAACTGGACCAAAACTCAGAGAGCCTATATAACCGGACTCAATCCCGGAGAGCCTCTATAACCGGACTCCAACCCAGAGAGCCTCTATAACTGGACTCCAAAATGAAGAGCCTCTCTAACTAGACTCCAACCCGGAGGGTCTGCTGTAACCGGACCCCAACCCGGAGGGCTTAATTTTACCAGTTCCCAAACCGGAATATACTAGTCCAATACATTCATCATAAGAAAATGTTGAAATATAACATAAACATTCGTATTAAAATTATCATATGAAATGTCAATACTTTATCTATAAACCATGAATGGTATAAAAATAACACATACACAATCAAACATATCACAAAACATTCAATACAATATGGAAGATTTGTATCATAATAAATCAACTTCGAACAAGTTTAAAATCCATTAAATGATGTTGACATGGATGAAAATGATCAGTAAAATGATTTGAGAGAAATACCAATTTTTCATGAAATCGTTTAAAATTATCACAATTTATAAAGGTAGTAATTTTAAATGGATTTTTGAATCAGTGTCCCATAACACTTTTAATTTTCTTAAAATAATTATCATTTCAAATCATTCATGTCCATATAAATAAATCCTTAAAATCATTTTGAAATTATGGAAATTACTTAAAATGGTTTAGAAAGATAAATCTTTAAAACATTTAAAATGATGATCTAGTTAAATAGAACCTCACATAAAACCTTAAAAGATTCATTTTGAAAACATTTTTTTTAAATATGTGTATAGATGATAAATATGTCCCAGTAAATACTTACACATAAACGACCTCAGGTAATAATGATATTGAGGAAATAAACCTTACCTCTTTGTAATCAATGGGGTAATATGAAAAATAGTCAATAACCCCCAAATGAATCACATAATATCATGAATATAAAGAGAATCATGATAATATATATCAAATTTTAGTACACAATACACCACATGCAATAAATAAGTGGTGAACAATGGAAATCTCACAGAATTAAAAGTGAGATAAGAAACCCTTTACATTGCGTCCAACTTGACCCGTTGGTTCTTTAAAATCCTGAATAATATAATAATTTTAATTTATACTTACTTAAGAAACTTTTTCAAGTTTATTATTCTTTTTATATCACTTATTACCATGTTATAAACATTATGTTGTCATTTATGTTAATAACGTTCATTTTGTCGATATTTGGCACTTGAGTAAAAAATGAACACATTATAGTTACAAGTTGTTCACATGGTCAAATGTTAATTATATCCAGAATGATATTCATGATTTATATATCATATATATCATATATACCCAGTATATTCATGTATTTATAACAATAAATATCATTTTGGGGTAACAAAATGAAATGCACCGTTCATGGAGACGGTAAGCTGTACATACGCATGAACGCTTCTTTAATTTATATTTCTTATTTTAATAGAATTAAAACATAATGATACATAGGTATATTATAATTACATTATAATATCATATATAATATGATTAATTCCATCCTTATACATCCCACATATGGTATTAACGAGTCATATCACTTTGAGGGGGTGGTAGTCCGCACTTTCTCAAAAGAAATTATCGTGTTTACCCATAAGGGAAACCTTTAAAGTATGATATAAAAGAAATATAAAGAAGAATGAAGAAAACATGAACATAATATATATCATATATAAATATAGTTCCATCATAATGTCCACCATGAGAGGCGGTAGTAGGTAATTGAACAATCATCGTTTCATGAGGCATAATTTTCCATCCAAAGAAACATTATGGTCTTCGCCCATTAGATGGAGGTGTGTGTATGTGTAGTTATAATAATTCTCATAAACACATCCTAGTATATTTAGGATACTGGAGTTTTTATAAAATAATGTAATAAAAATATTTTAGTTGTTGGAGAAGTGAAATAATAGTAAAGAAGTTAAGAGAAATCATTACCTTTAATTTGGGTAACTACCTTTGGTTTGAACCAAAAGGACTTTTTGAAGTGCCTTCTGCCTAATGTATGGCTTCTAGGAGGAGGGGAGGGATGTAAGGAGCTTAATTTGGTAGAGTTTGGAAGAGACTAAAGGCTTTATAGGTGTGTGGAATTTTTTAGATGTGGTATCCTTTTATAAGGGGAGGAGGGGCTCTTTAGGAAAGTGTGAAAATATTATTTTATTATATAACAATATTCAGTTTATAACGGTCCAAAAATCATTATGGTAAAAGATAACATGATCATGGTCGAAATAAAAATATCCAGTAATAATTTGACACGTTTTGGATATTATTTTAATATTTATAATCTAATATTTTTAAATCATTTATTAATGACGTAAATACTGCATCATTATTGCGTCATAAATAATTTAATTTATTAGATATCTAAAAATTATAAAAAAATACTATGATGTAGAAACATTTTGTATCTTTCCAATGAATATTTATAGTTAAAACAATTACTTATATAACACCATATAAAAATCAATTACTAAAAGAGTTTTGTTTTGGTCAATTTTACATTTACTTTAAATTAATCAATCTAAAGTTTCATTTTCATTCATAAGTGGCTCCATGGGGTCCCCAAATCGACCCAAGGATGCCCGTGGTCGGACATTAATCATACAATAAGGTTAGGACATGTGTTAAGGTAATTTTGAATTATTAAAATATTCTTTTTACCTTGAATTACCCTATTTACCTTTAACCATGGTAAATAAAAGTCAAAAGTTATTATTCACCAAAATTTTTTTTCATCTTATTGAACAAAATTTTATTTACTAAAAACAACCACATCTGTTGGATTTTAAAAATTCAATTCACAGAAGTGGTAAAATTTCATTTAAATGAAAAAGTCAGTTTTTTAACTACTACTATGTGGTTTCACTATTTATCAAAAATTGAAGTTATTCAGAAAAATACAAAAAATTAAGCCTAAGATATTTTTAATATTCTAAATTCAAAAATTATGTCTATTTTGATAAATTAAAAACATTTAAGTGGCATTAATTAATTTAAAATCAATTACCATTGTTAAATAAAATAGCGTGTCTTTAAGAAACAATAGCTATCAAAAGATTGATACTTGTTTATGTCCAATTTCAATGTGAAATTAATTAAAATAAAAAAAATTTGAATTAAATGGTAAAAATATATTCTAATTAAACTTTAAAACCAATTTAAATGATTACTTATCCATATAATTAAATTAGATTAAAAGGCACTATTGAATAAAAATACAATATTTTGAACTATTCATTAAAAAATGAACTTTATCGGAAAAATTCCAACAATTTACCCAAAGTAAATTTTGATGTCCCCATTATAAAGAATAAATTTATTTAGTCAAATAGAATATATATATGTTTCAAATGTTGGATTTTAAAGCGGTTCTCCATTAAAAGGCGGTAAAATTGTATTTAAAAAAATACTTCTTTTATCTGAAAAAATGAATTTGTTCTTAAATTATGTCTATGAAACTCATAATATGGATTCAAGATTATATAAAGTTCAAAATTTAGTTAATACTATTCATAAACACATTTGAACGGCTAGTTCGGTAAGTCGTGGTGCGCTTGACCTCGGTGTTGCGTGTAGTTCAACTTATTGAATTACTTTGAAGTAATAACGTACTATGAAATCTTAGGGTGTTACATTTTTCCCTCCTTCAATAAATTGCTTCCTCGCAATTTGAAATTTTTCTTCAATAATAAAAGGTTGAAAATAGAAAATACCTTTGTGGGAAAACCCACATCAGAAATTGGGTTAATAAGATTTAGTCTTAATAAGAGGAAAAGGGGGATGAACAAGTCACCACCAAATTATGATCTTGATTAGGAGAACATTGGTGGAAATTAGAGACACATAATTGGAGGAAAAATGTAATTATTTATAGGGAGTGATTGAGGTCATCAGTCACAAATAATTATAGAACTGAGGGCCTCAAAGCCATCAATCTATGATGATTTAAAATATCATCGGTTCAACAAAATGTAAGGTATTATGATAACAGATTTTTAGTTTTAAGATCCCTTACCTAATGTTTAAGAAATAATTTCTTCATAGAATAAGAGAAGATAAAAAAAATTGACAAGTAGAGATCCATCCTTTAGCTAATTTCTACCACAAACTCATCTTTCACTCTAAAAGATAATAGAACATAAAAGAAATATTCTATTTATCCTATTCGTATAGGGTTCCAAAAAAATGAATTTATAATTCATCTACTAGACCCTTTAAAAAACTACATTATTCAATCTAGGAAATCATGTGGGTCAGTGGTCAGTGATACACCCTTGTCACCCTTCGGTTGCGGGTTCAAGTCTCGCGGCCTTATCGGACGCGACAGGTTGCCGCCCGACCTCCGAGTTGTCCTTTTTATGGAAATCCAAAAATAATCTCAAACTAGAATTATCCAAAATAATTTTGTCTAAACTCATAGTCCAGAATTTATAAATAAGGTAAACATAATGAAGATCCTTTTTTCCATGTAATAACATGTGAACACCTTTATCGTGTATTCTTTTAAAACACTATAACATCCTGAATTACCATAAAAGCTTATTGATTACATTCATGTTCCCATATTCCTTAAATAATAATAGATATAATCCTTCTATCCAAAAATGTTGTAAACTCCAACAATAATAGAATATACAAATAATTAATCAGTTTCAAGGTAGTCAAGAATATCCAATATAATTTATCCAAATCAATCATGTATTATTCCAAAATCACTACCTCGGTATCAGAACCCTATTATGGTTTATCTTTCACTCAACCATATTTTTTCCAAAAATTTAACCTACTATTGAGTCACTTTTCTTGGTTCCACACAATCTCCAGTCCTTAATGAAATAGTACTGCAATACAATCCTTATATACTCTATAATTCTCATAACATGTACATCATTAATACAGTACTCAAATGACACAATATTTTAATAACAATGTAAGAAATCTAATCATTCCCCTTCATCTTTGGTAGTATCATAACTTTATAATTATCCAATAGCAGTATTTGGGGTTTAATCTGATGATTTGTACATTGATTCGCGTAGTGTCCCAACTCCTTGCAGATGTAGCATTGTACATTGGAAACTTTTTTTTTACCCTTGAAATCACATACATGGTGTCCATTTTCTCCACACTTATAACAAACTCCCATTCCCTTAAAGCATTTACCAAGGTTATTCCTTCCACAATTATCAAATAATGGGGAATCCTTCTTTTCCCTCTTCCCTTTATCTATCTTTCTCTCTTCCATCCTTTTCATCTCTTGCTTCCCTTCAAATCCATAGGACACATAGAATTATTTACTTATCTTATTAACACATGATATTATTTCTTCATATATTGAGAATACATGGGAGACTATTTCCCTTCTAAATGATGGCTTAATACCGTAAAAGATATTATCCTTCTTACTATTTGGATCATACGTACTGCTAGAGTTCACATTCCTTCTACTCAAATCCATTTCTATAAAATGGCATACACTAGGAAAGTTTGTGAAATGCAATGAATAATTCCAATCTTGTAAAATACCTAACGTAAATTGAACAATTTATTGTTATAATCCATAATTTTTTTGAGGAGGTATATACTCATAAATCCATCAGAATAATTTGTAAAAACAATGAGAATTATCCTAAGCATATCCCTCTAGTGTGCCGTAACCAAGAGTGCAGCATGGCTCATTTTCGTGCACTAGTACCCGTTCGAGTCTAGCTCAAAGTGGTGTTTTCAGGTTTTACCCCTAGGTACATCTGTTCCAGAGCCACCTCTACCTTCTCATATCTAGATAGGGATGTAATTCTTGGAAAACATACAAAATCTCTACAATACCAAAGTTCTTGAAAGTTCTTCTATACTAATCCTCAATGTCTATCTTAGGGCTTTGTGCTCTAATTAGAGTTTATCTAAATCCGGCTTCCATGGTTTGTACTAAAATTTCTCTGATACCAACTGTAATGCCCCGACCCCAGTTACCTAGAGCCGATGCATTATTACATAACATTGGCATGATCACAAAAGTTCATGTCTTGAAAGACCGATTAGTTTAGTAGCCTTGGAAACACTAGATACATTCATAAGTCTTACATTACAGCATAATGTGAAAAACTAAAACAACATATTATCCATATTCCACACTCATATCCCCTCAGACTATCTATCCATGTTATTCATAAAATACTTCTTCACATCCTGGGAAAATAAAACATAATAAAGGGGTGAGCTCAGATACTCAGTAAGGGTAAATAATTTAGCAAAAGCTATAATCTTTTAAGGCATGATGTTTAATAACAACTATAGCCTTTTGAACATAAAAATTAACATAATATGGAAAAAAATAAGGCAAACATCACCATATAAACATGCAAATGAATATTCTACTAGAAACAACGGCACTGTAGCAGAGGCACCATTTTCAGGAACTGTAGCGGCGGCAGGTACTGTAGAAGGCACTATAGCAGCGAGGGTACTGTAGCAGTACTGTTCACCGAGGAGTCCTTTGGGCAAAAAAATGGGCTTTTAAGGCTTGTATTAAGGCCACTTGGCCTTGGGACTTTGGGCTATGTAATGGGTCTCCCTCTACCCACACTAAAAACGTATTTGATTTAAATAATAAATTGAGGCTTCATCCCCAACCTTTAAAAAAATATGTAATAACTAATTTCATAATGAGGGAATGTATAGTACCAGACTTTAATTTCTATGTCAAGGTCTCGTGCGAGGACATATGGGCTAACTGTAACCGGACCCCAACCTGGAGAGCCTATATAACCGGACTCCATCCCAAAGAGCCTCTATAACCGGACTCGAACCTAAAGAGCCTCATTAATCATACTGCAACCCAGAGAGCCATTGTAACCAGACTCCAACCCGGAGGGTCTGCTGTAACCGAACACCAACCCGGAGGGCTTAATTTTACCGGTCCCCAACCCGGAATGTACCAGTCCAATACATTCATCATAAGAAAAGGTTGCAATATATAATAAACATTCGTATTAAAATTATCATACGAAATGTCAATACCTTATCCATAAACCATGAACGGTATAAAAATAACACACCCATAGTCAAACATATCACAAAACATTCAATACAATATAGAAGAATTGTATCATAATAAATCAACTTCGAACAAGTTTAAAATCAATTAATGGATGTTGACATAGATGAAATTGATCAGTACAATGCTTTGAGAGAAATATTAATTTTTAATAAAATCATTTAAAATTATCACAATTTATAAAGGTAGTAATTTTAAAGTTATTTTGAGTCAAAGTTTCCTATACCACTTTGAATCTTTTTAAAATAAGTATCATCTCAAGACATTCATGTCCATATAAATAAATCCTTAAAATCATTTTGAAAAAATAGAAATTAATTAAAAGGGTTTAGAAAGATAAATCATTAAAACATTTAAAATGATGATCTTGTTAAATAGATCTTCACATAAAACCTTAAAAGATTCATTTTGAATTTTTTTTTGAAATATGTGTATTGATGATAAATATTTCCCAGTAAATACTTAAACATAAACAACCTCAGATAATAATGAGATTGATGAAATAAACCTTACCTCGTTGTAATCAATCGGGTCATATCAACAATAGTCAATAACCACCAAATGAATCACAGAATATCATGAATATAAAGAGAATCATGATAATATATATCAAATGGCAGTACACAATACACCACATGAAATAAATAAGTGATGAATAATAGAAATCTCACAGAATTAAAAGTGAGATAAGAAACCCCTTACCTTGCATCCGACTTGACCTGTTAGTTATTTAATATCCTGAATAATAAACTAAAGTTAATTTTTACTTGTTTAAGAACCCTTTTTCAAGTTTATTATTCATTTTATACCACTTATTACCATGTTATAAACATTATGTAATCATTTAAGTAAATAACGTTCATTTTATCGATATTTGGCACTTGAGTCAAAAATGAACACCTTATAGTTACAAGTTGGTCACATGGTCAATCATTCATTATATCCAGAATGATATTCATGATTTATATATAATATATATCATATATATCCAGTATATGCATGTATTTATAAGAATACATATCATTTTGGGGTAACAAAATGAAATCCACCGTTCATGGAGATGGTAAGTTGTATGTAGGCATGAACGCTACTTTCATTTCTATTTATTATTTTAATGGAATTAAAACATAATGATACCTAGATATATTATAATTCCAGTATAATATCATTAACTCCATCCTTATACGTCCCACATACGGTATTAACGAGTCACTTCACTTTGAGGGGGCGGTAGTCCGAACTTCCTCAAATGAAATTATCGCATTTACCAATGATGGAAACCTTTAAAGTAAGCTAGAAAATAAAATTATAGAAGCATTAAGAAAAAATAAACAAAATATATATCATATATAAATACAGTTTCATCATAATGGCCACCATGAGAGGCGGTAGGAGGTAATTGAACAATCAGCGTTTCGTGTGGCGTTAGTTTGCCATCCACAGAAACATTATGTTCTTAACCCATTAGATGGAGGTGTTTGTAAGTGTAGTTATAATAATTCTCATAAAAACATCTTAGTATATTAAGGATACTGGTGTTGTTATAAAATAATGTAATAAAAATATTTTAGGGGTTGGAGAAGTAAAATAAAAGTAAAGAAGTTAAGAGAAACCGTTACCTTTAATTTGGGTAACTACCTTTGGTTTGAACTAAGAATACTTGAAGTGAATTATGCCTAAGGTAAGGCTTCTAGGAGGAGGAGAGAGATGTAGGGAGCTTAATGTTGCAGAGTTTGGATGAGCCTAACGGCTTGAGAGGTGCGAGGAATTGGTTAGAAGTGTTCTCCTTTTATAAGGGGGAGGAGGGGCTCTTTTAGGAAAGTGTGAAAATATTATTTTATTATATAATGATATTCGGTATCTAATGTTCCACAAATAATTAGGGTCAAAGATAAGATGATTCATGGTCGAACTAAAATCTCCCAAAAAGAATTGGACATGTTTTGGATATTATTTTAATATTTATAATCTAATTTATTTAAATCAATTATTAGTGACATAAATACTGCATCATTATTGTGACATAAATAAATAAATTCATTATATTTATAAAAATTATATAAAAAATACCATGATGTAGAAAATATATTTATCTTTACAATGAATATTTTTAGTCAAAATTTTTACATATATAACATCATATAAAAATTAATTACTAAAATATTTTTGTTAATGTCAATTTTGCCTTTATTTTAAATTAATTAATTTAAAGTGTCATTATCATTCCTAAGTGGCTCCTTATGGTCCCAAAATAGAAACAAGGATGACCATGGTCGGCCATTACTCATCCAATAAGGTTATGACATGTCTTAAGGTAATTTTGAATTATTACAATAATATTTTTACCTAAAATCACTTTATTTACCTTTAACTGCGATAAATAAAAGTCAAACCTTACTATTCACCAAAAATTATTTCACCTTATTGAACCACAATTTACTTAATAAAATAAACCATGTATGTTGGATTTTTGAAATTCAATTCACAGAATTGGTAAAATTTTATTTTAATGAAAAAGTCTGTTTTTCAACTACTACTAAGTGGTTTCACTATTCATCAAAAATTGATGTTTTTTAGAAAAATACCGAAAATTCAGCCTAATATATATTTGATATTAATAATTCAAAAATGATGTCTATTTTGATAAATTCAAAACATAGAAGTGGAATTAATTAATTTAAAATTAATTACTGTTGTTAAATAAAATAGCTTGTTTTTAAGAAACAATAACTATCAAAAGATTGATACTTGTTTATGTCCAATTTTAAAGTGATATAAATTCCAATAAAAAAAAATTGGATTAAATGGTAAAAATATATTCTAATTACACTTTAAAACAATTTTAAAAAGATAATATATCCATATAAATAAATTAGATTAAAAGGCACTTCTGAATTAAAATACAATATTTTTCACTACTCAATAAAAAATGAACTTTATCGGGAAAATTCCAAAAAATTACAAAAAGTTAATTTTGATGTCCCAATTCTAAAGAATAAATTTATTTAGTCAAATTAAATATATATAAGTTTCAAATATTTTATTTAAAAGGGGTTCTCTATTAAATGGCGGTAAAATTGCATTTTAAAAAAAAATAATTCTTTTATCTGAAAAAATGAATTTGTTCTTAAATTATGTCTAAGAAACTCATAATATGGATTCAGGATTATATAAAGTTAAAAATTCAATTAATACTATTCATAATCTATTTTGAACGACTAGTTTGGTAAGTCATCGTGCGCTTGAACTCAGTGTTGCGTGTAGTACAACTTATTGAATTACTTTGAAAAAATAACGTACTATGAAATATTGGGGTGTTACAAAGTGTGCCTTCGAGGTCACCTCGGGAAATTTTCCCAGCTTTGTTGTTAGGTATAGTAGCATCTAGATCGATCCGAATAATATCAAGGCCATCAGTCAAGTGTCTCTTTTGAGAAACATTTGGGAGCTTTGAGGCTTCCAAGGCCACTTAGCCCATATATGACGATTCATTGCAAATCTGATTGGGAAGTGTTACCCCTTTTCCCGACACATTAATAATGGATCCAATTGTCTGTGGGATGAGGAGTGTTAGATTGATTTTGAGGACATTAAGAAGTACCTATTACAGCCTCTGGTCCAGATGCCAAATATTTCCATCAAACCACAGGTCCTTTCTGTGACCTCTCTAGAATGATCTCTCGGTGCCCTTATCTCCCTAATGAACAATGAGGGAACAAAGAATAATTTATAATATCTTAGCAAAAACTCCTTGATATAGAGAGCAGATATTCCTCTATATAGAAGAGATTCCTTGCGCTGGTGTTATCTGTGTAGAAATTGCGACATTACTTGCAGCACCTTGCGATACAACTAGTGTCCCAAGTGGATCTGCTGAAGTACATTATAAACAACCCCATGTTAAGAGGTCATATATCTCAATGGGTAGTGATCCTCCAGTAGTTTGACATCAAGTTTTTCCCCCCTATAATTCCATTAAGGGAAATCATTGGTTGACTCCCTTACTGCCCATCCAGCTCCCATAGACCGGTCTCAAGATCATGATTTTTCAGATAAATCAATCCTCTCAGTAGATCAAGCCATTCTGTTTTGGTAGATGTATTTTGCTGGTGTTTCCTAAAGTCATACTAGAAGAAGACTCGGTGATACTAGAATCAATAGAGTGGTCTTGGGTATCGTCTTTATCATGCTGACACATGTTGTTCTACCATATTCATTCCTATTGTCAGAAGGCTATATGGACAACGAGGTAAAGTACCGGGTTCTCATCAATGGTCTCGAGCTAGACCTTATGATCGAAATTCCCCACTTTCATGTGAAAGGGGACTCCAAATTACTCATCAAGCAGATCAATGGTGATTATGTTGTCAGGAAGCTGGAGATCATACCACTATTAGAACATACCCGCCAGCTAGTAGCCCAATTCCCATACCGGCCAGAAGTTACCCATGACTCTTATTCATAGAACATTTGAGCTGATGCCATATCCATCTTGGCCACACTTCTTGCAGAGCCTGATCCGAATGACATGATTATCCATGTGGTGCATTAGAGACTCATCACTCCTATGACACTGAATGACGATGATAGCTTGCAGTTAAGCTGCCTCACCACCAGTGAATCCATACCAAGACACCCTAGTCCCCCTACCACAGTGTAGGAAGTGACTCCTAACTGGAGGACCCACATTGTCATATATCTCCAGCATGGTAATCTCCTAGTATATCAAGCCGAGCATGAGCAAATTCGATGATGTGCATTGTAGTTCACCCTCTAGAGTGGCCCTAATATTGAGCAGATCCTCTACAGATGCAGGTTTGATGGGATTCTCCATTGTTGCATTCAAGGAAGAGATATTTCTCATGTCATATAGTAAGTTCATTCCAGTTTCTATGGGGCTCATCAAACATAGCTAAAACTATCTCCCCCCGATTTGGATATTGTGGTATTTTTGGCACACCATGATCTGTGACTATATAGAGTTTTCGAAGAGGTTCCATGAATGACAAATCCATGATAATTTTGTGCATCAGACTCAAGAACCTCTCCATGCTAATAATTAATCTTGGACTTTTTTGGTCTGGGGACTTGATGTCATGGGACCCTATCCACCCGTGATGGATCACCTTTGAAAGTTCATCCTGACCTATACAGATTTCTTTTCCAAGTGGGAAGACACAGTTCTACTCAAGGATCTCAAGGCCAATTCTATCATTGAATTTTTGAGATCTAATATCATCTACGAATTCAGAGTCCCTCACACCATTCTTACAAATAACATCACCAGCTTTCGGGCAGCCTAACTAAAGAAGTTCTTTTCCAAGTACTACATCTATTCTCATCCTAACTCTTTCTATCATGGACAAGAAAATATGTGGATTGAGGTCTTCAACAAAACCCTCTCTAACATTCTGCATAAGATGGTTGGTCAGACCAAGAAGGGTTGGTCATACAAAATTTTCAATTATCTCTGGGAATATATGAAGAAAATCCATAATTCCATTCAGGTAACCTCATATTACTCGGTGTATGGAAAAGAGGTAGTCCTACACATCGAGATTTGGTTGCCTTCATTACGCACATCTCTCTATGATCAGAAAACACCAGAAAAGGTACCTAAAATCCATCTGGCTGAACTGGAAGCTGTTAATGAAAATAGTCTTTGTGCCCTACACAATCTGGAGAGGCATTAGAACAAGATAGCCAAAGATTTCAATAAGAATGTTCACCTCTGTTCATTCTTACAAGGTGACATGGTATTGTCCCTAAGAATGCCAATGATACCTGGTAGGAAGTCACCCAAGATGGAACCTAAATGGGAAGGACCTTATATCATTCACATGGTTTACCCAAATAGTGCATACTCCCTTGTCACCATAGATTGTGTGCATGTAACTCCTCCCACCAATGTTAAATTCCTCAAGAAGTATTTTTCTTGAACAGTCCCACATGACATTAAACTGTTCCGTCTTCACTAAATGACGTTAAATTGTATGATCCTTCCAGGATGAAAGATGTAAAACTACCCAACACTCATCCCACATTATGATAAAATATAAAATGGTTCGAGATCTGTGACCTTATTCTAAGATCTCCCCATGTCCTTAGTGTATGACGTTAAAGTACACGACACTTTCAGAACTACATTCAAATTTATTCTCATCCTCATGGTATTTATTGGAATGTCCAAAAATTACATCTTTAGGCCCAGCTCGGGTTCATATACACTTTATCTAGGCCACTCGACCAGAGTTATATCATGGGAAAATGAATTGTGTGGTATATGTGGGATAATGTCCTCATTCACGTCAGTTTATTTGTTGCGCCATACGTATTCCTCTTCAGGATTCACCTATCCCCACGTCCTTATTTTATGATGTTAAACTGTACGAATATTTTAAAACTACATATGGATTGATTCCCATCTTCTTGGGATATGTAAGAACACCCATACATTTTTTCTTCTAGTCCAGCCCTATTTCTCAGAAAGCTACTCTTCATTATGGCCCCTTGGATCAAGTTTTCTGGGAGGGGGTACATGGTGTGTTATGGGATTATGTCTCCATTCACATCAGGTTTTCAATAGCGATTCCCCGTACCTCTCTATTGAGATCCCTCAATCCCCTATCCTCCACTCATCTTCTTCAGTCGTTTATTCTCAAATTGGGCCCTCGACCCCCTTTGTCAATTCACCAACATGCATAGGAGCACTCTGGTTCTAGACATAGAGTGTTAGATTCTAAATAGACATGTTTTCATTCATTTCCATGATTCATGTTTCCCTTTATTTAGGATTTCATCATATTTCACATTCGAAGGGACCCTCGAATGACATGGATGCTAGGATTTAGTGATCTCCTACCATCTTTGGACAACATCCCCAGGGGTTTAGAAAAACAATTTGACACAAGTCTCATGTTTCAAATATGGTCAATGGTCGATGCTCATTTGTTTGTTCCCATTTCAGGTTACATGAAACAGATGTCGTGTTTTTAACATGGTCAATAATTATCCTCTATCATTACACCACCACCATTAATCATTAAATATTGGTCCCATGATTCACATACTTTTCCACTCCATCATTTCCAAGTGGAATTTGGACACTCTTGGTGCTATCCCTCAGTTCACTTCTACACGTTTAGAGGATGAATTCACGTTGTGGTTTCATTCAAGGCTCCACACCGTTTCCCCTTTCTCTTTGTTCCATGTGTTGCGAAGATGTTATCCAACCTTGTTTCCCACATCGAGTGTAGCTCACATGGGATTAGGGATTTGGTCAAGGTTTGGGCTTGCTTGGAAGTTTCTCACTTCCTTTGGTTCGATCTCTACAACTTTAAACTAAGATCTTCCCATGTCCTTATCATATGACATTAAACTATACATCAATTTCCAAAACTATGTATGTCTTAATTCCCATCCTCAGGGGGCACGTAGGAACACCCAGACATTTTTGTCTTCGAGTCTAGCCCCATATCCTCTGATCTTTTCTCGTCCCTTGGTCTGAGTTTCCCCCCTTCTAGGGTTGCGCATGATGTGATGTGGATTGATTTCCTCATTTTAATTAGTTATTATTTATCGCCCCTTGAGTATTCTTTTTAGAATCTTGTTCTTATGTGGGTGTCTATGACATGGGATGTTAAACTATACTCCCTAGTCCCAAATGACTTTAAACTATTACATCTTTTCCACATGACGTTAAAATGTGTGGGATGTTCCTATCATATGACCCCAAACTATAACACTAGAATCCTGGACATACGATGAAAAATTACACTACATTGTGATTTCTTTGCTCGAGAGGATGTCATGTTTGGTATCAGTCATCCACCATGCAATTTTTCAAGGCCTATATATGGTTTGATTCCAATATAAACCCCTATATTCTCCATCCTAGGTTTGTTTCTTCACAAAAAAAACACATTCACCATAAAAGAATAAATAAGATCCATAAAATTCCACTTATTTTAGTGCATTAACCGGATCTACATGATAGTATTTCCCCTGGAATCGGTACCCTACCATGTCATATTCTATAACTACATGTGTCTTTATTACCATACTCAGGGGATACATAGGAACACCCAGACATTTAGTCTTGGGGTCCAGCCATATTTTTTATCGATATGATGTATTTTATTCACATACATAATGATATTATGTTCATAAACATTATTTTTATTCATAAAATGAGAATTATTCTTGAATGATTATGATGGGTATTGAATCTCATCACGTTCGTGGAGACGGTATTCCGTACGTACGCATGAGCAACAATATCATTATATTGATGGAGAAATCATATGTAATTAGATAGTATATCATATATAAAGAATCACTAACATGTTATATTTGTTATTTACATCAGTTATACTCATTCTTATACCCATCCAAATAATGAAGTGTTTGAATAACAAACTACACCACGACGTGGGGACGGTAATCCGTACGTACGTACGTATAGTGACTTTGTCATTTATAGGATGGATAGAATAATGAATATGATTATACCACTTTTATAATAAAATCACAGTATATAGAAGATACTGTAGTTATTATTTTAGAATGGAAACAACAATGAAAGATGAAGTGGAAGAAGAAAATAACTTGAAAGAGGTTATGAAATATTTACCACTTCTTCAGGTTCTTCCTTTTGATTTGATCAAAAGGGCTCCTTAGGTTGGATTTCTGACCTAGGAAGGCCTCTTGGATGAAGGGAGGAAAGTTGGGAGGATATTTGGGTAGTGTTTGGTAGAGCCAAATGGATATGTATTTGTTCAATTAATATAAGGGGAAGTTCCCTTTTATAAGAGAGGTGAGTGTCACCTAAGGAAAAGCATTAAATATTATTTTATAATAAAATCATTTTCGGTTGATAAGGGCAAAAAAATTATTTATTTATATGATAAGGTGGGGATGAGTTGAAAACCTCTCTATAAAAAGGTTTTAGATCGGTTTAGGTCACCATATTAACCTTATCTTTTAGATTTAACTCTTAATTAAATAGTTTGACATTTACCATGTGTCTTTGTATTTTTATATTATATGGTTAATAAACCTACTATAACAAGAAGAGAGAACCCACAGTGGTTCATAATTAATATATATAACCTTATATATGCCTTTTGGCCTATCATTAGATTTTTAGGAATATTATATCAATTAATAATATAATATTTGTTTTAAAAACTCATTTTTTTTTAATTTTGACACTATTTAGTATTTGATTTTTAGAAAATCCATAGAAACTTTATCACTTAGAATAAAATTTATTTAACCAAACTTAACATGTCATATTAACCTATAAAATTAGGTAAATACATCAAAAGTCTCTATTTACATTTATTTGGATATATATAATATCAACTATTTTAATATTTCATTAATAAGGTAATTACTACATCATAATTATGTCATAAATAAATTAAATTATACAATGTCTAAAAATTATAAATAAAATACCAGTATGTGGGAAATCTTTTTAGCTTTATAAGTAATATTTATAGAAGAATTTATATTGTTTGTAACCCTATATTAAAAATGGATTAGTTATTAAACTCTGAATTTAACTCTTTTAACTCGTCTTTAAATAAAATAATAATAAATGTCATAATCTAATCCAAGTGGACCGAAGAGGACCATATTTTATTACTAAGGTTGTTTTTGGTCGAATTATACTTATAAAATATAATTAGGACATGTGTTAGGGTAATTATGATATCATTTTTACCCTTAATTACCATATTTACTTTTAATCGTGGTAGATAAAAGTCAAAAGTTACTATTCACCAAAAGTTATTTTCATCTTATTGAAGCAAGTTTTACTTACTAATATTAACCATGTATTTCGGATTTGTTAAATTAAAATAATAGAAGTGGTTAAATTATGTTTTTTACAAATTTTCAAATCCTCCTTGGAGGTGGGTAAAATACGGTAAAAAGTTCGATAAAATTTTATATATCTAAACATGTTATAAAATGACTCCAATGAATTACGTTGAACTTATATAGGTATTATTTTTGTATTTTGACCTAAAATAAATTAAATTAAAATAAATATTTATTTAAATAAAAAGTTGGGTTTAACCAATAACACTGTGTTTTTCACTATTCCAAAAAAATTAATTTTTTTAGAAATATAAAAAAATTCACCCTAAGCTAATTATGATATTCTGAATCCAAAAATGATGTCTACTTTGAAAGATAAAATTTATAAAATTTTAAAAAGAGGGTATTACTATTCATAATGGAAAGTTTTATTGGTTGTGGTGTGTTTGAACTCGAAGTTGCGTACAACACAAGCTACTGTATTATTCAAAGGGAAACGTACCGTGGAAGCTTGGGGTGTTACATTCTCCCCTCAAAATAATTTCGTCATCGAAATTTCTATAATATTACTGTATAAAAAGATTTTGGTGGTTCTTAATCATAAGTTCCTTGGGTTCCCACGTTGCCTTTTCCATCTTATGGTTTCTCCACAGAACTTTTACCAGACGAGTCTTCCAGTTTCTTAGCACTTGTTCTCTTTTGTCAAGAATCTTGACAAGCTCTTCACAATAAGACAGATCAAGTTCCAGTTCAATTTCCTCATAGGTGAGTACATGCATTGGGTCAGGCATGTATTTTTCCAATAGTGATACGTGGAACACATCATGCACTTTTGAGAGACATGGAGGCATTGACAAATGGTAATCCATAGCCACAATTCGTTATAGAATTTCAAAAGGTCCGATGTACCTGTGACTTAATTTACCCTTCTTACCAAATCGTATAACTCCCTTCCATGTCGATACCTTCATGAAAACATGATTACTTATATGATATTCCAAATCCTTCCTTCGGTTATCGACATAACTCTTCTTCCTAATTTGAGCTGCTTTGATGTGGGGTTGGATAACCATCACCTTTTTCATCGTTTCCTCAATAAGTTCTGGGCCAACGATTTTTCTTTTGCCAACATCATCCCAACATGTTGGTGTGCGGAATCTCTTTCCATATAACACTTTATATGGTGCCATTTGAATACTGGAATGGATGCTAATGTTATAGGAAAATTATACCAGAGGAAAATATTGACCCCACATACCTTGAAATTCAAGAGAGAAAGATCTCAACATGTCTACTAAGGTTTGAATAGTCCATTCTGATGGTCCATCGATTTGAGGGTGGAAGGCAGTGCTTAAACGAAGTTCAGTATCCAGGGATTTCTGAAGACTTTTCCTGAATCTTGATGTAAAACGGGGATCACGATCAGAAACAATTGATAGGGGTACTCCATGAAGTCTTACAACTTCATTAATATACAGTCTTGATAAACATTCAAGTGGTAAATCTTTTCTTATATCACAAAAATGTGCTAACATGGTAAGACAATCAATAATGAACCATATTGCAGCATTCCTTCTAGGAGTCTTTGGTAGTCCCATAATGAATTCCATCATAATATTATCCCATTTCCACTCAGTTATGGGAAGAGGTTGCATGAATCCTCCAAGTTGTTCCCATCCAACTTTCACTTGTTGACAAACCATACATCTTGACACAAAATCAGCAATCTCCCTCTTCATGTTGTCCCACAAAAAATGTTCCTTTAAATCTATATTCATCTTGGTGATACCAAGGTGTATAGAGAAATTGGAGCTTTGAGTATCATCCAACAATTCCCTTTTTAGATCTGGTATGTTAGGATCACAATGTATCTTCCCAAATTTCAAAATTCCATCTTCATATATGAATTCACTCAATCTCCCATCATTCACAGCTTTAATCATTTTTTGAAACTCCTCATCATTGGTCTGAAAACTCTTTATCATTTCTTGTTAAGATGTTTTGGAAACCATTTTAAAAAGTATTGATGTTTCACCTTCCATGGTTATTCCCATATCCAGTTTTACTAGATCCATGAAAATAGGATCTCTTTCAACTCTCATATTTTTCTAAACTCCACGATCCTTTCTGATAAAACCATATTTCACCCTATTTTCCTTCCCTACGTGGTAGTTTGTTGTGAAATCATAATATTTGAGTAGTTCAAGCAATCTCCATTGCCACGTGTTGAGTTATTTTTGTGAGATAATATACTTCAAACTCTTGTGATCAGTATAAATCTCACATTTTTCACCATAGAGATAGTGTCTTCATATCTTCAATGAAAAGATTACAGCTGCTAAATCAAGATCATGAGTGATATAGTTTTTCTCATGAATTTCTAGCTATCATGATGTATAAGCAATAACTTTATCATTCTGCATAAGGACACAACCAAGTCCTTTCATTGAATCATCACTAAAACAAACAAACCCATCATTCCCCGATGGTAGAGTCAAGATAGTAGAATTAACTAATCTTCTCTTCAGTTCTTCATAACATTATTCAAACTCTTTTTTCCAAAAAATTTAACCCCTTTACTGGTGAGCTTGGTAAATGGGTGAGCCAATCACGCAAAATTCTATAAAAATTACTGATAATAACCTGATAAACTAATAAAACTACGTAACTCATTTATACTCATTGGTGATGGAAATTCAGGGATTGCCTTTGTCTTAGAAAGATCAAAAGAGATTCCATCCTTATAGAAAATATAGCCAAGAAAAGAAATCTCCTGAAGCAAGAATTCACACTATCTAAACCTCCCATATAATTAATTACTTCTAAGAGTATTTAAGATAATGTGTAAGTGATTTTTGTGATCTTCGTAACTTTTGTAGTATACCAAGAAATAATCAATATATACCACTACAAAGTCATAAAGATATTTCTTGAAAACTCTGTTCATTAGATCCATTAAGATAGAGGGTTCATTAGTCAATCCAAAAGGCATTACTGTAAACTCTTAATGCCCTTACCTAGTTTGAATTGTGGTTTTGGGAATGTCTTCCTTCTTCACACACAACTGATGATATCCAGACCAAAGTTCATTATTTGAAAAATATTGAGCTCCATGATGTTGGCCTAATAAATCATTAATGTGAGGTAGGGGATACTTGTTCCTTATTATTATAGAATTGATCTCCCTGTATTCAATACACAACCTCATAGATTCGTCTTTCTTTTTAACAAAAAGGATAGGGGCTCCGAATGGAGTAACAGTAGGGAAAATAAATCCCTTATTACTCAATTATTATAGTTGTTTCTTTACTTCCACTAATTCCATCATGGCCATTCTATAAGGGGTCTTTAATATGGGCCTTGAACCAAGAATTAAGTCAATGGAAAAATCAATTTCTTATTCTAGAGGATGTCCAGGTAAGTTCTCCTGAAACACATCAACATATTCTTGCACATTAGGTACGTCCTCTATTCGAACATTATTTTCGTCACCCATATTTATTTCATTCACTTCTTCCCCAATAATTAAATATAGTTGAGCTACTGGGGGAGGATCTAGATAAGTATCAGGTGGTGACATTTCTGATCTAAAGATAAGATACTCCTTATCATCATCGAAAATTGTAACCTCCTTCTTCATATAATAAATTTTCACATCATGGTCTGAAAGCCATTCCATTCTGAGGATTATATCAAATTGAATCGTGCGTATGACGATGAGATCAGCAGATAAAGAAAATTTATATACCCTAATGGAAACTGATTCACAAAACATTGTTGTGATGATACTTTCCTCAGGTGTTTTGACTGACAACTCTTTTGTTAAGTCAAATTTAAAATATCAAATTTTCTTAGCAAACTGGGAAGATATGAAACTATGCGATGATCCAGAGTCAAATAAATCATTGGATAAACTTGAGGAAACCATTAAATTACAGGCCACCACATCTTTCGGAGCTTCAATCTCAGAATTATTGATCACATAATCTTGCCTTGCTCTGTTGGACTTTTTGGAGGTAAGTTCCTATGGCTCATAGGAAATTAATTTACATAATACACCTTTTCTCTACAATTGTAGCATTCATCATTGAAAAAATATTTTTCCCTTTCTAATCATAAGCTTGATGGACTTTTTTACCACACTTGTAATAGACTCCCATTCCCCTCAAGAAAGTACCGGGGTTTGTCTTCCCACATTTACCACTAGATGGATATTCAACTTTTCCCTTCTTCCCCTCATTTCCATTTCCAAAGTGTTTAACATATCTCTTCTTCTCCTGCTTTTCTTTAAAGTCATAAGACTTAGAGACTTATTTTTCTTTCTTGATACCACATGAGGAAATATCTTCATATAATAACAAGGATTGTGAGAATAATACTCACCAGAGAAATGGTTTTAACCCATAGAAGAATCAATCAATCTTAATCCCTATGTTATGTATATAATATACAACATTCCTTGCTATCCTTTTAAATTTAGCCTCATATTTTGCGACATTCTCATCCTTTTTTTTGTCATAGACTCAAAAATTTATTTTTCATATTCGCTCGATGGTCACGAGGAATATATTTTTCTAAGAAAATATCTTTAAACTCCCTCCATTACATATTTTATACTTCATAATCTTTCTGTTTTAAATCAACGGATACCATTGATCTGCATCTCCCATGAGGCTATAAACTACAATGAGAACTTTTCCCTTTCACTACTCTCCAAAGCATGAAATGTTTTCTATAATGAATTTATCCATTACTCAGATACTAATGGATTTATACTCCCTTTGAATTTTGGTGGTTGTATCTTCTTGAAGCGGTCTAACATTGATCCTATATGTTGTGAATATGGGTGCTCCATACGGGTAAGGTTATTATTCATAACCTGAGTGTGTTTTCCCAGCACTGTGATAAGCTGATCAGCACCAGTTGCATCACTAGATCCACTAAAATTATCTTGAGTAGGAGATAAATCCATACATGGATTATGTGTATTGATACCATTTCCATTACTTCCACTAGGCGCCATTTCTAAACAATTGCATACACTATATTAGCATATGAATATCAATACATAATTCCTAACTTGTAAAAAGTTAACATAAATTGTATATTTTACGGATATAATCCATAATCATAAAAATGTTTTCTTTGAGGAATTATATACTCATAAACCCTTCATAATGGTTTGTAAATAAAATGAGAATTATCCTAAGCATATCCCTCAGGAGTGTCGTAACCAAGAGTGTAGTAAGGCCCGTTGTCGTGCATCAGTTCCGGTTCGACTCTAGATCAAAGCAGTGTTTTTGGTGTTTACCCCAAGGTATATCTATGCAAGATCCCCCTCTACCTATTAATATCTGGATAGTGATGTTTTGTTTGGAAAACTCACAAAATCTCTACAGTACCAAAATTCTAGGAAGTTCTTCTATACTAATACTCAAAGTCTATCTTAGGGTAATCTTCCCAAATCATAGTTTTTCTAAATATAGATTCCAAGGTTTGTATTAAACTTCCTCTGATACCAATTGTAACTACCTTCCCCCAGTAGCCCAGATTCGGTGCATTGTTACATAAAATTGGCATGATTCAAGGAATCATTTCCCGAAAGGCCGATCAGTTTAGTAGCGTTGGAAGTACTAGATACATTTATAAGTTTTACATTACATCATGAAATAAAAACATCAAATTTTTTCCCTTTTTAACACACTTATATCCTTAGACTATCTCTGTAGGTCAACCATAAAATACTTCTTCACATCTTGAGAAAAATAAAACATAGAAAGGGGTGAGGTCATATTCTTAGTAATGATAACAATACAATGGAAACTTTCGTAAATAAGCATAAAATTTTAAGGCAGTGTATAAGACTAAAAGAAAAGCCTTTTAACCTTGAATATCAGCATAATATGGAAAATGTAAAATCAAATAACTCCATTTAATTATTCAAATGGATATTATACTAGTCAAATAATCACATGCAATATCAATATCCACTTTAATAATCATAGAATCCATAATTCCAGACTTCATAACCACATAATCAAAGCCATATGACAATAATACAAATAAGATTTTGTCAAGGCCTGGTTCCAAGACACTAGTTTGTCTCATGGGACCTACCGATGCATCAAGGAGCTATAGTGGGCTCCACTCGTCACATACTATGTCCAATGCATTCCACATATAAAAAGGTTTAAACATAACATAAACATTCATATTAAAACTAGAATCTGAAATATCAATACTTTATCCATAACCCATGAATGGTGTAAAAATAACACATCCACAATAAAAAATATCAGAAACACCTTGAATACAATATGGATGTTTTGTATCATAATAAATCAACTTCAAACAAACTTAAAATCCATCAAAGGATGTTGTCATATATGAAATCAAATTTTTTTTAGAGAAATATATCTCTTTCTATTTTGAAATCATTTTAAAGTCATAAAATTATAAAAGAAAAAATTTATTTATAAAATATTGTTATAAGATTTTATGAAAAGCATAGAATATGTTATAATGTTGGAAAATAGTCACGCTCGCTGTATAAGCTAAAAAAAAGACATTCTTACCTTAATTTTGTTGAAAAGGTCATAAAGTACCTTGTATGAAATACGACTGAAAGATTCCATTCAAAACATATAAGGTCAAATAAGGGTATAAATTACTTTAACCCATTGTGTCATAAATAGTAAAAATGTTTTTAAATAAATTTTCAAGAAAACATAGATGTGGATGATAAAGAGGTCCTAGTAGATTCTTACGTAAAAACAACCTTGGATAATAACGAGATTGTGAAATTAACCCTTACCTGGAACTTTTCCTTCGTTGATGGTTTTTTAACAACCTATATAATAGTTAAAAAAATTATTAAATTATACAAGGACTATATACATAAATATTATATCATATATGATGTTATAATATTGTTTTGTTAATAAAATTTCAGTAGTATCATCATTTCAGGTGTTAACGGATTACTTTTCCTTTATAAGATTAGTTACGTAAGCCATGTTTTTTATGGATAGGATGTATTTTATTGATATACAGAATGATATTATGTTCATAAAAATTATTTTTAATCATAAAATGAAAATTATTCTTGAATGAATACGATGGGGAATGAATCTCATCGCCTTCGTGGAGACAATAATCCATATGTACGCACGAGGGACAATATCATTATATTGATGGAGAAATCTTATGTAATTTGATGGTATAACATATATAAATAATCATTAACATTTTATATTTATTATTAACATTAGTTATACTCATTATTAAACCCATCCAAATAATGAAGGGTTTGAATAACAAACTACATCACGACGTGGAGACGGTAATCCGTACGTATGCACATATGGTGACTTTGTCAATTATAGGTTGGATTGAATAATGAATATGGCTGTAAAATATTTATAATGAAATCCCAGTATATATAAGATACTGTAGTTATTATTTCATAATGAAAACAACTAAGAAAGAGGAAGTGGAAGAAGAAAAGAACTTGAAAGAGGTGATGAAATATTTACCTCTTCTTCGGGTTCTTCCTTATGATTTTATCAAAAGGGCTCCTTGGGTTGTCTTTCTGACCAAATGAAGGCCTCTAGGATTAAGGGAGGAAATTTGGGGGGGAAAATGGGTAGGTTTTGGCAAATCCAAATGGCTTTGGTTGTGTGAAAGTAAGAGAAGGGGAAGTTCCCTTTTATAAGAGAGGTGAGGGTCACTTAAGGAAAAGCTTGAAATATTATTGTATAATAAAATAATTTTCGGTTTCTAATGGCTCAAAAATGATTTATTTATATTATAAGGTGGGTATGGGTCTAAAACATCTCAACCAATTTGTTTTAGATAGTTTTGGGTCACTATTTTAAACTTATCGTTTAGATTTAACTCTTAGTTAAACAGTTTGACACTTACCATGTCTCTTTTTATTTTTATATTTTATGGTTAATAAACTTACTATAACAAGACAAGAGAACCTCAAGTGGTTAATTATTAATACATATATCCTTATCTAAGTCCTTTTTCCAAATCGTATATTTATTGGAATATTATATCAATTAATAATATAATATTTGTTTTAAAAGCTCAATTATGTCAATTTTGACACTATTTAGTATTTGACTTTTTTAAAAGCCATTAAAACCTTATCACTTAGAATAAAATTTATTTAACCAACCCTAAAATGTCATATTAACCTATAAATATAGTTAAATTCATCTTAATTCTCAATTTACATTTATTTGGATATTTATAATAACAATTATTTTAATATTTCATTAATAAGGTAATTACAGCATCATCATTATGTCATTAATAAATTAAATTATTTAATGTCTAAAGATTATAAATAAAATAACATTATATAGGAAATATTTTTATATATTTATAATGAATATTTATAGTAGAATTTATATTTTTTGTAACCCTATATTAAAAAGGGTTTAGTTATTAAACATTGAATTTAACATTTTTAACTCTTCTTTAAATAAAATAATAAAAAATTTCCTAATCTAATCCATGTGGACCGAAGAGGATAATTTTTTATATATTAGGATGTCTTTGGTAAAATTATATTTATCCAATAGAATTAGGACATGTTTTAGGATAATTATGATATCATTTTTACCCTTAATTACCCTATTTACTTTTAACCGTGGTAAATAAAAGTCAAAAGTTACTATTCACAAAAAATTATTTTCATCTTATTGAACCAAATTTTACCAGATGATTTAAATTTTGTCTCTTTTATTTTTGAAATTCAACTCATAGAAGTAGTAAAATTATGTTTGATACAAATTTGCAAATACTTCATGGAGGTGGGTAAAAGACGGTAAAAAGTTTGATCAAATTTTATATATCTAATTTTTTTAAAATGACTCCAATAAATTATGTTGAACATATATAAATATTATGTATCTATTTTGAGCTAAAATAAATTAAAGTAAAATAACTAATTATTTAAATAAAAATTTGGTTTTGACCAATAACGTAATGTTTTTCACTATTCATCAAAAATTGAATGTTTTCAGAAAAATACCAAAAATTCACCCTAAGATAAATTCGATATTTCGAATCAAAAAATGAAGTCCATTTTCAAAGATAAAATTTATAATATTTTAAAAAGTGAGTATTAATATTCATAATGTGCTTGTGTGATTGGTTGTAGTGTGTTTGAACTCGAAGATGTGTACAACACAAGCTATTATATTATTAAAAGGTAAACATACCATGGAATCTTGGGGTGTTACATACTCCCCTCTTTAAAATAATTTCATCATCGAAATTCCTAGAATACTATTGAAAAAAAATATTCAGGTGGTTCTTCATCATAAGTTCCTCAGGTTCCCACGTTGCCTCTTCCATATTATGGTTTCTCCATATAACTTTTACCAAACGAGTCATCCAGTTTCTCAGCACTTGTTCTCTTGTATCAATAATCTTGACATGTTTTTCACAATAAGATAGATCATGTTCCAGTTCAATTTCCCCGTAGGTGAGTACATGCGTTGGGTCAGGCTTGTATTTTCTCAACAGTGATACTTGGAACACATTGTGAACTTTGGAGAGACTTGGCGGCATTGCCAAACGATAATCCACATCCCCAATTCATTCTAGAATTTCGAAAGGTCTGATGTACCTTGGACTCAATTTACCCTTCTTACCAAATGGTATAACTCCCTTCCATGGAGATACCTTCAAGAAAACATGACCCGTACATGAAATTCCAAATCCTTCCTTCAATTATAGGCATAGCTCTTCTACCTACTTTGAGCTTCTTTGATGTAGGATTGGATAACCTTCACCTTGCCATCATTTCCCCAAAAAGTTCTGGGCCTACATGTTTTCTTTGACCAACATCATCCCAAAAAGTTGGTGTGCAACATCTCTTTCCATATTATTCTTCATATGGTTCCATATAAATACTTGAATGGCAGTTATTGTTATAAGAATATTCTACTAGAGATAAATATTGATCTCACATACCTTGAAATTAAATTGAGCAAGATCTATACATGTCTTCTAAGGTTTGAATAGTTCGTTATAATTTTCCATCAGTTTGAGGGTGGTAGGAAGTGCTCAAACGAAGTTCAGTATCCAGGGATTTTTGAAGACTTTTCCAAAATCATGATTTAAAATGGGGATCACGATCAGAAACAATTAATAGTGGTACTCCATGAAGACATAAAAATTCATTAATATACAGTCTTGATAAACGTTCAAGTGGTAAATCTTTTCTTATAGAAAGAAAATTTGCTGACTTGGTAAGATGATCAACAATGACCCATATAACATCATTCATTCCAGGAGTCTTTGTTAGTCCCATTACAAAGTACAACATAATATTATCCCATTTCCACTCAGGCACGGGAAAAGGTTGCATGAATCCTCCAGGATGTTCCCTTCCAGCTTTCACTTGTTGACAAACCATACATCTTGACACAAAATCAGTAATATCCCTCTTCATGTTTTCCCACCATAAATGTTCCTTCAAATCTCTATACATCTTGGTGCTAACAGGGTGTATAGATAAATTGGAGCTATAAGCATCATCCAAAAATTCCCTTTTTAGATCAGGCATGTTAAGAACACAAATTCTCTTCCCAAATTTCAAAATTCAATCTTCATATATGAAGTCACTCAATCTCCCATCATCCATAGCTTTAATCTTCTTTTGAAACTCCTCATCATCGGTCTGAGAAACTTTTATCCTTTCTAGTAAAGATGGTTTCACAACTATTTGAAAGAGTGTTGATGTTTAACCATCCATGGTAATTTCTATATCCATTTTTACTAGGTATAACAAAATAGGATCCCTTTTCACTCTCATCTTGTTCAAAACTCCATGATCATTTCTCCTCAAAGCTTCGACCACCTTCTTTTCCTTCCCCAGGCTGTATTGTATTGTGAAATCATAATCATTCAGTAGTTCAAGCAATCTCTTTTTCCCCATGTTGAGTTTTTTTTGTGAGATAATATACTTCAAACTCTAGTGATCAGTATAAATCTCACATTTTTTACCATAGAGATAGTGTCTCCATATATTCAAAGAAAATATTATAGCTTCTAACTCAATATCATTAGTGGGATAGTTTTTCTAATGAATTTTTAGCTATCGTGATTCATATACAATAACTCTATCATTCTACATATGGACACAACCAAGTCCTTTATTTGAAGCATCAGTATAAATAACAACCCCATCATTCCCTGATGGTGGAGTCAAGATAGGAGCATTAACTAATCTTCTCTTCTATTCTTGAAAACATTATTTACACTCATTTTTCCATTAAAATTTAACCCCTTTACCTCTGATCTTGGTTAATGGGTTATCCAATCAGGAAAAATTATGGACAAACACTGATAATAACCTACTAAACCAATAAAACAGCATACCTTAGTTATAATCGTTGGTGCTATACATTCATGGATTGCCTTTGTCTTAGAAGGATCAATATAGATTACTTACTTGGATAAAATATGGCTATGAAAAGAAATCTCCTGAAGCGAGAATTCACACTTGCTAAACATCCCAAATAATTAATTTCTTCTAAGAGTCTTTAGGATAATGGTCAAGTGATTTTCATGATCTTCGTAGATTTTAGAGTATACCAATATATCATCAATAAATACCTCTACAAATTCATCAAGATCTTCCTTGAAAACTCTGTTCATTAGATCCATAAATACAGAGGGTGCATTAGTCAATCCAGAAGGCATTACTTTAAACTCGTAATGCCCGTACGTAGTTCAAAATGCTATTTTTGGAATTTCATCCTTCTTCACTCACAACGGATGATATCTAGATCAAAGGTTAATATTTTAAAAATATTGATCTCATGGATGTTGGTCGAATAAATAATCAATGTGAGGTAGGGGATACTTGTTCTTTATTGTTATAGTATTTATCTTTCTATAGTCAATGTAAAACCTCATAGATCCATCTTTCTTCTTAACAAAAAGGACAGGGGATCCCCATGGAGAAACACTATGGAAAATAAATCCTTTATTACTCAATTACTCTAGATGTTTCTTTAGATCCACTAATTCCAAAGTTTCCATTCTATAAGGGGTCTTTGATACGGGGCTTTAACCAAGAATTAAGTCAATGGAAAACTCAATTTCTAGTTCTGGAGAATGTCCAGATAAATTTTCTAGAAACACATCAACGTATTCTTGCACAATAGGTACATCCTCTATTAGAACATTATTTTCCTCAACCATAGTTATTTAATTATGTTCTTCCCCTTGAGCTACTAGGGGAGGATCTAGATAAGAATCAGGTGGTGACATTTTTTCTCTAAAGATAAGGTACTCCTTATCATCATCAAAAATTGTAACCTCCTTCTTCTTACAAATTTTTTTTCATCATGGTCTGAAATCCAATCCATTCTGAGGATTATATCAAATTAAATCATGGGTATAACAATGTGATCAGCAGATAAGGAACATTTATATTCCCTAATGGGAACTAATTCACAAAACTTTATTGCAATGATACTTCCCTTAGGTGTTTTGACTAAAAACTCATTTGTTAAGTCAAATTTTAAATATAAAATTTTCTTAGAAAACCGGGAAGATATGAAACAATGCAATGATCTTAAATCCAATAAAGCATTGGCTATACTTGAGGAAACCATTAAATTACCTGCCACCATGTATTTCAGAGCTTCAACCTCATCAGTAGTGATTGAAAAAGCATGACCTTGCTTCGATGGAATTTTCTAAGGTAATTTCCCTTAGCGCTTAGGAAATTAATTTTCATAATGCCCCTTTTCTCTAGAATTGTAGCCTTCATAATTGAGAACCTCTTTTTCCCCATGCAATCACGAGCTTGGTGGCCTTTTTTACCACACTTATAACAGACACCCATTCCCTTCAAGAAAGCACTGGGGTGTTTCTTCCCACATTTACTGTAGGATGGATATTTAACTTTTCCCTTCTTCCCTTTATTTCCATTTTTTTAGTGTTCAACATATCTCTTCTTCTCCTTCTTTGCTTTAAAGTCATAAGACTTAGAGAATTTTTTTTCTATCTTGATAGAACACGAGACAATATATTCATATGATAAGAAGGATTGTGAGACTAATGATCACTAGGGAAATGGTTTTAACCAATCTAAGAATCAATAAATCTTACTCCTTGGGTTATTAATATAATCTTAAGCATGTCTTGCTATCCATGTAAAGTTAACCTCATATTTTTTTAACATTCTCATCCTTTTTTTGTCTCAAACTAAAAAATTTCCTTTCCATATCCACTCGATGGTCACAAGGAAAGTGTTTTTCTAAGAAAATATCATTAAACTCCCTCCATTCCATATTTTATACTTCATCATCGTCCTTTGTGTTTTGAATAAATGAACACCGTTGATTTTCATCTCCCGTGAGGCGATAAAATGCCATGATAAATTTTTATATTTCGCTACGCCCCTAAGCGTAAAATATTTTCTATAAGGGATTTATCCATTTCTCAGATACTATTGATTTTTTACTCCCATTGAATGTTAGTGGTTGTTTCCTCATGAAGCGGTCTAACATTGATCCTCTGTGTTTTGGATCAGGGTGATGCATACCGGTAAGGTTATTATTCATAACCTGAGTGAGTTGTCCTAGTATGGTGATAATCCGATCAGCACCAGTTTCTTTACTAGCTCCACTCTAATTATCTTGATTAGAAGGGAAATCCCTACATATATTATGTGCATTGATACAGTTTCCTTTCCTTCCACTAGGATCCATTTCTAAACAATGGCATACACAACATTAGTTTATGAATCACAATACATAATTCCAAACTTGTAAAAAAGATAACATAAATTGAACAGTTTATGGATATAATCCATAATCATAAAAATGTTTTCTTTGAGGAAGTATATACTCATAAACCATTCATAATGGTTTGTAAAGAAAATGAGAATTATCCTAAGCATATCCCGAGGAGTGTCTTAACCAAGAGTGCATCAAGACCCATTGTCATTAACCAATTCCCGTTCGAGTCTAGCTCAAAGAGGTGTTATTGGGTTTTACCCCTAGGTACATCTGTACTAAATCCGCCTCTACCTACTCGTATCCAGACAGGGATGTATTTCTTGGAAAACTCACAAAATCGTTACAGTACCAAAATTCTAGGAAGTTCTTATATATTAATTTTCAAAGTCTATCTTAGGGTAATTTTCTCTAATCAGAGTTTTTCAAAATCCAGCTTCCAAGGATTGTATGAAACATCCTCATATACCAACCATTACGCCCTGACCCCAGAAGCCCAGAGTCGTTGAATTATTACATAATATTGGCATGATACAAGGAATCATGTCCCAAAAGACTGATCAGTTTAGTAGACTTGGAAGTACTAGATACATTCATAGGCATTACATTACATCATGAAATAAAAACATCAAAAAAATTTTGTCCAATTTTGAAAACACTTATATCCTTAGCTTATCCCTATAGGTGAACCATAAAATACTTCTTCACATCCTGGTAGAAATAAAACATCGAAAGGGGTGAGCTCAGATGCTCTGCAAGGATAACAGTATAGCGGAAAATTTTGTAAATATGCATAAACATTTAAGGCAATGTATAATACTAAAACAAAAGCCTTTTCAACTTCAACTTAAAAATAATTTGGAAAATATAAAATCTAATAATTATCATTACTTATTCACATGGATAATCTACTAGTCTAATAATCACATGGAATATTAATATCCACTTTCATAATGACAGAATGCATAATGTCAGACTTCCTAACCACATAGTCAAGGCCTTGTGCCAGGACTACAAATAATATTTTTTCAAGGACTTGTTCCAAGACCCTAGTTTGTCTCATGAGACCAACCGATGCATGAAATAGCAATAATAGGCACCACCCATCACTTACTAGTCCAATGCATTCCCCGTATGAAAGGGTTTAAACATAACATAAACATTCTTATTAAAACTAGAATATGAAATGTCTATAATTTATCCATAAACCATGAATGGTAAAAAAATAACAGAACCACAATAAAAAATATCACAAAAATATTCAATAAAATATGGAAGGTTTGTATCATAATAAATCATCTTCAAACAATCTTAAAATCCATCAAAGGATGTTGACATAGATGAAATCCAATCTTTTTTTAGAGAAATATTTCTTTCTATTTTGAAATCATATAAAAGTCATATAATTATAAAAGAAAACATTTTTTTAGAAAATAATCTTACAATATTTTATGGGAATCTTCGATGATGTTATAACGGCAGAAAATAGCCACACATGCCGTATAAGTTCAAAAAAAGACATTCTTACCTTAATTTTGTCGAAAAGGTTATAAAGTACCTTATTTGGAAAAGGATGGAAAGATTCCATTCGAAACATTTAAAGTCAAATAAGGGTATAAATGAAATTTAACCATTGTCTAGTCAATAGTTAAATTTTTTTGAAATATATTTTTATGAAAACACAGATGTGGATGATAAAGAGTTCCTAGTAGATACATACATAAAAACAACCTCAGATAATAAAGAGATTGTGAAATTAACCATTACCTTGAAATTTTCCTTAGTAGATGGTATGTTCACCTCTAGTATAATAGTTAAAACATTGTTATTATATTATACAATAACTATATACATAAATATGATATCATATATGAGCTTATAATATTTCTTTGTTAATAATATTTTAGTAGTATCATCGTTTCGGGTGTTAAATGATTTGTTTACCTTTATATGCTAAGTTACTTAAGCCATGTTTGTTTTGGATAGGATGTATTTGATTAATATAAATAATGATATTATCTTCATAGAAATTATTTTTAATCAAAAAATGAAAATTATTCTTGAATGATTACGATGAGGAATTAATCTCATTGCGTTCGTGGAGACGGTAATCCGTACGTAAGCACGAGCAGAAATATCATTATATTGATGGAGGAATCATATGTAATTGGTTGTTATATCATATATACAGAATCATTAACATGTTTTATTTATTAATTACATCAGTTATTCTCATTATTATACCCATCCAAATAATGAAGTGTTTGAACAACAAACTACACCACGATGTGGAGATGGTAATCCGTACGTACACACGAATGGTGAATTTTTCATTTATAGGATGGATATAATAATGAATATGGTTGTAACATTTTTATAATAACATCATAGTATATAGAATATTCTTTAGTAATTATTTTAGAATGGAGATAACAAAGAAAGAGTAAGTGGAAGAAGAAAATAACATGAAAGAGGTGATGAAATATTTACCTCTTCTTCGGGCTCTTTCATTTGATTTGATCAAAAGAGATCCTTAGGTTATCTTTTTTGACCAAAGGAAGGCCTATTGGATGAAGGGAGAAAATTTGGGAGGATATTTGGGTAGGGTTTGGCCAAGACAAATGGATTTTGAGGTGTGAAATTAAGAGAAGGGGAAGTGGCCTTTTATAAGAGAGGTGAGGGTCACTTTTGGAAAAACTTGAAATATTATTTTATAATAAAATAATTTTCAGTTTCTAATGGCTGAAAAATGATTTATTTAGAAGATAAGGTGTGGATTGGTAGAAAAACACTCATAAAATAAGTTTTATCCAGGTTTAGGTCACCATATTAACCTTATCTTTTCGATTTAACTCTTAGTTAAATACTTTTACATTTACCACGTCTCTTTGTATTTTTATATTATATGGTTAATAAACATACTATAACAAGACAAGTTAACCCCAAGTGGTTCATTATTAATATATATATATATATAACCTTATATAAGTCCATTAGCCTAAACATATGTTTTTAGGAATATTATATCAATTAATAATATAATATTTGTTTTAAAAACTCAATTAAGGAAATTTTGACACTATTTAGAATTGGATTTTTTTGAAAGCTATAGAAACTTTATCAATTCAAATAAAATTTATTTAACCAACTATAAAATGTAATATTAATCTAGAAAATTAATTTAATTAATCAGAAGTCTCAATTTACATTTATTTGGATATTTATGATATCAATTATTTTAAAAGTTGATTAATAAGGTAATTACTGCATCATCATTTTGTCATAAATAAATTAAATTATTTAATGTCTGAAAATTATAAATAAAATGCCATTATGTAAGAAATATTTTTATCTTTATAATTAGTATTTATAGTTGAATATATATTTTGTGTGACCCTATATTAAAAATGGTTTAGTTATTAAACATTGAATTTAAAGCTTTTAACTCTTCTTTAAATAAAATAATAATAAATGTCCTAATCTAATCCAAGTGTACCAAGGAGGATCATATTTTTTTCATAAGGTTGTTTTTGGTCTAATTATACTTATCCAATAGAATTAGGACATGTGTTATGGTAATTATGATATCATTTTTACTATTAATTACCCAATTTACTTTTAACCGTGGTAAATAAAAGTCAAAAGTTACTATTCACCAAAAATTATTTTCATCTTATTCAAACAAATTTTACTTACTTATATTAACTGTGTCTCTCATATTTTGGAAATTCAACTCACATAAGCGGTAAAATTATGTTTTATACAAATTTGAAAATGCTCCAAAGAGGTGGGTAAAAGATGGTAAAAAGTTCGATAAAATTATACATATCCAAACTTGTTATGAAATGACTCCAATATATTACGTTGAACATATATAGGTATTATGTAACTAATTTTACCTAAAATAAAATAAAATAAAATAACTAATTATTTAAATAAAAGGTCGGTTTTGACCAATAACATAGGGTTTTTCACTATTCATCAAAAATTGAATGTTTTTAGAAAAATGAAAAAAATTCACCCTAAGTTAATTTTGATATTCCGAATCCAAAAATGAATTCCATTTTGAAATATAAAATTTACAAAAGTGGGTATTACTATTCATAACCGATGGTTTGATTGGTTATGATGTGTTTAAACTCAAAGTTGTGTGCAACACAAGATATTGTATTATTCAAATGGAATCACACCGTGGAAGTTTGGTGTTAAAAATTATTTCAAATTATCTGAAAATTTAAATTTTAGAATTAATTGTGAAAAATGTGGATTTTTATTGAAAAATACATTTTTTTATAATTTAGAAGTTTAATTATATTTTAAAATGTTTTTAAAGTAAAATTATTCCAATTATATTAAAATTTATCTAATTTATGTCATTTAAAAATTTAAATATTGAATTGGATATTAAAACCTTCCGTAAATATGAGAATTTTCTCTTTGAAATCCTATTATTTCTTCGCGTATGTGAGTAGAATTTTAAATTGGATTCTGCCAATTATTTGTATTGAATTTTTAAAAATGTATTCCATATTTGGAATCAATATATTTTATATTATTTAATAAGTTAAACATAGTTTTTTTCAATTACGATTACTAATAGTTGTAAAATATAATTACCATGGTAAAGGTAAAAAACAAATTTACTAGGGGGAAACTAAAAATATAAGAGTTAAAATGACATAAAAACATTTCAAAAGACCATTTTTTCCATATTTTGTCTTTATAACCTATAAAGTTCTATAATGAACCACTTTGGATACGTTTTTCTTGATAAAAATGTGGGTGTAATTGATTCTTTTCAGAAATTCCATATTTGTACTCTCACCCACTTAAAGAAGGTCACCCCCTCTCCTACCCTATTCACAAATACAAAGCTATTTTTTTTTGGAAAATACCTTGAAAAATAACTTAATTAATCATATAAAAACATTATAGATCCCTTTTTTGATTATAAATCCAACTTAGGAATGATTTTGGTTAAAACCTAAAGAAGTTTTCTGAAGAAGAGGTAATGTTCATAAATTAGAATTTTTTTATTTTTCATCATCTTCCAACTAAATATAGTATTAAATAATGATAATATAGTAACCTCAGTATCTTAAATATATTTATAATTTGTTATTTTTAGTTTTTTACCTATATCCATATCCCCTTCCATAAAATGGAAAACGAAACCGTCGATAGTGTGTACGTTATAATACCTCCTCACGAACTGATGCAACTAATTTTCCATAAATACCTTTAAAGGAAGGATATAATGATGGAATGAACACATTTAGATGATATTTATGATATTATTATACTTATATAATTTTAAAATCTCATATATCTTCTTATTTTCCATCCCATTTAAAATATTATAATGTTTCTTGTGTGTAAAATAGACTATCACCTCACAAAGAAATTTGTTTCATTTCTCCCATATGATTTACAATTATGATAATAAGTATAAATTTAGTTAATATATGTTATATATATATTCATGAAATTATATTTATTCTTTAAAATTAATATATCACACACTTCATTATCCTTTCACCCATTAAGGATATGGTAATGTCTTTCGTGGGTACATATGACGTACCATCTATACAAAGCGATGTGATCCATTATATATGTTCAAATTTAATAGTGACTCTAAAAATTTATATAATTAATTATATTATATATATATATATGAATAAAATAAATATTGGTATTATGGAACTATATAATATGTAAAGAACCCATAACATTCATGACAAAACATACGTGAGAAAAAAGACAATTAACACCCAAAACAATGAAAATAATGAAATGTTGTTAAATAATGGTTGTAAAATTTTACAAGGAGATAAATATGATATTAAAATTATTTATATGGTTCTAGTATAAATTAATAACATAATAAAAATGATTATAAAATAGTTTGATGCATGTTTAACCAAAAGGTTGCATTAGATAAGGGATTTCATCTCAATTTTCCTTCATTAAGGCATATTTTAATGTTATCCTCCAAATTTATTTTATATTGTATTTATAATACACCATTTACATTTAATATAATGATTCAATAATAATTCATGTTATTTTTATTTTGAATTATTTTATCCAAGTGGATTTGAATTTAAATTTAACAAGTGGTAAATAATTTCATAACTTAATTTCTTTTCATTGGGATATATTACTTATTCATTGTTTTTTATATTCTAAAATTAATTTTGTATTGAATTTGGACTATATTTTATTTTTTATACACTTTTTTTATTTGGACTTACATTTTATATAGATAATAAATCCGTTTGTAAATTTTCGCTTCAACATTTTGATCTATTTAAAATATTATTTCAAAATCTTATTTTAATCCAAATTGTTTATGCTATAATTTATATAAAAGAAAATTATTTATTAACTGTCTTAAAAACCCCTTTAGTTTTATTCAAATATATTTATTCATGAATTTTTCAAGTAATAGTAACATTTTACCACTCTTTCTTACTTAAAATGATTGTCATTTTTTTAATAAAATCTGGCATCATTTCTCTCTTCGATCAAAAATCCCTGTCTTTTAAAAGAATGTTTTCAAAAAATGTTTTTATTTTTTTATTTAAAAATATATTTATTAAATAATTTTTTACCAATTTTTATTTTTTAACAGAATTTTTATGAAATATTCATCTCGTTTTAAAGATAATGCCCATTTGGATTTTACTAAAAAGGTGAAAAGAATCATTGTTTTCACATGTTTGCAATCAATATATTTTCTAGACTTAATGAAAAATCAATGTTTTAAATAATATTTTACAATTTTCAAATGGTATTTTAAACGAATAATATTTTCAAATGTTTTTTCTAAAATTTTAGATTCATAAGTTTATTTTCAAAGTGAAAATGTCATTTTCCTCACTATTTTTTTAAAGGATCTTTTCATGGAATTTATATTCCTCAATGGAAGTGACCCTTATTATAATTAGGATCTACTAGGTATATTTATAATTGATATCATCCTTACTTATTATATGGATGGTTAAAGATCGTTTTTACCAAGGAAATAACATAAATTCACTTTCTTTATTCATTTTCACAGTCTCTAACATTGGATTGAAATATTCACTTTTCTATGATTAATGGATGTTAAATTTTAAATATATATCCATATTATTCGTCATGGATATGTTTATTTCTTAAAACATATGTCATTTTTACATATAGTGTTTTAAATTTAATGTTATTTCACTAGATGGTGAAATCTTGATAAATCTGAATTCATTACTCAATACGAATATTTGATGATAATAAAAATTATTCCTAAATTAAATTGATTATTCAATATATGAGGAAAGATTAGGAAATGTAATTATTGGTAGGGACTAGAACTATACATCCCCCCAATACATAGGTAGTACCATTGGGTGAATCAATAACTATAATGAAACATTTTTCTATCTATATTTTTATATCATATTCTAAAATGTCTTAAAGTTAGAGGGGTCGTGAAACCTAATATCATAATGTATTATAATAAAAAATTTCTTAAATTGATAATTACATAATTATTAATATCCATGAATTTTTTACAATAATAATATCTATATATGCATTTAACTTTCTATTTAATGGTTAAATGAAATATGTTTTCTGTTATTTACCTTTTATATTGATTATGACTTATGTTATTATCTATGTGATTTTCACAATGATTTTATCCTTAGAGGCATTTCATTCTTAGTTTATTGATAAAATGGAATTTAGGTTCAGATATTAACCTTTCTATATTTATTTTCCTTACCTAATAATTATAGTCAAGTAATTGATCAAATGGAATGTGTTTCAGTTATTTTCTTTCAAATATTGACTATTATACCTATTATTTTCACATTGGTATTATCTCTAGAGAAATTTCATTCTTAGTTTATTAGTTATATGGCATGCATATTTAGTTAGTTACCTTTCCACATTTGTTATACTTATTGATTCATGATATCTTTAGTTGTACATAACTCTTACTGAGCATATGAGCTCGCACATATTGTTTTCCTTTCTTAATAATTCAAAAAGTTTTCTATGAATGATATAAAAGGATATGCTAGAGAGAATATTGATATTCAAAAAAAAATTATTATACTGTAATTTATGTATTCAAATGTAATACAGGGATCATATTTGTATCTAGTCTATATAGACTACTATACTATTTCTTCCATCAAGATTTGATTCCTTGTATCTTATTCCAAGGTAATAAATTAGACACTTCTCCAGGTTACTGGGTTCGATGTCATTATTGTTTATTAAGGAACAAAATATTATAAATAAAATTACAAAAAAAAGGTTTATTTGGAGAAATAAATAGTGGTTTTATAATCATAAAATAGTGCATCATTTCTCTAAATTTTCACGTCCTAGTTTCTTGTCATAAATAATATGTTGAATTTTAATTGGAATCACATAAGGAAGAATTATGTTATTCTTAATGTCAACTAGTCGTGGTTTATGGTACAAATCTAGAGAAAAAATTCATTGTGTGTGGATACTACATCATGGTTTAAGGTGGGTTTATCAAGTAATTATAAATTAAAAATGACTTTTGATGGGAAACCACACTATTGAATTAGAAAAGGTTTTCATAAAATTTAAAAAAAGTTTTCTATTAATAACCTTCATAGGTTCATGCATACATGACTTTAGAACATAAAAAATAAGTTTTTATAACTATGATTGCATAAAGTTATTATATATCATCATAAATAATTTAATTTTTCATTTTTCTATTAAATATTTATTAATGTATTCATATATATAAATTTTTTATATTAAAAATGTTGTATTATAAGGATTAAATTATTTGAAACTGTTATTATAATTTTCATACCATGCTTATAATATTTGCATGTTAGGTATGAATTGAAATATTTAGTTTCATTCAAACATGACTACGATTTGTTATTAAATTTATAACTTTAATAATAATTTTTTTATGATATACACATATTATATATTAGTGTTTTGTTGAAATTATAGTATATATTGACTATCGATCCCTAGATTGTGGAATTTGGGTCAAGAATTTTCACTGGATCAGGAGCGTAGGTCTTGTCTATGAAAACTGTGGGTTGGGTACCTATCACAAAATTCATTCACATATAGATATTTTGGTTTCATATGATTCTAATCCTTTACATAAAAGGATTTACTATACTTTATGTCATGGATATAATTGGATATTGTTAAGTGTAATTATTTTTATTAGTTAAATAAAATTAATCATGATTCGCAATTTGTTTTATAAATTATTATTTTTAGAATATATCCACCCACAATTCGTATTTTTGTATTTTATAATATCACTTTTAAAGGGTAAGTATAGACCCTCACAAAACCACCATGAGAATTACGGCACACAATATTCAAATTTTAAATAAAGACTACAACAAACCGGATCTACCAACATTGTTGCCTTCCAAAAAAATAAAAAAATATTCAAAATTCAAAATCCTTCCATTATTCACGTGCCCGCCTCGATATCACATCCATAATGCCAGTCGTCCATATGTAGATTCTGTCAACTGCCTCGATTCGTCGAGACATTTCCGTCATCATCGCTTCTCAGAACCACCAACTTCATCACCGCCGCAGTCATCGCTGGAGCTTCCATCAACGTCGTCGCCATCCTCATCGCTAACCACGATCGTTTCCATCCTCATCACTTGACACCATTGACCACTTCTTCGAAATTTTAGAATATATTAATTTGGATAAATTATAAGGCTCTAGCTTTAAAAAATACATAATATTGATATAAGTCAATAATTTGAATTTAATTCATAGTGAGGATCTTTTTAGGATTATATATTCATAGAATTGGGTCATAATGCACACATAAAAATATCAATATTAAAAGTAGACACTTCTACACACTATCCATTTTTTTATAAAATAAAAACATTAAAAAAGAAACATGGTTTCATTTCATGTTTAAACAACATAGCATTTCCTTGATCCCATCATTGAATCTATTCTTCTATAAGTCCTGTGAAAAAATTTAAAAACGTGGGATGAGCATAAAAAGATCAATAAGTGATATATAAATAAGTAAAACTATTAGTATTTGAGAAAACACATAAACCACAAATAATTTATCATAAAGTAATACTTTTCATCTTTATGAAGTAGTAAATATACTTCAATGAATATAATATAATTTCTTACCAATTTTTTTAATCGAAATATTACCATAAAACCCATATAAATCAATGTATAACATATAAATATTACTTGGGACATAAACATACATAAATTGAATAACCATACGGTCGACTTACACAAATATCACTAAATGGAAAATTCGTACAGCTGACTTCCATACCCAATGCACTAGAGGTTAAAACGTAACCACCCATCCCTGGATAATCATGGAACCACCCTTTGGTTTTTCACATAACCACCAAACTTTTTTTATCATATAACCAACCTTAAAATGTCCATGAACCATTATATAATCAGAAAAAATAAATTATTTCTATTATCAAAATTTCATTTATAAAATTTCATTTAAAACCACAAAAAATAATTTCAAGATATTGAAATAGCCAGTCCACTTTTAAAACCATTTTCTATTCCAAAACAGCCAAAATTGGAATAAGGGATTTATTTTCCTTTACAAAAATTAAATCTTATAGAAGACTCAAAATATAAAATAACAGTTATGGAGGCAGAGAATTCATTTTCACCACATAAATTAAAAACATTTCTTTTTGTTGTTTAGTAAAACAATTCTTATAAAAATATTCCATTTATGGAACTTATTGATTGAAATTGAAATTATAAGTGTTTATTATACACCATATAATTGAAGAATGTGTATATTATTATAATATGCATCAATAAAATGAGATATAGATGAAGTCCCTTACCATATCATTAGATTATGGATAAATCAATAAAATAATTACGTGTGATAAATATAAATACACCCAATATAAGTTGATATTCAGTGTAAAATAATCATAGGTCATTCACACATATTCTTTGAAAAACAAAACCAATGATAGGGATATTTAACTTAATGAATTGAGATTGAGTTAAGATTTCTATTACCATGAGTCTAACTCATCACGTACAATCGTTATCGTCCAAAATAATAAATATAATATAATTTATATTTATTTAGAACCTTTTTTAAGTTTATTATTTCTTTTTTATCACTTATTATGATGTTATAAAATTTATATAACTATTTATGTTCATATCAGATGTTTTGTTGATATTCGGTACTTGGGTAAAAAATGAACCTGTTTTGATATAAATTGTCTATGTGGTAAAAAGTCCATCATCTCTAGAATATTATTTATTATTTAAATATCATATATATCTACTATATATGTATTTATAATAATCCTTAATATTTTGTGATATGAAATAAAATGCACCGTTAATGGAGACGGTAGGTCGTATGTATGCATGAACAATACTTTCATTTATTTGTTATATTAAAAGAATAATAATTAAATGATATAAATGTATATTATAATAAAATTATTATAATAATTTTATTTATGTCTCATAGTTTTAATGAAACCATCCTTTATACATTCCATTTATAGTTGGAACAAGTCTTATCACTTTGAGGGGGCGTTAGTTCACACTTCCTCAAACGAAATTATCATATTTACACAACATGGAAAGCATAAAGGTATGTTATAAATAAAAAATACAGAAGAATAAAGACACTATTTATATAATATATATCATTTTTAAAATAGTTTCCACTATAATGGCCACAATGAGAGGTGGTAGGGGGAAATTGAACAATCATTGTTTTTGAGGCAGTAGTTCTTCATACATAGAAATAAAAATTTCGTTACCAATTAAATGGATGTGTGTGTAATTGTAGATATATAACATAGAATAAAAAATCCTAGTATATTTAGGATACTAGTGTTTTTATGTAATCATATAATAACAAGAGTTTAGGGATTGGATAATGGAGATGAAACTAAAAATCATGAGAGAAGGAGTTACCTCTTAATCAGTTTACTTCTTTTGGTTTATACAAAAAGGCTTCCTTGGGAGACTCACTTCCCTAATGTAGGATTATAGAGTGAATGGATGTATTCTAGAAATATTATTTAGTAGGTATTGTATGATGAAAAAATTTCTTGAATCTTGAGTTTTAGAGAAGAGAGGGTACCTATTTTTAGGAGAGGGAAAGGCAGCCTGGGAAAATATTAAATTATTAAATTAATATAAATTAATTTTTTAATTAAAATGGCTCCCACTTGTGATAGGTCAAATATAATATGAGTTTAGGTCGAAATTATCTCTTACAATAATTTTTATGCATGTATTTATTTTATTTTAAACCATATCATTTTATTTTTCCATTAATTATTATCTTTAAATTTTAATTGTTGTAATAATGTTTTAATTATTAAGTGGCTATTAAATTTACATATATGGGATAAATTCACCATAATTGGACACTTAATAAACCTGTAGACCTTATCATGGTCACTTTGGGATTTTAAAGGATTTTTAGGATTTTTAAATAATTTAATGAATCACTGTTTTTATAAAACATCAATTATGTCAATTTTTACACTATTCATTTTATTGAATTTAACTAAAATACAAACAGAGATATAACTTCAAACCAAATCATTTAATAGTCTTATAAGATTTCATATTCCCCTATAAAAATCATTTATGACATAAATTAATTAAAATATTATTTATTTTAATATTTATAATATCATTTATTTGATTCTTTCATTAATAAAGTAACCACTACATCATCATTGTGATATAATTATATTTTATTATTTAAAGTCTAAAAAATATAAATAAAATACAATGATGTATAAAATAAGTTTATATTTATAACTACTATTTATATTCTTAGATTTAAATTACTCAAACCAATATTAATTTTTTTTATTAAGATGATTTATGTTAATAACATATTTTCCTTTAATTAAAATTAAAATATATAAGTGTCATAATCCCACCCAAGTGGAATCCAAAGGAAAAAATTTAGTTCCAATGGTAATATTGATTGTAAATATATCATATAATATAATTTAAACAATTTTAAGGGTAGATTTTTTTATTATAGTATTATTTTTCCCTTATTTACCTAATTTACCCGTTAACCATGGTAAAAATAATAATTACTATAGTTACTATTCATCATGTCCAAAAATAAAATGGATCAACATAAATAATATATACCTTATTTTTAAAATTATAGAATCCATTTTTACAAAATCAAATTAAATAATTTGTAGTAATTAATTTATAATTATTTCCCGTTGTCAAAACGAGAAAACATGTTTTTTTAAAAGTAAAAAACATCAAAAGATTGACTTGTGTTTATGTCTAATTTCAATGTGAAATTACCCCCAATTACAAAAATATGTTTAAATTATAAAAACATAATCCAATTAAACTTTAAAACAAATTAAAATTACAAACCAATGATATTAAAAAATTATATTACAAGGTAGTTTTGAATTAAAATTCAGCATTTTTCACTATTTATTAAAATTTGGATTTAATTAAAAAATACCAACAAATTATACCAAAGTAAAATTTTATATCTTGAGTCCAAATAATAAGTATATTTTTTCAAATATAACATATAAAAGGGTGAAAATATCGACTTAATATGGGTTCTATATCAATAGGAGTTAAAACATCATTTAAAAAAATACTTATTTCATTCAAAAAATTGAATTTGTTATATCTTCTCTATAAAAAATATAAGATATATTTTGAAAATTACATTGAATATATTACCTATATATATCATTAGTAAAATCTATCAAGAGTGGTTTTATTATTTTATAAACTCAATTATTTTCATTTAAAATGTTTTTTCAGAAAAACATTTCCTTTTAAAAAAGGGTTTTATTTTAATTTATAAATAATAGTTCACAAAAGAAATAATTATATGCATGTGTAAAAAATATTTTCATAAATAAATTAATATTATTCATTCCCACCATTATAACTTCTAGGTTATAATGGTAAAATTTAAATAATAATATTTAGTTGTTCGTTTAAGGTTGATGTAACGTATCATGTTTCCTATTGAACATAGTGTTTATTTCTTAAAAATCAGGATGTTACATTCACCCTCCTCTTTAATAAATTACATCCTAGAAATTTAAATTTGGGATTTTTAAATATCCTATGACATTTCCGAATACCTTTATTTCAATCCAATATAAAAAAGTCCCATAAAACTACCACTTTAAAAGAAAGAAAGATAAGTAAAAAGGTTTCCTAAGATAACCCAAAATAGGTTTCCATGTATAAAAACATAGATATAGAAAGAATAATATGTGTCATATTCTGATGGAGATTAATTGAATACATGATTAGGAGAAAGTTGACAATCAGAAAACCACAACCTTCTGATGGGTTAAACTGTCTTTGATTTCACAATAAGAAAAGTAAACAATAAACGTTTTTGTGTTAAAATCATTTTCATAAAGTTGATAAATTTATTTATGATATTGATTAAGAACATAAGGAAACATAATTTTTTATCAAGTACAATTTCATAATTTAATAAAATTCTACCCCAAAGTCATATTTTCTTCAGATGATGAGTATTCAAGATAACTTGGTTACACCTGACGCAATAGAACAAACTTCTATTGAATCACATAATGCACAGAAGATTTAAAATTTATTCATCCAGTCACGAACCGAATCTGGTCACCTTCTAAACTGGCACCAGACCTAGCCTGCGAAAAGGCTATAATGGAGTTCCTGATCCCCAAAGGCTAGCACAAGTTCCCGGGTATCATAAAATAAAAATTATGAACTATTTTCCTGAGCTAATAAACTTAAAACAACAAACGAATCCAATAAAACAAATCTGAGTTTTTTTTAGAAAACTATCTTTTATAAAATTTCAATGTTTAATTACACAACATCAAAAAATTCTCAAAGACCATTAAAAAGGTAAAAAACCCGAAATTACAACCCAAGAACCTTCACAAAGCAATAGGTAGCGCCCTTAAGCCATCTCCACAACACCACATCACGTTGGACCACAAAACCAGAACCATAGGAACAAAAGTTGTACCCAAACCTACAACAACAAAATTAGAAAGTCTACTTACACCCGAAGGAGTAAGTAGGGTGTGATACAAAGACCAATATGATAACACCACTAAGAGATTCTATTTGATAAACATTGAAATACTAAAAGCATGCATGTTTTCAAAAACATGAAATGGTAGTTATAATTTCTAAAATATGCAACTGAAAAAATTAAAACAATTTTGAAGAGGGATATTTTAAAGAAAAAACACTTTTATATGAAATGTAAAGGATATTGAAATTTCCATCCAAACATACTGTATGTAGATGATAATAGTAAATCTTATAATGAGCACAAGAAATATCAAATAACCCCTAGGCAATAGCCTGCTGTGTGTCTCATGTACCTCGTATCTTTAGGTAAAGTAGCCATCACAATATCCATTCTTGTGCATGAGACAATAATAAGGAACATACCCCAAACCAAGTGGTCCCCAAAAATCATCATCATCATAGTTTAGTGAGTCTTTTACGACTCAATATGGTTATGTGAAACTGAGGCCAAACCGCATGGGATCACTAGAATACTAGTACACGTCCACCCACCTAGATACCTGGGTTTCCCTCTTGTGCTCAAACAAGTTCAAAAAGCCGTGAAATATAAATTTCACATGAAAATACCACAACCAAATCACACATCAACTAAAAAGCCCACATGTACATCAGCCAAGCACATCACCCCCTTTTTATTCAAATTTATTTTGAAAACCAACTCACACCAAAATAGCCCACAATACATTTTACATATCGTTCACAATTCAATACAACCATTAAAATTTATAAAATATTTCCCAAGATGATAAAAATCACATAATAACCCCTAAAGTTTTAAAAAATAACCATTTCATAAAAAATCTATTTTACACATCACACTCACACAAAACACCCCACATCACATTCACATCACCTTCATATTTCAGTAAATCTGTTAGACATTTTTATAAAACATTTCCAAGAGGATACACATCACATGACAAATCATTTCACATTTAAAATGGACCATTTTAAAATATACACGATCCAAAATAGTTTTTCAATATGGTTTCACCTCTTACATAAATCATTAAACCTTTCAAATCTTTCATAAAACAATTCTATGGAGTATACCCAAGCTTTGCACATAAAACCCATTTTAAAAACATTTTTCAGTGAAAAAATCACACCAATACCAATACAAAACAGAATTTTCAGCCATATAAATATTAATAAACCACTACCAAATATTATAAAATCACCTCTAATAATACAACAAAATATACACATGAAGACACACACATTTTCATAAAACACTTTCAAGAGGCATAACATGGTTTTACACACAAAACCCATTCAAAAGCCCTCTTTCAAACCCAATGACACACCAATAACCTACCAAATCATAATTTGAATCCCATATAAGATTAATTAAACCAATTTCATATGTTATAAAATACACCCAGAAAAAACCCCAAGAGTAACACATGAAAAACACCCAAATTCTATCTAAAATGAAACTATAAAATTAAATGATTATCCAAATCCATCATAAATAGTTTTGGCACCACAAAAAAATTTAATAAATATAAAAAATGAGTAAATACATCAAGATAACTCATAATAAAATGGCTACACATGGAATCACCTACCTTTCTGTGTCGAAACCCTAAAAACTTGGTGTGAAACATCAACCGCACCACCGCCGCATCACAAGGGGTGAAAACCTACCCTAAACCACATGATTTGACAAAAAAGACAACAAATAAAATCCTAGATTCAAACCCTAACTTCTAGAAATTTTATTTCTTCATGAAAGATGGAGGAAACCCTAAAGAAAATAAATCAAACCAAGAAGGAATCACTTACCTTGAAAAATCTTGAAAAAATCACCCCAAATCCAACAAAAGTTGAATTAGCAAGCAACCAAAATTGATAAGTAGGATCTAACGAGGCTTTTTAGGTTAATTGGGGACTGAAATGGGTGATAAAGAGTTAAAATTAAAAGGTTTATGAATTATTCAAATTACCTTCTCAAATCTAGACAATTTGATAAACCCTAAAGATTTTTCATCCTAATCCGCGATCCAAATGAGCTTCAATGCAACGAAATAGATAATGCGAGTGAGCTTAGTGTTTTTTGGATTTCTGTGGGAGGTATAATAATTGAAAAAAAGTACAAAATGAATGAGATATTGAAATCTTAAAAAACTATTTTGAAGCACAAAATGGGCTTACGGGCTGGCCTGAAACCTTAATAAAAAACTCAAATACATCATTATTATGGAATCATATGGGGTCCAAATTGATATCGTGATTTTAATATACTAGGGGATTCTAATTGGGAAGTGGAATGGGTTTAAAATGATTTACAATGAAGGATTTATAAATGAACCAATATTTATTTTTGAATCTGAAAATGAGATCACAGTTTGGCCAAAATTTTGGAAACCCACCATTTCCACCAAAATGAATGGAAAACATCTAAAACAAATAAATAATGGAAATTTAATATAAAATAACTATAAAATAATTCATGTTTGTGACAATAATTTCAACCATAAAACGTTATTTCCCTCAAAAAGCCATAACAAGGCTAATGGAAAAAACCAAACCCAACCGAAAGGCCAAAATTGAATCCTTTTCCAAGTTTCACCCACCCCCAAAGGCCAAAAAACCTCCAATTGATCAATCAAGGAAGGAATACTCTCACCAACCAAAACATACACCACATCCAGAAATGATCAAGTATATTCATATTTTATCCCAAAATGAAACTCCTCAAACACTATCAAAACAATATTTCAATGATTTATCTAAAAGAATAGCAACAACGAACAAGGTTACATTTACCTTGCTTTAACCAGACCATTAGGAGTTCTCCACTTCCTATGTTTACCCATGGAAGATGTAGGTAGTTAGGTAGATCTGAAAAATACTACCTACTTCCCAGCCAAGACCAAGGACCAATCTGAGTTACTAGTATGTGGAGACACAAATGGGATCCCCACCATAAGAGACAACTCAAATTTTCCCTAGATAGGATCAGGACACTAACAAGGGGAAGCCCAAACAGACTCCACAGTACAATAGGTAGACCTTAATTTGAAATTTCAAACAGAACATACATGAGAATGAAATTGGGTCTCCTTAGTATAACAACTAACCATCTTAACCGACCAGCAAGGGCCGTCATAGGACGAACCCAAATTTAAAGGGTTGGGAAGACCGCATGGTTAATCTGCACAGTTTGAGAAACCGTGCTCTAACTGTGTGGATTATTATACATTCATGGTTTTTTGGGGCATGGTTACTACTAACAATTTGAAAACCGTGCACTCAACCTGTCTTGACAAATTCCATACCATTATCTAAATACTCAATGTAAACCAAAGGGGAAGAGAATGATATTGGGTGATAACATTGATATGAGGTCCTCCAACCTATTTCCATAAAACGGGAATAACAAAATCAAGATGGAAAAATCAGAGGTTTAAACTATTCCTCATCTTGCATACTAAGGATATGTCTTTGTACAAGGTTTTAAATGACCTTTCTATTTCCCCTGACTACGCTCCAACATCTCTATGAGACCAATGGTTGGAGCACAAATGATTGAAGCATCTTCGACCTCATAGTTAGGCTTTAAAAACCCATAAACTAAAATTTTTCTTTCGGTTCCATGGAAACTATACCATAACACTATATGGTTTCACCAAGACATAACACATTCCAAAACTCACTTTACGCTAACCCGCCATTTCAATGAAATACGGGATTATAAGATGCACACATAGATCACACCTTGTTTCTTCAAGTGAGAAACTATAGGAAGAAAGGACACATATAATCACCTTCCTCTAAAATTGAGGATTTTTATTTTTTTTCCCATGAGATACATACTCCCAGCATATCGTCGACTCTCAAAGGAATTCACGACCTTCACCATTATAGTCAACGAGAAAACGAAATCACAAGTCATCACCTAATGTGACCATTGAGAATGATAGAAACAATACATGAAATATGACCTTATTCAAAATCCCAAAACAACACACAATTCTAGAAAGGGGCCATAACAACATCCCATGACCTGATTTCACACAACCAGTGGTTTAACATAAACCCCTATATCATAGAGACTATAAAGGACCCAGATGATGTCTTAGAAACCATCTAGATACTCATCCACACTAACAACCCTAGACCTCTTCCACCTTCAATGATTCAGGTAACTTAAGAAACTATGGTCTTTTTCAACCTTCCTTGATAACTATCTCAATAGAATAGGGTCCAATTTTTTTTAAAGGAAATGGTGTGAACTCAATCTCCCAAGATCAAGAAAAAGAATCCTTATATTGATTAATTAAAAGATTTTCAAATGGGGAAACAATCCGGGTTTCACTTCAATTGTGCAATAACCCTTAATGAGGGATTACCTTATCCAAAGGAAGAACCCAAGGACCAAAACATGATGGTATATTGGATGAAACATGCCAAAAACTAGAACTGAACACATGAGGGGAACCATCGTAAAGGCTTATTGAAATTTTCTTAGAAGTGACCACTAACCAGCCCTTCAACCCTGCTTGCCGACCAAACACAATCACAAAACATAGTTCGAGTAGGAAGGGTTCTTGACCGAAAACATCCCACAATATCGACATTTTAAAAACACATAATACAAACCATCCCATACCAGTCATGAAGACATCATGTTTTCCTTTAAAAAAAATAATTTGAAAATAAACGGTTCAGCGGTTAGCGTATCCATGAATGGTACCCCATGGTCCTCACACATGCATGTTTCTATGACACACTTGGAACCCTCTTGATATCTATCCCATCACTCATCCAGTCATTCCATTAACCATCCATCATCCCATATTACCCCATGAATGTGGTCACTCATAGAAATACCAAAGGTTAAAACAAAAATTCATTCCACTTTTCAAAACAAAAACAATCATCCAATACTTACTTTTTCTCAAGACCACTAACCAAGAAATCAAAATCCCAATCATTCAAATGAATACCCACTTTTAAGTCATGTAAATCAATTTCAAAACATCTCATTCCATTAAAACACCCTTCAATAGTTTAGAAAACTATATTGGGAACAATTTTACAAAACCAACTTTAACATAATTTCCTGCTTTCAAAAGTGGTGTAAACACACCATTTTCCATTTCCAAAAAATTATGAAAATTCAGTTCCACCATTTCAAAAATCAAGTCATTCCCGCTTTATTAGAAAATCATTTCACATAAACATTACACTTTTTAAAACCATGTCATTTTTTCTTTAAAACCAAACATTAATGATTTCAAAACTAAAGAACACAATACAATGTGAGAGGAAACTAGTTTTAGTGGGTGACTTGGAAATATGGTTGAAGCCATAGGCTAATCACTTCACCATCACTAAGAGTTCTCTAGGAAAATATACCTGGTTATATATGGAATGGAAGGCCCTGTGAGCTCACTAAGTCTATTAGACCAATTCTATTTTCATTTCCCCGATTCATCATCAATCCAAGAAAACCAAAGGACTCAGACAAATCCTAATTTCCCATGGCGACTCGAAACCCATAATGGGATGTACTAGCTAGGTACACTTCCCATAACTGGAATGTAATGTCCCGGCAGTTATAACTTCATACTATCCTGACTATTCCTCATATAACATGACCCAAATGAGCAAACCTCCTTTGATAGCATTTTCTCACAAACTGAATCTGGTCACCATATAAAACGGCACGAAACCCATCCTGCAACAAGGCCCGAAGGGAGTTCCCAATCCACATGGGATGGCACATGTGCCTGAGTATCATAAACTAAAAAATGGGAACTATTTTTTTTTGTGTTTATAAGGTTAAAACAGCAAACAAATCGAATAAAACTAATCTGTATTTTTTAAAAAAAATTCATCTTTTATTAAATTTCAGAATTTAAATACACAACCCAAAACAATGATCAAAGACCATTACAAAGGTAAAAATCTAGAAATGACAGCCCAAGAATCTTCACATGGAAAGAGGCACCACCCTAAATCCATCTTCACTACAACTCATCACGTTGGACCGCTAAAACCTGAACCATAGGCACAAAAGTAGTACCCAAACCTACAAAAACAAAATCAGCAAGTCTACATACACCCAAATTTGTAATTAGGGTGTGATAAAAATCCCATTAGTATACACCCACAATGATATTCCTTGTGATAAACATTCAAAGACTAAAATCATGAATGTTTTCAAAAACATGAAATGTTAGTTATAATTTTAAAAGATGAAACTTTAAAAATTAAAACAGTTTTCAAGTGGGATATTTTAAAGATTAAACAATTTCAAATAAAATTCCCAAGATATTAAAACTTCTAGCCAAATATACCTTATTCCGATGGTAAGAGTAAACCACCATATGAGAATGAGAAAACAGATATAACCCCTAGGAACTAGCTCGCTATGGGTCCCAAGTACCTCGTATCTCGGTGAGAGAACCATCACAGTATCTGTTCTCGTGCACTAGACACTAGAAGGGAACATACCCATAATTTAGTGGTCCCTAATAATAATAATCATCATTGTTTAGTTAGTGTTTTAAGTGTCAATATTGCTATGTGAAACTGAGTCCAAACCCCACAGGATCACTAGTATACTAGTACACGTCCACCCACCTAGATACCCGGGTTTCCCTCTTCTGCTCAAACAAGTTCAAAAAGAAATGAAATATAATATTAACATGAACATAAAACTCCCACATCACACATAAACCAAACATCCCACATGTAAATCACACAAGCACATCACCCCCCTTTTTATTCAAATTTATTTTGAAAACAAACTCACACCAAAATAGACTACAAAACATTTTTCATATCTTTCACAACTCAACACATCCTTTAACAATTTTATAAAATCTTCCCAAGATTATAAATATCACATAACAACCCTCTCACATGTTAAATAATTCCATTTTCATAAAAAAATCTATTTTTCACACCACACTCACACAAAACAACCCACATCATGTTCACATCACTTTCACATTTCAGTAATTCCCTCAAACGTTTTTATAAAAAATTTCTATGAAGATACACATCACATGAGGACCCCTTTCACATTTAAAATGTAAAATTTCAAAAATATACACAATAAAAAATAGTTTATCTATATGTTATCAGATATTATATAAATAATTAAATTATTATAATCTTTCATAAAACTATTCTAAGGAGTATACCGAATATTTGCACATAAACCCCATTTTAAAACAATCTATCACGGAAAAAATCACACCAATTCCAATAAAAAAACAGAATTTTCAGACCTAGAATGATTTAATAAACAACTCCCAAGTATTATAAAATCATGACTAATAATACCACAAAATATTCACATGAAAACATACACATTTTCCCAAAACACTTTCAAGAGGCATAACATGGTTTTACACATAAAACCCATTCAAAAACCATATTTCAAAACCAATGGCACACCAAGACCCTAAAAAATAAGAATTATCACCCCAAAAAAGATTTAGTAAACCAATTTCATCTGTTATAATATACACCCAAATAATACCCCCAGAGTTACACATGAAAAAATCCCAATTTCAAGCTAAAATGAAACTATAAAATTAAACGAGTAACCAAATCAATAATAAATTGTTCTGGAACCACACCCAACATATGAGGAATATGGTAAATGAGTAAATATAGCAAGTTAACTCATCATAAAATGGTTACACATTGAACCACCTACCTTTTTGTGTTGAAACCATCAAAACTTGGTGTGAAATATCAACTGAACCACCGCCGCACTACAAGTTGGTGAAACCCATCCCTAAACCACAATATTTGACCAAAAATACAACAAATAAACCCCTAGGTTATAACCCTAGCTTTTGGAAATTTTATAACTTCATGAAAGAGGGAGGAAACCCTAAGGATAATTAAAGAACCTAAGAAGGAATCACTTACTTTGAACAATTTTGAAAAAATCACCCCAAATCCACAAACGGTTGAATCTCCAAGAAATCAAAACTGATATGTATGATCTAATGATGCTTAATAGGTTATGTGGAGAATATAATGTGGTAGAAATAGTGAAAATTGAATGGATAATGAATGAATCAAATTACCTTATCAAATCTGGACTATTTTAGAAATCCTGATCATTTTCTCCCTAATCTATGGTCCAAATTAGCTCCAAAGTAGAAAAATAGATAATGAGAGTGAGACTTGGTATTTTGGATTTATGTGGGAGGTAAAATCACCTAAAAGTAGTACAAAATTAATTAGATTTTCAAACATTAAAAAAAATATTTTAAAGCATGAAATGGGATTACGGGCTGGCCGAAAACCATAATAAAAAACCCAAACGCATCATTATTATGGATTCCTATGGGGTACAAATTGATATGGTGGTTTTAATATGCCAGGAGATTCCAATTGGGAAGTGGAATGTGTGTAAAATGTTGAAAAATGAAGGAGTTATAAAAGAAACAAAATTTATTTTTAAATTTAGAAATGGGCTCTTATTTTGGCACAAATTTTGAAAACCCACTATTTCCACCAAAATGAATGGGAATCCTCCAAAATAGATAATGGAAATTAAATTAAAAATAAATTTAAAATAAATTATGGTTGTGACACATCCTGTCTTGAAATATTAACCAAAATAAAAATTTAGGATAATATAAGGTAATTCTCTAAAAAGAAAAATCCTTTATAAGAATTAGGACTAATTTTAATCTCCATAATTCAACTGTAATACCAAACGTTCTAAATAGAGGATTAAACAAATAACTATACTTAAAATTCCCCAAACATAATCCAAAAAGAAGATCGAAACCCAAAAGATATAATGATTGGATAAAATAGTCTTCCAAGATGAATTTTAACATTTATCTCTAAAAAATAAACCACTCTTAATGCAACATACCAAAAAGTAATTCACATAATTAGGTTTTCTATAAGATAGGTTAATCACTTCCATAAATATCTAGAATCACTATAATTCCCTAATAAAAACATATATTCTTCCAAAATATAATTCAACCATTACTCTTATGTTAAAATCCCATTTTATTCTATTGAACTTGATCATATAGGGTTCCCAAAATAGTGAATGTATTCCAAAATAAAATTTATCATGAAATCCCCAAATCATTTTCCAATACTGAGGATATCCATTCGATAAAACATAGGTTCCCAATATAAGCATCACATTATTCCATAAACTAGTTTTACTGAAATGTAAAACTCTTACTAATAAGGGACATCACGTAGGCTAGTGGTAGGCGATACACCCTTGTCGCTCTTCAGTTGTGGGTTATATCCCTATGGATTTTTTGAATGTGACATGTTGTCACCCATCCGGTCGGTTTTCATTTTTCAAATTCTATATAATTATTATAACATTTCGATGATGACATAAAATCCTCAAAAATAACTATAACATATTTTAATCTTAAATTTTATCTTATTCCTTTCATTTTCCATCCTAAAAAGCAGTAATACATAATTACATCAAAAATATATGTCTCTAAAAATAGTGTTAAGAATCTTAAAATTAAAGAACAAAAATATTATAAAGGGATTTATATGAAATTGAACTTATGATCAACCTAAAAAATCATAAACTCATATGATATCCTTACCACTTAAGAAGACATCTTAATCCCTAAAGTTATATAAACTATCCTCTAATACCGAATATAAGGCACTGGCCTTAAATATTACATAATCTTGAGATAAGTCAATAATTTGACTTTAATTCACATCGAGTATCTTTTTATGTTTAGTGATTTAGATAAATAAGTAATAACTCATATATAACGACATAAATATTACAAGTATCCACCTCTACTCACTATAAATTTTTTTCATAAAATAAAAACTTTTAAAAAGAAGCATTGTTTCGTTTCATGATTAAACAGAATAACTTTTCCTTGATCCCATCCTCGACTCTATTTTTCTTTATGTCATGGGAAAAACATTTCAAAACATGGTATGAACATAAAAATATCATTAAGGGATGAAAAAAATAAGTAAAACTATTATTATTTGAGAAAACATATAAGGTCATATCTTTAATCATTACACAATCTTTATTTTTCATCAAGAATTTACTTTCTTTTATATTGAGGGTCTTTTTAGGTTTAGAGTTTTAGATAATTATGACATAACTATTACATTACACATCAAATATTACAATGTATATCGTTCTATTCTATAAATTTTTTTCACAATAATAAAACTCCTTAAATACAAAAAATAATTCTTTTCTTAATAAAAATATTCTTGAATTCTTCCTTTCTCTTAACCTTCCTTATATCCTCTGAAAAACATTAAAAACATGGGATAAGCATAAAAAGCTTAGTAAGGGATATAAAACAAGGAAAGAATACATTAGTCCATGAATACATAAAAAACCACAAAACCATATTTTTCACTCATAAAATATAATCTCTTTAATATACCTCGTGAAAACATAATATTTATGAATAAATCATAGAAGTCATAAATCATAATGTTATCTTGTGGCATCCATAACATACTTATATCATATCTTTCACAACTACATAGGGAGTAGCCTTCATGGTTACATCTGGAATACCCATCCATGTATATTCCCTAAATCTCTTAGGAGAAACCTTATAATTTACTTATGTTATGTTACCTAATGCATTAGAGAGCTATCTTGGGCTCACCCTCCCTCAGTTTATCATGAAACAACCTATATACGTTAAAAATTCCCATGAACTATAACATAATCACAACACCTAAAACAAGCATAAATTAATGATAAAATTTACACATTGCAATCACAATATATCATTTCAAGATATTAACGTAGTTAATGCTTTATCAAAACCATTTTCAATACCAAAATATTTTAAAATGGTATATGGTATTTATTTTCCTTTTAATAAACATTACAACTTTTTATGGAAGCCAAATATAAAATAACGCTCATGGCAGTGGAAAGGTTGTTGTCGCCACATATATTAAAAAGAAACATTCATTTTTTAGTAAAATTATTCGTAAAAAATTATTCATTTTTAAAACCATTGAATAAAAATAAAATACAAATGGTATAATTATACACTTTTTAAAATAAGGTTGTGTAAAAACCAAAATATGCCTCAATGAAAGGAGACTGAGACAAAGTCCCTTACATTGATTGTGACTTATCTCATTCGTTATTTATATTCCTAAATAATAAACTTATGTTAATTTATCCTCACTTAAGAACCTTTTTAAAGTCTATTATTAATTTTATATTACTTATTATCATGTTATTAAAATTATATAATTATTTATTTTCATATCTACCTGTTTGTTGATATTCGGAACTTGAGTTGAAAATGAATTTGTTTGATATAAATTGCCCTTGTGTTCAAAAGTCCATAATCTCCATAATATTTCTCATGATTTAAATATCATATATTTCAAGGACATATGTATTAATAATTTTCCATATTATTTGGATATATGAAATTAAATGCACCATTAATGAAGACGGTAGGCCGTACATACGCATAAACACTACTTTCATTTATTTTCCAAATTAATAGAATAATAATCAAATGATATAAATGTATATTAGAATACCAGTATTAAATTTATGTCATGAATGTATCATATGTTTAATGAAACCATTATTTATATATTACATGTATAGAATGAACGATTCATATCACTTTGATGGGGCGGTAGTCCAAACTTCCTCAAATGAAATTATTGTATTTACACACCATGGAAAGCATAAAGGTATGTTTTAAATAAAAATTATAGAATTATGGAAAAAAATATAAATATAATATATATCAAATATAAATATAGTTACATCATAATATCCACCATGATAGGTGGTAGGGTTAAATTGAAATATCATCATTTCATGAGCAGTAGTTCTCCGTATAAAGAAACAATATGTTTGTAGCCATTAGATAGAGGTGTGTGTATGTGTATTTATAATACTTATCAAAAATAAATAATAATATATATAGGATACTTGTGTTGTTATGTAATAAAATAAAAATAAGAGCATATGAAGTGGAGAAGGAAAATAAAATAAAGGAACTTGAGATAAGACATTACCTCTAAATCGGTTAACTTATTTTGATTTGATCCAAAATACTTTCTTGAATTGCCTTCTACCCATAGTAAGGCTTCGAGGAGGAAATGAAGATGTATGGAGATTATTTGAGTAGAATTTGGATGATCTATGGGGCATGAGAGGTGTAATAATGTGGGTAGAGGTGGTGGACTTTTATAAGAGGGAGGAGGGCCACATTACAAAAATATTGAAATATTAATCTATTATAAATTCAATTATGATTAAAAATAGTCCAAAACTAATTTAATTAAAACATAAGCCCATGTTGGTTCTAATACCCATCCTACAATAATTTTTTGACATGTTTTGAATTTTTTTTATCCTTATCTTTTTTGTTTAACCCTTATTTTACCCTTTTCAATCTTACAGTGATATCATGTTATTTACACATTGTGGGTTAATGTTCCATATCATCTCAAATGACCCATAGAAAAGTCATTTATGAATTTTTTTACTTATCTTAAATTTTTTTCCAAATATTATATTTTTAGGAATTTAATATCATTTAATAAACTATTTTATATTTTATGTTATGAATTATGTCAATTTTGGACACTATTCATACAAGACATATTTAAAAAATTCATAACAACATAATTTATTTAAATAAAAACATTGAATCAAAAATAATATGTCATATTAACCTAGATAATTCTTGGTTGACATTAATTATGTCAAATAATTTATATTTTAATATTTATAATATCATTTATTGGAATCCTTCTTTAATTAGGCAGTCACTACACCATCATTGTCATAATTAAATTTATTTATTTAATATCTAAAAATTATAAATAAAATATAATGACAATGGGATATTTTTATATTTATAATGAATTTTTATAGTTGAAGATATCTCTTATATAACATCATATAATTTTTTTTAGTAAGAAGATACACGTTGATGTTTTTTTTTACTTTACTTTAAATTAATTATTATAACGAGTCATTATCACTCCCAAGAGGCTACAAAATGACAATGGTTTAACCTAATTATGATCATGGTCAGACATAACCCATAAAATAGTACAAGGACCCATTTTAGGGTAGTTTTATATTATTAAAATATTATTTTTACCCTTATTTACCAGATATACCCATCAACCATGAAAAATAAAATTAATTACAGAAGATACTATTTATAATGTCCAAAAATAAAATGTACCAATTCAAAAAATTTATACCATATGATTCCAAATATGAAATTTATTATTCCAAATTGAAAACACATAATTAGTAGAAATTAATTTAAAATTAATTCCCATTGTCAAAACCAAAAAACAGGTTTTTATGAAGTAAAAACTATTAAAAGATTGACTTCTGTTTACGTCTAATTTCAATGTGAATTCACTTAAAATGAAAAAATTGGATTACATGAAAAACCTTAACCAATTAATATTAAAAAATAATTAAAATTACAATATAACTTAATAAATAAATTATATGAAAATGCAATTTTGAATTAAAATGCAGTATTTGTCACTATTCAAATAAATATGAATTTTATCAGAAAAATACCAAAATTTCAAGAAAGGTAAGTTTTTATGTACCAAATATAAATAAGAAGTATAATTTTTCAAATAGAACCTTTAAAAGTGACAAAAAATAGATTCAAAAAGGGTTCTCCATCAAATAGAAGTAAAACTGCATTTTAGAAAAATACTTAATTTATCCGAAAAAATATATTTATTCTTATATCATATCTAGAAAACATATAAGATGAATTTAAAACATTTAATTAAATATATATCATATATTTTTAATTAAATAAAAATCCATAAAGAGTGATATTATTTTATAAATAAAATTATTCTCTTTCAAATAGATTTTCATAAAAAAAACATCCTTATATTCAATTGGATTTTATTTCCATTTATAATAAATTTGGTAACAGAATAATCATTATTTAAACATGTGTAAACTATATTTTAATAATTCAGTTGATACTATTCATTACCACCATTTCAACAACTAGGCGTTAACTACCCTTTAAAATAATTATAATATTATTGTTTTATTTTTCAGTATAACTGAACATTGCGTGCAACATAAGGTTTTGGAGAAACCTATTGTTGTTCATCAGGTAAAATATCAGAAAAACTATACTTTTTAATGTAAAATTAACATCTTATTCATAAGTATAAAAAGATATTAAAAATTATTATTCTATAAATACCTAGGATGATACATTAGTCCACCCTTTTTAAATTTCATCCTTGTAATTTTAAAACTTGGCTTGGTATCTTCATTGAAAATCCCACATAAAAAAAAGAGTCAATAAAAATATTACTTAGAATAAAGGAAGATAATTACTAAAGTCACTAGAGAAAACACATACTAGGATTATATGTTGAAAAAAATGGATATGGAAGAAAAAATAACCATCTTATTCAGATGAAGAGTGATATAAAACATATTTAAGATATTGTTAACAACCAGAAAACCATAAACATGTGATGGGTTAAATGGTATTTGATTTCCTAAAATAAAAAGTAAATGTAAAACCTTTTTTTAATATAATTTTCATAACGTTGAGAAATTTATTTATGATCTTGACTAAGAACATGAGGAAACATACTTACTTTTCATGTATATTTTTATCCTTTAATAAATATCTACCACAAACTCATATTTTCTCTAAATGATGAGTATTCAAGATGAATTAGTACCACATGAAGCACTAGAATCTTCTTTTATATATTATCATAATTCAAAAAGGATGAACTATATATTTTCCTTATCTGTAGACATTAACCCAAAACCAAGACGGTTAGAAAAATATCAGATAATCCCACCAAAAGAATAATTCTTTATAAAAGGAAATACTACTATTAATCTATAAAATTGAACAAAAAATGCCCAATGTTTAGAAAATACCATTCAATAAACAATTGCACCGAAATTTTTTCAAAATAATCCAAACTAAAATTGAAACACAAAATTTGGAAGGATTTGATCACAAAGTATTCCACGATAAATCTAAACATTTATATCCAGATAACATATACTATTCTTAAAGTCCCATATTTAAAAGTAAATAACATAATCACATGTTCTCTGTGATATGTTAATCATAACCTAAATCACCATATGACCGCAATAAAAACATATATTTTTCCAAAATAAAATTTATCCATTAATCATCAAATGAAAACCCATAGTATTTTATTTTCATTAGGCATATAGTGTTCCCAAATGAGCGAACATATTCCAAAATAACATTTATCACTTAATAAAAAATCATTTTCCTATAATAAGGATATCTATTTGATAAACATAAGTTCCCAAAAGCACTTTTTTAATCCATAAAATCATTTAACTAATAATCCAAACATTGATTCTCGCGACCATTCTATAGGCGATGGGTTGTCACCCTTGTTGCGGGTAGTCCCTTTTATAAAACTCAAAAGAAACCCTTACATGTTTTAACCTAAATGGTTGTCTTATACCTCTAATTTTCATCGCAACTCATAATTACCTGAACATATTAATTCACGAAGTCTTATATATATTGATATTTTTTCACCTCCATATGATAAAATAAAACGTATTCCCAAAGAAAGAACAATTTACCTAGATTATAGTGTCCACATAGTTTCAACGTCATCTTGTTCACATTGATAGATTGTCAATGCATTGCAACAACGATTTTTATATCTTTTAAAATCATTTACTTCCTTTATCCAAATACACCATCAACAACTTGGTTTATATGGATGTTCACCAAAAAATAGTTTCAGAAAATAATCATGTATGACATATAAATTCAAAACATCTGATAAAAAGTTATTTTTATAAAATCATCAGACCGATTTTGAATAGAAAATTTTAGTAAATGTTTCTTTTAAAATACTATAAGTATATGCTGAAAGACTACATTTTAAAGTCAAATATAAATTGGTTTTGAAAGGGTATCCTTCTTCCGCACCTTCTTCAAAACCATAATATGATTCAAAATATTTTAATAATGTAAAATATTTTAAAATTCTTTGATAATATTTACCTTTCTTGAAAATATGAAAATATTGAAAAAATATGTTTTGATTAAATAAAACCAATGATCTATAATGGTATTGAGGTATAGTGGAGGTGTTTGATATCTCAAAAAACTACTTACAAGTGAGATGTATGCTAGAAAAAGTATCAAAATCATTTGAACAAGAATTTGCAATAATTATTGCAACCAATTCATCAGGAAGATATTGGAATATTATTTGAGATCCTCCTACTTCCATTTTTAACATACGTTCCATGATCTGAAAAATTTATAAAACAATGATTTAGATGAAAGAATAGACATAGAGTGTAACCATGTGTTTAACGAAAAATCATAATCCCTAATGTTGTAAAAAACTTTCCTTTGATACAAATTATAAGGCCCCAACCTTAAAACCTACATAATTTTGATTTTTGATCAAGAATTTAATTTCATTCACATTGAGGATATTTTTAGGTTTAGTGTTTTCTATAATTAAGATATAACTATTACATTAGATCTCAAATATTACAAATTAGACACTTCTAATCAATCTATTTTTTTCACAATAACGAAACTCCTAAAATAAAACAAGAATTATTTTCATAATAAAAATCTTCTTGAAGTCTTCCTTCCTATTAACCTTTCATATAACCTGTTGAAAAAATTTCAAAAAACATTATATGAGCATAAAAAACTCTGTAAGGGAAATAAAATAAGTAAAGAATACATTAGTCCATGAATACATAGAAATCAATGAATTCATACTTTTCAATCATAAAACAAAATCTCTTTAATATAACTTATGAAACCATAAGATTTATGAATAACTCATAGAATTAAAAAATCATAAAGGTAACTTGTGGCATCCACAACATACTTATATAGTAGCTTTTAGAGCTATATAATTAGTAACCTTCATGGTTATGTTTGGAATACCCATCATAGAATATTCCCTAAATATCTTACGATAAACATTAACATTTACCTCCAACACATTACCCAATTCATTGGAGATCTATCCCGGGCTCACCCACCTTCATTTTATCATAGAACTACCCGTATACGTAAACAATTCCCAAGAACCATTATATAATCATAACACATAAATCAAGTATAAAAGAAAGATAACAAATGAACATTGCAATCACAATATATCATTTCAAGATATTAACATAATAAATGCTTTATAAAACCATTTTCAATACCAAAATATGTAAAAAAGGGTATATGGTATTTATTTACCTTTTAAAAACATTACGACTTGTTAAGGAAGTCAAATATCAAATAATGCTCACATCGGTGGAAAGGTCATTGTCATCGTGTATGTTTAAAAGAAACATTACTCTTGTCATTTAGTAAAAAACATCATAAAATAATATTACTTTTTAAAACTGTTGATTTATATTAAAAGAAAAAGGGTATACATATATACTGTATTAAATAAGGATGTGCCTAAACCAAAATATTCCTCAATGAACGGAGATTGAGATGAAGTCCATTACCTTGTGTGTTATTTGTCTCATTCATTATTTATATTAATGAATAATAAAATTAGGTTAATATATACTTGATTTATAACCTATTTAAATTTTATTATTCATTTTATATTACTTATCAAGAAGTTATAAAAATTTCATAATTATTTAAGTTCATATCTGTCGGTTTGATGATATTCGGTACTTGAGTCAAAAATGAACTTGTTTAATGAAAATTGTCCATCTGATCAAAATTCAATCATCTCTAGAATATTATTCATGATTTAAATATCATATATATCTAGGATATATGTATTTATATTTTCCATAATATTTGGAGATTAGAAATGAAATGCACCATTCATGGAGATGGTAGGATGTACGTACACATGAATGCTACATATATTTCATTGTCATATTAAAAGAACAATAATCAAATGATATAAATGTATATTATAATACCAGTATTATATTTATGTCATGTATTTCTCATATGTTTAACAAATCCATCATTTATACGTTTCATGTATATCATGAACAATTCATTTCACTTTGAGGTTGCGGTTGTCCACGCTTCCTTAAATGAAATTATCATATTTACACATCTTGAAGCACATAAAAATATGTTGTTAAAAAAGTATACAAGAACATATAAAAAATAAATATATATCTAATATAAATACAGTGCCATAATAATGTCTTCTATGAGAGGTGATAGGGGAAAACTGAACAATCATCGTTTCGTGAGGTTGCAGTTTGCTGTACGAAGAAAGAGTATGTTCGTATTTGTTAGATGGAGGTGTTTGTAAGTGTAGTTAGAATCCCATTTTATAACAACACTGTAATATATTGTGTATTCTGGTGTTTTTATCTAATCAAAGAATAAGAAGAGCATTGGGAGTGGAGAAGGAAAATAAAGGAAAGGAACTTGAGAGAAGACGCTACCTCGAAATAGGGTAACTTCTTTGGATTTGACCCAAATGACTTTTTTGAATTGTCTTATGCCTAAGCTTTGGATTTTAAGAGGAAATTATGGATTTTTTGAACTTATTTTTGTAGAATATGGAAAATAAAATTGGCATGATAGGTGTAAGTAAGTGGGTAGAGGCGGTGAAATTTTATAAGAGGGGTGATGGGCACTTTAAGAATGTTTTGAAATATTAAATTATTATAAATTAAATTTCAGTTTAAAATAGTCCAAAACTAATTTAATGAAAATATAATATGATTTTGGTTCAAATACCGACTTTCCAAAAAAATTTAGACAAGTTTTGAATTTTTTTATTGTTATCTTTTTGGTTTAGCCCTTATTTTACCAATTTTAATCTTATAGTGATATCATGTTATTTACATATTTTGGGTTAATGTAATTACCATATCATGTCAAACGACCCAAAAAAATGTCATTTATTACATATTTGGACCTATCTTAACCATTTTGATGAATCTTATATTTTTAGAAATTTAATATCATTTAATATACTATTTTATATTTTATGTCATGAATTATGTAAATTTGGGACACAATTCATACATAAGTTTTTAAAAAATTAATAAAAATTTTATTTCGTTGAAAAAAACATTTAATCAATAATAACACATCATATTCACCAATATAATTCGTGTATGACATTAATTATGTCAAGCAATATTTATTATAATATTTATAATATCATTTATTTGAATCCTTTATTAATGAAGCAAACAATGTATCATCATTGTTTCATAATTATATTTATTTATTTAATGTATAAACATTATAAATATAATATAATAAGGTAGAAAATAGTTTTTCATTTGTAATTATTATTTATAGTTGAATATTTCACTTATATAACCCCATATAAATAAAATTAGTAAGAAGACACATGTTTATGCTATTTTTCTCTTTACGTTAAATTAATTATTATAAAATGTCATTATCACTCCCAAGTGGCTAAAAAATGCCAAAATCTCAGAATAAGGAGTATCATGGTCATACATAACACATAAAATAGTATTAAGAAACTTTTTAGGAAAAATTTATATTATTAAAATATTATTTTTACCCTATTTACAAGATTTACCCATTAACCACTGTAAATAATAATAATCACCGAAGTTACTATTCATAATTTCTAGAAATAAAATGTACCTATCCAAACAATTTAGACCTAATTATTTCAAATATGAAATCCATTTTTCAAAATTCAAAACACAGAATTGATATAAATTAATTTAAAATTAATTCCCATTGTCAAAACCAGAAACCTTGGTTTTAAGAAGTAAAAACTATCAATAGATTGACATGTGTTTATGTCCAATTTTAATGTGAAATAACATAAAATGAAAAAAAATTGGATTAAAATATTAAAACATCATCCAATTACACATTAAAATCAATTAGAAGTACAATTTAACTATATAAAAAATTAGATGAAATTATAGTATTTTTCGCTATTTATAAAATAGGAATTTAATCAAAAAATACCAAAATTTCTACCAAGGTAAATTTTTATATCCTGAATCTAAAGAAGAAGTTTATTTTTTAAAATAGAACATATAAAATTGTGAAAAACGAGATTTAAAAAAGGTTCTCCATCAAAAGGCGGTAAAACTGCATTTTTAGAAAAATAGTTCTTTTATCCGAAAAAATGAATTTGTTCTTATATCATATCTAAAAAACATATAAGATGAATTTAAAATATTACATTGAATATATAAAATATATTTTTCATTGAATAAAAATCCATAATGAATGATATTATTTTACAAACAAAATTATTCTCTTTTAAATAGGTTTTCATAAAAACACATCCTTTATATTTAATTGGTTTTTAATTCGATTTATAAATTTGGTAACCAAAGACTCATTATTTAAACATTTTTAAACAATATTTCAATTATTATGTTGATACTATTAATTCTGTAGATTTTAACGGCTAGGTGTTGAATACAATTTAAAATAATAATAATAATATTATATTATTTTTTTGTATAAGTGAATGTTGTGTGCAACGTGATGTTCTGGAAAAACTAGTTGTTGTGTGTCGGGTACGCTATCAGAAAAAGTTTCCTATTTAATATAAAAGCAATATCATATTCATAAATATTAGTAGATATAAAAAATTATTATTCTATAAATACTTGGTAGGTTACAAGACATGCAAACCATGAATAATTCATCAAAATGTAATATTTTTCACCTTATTGATGTAGTAAATACACTTCACTGAATATAAGATCATTTATTTCCAATTTCTAAATGAAAACATTATTATAAAAACCCATATAAATCAACATCTAACATATAAAGGTAACTTGGGACATAAACATACATAAATGGAATAACCATATGGTCGAATTCCACACATATCACTAAATGGAATAGCCATATGGCCGACTTCATAACCTAATAAATTGGAGGTTATAACATTGCGACATGTAGTTGGTTTATCAAGGAACCACCCATCCATGTTTTATCATATAACCAACCATATTTGGTTTATAACATAACCACCCATAAAATTTCCAAGTACCATTATATAATCATAAAACTTAAATGATTGCAAATATCCACATTTCACTCATAAAATTTCATTTGCAATCACATGAAATCATTTTAAGATATTGAAATTGTCAACAAACATTCAGAACCATTTTAAATACAAAAACTCACAAAAATAAAATAATGAATTTTTTTTACTTAAAAAACAATAAATCTTATAGAGGAAGCAAAATATCAAATAACAATTACGGTGGTAGAGAAGTCATTGTCTCCAAATATGTCAAAAAAATACTTTTTTTAGTAAAACCCTTCATATAAAAAAATTAACTTTTGAAAACCATTTAATTACATTAAATGTAAAATTGTTTATTATACTCCATATAAAATAAGGATTTGTATATTATAAAAATATGCCTCAATGAAAGGGGATTGAGACAAATTTCTTTACAAAGAATGTATCATTAGATTAAGGATAAATCAATAAAATAATTATGTTTGAAAATAAAAATACACACAATATAAGTGTATATTCTACGTAAAACAATTATATTCCATTCACACATATTATTGAAAAAAAACCAATGACATGGATATTTAACTCAATGAATGGATATCGATTTAAGATTTCCCTTACCATGAGTATGAATCGCCACATACAATCGTTATGTTCCTGAGTAATAAAATTTGGATAATTTATACTTGATTGAGAACATTTTTAATTTTATTATTACTTTTATATCACTTATTACAATGTTATAAATATTATGTAATTATTTACATTCATATAGGACGTTTTGTCGATATTTGGTACTTGAGTCAAAAATGAACTTGTTTTGATGTAAATTGTGCATGTGGTAAAAATAAAATCATATAGAGAATTGTATTCATGTTTTAAATATCATATATATCCAGTATATATGTATTTATAATAATCCATAATATTTGGAGATACGTAATGAAATCCACTATTCATGGAGACGGTAGGTCATACGTACGCATGTATGCTACTTTCATTTGTTTATCATATTAAGAGATTAAAAATTAAATGATATAAATGAATATTTTATTAATAGTATGATAATAATTTCATGTATGTCTCATAGTATTAAGAAAATAATCTTTTATAATTTCCATTTATAGAGGGAACGAGTCATATCACTTTGAGGGGCGGTTGTCCACACTTCCTCGAACAAAATTATCGTATTTACACAACATAGAAATCATAAACGTATGTTCTAAATAAAAATTATTGAAGCATAGATAAAATATATATATATATATATAATATCATATGTAAAATATTTTCCATTTAATGGCCACCATGATCGGTGGTAGGAGAAAATTGAACAATCATCGTTTCGTGAGGCAGTAGTTCGACATACACATAAATAATATGTTTGTTACCCATAAAATAGCGGTGTGTGTAAATGTAGATTAAAAACATAGATTAAATAAATACTAGTATATTTATGATACTATTTTAGTTATGTAATCAAATAATATGAAGAGTTTAGGTAGTGGAGAATGGAAATGAAACTAAAAAGAACGAGAGAAGACATTACCTCTCAACCGAGTAACAATTTTTGGTTTATACCAATTGGATTCCTTGGGAGGCTTTAATCCATAGGATAACATTCTAGGATGAGGGTATGGATTCTAGGAATATGTTTGGGTAGGTATTTGGCGAATAAAAGGGTTTTGTATGTGTTATTATTAGAGAAAAGAAGGTACCCTTTTATAGGAGAGAGAAGAGAACCCTTGGAAACTCTTAAATTATTAAATTAATATAAATTATATTTTTAATTAAAAAGGAGAATTTTTTTATATATCTATGAATCTATGAGTATAGGTTGAAATAATATCATACAATAATTTTTATACATCTATTTATTTTATTTTAAACCTTATATTTTCAGTTTACACTTAATTATTCACTATTAATTTTAATTATGGTAATAACAATTTAATTATTAAGAGGCTATTAATTTTACTTATATGCAGTGAATTTCACATAATTGGGAACTTAATGAACCTTTATAACATACCATATTCACTTTATGATTTAAAAGTTTTTTAGGTTTTTTAAATAATTTAATAAATTACTATTTTTATAAAACATCAATTACATCAATTTTTACACTAGTCATTTTATTGAATTTAAATAAAATCCAAAAATAGAGAGATAAATTCGAAAAAAATAATTTAATAGTCTTATAATATGTGATATTCACCTTGGAAAATCATTTCTGACATAAATTATGTCAAATAATATTTATTTTAATATTTATAATATAATTTATTTGATTCTATCATTAATAAATCATTCACCACATCATCATTGTGTCACAATTAAATTTAATTATTTAATGTATAAAAATTATAAATAAAATACCATGATTTTGGAAATTTTTTTATATTTTTAATTACTATTTATATTTAATGATATCACATATATAAACCCATATTAAATTTTTTTTGTTATGAAGCATTATGTATATAACATATTTTCCTTGACTTTAAAATAAAAGATATATGTCTCAAAATCACCGAAAAGTGGCTTCCAAAGAACCAAATATCATCCCAAGGGTTTTATTGGTTGTAAATATTTCATAAAATATAATTGGACAAGTTTTAAGGTAGTTTTATATTATTATAATATTATTTTTACCCTTATTTACCCGATTTACCCCTTAACTGTGGTAAATAAAAATAATTACTAAAGTTACTATTCATCATGTCTAAAAATAAAAGGACTGGTTTAAATAGTTTTGACCTTTGTATTATAAATATATAATCCATTTTTCCAAATTCTATACACTTAATTTTTTTTATTAATTTAAAATTAATTTTCATTGTCAAAATTTGAAAATGGGTTTTTTAAAAGTAAAAACCATTAAAAGATTGACATGTGTTTATGTATAATTTCAATTTGAAATTACCTATAATGATAAGAATTGGATTAAATGATAATAAAAATTAATCCAATTAAACATTAAAACCAATTAAAAGAAAAATATAACTATATAAAAAGATAGTTTTGAATTAAAATGCAGTATTTTTCACAATTCATTAAAATATGGATTTATTCAAAAAATACAAATAATTAAATAAAAGTAAAATTTCATGTTACATTTATAAATTATTAGTTTATTTACTCAAATATAACATATAAAAGTGTCAAAATAATCAATTTAAAATGGGTTTTCCATAAATAGGTGGTAAAATTGTATTTTTTAAAAATACTTCTGTAATTAGAAAAATTAAATTTGTTCTTATATCATGTATATAAAACATTTAAAATGTATTTTAAATTTTAAATTGAATATATTACACATATATTTCGTTAATAAAATCCATCAATAATTGTTTTAGTATTTTATAAACTCACTTATTTTCATTTAAATAGTTTTTCAGAAAAGAATTTACTTTTAAAAAAGAGTTTTATTTTCAGTTATAAATAATTTTTCACAAAAGAGTTAATTATATACATGTGTAAAGAATATTTTCACAAATCAATGAATACTTTTCATTCCCTTCATTAAAATAGCTAGGTAATAACGGTAACATTTAAATAATAATATTTAGTTGTTCTTTTACACTCTATATACTGTATCATGTATGCTATTGAACATAGTGTTTCTTTCTTAAAACATGGGATGTTAAATAAATAAATAGGTATCCAAAACTAAATTGATATATGAATACAAAAATATATGGATACATTGAGATTTGCAGTTTTTATGTGTTGCGATAGTTGCATATGATAAGCATTCGATGTTAATAAAAATAGAGAGACTAAGAAAAAACAAAAAAAATACTAAGTGTGAGATTCATTTTAATGTGAACACATTTCATGACAAAAACCATCCAAATGGTTAAGATATTCCTGTTTTTGGTTCCCATAGATTATCTAGTGTAAGGAATTCTCAGCATGAGTGACCCTAAGAGTATTAAAAGTGCAAATTTTACAATTTCACTTGGGTTAAATTTTAGTAGGATAACCCAAATAGGATTAAGTTTCCATAGGAATAGAGTAATTATAAATAATTAAAGGAATTTTCAAATGAGTTTTCCACATAATAGTCCTATATTTATATGTGATGTGAACTGTACAATCAACTACCTAAATATCTAAATGTTAGTACAATTTATAAATTGACCCAATAACTACTAAAATATGGATCTTAGATAAATAAATAGATATTATGTATAGGGAAATCCTTTTTATGGTAGTAAATTCAACAAATATACTTATTAAAATAATATAAATCATGATACTACCCCAATGATATTTGTTTGGTAGATAATGTGTTGTGTGATGACTATTATTTTGAGATCTAATGGGATATACCAATAGTTTAATTGATTGGAATCTCAGATTGAGAAGTGTTCTCAAGGAGAATAATTTTGATTATATAGATGTTAATTTTATAGAAATAAATTTCCCATTTTTGAATCTTGAGTATTAGATATTAGGTGTGTGTTATATATTTATGGTAATAAAAAAAGACATATAAAGTATAGAGAGTTGATGGAAGGAGAACTATATTTATGTTTTTATAGTTGGGAAGAAGGTTTTGTATAGGGATTTGGAAATTATGTTCTAAGTCTACATAGTATATAAGTTCTATAATTAAAAATCTATTATATATTTTATACAAAAAAGTGGGTTGATTTATATATATTGTTTAGACGATATAGTATTACTATCCATTATTAAGAACACAAATTGTTCTAAGTAGATGAATACATTATTTATAGAATTTAGAATATAGTAAATTAGTGATATATACTATATATTAATAATACAGTTTATAAAATTCAATATAATAGCTTCATGTTTTATTCCAACACTATATATGTTTGTAATATTCACTTTGGGAATATAAATGAGAAACACATGTAAAGAATCCATAGAGATTTATTGTCAGAATCATTCAATTATAAAGTGTTTGAAAATATAAATTCATGTTTATTAGACATAACGACAAGAGAAAGTTTTAGTGGATAGATGAAAGGGATAATATTCTATTAGATCATATTCATTGTTATGTTTGTAGATCAATGCATAATTATGAAAAAAGAACACTTATTAATGATTTTGGTTGATATTGTTATATGTTATCGACGAGATACATGTTTCAAACCATTGAAAAGTTCAATGAGTTTAGCAATAAAGTAGAGAATAATTTAAGAAATAGTTTTATGTTTCCCCAATCAAATTTAGGCCAAGAATAATTGATCTTAAAAATTATTAATCATATAAGAGATTGTGAAATTGTTCCAAAAATAACTATTCTTAGACACCACAGTGAAATGTTTTGCCTAAGAGGAGGGATTATACCTTTTTTGACATGACTTAGTTAATGATGCATCAATGTGACCTTCCTGTATCATTTTGGGGGTATTCATATAAAATTATTTCTTCCCTACATAATTTCATTCAATATTAATAAATCATAAATATAGTATATGTGATATGATATAGGAGCCATCCCAACTTTCCTTATATAAATATTTCGGGTTATGAAGTATAGGTGTGTTTTTTTAGAAAACATTAAACTAAATTCATAAAAGTCATTATTTATTTGTATTCTAAATTAAAATAAGGAATATTATTTTAATAAATTTAATGAATATAATGTTTTTTTGAACTTAATATGTATTTTCCTTATAGATTATATCAATCATGTAGTCGATAGAATGACTGTTAAATTGAGTTATTTTCAAAAAGGTTTATTGAATCAAAATTAACTGATGTTTATTAAGAATCATGAAGAACTATTAAGATCCATTAAAATTCTATGAGATAATTTTTTATTATGAAAAATTATAGTAAAATAATTTTCACAGATGATGAACCTACTACCTATAGAGAGAACTATTAGAGTTCTAATTCAAAAAAAATGGGTAGAGACCATGAGATCCAAGATGGGATCCATGTATAAAATATAGATTTGTAACAAGGTGGATACACCTAAAGAGGATGAAACCCTTAAGGTGATAGTGGGTTTATAAAAATGTAAAATGGATGGTGGAGTGTCAACCTATAAATAAATATTATATATAAATTGTTATAAAAAACCATGTTATTATATATAAATAAACCGTTCCACCAATTGTGATGATAAGTTCTCTTTGAATATTTATTTCTATAGAAAAGGATTACTATTGTAATATATATCAAATGTATTAAAAAACAACATTAATTAAAGTTAATTTAGTCTAGGATGTGCATATGATATATCTTGAATGTCTTTAAGTGACAATTAGTGTATTAAGATATGAAAGTATAAATTGTCTATTTATATATTGAAGCTATCTTGTTAGATTTAGAACATCTAGATTAATTTTGCAATGAACTATTTTTGTTTCATTAATAATATATATAATTATTTTATGTTTAATAGGGTTAGTGGGAGTTTTTTTGTTTTTTTATTGTTTTTTATATAGATGATTTTCTACTTTTTGAAACTTATGTCCCATATATGACCAAAACCTTCATGTAGGTATGTCCTTAATTAAATTTTGAGTCACTATAATCAAAATATTCAATTAAATTCTTCTTAGGAGTGTGGTGGGTCTAATGTCTGTCCCAAGTCTTCCAGATATGAAATAGGAAGAATAGAGGCCATATTGTGCAGATTGCATGGTTGACCCATGATTAGTATTAGCCATGACCCTTAACCATGTAGCCTAAATTTGGAGGGTGAACGGTTGAATAACCATGAATGGGGGATCCTAGAAACAGTGTAGCTTGTGACAGATCATACCACATGGTATTCCAAAGCATGTGAGATCCCAATAAATCTATGTAACACATGCCCCATTTGGAAAAATAATTATTCATGTTTTACCCATGATTTGGTCCACCATGATGCCAAACCATGTATCTAATTAAAGGAGGGGAACTTCCAATTTCCCCAATAATGGTTTAATAGGTCTTATAAAATTTTATCCCCCTTTCCCCCTCTAATCTCATTGGTTATGAATGAATTCCTCCCATGAGTACCAAGGGTGATTCAACCTCAATCATGAGTCATTTAGAGCATCAATGTTTGTTAATTGAATCTCCAGGTGATTCTACCACTCGCATTTCTTATTATTTCCAGAAAAAAATATTTTGGGGTGAGTTTTAACCTCATAAATCCCTAAACTATTACATTTATAGCACAATACTAGATGGGTCATTGAGGGTTATTTGATCTTGAATCAAGGGTCATGTTTACATGAGTAGTTTTCTACAAACATGAATTAGGAAATATATAAGTTATATCCCACAGTATTGATGTTTATTAATGTTTATGTGGTTGTTATTTTTATAAATTGTGCTACAAATTTGATTCCTTGGTATGAAATGATAAATTGGGTGTTTAAATAATTTGTTGGACCCCTCACAAACCTCTTTTTATTCATTGAGAATGAGTAAACAGTACCTAATTCCACCCATAGGGATCTCCACTCCCTTGAAAATGTACATTTAGTATTTAATTGATGAGTTTGGAGGATTTATGAGATTAATTAAATAATAATTGTGTTTGGAATGTCAAAATGGCATAAACAGGTGTTTGGATTAACTTGAAATAGTTCAATGAGTTATGGATTGAAAAAGGGTAAATTTGAGGAATGGTTGTAATGTTCATAAATGGTGAAATGGGATAACTATGATAATTGAGAAAAAATTGAATTTATTGAACCATGGAAATGTAATAAAATGAAATGGTGATCCTTTTTTTTGTTATTGTGTGATAAGAGGTCATTGATGTCGAGCTCTGAAAATGTGACTAATGGACTATGGGATGTCATACTAACACTCCACTCCCTTGGGTGTACCAAATTGATGCTCTAGGAACCCTTATTCATAGCATGTTTTGGAAGATAGACTGATACTTTTAATTCTATGGGTATAAACATGGTGTTCTTTATCATGGTTGGGTTGATCATTATTATAATTTAGAATCCAGATTAGATATATACAATAATATTATTTTTATTTCAACATGTGACCCCATTCACATATGATTTAGATGATAAAAATTGGTTTATATAGGTTTTATGGGTAAGAGTAACACATGAAACTTTGAATAAAAATAGTTAATTTAAGTGCTATTAAATAATGAAATCAGGCTTATGTATTATTTATATTACATTGATACTAATCTGGTATAAACAACTATTATACTCAATATTGTTATAGAAATCGTTGGTGGTGGCCTACTAAGTTATACTCATACCCATCTTGGGAAGTTTTGGATACCTATGATTAATTTACTGTTACATGTTAAGATAAGGTAAAGGGACATATGTTTGATGGATGTTATGATATTTTGGGATGGAGCCTGGATGAGGTTACCATACATGATGTTAAGACCCATTTTTGGGATTGTTGTTAGTATCTTAATTTTTTTTTCTCTTTTGGTACTTCACACTAATATTACATTTCATATTTAATTGTATAGTTATGGTAATTCTCCCATTTTTTGGATATTTTTATGATGCATGGTTGTTTATTTTTATTAGTTGATTATTATTTATATTTATTTATTTTTTTACTATAGTAAAAAAGGAATAGTATTCCATGATACATCATTATAACCTCTCTTTTGGTTGGAAGAATCTAGAGTATGGGGAGGTGTCCCTGAGGCCATGTCCCACACCGGCTAGGGGCACCGAGATTAGTGGATCCTATGATGGGGAATTACAATGTGGTATTAGATTGTTTCTTTTCTATTATTTTACTTTTTGAGAAAGATATAGGGGAGTATAAGATGTTTCAAGCCATGGTAATGAGATCATTCATTGGATTACCTCACCCATTTATGGGTGAAAACCCTTGTTCCTATAGTGGGATTATTGTTCTTAATGTTTGGTATTATAATTGTGAATTATTTCACCTTTGGGGTTACACTTGTTTGTGATGTTTTTTTCCTGAGTTTTTACTTGTGTCTCCACATGGTATTATGTTTTTATATAAATAAATCATTTTAAGCACTTATGATTTATATGGAATGATACATGTTAGGATCTCATGGTAAAAGAAGGTTATAATAGGTTTTGGGAAATTAAACAGCTTATATGGTTGAAATAGAAAGGGTTTAAAATGGTGTCTAATGAAAGGTTTTCATATTATTCTACTCTAGTATACCCTGTATTATCTATGGACCAAGACGTGTATGGTAAGGGTAGTTATATATATATATATATATGATATTCTATCCATTGGGATAGTGTATGTGTATTGGGTTGTTTACAACATTTATTGATCCCACTTTTGTGTTAACTATGGAAACCATATGTCATATTACCTTGATGCATGTATGGAATTATATATATATATATATATATATGAATCCACATTGACATTTTCTGGTTTAGAGTTAGGATTACATTAAAAAAATTATCCTCTGACAGTGGGACAAAACAACCCCATTGGTTCCCTATAATAGATGGGAAGATATGTTCTATGAGAAATTTTCATGTGCTATGAAGTTTGTAGAGAGATACCCTGGGTGGGAAGCCCAGATTTTAGTTGAGCTGACAAGATAGTTTAAACTATATCACCCCCCAATATTTCCTGGATTGGGTGGACCTATGTCAGCATATTTTTGGATTAAGTTTATCTAAACGACACTAGATCACTTACCCACCCCTCTAGATAAATGGTTCTAGTTGGAGACATGTATGTTACAAGGAACAATGAAGCACTCGTGGGATATCTAGGCTCTAGATGAGAAATTTGAAGGCATGGATTGGAAATACATCCAAGAGAATATAGTGTATCATTTCTACATAGAGACCCTGATGCATAGAAAATATGGGGAGTTTTGGAATTTGAAATAGGTATGTACGATGGCGATGGATTATAATATCCACTACACCAATTTGAAGAATTTTCCTCTGACTTTCAATGTGTAAGAGGTATCTACCACAAAAAAATTTCAGGATGGACTTTGATGTGAGATCATGTCCCAGGTAAACATATTTAATTACAATAGGTTTTCTAAGGTAATGGACTAGGATACCACTTTTTAGGGGTGCCTGAAGAATGCTTTTAGTTATGGAAAGATGGTTTTAGTTGGGTGATCTGGTGGTTCATCTTTTGAGAGTAGCAAGTGTCATTATGAGAACCTCCACTAGGACATTGGCAGAAATAGTGGCTAGTGGGGGGGATATATCTGAAAATGTAGTGAATGAATTTTATACTTTTAGTGTAGAAGAATAGTCCATGTGCATGTTCAATGTCATTGACCACTAGTGAAATACCGATCTTGCGGTAGGATGGGACATATACAAAGGTTCTGCAAGAACCCATGGAAGATTGGAACTGATGAGGGACCTATACTGAAACATAGTACTGATAAGTGACTAGTTACCCCATATCTATCAAGAATTTGGAGTTCCACCATTCATATCGGTAAGGTTGTGGGATGTGGTTCTTTGAGATATGAGAATATATCTTAGTAGGTAATTTTATCATTGGGGACTTATACAAGTTCCTATGGTATGAGAATAGGATAAACGCATGTTATTCACCCTACCCTGCATGGTAGTGTGGCTGATGTATGGATTGTTCATGGAACTATTCTTGTATATTTCATACTTTCTAGTGACTTATTTGATACAAAGTCTCTTAATATTGTATATATTTTGGGGTTGTGACTAGTTTGGTTTAGGAAGTGGTGTGCATGTTTTGGGTAAAATTTATTGACACTATGTTGGGAGTGTGATCAGATGGTATTTCTTAATGCAAGGTGTATTCCCTCGAGATTGGTGGGTTTATTTTCCTTTCCGAATTTTATGTTCTTGAGATGATAAGTTTTGAACTAATATTATGAATTTAATGGTTGGTCATGTACCAGGTACATATTGATCATTACTATATGAGAGTGAGTTTCACATCACCTAAAGGTGACAGTATGTATATAAGGGGGAATAAAATATCCATGCAGGATATGTGGGTCCAATTCAATAGAAATTGTGTGACCTCATGGACCGGGTGGATTTCCATATGCTTGATAACAAGGGAGTGGAGTATAGTTCCTTTCCTTCAGTAGTGGATACATTTCAGGATATGTATCTGGATAACTTCTTATGTATTCCACCTGAGAGAGAGGGTGAATTTATGATTGAGATGATGTCTGGTGTTGAGATGGTTTCTGTTATGTTGTACATAAAATCATCTAAAAAACTAAAACAAATTAAAACTCAGTTGAAGGAGTTATAAGATTAGTGATTTATCTTTCTGATCATTTCATGTTGGAGATCATTGTGTTGTTTACTAAGAAGGTAGGTGAAACCTTATGTTTATGTGTCGATTATCAAAATTTGAACAAGAATATGATTAAGATCCAGTGTCTTATTCATTATATACATGGTGTTTCTCTCTAGATAAATTCTTTCATATTGTTCTCAAAGATTGATTTGAGTTTAGGGTATCATCACTTGAGAGTAAGACCTTCTAATATACCATGTATGACTTTTATAAGTAGGTGTGGTTTGTATGAGTTTATTGTGACACCATTTGGATTAAGAAATTCACCTTCTATGATTATGGATCCAATGAACCAAATATTTTACACATACTTGGATCTATTTATGGTTATATTCATGGATGACATCTTAGTGTACTCCCAAACTCATGAATATCATTCCCAAAATCATGACATCATCCCAAGTACATTGAGTGAGAATCAATTATATTCAAAGATATCTATTTTTCAATTTTTTATTGAAAAGATACATTTCTTAGGTCATATCATCTACGAGGAAGGTGTTCCAATGGACCCTGAAATGGTTCAAGTGGTCATTTATTGGGAGAATCATATTAATGTTTTTGATATCTAATGATTTTTTGGTTTAGAAGTTTACTATATAAGGTTTATCAATGAATTTTATATATTGGAAGAAACAATTTAAAACATGTCCAAGATGGGTGTTTTATTTGATTGGTCTGAGGCATATGAGAATTCATTTAATCAGCTAAAGAGGCATTTTACCACTGTACTGATTTTGATATCACCTGAACTGGGTAAGGATTATACTCTCTTTTATGCATTTGGGATTTGTCTTTGGTTAGAGTTAATGTACGAAGATTGATTCATCACATACATGTCATAGAATTTTAGGTCTCATGAATGGAATTGTCATATTTATGATCTCTATTGGTCATAGCATTTTATGCCTTAAAATGTTGGGGTAAATATCTTCTGTTTGATAAGTTTATCATTTTTAAATTTCACATGACCCTTAAGAACACCTTTTCCGAATATTATTTGAACCTCTGACAATGGAGATGGGTTGAATACATGTAGTATTTTGACATTGAGATAGCTTATGTACCTAAAAATGAATCAATTTTTCAGATGTTTTGAGTATGAAGACACATTATCAAGAATTTTAGGGGTGTATTTATGATTATAAGATGATGGTTACATTTTTTGAGATGCATATAAGTGTCCAAGAAAAGCATGAAGAAATGAAAATCACGTCCATGTTTGTGGATCAATCCCTTTTAAACCGTGTTAAGAGGAAGAAGTATGAGGATTAATAAAGTCTACAATTGATAGATTAATTTGAAGGTGGGGTTATAACTAAATGTTAATTTATTGATAAGGATGATATTATCCACATTCTTCGTCAGTTTTTTGTGTCTACATGTATATGAGAAGAGTTAATGTGTGATTTTCATGCCTCAAAGTGGGTGGTACACCATGGTTTGAAAAAAATGTTCATTTATCATCATAGAAAATATTTATGGTTAGTAATGAAAAAAGATATCATAGGATTTTTAACATGATGATACACCTTTCAGTAGGTGAAGTTGAGGAATCAACAACCTTCAAGACTTCTTCAAATAATTCACATTTAAAAATGGAAGTGGGATGATGTTATAGTGGCTTTTGTGGTAGGTCTATTAAGGATGTCTTAGAAGATTGATGTGATATATGTGGTTTTAGATCCATTGAAAAAGGTAGAAAATTTCTTACAAATTTATAATGCCTTTCCCACTAATGAGTTGGGTGACTTGTATGTTCAAAAGATAGTGTGCATGCATGTGGTACCTCTGAGTATTATTTCATATCATGGTTGGAATTTTACATTAGGATTATGGAATGGTTTAAATAATTCATGGGGTACTCAAGTGTTTTTTAGAAAATATTTCCATCCATTTATGGAAGGGAAATCATAATGTACTATCCTGGGGATAGAGGACATTTTTAGGAAAGTCATCACAGACATTGATGAATCTTGGGTGAAACTTGTAGCACTCATTGAGTTATCCTATAAAAAAAGTTATCAAGATACTATCTAGAAAGAACCAGATGAGGAACTCTATGGTAGTCCATGTATATATCCCTTTTATTTGATATAATAATGGAAATTAGTTCTTTTTTCATGTCTCGTGTAGGAGTCTTTAAAGACAGTTCAGTTTATTTAGAAGCATATGACTATGGCCTAAATAAGATAGAAGTTTTTTGTTTATTAACTTTATCTAACTATTGAGTTTATAGTTGGTGAACATGTGTTACTTTAGGATTCGTTGATATTACGTCACGACATGATTCAGATTCAAGGCAAGTTGACGGTTAGGTATATGCGACTGTTTGATCTCATGAAAGGGATCGGTCCGACGGTGTACTGATTGGATCTTCAATTGTGGTATGGTGGTATACATGATGTTTTTATTATGTCAAAGCTTCAGTAGTATCAAAACAACCCTTATCATGTGATCAATTTTTTTGTTGTTGAGCTTGAAGCAGATGCGTCCTTTGAAGAGAATCTAGTTCATGTTAGGGATCATATTTAAAATGTTTTGTGGGGTAAGACTATTCCTTTAGTCTGAGTGTCGCGACAGTATGGTAATGTTCAAGAGGATACATGGGAGAGGGATTTAGATATAAAGGCCTAGTAGATAGACCTCTTTATCTTGGAATCTTATAAATTATTGGGATGGTATCTTAAGGATTATATGTTATAAGGTGGGGAGGTTGTAATATCTTGACCCAAAGATGAGGTATATTCATGTCCAAATGTTGAGTTAACTCCTTTTAAATATGTTAATGAAATGATTTTCAAGAGTATGTGGGATCTTGGGGGTGTCCTATGGGTTCATGACATGAAATAGGAAGAAAGGAGTCCATACTATGTTGGGATCACTGATGGCACAAAATTATAACTAACCATGAACCTTAACCATGTATCTTAAAGGTGGATGGTGAATAGTTGAAAAACTATGTTATGGGAGCCTAGAAACTGTGTGTCATGGGAAAGAACCAACCATAAGACCTCCTCAGGTTTTTACAACCCATTTATAATCCCCAGAGATCTATGAAACATAGACACCCTTCTAAATAGAGGGTTCTACAGGGTTGGCACATGGTTTGGACAACCATGTTGCCAAACCGTGCAACTCATTGTAGGATGATGGTTTCCCATTTCACTGATCAGGATTTAAAAAATCTTAATAAATTTTCTCCCCATTTCCTCCTCCAATAGGATTGGGTATGAAATAAATATTCCCAATCATTCCAAGGGTGAATTTCTCTCAATATTGAGTCTTTTAGAGTGACATTGGTTGTGAATTGAAGATCTAGGTGATTATACCACTCCTCTTAATTCTATTTTCTAAAAAAACCTTGGTGGGATGATTTCTCTCTTTCTAAATCCCTATACTCTTTACTTTTCTTTAATCTCCTAGATAGGGTGTTGAGGTTTGTTTGATCTTGAATCAGGGATTGTTTTTAAGAGACCAGATTCTTATGAACATAAGGTAGGTGTTCTACAAGTTATATCCCATAGTCTTAATGTTTATCCAAGTGTATGTGGCTGTGATTTTTAATAGCTGTGATGGAAATTTAATTCCTTGGTATGAAATGATAAATTTGGTTTTTTAATAATGTGTTTTACCCCTCAGGATCTCTATTGGATTCATTAAGGATGAGTCGATTGTCCCTAAGTCCACCAATTGAGGGTTCACCTCCCTTGATCATGGAAAATGAGTTGTTAATTGATGAATTTGGGGGTTGGTGAGATTAAACAAATGATAATTGTGTTGGGAATTTCGAAAACTAATAATGTTGTGTTTGGATAATATTTAATGATTTAAATGAGTTATGAAATGTAAATTGGTAATTATGATGAATGGTTGTGCTTAAATGGTGAAATCAGATAACTATGAGAATTTAGAACATGTTAAATGTAATGAACTTTTGGGAATGCGATAAAATAAAACGGTGAACCTTTTTTATTATCCAGTGATAAGAGTTCCCAAATTTTGACATTTGGATGCTGGAATAAGGGTTGGTGGGATGATAAACTAATCTTCCTCTCCCTTGGGTAAGAAAAAATAATGCTACAGGTGCCCCTATGCATAATAAGTTTCAATGTATGTTCTGATTCTCTGGACTCGATGTGCATGGACATTGAATTACATATTGTGGTTGGCATGGTTCAACATGGAGTACTTAATATTAGTTAGATACATGGACTGATGCTCATTATATATCGACTTGTAACCCCATTAAAATAATTTTTAGACAATCAGTATGGGCTGAAGTAGGTTTGATGGGTATGGGATACCCATGGAAATGAGAATGAATGTAATTGCTTTAAATAATTTTAAATAACAGAACCTCATTTATCTAATATTTTTAATGTTGAATGTACTTATTCATACACTATTATTAGATCAGATATTGATGTAGACACAATTGGTAGAGCCTTGCTGAGCTGTTCTCACATCCTTCTCAGGCCTTCATTGGGTATGTAAGTAGACTTCATGGTTTCTTGTCAGGATAAGGGAAAAGGCCCTATTTTATATGGATTATATAGGATTTTGGGAAAGATTATGGATGAGGGATAGATGTTATATCATGACCCATTTGAGTGATTTTTTAAGTCTCTTATTTTTGGTTTCTTTCAAAACATTATAGTATTATAACATTGAATGTTTAATTTCATGGTCGTGGGAATTTATCCATTTTGGGGAATTTATTTTCTAATTCATGGTTTCAATTTCAATCAAATTATTATTTTTTATCTTGATTTCCATCGTTGTTAATCTGGTAAAGAGTGTATAGTGTCACCGTGTACCTCATTAGATGCTCACTGCTAGTAGGTAGCCTCTAGCATATAGGGAAGTGTTCCCACGATCACATAATGAACCATCTTGGGGAACTAGTTTTAGTTTTGACCATTCTATGGTGTTATATCACAAAATTACATTCTATAATGATTCTTATGAGAAAATGATTCTTGATGAAAGACATAGGTGAAATGACCTATATACTGTGCCTGAAGATCTATAATGTTAGATATAATTGGTTTAATAGACTATGTTCAACCAAATATATTAGTAAACTACTATATATTTTTATCATATAGAACTATAATAAGGTATATTTACTAGTGTTTCCTGTCATTAGTCTTACAAGAACCCAATGTCCTTAAACAGAGTTTGGAAGGAGAAACATGGATAAGATTCATTAAGTTTACACTATAGGATCTATCCTATATTCCTTTTTATGTTCTCAATCCCATGTATCATATACTTTGAGTATAATACATAGATAAAAATCAAATATTGAAAAGATTAATTGGATTTTTCTTTAAAGAACATCCTTAAGTATTGTTTATTTTTTTAGTTATAGTTCTTTTTTGTTTGTTTCTTGGAGACAACATGTTGAAATCAATATGATTGGAGGCTGAATAATCCCATAGAGGAGCTTACTGTTAACATCCAAATTGTCATATAGATTTAGTCGTAATAATGAATTCATTATTAGTAACAATGAAGGCTACATTTTGATAAAAGTGATTAATAACAACTAAGGTATTGAAAATAACATTGCATATGGGAATTATAGTGTCTCATATTTAACATGAGATAATAACTTACCGATAGTTTAAATCCCTATAAAAAGGTACATTAGAATTTTATGCCATCTTGGAAGGTTTTCTTGGTGAGCTGATGCATGAGCATTCATAGTGGATGGACTGGACCTGTAGATATATTTTTTGTATCCTCATAAGATTAATCAAATCTCACATAGTTTTATGTCATTTTTTTTAAATACATAAAAGTAATAAAGACACCCATATAAATTAGATTTTTCAATTTTAGGCCGATTTAGAAGCTACAAAGGGATGTTTCATTCCATATGATAAAGGAATATATCATTCCTATTATGTTTTTATGATAAGGAACAAATTTGTTCCATTCAACCTTATACATCCCAGTCCTATGTAATTCCTTTTAAAAACATGTAATTAGGGCCAATTATGTTCCTTTTATTGTTGTATATCCTGGACATTTATGTTATTTTTTTAAAGTCAAGAAACATTGACATAAATGTGAAATAAATCTAGAAATGGTTTTTTTTTTGTATCGAAATTACTCATGATCTAACCATTGTAGTTTATTCCAAAATATGTGTTAGGTGAATCAGTATATATTACATCAAAATATTATCTCATGGAGATGAATGATTTCTGACCTAGGTGGAGGTTTAATATGACATAGATATTCCCTAAATCCTATATGTGTATATATGACATATTTATATCAGATATATAGTATTTTAAAATATATCTTATCATATAATAGTACATACATGTTATAAAATAGTTTTGTATATACATATGATGTGTGTAATATTATATGATTTAGTGTGAAATCATATGGCATGTTATGTGATCTTATACCTACCATCCTTGTTCTCATATGATACAATAAATGGGATCATAATGTCTTATTTTTCATGGTTATGTAATTGACTGTGAAAAAATTGAAAATTCATTCCCATGAATCATATATTATGATTCATAGAAATTTTAAAGATCCTTAGATAGTCAAACTTTTATCCTATTTATATTAAAATCAATATGCCCATAACACTTATCATTTATGGAATCATTACATGATATGTAACATAAGTGATCCTTCATGTATATAAATTATTAATTGGATTATGATTTAACAAACATGTTATAAATTCATGAATTGATTCTTGAATTCATCATCAAGGAGTTCCCTGAAGGCCATATAAATACTATTTCAATACAATGATAGTGGTCTGTGATGTAAAATCAATGATTGGATGAGACTCACATAATCCCCACTCTTTATCCTCTTATCTTTTGTATACATGCTGTTATAGAACACCATAATGGATATAGGATTCCACTCATAAAATGAAATATTATTCTTGACCCATGGATATTTCATGAAGGTGGAATAAATTTATGTTACCACTTAATTTTCACCAGCTTACATGTACAATAATAGTTGTGATGATGTTGATTTTTTTTTGAAATGAGGTACACATATTTGGTAGTTCTTAATTTCTTTACAACATGTATTTCATTCATTCATTTCATGGGTGATCTGAGGTTGGTTTATGTTTATTTTTTGGTTTAAAAATTATTAATTATCCCTTATGAATCCTATTAGTGGTACTAGAGATTACCATATATTTAAATTTGTGAAATAATGAAATAAAATGAAGAAATTAAAATTTTTATTGCATGTCACACTTGATGTTTTTAAATACTACTGGATTTTTTTTACTTTATGTATTTACACAATATGTGATATCATATACAAGAATTTATTTATACCTTATTATATAAGATTTAATAAATGGAGATGCAAAATAAATCCTCTAGTTTTTTAAGGCCATAGATTATTATTCATCACCTTCATAAAATGTGATTCTATTGTACCAATTCGTAAAACATGGCATCATATCATAAATACAATACAATGTGAATTTGTAAAATAAATACCCTAGCTATGTGTGGACATAATTGGAGGAGTTACATCTACCAGTCACAAAATAGGACTAAATGTGTGGTCTATTATACCATTAAGATTATTCTACAATTCATAATGAATCGTAGAATATGGTTTATTGAAGAAAAATATATTTCATTTAATTTTAATTATGAATTGAATTTAGTAATTTATAAATTGTTTATAATTATTAATTTTTTTTAAATATTTATTTATTTATATAAGTGATTTATTGATTAAACAATTATAAAATGTTTATGATTAATTAATTAAATGTTTTGAAACAATTTTATATATTCAATTAATAATAAGAGTTAATATAAAGATATATTTGATATATTTGTTTGGAATTATTTGTAAATGAATTTAAAGCTTTTATATGAATAATTATAAGAGAAATTTATAATGATTTTATAAATTATGAGGATAAGGAAAAATATAACAAGTTTAAATTAAAATTTTGAATAGTTAATAATTAAATATTTTTAAATGGTTAAAATTAAATCCTTAATTTTGTAGATTAATTAAAAAAATTCAAATGTGTATTAATGATTTATATGATCAAAGTTTAATTAATTTATTAAAATATTATGTTTAAATTGTGTAAATAGTTTACATATTATACATTAAATTATAAAATAAGATAATTCGTAGAAAAATTATATATTTTAAAATAATATTCTGTATAACGAGTAATATGAAATGTTTCCATTATTAATTTAATTTTTTTATATTCAATTATTATGGAATGTCCATGAGGAATTCACTTAAATTATAATATTTTTAGGATTAATATTTTTTGTACAAATAGTTTTTAATTTATTATCTCAAGTTTAAATTATTAAAATATTCATTTATTTAAGAGTTATTCTGTCTTTTATAATAGGATAATATCTTTTCCATCTGGAAATGATTCTTTTATTGAACAAAAAACTTTAATAAAAAAACATATTAAATAATCCCTTTTAATGAAATCTCAGGGAAATAAATGAAACATATCATATGATAAGTCATTGGACCAAATGAGGTCATTGTCGCCCACCCATTTATCGCAAGTCCATCATTTAATAAGTTGTGTTTATATTATGTATTTATTTTGATATATTTCATGGAAAAAAAGTTTTAAGCATTGAATATTCAGGGCATTCAGTTTCCATGAATAATGAATATGAGTATTTTTATAGATTGGATTATGGTAGTATAGTTACATTCTAACCTCATATTGTTCCAACATCATTTACTTAGTATTTAAACCATGTTGATCATGCTATGAATTTTGGAATCAAGTGATGAGGTAACTACACATGGACCATATAGACATCCCATAGAATCACGAATATGATTCATGAAGACAACTCCAAAACCTGTGTGTATGGGATTCCCTCTTGATTCCCAATTTGAGTTACGTTTGATCTATCTAAGATGTAGGGTATTCTTTATAACATAAAAAGTTCTAGAATGAGGCTAGAAATTACCTGGAATTATAAGACACTTAATAAATAAAAAATCAATAATAGTTTTATTGTAATGACTATTTTAATGGATTTTAAAATATTGGCTAAAATCATAGTTTTTATTAGGTCTATTTGAATGTTAAAGGGAGCACGATCATGTATCTGCTTATTTTGGTTATTCAATATATAATTAACTAATTCTCTTTTGTCCACCTAAAAGGGATTAAGTATCCATGGAGAGAGAGGAAACTTATGTAATGTTTTAATATGATTTTGGACAAAAGTAGTGTAAGGAAGATGTACTTTAAAAATATCCAAGACAACAAGACATAACACTGAGGAAGTTTCTATCTTAGGAAAAGGTGGTTTTGGTCCTCCATGTGTTGGTTTCATAAGACACATTTGGAGAAAAGTGTATTGTGTAAATATTAAAGGCATGAGTCAATATGTATCTTGGAATGTAAAATCCTCTATAGAAGTGTGAATTGTGATGAAGATATCCATAATTTATTCATCCTTCTAGTCTAGTTATATCCATAACCATATAATTCAATCTAATAATACAATTTGGAGGTATGAATCCCATTAGCTACTGGTTCCCAGATCATCATATTGTCTCTATTAATGAATTTATAATTTATAACAATGGTTTTGATATCATCGAGAAGTACATGAAGAGATACTTCCATTTGGTCTTTGGTCATAACATTAAGATACAAAATTGGATCAATAGAATTTAAGAGCTTTAGAAGGGGTCTACCTTTCCAGTTATTGAAAAATAATCTATGATTTATTACATTATTTGTTATTCATGAATATAAATTGTTTATATTATAAATATGTTTATTATTTAGTTTAATTTGTTTAAAATAATTATTATATATTTTTAATAATTCCATTACATTCTAGTAACATCAATATAATATTTAGTGTTGATCATCCTTCACTGATGGAATCTTTAATTATACCAATGGATTCAAACCATTGGTAAATGCCTGAAAACTATTGGTATAAAATATAACAATGGTTGTTCAAACTGTTGTCTATTTAGCCATCGGGATATTCCTATACCAATGGTTATAGTATAACCGGTGGTATACGGATTTGGAATGAACATTATACAAACAGTTTCAGCTAACCGTTGATAATTAATGATTTTCGAATCTATTCCAATGGTTATGAAACCATTGGTAAAGACTAATTACAGGTTCTATACTAATGGTTTACTAACCGTTGGTATATAGGTTTACCAATGGTTTTATGTAAACCATTGGTATAAAGTAACTTTTCACACATATACCAATGGTATACAACTGTTGGTATAGCCTTGCTACAATTTCAGCAGCCGGCCGACCTACTTCCCCCTCTTCAATCCCCTATGCACATGAAATTATAAGCATGTATATGCAAAACTGAATATAGAATTTATAATTTAATTGAATTCAGAATTAGATTCAGAACCCAATTACCCTATGAAATACAGAATTCATAATTAAATTCTCATTTGACTACATACAGAACGAATTATGTAATTAATTCTGAATTCTGAATGAATAACACATAGAAAATGAATTATGAATTACATATAGAATTATGAATTATGTATAGTGTATTCAATTCATAATTCAACACATACAGAATATAATTATGTATAACTCATAGAGATTATGGCATACAAAATTGAATTTAGAATATGGATAAATGTCTAATATGGCATTCACAATATAATATAACTAATATGGCATACATAATATGACTAATATAGAAGATAGAATATGCCATACAGAATATGAATTAAGAATTGAATTTATAGGCATGGGAGATTTTAGATGAAATCAGTGTGATTAAATTTTGACTAATACTTTTCACATGTAATTAGATATGAAAATTATAACAACCCAGCTCTTTATTACATACATAAACATGATTTATAACATAAAACCTTCAATTAATAAAACATATAAGACCGACAGGTCTAGTGTATTTGGGGCTTAGGAACATTACATAACAACTTAAATCAGAGAACACAACATCTTATTGAAATATTCCTTTACATAACCATTACATTCCCTCATACTTAGCATTGCAAAGGATAACCTGAGGACATGCATAAAAAAGGGTGAGATATAAAGCCCATTAGGGGAATAAATATGGAATAACATGAGGAATACAATACATGTTATACAATAGGCATATCAATGGATCACAAGAAAAATATGAACATAAATGCATGATAAATCATGATAATCATTATATGGAAATGTGGCAACAACACTTAACTTAGAATTAGCATGAGCCAAGGCTCATTGCACATGGAGCATAAGTAAACCGTTATTGAAAAAGAAGCATGATTAAACCCTCATTTCACTTCAATTAGAATGATTCCACACACATTTCACATGGAATATCATGATACTATACTTTACCCAATGCATTAGAGCGCTATTAGGGCACACCCTTCTTAAACATTTCATTTCATGAATATGTGTGCCACATGGATCGTAAAACATGGATTCACTAAACATAATTATTTATTCCACGATAAAGGAGTGTGAAATTCATACGTGAAAATATTTAAATAATATGAAAAAATTTATAAAGGTGAATACCCATGATAGAGAAGTTGGCATGGTATTCACTACACATTGACTTTGGCATAGAAAATCACAGTGCAATTTTGGCACTGCAACGAAGTGATATGAGAACTCATAAAAATGGTTGATGAGAGAGAAATGGGTGTCTCATCATATATACATGAAATGGAAATTAAGGGGTAATATAGATACATGTACCATCAATTTGAATGGAATTTAGATTCATGATACAAAATAATTACTAGAATGTAAATGAGGAGAGATAAATATCATACGGAATTTCGGCATGGTAATGGGTAGACATGGAAGGAATAAATTAGTGAGAAAGGGGATCTATCATTATTCAAACATGAAGAGGCAAGTATTGGGTAGTTGAGAAATAATTCCCGAAAATTTATAATTAAAAAAAGGGAATAACAATATAAGGAAACTTGGAAATATATAAACAATGTGAGAATCCCTTACTAGGAAGTGTGATCCCAAAAGATTGGGAGAGGCTTGAGAGAGGCTTATTATTAGCTTGGGTAACCTTGGGATGATTATAGAGAGAGGAGGTCAGGGTTGGTCATACTCCAAATGCTTTTAGTGAAGTGGAAGTGGGAGCTTGGGTGGGTTTATATAGGAAAAGAGAAGGAATTATTTATTATTTAGGTTAGGGACATCCCACCTTAAACTAATCAAAACCACTAACCAGCTCAAGGTTTTTGGCCATGGTTTTTTTCCAGAGGGGAGTGGTAAAAATATTTTATTAGGACAATGTAAGAACTTATTAAAATTATAGGGTTGCTTATTAGGTGAGTCACACTCACAAAGAAACCAATTTAAAAAGACAAAATGTTTTATAAGCTTTGAATTGTCCACTAAAGCTTTGTAAAATAAATAAAAAAACCTCAAAATCATATTAGTTTAATGTTAAAACATATATCGGATGAACATAATGTTTATATTATTTTATTAAATCACTATTGTGTCATTATGATGCCATAAAACTCATTATATATTTAAACGATATTTAATTTTTACCCAAAAATTTGACTCTCAGAAAATGATGAAAAATTTATTATTGGATAATTTTGACGTTTTGATTCCAAAATTAATATTCATTTTATCTAAAAAAATTTCTAAATATGTGAATTTTTACTTTCAAAATAAAAACCAACATTTATAGAAAATCCACGGGTTTTGAAAAAACAACTTTCATACCTTAATAATAATTACAATTGCATTAATAAATTTATACAATAATTTATATTTAATAAAAAGTAATTTAATGATAATAATAATATTTTATTAAAATATTATTTAATTAAATAATGCATTAATTCATCAAAATAGATTTCTTAGTTGAATATTAACTAAAAAATATTATTTTTTCTTTAAAAACTATTTACAATGTAAAAATAATAAAAATAATATTTATTATCTATACAATAATAATGTACATAATCATAGTACTAGGGTATTATTACATAACCCCGTAAATCACCCGCATATGACCTTAGGGTAAGGTGCACGATGGTGAAAGACTCCTGGGGTGGCTCGGATTACATTACATGAGGGGTAATCTCTATCAACATCCACTTCTCTCATAGGTGGTTCCGCTCGATCTTAACATATTCAAGCTCGGCTAGGGATTAGTCTAGAGAGAATCCCAATTAAGCCACCTATTTTCTGATCTCTTACAAATGTGCTTCATATGGGGAAGGTCTAATTGATGAGGCCATCGTTTCTTTTGTCTAAGTAAATTGGATTTGTTAAAGCCCTATATTTATACTAATCATTTGATCGCTGTTAAAAGACTATATTAGCAACTATAACAATTCCTAATGGTATTTTAAATTCCAAAATATAGAACCAAATAAGTACAAAAGTTTTACGTAACCATAAGAATATATTTAAATAGACCAAGAGGAATTTTCATTAATTAATTTTTTGGTCATTAAAATCTTCCCCCTTTAAAAAAATTATGTCCTCACAATTTGATTACATACAAAAAGAACTCTGAAATTTAAACATGATTTTAGGGTTGCTTACCCACTGCCATTAAGCATTCCCCAACCCTCATTATCACGTCGATCATGGAGAGAGAGGGTCCACCTAGTGAAACAATACCTCAATGAACTTTCAATGTCTTCCACATCCTTAGTCCAGACACAATTCATGTAACTTGGATTGTACTAATGAAAAATATGATGCACTTGTCAAAAATAATTTTTTCTAACATACAGTTTCAAAACATCAATATGTACCAGGTTTTTGTAAAATATCCTGACAGAGTCATATTTGAAATTTTCAAAATATGGTTCTTCTAATATATAACCTATGATTCCAAAAATACCTGAAGGAAAGACTATATACATATAGGCTGCTCGGAGGTCTGCCTCTTCGATAGCTATCCCAAAATCAAATATTACACCACACTCTCTAGACGGGGTGAAGTATTTGAAAATACCTTGATAATACCTCCCTTGCCGAGAAAGCTAACAGACTTGGGAGCTTAAGATTTGATCACAAGTGATCCAAGATCCTTGATGATTACACGGTATGGAGGAGGTTTTTTATATGTCGTAGAGCATCTTGCAAGAAATTTGGACATTGGAAAAGGTTTATATACTATGCGATATTGACTTCTCAATAATTATAACCAGTAAGTCCTTAGTAAGGGACAAGAGTGTTGTATGAGGTTCTTCCCCTTCTTTAGAGACCCATATCTTGATGTATATGGAAATTATATTACTTTCTCAGAATACCTAATACATAACAAAAACAGACACACAAGGACCGTAATAGTTAAGTGTCTTTGGAAACCTGGAATACAATCTTCTAATCTTGGTCAAAGATCTTCAACATCTCCCATAAAGATCTTCACTTTTTTTTCTTAACTAAAAGCTTTCTTTATATCCTGTGGAAAAGAAAACATATAAAGGGTGAGCTCAAATTCTCAGTAAGGGTAATCCTGGAGAAAATAAAACAAACTATATACATTTGAACTTCAAAACATGAACATAATGTTCACACATCAAAATATTGAGTTGTGAAATAAATCTTAGCAGTACGTAAGGAATATGTCATAAAGGAACATCTATCATGATAAAATGGCATGGGAATAAAACATTTAATTATGGAAAACCATTAATCACATGATATTATTTCCATAGTATTCAAGGCATTGGTGTCAAGGTATCCTTAGTGGACAAAGTCCCATTCTGAATCGAGTTCACTCCTCGTTCCAGTCCTGTATCAATGAACCAAATTAACTTACCGTTCCAGCCATGTCTACATCATGAGATATAAATCTTTACCCAATTCATTTGAGGGATATATTGGTACCACCCATCTCATAATGAAATCATTCTTACTTGTGCCACGACATAAACATAAATCATTCATCATAACCCAATGAATAAAAATGGGTTTCATAAACATCATCCCATCATAACATAATCCATATAAAACAAATGGATATCATTTCATCACAAGAAAAGTTAAACCATGTAAATCATATAGATATTATACTTGAAACATACACATATGAAATAATTTCATCTTAGATGGAAAATGGTTTTGATAAAACACCTGAAACGAATTCTTGAGGAAAATATCCTTTCTTCTTAAAAATTATTTTCTTTTCACAAAATTCCATGAAATTTTAAAAGAAATGGATTTTATTGAAAATAACCATGAAATCTTGTAGAGTAAACTTCATGAAAATAAGGTATTATGAAATTGTAAAAATACATTCATGCCATATAAGTTAAAAAAACATTCTCCTTGTACTTTTAACGGAATAGTCAAAAAGTACCACATATGGTAAACAAAAGAAAGATTCCTTCCATAATATAAAGTAAAAGTACAGGAGGGGTAAACATGACATTAAAAATACATGGAATAATATTAAACACTTTATGAAAAATATTTTTTATGGATATGGATGTAAAATATAACCCCGGTAAATACTTACAAATAAACAATCTCAGATAAGAACGAGATTGGAATAGTTATCCCATACCTTAGGACTGATATGCTTTGTACGTATCCGAAACTATTGTATAACAATTTAAATAATGTCATTGAATTATTACAGAATCATATTCATTGTTATGATATCATATATGGTTCACTCATGACTTTATATTACCCATTCTTTTGTAAATTCCATGATAAAGCAACGTTTTGGGTAAAATCTGTTTATTTATCGTACGTGTTTGGACCTGTTGTTATTGATATTATTATTACATGTATCATTATTTACTTACTTCAATAATGTATAAAATGATTTATATATCATATATAATCAGTATATTTATATATATATAATAGGTAGATAAATGAAATGAAACACACCGTTCATGGAGACGGTAGGCCGTACGTATGCATGAACGTTGTTTTCCTTCTCTTATTGACTTGAATGGAAGTAAGTAGATGAAATATATATATATATATATATATATACATAAATCCAGTAGCTTCATTATGTTATATATTTCATTATTATTCATTATATATACTTTATAATCATTCTTGAATGGTTAACATGGAGAATGAATCTCATCGCGTAGTGGAGATGGTAATCCGTACGTACGCACGAGTGATGATATTGTTCCCATAATTATTGAATGGAATTGGAGTGGATGATATAATATATCAGAATCATTATGATGTTATAATAACCTTATATAGTTTTTCTTTACACCATTATACCTATCCAAGTAATGTGGTGGTGGAAAAACAGATTACACCACGGCGTGGAGACGGTATTTCGTACGTACGCACGCGCGATGATTTCGTTTTCCAAAAGATGGATAGAAGTTGATATAGGGTTGTTTCATATTTATAATAACATATCATTATATTAGTTATATTTATGTTATTACATTATAATGAAACAACTAAATAATAAGAAGTTGAAGAAGAAAGAAAACTTGAATGAATCGATAGAAGAGATTACCTCTTCTTCGACACACCTCTTTTAAGCTTCCTCTTAAGGAAATAGAGTTGGTCTTTTGAGGATACCAGAACCTATATAATGTATCTAGGGAAGTTGGGAAGGGAAATGGGAAGGGTTTGGCCGATCTTGAAATCTCAAAATTGTTTAAAGAGAAGAGGGATGAGGTGCCCTTTTATAAGAGAGGAGAGGGGCACTTTAGGAATAGAACTTAAAATATTAATTTATAATAAAGTCATATTCGGTTTATAATGGCTAAAAAGTGACTTATTTAGAATATAACATGGGGTTAGGTCTAAATCCTTTCAACCAATAGGTTTTAGACAAGTTTAGGTTACTATTTTAACCTTATAATTTTGATTTAACTCTAAGTTAAATAATTTAAATTTTACCGTGTCTTCTTGTTTTCATACACTATATAGTTAATAAACATACTATAACAATCCAAAATAATCCCACGTGGTTCATTATTAAATAATATAACCTTATCTAAGTAATTTGGCCGAAACTTAGATTTCTAGAAATATAATAACAATAAATAATATATTATTTGTTTTAAAAACTATTTTATGTCAATTTTGACACCATTTGGTAATTGATTTTTGTGAAAATCATAACAGCATGATTAGTTCTAGAAAAGTTATTTGAATCAATAATAACATGTAATATTAACCTAAAAAATTAGTGGAATATATAAATAGTCTAAATTAAATTTATTTGGCTATTTATAACATCAGTTATGTTAATATTTCATTAATAAGGTAATTACTGCATCATCATTGTGTCAAAAATAAATTAAATTATTTAACATCTAAAAATTATAAATAAAATACCATTATGTAGGAAATATTTTGAAATTTCTAATGAAAATTTATAGTTGAATTTATCTTATGTAGAACCCTATATTAAAAATGTTTTAGTTATTTAACATTGATTTTAACTATTTTAACTCTTCTTTAAATAAAATAATATTAAATGTCCTAATCTAATCCAAGTGGACCTAAAGGGTAATATTTTATTCCTAAGGTTGTTTTGGGTCTAATTACACTTATAAAATAGAATTAGTACATGTGTTAGGGTAATAATAATATCATTTTTACCATTAATTACCATATTTACTTTTAACTGTAGTAAATAAAAGCAAAAAGTTACTATTCCCAAAAATTATTTTTATCCTATTGAACCAAATTTTACTCCTTGATATTAACCGTGCCTCTAGAATTTTTGAAATTCCACTCACAGAAGCCATAAAATTAAGTTTTATATAAATTTTCAAATTCTCCTAGGAGGTGGGTAAAATATGGTGAAAAGTTCAATAAAATTTTTATATATCTAAAATTATTATAAAATTGAATCCAATGAATTAAATTGATATTATATAGGTATTATGTGTCTATTTTGACCTAAAATAAATTTAAATAAAATAAATAATTATTTAAACAAACATTCGGTTCTAAACTATAACTCAGTGTTTTATCACTATTCATCAAAAATTAAATGTTTTTAGAAAAATGCCAAAAATTCACCCTAGGCTAATTTCGATATTCCGAATCCAAAAATGAAGTCCATTTTGAGAGATAAAAATTATAAAATATCAAAAAGTGGGTATTATGATTCATAACGGTTAGTTTATATAATATTTCAATAACATATCGTTGTTTAGTGAAACTCGGTATTGCGTATAACACACGCTATCGAGGAAGGTCGCAATTGCGTGTAATGCAAGCTAGGTTAGGGTTGCGTATAGTGCAATATTCCTTTGTTTTTGCGTATAACAAAATACAACCATATTTCATTTATACATTGAATATATATATATATATATACCCTCAATGTTGTGTTGAATAACTTCTATCAAATGAACTTGAAATTGTGTGTAGCACGATCCAAGAATAGTGCTTTGTATACTGCAATCTAATACAATGTTGTGTAGAGCACAAGATAATCTTGGTGTAGCATACTACACAAGACATCAAATAAATTAAAAAGAATACTTCTCATAAAATCTCGAGGTGTTACATTCTACCCCCTTAAAATGAATTTTGCCCTCGAAATTCGTCGGGGTTATAAATGGTTTTCTACTTGAAATTTTGTTTCATAGAAACCCACATCCTAAAAATGAATACTAAAACATCATTTTAAAAAGGAACATTCTAAACAAAATGGATACCCAATGTAACTCATCACTGGGTTTCCAAATAGGAGATTATAGGTGAAAATATGGATATGGAAGAGAAATATAACTATCAAGTTCTCATAGAGAGTGGTAGAGAACATGGCTATGAAAAAGACAAAAATAACAAAGCCAAAAATTTGGGATGATCTAAGGTACCATCTAATTCATCAGATATCAGGGCACTAGGACAACACTTTTGGTTTTCAAGATCATTTCCCTATGGTTGAAGAATTTTTGAATTAAAATAAATACTTTCATGATTTTGGTAAAATCATACTGTTGTTTGTGCCTTGAACAATTTCCACTTCATCTCTCAAAGAAATGAAGTTGAATTTTTCTTCCATGAAGTATTAGTAGATCATGCCATAGAATGATAGGTCATTCCATCTATCTCAAACATAAGGTTAGAAAAAGTTATAAGTCCATCTTATGGTGAGATTAATTGGATATGGTTCTAAAAATGGACATATACTTCATCTATCATAGAGATTAATAAAATAAAACTAGTTTCTTCTAACCAGGGACTTCCTTTAGGCTTGTGGTATGTGATAAATGCCTGTCGAACTTTAGTTGTGGGTTCGATTCCCACAGCCTTGTCCGACGCGACGAGTTTTCGCTCGTCCTATGGGTTGTCCTTTTTCTAAAACTATACTATTATAACATTCCAAAAATTATATCGAAAAACAAGTTCTTTCCTTAAATAATAATATCTGATGTCCAACATAATCCCTTCCAATATTTAGGCTTATCCAAAATACATCTTTTGAATCTCATATTATAAAGACAATGATTACTAGAAATTTCATCAACCATACATGTGAATACCATCATTTATCCCCCATATATCATAAGATAATTCTTGTTGGTAACATTCCAAACATGTGAATACCTTAGTCATGTGTACTTTTGAAACATGAATTACCATAGAACCTTAGTGAAAACATGAATGTTGTAAAAAGTTAACTCTTTCCACATACCAATATCCCAAAATTTTTATAAACTCAAACCATGATATAACTTTGTCCTTATATCAGTCATGAGCTCATTAATACTATCAAAAATATCGTTATCTCCTTATCCATTCATTATACAAATCTCAACTACCTCCCAATTTTTTTTTGATTTACATTTCATGGTTATCGGTACCATTCATCATATACATTCAAAAACTCAAGGAATGACAACAGTGTAACAATCCTTAGATTTTTCTTTATTCTATATTACCATACAATATTCTTGATAAACATACAATCATTCAGCTACCTTCTTAAACCAGAGACTGAGCTTCATCATTTCTTTCATCTCATATATCATTTGTAGTCTCTTCATCATTATCCACATAAATACTACCCATATGACCATGCTGATTCTCTCCATTAGATTTTCACTTAGGGAATTGGTTTGCATAATGCTTGTACATTCCACATTTAAAACATTTAACCATTGTTGATGTCTTAGAAATACCATAATCCTTGTCCATGGTGTTAACTGAACCTTTCCTTTACAATTACTGGTTTTGTGTCCTTCTTTTCCACACCGAAAGCATCTTCTAGTTCCTCTGAAACAATCTCCCTAATGCCTCTTCCCACTTGATTTACATGAGGGAAATTGATCTTTCTTTCCTCTATGATCATTAGGAAACTCCATCTTTCTCTTATTAGTTGAGTCAGGAAACTTACCAAAGTTGAGATTATTGATTATATTATGAGATTTTTAATTAGGCATAATAACGATATGTGGACTTCCAGATCCAATTTCATATGGTTTCTCATGAAGAATATCATTCCATTGTCCATCATATCCTCCATTATCATGAATCTTCCAGTATCCAGCCATTTTATAAAACCCAAAAAAGAATACTGTGAGAGGAAAAAATCATAATCAAGGGGGAGAACCTTGAATATCTAACATTATAGGTTAAATTATATGATCTTTACCATAATTCTAGGACAATAACCTATACTTATACTTAACCATAGGGACATCCCTAGACATACCTTAGAGATCTCACTAAAATTTTCACATCCTGGTTTCCAAAGGTTAACTAAACCTCCCTTTGATACCAACTGTATAGACCCATATCTTGATGTACATGGAAATTATATTACTTTTTTAGAATACCTAATACATAAAAAAATAGATACACAAGGACTGTAATAGTTTAGTGTCTTTGGAAACTCAGAATATAATCTTCTAATCTTGGTTAAAGATCTTCAACATCTCCCATAAAAATATTTCCTTTTTTCTCTTACCTAAAACCTTTATTCATATCTTGGGGAAAATAAAACATATAAAGGGTAATCTAAAATTCTCAGTAAGGGTAAGCATGGAGAAAATAAAACAAACCATATACATCTGAGCTTCAAAACATGAACATAAAGTTTACACATCAAAATCTTGTGTTGTGAAATACAACTTGGCATTACATAAGGAATAGGTCATAAAGGAACATCAATCAAGATAATATAGCATGGGAATTGAAAATTTAATTATGGAAAACTGTTAAGCACATGATATGATTTTCATAGTAGTCAAGGCATTGCTTCCTAGACAATCTTAGTGGACAAAGTCCCTTTCTGAATCGGGTTCACTCCTCGTTCATGTCCTGTATTACTGAACCAGATTAACTTAACATTCCACCCATGTCTATATCATGAGATATAAATCTTTACCCAATGCATTGGAGGGAGATATAGGTCCCACCCATCTCATAATGAAATCATTATTACTTCTGCCACAACATAAACATAAATCATTCATTATAACCCAAAGAATAAAAATGGGTTTCATAAACATCGTCCCATCATAACATAATCCATATAAAACAAATGGATATAATTTCATCATACGAAAAGTGAAACAATTTAAATCATAGAGATATTATACTTGAAACATATAGATATGAAATAATGTCATCTTACATGGAAAATGGTTTTGATAAAACACTTGAAAAATATATATATGAGGAAAATATCCTTTCTTCTTAAAAATCATTTTATTTTCACAAAAGGCCACACAATTTTAAAAGAAAGGGATTTTAATGAAAATAACCATGAAATATTGTAGAGTAATCTTCATTAAAATAAGGTGTTATGAAACCGAAAAAATCCGTTCGTGCCGTATAAGTTAAAAAACATTATCCTTATACTTTTAACGGAAAAGTCAAAATATACCACATATGGTAAAAAAAAGAAATATTCCTTCCATAACACAAAGTAAAAGTCTAAGAGGGGTAAACATGACTTTAAAAATACATGGAAGAATATTAAACACTTTATGAAAAACATTTTTTATGGATATAGATGAAAATTATAACCCCAGTAAATACTTACGAATAAACAATCTCAGATAAGAACGAGATTGGAATAGTTATCCCTTACCTTGGGTCTGATATGATTCATATGTATCCGAACCTACTGTATAATGATTTAAATAATGTCATTGACTTATTACAGAATCATATTCATTGTTATGATATCATATATGGTTCACTTATGACTTTATATTACCTATTTTTTTGTAAATTCCCTGTTAAAGCAGCATTTTGGGTAAAATCGTTTTATTTATCGTACGTGTATGGACTTGTTGTTATTGATATTATTATTACTTATATCATGATTTAATTACTTCCATAATGTAAAAAATGATTTATATATAATATATATTCTATATATATATATAATAGATAGATAAATGAAATGAAACACACCGTTCATGGAGACGGTAGGCCATACGTACGCATGAACGTTGTTTTCCTTTCTTTATTGAATTGAACGGAAGTAAGTAGATGAAATATATATATATATATATATATAAATAAATACATTATCTTAATAATTTCATATATTTCATTATTATTCATTATATATACTTTATAATCATTATTGAATGGTTAACATGGAGAATGAATCTCATCGCGTCGTGGAGACGGTAATCCGTACGTACGCACGAGCGATGATATCATTACAATAATTATTGAATAGAATTGGAGTGGATGAAATAATATATTAGAATATGTATGATGTTATAATAAACATATATAGTTATTATTTACCCCATTATACCCATCCGAGTAAGTTGGTGGTGGAAAAACAGATTACACCATGGCGTCGAGACGGTATTCTGTACGTACGATTGTGCGGTGATTTCATTTTCCGTCGGATGGATAGAAGGTCAAATGGGTTTGTTTAATATTTATAATAACATATCAGTATATTAGTGATATTTATGTTATTACTTTATAATTAAACAACTAAAGAAAATAATTATAACAAGAAAGAAAACATGAAAGAATCGGTAGAAGAGATTACCTCTTCTTCGACGAACCTCTTTTAAGCTTCCTCTTAAGGCACTAGAGTTTGTCTTTTGAGGAGACAAGAACCTCTATAATGTTTCTAGGGAATTTGGGAAGGGAAATGTGAAGGGGTCGGATGAGCTTGAAAGCTCAAAATTGTGTAAAGAGAAGAGGGAGGAGGTGCCCTTTTATACAGGAGGAGAGGGGCACTTTAGGAAAACAAACTTAAAATATTATTTTATAATAAAGTCATATTCGTTTTATAATTTATCCAAAGTGACTTATTTAGAAGCTAATGTGGGTATGGGTCTAAATCCTCTCAACCAATAGGTTTTAGACAAGTTTAGGTTACTATTTTAACCTTATCAATTAGATTTAACTCTAAGTTAAATAATTTAACTTTTACTGTGTCTTCTTGTTTTCTTACAATATATGGTTAATAAACTTACTAAGAAAAGACAAAGAAACCCCAAGTGGTTAATTATTAATACATATAACCTTATATAAGTCATTTTTCTGAACGATAGATTTTTAGGAATAGAATAACAATTAATAATATATTATTTGTTTTAAAAACTCTTTTATGTCAATTTTGACACTATTTGGTAATTGATTTTTCTGAAAATCATAACAACATGACGAGTTCTAGAAAAGTTAATTGAATCAATAATAACATGTCATATTAACCAAAAAAATTATTGTAATTTATAAAAATTATAAATTACATTTATTTGGGTATTTATAACATCAATTATGTTAATATTTCATTAATAAGGTAATTACTGCATTATCATTGTTTCAAAAATAAATTAAATTATTTAACATCTAAAAATTATAAATAAAATAAAATTATGTAGGAAATATTTTTTTATTTTGAATTAATATTTATAGTCGAATTTATCTTATGTATAACCCTATATTAAAATTGTTTTAGTTATTAAACATTGATTTTAACTATTTTATCTCTTCTTTAAATAAAATAATAATAAATGTCCTAATATAATCCAAGTGGACCTAAAGGGTAATATTCTATTCCTAAGGTTGTTTTGGGTCGAATTAAACTTATACAATAGAATTAGGATAGGTGTTAGGGTAATAATAATATCATTTTTACCCTTAATTACCCTATTTACTTTTAACCGTGATAAATAAAAGATAAAAGTTACTATCCACGAAAAATTATTTTTATCTTATTGAACAAAATTTTACTCCTTGATATTAACCGTGTCTCTGATATTTTCAAAATTCCACTCACAAAATCAGTAAAATTATGGTTTATGTAAATTTTCAAGTTCTCCTAAGAGGTTGGTAAAAGACCGTGAAAAGTTCAATAAAACTTATATATATATATAATTATTATAAAATTGACTCCAATAAATTTCATTGATATTATATAGTTATTATGTGTCTATTTTTACATAAAATAAATTTAAATAAAATAAATAAATTATTTAATTAAAAATTCAGTTTTAAACTATAACTTAGTGTTTTTTCACTATTCATAAAAAATTAAATTTTTTTAGAAAAATACCAAAAATTCACCCTAGGCTAATTTCGATATTCCAAATCCAAAAATGAATTCCATTTTGAGAGATAAAATTTATAAAATTTTGAAAAGTGGGTATTATTATTCATAACGGATAGTTTATATAATATTTCAATAACATATCGTTGTTTGGTGAAACTCGGTATTGCGTACAACACACACTATCGAGGAAGGTCACGATTGTGTGTAATGAAAGCCAATTTAGGGTTGCGTATAGTACAAGATTCCATTGTTGTTGCGTATAACAGAATCCGACCACATTTCATTTATACATTGAATATATATATATATATACACTCAATGTTGCGTAGAATAACTTTTGTCAAACGATCTTGAAATTGTGTGTAACACGATCCAAGAATTTTGTTGCATATACTGCAAGCTAATATAGTGTTGTGTATAATGCAATATAATCTTAGTGTATCATACAACACAAGACATCAAATAAATTAAAAATAACACTCCTCTTAAAATCTCAGGGTGTTACACCTTCCATCTCGAAACTATCCTTTATCCTACTGACGTAACATATCAAATTCTGAGTTACCCTCTTGAAATAATAAAATTATGATATCAAACTATTTGAAATATTATGATTTATTATTAATTAATAGACGAAAAGTTAGGGGTAACACATAATGGGCAAGCCAAGTACAAAACGGATGACTTATAAATTACTTTTATTTCCCTAACTTATGAATCCATAAGCCTCAATCTATGCTATTCAGGATTTACATTCTAACATATATTCTTAGGGGAATTTTTTTGAATCCCTTAATAATGGATCATACTATGCTTGTGAATTTACCAATGCATACCCCCTGAGTGTGTCATAACCAAGAGTTCAAAAAGGTGTGTTTTCATTTACCAGGATACCCCGAGTCATGCATAGAACTCCTTGTCGGGTTTTCACCCCTAGGAACAACTGTGCCAGAGCCACCTCTACCTGATCGTATCCATAAATAGATGTATTTTCTTGATAAACCAATTAATCAATACCCACCTAAACATAGGGATGTTATTATTATACTTAGTTTTATCCATAAGTCTTTCACTAGGTTTTTCTAATATTAATCTGAAAAATAACTAAACCTATCCTCTAATACCAAATATGAAAACCCAACTCCTTATTACATACTTTAACATGATTTATTACATAAAACCATCACTTGATACAACATAGAATATCGAGAGGTCTAGTGTCTTTGGGGATTCAGAACATTACATACCAACTTAAAGCATAGAATGCATCATCTTATTGAAAACTTCCTTTACATGACCACTATATTCCCTCATACATATCATTGCATTGGATAACCTGAGGACATGCATAAAAAGGGTGAGATATAAATCACAGTAATTGAATAAACATGGAATTACATGAGAAATACAATAAATGTTAGAAAATATTAATATCAATGTATCACAAGAGAAATATGAACATAAAGGCACGATAAAGCACGATAATCATAACATGGAAATGTGGCAACAACACGAAACATGGAATTGGCATGAGCCAAGGATCATTGAACTTGGAGCATGAGTAAACCCTCATTGCACATGAAGTATGAGTAAACCCTCATTTAACTTGATTTATAATGAGTCAACACCCATTACACATGACGTATCATGATACTATACTTTACCCAATGCATTGGAGCGCTATTAGGGAACACCCTTCTTAAATATTTCATTTCATACATAAGTGTGCCCGATGGATCATAAGCCATTGATTAATTATAAATCACCATTTATTACATGATAAATTACTATAAAATACATAAAAGAAAATTTTTAAAGAATAATTAAATGTTCATAAAGGTTAATACCCATGATAGAGAAGTGGGCATGGTATTCACTACAGAATGACTTTGGCTTGGAAAATCACAGTGCAATTTTGGCAGTGTAACGACATGACATAAGAAATCATAAAAATAGTTGATGGGAGGGAAAGGGGTGTCTAGTAATATGTAAATGAAATGGAAATTAAGGGGTTCATATAAATTCATGTCCCATCAATTTTAATGGAATTTAGATTCATGATACAAAGGAATTACTTAAATGAAAATGAGGAGAGAGAAATTCCTTACGAAATTTCAGCATGGTAATAGGTATACATGGAAGGAATTAATGAGATATAAAGGGGATATATAATTATTAAAAATTGAATAGAGAAGTATGGGGGAGGTGTGAAATCATACCCCAACATTTATAATTGAAAATAAGGGAAAAACAATGAAAGGAAACATGGACATAAATAAGGAAAGTGAGAATCTCATACTTGGAAGTGTGATACCAAAAGATTGGGAGAGGCTTGAGAGAGGCTTATTGTGAAATTGGGGAACCATGGGAGGATTATAGAGAGAGTAGGTAATGTGTTTGTTGAAATACAAAGGCTTTGAGTTAAGAGGAAGTGGGAGCTTGTGTGGGTTTATGTAGGAAAGGAGAAAGAATTATTTATTATTTATGTTTGAGACACCTCACATTAAACTAATCAAAAAAAAATAGGCCATGGTTTTTTAACATGGTTTTTTCCAAAAATGGAGTGGAAAATAATATTGTATTAGGCCAATGGCCTAACTTCTTAAAATAATTGGGTTGCTTATGTAGAGCTGAGTCACACTCTCAATGAAAACAATTTAAAACGACCTAATGTTTTATAAACCTTGAAGGGTCCACTAAAGCTTTGTAAAATAAGTAAAAAACCCAAAAATCAAAATATTTTAATGGTAAAACATATATTGGAAGAACATAATGCTTATAATATTTTATTACATCACTATTGGGTCATTATGATTTCATAAAACACATTATACATTTAAATGGTATTTAATTTTTACCCAAAAATTTGACTATCTCAGAAAATTATGAAAATTTCACCATTGGATAATTTCGATGACCAGATTCCAAATATAATATTCATTATATCTAAATAATTTTCTAAATATTTTAATTTTTACTTTTAATATAAAAACCAACATTTATCAAAAATTCATGGGTTTTGACAAAAACAGCTTTCAAACCATAATAAAAATTACAATTGCAATCATAAAATTATATGGTCCTTTATATTTAATAAAAATAAATTTAATAATAATAATATTATTTTATTAAAATATTATTTAATTTTAAAAACCATTAATTCATCAAAATAGATTTCTTAGTTGAATATTAACTAAAAATATTATATGTGCATTAAAAACAATTTACAAAGTAACAATAATAAAATGAATGTATATTATCTATACATGAATAATGTCCATTATCATAGTACTAGGGTATTGTTACATAACCACTTAAAACACCCACGTAAGTCCTTAGGTTAAGGTGCGTGATGGTGAAAAACTCTTGGGGTGGCTCAGATAACATTGCTCAAGTGGTAATCTCTATCAACATACACTTCTCTTGTAGGTGGTTATGCTTGAGCTTAAAGTATTCAAGCTTGACTTGGGCTTGGTCAAGAAGAAATCCCAATAATGCCACCTCCTTGAAAAACTCTGAAAAATGGGCTTTGTATGAGGAAATTCTACTCAATGAGGACATTGCTTACTTTATCTGAGTAAATTGGATTTGTTAAAGCCCTATATTTATACTAATCATGTGATCATTGTTCAATGACTATATTAGAAACGGTCATAATTCATAAAGGTATTTTAAAACCCAAAACATATAAACAAATAATTTCATAGGTTTTATATAACCCTAATAATTCATTTAAATAGACCAAGAGGAAATTTCATTAATGATTTTTTGGGTCATTAAAAAAATGGATAAATGACTTAAAAATTTTCATTTTCCAGGGGTGGGGGGGTGTCCAGTCGGTGGGGGTGTCTGGGGGTGGGGGTGGTCCATCTAGGGGGGTGTCCAGGAGGTGGGGTGGGGGGGGGGGAGGGGCTGTCAAGGGGGTGGGGTGTCAAGGGGGTGGGTGTGTCAAAGGGGGGTGGACGGGTGTCCAGGGGGGTGGGGGTTTTCCCGGGGGTGGGGAGATGGTGTCCAGGGGTGGGGGGGTAGGATAGGGGTGGGGGATGTCCAATGGGGTGGTGGGTGTCCAGGGGGGGTTGGGGTGGTGTCCAATGTCGTGTGGGAGGGGGGGGGGGGTTTCCATGGGGGGTGTTCGAGAGGGTGGGGGGTGTCCATGGAGGGTGTGGAGTGTCTAGGGGGTGGGGGTGGGGATTTCTAAGGGAGGGGGTGTCCCAGGGGGTGGGGGGGTTCCAGGGGCGAGGGGTGTGCCGGGGGGTGGGGGTGTCCAGGTGGGGGGTGGGGTTGTTCATTCGGGTGGGTGGGGGGTGTCCAATGGAAGGGGGGTCTATTAGGTGGTGGTGTCAAGGTGGTGGGGGGGATGTCCAGGTGGTGGGTGTCCAGAGGGGTGGAGGGGTTGTCTATGGGGGGTGTCCAGGAGGTGGGGGATGTCCGGGGTGTCCAAGGGTGTGGGGGTGTCTAGGGGGTGGGGGGGCTATCCAGGGGGTGTCTAGGGGGGTGGGGGTGGGCTGTTAAAGGGGGTTGGGGTGACCAGGGGAAGGGTGAATAAACCACACATATATTTAGTCTCATCAAATCATCATTTCAAGTTTTATTATTTATAGATAAACAAATAAAGATAATGTGACCTACCAAATCACACATATATTCAGGCACACCAAATCATAAAACATAAAATGTTAGAAATATTACTAAAAAATGTAACAGATCAATCTGTCCCTTATCACCATCACTATCATCACTATCATCATTAGCATCATCCATGTCCTCATCATTGTACCCATCATCATCCCCACCCTCCTCAACACCCTCCTCCTCTCCCTCATACTCTGCCTTGGCCTCCTCCTCTCCCTCCTCCTCACCCTCATCCTCCACCTCAGACTCCTCTCCTCCGTCCTCCTCTTCCCTGACCTTCTCCATGCCCTCCTCCTCCACCTGGGCCTCCTCCTCACCATCATCATCGCCAAGAACAACATCATCTCAACCATCACTAGAACTGCCGTGTCAAGCACCATAAATAGAATTCTTCGACAACATATATTCAACATAGGATATTCTATCCTCTGGTGGAAGTGTAGGATGTAAAACTTCCAATAGATTCATAAATATAGTGTTCTTACTAGCAGACTATTCTGCCATCTCTATGGCCTTTTTTCAGCCTATTCTGCCTATAACTTAACCTGCTGGAACATTGTGGCACTACAACTCTTACCTAAATAGAGCCAATACCTCATTGGGACTAACTCTTACCATGTCTTTAGCATATTTCACTAGGGTACTCATCTCCGAACACCTAATGTAAGTGATCATTTGGCCCAAAATTGTCCGGTTCCTTGGAAAAAAATCCCTCTAAAGAAGCCTGTTAAAATTATAAATAAATTATTAAGTTACAAAATAGATATTAAAATTTTAAATAAACAAATTAAAACATATAATCTCTTACTGAGTTAGTTTGTTAACCTCACTTCCATATTTTTTCATTCAACTCGAGAAAAACAATATTTCTCGAGGCACTCATCCTTCAATATTCAACATTTTCTTCTATAATAACATTAAATGTTGGGAACTAGAATTAAAAAAAGTTTACTAATAATTAATTTCATAAATAAAATTTTATGAAAACTTAAGCAACCTAATAAATTATAGAGGAAATACTAGAAAGTGCAAGTCATAATAAAAAATCATTAACAACTATCATACTTCCTTCCTCTCATGATCTAACATGGTAGTACGTCCCAATGCGTGGAGGTATTTTTTAGCATCAATGTTTATTTATTTATTGTGGATGATTCCTAAATAAAAGTAAATAATACAAAATATATTATTATTGAAAAACATGAAAAATTTCATTTAAATACCTCAAATGTGATTCATACCTTAAACATGATAGTCATCCAATGACTAATCATCTATCAATACTATTCTATCAGACAATCATCCATGACAGGAACCAACACTAGCTCTGGGCTAACTATAGTATGACAACCAATATACAACCCATGTTTATAGGATCTCCAAAGCCCACCTAAATCCTTTAGACGTGCTAGTTGTGCACCCTCACCATTGAGGAAATTAAACCAAAGATGACACCAAAATATTAATTCATTTAAAGTCAAAAATAATTTATTGCATTAAATAAAACAATTTTTTACCCATATCTGTGCCCAAACATTATCCTTTTATTCATTTGTAAATTGTGTCTATGAGAGTGGGTTGACGGGTATGATGTCCGAGTATTTTGGAAAGTGTCTTAAAAAAACTCTTACATTTCTGCCGTGTTTTTTCAATCACTTGATTGTATTCATTGTAGTCAACCATTAACTGTGTGTAGCATTTCTACACTGCACACATGCATGTATTCCCCCACCCCTACCTCCTATTAATATATGTATCTATGAAGAAATGAAAAAATTATTTTATCAATACATGTTACAATGAATATAACTAATGGTATAATTTTTTTTAGGGTTGTATAAATATACATACTGTAGTCTGATCAATAGAAAACACTGGATCCATAGAAACTAAAGGAACACCCTATATAGGTGGAGTGGGTCCTAGTGTATGCTCTATAGGGACATGCTGAGGTAGAGCAGGAGTCAAAGAAGATGGAATATAGAAGCTCAGAGAGAAGGAAGTAAAACTAAGAGAATATGGCACATATCTCTTGACGAATGTCGGATGGGGAGTGGGAATCATCATCATAAATGGTAAAGACGGGTGAAGAGACTTAGATTTAGAGAGTGGTGAAAACATGGAAGGAATAAATATACCATGTTTCCATAATTACATCATGAGATCAGAATTTGGTATGTATGGTATGTTAGTGGGAGGCATAGGGTCTAATCGGGTACGCTTACCAGATCGCCTAGCTCTCGTACCACCCCCTCAAACCACTGGCCTGAGTACTAGGACCACTACTAGGCTTCTCATCAAATAATTATCACATAATAGGTGGATCCTAAAAAAAAGTTTAAAACAAAATTAATCACAAGACATTATATATCATTTAAATACATATATTTGAAATAAAATACTCACTAGAGGAACTAGTGGTGGAACACCCTTCTCAGCCATGAGACGATTGTTTTCCATCATCATTTTTAGTCACCTCATGTTAATTGGTTTCATTTACAGCATTTGAAAAAAATAATGAAGTAATTATAAAATGATAGCGAATTTGTAACCCAAAAAACAAAATATATGAGTGGAAATATGGGGATTCATGGATAAATTACTATCCACTATTTTAGGTGAGATTGAATGGATATATAATGAATTAAATAAATCATAAAAGATGTAATAATGGAATTTAATTTTGAGTAGGATGGTTATTTACTAAGTGTCAAAAGTCTATTATAATCATGGAACATTGATTATGAGGCTTTATTTACCTCAACAACCCAGAGAGTGAGCGTATTGAATTATGCCTCTAGAAAATTCAGCAAAGTATATATTATGAATTATTAAACCCTTAATAAAGTTGGAAATGATGATATAAACATATTAAAAAGGATAATATTTCTACCAGATTTATTAGGTGTAATGAACTTGTCAAAATTAAGGAAAAATTGAATTTATTTAGCCCAGGTAGATGATACAAGTTTTATACATGTTTTGCAGAAGAAGACAAACAATCATGTTCATTATCTGGTGAAATATTAAAGGGATGTTTTAAAGTTATCCTAATTTTATACATGCTAAATAAATCATTGAAATGTTCACCAAGTTAGAAATTTTGGTTTCGTAGGTTTGCATAGAGTTTAATTCGAAATTAGAAAATGTAATTCAAATAAAATTGTAACCAATAAACATTGAAAATTCACATTAAGGTCAAGTTGAATACAATATATTTGTAATTAGTACTAAATAAATGTGAATAGTACCAACCTTAATAACCTAAGTTGAGCTAAACCAAGATAATTTAGAACATAGATAAATGATCCTATATATTACCCACCACAAATTCAGGTTCACAGTCAACTCTAACATTTGAGCTATTGGAATCATCAAAACTAATAAATAGATCAGTTCAAATGGAAATTATGATGGTTTCAATTCCATCATCACCATCATCAAAAATATTTATTATAATTACATCAATAATGACACCAAATTCAGGTCAAAGATGGTATTTGACATAAAAATAATATTTTTTTCCATTGATACCAATACATATGGTTCATCGGTAGTAAGAGAGCGAGTCATATCAATTACTTGAAATCCACAATCATCAATAAATGTGACCTGCCTCATCATTGAATCAAACCACTAGAATTTCATCATCGTGACTCATCCATGAGAGTAATAATCCATTATTATTATTTTTTCCACAACTCCATAATAACATAAATTTTCAAATCGTGGTCTACTATCTAATGCACTAGAATAACTGTCTATTATGGAAATAACCATAACACCATCATGTTGTGTTCTCACGTTCTTTTCTCATTAAATGATAATAAATCTGTACCCATTAATAATGATTGATTTACAGTCACAAACCATAGAATAAGGACCAAAATGCAAAGCTCTTATTTCCTTAGAGATTGAGTCACAAGAAAGCTCAATACATAAAATATAAAAAAAATTATGGAACTTTATTAAATATTTATTTAATTATTTTAAAGAGTAATATTTTACTTTCAATTTTAACCAAGAAGAAAACTCTTTGCTATAAAATGTCTCTCTACTTCTCAAAGATAAATAATGATGATTTCTATTTATCATTACATTATGTTCCCTATAGATAAAAATAGGATTAGTTTAACAAATATGTAAGATATACATGCTGAATTTACATACATGATGTAGTCAGTGAATAAATCACAGTTGAATAAAACTGTATGATGTTCCATATACCACTCTTCAAATAAAAATTTCATTAATGTATATGATCCAAGAATTCCTTTTATTTGAGGAAGTGATGGAAAACTAGGTTCAGTATTCTCATACTATTCTTCTTTGTTTCCCATTGGTCTGTTTATTCTTATAGTAAGATAAGAGAAATACATTGACCATAAATCCATACGTTCTTGATCCAAGAAACCATTCATGATATAAATTTTAGGATTATTCCTATTTTAGACATAATAATTTAATTCATACATATTTATTTCAGTTGGATACATCCAATGAAAAGAAATATATTCTACGAGAAGTATTTTAGTTGAAATATGAACAATCAGATGTAGCATGCATGTGAAAAATGATGGAGGAAATATTTTCTATAACTCCCACAAAATTAATGGGGAATCTACCAATTTTTTTTGCAAGAAATACTTGGACAACTTCTTAACTCAAAGATCTCAAAACAATTGGAACAACTGAATAACATCCACCATTAAAATATTAGAGAAAATATGACGGATTACTATTGGAATCAACTCATGCAGAAGGACATGATAATCATGAGTGTTCAAATATTTTAGATTCAAATCTCTTATATTGAACCATGTCTATATATTGCTTTGAATATACATAAATTACATTAATTATCTCTAGTAACTCCATAATTTTTTTTCTATAGGTTTCATCACATAAGAATCACATGAAACATGCTATTTATTTTCATTGGTACGCACTGGATGTAATTCTGGTCTGATACCCGAATCCACAAAGTCACACCAAGATCATAAATTATCTTTTGTCTTTCCCTTAACATTTAAAAAAATCTAAACCAACATTTCACATATATTCTCATTCAATATTCATTACGTATAAGGAATGACGTAACAAATTGGTTGACCAATATGTCAAATCAAAGAAGATACTCCTCTTCTTCCAATTGTAACAAGTTTCAGTGGAAACATTCTTTCTATTTACAGATTTCATTTGACCCCTCCTAAATAAAAAAATTGAAATCTTTCAATTCATTAAGAACATTTGTTCCAGACATACATTGAGGTGGAGAGTCGGTCTCCATGGTATTCTTAAATATTTGAAAATTATTTTTATATGGATGGTCCATTGGAATGAATCTTCGATGTCCCATAAAACAGAAACTATAGTGATATTTTAGTCTTCTGGATCATGTATTCATCATACAAATTGATCACAATTGTTTCCCCTTCATGCTCCATCCAGATATCATTGCATAAGCAGCAAAATCATAGATCGTCAACATAAGTGCAATACGCATATAAAATATTTCTTCTGAACATGCATCATATGTGCCCACACCCACATCCCAAATAATTTTCAACTGTTTTATTAAAGGTTTGATGTATATGTCTATATCATTACTAGGATAAGAAGTGCCAGATATGAGTATACTCATGAAATTGAAAAGTTTTTTCATACACAACCATGGGGGAAGGTTATAAATGTGTATATAAATCAGCCATGTGCAGTGTGAAGTAAGAATATTCCCAAACCGATTAAAACCATCACATGAAAGACCCATACTCACATTACACATGTCAGCTAAAAAAATTAGGATATATAGAATAAAATCATTACCATGAAAATCCATATGGAGGGTGAACCAACTCAAAATTAGTATTCATTATCTCGGTATCATCCCACCACATTTTTATTGACATTTCATCAGACATAAAAAGGTTTTGGAGTTAGGGGATCAATGGAAATTGATAAATTGCTTTCTGTGGCACATATGATGGTGCTTCATTAGATTTTAGCTTCCAACAGGACCTGACAGATTTTATAAAATCATTTCATTCATCATTTTCCTCCCAGAATAAACTAAAATCTTTCTAGAAAGTATGATTTTTTCTTGATGGAAATCCATGTTCCTCAACTAACTTTAATTACATATAGTGGTTTCAGGTAATATATGCACCATCTAGAAGTAAGTCCTTCAAGAAGGTAAGAATTTATTCGATTGATGTATTAGAAATCACATACATTGTTTTCCCATGAAAAGATCAGATTAAAAATTACAGCTTTTTCATTTTACCACATTGTCAATATACTGGAGTCATGGTAGCATCATTAAAAATTTTCACCCTAACAACATCATCATTTTCATTAGACGCATCATGTTTCCTCATATAAAAGTCTTCTAGGGTCATAATCCTTTCTTCTTTATGATGACGAATAAATGGATATTAGTCATATAACAAATTTTCTAATACAGTCCTCTCATTTGGATCATCTGTATTCTGATATTTCATTTTCTCTCCATTCTGATACCACACATAGTAGTTTTCGTTAAAACCATATTTTGTTATGTGGTAGATAAATTCTTCAAATCTTAACCATGGTCTTACAACAAAATTGTAACATGGGTAGTGTATGTTACCACTATCTAAATCATTATAAAATGAAAAATATAAAAATCTCTCCAAATTGGTTTGAAATTCTCTTGAGATCTGATCAGTTTCATACATCCAACTTTAATCCATTCTATAAAAAAATTGTAGTAATTCATTTCGTCAAAAGAAAAATCAATAAACATGAGATATTAAATGTTAGAGTATAATTCTCAATGTTTCTTCATGAAATCATGTTTCATGTGACATGCATGAAATCTCATATAAACTATAGAAAATATTAGGTATTATTGTAAATATTTTGTGTTCATTGAATAGTATATAAAACTCAATGAATAACCCACCAATCCCACCCCACCTGAATAACCCCCTCCTTGGAAAGCACACACCCCTCTACCTGGACAACCCACACCCCCTCCCATCCTGCACACCCCCTCCCCACTTTAACAACCCACCCCTTCCCCACCTGCACAACACACCCCCACACCACATGGACAACCCCCCCCCCCCCACCACACCTGGGTAGCCCACCCCCTCTATGGACAACCCACATCCCACAACCCCCCTCCACCCTCCAAACCTGCACACCCCCTCCCCACCAGCACAGCCCAACCCCACTCCACCAGGACATCCCACCCCCCTCTGGATATCACCCATTTACACCAATTCTTCGGCTATATTTTCAATTGAAATTATGAGCATCAATTTACCTATTGAGAATATTTTATCTATCTTAGGTGTTGAGTAAATGTTTTATAGGTATAGGGACATCGGGATCCACTTCGCAATGGAATAGAGGGTTATAAATTATTTTAGAAAGGTGGAGTTGACTATATATCACTATAGGTGTAATGCCCCAACCCCAGAAGCCCAGAGCTGGTGCATTATTTTAATAAATTGGCATGATTACAAGGAAACGAGTCCCAATGGACTGATCAGTTTAGTAGTCTTGGAAAATAGATTGCATACATGAACGTTACATTACACATTAAAACAAAAAACGAAACATTATTAATCCATTGATAACACTGTTATTCCCCTTGTTTAACCCTAAATATCAATCATAACACACTTCTTGGAATCCTGGGAAAACAAAACATACAAAAGGGGTGAGCTCAGATGCTCAGTAATGGTAAATAATTTAGAAGAATCTATAAAATTTTATGGCAAGTTGTGTAATAAAAATAACTACCTTTTAAACATAAAAATGAATAGAATTTGTAAAAAATAAATCAAACGTTACCATATGAACATGCACATGGATATACTACTAGTTGAATAATAACATTTAATAACTAATTTAACAATAAGTGAATGCATAATGTTGGACGTCATAACCACATAGTCAAGGCCTCATGCCAAGACTACAAAAAAAATTTCCTCCAGGCCTTGTTCCAAGAAACTAATTTGTCTCATGAGACCTACCAATGCATCGAGGGGCTATAGTAGGCCCCACCTGTCACTTACTATGTCTAATGCATTCCTCCTATTAAAATGTTGAAACATAACATAAACATTCGTATTAAATCTAGTATAAAAAAAGTTAATACTTTAACCATAAACCATGAATGGTATAAAAATAGAACATCCATAGTCAAAAATATCATAACTCATTAAATACAATATGGAAGATTGTATTATAATAAATCAACCTCAATCAAGAATAATATCCAGTAAAGGATGTTGACATAGTTGAAAATGATCAGTAAAAATCTTTGAGAGAAATATCCCTTTTTGTGAAATAATTTAAGTCACAAATTTATAAATGAAGTCATTTAAAAGATATTTTTTAATCAAAGTTTCCCATACGACTTTGAAACTTTTTAAAGGAATTAAAATTTTAAAACAATCATGTCCATATAAATAAATCCTTAAAATAATTTTTAAACATGGACATTAATTAATTTTTTTAGAAGAATAAATATTTAAAACATTTAGAACGATGATCTTTCTAAAGAATTCCTTCCAAAAAACCATAAAATATTCCATTAGATAACATTTTTTTGAAACATGGACATTGATGATAAATTTTTCCTAGTAAATACTTACACATAAACAATCTCGGATAATAATGAGATTGAGGAATTAACCTTTACCTTGTACTTTCCTTTAGTCAGGGGTACATTTAACCTTTTGTATAATGAACATAGTATATTATTAAATTATACCAAAACCATATTCATATTTATTATTTAATACATGATTAATTTATGACTTTATACTAATTATTTAATAATAATTTCCATGTTTAAATAAAATTTTGGGTAGTAATGGCTTTCTTTATCGTAGGTGTTTTTACTTGTTATCTTTGATCGTATCACTTGTATCATGATTTAATTACTTCCAGAATATAAATTATTTTTATGTATCATATATATTAAGAATATAAATATGTATAATATATAGATATATGAAATTGAAAACACCGTTTATGGAGACAGTAGGCCGTACGTATGCATAAACACTGTTTCCGTTTTCAAATCTTATTGAACGGAAGTAAATGAATGAGATATTTGTAAATACACACACATATATATATTTAATGTAAAATTATTTGGTCATATATATATATAATTATTATTAATATATATTTTTATAATCATTGTTGAATGGTGAACGTGGAAAAGAATCTCATCGCGTCATGGAGAAGGTAAGTTGTACATGCACACGAGCGGCGATATCATTCTATTGATGGTGAAATCGTATATAATTGGATGGTATATTATATATAATGAATCATAGATATGTTATGTTTTTTATTTACATCAATTTTACTCATTATTATACCCATCCAAATAATGAATCATTGAATAACAAACCACACTACGACGTGGAGACGGTAAGCCGTACGTACGCACGTATGGTGACTTTATCATTTATAGGATGGATTGAATAATGAATATGGTTGTAAAATATTTATAATAATATCTCAGTATGTATATGGTACTAGATTTATTACATTGTCATGGAAACAACCTAGATAGATAAAGTGGAAGAAGAAAAGAACATTTAAAGAGGTGATGAAGTAATTGCCTATTCTTTGGGTTCTTCTTTTTGATTTTATCAAAATGGATCCTTAAATTGGAATTATGTTCCAAGTAAGGCCTCTCTATAGAATTGAGGGTATTTGGGAGGATATTTGAGTTTGGCTGGGCCGATACAAATTAATTTGGAGGTGTGAATTTAAGAGAAGGTTAAGTACCCTTTTATAGGAGAGGGGAGAGGCACTTTAGGAAAAGCGTGAAATATTATTATATTATAAAATTATTTTCGGTTTCTAATGTCTTAAAATGAAATTATTTCGAGGATAAGTTTGGGGTGGGTAAAAATACTCTCAACCAATAGCCTTTATACATGTTTAGGTCACCATGATAACCTTATCATTTAGATTTAACTCTTAGTTAAATAGTTTATCTTGTACCATGTCTTATTGTATCTTTATATTACATGGATTATAAACATACTATAAAATGCCAAGAAAAGATAAAGTGGTTTATTAATGTCATATCGATAATTATATAGGTCTTTTGGCTGAATATTAAATTTTGAAGAATATTATATCATATCATAATATAGTATTTGTTTTAAAAACTCATTTATGTCAATTTTGACACTATTTAGTATTTCTTTTTTGTGAAAGTCAAAACACGTTGATTACTTCGAAAAAAATACATTAAATCAACCCTAAAATGTCATATGAACCTATAGAATTCGTGGATGACATCCAAAGTCTCAATTTACATATATTTTTATATTTATAAAATCAATTGTTTTAATATTTCATTAATAAGGTAATTACTGCATCATCATTGTGTCATAAATAAATTTAATTATTTAATTTCTAAAAATTATAAATAAAACATTATGATGTATTAAATAGTTTTAGCTTTCTAATTAATATATATACTTTAAAGTATTTGTTGTACAACTCTATATTAAAAATCGTTTAGTTAATAAAATATAAATTTAACACTTTTAACACTTCTTTAAATAAAATATAATAAATGTCCTAATCTAATACAAGTTGATCAAAAAGGATATTATTTTTTTCCCTAAGGTTTATTTTGATCTAAAAACACTTATATAATAGAATTGGGACATGTGTTAAGGTAATTATAATATCATTATTATCTTTAATTCCCCTATTCACTTTTAACCATGGTAAATAAAATTTAAAAGTTACTATTCACCAATAATTATTCTCATCTTATTGATCTAAATTTTACTTACTAATTTCAACTATGTCTCTCAGATCTTTGAAATTCAATTCACACAAGAGGTAAAATTACGTTTTATGCAACTTGCAAATGTGCCTAGAAGGTGGGTAAAAAATGTTAAAAAGTTCAATAAAATTTTATATATCTAATCTTATTATAAAATGACTCAAATGAATTACATTGAACTATTATCTGTATTATGTACATATTTTAACTTTAAAAAAAATTTAAATTAAAAAACAATTATTAAAAAAATGTCGTTTTTATCTACAATGTAGTATTTTTACTATTCATAAAAAAGTGAATGTTTTTCAGAAAAATAAAAAAATTTCACCCAAAGATAATTTTAATATTCCCAATTTATAATTTATGTCAATATTACCAAATTCAGAAAATAAAAGTTGCATTAATTAATTCTCATTGTCAAAACCAGAACGTTGGTTTTTGAGAAGTAAAAACTATCAAAAGATTGATATGTGTTTATGTCCAATTTAAATGAAAAATTATTTCCAATGACCAAAACATGGATTAAATAATAAAAATACAATCTAATTAAACTACAAAACCATTAAAATGTATAATTTAACACTAAATTAGTTTGACTAAAAAAGTTGTTTTCAATTAAAATTTAGTATATTTCACTATTCATCAAAATATTAATGTTATCAGAAAAACACAAAAATTTTATCCAAACTAATTTTTTTGTTTCCTTTATCTAAAAAAGAAGTTTATTTTTTCCAATTTAATATATAAACATGTCAAATATTGGATTTAAAATGGGTTCTCCATTAAAAGGCCGTAAAATTTCAGTTTTTAAAAAATACTTCTTTTATCTAATGAATTGAATTTGTTATTATATTATGACTAAGAAACACATAATATGGATGTTAAAATTATATTAACCATATAAAATACAAAATGTTGTTAACACTATTCATAACTGCTTTTTGAACAGTTAGTTTGGTAAGTCAAGGTTCGCTAGAACATAGTGTTGCCGGTGGCACAAGCTGTTGAATTAATTTAAATAGATAAATAACTATGAAATCTTGGGGTGTTACATTCTCCCCTACTTCTATAAAGTGCATCCCCACAATTTGAAATTGTTCTTTGGAAATAGAATGTTGAAAATAGAAAATACCTATTTGGAAAACTTAGATCAGAAATAGGGTTATAAAAATTTAGTCTTAATAAGAGGGAAAGTGAAATTAATAAGTCACCACAAAATCAATGTTTCAAATAGAATATCATTGGTGGAAATTATAGGCACATATTTAGAGGAAGCACGTAAATATTTATAGGGAGTGATTGAGGTCATCAATCACAAAAAATGAACAATAAATGGAAACTAGAGGGAATCAAAGCCATAAATCTATGATGATTTAAAATATCATTAGTTCAAAAAAACATAAGGTATTATGACCAAACATTTTTGGTTTTGAGATATTTTCCCTTAATTTTAAGAATTACTTTCTTCATAGAATAAGAAAAAAACAATACTTGACAAGTAGAGTTCTAATCATTAACTAATTTCTACCACAAACTCATCTTTCTCTCTAAAAGATAATAGAACTCAAAAATATTCTATTAAACCTAATCATATAGGGTTTAATGAAATGAATTTATAATTCATCTGTCATACCATTTACAAAAAAACTACATTATACAAGCCAAGACATCCTATAGGCCAGTGGTATGTGATGTACCCTTATCTCCCTTCGTTTGCGAGTTCAAGTCCTACAGCCATGCCTGATACGACGGATTGTCGTCCGACCTCCCTGTTGTCCTTTTATATAACAATACAAAAATAATATCAATAAATTATTTATCCTTAAAAAATAGTATCCAATTTCAAAATTAATCCATTCCAACCATTAGACATATCCACAGTACTTCTGTTCAAACTCACAATCCAAAATTTATAAGGAATATCACATAATATAAATATGAATACCTTCATCGTGTATTCTCTTAAAACCTGGTAATAAACTGAATTATTAGAAAACCATATTGAATACATTCATTCTTCCACATTCCTTATATAAAACAAATAATACTGGATATACAACTTAAATTCAAAAAGGTTAAAAACTCCAAATAATGATGGAATATACAAATCTTTAATCAGTTTCAAGGTAGACAATAATATCCAATATAATTTATCTAAATAAATCATATCTTATTCCAAAATCACTAACTCAGTATCCAAACCATATTAAGGTTTATCATTCCTTAAACCATGTGTTTTCTAAAAAGTTTAACATGCTACTCAGTCACTTTTCATAGAACCATATAATCTAAAATCCTTAATGAAATTTTACAATTGTACAATCCTTTTATATTTTCATAATTCATATAACCAATACATTGTTGATACAACACTCAAATGACATAATTATTTAATTACAAGATAATAACACTAGCCATTCCTATTCATCAGCCCTAGTATCAAAACTTGATTATTATCCAATAACATCATTTGGGGCATACTCGGATAATTTGGAAATTGATTTTCGTAGTGTCCCAACTCATTGCACACGAAGCATTGTACATTTGAAACCTTTTTCTTACCCTCACAATCACAAACATGGTGTCCTTTTTCAAAAAACTTATAACATATTTTCATTCCCTTTAAGAATTTACCAAGGTTATTCTTTCCACAGTTATCACATGTGGGAAAATACTTATTTCCCTTCTTCCATTTATCCATCATTCTGTCTACCATCATTTTTATTTCTTCTTTCAAAGCCATAGTACTCAGAGAATTATTTACTTATCCTATTAACACATGATACTATTTTTTCATATGATGCAGATAAGTGGGAGAATATTTCCCTTTTAAATGTTCTCCTAAGACCATGAAATATATGATCCTTCTTACTGTTTGGATCATGTGTATTGCTAGAGTTCACATTCCTTCTACTGGGAATCATTTCAAAATGAGAACATACACTAGGTTAGATAATATCATAATGTATAGTCCAAAAACTATAAAAATTCATAGCATTAATTGAAGATTTACGCACATCTAGTCTCATAACCATAACATTGGTTTATTTTTTGACATATTTACACATAAATACTTTATAAGGGTTTATAAAGAAAATGTGAATTATCCTAATAATATCCCTCAGGAGTGTCAAACTAAGTGCGCAGTAAGGCCCATTTTTCTATATCAGGATACCCCATGTCAAGCCCAAAACTCCTTGTCGGAGTTTTCATTCCTAGGTAAATCTATTCCAGAACCATGTCCACATGTAGTATACATACAAGGATGTATTTTTTTTTGAAAACCCACATAATATCTACATTACCAATTTTTTTGGATATTGTTATATAATAATCCTCAAAGTCTATCTTAGGGAAATGTTTCCTAATTAGAGTTTATCCAAATATTTTTCTAAGGTTTTTTATAAATTTCCCTTGATACCAACTGTAACACAGAGACCCCAGAAGCCCGAAGCTGGTGAATTATTTTAATACATTGGAATGATTACAATGAATCATGTCTCGAAGGACCGATCAGTTTTGCAGTCTTGGAAAATAGATTATATACTTGAACGTTACATTAGAGATTAAAAAATAAATAATAGCATAAATAATAATTTGATAATGCTATTATTCTCCTAGGTTAACCCAGCATATCAATAATAATACGCTTCTTGGAATCCTAAAAAACATAAGGGGTGACATTAGATTCTCAGTAAGGGTAAATAATTTAGTAGAAGCTATAAAATTTTAAAGAGAGATGTGTAATAAAAACAATGTAACGTCCGGGACCCGGGTGCCAGGTGACCTGAAGCACATTTCCCCAAACACCAGAGGCTGTCGACTAGCAGCGAGGGCCCAGGTCTAATAGTGGGGAAACTATGCACTCATTTTTCAAAGTGTAGCGCAATGTAATATAATATAAAAATTCGACAACAATGAAAGCAGTAACAGTATGTATGACTAAAATGGATAACGAATAACAAAAAGGGAAACCAGCAGTCATATATATATAAAGATGCATCATGTAACTATTCTATAAAATAGATAGAACATGTTAAACTGCAATACAATACATTACAACTAAAGTACAAGTACAAAAAATCAAACAAAATAGCCAATGGCATCACGAGCCTAGGCTTGGTCACATGCCCTCCTACTCCATAGCAACAATCAGGTACCTGTATAGGGAACCTTTTCCTTATCTACACCTGCAGAAACTTAATCTGTTCGGGATGAAAAGCATGACCCAAACAGGTTGTCAGAAATAAATCCCAGTAGGCACCCACCAAAGGCCCGTACCCAACTGTGTGAAAGCATGAAACAACAATGTGCATTATTAAAATGCAATAAAGTAAGCAGTACTGAAAAGTAACTATCTTAACCAATTATATTTCCATTTTAATATCTTTTAGTCATTTAATTTAAAATATCACCATAGTGAATATTTTAAGTAAATAACCAATGTCTTCAGACACATAAACTCCTACCCTAGGGTAAAGAGAAACCAACATAAGAATCTTCTCACATGCATACGGATATTTCCCACAAGCGTATGTAGTGTCGCCCACAGGTACAGAATCAACTGCCCACAGGCACGGAAGAAGTTGCCCACAGGCTAAATAGTGCAGTGCCCACAGGCTAATCACAACACTGTCATCAGTCTAAACAGGTAACCGGGCCATTACCAATATGTAACAAGCAATACACAAGCAATTATTCTCAAGTAAATTATACAATGATTACTTTAAAGGCATACCCTCAGGTATCCTGGCCAAACGGCTAAACAGTGGAACGCACCCCCGGGGTGGTCCTGGATCCAAGAAATGATTCCAAATAGTAGTTTATTATCACAATTAATTACCTAATCAATTCTAGGTATTTAAAATATCTATGGCCTTATCCACAAGACACCCCAACATGGGTTCGTGGCACAACGATACACAAAAACGCACAACAGTTGGATAATAAACACCAAGCCACCTACCTTAAACACCAAAAAACAATATACGTGAACGTCGATTGCAGAGACACCCAAGAACAACGTAGATCTTACGTAGAATAAAACTCGCTTAAACTTAAATAACTTACCTACGGAAAATAATTTGTAAGAACTGCTCCAGGAGAAGGGAGAAGTCACCCGTGCGGTTCTAGGGAGATCGACAGTGCAGAAAAGGGATTCCCGACTTGTGATCGATGGAACCTTGAAGATTTGGCCATCCCTCCCGAGCTCCTGTCTAGTTCTAAAACTTCCCTGTGAACAAGAGGGACTATTTCAAATTTTAAGTGAAAAAAACAAAGTACACGGCATGTATTTCCAAGTACAGAGCGTGTACTTCCCATTTTTAACTATTCCTCTGGTGGTTTCCCCTCAGTGTGGCATTGTTCATCTGCCGACATGACTACACGGCATGTCTCATTGAGTACATGGCATGTTCTGTCGCACAGTTGGCCACCACCTTACTATTCGCCTACCTACTGACTACACGGCGTGTAAGGGACCACTACACGGCATGTAGTCGGTCTTTACACCCTTCGTTGCTAACATGGTTACATGCCCTGTGTACTCATCCCACATGGCCAAAAGTACACAACGTGTGGAAAAGTAGATGGCGTGTACTTCCAAAATTTGGTATTTTTCCCCATTTTCATTATTTTACCAAAAATACTCCAGGAAAAGAGAAAAGAAGAAACCCATACCTCAAAAATAAGAACCGGGTTCTTACAAACATACCCCCTTAAAGAAATTCTTCCCTGAATTGCCCTTCCAAGGGTGGTGAAGACAATGCTCAGAACAACTCTGTCCACTGAGCACATACGTCAGTCTCCCGCTCCCAGGTTTCATCCTGCACTCGGCCATGCTTCCATAACACCCATATGAGAGGAACAGACCGGCCTCAGAGAACCTTCGTGCTTCTTTCAACGATACAAATTAGATGCTTCTCAAAGGATGCATCAACATGAAGATCAACCTCCTCTAGCTGAAATATGTGATACAGGACTGAATGATAGCAGCACAACTGAGATACATGGAAGACGTCGTACATGTCCCAGTACCTTTGTTGTTACTGAAACCGATAGGCAACCGGCCCGACTCTCTCCAGAATCTCAAATGGCCCACATACCTTGGTGAAAGGTTAGCATATCTCTTGATCCGCTTGTATCCCAGCCTTGGGAAAACAAGCAAGAAAACATGACCTTCGACCACGAACTCCAACGGTCGTCTGCGGTGATTAGCATAAGATTTAGGACGAGACTGCACGGTAGCCATCCGCTTCTGAATCAACTGGACCTGCTCAGAAGTCTCCTGCACGAGATGTGGTCTCAGTAAAGCTACCTCACCTACCTCTAACCAGCACAATGGTGATCGGCATGGCCTATCATATATATCCTCGTAAGGTTCAATCTCGATAGTTTCCTGAAAACTATTATTATTGGAAAAATCGACTAGGGTTATTTGACTCTCCCAAGAGCCCCCAAAGTCTAGGACGCATGAATGCAACATGTCCTCAAGCTCCTGTATCATACGCTCTGACTGGCCTTCAGTCTGAGGGTGGTAAGCTGTGCTCAAAAGAACATGTGTACCCAGTGCCCTTTGAAAACCCTGTTATAAAGGAGATGTAAAGAGGGCATCCCTATCTGTAAGGATAGAACGAGGAACCCCATTAAGAAGTACGATCCCTCGGATATACAACTTCCTGAACTCTCCAAATTTGAAGGTCTCCTTGATCGGAAAAAAGTGAGCTACCTTCGTGAGTCTATCCACAACAACCCACACGACATCAGTTCCTCTAGGTGACCTCGGCAACCCAGTCATGAAATCCATCGCGACATCATCCCATTTCAACTCCTGGATGGGTAACTGTTGTTACAGTCCGGCTGGCCTCTGGTGCTCCGCATTCACCTGCTGACAAGTGGAACACCTCGTAACAAAACCAGATACATCCCTCTTCATTCCCAGCCACCTATACTGACGTCTCAAGTCACGGTACATCTTGGTAACTCCGGGATGAACTTCCCAAGCTGAATCATGAAACATATGCATCAGCACCTCACGTATATCCCCTGGAACCCCAACTCATCCCTGGAAACACAGGATTTCATCATCGCCTATCATCCAACCAGGAGGAGGGTCATCACTTTTCATCGACTCATGTAGAACTAGGCCTTCGGAATCAGATATTTGTCTCATCCTCACTCTATCCAGGAGGGTAGACGTCAGAGCTAAATATGAAAGATAAGTCTGACCCTGACTGACATGCACCTCCAAATGCATCTCAGAGGACAAAGCCATGAGTTTCCACTCACCATTGGCCTCCTGCACAACCTGTATCTGAGTCTTCCTGCTCAGTTCATCAGCAACTGCATTACCTTTACCAGGTGTATAGGCAAGCTCAAAATCAAATGACTATAGGTATTTGACCCAACTTCGCTGCCTCAGATTAAAGTCACCCTGAGTAAAGATATACTTGAGACTTTTGTGGTCTGTGAAAACCACAAAACATTCTCCCAATACATAGTGTATCCAACAACGTAATGTATGAACAACTGCAGCCAACTCGAGATCATGCGTCGGGTAATTTCTCTCATGTGGCCTCAACTGCCAGGAACATTACACAACAGCTCGATCGCCCTGCATCAACACTACTCCCAACCCAATACCTGATTCATCATAGTAAACTATATAGATCTTCCCTTGACCTAGAAGTATTAGGACTGGTGTTGATGTTAACCAACCTTTCAGGTCCTGTAAGGTTGTCTCGCATGCTTCCGACCAAACGAACTTCACACCCTTCTTAGTCAGACCCGTCAACGGCGCTGCTAAGCGGGAGAAGTCCTGTATGAAGCGTATGTTGTAACCAGCCAGCCCTAAGAAACTCTGTATCTCAAACATATTCTTAGGATGCTTCTAGGAAACTACTGCTCTCAACTTCTCTGGGTCTACTACAACTCTTGCCTTCGAGATGATATAACCTAGGATGTGAATCTGGTCTATCCAAAAGTGTCACTTTGAGAGCTTAGAATACAGCTGATGCTCTCTCAGTGTACTCAATATGATCTCAAGATGGGTGGCATGGTCGTGTTGAGTGTGAGAGTACACTATGATGTCGTCCACGAATACTACCACAAAAGAATCCAGTTAAGGATGGAACACATGATTCATCAGAGCCATGAAAATCGTTGGCACGTTCGTGAGTCCAAACGGCATAACCAAGTACTTAGACATAACATATCTGCTCCGAAATAATGTAAGAGGTATATCCGATGGTCTCATGCGTAGCTGATGATATCCTAACCTCAAGTCAACCTTCGAGAACACCCATGCTCTATGAATTTGATCAAAAAGATCATCAATCCTCGGCAAGGGATACCAGTTCTTAAACATAAACTGGTTCAGCTTCCGATAATCCACATAGAGTCTGAGGGTACCATCTGCCTTCTTCGCAAAAAGGACCAGAGAAGACCAAGGAGAAGTACTGGGTCAGATAAAACCCTCTTCCTGTAACTCCTCTAACTACCACTTGAGCTCTTGCAACTCAGGTGTAGCCATCCTATAAGGAGGAATGGAAACCGGTGCTGCTCCTATCACAATCTAAATAGAGAAATCCACCTCTCTCTCCGGAGGTAGACCTGAAAAGTCGTCTGGGAAGACATCCCTGAAATGATCAACCACTAGAAGGAACTCTGTCTGACAAGTCCCTTGATCATCCAGATATAAGCTAGAAATCTGGGTCGTGACTCCACCTCGCCCATGATTCTAGGGTCCATCTCGAATCTCCTGAACATCCCATTCGCCCTTTTATAGAAACACTCTACCCTTTGGTGACGTGAAACTCACCCTGCAACGATAGAAATATACAAAGGCTCGAAACGGTACCAACCATTCCATCCCGAGAATGACGTCATAAGCTGTCATCTCTAACACATAGAGGTCCCAAAGAAAGTGACACCCCCCAACCTCAAGGAGGAACTCCTTGCACTGATGCACTCCAGCCATTCTTGTCCCCAATGGAGTGTCTAGCATCATGATATTAGAAGAAGAAGAAAGACAAAGCCCAAGACTCTCCACAATGGGTATATATATATATGAAACTATGTGTAGCACCCATATCAAAATGTACTAAAGATGAAACAGAAGCTACTAGAATAGTACCTCTGACTGTAGAAGGTCCATTATCCTGCTCCTGCAGGGTCTGTTATGCTACATATGCATGACCAGTGACGTGGCCCTGCGATACAGCAGGGATACCCTGAGCTGTCCCGCCCTGCTGCCTCTGAGATCCTAGTGTCTGGCTACAACAGCCACGACCACCATCTCTGCCTGCACGCCCTGACTTACTCCAGTTCCCTGACTGGTAAGAAGCTGATGGTCCTACTCCTGCACTCGGAGTCTGCACAGAACCCCTCTCACTAGTCACTGGTGGAAACACCCTACAGAAGCATTGCAGATGAACTATCCTACCGCATGCTCGGCACTCCACTGGGTCTCGTCGACACTGTGGCCTCATGTACCCCTCTCTACCACACTGGTAGCACATGACTAGGCCACCTGAAGCATTATTCTATCTGGTACTGACACCCTGAGAGAAGTCCATCAGTCTCTTCCTCTTACTAGTTGAAATAGTACAAAAACTGGTGTTGAACCACCCTGGACCACAACACTAGCTTCCCGCAATTTCCTCTCTGTAATCAGCACCTGGTTCACAATAGCATGTACTGAAGGCAACCTGAAAACATTCACCAGTGCTCTAATGTCATACCGAAGACCATCCTCGAAGCGCTTGGCCCTAAACGTTTCATCCCCCACCAGAACGGGTGCAAAACGTTGAAGCTCGGTAAAATGAGTAGAATAATCCATCACCGATAGAGAGCCCTACTGCCGATTCATGAAATCTTGAGCTCTATCTTCCCTTAGTGTCTCTGGGAGGAATAAGTCATAGAAGACTGCCTGAAAATCCTCCCACGCCATGTCTCTGTGATGCTCTGACTAGGGTGTAATATCCCACCACCTCTTGGCGGAATCACATAGCATATACGTCGCGAGTTTGACCCTCCGCCCTAGAGGTGTCTCAAGGTGCTCGAAAATAGTCTGCATCGACCCTAGCCAAGACTCCGCCGCCTGTGGTCCACCATCCCCTAAAAACATAGGCAGATGCTACTGTTGAAAGGTAGGTGTCAGCTCAGCCATAGATGTGGCAGCCGGTGGTGCTCCCTGAAAGGTCTGCATGAACCACATAAATCCTTCACGGAACTGTGCCTCCTCCACGCCCGTGTCCGGAATAATAGCTGGTGCCGCATCTGGCTCTGCTGGAGGATCCACTGGTTGCCCATAACCCACCATCTTTGGAGTATACTCGCTGCTGCTCTCCCGGAAAACAACGCGTGGGCGTCTAGGCGTCATGACACTACAAGGTCAAAACAAGCCTTAGATTCTAGATTATCAAGACTGAAAGCGAATGAACCACAAGGGGAAAAAGAGGTAGAAGGCAGTCAAAATTTTGCAATACAAAACTACATGGCGCGTATACTGACTACACAGTGTGTACATGAATTCTCTTCCCCTACCCGGGTCCTTCTATACAGCTAAGCCACACGGCTCCCGTTTGAACAAAACTACACGGCATGTATAACATCTACACGGCGTGTATGGTGTGATTTCCAACTTCCCGTGTTGTTTTTGACACGGCCGACTACTCGGCTTGACACTACACGGTGTGTTACACCCGCACACGGTGTGTACACCACCCCGTTCCCTAGCCACATGGCCAACCCCACACGGTTTGTCACTGGTCAAGACTACACGGCGTGTCCCACAGGTACACGACGTGTACTAGACGATCTCCTACGACCCATGTTGTTAGTTACACGGCCGGATACACGGCTCAGACAATACGGCGTGTTCCATATACACATGGCTTGTACCTGAAAGATTACCCTGACCTGTGTTGTTAGTTACATGGATGGGTCCCTAGGTCTCACTACACGGTGTGTTCTTCAATGACACAATGTGCATGTCTTATGGTCTCCTTCGTCCTTGTTGTTTGTTAGACGGGCAGACTCCAGGTCAGCACTACACGGTGTGTACAGAAGCTACATGGTGTGTTTGCACCAAGCTCTTCCCTTCCCCGTGTCTCCATCCACCCAGTTTGTGGCACGAGAAGAGACTACATGACGTGTACTATGGGTACACGGTGTGTACTCAAAAAGATTATTTTTCTTCTGGAATAGAAGACCATACACAGAGTGTTGAATGTACTACATGATGTGTATACTGGGTTTCTGGACAGTATGCCTCAGAAACAACCCCGGAACCTAGAAAATACTGTAAAACAACACCTAAGTGTCAAATTCTGACCCATGAGGGCCCATACTCCCCATGAATTAATTTTTGACATCTCATCTGTGTTATAACATAATTAACAGTCAATGATCTACCAAATTCCGGTCAATGGGGGTCCATACTCCCCAAAAACCAATGTTTTGTGTCCATTCTTTCAACAAGCTTATACAACAATACCATATCACATAGAAGGTATTTATCAAGAAGCTATCACAACAACATGCTTTTCTTGCACAACAACTATCACAACAAAATGCACTTTCTAATGCACCTACATGGCATTGAATCTATGCATGACATGTGATTCCTAGCATGTGCATAAATGATGCATGAGATGGCATACCCTCATCTCATCGGGTTGCAACTAAATAGAAACCATAGATAAAATATAAACAGCACAATCACAAGCGCGTCACCCAACGGTGAAATCAAATCAACTGTAAAATTTGCAAAATCAAAGAATTTCAAAATGAGGTAAATTGGATTTTCCCTGTACACGGGTTAGCTACGCCTGGACACGGATTATTACCAACAACTGTTCCTTCCTATACTCGACTAAGGCTCCAAATAATAATTCAAAGAAAAGAACTCCACCTATACCACTTTGTAACGTCCCAGACCTGGGTGCCACATGACCTCAAGTGAATTTCCCCAAATGCCAGAGGCTGCCGGCTAGCAGTGATGGCCCTGGTCTGATAGTGGGGAAACTATGCCCTCATTTGTCAATGTATAGCGCAGCAGAATATAATATAAACATTCAACAACAACGAAATCAGTAACAGTATATATGACTAAAATGGATAACTAATAACAAAAAGGGAAACCAGCAGTCATATATATATAAAGATGCAGCATGTCATTATTCTATAAAACAGCCAGAACATGTTACACTGCAATACAATACATTAAAACTAAAGTACAAGTACAGAAAATCAAATAGAACAGCCAGCAACATCATGAGCCTAGGTTCGGTACCATGCCCTCCTACTCCTCCGCAACAATCAGGTACCTATATAGGGACCCTTTCCCTTATCTACACCTATAGAAACATAATCTGTTTGGGCTTAAAAGCATGAACCAAAAATGGTGTGAGAAATAAATCCAAGTAGGCACCCACCAAATGCCCGTGCCCAACTGTGTGAAAGCATGAAGCAACAATATGCAGTAGTAAAACTCAATAAAGTAAGCAATACTGAAAAGTAACTAACTTAACAAGTTATATTGCCATTTTAATAGCATTTAATCATTTAATTTAAAATATCACCACATTGAATATTCTATGTAAATAGCCAATGTCTTCAGACACATAAACTCCTACCCTCATGTAAAGAGAAACCAACACAAGAATCTACCCACAGGCATACAGATATTTCCCACAGGCGTAAGTAGTGTCTCCCACTGGCACAGAATCAACTGCCCACAGGCACAGAAGAAGTTGCCCACATTCTAAATAGTGTAGTTCCCATAGGCTAATCACAATACTGCCCTCATTCTAAATAGGTAACCGGTCCATTCCCAACATGTAACAAGAAATACACAAGCAATTCCTTTCAAGGCAATTATAAAATCATTACATTAAAGGCATACCCTCGGGTATCCGGGCCAAACGGCTAATCAGACGAAGGCACCCCCAGGGTGGTGCCGGATCCAAGAAACAATCCCAAACAACAGTTTATTATAACAATTAATTACCTAATCAATTCTAGGTATTTATAATATCCATGGCCTCAGCCGCACGACACCCCAACATGGATTCATGGCACAACGGTAAACAAAAAACGCACAACAGTTGGAAAGTAAACACCAAGCCACCTACCTAAAATGCCAACAAACAATATATGTGAACGTCGATTCTAGAAACGCCCAAGAACGACGTAGATCTGACGTAGAAGAAAACTCGCTTAAACTTAAATAACTTCCCTACAGAAAAGAATTGGTAACAACTGCTCCAGGAGAAGGTAGAACTCACCTGTGTGGTTCCAGGGAGATTGATGGTGAAGAAAATGGATTCCCGACTTGTGATCGATGGATCCTCGAAGATTCAGCCGTCCCTCCCGAGCTCCCATCCGGTTCTAAACCTTCCCTGTGAATAGGGGAGGCTACTAGCCATTTTAAACAAAAACTACAAAGTACACGATGTGTATTACTAAGTACACGACGCGTACTTCCACTTTTTAACTATTCCTATGGAGGTTTCCCACCAGCGTGGCATTGTTCATCTGCCGAAATCACTACACGGCATGTCTCCTTGAGTACACGGCGTTTTCTGTCGCAAAGCTGGCCACCGACTTACTATTCGCCTTCCAGCTGACTACACGGCGTGTAAGGGACCACTACACGGCGTGTAGTCTGTCTTTACAGCCTTCATCGCCGACATGGCTACATGACCTGTGTACTCATCCCACATAGCCAAAATACACGGCGTGTACTTCCAAAATTTGTTATTTTTCCTTATTTTCTTTATTTTCTCAAAAATAATTAAGGAAAAGTGAAAAGAAGAAACTCGTAGCTCAAAAATAAGAATCGGGTTCTTACAAACAAGAACCATTTATACATAAACTTGAACATAATATGGAAAAAATAAATCAAACATTACCATATGAACATGCACATGGATATACTACTAGTCAAGTAATCACATGTAATTACTAATTTCATAATGAGATAATGCATAATGCCGGACATTATAACCTCATAGTCTGGGCCTCGTGATGAGACTACAAATTTTTTTTGTCAAGGCCTTATGGAAGGACCCAAATTTTTCTCATGAGACCTACCGATGCATCGAGGGGCTATAGCAAGCCACGCCCATTACTTACTAAGTCCAAATCACTCCCCATATGAAAATGTTGAAATATAACATACACATTCGTATTAAAACAAGCATACGAAATGTCAATACTTTAACAATAAACCTTGAATGGTATAAAAATAACACATCCACAGTCAAACATATCATAACTCATTAAATAATATATGGAAGATTTCATTATAATAAATCAACCACAATAAAGAATAATATCTAGTAAAGGATGTTGACATAATTGAAAATGATCCGTAAAACTCTTTGTGAAAAATACCCCTTTTTGGGAAATCATTTAAAAGTCACACATTTAATAAGAAGTCATTTAAAATATATTTTTGAATAAAAGTTTCCCATACCACTTTAAAACTTTTTAATGGAATAAATATTTTAAAACAATCATTTCCATATCAATAAATCGATAAAATATTTTTTAAAACACAGACATTAATTAAAAATATTTAGAAAAATAAATAATGAAAACATTTGATATGTTGATATTTCTATAGAGTCCCTTCCAAAAAACCATAAAATATTCCATCTGAAATTATTTATGAAACATGTAAATGGATGACAAATATGTCCTAGTAAATACTTACACATAATCAATCTTGGATAATAATGAGATTGAGGAATTAACCCTTACCTTGTACATTCCTTTGGTCGAGGGCAGGTTTAACCTCATGTATAATGACCATAGTTTGTTATTAATTTATACCATATTCATATTCACTATTTCATAATTGATTCATTTATGACTTTATACTACTTATTTAAAAATAATTTCCATGTTAAAATAACATTTCAGGTAATAATCGCTTTCATTATCGTACATGTTTTAACTTGTTATTATTAATTGTATCACTAATATATCATGATTTAATTTCATAAATAATATAAGAAATTATTTATGTTTCATATATATTCAGAATATAAATATGTATAATATATTGAAATTTGAAATAGAAAACATTGTTTTTGGAGACAGTAGGCTGTACATACGCATAAACGTTGTTTCTGTTTTCATATCATATTTAACGGAAGTAAGTGAATGAGATATATGTAAATATATATATATATAGTACCATTATAATGTCATATATTACATACTTATTAATAATATTTATTTTTATAATCATCATTGAATGGTGAATGTGGAAATTTATCTAATCACGTCGTGGAGACGATAAGCCGTACATACGTTTGAGCGACGAAATCATTCTATTGAAGGTAAAATCATATGTAATTGGATGATATATTATATATAAAGAAACTTAACATGTTATATTTATTATTTACATAAATTATACTTATTATTATAACCATCGAAATAATGATGTGTTGAATAACAAACCACACCACAACGTAGAGACGGTAAGCCGTACGTACGCACGTATGATGACTTTTTCATTAATATGATGGATAGAATAATGAATAAGATTGTACCATATTTGTAATAATATATAAGTCTGTAGAAGGTACTGGAGTTATTATTTTGGTATATAAACAACTAAGAAAGGGGAAGTGGAAGAAGAAAAGAACTTTGAAAGACGTGATTAAGTAATTACCTCTTCTTCGGGTTCTTCCTTTTGATTTGATCAAAAGGACTCAATAGGTTGGATTTCTGATCAGTGTAAGGACACTAGGTTGAATTGAGTGTAGTTGGAAAGAAATTTGATAAGGGTTTGGTTGAGAAAAGTGGATTTGGAGGTGTGAATTTAAGATAAGGGGAAGTACCCTTTCATAGGAGGGGTGAGGGGCACTTTAGGAGAAGCTTGAAATATTATTTTATTATAAAATCATTTTCGGTTTATAATGGCTAAAAGTAGATTTATTTCAAGGATAAGCTAGTTTAGGTAAAAATCCTCTCAACTAAGAGGTTTAAGACATGTTTAGGTCACCATATTAACCTTATATTTTAGATTTAACTCTTAGTTAAATAGTTTAACTTTAGCCATATCTTCTTGTATTTTTATATTACATTGTTAATAAACATACTATTAAATTCCAAGAGAACCTAAAGTGGTTAATTAATGACATATCTATCATTATATAAGTCCTTTGGATGAATCATAATTTTTTAGGAATATTATTATTATTTAATAATATAGTATTTGTTTTAATAACTCATTAATGTCAATTTTGACACTATTTAATATAAGGTTTTTTTAAAGTAAAAAAAGTTGATTACTTTGAAAAAAATACCTTAAATCAACACTAACATGTTATATTCACCTATAAAATTCATTTATGATATCAAAAGTCTTAGTTTACATTTATTTTGATATTTATAATATCAATTATTTTAATCATTCAATAATAAGGTAATTATTGCATCATCATTGTGTCATAAATAAATTTTATTATTTAATATATAAAAATTATAAATAAAATACCATGATGTAGTAAATATTTTTATCTTTCTAATTAATATTTATTTTCAAATTTATATTATGTACAACTCTATATTAAATATGTTTTAGTTTATAAAATTTGAATTTAACACATTTAACACTTCTTTATATAAAATTTAATAAATCTCCTAATCTATTCCAAGTTGATCAAAAATGATCTTATTTTTGTCCTAAGGTTTATTTTGGTTGAAAAAAACTTATCCAATAGAATTAGGACATGTTTTAGGATAATTATAATGTCATTTTTAACTTTAATTACCCTATTTACATTTAATCGTGGTAAATAAAATGCAAATGTTACTATTCACCCAAAATTATTTTCATGCAATTGAACCACATCTTATATACTGATTTTAGCGATGACTCTTGAAGTTTTGAAATTCAATTCAGAGAAGTGGTAAAATTACAGTTTATGAAAATTTGAAAATGTTCCCAGAAGGTGCGTAAAAGACGTTAAAAAGTTCAATAAAAATTTATATATCTAATAATATTATAAAATGACTAAAATGACTTACATTGGACTAATATTTGTATTATATATCTACACTAGTAGAAATATGAGATTTAACAATGAATTAATATTGTCAGATTTTTATAAACCGACACCGATGTTTGAGAGAGAATTTTGTGGCCTCGATTTTTATTAAAACCGATGCAAAAAAATTTATGAGTGCTTTTGGCTACAATTTTACTAAAAACCGATGGAAAATACTAGACTATGATGTTTTTTGGCATTGATTTATGTTAATATTGATTCAAAAAATAAAAAATATGTTTTCTACATTGGTTTTAAGGAAACCTAATGCCATAGTTATAATTTTTGGGCATCGGTTTTTTGGAAATCCGATGACGAAAATAGAAAACTGAATACTTTCGGTGTCGGTTTTTAATAAAACAGACACCCAAACTAAAAAAAATATAATATTGGCATCAGTCTTGGAAAAATCTAATGCTATTTTTTTTATTTTCGGCATTGGTTTTGGTAAAAACCCGTACCGAATTTCATTTAAAAATTTCCAGGATAGGGAAACCCTCATCTTCTTCGTTCTTCCAAATATAAACTTGTTGTGACTCCTCTCTACTCATGATGACTTCGAAGCTTTATTTTTGATATCCAACTACCATTTTTGATGATTTTATTCCAATTTCACGATCTTTGATCTGCGTTGTCCATTATATTCTATTCTTGGAACTTCTACGGATTATTTGTTCATCCGAATTCTATTTTGAGCGACATTCAATCGTGGTTTGATTTTAGGTTATAGTTTATTTTTATTTTTTGTTGTCACAATAAATTTTTGTATAGATCTTACAGTGCTTAATTTTCCAAAGCATTATATGGATCAAAGTTTGGATATGGATTATATTTTCATGTTGAACTCCGAATTTTGTAAATTTTTTAATTTTGAATATAAATTAATGATCATTTAATTTTAATTTTTATTTACTTCAAAAATTAGTTTATAGTTTATTGAAAATGTTTTTGAAAATAGTAAATAGTCATTCTTAAGCATGATTAGTCAATGTTCTTGATATGGATTGGAGTTGTTTGATTTTAGGTTTTTAATTTTTATCAATCATTATGTATAAATGTATTAGTCAATGTTCATGACTAAATTATACAAAAAAACAATTGAATTATTTTTATCTAACATTATTTTTATCTACAATTATGTAACAATGTATTGGTCGATGTTCTTGTCCAATTGTATTAGTCAATGTGTTTAATTTTTTTATCTGGCATTATTTTTATCTTGATCAATTGACTAAATAATGTTCTAACATTATTTAGTTATGTATTTAATTTAATCTATCATTATTTGGGGAGTATTAGGAATGATTTCACTTATAATATTAACATTTAATATAACTATTATTTCATTTTACTAATAATAACTATTTTTTCAGCCTTTAAATTAATGAAATCTTCAATACTTTTTTACACATGCAACATCAAAATAATGAAACCCCTATGTAAATTGAAATAACATATTTTAGAAGATTGATATAATAATTTAATTATAATATCAATATAACACATGTATATAACATGAAAAATAAATTGTTTACTATTTGTAAATGTGTTTTATATCTGATATATTTTATCTGATTATCATTAGTTTTTATGAAATGTGTTTCTATTTACAATTTATCTATAACTATATATATATTTAAATGTTTATATGTTTTAATATATTCGCCAATTATTTTGTGATATAAGTTATTGAATGGATCATAATTGGATACATTAACGAAGAACCACTAGTGAATATGAAAAAAGAGTTGATGAATTCTTGAAATTTCATAAATGAAATCTTCAAAACATTAATTTGATTTTCTTTCCATGTGTGAAGTGTTTAAATATGAGAATGTTAAACTCTAGAGAGATCAAGGATCATCTAATTTGTTATGGTTTTAGCCTTAATTTTACACGTTGTATCTAGCATAGTGATAGAACTGAAAATTCAACATCCAATGTTGATGAAAATATTCATAACAAGGTAGAGGCCCATATTGAAGAAATAATTTAAGATTTAGGTGTTGAAACCATTGAGAAAACAAAACTTGTTGAAAAATAGTATGGATATTTTGAGAAACCATTATTCTTAGGTTGTAGTAAATATATAGTTTTATGAGAAGTTTTGGGATTAGTTAACTTAAAAGAAAAAATGGGTTGAGTGATAAACGTTTCTCCAGCTTACTTGATCTTTTAAAAGATATACTTCTAGAAAGCAATGAGCTTCCATATTCTAATTATGAGGCGAAAAAAATATTATGCCTAATGGGATTGGGGTATAAAAAGATACATGTTTTCCCCAATGATTGTGTACATTATAGGAGTGAAAATGATTATTTACAATGTTGTCTTACATGTGGGACATCCTTCTATAAGATAGATGGGAAAGTTAACTCAGATTCATTCTCAGGTGATGTCATCTAACATCATGAAAAAACAATTTGGTACATTCTAATGAAATAATCTGATATTTCTTTCAGACAATTGTGATATTTCAATTTTGATTCATTTTTATGTACCATAATCAAAAATCCTACTAATGAAATTTGGTACCTTCCAATAATTACTCATTTGAAGCATCTACATGCAAATTCATTTAACGAAAAAATGTTAAGATGTCATTCAGATGAGCACTTCTCTGATGATAACTTACGTCACCCTGTTGATTCACCACAGTGGAAGTGTTTTGACAAAATGTTTTATTATTTTGGAAGTGAAGATAAAAATAATAGAATGGGATTGTGTACTGATGGAATGAATCCATATTAGAGCCTTAGTAGCCATAATAGTTCATGACCTAATTTTCATGTAGTTTACAACTTTTCCCCACATCTATGTATGAAGAAAAAATATGGTATGATGAGCTTGATGAATTATTTACCAAAACAACAGGGACATGATATTGATGTGTATATTTCACCACTGATTGATGATTTGAAACTAATACGGGAGGTAGGTGTTAATATTTTTGATGCATACACGAATGAGTATTTTATTTTGCGTGCTATGATAATGGTCACTTTAAAAGACATTACTGCATATAGAAACTTATCTTGATATAGTGTTAAGGGACATAAAGCATGTCTAATTTGTGAAGAACAGAATTCATATTATCAATTGCAGAATGGAAGTAAGACAATTTACAAGGGACATCAAATATTTTTGAGAATTTATCATCCTTACCATAGATTGAAAAATGAATTTAACAGATTACAAGAATACAACCTTCACCATCGACCATTGTCAGTTGAATAATATTATGACCGGGTAAAAGATGTTGATTCAAAATTTTGAAAGAAAAAAAGTTCTGGTCTTCAATGAAATATCTGGAAGAAGTAGTCTATTTTTTTCAAACTACCTTATTGGATATTTTTAGAGATAAAACATATCATCTATGTTATGCATGTTGATAAAAACATATGTGATAGTTTTATTTGAACTTTTTTAGACCTAAAAATAAATACAAAATTTGGATTTCAAGAAAGATTGTACTTGATATTAAGGATAATACATTTGGAGTTAGCTCCAACTGTGAATGGAAAAAGAATATATTTACCTCCGGATTTTCACACATTAAGAAAGTTTGAAAAGATTAATTTCTATCACTATCTTCATGGTATTAAAGTACCCAGTTGTTTTTCTTCAAATGTGAATAATTTTGTGTCATTGAAGGATAATAAATTAATACGTATGAAATCTCATGATTTCCACGTGTTGATGCAATAAATTCTACCAGTAGCAGTGTGTGGTATATTGCCAACATCTTTTAGAAATACTATCATCAGGTTATGGAATTTTTTCCAATCCATTTGTAGCAAAGTAGTTAATCCAAATTTGTTAGATGTGTTGGAGAATAAAGGAAATCTTTTTCTTTTCAAATAGAAATTCATTTACCACCAACGTTTTTTGATATAATGGTTCATCTAGTGATTCATTTGGTTTGTGAGACAAGAATATGTGGGCCTTTGTATTTAAGGTGGATGTATCCTTTTGAAAGATATATGAAAATTATTAAGTGATATGTCAAAAATCCTTATCGATCAGAGGCCACTATTGTTCAATAATATGTATCAGAAGAGGTGATTGAGTTCTGTACTAATTATTTGTATGAGGTGGAGCATATTGGTCTCCCTGTATCTAGACATATGTAGCTGATAGAGAAGGTAGAGGGGTTCAAGGCTTATAGGTAATGTTAATTCCACATGATGAAGTGATGCAGACACATTTATACATTTTGAACAACATAGATAAAGTTCAACAATATATATCCTCACATATGGCAAAATTAAAGTTATGATATCAGAAATGAAATGAAAGGTGGTTGATGATTGAGCATAAGAAGGCATTTGTTTCATGGTTTAAAGATAAAGTCATATTAGATATATCTGCATCAAAAACATTGAAGTGGTTTGCAGGAGGACCATCTCTTTATGTGATCACATGGTCTGGTTTTGATATTAATGGCTACACATTTTTTACAAAAAACCTGGATGACAGGAGTACTGTTCAGAATAGTGGTTTGATAGTTTTTGATGAAGCAATGTATTTTTTTAGTTTCAAAGTTAAAAACCCTATTTCTATATCAATTCCATACTTTGGAGTTCTAGAAGACATATGGTAAATTTATTATATTAAATTTTGAGTCACCGTTTTTAAGTGTAATTGGGTTTATAGAAATAGTGGTTCGAAACATGATGAATATGTTTTTAAACTAGTATATTTGAAATGATGTAATTAAAATAAGGAACCATTTATCACGAAGACACCTTAAAAGAAAGTATTTTATGTCATTGATCCATAAAATGATCAGTGGTCAGTTGTTTTGCAAGGAAAAAGATACCATTTGGGAGATGATTATGATGATGATGTTACTAATTTAAATAAGCCTTATTCATCTATTACGCAATTTCGGGATGATTACAATGAGTATAAGACAGACACAGTCCATGCAGTACTTAATGATCATGATGAAGGCATGTGGGAAAACACTAAATTAGTCTCCTAATTGTAATGGTAAATATTTATGTTTTTTTTTATTTTTTCAAACATAAAATTGCAAGCTTCTTTTTATACTTACTTATTTTTTGTCTTCATTCTTTCTAAATATTCTGTTTTCTAATGATATGCAAGTACACAAAATTTCATTACACTTTCTAGTAAAAATCTCAGATACAGATAGAGAGGATTAGTTACCGAGGTATATCTGTTTTTACATATTAATAAATATTTATCTATATACTTATTTAATGAAATAAAATTGTTAATTTACAATTTTTTACAGAACTACCAATGAATCCTCAGAGGACAAGACTTCTCAGGTTACTACTACAAAATCATGTTCCAAAGCTGGTAAATGTGGTATTATACGTTTACCAAAACTATCACTTCTTCATGATGATGATAGATTACACATCCGTTTTGATGATAATAATAATGATATTGGCCCAAATGCAGTTCTGTTTTTCAGTTATATAGCGATGCAGAGCCGTTGTTGGGTTAATATTTTATATCCTGATTGGATGTTAATGAACAGGATGGCGAAGCAAAAACTTTGGGAGGCTGTGACGGAAAAATATCTTAATTTGTTTATTTTATCTCATTTTTTAATATTATATATTTCAAATGACATATTTAATTTATACAATTATAAATGACATTAAATTTTGTGGAAACTAATGAAATTAATAAAAAACATCACCATTTAGTAGTGGTTTGATAGAGAGATTTTAAAACAAAACTGAAAAAAATATATTTTTGGAAAGAGAAGGTTTGAAAACCCAAGCCTCAAGTACCCATTTCTTGATAAAGATACATGGAAGCAATTTCTTGATAGTCGTAATGAAGAGAAATTTCAGTTATGATAATTTTTTCATATTTTAGAATTTATTATATATTTTTCTTATTAATTAGTAGTTTATTTTTATTTAATAGGCCTCTAGGAGATCTCATCAAGAGATCCTGTTGAAAAATGTATACCATCATAATTTATCACATGGAGGGTACTCATATTTGAGCAGAATATGATTGAAGAAAAATTTGAATCATTAAGAGCTCGATCTTGTAGTGGTTCTCAAGAGGTACAATTTGGTCTTCCATCTCCTCCCACTCACCATGAAAAATTGAAACAAGCATGAAGATGAAAAAATGAACAGTATCTTATGAGGGAAGCTAAGAAAGTAGGTGATGAAATTGTAAGTAAATAATTTTTTATCAATTTATCTATTTTTTAAATTATAATGAAATTTAAATTTTTTATTTTTGATTTCATGATGAAATACAAGAGAAAAAGACAGATGGCTCGTTTATCCCTAAGGGTAGGATGGACATCATAGACATTGCTTTGGGAAAGTCAGAACACCCTGGCCGTGTCAGAGGATTTCAAGAGGGAGTTAGTATTCAGAAGGTTTTTTGTAAGAGTAAGCAATCAAGAGTCCTGGAAATAGAACCCATAAAAGCAAAGCTAAAAGATATGAAACTGTCTATGGGTCATAAAATTAAAGTACCCATGCAAAAGGTTTTTTCAAAACACATGGAAAGATAGTCGTTGTCTGCGCAACCTTCCCTGGTATATTATTTATTGGTCATCATTTATATTTTATTAATGATAAACACTAATATAACTTTTTCATTTTTCAGCCTTCCTAGCCTGATCACATGAACTACCCTGCTCTATTTGCCTACCCCACCCCATATGTGCAGCCTTCCCAGGTATATTATATATTTTTCATCAATTTTTCTTTTTTATAAATTATAAACACTAATATAACTTTTTCATTTTTCAGCCTTCCCAACTTGCTCACCCGGACTACCCTACCCCATATACCTACCCCACCCAATATGAGTATCCTTCTCAGGTATATTATTTATTTGTCATTAATTTAGCTATTTTTTAAATTATAAACAATAATATAACATTTTCATTTTTCAGCCTTTCCAGCCTACTCACCCGGACTACCCTGCCACATCTTCCTACCCCACCTCGTATGAGCATCCGTCCTAGGTATATTATTTATTTGTTATCAGTTTTTATATTTTATAAATTATAATCACTAATATAGAATTTTCATTTTTCAGCCTTCCCTGTCTGCTCAGCCGAACTACCATGCCCCATCTGCATACCCCATCCCATATGATCAGCCTTACCAGGTATATTATTTATTTGTTAACAATTTTTCAATTTTATAAATTATTAAAACTATTATAAATTTTTCATTTTTCTGCCATCCCAACCTTCTCAACTGAAATAACTTTCTTGATCTACTAACGTTGATTCTCCATCACCTTTCTCTGACCAAAACGTATATTGTGAGTTGTTTGATAGAGATCCTCACATAAATATTGTTGTGTTTGGACTCATGCATTTTTTGGGGGATTCTGTACATCACCATCCTATGCAGATGGGTCAGGTTAGAGTATCAGTACTCGATATTGTAGATCCTAATATTCTACTACCATTTCCTACCTCGGAGATCACCAGATTTAAGGATTATGTGGGTCATTTTTTACTTTGGAAAACAGGTTTGCTTCGTTATATTTCGTATAAGGTATGCGTTTTTTAATATGAATTAAAAATGATTCAAAATTAATTATAATGTTTTCTAACACTTAACTTATATAGGATTATCTAAAAAAATATGCTACACCATAAAACAAAATGTTTAGGAACAATCGACTGTAGATACATCATATATTTCTCATGGGATACAATGATTATCTCAGGAATATTCATCATTAAATTATATCTACAATTTTTGGATGAAGAACAATATATGAAGAAGAGAATATACATTTAGATTACTCAAACGCAATATCATGCATCCAGTAGATTTTGAAGAGCTTGGCCAGAATGTGGTGTAGTTGTTTATCATCTAAGAAAATTGACATTTGAATTTGTATTTTATTAATAAAAGATGATTTTAAATTGACTGACTATATATACTTTTTAAATTAGGTATCTACACACTCTTCTTCTATAAAATGAAAGCACAAACATCTACAGTTTTAATGATCTAGAATTCATTTCTATAGAAGTGAAACATGTGAAGAATCCTCATAGAGTTGCATATATGTGTGAGATATTATCATATATGAAGATTCTGTGATAATTTATTCCAAATCATGATAACTATGAACATAAATTATGAACTAATGATCATTATAATTTCATTAATTGTGAACTTTTTGTACTGTAGGTGGAATAGGATGTTAGGCGTATTATGCCCAAGTGAATGCACTGTATATTGGTTTTTCTCATTATTAGATAATGTTTATAAAACTTTTTCCACCTTATTAGAAAGGTATGTTTTTATTGTTTTTTATAAGCTCATTATGTTTTATTCTCACTGTTTAGATATGTATTATTAGTTAATATATATGAAAATTCAGTTGATGGAAAAAAATTAACAAGGAATAAAAATTGATAAAGACACCGAATAAAATAAGATATGTGGAAGTACAAGTAGTTAGTTTTTATATTATAATTTGTTTTGATTTTTTGTTATATATTAACTTTTATTAACATTTTAGTGTTTTATAACTATAGTTTCATCCTCAAAAAGGAAATGTTAAATGTGGTTATTTTATTCTAGGATTCATGTTTGAGATAATCACAACTAGGGAAACTACTGAATTTGATAATGTTAGTTGTATTAATTTTTTTACATTTTCTGCCATATTATTCTATTTTTTATCTCATATCATTCAATGTTATTATAGGCATTCAATGATTCACAGTCTTATTCCCAATATGATATGAATCATATTCAATCTATTTTTTCGAACTATTTTTCAAGTCTGATTAGGATTTGAGGTATGTATATTCTAATATTTATAAATAATATTACATATGGGTTCAAAAAACTAACTCTTCTGATATATTAGGTTCTTGAACCTACTAATAATAAAATTAATGATTCAATAGTAACAAAAAAATGAGCATGTCATAAATTTCAGGAATGTAGTTCTACTATATTTTGAAAGTTTAATATTATGATTTTTCTAAAAAAATTGTTGCTTTGGGTATAGGTTTTTTTATTATGTTTGGTATATGAAATAATAAATAATAAATCAACCATGTGATGAGAGGCTAAGTAATATCCAAGAAATAGATTAAACCGTGTCGTACCTACTACAAATCCATTCCATAGGGATAAAAAAGACTTTAGAAGTGACCAAGAACAATCCAAAAGTGCATCAAACACATAACATGGTATCCTTAAGTCATTTAGTATTGATTCAGGCCACAATAATGACGAGTGAACATGTACTTGATATATACATGGAATCAATTTATTGCATGGTACTTGGTATCCATAATGAATTGAATTTTAGGTCTAGATATAGGGTTATCATAGGTACATCATAGTCATTGTCTCGTATCAAGTCAACCACACTGGTATAATCATATCATGATGGTCCACTTATTCCAACTAAAAAATAATGCTTCATTTGGTATGGTAATACATTAAACATGAAATACCATTAAAGGAAGAATAATACATGTAATCATGAGATATATTGAAGCATTGATCAGTAACTGTAATTCATTTAGTTCTCTCAAGTTCCTCTGTAATGTCTTTGTCTAATGTTTTATAAGATTTATTGATGTATTGATCTTTAACTAGAATACATGTAAAATTTTCAGTGACTCCAATGTATTTAATGATAAATACCATTTGATTGTTGTATATTTTGTTTTCTTATAGGGGTCTTGATTTTATTGGAATTGTAGTTTTTTAGATTTTTATAATTTGTTTAACTTACAATGTCGAGTATTTTAAAAACGATGCTGATTTTTTTTAAAAACGCCTTTTTGGAGTCGGTTTTCCATAAAATCGATGCCCAAACCTAGTTTATGGTGTCAGTTTTATCCAAAACCAACACCGTAAACTCGATCTTATTTTCATTTAGGTGCCATTTTTATCTAAAACCGACGCCGAAAAGCGCTTATCAGTGTCCGGTTATTAAATAAACCGATGCAAAAACCCTGAACGAAAATGATTTTTGGCTTCTGTTTTTAGAAAACCGATGCAAACAATAATATTATTTAGGTTGACATTATGGACTTCTGTTAAAAACCAAATTTAAAATTTGTTTTTTTACTAGTGATATTTTTATGTTAAAAAAAATTTAAATTAAAAAATATTTATTTTAATGAAAAAGTCGGTTTTCATCTACAACGTAGGGTTTTCCACTATTAATCAAAAATTGAATGTTTTTAGAAAAATACCAAACATTCACCCAAAACTAATTTTGATATTCCAAATTCCAAAATGATGTATATTTTAAAAAATTCAAAACAATGAAGTTTCAATAATTAATTCTCATTGTCAAAACCAGAAAGCGGGTTTTGGATATGTAAAAACTATCAAAAGACTGATTTGTGTTTACGTCCAATTTAAATGTAAATTTACTTCCAATGAACAAAATTGGATTAAATGAAAAAAAATATTCTAATTATACTTCAAAACCATTCAAATGTGTAATTTAAAAGAATAAATTTTTTTTAAAAAAATTAGTTTTCAATTAAAATTTAGTATTTTTCACTGTTCATAAAAATATGAAAGTTATCAGAAAAACACGAAATTTTTATCCAAGATAAATATTTACGTCCCAATTCTAAAGAAGAAGTTTATTTTGTCTAATTGAATAAATAAAAGTGTCAAATATTAGATTTAAAAAGGGTTCTCCATTAAAAGGTAGTCAAATTTCATTTTTTAAAAAATACTTCTTTTTCTAAAAAATTGATTTTGTTCTTATATTATGTCTAAGAAACAAATAATATGTGTGTTAAAATCAAATGGAGTATAAAGAATTAAATATTCAGTTAATCCTATTCATAACAGCTTTTTAAAAGGTCAGTTTAGTAGGTCGTGGTGCACTCAAACTCAGTGTTGCGTGTGGCAGAAGCTATTGAATTACTTTGAAGAGATAAGGTACTATGGAATCTTGGGGTGTTACAATAGGTTTACCCATATATAAATTTTCATTATCATATAATTAATTACCATCACATGAAGAGTTCATGTACCTTATTATCAATATGCTCTTAGATAATTGTATGTATTTTTTATTTATATTTTTGGAGTGAGTAACGGAAATTTTGGTTTATATAAAGAGTTTCACATCAATATATATTGAACATATTGGTTCATTTGATAGAATAAGATTTCAAAACTAAATTTTTGGAAGAATTCATAAATTAAGGGAATACTATGAGATAATATTGTGTTATTAAATCCCCTTTAAAATATTATGTGTTATATTCCATCCACAATGGCACATACCAATACCTTCATCATCTAACCATGTACTTTTTAAAAAAAAATGTTAAAGTAGAATATTTTGTATAAGGAAAGGTGGAAATGGATCACACCAAAATTCAAGTAACAAAATAATTCTATTTTATTTGTGTTACACATCGATTTTGAATAATTAAATCTAAGATATAATAATAATATAGTTTGTTTTATTGATTTAATAGATTGGAAAAAGAATTATCTAATTAAAAATACAATAATCATGTATAATATGGTTGGGGTGATTCTATTCATAAATATATTTTGATGATATGAACACTAAAGTTGATTCAATTATTTGTGAAATTTGGAATTTTTTCTACAAATAGATGTGATGTCTGAAAAATTGGTCATCATTTTAATGGGAGCCCATTTTGTAAATGTTCTTATTAAATAGAAATAAACCATGATAATAATCTAATAATTACTTCTATTATAGTCAAATAACATCATCATCATCAAATATAACCATGTGATAAATCCTATATGAAGGAGAATATTAATGCAAGAAATTGTTAACATTAGAGGAGTTGTTAGGTAAAATTAAATTCTATATGTTAGAGAAATACTATCCATAGTTTCCAAATATTAAAAATGATCAATAAGTGAATCTATATTCTAAAAGTTAATTGAATGATTTGTTTAGTGTTTCAAAGTAATTATATAAAAACTGGCCTAATTATGTTTCAGTTATAAATTCTTAATATGATAGAATAATCATGAATCTTAGAGAAGATAAGGATTTCATTCAGGATTGTTTGGGTTAACGAATTCATTTTATTTTTATATATGTTAATATTCTAACTCGATGAATGAGTACAAAAAAAGTTTACCCAATATTATCATGTATTTATAATAAATTAACTAGCCTTGTTAAATCTATGCTTTTTATCTGTATATATCGTACAAATGAGTAAAAATTCAAAAAAGAAGATGAAAATTCAGTTGGAGAGTCCAAAAAACAATTCTTCTAGTATCATATAAGGTTATTAAAACAGAAATTAAAATCATGAAGGAGGATTGATAATTCCTTATGATGTAATTATTCAGGATATTTGAAGTGGTTTGTGAAATTCCATGTAATTCCCATGTTAGGTATTTGTGTCATATATATTGATTTTTTGGTTCTGAAGTGTATGTGATTTTGAATGTATGTTTTACATGTGTTGTAAATATAAACAAGTTTCAAATCCAGGGAATACTTGAAAGGGGTTATATTTTTCATTCAATTGATGATGAAAGAGTCACCACATAAAGTATTTGAATGTAATGTCATTTATCCATATTATATGGATCTAAGTAGAATATGTGTATCTTCACTTCATTTATCTTATATAAAAAGTGTAGTTTTTCATTAACAAATAGTTTTTGTCAATAATATGAGGTGATTAATTGTATAAAAATGGTTTGTAGTTCATTGGATTTTGTAACATTTGTTTAGAAAAAGATAAGGATAAAAAAATTTCTCTCGAATAAAGTATTTATCTAATTATTAATTAAAATATAAAGATGATATTCTAGCCACAAATAATTGGAATGTTTTAATAATGTATTTTTTTCATATGAAAATTCTATAAAGAAATAGAATTCTAAATTTATAATGGAATTAATACTATATTTTTTATACATTCACACTAAAAGAAATAAATAATTATTCCTAAAAAATGTAGTTATGTATCTTAGTTTCATATTTCAAATTTAAAATATTATTTAAGAGACTGATGAGGCTATATTTGGTCTTCCAGAAGTTCATATTTAACAAGTAAAATATGATACCGTTTAAGGTAAATGATTCCACTTAATATCCTATATATTTTATGACATGTTAGAGAAACAGGAAATGTAAGTAGTTACATTTTTCTATATTAAAAAGATAATATCATTATTTCATAACTAATTGTGCAAGTAAAATTGAATTCCAATTTATAATAAAGATGTTTAGGATGGTATGGTTAATAATAACGTATCTGTAAACCACATTTAAAGGAAAAAGTGTGATATAATAGGTTACATGGATGATGATATTTAAATATAAAGTGTTATAAATTGATAATATAGGTTCACATCACAACATTTGATGTTTTAATGTTTAGGAATTTGAATATGTTTAAGGAGTTAAACTTTAGAAATATGATTTTTATATATCACCTTTTTTTCAAACTCTCATTATTTATAGAAGTTAATCAATAAGGATTTTAGTTGTTGGGTTTTATCATTCGATCATGTAAATATTTTATATTAATTACATATATATATAGTAAGACAAAATTACCAGAAAAAGATCAACAAAAATCCGGCTCATATGGAAGTTTATCAAATATGATATAATAGAGTGTGATTATATTGGGTATTATTAAATATTCATAAAGGATTTTAAAGAATATAAAATGTATCAAATAAAAGTAATTCTTCACATTATCATTCAATCACATCAGTTTCTTATATGTATATATTGATATAAATTTTTAATGTGTAATTATAATTGAACTCTCAAATTATGTCATTGAGATATCCCTAACTGATGTATTTCATGTAGTATTATTGGTTTTGTTGAAATGTTAATATTATCCCAAGTAATATTACAATATAAGATATAGAACATTATCTTCAGGTACAAAAGAAAATAAAAGTTATTTGGTGTGTGTTGGATGTCCCACTATGTATACAATATAGAGTGTAGTACAAAATGTATTTGGAAAACTAGGGGTTCTTGTATCATATATAGTTCCCATTACATATGGTTTGGAGGATACCTACATTATAATCTTTATACCTTGATACCAATATTACATTATCCATTCTAGATTAGCTAATCAGGGGTGGTTAGATTTGTTGCAGATCATATTGTCAGTTAAATCATAAACAAGATGGTATTTTTCCTGTCATATGATGAGTATGATATTTGGGCCCTCGATTAAGATATAACAGTAAGTATGTGGACGCAGCTAGAAAATGCATATGACATTCTTATCTATAAATATGTGGGATATGTGATGTTTTTATCAATAAAAGTGAATAACATGTGATGTATTCATGAAATAGGTCATTATATACTTGGATAATTATGAATATATGATTTAGATATACGGGATTGACCTATACCACATCCCATGGTCCCTCAATGTATTAGAATATTGGAACGTATTAGAATTCATTCTATCATGATATGTAACACGTGGATATAGGTAAAAAGGAAAATGTGTTTGATGGAGATCACACTAAATCCCTTTAAATCATGAGTAGCATAGACACTTTTCTAGAGATATTTATTTTATTACATTTATTGATTTGATGATTTATATTTTTTTCAAATTTATAATGGATAATGGGGTAACAGACTGTGTTTGAATGAAAGAGGTTTCATTTTATCTTAGTTATTCACTCTAAAAATGTTTTAGAGTTCATCCAAAAGTGTTTGGTATGAAAATTCATAAACTATTTCATATAATGTGACATGAGGTGAAGTTAATTTTATATTTACTAATAATTATTCAGAGGATATCTGAAACGAGTTGTGGATATGATTTCACAAGTTATTGTATGTGATACAATATATGGTGAAATTACACAAATTCTTACATGATTTAGTTCAAGTGGGAGATTTAATGAGATACACCCACAAACCTATAAGTGAATATAAGATATATATATATATATATATACTTGTGTGTTTGTGTGTGGTATATTATGTGGTGTGATATGTCCATTAGTAAAATGTTACACACATGAAAGAAAATAGTTTTGATTTAATATATGATGACTATTGTTTAATATGATTCTATGGATAACTGTATGGCATGTAATGTGACCTCATCCTAACTATCCTATATGATGTATTATATTAAATTGGGGAGAATAATTTATTACAATACATACATGTGTTACTATAAATGAAAATCCATGAAATTACTTGTCATGGATCATATATTATGATTCATTTACCATTTAAATTATCTATTGGAAGTTGAACATTGAGTCTATTAAAATTCAGATCAATCTAGCCACAATGACTATAATTTATATAATAATTTAATGATATATAACATGAGGGATCCTATATGAATATGATGTATTAATTAGATAAATTCTATACTAATTAATTATAAACACATGAGTTAATTTTTTCAATCATCATTGAAGAGTATCATTGAGGTATTCTAAACAAAATAACCATATGATGTGAATTTTGTGTGATATTAAACTAATGATTGGATGAGAAAACCAAGGACCCTACACCTACTCCACCTACATTCTTGAAACACAAGGAAATAGAAAACCATGAATGATCCCTCTCATATGATGATAGATTTAGGTCGATTGATGGATACATAGTGGAGGTTTATCTATTAATTATAAAATAATTTGATCATCATTTAACATGTAAAAGCATTCATGATGGTGTTAATTCAATTCAATGTAATTTATACCGATCTCGTATTTATTAATTTCTAGACAACATTTGTTTCATAAATTTTATCCATGGGTGATCTCTAGTTGGTTATTTTTATTTTTAAACTTACAAATATGTGGTTAATGCGAATAAAAAGACATCATATCATATATATGTGTTTTAGGGGAAATGATATTATCAAGGAAAATTCGTTGAAAAAATGGTGTCTATAAGGTTATAGGACACACTTGGGTGAAATGGGAGTTCTTTAACCCATTAGGTGACCTAGGTAAGGGTTGAGGCTAGGGTAATCCATGAGTGTTGGGGAAAATGAGATTAGATTTAAAGGGGGTTGGGTCCACTTATCATGGAATATACTTCATTTAAATATTCAGTATTGGGTTTCCTTAAACTGTGTTTAAGTTTAAAACCATATAAAAGTGGTCCCCCATGAAAATATTAGTTTGTGACCTTCATATGAATCTACATCACCCTTATCCCAATATGTTTTTATTTATAAATTACTTAAAATAAATCATAGATTTTGGGAATGTAAAAGAAATACTTTTTCCCTTCTAGTTCCCCTTTTCCATTTTATATAGGAATTGAATGTTGAAGGGTCTATTGTTGTGTAACCCATCTATTTCACCTATCTTTGTTGAAAAACCATCCCAACTACCCAATCATGTGAAGGTTACTGGTCTATTCCCTTCCTTTTACTAAGGTACATGCACATTATCTTACAGAGGGAACATGCATACTAACATGGGATTGGACATGGTTTTGATGCCTTGGGCATAGGTATAAACTTCATTCCTTTGAATTTATAATTGAAACACAACCATGAGTAGCATCCATAATTATTCAAGCATTATTCTTTTACCTTGGCACATTCTAACCATCCAAAATTTTATAAGATCATTTATAAATTATTTAACTTAATATGGACATAAATTTTGATCCAAGAGTTCATTTTATCTCCCTTTGTAATTAAATATAAGATAAAAATGATTTAACCCATGTAAATAAGGTGTATATAATGGCTCAATATCTTATATGCATATTATTAAATGATTTATAATATAAAATTAAATATAACAAAACCCTAAATGTAAAAATACAGTGTATTTAGGAGATTAGATACATAATACATGAACTTAAAAATAAACTACATCATACATATTTTAATCACCATAATTTTATTATAAATCCAATTGATCTTCCATTACTTTATCAAAGACTCTGGGGGGATTATAAATGCAAATGGTGAGGTATAAATCCTAATAAGGTAACAAGAATGATAAAGATGTACGACATATTAGTCAAGAGGCATAACAACATATCCTACAATGCGAGGATAATATATAATCAAATGAATTCATGAAATAAATAATAGTATATCATAATATCAATTAATTGTAAGAATGTGGAATCAATATAAAATATGGAACATAAGTATAACTCATAGATTATTACCAAGTCAATATAACATAGTGTGTGTGGATAATTACCTATACACCATACATGGTATCTCATAATATGATACATTTACCAGTTAATTTGGGTGATATTAAATTCTAGTAACACTCATCACATCATAATTTCCCTTAAATATTTGTTCCACATAAGTAAATTAAACATAAATCATAAGCATAATGAAATCAAAAGATAAAGAAATGGGTTTCATAATTTAGGACTAAGGCATCATATATATATATATATCATGTATATTCCTAATAAAAGAAGATATTATAGATTTTTGGATGTTCATAACTGAATAAATAACCATAGTTCATGAATATATTGTTCAATTAAAGAAAAATTCAGAAGAAGATAGTAAATTAGTTGGTATAAAAATGAACCACTTAAATTTTGTTTCTAGAAATGAGTAAATAATCCTTAATTAAGGTAAGAACAAGGGTTTTTCTATAAAAATAAAAATTTTAAAAATATTTTTCTGAAACATATTTATTATTTTTATATGTAATGGATGGTAAAATAATTTAAAATAGTGACACATGAAATGGAATAAGGGACAAATCACTTCCATTTAATCAGGATCATTTTAAAAAAATATTTTGAAGGGAACTTAAAAAACATTCATATCCCAAAGAAGAAAGGTGAAATAAACAAGGTATATATTTGAGGATCATATATAAAGAATGTGGAATAAGTCAATGTGAATAAAATAGATATAAATAAATTTAGAGTGAGTGTTTGTTTATATCCATAAAGATAAATAGTGTGGATTCAAAGTTCCCTTAGCTCGGGCTCTAACTCACTAGTATGTACATCTAACCTCTTGAATAATGATATTTTGTTTTAAATAATTAATTTGGAAATTTTTTATTGTATATTTGATTAAATATTATTTTTTATGTTTTTTTATAGTCATTTATTTATACATTATGCTTGTGTTAATCATCAAAAGGATGTTTGTTCTATGATTCCAAGGTCACATCGATGTATTAATAATGATAGAAGTTTTTGTAAAATGATTATATGACACCACAAGTGAGTTTATATGAATTTAATTTAAATATATATTCTATAATGGTTCCAAATATCCAAAATGTATTAGATAAAGGCATTTCTACTAAGTGTAAATGTTATCATTTAATGGTTTAATCATTTATGTGGTTTCACCGATCATTTTGATATTTTTTTTTACTTAATTTTATGATTATTTACCTATGAAAGAATAAAAATAATAATATAATATCATAATTATGTAAATATTTACCATATAATTATTTATTACATCCATCCATGAAGGTGGTGGTAGTTGTTTAAAAATAACATCCTTATAGGCGGTTATACAAACCCTGAATGGATTCTTTATTATAAAAAACTATTATATCAATATATTGATTTAGGATTATTATTTTTGTTGAGTAATATAATATAGTTCATGAAATAAAACCTATATATTAGATTTATTAGGTGGTAGAAGATGATATAATGGAATAGAAATGAAAAGAGTGATTGAGAATTCTTACCTTCTTATATGGGATGATTCCATTTCTAATGGATTTATTCCTTCTAAGGATGGTATTTCGATGATACCAATCAATTTGGAACATGTATATGATATTTAGAGAGGTATGTTGGTATATTTTAGGAAATATAATATGCTTAAGGCGCGAGGAGAGGTGGGGTGAGAAGGGTGATATTTATAATGGGACGAGAGCAGTGTTTTGGAAAAAATATTAGAATAAAATATCATATAATCAAATAATGATCAAAAATGCAATTATGTAATAAATTTTTAATGATTAAATATAAATGGGATATTAAAAAACATATATAACTTTTAAAAAACTCAAAAAATCATTGATTTACATTATTAAAAAATATGTTTCTTATATTGTATTATATTATTTTCATATTTATTTTAGTATTTATAAAAAAATAAATCTAACCCAGTTTTCACATTTTTATTCCAAAAAATAAAACCATTTTATTAAAATAATTTTCTTTATATTGTAAATTTAAATTTTAAATAAAATGCTTATTTGTTGAAGAATACTAGTTTTTTGACATGATAAAATTTCTAAATCTTAGAGAAAATACTTATTATTTCATAAAATTAAATTATTATTTATATTAAAATAACAAGTTTTTTATAAATCCATTTTATGAAAATTGAATTATATTATTATTTTTTAGATTTATCATAAATAAGTCCTTTTATAAAAATAAATCATATATGTTTTCCAAAAAATAGTTTTTTTTGTTTTTTATAATATTTATTCATCATACTCATTAGTTTTATTTAATTTTATTATAATATAAAATCAATATATTTATTTTTATTAAGATACCAAAATAATAATTTACTATTCTAATCAGTAAGGTAACTATTCTAATTTTATAGTTATTATTCTACCAGTCAGGTTTCTATTCTAATGGATACATGTCAAATAGTCATATAACATTTAATTTTCTTATATATACCTCTAATATTTATAATCAATCATTCACTCTATTCTTCTCATTGTTTAATATTCTTAATTTTTAAACTTTTGGTTATGTCACTAATGTGGTGTACCTTTTTTATAGTTTAGTGTGTGTATGTCATAATTTTTATGGTCTATGATGTACTATAATATCCCATTTTAGTTTTATTATTTAAATATATATATTTTATTATTGTATTATATTAATTTTTATATATTATATTTATTCATCATATGTAATGTTATATCTTAAACTAATAAAATATAGTTAATTTTTATTATGGGTTACATTATCCCTTTTTTAACACTTTTATATTGAGATGGATTTTCATATAGATATGTCTAGGTTATTATATTCTTCACCCCTATAAAAATTTCATCCTCTAAATTTCATTTCAAAATCTACGAAAACAAATAATGGTGGTCACTTATATTTTATTTCTTCCCAAGTTCCCATGTTTTCTCTTTATACTTATTAGAACACCATCAGATTTTGTAAAATACATTTTTAAAATATATTTAATCATTTTGATATTTTATGTTACACAAAAAATAGATTTTATCTTAAATTACATACTATACTACCTTTTAATTTTGTTACAAAAAATCTCATGTTTAGCTTATGTTACAAGAAACACCGAGTTTAAACCGAACATGACATAGAATTAAAATATTATTATTTAATATGATAGTTATCACCCAGCCGTCTAAATGATGGTTGTGAAAAGGATTTACTAAAATATGAAAATACAATTTACACACACATATATATAATGAATTATTTGGTGACCAATTAATTGTAAAATAAAATAAATTCAATTTTAAAATGACTAAAATATTTTTAGAAAAACAATGTTTTATGCAAAAAAATTTGTTTCTCCTCAATAAAATAAAAAACCACTTATAGTGTATTATTCTAATGAAATTTATATATTATATATTAAATAAACTATTTAGAAATTTTCTTTTTTTTATTCTATAAATGATATAAGAATAAATAAAATTTTACTCGAAAAAATGATATTTTTTAAAAAAGCAGTTTTGTCACATTTTTTGGTGTGCTTATTTTATAAATAATTTTTTGAAATTGTAAATTATTTTTGACCAAATAAAATTTATTTCTGATGTATTGATATTTAAACTATATTACAGTTTATTTTTGTAATTTTTATAAAAAAATTCCCCTTTTGAGGAATAGTGAAAAATAATAGAGTTTTATTGAAAACTACAATTTCATTTAAAAATATTATAAAGATAAAATTATATTTTCAATTGGTTTTAAAGTAAAATTAGTAAAATTATACATTAATTAATATAATTTTTGTTATTGGATCTTTTTTCTTATTGATTTAGATATAAAATTTTCTAAACTATTGAACGTTTTCTCTTTAAAAACTCACTTTTCCCTCACATCCATGGGATTAATTTTAAATTAAATTTTTATTCTAATGTGAATCGAATTTATAAAAATTTATTACATATATGGAATTAGTGTATTATATATTATCTAATATGATAAAATTAATTATTAAGCAAAATGATTAGTGAATGTAGTAAAAATTAATTACTGTAGTGAAAGTAAAATATAGGTTTACTGAAGGTTAAACTAAAAAGATAAGGGTTAAATTGGCCTGAACATTTTTCAAAAAAGAAAATTATCGCCATATTTTTTCCCTTATGACATTTTTATATATTTCTATGTGTTTTATGGACACTTTTCAATGAAATTGAACTATATAATAAGTTAAGTAAAGAAAAGGGAAAAAAGAACATTTAGTGATTTTAATACTTTTAAAGCCTTGAGATAGAGAAAAATAATCTTTCTTTGGTTATAAATATTATTTAAAAATATAATAGAGTGTTTCTTATCCTTGTAATTTTTATTTTATTTTATTAGATGAAATATTTATAATAAATTCTTAAGAAACACTAACGTATAAATTTTTTAGTCAACAACAAAGTAGTGTAAATGGTACTAAATATATAAAATGTGAGTTAAATTGATTGAATTATTATGTTACAGTATTTTTTAGATGAAATTATCATGATACATATGTTTTTCCATAATATTTTTTAATTCCATCATTTTCTTGACATTTTTAAATTCATTTTAAATGAGTAATTTCAAAATTGAATTAATTTTTTTTATGATAAAATATTTTTTAATAAATGATTTAAAGTTACTAAAAATAATATATTCTATAAATTTATTTCTATATTTTAATAAATATAAAACATCTGACATTCATAGAAAGAAAATTATTTTATAATGACTATATTGACCACTAAATAGAAAAAAACATTATTAGTAAAGTTAAGGTTATAATATTGTTTTTGCACATTATATGCGCTTGTATTCAAGATAATTTTTAACACACATAGGATATTTAATTAATAAATTTTATTTAATATTTAGAAACATTGGTTTCAAATTATCTAATAACAATTATTTTTATTTAGTCTTTCATGACAAATTACATAGGGTAAAAATACTAGTAACTATAATAAAAACTACAACGGTAAAAATATAGAGAATTATATTTTAAGGAAAAAAATATTTAAAAAATAGATTTTATTGTGTGTTGGAGGTGTGTATCTAAAATATTATCCCTTCAATTTCTTAATAATATTTTTTTGATCCACTTTAGGTAAAATTGACCTCCCAATTATAAATAAATTTGGGTATTTACAAAAATGCCCCTAATCCTAACACATAAATGGAAACACACTCCCCTCACTTTTATAAACATGTAAATCCATTTATATTTATATAAACCAACCCAAATAACTTATAAATTTCCCTTTTATCATCCTAGAAGCATTATTTTGGGCCAAAATTCATCCTAGGATGGATTTGGTGCAAACCTAAGGATGAAACCTGAAGAAGAGGTAATGTTCTTTAATGCGCATTTTGTTTTATTTCTCCCTCAAACTCTATAAATTGTCATTATAAAATCATTATATAATATCCTTAGTATAATTCTTATTCTTAGTTGTTTTTATGTAAACTTAATGTTCTAAAAACATCTCTACTTTCATTAAATGGGATATGAAATCACTGTTTGTGTGTCTGGCGGACTACAACCTCACGAACTGACATCATTCGCTTCTCAATTACCACATCACAAGGATAAAAATAATGATGGATGTATTTTCTATATATATATATATATATTTAATATATGATGTTTTTTGTTTCATTTTTATTCTTAAATTATTATATCATATGTTCCGTAATATTTTTCTTTTTATGGGAATACAATAATGTCGTTCGTGTGTACGACAAACTAGCACATCACAAAGTGATGTGATTCATTCATGCTTTATATGGAAGGTATTAGGATGGTTTTAATAAAAATATATCATATATTATATATTTTTTAAATTATAATATACATATCATTTACTTTGATTTATTTCAATATGATTATAAAATGAAAACAATGTTAATGCGTACGTATGACCTACCATCTCCATGAACGATGCATTTCATTTCATATCAATAAATTTTTTGGTTCAATATAAATAAATATATAATGAATATGTATGATATTAATATAATTTTTTAAATTATGGATATTATAAAACCATGATCAAATTATTAATACCAAATAAATAATAGATCAAAACATATTTGAAAAACAAAGCCATTATTACCCTGACTGTAACATTAACATGGAATAGTTGACATACATGTAATAAAAGGGAATAATTAAAAAATATATGGTATTGTATATATGAATATTGTTTGGTAATATACTTATAATAAACTTAAATTTATTATATAGGAAGTTTAAATGGGTACGATAGAATTCAAGACATAATTTAAGGGATTTCATTCTGACTTTTTACTTCAGTGAGACACATGCCATATTCAAATTCTATTTATTTTATGTGGTGTGTATACATCCCAAGAATGTAATTTATAATTATTATTTATATATAATTTTTACTATCCCTTTTTCAAAGGGTTTACGGTTTCAACATTACCAAAATGGTAAGGGATTTTGCCTTAATTTTCCTTCTTTAGGACATAATTATGTTATAAACCTATATTATTTCATGATTTGTATATAAATACCCTTTGAAATTTAATATACTAAATTTATCCATAATCATTGTATTTTTTTTATTTTATGTTATTCTTTATTAGGTATTATGATTCAATCTTACCAAAATGGTAAATATTTTATGTTACAATCTCTTCATTTACAAGATTATTTATGATTAACTGTCCAATGTTGGAATACCAGTACCTAAATCTCTATAATTTTCATAAAAATTTTTATTTTGTTTTTATTGATGATATATCCATGTAATGTTACTATTTTATTAATTTTGGTACATAATTTTTTAATTAAAATGTTTTAAAGAAAATGTTACATTATTTTTCTCTTCGTTCAAAAATCTATATTCGTTCGAAACCTTGTTTTATAAATATATTTTCAAAAAAAAAACATATTTATAACTTATTATTTTTTAAAGGCAGTTTGACTAGTGTCTTAATTTTTCTGGCACAATTTTATTAATATAATCTTCATGTCTTTTTATAAGTAGTACCCATTTAGTATTTACCAAAAAGGTGAAATGATTCTTCATTTTAATGTGTACAGAATAAAAAAAATTCAACATGAAAAAATTTAAATAATCCATTATTTTTTGTAATAGATATTTTATAATAAAAATATTTTTAATATGTTTTTGTTTTAAATATTTTTTCCAAATTTGAAAGTATATTTTTGTCATTAAATGTTTTAAATGATCAGTGAAAATTATATTATATATATGACTACATCCATTGGTGTTACATATTCATTAATGGGATATGATCCAAGGATACCATTCATATTATTTATTTTAATGGTTTGTGTTATGATGGCATGGTGTTTATGAAACCCGTTTTTCATTCACAGGTTATAGCATAGGGAAATTATTTTGAATCGCACTTCCATTCACTTGTTATTATATGATTAAATTATTATGAAAACTATCACTTTTCTATAGGTTATGATATGGTGAAATGAATATGATACCCATTTATTTTTATGTGTTATGATATGATGAATTTTTATTCTCTTAAGGAACAAATAAATATGGTTTTCATTATATGAGGGGTAGGACCTATATATCCCTCAAATTCCTTAGGTAATGATTTATATCTTATTAGATTCAAAAGAATGGAATGGGGAGTGAACCAGGTTTAGTATGAAAGGACTATATTGTGGAGTGGACCTAGTTCTGTAATATTGAATTAAAATGAAGAGTGAACCTAGTTCAGTAAGACAAGGATAGAATAGGGAGTGAACCCGGTTCAGTAAGACAGGGCTGGAAGAAGGAGTGAACCTAGTTTAGTATGATATGTCTATAATGGGGAGTTAACCTAATTTAGTACAGGACTTTCCCCACTATTATGGTCTTGGAAGTGTTCTTTAACTAATATGGAAATGATTTTATATAATTATATATATGACATAATTTCCTTGTCTTATGAAAATTTCATGCTTTGAGGGATTATATTCTTTGATTACCTTTTGATTCATATCTTGTAAACTATAAATATTTATTCGATGACTTAATATTATGAAATTTTATATGCAAGGTATTTTTTTCAAATATTAATCTCATGTTCTCATTCCCTTATTTTCATATTATTATTAAATTTCTCCCTTTTTTACCCTTAATGATAATTTGAACTCCCACTTTATTATTTTTCTCTATTACCCATGTTATGAAGACCTGAATTATATACTACATAAAAAATACGGGTTCTAGTTGTGAATAAAATGTTGATCTATAATTGATCGGGAATTATTTCATGACAAAGAGCTTTACTGCACACATGGTTTTTTATTCCAGTGAGATATGTTTTAGAAATCCACCAGCTCTTAACGAACCATCACAAAGGATATAAATAGATGATGATCATGGAAGACACAAGTTAAACCAAAAGTGTCACTGATTTAAATTAATTTTCCTTTATTTAGAACTCATAAATGATATTCCAGACTATGTGGTTCACTCTATGATCAGTGTGTCTTAGACTATGCTTTTTGATTTTAGTTAATGGCGGGAACCATAAGGAAATGAGTTAAAATTGAATGTGATGAACCATTTTCTAATGATTGGACAAATGGGATGATAACTATAGTGAACTATGTTTTTATTATTCATAATTATTTATCATGGAACATGACTAACAATTTCCACCTTAACCAACTCTTGAAAACAACAAATAATAGAATGATGGAGTTCGTTGAGAGTTTATGTAGTGAATACTATAGAAAAAAGAATATATGGTTTACTATATTTCAATAATTTTGGAAGAATAACTCAAGGTAAGGTCTCAAAGGGATGAGATGATTTTTCGGGTGTGCAAAAGAAGAACACAAATCAAGTAACTACAATAGAAAAATGAAAAGTTTGTTTAAATTAATGGGTGAGAAAATTTGTCTCCCAAAGGAATAATTAATGGTTGAATGTTTAAAATAGAAAAATTATGGGAATTATGTAAATAGATGTCCTAAATGTAATGATCATGAATAAAATCAACAAGCTTATATGAGTAATGGTTATATTACCGTCGATTAAGAGACTAAAAATGACATATTAAAGGAATAAGTGTTAATAAATAATAGGATGAAACCTAGTTAATTCTGTATGAATAAAGTAAAATTATTGATGTATTTTTTCATTTAGATCCAAGTTATTATAATTCTTACCAATGGTATTTTTGATATTTGAATCATCAAAAATCACTAGATTGTTCTATATTATTTTTTCATTAAGGAGTATCAAGAATTTGTTAAATTGTACAGATGAACATGAAATGTGATTTAATGGCTTTGTAATATTTTTTTAAGGGAAGATATCCATTTATATGTTCATAAAATTGAGACAATAGATTTTAATTTTCATATATTTATGATTGATATAGATAAAGTAAATCACATAGTATTAATTACCTCAGAACTAATAAAGTTTTTTTTCAATTTGGATTATGCTATCACTGATATTGTTTAAAAAATTGTTGGATATATAGACTATATATAATAATATATGGTTTTATAGAAGGAATGTAGAATAATTCATGTTTTATTTGATATTTAATGATAATTTTGATTATTACTAATCTTTAGGAGAATATATGACCTAGGAATTCACATATTCAGAATGTGACCAATAAGAGTTTCTTAATAATGTTTCGATGATTAATGTCCAATTGAATTGGATAAATTTTGTGATCTTATTTATAAATTTGTAATTTTTTAAGTGTCATAAAGTTAAAATTTTTAGAGTGGTTTAAGTCAAACATTGGATGGGGTTTTAGATAAATAATTTTTACTTCACCATAAGAATATTTATCTATATTGGATAATGAGTCTTAACATTTTTTATCTATAGATAGAAATAATTATTTATCATTATATTTAAGGATATTATGATCCATTTTTAATTCAGGCATACATAATTCAACTTTATTTCTTAGAGTAAGAGATGAAGTGGAAATTGATCGACAGACAACGAATTTATGGGATTCTGCTAATGAAATGGAATGAAATGAAGTAAGTATATCTTCTCATTAAAATTAGTCAACCCTATGAAAATGGTATTGAAATAAAATTTTGTCCTATTATAATTATTTTTATGATATCAATGAATCTTTTCATACCTATTTGTTTTATTTCTTTGTGGTCGATAACTTTCTCTAGACCGTGTTATATATCACCCTCCATCAATATTTGGGTGTAAGTCTTATCTTCTATGTTCATGTTTCCACTTCACACATATGTTCACATAAATTTATACTGAGTATGTGTTATTCTAAATGACCATATCACATAAAATTATATTTTTTCATATTTTTTTTGTTAACCATTTTTACAATGTGGGTTTCTATGAAGGTATTTTCAAATGTTAAACCTTTGATGATCAAGATAAATTTTGTGGGGGTTGAATTTAACACCCTGAGATTTTGTGGGAAAATTAGAAAACACCAATGGTGAGATAAAGATACATGGTTCAGGATACCTACTATCCCAACCTAATATTAATCCTAAATACAGTAGTAATGTATGTGCTATCAAACATGGTAGTGGTAAAGAAATTTATCCTTCGAGTGATGATACAAAAACAAATATTTCATCCTCTATAAAATATATTTCTCTACTCCCAAAATATTAATATTATGAAAAAAGGGTTAAACAATTATTATTGAGGATTCCCTGGAAATATATTCTCCTCTTCCTTTTCTACAAAGGCTATATTAGACCCATAATTGTTTTATAATATAATTGTTTAAGTGATCATGGATACATTTAAAATGGTAAAAGTTTACATTAATCTCTTAGATGTAGATAAAAAATTCAATGATATGTAAAATTTATTGAATAACCTTACAAATGAAGATGAATATTCAAGGGGAATGAGAGTTTCAACCTTATAAGGAATGTCATAGGCTTGATATATCCTGAAATGCCAAAAAAATCAAGAATTTAGTAACTTTTACCATACCATTAAATGTAGTCATGAATTTATTTTTTTATTAAATTATTAATTTAGGATATTCAATTAATGTGATTGCTCACTCTATATATACTTATCTATAGGTTGGGAAGATTCAACCAATTAGAATAATTGTGAAACACTCCAACTAGAGCACGACACACTCATCAAGAGTGATCAAGGATTTCCTTATAAGAGTGAAGAATCTCATCTTCCCAACATACTTATATATTCTTGAAATTAAAGATACCCAAACCCAAGGAAATTCTCCTCTAATATTTGGAAGTATATTCCTTAAAACAAAAAAGACTATTATCAATTTTCAAAATGGTAATCTATACATGGATTTGGGTGAAAAAATTTTATTTCAATATCCTGGATGATTTGAAACACCCCATTGAATATAACTAAACACATCCATTCTATCAAATGAACGTTCTCTCTAATAACACACAGACAACATTATCTCATAGTCTCATACTCTGATTTATTTTCCTCATCCTCACTCTTGTCTTTTTTGAGTTGTGATTTATTTTTTAATTATTGGGTGGGTTTGGAAAAGGGAAAATTTTATACTTTAACTGATGAGTGTGTTCAATAATTGGTACCCATAACCATAGATGATTCTAAAAATATCATTTCCATTGATTATCTTTCATTAGAGAATAAAAATGAGAAAATATATAGTTTCATTGACCTCACTCCCCTTAAATGCCCTCCCCATATCAAAAAACCACAAGTGTTGGAATTCAAATAATGTTAAAATAATTTATAATATTCCAATCTTGAGTGTATTGCCAAGTTTCTCTTCATTATTTCCAACAACAACTAATCATAGAAGGAATAATGACTATCAGACCTTTTGAGAGTGTTTAAAAATGTGATAGGGTGGACATTGTTTGATATTAAATATATTATACTATCTATTTTCATGCACCAAATACTCTTAGATGACAAGTTTAAACCTCTTAGGAATGCTGAATTCTAGTTAAATACTGCCCTCATTGAAGTCGTAAAATTGGTATTTTGTAAAATTATTACTCTTAGAATCATATATACCATATAAAATAGTAAATGGGTCAGCCCAGAGTAAATTGTTCCTAAAAACTAGAACTGTAGTTGTGTTAAATTAATTTCATGAATTGGTTCCAACATATGTGCAAAAAAGATAGAAATTCTATATAGAAAACATTGACCAAATCAAAAGATACGAAAGGGCCACATTCCTCTACCTTTCAATGACCAAATTTTTGAAAGATTTTCTGGTAACTCAAATTATTGTTTCATTGATGGTTATTTGGGTTATTTTCAAATACATATATCCCCTAAGGATGAATAAAAACAATATTAACATGTCCATTCAGTACATTTTCATAACATATAATGACTTTTAGTCTCTATAATGCTCATTGTACGTTTGAGTGATGTATGTGGAGTATATTTTTTGATTAGATAAAAACTTTTATGGAGTTTTTTATAGATGATTTTATAGTTTATATATCTTACTTTGATGACTTTTTGAAACACCTAGGTATGATCTTCCAATATTTTATTAAAAAAGATCTCATATTAAATTATGTGAAATTCCATTTCATGGTTGATTTGGAGATAGTTCATGGTAATTCTATTTAAAAATAGGTAATTCAAGTGGATAAATAAAAAATTGATGTAATTTCACCCCTCTATATCCGAAATTTGTTCGTGAGGTGTGAACTTTCTTGGGTCTTGTAAGTTTTTAACAACGATTCATTAAATACTTTCATAAGATTCAACTTCCCTTATCTTGATTACTAAATAAGGATCGAGATTTTGTTTTTGATAATAATTGAGAAGATACATTTAATTCACTAAAAAGAGTCTCACATCACCTTCAATTATCCCACTTCCATGGTGGGATCTCCCATTCAAGCTTATCCTTGATTCCACACACATTGCAGTTAGGTATTTTTACAGCAAAGGTTGAGGGGGTTCCTTATGACATTGTGTATGACTCAATTTCCCTTGAATACTCTGAGATAACGTAAATGAAAATCTAAAAGAAACTTCTTTATATTGTGTTTTACTTGGAAAGATTACTTTCATATCTTATTGGGTCAAAATTCATTGTGTTTTTTGGTAATTATTCCCTTTATTTTCTCCTCAAGAAACTATAAGATAATCCATGCCTCATAAAGTTGATAATCCTCCTCTAGAAGTTTGACCTAGAAAATTGATATAATATGGGAGTATAAAATTTTGTACCCACCTATGTTAGTAGAATTATCCCACAACTAGGACACCTTGTTTACTCATCCCTCCCTACTTATGATTTTTTCATTATGAGAACCTTTGTGATATTGTGGAACATACCCCTTGATGTGTAAAAATTTCAAATTTTCTTGCATCATCAAGGGTACCTATGGATTTTATCACATCATAATCCCAAAGTTTTAAGCATGAATATTGATGGTACATTTCGAAAACCCCTATGTGTAGAGATTTGTTTTGTGAACAAGTTGTTTAAAAGTGTTTCCTAGACAATTATTTCACCTTTTTTTGAGGTTCTTCCACACATTGGCTTTTGGAGACCACTTTGTCTCTCAATATATAGCTCAAAATTTCCTTGAATCATGAATTTATTTTCCAACATTATAAATATATGTATTCCCATAAATTTTGTAATACATGCACTTGATGTCAATTTATAAAGAATATTTCTGAGAGGAATATGCCCCAAAACCCATTTTATTTTGTTATATCTTTGATTCATGGGGGCTTTACTTCATGGTAACTTTTACAAATTCATTTGGCTTTGTGTATATCTTATTGGTGTTTGACTATGTGTCTAAATGGGAGGATGAAAAGGCTACCATAATTGATGACTCTTGAGTTTTTTTTTGTTTTGAGATCTTAGATTTTCAGTAGGTTTTCTTTCCCAAGATTTATCATTAGTTACTAGGGTTCAAAATTTTAAAATCACAACATAAAAAAATTACTCCATAAGTATCAGGTTGTCCATAATGTCTCCACTTCATATCACCCCCAAACTAAAAGATAAGATGAAATCTCAAATTGGTAAGTTAAGAGAATCATGAAAAAAGTGGTACAACCCAATTGGAATGATTGGTGGTTTCACTTATATGATGCAAATTGGACCAATAATACATATTTTAAAACCCCAATTGAACTTTCATCATATAGTATTGTGTTTAAAAAGTATTTTCACCTCCCATTTGAGGTAGAAAACCGTGTATATTAGGCCATTAAACAATTTAATATGAATATTTTAGATGAAGGAAAGCATAGGATGTTTTATATTAATGTGTTTGAATAATTTTGGTGTGATGCATAAGATAATCTTGAATATATAAATAGAATACAAAGACTTACCAGGACGAGATGATTCATCAATGGAAGTATTATATTTATGAGAAATGTGTTATGTACAATTCCAGGATATAGCCCCACCTAAGTAACATTTGTTAGCAATAGATTTCTCCTTACATTGTTTTTAATTGATACACTTTTGGTGAAATAAAAACTTTACATGAGAATAGTGGATGAAGTATTACCATTAATGGCTAGATACTTAAACACTATTACAAGTATTTTCCAAAGAATCTGGTGGAGTCAATCCACCTTCAAGAATCAACATTCCAGTGAAACCCAAAATGTTTCTTCCTTCATTACAACATTATATTTCGTTATAGTGAGTACACAACATACTCTAACTGTGGGTGGGTGCGAAGGGGGGTATATTCGTGGGTTAATATTTTGATCATCTTTCTTCTCTTTTTTTCATTGAGCATAGTAATTTTACTTTTCTACATATTAGTGAGATTATTAGTATTTTCATGGTATTTCTTCTTTCTTCTCATTTTTTATTTTTGTATAGTTTTTTACATTTTTAACCTTGTTTATTTCATTATGATTCTTATCATATTTATTATTTCTTCTCTTTTTCCCTTGATGCATTTCATTTTTACCTCCCCCCTATATCTTCATTTTTTAAAATTTTGTGCTCGAATACACACTTTTGATGATCACATATTCATTAAAATTACAAAAAATTAAGGTAAAAAATTTATGATTCCATGTTGTTTTAACATATAAATAAAATTTTTCTCATTGATGGAAATTTAATTTTATCAGTAATTTAACATTTTTGTTTTATGTTTACTAAATTATTTTCCTGTTAATTATATAAATGGTATTATCTCTATGAAATCTTTGAGATGATCGATACCATTTGTCTGGGTAGTTTATAAAAAACTGTATTGCTTAATATCTCCACACATATTTTCCCCCATCCAATATGTTTGAATATTTCCTACTTATTATATGGTAAATATAATCTAGGTGAATATTTATCTTATTTCTAAAATTATTTTTCAATACATTCATAACCTATTGGATATATTTAATCAATTAATAGAATTGTCTTATTCTTGTTTAACTATTATGTGACTAATGTACACCCTCAACCATCAAGAAATTAAAAAAAATGAAAACAATGTAATAATTATAAATAATGAGGGGATTTATGAAATGTACAACATAAGGGAATATCCATGTTGGGATGTTAATATTTTAATTTCTAGGATTCTTTATTGGGTCATGAAATTTGGTTGTAAAGGATGTCAAAAAAGTGTGGTGGAATGAATCGGGTAAGGAGAAAAATGGTAAAATAAACTATATATACCTGATAAAAAGTGGAATGAAAAGAATGAAATGGTTTTTAAACACACACATGTTGAGTTAGTGTCATGATTTACTTGTTAATTTTTTCCTCGTATTGGTATCACATATTTGTAGAAATTTAATTCTAAGTCAATTTATGAGACATCTTTTTCCAAGATCACTAGGAATAACTCAATAGTGTGGTTTTATTCATTAATCATATTGATATAATGAATTAAAATTTCATTAAATTTAAAATATTCATGAATATGGGAATATCTCCCTGATTTTTTTGGAAATATGACTTTTTCGATGAGTGAAGATGATTAGGTCTGATTGCATAACAATTCATAATTCATTGCAAGAAAACTTTTTTAAACTGGTATTCTATTTAAACTTTCCAAAAATAACAACAAATTTTACAAAACGTTTGGATAAATTATTTAATTTTAATCACTATTAAATATTTTAATTTATATTTTTGATGTTTTCATGGTAGTTGGAGGATATTTGGAGATCCCTCAATGGAATTCAAGAAAAATGGGCCAAATGTGCAGGATTCCAAGAAGACATAAGGACTTAAATTTATACTGTGGATAACAAGTGAATCAAATTGGGTTGAATATTTTTTTATGAATGAAATAATATGTGGGATAAATTTATTTATAATACCATGGAGCTCAATTCATCTATATTGAGGTCCAAAGAAGCCCATAATGTGAGGAAATTCTGGGCGGGACAAATTGCACCTCTCTTCAATATTTGAGACATAACTCTGGCCTTAGACATCCAATTTGGTTTACATCACCATAATTGTAAAAATTTCTAGATATAAACTTCCTGAATAAATTTCTTATTAATATAATTCCTTTTGGATAATCAACAAGTTGAATCAAATAGGTGAAAAAATATTTCATGATAATCTCACCTACACCCATGCACCATTGACTTTTGTTAGATCAAACATTCCAAATTTAACTTTAAAATCATTAAATGGATCATTTAATAGAATGGATCAACTAGGGATAATGGCGTGTTAAATTTGAGAGATTTATTCATCAATTTTTATCATATTCTACATTATGTACTTCTAAATCTCTTAGTGACCAATTTGGGGTTTTCTTTATTGTAATCACAAGCTACAAAATTGTAATCATTATAAGGTAATTTAAATTCCATATTTTTGTTCTATTATTCTTCATTTATAACTTTTAAATTTATTTTATTCTAGTATGATAAAATTCAAATCAATGTAACAACAATCCTCATTCTTCCATGCATAAACAATATCTTTTGATAATTTAGTCATGTTTGCCTCTTTTATCACCACATATCTATCATGAGTGTTGTTATAGATTTCCTTATTTTATGAAGTATAGAATGAATAACCGAAGAATATTCATGTTTTTTTCTTGTTAAAATTTTTAACATAGCCCAAAATTCAGTCATCTAATCACTTTGTTAATGTGATTCCTTAATTTATTTCAGTTATTACATCTACATAATTTTATTGGTTGTGTGCAGTTATCGGTAATAAATATCATTGGTCGATCAAATCCTATGTGTTATCCTATTATAAACTCACATACCATAATATTTCAAGTATGTATAAATCAAGGAATCAATTCTATTTACCATTTCCCTTGATAGTGATGAGGGTTGAGCATCAATGGATCCTCACCCGAGTTGATCATGATTTCTTCAACCAGTTTTCCTCACTTAGTAACTTATTTTAATTTCTGTTTTAAAATCATAAAACCCTAAAAATAATAATCATGTTATTTATTTCATGAAAAAATATCAAAACATTTATTTAAAATTAATTATCTAATTCTTCATTGATAGATGACCTAGAGTTTTCTCTATACAATATAAATTATTATAAAAAAATAATTTCTACTTTTATGTGTTTGACATCATGATCAACTGGAACAAAACATAAATAAATACTTGTTTTCTAACCAATATACATGATGTGTATCCCTCTTAATCTCATGGTTGAGTACAAAGGGTGTCCCAATAATTCTCTGTATCAGATACATGATATGGGGGAAGGCATGTTGTGAATAACTAGGCCATGTGTTGTGTATGTTGTCCTATACACTCTGTCCCTCAATATTGTATGAGGAAAGGAACACAACCACACCCAATGAATGTGTTACAGAATTGGACATGAGAAAAATACCCCCCATGTTATTCTGTACACACCATGTAGTCTACTAATGGTAGTGTTCTCAAATATTCAATTAAAAAATAATTAAATATTAAGTTAAACCTATTTATTTTTTATTTGGTGATCCGATCATTTGATATTACAAGCTATATCATGGGATTGAAAATTATATGGTAAATTTAATTCCATGTTAAATTTCGAACGAACGCATGAGGTTTCCTTGATGTAAACATGTGCAATACAATAATTTTCAATTACATTAAAAAATTTATAGATGATCGAGAGTTAAGGATGGTAGGATTTAATTAAGATAAATTGAATTAATTAGATCAACTAATGGTTCATTATATTATTTAAAAAATTAATGGAAGTAATTGATAAAAAATTAAAAAATTAGTGTCATTTATTGATGTTTGGGTGTTAATGAGACTAGGCCAGCCCTTATATGTGTTTGGTTTCATTAAATTAAGTATAGTTAAATTATTATTGAGGGCCATCATATCGTCCACTCATTCTTATTATGTAAGGGCCTATATGACCACAATTTATTTTATATAAACTCCCTTTATTCAATCCATTGGACCCCCTTACATAAATTTCAGTAAAATATTTTGTAAGGATGTAGCTCCAAGTCAATTTAAGGTGTTCCATGTCAAGGATTTGAGGTTAAACCGCTCAAGATGATAAATAGGATCCAAGGTAGAATACTAAAACACAAACCGGGCTAGAGTTTAAGGTGTTTCCCCTACGTTCAAGCATTAGTTTATCATTTTATATATAAACTAACCATTATGGAATCCCACGATCTTGCCACTTATATTTAACTTTTTGTGTTTTAAGGTCATTTATTTATGTTTATTAATGCTATATAATCACCTAATAAATGAAATAACAAGAATTCAAAATGGAATAAAATAAGATCATATAATGTGTAAATGTTTTATCATAAATGGTTAATCACTTAATAAAAATATATATGATATTAACAATTCATGTAAAAGTATAAAATGGGATTTAAAAAAATGGATAAAAATCCCTCAACTAAAATATTAAGTTGGGTTTTCTTCGAACTACTTATGTCAAAAATGACCAGAAAGTTCAAAGGGCATGACCAACTGAAGTTTGTGGGCTTCCCATTATCAGGGAACTTTTAACATGAATTTTTGTGTTGACATAACTTTTTTTACATGATGGTTTGAAAACACAAGTAGTAATTTGTATAAATAAAACGAAAATGATGGGTAAATCCTAAATAAATTTCAAGATTCGGGGGTCCACTCAACGGATCATGTAACTACTATTTATTGTATATGGAAAGTCAAACCTACCAAAAACCATTCTAATAAAATTTTAAGACCTTGTATGGGTTATTATAAGGGATATATGGATTCTTACAACTATAATATCTAAGATACATGATATTTTAAAACTGATGGTGTGGGATTTTGGGTTTTTAAAAATAGTGGGATACTAAGGGAATTTAATTAATTTTAAATTTATTAATATATTTCTATAATCAATCCATTTACTAATTATATTCTATTAATTTTTAGAAAATGTAAAATCAAATGACTTAAAAAATATTACTATTATCCTTATATGATGAGTATAAAAATCATAAGAGTATTTATTTACAATAATTTCATAGGTTCTTATTTATTATGCTACACTACGAATGGAAATCATACATCCTAGAAACCCCACATCCTAAGTCTCTTATCAAAGTGGATAATGATGAAGAAGTATCTCTCTATCTAAATCATGTGTAAGATTCTATAGATGTCCAATGTTCCATGTTATCCTATATGTTTTATGATATTATAAATAAATATGGGGATGTGTATATGTATAACATAATTTTCCAACATAAGGATATATATCAAGAGAAGGATAAATTATTGAGATATGAGATCACCAATGCAATGTTAATGTGTAATATTTGAGAGTTAGTTCCTTCTGGGTTACATATTGTTAAGATGATTGGAAACATTAAGGACATAAACATATAGGGTTTTATAATCCCTTATAAATTGGTCATAAATCTCATTCTATCCTCAATACCTAAAAAAATCTCCATTTTATTATGAATTACAATATTATAAATAGATATAAGAATCTTTTGGTACATCTTACAATTATTATCCAAGTTGAAAACAATATGGGTAATGAAAACCTATATTCCTTATAGTGAATAGGATAAACATGAACAAGTAAATGGGGTTTAATACTTATTCCAAGTCTCAGGCTCGGGAGCACTATCCCATTAAGAATAATAAGATCTATAGGCGAGGAAAGGAACAAGATGCAATATGTTTTTCATGTGGAAAGTAGAGACAATGGAAAAGGAATGTCACCATGAAAAATAAGAAAGGGGAAGAATTTGGTGAATTCTTAATAAGGGTAATCTTTCCATATCTACAATTTGGGTATTGGATACTACCTATGGTGCAAAAATTTGTTTCCAAACATAGTATCTAAGTAGATTTAAAAATATTAATACATATGAGGTGGATCTATATGAATTCTAATAGGGAGATTATGGTTTCTCTAGAAATTTTTATCGTAACATATCACAATGTCTGTAATATTTATTTTTGTTTTAATGAATTGTGTAAAATTTTCTATTGTTTACATGAACATTATTTCCATTTTTATAGATATGGATAGATTTGTTTTGATTTTTTGGAAATGAATGTTTCCAATGTTATAAATATATAATAAGTTATGGTTTGTAATAATTGAATAAAGGTTATTATGTATTAAATTATGAAGACCAAATATTGGAAATAGATAATGAAATAAACATGTGTCACCCATATAACTCCTTGTTGTGGCATCTCTATATTGGTCATATAACTGAGTAGAATTTTAAAAATATCTATCAACTTAGTTAGGATATTTTGATCATAAACCACTTTAAGGATGTCCCACTTGTTTATAAGTTATGATTAAAAAACCACCATTTGGTGTCCAATATTATAGGGCCACACATGTTTTATATTTTTTACACACTGATGTTTGTAGGACTTTTAATGTAGTGGATAAAGGTGGACTATCATACATTTTTTCTTTTACTAAAGACTTGAGTATTTTTGGTTATATATACTTAATGAGGTATAATTATGAATCCATTAAATTGTTTAAAGGGTTCAAGAATGAGGTTGAGAATAATATTGGATATAAGATAAATAATCTTAAATCAGATAAATGTTAAGAAAATATTAACCAAGTCTTTATCAACATTCTATGGGATTATGGGATTTTTTCTCAACTAACTCCACCTTATACAGAATATTAGAATGGTGTTAGTAAAATGAGGAACTATACCTTGTTGGATATGGTAAGGTTTATGATGAGTCATGAAATCCTTCTCATATACTTTTTAGGATATTAATTGTAAAATAAATTATACTTACTTAACCAAGTACCAACTAAAGAAGAAAACGATATTCACTACAAGTTATGGAGTGGAAACAAAACTATTTTTCACATTTTAAAGCTTGGGGTTTGGAACTGTTTGTTAAATATAACTCAAGATAAAACTTGAACACAAATTAATTAAGTGTATCATTTAAGATATCCCATAGAAACATGGTGATAATATCTATAAAACCCTTTAGAAAAGAATGTAACTATTGTATGATAAGATATATTTCTTGAGAGGGAGAACATCAAAAAGGAGTATAGGGGGATAAATATTGAATTACATGAAGTTGATGCACAACATATACACGAGTTAGAATAAGAACCAATCCCATAGGTCCCCATAGAACAAGTTGTTCACAAAACACAATTACTACATAGGATCACTAGAGAGGTAATAGAACCCGAGATATATGGTTTTTAATTACAAATGATAGTGAGTCATAATTTTTTGTAAACGATGATATTATCTCCCATAATGAGTCTATAGAGAGATTACAAGATATGAGACGAAAACAATCCATGAATTACGAGATGGATTACATAATAAAAACCATGTTTGTGTTCTAATCGAGCTTACAGTTGATGTTAATCTTATTTGGTGTAAAAGGGTATTCATGTGGAGACTAGACATGGATGTTAAATTAAATACCTATAAAAACTCTTAGTGGATAAAGGGTTTGGAAAACGTCAAGGAATTTACTATGACAAAACGTTTTCTCCAGTTTTTGTGTTTAATTTCATCATAATTTTACTTCCTATAGTATCCTGCCCTAACTCTGAGATTTTGAACAATGATATCAAAAACAATTTACTTAATGGGAACCTTTAAGATGACAATTATATGCCATAAACCGAAGGGATTGGGACTCCAAAAATAAAAAATAGGAATAAAAGTTACAGATACCCATTAATTGATTAAAGAAAGCCTCCAGGTGATGGAACATTCATTTTTCTGAGGCCATAAAATAATTAAATTACATAAAGTATGAATGTGATATATGTATTTACAAGTTATTTTCATGTAGTGTTGATATTTTTATAGTAGTGTATGTTGATGACATTTTACGAATTGGAAATAATAAACCAACCTTACAAGAGGTTAATAAATTATTGAGCAAGTGTCCCCCCTAAAGTACTAAGGGGAAGAACACTACAATATTGTGATCAAGATCATGCATTATAGTTCCAAGAGGCTTCTTGTACTATGTAAAGGTACTTTTAATAACTAGATAATGAATAAGTTTTCTATGTATCAATCCAGGAGAGGATTGGTTCTAGTGTCACAAGGTATACATGTTTCTAAGAAAAAATGTCCTTAGAAATAAGATCAATGAGATATAATGAGTAAGATCCCATATGATTTTTTGATATGATCTATCATGTGTTCCATATTATTTATAAGGCTTGATATTCCATACGCATTCAATATAGTGTGTTGATATTAAGAAAATAAAGGTGAACAACTTTGGACAACTGCTAAGTCTATCCTTAGGTATTAGAGGTGTACTGAGGATATGTTCCTCATGTATAGAGGAGATGAAGAAGTGGCCACCATGGATTGATGAGATGGATTTGTCACGAATCCCACACTAATAATTTATTATTACCTAATAATTCACCAAAGTGGAACACCATAGGGTCAATTAGAATGTGTTCTCTTACTACACACCGAATTTATATTGTCACAATTTATAACCTAACTAGTATAAAACTAATTATATACTAATGTAAATAGGAAGGTTGATTATGAAAATATATAAAATATAATATATATTAAAAATAAAATTAAACACACAAAGAAGAGGAAGAAGACACAAATAAGTTAGTGAATAATCATTTTCGTTCTTGGGAGATCATGGTGATGAAATCATCATTCTTTAATAGTATTCATTCTCAATATTCTACTCAATGTCGAGATCAACCCTATCACTCATCACCTTCCCATGAAATGTTATTATCGAACTTCGACCCTATGCATGAAATATAATACTCACTCATATCATCTCCATAATGTTACTCCACCTTGGATGCAATATTACAATGATGTAGGAGAAGGAAGAGGATTAAAATGGGAAGAAGAACTAAATAGAAGTAAAAGTGTAGTGAACCTGACACTAAACTAATTTTACAACTATTCATATTATTAGAATATAATTAATAAAAACCTTTAAGCATAATGAACTAAATAAACACCAATCCCCCCTTGAATAATAACTAGAGTTAGTTCTCCCCTTGCATAGATACTAGAAGAATCACAGTGGGGGAACACAAAATATAAAATTAATGACAAGAGAAGAAGATGAAAAAATCTACATTAAACAATTAAAACAAATATTATAACATAGTAAACCATAATTCTACATATAATGGTAAAACTAATTTTCCAAGACTACTTTACAACCCAACTTTACAACCTTACATTACTACCTCTTAAAATCAATAAGAGGTATATTTTTATAGGGATATGGGAGTGAAATGTTGGCTCCAAATTCATTATCCAAAATTATACACATGGATGGATGATTTTAAGACATAATTTGGTAAATCATTCTTCATTAAAGTTGTTTTCCTGTTTATCCTTTATTGTTAAACACATATTCAGAGGCATTGGAAAAGTGTGTATATAGATATTTATGTTTTACAACAATATATTTATTTTGGATCGGTGGGTCTTCATCTTCCAATTCTCCACTTTACAATGAATTAATGGCCTGAATACTAAAGAATCACGCATGAAGTCATTAATAATTTTTTTATCTATTACTTTTTCAAGATCCTTTTCAAATTTGATCTCCATTTTTTCACACCACTTTGATATATAAGCTCATATTCAAACATATATAGAATTGTACACAGTTTTTGAGGCCCAAATAGTCTGCTATATTTGGGCCCCCAAATGGTGCATTGATATTAGTATCCATAAGGATAAAATAAAGCCCAATTTTTTAGGAAAACTAAAAATAATAATTTCACAATTTCACTTAGTGTATGAAAAGTTATGACTGAAATACTGAATAAAAATTTAAAATTTAAAAATCAAATTAATCCATTTTTTCCTTTATGCTCAAATACAACAAAAACCTAAATATGTGACAATTTCCCATAAAATAATACAATGGTGGGATTAATAACATTTAATTATAGAATAATACATGTGAAAAAGTTATCTTCATCACACCCCCACACATAACTATCGCACTTCTAGGCAATCATCATATATTCAAATCATAATCCACATAATAATGAGAAATGAAAAAACATTTGTGATCATTTACAAAGTATAATTACAACATTTATACTCCATTAAAAACAATTCCATCTCACTTTAATTATATAAATTTAATTTTTTTAATCTCATAAATCCATCCATGGCCCAATCACAACTTACCTTACATTGAATTTTTTGTCACTCTTCACTTAAGAGAAACTGAATCAAGAGTTATGATCATACTTGGAAATTGTATGCATCACCATAGGATTATGAAAATTATAAATTCTCCATAGTGCGAGTCATGAAAATATTTTCAATCCTGATGTGTTTTTCTATGTTAATTCGGTGTCTTAGGGTTGGTGCAAAAATGATTGTAAATTATTGTTGAAAAGAGGAGGTTTGACACATATGTATAATCCATGAATAATCAAGTGATAAAATTGGATTAAACTCAATAAAGTCCCCTTGAATTTGTAAAACAAAACACCAAACCCCATTTTATGAAATAGGTCATGATTCATGAAGTTGTTAAAATTAATAATTTCATCCAATTTATCCCTTTTTTATTTTTTCTTCATTTATTAAATCTCTAGAAAGGCACCATAATATTTTCTTTTTTTAATTTTTTTCTTAGAGACTGGGATGAAAATTGAATACAATGAATGAATAAAAATAATATCCTTGAATTTGTAAAGGAACATGATTCATTAAATAAAGTACAATGACATATTCAATATAACTTCTATTTTGTAACTTTTTTTTAATTTTTTTAATGGAGAACTGGATAAAGAAAATAATTCACAATGATATGATGACTCAAGACCAATTATCTACTTCTCTACTACCAAAAATATTGGGACACACCGAAAAATACCTAAAAATGAAAAAAATTACAAAAAATGCCCACGAAAGGCCCTTCCCCCACACTCAAACTTGAGATATCCATTCAAAAAAACCAAGATTGGAGGTAGGTATGGTTAAATTAGCTTGTAATGTAGTTTAATCCTATAAAGAAATAAAAGTAATATAAGGGATAATGAAGGATAGATGTGAGGGTGGGTCACCAGATAAATATGTGGATATATAAAAATGTGTCCCAATCAAGTTAAAAACATTCCATGAAATCAAAATATTTGAAAGTGAAAAGTAACAAATTCTAGTTCTCACACAAAATCCATGTCTCCCTCAAGAAAGTGGGGTTATTAGGAAGAATATTTCAATGTTGTTCAAAATATCTCATTGGACTGGGAAAATTATTTAATTCACTATTTCTTGGTAATGGATTTCAAAAATTGGTCAAACTCAATAAAATACTAGAAAATACAAACCAAGGGAAAAAGTTTTCAAAAATACAATAATTTAAAATATATATTTCAAAAATCATTTCAACCATCTAAAAATCAGTTGATGTGTAAAAAATGACCATAATATTCATTGAAGCTCATGGTTCCTAAAATATTTGGGAAAAAATGAAAAACACAAAAAAGAAACCTATTTGGCTGATACTCCCCCACACTTAAATTTAACTACCCTTAATTTAGTATAATAAAAATAAATATAAGGGTAGAAAAACCAAGGGAAGGAAAGATATAACCTAATTTTTTTTCTAATGGATAGATTGAGATAATCCCATATCTTCTACCACTTCTTCCTAGAAAGAATCAAAAAAATAAATGAATAAGTAAAATGAATAAAAATAAAGAGGAAGGGAAAAGCGGATAGAACATGGTTTGGACCCCTATATGGGTGCTAGGATTTTACTTCCCATAGTCCAGTAGTTGTAGTGTTTTAACCCCATTCTGATGGTGGATGGTGTTTCCTTATTAAAAACAACTAAATAGGGATTTAACAACATCCATGAGAGGAAGAAACAATTAGTCACCCTTAATGAATGTAAAAATAGTTTGTACCCCCATAATAGATGAAAAAGAAAATTTGAGATTAATAAGGCGAGGGAAAATAAGGCAGGGGTGCTCCCTTGTTCGTTCATCTAAAGGATTGGTTTTCACTAGTGATGGAGATATAATAATATTATGTGCATTATCTTCTTGTTCATGTTCAGAAAAAGGATCCCTACGGATTTCGTCTTTCGTAGTGTTATCCTCATATGCATCGGTCAACAACTCGACATGCCCCACCATTCTCTCCTAAAAGAATATAACATCTTCATCATCATCATTCAAGGACAAAAGCTATGGTACATAATCTATAATATTATTACATGGGTGATTTGTTTTCAATTCAGAATCAATTGATTTTTATAAAAGGAATGTTCATAAATTTTATCACCCTCAAAATTTTCATCTTCAAAATATTTCTCTCTTAAGAAGAGAGGCTATGAATTCATTCGTTGGAGAGGGTTGTGGATATTCAATCATTTATTAAACATCATAAATTTCATCATGGAATTTAGGTATAATAGGAATCTCATTTCCTATAGATTTTATTTTTTGTTCCATCCATAATACTTTTAATTTTTTAGCTTCAGTATCTTGTAATGAAACATATTTCTTTTTTTCAAGAACATTCAAATTATTTTCAATCATCAGGGAACTTTGTTCCCTTTGAATCTTCAATGAATCATCCCTAATAGTATCACCAAAAAACGTTTCAATAGATCAATAATTATAATAACAATATAATAATCCATCTTGAAAATTGAAATGAAAGATATGAAATAAACCTCTTTTTTTATGTTTTTGAAATTTTTGTTTTTGTTTTGAAAAACAATGCGCATAAGAGCTTGGACTCCCCGGAAATTAATCCAAATTGAAGATAGGGATTTTCTGTGAGTCTATTACCAATAAATTATTAATACCAAAGAATTCTCCATAGTGGCACACCATAGGGTCGATCATAAGGAGGCCGCTTACAACACACCAAATTTCTATTGACACTATTTATTAACTAACAAGTATAAACCAACTTATATACTAATATAAATTGGGGGATTCATTTAGAAAATATATAAAATATAATATATTTTAATAATAAATTAAAAAAACAAATAAAATAAATAAGAAACAAAAAAATTATCGAAAATTCATTGTCGTTCTTGGAAGATCATGGTGATGAAATCTATATTCTCAAAAAATATTAATTCTCAATATTTTAATCAATGTTGAGATAAACCTTATCACCCAACACCTTCCCATGAAATGTTTCTACTTCACATTGACCCTCTGTATGAAATATAATACTCACTCACATCATCACCATAATGTTAGTGCACCTTGGATGGAACATTATGATGATGAAAGAGAGGGAAAAGATTAAAATGGGAAGAAATAAATAGTAGTGAATGTGGGATGAACCCCACACAAAAACCTATTTCACCGCTATTCAAATTCTCAAATAAAAATAACGAGTAACATTTAGGCACAATGAACTGCATAACAACCACTCCCCCATCGAGCAAAAATGAGAGTTAGTTTACCACTTGCATTGATATTTGAAGGATCAGGGTGGGGGAACACAAAATATAAAATTAATGAGAAGGGAAGAAGATGGAAAAATATAGATTAAAAAATTGAAATCATATTACAGAAGGATAAAACCTAATCCTAAAAAAATGGTCGACCTATGTTTCCAACCCTACCTTACAACCCAAATTTCCAAATCCACATCGAACCATACGTTCCAACCCATTGGAATGAAAAAGAGGAACATTTTATAGGGAGATTTGAGATAAATGTTGTCTCCAAATTCGTTGTCCAACATTATGCACATGGATGGACCATTTAATAAAATAATTTGGTAAATATTCTCTATCAAAAGATATTCTATTGTACCTTCTCTCTCAGAACACAAAATTTCAGTTGCATTGGACACGTGTATAGAGATATATTGTTGTTTTACTCTGAATCATTTATTCTGGACTAGTGATCCTTCATCTTCCAATTATCCACTTTCCAATGAATTAGTGACCTTAAATCCAGAATAATCATTCATGACATCCATAATAAAACATTTTCATCTGTTACACTTCCATCTCCTTGTCAAATTTCAGATCCATTAGGCTGTCTCACATAGATATATAAGGTCATCTTCCTACGTTTCTAGATATATATATATAGTTTTTAGGCCTGGATTGTGAGCTATATTTGGGCCCCCAAATGGTATATTTGATTATGATCTAGAAGGTTAAAATGAGTCCCAAGTTGTTAGGAAAAATAAAAAAAATTAATTTCACAATTTCACTCATTGTTTAAAAAGTTATTGGAGAAATATAGATTAAAAATAAAAAATTTCTAATCTAAATTAATCCATTTTATCATTTATGCTCAAAATACCACCAAAACCAAAAAAATTGACAATTACCCACAAAATAAAACTATGGTGGGTTTAATAACATTGAATTATAGAATAAAATATGTGAAAATTTTTTCTTCATAAAGGGTTATATAGATACCAAATTTTAGATACATCAGAATGATCTGAAGCCACAATATGTAAATGTATTTTGTCTCAATGGAAGAGGTGTGGGGTGGAAGAGTTGAAAGAAGTTTGTTATCAATGATTATATAGTAGAGTCTTAGTATATTTTGGATTCTTATGAAAATAAGGACATAGTTTGGATTCGAAACTTATTCCAAGTGATTAATGTGGTACGTAAAAGTAGTTATCCCATTATATTTTACTATGATAACACTGTTATGGTGGTTTCCTCCGATGAGATAAGGTCGCACCAAAACGCAAAGAACATTATGGAGAGGATCCATATCATGAATTATTTTTCTCAACGCGATGAAATAGTTGTGTGTAGAGTATCCATATATGAAATCATGTAAGGCCCCTTAATTAAAGATTTTCTTAGAAAAAGCATGAGTATAATGTGAGAGCTAGTGGACTAAAAATTATTGTTATTTTACTCTTATGTAAGTGGGAGTCTAGTAGAGTTTTTTCATAGAAGTAACTTGTTTTTTAATTAATTACAATTATTTCTTATTAAATAATTTTTCTTTTTTACATCATGAATATATTATTCCTAATGTTTGTATGTGATACTGTCCTTAGAATATATATCTTGCTGCTAGGTCATACCAGTTCCCAACTATGATGAGAACCTAGAGATACAACAACATTATCCTTGAAGATTGATCTATGTCAGGATGATATTGTATGAAAATACACAAAATAAATAGGCTATTAGGGGAAGGATGATCATATAACATTGAGACCCCATCTTATGGTACTTACCCTTGTTAATATCTAAGATATGAGGTTATGAAAAAATACCTATAAATAGGAAATCCATATTTTCATTTTCCGTTACATGTTCAGATTTATGGATGTGTGTATTAATCCTTATACATTAATATTATCATTAGTGGATATCATGGATCATGTGATTTTATGTATTGATGAATACAAAGATGAAATTGTATTTCAGATAATTATTACAAGTTGGGTTCATAATGATAATTATTTCGTATATGGATAATACATGAATTATTTATCCCCTTTTCCTCTTAATGAAACATAATACCTCGAGTCCTTTGATGGAAATGGAACCACCTAAATAAACCCATGGCCATGGTGTTTGATGAGTGAGTTCATTTCTATAAATTCAAAGGAAATTAAATTGATCATATAGGTTTATGGAATAGACATGAAAACTACTAGATTAGAGATATTGTGATAAAAATATTATATTACACATTATGCATTTGTTGGAGGTTTGACATCATTGCAACATTAAATTCTTTCTCTATGGATTTCATAGAATGTTTCAACATGATAACCTTGTAATTTAGGTGGATATTCCTAATTCCACTATGAAATGGTTCTAGAGGGCCACACACTAATTATATTCACATTCTAATTTAAACACAAGAAATGAATTTAACAAGTTATAATAAATAACATTGATAAAGGTTCGGTTGATGTCTATAATTTAGTCTCATGTTCTACCAAAAAATGTGTGAGTTTATGATAGAAAAATATAATATTTATTATTTTTATTGTTTAATAATTTAATGACATTTTTTGACTAAATAGTCATTATTTGAGGATCGGTAAAAGTAGATAGGGGGAAGTGGAGTGATCTTTAATGGTTCTTTTAGAAATACATGGTATTTATTTATATTATTAACATGTTGAAAATTTCAAGTGATTAATAATATATATATTAATATTATTAATGGACATGGGGTAAAATAATAATATTAAAGACTATTGGGTATTTTTTTATGATTTCCCAACCCTAAACCTACAATAAAAAATAAATAATTTTATCTCTTTCCTAAAGAACAATTTGTGAGAGCAATGGATATAGTGGGACTCTTGGAATACCAAGAGAGAGATAAAAAGACTAGTCTTTATCTCCAACCTTCCTCTCTCAAGGCAACAAGTGATTAGAAATATTTATTCCTATTGCTAGAATAATTCAATGGTATGGATCTGCATTGCCTTGGACCTATCCTCTCATCCTCCACCACAACATTATTTATGGGTCCAAGGCTCTGTGGAATGGATAATTCTTATTTACCTCTCAGTGACCCTATACTTCTTATTGATTTAGATTCATAGACATTTATTGTTCAATTTTATAAAGATATCATCACATCAATCACCCCTACAATATCCAAATCTATTGTCCAGTGGTGTATCTCCACCTCCATATTCAAGGGATGCTAGACCATCCAATTGTGTGGCATTGGTGACCAGAAAATCCATTGACATTTCCTAATCTCATCAATTGGATTCCATCCCTCTCTTCTATGTTACAATCACCTAGAAATATTTTACTTATTTACTAAATGGATGGAGCTTGTCCTTTCCCTCACATAGACTTCGCCACCTCCTATGTACTTTAAGGTGATTAACTACACACATCCCACTACATGATTGAAAGACAAAATTAAATAGGTTTCTCACTATAATTTTATGAGACACTCTCATATACCCTAGCACTAAGTATCTCAAATTTCTGCTCCATTTCTGATGGAGAATAATGATAGTAATTTATTTCATGGGAAGGAATCTTTTTCAGTTATCTCTTTTACCCCAGATCGTTTCATGAAGGCTTTATCACCCCTTGTGGATAAGCCCGACACCCGCACACTCTGGCCCACCATTGATCCTATGTATGCACCAGGTCCGGATCAAGGTCGATGTAGGACTATTACAACTCATAAGATATGTGGATAACTACATCTAGGTATAGTTATAGACAACACTTATTTCAATGTTCTAGCTTATTATATGGAATGCTTGTGGTATGAGAGCATGGGTTAAAATGGATTTCCTCTCCAATAACGTGTCCAATAACACTCTCTCTCTTTCTGTTATTCTTGAAATGAAGTAATGTACCTACAAGATGGGGAAGTATGAAAGAAGATTTGTTTTCATAATTTTATTCACAAAGATCCCATTATTCAATATATATGGATATTCAAAAAATCCTCTATCTTGGTGGAAAAGTTAGAAATCTCTAAACATCATTTCTCTATGAAAGCCGCCACTAGAATCACATTTTTTACTTATAATTATTTATATGAAGTGTGATACTAAGAAAATGGTACTTTTTTTGAGAGACTTGTGGCCTTCAACACATGGGTCTCATCCTGGACAGCGGGTGGGAACTTTAACGCTATTATGGATTCTTTATAAAAAAATGGTGTCAGCCTATTTTCATGGAGGGAAAGAATAGAGTTCTAAAACATTTAAGTTCATAAGAGCCACCTCAAGAATATATTTTTAGTTGATAAGTTTAATTAATGAAACAACTAGATGTTTTCTTTATTTATGTGGTGTAGGTTGGACCAGTTTCTTTCCAACCATCAAACCATATCCTAGTATCCAATTGTAGAGTTCATCTACATGATTCGAGTGCTATCTGATCATTCCATGTTACTCATAAACTTGAAATCATCACATGATAGTAGAGGTTGTTTCCTTTTCTATAACATGTGGGTGAAACTACAAGACTACAAAATGGTTTCTTAAGATTCTTAGAAAAAGCCTATAAAGGGAACTCTTTGGATCAATTTTAATAAAAAACTATGGATATTGAAAAAGGATCTATCCAGTTGGAATAATTATATTCCTTGGGTTAACCAGAATTTAGATACATTCAAAAATAATATATATTGTGATGAAACTGGTATAAACGAGTCATGGGATGATGACACATTTAATTAAATTTTTCTAAAAAAGGGTAAATTCAATGGGGTGTTTCTTGAAAATGAGATATGTCTACGCGAAAGGGTGAGGGCCACCTAGATTAATGAAAGAGACTATTACATAGCCCTATTCTATGCATGTTGTAATGCCCCGACCCCAGTTACCCAGAGTCGATGCATTATTACATAACATTGGCATGATCACAAAAGATCAAGTCTCGAAGGACTGATTAGTTTAGTATCCATGGAAACACTAGATGCATTCATAAGTCTTACATTACATCATAAAGTACAAAAAACTGTAACAACATATTGTCTGCATATCCCCTCATACTATCCCTACAGGTCATTCATAAAATACTTCTTCACATCCTGGAAAAAATAAAACATTGAACGGGGTGAGCTCAGATGCTCATTAGGGAAAACAATATAGAGGAAACTTTCATAAATAAACATAAACATTTAAGGCAATGTATAACTAAAAAAAGCCATTTAAACTTGAACTTCATCATAATGTGGTAATAATAAAATGAAATAATTCCATTTACTTATTCACATGGATATTCTACAAGTCGAATAACCACATGCAATATCAGTAACCACTTTCATAATGATGGAATGCATAATGCCATACTATCATAACCACATAGCCAAGGCCTCGTGAAAATACTACAAATAAGATTTTGTCAAGGCCTCATGCCAAGACACTAGTTTGTTTCATGAGACATACCGATGCATCGAAGAGCTATAGCAGGCTCTACCCATCAATTATTAAGTCCATTTAATTCCTTATATGAAAAGGTTTAAATATATCATAAACCATAACATAATCGTATCACATAAAACATGCATAATGGAAACATAACATTTCCACATTTCAATCAGAAGATATCAATACCACACATTGATATAATAAAAACTTTTTCAATTCCAAAATAAAATAAAAGTAAAACTTGGTACTTATTTTTCATTTTTAAAAAAAAATTATGGCTTATAGAGGAAGCCGAAACTCAAATAATGTTCACGGCGATAGAGAAGCCGTTGTCGTCGCATACCTATGACAAAAAAACATTATCTTTTTTCATTTAGTAAAACACTTCATATAAAAAAGATTCCTTCTGAATAAATGTAAATGTCAAAGGGGTTTATACACCGTATAAAAGAAAGTTGTGTATAACAAAAAATATGCCTCAATGAAAGGAGATTGAGACGAAGTCCCTTACCATGTGTCTGACTTGACTCGATTGTTCTTTAACCTCCTGAATAATAAACTATAGTTAATTTCTACTTACTTAAGAACATTTTTCATGTTCATTATTCCTTTAATATCACTTATTACCATGTTATGAACATTATGTAATTATTTAAGTTAATAACGGTCGTTTTGTAGATCTTTGGTACTTGAGTCAAAAATAATCTTCTTATAATTACAAGTTGTTCATGTGGTAAAATATCCATTATCTCCAGAATTATATTCATGATGTATATATCATACATATAATATATATACCGTAGATACATGCATTTATAATATTACATAACATTTAGAGGTAAGAAATGAAATGCACCATTCATGGAGACGGTAAGTTGTGCGTACGCATGAACGATATTTTAATTTTAATTTATTATTTAATGGAATGAAATCATAATTATATAAAGGTATATTATAATTCTAGTATAATATCATATATAATATCATTTACTCCATCCTTTATATGTCCCACATATGGCATTAACGATTCAAATCACTTTGAGGGGGTGGTAGTCCGCACTTCCTAAAATGAAATTATCGCGTTTACCCATAATGGAAATCATAAAGGTATGCCATAAATGAAAAATATAGAAGAATAAGGAAAAAATAAACATAATATATATCATATATAAATATAGTGACATATTAATGTCCACCATGAGAGGTGTTAAAATAATATTGAACAATCATTGTTTCATGAGGCAGTAATTCGCCACCCACAGAAACAGTATGTTCTTTAACCATTAGACGAAGGTGTGTGTAAGTGTAAATCAAATAATTCTCATAAAAACATCCTAGTATATTTAAGATACTGATTTTTTTACAAAAGAAAGGAATTAAAATAGTTTAAGGGGTTGGAGAAGCAATATAAAAAAAATAACATAAGAGAAGACATTACCTTAAAATCGGGTAACTCTTTTTGATTTGAGCCAAAGGCTTCCTTGGGAAGACTTCTGCCCAATGTGAGGCTTCTAGGAGAAATAAAGGGATGTTGGTAGAGTATTTGGGAAGCTTTTGGCCGATACAAATGGATTTAATGGTGTGAATAAGGTGGTAGAGGTGGGGGCCTTTTATAAAAGGAGAGGAGGGGCACTCTTGGAAAGTCATGAAATGTTACATTATTATGATGTGATTTTCGGATTTCAAAGGTCACACAATTATATGTTTCGAGGATAAGGTGATAAGGGTTAGAAATACACCCATACAATAAGTTTTTGACAAGTGTATGTCTTAGATTTTACCTTATCTTTTTATTTTATTTAAATCGTTCATTAATGAGGTAATCAATGCATCATCATGGTGTCATAAATAAATTTATTTTTTTAATGTATAAAAATTATAAAAAAATTGCAATGTTTTAGGAAATATGATTAGTTTTATAATGAATATTCATAGTCAAAAATATGACTTGTATTACCCCATGTAATAATTGTTTTCGTAAAACTATACATGTTTGTGACATTTTTATTTTTACTTTAAATAAAAAGTATAAATGTCATTATCTTACACAAGTGGATCCATGGGGTCCCAAAAATTGACCCATGGGTTTTAATGGTAGTCCATGACTCATCCAATTGGGGTAGGACACGTTTCAGGATACTTTCATATTTTTATAATATCATTTTTACCTTAAATTTAACTAATTACCTTTAATCGCGATTAATAAAACATAAATTATACTATTCACCAAAAATTATTTTCATCCCATTGAACCAAATTTTTATTACTAATGACAACCATGTATGTAGGATTTTTGAAATTCAATACACAGAAGTGGTAATGTTTCATTTGCACGAAAAATTAGTTTTTTAACTACCACTTAGTGGTTTCAGTATTCATCAAAAATTGAAGTTTTTCAGAAAAATACCAAAAATTTACCCTAAGCTATATTAGATATTCCGAATTAAAAAATGATATCTATTTTTCAAATTTCAAAACATATAAGTTTCATTAATTAATTTTATAATTAATTCCTACTGTCACAAAAAACAGCGTGTTTTTAAGAAACAATATATATCAAAATATTGACAATTGTTTATATCCAATTTCAAAGTGAAATTTATTCTAATGACCACCATTGGATAAAATGGTAAAAATATATTCTATTTATACTTTAGAACCACTCAATTTTATAACTTATTACTATAAATTATTTTGATTAAAAAAGTTGTTTTTATGTATTTTGTTACTAATCATAGAAATTTGGAGGCTCTCAGAAAATTACAAAAAATTCAACTTAGGATAATTTCAATATTCCAAATACAAAAATGAAGTCCATTTTGAATTTTAAAATTAATATAATTTCAAAAAGTGGTTATTAATATTCATAACGGCTACTTTGATTGGTCGCGGTGTGTTAGAACTCAAGGTTGCGTACAACACACGGTACTGTATTATTCAATGAGAAGCGTACCATGGAATCTTGGGTGTTACATTCTCCCCTCATTCAATAAATTGCATCCTCGAAATTTCTTATAATATCATTGTATAAAAAGACTCGGTTGATTCTTCATCATAAGTTCCTTAGGTTCCCACGTTGCCTCTTCCATCTTATTGTTTCTCCATTGAACTTTTACCAGACGAGTCGTCCAGTTTCTCAGCACTTGTTCTCTTATATCAAAGAATCTTGACGGAATGTTCGCAATAAGATAGGTCAGGTTCCAATTCTAATTCCTCATAGGTGAGTACATGTGTTGGGTCATGCATGTATTTTCTCAACAGTGATATGTGGAATACATCGTGAGCTTTGGAGAGGCTTGGCGGCATTGCCAAACAGTAAGCTACAACCCCAATTAGTTCTAGAATTTCGAAGGGGCCGATGTACCTGCGACTCAATTTACCCTTCTTACCGGAACGTATAACTCCCTTCCATGGAGATACCTTCTTGAAAACATGATCTCATACCTGAAATTCCAAATCCTTCCTTCAGTTGTCAGCATAGCTCTTCTGCCAACTTTGAGCTTCTTTGATGTGGTTTTGGATTACCTTCACATTTTCCATCGTTTCCTCTAACAGTTATGGGCCTACAAGTTTTCTTTCACCAATGTCATCCCAAAAGGTTGGTGTGTGACACCTCTTTCCGTATAACGCTTCATATGGTGCCATCTGAATACTTGAATGGAAGCTATTGTTATAGGAAAATTCTACCAGAGGTAAATATTGATCCCACATACCCTAAAAGTGGTCACGACCCGACCCTACCCAGGCTCAATCCATGACTACCCAAAGCCCGCCTCCATAGGCCAGGGCCTGGAGACAAGCACCGAAGGCTATAAAACTTTGGGAGGCCTTTTCCTAAGTACCTGTACACACACACACATGCAACACACTCAATGAAAAAGTGTAGAGTAAAAGAAAAGACAAGTAATGAAAGGGGAACTGATATGTATAAACTACACGAGTGCATCGACCTCTAAACAGTACAAAGAGAGTGGTGAAAGTAAACTGAAAAGAAAAGGGTCAAAACAAGTGACCAACCAGAAAAGTTCCTCAATCTGGAAACAGGTGAATGAATGAAAAATAGCTGGAAGGTTCCCCACCTGGAAGCCGACTATGACCACCGCATGCTGTCTATGATCCTGAACTTATATGATCCACTGAAGTCACGACCAACCTATCTGTCGTCTGCAAAGGCACACCAAGTGTGGGCGAAGCCCAAGCAGGGGTGAGTATAAAAATACTCAGTAGGATACCCCAAAGGCTCTAGGGAGAAACAAAAAAGGTACCAAAGGGTGAGAAGTAGGGTGAACATGAAAAGTAGAGGGGTACAACCAAGAGTCCAGTAAAGAGTGCAGTAAAGAGTGTTGTAAAGAGTCCAGCTCAACCCAACAAGAGGAAAGAAGGTAGACACGTCCAGACACAAGGATCTGGAAATGGTGAGAATCTGGACTTCCCGTCGAGTCTTCGCTACCTATATCATGAGAGTAGACTCGTCCAACCAGGAGAAGCTAGACAAGGAAAGCACGTGGAATACCCCACGCGTCTTCGCCTCTCCTGGAAGGAGAGTATCCAAACCCAAGAAGTGGGTACTAGAACAAGGTATATACAAATCCATATGCTTACACAATAAGCTTGAACAAGATCGTAAGGGGATCTACGTCTTTTATCTCAACCCAAGAAAGCAACTAGCCAATAGTCCCAGAAAATAGCCACCGTCGATGCCCATCATCCTGCACGTCTGCCCCGAACTACAAGTCAATGGGCTCAAATCACCGCACCTCGAAACTACCTCTTTGGGTGGCACTGACTCACATGCACAGTTTTAGGTCGTGCAATAAGGACGCGTCTCGGTGTGGAAAGCACCCCTCATACTTGAGATCTTCGAGTTAAGTCAAACCACACCTCGTCACTGCCCCGCAGTAGAGAGGTCCCCTCAAAGCCAAATCTGTCACACCACTGACCCTTACAAACAAGGGTCTCGCTCCGATAATCAGGGAGAAAAGCCATAGACTATCCTAGAATAAAGGACTGAGTATGAAATGTCAATGGGTAAGCCACTCCCCAGCCCTACTGGAGGGTAACTCAAAATAGGATATCAGGTTACCCACTGCCCCGCCCTGCTGGTGGGTAAACCTGGAATATGTCATCAGGAGACCCACTGCCCAGCCCTGCTGAAAGGTATACCTGGAAGGAGTCGACGGGTGACCCACTTCCCAGCCCTACTGGAGGGTAAACCTGGAAAAAGTTGACAGGCGACCCACTGCCCAGCCCTACTGGAGGGTAAACCCGGAACAAGTCGACAGACGACCCACTGCCTAGCCCTTCTGGAGGGTAGACCTGAAACAAGACGACGGGTGACCCACTGCCCATCCCTACTGGAGGGTAGACCCTCAAGAGTCGTTACGTGACCCACATCCTAGTCTCTGCTAGAAGGTAAACCATGTGAAGTCCATGAGCAACCCACTGCCCAGCCCTGCTGGATGGTAAACCCGAAGAAGTCGATGAGTAACCCACTGCCCAGCCCTGCTGGAGGGTAAACCCAGAACTGCTCTGGCCATCTCTACTGGATGGTACAACACTGGCCAACCAAACACGGCCTGGGAATCGTGCAACCATCCGACTCCGGAACGAAACCAGGGGAAACCACTCAACCCTGCTGATCTAAACCATCGAGCACAGAGTCGGGGGAAAAACTCAACCCCACTGGTCAAAAATCGAGAACCAAGGGACCCTCTACGTAGCGAGAGGTCAAAAGTACGCAAAGAAGAACATGACATGCTCGTGGGGCCCACATGACGTGTGGCCCCAAGTCAACCCCAAATGAATGCAAAAATGTTCTCAGGTACAACAACCACATGTTCCTCCAAGCGTTCCCATATACTCCTAGAGTATACCACGTTCCATCCCAAAGGCTATCGTGCACACAGAACCCAATTTCAACGTGAAGACATAACGTAACAACTCCAACTTGCCACCTCAATGGTTGAGGCATGGCCAACCACATTTCTTTAACCACCAACATCACTCTCCCAAGATTGCACGTGATCACACGCCAATGGTCCGCTAAAAACACGGTAGAAGAATCGCCACCACGGCACCCTTCATATTTCCACATTTAATATGATTGTGCAAGAGGATCTGCACGCCTGAAAGGATTATGCCGTTGTAAACCTCACGGAAAAACATGCGAGATATACTAATTACTCGCCTCAAATAGAAATCCGATGGAAAAGTCACCAACACTGCCTCACGCCCCGAACGACGTCCCGTGATCCCGAGCCTTGGCCCCGAAAACAGTCAGGCTCATCGCACCATTGCAATCCCCTTAGGAAAACACGTCAAAAGGACTTCTCACTTGAGTGCAATGGATATCCAGAGAAAAATATCCATTCTGGTGCACCACACATGAGCGGCGCTTCATGGGACCTGCATCCCAGTCCCGAAACACAACGAACAGATCACACCATTGTGATCCTCTCAAAAAAGTACACGAAATGGACTACTCATTTGTTCAAAACGGTCACCAGGTGATAGATATTGAAAAATCACCAGCAATGCCCGAACGGACCTCGTGGTCCCCGCACCATCATGCGGAATTAAAGCAGGCAGACTACGCGAATGCAATGCCCTCGGAAAAACACCCAAAATCCACTACTCGCACGTCCCGAACAGACGTCCGATGAAAATGTTACAAAACGCTGCATGCAGCTCAGAAGACATGTCATGGGACCACTCCTAAAATCTGGTTTCATTGACCAAAACCACAATGGAAAACTCCACCCTGACGCCAGGGTCGCAACGCCACTGACGGCGCCCAAAACGGACTCCGGATGTGTCTGCGCCGTCCGAAATAAGAGTTCCCGGGAAGCCCGCTAAGCTACTTTACGTACGTGCTGTGCCCCCGAGACCCTCATCTCCGAAGTTAAAACTCCCGAAACCAACACAAAAAGTCTGCCTCGACTTCAGGTCTATGCCGTCATAGATGGCACACAAAACGGATTCCCGTAGCTCAAAATACGGGCGACCAAAAGTCTAAGGGGGATTACCCCTGGGCCGGACCGGCCAGGTCCGGCCGGTCCGCCCCGCTCCGGCCAGCCCGCTGAACCATGGCCAGTGGCTCCCATGGCTCTCTGTGGGCCCCGTCGCGGCCCCCCACCCCAACCAGCCCTTGTGTCCGGTCTTGTTTCCCAGCAGCGACCCGCGTTACGCAGGTCGCGGCCACGCAGCACGGGGACGTGCGCCTCGCGGCCCCCTCCCCCTTGTGCCCCAAGCCGGTGCCCGCTGCCTGGGACCCCACCTACGCCGCCGCCTGCCGGAGGGGCTCACTGCCTCACTGACCTCCGCCGACGTCGCCGCCTGAAGCGCCCGCCGCCGCCGCCGATGGAGCTCACCGCCGCCGCCATCAAACCCTCAATGGAAACCGGCCTCGTGGCCCAAAAACATTAGAGGACCACCGGAAACGATCCAGTGGTTGAAACTTCGATCCGGATAGAATTCCGGAAAGCTCAAGAAATTATCTACGTAATTATGGGATTTTTTTGACGATCCAATGGCGCGATTGAGAATAAATGTAAATTAATGCGGGGAAAGGGTGTAAAACTCAAATCCGCCTACCTGTGGGCGGAACGCTAACGCTTCTATGATAGATCCGAGCACCGCCATGACCAAAATAGCCTCTGATCCGTCGTTTCCATCTTGGAGGAGAAGGAGGAGAGAGAGGGTGCTTCTACCCTCCGTGCATCTAAGCGAGGGAGGTAATGGGGAAGGGGGAAGTAAGCAAATATTAAGCAAATATTTGCTAAATCCCCCGGCCCGACTCGCCCCCCGATTCTGCTCCCGATGCAGACAAAGAGGAGGTTGCCCCTAGGGTAAACATGATGCTCCGAGCGCAATGACGGTATCAGAATTTTAATCTGAGGCCCCGTTCAAAGGTTACAAGGACCACGCCCGTGGACGCCAAATTACGAAAACGCCCCTAGGGCCATTTTCACAGACGACCCGTGCCCACGAAACATACACCCCTCCTAGGGTAAACGGCACGTTCCGAATTCATCGGTACCCTCAGTTTTCCAATCCGAGCCACTGTTTATTAGATACTGAGTCTAACCATTAAACGAATAAATAAATTAAATAATTTGTCTGTTTAACGTTCCGGTAGCGGGCGAGGGGTCCAAACGTCCTGCTCCTACATGCTTTATGTCGTTCCTAGGGTAAAAACCTCATTCCGGACCCAGCCGTACACTCTGATCTCTGATCCAGATCACCGTTTAGGAGGTATCCCATTTATTTGTCGTGCTAGTGTGAACGCACTGAAAATTTAATTCCGGCCACTCCAGGGCTCGAAATCACACGCTGTCTGAAGGCGTTGCTCATGAATAATATCGAGGATATTCCAAAGTCTTTTTCAGAAAATACTAGGTTCTTACATTATTCCATCCTTCAAGATTTTCATCCGCAAAAATCAAAAAAAAAAGGAATAACTCAGGGTACTAAGCCCACAACTGGCTCTTCCGTACCTAGAAGAACTCTTGCACAACTCTATGCCACCGCACACAGATCAAAGTATTTGATCTGTTCATGCGAGGTCTTCTCTCGCCGATGCTGTGCATAAGAGCACACACACTTCTTCTCAGATGATCCATGTGGGAGACTTCATGAACCCACCCCAGACTTTGTGGTTAGGGAAAGGCAGTTGGAAAACTCTCCGTCCCTTTTCACGGTCTCAAACGGCCAGAAGGCTCTTGATGGTAGCTCACCTCCCCGACCGAACCCTTACATCGCATGCCACGACTGGAATCACAGCCCACACCTGGAACAAGGCCCTGTGATTCCCTCCTTCAGAATATTCATATGGTGAAACACCCAAGGATATCTGGTCACGCAAGGTTCCACAGTCGATTTCCCACAACCAAGGCTCTCTTACATGCTCGAAAGGCGAATGATTCGACACCATCGACTAGAGAAAAAGTTCCTACACCTTTTACCTTACCAACACAGGGTTACACCCAACGCCCTGCGTTACCCTGGTAACACCTCAAACAAGGAGCAGGGTGAAAATCATTTTACAAGAAGAGTCTAAAAATAATACTGCAAAAAGTAGAAGAGCTGTAGGGAATACCTCTTATCACCTCATGCTCTGCAGGATCGTAGAAATCCAAAGCTCATGGCCTTCCACGGTCCCAACTGTCAGCTCCCAGAGCCTGACTTGGACTGCCTAGTGGTGATGGGAAGACCTCGTAAGGTCATACCCCATTACGAGCTCCTCCCGCTCCTCTACTAGCACCACCTCTTTGGGTACTACTCTGATCACGGTGTTGCCTCCATCATGGTGGTGCACCTACTGCCTGCCCGAAGCTCTCTGCATTCCTGGTTGGGAAGTCCCGTGATAGGTGACCTCGTCCATCGCAAGCATAGAACCAAATCTCTCTCGGCTACATGGGTGCCCTCTAGCGCCACTATGGTGTACGACCATGCCCCCTGAGTTCGGTTGTTAGAAATCCACATGTGTCAAGGTTTTTCTTGCCAACGCCCACTAGCTGCGGCAGACGTCTCAGCTCCAACGCGCCTGCTGCCACCACCAACTCTAGAATGTGACAGGAAGCTATCTATCACCAGTGCCTGCTCTAGCACCCCGGATTATGTGTAAATTCCCAAGGGTACTATGATAGCATGAATCTCTCGGCGGATACCCTGCTCAAACTTCTGCGCTCGGATGTTTTCGTCATGGACCAAGTCCAGGTAAAAGTGTGCATGGTCTGCGAAACTAGCCGTGTACTCGGCCACCGTATCCCCTCCCTGCTGAAATGGCAGGAGCTCCTGAATCCGAACGGAGCGCAAGAAGGAGGGGATAAACTCCTCATGAAACAACAACCGAAAGTTACCCCACGAAAGCAATGACATGTCAAGAAACTGAGTCAAAAGACTCCACTAACGCCAAGCTACTCCAAGAAAATGGTTGGCGTCCAAGGCCACTCTCTGATCTTTCGACATCCGTACAAGCCTGAAAAGGTGAACCACTGTCTCTAGCCAAACCTCTGCTGCCTGAGGGTCTGGCTCACCAATGAACCTCAGTGGTCTCTGCCACTGGAACTCATGGAGCGCACTCAACCAGCACTCAAGACCCGTCTGCGCTGCTGGAGATGTCTACTGCTCAACTGGTGGGGGTGCTGCTACCGGCCCACCCAGAGAAAGGGGATCGCATGATGGCTCCTGGACTGAGGCCTCATAGCTCACATGGTAGTCGTCATGAACCAAAGCTGGTATCATGGTTGGCTATCTTCACAGAGACATCCTGGATGTTATCAATGAGTTCCACGGTTAGATGAGCATAGATCTATATACCAATAATAACGATGGGGAGCTGACTCAAGAAGGAAAATCCAAGACTCAGTCCTATGTGATGCACAAACCAATTTTCGCTACAACAAGTGTCTCAGCATGGCGAGTCGACAAGCGGGTTATCAGGGTCCTGGTGAACGGATACGCCGACCACCGCACCATCACTGGAGTCCCTGGTCTGAGAGCCGCTATCGAGACACGTTAACACTGTTTCCCTAAATCCCAACCAATTCCTCTTTTAGGGACGTCAGCACAACGTCCCAATGAACGAACCACCTCTGATACCACTTTGTCACGACCCGACCCTACCCGAGCTCGAGCCGCAACTACCCGAAGCCTGCCTCCATAGGCCAGGGGATGGTGACAAGCACCGAAGGCTAAACAACTCGGGGAGGTCCTTTCCGGAGTACCTGTACACAGACACACATACAGCACACTCAATGCAAAAGTGCAGAGTAAAAGAAAAGACAAGTAAAGAAAAGGGAAACTGCTATGTATAAACCACAAGAGTGCATCGACCTCTAAACAGTACAAAGAGAGTGCTGAAATTAAACTGAAAAGAAAAGGGGAAAAACACTTGCCTAACCAGAAAAGCTCCACAACACGGCAATAGGTGAATGAAAGAAAAATAGTTGGAGGGGTTCCCCACCTGAAACCAGACTACGACCACTGCACGCGGTCCAAGCTCCTGAACTCATATGCTCTACTGAAGTCATGACCAACCTGTCTGTCGTCTGCAAGGGCAAACCAAGTGAGGGAAAAGCGCAAGGATGGGTGAGTAGAAAAATACTTAGTATGATACCATGAAGGCTTGAGGGAGAAAAAAAGGAGGTACCGAAGGGTGATCAGTAGAGAGAACAAGAAAAGTAGAGGGGTACAACCGAGAGTGCAGTAAAGAGTGTAGTAAAGAGTCCAGATCAACCCAACAAGAGGAAAAAAGGTAGACTCGTCCATACACAAGGAGCTTCAAATGGTGAAAAGGTGAACTTCCCATCGAGTCTTCGTTACCTATAGAATGAGAGTAGACTCATCCAACCATGAGAAGCTAGACACGGAAAGCATGTGGCATACCCCGCACATCTTCACCACTCCTGGAATGAGAGTATCCAAACCCAAGAAGTGGGTACTAGAACAAGGTATATACAAATCAATATAGTCACACAAGAAGCCTGATCAAGATCGTAAGTGGATCTCCATCCCGTAGCTCAGCCCAAGAAAGCGAGTAGCCAACCGTCCCAGAAATAGCCACCATCGATGCCCAACATCCCGCACGTCTGCCCCGAACTACAAGTCAAGGGGTTCAAATCACCGCACCTCGACACTATCTGCTTTGGGTGGAACTGACTCGCCCGCACGGTTTTAGGTCGTTTCATAAGGATGCGTATCGGTGGGGAAAGCACCCCCATACTTGAGAGTTCTATGTTAAGTAAAACCACACCTCATCTTTGCCCCGCAGTCGAGAGGTCCCCTCAAAGCCAAAGCTGTCACACCACTGACTCGTACAAAAAAGGGTATGACTCTGATAGTCATAGAGAAAAGCCACAGAGTAGCCTAGTATAAAGGACTGTGTCTGAAATGTCAACAGGTAACCCACTGCCCAGCCCTGCTGGAGGGTAATTCATAATAGGATATCGGGTGACCCACTGCCTAGCCCTGCTGGAGGGTAAACCCTAATACATCATCAGGAGACCCACTTCTTTGCCCTACTGGAGGGTAAACCTGGAATAAGTTATTAGAAACCCACTACCCAGCCCTACTGGAGGGTATACCTAGAAGGAGTTGATGGGTGTCCCACTGCCCAGCCCTGCTGGGGGGTAATCCCAGAATAAGTCGACAGGTGACCCACTACCCATCCCTACTGGAGGGTATACCTGAAACAAGATGACGGGCACCCCACTGCCCAGCCCTGCTAGAGGGTAGACCCTCAATAGTCACCGGGTGACCCACTGCCTAGTCTCTACTAGAGGGTAAACCCTATGATGTCCATGAGCAACCCACTGCCCAGCCCTGCTGGAGGGTAAACCCAAAGAAGTTGATGAGTAACCCACTACCCAGCCCCGTTGGAGGGTAAACCCAGAACTGGTCTGGCCATCTCTACTGGATGGTACAACACTGGATAACCAAACCTGGAGTGGGTATCGTACAACCATCTGAATCTAGAACAAAACCAGGGGAGACCACTCAACCTTACTGATCTAAACCATCGAGCACAGTGCCGAGGAAAAAACTCAACCACACTGGTCAATAATCGAGAACTAAGGGACCCTCTACGTCGCGAGAGGTCAAAAGTACACAAAGCAGAACACGACACGCTCATGGGTCCGACACGACGTGTGGCCCCAAGTCAACCCCAACAGAATGCACAAACTTTCCCAGGTACAACAACCACATGTACCTCCAAGCATTCCCATATACTCCCAGAGTATACCACGTTCCAGCCAAAAGGCTATCGTGCACACGACACCCAACGTCAATGCGAAGGCATAACGTAACAACTCCAACTTGCCACCTCAACGGCTGAGGCACGACCAACCACATTTCCGTAACCACCAACATCACTCTCGCAAGAGTGAACGCGATCACACGCCAAGGGTCCGCTAAAAACATGGTAGAAGAACCGCCACCGGGGCACCCTTCATATTTCTACATTTAATAAGATTGCGCAAGAGGCTCCGCACGCCTGAACAAATTACGCCGTTGTAATCCTCACAGAAAAACATGTGAGATATACTACTTATTCGCCTCAAATGAATATCCTACTGAAAAGTCACCAACACCGCCTCACGACCGAACGACATCTCGTGATCCCGAGCCTCGGCCCCGAAAACAGTTGGGCGCATCGCACCATTGTGATCCCCTCAGGAAAACATGTCAAAAGGACTTCTCACATGAGTGCAACGGATATCCGGAGAAATAGATTCATTCCGGCGCACCGCACATGAGTGGCTCTTCGTGGGACCCATATCCCGGTCCCAAAACACAACAAAAAAATCACAGTGTTGGGATCATCTCGAAAAAGTACACAAAATGGACTACTCACTTGTCCAAAACGGTCGCCTGGTGATAGAGATGGAAAAATCACCATAAATGCCCAAACGACCGTCTTGGGCACTACACCATCGTGTATAATTAAAGCGGGAAGACTACGCCAATGCAATGCCCTCAGAAAAACTCCCAAAATCCACTGCTCGCACATCCCGAATGGACGTCCGATGAAAAAGTTACAAAACGCTGCACGTAGCTCAAAAGATGGGCCGTGGGGCCCACGCCTCAAATCTGGTTTCAACACCCGAAACCACATTGGAAAATTCCACCCTGACCCCAGGGTCTCAATGCCACTGATGACGCCTAAAATGGACTCCAGATGTGTCTGCGCCGCCCGAAACAATATTTCTCGGGAAGCTTACTAAGCTGCTTTACGCACGTGTCGTGCCCCCAAGCCCCTCGTCTCATAAGTTAACACTCCCAAAACCAACTCAAAAATTCCTCCTCGACGTCAGGTCCGCGCCGCCGCAGACGGCGCGCAAAACAGACGCTCGTAGCTCAAAATACGGGCGTCCAAAAGTCTAAGGGGGATTACCCCTAGGCCAGACCTGCCCGGTCCAGCCGGTCCGCCCCGCTCCGGCCGGCCCGCTGAACTGCAGCCTTTGGCTCGCACGGCTCTCTGCGGGCCACATCGTGGCCTCCCACCTCAACCGACCCTAATGGACGGTCTTGTTTCCCTGCAGCGACCCGCGTTACGTGGGTCGCGGTCATGCCGCACGGGTTCGCGCGCCTCGCGGAACCCTCCCCCTTGTGCCCTACGCCGGCACCTGCCGCCTGGGACCCCGCCTGCACCGCCGGCTACTAGAGGGGATCACTATCGCACCGACCTCCGCTGACGTTTCCTCCTTAAGCGCCCACCGCTATCGCCAAAGGAGCTCGCCGCTGCCGCCATCAAACCCTCACCGGAAACCGGCATCGTGGCCGGAAAACTTCAGAGGACCACCAGAAACGATCCGATGGTAAAAAATTCGATCCAGATAGCATTACGGAAATCTCAGGACAAGATCTACGCAATTATGGGCTTCATTCGACGATCCAAAGGCATGATTGAGCATAAATGGAAATTAATGTGGGGAAAGGGTGTAAAACTCAAATCCTCCAACCTGTGTGCGGAACGCCGACGCTTCTATGCTCGTTACAAGCTCCGCCGCAGCCAAAACTGCCTCCGATCCACCGTTTCCGTCTTGGAGGAGTAGGAGGATAGGGAGGGTGCTACTGCCCAGCGTGCATCTAGGTGAGGGAGGTAATGGGGAAGGGGGAAGTAAGAAGATACTAAGCAAATATATGCTAAATCCCCCGGCCCAACTCGCCCCCCAATTCTGCTCCCGACGCAGACAAAGAGGAGGTTGCCCCTAGGGTAAACACGATGCTCCGAGCACAATGGCAGTCTTAGAATTTTAATCCAAGGTCACATTCAAAAGTTACAACGACCACGCCTGAGGCCGCCAAATTACGAAAATGCCCCTGGGGCCATATTCACAAACTGCCCGCACCCGTGAAACTTACACCCCAACTACGGTAAACGAGACATTCCGAATTCAAAGGTGCCCTCAGTTTTCCAATCAGAGCCACCTTTTAATAGATACTGATTCTATCAATTAAACAAATAAATAAAATAAATAATTTATCCATTTAACGTTTCCGTAGCGGGAAAGGGGTCCAAACGCCCCGCACTGACATGCTTTATGTTGTTCCTAGGGTAAACACCCCATTCTGGACTCATCCGTACACTCGAATCTCTAATCTGGATCACCATTTAAGAGTTATCCCATTTATTTGGCGTTCCCAGTGTGGACACACAGAGAATATTATTCCGGCCACTCCGTGGCTCAAAATCGCACGCCGTTTGAAGGCGTTGTTTTGGAATAATATCGAAGATATTCCAATGTCTTTTGTAGCACAAACTGGGTTCTTACAAAAGTCAAGTGATCATGATTTCAACTTGTCTTCTATGGTTTGAATAGTCCGTTCTGATTGTCCATCTGTTTGAGCGTGGTAAGTAGTGATCAAATGAAGTTCATTGTCCAGGGCTTTCTGATTACTTTTCCAGAATCCTAATGTAAAATGTGAATCATGATCTGAAACAATCGATAGGGGTACTCCATGAAGTCTTAAAAATTCGATAATATACAGTTTTGCTAAATGTTCAAGTGGTAAATCATCTCTTATAGAAAGAAAATGTGCTGACATGGTATGACGATCAACAATGACCCATATTGCGTCATTCCTTCTAGGACTCTTTGGTAGTCCCACGATGAATTCCATCGTGATATTATCCCATTTCCTCTTAGGTATGGGAAGAGGTTGGAATACTCCTCTAGGCTGTTGCCTTCCAGCTTTCACTTGTTGACAAACCATACATCTTGACACAAAATCGGTAATCTCCATCTTCATGTTGTCCCACCAAAAATGTTCTTTTAAATCTCTATACATTTTGGTGCTCCCAGGGTGTATATAGAAATTGGAACTATGAGCATCATCCAACAATTATCTTTCTAGATCAGGTATATTGGGAACACAAAGTCTCTTCCAAAACATCAAAATTCCGTCTTCATACACCGAGTCACTCAATTTCCCATCATTCACAACTTTCATATTCCTTTGTAACTCTCCATCACCGGTATATAAACTCTTTATCCTTTCTAGTAATGATGGTTTGGAAACCATTTGAAAAATCATTGATGTTTTACCTTACATGGTGATTCCCATGTCCATCTTTGCTAGATCCATGTATGTAGGATCCTTTTCAACTCTCATCTTGTTCAAAACTCCATGATACTTTCTACACAAAGCTTCTCCCACCGTATTTGCCTTCCCTGGGTGGTAGTGTATCATGCAATCATAATCCTTGAGTAGTTCAATCCATCTCCTTTACTCATGTTGAGTTCTTTTTGTGAGAAAATATACTTCAAACTATTGTGATCAGTATAAATCTCACATTTTTCAACATAGAGGTAGTGTATCCATATCTTGAAAGAAAAGATCACAACTGGTAACTCATGATCAGGAGTAGGATAGTTATGATCATGACTTTTTAGCAGTTGTGATACATAGGAAATAACCCTATCATTCTGCATAAGGACACAACCAAGTCCTTTCATTGATGCATCACTATAAATAACAAACCCATCATTCCCTGATGGTAGAGATAATATAAGATCATTGACTAATATTCTTTTCAGTTCTTCAAAAAATTATTCACATTCTTTTGTCCAAATAAATTTAAACCCTTTACGTGTCAACTTCGTTAATGGGTTAGCCAATCGAGAAAAATTCTGGACAAAACGTCAATAATAACCTGCTAAACCAATAAAATTGCGTACCCCAGTTATACTGCTCGGTGCTGGCCATTCTTGGATCACTCTTGTCTTAGAAGGATCAACAGAGATTCCATCCTTAGAGACAATATGGCCAAGAAAAAAAATCTCATGAAGCCAGAATTCACACTTGCTAAACATCCCATATAATTAGTGTCTTCTAAGAGTCTTCAAGATAATTCACAAGTGATTTTAATGGTCTTCATAGCTTTTGGAGTATACCAAGATATCATCAATAGATACAACCATGAAGTCATCAAGATATTCCTTGAAAACACTATTCATTAGATCCATGGAGACAGAGGGTGCATTGGTCAATCCAAAAGGCATTACTGTGAACTCGTAATGATCGTACCTGGTTCGAAATGCTGTCTTCGGAATTTCTTCCTTATTCACAAACAGCTGATGATATCCAGATCGAAGGTCAATCTTTGAAATGTATTTATATCCATGAAGTTGGTCAAATAAATCATCAATGTGAGGTAGGGGATACTTGTTCTTTATTGTTATAGCATTGATCTCCCTGTAGTCGATACATAACCTCATAGATCCATCTTTCTTTTTAACAAAAAGAACAGGGGCTCCCCATGGAGAAACACTAGGGCGAATAAATCCCTTATTAAAAAATTCCTCTAGTTGTTTCTTTATTTCAACTAATTCCATAGTGTCCATTCTATAAGGGGTTTTCGATATGGGCCTTGAACCAGGAATTAGGTTAATAGAAAATGTAACTTCTCGTTCTGGAGGATGCCAAGGAATATCTTCTGGAAACACATCAACATATTCTCTCACAATAGGTACATCCTCTATTTGAAAATTCCCTTCCTCACATGCAGTTATTTCATTCTCTTCCTCCCCAATAAGTGAATTTAGTTGAGCTGCTGGGGGTGGATCTAGATAAGAATTAGGTGGTGACGATTCTGCTCTAAAGATAAGGTGTTCCTTATCATCATCATAAAGAATCATAACCTCTTTCTTCTTACAATAAATCTTCTCATAATGGTTAGAAATACAATCCATACCAATGATTATATCAAACTCCATCATAGGTATGACAATGAGATCAATGGATAAAGAACATTTATGTGCTCTAATGGGGGCTGATTCACAAAACATTGTTGCAATGATAATTCCCTTTGGAGTTTTTACTAACAATTCCTTTGTTAAATCAAATTGGAAATATATAATTTTATTAGAAAATTGGGAAGATACGAAAAAATGCGATAATCCATAATCAAATAAAGTATTTGCTAAAATTGAGGTAACCATTAAATTAACTGCCACCACGTCTGTCGGAGCTTCTACCTTAGCAGTAGTGATAACATAAGCTTGGCCTTGATCCCATGGCCTTTTCTGAGGTATGTTCCCCTGATTATTAAGAAATTCATTTCCATAATGTCCCAGCTCTCTAAAATTATAGCATTCTACGTTGACAACAACTCTCTTTTTCATGCAATCATGAGCTTGGTGGCCATTTTCACCACACTTGTAACAAATTCCCATTCCTTTTAATCAAGTACCAGGGTGTTTCTTCCCACATTTACTGTAGGATTTATAATCAAATTTTCCCTTCTTCCCCTTATTTCCATTTCAAGATTTATAAGCAGATCTCTTCTTCTCTTGGTTTCCTTTAAAGTTATAAGACTTAGAGAATTCCTTTTCTGTCTTGATAGCACATGAGATAATGTCTTCGTATGATGAGAAGGATTGTGAGACCAATGCTCAACAGAGAAATGGTTCTAACCCATCAAAGAAACAATCGATCTTACTTCATGAGTTACGTATATAATTTGTCGCATGCCTTTCTAATCTTGTAAAGTTAGTTTTATACTTTGCAACATTCTCATCCTCCTTTTTCCTTAAAATCAGAAATTTTCTTTCCATATCTGATCGATGGTCATGAGGAAAGTATTTTCCTATGAAAATTTCATTAAACTCCCTCCATTCCATATTGGATACTTAATCATCTTCCTTTGTGTTTTCAATTAGTGACCACCATTGTTCAGCATCTCCAGTGAGGCTGTAAACTTCCATGACAACTTTAGCCCTTTCGCTACTCCCCAAGGCGTAGAATATTTTCTCTAAGGAGTTTATCTATTGCCTAGCTACAAATGGATTTGTACCCCCATTAAATATTGTTGTTTGTTGCCTCATGAAGCGGTCTAACATTGATCCTACACATTGCGGATCAGGGTGCTCCATATAAGTAAGGTTATTATTCATAACCTGAGTGAGTTGTCCCAGTATGGTGATAAGCTTTTCAGCACCGATTATATCACCAGCTCCATTATAATTATCTTGAGCAGGAGGGAAATCCCTACATGGAGTGTGTGCATTGATATGGTTTCCATTCCTTCCACTAGGAATGATTTCTAAATAATGTCATAGACTAGATTAGTTTATGAATCAAAGTACGTAATAACAAACTTGAAAAACACTTAACATAAATTGAACTATTTATCGATATAATCCATAATCGTAAAAATGTTTTCTTTGAGGAATTATATACTCATAAACCCTTTATAATGGTTTGTAATGAAAATTAGAATTATCCAAAGCAAATCCCCAGGGAGTGTCGTAACCAAGAGTGCAGCAAGGCCTGTTGTTGTGCACCAGTTCCCGTTCGAGTCTAGCTCAAAGCGGTGTTTTCAAGTTTTACCCCTAGGTACATCTGTGCCAGAGCCTCCTCTACCTACTCGTATCCAGACAGGGATGTATTGCTCAGAAAACTCACAAAATCTCTATAATACCAAAATTCTAGGAAGTTCTTCTATACTGATCTTCAAAGTCTATCTTTGGGATATGTGCTCTAATAAGAGTTTATCTAAATCTAGATTCCAAGGTTAGTACTAAACTGCCTCTGATACCAACTGTAACGCCCTGACCCCAGTTACCTAGAGTCGGTGCATTATTACGTAACATTGGAATGATCACAAAAGATCAAGTCTTGAAACACCGATTAGTTTAGTAGCCTTGGAAACACTAGATACATTCATAAGTCTTACATTACATTATAAATTACAAAATACTAAAACAAAATTTTGTCTTCATATCCCCTCATACTATCCCTGCAGGTCATTCATAAAATATTTCTTCACATCCTGGGAAAAATAAAACATTGAAAGGGGTGAGCTCAGATGCTCATTAAGGATAACAATATAGCGCAAACTTTAACAAATAAAGATAAACATTTAAGGCAATGTATAACTAAAAAAATCCTTCTAAACTTGAACTTCAGAAAAATATGGAAATAATAAAATTAAATAATGCCATTTACTTATTCACATGGATATTCTACTAGTCGAATAACCACATGCAATATCATTAGCCACTTTCATAATGATTTAATGCATAATGCCAGACTATCATAACCACGTAGCCAAGGCCTCATCCCAAGACTACAAATATGATATTGTCAAGGCCTCGTGGCAAGACACTAGTTTGTCTCATGAGACCGACCGATGCCTCGAGGAGCTATAGCGAGCTCCACCCGTCACTTATTAATTCTAATTCATTATTTATATCAATAGGTTTAAACATATCATAAACCATTACATAATCGTATCACATAAAACATTCATAAAGGAAACATAACATTTCTACATTTCAATAACAAGATATCAATACCACACATTGATATAATAAAAACATTTTAAATAAAAAAATAAAAGAAAATTAAAAATTGGTACTTATTTTTCATTTAAAAAAAAATTATGGCTTATAGAGGAAGCCGAAACTCAAATAATGTTCATGGCGACATAGAAGCAGTTGTCGTCGCATACCTACGAAAAAAAACATTACCTTTTCTCTTTTTGTAAAACTCTTCATATAAAAAAGATTCTTTTTAATAAATGTAAAAGTCAAAGAGGTTTATACACCGTATAAAATAAATTTGTGTATAACACAAAATATGCCTCAATGAATGGTGATTGAGACGAAGTCCCTTACCTTGTGTCCGACTTGACTCGATCGTTCTTTAACCTCCAGAATAATAAACTAGAGTTAATTCCTACTTTCTTAAGAACCTTTTTCATGTTAATTATTCCTTTTATATAACTTATTACCATGTTATGAACATTATTTAATTATTAAAGTTAATAACGGTCGTTTTGTTGATCTTTGGTACTTGAGTCAAAAATAATCTTCTTATAATTACAAGTTGTTCATGGGGTAAAATATCCATTTTCTCCAGAATTATATTCATGATGTAGATATCATATATATAATATATATACCATAGATACATGCATTTATAATATTACATAACATTTAGAGGTAAGAAATTAAATGCACCATTCAGGGAGACAGTAAGCCGTACGTACGAATGAACACTACTTTCATTTATATTTAGTATTTAATGGAATAAAATCATAATTATATAAAGGTATATTATAATTCCAGTATAATATCATATATAATATCGTTTACTACATCCTTTATACGTCCCACATATGGAATTAATGATTCAAATCACATTGAGGGGGCGGTAGTCCGCACATCAATAAAATGAAATTATCGCATTTACCTATAATGGAAATCATAAAGGTATGCCATAAATGAAAAATACAGAAGCATAAGGAAAACATAAACATAATATATATAATATATAAATATAGTGACATCATAATGGAACCATGAGAGGTGTTAAAAGAATATTGAACAATCATCGTTTCACGAGTCAGTAATTCGCCACCCATAGAAACAATATGTTCTTTAACCATTAGACGAAGGTGTGTGTAAGATTAAATCAAATCCTTCTCATAAAAACATACTAGTATATTGAAGATACTGGTTTTGTTACAAAATAAAGGAATTAAAAGAGTTTAAAGGGTTGTAGAAGCAAAATAAAACAAAAGAACAAAAGAGAAGACATTACCTTAAAATTGGGTAACTCTATTTGATTTGAGCCAAAGGATTCCTTGGGAATACATCTGCCCAAAGTGATGCTTCTTGGAGTAAGAGAGGGATATTGGGAGAGTATTTGGGAAAAGTTTGGCCAATACAAATGGCTTTGAATGTGTGAATAAGGTGGTAGAGGTGGGGGCCTTTTATAAGAGGAGAGGAGGGGCACTCTTGGAAAGTCATGAAATGTTACATTATTATGAAGTGATTTTCGGATTTCAAAGGTCCCACAATTATATTTTTCGAGGTTAAGGTGATAAGGGTACTAAATCCACCCATCCAATAGGTTTTTGACAAGTGTAATACTTAGATCGTACCTTATCTTTTCATTTTATTTAAATAGTTCATTAATGAGGTAATCATAACATCATCATGGTGTCATAAATAAGTTTATTTTTTTAATGCTTAAAAATTATAAAAAAAATACCATATTGTAGGAAATATTTTTAGATTTCTAATTAATATTCATATTCAAATATATAACTTTCATAACCCCATTTAACAATTGTTTTAGTAAAACTATACATGTTTGTGACATTTTTATTTTTACTTTAAATAAAAGGTATAAATGTCATTATTTTACTCAAGTGGCTCCATGGGGTCCAAAAAATTGACCCATGGGTTTTAAGGGTCGTCCATGACTCATCCAATAGGGGTAGTAAAAGTTTCATGATATTTTCTTATTTTTATAATATCATTTTTACCTTAAATTTCACTAATTACCTTTAATCGCGATTAATAAAACTTAAAAGTTACTATTCACCAAAAATTATTTTCATCCCATTAAACCACATTTTACTTACTAATAACAACAATTTATATCGAATTTTTGAAATTCAATACACTGAAATGGTAATGTTTCAATTACAAAAAAAATTATTTTTTTAACTACCACTTTGTGGATTCACTATTCATCAAAAATTGAAGTTTTTCAGAAAAATACCGAAAATTAACCCTAAGATATATTTGATATTCCGAATTCAAAAATGATGTATATTTTACAAAATTCAAAATATATAATTTTCATTAATTTATTTTATAATTAATTCCCGCTGTCACAACAAACAACGTGTTTTTAAGAAACAATATATATCAAATGATTGACAATTGTTTATGTTCAATTTCAATGTGAAATTAATTCTAATGACCACCATTGGATAAAATGGTAAAAATATATTCTAATTATACTTTAAAACCACTCAATATTATAATTTATCAATATAAATTATTTTTATTAAAAAAGTAGTTTTTAAGTACTTTTTTACTATTCATGGAAAATTTGAAGTTCTTAGAAAATTACAAAAAATTCAACTTAGGATAATTTCAATATTACAAATAAAAAAATGAAGTCCATATTGAATTTTAAAATTAATATAATTTCAAAAGGTGGTTATTACTATTCATAACGGCTTCTTTGATTGGTCGCGGTGTGTTAGAACTCGATGTTGCGTACAACACGCGTTACTGTATTATTCACAGTGAAGAGTACCATGGAAGCTTGGGGTGTTACACAAGAAATAAAGAAAAATTCATTGGAGTCACCCCAAATATTAACCTAGAAGATGTCTCTTTCTCTAGACATACATAAGAGATTGAGGATATGGATGTTTCTTACTTAAATTCCTTATTCTCACCCCTAACACATGCATGCCGAATGGATATCGAGGAGGCTAGCTGAATATTTTTTCTCTTATTCCAAATGTTGGTTTGCAGTATATAAATGAATTATTAGAGTCCATTCCAAAGGAGAAGGATGTATGGAAATGAGTTGTACCCCTTGAGAAGGAGAGATCCCTAGGACCCGATGGATTATCGGGTTCCTCTTATGAGAGGTCATGGGATAACATCAAGCATGAACGAAATAAATCCATTCAAGATTTATTTCATTGTGGATCTTTACCACTAGTGACATGTACCTCAATTGTTGTTCTTATTCCTAAAGTTAAATAACCCTTCTCCTTCATGAAATATAGACCCAAAAATATTTGTAAATTCACTTACAGAGTGTTAGATTCTTTTATCAATAGAGAACTATTTAAATATATCCACAACATAGTTTCAAAATAAAAACATTATTTCTTATGAGGTAGTTATATTCAATTAGTCATAGGAATAGATCAAGAGATAAATGGGTATATTAACAAGTAGGTGGTGGGTTCCAACATTATAATCCATGTTTTGAGGGAAAATTTTCATGATATCCTCAAGTATAGCATTATTATTCGAGTGATGAGATGCATAGGGTTATTAGAATGGGTTTTTTATTTTCATTTTAGATGCATCATCTCACCTTGGTTCACTATCCTCTTCATGTGCAGTAAATGTGGTATTTTAGAATCGAATAGGGGACAATGATCGGAAAAACCATTATCCCATGGAATCTTCATTTTTGTGCAAGATTCTCTCAGCATGTTCATTGAATCTAGTATGAAATTTGTAACTATCAAGAACATACCTTTGTTGGGACCACTTAAGTGGAGTTACCCACCTCCTATTTTTTAATAACATGTTCTTCTTATTCAATTCATGCAACTCTTATATTAATAGATTGAAAAAATCATGGAGAACTACATCAAATGGAGTGGTCAAATTATCAGTAGGGACAAAAGCTGTGTGTACTCCCCCCTCATTCCTCAATAAGAGAAGAAGAAAATTGAACATATCGATGAAATTTATAGGAATAATATTCCCATGGATTAAATGGGTGAATCTCTATCTCCAAAAATGATTTTTATTACACACATTTAAGGAGTGGTTGACAAAATTAACTTTCAGATCAAAAATTGGAATAATCTGTTTTTTCCTTTATGTGATAAAAAACCTCATTAACTACGCATTGAACTGAATTCCTATGAATATCCTTTTGATCCTCAAGGTTCCCAAACAGATCTTAAAATAAATTAATATCATACTAACCTCTTTCATATAGGATTCCTAGGGTGAAGTCAATTGTCATTTTTATTCATCGGTTAGAGTTTCAAAACCTATGGAGTATGGTGATATAAATATTTAAAATGTGGGTGAAGTGATAAAATTTATTCAATGTAAATTGGAATTGGATGTTATTGAATGATGACCCCTTTAGAGGGAATTTATAACCTCTAAATATAGTTGATTTTTATCAATGTCTAATGGTAATTATTCTTCCTTATGGAAATCTCTTCAAATATATATACCAATGTTGCTACAATAATCTCCATAGGTTATTCAATGTATGGATACAAATTTATGGAATCTCAATTTGGTGGGAAATTTATTAAGTATCCAAGGATACCACATTCCAATGATTACTATCAATTAGGCATATTGTTAACCCTCTTTCATCAAACAGATCTCGAATCCCACCTAGAATATTTTTTGATGGTATTAGGATGGAAGACATCCATGATGAGTTTATGTTCAAAGGTTGTGAGTTAGGTATATTATCTGCCAAGGCCTATAAAATCATGATGATATCTATGTAATATAGTAGCACATGGGGGATGTATTTCGGTGGAAGATCATTCATTCCATGTACACTTTTCTCGTATGGAGAACCCGTAATCGCATTATACCCAGTGATGTGGTGATTATGGGTAAGGGTGTTCACCTAGAATTCATTTTCTCTAATGTTGTTGAGCATATTGAGGAAACTGCAATGCACCTATTTTGTCAATAATAGTTGGTGATTAAGGGGTGGGAGGAACTCGGTGAGATATCTAATTTAACAATACAATTTAGATCCTTGGAGGAGTTTCTCCAATATTTGTTATGTAGTGTTGGAAGAAATATTCACAAAACAATGGCTCGATCTCTTATTATCGTGGCTAGTTTTCTGTTTATCTTGGAGGAGGGAAACAATATTCACCATAATGTCTCCAGATCCTATGGTATTGTGGTGGTGGTGAAGACATGATTTCTCTTCACAGAGCTTATGTAACAGTTAAAAAACTAGGAGGAGGCTCCCTTGTTAATAATTCTCCCTCCACGAATTGGTGTTTCTCCTGATCCTAGACCCTCATCAGTTGTCACTAGGTGAGATAGACTCCCCATGATCATATTTTTAAAACTTAATGTTGATGGATCTTGTTGTTATGGGTGATTTAATAGGGGTGGGGGGGGGGGGTATTCAAGACACATTTGGTTCAATTATTTTCACCATTAGTGCTGTTTATGGGGATGGAGACTCACTTTGGGTATAAGTAAGTGTAATCTTTCATGGCCTTGGGGTTTTTCACTCTAATGGAAACCACTAACAACAGTGGAGACTAATTCAAAGATTTTATGTATCTTTCTAAAAGGCTCCACTTATTAACCTTACTCAATATTTTATTAGATTCAAAAATGTATGTCATTCATCAATAATGGTATCGATAATCTTCACATATGGTGAGGAGGTAACAGTGTTGCTGACTTTTTTGAAGTTAAAGATTTCCAATTGTTACCTCTCATAGATTTTTCTAATATTGGTTCCCTCCCCAAGAGTTATTGATATTATTATTAGAGAATATACTATACCCCACTTATTTAAGCCCCCATAATTCTTGTCCCTTAAATTTATTCCTTTCCTTATATTCAAATTCATATTTTGTGTGTGAGAGAAGGATTTTCTTCAAAAATATAATTTTTTATACCAAATTAAGAGAAAATTTGTTTATAAGGATCATAATTGAATAATTCATAATAAAATTCAACTAATTTTTCCTATAACCCACTTAAAAATAAAAATAAACTTCTTAAAATAATGAAATAAAAATACAGTTTTAAATAAAAATCACTATTTTCTACTATTCTAGAAAAAAATCAACTTTTTGTGAAAAATTTAAAAAAAATAACAATAATTAATTTAGATTTTCTTATATCCTAAATTATGTTCATTTTTTCAATTTTAGATTATATAATTTTGATATTAATATTTTATATAAAAACATTTTTATACGAAAACAAATTTTTTAAGAGTACAACTACTTAATTTTTGACTAGAAAATTACATAATTTTTTTTTTGAATATAAATTTATAAAGAAATATTAATGCATATTAATAAGGAATGAAATTGATTTACTATTAATATTAACTATGTTTTTTTATTTTTAACGATTTTTTATATTATTTCCTCCAATTTTATTATTCACTTAAATAAGTATGGATATTTTTCTTTCATAGAATTTTTTAAATCTTATGTTTCTTATTCAATAATATAGGTATTACAAATCACGTTAAGATGGAAAATCACCATTTTTCAAAAATCCTACACTATATGGTAATGAATTTAAAGTAGTTGTTTCTCATGTGAAATAATATCTTCCAATTGTTCTACATCAGGTATTTAAACATGATATGCATCTAGCACATACTTCATTAGTAATGAAGCATGAATATATCATGTACCTTGGATAAATTCTGAGCTAATATTCCTAGAATGAAATATATCCAATCTTCAATATAATTTCATATCTTCCAAAAAACCACATTCTCAAATTTCCCCTTCTAGTAAAACACATAACATTTTTCCATGTAGATACTTTAAGAAAAACATGATAACCTACCTCGAATGAATGATCTTTCCTCCAATTATATTTATAATGTTTTTATTACTATGACCCATACACATATGTTTAAAAGTCTTCTTCTACTAATAAAATCATTTATTTAACAAAATTAATTCCTAAAAACTTTATTACATATACTTCATCCCAAAAATATATAGTCTGACACCAATTTCTATATAATTACATAAAAAGATCCATCTGTATATTGGAATCAAAACTATTATTATATGAATATTCAACTACTTAAATATTTTGATCCATACATCATAGGTAGTGTATTGAACAATCTCAAAGAATGTATTCCAAAGTATAAATCATTATCATTTAATTTCCATTAGAATATGGATTAAGAGATGTATTGGAATTTAATTTAGTACCCAAAAACCACTTAATACTTTTTTAAAAATTATTTGCAAACGTGACATCATAGTTAGATACAATATAAAGAGGAAAAATATGTAACTTGACTATCTCCTTGAGATAAAATTAATAAATATGACACAATTACATAGTATCACTATACTGATCCTACTTTTTTCATACATCATTATTAAATAATTTTAAAAATAAACAATATAAAAGTGTTACACAACCAGGATCCAAAGATTTAGCATGTTGCTAAAATTAGTACCATACATTACAATTAAAAAATAAAACATAAAAATTTATTTAATTACTTATTCTCAAGCTTATTATTTGTCCTGTTGTTCTCCATACAATATGTAATCACATGGGGACAAACATCAAAGATAGGGCGAGCTAAAATCACAAGAAAATAGATACGATCATGGATGAATATAAAATGGGGTGAGTATAATAATCATATTTCTAACCTAATCGTGGTGTCATCATCATAATCAAGAGATGCAGTATTATATTGAGGCGTGGAATGTGTTAATGTGAAAAATGAACCATTATGTCTTAATGGTCATCTACCACACATAGTTCTGAACAAATATAGCATCATGTTCCTGTATGTTTCACTTTATATCATGATATTAATTACATTACCCAATGCACTACATCACTTTATAATTGTAGGCACACCTATCAAATCACAATATTTATATGTGATATATAATTTTGGGAGCCCCTGTCACATCATAACATTTATATAATCATTCATAACAAATAGAATGTATATCAATCTTAAACAAAAAATATCCCATGGAAAATAATGGGTATCATTTCATAAAGAATAATTTCATGAATAAAATATGGGGTACCTAAAATAAATATGTAATAACATATTGGAATAAGAATCATCAATCTTGAATTCAGAAGAAACAATTGCATGAGAAGTAAAAAAAATGTTATAGAAAGAAGGGTTATTGTAGAAAAATATGTTCATTTGTTATAAAATCAGAATTGAAACTTATATATCCCAAAAAAGAAATGGAAGTACAAAGAAATTATATTTATGGAACACCAATGGAATTTCTATTCTTAAAATTTAGTAAAATAAGGAAACCCCAATGAAAGTGAGTTGGGGTTGAGAACCTTTTACCATATGTCTAAACAATTTCTTCACTTAAATATCCTAGATGATCAAAATAAATTTTTTAATTAAAAAATCCCAAACCAGTTATACTTTTTTAAATTTATTATATTTGTTTAAAGTTCATTCATATTCTTTTATTTGAGTTATAGAGTTCAATTCCATCGTTCGATAGGGGTCATTTTGTTTCTTTTCATGATCAGTTCAATTGAATATGTGTATGGATGTTTATGTAGAATGGGTATAATACTCCCGAATTGAAATTATATCTTATTGATGACCATAAATAGTATTAAATGGATATATATATCATTTTGTTAAATTTTATGCGGGTCAATCATTAGATAAATTGTTAGTGATAGTCATTTATATTGTTTGGTATTTTTCGAACATCGCACACTAGTTTTGTTCCATTATTTATTATTGTGAATATAAGTTAGATATAGAAAATATAAACGGTTATTAAATAAATTTTATATTATGTTCCAACCATTATAGTTTTTTTATTAATTTTATTGAAGGATTTAAAGGAGAATGAAAATTCATCATCCATAATGTTGGTAAATTGACATTTCACAGGTGATGATTCTATTTTTAGAATAAAAGAGAGAGAGAGAAATGAGTTTGCTGATTGATCATCAATTAACATGATACAATTATATTATAGAAATGTTAATGGAGTTATCATGAACATTTTTATTGAGGAGGTGAGAATAGAATAATGGAATAAAAATGAATTAAAATAAATTTAAAGGAAACGAAAATGGATTTTACCGCTTGAATTACTTCTCCTGGAGAACCTACTTAAGGAAATTTTTTTCTTTTTTTGATAAGACCAAGGGATAGTGGACATGAGGATGGTCTTGAGTGTATATTTTTTTCGAATTTGGGCATATCTCAAAGCATAGAACAGGTGGGGAGAAGAGGTGGTGAGGGTGGTATTTGTAGTGGAGGAGAGGTGTATTTCCCCATTATTTTATTCATTAGTTCATTATTTTTTTCTCAAGAATACGAATAGATTAAAAATTATCACTAAATATATTAAAAAAATTATTAATATTTCGATATTTTTGGCTTACATCTGCCATACATCATCTATTACTCAATAATTCTTGTATTTAGCTTTTATCATTAATTGCCGCATTTTATTATTCATGAAAAATTAAAATATTTAAAAAAAATCTCAAAAATCACCCTAAACATTTATTAGATTTTTTAATTCATATATGAACTCAAATTTGTGAAAATTATATTTTAAATATGATAATTATGATTTTTTATTAAATTCATCTTTTATTATTAAAATACCAATTTTAAAATTATAACTAATTTTATGATAGTATAAAAAAATAACTAAGGTCTCATAAAATTATCATATAATAAAAACTAAACAAAACATTAATTTATGAGTCTATTTTATGAAAATAAATTTTCTTTTAAATAAATAAATTAACTAAAAAATTATAAATAGAATTTTTTCAATTATAAAAATAAAAATATATAATTTATCATTTTTAAAATATATATTTACTTATTTTTTTATATAAATATATTATATTTTCATTCATAAGATACCAAAATTATATTTTTACTTTCAATGGTGAAGTTACTATTATATTAGATGAATTACTATTCCTAATGTTTATGTTACTATTTTAAAGGTGAGTTACTGTTCCATCAGTATATGTTTTTTATGCCATTCATTCTTAATTTATAAAGATTTTATTTGTGTATCTAGGTGATTTTAGGATATTTATACATTATAAAACAATTATAATAAGGGAAAAATTCCTATGATAAATGTTTGAGTCATTACATTCTTCTCCTCTTTGAAATTTTCTCAATTGAAATTTCATTTTACATAAATAAGTGAGGTTACTTCTCCTTCATCACCTCCTCTGGTTCCCAAGTCACATCTTCATACTTATGGTTCCTCCACAACAATTTGAAAAGTTTTTATCCTTGTTACATAGAACCTTTTATCTTTAAACCAGGATCTTTACAGTCTTCTTCTCATAAGAGAGATCATCTTCTAGTTGTACCACCTAAGACTTTAGATAATTTAAGGTATCTAATATGTACTTTCTCGTGGAAGATACATGAAACATATAATGAATTTGATCCATAATTGGTGGAGGTGGAAGATGATATGACATTGATCTAATTTTATCAATACTTTAAAATGGACTAATGTACCTTGGGATAAGCTTTCGTTGCTTTCCAATATCCATGGCTATTTTATTGGATGATATTCAAAGAATACTTTATCTCTAACATTGAAATATAAGTTAATTTTATGGGTTTCAACATAGAAATTTTTTTCGAATCTGATCAGCTCTGATTTGTTGCCAGATGGATTGACCATTTTCTATCATCTCTTTCACAATATCAGGTCCTTATAGCTATCATTCACCAACTTCATCCCAGCATGTTTTACTTCTACATCAATTTCCATATAGAACTTCATATGGAGGCATCTAAATACTCTAGTGGAAGATATTATTGTATTAAAAATAAAACAATGGGATATGTTGATCCCATCCACCTATAAATTCCATTGAGCATGGACTTATCACGTCCTTGAGTGTCTGAATAGTCCTTTTAGATTATCCATCCATTTGGGGGTGATCGACCATTCTAAAATTCACATATGTACTCAAATAATGTTAAATAATCCCCGAATATTTATATGTGAACCTTGGACCATGATCATAGACAATAAAGAATGGAACTCCATGTAGTGTCACCACTTCCTCTACATATATCACAGACAACTTTTCACATGAGAGATCATCCTAAATAGTGATAAAGTGGGAAGTCTTGGTGAGTTGTTCCACCAGAACTCATATAAGATTGTTTCCATTAGATGTTTTCAAGAGCCCAATGACAATTTACATAGTTTCATTCTCCCATTTCCACAAAGGTATATGAAATTGTTTCATTATCTCATTTTCATTTAGTCTCTTTAATTGAATTTTCTGACATATCATGAATCTTGAGATATACTCACCAATTTCCTTCATCATATTATCTAACATGAACTGTTCTCAAAGATCCCGATACAACTTGGTACTCCCAGTATGGATAGATAAAATAGATCTATGTAAATTATCCAATAGATAATTATTTCTCCCAGGCGATGAAGGAAAAAGAATACTTTCTCCAAAATAAATCAAAGAATTATTGCTGACATTGAACAATTACAACTTCTCTTCCATTTCTTCATTCATCTTATTTTGTAACTCCATATTATCCATTTGTTCCTTCCGAATATTCTACTGGATAAATGGTTGGGATATCATTTGGTAATGTTAGGATGAATTTCCTATAAAAATATTTTCAAATCCATCCTTTTCATATACATTAAGATAGGTTTCATTCTCAATCTGCATCATGGATTGAGTACTAAGTTCTTTTCTTCTAAGATCATCAGCAACCTTGGTCTCCTTCATAGGATCATACTGTATTGAGAAATTTTTGTCCTTGATTAACTCTTACCATCTACTTTGATGAATATTTATCTAATTCTATGTTAATATATACTTTATTCTCTTTTAATTGGTATATATGTCACAGTTCTCACCATAGAGTTAGTGTCACCAAATTTTCATGGAGAAATCACGGCTGCTAGCTCCATATCATCCATCATGAACTTCTTCTCATGGATATTCAGCTGTAGTAAGCCATAGTCTATCACTTTAATATTCTTCATGATTACACAACCTAATAATTTCTTTTAAGAATCACTATATATTACAAAACATTCTCCACTTTTTGGTTTTTTGAGTAAAGTTGCAGTGACCAGCCTCTTTTTTATCTCGTTAAATCATTCCTAAAATTCTTATGTCTAAATTTACATTACCCCATTCCTAGTTAAATTATTTAGTTTGATTGAAAATCATGGGAAATATATCTCAAAATGTCTGTAGTACCCTAAAAATCCTAAAAAACTACGGATTTTATTGAAATTAGAGGGTCTGGTCTACTCCACAACCATATTTTTTGAGGCGTTTACATAAATTCCCTCACCTGTGATCATGTGTCCGAAGAATGTGACTTTCGATATCCCAAAATCAAACTTTCTAATCATGTAAAAGAATTTATACTTCCTTAATATCACTAGTAGAATCCTTTTATATTCTTCATGTACCTCCATTATATTGTTCTAAATGAAAATATCATTGATAAACACTACCAAAAACATGTAAAGGTAGTTTTTAAAGACTCAATTCATCAAATACAAGAATTTAAAAGGGGAATTAGTATGTATGAAGGGAATTACTAGAAACTCATAGAGCCAATTTCCTATATATAAGGTAGCCTTATGAATATATTCCTTCTTCAATATAAGTTGATTATATCCAAAATAATGATCCATCATTGAGAAGTACTCAGCTCCTCATAGTTGATCAATAAAGTCATAAATCCTTGGAAGATAATACATGTTATTTATGGTGATCTTTTTGAAATCATGATAATTGATACATAGCCACATTGATACATCCATCTTCATGAAAAAGAGAACTGGCGCACCCAGTGGTGTTGTACTAGGATATCTGAACAATTTTTTATAAATACACTTTTAGGTGGTTATTTAACTCCTCCAAATCAATCGGGTTTGACCTATAAGAGAATTTTGGGAAATGAGTAGCTCCAGGTATAAGTTCTATTGAGAAATCTACATCAAAATCTGTGGGATGTTTGGGAAACTCTTCAGGAAATACACCACTATATTCCCTAACTACAACTATTTCCCATATGTTGATTCCTTCCATTGACACAACCATTTGTTTGAGTAATTATTCTTCATATAGAATCACCACCCGCACCATTGAATTATTTTCCAAAGGAGGCTCATGGTCTTCTGTTCATTTTTGGAGGATCATGGGATTGTTCATAGTATGAAAAAATATTTCCTTTTCCTAACAGTTGATATGTTTTCTATATCAAAATATCTAATCCATCCCTAGTATATCATGAAATTACACCAAGGTAAGTATCTCAAGATTATCTGGGAGAATATTCCCACATAAGCCAATAAGATAAGAGTCCAGCATTTGGGTTTCAATGATCGCAGAAGTTGGTATTTTTATTTATACCTCCTCTTCAAGGTTTTGGGACATTGTTTCAATAGTTCTAGAAAACATTAATGGTATAAAGGAATACATAAAACCAAAATTAAAATAAATTTTCTATTATTAAGTTTATATGAAGTGTACCCTATATGACTTAATTTTCTTGATCAACAACAGTAGTAGTGGTGTCAAAATCCTTACTATTCTTCTTTGGTTTTGGAGGTTGATGACACTGATTTCACTTTAGGAAATAAGTTTTAGTGCACTAGCTTACATAGTCCCCTTTCTCTCTTTAGTTGTAACATTTGACCATGGGTGGTTCTATCCTTTTTTAAATTGTTTCAGCATGCTTCTTTATATCTCTTCTACATTCATGAGCTTGGTGGACTTCTCTCAAAAAGTTATAAAATTTCCCTATCCCTTTTTGTCTATTCCCATGAGGCTTCTTCCCATATTTCAGACATGTAAGTGGTTGATATTTCTTCCCACCATTGTTATGAGAACCTCCGGATTAAAACACCATATTTTGTTTATTATCACCTTATCTATGTGACCACTCTCCAAAATCCATCTCCACATTATGATCACATCAAAAAAACATCTTCATAACCACCAAAGTATAGAATTGATAGATCCTTTAGAAGATGTGGTTTTAACCCACTAACTAATCTATCAATTTTACTATCATTATTAATAACACGACACAAAACATACAATGAAAGCATTGTGAAATTTGATTCGTAGGTCGTGACTAATTCACCTTCCTTTTCATTCATCTCAATGAATTCTCTTTTTGTATTTGAAAAAATATTTTGAGGAAAATTCTTGTTAAGAAACATTATCTTCAAATATTCCCACTCCATCTCTTCAATTTTTCCTTCGTTTTGGTGTTCTTAATCAACATCCGTCACTGGATTATTTTTCCATCTAGATGATAAACTACTAGAGTTGACATCTCTTTCATAGAACAACATAGCAGAGAAAATATAATCTTTCTTGAGTTGACCCACAGTTCTATGACTAGTGGATTAGAAGATCCACTAAATGTTGGTGGTCGTTTCCTCATAAAGGACACAATATCCAATTGCTCCCTCATAGGTGAATTTGAACATTACACATTGTTCAGATTATTTTCCATATCCTAAGAGAGTTGGGTAAACATATTCAAGAAAATTTGAACTCCACATCCCAAGGAATTTGGGATTTCATTCGGTAAATCAATACATTGTCCCTCACATGGGTTGTTATCTAGGTTTCTCCTTGTTCCCACCATTTTCTTAAATGGGAAAGGTTAGAACAAAATAGTAGTCAAAAAGTAATGAATAATTTATTCCTTTGTGAATTTAAATCAAAATCTATATCTAGTGGGATCTATATGTTTATTAAATCTTATTGTGTTCTTACATATACTTAGTCTCATACTAAGGATTTCCACTAAGGTTCTCTAATCCTAATTCCCAAATTAACTAAACCTTTCTCTGATACCAACTATAGTGAGACTATATATTCATAAAAGATTATTAAATCATTTTAGTGATAAAAAACCCAATGGTATTACACAAATTGGATCCAATGGTTTAGTGTTTGGGGGAAATTTGGACCATAAATAACATTTAAAAACTAAAACATGATCATTTTTTTAATTCCTTCTTATCTATATTCTTAGTGTTCCATGTGTTCTCCAAAGTACAAGTAATCAAATAAGGATATTCATCAAAGAAAGGGGTGTTATAAAATCCTAGTATGAGGATAGAAAAGAACATAGATCAATATAAAATGCGGTGATTATAATTTTCATCATCATAAAAAAATCTTGGGATCATCATAAATATCATGACAATAACCATTAGTTAAATACATGAAATATGGAAACAAAAAAATGAAACACTATGTATTAGTAGTCAAGAATCACATATAGTTGTGGAAAAATATATCATCATGTTCCCACATATTTCAGTTTATCTCATGAGACTCATCTTATTACCCAATAAATAAGAGTTATATATAATTCTGGGCACACCTGTTGCATCATAACATTTACATGCGCTATATAATTCCATGTACAACCATACCATCATCAAATTTATATAATCATTCATTATTCATATACTATGAATGATGAGTAGTATATTTGTATTGAAAAGAAGGACCTGATCCTAGTTGGGGGCTTCAATAATTAGAGGATTAATATTGAGGAATATATTTATTCTTGGGACGAGCTGGACTCTGCTTTTGATGATCTGATAATGGGTGATCCAGGAACTCAGGTAACCAATATCTCTTAGAGTTTTTTTATGGAAATGGCCACTAGTAGAATTAAATATATTTTTAATTATTATTCTTTAACCTTATGTGGTGGACATTTGGTTTCTCACTTTTCATAAAAAGTGTTTCAAATAAAAATTTTAATTTTTTTCCTTGTATTCCACAGAAAATGTATATCAATATTGGAAAATAAATAACCCACGGAAAGGAATGGATTTTATTTCATAAATCATAATTTCATGAATAAAATTTTGGGTTCCCAAAATAAATAATTAATAACATAATTTTTATAACAATTATCAATATTGAGCAACGAAGAAACAATCTCATGAGAAGTAAATGTTGTGTTTTTAAAAAAGAAAAGTTCTTTTGAAATGGACTTTGAATTTGTCATAAAATCATATTGGTAACATGTATATCCCAAAAATTTAATGGATTTATAAAGAAATTGTATTTAAAGAACTTCAATGGAAAAATAATTTTGAAAACTGAGTGAAATAGGGAAACTCCAATGAAGTAGGGTTGGGATAGAGAATCCTATTACCATATGCATGAATTCTTTCTTTACTTTATTATCTTAGATAATTAAATTAAATTAATGAATTAACTAATATAGAACCTATTATGAATGACACTTAATTTGTATTGTTTTATTATGTTAATTTATATCCCTTTGGATGAGTTATATAGTTCAATTCCATCGTTCGAGAGTGTTCATTTTCAATGTTTTCAGGACTGGTTCACTTGAATATGAGTATAAAAGTTTATATAGAATAGGTATAATTATATAGAATTAAAATTATGTTTCATTAAATAAAATATAGTGGTTTAAATGGTTATATATATATATATATATCATTTTTTTAAATGTTATGATGATGAATCATTAGATAAAAGGTTAGTGATAATCATTTAATTTTTTTTACTGTTTTTCAAACATCACAAACTAGTTTTGTTCCATTTTCTATTACTATGTATATAAGTTAGATTTAGAATGTAAAATGGACTATTAAATAAATTTTATAGTAAATAACAACTATTATAGAGGTTTCATGAACATATTTTAAGGTTTTTATGTAAAAGGAAAGCACATCATTCATGAGGTCAGTAAATTGACACATCATAGGCGATGATTCCATTTTTACAATAAAAGAGAGAGAAAAGGAGTTTGATGATGGATATTCCATTGACATGATATATTTATATTATATAAAATATATTGAAGTTATCATTAATATTTTTATATTTTAGTTGAGGGGAGAATAGGAAAATAAAAATAAAGTAGAATTAATTAATTGGACAAGAAAGAGGAGTTTACCTCCTGAATTTTTCCACATTAAGAACCACCGTAGGGAAAAGGTTTCAATATTTTGATTATAGAAAGGTATATTAGAAACACGGGAGGTGATTTGGAATATATTTGGTAATAATTTTGAAAACCTCAATGCTTGGATGGAGTGAGGATAAGAGGTGGTGAGGGGTGGTTTTTATAGGGGAGGAGAGGGGTGTTTTCCCATTATTTTATTCATTAGTTTATAATTTTGGCTCAATAATATAAATAGTTTGAGAATTGTAACTAAATATGTTAAAATACAGATGGTGAGTTTGATATTTTGGGCCTACCTCATCCAAAAATCATATATTAGTCAATAATTCTTGTCTTTAACTTTTATCATAAATTATCATATTTTACTATTCATCAGGAATTCATGATATTTAGTAAAATCCAAAAAAAGTACCATAACCATTTTTTTATTCTCATAATTAAAAAATTAAATTAATTTAATGATAATAATTTTCTAAATATGATAAATTTAATATTAAATTGAAATATTAAATTATTCAAAAAATTCCAATTTATAAATTATAACTAATTTTATGAAACATTTAAAAAGTTAGAAAAGTATAATAAAATTATATTATAATAATAAGGTTAAAAATTATTAACTTAAGAGTTTATTTTATGAAAATAAATTATATTTCAAATCATTATATTAATTAAAAAATTATCAATAAATATTTATGACTTATAAAAATACCAATACCTAATTTAACATTTTTAAAATATTTATTTACTTATTTAATGATATAAATATATTATATTTTGATTCATAAGGTTACAAACTATTATTTATAATTTCAATGGTGAAGTCACTGTTCTTTTGGATGGATTACTATTCCTAATGGTCATGTTACTATTCTAAATGTTGTGTTACTATTACATCAGTATATGCCTCATATTTCATTCATTATTCTTTTATAATGTTGTTATTGCAGTCTATATGTTATTTTATTTGATTTACACTATAGTATATAATTATAATTAGGGGAAATTCCATTGATAATATTTTTGGTTTTTACAATCTCAAATAAGAATAATATTGTTTGATTTAGTCAAATGGTCAATAATATACCATATCACATTACTACCTCAAGATGTCTCTAGAAATCGCACAAAAAAATATAAAGATATATTTTCTCATTTCCACCCTGGAAATGGAAAAAATTTAACTGTCCCCTTTGGTAATTATAATTCTTCTTTAACCTGTTGAAAATTCAATCATTACTTGGTAAAGTATGTATTATGTCTTTTCATTCCATCCCACCAATAATGTTCCAATGGTCTTTATATATTTTGGTATTATCGGGATCAATGGAAAACATAGAACTACGCAATTCAAGCAAAAATTACTGCTTAAACTGGGAATCAAAAGGGATACATAATATGTTTCCATATTTGATAACACCTTATTTTTCGATACTAAATCATGGAAACTTACAATTTTTACTTATTCTACCATTACCTATTAAACATGATCATACTTCCTATCATTCATTATTCTATATGATAGAGAAGACTATAATGGCACCTGATGAAAAATAGAAGAAGTTTCTCTTTGATAAATTTCTAGACCAAAAATCATCCAATAATTTACCAATGGATAGTGTTCTAATCTTATCATATTTAATAATGTATTATATTTCCAACTTAAAGAAATAACTACTTTCCATACTTTTACTAGATGGTAATGAGTGATATAGCCATATTAATTAATCAGATCGAACCATCTTCTTTGTCTCATGTTCAACTCATTATGACTTAATATATACATCCAAATTTTATGATAAGTATATAATTCAAAAATTACTCCATAAAAATGGAATCAATATATTTTTAAATAAAACCCATAGAAGCCAGTTCAAATTCATGTGTAGTATAATTTTTTATTTGGATTCAATTGATATGAAGCATAAGATATTATCTAATCATTATTTATTATAATACAACCAGGTCACTTCAATAAAGATTCACTATAGATAACCAAGTCATTATTTCTAGATGGAAATTCCAAAATTGGGGCATTCAATAGTCATATTTTCTATTCACGGACACATTCAACACATCCTTTCACCAAGATGAAATTAACTCATTTACATATTATCTTTTTCAGTGGGATAGATAACCAAGAATATTTTGAAACAAACCATTAGTATTAACCCATTAAACACATAATAATACAAATCTATGTGACATTAATTGGTCTTAGTCACTCTTAAACCACTTTAGTTTTAGCTATATAAATAGTTATTCCATATTTATATAATATTCTATGTAAAGAAATATTTCACAACCAGAATTCCAATTTGATAAATTTTCCATATAACTTTTTTATGGTTTTCAGAACAACCCTAAAATGATTCTTATTATAATAATAACATTTAGAATATATCAGAATGTCATCAATAAATACAACCTCAAATTTATCCAATAAATCATAGAGAAGTATATTCATAATGTTTATAAGTATATATGGATTATTTTTCTACCCAGATGGAATAACCACAAACTAATAATTATCATACATAGTTCAAAATATTTCCTTTGGAATTTCATATTTCTTTACCTTCAGATAATGGTACCCAGAACTGAGAGCATCTTTCAAAAAATATAGATCTCCCTAGAGCTAATCTAACAAGTCTTATATATGAGGAAACAAAAACTTATTCTCAAAATTTATGTTATTAAATTCTCTATAATTAGTTAAAATCATTATGGAAAAATTTTCATTTTTTAAAAAATAAAACAAGAACATCCCATGGTGAAGTTCTGGGAATAATTAATCGTTTATGAAGAAACTCTTATAACTTATTTTTTGATAAGGAGGTTTTGATATTGGATTTGAACTATATAATATGTAAATATTAAATTTAGTCTCATGATCTGGTTCAAAAATAGACAATTATTCTTGAAATACATCTACATATTCATTTACTTTAAGAATATCACCACTTTTAATAGTCTCATTCTTCTTAACAATATATGCCAGATAACATTAATTTCCATCTTTAATCTATTTCTTCGCTTAATTATATGTTATCAAAGGTATGAATTCATTATAGTATATAAAATAAAACTCATTATAAAAAACAAATTTTTTATCTTTATAATATATCTTTTCATGGTGAATATATACCCAATTTGTACTAAGAATGATATCAAACTCAATAGTAGTAATTACAAAATGTTTTAAAGCTGAAGGATCTAAGAAGATAACAACATGAAGGATCTTATATTTTTTTCTCAACAATAACCCATGATATTTTAACCAAACTTATATCGTTATTTCTTGATGATAAATTTTGAATTTACCATTAAATGTTTTTTGTAATGAAAAAATGCATAGACAATAATTTAAAGAAACATTCACATAATCAGAATATACAAGTATTATACCTGAAATTACATAAATGAATGATCTAAAATCTATTGAAGAAGTTAAAATGAATTTATGTGCACCTTTATTATCACTATCTTCAAAACGTCCATCTTTTAATCATATATTCAGATAATTAATTTCATAATGAACCTTTTCGTTACAATAAAAACATCTTAATCCTAACCTTTTATTATTATTATGATCCTCACTTTGATCCCATTATTTGAGTCATGATTCAAATTTACAAACATACCACGTCAGATACACTTCCCAAAATGTATAATAATTTATCCAAGGATCTTTTTACCAAAAATATCACAAGGTTGAAAAATGATTTAATTACAATTGTATTTCCTTGATGGATTCTTCTCATATTCCATTCAACTTGACCTATTTTTCTTATTATTGTATTGAAAAACATGGTCATTAAAAAACTCCATTTATACCTTCTTGATACACTGAACATGTTTCTTATAACTTTCATATTCAAGATAATCTAATGACATTTGATATCTTTATATTTAATCCTGATTAAAATAGATTAATTTTACTATCAATACCCCAAAAATAATTGAGTGCATGCATTTACAAATGGGTGAAGCTTGATTTATACACAGACATTATGTATTCCTTATTTAACCTCAATTACAAGAACAATGATTCCATACCAAGACAAATATACGTCGGAAAATATATTCCACAGAAAAGTTTACTATATAACATCCATTTCAAGGCATCAATATCATATCTTTCTATGATATACATAGCCATTTACCAACACTGATCAACATAACCTTCAAAATGGTAAAAAAGGGATAAATCATTATGTTATAAAAAAGTAATGACTAAAAATATCTTCTCAAATTATTTAACCCATACATCTGTTATACTAGGGGCATATTATCCACTGAATGTTGGAGTTTATTGTTTCATGAAATTCTCTACTATAAACGTGCTTCTCTAAGAAGGACATGGTGTTTCTCTCACATTAATACCTCTACCATTTATATCCTTTTTCAACTAATCCATCACAAAAACAAACTTATCTATTATAATTTAAACTATTATATGTTTCTTATTTAGAAGGATTTTGAAATCTTGATTCCTTCTAAATTCAACTTCCTAATTTCCTCTTTAGAAAACCATTCTAAACAGACATTGTTTAAATGAAGCAACATAGTAATATTAAAATTCATTATCATGAAGACCATAAATTATAAACTATTAAGTGTACTAACATAAATTATTATAACCATTAAACCTATTTTAACACTTCTCTGCTAATAAATATAAAGTCTCATACCTTATTCAACCCATACATTTTTAAACAATAATTTATTTTCTAATATTACTGAAGATATTTTCATTTTTAGAGTTTCACATAATTAGTTTATAACAATAACATAAATAACACATTCTTTACAAGTTGGATAATTTCCAATAGTAACCATTTTCACATAATAGAGAACATTTATAATGGTTTTTCTTTCTTTCCATGAAAAATATTCATGATTCTCAACTTGACATCATAATTGTTCTTACTCATCCTTAAAAGATGTTATTTTATTTGAAAATGTGGTATGATAACAAAAATATTAGTAAGGGAAAATAAAAAGTAATAAATAAACCCATTTTTTCATTTCAAAACCATGAGATCATAAATGTATTTTTTCCATTAATGTAATAATCATTGAGATCAAATAATCATTTACAAACACATGAAATTGGACTTTCTATCAAATGTTTTTTATGAAACACTTTATAAGGAAAAATAATTTGAAAATAATATTAATGAGGTTTTATTCAAAAATATTATAACCCTTGATTAATAATTTATTAAAAACTTACATTTTACCATAAAATTGAATGTTCCAAGCGAAATAGAAGCCAGGTTGGTCCAACACCCAACATTACTTTTTACCATGATCAATGATTATTCTAGGATCAATATGATGACTAAAACTAGTCTCCATGGAATATAATCAATGATTTAAATAAAAAATGAAGAGGCATAAAACCTTAAGAGAGGATCTTTCACATCATGTTTATAATTAATTTAAATTTTATTTCTATAAAAATAAAATAACTGGATCTTTTGTACTTTATTCATTTATGATGTTGACCATCTGGAATGGACCTTCCAAATTGCGTCATTGCACTTGTTTGTATCCAAACTAGAAACCCTATAGTGGTGATCCAGATGTGCTCTGATGGCCTCCAATCGACACCACTCATTCTCCAAGTGCTAGCATGAAGAATAAAGTGTCTTGCATTGGCCGTTCTGGATAGCTTGTTCTTTGGTCTTGAAGAACATATCTCATTCTTGAGGGGGGAGGGAAGAGGATTCGAGAGAGAAATTGTTTGAATCAACAATTCTCAATTCACCACACATGCAGTTTGGTATATGGAAGAATAGATGACCTTGTCTATTTATCGACATCGGGAATAAGTTATAATATATAATTACATAATAGTAATTAAAAACATTCATAAATTTAGAGAAAACCCATACAGTTAATAATAAATCTGTATCATTATTTATGGTATGCCGAATTTCGAAAAATAGAATTATAATTAAAATTACACATCACAAAATAATAACAGTGTTATTATTATTTTAACTTTTTCCAAGTAGTTAAATAATTATTTAACATTAAGAAAATAATTATTTTACTACCAAACCCACCTTGGTCAGCTCAAAATCCACTTCCATTTATTAAACACCCTATTAAATTAATAAATAATTTATTCTCTTAAATAATATTTTATTTACAATCTAGAAAATAAATATTTATTAAATGTTCAATAAAGCAAATAAATATATTTTTCTTACAATCCGAGGAATAAATATTTATTTAATTTATGCAATTATATTAACCTGCAAAAAATTATTCTATGATGTTAATAATAATATTTAATTAATTAATTTAATTAAAATAGAATTTAACCAAGTCCACAAAAAACACTTAGTGTGTGACCCCCTAGGATTTTTTCTCTTTGAAATTAGGAGGGATTTCTTAATTTTTATGAGTAATGTCTAGCAATGAGTCAAGGAACCTAAGAGAAAGAACATAACGTCGCAAAAATGACATCCACATTTGAAACATCATTGTGTAATATAATCCTTTTGTCTCAATATCTCATCAAGATGGTTTCAAGATAGTGTCATCAACCTTTGTGCATGATATTTCATTCTTGGACTACCTGAAATAAACTATTCATTACATCATGGCCATGGAACTTCACGCGATGGTTCTATTTGAATTAGAGGGCCGAGATTTTAACTTCCATAAATGGAAGGGATTAATCCTTCCTTGAATTATCCATTAATATTATGCCACTCATGTCGCACCCATAATACCCTACTTCCTGCCAACATATAGTGTGACACTTTTCACCAGTAAATAAAAGTGCGCTAGTTGTGACATGTATTAATGGAAATGTCAATGTCTAAGGACCATTACATACACACATAGATAGAAATATCTTGTGACACCAAAACATGCAGAATTCCTACTGCTGGGTCTATTATCATAATCACTCATCTTGGATATTACCATGTGATAACTTCATGATATGAAGTCTCATCTTCTTACGAATTCTCACACCAAATGGTCTATATACTATGTGTCCCATAATATTATTTCATCCAACCACATAACTATTTTAAAGAATATTGTTATAGAATTTCAAGGTTTTCATCATAGCGGGGGACTTCCATGACCTTATCAATGAAAAAAATACTCTAGGACATTATTACATCATAGTAATGCAGAATAATGAAAAAGATATAATATGATGTTTAATATTAAAATACATTAAATATACATGTAATCAGAGTAAAAATAGTTGGTTCTAGGACACCAAATCTAACAAAATCTCACTTAGACTAGAGACAACTACCTACAAATTTAATTTTGTTATACCTCACATGATGATCATGTATCCGTTGAGTCAAGGATTTAGTCAAGGGGTCCACCACATGGTCGTTAATGGAAATACCAATCACTGCAACTTCACCTCTCTGAGAAATATCTCTCAAGAGAAGATAATTCTGAAGTATCTATTTTGATAACTGATGTGACCTTGGCTCCTTTTCAAGAGACACCGCTACAGTATTATCATAATAGAGTGTGATGGGATCATTACTGCTAGGTACCTCATCCAGCTCCTCAATGAATCTTTTCATCCAAACCACTTATTTAGCTTCCTCAAAAGATGTGATATACTCAGACTCTTCTATAGAATATGCGTCCACACTCTGATTTGAGCTCTTGTACCTCACTGAAACTCCATTCAAAGTGAATATGTATCATGTTTTCAACTTCATTTCATCTTGATCATTATAGAAAATATCATATTCATATCTTCTGATGACTATTTCCCCATCACCTCCATAAATTTGGAACATATCCTTAGAAGGACTCAAATTCTATATAATAGTCTTGACTACATTCCAACGGAAGTAAACTAGGTCAGATTGATATCTTCCTAAGAAAATCAATACATAGGTGACATCCATAATAGTACATATCATGGAATACAAGACCGATCCAATTTCTGATGTGTATGGAGTCCTTTCCATTCCTCTTCATTCCTCATGTACCCACAGACAAATTTTCTCGGAAAGACAAATGCCATCTAACAATGGAAACAATCCCCTCTTGGATTGTTCCCAACTCAATCTCTTTAGTATCTTTTCAGTGCGTGTACTTTGACATGGGCCCAAAAATCTCATGGATCTATCATTATAGATCTTGATCCCAATAATATATGCTTCATTTCCTATGTCCTTCATGGAGAAGCATTGATGCAAGCATGCCTTAATAGACTATAAGACTGGTAGCTCATTTCCAATAAGTAATATGTCATCAACATATACTATTAAGAAAATTACTACACTCACACTAATTATTTTTTAGACACAAGGATCACATTCATTCTTAATAAAACCAAATTCCATTATGGTTTTGTCAAAATGATTGTTCTATAACCAGGATGCTTGCTTTAATCAATATATATGGATTTCTGCAACTTGCATACCTTATTGGCATCCTTTGGAGTCACAAACCCGTCAAGTTGTGTCATGTAGACATCTTCATAAAGGTTCCTATTATGGAAGACTATTTTGACATCCATTTTCCAATTCTCTTAGTCAGGGTATATGGCAATGGACAATAGCATTTTTATGGATTTCTGCATCAAAACTTGTGAAAAGGTTTCATATTAGTAAATTCCTTGACACTCTTTAAAACATTTGGCAACCAATCGTTCCTTATAGGAACTGACTTATCCTTCCAGGTTAATTTTCTTCAGGAATACACATTTGAACCCACAATTATTTACATCAACTAAAGTATATACCAAAATCCAAACATGGTTTTGGTACATGGAATCTGTTTCAGAATACTTGGTTTCTTGCCACATGGCAACGTCTGTGACACTTAATACTTCCTTGTAGGTTAGAGGATCATTATTATCAAACAATAATGATTCAATACCCACAGTAAATAAAAAAACATAATTTTCTAGTTATCGTAGTTCTGGTGTATTTGGAATAGTTTTTTCATCGATGGGGATTTGTGGAATCTCTTCCTATACCAACTCTTGTATACCTTTAGCCTCAACTTCATCAAAGTATATGTCACTCCCACTATCTCTTTTGGACATGTACCCCCTCTCACAGAATTTGGAATGTCTTTCTACTACAACATTTTTGTCTGAGGGGTTTTATAGGTAATATCCCCATGTTTCCATGGGATATCCTATAAAGGTACATTTTGTGCCTTGGGGTGAATGTTTGTCACCTGAAGAGGCCATAACAAACTCTCCACTTCCCCACACATTTAAATTCGATAACATGTATTTATTTCCACTATAGAACCCATATGGTATACCATTTATCAATTTTTTTCTACATGGATTAGTGTGTTTGTTTCTTTTTGTAACACATATCCCCAGAAGGATAATGGAAGACTTTCATGATTCATCATTGATCTCACCTTGTCTAATAAGGTGCGGTTCCTCATTTCACTCACACCATTCCACTAGGATTTGTAAGAAGGAGGGATTTGTGATAGGTTCCCAAAATCTCGTAAGTAATCAATGAAGTCTTGATTGAGATATTATCCACCTCAGTCTGAGTGGAGTTTCTTAATCATCTTACCCAACTAGTTCTCACCTTCTTTCTTGTATTCTTTTAACACATTAAAAAATCCTACTTATACCTCATTAAGTGGATATATACATATATACTAAAATAATCAGTAAAAGTTATGATTTATGTGTACCCATCCCTTGATTTAACTGAAAATGGACAACACACATTAGTATGTACTAATTCAAAAATCTTTTTATCCCTTTCACCTTTCCCACCAAATGGGGTTTTGGTCATTTTTCCTTGTAAACTTTTGTGACATATGCCAAGTGGTTTTAATTTGAAATAATCTAAATATGCATTTTGATGTAACATTGTGAAGAATTTCTTGTTTACATGACCTAGTTAGTGATTCCAAAGTTGGGTGTCGTATGATTCATGAAATTTATCTTTTCTATCAATTGACATTACTTGGTTAGTGTAGTAAAACATGTAAAGACCATTGTATAATTGTTCCCTACCAAAACAAATGCTAACTTTTTAATAGAAGCAACAACCAATTCAAAATTTGAAAACGAATCCTTCTTTTTCTATTCTGAATTAAGAAATAATGTTTTTAGTAATAGACAAAACATAATAACAACCCTTCAACACCAAGATCGTCCTAGTTGGAAATGTGAGGTGGTTTTCCCCGATAGCTATAACAGCAAGTCTGGCTTTGTTGGCTAATCACAGATCTATGTCCCCAAGGTCAATATTCCTAAATCTACTTGGTTATTATATTTGGATACATATGTGAGCACCACAAGCAGTAACTAATACTCAATTTTTATAAAAAAGTAAATTTCATTCGATAAAAAATGCACATGAATCTTCCCCTTAGTTTTTAGTCTAGGTGCAGTTCTTCTTCTAGTGGCCATTCTTGCTACGTGAAAAAAATAGCTTCATATTCCCTTGTCTACCCTTTGATCTTATTTTTCTTGGAAGTGTGTGAAGAAGCTTTGGGCATAAATATATTTTCCTTCCCTTTCCTCTTATTCACTATAAGGACAGAAGATTTTTCATGCTTCATATCTTTTTCCACTTGGATAATGAGGATAAGAAGATCGAATAAAGACTTATCATTGTTTTATATATTGAAATTAACAACAAAAATAGAGAATCTATGAGGGAGTGATGCAAGGTTGATATCATTACCATGTTCTTTGGGGATTTTAAACCCTAGAACTTTCATGCGCTCAATGTAGCCAATGATATTGACTTTATGAATCCCAGCTAGGGAGACCTCTCCAAGCATACTCTAAATGAGATCCTTGGAGATCTCAAACCATTCTTGTCTTTCTATCTCTTGGTAATGACCACATAGGTGCTCAATCATTCCATATGATTCCAGGTTTTTGTGAGACTTTATGAGCTCACTAGACATTGATGATAACATCATACATTAACCATTGACTGTGTCATTAATATGTTTCTTGTAGAATAAGAACTATTCGTCACTCACCTCTTAGGGTGGCGGATCGGGTAATGCTGACTCCAGCATGTAAGACTTCTGTTTATGGTTTAGAATAACCTGAAGGCATCTAAACCATTCCTAGAAGCTACTACCAGTAAGGATGCTATCTTTATCCAAAATTTATCACATGGATAATGTGGTTGATTATCTTCTTATTTTATTCTATAATTAAAAGAGAATATTGTTATAAAATTATTCGATTACATTTTATAAAAATGATATATTGATTTTATTAAGTCTCACACTATTTTATCAAGTCATAATATCCCTCACCATTGAACTCAGAATGTATAGTTATCATGACATTCTAGTTTAAAGGATCCATATTCCCCTTGGTGTGACCCCAACAGGGTTTGGTCAAGATATTTGAAGGTATTTAGATAGGAAGGTCTTTGCGAACTGTGGTCTTGCAGCTCCTTGATCCATTGAGTGGACTCTTTAATCATGAAATCCTGACATGGATTTCATCATCACTTGCCTCCAATATTAAACCATGTCTAAGAAGAGATACTCCTCATGATGTAATATGGTTAAGTCAACCCAAATCATTTCATAAGGGATTCCTATTTAAAAGTATGTGTCCCATAAAAGTTAGGTCAAACAAATAGTTTTATTGAGTCTTTCCCTTAATCAAGTAGCATAAGGCCTAATATGACTTAATATATTATTGAGAGATTTTTATATTTTTTTCTTAAATTTCTTTATTATCATTATCACATTCTTAATAATATTAAGTGGAGCATATTTAAGTGATTAACCATATCTTGATAATATTTATGCACAAGCCCAGTTCATTTTAGTTCCATCTTGCGTGCTAGTTATTTTATTAATTATGTGATCACGACAACACATCCACAATGAAAAAACCACGAAACTGAAAGAAATAATATAAATCAAAGTGAATGATCATGATATTTTATAATGGTTAGTTAATCTATTAGTAGATAAACTAACCCTTACATAGGGATAAAATACCTTGAACCTTTTGAGTTAGTGTTTATAGCTTTCTACATGTCCACATTTGTATCTCCTAGGATTAGTTTTGTCTTGACTCTAGATGAACTTACTCCATTGTCTTGGGGGATACATCAGTTAAATAATATTTTTAACTCACATGCAGGTTAGGGGTAAAAGGGGTTTACATAAATAAAACCATGGACATGCAGGCCCTACATATTAATGAGGAGAGATAGCACATAGGACAACAATTTTAATTTAAAATAAATTAAATGGAAAACAATCTCATACAATGGTTTGTCCTATCTCATGATTAGCCACATACATGTAATGGATTACATATTTAATAAAATGTGAATTAAATTCATTAATCATTCCTGTCAAGATAAATTGTACTTGAATCGATTTATTATTATTTTTAATTAATCAATACATTTTCCTTAATCCTTTTTTAAAATTTCTTAAGATTTTCATCATTGAACATAAATACACCTTGGAGGTAACCTGGTGAATACCTATTTGAATCTACCAAACACGTATTATATTCATATACTATTTTAAACCCATGAAATATGGAATATTTGATTCTTCAATGCAAAGAGTAACATCCTATAGTAGGATTTATTCATGATAAGTAGTTCTGAACATAACAGAGACATTAATGTTTGAACATTGCGTAGTTTTGTAAACTACACGGCACATAGTTCTGACTATATAGTATGTACTAACATAACCATATTTCCAGAAGTACACACATAGGGAAGCATAGTGTGAGGCATACTTCAGAAACATCAAAGTACACGATGTGTACGGTGGGCTACACATCATGTTGTCTCAGTGTACATGGTTACCAGTCGGATCAATCCCTATATAGGATACAATTTTATTTTCCCTTAACCTGAAGGGACTACATGCCGTGTATAGCGGGACACATGGCGTTTAATCTGGTTAACATTTTCCTATCAGTCTCAGTCAACACATGATGTAAAATTAATTAAACCACATGTAATAAATTCACATGACTTGATTAATTGCTGAATTATTCCCGATCCACTGAGAATGACTACACGACATGTAGTACAGAATAAATGGTGTGTATAGAAGATAACACAATGTGTAAATATGAAAACACAGTATGTACTTTTATGTCACCTAGGTGGTATCATCGACACCTCCTGACGAGTTCCTCGTTAAAATTTTAATCCAAAAATTATTCATCTTTGTGAAACCTGCGAGAAACAAAAATTGAAGAATAGATCGAAAAATTCAGATTACAAGAATAATTAACCTAAAATTGACAAACTAAATTATTAAACTATAAATAATAACCGAATTATTTATATAAATATATACTATGATGAGCCTCCCTTTAATACCACTTGAGGGTTTCAGGCACAGTGGAAGTGTGGTTGGGACGATGCCCAACTTTAATTTTCACCATGATCAATGGTTATTTCAGGATCAATATGATGATTAACATTAGTCTCTATGGAATATAAACATAGATTTATTTAAATAAGGGAGAGTCTTAAAACCTTTAGAGAGAATCTTAAACATCATGTTTATAATTAATTTAAATTTAATTTCTGAAGAAATAAAAAACATGGATCTTTGGTACTTTCTTCTTTGATGATGTTTATTGTCTATAATGAACATCCTGGATTTCCTCATTTCTCTTGCAAGGACCCAAAATAGAACCCCTCTAGTGGTGATCCACACGTGCTTCTATGGCCTCTGATCGACACCACACATTCTTCGGGTGCTAGTGCTGTGAAGCGACTGTCTTGCATCGATTATTCTTGATCGGCTGTTCTTTAGTCTTAAAGAACATCTATTGTTCTTGAGAGGGGAGGGAAGAGGAATCTAGAGAGAAATTTTTTGACTCAAAAATTCTCAATTCACTGGGATTATTGTTCAGTACATGGTACAATAGACGTACATGTCTATTTATCGACATTGGGGTTTTTTATGTAATAGCAATTAAATACATTAATAACCTTAGAGAAAACCCATGCTCTTAATAATAATACCATGTCATTATTTATGTTTTTCTAACTTGCACAAAAATTAATTATAAATAAAATTCCACGTCACAAAATAATAGTTGTGTTATTATTATTTTAACTTGTGCCAACTAGTTAAATAATTTTTTAGAATCTTGCAAATAATTATTTTACCACAAGACTGACCTCGGTCCACTCAAACTCAACGTCCATTTATTGAACACCTGAATAAATAAATAAAAAATTTATATTCTTGAATAAATAAATTATTTACGAACTAGTAAATAAATATTTATTAAATGTTCAAAAATTAAATAAATATATTTTACTCACAATCTGATGAATAAATATTTATTTAATTTATGAGATCATTTTAACTTGAATAAAATCATTCCATAGTCTTAAGAATAATATTTATTTCATTAATTAAATTCAAATAGTATTGAACCAAGACACCAAAAACACTTAGTGTGTGACCCTATAGGATTATTTCTCATTGGAATTAGGTAGGCTTGCCTAAAGTTAAAGAGTACACTCTAAAAATGGGTCAAGGCACCCATGTGAAAGAACATAAACTCACAACAATGACATACACATATGAATGCTCACTATGTAATATAATCCCTTTGTATCTTTATCTCATCAAGAAGGTTTCATGATAGTGTAATCCTTTGTTCTTGATACACCATTCCTAAAATTCCTAGAATAAACTCATCGTTACACCATGGCCATGGAATTTCACATGATGGTTCTATTTCAATCAATGTGTTGAGATATCAAATTCTATAAATGGAAGGGACAAATAATTCCTCAACTAATATATTAATAACATGCCACTCGTGACAGACCTATGACACCATAGTTCTTTCCAATATACCATGTGATAGTTTTGACACTAAATCAAAGTTCTTGAGTCAAGACACAAATTAATAATTATCTTAAATTCTAAGGACCAATACAAATGATCGTATATAGGAATATCTGATGACCCCAAAACATGAGAAATTCTTACTAGTTCATGTTCTCATTATCTCTCATCTTCGAGATTACCAAGTAAGAACATCATGAGAGTAAGTATGATCTACATACAAGTACTCTCACAAGACGATCTGAATACTATGTGTCCCACCATAGTATAACATCCAACTGCAAAACTATATTTAAAAATATTGTTATAGCATTTCAAGGTTCTCATCATAGCGGGGAACTACCATGACCTTATCAATCCACAAAATACTCTAAGACATTATTACATCATAGTCATGGAGAACAATGAACAATATGTAATAAGATTTTTAATATTTAAATATATTAGATACCCATGTAATCAATGTAAAAACAGTTGGTTAGAGGACACCAACTCTAAAAAAATGCATAATCATTCATTTAAAATAAAATATCATTATCTTAACCATTTAATTATAAATATTTCTATTAAAACTCATTAGAAAGAATATAACATTAATGTAGGTTATTTGGGAAATCATCTTTAAGAAAACCTTACAATAACCCCTACAAATGGAATAACTTACACAGTTAATTCAAACATTATTATCAAGAGAACATAATCATTACCTTATTAATTAGAGATCTATAATGGGATCAACAATTAAAATTAAAAAATTTGAAGGACTATAACATGCATAAAACACATAAAATATTTTATTTCTGTCAAAAAATCCAATAAAATATATTGTTAAACACATATGCAGAAGCTCTTCAATGATTTACATAAAAATAAGGATAAAAATCCATTTTCTCTAAAAACTATTTCAAAAAAATTCTATAAGAATGAAAATTGAGATATTATTTTGAAAAAATATTAAAACTTTGACATGAATCTTCTCAAATATAAACAATATTTCTAGTGGTGAACACCAATCAATATATATACATTGAAAAAGAACATTCCTTTTTTCCTTTTGTAAAGAAATTCAAAATGTTCCATATAAAATACATAAAATTGTTCATTTTGAAAATCTTCAGAATAAGTTCAATAGAGGAATAAATTATTCTTTATAGTTCATTTATTTTCATATAAATATATTTATAAAACATCTTTATGATTATTTATGTGGAAGAAAAATATTTATAAAATTAATCCTTAAAACATTTAAAACAAAGATTGAAGTTAAAGTGTACCTTACCTCGAGTCTAGATTTTTAGGTCTATTTTTCATATACTTAGATAATTAACACATTTTAATTCTTTAAAAAAATAATAACCCTTTAAAAATTTATTATTATTTTTATTTCACTTATATCTATTGTATAATTAATTACATAATTTATTAAGGTTACTTTGATTTTTTTGAGGATGTTGGTTTTATAAGTCCATAATTACATCAGTAGGATTACCTTGGTCAACTGGATCATGATTATATATTTTATAGAATCTTAATCATGTTATAAGTATCATTATTATAAGTTAATTATACTTTTATAATCTAATATGTTTGATATTTATGAAAAATAAATTATATTACAATCATATAGACGATATGTCATACACACACATGAGTAATGTTTACACTTATCAAGGAAAATAATGAAAACAAAGAACATACCATTTTATATTTAGGGAATTATTATTATATAATAAATATAATTTTTTTATTTAATTAAAATTATATATACTATCTATGTGAGGAGGTTATTAAAAAAATAATCACATTGCTTCATGGATGTGTTAATCCACACATACACAAAAGAAATCTTATCATTTTTCAGTGGATGAAAACATAAAGAAATATATGATATAAAATATTTAAATACTTATAATTATTTTAATAATATCAGTTAAATTAATGAAACCTATCATCATAACCAGTAGTGAGAGGTGGTTATGGAAAAAAGATTACATCGGTTCTCAAGGTGATAGTCCACTATACAAACGAGTGATGGTTTTATTTCCCATTTATTAAATAAGGATATATATTAAGGTTATTCCATAAATATAATAACATATAAATATATGTCAGATACAAATGTTATTTTTTTTAATTGTTATGATAATTTTGGTGTTGATAAAATAACAAATCAAATAAAAACACTTAGTTAAGTACAATACATCTTCTTCGAACAACCTCCTTAGGTTTACACATTTGGCATCATAATGTGGGTATTTTCAGAAAAGAAGGGCCTCAAAGATGTGAGTATGTATGTCGGTAAAATGTTTTGGTAGGTCTTGTCTAATCTATAGTGCTCAAAATATGTGAGTAATAGAGGAGAGGATGTACCCTTCTGTAATTAAGGAAAATGAGAAACTTGTAATCACATAAAATATTAAATAATATATATAAGAATCATGTCAAATGGTACCAAGTAATAAAATTTTTGAATATAATATAATATACAGTTTAATTAAACTCAAAAAATTACATTTATACATGTTTTAGTTGCATTATAATTCTTATCTCGCAGTAAAATAACTTTAAACTCATTTTAACCTTAAATATGAAAATTTAAAATTTTTATCACGAAAAATTAATTATACAACCAAAAAATAAATAGAAATTATAAAATAAATTTATATTATGACTCCAAAAACTGAATCCATTTTATCATATTCAATTCCTATATGTTGAATAAATTACTATTAATATAAGAACACATAACACATGAAATTGTTTTTAGAAAAATACCTGATTATTGTGTAAAATTAATTTCACTAAAATCATATAAGAAAATTGTTTCCATGGTTTATTTGTATTTTGCTGAAAAAAATAAGGTTATTTTACTTTTTTTCAAGAAAAATTTGAGTGTATCCTTCAAACCGTACCCTTCAATACAAAAAATCCAAAAATAGTTTTTAATTTGAATACAATATAACTTATGTAAACAAAAGTCAATATTAGGTCCCCAAATTAAAATTAATGTTTTAAAATAAATCATTTAACATCTTAAAAATATATTTTTCTCATAACCACTTATATTAATGATAAATTCATGTTTTAGAGAAATTTTAATGTATTGCCAAATAGTTTTAACCTAGTTTTACATCTTTTTCTAATGATAACTATGTTTACTATGGTTACTATTCGTAGTGAAAAAAACTCAAGTTAAAACTATTAAATTATATTTATTATTATGACCCCAAATATAAAATTAAATTTATTAAATTAACTTTTAAATTATAATAATATAATTTAAAATTAAACCCATAAAATTGAACGAAAAACAATTTTCTAGAAACAAAATATTTCTTATGTATAAAATATATTTATACTAAATCAAGAATAAAAATGATTCTTTTAGTAATAATTTATATCATTCATAATATAGGATAACTAATATTACATTGAATACATTTAAAAATAAAAAATTAAATTTTAAACTGCTTGAAATGAAAAGATAGTTTTTAATAAAAATATGTATTCTCGATTATTCACTCAAAAATAATTTTTTTTTCTAAAAATTCTTCAAAACACTATAATATAACTTTTAAATAGATGTTATAAAAATGTAATATCATTTTTTAAAATTATAACTATACACTTTAGAAATCAAAATTTTAAATAAAACTGTATAATATATGAAAAAAAATTAGTAAGAAGACAACTATTTTATCTTTCACCAGAAAATTACTTAATATTATTATAGTTAATATCACTATGTAAAATCTAATTAATGAATAATAATAAGGTATTAAGTTTATGTACTATTAAAACTAACAAGTTTATTATACCCAAATATTCCAATTAACTAAAGATAAAATCTCATAAACCATTAGTATCAAAGTCATCAAGTCAAAAAATCTAGTGTATCACTCATTGTAAAATTGATAAAAAATAATATAAAATATCCAACAAACCATCTCCATACCTGGAAACATAGCATTTACCTCATATATGGATTAACTACTACCATACATTTGTTTATTATTATGTCTTAAAAACTTCCAATCTTATGTATTCTAATCTCCAAATAGAATGTTGAAGGAAAATACACCTCTAATACCATTTTGTAACACCCATGACCAGGTCATCAAGTTTGTGCTAGGGCATCACATCATGTCCTCGTCAACACCAACACAGAAAAAAGAGTATTTTTACCTATAATGAGGGCCGAATAGACACCTCTGGTAGACTATTCATATAGTAACAGATAACAAATTAGGGAATGAAATTACAGAATAATAATGAGAGCAAAGAACAGATCTAAAGTGTTGAAACAAGAATAATATCAATCCCTGGGAAAAAGATTCCATAAAATACCCAATAGACCTATTAAATAAATATAACCTCATATAAAAGATCTATATAAAATAAACTAAAATAAATAGATCGTTATTTAATTAATGATAATAGAGTCTATCTCGACATCACCTAAGCTAAAATTATCCACTTGACCAACTATCCTAGAAAAAGTCCATACACCCATCTGAATTACTTACCGAAAAATGTTTCACGTGCACAGAGATTCCCATAAAGGGTGTCATTATTAAACTGGTAGGATGCAACCAATTTATCTATTGAATAAATTCCTCAGGTCATATAAAAGTGTATACATTGATGGATAAAAATACATAAATAACATATATATTGTTGAGTCATCATGTGCTACCGAGGCTTCCAAGAAACCCGAATCTACTAGCTTCATCTCACAGCTAGATGGAAATTCTTCTAGAACCCATAAGAATATATAACCCATGTACCATACCTGATCATAATTCATGACCACATAAATTACCAAAATCAATCCCAAAAGTCTCTAGTAACATAAATTATGCACATTGCCTCATCCCCACTAGAATTGGTGCAGCCAATCAATTACACTAGTCCATCCCAAGGGTTATATGGAGGACCAATAATCACAAAAAACCATCTAAAGGCTTTTTAGAGGCAAAACATATATGAAATCCCATCCTAAGGATTCTTGGGAGGTCAATCATTCACAATGTCCCATCCCCAAATGGTCAAGGGAATCCACACACATACACAAGGGGGAAACACCCCATCATAACCATGATCTAAAATATCACACATGAAGGCCATCATAACTACTGGATCAGACCACCAAACTCATGGTCAACCCTAAATCACACGTAAATTAAGTTAAAATATCACCCATTCCCTTATGTTAGTCACCTAAGTCATTTTAGCTTGTCCAAATCCCAAACGACACTTACCATACATGTTTACCAAAGTCGAAAGATATAGCATTTTTTAGAACCCATTGAATCTTATTTATTCCTTATTTTATCCCTGGCCATTCAATTTTAGGGTCTAAAAATTTTCAAGGGATCATTGTTTGAAAACAAGGCATTTTGAGTGAAACTAGAAAGGTGAACAGTTATGGTGCACATTTAGTTTAACTATGAGATAACTATGAGGTATGTCTATATGAGGTTCTTGTGGAATTTCATACGGTTTCATAATGGTTAGTCAAACCATGTGACATGCATTATAAACTCTCCATGGTGTATGTTGGTTTTCCAAGGGCATCACATGGTTTGACCTTGGGTTTCCCAAACTGTGTGGCCCCCAGTGCAAATCGTGCACCCTTTAGACATAGGGGGTTTCACTATTGGAACACAGTTAAACTAACTATGTGGAAAACCATTCCCACACTAATAATGGACAGTAAGGGTGCACAATTAAGGTTCCTGATTAGTTCAATTGTGCATCATTCTCTAGAAACCATGAAATTCCCCTTGAAACAGTTAAAAAGTAAAAATTTTACCCATTTTACTTTTGTTTATTTAATATTCACAAAACATTAATCTCACATTATCCCAACATAATCATTCACGAGTTATTTTTAGGTTTCTCTCACTATGTTATAGGTGACATTCCATTATTATTAGTGGATCACATCAAGGTATGTTTCATTTTTTATCAGGTTTCCCATCTTCTTTATAGATCTACACTCTATAAATTCTCCTATCATCTTCATGAAACAAAATTGTGATATGATGCTAGATCTACTCGTTTTAATGGATGATTTGATTTTTTTATAGATTTAGGATATCAATTCCTAATATACATTTTTCTCATTCTCCGATTTTAAAGGTAGTTATAAATACCTTTGTTCTTCATGTAGGAGTTTCTTTATAAAGGGTTATTTCTATGAATATCTTATCATTCTTCTAAAATTGATTCGTGTTTTTAATTTAATTTAATTTATTTTGTTTTAATGTATTTTTTAGAAAAAAAACATGTTATAAGAAGGATGTTTCTCTAAAAATGGTTTGTTTACCCCCAATGTCTGATTAAATGATTGAATGATAGTTTTAGCATTGAAATGAGTTTTCAACCACTAAAGAGGATTAGATTAGATTTGAATTTTTTTTATAAACTATGATCATGGTTTTTAAATGGATTTGGAAAAACCTAGCACATTAGAAACCATGGGTGAATCAAGAATATAGACGTCAAAAATTGTGTGTGTAAGGACACTTGAGGATTTCTTTTACATTATGGTGAATAATTCCACTAGAGGTTATATTGGTTGGATCGACCATAGGCATGAGTTGTGGATTTTTTATATTTATAATTATTACACATTAACAAAACCCAAAATGGGGTTCTTTGTCATGTTGGAAATGTTTTTCAAATGATGAATTGATCATTGTTATTTTCACACATACTTTCACATGAAGGATTGATCATTTTTATTTTCTCACTCTCTTTCACATGATGTATTGGTCATGCTTATTTTATTACATTCTTTAACAAGATATATTGGTCAGGGTTATTTTCATTCATTTTTACCTTATAGATTATTAAAGGATTGTATTGACTTTTCTCCCATGATTTATCAATTACACTTTTCAAATTACTTTTGTGATAATATTATAGGAATTTTTGAAAGAACAAAGGATTATTTAAAAATTGTTTTTAATTTTGAAAATTATTTTCAAAACTATTTTTGTTTTAAATATAGAACTACTGTATTCTAGATTTAAGACTGTTTATGTGCTTGGTGGTGATATCCTTCTGGGCTTCGTTCTCACAACATAATATTGCCTTTGGGATGTTGTAGAAACTATTTTGTAAGACATAGACAAAGGGAAGGGCATTGAATAGCATGTTTTCTTCACTTTCACTGTTTCATTGATAATGGGATGGGTTGGAGTGGATGATTGGTCACATCCAGAATTATTTGTATTTTCTTATTATAATTTATAGTTTAGTTAGTTTTCTTGGATTTTATGAATCTTCGATGTATATTATTCTTATGGGTTTTAATCTGGTATTATATCTTGTTTTTTATACAAGAACGATTTTCCATTAGCGTGTTGTACCTCACCACCATAACAGGCTATCTCGGTTAGCTTCTCTAGTTGACTCGGGATGGTTCATTACAGAATGGTGTCTATGAGGATTATAAACATTCTTTTTTTAAAATTTTCTTAAAATTTTTAATGTGTATTTGTTATATAGGATTTATGACCATTGTAATTCAGGTAGTAATTGTTGGAGGTTTCCTGACAAGCTCACTTCCATATATGAACTCGAGTTCCCATGTGTGGTCAAAAATTTTCTACCAGGCATGAGACAAGGCGTTTGAGGTCATTTTATTAAATAAGATAGAGAGTTTTTATAAATGGATTTGTTCCTATGTGAATGTTGGATTTCAATCACATAATTGATGAAGGATTTAAATTAATGATGTTTCAAGGCATTGACACATATTATTGAAGATAATCCAAATATTTTGGGTTATTATTTAAATATTATTTGTCATTGCCTTGTTCATAAAAAAAATCCTCAAATAAGAGCTCCGTTAAATATGAGATAAGTATCATCAATATAAATTTTTCATGTCAAACCACAAGTGTACCCTTCCTTGGTTTAAGTTGTAATTCATACAATTTTGAATCTTGGTCAAGTTAGTGTCAAAAACCGAGGATGTGTGGTGGATAATGGCTTTGAATTCACTAAGAATTATCCACCCATCTTCCATAGAGATAAAGGAATCCAAAAATATGAGGAATGTATTGAGCATATTGAGATGATATTTATGTTCTTTAAGACTCTTTTAAGGTGGAATTTAACACATACATTCCAGAAGAACTGTAAAAGATATGGTGGGACTCTACATTGCAAGATTAGACTCTTGAGAATATTTCCTATACTTATTTCAATGAAATAATCAATCAATAGTTTAACCCTAAGACATTATGTGCAGAAAATAACAAAAAGATTATGACCATCAGTCAAGGGGAGTGTACATTTCTGAATTATTCCACTAGCATTGGTAAGATGGTGAATTTTGGGCCATAGCTTTTCACCAATGAAAGTATTGGGGGTTTGAGTTGGGACTTAGGCTATATAATCTCATTTGTCTTCCCACCATCATAAAGGTAGTCAACACAGTAGCTTTGATGGAAGGTGAGATGGCTAGAAAGGATGGTTTGGGCGGATATCTAGTTGGTGATGTTATTAGCCAGGGTGTGCCTTCTTTCTAAAAAAGGAAGCATAAGAGTGGTGATTTTTATTTAGGACTAGTTCCCAGTTTTTTAATCAAGAAAATAATCATTTATATGCAATCAGAGTGTATGGAATGGTTATACCACATCTATATTTGTGGAGGCTCCTAATAATTTCCGTCCTAGCAGATTATCTATCCAACTGATTCATTGTAGGTAACGGATATTCCAAGGAAGTAAGGAAGGATGAACTCTCACCAAGGGTTTTTAGGTATATTCCAATACATAAAAAGGGTGGTGGGTATAATACTCTAGGAAAGGTGGTTGTTCACATGTATATGTCTAGATAACTTTATGTGACTGAGTATACCCTAGAGGAATCTAAATTAGGGCCAACTACTATTATAGATATAATTATTATTTCACATTCTTTGGTTTTATATATTTTCATAATATAAGTGATAATAATTCATTTATTTCATCAATATCAGTTGATTTTTTGGTATTTTATTTGAAACTTACACCATTTTTTGTTGGATCTTTCCATACCTTTAGGAAAGTTGTTCGGCCAAGGATTCAGGAGTCCCATGTGTCGGGAGATGATAGTTGAATTTTAGGTGGTGTTGGACTTTTTAGTTCTTAATATTGATATCATATCCCTAATACTTGGCATGGATTCTATAATTAGTATTAATACTCAAATATATGAATATCATCGTCTGGTTTAGTTTTTATCTTTCAATGGGGTTAATCTTTCATTCAAGGTGAGTGGGGGGTGGGGCATGTTGTTCATTATGATGGGGTAATCTCATGCTATTTTTTAGATATTTTTGTTGATGATTTTGAAACATTCTTTGAATAATTATTCCTATGAATGTGAGTGACTACCCCAAGGTCATTACAGATGAATTTTCTTGTTTACCACCATAGAGGGGGTTGAGTTTTCTATTGACCTTCTCCTTGGAATGATGTCCATTTCAATGCATTCTTATAGAATGGGTCCTATTATGTTGGTGGAACTAAAAATCTAGCTTGAAGATATAGAGGCTATGGGATTTATTCATCATATAATTTCACTAAGTGATTCTCCTATCCTCTTCAATAATATGGAAGCTGAGAGTCTCAAACATTGGGTAGATTAGGAAATCATAAATCGGATGACTGTTAAAAAATATCCTTATCCTAGGATTGATGATTTTTTTGAGCATCCTAAAGGGGAATGTCAGTTTTCAATGATTTAAGTTCAGTTAGGGTACCGCCAATTGAGAGTTTGAGAATAGGATGTAACTAAGATGGTGTTTAGGAGATGGTATACTCATTTTTAGTTTCTGGTTGTTCCATTCAATATCACTAATTCTCCTTCTATATTTATGTCTTTGATGAAGAAAAACATTCATCAGTTCTTGTAATATTTGGTTGTTTTGTTTTTGGAAGATATTTTTTTATTCCCCATGATAGAGTTGATGTATATGGACCATTTTGATTTAATTATTCAAACCATGAATGAATATTTTCTGTTTGGTAAGATTTTAAAATGTCTGTTTTGGAATTGGGAAGTGAAATTTTTAAGGCATGTGATATCTGAGGGAGACGTCTCAATGGACCATGAGAAAATAATGTCTATTATGTCTAGTGACAATCCCCAAAATTTTCTTACAATCTATAGATTCTTTGGTTTAGCTGGTTAATATGGACAGTTTTTAATGATTTCTCCACACTCAGATCAAGGATGACATCTTTAACCCCTAATAGTGTAATTTTTTGTCAAATGAAAAAAGGAAGAGATATTTTTAGGATATGAAAGTGCTTTTTTTACATTAGAACCAGTTATGAATATTATCAATCTGGATTGAAGTTATGATATTTTTTATGCCTCTGGTATGGTTTTGGAATGTATCATAATGAAGGGGAAAAAGATACAGCCTATGGATCTCTATAGTTTATCTTTAATGAGATGAACAACCCTCCCACTATCTTATGTTGGAAGCTGTAATACGTGAAATCAAATCATGGAATCACTATCTCATCGGGCTATGTTTTATAATGTATTCTAATCATAAGAGACTAAATTATATTTTTACTCAGAGGGATTTGAACATGAAACAGAGATATTGGTTGGATTATCTTCAGAAATATGATTTGGCATTGTGTACACTCCATATAAAGGGAACAAGGATTATAATGTGTCAAAAGAATCTACTAATACATTCCTTGATGTAATTGGGTGAGGATTTGTCTCTGTTGAGTTTTTTTCTATGATGAGCTTGGATGTGGAAGTGGATGGTGGAAAAGTGTTCTTGAGTTTGATAAAATCTGACTCATTATTTGATGTGTATGTTTTGATTTAATAGTTGATAGAAATTAAGTTCTAATGATTTATTAAAATAATTTATGGTTGGAAAACCATTGGTTATTGGTCTTGGTATCCTAGTAAATATTTTTGCTTCTGTAATAGGTTGGATGTTTTATTTTCTATAAGGAATGATTTAATGGACATTGAACATCAGTATTGTTGGTTCATACAAAATAGAGCTACCAAGATGTATCATTACATGAGGCATCAGTATTGGTGGCCATGTATGAAGTGTTCGATTGCATATTATATTTCACGATGTCTTAGGTGTCATAAAATTAAGGTGGAACTCTATAGACCACTAGTCTGTTACAACATTTACCCATTATAATATGAAGGTGTCTTAGGATTTCAATTGAATCCATCATTGTTTTTCTATTCAATCTTAGTTGGAATGATTCGTTTTGGATGATTATTGATCTACTTATGAAATAATCACATTTCTTACCTATTAAAGAGAATATTAAGGTGTAATAGCTTAGAGAAATGTAAATCTGTGAGATTGTGAGACATCATTAGGTTCCATCTATTGTAGACTATGATAGGGACATGAGGTTCATATCTAGGTTCTAAAAATGTTTACAATAGGTGATGAGTTACCATATAAAATTAAGCACGACGTATCATATATAGATTGATGGACCCATAAAGAGATACATTTAGTACCATGAGGATATGATTCAAGATAGAATTCTTCATTGAAGTGGGTCTTGAGAAAAAAATTTCATTTGGACAAATTTTCCTTTAAAAATATTTATTAAGATTCAATAAATATGGATCATTTTAAAGCATTGTATGGGTGTCGATGTATATATCCCTTGTGCAGGGTAGAGTTGGGAGGGCGGTCATTGTTTAGGCCTAGTCTCATCTAGTAGATGATGGAAAATGAGTAGTTGATACAAAATATATTTTTCATAGAAACGAGTCATAATATTTCTTATGGAGACAGTCGTAGTAAACGTCTAGATTTTGCGGTTAGATATCAGGTTTTTTCCAATGTTTCACCTCACTTGGGACCTCATCAGTTTTGTATATAGGGTAAGTTGGGACTAGGGTCTTGATGGACCCTTTGAGATTATAAGGACCCGACCTTAAACATTACTTAATATTGAATTAAATAAATAATTCACATTGAGGATCCTTTCAGGTTTAGAGTTTTAGAGAATTAACACATAACTATTACATCTCAAAGGTTTACAAAGTAGACACTTCTACATAGTTTCCTATTTTTTACAAAACATGAACTCTTGAAAAAAAAGATTCATGTCTAGTTCCAAGTTTAAGATATCATTACTTTTCCTTGATCACATCCTTTACCCTATTACACATTATGTCCTGTGAAAAACATTTCAAAAAAAACTTAGGATGAGCAAAAATAGCTCAGTAAGGGATAAAAAAAGAAAGAAAACTATTTGTTTTCAAAAAAACAAGTAAACCATGAATACTTTATCAAAGTAATACTTTTCACCTTTATGAAGTTGTAAAAAATCTTCACTAAATAAAAGATCATTACTGACCCTTTTGTAACCAAAAGATTACCATAAAACCCATATAAAGAACGCATAACATATAAAGGTAACATGGGACATAAACATACAAAAATGGAATAACCATATGGTCGGATTCCACACATATCGCTAAATGGAATAGCCATATGGCAAACTTCCATACCCAATTCATTGGAGGTTATAACGTATCCACCCGTCCTGGTATTCACGGCACCACTCGTCATATGGTTTATCACGTAACCACCCGTCAAATGTCCAAGTACCATTATAAAATCATAGCACATAAAATATTGAAAATATAAATATTTCATTTGAAATAACAATATATCATTTCAAGATATTGACAAAATCAATGATTTATCAAACTATTTTAAAAACCATTTAATATAGATATTTTTGAATCAAAGTGTCCCACACCACATTGAAGCTTTTAAAGGAATAAAATTTAATCAAAACATTATAATATCATGAGTATAAAGGTATTCATGATATAATATTCCAAAGGATAGTATATACACCATATCAAAGTGAATTGGCGCAAAACAACAATGAAGTCTCAATGGAATGTAAATCGAGACGAAATCCCTTATAAAGACAGTATCCTTTGATTAAGGATAAATCAATTACATAATTATGTGTGAAAAATATAAATGCACCCAATATAAGTGGATATTAAGTGTAAAAAAATCAGAGTCATTCACACATATTTATATAATGACATATTCAAGGAGTACAAGTTTAACCCAACGAATTGAAATTGAGTTAAGAAGTTCCTTTGCAAAAATTCGACAGCCTAATGACGTCACATTAAAGTTCATAAAATTAGTTGATGAGAGAGAAAATAGTATCTCATCACTTGGACATAAAATTTACATCAATAAGGATATAGAAGAACATATCCCCACATAAGAAGATGTAAATTAAAAGACCTAACAAAAAGAAGTCTTTTAAAAATAGGAGGGTGAAAGGTTCCCTTACCGATTTGGGTAACTTTCGAAACGTACACCCAATGAAAGAAGGACTATACAACGTTGATGTAAATACGCATAAAATAAATTATATTACACAAAGAGTATAATAATGGGCAGTACATACACAACTCAAAGGAAATAGTGGAAAATTTAGCATAAATCGCACAATAAAAAAAGTGAGATGAAAAATCCCTTACGAATACTCGGCAGCCTAACGGCGCCACATAAAACTTTCAAAAATGGATTGACAAGATAAAATAGGGTCTCTCATCATATGAACATAAAATTTACAGTAATAGGAATATAAAATAACATCCCTCAACATAAGAAAGAGGAGCTTAAAGTAAATGACATAAAATAGAGTTCTTAAAAAGAAAGAGATAGGTAGGATCCCTTACCTGATGTCCGACATGTCTTGTTCATATCATTATATTCCATAATAATAAACATTGTTCAATTTATAATTGCATAAGGACCTAATTTAAAGATTATTATTCAGTTCATATCACATATTATAATGTTATAATAATTGGTTGATAATGTGAGTTCATATCAGACGTTTTTGTCGATGTTCAGTACACGAGGAAAAATTGAACTTGTTGGAAAAGAATTTTCCATGTAGTTATAAGTAAAACATCTCCAGTATAGTATTAATGATTTAAATATTATACATATCCAGTATATATTCATTTTATACTATTACATAACATTTGGAGATAAAAAAATGAAATGCACCATTCATGGAGACGGTAGGCCGTATGTACGCATGCACGCTACTTTCATTTTTTTTGTCATACTAATGGAATTAAAGCTAAAAGAGAGATATATATGTTATAATTAAAGAACTATATCCATCATTTAGATGTAATATAAGACATATATATCCATTATATATTTTCCCTTATAATAGTACCTAACATTTGGAGATAAGAAATGAAATGTACCGTTAATCGAGACGGTAAGCCGTACGTACGCATGAACGCTACTTTCCTTTGTTTGGAACATTAATGGAATTTAAACTAGATGAGATATATATATATATATTATAATTCCATTATAATATATATGTTATATAGATCACATAATTTCATCATTTTCATTCTTTATACATTCCATGTATTGCATGAACGAGTAGCATCACTTGAGGGGGCGGTAGTCCACACTTCCTCAAATGAAATTATCGCATTTACACAACATTAAAAGCATAGAGGTATATATCAAATATAAAATACAAAAGAATATAGAGTAAATAAATATAATATATATCATAAATAAATATATTTCCATCATAATGGCCACCATGAGAGGTGGTAGGAGAAGATAGAACAATCATCGTTTCGTGAGGCAGTAATTCACCATCCCCAGAAACAGTATGTCCTTTAACCATTAGACAGAGGTGTGTGTTTGAGTAGCTCGAATCCTTCTCATAAAAAAAATCCTATTATATTGAAGATACTTGTTTTGGTACAAAATAAAGGAATAAAAAGAGTGTACGGGGTTAGAAAAGCAAAATAAAACAAAAGAACACTAGGGAAGACTTTACCTTTAAATTGGGTAACTCTTTTTGATTGGAGCTCAAAGGCTTCATTAGAAAGACTTCTTCCCAAATTGAGGCTTCTAAGAGTAATAGGGGGATGTGGAGAGACAATATGAGCATATTTTAGATGATCTAAGGGTTTGAGAGGTGTAGCTAAGGAGGTAGAGGTGGGGGCCTTTTATAAGAGGGAAGAGGGGCACTTTTGGAAATTCATGAAATGTCACTTTATTTTAAAAATAATTTTCAGATATAAAAGGTCCCACAATTATATATTTCAAGTATAAGGTGATAATGGTTCTAAATCCACCCATCCAATAGGTTTTTGACAAGTTTATGTCTTATAATTTACATTATCTTTTCATTTAATTTAAATCATTAATTAATGAGGAAATCACTGCATCATCATGGTGTCATAAATAAATTAATTTATTTAATGTATAAAAATTATAAACAAAATACTATGATGTAGGAAATATTATTATCTTTCCAATTAATATTTATAGTCAAAAATATTACTTCTATAACCCCATGAAAAATTGTTTTAGTAAAACAATACAAGTTTGTGACATTTTTATTTTAACATTAAATAAAAAGTTATTAATGTCATTTTATTACCCAAGTGGCTCCATTGGGTCCCCAAGTTGACCCATGAATTTTTTGGGTAGGCCATGACACATAAAATAAGTGTAGGACATGTTTCAAGGTAATTTCATATTATTATAACATTATTTTTACCTTAAATTACACTAATTACCTTTAATCGCGATTAATAAAACATAATAGTTTCCATTCCCCAAAAAATTATTTTAATCCCATTGAATCACATCTTACATCCTAATCACAACCATTTATGTTGGATTTTTTGTTAATCAAATCACAAAAGTGGTAAAGTTTCATTTAAACGAAAGATCGGATTTTTTAACTATCACTTAGTGGTTTCACTATTTATCAAAAATTAAAGTTTTTCAGAAAAATACCAAAAATTTAACCTAATATATATTTGATAATCCGAATTCAAAAATTATTTCTATTTTAAAAAATTCAAAACATATATTTGAATTAATTAATTTAATAATAAATTCATGTTGTCAGAACAAATAGCGTGTTTTTAAGAAACAATATGTATTAAATGATTCAAACTAGTATAAGTCCAATTTCAAAGTGAAATTAATTCCAATAACCACATTTGGATTAAATGGTAAAAATATATTCTAAATAAACTTTAATCCCAATTACAAAGATAATCTATCCATATAAATAAATCAGATTAAAAGGTGGTTTTGAATTAAAATACAACATTTTCACTAAAAATGATCTTTATCGGAAAAATAACAAAAATTTACACAAATTAAATTTTGATGTACCGATTCTAAATAGGAATTTTATTTTGGTCCAATATAACATATAAAATTGTCAAAAAGTGGATTTAAAAAGGTTTCTCCATCAAAAGGAGGCTAATCGACCTTTTAAAGATTATTATAAAATTTACGCATAAAATTGGATTCATTCGTATTTTAAGCCTCTAACATTTTTTGGATACAAGTAAATATATTTGACAAAAATATATAATCATTTGTTAGTTAGTTATTTTCATTCCCTCCATTAAAACGGCTAGACATTATCTACCATTTAAAATAATATTATTTTGTTATTAGAGTGCAACATAAGATTTCCAAGAAACTCGTTGTTGCGTATTGGGTACGCCATCGAGCATAGAGTTCCCTTTAAATTAATATTAACATTTCATTCAAAAATATGGATAAATATGAAAATTTCATATTCTTTATTTACTTGGGGTGTTACATCCTTCCCCCCTTTTGGGAATTATGTCTTCGCAATTTTTAAATTGGGCTTGAAAACTTCATTGAAAGCCCCACATCGGAAAATGAGTCAATTAAACTATCACATTAAAAGAAAGAAAGGGAAGTACAAAGGTCACCCGAGATAACCCATACTAGGATTCCATGTAGGAAACCATGGACATAGAAGTGAAAAAAAGGGTCATGTTCTGATGGAGAGTGATATAAAACATATTTAAGAGAAAGTTAACCTCCAGAAAATCACAAACTGGTGATGGGTTAAATAGTATTTGATTCCCCATTAGGAAAATTTAACAGACAACATTTTTGTTTTTAAGTTACATTTCATTGAGGAATTTATTTATGAGATTAACTAAATCCTAAGGAAACATAATTACTTGTCATGTAGACTTTCATCTCTTACTAAATTCCTTACACAAACTCATATTCTCTCGAAAAGATGAGTATTTAGGATGACTTGTTCACATGAAGAGAGCTATAATCAACTTCAATAGAATCACCTAATCCAAAAAAGAGAACTATATATTTCCCATGTCTATAGACCTTAACCAAAACCAAAATTATTAGAACAAGATCAGATAATCCAGAAAAGGATAATCCTTTATAAAAAAAATCTATTCTTAATCTCCAAAATTTGTCCAACAAAACCCAAAGTTACCGAAGACCATTCGACAAACAATTAGTCCATAAAAATATTCAAAATAAACCAAACAATGATTGAAACCCAAATATTTGAAGGATTTAATCATAGTCTTAAAAGGTAAAAATTAACATTTATCTCCAAATAACATTAGTTGCTCTTAAAGTCTCATATTGAAAAGTAATTAACCTAATCATATAACTGCCATGATAGGTCGATCATTTCCATAGATAACCCAAAATCAACTTACTCTTGATTCATAAAATCATCTAACTAAAAAGAATTAGTCAAACTAACCATGGACTGCATGTAGTCCAGTGGTAGGTGATAAATACCAGTTGCACTTTGGTTTTGGGTTCGATTCCCATAGCTTTGTCCGACGTGACGTGTTGTCACATGGTCTACGTGTTGTCCTTTTTCCAAAACTATATAATCCGTAAAACATTCCCCAAAAAGAGATAAAATCTTCAAAAATAACCATAACATAATTTAATATCAATGTTACCTCATGCCTTTCATTTTCCATCTTATAGTAACCCATAATTACCTCGAAAGTAAGGATCATATAAACCCTAATGGTTACCATTACAATTATTACCTGAACTTCCACATCGAGGTGTTTCTCTCGTACATGATGCATCAGAGAACTCACCAAGGTTCAAGTGGTTAATCATGAATCCTTGATATTTGGTTTAGAATAACAATGAGATTCCTCATTGAATACCCCATTTAATCTAGTCTCTTAATCAGAGAACCGCCACAGTTTCCTTCAAACCCATTGTCACTTTGGCGCCTGCTAGATCCATCCATTTACTAAAACCAAAAATTTCAGTGTTAGTATATCAACAAAAAAATCATGTACTAATGCGGAAGATAATCACTAAGATATACATACTCATTCACTTTGTCTAAAACTATGACTCTTTCTGAAATCCTAACCATTATGTAATGTCACTTATGCTTAAAGAATACACTAACCTATAAAGTTATCTAAACCGACCTCTGATACCAACTATAAGGACCCGACCTTAAACATTAATTAATATTGAATTAAATGAAAAATTCACAGTGAGGATCTTTTCCGGATTAGAGTATTAGAGAATTAGGACATAAATATTACATCTCAAAGGTTTACAAAGTAGAGAATTATATATAGTTTCCTTTTTTTACAAAACATGAACTCTTGAAAAAAAAGAGTCATGTATAGTTACATGTTAAAGTTAGCATGACTTTTCCTTGATCCCATCCTTGACCCTATTCCACATTATTTCCTGTAAAAAACATTTAAAAAAACTTGGGATGAGCATAAAAAAGCTCAGTATGGGATACACAAAGAAGAAAAACTGTTAGTTTTTCAAAACTAAAAGTAAACCATGATTACATTATCAATGTAATACTTTTCAGCTTTATGAAGTAGTAAAAACTCTTCACTGAATGAAGGATCATTACTTACCCTTTTGTAACCAAAAGATTACCATAAAACCCATATAAAGAACACATAACATATAAAGGTAACTTGGTACATAAACATACTTAAATGGAATAACCATATGGTCAACTTCCAAACATATAACTAAATGGAATAGCCATACGACCAACTTTCATACCCAATTCATTGGAGGTTATAACGTAACCACCCATCCTGGTATTCATGGCACCACCCGTCATATGGTTTATCACGTAACCACCCGTCAAATGTCCAAGCACCATTATAAAATCATAGCACATAAAATATTGAAAATATAAATATTTCACTATTAACATTTCATTTGAAATCACAATATATCATTTCAATATATTGAAAAAATCAATGATTTATCAAACTATTTAGAAACCATTTAATATAGAGATTTTTGAATCAAAGTGTCCCACACCACATTGAGTCTTTTAAAGGAATAACATTTAATAAAAACATTATAATCTAATGAGAATAAAGGTATTCATGATATAATATTCCAAAGGGCAGTATATACACCATATCAAAGTGAATTTGTGCAAAACAACAATGAAGTCTCAATGGAATGTAAATTGAGATGAAATCCCTTATAAAGAAAGTTTCCTTTGTTTAAGGATAAATCAATTTCATAATTACGTGTGAAAAATATAAATACACCCAATATAAGTGGATATTTAGTGTAAACCAATCAGATTCATTCACACATATTCATATAATTACATATTCAAGGAGTACAAGTTTAAACCAAAGAATTGAAATTGAGTTAAGAAGTTCCTTTGCAAAAATTCGACAGCCTAACGACGTCACATTAAAGTTCATAAAATTAGTTGATGAGAGAGAAAATGGTATCTCATCACTTGGAAATACAATTTACATAAATAAGGATATAGAAGAAAATATCCCCACATAAGAAGATTTAAATTAAAAGACCTAACAAAAAGATGTCCTTTAAAAAGAGGAGGCTGAAAGGTTCCCTTAACGATTTGGGTAACTTTCGAAATGTACACCCCATGAAAGAAGGACTATACAATATTGATGTAAATACACATAAAAGAAATTATATTACAAAAATAGTAGAATAATGGGTAGTACATACAACACTCAAGGGAAAGAGTGGAGAATGTATCGTAAATCTCACAAGAATAAAAGTGAGATAAAAAATCCCTTACGAATACTCGGCAGCCTAACGGCGCCACATAAAACTTCAAAAAATTGATTGATGAGATAAAATAGGGTCTCGAATCATATGAACATAAAATTTATAGTAATAGAAATAAGATAACATCCCCCAAAATAAGAAATAGGAGATTAAAATAAATGACATAAAAGAGAGTTCTTAAAAAGAAAGATAGAAGTAGGATCCCTTACCTCAAGTCCGACTTGTCTTGTTCGTTTAATTATATTCATAAATAATAAACATTGGTCAATTTATAATTGAATAAGGACCTCCTTTAAAGATTATTATTCAGTTCATATCACATATTATTATGTTATAACAATTGTTTAACAATGTGAGTTCATATCAGACGTTTTTGTCGATGTTCGGTACATGATTAAAAATTGAACTTGTTGGAAAAGAATTTTCCATGTAGTTATAAGTACATAATATACAGAATAGTATTAAGGATTTAAATATCATATATATCCATTATATATTCATTTTATACTATTCCATAACAGTTTGAGATAAAAAAATTAAATGCACCGTTCATGGAGACGGCAAGATGTACATACGCATGAACACTGCTTTCATTTTTTTGTCATATTAATGGAATTAAAGCTAAAAGAGAGATATATATATATATTATAATTACAGAATTATATCCATAATTTATATGTAATATATGACATATATATCCATTATATATATTTACTTATAATAGTACATAACATTTGGAGATAAGAAATGAAATATACCGTTCATAGAGACGGTAAGCCGTACGCACGCATGAACGCTACTTTCATTTCATTGGAACATTAATGGAATTAAAACTAGATGAGTGAGATATAAATACATTACAATTCCATTATAATATATATGTTATATAGATCACATAAGTTCATCAATTTCATTCTTTTTACATTCCATGTATTGCATGGACGAGGCACATCACTTGAGGGGGCGGTAGTCCACACTTCCTCAAATGAAATTATCACATTTTCACAGCATGAAAAGAATAAAAGTATGTATTAAATATAAAATACATAAGAATAGAGAGGAAATAAATATAATATATATCCTAAATAAATATAGTTCCATAATAATGGCCCCCATGAGAGGTGGTAGGAGAAGATAGAACAATCATCGTTTCGTGACGCAGTAATTCGCCATCCACAAAAACAGTATGTTCTTTAACAGTAAGACAGAGGAGTGTGTTAGTTTTGCTCGAATACATCTCATAAAAACATCCTATTATATTGAATATACTGGTGTTGTTACAAAATAATGAAATAAAAAGAGTTTAGTGGGTTGGAGAAGCAAAATAAAACAAAAGAACACTAGGGAAGACTTTACCTTTAAATTGTATAACTCTTTTTGATTTGAGCTCAAAGGCTTCCTTGGTAAGACTTCTGCCTAAAGTGAGGATTCTAGGAGTAATAGAAAGATTTGTAGAGACAATATGATCATAGGTTGGACGATCCAAGTGCTTGAGAGGTGTGGGTAAGGAGGTAGAGGTGGGGGCCTTTTATAAGAGGGAGGAGGGGCACTCTTGGAAAGTTATGAAATGTCACTTTATTTTAAAATGATTTTCTGATATTAAAGGTCCCAAAATTATATATTTAGATGATAAGGTGATAAGGGTTCGAAATAAACCCATCCAATAGGTTTTTGACAAGTGTATGTCTTAGAATTTACATTATCTTTTCATTTAATTAAAATCATTCATTAATGAGGTAATCGTTGCATCATCATGGTGTCATAAATAAATTAATTTATTTAATGTATAAATATTATAAAATAAATACTGTGAGGTTGGAAATATTTTTATATTTCCAATTAATATTTATAGTCAAAAATATGATATGTATAACACCATGAAAAATTATTTTAGTAAAACAATACAAGTTTGTGACATTTTTATTTTAACTTTAAATAAAATGTTATTTATGTCATTTTATTACCCAAGTGGCTTCATGAGGTCCCCAAGATGACCCATGGATTTTTTTGGTCGTCCATGACACATCCAATAAGGGTAGGACATATTTCAAGGTAATTTCATATTATTATAACATTATTTATACCTTAAATTACACTAATTACCTTTAATCGTGATTAATAAAACTTAAAAGTTACAATTCACAAAAATAATATTTTAATCCCATTAAACCACATTTTACATCCAAATGACAACCATGTATGTCTTATTTTTTAAAATAAAATCACAAAAGTGGTAAAGATTCATTTAAATGAAAAATCTGATTTTTTAACTACCAGTTAGTGGTTTCATTATTCATTAAAATATGATGTTTTTCAGAAAAATACCAAAAATTCACCCTAAGCTATATTTGATATTCCGAATTCAAAAATGATGTCTATTGTAACAAACCGAGATTTTATAAGATATATATTATTTTTAATTTCTTTCATATCTTCTATTGTACGCTACACCAAGATTATCTTGCGCTATACGCAACACCATATAAGCTTGTAGTATACACAACACTATTCATAGATCATGTTACACACAATTTTGATAGTGGTTATTCTACGCAACATTGAGTGTATATATATATATTCAATGTATAAATGAAATATTGTTGGATTTTGTTATAAATAAACAACAATGGAGTCTTGCACAACACACAACCCTCACTTGGCTTGCATTACACACAATCATGTCCTTCCTCTATAGCGTGTGTCGTACGCAATACCAGGTTTCACTAGACAACGATATATTATTATAATATTATAAACTAGACGTTATGAATAGTATTAACTGAATTTTGAATTTTATAACATTATAATTTATCTTACACATCTTCTAGAATGAGGTATGAAAACAAAATCAGTTTTTCGTATAAAAGAAGTATTTTTAAAAAAATGCAGTTTTACCGCCTTTTGATGGCGCACCCACTTCAAATCTAGTTTTTGACTTTTTTATAAGGTCAATTTGACAAAATAAAATTCTTCCTTGGATTTAGGATATAAAAATTTAATTTAGATAAGTTTTTCATATTATTCTGATAACTTTCATATTTTGATGAATAGTAAAAACACACTACATTTTAATTAAAAACAACTTTTTTTCATCGCAATAATTTATATGGATAGATTATCATTTTAATTGGTTTTAAAGTGTAATTATAATATATTTTTACCATTTAATCCGATTTTGTTCATTGGAATTAATTTCATGTTGAATTTGGACAGAAACAAGTGTCGATCTTTTGATAGTTATGGTTTCTTAAAAACACGCTATTTGTTTTGATAACGAGAATTAATTTTAAAATTAATTAATGCCACTTATATGTTTTGAATTTGGAAAAATAGAAATCATTTTTGAATTTGGAATATCAAATATATCTTAGGCTGAATTTTTGGTATTTCTCTGAAAAACATCAATTTTTGATAAATAGTGAAAACACTGGGTCACTATTTAAAAACCGACTTTTTATTTAAATAATTATTTATTTTATATTAATTTATATTAGGTAAAAATTGATACATAATACCTATATATGTTCAATGTTATTAAATGGATTAATTTATAATAATTTTAGATATATAAAAATTTTATTGAACTTTTCACCGTCTTTTACCCACCTCCTAGGAGAATTTTCAAATTCACATAAAACATAATTTTTCCGCATCTATGAGTGGAATTTCAAAAATCCAGGAGAAATGGTTAATATCAAGGACTAAAATGTGGTTCAATGAGATGAAAATAATTTTTGGTGAATATTAACTTTTTACTTTTATTTACCATGGTTAAAAGTAAATAGGGAAATTCTGGGTAAAAATGATATTATTATTACCCTAACACATGGGCTAATTATATTGGATAAGTGTAATTCGACCAAAAACAACCATAGGAATAAAATATGACCACTTATGTCCACTTGGATTAGATTAGGACATTTATTATTAATTTATTTAATGAAGGGTTAAAATAGTTAAAATAATGTTTAATAACTAAATCATTTTTAATATATGCAAATACATATGGTAAATTCAACTATAAATATTCATTAGAAAGAAAAAATTATTTCCTACCTAACGGTATTTTATTTATAATTTTTATACCTTAAATAATATATGTTATTTATGACACAATGGGGATGAAGTAATTACCTAAATAATGAAATATTAAAATAATTGATGTTATAAATACCCAAATAAATTTAACTTGAGACTTTTATGAATTCGAAAAAAATTTATAGGATAATATGACATGTTAGTATTGAATTAATTAACTTTGTTCGAACTAATCATGCTGTTTTGATTTTCAGAAAAATCCATTACCAAATAGTGTCAAAATTGACATAAAATAGTTTTTAAAACAAATATTATATTATTAATTGTTATTATATTCTTAAAAATCTAAGGTTCGGCCAAGATACTTATATCATGATAGGGGTATCATTAATGGATCTCTTGGGGGTCGATTGGATGGATATGGTAAGTTTATTAACTATGTAATATAAAAATACAAAGTGACATGGTAAATGTCAATCTAATTAACTAAGAGTTAAAACTAAAGGATAAGGTTAATATAATGACCCAAACTTGTCTAAAATCTATTGGTTGAGAGGAGTTAGACCCATCCCAACCTTATATTCGAAATAAATCAACTTTGAGCTTTTAAAAACAGAATATGAATTTATTATAAAATAATATTTTAAGGTTTTCTAAAGGTGCCCCTATCTTCCCTTATAAAAAGGGCACCCCTTCCCTCTTCTCTTCCCACCCTTTTGAGCCCCAAATCTCTGCCAAACCCTTCCCATTTCTCTTCTTAACTTCCATAGAAAATTTCTGGGGGTTCTGGTCTTTTCAAAAGACCAACTATATTACCTTAAGAGGAAGTTTAAAGGAGGTGCGTCGAGGAAGAGGTAATCTCTTCTTCCAATTCTCTCAAGTTTCTTTCTTCTTCTACTTCTTCTTCTTCTTTAGTTGTCTCATTATGAAGTAATAAAATCAGTATTAATTATATACTGATATGTTATTATAAATATGAAACAACCTTATTTCACATTCTATCCATCCTATGGAAAACGAAATCACCGAGCGTACGTAAGTACGGAATACCGTCTCCATGACACGGTGAGATTCATTCTCTATGTTAGCCATTCATGAATGATTATAAAGTATATATAATGAATAATAATGAAATATGTGACATAATAATTATACTGGATTTATGTTTATATATATGTATGTCATCTACTTAATTCCATTAAATTCAATAAGGAAATGAAAACAGCGTTCATGCGTACGTACGGCCTACCGTCTCCATGAACGGTGTATTTCATTCCATTTATCGATATATCATATATATATGTATATGATGAATATATATTATATATAAATCATGTTTTACATTATGTAATTATATAAATCAATATATATGTAATAATATCAAGAACAACAAGTCGAAACACATATGATAAATGAAACGATTTTACCCAAAATGCTGCTTTAACATTGAATTTACAGATGAACGGGAGATATAAAGTCATAAGTGAACCATATATGATATCATAACAATGAATATGATTCTGTAATAAGTCAATGCAATTATTTAAATCATTATACAGGAGGTTCGAACACGTACAAAGCTTATCGGTCCTAAGGTAAGGGAAAATTTCACAATCTCAATTTTTATCCGAGATTGTTTATACTTCGATATTCACTGGGGCATATTTATCATCCACATCCATGTTTCCTCAATGTGTAATACTATTTCTATCCTGATATAATATTTTAAGTCCAATTTTACCTATTGGGGAGTTTTTGGTAAATATATGAAAGGAATCATCTGTCGATTTCAGTACGAGGTTCTTTTTGACTTTTTCGACAAAAGTACGAGATGAATGTTTTTTTAACTTATACGGAATTAAAGGAATATTATTGTCTTATAAAGCCTTATTTTCATGAAGCTTCCTCCAAAAGATTTCATGACTCATTTTCAACAAAATATTTTTCTTTTAAAATTTCATGATGTTTTGTGAAAAGAAATTGATTTTGAAGAAGAAATAATATTTTCCTCAAGAATTCATCTCAAGTGTTTTATCAAAACCATTTTCCATCTAAGATGACATTATTTCATATGTCTATGTTTCAAGTATAATTTCTCTATGATTTACATGGTTTCAATTTTCATATTATGAAATGATATCCATTTGTTTTATATGGATTATGTTATGATGGGATGATGTTTATGAAACCAATTTTATTCTATGGGTTATGATGAATGAATTATGTTTATTTTGTGGCACAAGTAAGAATGTTTTTAGTATGAGATGGGTGGGATATATATATCCCTCCAATGCATGGGTAAAGATTTATATCTCATGAGATAGACATGTATGGAATTGTAAGTTAATCCAGTTCAGTAATACAGGACTCGAACGAGGGGTGAACTCGATTCAGAAAGGGACTTTGTCCACTAAGATGGCCTTGGCAGTAATGCCTTGGCTACTATGGAAATCATATCATGTGTTTAATGGATTCCACAATCACATGATTTATTCCCATGCTATTTTATCATTATTAATGTTTCTTTATGATCTATTCCTTATGTACTTCCATGTTTTATGTCATTGCCCAAGATTTGGATTTTTAAACATTATGTTCATGTTTTTAAGTTCAAATGTATATGATTTTTTTATTTTATCCATGCTTACCCTTACTGATCATTTGAGCTCACCCTTTATATGTTTACTTTTCCCTAGGATTTAATTAACGGTTTTAGGTAAGAAAACCAAAAGGGAAAGATCTTTATGGGAGATGTTGAAGATCATTCACCACGATTAGAAGATTACGTTCGGAGTTTCCGAAGACACTAAATTATTACAGTCCTTGTGTGTCTGTTTTTGTTATGTATTGAGTATTACGAAAAAGTAATGAAATGTCCATGTATGTCAAGATTCGGGCTTCTACAGTTGGTATCATAGGAAATGTTTAGTTAACCTTTGGTAACTAGGATGCGAAAACTTTAGTGAGATCGCTTGAGATATTTCTAAGGTATGTATAGGGATGTCCCAAAGGTTATGTATATGTATAGGTTATAGTCCTCGAATTACGATAACAATCTTAGAATTAAACCTAAGATGTTAGATATTGAAGTTACTCCCCCTTTATTATGTTGTTTTACCTATCATGATTTTTTCCAATCACACAATTCTTTTTGGGTTTTAGAAAATGGTTGGAAACTGGAAGATTCACGATAATGAAGAATATGATGGACAATGGAAAGATATTCTTCATGATCAAGAAAATGAAATGGTATTTGGAATGTGAAATATCGTTATGATGCATAATCATCAATCTCATAATATGATCAATAATCTCATCTTTGGTAAGTTTCCTGACTCAGCTAATAAGAGAAAGATGGAGTTTCATGATGATCATAGAGGAATGAATGTTCAATTTCCCTCATGTAAATCATGTGGGAAGAGGCATCAAGGGGAATGGTTTAAAGGAACTAGAAGATGCTTTGGGTGTGGAAAATAAAGACACAAAGCTAGTAATTGTAAAGGAAAAGGTTCAGTTAACACCATGGAAAAGGATAATGGTATTGCTACGACATCAACAATGATTAGATGTTTTAAATGTGGAATGTACGTGCATTATGAAAACCAATTCCCTAAGGGAAAATCTCATAAAGAGAATCAACATGGTCATATGGGTAGTATTTATGTGGATTATGATGAAGAGACTACAAATGATATATGAGATGAATGAAATGTTGAAGCTCAGTCATTGGTTTAATAAGGTAGTGGAATAATTTTATGTTTATCCAGAATAATGTATGGTACTATGGAATAAAGAAAAATATATAGATTGTTACACTGTTATCATTCTTTGAGTTTTTGAAAGTATATGATGAATGGTACCGGTAACCATGAAATGTTATTCAAATATGTTTGGAAGGTAGATGATATGTGCATAATGAAAAGATAAGGAGATAATGAGATGCTTGATAGTATAAATGAGATCATGACTGGTATAAGGAAAATGTGATATCATGGTTTGAGTATATATAAATTTTGGGATTTTGGTATGTGGAAAGAGTTAACTTTTGACAGCACTCAAGTTTTCACTAAGGTTCTATGTTAATTCATGTTTCACGAGAATACATGATTAAGGTATTCACATGTTTGGAATGTGACCAACATGATATATCATATGATAAATGATGGTATTCACATGCTTGGTAGATGAAATTTCATGTAATCATTATCTTTATACTATGAGATTTGGACAGAAGTATTTTGGATAAGCCTAAAGATTTGAATATATTATGTTAGATATCAAATAGTATTGTTTAAGGATAGAAATTTTGTTTTGTCATAATAATATAGTTTTTGAAAAAGTACAACTAGTAGGACGAGTGACAACCCATTGCATCGGACAAGGTTGCGGGAATCGAACCCACAACCGAAGTGCAACATGCCTTTATCGCCTACCACTGGCCTACAGGAAGTCCCTTGTTAGTAGAAACTAGTTTTATTTTATTAAGTGGTATAATAGATAAAGTATAAGTCCATTTTTTGTAATCATATACGATTAACCACACCACAGATGGACTTATGTATATTTGATAACCTTTTCTAACCTTTTTTTGAAACAGATGGAATGACTCATCATTCTATAACATGATTTGCTAACACTTCATGAATGACAAATTCAACTTCATTTCATTAAGAGATGAAGTGGAAATTGTTCAAGGCACGAACAATGGTGAGATTGTACCAAAATCAAGTAAGTATTTATTTTGATTTTAAAATTATTCAACATTAGGGAAATGATATTGAAAACCAAAGATGTTTTCCTAGTGCCCTCATTTCTGATGAATCAGATGGTACATTAGAACATCACAAATTTATGGCTTTGTGATTGTTGGATTTTTCATAGCCATGTTCTCTACCACTCTCCATCAGAACTTGATGGTTATATTTTTCTTCTATATCCATATTTTCACATATGTTCTCCTATATGGAAACCCAGTGATTAGTTACTTTGGGTAATCATTACATTTCATACTTTAGTTTTTAAAATTAAGTTTTATTATTCCTTTTTACGATGTGGGTTTCTATGAATAGTAAAAGATTTATAACCCTGACGAATTTCGAGGGCGAAATTCATTTTAAGGGGGGTAAAATGTTACAAACCGAGATTTTATAAGATATATATTCTTTTTAATTTCTTTCATATCTTCTGTTGTATGCTACACCAAGATTATCTTGCACTATACGCAACACCGTATTAGTTTGTAGTATACGCAACACTATTCGTGGATCGTGTTACACATAATTTTGATAGTAGTTATGCTATGGAACATTGAGTGTATATATATATATATATTCAATGTATAAATGAAAAATGGTTGGATTATGTTATAACGAAAAAACAAAGGAGTCTTTTACAACACGCAACCCTGACTTGGCTTTCATTACACGCAATCACGACCTTCCTCGATAGCGTGTGTAGTACGCAATACAGGGTTTCACTAAATAATGATATATTATTATAATATTATAAACTAGCCGTTATGAATATTATTTACTGAATTTTTAATTTCATAACATTATAATTTATCTTACACATTTTCTAGAATGAGGTTTGAAAACAAATTCCGTTTTTCGGATAAAAGAAGTATTTTGAAAAAAATGAAAATTTACCGCCTTTAGATGGCGCACCCACTTTAAATCTAGATTTTGACATGTTTATAAGTTAAATTTGACAAAATAAAATTCTTCCTTGGAATAAAGATATAAAAATTTAAATTGGATAAATTGTTCATATTATTATGATAACTTTCATATTTTGATGAATAATACAAACACGCTATATTTTAATTAAAAACAACTTTTTTTCATCGCAATAATTTATATGGTTAGATTATATTTTTAATTGCTTTTAAAGTGTAATTAGAATATATTTTTACCATTTAATCCAATTTGTTAATTGGAATTAATTTCACTTTTAATTTGGACATAAACAAGTGTCGATCTTTTAATAGTTATTGTTTCTTAAAAACACGCTATTTGTTTTGATAACGATAATTACTTTTAAAATTAATTAATGCCAATTCTATGTTTTTAATTTGAAAAAATAGACATAATTTTTGAATTCGGAATATAAAATATAGCTTAGGATATGTTTTTTGTATTTTTCTGAAAAACGTCAATTTTTGATGAATAGTGAAAACACTGGGTTACTATTTTAAAACCAACTTTTTATTTAAATAATTATTTATTTTATTTAAATTTATTTTTGGTCAAAATTGATAAATAATACCTATATAAGTTTAATGTAATTAATTGGAGTCATTTTATAATAATTTTAGATATATAAAAATTTTATTGAACTTTTCACCGTCTTTTACCCACCTCCTAGGAGAATTTGGAAATTGACATAAACATAATTTTACCGCTTCTCTGAGTGGAATTTTGAAAATCCAAGAGATATGGTTAATATCAAGGACTAAAATGTGGTTCAATGAGATGAAAATAATTTTTGGTGAATAGTAACTTCTTACTTTTATTTATCACGGTTAAAAGTAAATAGGGTAATTAAGGGTAAAAATGATATTATTATTATCCTAACACTTGTCCTAATTCTATTGGATAAGTGTAATTTGACCAAAAACAAACTTAGGAATAAAATACGACCATTTAGGTCCGCTTTTATTAGATTAGGACATTTATTATTAATTTATTTAAAGAAGGGTTAAAATAGTTAAAATCAATGTTTAATAACTAAATCATTTTTAATATCGGGTAATACATAAGATAAATTCGACTATAAATATTAATTATAAAGATAAAAATATTTAATACCAAATTTTATTTTATTTATTATTTTTAGACAATAAATAATTTATGTTATTTATGACACAATGGTGATGCAGTAATTACATAAATAATGAAATATTAAAATAATTGAAGTTATAAATACCCAAATAAATGTAATTTGAGACTTTTTATGAATTCCAAAAAATTTCTAGGTTAATATGACATGTTAGTATAGAATTAATTAACTTTTTTTGAACTAATAATGTTTTTATGATTTTCACAAAAATCCATTACCAAATAGTGTCAAAATTGACATAAAATAGTTTTTAAAACAAATATTATATTATTAATTTCTATTATACTTTTAAAAATATATGGTTCGTCCAAGATACTTATATCATGATAGGGGTACCAATAATGGACCACTTGGAGGGTCTCTTGGATGTATATGGTATGTTTATTAACTATATAATATAAAAATACAAAGTGACATGGTAAATGTCAATCTAATTAACTAAGAGTTAAAACTAAAAGATAAGGTTAATATAATGACCCTAACCTGTCTAAAATCTATTGGTTGATAGGATTTAGACCCATAAACACCTTATATAATAATTAAATCAATTTTAAGCTATTTAAAACCGAATATGAATTTATTATAAAATATTATTTTATGTTTTTCCAAAGGTGTCCCTCTCCACCCTTATAAAAAGGGCACCCCTTCCCTATTCTCTTCACACCCTTTTGAGCCTTGAAGCTCGGCCAACGCCTGCCCATTACTCTTCTTCACTTCCCTAGAAACATTGTAGAGGTTCTGGTATTCTCAAAAGACCAACTATACTACCTTAAGAGGAATCTTAAATGCGGTGCGTCGAAGAAGAGGTAATCTCTTCTTCCAATTCTCTCAAGTTTCTTTCTTCTTCTAATTCTTCTTATTTAGTTGTCTCATTATGAAGTAATAACATTAGTATTAATTATATAATTATATGTTATTATAAATATGATAAAACCTTATTTAACCTTGTATCCATCCTACGGAAAATGAAATCACCGTGCGTGCGTATGTACGGAATACCGTCTCCACGACGCGATGAGAATCATTCTCCATGTTAACCATTCATGAATGATTATAAAGTATATATAATGAATAATAATGAAATATGTGACATAATAATGATACTTTATTTATGAATATATATATGTATGTCATCTACTTAATTCCATTCAATTCAATAAGGAAACGAAAACAGCGTTCATGCGTACGTACGGCCTACCGCCTCCATGAACGGTGTATTTCATTCCATTTATCGATCTATCATATATATATATGTATATTCCAAATATATATTATATATAAATAATGTTTTACATTATGGAATTATGTAAATTATTATATATGTAATAATATCAAGAACAACAAGTCGAGACACATACGATAAATGAAACGATTTTACAAAAAATGTTGCTTTAACATGGAATTTACAAAAGAATGGGTATTTTAAAGTCATAAGTGAACCATATATGATATAATAATAATGAATATGATTCTGTAATAAGTCAATGACATTATTTAAATCATTATACAGGATTTTCAGACACGTTCAAAGCTTATCTAACCTAAGGTAAGGGGAATTTTCACAATCTCAATTTTTATCCGAGATTGTTTATACTTCGATATTCACTGGGGAATATTTATCATCCACATCCATGTTTCTTCAATGTGTAATATTATTTCTATCCTACTACAATTTTTTAAGTCCAATTTTACCTATTGGGGAGTTTTTGGTAATGATATTAAAGGAATCTTCTGTCGATTTCAGAACGAGGTTCTTTTTGACTTTTTCGGCAAAATTATGTGAAGAATGTTTTTTTAACTTATACAGAATGAAATGATTTTTATGGTTTTATAAAGACTTATTTTCATGAAACTTCCTCCAAAATATTTCATGACTAATTTTCAAAAAAAACATTTTTCTTTTAAAATTTCATGACATTTTGTGAAAAGAAATTGATTTTGAAGAAGAAAGGATATTTTCCTCAAGAATTCATCTCAAGTGTTTTATCAAAACCACTTTCCATATAAGATGACATTATTTCACATGTCTATGTTTTATGTATAATTTATCTATGATTTACATGGTTTAACTTTTATTATTATGAAATGATATCCATTTGTTTTATATGGATTATGTTATGATGGGATGATGTTTATGAAACCCATTTTATTCTTTGGGTTATGATGAATGAATTATGTTTATTTTGTGGCACAATGAAGAATGATTTCATTATAGATGGGTGTGACCTATATCTCCTTCCAATTCATTGGGTAAATATTTATATCTCATGAGATAGACATGGCAGGAATGGTAAGTTAATCTGGTTCAGTAATACAGGACTGGAACGAGGAGTGAACTCGATTCAGAAAGGGACATTATCCACTAAGATGGTCTTTGCAGCAATGTCATGGATACTATGGAAATCATATCATGTGCATAATGGTTGACATAATCACATGTTTTATTCCCATGCTATGGTATCATTATTATTGTTTCTTTATGATCTATGCCTTATGTAATTCCATGTTTTATGTCATTGCCCAAGATTTTTATGTTTAAACATTATGTTCATGTTTTTAAGTTCAAATGTATATGACTTATTTTATTTTATCCATGCTTACCCTTACTAAGCATTTGAGATCACCCTTTATATGTTTAAATTTCCCCAGCATTTAAACAAAGATTTTAGGTAAGAAAACAAAAAGGGGAAGATCTTTATGGGAGATGTTGAAGATCTTTCAACACGATTAGAAGATTACGTTCTGAGTTTCCAAAGACACTAAACTATTACGATCCTTGTGTGTTTGTTTTTGTTATGTATTGAGTATTCCGCAAAAGTAATGAAATGTCCATGTACGTCAAGATTAGGGCCTCTAAATCTATTTTATAAATTTCAAAACATATAAGTTGAATTAATTAATTTAATAATTAATTCCCGCTGTCAAAATAAATAGTGTGTTTTTAAGAAACACTATCTATTAAAATATTTACACTAGTATAAGTCCAATTTCAAAGTGAAATTAATTCCAATGACCACCATTTTATTAAATGGTAAAAATATATTCTAAATAAACGTTAATCCCAATTAAAAATATAATATATCCATATAAATAAATCATATTAAATGGGGGTTTTGAATTAAAATACATCATTTTCACTAAAAATGATCTTTATCGGAAAAATAACTAAAATTTACAAAAAGTAAATTTTGATATCCCGATTCTAAAGAAGGATTTTATTTTGGTACAATATAATATATGAAATTTTCAAAAAGTGGATTTAAAAAGGGTTCTCCATCAAAAGGCAGGTAATCGACCTTTTAAAGAATATTAGAATATTTACGCTTAAAATTGGATTCATTTGCATTTTAAGCCTCTAACATTTTTTGGATACAAGTAAAAATATTTGACAAACATATATAATAATTTTGTAGTTAGTTATTTTCATTCCTTCCATTAAAATGGCTAGGCATTATCTACCATTTAAAATAATATTATTTTGTTATTAGAGTGAAACCTAAGATTTCAAAGAAACTCGTTGTTGCGTATTGGCTATGCCATCGAGCATAGTGTTCCATTTAAATTAATATTAACATTTTATTCACAAATATGGATAAATATGAAAATTCCATATTCTATATTTAACTGGGGTGTTACAGAGATCATGGATAAATATATAATAGTGGAATATATTTTGAAATTATATTGTCATTTGACTTTGATCCCTGATGTGTTTCTTGTTCCCTAGTAGAGGAGGTATCACTCATATCTTTCCCATGTGATTGAATGGGAGTATGTTGATCTTGAGATCGATAACACCATTTTTGAGAAACCAGTTCAAATTATCAATATCTAGGTTATGTTACTACACGGTTAAATGATTTTCTTGGTTTAGGTACCAAGTCAATGTGGTTGGAATATAAATGATTTGTGGGAGAGGGAATCATTGAAAAAGCAGTAATGGACTTATTTTTTTCTTGGTCCATGAATTACATGATTTTTTTGGGATAAAAAGATCTTATGGTGGTGAAAATTTTAGCACACACTAGATATCCGGTATTCGTTATTTGATCCGTTTTAATATTTTTTTGGTTATGGATATATTTATGGTATAAATGTTTGAAAACAATGGATTTTGAAAAAATAAAGACAAGAAGTTAGTTTAATCGTGCGATAACCATGCTTTATTCCTATGTGAGGTTCCCCTAGAATTTTGTACCTTTTTAAAATGGTTATTCAAACCATACAACATTCCCTATGAACCATGAAGGATGTTCAGTAGTTTTCCAAGTCAGTAACATGGTTTGAGAATAGTTTTCAAAAATAGTGGGGCCCCAGTGCAAATCATTCACCCTTTAGACATAGGGGGTTACACGATTGGAACATGGTTAAACTAATAATGCATATAAACCACTCTCCCATCTATAATGGATAGTATCAGTGAAAGGTTTATATTTATAAATATTTTAACCATATGACCTCTACTAGAAAATATTGTAAACACCCTCTGAACTCTTAAAAAGTGGGATTTTACCAATTTTCCCTTGGTCATTTTTTTCATAATCTCCTACTAATATCACATTAGATCATCCCAATCCTTAGAATAACTTATCAATCCTCTCCCCTTCTGATTATAGGTAGTTTTACTTTATTCATGATGGATCACATTGAGGTATATGGAAATTTTTATCCGTTTTACCCTTTTCATTATAGATCTACACAAGATCTCTTCTCCTCTCTTCTTATTGGAACACAGTTGGGTTGTGATGTCAGATATAACTGGTTTGATGGAGGATAAATGTTTTTCATTATGGATATTCTATCATGATAACCTGATATACTTTTCTCTAGTTTCAAATTTTAATGTATTTAGATCAACTTCATTTCATTAGGTAGGTGTTTCCATAAAAAGGGTTCATTATATGAATTTAATATTGATCATGTAAAATTATTTAGGTTATTCATTTAATAGAACATATTTTTTTAAAGTATTATTTAAATATGACATGATTTTAAAGGGTATTTTCTTTTAAAATGGGGTTTTCACACTAAGTGTTTGATCAAATGATTAAATGGGGGTTTTTTTGGAAATGGTTCTTCAAACACCAAAGTGGATTTCATTGGATTTTAAAATGTTTTCAAAATTATTATAATGGATTTTCAATCGATTTGGAAAATATTAGTACATTTTGAACCCTGGGTGCATTGAGAATAGACATGCTACTCATAGTGTGTGTAATTCCACTTGAGGTTTTCTGTCACTAAAGTGTTTATAATTACACAATAGGTTATAAATGTTGGATCCAATATAGGACATGATTAGGGGTTTCATTTTATATTTAGAATTTTTACCCATACTCTAGATCCCAAATGATATTCTCTCTCATTTATTAATATTTTTTAATATGATTAATTAAACATGGTAATTTTTTAACTCTCTTTCACATGATGTACTGGTCATGATTATTTCCTCACATTATTTGACATGATGGATTGGTCATTGTCAATTTATCACTTTCTTTCACATGATGGATTGGTTATAGTAATTTTTATTCATGTTTAAAATATGATTTATTCAAGGATTTTAATGATTATGATCTCATGATTTATCATTTCTACTTGTAATATTAATTTTTTACAAATATGTGTGGATTTTCAGAAAACCCATGGGATGATTAATCAATGGTTCCCCATTATGGAAATTCTTTCAAAAAATGTATTTTTGATATCTAGAACCACTACATTATTGATATTAGATATTTTATTGGCTCTATGGTGATATTATTCTAATATATCTACTCGCAAGATACATTCTCCTTTGGGAAGTTGTATATGTGGTTTTTCAAGACTTAGGTAAAGTAAAGGGAATTATATAGCATAAAAACATATCTTTTCATCATTTACTTTATAGTGGAATGGTTTTTTGGGAATTATATAGAATTGTTTTTTGTTATCTTTTTCACATCATCATCTTGATGGGTCGAATCAGATGGCTTGTCTAGTTGAAAAGGGTTAGTTTATTACACATTAAACACCAGTATAATCCCCTCAATCACTAGTTAATGGAACCCAACCTGTGTAATTCACTATCAGAACCCATATAACAATTATTCAATTCAAATTGTCCCTTTATGAACGAAAACAACACCTTTTGAGTCTTTTTACTAAAGAATAAAACCCCACAATTATCAATGAAACCCAGACCTCTTAAATAATTTTTATAGAGCATGTTCAATGGAATTAACTACCTAAATCACTATCTAATATATCTTATCCATCATTGATTTGACCAGGCATGAATGGATTTTTCTAATCCAAAATGCATATTCATAAAACCGTATATGCATTCCTAGTACAATACACATTTTTATAATTCTCATGTCACAAAACCCATACTCCCCCTATAAATTGATGGATACATTGATATAGACCACAATTGTTTACAATAACACCAATAGAAGAGGTATTATAGGGCTATTCACAAACACATGTAATCACGGAATACCATTTTAAATAAAAACATTATAATGGTAAAAGTTTCTTAACTTATTCTCAGTGGAGATAAACTACCAATAATTTCCACTTGAATCAATCCCAACACATTGGTTCCTTTAAAAATTATATGAAATTTATTAGATTATTCATATAGTAAGAATAATCAAAGATAAATAGGGTTTTAATAGTGACATGGAGTTAGACATACTAGTAGGAATTAACTACCATTAACAATGCTTGAAATGAATAAGAATTGTGTTATAGGGAGATAAAATTCCTGAATAAGGATCCCCTTTCATCACATGGTATGAGTGAGGTCAAGGTAGATGAGGGGAGGGGAAATAAAGGGGACCCTAGTTGAAAACAAAGGGTTTCTACCAATTAAAATCTCCTAGTAGACCCACAATCGTGCTGGTGGCTCACTAGCTGACCAGAGGAGACACACCAAACAGATGGTGAGCCCATGTTGCTTTCTAGGCAACTGTCCTGGCCATTGGAAAGCCTATGGTTGTAGTAGTAGTCTAAAAATCTTTTCTTTCCTTAATTGGTTCTCATAAATGTCCCAGCATACACCAAGGCCTTGATTACCGTCCAAAATTCTTCTTATGTACGTTCAAAAATTCAAAACCCTAATATGATACCTGATCATAAAAATAAACTATCTAGCAAATTAATTATCAAGTTCTCATAGGAATTTTCCCACCTATAACGACTTAGGTTGTTAATCCACATTTACAATGTGATCAAGAATGTAAAATATAAATATTTAACTAGGACATAGCTTTCACATCTTTGTAAACTTTATGACACTCGTCCATGGATATATAATAAGTAACATTTTTCTTCTACATGAAAATATATGTCTCATCAATTATTATCCGCAAAACTTGTATATTAAGTCTATATAACATTGATTTTTTTGAATGGATATTACCTCCTCTTCCATTTTTAACCTATTCAGGCCATAATAACTATTTTTCTTCCCAATTAATCCCAATATATTGGAGTTATAAATTACTTCCTATTGAGGGATTCAAACGGACCCATATGAATGCTTTAGTGGGAACTATGGTTGAAAGATAACTCAACTAAATATATAGGTTATTCCCATACTACATTGAGTCCCATAGATAAATCTGTCTACATATATTCATGTTTCTATATAGTCCTTTTTGATTTCTTATCATTTTAGGTGTCATAGACTGTAATGATGTTTATATCTATATTAAAGTAAATTTTATTATATTTCCAGAACATTTAGGCGATCCTTAGATCCTGATTATATACAATCAATATTACTGTTCTATGTAGCCTCACTACTTCTCATATTTATATCTTTGTAATTTTATTTAGTGAGATGTCCTCTAAAATGGAGATGTAGTGGGTAGTATTTATAGAGAGAAAATTGTATCCCCAATTGATTTATATAGATTATATGTATTTAGAATACCTATGAAAAAATTCAATGTGATATTCTCTAATTTTCACATAAGTAAGGGTAATTGTTGAATCACCCCTTGGACATTAATATTTCTATATTCAATTGTTTCCATACCAAGAAATTTTATTTATATTCAATAATATCTGTCATCATACTATCCCACCCATATTTATTTCATGGATTTATATTCAAATTTTTTATATAAGTGTTAATAGGGAATAATAAGCTACAAGAATCATAAAATGACTCCTTCTTTATCTAAAGATCTGACTTGAAAAAATATTTTCTAAATTTGAACTACATTACATTGTAAATTAACCCCATAATCTAGATAATCACTAGTAATATAATTTATTTTTGATACATTTAGAAACCACTAACTCAATCTACTATTTGTTTAACTAACCATTACATTTTTTTGAAAAGGACTCGATAAACCACATGTTGATTCTGACTAACCTTGTACCTCTGAAGATACTATGGATGATAGTCAACCCAGAGATTGTATTAAACAAATGATAACCTAAGTTGACCACATGGTGAACCTACCAAAATGAATAGAGCTACTGAATTATCATCCATTCTATATCTCAATCGACAATGAATTTTCTCAAGTGATCATTTGAGGATCTATAAATCAAATGATGGAGCTTCTACACCACTGTATGGTTGATCCCCCCCATTGAGAAATTCAGTATGGTGAACTGTGTGGATTAAAATTTGAAATCAAGAAAATAAAAAATGTTTCCTAAAATCAATCCCCATCCTCAAAAGTCCTCTAAAATCGGTATGAGATCTACTTAACAATCAATGTGGTGATCATATGATCAGAAATGAAATATGTGGGTAATCTGAGTGCATTAAGTATGAGATAGAAGATTAATGATGTCTGGCTTCATTAACCACATCCCATGATTTTTAAAAACTGAGGAAATTATAATAGAATTTATTAGGGAATGAATTTGAGGAATTTTATAAAGGTGTTTATCCAAGAAAGAAACCCAAAATCACTTATATAAAAATATTACTATTCACATGAAGTGGATACGTCCCAAAAGTTTCTCCCGAGCTGAGAGTTGCTTTGAGTTTCTTTCCTTGTTACCTTTTCTTTTTTAATATCCCTAATGATGGAACAATATGATATCAGAATCTAATACAAGGATATTACCCATACCAGTTAATGATTTTATATTTTCATGTTTAATTTCTTTCTATTCACTTATTTAGAATAATTTTATTTTTTTATAAGTAAATTCTTCTTGTGCTATAATAATTTTCCCTCATAATTCACCTAGAGATTTTTCATTATATGTGATTGTGATTATTGGGTTTAGGAAGGGGTGATTTAAGATGATCAATCACTAGTATAAGAGAGAATAATAATTTCATTGATTATTAAATTTTATCAATTAACCCAAAACTACTAGGCGATGGTGATCCGGGAGATATCAAGTGATAATATAAAGAATGATATATTTAAAATTAAATAATGATTTAGTAGGGAAAAATGGAATATTTATAGTTATACCCTGATCATTAAATCATAATTTAATAATAAATCAATTGGATCCTAAATAAAATATGGGAACAATTTTTAGTACACATTGAACCCATTACAAAATGAAAAAACACCCAAAACACTCTCCTCGTCGGAGACAACCCAAGTACCGCTAGTATCACATTTACTTTGATTCATAGTTTTTATTAAGGGTACTGCAACACACCTCTCAATAACATTGTGTTATTATATGGAGGGATGTTTCATTACATTCCTATTTGTTTCATTCAAAATGGTTTTTCATTAATAAATATATCTTGTTGAACTGACCTTGTTGGTTTTTATACATAGGTCTAAAGTAATGTCCTAGAAATAATTGGGAATATAAGAGTCACTTAGGAAGTGGATAGATAGGTTTTGAAAATTATATTAACTACCTCTCCATACTCATCATATTATACCACCATAGTTAATTTATGTTTTGAAAACATTGGTGAAAACCTTGGTTAACTGAATATGGATTTGTGAGAGTTATATGCACATAATTTCAATAATAATAACCATCTCCAAAAACCTAAAAAACAAATATATTTCCAATATAAATATGGAATTATCAGGCTCATTTTTATGTTTCATGACTTTGGGGAATATGATATGAACCTACCCTTGAGACAATTTTCTAATATTGGTAATAATTTCAAATCGAGAGAAATTTCATAAGAACTGGTCAGTTGGAAGTTGTTTAAATTTTCCATGGAATGATCTTATAATGAGTGAATCAAAACCTAAAATCCTTTATATGTAACCATTTGAGATAAATTTTAAAATCCTTTCTTCTAGAAAGCCTTCTCTATCATAATGAGTAACCGATTTATAAATAAAAAATATGGAATCAAACTATCAAGTGTTTATTTTTTTTTGAGTTTTGGGGAATATTCAAGTGATAAAAATATCCCACCCATACCATCCCTTAAAAGAAAATATCTTCATAATATTCTTTTAAAATGAATTGATGGAAAATAAATGTAACCTTCAAGATGTTTCCATTATAAGGGAACTGATAGGAAATTCCCTTGTTTATGTTAGAGAAATGATATGTAAGATTTATAAAAATTATTATAAATTTCATACAAGAACCTGAAATATTGGATTTCATGAGGTAAATAGTTCATACCCACTTTTACTTGATAATAAAATTGTAGAACAACCCTCTGTTGTGAGATAATTTGTTTTAAACAATGTCTAAGAAGTTCACCTTCCACAACTATAAGAGTGTGTCTGCTTTTAAAATCCATGGAGCACTACACTAATGGTTTTCTTAATGTTTAAGAGAGATATGATTTCATTTTTCTGATAAAAATGAGTAGTAACCAACCTAAAATCATGGATTTAGACCATGTTTCACGCTTTTTTTTGGAGCTAGAAACTAATTTCCCTCAAGAAAACCATTAATAATATGAGTTTTTATGAACTTTTTTTTGAATAAATTAAATTTTATTGATGGATTATGTTACACACTACATTAATTTAAGCATGTTTTACATGTAACCTTCGCTTATCTTTCACTTTATCCAACACTCAGTTAGCTTGTGTGACACACAACACAAAGTATTAACAAATGTATTACATATTATTAATATCGTTAATTAAACATTACTATTGTAACCTTGATATTAGAATTAGAAAATTGAATAGTAATAAAAACTTCAAAAATATTAATTATAACTGTTTTACATAAATAAATCTTATTGATAAAAATATATATAATTTTTTGAAAAGTCAATATATGTTTTTAAAATAATATTTTCTCACAAATATGATTTTTAAGTCTTTTTTAAACAATTATAAAATTAAATTTGGACAGTTTAATATATTTAATTTGATAAAATAAACATAATATTTTGAATTATCAAAGTAAAAAATTAGATTACGGTGAATATTTGGGGTTTTCTTGAAGGTTTTATTTTATGATGATTAGTGAAAATCACTGAATTTAATTTAAAAGTTTCCTTTTCTTTAATTTATTTATATATTTAAATTATATTTTAATCTTCTTAAAGTATATTTAGTTCAATTATAAATATATTAATCCAATTTATCTGATTTTAGTCAATTTCATATTGAAATTGAATATAAGAACTTTGTAATCATTTGATATTTTTCTCTTTAAAAACCTAATTTATAAACATGTATGTGAGATTAATTTGAAAATAAATTTTCCAATTATGTGATTATAATTTAGAAAAATGGATTCCATATTTGGAATTAGAATAATTTATAATTTATAATAAGTTTACATTAGTTTTAGATCAATGCGATCAGTGAAAACAATTAAAAATTAATTACAATTATTAATGTAAAAACAATATTAATTAATGGATAAACTTAGAGAATAAGGTGTAAAAATTGACCCACACATGTTCAAAAACCATTATATGGACATATTTCGACCATATAATATCTAAGGTTATAATTTTATCCATTTTTATAGTTTTTGAATTTGAAAATGTTGGTTGAATTATCTCATTAAAAAATTATAATATTTCCACTCAACTCCTATAGAAAAGGCTACCCCCACTTCTCCTCTCTTCACACCACTCAATCCCTTTTTCTAGGTAAATAAATATCTAAATATGTTCCCAAAATCCCCACACTCATATAATAATAAGTTTTTTGGATGAAATCCTACTAAGGAAGGTATTTTGTAAAAAAACAAAAAGAGATACCCAAAGAATAGGTAATGTTCATCATAGAACATTTTTGTTTTATTTCTTCCTCAAAACCATTAGGTGAAGTTTATATCAGGACTATATAATTACATAATTATATTAAATATAATTATATTTTTAATGATACATTTATTACCTTCAACTATGCTCACTTCTAACCAATGGGTTACAAAAGCATCATTTCTGTGTACAACAGACTACCGCCTCGTGAATTAATGTGGTTAATTTTTCCATTAAAACATTTGAAGGATAGTAATAATGATGTAAATAAATTTTATATGTTATATTTCTGATTTTAGTTTTTTTATTATGACTCGTTAATAATTATATCTCACATACCTTAATTATTTCCATTTTGTGGGAGTACAATAACGTCGTTTGTCTGCTCGACGGACTACCGACCATGGAAGCAATATGAACCATTCAATATTTACATGGATTGTATTAAGGACTAGTTTAATATAAATAATAAAAATATATGAAATAAAAATTATTTATGAATTATAAAATAACATATTAGTTTTCTTTCTGTCCAATAAAAAATGAAATCAATGTTCATGTGTACGTATGACCTACCATCTCAATAAAATGTTTATCTATTTTCCTATTTCATTATTTTATAGATTATTATAAATATATATATAGAAAACATATATATTATATTAATATAATGGTTATTATTCTGGATTTTATTAAATCATGATAAAGTAGCATAAAAACAATAAAAAATCGAAACATTTATGAGAAACAAAGTGGTTATTGCTCGAAATGTAATGTTATCATGGAAATTTTAAAATATGAGGATTATTAATTCATAAGTAAATAATACATGAAATTATATATATTAATATTCTTAATTTAAGGATTTATAAAATGTTTATATGTATTATACAGTTGGATCTAATGAGTTTTATGATATTTGAGACTTAATGTATTAGATTTTTGTGTTACTTTTTAATTTTTTGAGAAAAATTCTATATCCACAACCTCTTTATTCTATGTGGTTTATATTCTTCCCATGAAATTATTATATGATTATTAACCTAAAATTAATTGGTATTTACATATCAATTTTATTATCCATATTTAATGGTCTTCATTATTCAAAAAGTTCCCAAATAAATAAGGGGATTTTGTCTCAATTTTCCTCCATTGAGACACATGTTGTGTTATGAACTTATATTAGTTTACTAGGTGTATATAAATCCCCTTAGACTTGTTATATCATAAATATACTTATTTTCATGATATTTTAACCTCAATGTATTTTTATTCTCTTATGGGTATTATGATTAAATATTACCAATTTGGTAAGAGTTTATTGTTACAGTATCATTATTTATCGGGATTGTCTATGATTATGATTCCATTAATTAATTATTATGTTACATATCCAAATAATTCCCGTCAATTTTCTACTCATATGGTTTTTCATGATATATTCATGTAATGGTTGTATTATTTCACTCATTATTAATTAATATAATTAATAAACTGTTTTAAAGAACATTAAACATTATTTATCTCTGTGATAAAAAAATATATTTTCATTAAATTTTTTTTTCTAAATTATTTTTAAAAAATATGTCAAAAATATTTCAAAAATGATTTTTGATCAACTTATCATTTGTTAAGTACACTTTTCACCATGTTTTAATATCTATTAAAAAATTCAATGAATATTCATTTTGTTTTCCAAAAAAATGCTCGATTGAAATTTACCAAAAATGCAAAAGGGACCATCTTTCTTACATGTTACACTTGGATAGAATATTCTGATGTCATAACTAATAATTTTTTTGGAGCTTTTTTGTTATTTTTTCAATGTTATTTTCAAAGAAAATGGGTTTTAAATGTTTTTATTCTTTAAAAATAATTTTCAATCTAGAAATGATATTTTCCTCATTAAATGTATTAAAAAATCATTTTAAATTTATTTTCCATCTATGATAAGATCCATTAGTGTTACTCATGCCTTATTGGGGATATTAACTATGGTTACCATTTAAATTATATCTCTAAATGGTTTATTTTTTTGATTGAATGATGTTTATGAAATATGTTTCTTGGGTAATATGATTAACAACCCCCATTTTTTCTTGGGTTATGTTATGATGAAATGATAATTAAACCTCTATCTTTTCCACAGGGTTCGATGTGATGACATATTTATGATATCCTTTTCATTTTAGGTGTTATGATATAATAAATGTTTATGATATTTTGGCCTATATAAATACAGTTTTCATTATGAGATATGTGGGACCTATATTTCCCTATAATACATTGGGTAAGTATTTATATATCATGAGATAAATAGGGCCAAAATGGGGTGTGAACTCAGTTCTATAAATTGGGGATAGAATGGTAAGTGAACCATGTTTAGTAATTCAGGGCAAAAATTTTGAGTTAACGTAGTTCATTAAAGGAATTTGTCCGATATGATTGTTTTAGAAGTGTTCCATGACTAATTTGAAATGATTTTCTATAATTATATGTATTCCAAATATTTGGTGTCGTATGCCAATGTTTTGGTCTAATAGATCATGTTCTTTAATTTCATTATTATTCATGTCATATGAACATCCGATATTTATTCCATGATTCAATATTATGATCTATGATATGCAGGGTATTCTTTTCAATTATTATTATCAAGTTTTCATACCCTTATTCTGATGTTATTCTTACATATATCCCTTGTTTATCTTTACTGGGAATATGATCTCACCATTTCTTATGTTTTCTTTCCCCATGTTATGAATATATATATTATATATGAAATTTCTATGAAGGGTACCTTTATGGAGAACATAAATATTATGGGATTTGTATTTCCAATTCTCATTGTTGTACTAAAACAACTTTCTCAATCTATGAATCATACTGGACTTCCAAACGAGTTAATGAGGGGAAAATTATATTGAGTTCTTGATGAGGAAAAATCAACCTACTTTCATAGGGTATTCTGGTCTAATAGTTTTTGAATAATGGATTGGTACAACTAAAAATGTATTTTTCATTATCCATTTATTAGAACATGACGATTTCATTTTGGATTTATACCATTGGGAAGGTGAAGCAGATCAATAGTTGACTCTTATCAAGAATATGAGGAAACCAGAAGAAATTGACTCCAAGGATTGGGATGAGTCTAAGAACTTATTTTAAATAATTACTTTGACTATATTCTTTATATGAATATGGATAAATCATTCCTCAAGATAAGACAAAATGATGATGAATCTATTGGCTCCAACAAGACTAATTTTACAACACATTCTATGTATTCTTCTGTTATTTTCATCAAACATAAAAGTAAGGATGGCCAATTATTTAGAGGAATAAATCCACATCTCTGAAGGGAGTTATCTGTAAGAGATTTCAGTATATATGAAAAGATTATTCTATGTTATATCAAGGTGGAAATAGAGGTTGGGGGTTATGTTTCAATCACATGGTTTTGACAAGAAAAGGAATATGGCATTTGAAGGATAATATAATAACTATGGAGAGAAAAATATGATATTTCCTTTATGCTCTAAGAGTGGGAATAATCCTGCAGGTAAATTCCATATAGGGACTAGTTAATTTTTTAAGAGTGGAAGGTAAGGTCTTCCAGTAATTAGTTACTGAATTCATGGTAATAAGTTAGATAAATATAAGAATAGAAAGAATGTTATACAAAATGACCCCCCACTTTAATGCTTCAAGTGAAAATATTATTGACATTATGCTAACCTGTGCCAAAAAAAGAGGGTTAATGACGATGATCTATGTCAAAAACCTCTTAAGTCAAGGGATAAGGGTAAATATCATGTGATCACTATTTATGATGAGGGGTGGGATGAAAATTCGGTTAAAGGTATGAAAAACATCAAGTCTAGACCTACTTATGTATTGTTTTACTTTAATTATACCCATTAAATTATATATAAATAATTTTATAAGGGTTTAAATATGAAACCCAAACAATTACATGTCAAATTAGAAGTATAAAACCCCTAACGGTACAATGACCACATCTTAAGTCTATGACTCCCCTCTTGTTGACATTTGTGGGAACATTCTTTTGGAAATTGGTTTCATTCTTCTTCAAGATCCCATTGATGTCATATTTGGCATGAATTTGCTAAATTTTCATAATTACCACATAAATTGTCGAGGAAGGGAAGTTACATTGGATATTTAAAACCAAACTATAATTGATTATTAATGTAACTATAATTAAGAGAATATTATATATATTTAATACAGTGTATGTGTTTTAATATCTATTCATAAGGGCTGTTCATCTGAAATAGTTGGGGAGGAACTCAACATCAATGATATGATATTTTTTCCATAGCTTCTTGATGAAGTTCCACAATATTTTCCTATAATTACACCAATACATAAATTTGAGTTCTTAGTAAAACATATACTTAGTGCCACACCAATTTGAAATAATCCATATATAATGTAACTAATTGAGTTACAAGTATTGAAGACGAAATACTAGGAAAACCTTGATAAGGTATTCATTTGGACAAGTGTGGCCCCTTGGGGGGAACATATTATTTTTTTCTAAAATAAATAAGGATCAATGTGGTTCAGAATTTATTATAGAAATTATTAAAAGATCAAAATTAATAATATGTATCCTCTTCCTTGTATAAATGACTTGTTTGATAAACTACGTGGAGCTTATTAATTTTCCAATATTAACCATCATTCTGAATACCTTCAATTGATGGTCAAAAATATGGATATATCCAGGATAGAATTTTGTAGAAGTTATGGACACTATGAATATGTAATGATTCCAGTTGGTCTAAATAATTCCCTCAGTATCATCATGGATGTAATCAATAGAGACTTTAGTGATTACATTGTTTAATTTATTGAAGTCTTTATAGGTGATATTATTATCTAATAAAAGAGTAATGAAGAGCATAAACACCACTTGATAATTATCTTAAGGACCCTAAATAAATAGAACCAATATGAAATTTTTACAGAAATTGAATTTTGGATGAAAACAGTTTCATTTTTTGGGTCACATAATCACAAGAGAGGGCATGTTAGTTGATCCATCAAAGATAGAGGCTAGTAAATATTATCCTAGACCAACCATGATGATTGATATCTACAGTTTTCTTGGTTTATTAGGATTTTATTGATGGTTTCTAGGGAATATGTGAGGACTACCAAATCCTCTGACCAAGTTGACTGGAAGTGGAGTAAAATTCCCTAAGGATGATTAAATTGAGAAAAAATGAAAGTAACTGAATATAAGCTTAGTTAGAGGACATGTTCTTAGATTAACCTATAGTGGGGAAAGGTTTTAATCTATATTGATGCACCCAAGATGGGATTAGGATGTTTTATAATGTATAATGGAATAGTTATATCTTATGCCCGAAGAAAATTTATGGTTTATGAGAAAAATTACCCCACTCGTGACATGGAGTTTGATGATAACTTTTTTGCATTAAAGATATGGAGGAATTATATTTAAAAATAAAGGGGTGATTTATAATGATAAAAAAGTATAAAATATATGTTCAGCTATAAGTATTTGAACATGTTTCAAAGAAGATGGTAATATATGCTTAAATATTAGGACTCCTCAATACATTACCACCTTGGGAAAGAGAACAAGGTAGTCGATTATTTTGATTCAAAGGTATCATGTTATCCTATCCATGATGATGGTCACAAAAGATCTAATATTTCATGTCTTTAAAAGGATATGTTTTTAAATTCTTAAGGAAGGGGAAAAAAATTATCTTTCTCTATTTAATGTTCAACCATCTATCCACGTGACAATTAAGGAGGATTATAAAGAAGATGTAGAGATGAAAAAAGAAGGCTAGAAATGCTTCGGAGTTTAAGCTTGAACATGATGGAATGAAAATTTTTAGGAAAAGTGTATCTGTTCCTTCCATATAAAACATGACGATGGAGTTGTTATAGGAAGCTCATAGTTCTTTATTCCCTATTCATCCTAGAAGTATGAAGAAGCAAAGAGATTTTAAATAATACTTATAGTTGTATGGAATAAAGAGAGATATTTCATAGTTTGTATCTTGGTTCTTGTTTAGATATAATTTTATGGTTAAAAGAAAAACATATAAGGGGATATAGAATCCATTAACAATTATAGAATGGAAATTGGAAACCATCACTATGTATTTTTTTTGGAATACCCCAAATGTATAAATGAAATAATGCTATATGTTTTCTAGTAGATCACCATACTAAGTCATCACACTTCATAACTATCCGAGAAGACTTCTCATTGGAAAAAATTTCCATGAAATACATTAATGGAAAGGAAATGTTTCATATAGTACCACATTTTATTATATGTAATCAGGATAAGATGTTTACCTCCAAATTTTGGTGAGGCCTTCAGTAATTCCTTGATACAGAATCATGTTCCAGCACTGCTTATCATCCTTAGAAGGATGGTCAGTCTGAAAAAAATTTCAAACACTAGGAGATATGTTGAGATCTTGTTATTTGTATGTAAAAGGTTGTTGGGATAAAAAACTCACTCCAGTTGAGTTTTCTAACATCAATAGCTTTATCTCAACCATTCATATGGATCCTCATGAATCCCTCTATGGGATGATATGTAGAGCTCCAAAATACTGGAATGGAGACAGAGAAAGAAAGATATTGGGAACCGAGATAACTGAATAATTGATGGAGAATGTTAGAGACATTCAACATCATATCAAGGAAGCTCAAGGTCTATATAAAATCTATTACTCTAATCACCGACGTGATCAATAATTTGACATTAGTGATAATTTTTTTCTAATAATTTATCTCTTTAATAATGTTGTGATATTTGGTAAGAAAGGGAAACTAATCTCTAACTATATCAACCCCTTTAAATTATTGATCATACTAGGAAGGTATCCAATCACATGGTGCTTCCACCAAACCTCTCTTAATTCCATGATGTGTTCTATGTATCTATCCAAAGGAATTACATACCTAACACATCACATCTACCAAACTTATAGGCAATACCACTAGAGAATGATATTCGTTATAAGGAACAACCAATAGATATCCTATACTTCCCAGAGAGTGTTCTTTGAATGAAGACCACTCACATGGTGAAATATTTATGGTGAATCAAAATATTTTAGGTAATTATATGGGAACATGAGGATATGATGGGGTATAAGTATCCTCATTTTTTATATCAGAGTGATAAATATTTACTTTAAGGGGGGTAGAATGTAACACCCAAAGTTTTTATGATTTTTTTTCAAATAAATTAAATTTCATAGATCGATTGTATTAAAAGGTACACAAATTAAATATTGAATTACATGAATCCTTGGGTCATATTTAACTACATGTAACACTTTTTTATCTTGTATGAAACACAATGCTGAGTTTTAACCAAATTTTGACATATTATAAATGTAGTTATTTAAACGTGACAATTTTAAACTTTCTATAAGAACTGTAAAAATTAATAGTAATAATAAATATTTAGATATTAATAATAATTATTTATTTAAGGTAATAATATTAAAAATAAGATATATAGTTTTTTGTAATGTCTTTATATATTTTTAAAATACTAATTTTTCAAAGAAAATGTTTTTCTGTATTTTTTGAACAATATTAGAAATAATTTTGGACACTTTTTTAAATATTTTTTTTATAAAATTAACGTCATTTTTTAATGAAATATATCGAAAATTTATAGGGTTATTTTTTTAGGTTTTTAATGAAGTCTTTTATTTTTTAATGAATATTGAAAAATATTGAATTTAATTGGAAATACAATTTCTTTAAAATTATTTATATTTTAAAAAAAATTATCTTTTTTTAAAATATATTTAGTAAAATTATATATCAATTAATCCTATTTATGTTATTTTAATCAATTTCTTATTGAAATTGAATAATAAAAAATTGTAAATTATTTATTTTTCTTTGTATTAAAAATCCGATTTCTCAACAAATCAATGATATTAATTGTTAGATAAATTTTTCCACTACTATGATTAGAATTTAAAAAATTATTTTCATATTTGGAATTAGAATAATTTATAATTTATATTAAAATAAAATTAGTGTTTACAAAATTGATTATTAGAAGAAATTAAAAAATAATTATAGTGTTTAAGGTAAAAATAAAGTTACTTTGTGGTTAAACGTAGAAAATTATGTGTCAAATTCCACAAAAGAAGTCTTTAAACACTGTAATTATTTTTTAAAGGCTTCTTTTGGAATAGGGGTGGCCTATTCCCCTTTATTCACACCTATCGTGAAATTTGGATTAGAAAATACCTATCCAAATCTCTTACCAAATTCCATCTATTCCTCTTAGAATTCTTTTGTTTTACATATATCAAACAAAAAGGACATTTTTGAAACCCAAAAGAAGATACCTAAGGAATAGGTAACGTTCATCAATGAACAAGTTTTGATTTCTTCCTCAAACCCCTTAAATTATTTTTATATTCTTTTTATATAATAAAATAATAATAGTAAATATAATGATATGTTTTTATGTTAATGTTATGATCTGAAACCACACAGAATTACATTATATGGGTTAATAAATCATCATTCTTGTGTACGATAGACTACTACCTAGCGAACTGATGTCGTTTATTTTTCCTTCACCACCTATCAATGTTGGGAATAATGTAGGAAAGAAAAATTTTATTTTATTTTTATTATTATTTTTAAAATTTGTATATCACTTAAACATTCATGCTTTCCATTTTTTTCTAATACTATAACGTTGTTCGTGTGTACGACAAACTACTACCTCATGAAGTGATATTATATGTTCAAGATTTACATTGAATGTATTAAGGATGGTATTAATAAAAATATGTAGTATATATTCCATAAAAATTATTCTTTAATGATAAAATATCATAATATTTTCTTTCTTCTAGTCCAACACGAAATTTAAAATAGTGTTCATACGTACGTACGACCAACCATCTCCATTAATAGTGTATTTAATTTCTTATTTATACAATTTTTATGTTATTATATATATATACGGAATATATATGATATTTATATAATTTTTATCATTATTTAGGATATTTAATAATAATTAAGGTAATAGAACCAAAAAAATAATAAATCAAAACATTTATGAAAAATAAAGTTGTTATTACCTTAAACATAGCCTTAACATATTAATGTTATAATATGAGAAATATAAAGCCATAAGTAAATAATATATGGTATTATATATATGAATTTCTTTCTGTAATATATTTATAATAATCTTATGTTTGTAATATAATATTCTCTATCAAGTAAGATGATTTTCCATACCTAAAGTAAGAGAATCATGTCTTGCTTTTTGATTTTTTGAGACACTTGTTATATTCTCCACCTATTTATTTAATGTGGTGTATATATTTAAAATGAATTTATTATATGATTTCTATCCATTAATTTTTTAGAATTTAAATATCCATTTTATGATCCCTCTTTCACAGGACTTATAGTTCAAAAGTTACTAAATTATTAAGGGAATTTTGTCTCAATTTACTGTCTTTCAGGCACATGTTATGTCATTCACCTATATTATTTTACAAGGTGTATATGATCTCAATTTTACATGTCATATCATGAATATACTTCATATCATTAAATTTATTATTCATTTAATGTTATTATATCATTAGTATCACGATTCAATGTTACCAAAGTCGTAAGAGTTTATTGCAATAATCTCATCATTTATCAGGACTGTTTATGATAATGCCTACAATGATAAAATATAATGATCCATATACTTATAATTTTCATGAATCTTTTTATGATATGTTTATTCATGATACCTACCTTTAATGGTACCATTTTCCACTCTTTAGTACTTAATATAATTAATAAATATTTTTATAGAAATATTAATTTATTTTTCTCTTCGGTCTGAAATCTGTTTTCATTGAAAAAAATGTATTCTTAAAAGTTTTTTAAAAAATAGTTGATGTTTTTTTTTCAAAAAAAATTAGTTTCCAATTATGATTTTTAAAAGGAATTTTTTATCATGTTTTATTTTTTACAAAAAATATTGTAGTAATCTTCATGTCATTTTGGAAAACAATGCATATTTGGATTTTACCAAAAATGTGTAAGGAACCTTCATGTTTACATGTATTACGTGAATGTAGTATTATAATTTCCTGACCAATAATTTTATTGAATCATTTTTTAAATTTTCAGATTTATCTTCAATGATTTTTTTCCAAAATATTTTCTTCTTTAAAAACAATTATCAAAGTGGAAAGAATATTTTCTTAAAGAAATGTTTTAAATGATCTTTTAAGATTATTTTCCTTATAATATTTAATTAGTTGGTGGTACTCATGAATTACTAGATATTTTATCCATGTTTATAATTCATATTGTTTCTTTGAACGGTTTATGTTCTTACGGCATGATGTTTATTAAACTTGTTTCTCTTCCATGGGTTATATTGTTATGGAACCCATCTCTTTTCATGTTTTATGTTATGACGAAATAATGATGAAAACTATCTATTTTCAAATGTTAGGATATGAAGACATGTTTATGATACATTCTTGATTTCATGGGTTATTATATGATGAATTTTTATAATCTAGTGGAACACATAATATGGTTTTCATTATGAGATGTGTGGGAATTATATATCCATTCAATGCATTAGGTGATGATTTTTGTCTCATGAGATTGAAAGTATTGGAATGAGGAGTGAACATGGTTCAGTAACATAGGGATGTAATGGTATGATAACTTTTTTCTGTAATACAAGGATGGAATATAGGGTGAACATAGTTCGGTAAAGGAATTTATCTGCTATGGTGATCTTAGTAGTGATCCTTGACTAATATGAAATAATTTTTCTATTCTTATGTGTATAAGAAAAATTCAATGTCATATCATAATGTTATGATATCTAGGATAATGTTTGTTGATTTTTTATGATTAATTTATAATATCCAACCAAAGTTTATTCCATGATTCAAGATCTGTATTTTCAAGATTCATGGAATTCTTTTTTGTGGTTATTTTCATGTTTTCATACCCTTATACTTAGGTTATTCTTACGTATCTCTCTTGTTTTACCTTACTGGTCATTTGAGATCACCCTTTCCTATGTTTACTTTCCTGATGATATAAATATATGTATTATGTATGGAATTTCTAATAATGGTGATAGTTATGAAGAACTTAATGAGAGATGACATAGCTCGCCCTTGCATCATGGTTTATGTTTCTAAGCATCCAAAGTTACTAAACTATTTAAAATCTCATGAATTAACTTAAATAATTCAATAAATATTCTAAAAAAATGATTTAATTTCTATTTATGTTAATAATATGTCATTATACCACACTTTCAATAGGTTATTAAACTACATTTCCTTCCACCATCATTTGATAGACCTACTAATCAACTTTATATGTAACATTCCAGGTAAATAAGGAATATAAAATTTTTATATTTATTAATATTTTTGAATTAAATATTAATTTTACTTTAAAGGGTAAGCTATGTCTGATAGCATACTAAACATGCAATAACGAGTTTCTTTGAAATGTTATATTGCACATAATATTGAGTTATACAAAAAAATATAATAATATTATTATTTTAAATGGTAGTTAACGCCTAGCCATTGTATTTGAAAAAATTAACATACCTAAGTACAATATTATTACACATTTTTTTAAATGTTTTTACTTTTATCCAATAAATTTTAGTGTCTTAAAATAATAATGAATCCAATTTTAAGCATGAATAACTCTAATATATTTGAAAAAGTCATTTTACCATCTTTTGATTAAGAATCCTTTTTAAATATTATTTTAGTAACTTTATTAGATCAATTTTGAAAAATAAACTTCTTAGTTAGAATCTGGATATCAAATTTTACTTTTGAAAATTTTTGGTATTTTTCTGATAAAGTTCATTTTGTAATGAATAGTGAAAAATGCTGCATTTTAATTTAAAACTATCTTATAATATAATTTATTTCTAGGGTTATCTTATCTTTTTAATTTTATTTAATGTTTAATTGTATTTTATTCTCTTAATTTAATCCAATTTTGTCCTTTTAATGTAATTTTACTATAAAATTGGATATAAACAAATGTCAATCTTTTGTTAGTTATCATTTCATAAAAACATGATTTTTGGTTTTGACAATGGGAATTAATTTTAAATTAATTTCCAAAACTTTTTTGTTTTTAATTTGGAAAAATTAATTCCATATTTTTAATCAGTATATCGAAGTTATGTCAATAGGTAACTTCTATTTATAGACATTATGAATAGTAACTTTTGTAAATATTTTATTTATTGCGGTTAAAGGGTAAATATGGTAAATAAGGGTACAAAAATAATATTATAATAATATTAAAATTACCCTAACACGTGTAAAAAACCTATTTAATGAGATATATCTGACCATGGGCATCCTTGGGTCTATTTTGGAACCCCATGGTGCCACTTGTACGTGAAAATGACATTTTAAAAAAATTAATTTAATGGTAAGGAAAATGTGACATAAACATATATCTATTAGTAAAACAATTTTTTATGGGGTTATATAAGTGATATTTTTGTCTATAAATATTCCATAGAAATAAAAAAAAGTTTTCCAACATCATGTTATTTTATTTATAATTTTTAGACATCAAATGGGTAAATTTATTTATGACACAATGATCATGTAATGATTATCTATTTAATTATGTTTTTAAATAAATGAGATTAAAAACATTTAAGAAAATATATTTTAAACCGTTTTGTGCCATACACGTATTTTAAGGATAATAATTACATGTTATATTTTAATTAATGTAGGTTTTTCTAAATAATCATATTTTGGAAAATTCTTTAAAAGTCTTGATATGAATGGCTTATAAATTGACATAAATGAGTTTTTAAAATGAATACTATTTTATTAAATGCTAAAAAAAATCCTAAAATTCTATGATTTGGAAAAAATGCATATATTTTGTTAAAAATGTCATTAATTATCCATTTTTTTTTCACTTTTCATTTTATAGTAAATATATTAACCATATAGTATGAATATACAAGAGGATAGTGTAAAAGCTAAATTAGTTAGCTAAATGTTAAAGCTTTAAGAGAAGGATTAAAAAATATAAAAAACCTATACAATTCTAATTGGATTATATTATTTAGACTTATATTCACATTATATTATAATTTAATTAGTTTTGGACCTTTTGTAACAAAAAAATATATTTATAATAAAATAATGTTTCTAGAGTTTTCTAAATAGTACCTCCGCCATCTTATAAAAGGACATCACCTCTAACCCTTTAAAAACACCTGTCAAGCCCCTTAGATCATCGAAAATCTTCACAAATAATCTCCCAACATACCTATATTCATCCAAGACTCCTTACCATTGGCATAAAGAAATTAAATAAAGCCTTTTGGCTCAAATAAAAGAGAGTTACATGTTTTTAGAGGTTGCATCTTCTCTATATCTCCTTTCCAATATTCTACTTATTCACTCCATATTCTATTATTTTTCTTTTAATATATAAAAAAACAAGTATAATCAATAAATTATGATGTTTTTATTATAATTATTCAATCTATACTCACACACACCTCCATCTAATGGATTCAGAACATACTGTTTCTGAGGATGAAAAACTACTACCTCACGAAATAATGATTGTTCTAAAATATCCTACCACATTTAATGGTTGAAAATATGATGGTAATTTATTTATATGATATATATTATGTTATATTTTCTTTATTATTCCGTGAATTTTATTTACAACATACCTTTATTCTTTTCATGTTGTAAAAATATGATAATTTCATTTGAGAGAGTGCGGACTACTGCCCTCTCAAAGTGAAATGACTCATTCATGCTATACATTGAACATATAAAGGATCGAATTATCAAAATTATGTAACATTTATAACATAGATATTATAATGAAATTATAATATACTTATGTATAATTTGTTTTTCATTCCATTAAATATAAAATAGAAATGAAAGTAGCGTCCATGCGTATGTATGGATTACCGTATTTGTGAATGGTGCATATAGCTTATCACCTCAAAATGTTATGGAATATTATAAATACATATATAATATATATATATGACATTAAAAGAATAATATTCTGGAGATAATGGAATTTTGACCACATGGACAAATTTTGATTATAACAAGATCATATTTTGACTGAAGTTCGAAACATCAACAAAATGTCCAATATGAACTCCAATAATTAAAAAAATGTTGTAGAAAGGTAATAAGTGATATAAAAGTAATAATAAACATTTAAAATGTTATGAAAAAAAATTATAAATTAACATATGTTTATTATTCAGGAAGAACAAGGACATACAAGACAAGTCGGACTCGAGGTAAGGGAACTCCTTAACCCAATTTCCATTCTTTGGGTTAAAATTATACTTCTTGATTATTTCATGGTATGATTATGTGAGAAATAAATTTTTCTATTCTATATTGTATTTATATTTGATTTATGTGTACTTGTAGTGAATACTCATAATTGATCTATTTTATTTACAAAATGATGTTTATAAGGGAACATTTCCCCCTTCTGTTTTAGTCAAAGACTTCTTCTTTGCTATGACTTTAATTTTACATTTTCCTATGTTGGGATATGTTCTTCTATATCCTTGTTGCTATAAATTTTAAGTACAAGTGATGATAGGCCCTTATCTCCCCCAAAAAATCATTTTCTAAATTTTAATATGATGTCGTTAGGCTGCCTAATTTTCTTAAAGGAATACGTCAAAATGTCCATTTATTGAGGAATATCTTGATATTGTCCACCTTTAATATCCTATAAGGTGTATATACTGCACATTGAAATGTAATATCATGAATCTCCTTATTATCATGATATAACAAGTTTTTTTCAATGTTATACTTTAATTAATTTTATTCAAGTGTTTTCTCAAGTGGTAACATACTCATTCACTAAAACATTGTTTTAAATTTTTTAAAGATATAATTTCCTAAATATTTCACATTAATGCCCATTTTTTTAAAATGTTTCTAAGGATTTATTTATATGTAAAATAATGTTTGGAAATTTTAAATCATATAAAAATTTCAAAGTGGTATGGGATACTTTGATTAAAAAGTATCTTTATTAAATGTTTTAAATGGTTTTCAAAAGATATATTTGTCTACAAATCATTTTTCTAAATTCCAAAAGGAATGTTTCTTTATATTGTATGCGGTGAAAAAAAACCTTTCCACCATAGAAATCATTATTCGATATTTTTCTTTCTTAACAACCTGTAATGTTTTTAAAAATGAAAATAAATACCATATACTATTTTTACATATTATGGTAATGAATACAGTTTTGAGAATTGATTAATTATGTCAATATATTGAAATGTGATAGTGTGATTACAATGTGGAAATGTTATCTTTCATTTATTCTTGTTCATGTGTTATAATTATGTTTTTTTTCTTGGGAATTGTTTACTCATATGGGTAGTTCTATGATAAACCTAGGGTATGTGATCCCGAGATAGATCTCCAATGCATTGGGTAACGTGATAGAGGAAAATGTTTATGTTTCTCCTAAGATATTTAGGGAATATACTATGATGGGTATTCCAAAACATAACTCCATATGTTACTGTGAAAGATATAATGTAAGTATGTTATGTATTCCACAATCTACCTTTAAAATTTATGATTTTAATGTGTTATTCCTAAATCATATGATTTCATGAGTTATATTAAAGAGATTATATTTTGTATGTATTGACGGACTAATCTTTTGTTTCATTATTTTATAATCCTTACTGAGCTTTTTATTCTCATACCATGTTTTGAAATGTTTTTTACTCTACTTAAATTTGAATTGGGAGAAGGATGAGATCAAAGAGAAGTCAGTCTATTTAAATCTTGGAACTAAACATATCTTTTTTTAAAGAGTTTTTGTTTTATGAAGAAAATGGAAATTGAGTAGAAGTGTCTATTTGTAATATTCAAGTTTTTATTTATAAGTTATAACCTAATTCTCTAAGTCCATAAAACTGAAAATAAAGTAAATGTGAATTATTAACATAATTCAATATTATGTAATGTTAAATTTCAGGTCCATATAGTTTGTATTAGAGGTTGGTTTAGATAACTTTAGAGGTTAGGGTGTTATTTAAGCATAAGTGACATACCCATAATGGTTATCATATTAGAGACAAAGTTATTTAAGATAAATTTAATGAGTTTAAGATTACATGAATAAGAAAATATTATTATTTACCCTCCTCATAAGATATTATATAATGATTTACTAATATACATGAACTGAAATTTTTGGTTTTAGTAATAGCTGGATCTAGCAGGCACCAAAGTAATAATGAATGTGAAGAAAATGTGACAATTTTTTAAATAAGTGGTTGAATAAAATTTGAGATGCAATGATAACTCTTGTGGTTATTCTCAACCAACTATATGAAGTAATTACTGACCACCTGAACCTTGGTAATTTTTAGAAGGCACCGTATGTGCGAGAAACATATTCCTATTATTGTTCAGGTAATAATCATAAAGGTTAGTATATTCTAAAATTTATGTGTCATTTATTTGGAAATAAACACCTAGTAAAATGCTTAAAAGGGACAGGAATATTCTATATATGTGATAATTATGGTCATAAAGCAAAAACCTTCCTTGAAAAAGGAAACATCTAGTTGACTCCAAGAAAGGGAATGAAGTTCTTTTCAATGGATTAATTGAATGTTTTAAATTTGCTGTGCATGGTGATTATATAAATAGATGTCCTATACAGAATGTTCGAGAATGAGATCTTCAGGATTGTACAAATATATGTTTACCAATACCAAATGCAATTCTTATTGAGGATGAGGAAACTAAAAATGACTAATTAAAGTTATGGATTATTTCTTAGATGATTTTTGACATTATTGAATCATACGATATTATTCATGATTTTTTATAGGAAATAAGTATTATGGAATAAGTTGGAAAAGAATAGTTAATGGATCATGAAGAAAATTGAATGAGTAAGAATTCTACATATAAGGGATTCAAGAGTTATGGTATATTTTAGGATGATGAAATTCTTATAATTATTAAGGCTCTTTTGATTATGGGATTACTTTGGAAGAATATTTCTAGTATGTGTAACCCTAATGTTTGATATGTGAAAATTTCATTCAAGGAAGAATTACCTTTTCTTGTGTGGTCATAATGTATAACCTTATGGGTTCATAGGGTCATTTTTTAGGTGATTAATGGTTATTAAAATTTTGGGATGCAAACCGAAAGTTATTAGATAACATTGAGGATTAAATAGGTTATCATTATTTTTTAGGACATTACTCTTATTTTTGAGAATCTTATAACAATGATATGGCTTTAGAAAAAGGAAAACCCATAGGAAGGGTGAAAAAAGTTCTCTTCTAGAAAGGCAACAGCAATCAAACCCACAACCGAAGGGTGACATGGGTGCATCACCCACCACTGGTCTATGTGAAGTCCCGTATTAGTATGGATTATTATTTTTTGTTAAATTATTGTATGGATCAAGAATAAGATGAATTTTGGAACTTATGTTTTATCAAATTGATATCCTTAGTAAAGGAAAATTATTTGGAGATTATGTGAAAAAGTTTATATTGGAATAAATTCTCTATTTTGGGGAAACACTATATTGTTATGGAAATTAAAATGATATGGGATTTCGTTTTTGGAGTAATGGATGAAATTTTATTTTGGAAGAATCTATGTTTTTATTGTGGATATATAGCGATTTGGGTTATTTATGGAAATGAATAACCTACCATAGAGAATATGTGATTAGAGTAATTTCTTTTTTGTATGATACTTTAAGAGTAGTTTATATTATTTGGAGATAAATGTTAATTTTTTTTGGAATAAAATGTGATCAAATCATTCTGAATTTTCAGTTTCAAACTTATTTTGGATTATTTTGAATAATTTTAAGGACATTTTTTTTATTAAATAGACTTTTTTAAACTTGGTTATTGTTTGATAAATTTTGGAGATTAAGAGTAGTATGCCTTTTTATAATGAATTATCTATTTTGGGGATTATCTGATTTTGTAGTAAGCAATTTTGGTTTTAGTTAATGTCTAAAGATACGGGAAATATATAATTTCTATTTTGTTGATTACGTGATTCCTTATAAGTTGATTTTATTACATCAGGTGTTACCAAAATATCTTTAATGCTCATAGTTTTGATAAAAGATGAGTTTTTGGTAGAAATATATGAATCTCTACTTGAAAGGTAAGTATATTTCAGTATGTTCATAGTCAATATCATTAATAATTTCTCTAACTTTATGAAAGAGAACTTAAAACAAAAAACATTGTATGTCTACTTTTTCTACTATGGAATCAGAGACCCTTTAACCAATCAGAAGTTTGTGGTTTTTTGTTGGTTAACTATCTCTTGATCATGTTTTCTATCACCCTCCATCAGAACATCATAGTTAGTTAATCTTCCATATCCTTGTTTTCCTTCATGGAATACTAGTATGAGTTATCTAGGGTGGCCTTCGTATTTCTATTTCATTCTTTTAAAGTGATGGTTTTAGTCACTATTTTTCTAATGTGAGACTTTTAATGAAGTTTTCAAGACAAATTTTGAATTTGTAGGGATGCAATTCTAAAAAGGGGGAAGGATGTAACATCCCAGGTAAATAAAGAATATAAAATTTTCATATTTATTAATATTTTCTAATTAAATAATAATTTTACATTAAAGGGGATGCTATATCTGATACCATACATAACAGGAAATAACATGTTTCTTTGAAATCTTATGTTGCACACAACATTGAGTTATACCAAAAAATAATATATCATTATTATTATTTTAAATAGTAGTTAACGCCCATCCATTTTATTGAAAATAATGTATATAACTAACTAAAATATGATTACACACGTTTTTTAAATGTTTTAACTTTTATCTAATAAATTTTAGAGGCCTAAAATAAGAATGAATCCAATTAGAATCATGAAAAACTCTAATATTTTTAAAAAATTCCTTTTTCCTCCTTTTGATGGAGAGACCCTTTCAAGTCTAGTTTTTATCACTTTTATATTCCCCATTTGATAAAATTAAATTTTTAGTTAGAATAGCGACATAAAAATTTAATTTTGGAAAAACTTTGGTATTTTTCTTATAAAGTTAATTTTTTAATGAATGGTGAAAAATGTTGTATTTTAATTCCAAACTCCCTTTTAATATAATTTATTTATATGGTTATATTAGCTGTTTTACTGGTTTAAAGTGTAATTGGATTATATTATTATCAGTTAATCAAATTTTGGTCATTGGAAGTAATTTCACATTGAAATTGGACGTAAAGAAATGTCAATTTTTTTATAGTTATTATTTCTTAAAAACATGTTTTTTGGTTTTGACAACCGAAATTAATTAAAAATTAATTTATGCAACTTTTATGTTTTTATATTTGGAAAAATGGAATCCATATTTGGAATCAGGAGGTCCAAATGTTGTAAATAGGTAACTTTTATTTTTAGACATTATGAATAGTATCTTCAGTAAATATTTTATTTATCGTGGTTAAAGGGTAAATTTGGTAAATAAAGGTAACAAATAATATTATAATAATATTAAAATTACCCTAAAAAATGTCCAAAACCTATTTGATGAGATATATCTGACCATGGAAATCCTTGGGTAGATTTGGGGCCCTATGGTTCTACTTGTAAGTGGAAATGACATTTTTTAAAAATAATTTAATGGTAAGGAAAATATAATAGAAACATATATATTTTAGTAAAAAAAATTTATATGGCGTTTTATAAGTGATATTTTAGACTATAAATATTAATTATAAAAAAAATAATTTACTACATCATGGTATTTTATTTTTAAATTTTAGACATCAAAGGAATATATTTATTTACGATACAGCGATAATGTAGTGATTACATTTTTAATAAATGTTTAAAAAATTGAGATTATAAATATTACAGTAAATTTATATTGAAAATTTTTATGCCATCCAAGAATTTTAGGGATAGTAATAACTTTTTATATTTTAATTAATTTAGGTTGTTTGAAATAATCATGCTGTTATTTATTTTTTAAAAGTCTTGATAAGAATAGTTTATAAATTGACATAAATGAGTTTTTAAAATGAGTACTATTTGATAAAATAATAAAATAATCATAAAAATATAAGATTATTCCAAATGAAATATTCTATTTTAAAAATGTCATTAGTGATCTATTTATGGGTTTATTGGTATTTTATAGTAAATATATTAGCCATATAGTTTTAATATACAAGAGGAAATGGTAAAAGTTAAATTAGTTAACTAAATGTCAAAGCTAAAAGATAAGGATTAAAAAATATCCAAAACCTGTAAAATTTTTAATAGATAATATTTTTAGACTTATATGAACCTTTTGTTCTAATTTAATTAGTTTTGGACCTATAAGTATTGAAAATGCTTTTATACTAAAATAATGTTTCTAGAGTTTTCTAAATAGTGACTCAACCCTCCTATAAAAGGACGTCACCTCTATCACTTTTACCACACTTCTCAAGCCTATTGTCTAGTCCAAAATCTTCCCAAATAATCTCCCAACATCGATCTCTTATTAATAGAGTCCATAAATTAGGAAGAAGACAATTTAAGAAATTCATTCTGGCTCAAATCAAAGAGAGTTACACGTTTTAAGAGGTAGAGTCTTCTCTAAAGTTCCTTTCCAATATTCTACTTCTTCACTCCCTATTCTATTATTTTTATTTTCTTACATGACAACACAATTATCATCAATAAACTAGGATTTTTTTATGATAAGGATTAAAACTAAACTCACAGACACCTCGATCTAATGGATTTGGAACATACTGTTTCTGTGGATGATGAACTACTACTTCACAAAATGATGATTGTTCAATTATCTCCTTCCACCTCTCATGGTGGCCATTATGATGGAACTGTATTTATAACATATATATTATTCTATATTTTCTTTATTATTTTGTAAATATTATTTACAACATACCTTTATTCTTTTCATGTTGTATAAATATGATAATTTCATTTTAAGACGTGCGAAGTACCGCCCCCTCAAAGTGATATGACTCATTTATACTATACAAGGAAAGTATAAAATATGGAATTAATGAAATTATATAACATATATAATATTTATATTATACTTTATTAATAATATACATATGTAGCCTTTATTTCTCATTCTTTTAAATATTAAATAGAAATGAAAGTAGCGTTCATGCGTACGTACGACTTACCGTCTCCATGAACGGTGTTTTTCATTTCATACCTCCAAATGCTATGGAATATCATCAATACATATATACTAGATATATATGATATATAAATAATAATATTCTGGATATAATGGTCTTTTTACCACATGGATAAATTGTAATTATAACAAGACCATTTTTTGGCTCAAGTTCCAAACATCAACAAAATATACGATATGAACTCAAATAATTACCTAATTGTTATATCAAGGTATTAAGTTATATAAAATGAATAATAAACTTTAAAAGGGTTCTGAAACAATTATAAGTTAACATAATTTTCTTATATAGGAATAACAAGGACATATGGGACAAGTCGGGCTCGATGTAAGGGAACTCCTTAACCCAATTTCCATTCATTGGGTTAAAAATCTACGTCTTGATTATATCATGATATGATTATATAAGAAATAGATTTTTATTTACTATATTTTATTTATACTTGATTTATGTGTACTTTTATTTGATACACATAATATATCAATTATATTTATATAATGATCTTTATAAGTGAACCTTTCACCCTTCTCTTTTTGTCAAAGACTTATTCATTGTTATGTGTTTCAATTTCCATTTTCATATGTTGGGATATGTTCTTATATATCCTTATTATTGTACATTTTATTCCCAAGTGATGAGAGACCATTTTCAATCCCATCAACTCATTATTAATTTTAATGTGATGTTATTAGGCTGCCAGATTTTCGTAATGGAATACATCTCAATCTCCTTTCGTTGAGGCATATCTTGATATTGTGCACCTTTATTATCAAAGAAGGTTTATATATTTCCCTTTGACATATTATATCATGAACCTCCTTATTATAATGATATTATATGTTTTTTAATGTTATTATTTATTTATTTTTATTCAAGTATTTTCTCAAGTGGTAACAGACTCTTTAACTAAAACATTGTATTAAATGATTTAAAGATATAATTTTCAAAATATTTCTCATAAATGTCCATGTTTTAAAAATGTTTTATGGATTTATTTATATAGAAACTAATGATTCAAAATTTTAATTTCAACAAAATTTTCCAAGTGTTAGGGGAATCTTTAATTCCAAAGTATCTTTATTAAATGATTTAAATGGTTTTCAAAAGGAATATTTTTCTATGAAACATTTTTCTAAATGACAAAAGGAATGTTTCTTTTCTATGTCTATGGTGATAATGACCTTTCCACCACCAGTAGAATTATTTTATATTTGTATTTCTTAATAAAAAATAATGTTTTTAAAGAGGAAAATTAATACCATATACTCTTTTTACGTATTTTGGTATTGAAAATGGATTTGAGAATGGATCAATTAAGTCAATATACTGAAATGTTATAGTGTCATTGCAATGTGGAAATATTATATTTTCTTTATTCATGTTCATGTTTTATGATTACATTATGGTTTTTGGTAGTTGTTTACACATACAGGTGGTTCGATGATAAACCTGGGGCGAGTGATCCTGAGATAGTTCTCCAAAGCATTAGGTAACATGATAGAGGTAAACTTTAATGTTTCTCTTAAGAGATTTAGTGAATATACTGTGATGGGTATTCCAAATGTTACCCCATATGTAGTTGTGTAAGTAACCATGTAATTATGTTATGGATGCCACAAGTTTCCCTTATGATTTATAATTTCTATGCATTATTCATAAATCTTATGATTTCATGAGGTATGATAAATTTCATATGTTTTTTATGTATTGATTGAATAATGTTTTCATTCTTTATTTTATAACCCTTACTGAGATTTTTATGCTCATACCATGATTTGAAATGTTTTTCGCTGGACTTAAAGATGAATAGGAACAATGATGAGATCAAGAAAAAGTCATTCTATTTAAATCATGGAACTAATTTTTTTTTGAATTATTTTTTGTTTTATGAAAAAAATGGAATGTGAGTAGAAGTTTATACTTAAAATATTCAAGTTTTTATGTATAAGTTATTACCTAATTTTCTAAATCTCTAAACCTAAAATGATTCCCAATGTGAATTATTAACCCAATTCAATATTATGTAATGTTTAAGGCTGGGTCCTTATATTATATAATATTCTAGTAAATTCAATCCCAATAAAAAAAATAACTGAGGACCTATTAAAAAGTAATATTAAGTCCCAAACCAATTAATAGTCTACCCTCAACACATACGGATCAAATCCAAAGAATCTAAAAGTAAAGTTGGTCAAATAATTTCCACCCTCAAAAACATAGTAATACAAGGATTCTGTAAACTATTTTCCCATTCAATACCTAAATTATAAATAAATTTTAGTTCTATTTATTTAATGAGTTTCAAGAAGATGAAAAGAAATTAAAATTCTCTATTACAGATCAAATCTGAAAGTGTACTATATTCAAAATATATAGAGTCTTCCCATGAAGAGGAATTTGAAATAAAATACCTATATAGACATACCTAGTGAAGAAAAAAAATATAAAATATAATACTAATGAGCTATATCAACCCCAACATCCCATCCCTAATAGAGTAAATACACCCAAGAGAACTAAAGAATAAGTATTACAACATGATATCATGGAGACATTAAAAAATGTATTGATCAATAAACCTTAACTAGTGGTCATTTACCAAATTCCATGGTATGCATGATTTATTAAAGAAATTTTCACTAAGAAGAGGATACTTCAGGGCATTAAAAGAAAAATTAATTTAGAAATGTATCTACCCTTGTTACCCGACAATTACCTATAAAATTCCAAGATCTAGGCATGAGAAACCACTTTTACAAATTCATTTTGTGATTTAATATAATAAATTAAGGTAAATACTTACTCATTTTATTAATACATATAAGTAATATAGCTCAAACCCACTTGAGTGGTTCTACAACATTCTAATCAAACCACTAGAAACATAGTTGGACTTCTATTGGATATTTTCATACGTGTGTAAGTACTAATTTTCCTTACAGATTTTTACATTCCCAGGATAAATGAATAAAGCGCTAAAGCTCACTCATCTATTATTCTTGGTATACCATTTATAAATAATATAAAAAAACTAATAAATGTGAATAAAGAAACCCATTTAATAGTATTTCTGGAGAAAACAATGAACTTTAACATCCTATATTCAATGAAATATCCCCATGATGAGAAACCCATGTTAACATTGAACAGTTTTTAAATTCCTTGTTGTTTTATGGAATATATTAAAATATTTTTTTGACAAAATTTTACTATGGGAATCTATAGAAACGCAATAATTTTATTTTGAATCTTTTTTAAAAATGAGTTAATTCTGGATTCTATTTTTTTTTTCAACACTTAGAAAACATTTGTGAATAATATTTTGATAATTTAGTCAGACATTACACTGATAATTATATTTTACATGTATATTTTTTCAATATTGAAAATATAATGTTAAGAAAATAATTTTAAAAAAATACCCCAAGTTAGATTTAATGTTTTTTTCATCTAACTTTAAATAATAATTACATAACAAAAATGAGATGTTTCCCATCATAATATCAAACAATTTAAAGTTGAATCACTAACACCAAGAATTTTACATTCTAAAAAATCAAATAAATAGTTTTATCATTATGATAGATACTATGAATTATTCCAATGATTAATGTGAATAGGAATATTTTTCAAAAATGATTCATAAATTATAAGATATAACAAAATGAGGCTCAGCCCAACCCTCATGGAAGTTATGAAAAAATAATTTGATATATGTTTAAGAGCTATAGTAATTTAATACATCTTAGACTCCAAATTGGTGAGTCCCAATGAAATTTTACCCATGAAAAATGTATTACAAATTTTATTAAATGAAAATGTTGTATTTTTACCCCCAGGGATCTAGAAAAACTTGTGGGTTTGTATTTACTATAGAAAATTTAATCATGTGGCCCAAACTGAAAATTTACATTTCCATTTGTATAAAAAAAATCTAAGAATAAATATATGGTAACCAGAACTACTATTTCCTTGATTGATTTTATAGGAATTTATAGGTTCTAATAGATCTATTAGACCATGAAAAATATACATTTACCAATAAACTTGGTATTTTTTCTTACCAACAAATTCCATTTATACTATCTAATATCCCAATAATTTTAAATTTTTCCTGTTAATTATATTTTAAAAACTAACTAAGAGGTACTTAGAGGTTTTAATTAATTATTTTACTATTTATTTTATATGAATTGAGACAAATCATAATGGTATGTATACTGATTTAATGGATTACATTGAGAAAAACATGGTTTTGAAAATTGAAAAACTCTATTTCATTTTAGTGAGAGGCAATGTTCTTGGCCATATAATTTCTAAAATGGGATTGGAGTTGATAAAGAAAATATAGAAATTATTTTTAAAATACCTTTCCCCACCAGTATGAGAAACATTAAATTTTTTTATCCATGCTAGATTTTATAGAATATTTATTAAATGTATTTTTAAAATTGTTTTACCCCTTACTAACATGATGAAAAAGGATACTGACATTGTCTTTGATGATTCATCTAGGATAAATTTTAAAAAATTAAAATAGTTTATTACTATAACCCATGTGATCTTCTCACCTAATGGAAACAACCACATTGAGATATTGTGTGATTCCTTAAAAAAAATATGTGGGGGATGTGTTCTCCCATAAAATTGACAAACACCCAAAAGTGATAAGTTATACTTCACAGGATCTATATTTCTTCCCACATCAATTAAAAAACAATATAAAAGGTGTTTTAGTCAATTTTTATTACATTATAAAAGTTGTTTTCATAATTTTTATGAAGTAGGGTGAATATTTTTTTACCATGTTTAACTTAAGAATTTGATTTAGAAATATAAACAAAATCCATTATTAGTAAGATTTATGTTCATTAAATGAATTCAACATAGATATTGAGAATAATAAGGGATAATAAAATATGGTGGTGGAATATATAAGAAGGATACCTCATACATAAAATATGAAAAACCAATACAAATAAACCTGTATGACTTCTTCTGTGGTGAGAAACCATACAGAGCACCCAATCACCATAGTATGTTGAATTGGGGAATTGTTTGGTCAAAAATGTAGTACCCATTTTTAATTAAGAATAAAGAACATAAATTTAAATCTCAATTAATGTTTTATTTATTATAGGATCCTTATTTTTGAATGATGGATTATTATGAAGTGATTAAAAGGTGAATCCAATAGGAAATGGTTCATTCTATACTTTCTTTTTTTCATATACATGTTTGTGGAGGATATTTTTACCCTCAAGAATAGATAGGGGAAGCTATTTTTTGGATTTCAATTTTGAAATACTAACATTAATTCTATAAGAAATTCTCAAACCATCAATTTTCTACTGGAATTTTTAAAATACAAGGAACTCCCTAATAACCTGTACTTTTGAATCAAATATTTAATGTTTGGGAATTATATTTCATGGGTCCATTTCCTATCTCATTGGGATTTTACTATATTCTATTACTAGTGGGATATGATTTTAAATTTATTAAATAAAAAGAAACTTAGACTAATGAATTAAAAGTTTTCATTGAGTTTTTAAAATCAAACATTATTTTTAGGTTTGGAGGGCCTCAAGCCATAATCAGTGTCCAAGGAACAAAATTCTATAACAAGAACTTGGGAAACCTTATGAAAACGTATGGAGTGATCCACAAGGCCAAATATTCATACCAGGTATAAAAAAATTGGAAGGTCAAAGACTCTAATGAAGATATCAGTATGATTCTATAGATGATAGAATAACCAGCCCAGAAAGACTATAGTAGAAAATCTAAAAGATACATTATGGATATATAGAATTTCTTACAATATCACATTAAATATCCCCCCTTATATAATTTTTTATAGAAATAATTTTTATATATATGTTAAGATAGAACACCTAGAATATTGGGGTATGAAGAGAATGAAAATGATGTAAAGGAAACCAAGAGGGAAATGAAATCACAAAATGATTGAATTGGATGTGTTAAAATGGGAAGATCATGATAATACACTATTGTACAAAGAAAATTTTGGATCTTTCCTTCACATACTCTCTTAGAAAAGGCATTTAAATGTTGTGGGTATAGTATTATTTTTGTCTTCTATGATGAAGCACGAGTTTGGTATTCTTTATTCCAAGTGGGACAAACCTTTTTTAGTAAAAAAACACATTCTTATTTGGTGTAATTGAAATCAGATGAGTTGAATCATAGCATCCCTTCATGGTTAATGAAGAGTAGCTCAATCATTTTCATGAATACTTTTGGATATAACCAATAAAGGATTTTAAACTCATCCCCACTACCCTTGATTTCTGATCCTCTACATTTTCACATTTCACATCACTAATATAGATATATATTTCTAAGACTATTTTCCTAGGAAAATTTTGGATGGAATTAATTTGATTTGTTTCAAGGATATGTGTAAGAGAGAGGGATAAGAAACTTTTGATGTAAATATTTCATCTTCTTTTATTTGTATTTTTATACATTGTTTTGGAATAAAAAATGAATCAATGAATTCGAAAAGATATTTTTAGAAATCCTAAATAAAAATCCATCGATTTTATTCTATTTAAAATTTTGATGTGTTTATAGGTAAAGAAAATTAATCTTTAACTATTTTATTTACCAGTTGAAATTCTATGATAATTTATATATATTTCATATACACTGAAATTATTGAAATTAAATGATTATTAAGTGATTTTCCACTATTTGAATTGGAATTTTTTTGAGAACTAGGAATGTATGTGTGATAGAAAAGGTTTAAGTTTAATTAAATTTTAAGAGGGGAAAATAGATATTTTTAACATAAACTATAAAACTGTTACATTAAAAAAACTCAATGATCCAACTAAAAAAATTTACATAATTATATTGAAACCAGATTATAATGTGAAATGGGGACCCCAAAAGAAATCTTTGAGACACCAGCAGCTATGTGAGTGAATAAATTAACTCCACTATATATAACCAATATTTTTTTTTCAAAAATCATTGATATGAAAAATTGAATAAATGTATATTTGTCGTAATAATTTCATTTATGTGATGAGAATATAGAAACCCGATGAATAAGGAATTTAAATTATAGAAATTTCATTTAAATTTTATTAAAGATCTGAAAATTGGAAATGGATGTAAGGGATTTAGGGGATAAGGATAAATGATAGTTCCACTTGTTTAAGTTTTTATTTCACTCATTATTATTATGTTTCACTCCTCATAACAGAAAATTTCATGAAAATAAAGTGGGGATAAAGGGTATGAATCATATATGAGGAACTATATTTTTCATTAATGAATTAATATATGATTTTATTCTTTTTTGTCTTGTGTATTTGAATCTAAGTGGGGTAATAATTTTTAGGTATAGTTTTTTGTATTACTTAGTATTCTAATAGTTTATGTGTGGGGGATTTATGTGAACCAAAAAATTCCAAAATTTAGATAATTTTAAATAGAAATTAATCCCATAATCTAGACAAAATGTAAGAAATTTATTATTCTTAATGAGTCAAGAAATATGGAAATTATTTTTTATCTATCAACTCAAAGTTTTAAAGTCTTTTTGTATATTTTTTGATTAATTAATAAGACATGAAATGATTTTTAGAATAAAAAATTCATCATTTAATGAATTTTAATTTTTTTTCTTAACTTGTTTTAATTTATTTTGACATTAAATGGAATAAATAATATAATAAGATTGGTATTTTCATGTTTTTAATTATGAGTTTTCTTTGAGAAACTTTGATCCTCTGTCCACCATGACTTCTAATCAACTATGATGAAAATTAAAAAAAGGATTGGATCAACCTTATATTGTTTCTAACTATCTTTTTTCCTCTCAATAAACCATGGTATAAAATTTACGATGAAACTAGATCGACTACATGATAATTCCAATAAACCACAAGGAGAACCTATCATAAAGAATGAAAATTATTCATTTTTAATCATGCATTCTTTTAATCATCCATGAGTTTTTTTTAATGTGACCTTGTGTGGATCATGTTTCTATATAATAGATGTGTTGTATGTGTGTACTCTCACTCTTTGCCTCATGTACTTTTATTTTATTTTAATAAAGTGTCAGAGGCCTTCCTCTGACTGAGCATTCTTAGTATAATGGACCCATTACACCAATGTATTTATGATCCCTCCCTTTAGGAAATTCAAGATGGCCGATTGTGTGGATTCAAAATTAAAATCCCTAAAATTGAAAATGTTACATAAAATAAATCATGAATCTCACAAGTATTCTCAAATTGGGATGAGATCCAATTGACTATACATGTCATGACTATTTAAGCTAAATAAGAATATGAAGATCATGGGTGAGTATTGATCATGGGATAGAAGATTACATATTATAAACATCATAAATCCAAACCCTCGAGCTATACAGATAGGTAAAATTATAGAAAAAGGATTTGGGCATTGAATTTGAGGATTTTTCAATGGATTTGAGCTGATATAGGAACATAAAACCACTTATATAAAAATAATACTACTCACTCATTTAAAGGGGTGAATACTATGTCGTTTTAATCTAGATGAAAGCTTCTTATAGTTTCATTATTATTTCCTTCTCATTTTATTCTAATATATAAAATAAAACCACACTATGACTCTATTTTCTAATACATGGAGAATCACCATCCACCATTAATGAATTTTTATTTTAATATTTAATTATCTTCTATTGAGTTATCAATAAGTATTTAATTATTATAGGCTTTATGATATTTCATTTATCCTGTGTATTTATGTCCTTTTTTGTCTTTGTCATTTGCACACATAATTCACCTAGAGATTATTCATTGTCCATTATTGTGAGTAGTGAGTCCATTTGGTGGTGATTAGACATAATTGATCAATCAGATAGGTGATATTAGTGAATATATTGTTTTTTTAAAATCTCCAGTTAATAAAAAATTACTATGTGAGGGTGATCAATGTGATGTCAACTGATTATAGAAAGAATACGAGGGTAAAAATAGAATAATGATTTAATATATTAGAATAGAGGATATCCATAGTTAGGCCACTATCAATACAAATGAATTTAAAACCCAACTCAATTAAAAACATTACAAAATATGGCCACTATTATTATCACTCACTAAACCCATAGGAAAAGGAAAACTCACCAAAAACAGTTTCCTTTGTAGAGAATGTCAATTCCCATTAGTAATAAATTTAAATGGGTTAATATTTTTTTTTGTGGAGGACCCCATTACACACCTCTCATTATGAACTGAGGGTAAGCATAATCATGACTGAAATATAACTACTTCTTATTTATTAATGTTGAACTATACAAATTTAGTATATCATATAGAATAACTATTATTTTGTATCGATATATCCTCTCTTTGATCTTTATTAATATTCTCTATAATTTATAGTCATGAAATAATTTGGGTAAAGTAGCATATTGTTACTTTCTTTATGATTCCCTTGTTTATCCATTACATTTCTATAAATAATGATCCTTTTAAATCATTATAGCATATATAGTAGTATAGTTTTTTTATACTTAGAGAATTAGTTACCATATTCACTTTACCTAGATGGAAATGGGTTGAGGAATCATGACTCATGATCTGCTTAAAAAATATTCAGGGGCATATGTTGAGCTTCTTTAGTGTGAATATATACCTAAAAATATTTTCCATTCTAGATATGTCCCACTTTTACCCATCAAGATTATTCCTTGAAATATTCAATTCGAAAATTACTACAACCAAAACTAGATTTTGTGTTTGGTAATTTTTCTCATGAACCTTAAAATGTCTTGAGAAATAGTCTATTAATTTATCATTTTTCATGAGTAAAAACGTATTGGATTATTAGGGGTATATTTAAACTTAGTATAATGTGAGAAAACAATCAGAATCACATCCTATAATATCCATTCTTATAAATATTAATCCTATATAAAAAATATAAGTTAAAAATCTATAAAAAAAATACATACCGCACACTGTTGTTTCTATTGTGTCGTCTTTATTTCCTTCAAATGAAATTAATAATGATCAATAACATGGCATAAAATTCCCTTCCACCACAATCAGTATCCCTAAATTATGATGAATCATATTTTACGTAGATGGAAGTCTCTTATACTTTACATCCTATTAGTGCCTCGGTTGTAATGATGGAAAAAGAAGAGAGCATCAAGTAATTGAGTCTTTTAAATGAATCAACAAACATATTTTAATCATAAGGTAATTATTATATACATCCCCGAAGGACACTCTTTGTTGATGAACATTTCAACTCATGTGTTATAATCAATTAATTATTTTTCCATAATACCTTGAAACATTCCCATGAAAGGTTTTATAATTCGTCTTCAATCATAAAATTTGACTAAGGGAGCCAGTTGATTGAGACCATATCTTATTCATCATGCTTTCCCTTAATCATAATATGTGATTAAGTTGAAGGTATTGAGGTAATATCTTGAAATATCACTTTAGGCATGTCTTACAATGGCATATAAATCTTAGAATTCTATACACATTATATATATATTTCAAACTATTTTGTTAATATATATGTAATACTATATGACTAGATATATTATACATGTTTATAACATATATATATATATATATATATATGTATATTATATATAGGTTGTATGGATTACATCTATTAATATCCAACATTCACTTAATCCTATAATACAATGTGTGATTCCACCTTATCTCATGTCATACATTATAACTTGAGAATCCATATCCAAAACTGATTTGAATATTTTCTATTTTTTGTTATGTTGTCATCAACATCATTGTGTATCACAGCATATCAACACCTTTACAAAAACTCAAAAAAATATTTAATTGAATCAAAAACACATTTTGAAGAATCTATATGATTAAAATTAAATCCTTGTTTTGTTAACAATAATGTGTTTCCATATGTGTATTTTTGTAATTTCCAAAAAATATGGATCACTAGATCAATAATTGTATGAAAATAGAAACCTCTGGAAAAACATCAATGTAACTCAATATAAAATGATATCTAGGGGAATCATTATCAAACACAACAATCTATATACGTGTATTCAAAGAAAAAACTTCATGAAAAAGCATATTTCCATATAACCAACCAGATTATGTTTCTTTTTCTTAAAAGTAACCACATATCAGTGATTTTATGGCCTGATATGTGGGGTTTTTAATGATCTAATGGGGTTTCTAATATAATTGTTGTGATAAATGAATATCAAGACTAAATCTACCAAGATATTTTTGGGCTTCTTCGGTAATTTTCATATTAAGTGGTTTCTCTTGACTCTTATATTCTAGTGTTTATTCTATCCACGTTTATTGATATTTGTTTCTTGGTGTATGATATTCTCTTTCTACAGAAGTTACCGTATTATTTTTCGATATTGGATCCCATTCAGTTGTTGAAATTAAATGTGTTTGTGGTATATGATTTTGTGAAGAGACATTATTTTATTAACAATTATTTACTTGTTATTTTATATAACCCTATTAAATATTATAATGGCATGATCCATGGTTCTCTAAGTGTGAATGATTTTCCATATATCATAAAATTGATTTACAATATTTTATTAGGAATTAAAATAGCATTCAAACCATGTTTTATTGTGAATTTCAGAATTTTGAATATTATGGAATAAAATTCCCTTGAATTAAATAAACTACAAAATTGAAATCCTTATACAGTTGGATATTTCTAAAATTGTAAGAATAAAATATATGGCTATTTAATATTGGAACATGGCTAACATAGGAGGGTGGATATATTGGGACAATCACATTAGGATAATTTTATCTTACCTAGTATGGATTTATGCTTTAATTCAAACTAAACTTTATTATGAAAAAGTTTTCTCTTTTTGGGTTGTTCTCATATACTTAGTGCCATTGTTATAAGGACTCATGTTCATATATTCATCTATTCACTGAGGCATGATTATCATAAAAATCCCAGTCCAGTTGTTTCCTAGGACCCAATTTCAATTTGTATCCATTTAAAATGGTTATTGACGCAGGATATTAATTTTTTTATCTGGTAATGTTTTATAAAATATTTTATAATGGTTAGTTTTAATGTTTTGATAAAAACTATGAAAAACTATATTTCATGCCTTTATTTTAATTAAATAGTATTAACTAGTTTATTTATTAAACACTTCTTATGAAATACTGAGTAGGATCTTACTTGGTTTGTTTTTATCACACCCAACATATACTTTTGGGTGTCTGTAGTTATTTTTTATTATATGTGAGTAATAGTATGGAACCTTAATTTAATTGTGGATATACTTGTTAGTGTGGCATGGGAGTTCTGTGATGACATAGTGGTTTGTTTGACTAGATATCACATGGATATAGGCTGTTTTTTAATCTAGTTTACCTATTTCGGTTTGTTACATGTATTTCCATATACTCTTTGTCTTCAAATAGTAGACATTTCATTAGAATGTTTTCTTTGTTTTATATATGTTAGATATTGTTCATTTGGTTTATTATAGGAAATATTATTCCAAAATTTTGTTCTTGAATCCTAATAATTTTTATCAATCACATGTGGATTGGGAACTACCTTTGATCCTTTCCATGGGTCAGCTCCGGTCTCTAGTTTACGTATGAACCTGATTGGTTCATGAAAAATCATTATAGGATCTGGTTTTTTCCACAATATTCATGTATTGGGATGTTATGTTAGTTATGTGATAGTATTTTGGGGACTTAAGGGGTTTTGGATGAGTGATTTCCAAGCCATTTCTCATTACTGCGAGACTTAAGTAATTATAGGATGTTAGGAACTGTGTCTCTCATGTTGAGTAATGATCTAATATCAGTTTATTGATTATGTTATCTTAGTTAAAACTAATATTACTCTCATATATAATGGCCTATTTTATATCTTTTAATTAGTAGAATTTCCTTTATAACAATTACTATAATCCCTTATTAGGGTATTACAAATGATGTTTCATGAGGAAACACTCCAGTCAATCATCATATTGTTGATGTGTTAGTGTGAGCGATCAGTGCCATAGACCAGGGTGTTTTTCCTTCATTGAATCAAGAAAGGGTAGTAAAACTAATTATTGTAGGAGATAACTATCAAGCCTAATATTTTCTCCACCAGAAACTATCATCCTTCCAATGATGGAATGATCACCAGGAATCACAATGATAGTTGGAGAAGATCGGGTGAATTTTTGAATTTCTAAAACTACAGATACTTTCAATGTAAAATGTGCCACAAATATACTTTAAGGAAATATATGTATATTATGGTACTAAATGTTTCCAAAAAATATGTCTTTTTGGAGAAGAAATACGTCATGTAAAACTCGAGGGTCAATTATAGTAATATTTTCTTTTTAGAGAAGCAATAACCCAATTAAAATAACATTATTCAAGAATATGATTAAAAACAAAATTATCAATTTTTATAAATTTAATTTGATGAAATTAATTTTATTTTTTAATTCACAATGTGAAAATTATATTATGGTGACTATTTTAGAAATAGATTATTTTTGGGTGAATAATTAAAAACAATGATTTTACAAAATACATCATTTTTAAAACATTATAATGATATAAGAATAAAATTATTTAACATGAATTATTTTTTACATAAAAAATGTCTATCTCATAATAAAAATAATTTATCAAAAAATTATAACTTTTAACTTCTAAATATATTCATTCCATTTATGAAATTTAAGAAATTATTTTATTAAAATAATTTTTATGCATTATTTTCTATTAGTAAAGTATTTACATGGTTATTTTTAGTTTTATTTTTGTTTTAAATAAAAAATATTTTATATTGATTTAGAATAATCTATTTAATTAATTTTATTCTAAATTTTATTTTTTTTGTAAAATCATTTTTATACTTATAACAATCATTTTTGGAAAAATAATTTATTTAGGTTTGTACACATATATTAAAATTAATTTCTACCACAAATAAAAATTAAATATTTTAAAATAGATACCATATTTTAAATCAAAATAATTTTTTTAATTTGTTAACATAAATGTAATTTTTTCATAATGAATACTAAAAATTGAAAAACAAATTGTTATTATAATTTAGTCTAAAATGGGTTTATTGGTGGGTTTAAATAATAGATATGTGAAAAATGACACGGAAAATTTTATAAAAATAATTGTTCGGTTTTATTTTGAACTTAAAATTATCATCTACTATGATATGTAAATTAGGAGCCACTGGAAAAAATAAAATTAATTTATATTATTAAAATATTATATGTAATTCTATATGTGTCATTTCCCTTACTTATAAAAAGGATCAACTTATCCTTTACTGTTCACACATGTTGATATAATTAGATAAAACATTCAAAACCTAAATACCTTATCAACCATCCTCTCCATGAAATAAAGGCTCTAGTATAATAAAATTATCAAATTAGAATTATTATGATGTAAGATGAAGGTGGTTTCCATAATAAAATTTATATCTCTTGACCAATTGTTTTCATTTTATCACCTCTTAAACACATTTTCAATATTTTATAACCATTATCATATAAAAAGTAGTTATATTAAATATTCATAAATTTTATTATTATAGTTTAAAAACCCTTATGTATCTCCATTCCATCCTATAACTAATGAAAACATTGGTCATGTGTATGTATGCTATGTCGTCTTCACATAGTAGTGTAACATTTTTCATCAGAAATTAATTTTTATGGATATAAATATAGTCATAATGAATACATATGATATTTCATAATTATTCTATAAACATATAATCTTATTTTCTTTCATACCATACCACCAGTTAAAAAATGATAACATTACTCATGTGTAGTTATATACAACAACCTCCACAAAGTGATGAGATTCATTTTTCATTTACACCATACTTTTATGATTATTAATATGTTTATAATGATTATATGTGATATTTGTATAATTATTAGAATTATGGATATTATAAAACAATGATTAATGTGAACGGAAAAAAACTACTTATCTAAAAATTTCATGAAAAAATTAAGTATCTAACACTAGAAAATGATGATTTTAATAAAGTATTATGAATAATAATGTTTTAAAATGATTTAAGTGGATAATTTATGATGTTACAATTATGTATATGGTTCTATTATAGACGTATTATAAATTTAAATTTATTATAAAGGTGGCCAAAATAACTTATAAAGAAATTCAAAAATGAGGTAATAGTTTATTTTAATCTTCCATTGGGGGAATGATGTGATATTTTAATCTTAAAAACCCAATATTTCCTATCATATTGTAATTTATGAAAATTGGAACTTTCACATTAATTTTTATATCCCTAAGTACTCAAAATTATAAAATAATGTTTATAAGGGAAACCAATTTAGTTTTTCGATTCAGTTTGGGATAATTTATTCCATGCCCATATTTTATATGAAATTTTTTAAATAGATTTATTTGTATTATATAATGAATTATTAATGGAATTTCCCCCATTTTTGACATTCTCTAAATTTTTTAAATGGAATCTTATTTTCTTTTTCTAAAATAATCTCTTTTTACCAAAGGTGTGAACATAACTTTTTTAATGCTCATCTCTTGAACAAAATAAAAATATTACTGAATTTTATTTACCTTGAACACTATTCAAAAAGTTTTCACTGTTAATTTTAAATAAAGTTTTACCTAATATTATAGAAATTTTTATATTTTAAATAGGTTATTTCAAAATTAAAATATTTTTCCAAAATTAATGTTCTACTGATCTTTTAAGAGTATTTTTATCTATGTCAATGTCATTTCATGAATATTATTCTTTACTAAGAATATAATCTAATGATTCCATACACTATATTTCATTGGATTTCTTATTATCATTTCTATAGGGGAAAGTATTGATATTATGTGTTCTAGTTAGTCTAATATGTTAAGTTATATATTATTAAATAATATTGATTAAGTTGTATTGTTTATTCCCATGATAGATTCATTGGACATATATGCTTATGGGTGCAGATTAAAATTATATATTCCTTTGATGTATCGATGGGTCCCATGAGACAAAACAGGTTGGTTATTTGGAATATTCGTTTCCCATTTTTGTATGATGTCATGTAATAATGACTCGAGTATAATTTTAATGTATCCAACGTTATGCATTTAATAATTATATCTTTTTTACTCATTTAAATTTGATTATCTAATAGTTATGATATACATGGATATGTTTCAAGGCCATGTGGTATTTTATAAGAAATTATTTGATCATAATTTATTCCCTATATATTTTTAATTCTTTATTTAATCTATGAAATCTTCTATTATATTCAATCCCTTACCAAGAATTTAACCTCACCCATTTATTTGGTTTTATTTCACTATGATACTAGTAAGTGTAATATTATTGATATGCAATGATATACTAGAGAGAATAATAATTTTCTTAAATAAAATACTATATTTTATTTTATGTTTTCAATTGTAATGTGAGACCCAATATTGTGTATAGTTTTCTAAGACTACTAATCTAATTGGTCCTTCGATATGTGATCAGTTGTATTTAGTGTTAGTGTATTAAATTATCCACTAGATCTATGCCACTAGGGTCAAGGTTATGACAATTGGTGTCAAATGGATTTTATTATAAACCATCAGAACTGGATTTAAAAAAATATATATGAGAGAACAAAACCCTATGAAATAATCTAGGGATAAGTATAGGTATAATATAATATCATAAATTTTTTTTAAGGAAGAGAATATAATGTTTCCAAGAAAATACATCAATGTCTGGATATTAGAAAGTGAATGTGGATGTGGATCAAATGAATCAAGGGGTAAAAAATTTGAAAAGAGAATATTGGTTATTGACATGATCATCACCAATTCCTAATGAGTGGTCATAATATTTCACACTTGGATTGACACTATTGGGGGATATGCTTTTTTTAATTCAAATTATCTGTAAAAATTATTATGAAATATTTAAAAATATTTTTATGATATGAAGATATTTCTAACGAAATGAATAATATTATTTTGATATTTTCTATGAAAAAATTTCCAATTTATGTTATTTGTTTTACCAATTTTTTAATTTTACATTATGATTTAAAATTGATAATGTTATGATCTGATCTGAGGTATGCAATTTATTTAGAAATGATTAAAATAAAAATGAATGGAAACTGTATCAATGCACGTAATATCTATAAGTATTTACCTCATGGGAAAGATAATAAATTCGGAGATGGATCTGGGATTTTATATAGAAAAATTATAAATATATTGGGGTAGGTTGATCTTGTTATGTCCAATAACATTGCATGTATTTAGTAGCCTAATGATCCATAATATATTGTAACAATGTTAGAAATTTACATGCAACAATAACCTCTATAATTCAATGAAACCTAAAATCCATTAAAATATATAAATGGAAAAGTTCTTTAGAAAATTTATTTTTTTCTTTGATAAGTAATAAAATATATAAGGTATTAATTTCAATTTATTTTATCACATGGGATTAAAATCAATGGTGTCCATTAATTCAAATCACTAAGGATGTGGAGAAAATAGAGTGAATGGAGTAGAATGATTTTAATCTAATTTTTGTTGAAAAATATTATCCCCTTGATAAATGATATAATATGGTGATAAAATTCAAAATTATAATAAAAACATGAAGGGAAAAATGTTATCATGTATGAATCCGACATTACAAGGTTGACAATAATCATTGTAGACTTTGTACACAATCTAAATAATATGAATGATTATTTCTTTGATGTACTTATGCCGGTAATTTGAAACTAACTATAATCATATACCCTCTAATTATATGAGTATATATTTTCATGTTTTATAAATATAGAAGAATAATTATCCAATTCTTATTATTTATTAGATAATTAATAGAGGAAGATAATGGTCTAAAACCTCATTAATTAAAAAATGGATAAGGGGAAGAGGTTAGCGGGGGATTTCTAATATGTGATACTTGTGGAGAGGAAAAAATTTGTACATTCATCAGGGTAACATTATTTTTCTTTTAGTGTAAGGAGAATGGACATAATGATCATGGATATAAGGGTAATGGAGAATCCTTAAAAGTAATGTTCTTTAACAGTAAGGATTGGAACTATACCATCAAATGCCCCAATTTTCAAGGTAACTTTCCATAAAAGAGGAAAAAGGGAGAATTCCAAGATTATACAATTACTTTAGCTAAATTTAATGTTGTATTCATTATGGTGGATTTCACATTGATCATAAATTCAAATTTATCTAATTATTTACTCGATTCTAGATCCCCACACTCTTTTATATCTCCCATGTTTTCTAAGAGAATTCAATATTTCACCACCACACTTAGAATCTAGTTATTAATTGAGAAACCTATATTAAATATTATTACAATAATTATATGTCATGAAATAAATATTATAATGTATTCATATACCCTATTCAAAAAAATTATTATTATACCTATGGTAGACATTGATATAATCCTTGGTAGGGATTTTATTTCAATGCATAATTCCGAAATTTATTTCTAAGAGGAGGAGATCCCAATTTTTGATAATGATTTATAATTCCTTATCTTTAAAACGTATAATTCATCATTTTAATTATACATGGATCCACCCCCAATATCTATCCTTAATGACACTGTAGGATAAGAAAAGTAAACAAATCCAATGGATGAGAAAATTAACTATACGATAAAAGATTATCTTCCTATTGAACTACCAAGACATACACCTTAGAATTATGCTCAATTTTCTATTAAACTCATCCATAAAATAAAAACTATATATATGAATCCATATATAATTTAAATAGTGGGGTTAGTGGAGTAAAATAAAGAACCACATGATTTTTGTGTAAAGGGATTCATATGACCAAGTGTTTTACCTTTGGAATCTCATATTATATTTTTGAAAAATATGTATTATACTATGAGGTTGTACATTAAATATATTGAAATAATTACCATTACCATAATGAACAATTATAATCTACCATATATTGATGAATTTTTGGATCAACATTAAGGATATCAATATTTTTAAATATTGATCTTCATTCGGGGTATCATCAATTACGAATAAGGAAGGAAGATATTATAAATAAAAATATTTCATACGTGGTATTGAATTTATGAGTTTATAGTAATTAATTATTGATTAACTAATAAACCCTCTATTTTTATGGATATATGGAAATAATGTTCAAGGAATATCTTGATAATTTCATTATAGAATTTACTGATGATATTTTTGTATAATAAAAATCATTTGAAAAGAATAAGTTTCATTTACATATAATTTTTGAAACAATTAGAGAAAATGTGTTATAAGAGAAATTTAGCAAGTGAGAATATAGGATTTAGAAATGTCTTTTTCTTGGCCATATTATCTCTAAGTATGAAATATCAGTTCACCACTCAAAGACAAAGGTAGTCAATGTATGGATTATGATGGAAAACATTACCAATGTATATATTTTAAAGGGATTAGTAGGTAACTATCAGTAATTTTCAAAAAAACATTACCCAATTAGAAAAAAACATTAACCATGTCGACACGTAATATGGTTATGTTCATATGGATAAAAGAATGTAAATAACAATTTGAAGATTTCAATTGGAAGTTGATCAATGAATTAGTGATTAAATTAGCATTAGGAGGGGATATATTTTTGATATATAGTGTCACATTAAATAAAGTGCATGTATGGGTCCCTATAAATAATGGTAATATTTTTATATGCATCAAGGTGGTTAAATATCTCTAAATAGAAATATCCAAACCATGATCCTATGTTAGAACACAAAATATTTCCCCTGAACATATAGAAAAATTATCTCTTTGTTAAAAAAAGGTGAGATAAATATGGATCACAAGTGTTTGAAATACATTTTTCCAAAAAAAAGTTGATCAACCAAGGAAAAGGATATGGATAGAGCAACTCCAGGATTATGACTACTCAATACACTACCACCCTGAGAAGGATAATATAGTAGTTGATACATTGATTAATAAAGATTATAGAACTTTTTACTAAGATGAGTATGTACAGGGATTAAGATTTACTAAGGAAGGGACAAATCACACCTTTTATAAATTATTTCCAATCTTTCATTATTAAAAAATATTAAAATTTATAAACTCAATGATATGAGTTTTCCAATGTATAATTAAACTTGTTAATAATGGAAAATTGGTGATTTTTTATGAGGATGATTTACTAAATTATGGAAAGTGGTTTTATATATCATGCATAGCTGAGATGAAGGGATAATTATTATATGAATCCCATAGCTCGAATTTCTCTATACACCATGGCAGCACGAAAATGTATCGTGATTTGAAAGAACACTTTTTGTGGTATAATATTAAATAAGAACTTGAATATTGTATACCATGATTATTGGTTTCTTAATATGTAATGAATAAAATAAAACATCCTAAAGGAGTCAATAAACCTATGGTTATTCCTAATGTTCAAATTGGATGGTATTACTATTGAATTTGTTACTAGTTCTCCAAATACTCTAATAAAAATGATTCTATATGGGTTATTTTTTAACTCCATACTATGTTCATTAATTTCCTCACTGTAAAATAAGATTTACCTCTCATATACCCTGCATGAATTTATTTTAATGATGTGGTGAGACTTCATGGTGAATCTCATTAGATAGTATTCAATAATGATTTATAGTTTTTATCAAAATTCTAGTAGTTTATTTAGAAGGATAATGACATTAAACTACGTTTACACAATTATTATCATCCTCAAACAGATGAGTTTCCTAAAATAACTTTTTATACATTATAAGACATAATTAGGTCATTATTATTTGACATTCAAGGTACATGGGATCAATATTTACCTTTCATGGAATTTTCTTAAAATAATATATTTTATTAAATAATTTGAATGGAAAATATTCAACAATTATATGGGAATATATGTCATACTAAAACATTTTGGGATGGAGTTAGTGAAAGGAATATTCTAGGACCTAGAATCACTAAGGGGACAACCATGAATGTGAAGAATGTTCAGAATCATATTAGGACGACTCAGAGTAGAGAAACCATATATGCTGATAACAAAAGAAAATATTTAGAATCTCATGTGGTGGGTCATGTTCTCTTGAAATAATCCACAAGGAAGGTTTTTATAATGTTTTATAAGAAATAGATTCTTTTTCTTATGTATATTAGGCCTTGTAAAATTTTAGAAATAATTGAAGGTATAACTTACCATTTTAAAATATCACCTAGAACTGTAAATTTCATGATGTGTTATGTATCTCTTTATTAGGGACATAAATGAAAACTTATAACATGTTCTTACTTTAAAGGATATATAATTTTAACCTAATTTATCTTACTGTGAAGAGCATGATAAAATTCTTGATGTTATAGAATAATTGTTGAGGAATCAGATGACTTAGCTGGTTAAGGTACTCTAGAAAAATCATAAAATAGAAGAGGATATATGGGAACCAAAAGAAGTTATGATGAATTGAAACCCACATATGTTAGTTATATGACATTATGAAAAATTTTAGGATCAGTGTTTGGAAGAAGGAAAAATGAAACACCCAAGCTTTAATTATATAAACCTTTTTTTCAAGAGAAACAATATCATAATGTACATAAGTTTATTAAAGTATGTGATTGAAAAATTTATGTATTTTTAAAAACTAAATTTTACTAAATGAATTTAAAATTTTAATTCAACATATAAAATTTATCTTAGGGTATAGTTTCTATATTTTCTAGAGATAGTTGATTTTGTAGTGACTAGTGAAAAAGATCAATTTTACAAAACGCTGACTTTATTGAAATTATAATTATATAAGAATAACATGATATAACAAAAAACTTTTTTATAAAAAAAAAATATATATATTAATTAATATAATTAATATAAAAATATAATGTTAAACATAGAAATATATGCTTAACATTTTAGAAATATAAGTACTGTATTTGTGAAAAATAAAATTTTTTTTCATTATATTCTATTAATCTAGAATTAACATGCTTACATTAAGACTCGAGTTGTTTTAATGAAAAATAACATTAATTTCAATACCATAAAATTAAATCCATTGTAAAAAATATCAATCTATATTTATTTGTACAATAATTCTTCTGATTTAAACAATCTTTTTTCCAAAAATGAATTTCATTATGTTTTGTGCACTTATATTAAGATTAATTTTTAAAACATATAAGAATATAATCTTCAAAACTTGATTAAATTATTTTTATCATATAATTAATATTATTTAATAAGTTACAATTATTTTTTTATGTTAAATAGTACAAACAGTAAAAAGTTGTTACAATGGTTGGGGTTAAAACAGGTTTACTGGGTTTTAAACTAAGAGATATTTGTAAAAGTTCCATTATTATTTACTAAAAAAATTGGTTTTATTTCGACCATATATTTATCATATTATAATATATAATAATTTGGATCCATGTTCAAATAGAAAATTATTTTATATTAATATACTCTTTTAAGTAATTCCAAGCATGTCATTTCCCTCACTTATAAAAGGGAACTACTTATAATATTTTATTCACAAACATTGATAAAATTATCTATAAATAGTCCCAAAAAAATACTTTTCCATTATTTATCACAAAATCTAAGAGTATTTTTTTCTCCTCAAAGAAATAACCTATAAGGCTTAATGTGTAAACCAATTGTTGTTTTCAGATGAAGAGGTATAACTCTTAACCTAGTGTTTCCATTTCATTTCCTATTATACCTCTTATAAATATTCAAAAATCAGGATCATATAATAAATTCATATTCTTAAAAGTAATGTAATTTTATAATAATAACCTTTATTTATATCCTTTACATCCTATGGAATTTGAAAACATTTCTTGTGCATATGTAAGACCTACCACTTCCAAGCAGAGGCACACTTCATTCTTCATCACCAATTTACATAAGTGGTTATAAAGATAACACTAATGGATATATATATTATTTATGACATAATTTTGATTTTATAAATATATCATATCATTTATCTTCTTACCCATCCACGTTTTGAAAATGATAATGTCACTCCTGCGTATCTGTGGACTACCACCTCCACCAAGCGATGCGATTCATTTAGCATGTATGTATTTCATGTATAATGTAATATATATATATATAATGAATATATATTATATTTATAACATTATTATACTTATATATATGTTGAAACTTCGAGATATATTTGATGACTTTAACTAACGAAAAAAACATACCTGAAAAAATGAAATAGTTAACACTCAGAAAGGATGATTTTAATGAATAATTAATAATAAAAATCTATGAAATGTTATAATTTAATCATATATTATAATATTAGTGTTTATATGGTTATGTTATATTAATATAATAAATTTAAATTTATCATATATTAATTTAATATAACGTACGAAGCAAGTCCGGTATGAGGAAAGAGTTTAGTTTGCAATCTCATACTCATTCGGGATTACTTTTATTTAAGTTTAAATTCTGATAATTATATAATATTTATATATTCAAACCAATATGTTTTATTATACATTGTTTATTTAATGAAAATAATGGTTTCCTTTCATTTTTTTCTACCTAATTACTCAGTAGTGTAGGATCGAAATAATGACGTAGATGCTCAATATACAAGAGGGGGGTGAACTGTATACTTTAAAAATTGCCTTATTCAAGGAATGATCTAAGTTTAACAAAGTAAAACTAATCAAATTCACAACACATCTAACACCAATTGGATAAATGGAAGAAGGTGTGAAGTTATAAACTTCAAGTTCTATGCACTTGCTTAAATCTGGAAAGTGATTCTGAAAATCGTTTCTAGAAATATGGATCCAGAAATTGAAACATTAGTAAAGTTTACAATATGAGATTCTACCTTAAAGCGTATAGAATCTAAATGAATCAGAGTACAAGTGTATGGAAATATAAGAAGATTATACTTTCCTTACAATACAAAATTGTATCCGAAAAACAAGTAGTAAAACTACAAGTAACAAGATATAAGTCTTTTAACCCAAAGAGAAGGGTATCCAACAACCATGGATAAAGGTACCTTGATTTATACTTTCAAGAAAGTTTGTCTTACCCACACCAGGGTAATCCCTCAATACGAAGATCGAAATCTCTGTCTTCCTATCCCCGCAAGCCCTCAACTTCATGGTAGTTGTAACCTCTATCTTCCTCAGCAAGGAAGCCCTCAAACTTTAGGGTAGTCAGCACCTCTGTCTTCCTATCCCCGGAAGTCCACGAATGTAATCACTAACATTTGGAGTCATACCAAGCAATCTGAACGAGTAGTTCAGTATGTACAAGGCATAAAAAGCTTCTCTCTCTATAAATCACCTTAACAACGTGTGGTATATAGATCGATCAACTTGTTTTTGAGTTCATTCAAATGAGATCCTATTTATAGGAAAATTTCCAACAGTCGGCTCCCTCCTCCAATACTCATATTTTCCATGAAATTCGGATGGACATGTACACGTATAACTCAACCAATGGTTCATTAGAAACAGAATGGACGACATCGTTTAATAATAAATCATGCATAACGGAATGCACAACATCGTTTGGAAATGAAACATATGTAAGCAAAAGCCATACAAAATTTCGGAGTATAAGCAATTTAAAAGTTCGGAGTATAATCAAAATGAAATTCGGAGTGTATGTTAAGAAATGTTCGGATTCTGTTTTATAGGAATTCATAGTCTGGTTTCAACAGAGTTCAGAATCTAAACATGTAGTGGTTCGAAGGTGAACTTCATAGAAGTTCGGAGTCGAACTCATGAAAGTTCGGATTCGAACATCATAAGATTTCAGAGTCGAACATCATAAGAGTTCAGAGTCAAACTCATGAATGTTCGGAGTCGCACTTCATAGGAGTTCGGAGTCGAACCTCATAAGAGTTCGGAGTCGAACTCATGAATGTTCGGAGTCCATAATTTGGATTGGAACTTCATTACAGTTCACATCCAGAATTAGGATCCTAAAAACAGAATGCTCCAAATCTTAACATTATACAACATTTGGGATTTTGAGTATGAATCTGATTTTTGTACATAAGAAAAATATTGCTATGTATAAGAAAATCTAGGTTAGGGTAAATTTCCATAAAGAATTAAATTTCCTTTATGGAGATAAAATTTATATTTTCTTAAGTATAAGGTGTTTGTGATTTTCAAAATAAGAAGGAATTGAAAAGTCATAAGGAAAAACTTTTTGAATCAACAATCTCACCCTTTTTGGAAAGCACAATCATCCTTATGAAGAAGACTATAAGGACTTTGAAAAAATTTCATTAGACTTTGAAATTAAACCTTATCTCACTTTGTTCATGGATGAAAGTGAATACAAATAACTCCCCCTTAGGCATTTAAACACTAAGGATTGTATTCTGAATTTTCGGAGTTGAGTTTTCATTACTGTAGGAATGAAAAACTTCGTAGTGAGAAACTCCCCTTTCATTAAGGATATTTCACATAGAAATTTTTCTTTCTTCTCCTTAGGAGTAGTTCTTTTCCCTTCTCCCCCTTTGTGATTTTCAAAAAGAATTTAAGGGAATGGAAAAAAGAAAACATGGTACCTGAAACATTAGTATATAACAAGATACATCCAACCAAATAACATTTCATTAGAGTTGGGAAAATTTTACAAAGAAAAAATATTACATCAAAAGATCGGAGTGGGTTTATTTGTATTACTTTTCCTTTGGAATCAGCTTCTTTAACAAAGTTTTGAGATTCTTTAGGTCTATTTGGTCTTCCTCGACCTGCCTCTCCAAGGCTTTTGTCTTTTCTTCTTGAGCTCTCAAAGCCTCTGCCTGAGCCTCAATAGCTTTTTTCTATATCTTTAACAAATCATCTTGCTGAACGAGTATTTTCTCAAGCTCGATCCGGAGATTTCTATCGCATAAAAGATTTTGAGCCAGAGAATTAGCCTTTTCACTTAGTTCCTTCACTTATTGATTCTGAGATCTCTGCTCATCAATCAGCTCACCTTAAAGATTTTTAATCTTTTTATCCTCGGTGTCAAAGGCATTTAGAACTTCACTCTGAAAATTTTCAAACTGCACTAAGTCTTCATTAACTCTTTTAGACCACTTTGTAACCTTACTGCAAGACTTTTAATGAACATCGTAATCGATAAGAAAACTTTTTTGATTAGATTCGATCTTCACAAACTTATCCATGACCATGGATAAGGAATCCGATTTATGATTCATACTTTGTTGCAGCATCAGGCATCTGGAATCTATAGTTGGAAAAATCGAAATAGTGTTCACCAACTTCTTTAGAGATTGAACCACAAAATCATACCCATGAGATGATGATTCCGAATTAGATAAATCTCTTTGATATTTGTCTTCTTCATTTTGCACCAGTTTTCTCTTAGAAGAACCACCAACCGCTTTCTTCCTGAAGACTTCTTTTGTTGGAGTATCCATGAGAGCTTGCTTACCCTTATCAGACTTCGGAATTGGTTCCTTATTAGGAGATAATTCCTCGGATTCAGAAACTTGAATAATCTGGTCATCATCGGGTTTCGGTTTTTCTTGTACTTCCTCAAGAAAATTCCACTCATAGGATTCTTCATCATCATATAAGACATTTTATTCTTCCTGTTATTGCTTATCATCATTCTTACTACCTTCCTCACCTTCCTTTCCTGGAGTAGCTAACTTAGCAGATTCTGCCTTATCTTTATAAACCTCTACTTTATTGATCAAGGAATCTAAATATTCACTTCCCTATTCTTCTTCTTCTTCTTCAACCTCTTCGTCTACTTCTTCCCATGTTTTTTTTAGCTTCTTCAGCTACTTCTTTACCCTTGAATTTTTCCAGAGTGACATAATTCTTAGCTGGAGTTTTTGGTAAAGAAGGTTCTGTAAAGAAAGATTTCGGAACCGGAATCAACTAAGAATATAACTCTGTAGCTCTCATCAAAGATTGCACCACTTCAGCTTTAGACACTTTCTTTTTCATTTTCTTCTCTTTAGCCTAATTCTCAAACTCTTCCACAGCTTTTTCTTTTAAGGCCTTAGCCTCTGCAGGGTCCAATCCGAATTGTGGATCCCCTTCTTTTATCTTCTGCTTATCTTCCCTCCACTTCACAGCAACTTCATCAGGATATGTTTTTTGTTTCTTCAGCTTGGGGGGAGCAGACTGAGTTTCCTTAGATTTAGGATTTTCCTCATCAGCAGCCACTTCCTTAAGCATTCTCTTCTTCCTTTGCTTTTTGGATGGTTCCGGAGTGTGTGTACCTTTCTGAAGTGCCTCAACTTCTTCCATTGAAGGAGAGTATAATTCTCCGGATTCACTAGAAAAACTCATCTTCATCCTCTTCAAAGTATCATCACATACTAACATAAGCTTACAATTCCAGAATTTTGATTTTCATGAAACCTTGAAAGAATCTAAGCATCGAACTATCAGCTTAGATAGTAAGGTAGGGAACATGATTATCTGAGCTCTCAAATTTCTTTCTTTGATGTTCTTGATCATAATCAAGACATGTCTCATCAAATTTATCTTTCTTAGATATACCAAGAAATCTAAAAGATAGATATCACTTTTCATCAAATTATCCATGTCACCTCTTCTTGGAACCAGAAAGCCTTGCACCAAAAGCTGAATATCTCTATTGTTATAAGTGAGAAGAGAAATATTAATGGTTGAAGCATCCTTAAGACCAATACATTTCAGTGCCTTCTCCTTGTTGAAAATTTATTGCTCATCCGGAAGTTTGTGTGAGCAGAACTCAGCTTCTCCTTCGTAGGATAAACCAACCAAGATCGCGGACTTGGTGTAAGATAGCTTATAAGTCTTCCCATAATACTTGAATGAAAACCATTCTCTACCATCTTCCATCTGGTAGGAAATAGACTCATAGAACTCAATCAGCAAATTAGTATAAACCAGATCCTGTTTATCTGACTTTGCTACGCAAACATCTTCCCATTCATTCAGTCTAATATTCTTTGAAATAAGAGAATAAAACTTATAGAAATCCGGATGCACCAACCTTTCCCTGATGATTAACCACTTTGATATTGGCTTTGAAGTTGACATATCTTGAGATGTTTCTTCAACAGACATTCAGAACAGAGAGACCTGAAGGATTCAGAATGGCTTTGCAAAGATCGGAAACGGTCTTAAGAAGAGCCGCAGGGCTTCGAGATGCGAAAGATTTGAAAAAGCAATGTGGGACGAGTCTTGGGGTCCCCTTTATATAGGCGATGGATGTGACCTTTGGTCTTCCAAAATCCATCTAACGGTTGAAAATGTTTTGATCTGATCTGACGGTTGAAAACACTCGCGCAAGAATAAATTGGCTCCGATATTTTGAGGTTTTAAAGAAAAAATCCGGATTTGAGGAAAACTAGAATCCAAACTTTTAAAAACTCCGGAAAATACCAGAAAGAAAATATGATTACAAAACTTTAAGTAAGGAAATCATAGATTTCGGAATTGCTAGAAATATTTTTCGTAAATGGTAATATACTTCTTGAAGAAATGTATTTAAAAACAAACTCATTACGAAAGTTCCAGTATGAAAATATCATTACAAAAATTCCAGTACAAAAATATCTTTACGAAAACTCTAGTACGAAAATCTCAATTCTGGAAGTTTTCATTCCGAGATTTTCAATCCTGAAAATTTTAGTTCCGGAAATTTTCATTCCGGAAATTTTAGTTTCAGAAATTTTCATTCCGAAAACATCAATTCTGAAAAGTTTTAAAAACTAACTACAAAAATTTTTGTTACACTAAGTTTGAAAAATAGATTACGAAAATTTTAGTTACACTATGTTTGAAAAATAGATTACAAAAATTTTAGTTACACTATGTTCGAAAAACAGATTACGAAAGTTTTAGTTACACTTAGTTTGAAATGTACTCCCCCTATGAAAATGTGTTTATTACTGTTAGGATAATTGTTCAACAAGAAGTCAATGAAGAATGATTACCATACAGTTATCATTCCTAAATTTTGTTTAATGTATTCAAATCTATCGGAGGGTAATGATTTTGTAAAAATATCAGCAAGATGATCATGTGTTCCAATAAACTGCAGAATGATATATCCTTTCAGTGTGTGATCCCTAAGAAAGTGATGCCTAATATCTATGTGTTTTTCATGAGAGTGATGTGAAGGGTTATTACATAGGGAAATGTAACTTATGTTATCACACAAAATTTGAGTCTTAGTAAAACTCTGGCCATAATCTGTGAGTGAGTGTTTCATCCACAACACTTGAGCACGATAACATCCAGCCGCTACATATTCAGCTTCAGTAGTGGAAAGTCTTCTTTAAACTACACCATTTTTTTAGGAGTTCTAGGTGCTGAAAAAATTGTGAGTAATACATTTTATACTAAAAATAGTTTCAAAATCATAATTTTGAAATTATTCTCCATGATCACTAGGAATAGTTTTCAGTGGAAGATTTTTCTCATTTTTAACTTGTTCTCTAAAACTTTTGAAATAAGAAAAAGCTTCAGACTACATTGCTAGAAAGTAGACCCAAGTAAATCTAGTGTAATCATCAACTAGAACAAACACATAATATTTTCCTCCAATACTTCCAGTTTGTGCTGGACTAAAAAGATCCATGTGAACTAACTATAATGCATCAGTTTTTGAGACTTAACTGACTGATTTAAAACTAGATTTATGTTGCTTTCCATATAGACAAGTATCACAAACTTTAGAAGAATCAAATCTAAGCTCTGGTAGATCCTTAACTAGTTTATTCTTAAAAAGTTTATATAAGTTTCTAAGGTTACAGAGACCTAGTCTTATATGCCATAACCATGAATGATCTTCCATTTCAATTAGTCATGGTAGGTATTGGATCCTGAGGTCTTCTAAGTTCAAAGTGTAAACATTCTCTTTCCTATTGGCTGAGAGAATAAATTCTTCCTCGGAATTATGTACTAAGCACTAATCATTCCTAAAATTCACAAGGTACCTTCATCACATAACTGACTTATGCTAATGAGGTTGTTCTTAATCCCCATAACAAATAAAACATTTGAAATCAAAGTTTATCCAAGAAGAACAATATTACCTATACCAACAATTTCTCCCTGAGCATTATCTCTGAAAGTTACCTTTCCTACTTTCATTTTGATAATATTTTCAAAATAGCTTTTATTACCAGTCAGGTGCTGCGAACAGTCACTATCCATGTACCACGTATTGTTGTTGGTACTTCCTCTATCTTCTTGAAAACAAGAATAGAATTAGACTTTTGGAATCCAAACTTGTTTGGCTCCGAGATTTCCAGACAACAAAATTTTAGGCACCCACACTTTCTTAGAAAAATAAACTTTAATAAAACCTAGAGATCAGGTTTTATTTAATGAACAATTATTTTCCCAGTGACCACCACATTGACACTTGGTACAAAATGGGGCACTTTGCGGAACAAAGTAGTTGTTACTAAATGTAGGTTTTTCTTGGGTATAACCAAATCCGGATTTTATTCTTAAAGGTCATATTTTTTAATACATTTTATCAAAATTTACTTTACCATGGGTAATGTTTGATAAACACATCATTAAGGAAAAAATTTCGGACTTGAGTTTAATAACCAAGTTTTTATCTCCAAAATCATTAGATTTAGAACTACATCTGGGCTCGAAAACACTTTTCTTAGAAATTAATTATTATAACTCTTTAGAAAGTTTATTCTTCTCAGAACTTACTTCCTCAAATTTTTTTGAAATACTTATAAAATCAGAACGTTTCCTATTATGATCTTTAGAATGATCTGATATTTCTTTTGTAAGAATAAAATTCCTAGAAATTTCCTTATCATGTTTTTTATTGAGTTTAGAATTTTCAATCTCAAGAAGTTCAGAAAACCTAGAATCTTCTTCATAGGTAGGGGAAGTATTTTCTTCATCAGAAGAGGATTCTTCATCTAGAAGAGTTATAATACTTAATATCATTAGAATTTAAAGATACATTGGCCAATTATTCAGCATTTCGTACCTTAGCCATAAATCCATGATTGTTAATGGGTAATCTGGATATAAGACAAAAATTACTATGTCCTGTAGATTCATAATCAGAAGATTCATCTGAAGAGTCACCACCACTAGCACCCTAGGTGTAATTTACTTTCAGAACATTCATAGCTTTGGTTTTGTAATACTTCTTTCTATTCCTTTCAGAATTCCTTTCTTTTCTTTCTTTCTTTTTGATCAAATGGAAATATGGTCTAATATGTCCAGATCTCTTGCATTCATAACAAGTAACTTCTCCATATTTCCTATATTTCCTTTCTTTTTTCTTATACTTGGATTGGAAATTTCTCTATCCAGCTATCTTGTTCATTCTTCGAGCAAGATTTCCTAACTCATTTTTTGAGACATCACTTTCACTAGATTCTGATTGAATAACCACCTTCTTAGACTTGGATCTGGTTACTCTCTCAGAAGTCTTAGCTTTCATAAGATTTGATGTTGTTGTAAAAGCAACAGTACCATTCCCATTCTTCTTTTTGATGTTGTCATCATCTCTCTTCATTCTTGTTTCATGTTGGAGAAGAGTTCCAAATAGTTCATCAAGAGAAATTTGAGTGACCTTCCTGTTCTCATCAATATCTATTCTTTTTTATTCCCACTCATTAGGCATAATATCAATTGTCTTATCCATAAGGGCTTCATCATCTAACCCTTTTTCTCCCATAGACTGTAAGCTATTGACTATAGTCATAAATCTCTGTTGAACATTACAGATTGGTTCTCCATACGAAAATTGAATCCATGGTATTCTGCTCTAAGCATAGCTCTCCTAGTTTCAATCAATTCAGAAGTGCCAAAGTTTGTAACTTATAACTTCTTCCAGATAAAATTAGCTGCTTCACAAGAATAAATTTGTCTATATATATTTATAGTCATTGAACATAGTAATGTATTATGTACCTTATAATTGAGTTGATACTCTTTCTTTTCCTGGTTAGTGAATGTTCTAACTTCCTTATTAGGAATATTATAATCACCAGTAATCATAATGAAATTATCCACTCCAGTATTGATAGAAAAAGTCTTCATTCGATCTCTCTAGTAATCATAGTAATTATCATCAAATATTGGGGGTCTTGTAGGATTTAGATTATCAATAGAACCAACATTTATTCCTTCCATTGAAAAAAAACTTTGGAAACCAAGATTGTCAGTAGAAATAGTTCGTAACCACAAAGTTCAGAATGAAAATTCAGAATGATAATTCGGAATGACCAAGTTCGGAATTATAATTTGGAATGAATAAAAGAATTCTAATCAAGGATGAAGAATAATGAAATAGTGAGAAAGAAAAAATTATATCTGAGTATAATTATTTCAGAGACCTTCTCGGATACCAATTGTAGGATCGAAATAATGATGTAGATGCTCAATATACAAGAGGTGGGGTGAATTGTATACTTTAAAAATTTCCTTAGTCAAGGAAAGATCTAAGTTTAACAAAGTTAAACTAAGAAAATTCACAACACCTCTAACACCAATTGGAGAAATGGAACAAGGTGTGAAGTTATAAACTTCATGTTCTATGCACTTGATTTAATCTGGAAAGTGATTCCAAAAATCGTTTCTGGAAATATGGATCTTGAAATTGAAACTTAACTAAAGTTTACAATATGAGATTCTACCTTAAAGCGTATAGAATCTAAATGAATTAGAGTACAAGTGTAAGGAAATATAAGAAGATTATACTTTCCTTACAATACAAAAGTGTTGCGGAAAAACAAGTAGTAAAACTACTAGTAACAAGATATAAGTCTTTTAACCCAAAGAGAAGGGTATCCAACCACCTTGGATAAAGGTCCCTTGATTATACTTTCAAGCAATCCTGTCTTACCCACCCAGGGTAAGCCCTCGATACGAAGATCATAATCTCTGTCTTGATATCCCCGCAAGCCCTCAACTTCAAGGTAGTTAGAACCTCTGTTATCCTCAGCAGGGAAGCCCTAGAAATTCAAGGTAGTCGACACCTCTGTCTTCTTATCCCCGGAAGTCTTTGAATGTAATCACTATCATTGGGAGTTGCATGAAGCAATCTGAACGATCAGTTCAGTATGCACAAGGCATGAAAATCTTCTATCTCTAGAAATCACCTTAACAGTTTGTGCTCTCAAGATCGATCAACTTTTTTTGAGCTCTTTAAAATGAGATCCTATTTATAGGAAAATTTCCAATGGTCGGCTCCCTCCTCCCACGGTCATGTTTTCCATGAAATTCGAAGGGACCTGTACACGTGTAACTCAACCAATGGTTAATTAGAAAAATAATGGATGACATCGTCTAATAATAAATCATGTATAACTAAATGCACGACATCATTTTGAAATGAAACATATGTAAGAAATATCCATACAAAATTTCGGAGTGTAAGAAAATTAAAAGTTTGAAGTCTAATCAAAATGAAATCCAGTGTCAATGTTAAGAAATGTTCAGATTTTGTTTTATAAGAATTCGGAGTCTGGTTTCACTAGAGTTCAGAATCTAAACTTGTATAGGTTCTAAGTTTAACTTCATAGAAGTTCAGAGTCAAACTCATGAAATATCGGATTCAAACTTCATAAGAGTTCGGAGTCTAACTCGTGAATGTTCTGAGTCGAACTTCATATGAGTTCGGAGTCGAACTTCATGGGAGTTCGGAGTCGAACTCATGAAAGTTCGAAGTCCAAAATTTGGATTGGAACTTCATTACAGTTCACATCCAGAATTCAGATCCTAAAAACAGAATGCTCTATATCTTGACATTATATGACTTCTGGGATTTTGAGTATGAATCCGGTTTTTGTACTTAAGAAAAAAATTTCTATCTATAAGAAAATCCAGGTTATGGTAAATTTTCTTATAGAAGTAAATTTTCCTTATGGAGATAAAATTTATATTTGCTTAAGTATAAGGTGTTTGTGATTTTCAAAACAAGAAGGAATGGAAAATTCATAAGGAAAAACTTATTGAATCAACAAATAGTCTGTAAGAATGCTTTTAAGGAAAATCAACATTATTTTTCAATTAGGTCAAGAATATTTTCTTCCATGTCTATATTTTCATTATGGTCTTTAAATAATATTTTTATTTTTATAAAATTATTGACTAAATTAATTTTTAACCATTTTTTAATTTCTAAAAAATGTTTTATATGTTATATTTTTTTCATTTATTTAAGGAGTTACTTTTTACTGAAGGTATGAAAAAAATATTTTTTAAATGCATACCGCATGATTTGATTCCCATTTTTGTGATAATTTTTTGACTTTAAGATTAATTTAAATGTTTCCATGTTTATTTTGTAAGAAAACTATTCTATAATTTTTTAGAATTTAAATAATTCCTTTCAAAATAAAAGTTTTATTTTCCTCAAAAAAATTTCCCCTGATCTAATAAAATAATTTTTATCTATATCAACATCTTTTGATAAATCTTATGTGTTATTATGGATATACTAAAATGATATAATCCGCCATATTTCTCAAGATATATTATGATTATTTTTATCGGTGAATTTAATGGAATTATGTGTGCAAGTTCTTATAATATAGATAGTTTTTGATTATTATGATTTATTGATTAATTTTTATTATTTCTTCATATGATAAATGACATGAAATTATTATGTTATAAGTTCTGCCTATAATTTCATAGCCCGTTGATGAATTTTTACATCTAATGTGATGAAAAATATTGGATATTTGGAACATGCCTTACTCATTTATGTATAATGTCTTGGAATAAGGAATCAGTGGTAAGTTGAAGATGTCCAACATTATGAATTATATCATTAGGAAATAAATTATTGATATGCATGCTTTCTTATAATAATTATTATATACATGTATAAGTATCATGCTCATGTGATTATTTATATGGTATTATTTTATCATTATTTATTCTTACTATATTATTCAAGGCTTTCTTTTTCTATGATAGCTTTCGATGTATGTAATCCCTTAATGGGAATCTAATCTCCCTTTTTTATTTTGTTTCCATTCCCCAAGATTCTAGGATCGGTACTATAATTGAAATTAAATGATATTCTTGAGGGAATAATAATTTTATTGAAGAAAATAATATTTTATATTTTATATTTTCAAATGTAATGTGATATTAAATCATGTATCTAGTTTCCCAAGACTACTAAACTAATCGATCATTAGAGATGTTGTCATATATATCTATTGATAATAAAATAATGTATCCTTGGACTCTATGATTCTATGTAACCATGGACTCTATGCTTCTGGAAGTTGATGTGGGGATTGTAATTGTGAGAGTTATTTTATTTACTTCATTGTATTTAGTGACTTATTTATGTTATTTTGGCTTCTCTCATAACAATATATGATACAACTTCAATAAACTTTTCAAGAACCAAAACAACTCATTATTTTTTATGGATTTGGACCCACTTCTTAGAATGTATAAATAGGATGGTATTTATGCCCCTCGTATTCTATATTAAAATATAAAATCAAGATAGTTTTGGGATTTTCTATTTATGATATTATATTATTTGATGACATCATTAGGTTATATTGGTTAGTTCCACATAAATTAGAGATTGATTTCGATTAATGGTGGGTGATATTTTCTTCCCTCAATAGGAGCTCACGAATGTTTCAATATTTGTCAGATATGGGGTATTGTTGAGAATTAAATCTTATACCAGAACATGTAAAATAGAATTCCCATTTCATAGTTTAACTTGGGGATGAATCTGTGGGTTGTAATCTTCATTTAGTGTTTATTAAATTTCTTGAGGTGTTTCATTTTGATTTATTTGGTCTTCATTCATAGTGTGAATTCATGTTTTGAAACAATTTTCTTCCAAGATATCAGTTTATATCTATTCTTTAATACCATAAAGATTTAGCCGAATTAATGGAATTGAAGCATCTGATGGATTATTTGAAATTTGAAGACTTCATTTGTCATAGTTTATCCCCTAGAGAATAACCATTACTTTTTCCCAAAAACAATGATGGGAATATCCATTTGTGTGTTGATTATTAAAATATCATCTAATTTATTATTAAGAATATTTATCATTTTCCATCATATATTGACTTTATTATTTAATTAAATGGAAAAAGTGGTTCTTGAAAATTGACCTTTGGTCTGGATACCATCATCTCAGAGTTAAGGAGTTAGATATTCCAAATATTTCATTTGGGTGTTTATATGGATACCTTGATTATATAGTGATTTTTTTGTATGACTAATGATACATCTATTTCCATTACCCCTTTGAATCTTATTTCTCATCAACACCATTATTATTTTTCATAGTATTCATTGAATAAAAATTTGTTCACTTCAGAACAAAATAATATCATGAAAATCAGTTGAAATTCATTCTATTAATCTTGGTCGATCACCACCTTAATATTAATTTCTCACGATTTCCTTTCTATATTAAATTATTCATGTTCATAAGTCATGTGGTTTTGAAACATGACATCTTAGTTGATCCTATTAATGTGAAATTTGTCTTATCATGGGAGTATATACATAATTTATTTTAGATTTGAAGCATCTTTTGTCTTCTAGGATATTATCATTGGTTTTTGAAGGAATTCTCAAATATTTCATCTATATTGATTATTATTACCAATAAAGAGGTATACATCATATAGTATTCAAAATATCATACTTCTATAGATGAACTGAAGATATTTATAACCCTTGAACCTATTATTACTTTACTAGAAGTAGCAAAGGTATATTTAGTGTTTTTTATACCACAAGCGATGGATTAGGTATTGTTCTTACGAAGAAGACCATATAGTGGAATTAAAATCTCATTATCTTCAACCATAGAAAAATAATTAAACCACCCATGATTTATAACTTATATTAGTTATGAATTCACTGATTAGATGGAGACATTTCCTCTTTGGGGAGTGGCTCACTTGGTATTCTGACTATATAACATTCACTTACATATTTTCTTAGAAGGACCTAAACCATAGGTAGAGGCGATGAGTGGTGTTTCTTTAGTAATTTTGTGTCAATATTTTTTATTCCCTGAGAATGGGGAATGTTGTTATAAATTGTGGATGTATTATTTTTCTTCCATAAGTAGTGATATAATTTAAATATTAATGGAATGTTATGGGAATCATTTCTCAGATACACTTGGATATGATAGAGAGATATTTTGGTATTATTCTAGAAAGGGCTCAGTTGAAATCGTCTATTCTCTAGTTTTATTAGGAGAAACAACAGGATGTTGAATTCAATAGTATCAGTTACAATTTATATTGCAGAGAGACCATTTCTGTGTAGAATTTCTCCCAAAAAGTATTTATTTTTTTGGAAGTAGGTATTTTATACTTTTATCATTGGGGAAGGTTATGGTGGAAGGATTTTATTATTTCTCAGTTAGTTGTTCATCCTTGTCTAATATAGATGTACTGTGACATGAAGTTTAAGTTATGATGGCCACATTTGAAACATGACATAAATAATTTTTTTCTTATTTCTATACCTTTTAGTATACTAAATATGAATACAAAAAGATTTTTTGATTTATTCAACCTATTTCAATGATCATTTGTAAATGGTATGAGGTTTTTATTTTATCATTGGGTCACCATAGACTCCCCAAGTGAAGAATGAAATGTGTTTTGGGACTGATTAATTCACTAAGTAATCTAATTTAATTTCAAATGGATACACCACCACGGCTGAGGATTTGGGAAATATTTTAATTCAAGAGATAATGAGGGTTTATGAGGTTTTGTCTACTATTATTTCAAATAGTGATCCTAGTTTATCTATTGGTTTTGGAGTAGGTGATGGTTTCTTAAGTAAAATTTTGAACAAACTACCATCTATAGGTAGATGAATAGAAAATGTAGTAATTTAGATTTATGGGGATATTCTTTGAGCTTGAATCTTGGAATTTGGTGGATCGTGAGGTTGAAATTTTTTGACTCATTGAGTTATCTTATATCAAAAGTTACCAGTTGTCCATCAGAATGGTTCCCTTTGAGGATTTGTATGATCAACCATGTAAAGCTTTATTTTTGGTCTGAGGAGTGTGGTTTTTCACTTATGTGGGAAATCATTGTTTAGGATATATTGGAAAAAATTTGGGTTATTCACCAATGATTGGTGGTGGATTAGGGTTTTCATAAATTTTATACCAATCATTGGTTTCATCATCTAAAATATTTGGTAGATGATTGGGTGTTCTTCATTTTTTCATATCATTTGGGTCATTGTAGCATTGCGATTAAATGTAAATTAGCTATGAGATAAATGGGACATTTTATGATCACTCATAGGATCGAAAGGGTTTCTTATTAGTTTTTTGGGTAATATTAGTTGAATTATATCCATAATTTTTTCCATTTTTGTCATTTTAAGAAATATTATCCTAATCTCTTTTCTATTCTGAATTGAGAAGAAATTGATTTGGAGCCTGCTATGTCATTAATCAATCATCTAAGATATTTTTTTAATCTCAAGAGAAGATTCTATATAAGATTTATATTATATTGGTTAGACTATAATGAAGACATGGAACAGACTGTCACAAGATAGAGGAATAAGAATTAATGATGAGGGAGCATTGGCCAAATATTTTATTTAACCAATGTTCCTTATCTTAACTATATTAGGGTATAAAGTGATATATTGGGGATAATTTTCACATCCTAATATCACATTTTGGTATATATGTTTATTTTCTATACTATCTTTTCTTTATAAGCATTCACGGTATGTTCAGGGTTATTTTTGGGAAATTTTGGCATTTTTTAAGAATGTTCATTTTTTCACATGATTAGGCCAAACCATGTAGAATTTTGATGAAAATATCTTCCTTGTGGTGGTTACAAATAATTTAATTTTTTATGGTTTCTAAATGGTTGGAAAAATCATGTTACAAACTATATGGATTCTCTAATCTATAGAAAAATTTATACTACTGGCCATCTTCTTACCAAGACATGCATCCAAACCATTCAATACAAACTAATTAATGTAAAAAATTATTTTTTGAACATGAAATGTATCTAATTAACCCCATTAAATCCCCTATAACCACATCTCTCAACCCTATGGATTCCTCTCAAATATTTTGGACACCAAAACACTTTTAGAGAGTGATTTTGATGTTTCTTGAGTGATTATATCTAGGATACTCAACATAACTATTTGATCTTCATTGTTCTCCTTCGTTCTTCTAGATATTCTCTCTTTTTACTGAATGGAACCACATATCAGGGATGATACGTCTTGATATTTGGGTTTTTTCATGATCCAATTATCTTTCATAGAGATTCACTATAGGAATGGAAGGTAATGACAAAATATTCCTAGACATTTGTGTGCTTATTTATAAATTGTCTTTGTAAGTGGTTTCTATTATCAATGTTGATCTAGTGTTTTTTGAATCCAAGATTCTTGAAATGTTTTTCATTGTCTAGGGTATTCTTGTTCTACCTAAGAGACATATTTCTCTTTGGATTGTGGATCCAATTTAGCTGTTCAAAATTCCAAGTGATTTAGGTATGTGGTATCATGGAAAAAAGTCTTTTATTAACCAAACATGATTTATCAATTTAAATTGGGTTTACAAATTGTTTAATAGAATGATCCATCATTCATAAAATTTGGAAGAATAAGATTATTTTTTAAATGGATTTACTGTTTCAATAGAAAATTAAAATCAATTTCCTTGAATGTTTTATATCGAATTTGGGATGTTTTTTTATTTATGTGTAAAATTCCATTTAATAAATTAAACTGTGAAATTGAAAGCCTCCATGTATAGGAGGTTTATGAAATTGAATTTTTCAAGGTGTGGGCTATAGAAAATAAGAACCTGTGGTACTTAAAAGTGAATTTATATAGAGGCAATCATGTTTGTTTTTCTTTAAGTTTACTAGCATGGATTTATACTAATACTCTAACTAATCTATGTTACGAAAGGGGGTTCACTTGTGGGGGTGTTCTCATATTCACGGGCCCATTGGTTTAGGAACTCATGCAGACATGAAATTTTTTTCATCAAGATGAGATAATCTTAGTTAAATTGGAGCCAATGTATCATATGACTCAATTTTCATATTCCTCTATTTTGAAATGCTTATTTATAAATTGTTTAAAAAGTGTTTTATCTAGTAATGTTTCAAAACTGTTATTTAAATGATGATTTCCATGTTTTTTAATCAATGATAAACTATATTTTATGCATATATTTTCTTAAAATTTTTCATAATTAGTTTATTTGTTAAATTCTAATTATGAAACACTTAGTGGAATATTAGTAGTCTTTTTTATATCACACCACACACAAACCATTGAGTTCAAGTTAATATGCATTTATCTAACACAGGTGAATATAAGGAGCCACCTGGTGACAATGGATATCCATGTTAGAGAGATGTGTGATTTTAGTGGTGATATGGTGGTATTTTCACCCACATATAAAATAGATATGACTTATTTATTGTTTTATGTAATCTGGTTTACCTGTTTTAGTTTAGAACATGTATTCCGTTGTGGTCTTTGTCTTACACTATTTTACATTTAATTCACATGGTTGTATTTATTTTATCTATTCCATTTATTTATAATTTCAATTATTATATGAAAAATTATTCAAAATTTTATTTCTTGATTCCTAAGAAATAGTCCCTAGACCATGGTGATTGGGAACTATCTTTAGGCCTCAACATGGGTTGGGTCGGGTATTTAGTTCAGGGATGACTCGGGTCGATTCATTGAAAATGTATCAAAATATAAATGTTCATATGGTATGTATATCACCAACTACATGTAATTAAGAACATATATGATCTATTAACCCTATTTATAATAGAGAAATAGAATATAAAACTCTATGAAGTATACATAGTGGGTGATCCAATGTATACAAACATTTTTCTTTTTAATGAACATATTTTGTATCTAATAAAAAAATCCTACTCAAATTAACCTGAACATTTCCTAATAACATATAGTACTCCATTTTTAACATTGGTTGAGGATAACATATTGTCTTATTTTAAGAGTTCAATTATCTTTACATTTCACAAAATGTATATCTATATATACATTTATACAACCTATATAAAAAAATGAAAATGTGGAGATTTTAATTAATATGATTATTTTATATTTTTGAACAATTTTTATTATATTTAACAAAACCCTCCATAAGAACCCATATATCATATAATATAAGATAGACATACAAATCAGGATTATATTTTTTCACTTTCTTCGGTTTTTCTAACTCATTAGATCTATATGTAATCCATAAAAATTCAATATATTACTATCATGTAAAACCATCCCACTAAAATATTTAGTGAGTAAAATATTTGAATATTGAAATTCTGAATAATGGTATGATTTAGGAATCATATTCCTAATGTTAAAATCCTTTAATATATTCATGCTTCATAACTCAACAATATTAAATATTATGATGTAACCATTTTTTTCTATATAGAACTCTTTCAAAATATAACATCGTTATCCTTAAACATTTCCCATATTACTATTAAATGGAAAATAATGTTTTCATTTTCATCATTAAATACTATTTCGTCTTAATTGTTTTTGGATAAAGTGATATTCAGTTTATTATGGTCATTAAACGTAACTATTTATATGTATCTTCATCTCTCTATCCTAAAACTCTTTTAGGACCTAAATTGAAATTAAATTTTTATTTTGATTGGCATAATAAATTTGAAATTATTGATATTATCCTTTATATATCATTAAATGTAACCCCTATATTTTTAATTACCATCCCATACCATAAAAAATCTAGGATATTTAGTCAAAAACACATTAACCATTACACCGGTAATACTTTATTAGTTATCTTTAAACATCTATAAGTTCAAACTGACTCTCATATCATATTATAAACTATATTATACTTTGATTATATTTACATGAAAGAAAAAGTCCGTTATATTAATAAATTACTCTTATTTCCTTTGAATTGAAATATTTAGTAAATAAACTATTGTTTCCACATCCCATATGGTATTATATGTGTTTGGATCATTTTTCCAGAAAATAAGACTATTAATCAAAATATTTCATCTATTAGTGGCTGAAACTTCTACACTCATATTTTAAAAAATATATGGATATATTTTTATCCTTATATATTTTTAAAATAGGTTATAGAATCCAATAAATCATAAACCATGTGAACAAAATTAATTATATCATTTTATTCATAACATATTTTTTTAATGAAAAACTTCTTTTATCTGATAAGATAAATATGACATTGATGTATTCCCTTTTCTTGGATTCATATTATCTTGATATATTCGAATACATGATATAGAAACTATTACATCATCATTTGATTAAAAGATCTTCTATCAATTATTCCCTTTATTTTGTACTATTTTATTTTTAAAACACTTGTGAATTATACATCTAGTTATATATACCCTCAAGATCTATATAACACCAATACCTGATATTGAAATTTCACATACAGTCCTATATTTCATTAGATATTGATAACAATTCAAAACTATGAATTTAATACTCCTTATTTATATTAACTTCTTGTTTTTATGACCATGTTTGATTACTAGAAGAAGCATTTTTGGACTCTCTAAAGAATTTTTCTTCTTCTATATTGCACTTATCCCAACTAGTACTATCTATAAATCTTAGGAATTTGGATATAAAATGTCTGGATTATCTGTTTTAGATTCTGGAGAAAACCACAATAATGTTTCTTGAATTAATTCATATTTATAAAAACACTATAATAGATGAAAATGCAAAAAAAATTATTTCTAAAAAATATTCCTTAAGTAAACATATATTATCGCCAACTTTATTCAATAAAATTGAATATCTTTTACACATGAAATAATATTTAATATATCAAACTATAATTTCAATTTTCATGATACCTTAATTGAATTGTAATATGGTTCCCATAAGCATCTAGATTCACGTTATGAAAAACATCAAGACTTGTTTACTTAAGAAAGTGTTACTATAAGACATATAATTTCCCCTTAAGAACTTTTCATAAGTCATATATCTTAAGGATTTTTTAAATTAAGATATTACATCCAATTGGATTGATATAAAATCCATTATTGATGATTATTATGATGATATTATCTAAAATAGAAGCTTTTATTAGGTTAGTACCCAGTTTTATTACCATTTAATAAGTACATTTATTAAATGGTATCCTAGTAAAATGATGACCCATTTTTAATTTTCGATATCTATTAGTGGACCAAGATCCACATTTTATTAAGAAATTAGTCAAAAATAGTTTTACTTTTGCTATTTACTTATCTAGGTAGGACATCACACCAGTTATATCATATATAACTCTTTCATAGTTGAGTGGAAAACTTCTTTTCTTATTCTTTATATTGACAAAATCAACTATATTTCGTTAGTATACTCAGTTTTAGGGATTCCCAAATAAGTTTGTTCTAAATAAACTTCCACGAGTATGATTATATGGAATAATATGTGGGTATCCAACTATAGCATGAACCTAGTCAATTGGATAGTCTAGGGCCACACATTAATTTAATTACACACTCAAGATAATATAGTAATACCCAACTGTAGTAGGAACCTACCTGGTTATGTGATCAAGGTCTTGAAAATTTCTATTTTGGAAGGAATATAACACATAGTATTTTTATGTGAATTTAATCTCAACATATTCTCTCATGTTATTCTCTTTATGTATGAATGCTTGTTACTATGTTAGTTTTTGGAATCATATTCACTCCACCAAATAAATATGTTAGAAACATATTGATGTGCAACATTTTACATGAACCAAATTTTTTATTACATATAAAAAATAGAATCCAAACATAGTTACACATATCCAAATTCAATTCATGCCACCTGTAAATAAAATCATCATATAATGGTTTATAATTATATGATAACGACCATCTCTGCCTGAGGTATCCTGAATCCATAGATAGCCAACTCCCAACTTTCTAGAACAAGGAATAACCCATGAGGGTAATGGAAATTCTGAGTTATAGACCCTCTACATAAGGATACTTTACTTAAGAGGTAATAAAATATATCATAACACTAAATCCTATTATAAATAAAATATGATTAATAACTAAATCAATATTCAGAAAATTAACAAAAAAATGTGGTCAAGGAGATGAATGCTAATTATTATATAATTTTACCTATAATATAATGTGAGTCTTTATTATATATAAGAAAAAGATTAAATAATTTAAAAAAAAGTATAAACATAGTAATAATGTATGAAATTTATAACTATTAATAAATTATGGAATAACATTAAAATAAATGAAGAATTCAAATGTTCAAACATTAGATAACCATTTATGAACAATTCATAAATAAAACCTTACTGTAATTTTTTTTTCAATTAATTAATTATTGTATGGATTCCATAATTATGGATATAAACTATTTATATTCATATTAAAATATAATCTCTTCATATTTTTATTTTTTGGAATTTTACATTAATATTTAATATTTTATGAAATATAAAAATTTTATGTTTCAATTTTTCTTATTGTGTAAACATTTTAAATAATTTGATCATTGAATATTAATATTATTTAAAACATTGATTATATTATTTATCAAATATATTTTTCAACAGCTTAAATAATAAACCAAATAATTTCATCATTATTTGAATTATTTAAATTAAGATTTATGAACTATTCATAATATTTAAAATATAAACACTTTATATTTATTCTTTTTTAATTGATAAACTCTTTATAAATTTCTCATACATTTTTTCATCTAAAAATTTTATTCCCAAATTATAATTAATTCAATATAAATTTTTTAAAAGGTTTATAATATTAACTTTTAATATTAATGATTATTTATTAATAAATGTTTCGAGAACATTTATTTAATTAATTATAAACACTTTAGATTTTATTAAAAAATAAAAACTTTAGAAATAAATAAATAATATCTAAATTCCATTTATTATTATTTATAAAAAATTAAATAATTAATCACATTCATAATTGAATATGAAAGAAAAAAAATTTCTATAGTCCAACAATGTCTTCTATTATAATAAATAAAAAATTACCCCGAAATATTAGTCTTATTTTAGAAATAATAGTCCATTATCTCCCTATGATATCAAATGGTTCCTATATAATTTTTTTAATGATATTTATCATTTCTTCTTTACAATACAATGCCCTTTTTATAACGCTGCACAAACAATTATGTTTTATGACTGTTTGAAGTCATACCCTTTGATTAGTTAAAAATTTTGGTCTTTTTCCATATTATGGATTATGATATCATATAACATAATCCCTGATACAAAATATATGCAAAATCTTGGTTCTAGAAGCCACCCAGAGGCACCACATACCATGTTGGTCAAATGGCCTCAAGAGCATTTCCCCAAATGCCAGAGGCTGTCGACTAGCAGCAATGGCCTTTGGTGTGATAGTGGGGAAATTATTCCCTCATTGGCAGAGTATACAGTAGAAGTAGTAAATATCCAACAACAATGCACAACAGAAGACTAAAACAATAAAAAACTGGAGCAAAAATATATATATATGATGCACGATACACATGTACGTCTACGGAATCATCCAAACAAGTAACACTGCTAGAAATACAAACAGTACTAAAATCAAGTACAAAAGAAAAGATAAATAGATCCTCAGCATCGCAAGCCCAATCTTGGTCCCATGCTCTCCTACTCTAAAGCAATCAAGTACCAAAAGAAGAGGGGTGATTCCCTTTGTCTATACCTGCAACAACAGAGTCAATTTGGACCCAAAAGATTGGCCCAAACAGGGTGTGAGACTAAATCCTAGTAGGCAACCACCTGATGATCTGTACCTAATAGTCAGTGAGTATATGATAGGTAATAGTACAGTAAGAAGTAAACAATAACAGTAACCAGCAGGTAGTAACTAGTAAGCAGTAACAGGATGATATACAACAGTAATTAATCCATAGAACAACAAGCAGTAGTGAAGCAAACAACTAACCACAAGAGGAACCCCTCTGGGAAGTTCTTTTAGCCATCCCCTCTGGTCCTATCCAAGAAGTACCAACAACCCTCTGGGAAATGCACTCAGCCTAACCCCTCTGGTTTGGTGATAAGAAATTATAAGACTCTCTGGGGAAGCTCTCTCGGTCAATTCCCCTTATAGTCTAGGGTATTCAGGGACTCTCTGAGGAAGATCATGGGGTCTAACCCTCTTATAGCCCCAATGTCTAGAGACTCTCTGTGGAAGCTCACTCGGACAATCCTCCTATAGTCTCAGGTCTATCGCAGACTCTCTAAGGAAGCTCGCTTGGTCAATTCCTCCTCTAGTCTGGAATGGATTAAGGAAATTCAAACAATTAAAGACTATCTGACAAAGCTCACTCAGTCTACCCTCCTGTAGTATATAATATCCAAGACTCTCTTGGAAGCTCACTCGGTCTATCCCCTATAGTCCATAATGTCCAAGAATCTCTAGGAAGCTCACTCAGTCTATCCCCTATAGTCTATAATGCCTAAGTCTCTATGGGAAGCTCACTCGGTATATCCCTTATAGTTTATAGAACCGGGTAATCACTATACCATTCTAGTCAGTGCATAATAATGCTATAAAACCAAAGTACACATATAGAGATACTTGGCTAACTAGTCTACAAAAAACAAGCATGTCAAGAATATCATTCTATCCTATAGACACAAGGCATGGAATACAGGTATAAAGGCCAAAGGCTAACTAGACCCAAAGATCCTAAATATAACAAGTCATGGAAAAAACAACCAAGAACATAAATTATCCTCATACAAGATAAAATTACCTCTACACAAGCATACAAGAAAGGCGGAAAAAACACGGGTAAAACGGTAAACACACAATACCCCGTTCACGGGTATTGGTGGAAATTTTACATAAAACTCAATGAATTTTAAAGGTAAGGCACAAACCACTAACCTTGATTCTATGATATCAATATACTTGAACCACGTGGCTTTATTCCCCTTAGAACGTCATAGATCTACGAAAACGCACAAAATGTTCAACCCATGACATCTTGAGAAAGAGGGAAAATAATGGAATGAGACTCAAGAAGAAGTAAGAGCTCACCACTATGATTCCAACGCAATTGACGATGGTCGATTATACAAGAAGATGGAGGATCAGGGGCTCAGAGGATGTTCTCGGCCTTACGGGGTGATCTTGGTCAAAGAACATCTAGAAGAAGATGATTCTGTCGATTAAGTGCGACCCCAGTCCATTTAATGAAAAAAAGTACACGGCGTGTACTAGGATTTTTCGTACTTTGCTTTAAGCGACCTCTACATCGCCCCTACACACTGTGTGTGTGGTCCGAACACGGCCAACACACGGCCTTGCGTGGCATCTAAATACACGATAAGTACTTATAAAGTACATGGCAGGTACTTTGGAAATTTCCATATTTTCCTCTTTTTCTTAAAAACAACCAGAAAAGGAAAAAAATACCTTAAAAAAAGATCTGTGTTCTTACAAACTTCCCCCCTTAAGGAAATTCATCCCCGAATTTCCCTAGCAAGGCATAGGAGAAGAAACCCCAAACAGCTCTGGCCACTGTGATTGTACATCGGCTTCCCTCTCCCATGTCTCGTCCTATACTCGCCTGTGCTACCATATCACCCATACCAGAGGAACAGATCAGCCACAAAGAACCTTCGTACAATGATCGACAATCCGGAAAAGGTTCTCCTCAAACGACGCATCCACTTCGAGCTCAACCTACTCGGGTTGAAAGACATGAGATGGGTCTGAAAAGTAACATCAGAGGTAAGAAATGTGGAAGACGTCGTGCATATCCTAATACCTCTGAGGTAACTGCAACTGATAGGCAACCGGCTGAACTCTCTACAACACCTCAAAACACCCGACATACCATGGTGACAGCTTACCCTGTCTCCAAATCCTCTTGTGTCCCAACCTCGATGTGACACACAGGAAAACCTGATCCCGGACCTCGGACTCCACAGGTCGTCTCCGCTGATCAGAATAAGATTTCTGTCAAGACTGTGCTGTAGCCATCCTCTTCCAAATCAACTTTGTCTGATCTGAGGTCTCCTGAACAAGATGAGGTCCCAACAAAGTTGTCTGTCCTCCCTCCAGCCAGCACAAAGGTGATCAGCATGGTCTACCGTACAAATCCTCATAAGGTGCCATTTGAATAGTCTCATGAAAACATTTGTTGTATGAAAACCCCACTAAAAGAATATACTTCTCCCAAGAACCACCAAAGATTAGAATTTAAGCTCGGAGCATATCCTCAAGCACCTGGATCGTACGCTCGGACATGCAATCTGTCAGGGGATGGTATGTTGTACTCAAAAGTACCTTTGTACCCAAAGCCTTCTGAATCCCCTACAAGAACCGAGAAGTAAAGCGTGCATCCCTGTCAGAAACAATGGAGTGTGGAACTCTATGTAGACGTACAATCTCCCAAATGTACAACTGCCCCAACTCAACATAACTGATGGTCTTCTTGATTGGAAAGAAGTGATCAACCTTCGTAAGCTTGTTGACGACAACCCAAACATCATCACTCCCTCGACGTGACCTCGGCAACCCGATCACGAAGTACATCGCGACATCATTCCACTTCCACTCAAGAATGGGTAACTACTGTAAAAGTCCCACTGGTCGCTGATGCTCCGCTTTCACCTACTGAAAAGTGGAACTCCTCATGATAAACCCAGCGACATCCTTCACCATACCTGGCCACCAGTACAGGCGGTGTAGATCATGATACATCTTGGTGATGCCCTGATGAACTGCCCAAACTGAATAATGAACATCCTGCATCAGTTCCTCACGTATGTCTACTGGCACCCACATGCGTCCCTGGAAATGAAAGATTTCATCCACGCCTACTGGCCATCCCGGAAGAGGGTCCTCTCCTAACACACTCTCATGCAGGACTAGGCCTTCTGAGTCTTATAGCTGCCTCATCCGTACCCATTCAAGAAGGGGAGAGGTAACAGCTATAGAAGATAGAAAATTATACCCCTATTTGTCGTGCACCTCCAAATTCATCTTAGAGAAAAGAGACAAAAGCTTCCACTCACTACTGGCCTCCTGAACTGCCTGAATCTGAGTTCTCCTGCTCAACAAATTAGCCACTGCGTTGCCCTTTCCCAGCGTATAGGCAAGCTAAAGGTCAAAAGAATAATGATACTTGACCCACATACGCTATCTCAGATTAATATCACGCTGAATGAAGATATACTTGAGACTCTTCTGGTCGGTAAACACCAAAATGTGCTCTCCCAGAAGATAGTGTCTCCAACAGCGTAAGGAATGAACAATAGCTTCCAACTCAAGATCGTGTGTCGAGTAGTTTCTCTCGTGTGGCCTCAATTGCCGAGACCCATAAGCAATGACCCCATATCCCTGTATAAGCACAGCTCTCATCACGATACCTGAAGCATCATAGTAAATAGTATATCTCTTTCCCAGCTCTGGAAAGACTAGTATCGGTGCTGACTTCAACCTTCCTTTCAGCTCCTAAAAGGCTGTCTCACAATAATCTGACCATAAGAAATTCGTACATTTCTTGGTCAGAACTGTCAGCGGTGCTTCTAGGCATGAAAAGTCTTCTATGAAACGCCTTTAGTATCCATCCAGCCCTAGAAAACTCTACACCTCAAAGACATTCTTCGGCTGCTCCTAAGAAACTACAATTCTCACTTTCTCTGGGTCTACTGATACTCCTGGCTCTGAGATAACGTGACCCATGAACTAAATCTAATCCATCCAAAAGTGGCATTTAGAGAGCTTATTATATTACTGATGCACTCTTAGTGGACTCATAACAGTATCAAGATGGGTAGAATGGTCATGTCAAGTGTGAGAGTACACCAAGATGTCATCCATGAAAACCACCACGAAGGAGTCCAATTATGGATGGAACACTCGTTTCATTAGTGCCATAAAAACTGCTGGCGAGTTCGTGAGACTGAATGATATGACCGTATACTCGTATAGACCATACCTAATCCTCAAGGCTTTAAGAGGTATATCAGATGGTCTAACGTACAATTGATGATAACCGGATCTCAAATCAATCTTCGAGAACACTCAGGCTCCTAAAAGCTGATCAAAGGGGTCATCAATCCTCAGCAAGGGATATCCATTCTTGACCGTCAACTGGTTCAACTTTCGATAATCCACTCAAAGCCTAAGGGTGTCATCTTCCTTCTTTGCAAACAGGACATGTGAACCCCAAGGAGAAGTACTCGTTCGGATGAAATCCTTTGCCTGCAACTCATCCAACTGCTTCTTGAGCTCCTACAACTCAGGTGTAGCCATCCTATAAAGAGTAATGGACACCGGTGCCGCTCCGGGCATGAGATAAATCGAGAAGTCTACCTCACGCTCCAGAGGCAAACCAAAAAAGTCATCTGGAAAGACATCCCTGAAACGATCCACCACTAGACTAAAGTCTAACTAAAAAGTCTCCTGGTTATCCAGATAAAGAATGGCAATCTGGGATGTAACTCCTCCTAGACCGGTCCATCTCTACCCGCCTGGAAAACCCACTCACCTATATGAAGAAAGGATCCGCCCTCTGGTGATACGAAACTCAACCTACGTCGATAGCAATTGACGACTACCTGGAAGGGAACTAACCAGTCAATACCGAGAATGAAATCATATCCTTTCATCTCTAGGACATAGAGGTTCCATAAGAAGTGAAACCATGCACCATCAAGAGGGAACTCTCTGCACTGATGTACGCTAGATGTCCTCGTTCCCAACGGTGTATCAAGAGTCAACATGTTGGCAGACGAAAAGATACAGAGCCCAGGGCTCTCCACAACAATAATAGAGATAAATATATGTGAAGCACCAGTATCGAAAAGGGTTGAAGATAAAACTGAGGCTACTAAGATTGTACCTCAAACTATGGAAGGTCCAGAATCCTGCTTCTGATAGTTCTGCTCCATGGCGAATGTATGGCTTGTACCGTGGCCCTACGCCCATGGCTGACCACTCTGAGCTGATCCACTCTACTGTCACTAGTAACCTGGTGACTGACCACCACGGCTGCGACCTCCACCTAGGCCCGAATTTCCAGAAGAACTCTAGTTCTCAGACTGGGGAGAAACTGGAGATACATCTCTTGTACGTGGGGTCATAGAAGAACCCCTACCACTAATTGTTGGAAAGAAGATCTGACAAAAATGCTGAAGATGGCCCATCTTGCCCCAAGATCGGCACTCCATCGTGTCTCACTAACACTGAGGCCTAGTAAGCCCGCTCCTCCCACATTGGTAGCATCATACCTGGCTACCCGAAGATACATTCTTCCTACCCTAATCTCCTCGAGCAGACTCCCTGCAGTGCTTCCTACTATCAGTAGGAGGAACACCGACTCTGGATGTCAAACCGCCCTGGCCCACTACTCCCGGATCTCTTAGATTGTGCTCCGTGATCAGCACCTCGTTGATGATAGAGGATATCGAAGTCAACCGGAAGATATTCACCCGGGAATGGATATCCTACCTGAGGCCATCGTCAAACTTCTTAGCAAGGAAAAACTCATCACCTTCTGTAATCGGCGTGAAGTGTTGTAGATCTGTAAAATGAGACGAGTACTCCATAGCAGAAAGAGTACCCTGTTCAAGACTCATAAACACCCAGGATCGTTCAGCCCACAAGGCCTTCGGATAAAAGTAATCATATAAGATGCACCAAAAGTCATCCCAAGCCAGACTTTGCTGGCGCCCTGACTGTGAGATCACCTCCCACCACCTCTTGGTGCTGTCTCAGAGCATATAAGTAGCATGCTTTACCCTTTTCTCTAGAGGTATCTCTACATGCTCGAAGATCATCAGCATGGCCTCTATCTACAAATCTGTAGCTAGGGGTCCCTTATCCCTAGCGAAAGTAGCAGGATACTACTGCTAGAAAACCTGTGTAAACTCAGCCATCGATGGGGTAGGAGGCGGTGCTCCCTAAAAATTCTGCATCATCCTTAATAATTTCTCCTTGAACTATGCATCGATTCCTGGAATGGGTATAACTGCTGGTGCCAAGGCTGGCATAGTAGGAGGATCTGCAAGAGGTCCCTGATCGTCCATATCTGGTTTTTGATCACCATCTGGAAACTGACGTACAACCGGAGGACGTATCAGAGGCATAGCTCTGTAGACCAAAATCACACCTTAGATCAGGATTATCAAAGGCTGAGAACACAAGAGTACAAAATGGGAACAGGAGAGAACAACATTCAAGTTTTTTAAAACATGACTACATGGCATGTATATACACTACACAACCTGTTCGTTAAATCCATTCACATGGGAGTGTACATCTGCCACCACTAGTCGTGTAACACACCAGACTACACGATGTGTTGTCCTAACATACAGTGTGTACTTGAACTAAATTCCCCACCCCAAGTCTCATTACATGGCTAACCCACATGGTCCTCTTAACCCTAGACTACACGGAGTGTTCACTAAAGACATGATGTTTAATAGACAAGGTTTCATCGACACGTGTTTTTAGTTACACAGCCGGCTACACGACTGACCCTTACACGGTGTGTTCTGAAAAAACACGGCGTGTATAGGATAAGATAACACCGACCCGTATTGTTCATGACATGGCCGGGTAACTGGAACAAGGCTACACGGTGTGTTTATACCAAACACGGCATGTACTACACGAACTTCCCCGACCCGTGTTGTTAGTGACACGACCGGGTACACGGCTCAATACTACATAGCATGTACCTACCATACTCAGTGTGTTCATGAAGACATTACAAAACCCCGTCTTTCTGCTTACACAGTCAGTGACATGGTTTAAAACTACACGGCATGTAGTTATAAAGTACATGCTGTGTATTCTGAGGTTTTCCAGGAAGCAGCTCAGAAAATGCACCGAAGCCCAGAAAACATTGAAAAACAAGCATGGAGGTGCCAAATTCCGATCCGTGAGGGCCCATACTCCCCATGAATCAAAGATTGGCATCTTATACAATCATATACATGAGAAACAAGTCAACGATCCACCATTTTTTGATTCATGAGGGCCCATAACACCTCAAGAACCAAAATTTGGCATTTGATTACGCAAGGTACAATACAAACAATTTCTCTATCAAACTGTAGGGATTATATCAAAGCATCTATCACAACAACATGAATCATCTACACAACATCTATCACAACAACATGCAGACGCTAATGCACCCTAGATGGCATGGAAAGAATGCATGGCATGTGATTTCTAACAAGTGCCTATATGATGCATGATATGGAATAATCTCATCTAATCGGGTCACAACAGAAATAGAACCGCAATAGCAACAAAAATAACAACGCAAGTCCTGTGAATCACTCTAGGTGAAATCATATCAACCGTAAAATCTCAAAACCAAAAAACCGCAATAAACGAGCTAGATTGTCTTTTCCATGAACACGGGTTAGCTACTCATGGGTAAAACTCATTACCATGTACCGAATCCGTCCTATACCTGGAAAAAAGCTCCAAATAGTAAATCAAGGGAAATAATCCTCTAATACCACTTTGTAACATCTCGGTTCCGGAAGCCTCCCATAGGTGCCCCGTACCTGGTTGGTCACATTGCCTCAAGATCATTTACCCAAACACCAGAGGTTGCCGACTAGCAGTGAGGGTCTTGGGTGTGATAGTGGGAAAACTATGCTTTCATTAGCAGATTACACAGTGGAAGTAAACAAAGCACACAATAGCGAATGCAGTAAATATCCAACAACAATGCACAGTAGAAGACTAAAATTATAAACAACTGGAGAAAACATATATATATATATATGATGCATGATAAATATTTCTAGGAAAGCAGCCAAACAAGTCACAATGCTAGAAATAAAAACAGTACTAAAAACAAGTACAACAGAAAAGAAAAATCATCTCCTCAACATCGCAAGCCCAAGCTTGGTCCCATGCTCTTCGGCTCCAATGCAATAATGTACTAGAAGTCGAAGGGAACATTCCCTTGTCTATACCTGAGGTAAAATAATCTGTTTGGGCCCAAACTCATGGCCGAGATAGGATGTGAAACAAAATCCAAGTTTAAAACCACACGAAGATCAGTGCCTAATAGTTAGTGAGTATATGGCAGGTAATAGTACAGTAAGCAGTAAACAATAACAGTAAATAGATATCAGTAATCGGTAAGCAGTAACATGATGATATACAAAAATAATCAATCCACAGAACAACAAGAACCAGTGAATAAAATAGTTAACCACCACAGGAACCCCTCTATGAAGTACTCACAGCCATCCCCTCTGGTCCTATCCAAGAAGTACCAACAACCCTCTGGGCAATGCACTGATCCTAACCCATCTGGTTTGGTCATACAAAATTATAAGACTCTCTGGGGAATCTCGCTCGGTCAATTCCCCTTATAGTCTAGGGTAGTCAGGGACTCTCTTTGGCATATCACGCGGTCTAACCCTCTTATAGCCCCAAGGTCTAGAGTCTCTCTGAGGAAGTTCACTCAGTCAATCCTCCTATAGTCTCAGGTCTATCGCAGACTCTCTAAGGAAGCTCTATCGGGAAATTCCTCCTCTAGCCTAGAATGGTTTAAGGAAATTCAAACAAGTAATGAATCTCTGAGGAAGCTCACTCGGTCTACCCTTTTCTAGTCTATAATATCCAAGACTCTCTAGGAAGCTCACTCGGTCTATCCCCTATAGTCTATAATGTCCAAGACTATCTGGGAAGCTCACTCAATCTATCCCCTGAGGTCTATAATGTCCAAGACTCTCTGGGAAGCTCACTCGGTCAATCCCTTATAGTCAATAGCACCGGGTTCTCACGGTCTCGTTCCTGTTAGTGAATAATAATGCTATAAGTCCAAAGTAAACCTGTAGAGCTACTTGGCTAACCAGTCTACATAAAACAAGCATGTCAAGAAAATAATTCCATCCTACAGTCACAAGGAATGGAAAATACGTATAACGACCAAAGACTAACAACACCCAAGGATCGTAAATAGAAAAAGGCATGGGAAAAACTTCCAAGAACAACAATTATCCTCATACAAGATCAAATTACCTCTACAGAAGCATACAAGAAAGGCAGGAAAACAACATGGGAGAAACAGTAATCACGCAATACCCCGTTCACGGGTATTGGTGGAAATTTTCACATAAAACTCAAAGACTTCGAATGTTAAGGCACAAACCACCTAACTTGATGCTAGGAGATCAATATACTTGAACCACGATTCTTGATTCTCCTTAGAACTTTGTAGATCTATGAAAAATCAGAAAAAGTTTATCCTAGAATATGTTGAGAAAGATTGAAATTCATGGAATGAGGCTCAAGAAGAAGGAAGATCTCACCGCTGCAATTACAATGGAATCGACAACGGTCGGTTCGCCAAACAGATGAAGTCTTAGGGTCTTGATGGATGTTCGTGGTTGTACGAGGTGCTCTCGGTTCAAGAACCTATAAAAGAAGATGATTGTGTTGATTAGGTGCAACCCTAGAATATTTAATAAAAAAAGAAAGTACACGGTGTGTACTAGTATTTGTTATACTCCGCTTTAAGTGGCCTTCGCATTTCCCTTACACACCGTGTGTGTGGCCCGGACATGGCCAACACACGGCCTTGCACTGTATCGAAGTACACGTCGTGTACTTTGAAAATTTCCAAATTTCTCTCTTTTTCCCAAAAATGACTAGAAAAGGAGAAACATTCCTGAAAATAATTTTTGGGTTCTTAAAATATGCATAACATTTAAATTCATAAATTTTTGTGATTATAATGTGATACATAATATGATTTTATTTGTCTTTACTCTTTATTGGATTTAATAAATATATGAACGTGGGAATCTCTGATATCATTAAGGTGATTACTATGGTTATATTAACAATAAATTTAATAGGTTGAAATGATCATAATCACATTCCAAGATATCCATGCATTAAAATATGAAAGCTATATAAAAAATAAATAAATAACTATAAACGATTCATACTTTAAATTTTAGTTTCAATTGTATCATCTATATTACCATCGAATGAGTTTGATGAGTTTCCCTAAATTGAAATACCAAGTCCTTGCACCTTCACATGTATCCATAGGACAATATGAATTATCCTTCACATAGATGAGATTATAACTTCCTTCACATCATACTAGTTTATCAGGAAAAATGAAATAAGAAGTGAGCATATGGTGTCTTGTCGTATCGACCATGAATCAACATGCCTCCTACCATAAAGAATAAGTGGATATATATATATATATATATATATCAAATGAAGATGTACCTCATTGGTTTATTCATTAACCCATTATTAATAACACATGAGTTAATTCTTTGTCCTTGAATCACATTCAAGTGATAACTCCCTTGCGTTACAACTCTTATAATGATAAAATGATTTCTTTTATAGGAATTAATGATAAATATTATCATTATTTTTATATATAACAACCATATGATATGACCATCATACCTCACAACTTTCATGTGCATGTAATTATGATGCAATTTGTTTCTTACTGTTTGTTTGAGGGAGGTTATTGCATGAGGTCATATTCCATGTATGGTTTTTCTTCCAATATTAGGCTATGATTAAGATGAAGGCCTGAAGGTAGTGGTATTACTTCTCATTTCATGCTTCCTATTTTATTTCCCTTTAATCAAATAATATAATACACATTGTATTTTTATAAAAAATTATTTTTTAACAAATATTTTGAACTCTATTATTACATATATCGTACCATACAGAGTACCTTATATGTATTTTAGATACATGAATTATTGGAATAATTCATTCAATATCAAAAGACCTTAATTTATCCATAATTATATGTTACAAATACATCCCCACTTGAGGGTATTATAAGTATATGACTAGTGGTTAGCCTCTTCATAAAACCCTTGAGTCTCTATTTTCCTTCAGTAGTCTCGAAAAACATTAATCTCTTTTGGGTTATCTTTCTTAGTAGGTTAAAAAAATATGAGAAGTTCCTTACATCAATAATACCCAAATAATCCAAGTTAACAAATAGTATTATTTATAGATTTTGGTTTGGGTCATTCCTTAATCTCATTAGTCTTCGAACGGTCCATATATTTCTCATTCCTTGCGATAAAATTCCCCAAGAAGGTTACCCACACCATATAAATGTCACATTTATTATAATTTGTATATAAGTTCTCCTTTCTAAAATTATTTACTATAGTACTGTAATTGTCCTCATGTTTTCCCTAATTATTATATTATAAGATAATATAATCTATAAATACCATGACAATTTTATCAAGATAATATATAAATACTCTCTTTTACATGTCTAGGAAAATTTTAGAGCATTTTTCAGTCTGAATATGATAACAATGAACTCATAGTGTTTGTATATTGTACGAAAGACAGTCTTGGGAAAATCCGCCTTCTTGAATTTCAATTGAGGATATCTCTACTAAATATCCACAATAGAGAGGTATTGATCCCAGTAAAATTTATTAAAAATATTTGTTAAATTTTTATTGGGGATACTTTTTCCTAATCATAATTATATTGATTTATTTATAATCAAGGTAAAGAAATGTTGATCTATACCTTATCTTTATAAAGAGTAATGATTAAACTCGTAAAGGAACACTTAGGTGTATGAATCACTTATCTAATTCATCCATTTTAGTGGGAGAAATTACATAGAAAGTCTTCGAAATGTTTAGATATTTGGTTATATATTCTAATTTCAAAACTCATCCTCTCGATCGAGTGGAAGACTGAAAAACCCTTTGAGAAATAAATATGGATATTTCCTAAAAATAGGCATATAATCAATGATGATCCTCTCCATTATAGAAATAATTATTTCTAGATATGCATTTCATAGTTTTGAAAGGATATTCATCATCCTACATTAAATTGTATGGAATTAAAAGATTATTCATTATATGGAAAGTGAACTCTTTATCATGGAAGTTGATGTTGGATCAATATGAAAATAACATATCTATTACCAGTATAACATATAATTATAGAAATGGAAGTATAACAACGCTTTTCATGATATTGTCCCTATAAATTTTAATTGGGGAATAGTTTTACACCAGAGATATAATTATTTAACTACTTGGTGTGATTAATAATAACTCAACATACATTTCTTGATCTAGCATTTGAATATAGATAATAAACCTTAATAATGTAAAATAATATGTACAAATAGAATCAAATGAGACAATAACTATTCCTAAATGAATAAAAAGTGTACATATCACCACTTCATGTTCTTGATCCACCTTAGTAATAGTGATAACACAATATCATCATTTATCCATTTTCTTTGGAAGATGTTTTCCTCAGTTATCTTCGATGAACCCTAGAATAGTGCACTGGTATTCATAGTTCCCATGTACATACAACTGAAGTATGGGACCATATGTTATAATCCAACATAGGTTACCACTAGATAAGGAACCTATGCTGGACTGTGTCATACCTGAGATGCTCAGTCAATCCTCATAGGTTGGTGAAAATCACAAATTCCCTGAGATATATCTCTTCTGGAATGAATTTTCTTAAATAATAAAATAAATTAATAGGTTTCCACACAGAAACCTTATGTGAACATTCTATAAAATGGATTTTCAGATCACCAAATAAATAGATGTAATTTATATTCATAACCAAACAAATCCATAATAAGGCTAAATATCTAATACAATAATAATGAAATCCCAAAAATAGAAAAAACATAAGAAAATATCAAAAGGATCTAAAATACAAAATAAAATGAACTAAAAAAAGGCATAATGTGAAATGTGGGGTGAATAAAATGCCAATACATTATGATAGAAAAATAAAAAAAATAAAAAATACTAAAAACTATCACTATTTTCTAAGTGAAAATAATTCACCATCCTCTATACAAAGACAACCTAAATCTTAAAGATTATCTTCCGTAATGTGGAAGACCCTAAGAAACCCATAATGATGTCTGGAATGAGCAATATAGCATAGTAAAAACCATCTTCTGATCTATGCATGCCCTTTAAAAGTAAATCTATTATGTACTAGATTAAAAATAAATATAAAAATATTGTTTTCAATTTATTTAAAAAATATATCATGTTGATTTGTTTTAAAAACATTTTCTGTTCCAAATTAAAAATAATAACTTTTCAAGAAATTATCATTATGAACCCATTTCGATAAAATCAGCTAGTGATATAATGAATACTATTATAAGATGTAGAGATAAATTGGGTAAGTGAATTTCAAAATAGTATTATATTAAAACAAAAAATATTAAACATTCAAGATAATAATCATGCATACATAATAAAATGGGGGAAATTGTAGGATAAAGATAACATGACTAAAAAAGGAAATATAGGTATCAGGTAAAAAATAACCTACCATAACAGTTGGTATCAACATCACTACTCTAATAGAGGGGAATGATTCTATACGACGAAACAAATCTTACTCAAGGGAACTAGCCCAAGTTTGATTGTCAACTAGTGCAACAAGTGTGTCTATATTTAAAACAAGATAGTCATGGCTTCCAATGACATTCAAAGATAGGTGAGTACAATTAGAAATCAGATCGAAATATATAATATAATTAATAAAAAAATTCGTACCATAATCTCGAATTCTATTGAAAGAAACATCCTTAATTCAATAAATAATGAAAATAAATATACATAACCCCACTTCACCAGAAATAATTACATACGCACAATAGTGACTATATACTTTGCAACAACTTAAGGCATGTTTCAAGGGGTTTTAATTTTCTAAATAAATCTTTTGTAAAATTCTATTTGGGCCACATGAGTGTCACTTATAATATAATGTCACAAAAAACATTTCAAAACCAAATTTCATTCCATAACCTAAATAAGTATTATTAAAATCCAACCTAACGGTTACATAAACACTTGGTGGGAATGGATTTCCAAATTTGGATTTACACTTTAAAGATAATAGGAAATCCCATTAATGTTTGATTAAAATAAAAAATAAAAAATGTTATTTTAAAAAATATACTAGATAAACTTTATAACACATTAAAAATACCGAAAAAATCAATTTAAAACAACATGAAATCATACTTCCATGTTTAGATTGCTTGGAAAAGGACTGCCTGCCTTAAATACCACTAATTTCTCAACTGACGGAGTTAAACCACCTCAATGATACATAGGAGGGTGAATAGTGATGAGAAGAACCATAAAAACAAAAAAAACCCAAATTATGTTCAATAAAAATTGAAATGTAAGTAGATGAGACTTTATTATGGTATAAATAAGAGAATGGAAGAAGAGAGAAGGGCATGAGAGAATAAGGGTTCACCTTGATTAAATAGACATAAATATAATAGAAAAACCTAGATTATCAAAGGATAAATAGGGAGATCAAGGGGAGAGGATCCTGAGGGTTGAAGATGTTGGAAGAGAGGGAAAAAACCCTTAAAAACATAAATTATGAGAGGGTAAAAAGAGTAAAATACAACATAAAAAACCAAAATACCCATTAACTATTTGAAAACAAATTCATGACATGAATGGATACTCCCCTAAGCATTTCATGGTGAAAAACCCCATGTAAATTCTAAAACCACTCAATAAAAGCCTCTAGGTGCTCTAGTGTTGTGTTCTATAATGTGACATCCATTATTATAATGTGAACCACAATATCATGTAAATTTTGAGTTTTATATATCCTAATGACATTCCAAAACCCCTAAAAAGAATCAAATAGTCAGAAATATAAAAAATGAAAAACCTTAAAAATAATTAAATTAACATGTAAAACAATTTTGGGGTGTAAAAATTCTCCCCTTGTAATAATTTATAACCTCAAGATGTTCTAAAGAATTAGGTAGAGAAATCCAAGGAAATGAGTAAATACTACCATAGTGGGGGAAGGGATTATGAGTTGTAAAATTATAAATCTAAATAGATTATTATAAAAAAAATAATGTAATCAATAAATGAAAATTGATCCTACCTAGTTTCCCTAATTTTTTATATAGAAGTACGCTCTACAGATGGAATACCAACACATCCATGCTTCCATAACTAGTGAATCTATGACTCGTGAAGGGGATTGGATAACACCCTTACAAGTTGTCCCATAAACAATGACAAAATGAACCTAAAAATAAAAAAACCAACATAAAATATTATGACATTCAAAAATATCTGGGATCAACTATAACATGGCCCATGATCTAAATATATCCAAATATCCAAAACCATGTTTAGGTTGGAAAAAATTAATAGAATATTAAAAAAATAGGAAACCACCTTTGAAAATGAAGAGAAAAGGAGAAACTCATTCATGTATTGATAATATATTATTATATGGTGGTATCCCCAACATATTATAATTCTATTCAGACATAAGACTATAAATCTAGAATATTACCTTGAATCCTAATAAAACCCAAGAACTCAAAATGGAAGAGGATTGCAATAGGAACTACCAGACACTACTACATAAATTTTGAAATAACTATCATCATAATATAGACTTATAAATAATAAATTTACATCATAAAAAATTTCTATAAATCCATAGATGTAACCATACCAAAACATTACACCTTATATGAAAAATAAGCTACAACGCATGGGTAGAAAAAGATAAAATGAAATGATAGAAAAAGATAGTCAAAAAAACCTCAAGAAGATGCCACTTTGCCTCTAGAGTTCATTGGGATGAACTTGAGGATATTTCAATACTGAAGATCTGGATTCTCCATTAATATTATTAAATCCATTGAAAACCCTTTTTTCTCAACCCATATGGCCATAGGAATGATAAATATATTAAGTTTCTGGACATGTTGAATTTTTATGTTCATACCTCTTGTACTGTTGATATACCTATGAATTTCTTCTAAAACAATTTGGCATGAAGATACTGTATGGCCTCTTAGTACCTCTTCTAGACTTTTGATACTTGTCATTCCCCCATTTCCCGTTATGTTTCTTACATAGCTCCCAGGGTCATGTGAAAAATTTGTCTCTTTTAGAATACCTACTAAGAAAACAGTAAACTACATAACATGTAATACCAAATCCCAAAAAGTTATAATTACAAGATAATAAAAGATATATAGAATATTTGGTGGAAGACTGCTTTCTGAATACTAAGCCTTCATGGGTTTATCTATAAACAAGTCACGAAGTTTTGTCCCCAAATCAACGAACCAAAATAAATATTCGAACAATAATTTATCACTTCAATTGAGATAATAAAATTTCATAACCTTCAGTATTTTCCTAGATTAAAGAAAATATTGATGTTTTAATAGTTCCATAAAGCCTGTTTATGTGTGTAGATTCAGTGGTTTGGCATGAATAGTGAACATTCACAACTAACAACATCGAACCTCTATCATAAAGGAAGTAAACATGAGTTTAAAAAACATAATGAGATCATGTTGAATGAACAAAACCACAATAATATACAATAAATACCCTATATTTTCATATTATGTTTGGATATGGAAATGATAAGGATTCTAACTTTGAAACTCTCAAATGAATTTTTGATACTGGTCAAGAATAAGAAGTCCACCATGATCAATATCTGGATAAGGTAGATAACATTAATCTGATCAATCTTGATCAACTCGATGGTCCATGTGTAGTAAACCACTCACATTACCTCCTTGAGATACCATTATTACTAATGGGGGATTACTATAAAATCATGAATCATGATCCATAATCAATACACACAATCAATTCAAACTTTAAAAACTGAAATATAAATTACTTTTTAAATTTTAATATACTATTTCAATAATTCTCAAATCCCATAAATAATTGAAACAATATATAAAAAATGGATATCTTGAAATATCAAAAAACAGTATCTAACCAATACCCTTCCAGCAAAATAAAAAGGAATATAATAATTTCCAAGATTTCGTAATAGATCTCTTTAAAGATTATTCCATAAAAATTCTATTATTTAAAATATATAATTTATTTTAAAAAATTCTTTAGATTATACTCAATTATTCTGAAAAAAATTTAAATTCACATTATTTAACTCAACTAAAATTAAAAAAAAAAGAATTTAATTTTTTTTTACAAAATCATTTTTTTAACACATTATTTTTTAATGATTATTTATTAAATCATGACATCTATAATGACCAATTTTATTTTAATTCCCTAATAATTTATTAAAATCTTCTCAGTTTTATTATTTTCATGTTCCTTTGAAAATAAAACCATGATTTTTCATTTAAAAAAACACATCCATTAAACCAAAAAATCATTTACCATAATAAATAAACACCTCAAACCCTTTCAATTCCTTTAAAATAAAGTTAAAAGTAAATAAAAATCATAATTAATAAAAAAATTCAAAAAATTATAATAAGTGACAATTGTGCATATTTTTTTCAACCAGTTTGGTAGACTGTGCACTAACTATATAAAAATCATTTGAAACTATCCAGATGTATGTTTAGGGTATCTGTGTGGATTTCCAAATAATGTTACATAGCTATGAACCCCCTAAATCCCTTCCAAATTTCACTCTAATTAATACAGATTCTAAAAATGACTCATGAATGTTTTAAAAAATGTATTTACTCAAAAAATCCTAAAATATCAACAACAAAAAACTAATAACCATTGTAATATTTGATACCTAATCCTTTAAGACTAACTTGGTAAATCTATTGTCACTATAAAAGATTTTGACCAGGAAAATAATGATAACACTCCACCTAAATTCCAAGGATCCTATCTCATATCTGATGTACAACCCCATTACTAGGCATAATTATATACACACCATAGTAAATATTTTAATTCCACCCACATAGGGAATATTTTAAGTGGGTTTCGTTTTCAAAATAATTTATTTATAAATTTCCATTCTTGTTTTATGAGTATCACTTGTAAGATCAAGTCACAAAAAAACATTTCACACCCAAAATACCTTCCATAATAGAACTAAAAAAATCATAAAATCCAACCAAACATTTATAAAAACCGTTTTTGGGAATGGATTCCCAATATAGTATTTACTCTTTAAGAATAAGAGGATATACAATTCATGTATTATGAAACTCCAAGATAATAAATTCTATTTTATAAATTATAATAGATACATTAGATAAAACATTCTAAACACCTATAGTATGAATTTAAAACAACAATAAATCATAGTTCAATGTTAAATAGCCTATACATATGGAAAATACCTTAAAACTCCTAGATTTTTAATTGATTTTAGAAATACACCTCAAGTAGACCTAAGAGGATTAAGAGAGCCAAGAAGAACAATTACAACCCCTTAAAACAAAAAAATATTCAAATAAAATATAAAAAAAATAATCCTAGGTCACAAGACAATGTTAGGGTATAAATAAGAGAAATAGATAAGAAATAAGGAAGGATAATGGAGAATAAGTGGCTACCTTGATGAAATGGAAAACAATATTGAGTAAAACAATGGATTCACCGTGGGGAAAGAGGGAGACTACTAAGAGAGGATCCTTAGGGTCAAATACCTCAATTTAGAAAAGAAGAAGACCCCCCAAACTCCTAAATCATTATAGGGTAAAACATGTAAATTACACTTCTTGGAAAAAACAATAAATACACATTAATGGAATGAAAACATATTCCTTCCATGAATGGAATTTACACTAATATCTAAACTGGGTGAAAATAATTTCATCGCTTAAATATACTTAAATAGAACCTCTGGTAGCATTGGAGGTCTATTTCATGATGTGACAACCCCTATCATAGCATGAACCCAAGAAATCTATAGATTTTAATATGTACATGTATCATGGACTTCCAAAATAACTAAAAAAATCAATGATCATGAAAGATAAAATAAATAAAATCTGAAATAAATAAATTCTCATTGAAAATAATATTAGGTAGTACCATCATAGTTATAATATTTATTGTAACCATCCCTTTTTAAATCATATAAGTTTTATTCATCATTACCATTTGACATTTATTTTATTCATTATAATTTATTTCTTCACATAAATCATCTCATTATTCCATTGAGGTAGTTTTCCAGATTGTTCTTCCCACACATATGACACATGGTTAGTTTTATTTTCTTTACTCTGTGATATTTATCCTCAAGTCCTCCATAATTACACCATATTCGCCTATTTTTATCTCTAGTCCCATGAGACCATTGAAAATTACTAATTGTCATTTCAAATTTAATGTAATATCATACTATCTACTTATAGTTATGAAAATCATGAATCTTTCTAGATTTCATAATACTTAGATTTAATCCACATAAGAAGAATTAAATCTTACCTTCAATGTTAATAAAAAATATTTCTTTTTACCTTGAAATATTTTTTACTTTTTCCTTATAAGAATAAATTGATTCATTCACCCATTTCATAGGTCTAATAATCTCCCTATCTATTTTAAAACATAGAGTGTGAAGATAATTTTTTTAGAAAATATTTTTTAAAATTCTACCCAGTCCATTAATTCTATATCTTCTTTGGGGTTTTAAATATTTTTCATTTACCTCCACTAATTGACATCTCATTATATATATAATATTCCATGTAAAACATTTGGTTTTTTAATGAATTATAGGACATATAATATCTTCTTACTATAAATAGACCACTGTTATGTGATTACGGGATTATAAGATCCACAAAATTGGGAAGAAATTGTAGAATAAACAAATAAACAACAACATGTTATCCATTTGGAGAAAAATTTATTTCACATGTTTCAAGTTAATATTCCTAAAATGATTCAATTGACAAAGTACCACCATGAGGTTCTCAACTCTCATTACAATCATAATAATCATTCCATATGCGAAGTCATTAAATTTATAATCTCATTGGTTATTGGAATAATTCATGCTATTTAAATTTATTTACTAATTTAAAAGAAATTTACAGATTAGAATACTCAAATTAATAAGCATATAAAAATGAAAAACTATAAACATTAAAATAAGAACTCATAAATTATAAGTATGTCATAACTTATGAATTTATTAACTTCAATAATGGTTATTCATGATTAATTTTATATTAGTTCTTCCAAAATAATCCCTGAAAATAACTAAACCATTCTATGATATCAAATATAATGAATTTATTTCTCATGAAAAAAATTTACTTTATTTTCAACATAAATATAACTTTAAATCTATAATTCTATAGGTCTAGTGTTTTTGGTATTCTGGAGAAATAATACATCATATTTTAAAAAACTACAGCAATCCTTATTTTGGTTATCATAACATGATCCTGAATACCATTAACATTTTATTACTATATTGGATACCCTAAAGAAATACATAAAGTAACATGATGATAAATAAATCATAGTAAGTAAATATGCATGATAATGAATTGTAATATATGATTTAATAGGAATAACATGATATAAGAATTGAGGAGGATCATATACAAGCACATATATTAATGGAATAAATAAGAAGATATCATAATATAATGGAATCATAAGAATGAATAAATAAAACAAATCATGTCATCAAAAGTGTATGTCAAGGCTTAATACCAAGAAAATATAACATAGTTTTTTATGCTTATTTCCCAATCATTATACATGATATATCAAGAGATGAAAACATTACCTAATGAATTGAGGGATTTATAATTATATAACCACTAATCACATCATAATATATGCACTTATATGTGAGGCACAAATTTAAATAAAACATGAATCATAATTATAAAGAAAACTCCATGATAATAAATTGGGTTACAAAATATTTTCTCAAAGCATAAAAAAATAATATGTCAAAATGTATCCAAAGAAAATACCGTATTAAATATTTTTTGATGTCCATAAATAAGAAGAGAAACATTGTTCATGAATATATATATTTTGTGAAGAAATATTCATAGGAATGTAGTGGATAATTAGGTATAGAAATGAACCTCCCAAATAATATTTTATGAAATGAGTAAAGAACCTTTAACGAAGATAAGTGCATGATGTTTTATTTAAAATGAAAAATCAACTATAATAGCTTCACATAAATTATAATTTATATTTAAAAAAATGCGATGTAAAATAATTTAAAATATTTTCATGGGAAAAGTAAAATGGAATATAAAAAATCAATTTAATCGGGTTTACATGAATGAAAATATTGTGAAGGGAACTTGAAAAAATTTATATCCCATGATACAAAAGGGAAAATAAAGAATTTTTATATATAAGAAACATATATAAATAAATAATAATAATTAACTGTTGTTAAAATATATATAAATAGAGGTATAGAGATATATCACAACCTAAAATAAGATATTCATTATTTTGGAGTTCCCTTACCTGAGATCATGACTCATTTGGTACATGCATCTAACCAACAAAATAGAAAAACTAAATTTTTGAAATACTTGATTATGAAATATTTTCATGTATATTTTAGTTATTTATATATTTTATTAATTTATGTAATTATTTTATTTACACTTTATGTTTATGTACATCAATCAAAAGATTCTAGTTAAACGGTTCGAAGGTCGCATCATTTTATTAATAATGGTGGAAACTCATTTTGAATGATCCCATAACTAATAATGTATGATTATATGTTGGTAATTTCATTTAAAATGTTAACATTGCTCAAAATATCCATAATTTATCCTATATATCAATGGTTGTATTGAGTCTAAATTTTCTATTTTAATAGTTTGTTCATTTAGGTTGTTTTACTAACTATTATGATATTAATTTTTTTATTTAAATTTATAATTATTTTCCTAAAAAATATGAAAAATAATATTATATCTTTATTATATTCATATTTTAAAAAAATTTCTTCTTATAACTATCCATAAATATGCTAATAGTTGTTTAAAAGTAATATCCTTATAAGTGAATATATGAACCATGAACGGATCCTTGTTTATAGAAAAAATTGTTGTTTCATTATATGTTATTAATATTAACAATTAAGTTGATTAATATCATATATTTTATGAAATAAAACCTAGATATCATATTAATGGGGTGTAATGAGAGTATATAAGGGAATATAAATGAAAAATGTTACTATGAGTTCTTATATTACTCATTGGGATGACACTACTAATTGAATTATGCCTTTGAAGGGTGGTAATTGGATGATTCTAGTACCTATTGATTGTGGATAATATATTTAAGCAGAGATTTTGGTAGAGGTTCAATAAGCTATGAATATTAAGGCATGAGGATATGTAGGGTAGAGGAGGATGGTATTTATAAGGGGTGTAGAGTGGTGTTTTAGAATAAAATATTATATCTTTAACTGGTGACTAAAATTACAATTAAATAGTATGTGGATTATGATTTAATTGTAAATGGAACATAAAAATATTCATTTAAATTCTATAAAACTAAAAAATTCATATATATATATATATATAATATCATAAAAAATGGAACTAATATAGTATTTTTATAATTTACCTTCGTATTAAATTATATATGAAAAATTATAAAAATATCAACCCAAAAAAGTTTCAATATGATGATAAAAAATGGAATCCATCTTATGAAAATTATATTTCAAATATGGAAAATTAATTTCTAAATAAAATCCTAATTTATTGAAAAACACTAATTTTTATGACTTGATAAAATTTACGGCCCCTAGAAAAATTATTTAAGATATTATAATGTTTTATTATAATATATATTAAAATTAATTTTGGTTTATAAAACCATTTCATGAAAATAAATTTTTTTTATAATTTTTAAATTTGTTATAAAAAATAATTTTACAAAACAAATGATATATTGTTTCCCAAAAATAAATTTTTTTTTCTTTATATCAATTATTTATTTTATCATATTTTTTTATTTTATTTAAATGTAATAAATATAAATTAGTTATATTTTTTATTTCCTAAGAAAACAAAATACTATTTTATTATTCTAATCATCTAGGTAATTATTCTAATGTGTAGGTTATTGTTATATTAACCAAGTTTATATTCTATGATTTATATTTCCAATAGTTATATAACATTTAAACTTCCTATAAATATCTATTATATTCATCATTCATCAAACTATAAAATTTATCTCAAAGTTAAATATTCTTCTTGTTCAAAATGATGGTTATATTACTATGGTTTTGTTTCATTCTTATAGTTTTGTAAATGTCCATGATATTTTTTGGGGATTATGATATACCAAAATATTTGGTATTTATTTTATTATTTAGTTTTATTTGTTGAATTTTCACACAATGTTCAATTTTATGGGAGATATTTATAATTTATTATTAATGTTATATTTAAATGTAATAAAATAATTTTTGTTTTTATTATGGGTTGAATATCCCTTCTGTCGCACATATATATTGATAGGAAAATTCCATATATAAATGTTTGGGCCATTACAGTAAACATGTATCCCAAGTATTTACTGAATAAAATACATTTATACGACCTGGTTATCCCATATCAAAAAATATATAAAGATTTCAGAATCCTGTCCTCCATCCATAGGGTGACCCATGACCAACACCTGATAGAAGGTTCTCATCAGCACATCACTTAATTGGGGAATTTTTTTAAAAGGCCTTTATTTCTTGGTAATTGAGCAATTATGCAACACAAAGAGATCTCATTTGTGTCTTCTTCATTTATTATGGTACTCCTTCGAATATATGGCATCCTACTAAGGATCATGTCATGTTCTTCATATTAATGTGTGTGCTATATTTTATAGTTCCTAATACTACATATGTTGAAAGATATGTTCATTGTATTTTGACATGAGGATAAATTTATTTTAAGGGTTTATAGTGTTACTTGTTTCTAAAAAAACAAGAATGATATGAGAGCATATTGTAAATACAAAAACATATTTTTTGGATATATTTTATTATAAGGATATTTTATTTTTGAAAATATTCAAAAAAAATTAAATTTTTATAAATTATCTGTAATGTATAGTACATTCATTCTTCGGATGACTATTCATAATTTCCATGCAGTCTTTATTTATAGAGTCAATGAGCATTTCACTGTCTATTTAAGGTCTTATAGACTGTAAAATGTAACTATTCATTTGTTAATGTTGACCTAGAGAATCAAAATTCTTCATTGTACGTCCCAATAAATATTATAATAAATAATTTTATTTTTACTGAATTATTTTAAACTACTTAATATGTTCATTTAACTAATTAATGATTTTCTAAAAATTTAACATATTTGTTCTTATAAAATACATGTTTTATTAATAGTCATTATTTTCTTTGGTTAGTAATATTACTATAAAAATATATATTTTTTCTATTTTTTATAAGATAAATAAATATCATAATTTTATTAGTTTTTTAAATGATAATTGGTCTGATATATTTTAATTGAGGACCCCATAGGATTTTAGTGCCATAATTTTTTATAATAATTCTAATAATATTATAATTTAAAAAAATTCATATAAAATATAATATTTTCTCATATTTACAATTATATTAGTTTTCTCACATGATAAAGGGGGGATAGGATGTATATCATCTAATTCATCACACTTCAATATTCATAGGAGATCACAAAAGGTAAGACGTGTGTTTGTATTACTCTACATCTTCTTCTTTATCTCCGTACCATCATTCCTGTATTTCTATTTTCTCATGTTTTTACTTTTTCTTATGTTCTCATATTTTATTTGTTTATCTATGTCAATGTGAGAAATCTGAAACCCATAGGTATTTCCATTTTGAGGGTTATCTCTACCCACAATTCACAATTTGCAGCTAGCTAGAGGTTTCACATTCAACCAACGATTCATTTGCAAATTTTTGTGATTCTACAGATCTAGTAGATTATCTAATTTTTATATATTTTTGTTTTTAATTTTTTTCTAATTTATTAGGTATATTAGAGGATTATTATAGTCAAATCTACCGTATAAATTTATAAGGTGTATTTAATGGTAGGTAGCCATATATATGATCCTTAATCAATAAAGAAAGAGTGTTTGGTGTTTTTGAAATATATTTTGAAAAAAAATTATTTGTCTTTTGAAATCAATGATTAATATAATAAATTATATATATATGTATTATTTATTGGTTTTTAATGTATTAGTAAATGAGATTCCTTATGAATTATAATTCAGTTCTCATGTTAAGTAACACCCTAACGATGCTTATTTAAATTAAAAATATGATTCTATGTGATTTATATGAACATGTTTCCGTAAAATGATATGTTAAAATTTTTCATTAATTTTGGGAATTATTTAATGAATGGTTTGATAAGTAAAATAATTTATGGCCTATCTAATGTTTTAATTTTAAACATTATTATTCCTGAGTTATTACATATTTTTTATAATGGATTTCCATTAATGATTTCAATCTAAAAAAGATTATTGATCAATTATAAAGGTATTATTTCATAGATAATGTTTTTTAATATTTAAAACCATTTATGATTGTAACTCATTGTTAGAATCCTTGGTACTTAGGTGGGAACAGAGGACATGTATATTTCTTCAGAATGATTCTACTCTACCTAGTTTAACATAATCAAATTTGTTGGATGTGAACTAAAATGTACATGCATGAGACGCATCTATAAATATATAATATATGATATTATATATAGTTAATATTTAATTAATTCATATGATTCATGAATAATATATTTTTATATGTGATATATATATTATAGAATATTCCTAATATGCATATTATGGATAAGTTTCATTTCTTGCAACAATCTACATAGTTTCTCTCAAATGGTTACATAATGTTATAAAGTATATTTTTGTTTGTTTTAGTATTCATTTATTTATTGAATTGTGTTCAATGAGTAGTCTACCGAAATAGCCAATAACACCTCAGATGTGTTATAAATAAGATATTTCTCAAGCACTACCTATAACAGATGATGATATCTTCTCCTATGGTATCTATGATTTTTATGAGAAAGTTAAATTTATTATAAAACATTATTTTTCATGATAACTATTTACCTCTCTCAAGATGTTTCTATCAACCATTAAGTTACATGAGTATCCCCAGAGAAGTTTTTTTTGATCAATTGGCTATTGTATTCACTTAGAGGTAGTGTGATTTTTTAGTTATCCCTATTATATTCTTCAAACACTCTCCATGAAAAAATTATTGGAGCCATTTCTATTTGATATATCAAAGAACATTGTTTTATGATAATATTTACTTAATATTTATTGAAGAAATATCTTTCTATCTTTTCAGTTGTTTTATACTTATAATGATTATTATATAATCATAATAAATTCCTCAATGTAATTACATCTGGTATTTTCCAGAATTAATTATGTTTTCATCATTGTTTGTTTCGAATAAAAGTGATAAAAAGTGTTTTTTATAAAATTGATGCGGGTTACAGACCATTACATGAGATGTTTAATGCTATATATGAAATACCCTAACATGAGGAGGCTACGTGAAGGTTATACTATTCTATATAATATATGGATAAAGATAATACATTTATGAAAAGAAATGATAATTTATACCATCAATTACAAGGATATAAAAAAGGTAAATGAGACTTTACCATTATGAATAAAGGTATCCACCATATAACCTATATATAGACTAATCTATGTAAATTTAATATATATATATATATATTACCTTTATATAGTCATGTTTCTTAGAGATGTGTAAAGGTTAGATGATGTCTTATCTTTACATAAAGGTCCTGAAAGGACACATAAAGGTATATTGAGACCTACCCTTATGGGAAGCATTCATGTAAAGGTAATATACCTAGTACCCCTTACAACAAATGAGTTGTGTAAAGGTAATATTTGTATTTCCGTTATGAAACACATGATATTTGAGTTTTTTAAAGGTAAGTAGTTACATTCCTTTACACAATATCTTTTGGAGGGCCTATGTATGGGTTTATGGCTTTACCCTTATTTATGATTCTCTCAATGCATAAGGGTAAATAAAAACATTGTAAAAAGTTGTTTTTAACATATACAGAGTTTTCTATTGTTTTATAATTTATTATAAATCGTGATAAAAGGAATTATGAAAAAATATAATTTATCGATATTTTATTAATTTATTAATTAACTATAGACTGTATATAATTAATTAAATAAATTTTTATGAAATACCTTTCCAAAATAATAAAATGTAATATTTAAAATACTTTTGAAAAAAAAAATTTAATTTTTTATGATTTATAAAGAAAATAATTATTTTCAATTCATAATACGTTCTTTATAAAGTTCTAAATATAATATATCTATATTCTATAACATGTGTATATAATAGAAATTAAATTATTAACTATTTATAGTTCTTGAAATATCATAAAAATGAAATATAATATAAGATATGATGGATTTCATATTGAAACGAATTTAAAATGTATATATTATAAATAAATTATAAAATGTTTATAATCAGGGTTTATTTATTATTAGTTCATAAATTTCTCATGTTTTGGAAAATAGATAAATTTTTTATTTATATGTTAAATATTTTTGATATTCTTGTATCATAAATTATTTATAATACATGAATATTATGTATGCCAGTTTATATGAAAAATATTATTGGATCTGTGGATATCTTTCTAGATTTATTATCATAAAATATAGTTTTTATTTACCTTTTCCCCATTTCGTAATTATAGTTATGATATTGAGAATAATTATTGTGAATAATTTGTGTATATCAGGTTAAGAGTTTTCATGAATTGAATTATCTCTTCGATAAATTATCCCTTGGTAAATGGTCGTGGGGTTAGACCACTAACTTTCTTAGAGGAATATGTGTTTGGCTCGAAAATTGAATGTTGTATCTTACTATTACTCCAAGAATAGTCATGTGTAATATTTCAATCTCACAAAACATTTTCCATTACATAAAGTGTTCATGTACTTTATGCATATTAATTATTTATACATATTTGAATATACTTATATTCTAATTTTGGATGAGTAATACAAATTTTTTGGTTCTGTAAATAATTACACATTAATGCAGAGTGAACACATAAATTTGGTGGATAGAATAGGTATTCCTAAAACAAATTTTTTAGAAGCATACATACATTAAAATAAGTCAAACATGAAAAGATAATGAGTATATATGATGTAATAGTTGGAAATTTATTATGAATATAAAGTCTATTAAATTGTTGAGACTTTAACATAAAAACCTTTAAATAATATGTATGTTATTCCTTCCAAAGTGTCACTTATCATGTCCTCGATTAATCAATCGAGTATAGTCAATATCAACAAATGTACTCATGAATTATCTTGTTCAATGAAAGAATTATATAAGTATATCAGGATATTCATGTTTCATATTTTTGAGATCAAAACAAGTATCCCAATATTTTTCTTAGTAGGATTATTCTTTCTGTTTTATTAGGGTTACAAAAACTAGGAAGACATAATGATTTGGAGACTGAAGGAAAAAAGTTGAGTGAATCCATTATGGATTTGGATAGGTGGTTATATAGCCAATTATCCAACAAATATCACTGTTATTATTGATATTTTTTATTCATAAATAATCAAATATTTCATACATTATAAGAAGTTTATGTCTTGATGAAATATTGATCTTCTCCCACTAAATGGACATGGTTCCTAATGTTAATATTTTCATTGGTCGAACATTTATTTTATGTATTTAGTGAAAAGAAAAAATACATGATACTCACGGGCTGATATGTCTTTATAATAGAATACGAATATATCACAATAATCATACTAAGATATTTTATTGGTATGAAATATGAAATAATTAAATATTGTTATCAAATAATGAGAAATATTCTCAAGGAGGAACATTTGGTGTACTGAAATGTGGATGTTATAGAAATAAATTTCTATAACTCTAACTCATGGGTATTAGATATTGGATGTGCATAAAACATTATTTCTAATAAACACAAACTCATAGATATAAGAAAATTGATGAAGGGTCCAATAGATATTCATTTAGGTAATTGAAAATGATTTGCGACCTTAGAGTTCTGCGTATATGATCTTATTTTTTCAAGTAGGATAATCCAAGAACTAAAAAAATTTATTATTATCCATCTATAAATAGGAATTTGTTTTTTGTATCTTGTTTATAAAAGATGTTATTTTCGGTAATTATTATGAACAATAGATTTTCTATATATAATAATGAAATGTTTTTTGGAATTTGGAAAATAATGAATTATTTATATATTTTTGATAAGGATAATCATGTTAATAAAATTTATAGTAAAGAGGTTAGATTAGATTATAATCATACCTACAATTGTAATTATAGCCTTGTAACTAAGAAATTTATTCCAAGAATCCATAGATATGGATTGTGGGACTTATTCAATTATGAATCATTTGATACATGTGAATCGTGTTTATTTACAAAAACTAAAAAAATCTACTTTTGGGAGAAAATGTGAGATGGATAATGGAATGTTGAATCTTATATATTGTGATGTGTGTAGACTAATGAGTATACAACAATGTTGTGATTTTTTATACTAATTACTTTAAATGGTGACATAAGTTAGTATGGATAATTTTTCTAATGAAACACAAGTATGAAACTTTTGAATAGATAAAACTGTTTGAAAACAATGTTGAAAATAAAGAAATAAAACTTATTAAATTACTCTGATCATATTGATTTATTGAATACTTGATCCCAATATTTATATCTCATATGAGAGATTGTGGTATTGTTTTATAACTTAATCCTTTCATAAAAGTACAATGGGATAGTGTATCTGAATGGGAAAAATCATACCTTATTAGAAATATTTTGATCAATGATGAATCTGTTGGACTTTCCTACTTCATTTTATATTTATCCTCTATAGATCATTTCATTCTTAAAAAAAATTCATCAAAAGAAATCATAAAGTCACTAAATGAGATATTATATGGAAATCATCCATGTTTTTCATGTGTGAATAATTAGGGATGTGAAGAATTCAAATGATGGTTGTCGTCAAATAATATTGAATCCAAATATGATAAATGATTATTTGTTGGTTATCCTAAAAAACTATTGTATATTAATTTTAAATTAATATCAAACATAAAGTGTTTTTTTCTCGATGAGGTGTTCTCTATGAGAATTAACATATGAGACAACGTTTCAATGGTTGGAAAGATAAACTAATATATGTTCAAGATTAATAAATATGACATGTTCCTGAGATGGAGATTGAGCTGGTTCCACAAGGAGTTATCGAAGAACAACCGAAATAACCTAAAAATTTCAGTAGGATCCATGAGGAACCTAAAATATATATATCTCTATCATAAAATTATCATTATGTAACATCATACTTGATAAACCAACTTCATAAAAGGAGGCTGTTGAGAGTTATAATTCCAAAAATGGTTAGAATTCGTGGAATTTATGATTGACTCTATGTACACAAACAAAGTTATTAACATAGTGAATACACTTGAAGGGGTGAGAACCATATGGATAAACTTGGTTTTATATAAGAAAACTAAAAATGATGGTAGAGTTTTTACTTATAAATAATTCATGTTGGAATATATTATAAACAAGTTCTTGGTATTGAATGGGAAGATACATTTTCACCAATTTCGATAATGAAGTCCATTCATATTTTTCTATCCATAACAAATGAATGTTATTATGATATTTATAATATGGATATAGAAACTACATTTCTTTATTAAAATTTACTTTAGGATTTGTATATGTTATATCTATAGGGTTTTGATGTTTTAGGTGAGGATTTTGAGGTTTGAAAATTGCAAGAGTTCATCTATAAAATAAATCTATATTCCCAAAGTTTTAATATCGGGTTTGATAATAAAATCAAAAAGTTTATTTTCATTAAAAATGTGGATGATTCCATTGTATAAAACTCGTTGGGGGGTATAGTGGTAATTTGATATTGTATGTAGATAAAATACAAATTATTGGAAATGAAATATAGACACTTCACACTGTGAAGATGTGGTTGGGTAAATATATCTCAATGAAAGAAATTTCGGAATAATATTACAAACATGGTATGAAGATTTATAGATTTGGATCTAATATGTTTCATAGACTAAGTCATAACAAATATATTAGTTAATTTATAAATCTGTTTAGCACAGATAACTCCAAGAAGTGTCCATTACTAGTGTCTCTTAGCATAGATATTAAGATAAGTGAGGATCGTAATGAAGAGTTAGAAAGGATATAAAATATTGCTCATATGTTGAGAATTTTATCTATCATGTATGTAATGTTATGTACTAAAAATAATGTCCTATTTTCTTTGAGAATAACATCTAAATACCAATATAATTCATGTGAGAGTCACTAGAATTTTTTGATGAAAATTCTTAAGTTCTTAATAATGACTATAAATATGTTCTTGGTATTTATATGAGAGGATTATCTATTTGTAATAGTTTATAGGGACTATAGTTTCCAATCCTAAAAAGATGATATTAAATATGAATTTGGATTCATGTTTTTCTTAAATGGTGGACCAATTAGTTTTAAGATTTCAAAAAGGAACCATAGAAGACTTGATAAAAATATAAGATTACATAAATTTATAATATTCTATGAAGGTATTTGTTTTGAATAATGAGATCATTTATGAACATGGAGTGGTTCCAAAAATCTAGGGAGAAAGGTAGCTATATTTTTACAATAATGATTTTATTTCCAGGAGAAGTAACATTAATATAATCAATGAACCAAACACTTACATAAAAAATATCATATAATATATGATATTATTGAGAGGGGTGATGTAAATATTAGTTGGGTGTCTTCTCATTAGAATATATCAAATATTTCGTAGAAACCATTACCATGAAAATTATTTGAGGATCGTGTACAGTATCTTGTTGTATGGCACATGACTAATCAGTTATAATGGTTGTAAATGTATCATGTTTTTATAATAAAGGCAATATCTAATTATCATTTATTCATGTGTGATGTAGTTACTTTTTCAGGAATTTTAAAATGACAATATCCACTAAAAGTACAATTTTGAGTTCTTCATAACCAATTATCATTATAGATATTATGGGTTGTGATGATATGATAAAGATATCTTTAATATATTTGTGTACTTATTTAAAAGAGTATTATTTGGGGTATGAATAATAGATTCATAGGGTAATGAGTAAATAATTCTTAATTTGATTGATCTGCTAAAATATTACTCCTCAAATCTCATACATTTATTGATATACTAAAAGGTTTATACATATTACTAACCCTTCTTAACAATGTTTTCTGAGATACCTAGCATGATAACCTTTATAATTTGGCACCCTACTTACTAATGTATAGATGTTCACTTAGTAAATTAGATGGGTGGTTGGGTATGTTGATAATCATGAAATATATTAGATCATAACCAATATGGTATTTTTTCAATTGTATGAAGAGTAAGGACATGTGTACCATGATTGAATTAGAACATGATAATACATGGATATACTTAGTTGTTTCAAATATGATGTTTCAAAATACATGGATAAGTGACATGTGATGTACATATTAGAAAAATGATTGACATATGATATATTCATTAACATAGTTAGTATTTTTTTTATAGAATCAATAAATGATTAGAGGACAATATTAGATTGATATGTTCCATGTCTAGTAGTTAGTTGGTGTCCTGAAAAAATGAATAATATAGGTATAAAAATTATTCATATGATACATATTGTGGTGGAAATGTTAATATATATATTCAAGTATATTTTATAGAGATCACACCAAACCCCTTAGAAGATTTAGTATCATTGACACTTTTTTAGAGGCTACTCCTTTCCAAGATCTATGAATCATATATTTCATAGTTGTTATCAATGATTACAAGTCTCGCAAGGTCACGCAGTTAGGCCCTTTGATAAATATGAGATTTAGGATAATGTGTTTTTTCTAAATGGATACATTTTAATGGAAAATGTGTTTCCAAAATATTTATTATGTATTTATAAAAAGTTGTGAAAATTTTAATAAATCCCTTACGGGATTTTAGGGAACGTGATAGATAGATAGATGTTCACTAAAATTTACATGCATGATACGCATGTAAACATATATAATATATGATATTATATATTGTGTACATTTAATTAATGAATATGATTAATTTATAATATATATATAAATATTATATATTATAAAATATTCATGAAATTCTTATTTTGTATAAGTTTCATTTGATGCAATTAAATTTAATGTTTTTCCCAAAAAGATACATAAAATTATAAAAACATGTTTTGTTTTTTTATGTCTTAATTTATTCATTGACACGTATTAAATGAATAGTCTACCAAAGGTAAGTAATGCATGATATTTTTTATTAATTGGATTTAACTCAAGAACTGCTTATAAAAGAGAATGAGATATTCTCCTATGGTGTGTGTGATTTTTATGAGACATCAAAAAGTACTATAAACTATATTCTTCCCAATTATTATTTGTGTCATTTGATAAAATAATAAAACACCTTCATATCCTTTAGTATTGTCATGAAACATTCATGGGACCATTCGATAGTGTAATCTATTAGAGAAAAGGTTAATATTTTCCCTTATCCTTAAGATATTCATCAAATACTATTTATGAAAGGATGATTTATGATTTTGTTCTTTTTTATATCCAGGTACTCTATTATATCATAATATTTACATGGAGATACTTGAAGGTATATTTATATATTTTTTTTGTTTCTTTCTGACACTAATTATCATTATATGATCACAATAAACTCATTAAAACGTATTATTCTGTTCCTAATAGGATGTACCAGTTTATTATTTTTATCGTTATAGTTTTATTTTTGGAATCACCACTAGTTTTTGCTTCCACTTTGGCTAGTGTCATGCAGAAAGTTGGATATGGATATGGATAAACATATCATATGAAGATCATATTATTCATGGAATTTTTTCCTTAAGTTCAATACATTAATGCTTGGTTGTTTTACTATTAAAGAAATACATTACATTATTTAAATAAATCCATTCTCTTAGGTATTTTCAATTAAACATTAATAACCTTTTTTCAATAACAACTAATTTTAAATGAAATACATTCCATGTTAACTATTTTCTAAACAAATAAAATAATAATTTTATAGTTTGTGTTAAAATTACCATGTTATGGATTATTTTATAATGGTTATAAAAAGAAAATTTAGTCAAATAATATTTGAAATTTTTCTTCACACTCTAAATATACACATAGTGTGTATGTAAGATTGGTCTTCATTACTGAAGGATAATGATTGTCTCCACTTTGGTATAGTGGATGCTAATTAATTTTTTATTTAGATAAATAAAATATTCCACGATGAGGTATATCCTAAGACCAATAGATATGGGTATCATTGATAGGTTTATTTATTCATTTATTTTATGATTACTGTATACATCAGTATAATCATCTTCTTAAGTGTTTTCTTTTCCTTTTTTTTATTCTTATTATAATTGTATATGATGAATGATTATGTATAAAAGTTTCCATTATATATTTTATATCATTATTCCTTTTTTTGTTCTCATATTATCTATCATGTTATTTATTGTATATTAATAATATATACTAGATAGGGAATGATCATACTAGGTTCCCAATTAGTACCCAATTCATTTATTTTTCAATTAAATTTTCCATGATTAATGTTGATTCCATTATAATGTTTTTCATCTTAAATCCATTTTTAATACACACCAATCCTTGTGTTGGACCCTCTCAAGTATATGGATAAGGTATATCAGGTTGGTTCATTATAAAGTAGTATCATTGGATGACAATATAGTTAGGTTAGTGGTAGGTGTTTGTAGGATCATTAAGATCTAGGACATAACCCATAAAAGACTAGATCAACCTCTTTATGGTGTAAGATCAGGTTTTTTGGGTGTCCAAGATTGATTGGTGTTAATTGACCTGGAATCAAGTCGCATTTTTTTAAAATTTTCTATGGGGAGGTTTCTTGGAAATTAATGTAGAAAATAAATGATAATTTTCTATTCCCATTACATATATCATAAATTATTATGATCAATTATATATCTCAAATATACATTTAAAAATTATTAATTGGTTATTAGTGGTAATTTGATTAAATTTGTATTAATTAATGTTTTTTGATATGTTTCCTTAATATTTCATAGATATGTGTAGGGTGATTAGATTATTTACTGATTAAAATATAAAAACATTTTTTGTGTGGTAGATATGAATTTATTCCCAATGAGTGTTTTAGAGAATTTATAAATGTGTGAAAATTTGAACTTTTATTTGAAAATTTATTCTCAATAACAAAAAAGGTAGTTTTTTTTTCATGACTATAAAATGAAATAATTATTTCAAAGAATATTTTTTTAGTTTTAATTTTTAAAGTATTGGATTATCATTTTTTATGTGTTTTATAATTATTTAATAGTTTTGAAATTTGATTTGAAAATTTAATGCCTTTTATTATTATAATTTAAAATATGATCAATATAAATGGGTTGAGTTCACATTTATGAATTTTTATCGAAACACATGGTTTTAAACTCAATAAATGGATTTTATCTTAATTATGTCACTCTTCAAATTTTTGGGAAGGTTATTATGTGTTTTTAATTTAATTAATGGATTTAACATGTCATTTATAATCATTAAATAACATTTCATTATGTGTATTTTTATTTTTATTTTTTTTGTGTATAAAGTTCATTAAAATTTGTATGTTTATTGGTTGATTATAAAATTCCATAAAATATAGGGAAAAATAAGTCATTTTCAAGGATCACGGGATTATCATATAACTTCAGTTAAATAGTTATTTCATAAATGGCCTAATTGTAAAGTGGATTACATTTCATTTCATAGATTAGTGCTTGTAGTGTATAATCATATTGACTTTAAATGGTTTAAATGATCATTTTCATAATTATTATGTATATAGTAAAAAATTTATTTAACCATTATTTATTTTTAAAATTTATTTTATTGGTGTTTTTTTAAAGATTTTTTTGATTAGATAAAGTCATATATGTTTTTATGACAAAACAATTCATTTTAATTGTATGTTTTCCAGAAAATCTAGTCATTATAAAATTTTTAGTTATATTTCATTTCAACTGATTGATGGTTTACCTTTAATTATATTTTTGGGAAATTGATTTTAATATGAGTAAACTATTTAATAACTCTTTAAAGGGGTTATTTAATTTTTTAGTGACCTATTATATTAAGCTAAAATGTGAAATAAGTTAAACTATTTTGAATAAAATTAATACTGACGTGTTTTAAATGAATTTTTATCTGCTACCAAACAACTATAAATATAATAAATAAGGGCTTAAAGCCTTGATTTTTTGAGATATTTATGGTGATTTAACAGTTGATTCTTTTTTAAAAATTTTAAAAAATCTATAAATATTTTATTAGGTAAAAATTATGAATTTTAAAATAAAAATATTAATTTTTTATAGAGAATGTGTTTTAGTGGTGGTTGTTTCATTATTTTTTAATACCATGTTTGATTTTTAAAATGATATAGAGTGTTTTTATGACATAGAATCATGTTTTATGGTGAAAATAATATTTTCATTTTCCTACATGGTTTTTATTTTTATATGACTTAAATCATCCAACAATGATAGTTTGTGTGAAATTTTAGGTTTTGTGTTTTCCTCTATGAATGATTAAATATTGTTTGATGATTACATGTATATTGTTTTTATGAACATACATAAACATAAAATATTTTAATCTAAAATACTATAAATCTTATACATTGTAAGAAATAGGTAATACAAATGAATTTTAATAAAAAATTATCATAAAATTAATATATTTCACTTGATTTGAATCATAATGTGATTTTAAAATGAGTTTTAATATATCTAAAATTAAAAAAATGGTTGGTTCTACTATAAATACTTGTTTTCAAATAATTAAATATGTTTTTATTATTAATGTATGTCAATATTTGATCAAAATATTCCCATGAGTAATTTTGGTTGTACTTATAATATCTAACTATTGAATGCAGTTTTTCTAATTTGGTGATATATTGGTTTTATATTTTTCATATAAAATAAAATCTAGTCCTGAAGTTTGGTTAATTAAATTCATAAATGTCATGGGTTTTGTCATTTTTTTATTAGGCTATACTAAAATTATATAATGCTTAAATAAATCTAAAATGGATTGAAGACTTAAAGTTAAATTCGATTTTATATTTAAGCATATATGTTAGTTACATATGATCAAAATATTATTCATCTATTTAATAATGGATTGGAATGAATATTGAATTTATTTAGAGTATTTAGAATATTAAATTTGGTTAAAGGGGATATACTTAATTTATTTTAAATTATTTTTAATCTCATGCAAAAACTTGTGTATAACTATTGTTTAAAAAAATGAATGAGTTCTAAACTATTTTGGTTCAAATTTTTTACAATTCATGCTAAATTTATATATTAAGGATGTATTTTTTTATGTTCTCTATGAAATTCCTTATTTAGTTTTGAGCTATTTTTGCTGATTTGATTTATAGTTTTTGCTAAAATTTTATATTAAATATGTATTTGTTTGTTTATTTTTTCTAAGAATTTGTTATTCCGAATGGGTTAATGTTTTAGAGGTATGGTTTGGTTTGTCTTTTAGATGAATTGAACTCTTTTAATCCATGTCTGAACCATGTGTAATTTTCATAAATGGTTGTATTTGGTTTTCATTTAAATTATCTTATCCATGTCTTATAAAAGTGGATTATTTTTTATTTAAAACTCCATAAATATTATAATATTACATGAAATAACATGTGTTGAGATGAACTAAACCCATCCAAAGTAGTTTTTACATTGAAATATATCATTAAAATATATATTTTAGTTTATATTATTGGGAATTCATGGGGTTGACATATTGAAAAATAGGCACAAACTATGAATTTTAGGAATATAAATGGATTACTAAGAAAGATTGATGGTCCAAATACTTGAACCCATAGACCATGTAAACTCAAATGTTATTATAAGTGATGAATATAGTATCATATGCATAATGATTCATACATAAAAATCATATCCAAGAAGAGCCTCAAAGGGTTGTTGCATGATCATTTCATGGTATGGTGAGCATAAAGAGTAATCGTGGGAAGTATAAATGGACCTTTGACCATAATAACTCATATAAAGCATATTTATTATTTCTGAACATACAAAAAGTTATAATAGATTTTAAAAATCGAGACTCAACTTCAAATAACCAAAAAATTTAATTCATGTTTCAATTTTGGTGCCACATGCTATCAAAGGAAATATTACATAGAGTTGGATGACATTTATTTTTTGGGGAGAACCCCTTAGTTAGTATTTTGATAGTAAAAAAGAGATCAATAAGACCTCTAAAATTGACTTCTAAGTGGTTTTATCCAAATTTCCATGTTGTAAGGAAATTTTTAAAGGATACAATGAGAATTATAAATATCAATTTATTATATTTTTATATAAAAGTTCTTTTTTTATATACTAATTTTAATTTATTAATGATAAAAGTTATTAAATGAATTTTTTTTTAAACATTTGTTTTTATTGAAGATTATGTTTGATTTTTAGTAAATTTAATCCCAATTTTATCATTTCATGGTTATGGAAATTAAATATAAGTGGGATTCTTTTTAAATGTATTAATTCAATGATATGTATATAAATATATAATATTGGGGAGTTCCAATAGAGAAATATATTTGTGAATATTTTATTTAAAAATTTTATAAACTATTGTATTTTTTCTTAATTGAATGGAAGATCATATGTGTTAGAAATTTATTTGAAATGAATAATATGTTCCTATTTTAATAAGATTACGATTTAAATAAAATGGCTTAACATGGAATTTATAAGGATAATAAAGAAATATTCTTGGGATACTTTTAATACTCCACTTTTAGATGTTTCAGTATATTTTGTAATAAGTATATTTTTTGAATGAAAACAGTCTAAATAGAATTTTTTTAAAAATTCATGCTTGTTCATTATAGATGAATAATCGTAGTGTTCATGTGGTCATTTGGAATAAAATAATAGAATTTATTATGAATTATTAATAAATAACAAAGACCTAAGATAGATTATGAAACATGGTACTGACTCATATGAATCAAGAAAAACACACAACCAAATAACGATTCAAGACCCCACAATTAATAGTTATAAAATGAGACTTCTCAATTGAGTCACCACAACACCCAATAAACTATTATAGAAGAATTTATAGGCTAATAAATCATACTAATTATAGTAAATGTATGTGATTTAAATAAAGTAGAAAATAGAAAATAAAAAACTATTGTCTAACAATCATAAAAAACATAGTGTAAAAAATAACATATATGGAACAAAATACATATTTTTAGAAAATAATTAACTGTATTCTATTCAGACTGAGGAAATATAGAGCCACTATTTCTCTTGAGACCAACCCTTCTTGATAATAATTTCATCTATCAGTTTTCTCTCATCACTACCCCTATATATAAAACAATGACATGGAAATTCACCCATCATGTAGTACACCAGATACAGACCAACACATAAAAATATCATAGACACATGGAACAACCAAGGGAAAAACACCACTTTAAGTCTCTCCAAAAATAGACAGAATGAATAAAATGATTTTTTCATTTAGGAAATTGTTTTTCCCAATAATAGTTACTTGGTAAACAAGTAGTGAAACCATAAAAAATATCCATATAGAACACAAAAACCATAAACCATAGTGTTTATAACTATTCAAAATCATATTTATCAAAACACCCTATAAAAATCTCTATAATATATCTCCATTCGTCACTGCTAAAATATTAACTAAATAGTGAGCCCAAATAACCATTTCATCACTAAATTATTTGCTCAAACTAATATGGGTTGTAATGAACCATCATGGGATATCCTTTAGAAATAGATGAATCTATCCATGAATAGAAAAATAAACAGAAAAACTATTAAACCAAATAAAAACTTACAAAAAATACCAAAAAATGGCTTATTTAAAATTTCAACCATACTGAAACCCATAGAAACCCATATCCAACAAAAAGTACACATTTTTAACAAATATAGGGTTAATTATGCCGTATCCAAACAACCATCATCTACTAAAATGTATAAATGCTAAAGTAGATATCACCCATGCTATATGATATCCTTCAATAAATAGATGAATCAAAAATTAATCCCAATGAGGTATAGACATAAATAATAAAAAATTAATAGGTTCTATACAACCCTTTTATCACTAAAACACTATTAATTCCGTAATGAATTAATATAGAGATGGAAATAAATACTCCCCAAGGTGTTAACCAAAATAATTCGTGAAAAGTTTTCACAAAATCATATTTGAATTATTCCAAATAAATATTGTATCTATAAATTAAATTCACTAGCATTCCAATATAGAAACCTAAATCCCTGAAGAATCATTATAAAATATCTATGAAGGATCCACCACACATTGAAGGATCTAGGCTCACCTAAAACATTATGATATTATACTTGAGAACTAGACCCAATATCAAACCATCTTGCATAAAGAATCCACTAAATGATTTCAGAGAGGAGTTTAAAATTCAGATTTAAGAGGTATAACTATTCATCACCACTAATAATAACCCTAGATCAATTAGGGGAATGGTTCTCCTTTGGAAAAACTAATCACCGTGGAACCTTCCCTCCCTAAATTATTAACATTAGGTTTATCGTGAGCATGTAGTGTTAATTTATTGAGAAAGTGAATTTTTTATTGTATTTTCATAGCCATGGAGACTTTGTATAGTGTTTTTTCATTTCTTAATGTCAAACTAAAACATTAAATTACGTGTTTTGGATTCATGATATGAGTTATAATTAATGATGATACTTTTATTATATTTATTACTTTTTTAGAATTTAAATGTAACAAATAAATTGTGTTATAATTATTTTAAAAAAATTCTTATAAAATATTTCTGTTATTATGTTTCATGTTTGTTTTCATTTAATAATATTATTATATAAAAATTTTCTGGATTTTAATTAACATGAAATAAAAAAATTTATTTTATTAGTTAGGTAAATGAAATATGGTATGATAAATTTGATCATCCCACTATGTGCCCATCAAACCTAGGTTGAGGTTTCATGTTTAACTTACGGTTTGATGGAATGTGTTCTCACTTTTAGGGATCTAAATATTTTTTTATTTCGTTTGGTGTCTTTTTAATTTATATTAGATGATTTCTTAAGTCCTTAAGAGGTGATTATATTGATAATTACACTGAAAAATTATAATGTTTCCCTAAAGATAGGTAGAACTATGTATCTTCCTCAATCCAAAAAACTAAGTGTGTTTAATGTTTTAGAAATATATTTTTATATAAATGAAGTGTGAGTTTTTTTATGTGAATACATTAATATATTATATACTCATTCTTTCTTAGTTTAATTTTTTGATATATAGGATTCCATGTGATATATAATTCAGTTTTCATGTTATGTATCATTTTCAAGGAGTTTGTTAAAATAAAAACAATTGTTTGAGTGTGATTAAACAAATATAGTTTTATTAACATGATTTTCTATGATTTATGATGATTTATTTGTGTTTTTAATAAATAATATAATTATCAAACTACTGTTTGGTCTATAAAACGTGTTTATTCTAAACTTTTTTCCCCTTCAGTAATTATACTCTTTTAAAATAGATATTTTTGAATTATTTTTTACTCATAATTCTTTTTGAACTATTTTAAAACAAGAATATATTATAATATTTTTTAAACTATTTAAAACCTTTCATGATGGTAATGTTTTATGGGGATCCTTGGGAACATAGGTGAGAACCATATAAAATTCAATTTGTGGGGAATAATTCTACTCTACCTAGTTCTACCTAGTCTAACATAGTATTCACATTTGGGTAGCAAAGAAAATTTTGGTATTCTTCCCTTCCAAAATCTCTTATGGGCATCCCAAATTTCTTAGTATTCCTCTCTATCAAGTACCCTGTGAAAAATTGGATATGGATATGAATATGGATTTTCATTTGAATTGACTTATAGTATGAAGATATTAGTATTCCAAGAATTAGTTTCCCTAGGTCTACACTAATTATCCTTTGTTAGTTTTCTATTAAATAACAATTTTACATTATTTATATAAACTCTTTCTATATTTCCTATAAAACATGTGTAAATAATTTTCGATAAATCCATATTTTAAATGAAATAATTCTATGAGACATTTTCTTAAAAAAATGAATTCCATTTTTGATGTTCAAACTAGTATGTTAGAGTTATTTTTTCTAGGTTATACATAGGGCTTGTGGTGGAATCCAACTATGTCTGTTTTCTCACACCCTAGATACACACTTAATGTGTATTTATGTTTAGTCTCCTTTTTTAAAATTAAGTATTTTATTATATTTAAAATATTTAATGTTTTTTGGTCATGGTTTGGGAATAGATAATATGACTAAATTAGCGAGATCTCCTGACCCGTGGATCAAGGTAGAGATTTCATGTTTCATTAGACATTTATTTTTTGTTTAATTATTGTATCATCTAGATAAGATTCCAATTTATTTAATTTTAATTATTTTTATTTTGAATTTTAATTGTATATTATTAATGGTTGTGTATAAAATGTGGCCATTATATTTTTATTTTGGATATCAGTATGACTTTTTTGGTTCTTTATTATTTCCAAAGTGGTTTATTTATAATGAAATACATCTGTAATTTAAGAAATCATCATGTTTGAATCTTAGTATAAACATATTTTTATTATTATTAGGGTAAAAATTATTAATTTCAAGTAAATATTATTACCTTAACAATTTTTCCAACCTATGGTGATAGTTAACACACCTCAATCCTCATGGTATGACATCTTCTGTATTAGGATATGGTATATTAGGGTAGTTTTTTATTTACAATGTGATTTTATGTTTTGTCTAAATTGTTGATCTATCTTTTTGATGATTTCTAAAAATCCACCATCGAGGGATTAAAAATTGTGGTAGGTCACATCTCTATATTAGATAATGTGAAGGATTTTGTTTAGATTAGTAATTTTATTACTACTCTTATGGAGGTGTCAATAATTAATGGAGTAGTGGAGAATGACTATGAAAATAATTGAATTATTACTTAGGACAAGGATCTTATGTCTCTAAAATGAACCAAAACCTTCTCCAAAAGTATTATATTAGTAAAAAAACAATGATATGGGAAATATAAAGAACTGGTGGGTGGATATAGATGAAAATATACTGGATCCATTGTCACAATCACTAACACAGTAAAATGAATGAGGTTTATATGATGTTTATGTGTATTAGATACTTGAGATTCTAGATGTAATAATTGTTTTTAAGGGGATTGTATAATGGTTTTATAATAATGTAAATTTATATCTCTCATTAATTCATGTGTGCTATATACAATTCATGGATATTGGAATAATAAATTGACCTCAATGTAAGACATTGTATAATCCAAAAAAATTATCATCATGGAAAATTATGAGTTAAGATTACATGATAATATTTATTTGAGTAAAATCATATATTTTAAGTAGAGTATAATTTTAAAATAAAAAACGGGGACTTATCATTCAGGCTCTCTCATTAAATTATATCAAATGGTATGACATATAGTCATTAATATACTAATAATTATATGGTTTATATGAATCCCCATTATCCGAATTTGATAATACTTTTATTATATGTGGCTTCATACTTCAATGGATTTATTATTTCATCCTTGATGATGAGATAATGAGGGGGTGGTTGGTTATGTTGTTGATTATGTCATCAGTTATGTTTAACCAAGATGGTATTTTGCCTCTTGTATAGAAAATATGATATCCATGCCCTTGATTATTGATGATAGTCCCTTTTTCACAAAACTAAGAAGAGTATATAAGGAATTTAACTTATATATACAAGGAAATATAATACATAAAAAAATTTATAGTGAAAAAGTAGGAAAATATGAGACACTGGAATGGTCTGGAATTTCAAACAGGTCTAGGCAGTGCGAGTAAGATACACGGCTGATCGGACTCACACATGTCTAAGATAAATGGAACACTCACACAAGTCCTACCTACATCAAAGACTAGTGATATCTACCTAAGGGATATATATTTACAGAAAATCTCTTTCTCCCATGATCCAGTTTTGTCTTATAAATCTGTCACATAGACTCTCCATTTTATATGACTAAAAGATAAAGAGATTTATTTAATCTCCACTCAAACAAGTCTCTAACTCAAGGTTTATAAACACTTATGTAGTGATAACATATTCCAAAAAAACAGGTAATTAGTTAGTTTTAATGGATAGGGTTTACTCAAAATTATAAATTACAAGAATCAGGAGATGAACCAATTCCCCCTTAGTCAAACCACTTGGAAAAAGGGCCTCCCCACAACTTGAAACTTGAGTTCAAGTCATCCAACAACACCCGAGGAATCCATTTAGGCACCAATAATGTTCTTTGTTAATTCATATTTCTCAATTTCTATATCCCCCAAAAAGAAACTCTAGCTCTCCATGTTCCAACTTGGGTGAGTCTCCTCTAGCTCAACTAGGTATTACTTTAGTTAGGAAACATTATCATACTTTGGTCCTTCTTGGGAAATGCAAATATTGCACTCCCATGTCCTACAAGGGTGAGGGACCACTTGCACATCCTTTTCCTACTTGGTTTAGTAACCTTAATCACACTATTGTCTTACTTGGGTGAGGAACCTCTTGATCTCCCATATCCTTCTTGAGTGAGCCACCTATACCTCTCCCATGTCCTACATGGATGATTCAACTCTAGCTCACTTAGGTACTACATAAGGGAAGAACCACTAGGTATCCTAATTCTAACATGTTCTGGACACCTCCATCAATCCTAGGTCCTACATGTGTGAGGCACCTCTAGCTCATCCAGGTATCACCTGGGTGAAGAAATCTTCAGCACACTAAAGCCTCACCAAGGTTATCCACCATCTAATATATATCTTAAGTCAACAATGATATGACACTCCCTTCCTTAGGATACCCATCTGAGGGAAAAAAATAAAATCCCACAATGAGGTATTTATATTTTCAAGATCAATGTATAAGGCACTAAAATGTGTCTCCCATTCGATTCTACAATCCATTAGTAAAGACGTCCCTCACATAACCGACGAAGTTGGTAGAGTCCCATGGGATCTTAGATTTGCGAATTAATTCATTAACAAGGACCTCAACCATAGATGTATTGTCTGGGATCTTCTCTTATTTAGTTATGAATAAGTATATTTTCTATCCCCTTTTAAAAGGTCTTGTATTTTATCCTTCTTTTTTATTCCATCTGTTGAAAGGGTATCCCTAAGGAATCCCTTTAGTAGTAATCCCTAGTCTCTGTTTTAGGATGTTAAGTTCATATTTCCTTCCATATCCTCATATTCATCTACCAGCGGATGATGGGGATTGTTTGAAATACCATATATTCCAATTAATCTTATTTATAACATTAATCAGGACTCCCATGGTCTTTAAGGATAGTGTATATCATGAAAATAGTATATTCTAATATAACAAATTAGGCCTCCTCCTTAGGTGTAAGACCCAACCATTCGAAACTATTTGGGAATTAATTCCCATCCAAATGGGATATATAAGAAGACACATTAATATTTAAACCCAACACCCCAACAAACCTTAACGTTCTAGGGGTCATATTCTTAGTAGGTTCAAATCCATCTTGAAGTTCTATATTCCTTATGATCCGTTTCCATAACCATACTTATTGAGAAACATTCCCAGTAAGATCATTCCACCACCAATTCGGATAAGTCCCTTACATGTCCCTTTTATCCCATCCCCATGAGTTCATATTACTGGTTAAGACCATCATCACAAGTCTATATCCCCTTCCAAAAACACCACATCAGGGTTACTTTAGTCTATGTTCTACACCAGCCTCGACTGAACACATTTATGCAAGATATAATTTGTTTTTTGTTGTTACACTATATGGTTTCTTCCTCATCAAATGACCATAAAAGGTATGATACATTCCACTGATAAGTAAAAAATATACATGGGGTTTTTATTCCATTCTTGAGGATACATAGTAACCCATTTCGTGATCCCAATCCTAACACCAAAATAACTCTCATATCCCAATATGAAGATAAATTACAGAGAACCCTATTGCGTGGCTTAAAATAGGCATCACTAAATGAAAAATGTAACCGAGATAAAGAAATTTTGGTGCATTTATATAGATATTTCAATTGATATATAGCCTTATATACATATAGATGAATCCAACGATGGAGAACCTTATATACATATAGATGGTTTCATGTCTTGTGTGTATATAATTGATTTTAAACATAAGGGACATATGTTCAACATTATAATTTAATAATTAGTCAAGAATATGTATTAAATATATAAGATAGTACAAAATCATGAAATCATTCCTCTCAATTTATTGTGATGAGCCCTAACACCCATTCTCTTGACCAATGTGTTTTTATAAGTTTCATTAGTGAAATTGTAATCAAGGGTAACTTCAACTTTGAATGCAGGTTAGTGACCCCCCCCCCCCCCATGGATGTGGTAAATATTGGTTGTTTTCGATTACATTAATAAAACCTCATTGGAAACTGAACTGTGAAATGGTTGAAAAAAACTATTGAACCTGATGTGAAGGATTCTGAAACCACATTCAACCCCCCGCAATCAATCATATGGCCCTAAATAGACATTGAAAAAAGGGTTATTCTGAAATGAATCCATTAAATAATCAAAATGACCATGTTCCCCACATTTTAGGACCATTTTACACACTTATTAAATGAAATCAAACAAGAAATAAAACTTTTAAAAAACAACTAATTACACTTCAGTGATGACACTTTAATTAGTTCTCTATTTTTCCTCTAAAAATTTGATGGAGAATCCTTCAATCCAAATAGAATTATACCAAATGAAATAATCTTACATGCCTACTATTTCACAATTTGGGTCCTCATCTAACCAAATGACACTATCACCAACCCATTGTCTTCAATGTTGTGTGTTAGATGCACTGGTTCTGGAGTACAACCTCAATGGTATTATATTGTACATATAAGAATCACATGAATCAATTCAAGAAAGGTAACACTACCAATTATCCACTCAACGATGACTGATGGCCAAGAACAAAAAGACACCAATCACCATCTCAACCCATTTTGGGTGCCTTTACCTAGATTTCAACAACATGTTCCTCCATTATCTTAGGAAGGTAGATCAAGAGGGCAGTTATGTCCTCCTCTCAACAGCATAGGGGCCATGACTAAGGGATCCTCCTAACAGCCACCACCACAAGCATCTTGTGGAATCTAGTCCTCAACACGTTCTAATGTCTCCATGTAGGCTATGGATACGGTTTCTTAGACCCATGCTTCCTTGATATCCTACCAAGGGTTGAAAAAAACAATTTGGAACCATCCAATATCCATATACATACCAAAGAATAATTATAGAAATATATAGAGGAAACCTAGGAGTAGGACCATATACTTACTCACAAAAATAAAACCTACTGAAACAATCTATCAGTAACTGGTGAAACCTTTCAAAATATCCAAGTAACAAATAGTGGGAACACACAAATTTCTTCCCCAACATATAAACACTATAAGTATCTTCTAGTAGGAAACATGGGATGGGAGAAGGGATAAATGTCTTCACCAACTCCAAAATGGGCATATATTCTTTTTATAGTTATAGAAGTTAGTCTACACATTTCAGAAATGAAGGATGTGTTGGAAACAATCCCTTCCCTTATTCTGCAAACCCACCAACATGTAATGATATCAACCATTGTGTATGGGATTCAAGAACACAACCATGCCCCCTCAAGTAGGGTGACTTTTCAGTGTAATATGATAGTCACTCAAGAGAGGGAACATATCTCCACTCTCATCTAAGATGGTCATCAGAAAAATATAATGATAATACAATTATAGGATTAGGAAGATATCATGGTTCCAACATTAGATCACCGATTCATTTCTATGGTCATTCTAGGGTAGAAATATATCCCTATAAAAATTTATAAAACATATCTAAAAATTAAAAAATTAATAAACAAGATTCCTATAAAGTATTCTATGTATGAAAGTCACTATCCATTATGGATGACTCCAATAGCTTGAAGGGGTACACCTAAAAATTAGTCTCACTATAATAAAATTGAAAACTGTGAACATTTCAATGATTTGAGTATACACTATGATAGTTTTCTTGAGGCCCTCAAATATATATTAGTATCATCTCAAGTACCTACTAATCCATTTAAAAATTATTTAAATGGTAGTTGTAATTAGGAAGTTCATCCCCTCAAATCTGCTACCAGAAACTATGGAGGTCCTCCACAAAATATTTACCATGAATGTATCCTTCATCGTAAATAAATGAACAATAATGGGAACTATGATCTTACTGAGTATTGATGAAACCCTCATCTTTGTTAGATTGTTATATGGAAATAAGTACATCACATTTCCAAAATCCGCCCTGAATGTGCTATCTAGGATTTAAATCATATAAATTATTGTTATGATTACACATTGACTCATTATTGTAGTCCTCCCAATGATGGAATATACTACAAAGGTCATCCCTGCATTAATATTTCACCCCGAAAAGAAGGTTCTCTCCATACTGAATCAATTATAATAACGTCCTAATATGTTGCAGAACATGGGAAGATAAGCACTACTAGAATGGTGGGATATACCAACACTTTCATGCCAACGGTTTGAGAAAACCGTTGGTATAGTTCATTTTTTCCTAAGGTTTATGGAAACCTTTGGGAAATCTCCCATTAGAACACTTTTTCCAAATGGTTTCCTTAAACCATTGGGAAATCTCCAAAAATAACATCCTTTACCAATGGTTATACAAAACCTTTGGTAAAGAATACCTTTACCAAGGGTTTTTTAAAACTATTGGGAATGTTTTCTACCAAATACACAGAACCCCCAATTCCCTATCCGCGCGTGACTACAAACCTAGCTCACTGTCTCTCCCGAAGGTATCTCATTAACCACTTTCTGAAACTCCTTCCATCTACTTCAATCAACACTTTTGTGGTTCTACACTACAAATAGGTAAGTTATATCTTTGTTTTGATGTTATGATTCTATAATTTTTTGTTTTCTGTTTTGATTTAGATTTATGAATCTATGAATTTTTGTTTTATGTTTTGATTTGGATGAATTTCTGTTTTAATTTGGGGTGGGGGAGGGTGTTCAGATGTGGTGGGGGAGTATGTGGATGTAGGGCTATCCAAATGTGTTGGGGGAGTGGCTGTCTAGGTAGGGTGGGGTAGGGGCTGGGTTGTCCAAATGGGGTGGGGGTAGGTCTGTTTGTTTGTTGTATGTTTACTATTTCAATTTGGGGTGGGGGAGGGTGTCCAGGCAGGGTTGTCCAAGTGGGGTGGCGAGGGTCTGTAGGTGGGGTGGGGGAGGGGTTGTCTAGGTTGGGTGGGAGATCGGTTGTCCATGTGGGGTGATAGTAGGGTTGTCCAGGTGGGGTGGGGGGCTGGGTTTTCCCAGTGGGGTGTGGGCATAGGGGTGTCCAGGTGTGTGTGTGGGGGGGGCTGGGTTTTCCATGTTGGGTGGGGGTAGGGGTGTCCAACTGGGGGGGGGGGGGCTGGGTTTTCCAAGTGGGGTGGGGGTAGGGCTGTCCAAGTGGGGTGGGGAGGGTGTTCAGGTGGATGAAGCTCATAACTATAAATTCACTATAAATTCTGGAAGTATAAAAATATATTGGGACATTTGCGATCATTTTTTAGTGGGATAACATAAAACGTGTTTGATGTTTTTAGTACTTTTTTATTTGGAGTTTCTTTTTATGCTGATGTTTCTTAGTGATACCAATGATGGGAATTTATTTTAGTTTCTAAATCGGATGAGACTCCCCCACCAGGTATAGGGTATGCAACCTCTACCCTTATTTAGTCATTCTATTTACACAGCCTATGCTACCTCTACCCTCATTTAATCAGTAAACTCAAGTCATTAATTTAAGCCTTCATTCTCACTAGCATGTAATAAAATGAATGGTGTATACCCATCCTCACAAGATTTCATACCATAGATAGTGTCAAACATATGGAATATGAGCTTTTGAATTCATTAGTTAACCAGGATCATATATTCCATTTCCCCTAAGATGATTGTACTAATATCACATTAGGGTCAATTAAATATGGTTGTCATTGTACGTTGTATATTAGGTGTCCTTCTTGGCCAATACTCACTTTTATGAGGGTGGGTTATTTTCACTAGCCATGCTGGAATGTGTAGACATCCATAAAAATGTTAGATAAGTCACAAGTTTAATTCGGTAATGTTGTTATCATTGACATACTTTATTATTAATCTAAAATTTAAAAATAATTTCTTTTGTCTATACTTTATGAAATTAAATCTTTTTACAATCCATGAACAACCTATTAGTGTAGAAGCCTAAAATTTATTCACCCATGGGGTGCGCTTGACTTGGGGAAGTAATTGGGTAATGAAAGGTATGGACATAGAGGTTCCAATAATGAGTTATTGAACATGAGTGAATGATTTGGGATGCCTATAACACATAATGGGACCTGAGGAATGTGCCTCTTATAGAACCATATGTGTTGGCATTAATGGCTAAACAAGTTTTTTATGTCAAAGACCAACTTCGACATGAATTTGGTGTAATAGTTTAAGTAATTCAAAGACATATTTTTTATGATGGTGATGATGGAATTGACACTTTACCTACTTCCATTGGAACCAATCCATTTATTTCTTTTGATGAATCCAATAGCTCAATTGTCAGAGTTTATTGTCAACCTGAAGCTGTGGTTGAAAATATATAGAATCATTCATCCATGTTCTCAATTATTTTGGTTTACCTTGAGTTGGGTTGTTATGGTTGGTACTATTCAAATTGATTTAGAATTGCTCAAAAATATGTTTTAGCTGACATGACCATTATGTGAATTTTCAATGTTTATTGGTTGCAGTTTTTTTTGAATTGATTTTTCTAATTTCCAATTGAACTGTATTCAAACCTAGTCAAACAATATTTCTAACTTGGTGAACATTACAACTTGTAGTATTTATTAAATCCATTCAAGATCGTCAAAAAAAATTGATAGCAAAATTACCAAATAATCCCCCTATTCCCCCATATATTTTGTTTTTTGGGTTACACATTAGTATCCTTTCCCTAATTGATTACATATTTGTTTTCAAAGGCAGGAAATGCAGCCAATTGAAGAGAGACGATGGAAAAAAATGATGGAGAACAATCATCGAATGGTGGAGATGGGCGTTCCACCCTTGGTGTCTGCAGTGATTACATTATTTCGAATATATATTTAAATAATATATAATGTCATGTGATTAATTTTTTTGTAATCATTTTTGTAGGATCCAACTTTACGTTGATAGTTATTTGACAAAGAGCCTAGTACTTGTCCAAGTACTCAGGCCGGTGGTACGAGGGGGGGTTCGTACCAGAGGTAGAGGAGTAGCTCCGCATACACGACTAGACCATGCCCCTCCCACTGACATGTCATCCTTCCCCCATTCTGATCCTGGTGTGTCATTAGGGACACAGGAGATATTTAGGCCACCCATGTTTTCGCCACCTTTTTCATTTTCTGACCCATCTTTTTCATATCCCATGATGATTCCCACTCCCTAGCCAGAATCCGGTCATATAGTTGTCCCATCTTTTTTTCCTTCTACTTTTATCTCTCCAAGCTTCTATATTCCATCGTCTTCGACTCTTTTTCCACCACAGGGTGTTCCATCAGTTTCTGTGGATCCAGCGGCGCTCAGCGATCAGACTGGCGCATGTATATTTATAGAACCCTAACAAATTTTTATACCAATATTTATTTTCATTATAAAATGTTTTGAAAAAGTATTTTTTTCTTTATAATGATAGATACATCTACTAATAGTAGATGGGGTCAGGGGCGTACACGCATGCATGCAGTGTGGAACCGCCGCACACATGTAATGGTGGATTGCAATGAAGACAACCAAATGGTTGAGAAAACAGGGCAACAATGTCGGAGTGTTTTGGCGATGCTTGGAAAATACTCCGACATCATTCCCATCAGCATTCTATCATGGATATAGTTTCCACATTAGGTCAAAGATAGATCTTGGGCAGAGATATGGGTAAAAAAAATTGTTTTATTTAATTCTTTGAATTATTTTTGTATTTATATGAATTAATATTTTGGTTTCAGCTTCGATTTAATTTTCCCGATGGTGAGGGTGCACGACCGGCACTTCTAAAGGATTTAGGTGAGCTTTGGAGAGCCTACAAGCATTATTTTTATATTTGATGGAGTGCTAGAGTTGGAACTGAGTTATAGGCGGTACCAGTCATGGATGATTTTCCTATAGAGCAGTATCAACAGATGATTACTCATTGGACGACTACTCAGTTTAAGGTATTAATTACATTTGAGGTTTTTAAATAATAACATTCATGTTTTTCATTAATATTATCCTTTTCATTTTCGAATTTTATTTAGGAATCATCTGGAAAAAATAATAAAACATTGATGCAAAAAAATACCTCCACACACTGGGACGTACTACAATGCCAGATCATGAGAGGAAGCTGGTATGACAATTGTTTTTAAGTTTTCTTTACGACTGAATATTTATTTTTCTTCCTCAATAATTTCATCATTTGCTAATGATTTCATATTACTTGAGTTTTCAATGTCATTGTAGAGGAAAACTAAATATTTAATGATGTGTGCCTCAAGCAAAACTATTTTTCTCAAGTAGACGGGAAAAGGATAGAAGTGTCGTCAACGAACCGACTCAGCAGGAGATTGTAAGTATTAATCTGTTAATTTTATATTTTAATATCTATTTTGTAACTTAATAACATATTTATAATTGTAATAGGTTTCTTTGGAGGCCCTCTATGCCCAAGAACCAGAAAATTTTGGTCCAACTGATCACTTACATCAGGTGTTGGGAGAGGAGAATTCTGGCAGCGTATGCTGCCGACCAAGGATAGCCCCGACGAAGTGTTGGCCCTCCTCATGTATGAGTTGTAGTGCCACCAAGATGCAAAAAGTTAGGGAATAGGTAGAACAGGCTGACAAAAGGTCCATAGAGATGTCAGAATAGTCTGCTAGGCCAAACAGTGCATTTATGAAATTTATTGAAGTTTTACGTCCAACAATTCCACCAGAGGGAAGCCCGGCTTTTTATGAATATATGTCGTCGATACATTCTATATATGGTAAACCAGGTTGATGTTCTAGTGGTGTTCAAGATGATTTCCATCCTAATGATGATGATGGCATGGAGTTTGATGTGGAAGATGAGGGAGACGAGGAGGGCGAGGTGGAGGAGGAGGGCGAGCCGGAGGGCGAGGGCGAGGAGGAGGGTGTTGAGGAGGGCGGGGATGATGATGAGGACAATGATGACCACGAGGATGAGGGTTATGATGATGGTGATGATTTTGATGATGAGGGTGATGATGATGTTATTTAGGATTATTCCATTTTTTATGTCTTGAATTATATGAATGTCTTGGTAAGCTTATTAGCTCATGCTCATCAAATTCATGTGATGATATGCTTTAAATTGAATACAAATCCTTTTTGTACATTCTCCATGTTATGTGAATTATGCCTTATTTGATTTGGTTTACTTGTCAATTGTTAGGATAAGACATGGGTTTGATGTTAAGGACTCATGGATGGACTCGTCATGCTCAGGGAATTTAGACTTGAAATTCAAGGATGAATGCTTTGGTTTCTAGGTGAGGGCTACCAGGATGGTTTCTATTACTCGTGAGTGATATTGGTTCCTTGAAGATAAAATGAGGATATGTCTTTTTTGAAAGATGGTTATACCATGAAGAAGGTTATACCAGGTCCCCTATCTGAGATACTTGGCAAGAAAGGCCGCGTAAACTTGAGGGGTGGTCTGGCCGACACCACTCAAAATGACGTGTACGAGTCTACCCCGTCTAATTCCGAGGCACGGTGTGGACGGGATTTTAAGTGAAAAGATAAACTGGGATATGGAAAACCGACCAAACACATTAGGATTCTAATGATACATTATCAAAATGATCTATGGGTCATATGTGACATGTATGAGTCAACCCCAGCTCAATCTGAGTCGTCGTGTGGTCGGGATCACTCAAAGTGTCACTCTTTTGTTTAAAATGGACAACATTTTAAGTACATAAGTAAAACCGACCAAACGCATTTGGTCTCCACTGAAAATTTAGGAGAACAATCCATGGGTCATATGCGACTTGTACAAGTCAATATCGCCTCAATACGAGGTGCGGTGTGGGTGACACCACTCATAGTGTCTCTCTTTTATTTAAAATGGACTTCATTTTAAGTGAAAACAAAAACTAGCATACATAAAACAGACCAAACAGATTCTGATTGTGTTGATACTTTAGCACAATGATCCCTAGGTCATATGTGAAGTGTACGAGTCAACCCCACCTCAATCTGAGGTGCGGTGTGGCCAACACCATTCATAGTGTCTCTCTTTTGTTTAAAATGGACATCATTTTAAGTGAAAACAACAACTGACATATGAAAACTGACCAAATGCATTTGGAATGTGTTGATGCTTTAGGAAAATGATCCATTGGTCATATATGACCTATACGTGTCAACCCCGTCTCAATACGAGGTACAGTGTGTCCAGGATCACTCTATGTGTCTCTCTTTTGTTTAAAATGTAAAACATGTTAAGTACATACAGAAAAATGGACAAACGGATTCTTATTTTTTTGATACTTTAGAAAAATGATCCATGTGTCATATGTGACATGTACTAATCAACCGTGCCTCAATCTGAGGGGCGGTGTGACCGGAACAACTCAAATTTTCTCTCTTTTGTTTCAAAAGGACATCATTTTAAGTGAAAACATCAACTAGAATACGGAGGACTGACCAACGGATTTCGATTGTGTTGATACTTTAGGAAAATGATCCATGGGTCATTTGAGACGTGTACGAGTCAATCCCGTCTAAATCCAAGGTGTGGTGTGGCCGGTACCACTCTAACTTTGTCTCTTTTGTTTAAAATGGACATGATTATAAGGGAAAAGAACAACTAGAATACGAAAAACTGACCAAACGTAGTCGGAATCTGTTGAAACTTTAGGACAAAAATCCATGGGTTATATGTTACATTTACAAGTCAACCGTGCCTCAATCCTAGTTGTGGTGTGGCCGGGTACCACCCAAAGTGTCTCACTTATGTTTAAAATGGAAAACATTTTATGTACATATGGGAAACTGACCAAATGGATTCTGATTGTGTTGATACTTTAGCAAAACAATCCATTGGTCAATTGTGACATGTACGAGTCAACCCCGCCTAAATATGAGGCATGGTGTGTCCGAAACCACTAAAAGTGTATCTCTTTTATTTAAAAATCACTTCATATTAAGAGAAAACAATAACTGACATACGGAAAATCGACCAAAGGGATTCTGATTGTGTTGATAATTTAGGAAAATGATCCATGGGTCATTTGTGACGTGTACGAGTCAACCCCGCTTCAATCCAAGGCACGGTGTGGCCGACACCACTCAAAGTGTCTCTCTTTTATTTAAAAAGCACTTCATTTTAAGTGAAAAGAACAACTGGCATACATAAATCTGACAAAATGCATTGGGATTATGCTGATACTTTATCACAACGATCCATGTGTCATATGTGACGTGTACAAGCCAACCTGAGCTCAATCTGAGTCACGGTGTGGTCGAGATCACTCTTAGTGTCTCTCTTCTGTTTAAAATGGACAAAATTTTAAGTATATATGAAAAACTAACCAAACGAAATAGGTTTTCATTGAAACTTTAGGTGAACAATCCATGGATCATATGTGACGTGTACGAGTCAACCTCTCCTCAATCTGAGGCATGGTGTGGCCAACACCACTCAAAGTGTCTCTCTTTTGTTTAAAATGGACTTCGTTTTAAGTGAAAACAGCAACTCAAATATGGAAAACTGACCAAATGGATTCCAATTGTGTTGATACATTAGCATAATAATCAATGGGTCATATGTGATGTTTTACCAGTCAACGCTACCTCAATCCTAGGTGTGGTGGGGCCAACACCATTCATAGTGTCTCTCTTTTGTTTAAAATGGACTTCATTTTAAGTGAAAAAAACAAATGACATACAAAAAACGGACCAAACGCATTAGGAATGTGCTGATGATTTACGAAAATGATCCATTGGACATATGTGACGTGTAAAAGTCAACCTCGCCTCAATCCGAGGCACGGTGTGGCCGGGATCACTCTAAGTTTCTCTCTTTTACTTAAAATGGACAACATTTTAAGTACATACAGAAAACTGACCAAACTGATTCTCATTGTGTTGATACTTTAGAAAAATGATCCATGGGTCATATGTGACGTGTACGAATCAACCCTGCCTCAATCGGATGTGCGGTGAGGCCGGAACCTGTCAAAGTGTCTCTCTTTTGTTTCAAAAGAACATCATTTTAAGTGAAAACATCAACTGGAAAATAGAAAACCGACCAAACACATATGGATTGTGTTTTCACTTTAGGAAAATGATCCATGGGTAATTTGAGACGTCTAAGAGTCAAACTTGTCTAAATCCAAGGTGTGGTGTGGCTGGTACCACTCTAACTGTGTATCCTTTGTTTAAAATGGACTTGATTATAAGTTAAAAGAACAACTGGCATATGAAAAACCGACCAAAAGAATTTTTAATCTATTGATTCAATAGGATAACGATCCATGGGTCATATGTGACGTGTACGAGTCAACTGCGCCTCAATCCGACTCACGGTGTGGCCAGAACAACCCAAAGTGTCTCTCTTATGTTTAAAATGGGCAACAATTTAAGTACATATGGAAAACTAACCAAACGGATTCTGATTGTGTTGATACTTTATAAAAATGATCCATGGGTCATTTTTTACATGTACGAGTTAACCACGCCTCAATATGAGGCGCGGTGTGGCAGACACCACTCAAATTGTCCCTCTTTTATTTAAAAAGCACTTCATTTTAAGTGAAAACAACAACTGACATACGGAAAACTGACCAAACGGATTCTGATTGTGTTGATAATGTATGATAATGATCCATGGGTCATTTGTGACGTGTAAAAGTCAACCCAGATTTGATCCAAGGTGCAGTGTGGCCTGCACCACTCAAATTGTCTCTATTTTATTTAAAAAGCACTTCATTTTTAGTGAAAAGAACAACTGGCATATGGAAAAAGAACCAAATGAATTCAGATTTGGTTGATACTTTATCTAAATGATAAATGGGTCATATGTGACGTGTACGAGCCAACTCGGGCTCAATCAGAGTCCTGGTGTGGCCAAGATCACTCTAAGTGTCTCTCTTTTGTTTAAAATGGACAACATATTAAGTACATACGAAAAACCAACCAAACGCATTTGGTTTCTATTGAAACATTTGGAGAACGATACATGGGTCACATGTGACGTGTAAGAGTCAACCTCACCTCAATCCGAGTTGAGGTGTGGCCGACACCACTCAAAGTGTCTCTCTTTTGTTTATAATGGACTTCATTTTAAGTGAAAACAAAAACTAGCATACGGAAGACTGACCCAATGGATTCTGATTGTGTTGATACATTAGCACAACAATCCATGGGTCATATGTGATGTCTATGAGTCAACCATGAATCAATCTGAGGCGCAGTGTGGCCATAACCATTCATAGTGTCTCTCTTTTGTTTAAAATGGACATCATTTTAAGTGAAAACAATAACTGACATACAAAAAACTGGCCAAATGCATTCAGAATGTGTTGATGCTTTAGGAAAATGATCCATTGGTTATATGTGAAGTCTACGAGTAAAACCCACCTCAATATGAAGAACGGTGTGGCTGGGATCACTCTAAGTGTCTCTCTTTTGTTTAAAATGGACCACATTTTAAGTACATACGAAAAACTGACCAAACAGAATTTGATTGTGTTGATACATTAGCACAAAAATCCATGGGTCATATGTGACGTGTACGACTAAAACCTACCTCAATCTGACGTGTGTTGTGATCCGAACCACTCAAAGTGTCTCTCTTTAGTTTCAAAAGGACATCATTTTATGTGAAAACATCAACTGACATACGGAAAACTGACCAAATGAATTCGTATTGAGTTGATACTTTAGGAGAATGATCCATGTGTTATTTGAGACGTGTACAAGTCACCCCTGTCTAAATCTGAGGCGCAGTGTGGCCGGTACCACTCTGACAGTGTCTCTTTTGTTTAAAATGGACAGGAATATAAGTGAAAAGAACAACTCAGCTATGAAAAGCCGACCAAATGCATTCGGAATCTGTTGAAACATTAGGACAACGATCCATGGGTCATATGTGACGTGTATGAGTAAATTGTGCCTCAATCTGAGTAGCGGTGTGGCTGGAACCACCCAAATTGTCTCTTTCATGTTTAAAATGGACAACATTTTAAGTACATAGGGAAAACCAACCTAACGGATTCTGATTGTCTTGATACTTTTGCACAACGATCTATGGGTCATTTGTGATGTGTATGAGTCAACCCTGCCTCAATCCGAGGAGTGGTGTGGTCGAAACCACTAAAAGTGTCTCTCTTTTATTTAAAAATCACTTCATTTTATGTGAAAACAACAACTGACATACGGAAAACCGACCAAATTATTTTGGAATATGTTGATAATTTAGTACAATGATCCATGGGTCATTTGTGACATGTACGAGTTAACCTCACCTCAATCCAAGGCGCGATGTGGCCGGTATCAGTCTAGGTGTATGTATTTTGTTTAAAATGGACATCATTTCTAGTGAAAACTTCTTGTATACGAAAAACTGATCAAATTCTGGATTGAATTCTGGATTCCACATATAATTGTCATCTAAATTTTAAATTGAATTCTAAATGAATTATGTATGGTTTTAATTAAGTTATTCTTTATGATTTAATTCTGGATGTGTATAGTTCCAGGATGAATTATATGTTAAATGTGTATGAATTTGTTCTGTATATGTATGTGTTAGTTGGTTATTGCAGGTAAAGTAATTGTATTATTGTTCCAAGATGCATTATATTTGGAAAGGACACCCTTCTCTGTGCAATTTTCACAGTATAGGCTTTGCCAACTGTTTCAAACCATTGGCATAGGATTCCCAGTATTTTTTTTACCAATGGTTCTCTATGAACCGTTGGTAAAAAAACCTTCCCCAACATTTTAAAACCCGTTGGGAAATAAGTTATATGGTTGTTTTTTCCAACGGTTCAAGCCAAACCATTATAAAAAATTATCCCACCAGTTCTGTGTAAAATGTTGGGAAAATCATTCCCAACGGCTTACATACCAATAGTTCTCAGAACTGTTGGTATAAGATATAACAATGGTTTTACAGGCTTTCCCAACGGTTCAGAACCGTTCAGAAATTGTCCATATCTAACAGTGATGTCAATTCATGTCTGATGCCTTATCATTGAGAAGTGATATCCTTTCTTAACTAGAATACATCCAAAGAAAATAGTCATTCTCCAAAAAACCCTTGGATCATCTATCTTCCGACATATTAGAGGCGATTCCCAGAAATTCATCTGTATACAATAAGGCAGCTAATAAACATCATGTTTGGTCAAATTAGTTGGTGGAATACTCTACAAAACATGAAAAGGTTATATTACTTGTTAGTATACTATTGGATGAAGGAAATATACACATTATGTTTTAGCCCCTAGAAAATCCTTAATATGCATCCCTATAAATGTTGTTAAAAATGTGTGCCCAAGAAATTCACCTAATCATATGGATTAATATTCATCACCAAAAAGATAAACTCTTTTCTTATGATAGATATGAAAACCATGTTAAACAATATAGGATCTACATAGTTGAAATTATTTAACTACCTTTCTATATGTGTAGTGTCTAAAATCACGAATATAGTGGGGTGGTATTCAACTCACATGTATCGATGCATTAAGGGAGATACATTAAATGATCTCTAATGGTCTACTCGGTATTCATAATAGGGTATGGGGATGACATGGATAATTTTCTTTTACCTGACATGGTGATCTACTGGTACCTATAGAAGTAATATCATGAAACTTCAGCACCTCTATCAACCTCAATAAAGTTAACATTTCTTGTAAAAAATGACATGGTTAGAAGAAACTGGCCCTAAAACAATCCTTGAAGTATCAATCCTGATGATATCAATCCTTGGAAATAATGATTCTCAAGGAAGCAAAATATTTTGAATGGTATTATCAATTAAAGAATGTCAATTTTCCAACCACAATATTTCCTTCCAAGGATAGTTGAAAAAAGAAATATTATATGATAAATGTGACTCATATTCAAAAATAGATCCTCTATATTAATAGAATAGCTATAGTATATGAAAATTATATATAAAGTAGAAGCTTTAGATTATATGACTATGGGGATTTTTAATACATTTGTTCCCTTGATATACCAAATTCGACCAATGGTGTTGCAACAGTAGGAAGAGAACAACCCCAGCTCGTAGGTCTGGGTACATTTTCACCTCAACGTACTCTCTAATATATGTTAATATTTTCCCATTTAGTGGGGGGGTTAGAAAAAATAAATGAATCGCCCTAGTTGTTCCTATATCATGACATGGTTTTCTAATTGGAAACATTCATTAAAAAATTTCCAGGATATTCCCTCCAAATAACCCTTTGCAAGATAGTTCATGGTGGGTCCCTGATCGAATGTTAAAAACCCTATAACAGTGGTAAGAAATAAAGACTAGTAAGGGGTGTAACTACTTATGAAAACATATCTCTCATTAGTAAATCCCAATGAAAATGACTTTCCAATCATTATGCTACTAATGTGACACATGCAATACATTACATACAAGTGAACACCAGTAGTAGCATCCCTTTAGATGCTATAGAACATTAAGTAGATGTAGAGGGATATGAGGAAGATGATTTCATATGAAATGTGGTCCACATAAAAATAACTGAAGAGGGTTTGCGAACTAGGAACCCAAGTTTCATTAAGTATTTGGGGACTCCTTCAAATTCTCCCCAACCACCTACTCAATGAGAATCTAACAAGGAAAAAATGAAAAGAAGAAACCATGTCTCACCCACAACTTAATGATGTAGAACCTTTGACACTTGAGGAATGATTTTCTTGGTATATGTAATAGTTTATGGAGTATGTTATCTTAATGCATAGCTTCTTCTAGGAGACATCCATGTTTGGTATTTTCTTTATTCTTTTCCTCATATATTTCCCCCAACTGAAATACCTTAACAAGGATGGATAATTATTATAAAAAATCAGAGTGAAAACATTTTCTCAACATTGGCTACTAACATCCAATATACTTGAATCTAATAGTAGAAATATATTTTTATTTTTATCCATTTGAAAGAAAATCCTGGGTAATTCTTGGAAAATCCTCACAAACAATCCTATTCAGGTTATTAATCACAATTTTAGGTAGTGACGCCATACCTGTCCAACACATTGCTCTTCCTTTCCAAGATCCCACTCAACTATTTGTCCCTCCAAAACTCATCGATACTACTTGGTCATTAGTAGCTCAATTGGAAGCTATGGATGTGTATCATACAACAATGAATCTAAATATAAATCCTTACCATCAATGGGTAGACATTACCATTACCCTCTAAACATTTAGAATCCTACATTCCCAATATTCTTCAAGTTTAGGGGATATTACCCTACATATAACGCACATTGTTTACCTTTGTGGTCCATGAATGGGAACTCTCAGTCAACAAGAGGTACCCAAACTTACATGTTTTGTAAAAACTGTAAAAGATAAGCCTTTGTTTATTATACTGGTTTTCTAGTCATGGTAATCAAATTATGGGAAGAAATTCATTGATTATTTCTCTATAAATACAGCTCTATGATTCAAAATAAAATGGTTCTCAATCACAAAAAATTATTAAAGTAAGAAAATGATAGTGTCTCGAAATTTATTTCCATTTTGAAGGAATTAACACACTCCTAGAAAATGCAGCTTCCTCAAGAGGACCTATTGGGTTTTTCCATTGAAAATATTTGGATGAACTGTGAACACTTATTATCCTAGTAAATTTTCCATTTGGATTTTATAATACTTCCATAGTATAATAAAGTTTTTTATATTCCAATTTATGACCAATTCCAATTGCTTACCAGTGCTAGAAGCTAGGGGAAGTTGAATGGGTAAAGTATAAACCACGATGGCTACCTTAAAACATGCTTCTATGCCATCTCTAGCTCCAATGTTTGCACCGCCTCATGTGACGCCTCCACATGAATGAAAATTGTAGCCATAATATTAATATTTTTGGATGCTGAAAAGAATCCAAAATATTCATAATTACAATATAAAAATAATACGGATTATTCTTTATTAGAGGAGGATGTTTCAGGTTGCTTTTTTCTTCCTATGAAAAAATACATGCAATCTTTTCTACAACCAATGAGACCTGATTAAATTTTTCATGATGACCACCCAAATTACTTCCCCTATCATCAAAAACTACGAAAATTCATTAATAACATAATTATATTATGTATTTCCTACAAATTTTGGTTGACTCTAGGTAGGTAAACCGGGGTAAAACACCATCATAAGTGGAATGTGTTTATGAATCTACTCTAGAGGAATAAGGTTAATGAAAATAAATTAAATTATGTTTTCATATAAGTTTAGTGATTTGATGACCCAAATAATAATCAATCATACTCATTATATCCTCAGGGTATTTTCAAACTAATAGAATGTGTCCTAGGTTTCTTCTACTAGAATATATATGATGTTTTCATCACCAAAACATCCAAAAGATCTACTCTAAGAAACTTAATTATCATGGAAAAAAACTGAATATTGGAAAATTATTTTTTTAAAATTCCAATACCAACACAGAATATCTCAAATTTTATACCTCTGATTCATAGAGTATGTGCATTGTCCCACCAAATATTACCACAAACACTGCCCCTCCCAATGGAATCATTTTCAGATAAAGAATAAATTTTTGGCTCTATTAATATCATTCTCATAATGGATACCTTATCCGATAATGATCTAAATTACATTATTTATTTCCTCATACTAAATTTAGAAACTACAATTAGAGGTTGAGAAGCTAGTAAGGTTAGATTAGAAGTATTCATGCTCGAAACCAAAATCCTGACCACATCCCTTCTAGGGATGTTCATACTATCGAGAATCATGAAAGTGCCCTTTGGAGAGAATATGAAGAGTATGGAAATAACCTTATAGTCACAAAGAGTCATTGGGGACCAATCATCATATAATATCAAATATAAATGGAAAAACAATCTTTTCTATCCAAAATGGAATGTAGGATAAAAATGTTAAATCTTGTAGCATAGATTCATTTAATATCTATACAACCACCTGAATCATATACATGTTCTTATATCCCTAAACTATCATCTAGGGAATAATAACCCAATGATGGTAAAGATATTTTATTTGCAAATATAAAATCCTCAATCATTGAGTCTTTCTCCCAACAAAACTTACTATTCCATGGAACTCTAAATTTTTCAAAGGAACTTTGAGAAGCATATATAGATGCCTTGACGAACGTGAAGAGTTTGAAGCTAAAGTCAGTAAAATAAATATACATTGTTCCTAGAGTGATCTTATGTGATATCATTCATTTATCAATTTTAAAGAACAATACAAGGATGACTTCATATAGGTACACATCAGACACTTTTATGTGTCTTGTAGGATTGATGGCATTAAAATCTATTGAATTTTCATTGACAATAGTTCAGTGGTCATCTGCATATTGATCTAAGCACTATCATTTTGGATATAGTGTGGTCAAATTGTCCCCTTCTCTTATAATAGTTTAGGAGTATGACAAGAGTGAACAAGTATCCCTCAACCAAATCAAGATCAGAACAAAATTCAGTGATCTAGTGTATGATTCTGAATTTCTAGTCATCATTCTGGATACAAACTTTATCATATGTATATGAAGTCCTTGGTTTCATCAAGATATCATACCTCCATCATATTGAAAATTCCTCAATTATTAATTCAATGGAAAAGGTGGTACATTTCATAGTGATAAATCTCCTTTTTAATACTGTAAAACTCAATATATTGATGAAGGATTCTATGAGCGAGGTTATAAGAATCCCATGATAGATGATGTCTCTTAAGATATGGAACCAAATGGATTGTAAATGACCATATTCAATATATACAAGGATATTGGAAATGAATATGAACTAATCAATAGAATGGTAAAGAAAATCAACTCAAAAATGGATATGTTCTCATCAACACTAATGATATTAGTGATTTAAAATAAGCCATGATGTTCTTAAAAGGACTCTATTCATTATACTAGTGGTGATGCATATGGTAAAATATACCTTGATTTATCCCCAAAAATATAGCATACCCCATCATCATCATCTGAATTATAAGGATTTTTCATTTCACTGCAACTGAAAGTGGATATCTATACCTGTAAACCATAGATAAAATATTAGAACATTATCCATTATGCTAACCCTGGTGATTTCTTGTTATCTACCACCCATTCTAGTATATGTATGAAGGAAGAGGAAGAGAAAGATGAAAAAAAGGAATATAACATCATGGATGCTCCCCAGCAATTAGGGAATGAGTTTTTACCAATGTCAATGAACTTCTAAACATAAATAAGGGCATGAATGAAAGATATATGACCTATGATGATTAGGGAATCTATTCCCATTGAATAAAAATAATTATATACTTAATTCTTAAATAAATGTTGAGATTTGTTCACAAAGAATTACATATAAATGATAGTCCTCAATATTGAATTAGCCTCATATTACATAGGCTTTCCAAAATATCATCATGGATATAAGCAAGAAAATAAAAGAGTTCATCTAACTCATGCTTCCAATATTCAATCCAATGTTGATAATTTAATCAGAGTATACTCCATTCAAGAAGTCCATTTCCTAAAATGGATCCCCAATATATCCCTTATCTAGATGAAAAAATTTTAGATCATATTTTTCATTTATTCCAGATATCTCAACCAGTAATTCCCAAAATATGACTTCTCAATTCTGATTGAAGAACTTTTGATTTATGTGATGTATGGTTACCAATATTTGTTCTTCATGAATTATTATTCAGGATACAACTAAATCTGAATTCCCCTTAAAGAAGAATAATGCACTACCTTTAGGGAAACAAAATAAGTATATTATTATTATGTGATTCTTTTTTATCTTTATAATATTGGTTCCAAATATCAGTACACCAAGAATTGTATCTTCAATACATTACTTGGTAAGTTAGTAAAGTGATAATTCAATGATTTCATAATGATATATCAGTATTTTTTATCATATTTCCAATTTTTATAGCATGTTTAACAATATATGACAACATTTCTTAAAAATGAACCCATTAAAATATGATTTTGGTTTCACCTCAAGAATATTTATTAACATCATTTTATGCCATCATGGTATCAATGTTGATTATGAGAAGAAAAATTACATCCTTGACAAGTTACCTATGTGAATCCTTAAGGACATGAGAGGAATATTGGGATGCATTCCTACATAATTCACTTTATAGAAAACCTAGTAGGAAGGGTTTTTCCATTCCTCGAGATAATAAATAGGGGGATTAGATATTAGAGGATTAATGACCATGAGGTATCATTTGACCTCTTCAATTATTATCTTTTAAGACCATAGATATTGATTCCTCTTATCTAACAAAGGCCACTCATTCTATGTGTGACAGATTTAGATCTTTCATCACAATGAGTAATGATGTCAAAAACAAGAACAACCTCACTTATATTAGTCAAACCATGATTTATACTGGGACTCATTATTAAGATATCAAGAATATCTATTTGGATTTCATCTTTGTGGTGTAGAATGTGAGGCACTACATGCAGCACCATGAGAGCCTTTTGATGTCTCAAACTGAACCACTGAAATATACCCACAATCATCCCATGCTAGCTAGATTTTTCAAATGGTCGTACGTCATCCTGAATATGTTTGACATGTATTTCAGACTGCAAAAAGGTAATAACAGGGTAGGATTTATTATCTTTTCCTGCAAAACTACCATATCCAAAATAAATTCCTTATAATACTAACTATTTATACAAATAAATCTTCAACATCCAAGGTTTCCAAAAAACATGGGAACTATATTTTGATTGTGTATCTAGAATTCCAATGAAGAAGAAGATGTAAGACCCTATGATTAATAGAGTCAATCAAGGAGTCATTCTTATTTCTTCTATGAGAGAGTTCCTACATTACTAAATCTAGTTTTTAGAAGGATACTCAATAATGAGGTGGGATATTGGGACCTCATTATAGGATTGGAACCCACAAATCAAATACTAATGAATGTCAAAAGTGATTCGGAATTAGTAATCAAGAATTTAAATGTTTATTATGTTATTGTAAAGGAAAGTTGACCCCCCTTCATAAATATATTTGAAGATTGATGGAATAATTTTTTTAGATCCATTGTCAACACACATCCCATGATCACTGAGTGCTCAATAAGATACACTAGGCATTATAGTTATACATTTCACGGATCTATATAGAGATGAAGAAAACATCATCGTTTTCACATCGTAGGATGGTATTTACATTTTCATTGGTGTATAGAGAATATCAATGAATTCTAATGCAAAACTAAGCCTAATGAAACTAAAAATAGTTGGACAACACCTATCCTTGACTATATTTTAAGTATAATTCTTTCATTAGACATAAGGAGGAATGAAAATACAGGATGATAATCTGTCAACTTAATCATTTATAATGGACCAAATCACTTGAAAATATTCTAAAAATGAGGATTTGATGGAATTATTCTCAATTGAATTTATTAAAAGGAGAATATTGACAGTATTCAAGAAGTACTTTCTAGTTCTAATAGAGGACATAAATTACCTTCCATGAATTATCACCAAATTAGGAGTATTGGATATTTCTGGACTTCAATGACGTATGATTTCACACAATTCCTCTAAAAGGGTCATTCATATCAAGTGGTATCCAATATCATCCATCATACCCTAAAGTTACTACACACTAAAAAATATTCCTCAGAAGTCATTGTATTAGGAATGGATATTGTTGGTCCATTCTAAGTGGGTACATCCATGAATTTTATGTACATCCTTTCTGCTACCAACTTTTTCTCTGAATTTCCCTGATGAGACACACCTCAAATAATTTGGGTAAAAAATAATCATCAATTTCTTAATACTAATATCATAAAACTATTTGGTATCCCTCACACAGTATTTAAGGAAAATTACACCAACTTATATTCCTTTGTGTTTTAAGGGGTATAGTATGTTTAAAATATTGGGTGTAACAATTGATCTTGCTATAATACGGTGGTATACGAACATATATAGGATTAAATAAAACCTTATAGAATATAATCTAGAATATAGTGGACATATAATAGAATTATTGGTTTGAAAATATCCTTTATTAATTGTGGGAATACTATAGATTAACACATAATACCACACAGGCAACCCCATACTCACTATAAGGTTGGATAAAAGTAGTTTTTCTTAATGAAGTCTAGCTGCCTTCGCTCCTCATTTGAGTTTGTGATTAGTTATACACTAATATTTAGTATAGAAAAAAATTAAATTAATTAGAATAACTCTATGATGAAAGACTGCATACCTTGCATCATCTTGAAGTCCACCAGAATTGAATAACATCATCCTTAAACAAGAAACCTTAACTTCATTCATTCCTATAAGGAGAACTAGTTTTGGTTCTTAGGACCTTGATGATACCTTTTAATAATCCTCTTAAATAGAAACCAAAATGGGAAGGGCCTTTCATCATTTATATGGTATAATCCAATAGTGAATATTCATCGATCACTATGTACATAAAGTGTACTACGCCTCCCATAAATGCAAGATTTCTCTAGAAATATATCTTGTGATTAATGAAATATGGTCCTATTTCTGTGAACTAAACCATCAAGACACCAATGTCCTAAATACATGATGATAAACTATATATAACCAGTCCTTATTGTATGATTTTAAAATATATATTGTTCCATATGGAGATTCCTTAAAAGGCATAAACCATGATGTCCTAGTCACACAACTTCAAACTATATCAACATGTCTCCAACACTTGATGTTAAAATGCAGCCTTAACCTATGCACTATTCATAGTCTGACATAGATGGTAAAACTAGGAAGACTCATGTGATGATCATATAATTCCTCACATGAGATGATTTCCTGAATGTCTAGAAAACATTTCTTCCATGAGATGATAACCTGAACATCTGGGCATCCTCAATGAATAACCCCACACAATACATTAATGTCACTCCCTTTGGAACATAATTTTACTAATTGTAAGGTAATAAAAAATATGCTCAAGGTCTCATTTTTCATGTGTTAAAATCTCATGATAATTTTTATTTTCATTAGAGGACCTCTAAACCTAGTTTTAGTCTTCCATGTCAGCAACCTTCTTTGAATCTCCCGAATTCAACAATGGAGACTCTTACAATTATTTTTTATAACTCTGAGCATAGTTTATGAGGGTTTAGGTATATTCCTAATACACTCCTTGTATGGTGGGGTCACTACATGTTCCATGAACTATGACATTAATCCTTGTTTATTTCACTTTGATGTCATTTTTATAGTACAAGATCTCATTCTATCACTTCATAACTGGTAACCAATGTACCCACCACATGATGATAAACTAAAAGTATGATTTCCTTATCAATATAAGTTGTAAAATTTCTATAACTACATTTTTTATGCATTTTATCATAGGATACATAGTGATACCTATTTATCTCATTATAGTCTCATTTGTAAAAAAATGTCCATCCCTGTTTCTGGTTCAGGCCTGTGCATAGAAGTTTCCTATTTTAAAACTATGTGTTGCTTGAATCTCAACCAAATGAGATATATAGTTATTTTAGTATCATCCATCATAAGAATCACCATGAGAAAAAAATTCCCCCATTATTATATGTGCAAGTAACATATTCAGAAGAGTGTCTGATATAATTTTCCTTTCATTAATAAACCCATAAATAAAAATCCCTCACATATGATTATGGGCTAGACCTATGTAGGGAACCATCCTAGAACTATGTGTGGCTTTATTTATATAAAAAAGTATACATTGTGAAGTTCAGATATCAAAACATGGGTCTAGTCACTGTATATATATTTCCCCTCCCTATTTAGGAGTCTGAACTGAATAGAAAATTTCCCATTAAGAACTAATTATGTTGTGATTCACATTCCAATGAGATGCACAATGACACCTAAATCCCTCAATCTAGGCGCATCCCCAACATAAAGATAGGGTCCACCTCCTCTTGAACATGACCTTGATTCATGAAGGATATTTTCAATAAGGTCATTTTCCAAGATTAAATAACTTAAAAGGAGCATTGAACATCCCCATAATAAGATGTTAAAATACATGGTTCATATCCTTGTCATATGATTCAAAACAATGAATTTTTTTGGCCCTCACCAGAGAGAACCACCACTCATATTGATAGCCTCCTACCCTAGTGCCATCCTAGAACTATGTGTGGATTTATTAAAATCCATATGATATGTGTAGTGATGTATGAACCCAATTTTCTTGGCCCAACAATGGATAAAATCACTAATTCTTTTATCCTATTTATTTTATAGATGATTGTAAGGAATTTAATATTTTTTACTAGATCGTACCAGCCCAAATATCCTCATTATATTGGGATTTAATCCATCCCTAAATCACACTTCATATCTCAGGAAAGTCCAATACCCATAAAATCTATTTTTCTATTGTAATTATGATCACAAATCCTGTAAGGGATACTTCGTTTTGACTATGAATAATATTCCTCAAATAAGGCTTTGTCAATACACCAAAAAATGTGTCTTGTAGATCTAGGGTACCCCCTAAAGGATATCCCTTTTATCTCTATACGCTTTGATAAAATCCCAAAATTTTCCCTTAAATTCCTATCACATCCCTCTGATTCATATATGAGAACTACATGAACTCCATTTATAAATTACCTCATATCCATTATGTACAGACCTCACCATGATATATTTGTCCAACACCATCAAAACTATGTGGTATGTAGGATGGTGTCTACCCCGACCTTCCTAAACATGGTCCTATTTCATGCTAGGATTTCCATCATGAGTTCATTTACTCATGGTCCCATGATTGGAAAAAAAAATTCCCCTAATATATGTAATAATTAGGTATATATAAGAATATCCTCATCTGGGTGCAATGCCAACCTGCATTCTTTCTTTGTTCTTAGAAACATCATTTTCATGAACCACACATTGTGATCTCATAAATTTAGATCATAAAAACCTCCCATGGCTATTAGTAATAAGATCAACCAACTCTAAAGGGGATATTCTTTTACTATCAATAATATGCCTCAAATACGGATATGCATAATGACTCTGAATGTGCATGTAGATCAATTTCAATTTCATCACTATCAGAAGTACATCTTATTTATATATGATTTCACAATGTCATAATTCAAGCTGCATCTCAAACACAATCTATGGTAATTTATTAAATATATTTTTTGATTCCATCTATTTTGATTCTAGAACACTATTATGCCTTATAGAAAAATTCTCTTCTAATATCTAGGACATGTTAATGAATTATTTCCCTACAAGAACTACAAGATTCATTGTTCATATAACTAATGGTCAGATCCATTTGACCAAAAACATCAGTGTCCCTGGTCTATACTATAATACACAAAACTACTAATGGAAAGATACATAATTCTCCCAAAGATGAAATCTCACAAAAGGAACCGGAAATAAATTCATGTCTCTACTCACTAGACATGTACTCCACATGATTTTGTAAAATTTTAATTGTGAAGACAAAGAAATAGGATTGAACCTTATTAGGTTGAAAACCCAAAATGGTTACTTAAGAAAATTAGGATTCTCACTTTCTAATTCTTCTTTAAATATAAATTAAGAAAAAATTATGGATATGTTGTAAAGGACCCAAAATTTCATAGGACCCATTATATGATAAGAGAAATAGTCAAATAGTTCTTACTAGTTCTTAAGACCTCGGAAAAAAATAGTACATCCTCTTATTATTATCATTATCAATGTAATCCATTGACACAATGAGTTTCAATAGAGTAAGACACCTATAGTTTTATATTACAATCAAAACAAATTACAATAAGGAAAAATTTTATTAATCAGAGAAAAATTATTTTCATTTATAGATACAAAATTAAGAGGACAATCTACAAGATGGTGTCTCTTAATATGTTATTATAAAATGGAATCTCCCAAAATAATTCTTCTTTATAAGTTAATATTGATCCTTATCCACAGATTGATGAAGGACAGTGAAAATATGGTGATATCATCCTCAATATAATGAAGCTTCACATTCTTCACAGTAATAAAATATCTTCATTAATATAGGGTCCTCTTCAAGGATTGGTAGATATAAAAAATATTTCACTTGATAGCATCCAATTCCTCATGAATTAATTCCATATATTATGATTTATCATTTAAAAAATGTTTATTATCTTTAACCTCCTTGTCATGGTTAATACCTTTCGGGTATAAATTGCCTCCATGATTATCAAATTGGACAATATTTTTTACTTCATACTATCAAAATATTCTCTTCATCTTGGTGTTGGATGTTCAACCTCATGTTTTTATGGATCATGTGATTGTTATATAAATCATTACACATAATGGTGAAAATGGTTTGGAGTCAGTGGAGCCATTAAGGTAGATCTTCAAGTAGAGTCTATGAAATTAACCTCTAAATATCTGACCAAATGAAATAATGTGTGGAAAAAATGTTTATTGTGCCTCCAAGTCCATATCAAAGTAGATTTTATAAATATTGAAAAATAATAATCAATTCACTCAATTAGGAATCTTGTGTTGTTCTATATAAAGTAAAGTTTTCCTCCCCTTGTGTCACTGGTTGAAAGGGCATGGATGAATCCCCCTCAGGACTGGGGGTTGATGTCGATAATAGTATAAGAATGATGGAACTCTTAATTAATAAAAGGAGTTGATAGATGTTTAGGGTATGGATATATTTTAAACTGTTAACAATTTTCACATGTTGATGGGTCAGCCTCTCAATTGGAGGTGTTCCCTACTTCCCCAATTTTAACATCCTGATCATGGACCTCCAAATGAGAGATGATTCATTCTATTTTTTTTAGAACATAGGAAAGAACGATTGTGGGTTGCCTCCACACATGGTTCCAAAAGTAGTTAGAACATATCTTGAGAAGGATGAGTAATATTGGTACCCAATTTCCTATGGTATTTGGAAATATTATCCACAGAAAAATCATCAAAAATTGAGAAGTTTTGATTAGAACATTAGAAAAAAATACTGGGTGTGTGTAAATAAGGACTCACCTATGTCCAAATATTTATTCAAGTCCTTGAAATCCTATGGACAGTTATGGATATTAAAATGGGAAAATATTTCATAAATTATTATATAAGAAGTTCTCATTTATTCAATTAATTTCCGAATACCCATGACATCCTCACAAGTATGGATGTCCAAGTCATCTTCTATAGGACTCAAATTGGATTTTCCAATGACATCGACTGCCATCATTTTAGTTGGAATACCAACTCTGTGCCCCATTGGTTCAAATCATTATCACCACCTTCATCAGATAGTCAATGATCATGATCATATCTTTCCCATAATAATAATAGGCTAACAATGATCATCATAGGGTCCCCTGGTGTGTGTGGAAGATCTAAAATATCATGATGAAAAGACTAATTAGTTTATATATGACGTTCTATTATGCATAATTGACACTATGAGGTTTTTATTATCTTTATTAAATAGTAGTAATAGGTAATGTATTTTCCCCTGAAACTTTTTTCATCAAGGGAGTGCACTCATTAATAATTTATTATTCCTCAGTTAGAGTTTCTTCTTCAACTTCTAATGGATCCACACCAGACCCTTTGAGGGAGGAAAGTGAAGTATATCCTTTAAAGAATAATGATTGTCATCTAGGTACAACATTAAATTTATAGGACTAAATTAAATTGTAAATACTTACTGTAGCACATACACCAATCCAATTCCTTTTCCCTCTTCCATTTTTTCTATTGAGATGGTGAGGTGGCCATGATAATCTTCTCAACACAGGTAGCAAGGGTGGAAAGGTTCCATCACCATCTCCTATTCCATAAATCCCAATCTCATAGGTAACTCCATGAGCTTAGGGATAGACCTCTCAACCCCGATCAGGGCTGAATGTTGATGTATATCTCAGTCAAACTAGTTTTGGTGGCACCTCCCCATTATATAAATCACTGTGCTCCCTCAATGGTAGATCCTTTACTCATAAAAATTAGGATAGATGAAAAGAAAGAGTAAATAGGATTATTTCACTAGTATGGAAGAATTCGTCCCATTTATCATTGGATCAATAATACACCCCCACAAAATTACCCTAATCTAGAATATTAGTTACATGCTTTTTTACTGGGATCAAGTCATCAATAACATATATTAGAATCTCCACATCGTGGAAAAACTACCCCACCTCCATCTTATTAGTGTCAAATTTAATATCAAGGGTTTAATGAATATCCCAATATTTTTGGATATGTTTTCAGGCTTAAATTAAAATCCATAATTCCTTAGTTTCCTGGGACATGATTATCCACCCTTATACTGCCTCAAGACACCTATAATCAGATTTCACCATAGTCGACTGTGAAGAGGACCCAATAACTTTTGAATATGACAACATTCTTTACCCCTTTTCCTAAATTGTGGTCAAAAAATTCAAAACCCTGGTCCCCTTATGATTATGATGACTAGATCTCTTTGGATCAATTACATAAGAGGCAGTCTTTATAGTTTTAGATCACTAAGTGCCCCGGTTTCAGGGTTCTAGATGAACCTCATCACTATCAATTTTATAGTGAGTTTTATTTCCATTGTGGTCTTTTTTGGAAGAATTATAATTACAATAAACTAATGTTAGGTTATTAATAAACAAACCCTTGGGTTTTGAGGATATATATGAGTGTGCCTGCTTTTGAGTAATCCCAATAGGTGCCTCCGAGGGAGGTAATTCAATTATTGCCTCAAAATATTCCAGGTCCATGAGAACACTAAGCTACCTAGAAACCATTATATATTCCTAAAAAAACATCTACAGGTGTAGAGATGGTGGTTTATTGTAGAGATTTGAAGTGATATGAAAACCTATAGGGGATGTAAGCCTCCCATATACTTTCTCCATTGATTATTGTCCCAAATACACAATCTCTAAAGGCCATCACAAATTATATGACCTCATAAGTGTTTTTATCCATTATATATAATTGTATTGGTAGGTGAGCCACCATAAGGGATAGTTTTTAAATCATTATACATGCTTAGAGTCTATAAGGTATCCAAATTATTCATGGCCAAATGTCTAATACCATATTCCTTAGGGACAAAGGGTTGGAACCGAATCTATACCAGCTCAGCAACTCAATGGATCAAATATGTGCTTCATTCCACCCCCATAATACTATGAATGGTCCCAAAATTAAGTAGTTGGCCTCCCCCATGTACATGTGTAGCAGGCACTAGTATAACATCTCCAAGTGGGGACGAAAACTACTAGGTGTTCTAGTTCATCCATGTTAGATTTCATGAAAAATATCCTTGTCCACACACATCCATTGGATTTTTGGACTGGTAGTATATAGATAATCATACACATGAATATAAATATGTAATGTTTTTTCTTGGAAGAGATTGAAAAATTCATGGAATACCCCCACTTTGTGTATTCACCATTCTCCAATATTGGATAGTATTTGAATAGAATTCCACTCTTATCAAATTTAGGGAATATCATGGGACGTTTTCATGTGGCTCCCTTCCCCATTGGATATAAGAAAACATTCATCCACACTACAAGATGAATGTTTTCGCTAAGTAAATGGACTTTCATTATGATATATCTAGCCACTTCTAATCACTCATGGGATAACACATTAATTCAGTCTAGATAATCCCATGTTTCCTTTGGTGGTATGAATTAACAATACATTAACATTAGTATTTGGTGATACTAATATCTTATAAACATCCCAAAAACTGATATTGACTTATCCATGTTTTGGATGGAATATATTTGTTTATGGGCTCCAACATATAATGAAATCTGGTAAAATATCAGTGTTCTAATAAACATACATCTAATCTACCCAAATTAACTCATAAATTAAAATGTCTTCAAGATCAGTCTTAAATTCAACACAAGTTTTTAATACCTAGTAATCATACATCCATTAAAACTTGATCCCTCCTCCAGTGTTGTTGGCCAATTCATCCTTCCAAACTTCATTCTTTATATTAGTGATTCAAGGATAATGAATACGAGATAGTGCGGTATTAATTTGGGAGTGTGAAGTTGTAAGACTAGATTATTTGAATTGTGTCACATCATATACATGAGTTCATCATCCCTTCATCAATGTTTGAATCCTAGATAGAAATGATAGAAACAATAGAATTCATATATTCCATGGACCAATACCTCAATATGAAGTCTTTTGATCTTGGGATGATAATATCTCTCAGAAGTATGAAATCATACAATTATAGGTTGTCTCTCTTAGGTTATTTTATAGTGTGGTTCTTAAAATGCTTATTAAGGATCCAAAGTACAAGGTCATATAATGTCTGGAAAGATATCCCAATGGATTTTACCTTTTATTTGATGTGTGAATCAACTTATGCTTAAGAAACAAAAACTATATAAGATTCCATTTGGATACCTACATAAAAACCCAAGGGTATCATTAAATTTCAAGTGTTTCATATTAAAAAAAAAAGAAAAAATGTAGAGAAGGAGTGAATCAGCGTAGGTTAATCGCCCATGTGATCTCCTGTGGGTCACTCACCTAAGTGACATAATGTATGTCACTCACAAAAGTGACCTCAAATAGATCACTCGCCCAAGTGACCTAGCATGGGCCACTCTCCCAAGTGACCTCGTGTGGGTTACTCACCTAGGTGGTTTGGAATAAGTATCTCACTAAAGTGATTCATACAGTTTGTATGAATTAGAATAGTACAAAAGAACAGCATGGAAGACTATTATTTTACACTTATGTGGTGAGGCTAGGTGAAAAATGGAGAAGTTTTAACACAAAAATAACATGAGACCTTATATATAGATGTTTTTATTCTACTTTTTGGAAATGTGTGATCAACCAACATGATCAACTTGCACGGTAAACATTCACGGTGGACCTACACAATCCACCTGCGCAGCCAACCTGTGTGATGAGAATGTGCGCTCTATCTTCCCACGTACATTTTGGGGTGAAAACTATGTTTTAATGCTTTGTTATGTTGATAATTAAAATACAAAAAAATAAAATAATTCCAATAAGTGATGAATCAATCATTTCTCGTGTTTTTTCAGTACATCATGATTAGACTCTTCTCTACTGATTGAATCTAATCCCAAGGGGAAGAAATATGTTGATACTCAATTTTTAATATAAGTATAAGAAGTATATTAAGAAATAAAATCATTATAACAAGTAAAGAGAATACATAAAAGAACTAATATGTGCCTGTGGAGATTCATAAGACACTTGAATGTTTTGTAGTTTTACACAAATCAAGGCAGTATGAGCCAGATGTGAGGAAGACCACATTCACATAATGTCTCGAGTTTTCCAATCAATATAATCTTTGGGTTCCCCATTTTTCATTACCAAAAGATGAAGATACTACTTAATTCCCTACTCATCCAAGTATCTCACTCAATTCCTTCAAACCATTAGATAACACACTGATATTAAAAAAAGATGGGAATTGGTAAGGTTTGATGGATTTGGGTTCCTAAAGGTATTAAATAAAAAGAACTAGGAGGAGAACTACTCCCCACTCCAATAGTCAAAACCACTAAGAAAAATAACCTTTAATCATCTTGAAACATGAGTTCTAGTCATCCAAATACACCATAGGAAACCCTAGAGGCTCTGAGAAATGTCTCTCCCAAGTTCTATTCCTCTAGTTTTCCATCTCCCTATTGGAACCTATATCTCACCCATGTCATACTTGGGTGAGAGACCTCTAGCTCATCCAAGCCCTACTTTCATGAGGCACCCCTGGCTCTCTGATTTACTACTTAGGAAAGGAACCTCTAACTCACCCAGGTCCTACAAAAGAGAGGAACCTATAGCTCACCCTAGTCCTACATTGAGGAGGATACCCTATCTCGACCATGTCCTACTAGGGAAAGGAACCTCTATCTCACTAATGTCCTACTTGGGCGAGGCTCATCCAACTCGCCTAGTCCCTACATGGGTGAGGCACCTCCAGCTCAGCCAAGTCCTACTTGGGTGAGGCCCCTTTAGCTTCACTAGGTATCACATGGGAAATTTAGTATTCATCACACCCAATACTCACCAAGGTGAGCCACCCTTATAGACTTCACATAATTTTCAAGTGAAAGGGGTCCCTCTTCCATCGGATTCCCATTTGAGGGACACCAATTCAAATCCCCCACCGAGGCCTCTAAATTTTATGAATTAGGGTAAAAGGCACACCATTGTGCCTCCCATTAGATTTTGTATTCCCTTGGTAAGAGATTCCCCTTAATTAACCTCCTTGGTATTTTGATTCCTCCAAGTTCTCACAATTTTTCATTTTCTCAGTCACTCGGTCCCCAACTCAGGAGTTAGTGTCAGGGACCTTATCCTTTTGTATTGTGGAGAGAATTAGTTGATTTCATATTTTATGAGAGATAGTGTTGTATACTCCTTTCATCTTCCACCATTCATAATTTTCACCCTGTGGGATACCTACTAAAGTATTCTCCTTTTCTTTATTATGGAATGTTATGTTCCTCCCGCCTTCCATACCCCTACCTTCATCAACCTGAAGACAAAAGAAATTGATTTTCTTTGAACTTCCACTACTTACTATTTCTCACACCGAGTATGACTTGATATTTCTTAGCTACTATAAATTTATCACTAAGAGGGGGACTGGGTTAACAAGAGATACTTTTTGTTTTAATTTTCCTTTCATTGGAACAACATTCACATTCTATTAAATAGTTATCACATTAATGAAAAAACAATCACACACCCATAGGATTTCAAGAATTTAAAAGGTTAATTATTCAACAAGAGTATCTACATCTTTGGTATAGTTTATAAACAATCCAATAACACAAAATCCACTAAAAAACACCTTTGTCTGTATATAAACAATTAGGATAGACCCTTACAATTATATAGAATTATGATCAATAAAATAGTGAATGTGATACAAGTTACATGAAATAATGTAATACAAGTTTCTATAATTTGTAAAGAAAAATTCAAAAATTGATTCAAACTATGTTACTGTGCTGCTTTGTCAACTTTCCCAAATATAATCATCAAAATAATTCAGCACTTTTCTACCTAGATAAAGGTAATAACTTCTCCAGACTTCATAATTATACTCATTATGATACCTCATTTCGATTCTTCAGTGCAATTTCAATATCTATAAATATATGTCTTCTATAAAATCATTGAAACAATTCTGAACTACATATTCCTTATTCTGAAAATCTCAGTTCCATTTCAGAGTCTTATGAATTAGTCTGATATGAGAATCATTGAATATAATATTTCTTCTTCTTCTTTTGTCCGAAAAAATTCATCAAGAATGATATATCTATAAAATCCTTCTTTATTAAACTTCATATCTTTTATCTCTTCATCCAAACATAAACAGTGTTTAGATATGCTAGAATTTACAATGTACTCTTCTCCTTTAATATGTACCCCAATAATGGTTTAGGTGGGAATATGAAACTTTTTACTGAGTAAATGAATTCACCAAAAAGACAATTTTACCTTATATTTTGGATCTATATTTAACATTTTCCATTCTTCTCAACTATTATTATTTCTTTTCAACCTTCTCAAATCATATCTCAACTTCAGGTAGCTTAATGATTTTGAAAAATTCTTCAGTTCAATTCTGATTTTCATTACGATGAAAAAATATGGCCACTTATATTTTCTTGACCCATATTATAATACATCAAAATTGAAGACATATCATTACAATTCTTAGTATCAACTAAAATCAAACATCACATTCCAATTATCTATAACTACTATTAGATATAAAACACTGAAATAATTCTACCATAAAATTATTTCTACTATGTTAGACTTTAGTTACCATTATTTTATCTTTTACATAGTCACAACTTCTAAAGATATCATCACCCATTAGAAACACATTATCACTAAAATAAAAAACTTTGGAAAAAAACTTTCACAAAACTCATTTTCTTCTTTTCTTTAGAATGATGATGTTACATCAGATGAACTCTAGCATCTGGTGACATTTATCATATCCAGGTTGTGCCTGGTGGATCTATCCCTATAACATTATGATGGATTGGTTTCACCTCTAGTATGATGAGTCTACAACACATGGTTAGGTCAGAATGGTTATGACTTAGACATAAGAGGGGAGGTCAATTATTTCCTTTTAAAAATCTTGATAAATGTTAAATTTCCATCTTCAAATGAAGTGATCCTTTATTCCTCTCTTAATGTTGAGTGATTAGTATAAATAAATAATAGAAAATAACACAAGGTTGTATAGTGTTCCATTGAACAAAAATACACTAGTCCACTCCACCAACACTAGATTCTACAAGATTTTTGATATTCACTAGTTAGTCTTATTATCTGGAGACAACAACAACTTGATAAATGATATTGAAACCTTACAGGGATTTTATAGGCCCTTCTGGTCCTATTACAGGGAACCAAAATATCCACACCTTAGTATGATAAGTTAAGACTCTACCATGTCTGATTCTGAGTAGATGATACTCTAATATATTAGTATTGTTTTATTACGTTGAGAAAATATATTCCTCACACATTGGTATTAGTAATAGATAGATGTTTCTTATCTTTAGAAATGTATAGCCATAATAAAAAATAATAATCTTCAATGTCCAGTAGGATTCTTCTTATTTAAATAATAGGAAATGTATTAGCCAATTTTCCATAGTCTTCCTTCTTATTTACACCATGAGATAATAATTATGTCAAAAGAATATTTTAATATTTTTTAAAATTATGTGCATCAGAATATTTCATCATTGTATTTCGGTAATAGTTTTCATATATTTTCTCTTCTTCATATTTTTATTTTCTATCCAAAGAGAGATATATATGGACAATAATTATCCAATATTAATAGAATCATTCCAATTCCTTAAGATACTTAAAATCCATCATAAGTATCCCTAGAATAGAATATCACTATTTCCTTCTAATTCATATAGAATAAATATATAATAAAATCATTCAGTATAAATTGAATAAATATTCTGGTAAAATCTCTAAAAAATAGTAGAGTTGAATGATATAAAAATACCTTATAAATCCATTCAACTCACTTTAAATATAGTAATCATAGTTCTAAAAAACAAGAATCATAATCTAAATTTAAATTCCAATATTTGAACATGAATATCTTTGTGTCCTCTAAAATTTCTTGAAAATTAATGTTAGAATAAACTGGCCATTTTTCTCTATAAATATAGCACTACAAGAATTGGAATTTATTTGTTAATAATCATTTGAATTTATTAGAATTTATCCAATTTATGAACTTATAAAATAATTCCCTGTAAGAATTTGTTATATTTAAATAAGATGAAACATATAAAACAATGTACCATAGTCTACTTAAACTCCATGTTCCACATACTGTATATTTCACATTTTAAATATTTATTCAATCCAAACATGAAGTAGAAATATGAGTTTCTCCATGTAAAACCCATCTTTAGTTACTCCTTGTTTAGGTTCCTATACATCTCTGCAATCCTTTGGATGGCCTTATTTTTCATCTTGTTCATCTTCTCATGCAATGAGAAGGTGTTCAGCAAAACATATTTCAGCATGATCATCCACCAGTATCATGTGATGTTCATCCAGTACTGGTTTAGAAGAGTTATGCTTCACATGTCCTTATTTTATGAATGATTTATCATTATATATATATATATATTATGATCCGACACATGATGGAACAAATTAACATTCAACTTAAAACATTACATCATGTAAACTTAGTGTAAATACTACTTCAGTTTCTACTTTGAAATAGTGGATCTAAACATCCATTTTTGTAGCACGTAACAGATCACTATTTCATCATGTAATGTATCCAAAGGAAGAGAATATTCTGAAATATAAAGTAGGTTATATATAAATAAATTCTAATAAACACTCCAAATTAACAGTGCATTGTAGGTCACAATTCTATATTTTATTATCAAAATTATGTATTGAATTTAATCTTCATGGATGCAATTTTCAGCTTTTAATAATATGAAAAGAATGTTGAGTTTTATTTTTAAGAAAAATAATAGAAGGAATCACTAGGAAAGTTGGGTTAATTTTTCTTGAAATGTAGGGTTCATTTCCAATGCAGTGTAGGGTTCACTGAATGTTGGATTCATGAACATAAGGTTAGTTACCAACAAATGGTTCTTGAACTATACTTTTTAATAAAAACAATCGGGTAAAATGTACATTTGAATAAAAATATAGGGTTTATTGACCATAAATTTGTATCAAAATTAGTGTTGCACTTTTCTAAATGTAGGGTTGAAATATTCAATTAGATATATGTAGTACTTTCATTTTGATCTTTCTATGATTTTTTAGATCTATTTAACAGCAGGTTCATCCCTTAGACTAATAGTCTCATATTTACGAAATATTAATATATTTATAAAACATTAATAATTAAATCAATATAATTTTTACAACTCCCAATATATTAAAAAAATATAGGCAATAAAATTCTATAAAAAATATAATTATAAAAAAAATTAGCGATATTCTGGTAATTTATTATCCTTCCAACAGACCATTTTAGACAACGCTGCAAACTTTTCAAATAAATATAAAATTATTTTCATTCAATCACACAAAGTTTCAAGTGTTTTTATATAAATATAATATTTAATAAATCAAATACAATATTTTTTCAAGTCTGTTCATTGTAGAGTTTCAAAACTAATGCAACAACTTTGGTGATTTTTTAGAGTACCTAGAAATCCATTTCAGACATCCTTATAAACTAATAAAGTTTAGATAAATCTATAATATATCCAATGGTATAATATTCACTCAAATAATTTGAATTTTTATTGATATATAATAAAAATTTGGAGGTGTATTTGTAATAAAAATTTCAATGTCCCTTGAACAACTTGTAAATGATTTGGGAAATTTTATCACCATGAAAACAAAAGAGTTGGATTTTCAAATTAACAGATGAAATGAAAATAATCTTCATATCATTACAACATAATAAATTCCACATGATTTTGATTAGTATTTATTCATATATAAAATAAATAATGTGACATACTAAATCTAAAATTCATAAAAAATTGTTAGAAAACAAAGAATGTTGGTTTTGAGTAATTATCAAGAACAGAACCCAAATCGAGAATTATAATGAGCCATTAAACATTCTCCCCATTTTTGATAATTACAAAACCCTGATTCTCTACTTTCATTTGTACTCATTTTTTAAAGATAAAATATATAAGAACTTGATTATATTTAATAATACAATATATTAACCCTTTTCAATAAAGCATAGAAATTTTAAATTTAAGTATTAGTATAAAAAATATATATAATTTCAAATAAAAAATGTTATTCTTATTTTTTAATATATAAAAAATGACTTATTTAAAAATATTTTATTATTAAATATAGTAATATAAACTCCCCCTAAATCTATGATTCTTTAAAAAGATCAAAAGATATATTCAATGATCCATGAAAACATATATAATATTATTCAACGAATAGAACGATTTTGCTATGAATGCATTAAAACATTAAATACATTTCATGACAATAAAACATTTAAACACATTCTCAATATTGACGTAACTACTCTTAATACATATTATTATTATAAAATATATTCAATAAATTAAATAAAATATTTATAAGGAATTTCCAGTAAATGAAAAGATTTTCAATGTATTTAAAATAAAATAATTAAAAAATTTCTTTTTGAACATTTCATAAATGATCATAACATTTTAATTCAATAACAGAATTATTTACCACATATATTAATAATTTTATTTAGAACATGTAATTAATTTAAATATGAATACATTAAAAAAATTCTTACATACATGATCTCTATTTCTATAAAATCATAAGAGTTAGATTAATGGTTATTGGTTAATAAAATAATTAAATGAGTTAATTCATATTAAAATAGAGTGAGAATATGATTAAATAGTTTAATAATAAGGATTATTAAATGGATAGGAATAAAAATAATTAAAAAAATTCTCCCATAGTATAAAATAGTTAGTTCATTGATTATTGAAAATAAAAAAAATTTTATTAAGCATTCCATGTCTAATGAAGTTTTAATTTAATGGAACATGAAATAGAAATATAATAAATTTCTATAATGTTTAGGTATATACATAATGATTTGACAATTAATTCCACTTTGGCATACATTTAAAATATAAAATCCAAGGGCCTTTTAGTACCCATATACTCATGGGTATGACAGTGTTAACAACTAAATATTTAGGTAACCAAATATGTTTATTTTGATGAAACATATTATAATTAGATCTGGATAAATATTTTGAATAATGAACATGATTGACACCACAAAATTGATGATTTATAAATTAACATTCATTGTCATAATTTACATTTATACCATAATAAGAAAGTTAACATTTGACATGCTTTATTTGATTCAAAGTAGCAGCAACATGATTATTATAATATTTTGGTTTTTCACCATTGCTATATATACTGAGTTTTTCATTATGAGTTTTATATTAATAATTTGATTCAAACACTTCTCTCCATTAATAATAATACAAGATTCTTGATTTAAATTATCAATTTCATCAACATAATCCTTAATTTTAGTACTATGCAGATCACAAGATATTTTGGAAGCATTCGATCTTAAATTTGTAATTTGATAGGAAAATATCTCATTATCAATTGATATAACATAATTAGATTTTATATGCTTTATATGCTCTTTATATAAGTATTATAATTTTTTTTGAAGCATAAAACAGTATATATCACATTAATCATGAGAAAAAAATTGAATAAGAACATTAATAGTATGATGATTGTATCTCAACAACGTGAGCCATAAGACTTATTTATACATTTTGATTTTCCTACATAGATTCAATGTTTCTATTTGATTCATTACATTAACCCAAATGACTATAATCATAAAATTCATCCATAAAAATATTAACATCATCATTTTTCTCTTTGAAAGAAATATTATTTTCAGTTTCTACATGATCCTCATATTCAAAAATCTTAATAAACTCCTTCGTGTCCTAATGTTATTCTTATATTAGAGTTCTCAGATAATCATCATCATTGTTAACTTCTATAATTTTATCAGTTCCTTTATAAGGAAATATGATTTTGTTCCACATCTCGTAGGAAGTAGCACATTGGGAAACATGATTAAATTCATTAGGACCATGTTTTCATTTGATAGAATTTATAGCTCTCAAATTAATACCATATATAGTTTTCTTTGTATTATCCTACATTTCTAGGTATTTTAGGATCTAATAAGGTTTCCGAATATTCATGTAAAATTTGAAACCAAGATTATTCCAATAGATATTCATGTAATGATTTCAGAATCCATAATAGTTTATATTCAAATATAAATCACAGGTCATTAACATACCTTATTTAATAACAATAAATAATATTTTTCCATTTATTCTTTAACACATGCTTTTTAGGGCCAAAAGAAACACTAAACAATCCCAAAGTTTCTAACCTTTGATATTACTTATTAGGTATCAAATAGAAACAATAATTTTTATGAACTTTTTAAAATGGGACATATAGAAATATAGCACATCCTCTGATACTACTTGTTGGTATTGAGTTGAAATAGATTTCCAGAAATAGAATTATCTCTAATGGATTCCAACCTCTAATAACACTTTTTGTGTCAGTATGGATATCAAGAAGACATAAGAGGGGGTGAATTGTGTAACACCCCGAGATTTTATGAGATTTATTCCTTTTAATTTCTTTGATGTCTTTTTTTGTAAACTACACAAAGATTATCTTTCGCTATACACAACACCATATTATCTTGTAGTATACGCAACACTATTCTTGGATTTTATTACACCCAAGATTAACCTTCCTTGATAGCTTGTGTTGAATGCAATACTGAGTTTCACTAAACAATGATAAGTTATTAAAATATTATATAAACTAGCCGTTATGAATAGTAATACCCACTTTTTGAAATTTCATAAATTTTACCTTTCAAAATGGACTTCATTTTTGGATTTGGAAAATCGAAATTACGCTATGGTGAATTTTCGGTATTTTTCTGAAGACATTCCATTTTTGGTAAATAGTAACTTTTTACTTTTCTTTTACACGGTTAAGAGTAAATAGGGTAATTAAGGGTAAAAGATATATTATTATTACCCTAAAACATGTAATAATTCTATTGGAAAAGTGTAATTCTACCCAAAACAACCTTAGGAATAAAATATGACCATTTTGGTCCACAAGGATTAGATTAGTACATTTATTATTATTTAATTTAAAGAAGAGTTAAAAGAATTAAAATAAAAGTTTAACAAGTAAAAAAATTTAATATAGGGTTATACATAAGATAAATTCGACTATAAATATTAATTAGAAATATAAAAAAATTTCCTACATAATGGTATTTTATATATAATTTTTAGACATTAAATAATTTAATTTATTTATGAAACAATAATGATGCAATAATTACCTTATTAATGAAAAATTAAAATAATTGATATTATAAATACCCATATAAATGTAATTTGATGGTTTTTATGAATCAAAATAATTTGATAGGTTAATATATCATATTAGGGTTGGTTAGATGAATTTGTTTCGAAAAAATAATGCTATTATAAATTTATAGGAAACAAAATACCAAATAGTGTCAAAATTGACATAAAAGAGTTTTTAAAAAACATATTAAATTATTAATCAATATTATATTCCTAGAAATATAAGGATTGTCCAAAACACTTATATAGTAATATATATGACCTTAATTAACCAATTGGGGTTTGATTGGAAGCTTATAGTAAGTTTATTAACCATATAGTGTAAGAATACAAGAAGATCTGGTAAAAGTTAAATTATTGAACATAGAGTTAAATCTAAATGATACGGTTAAAATGGTAACCTAAACTTGTCTAAAACCTATTTATTGGGTGTATTTCTACCCATCCCCACCATAGACTCGAAATAAGTCACTTTTGAGCCATTATAAACCGAATATTAATTTATTATAAAATAATTTTTTATGTTTTTCTTAAGGTGCCCCTCTCCTCCCTTATAAAATGGCACCTCCTCCCTCTCCTATTTACATGATTTTGATCCTTCATTATTGGAAAAACCCTGCCAATTTCTCTTATCTACCTATCTACTAATATCATAGTGGTTCTGGTATTATCAAAATACCAACTCTTGTTCCCTAAGAGGAAGTTTAAAAGAGGCACGTAGAAGAAGAGGTTATCTCTTCTACCGATTCTTTCAAGTTTCTTTCTTCTTATACTTCCTCTTCTTTAGTTGTTTCATTATAAAGTAATAATATAAGTATTAAATATATAATTATATTTTATTATAAATATGAAACAACCCAATTTCAACTTCTATACGTCCTACGAAAAACGAAATCATCGCGCGTGCGTACGTACAGAATATCGTCTCTGCGTCGTGGTGTAATATGTTTTTCTACCACCACCATACTTGGATGGTTATAATGGTGTAATTAATATCTATATATGATTTTTATAACATTATACTAATTCTGAGATATTATATCATCCACTCCAATTCCATTCAATAATTATGGGAACAATATCATCGCTCGTGTGTACGCACGGATTACTGTCTCCACGACGTGATGAGATTCGTTCTCCACGTTAACCATTCAAGAATGATTATAAAGTATATATAATGAAATATATTGGATAATAAATCTACTGGATTTATGTATATAAATCTCTCATCTACTTACTTCCATTCAGATCAATAAGGAAAAGAAAACAACATTCAAGCGTATGTACGGCCTACCGTCTCCACGAACGGTGTATTTAATTTCATTTATCTATCTATTATATATATATACTGAATATATAAGAAATATAAATCATGATTTACATTCTTGAAGTAATTAAATCATGATATAAGTAATAATAATATCAAGAACAACAAGTACAAACACGTACGATAAATGAAACAATTTTACACAAAACACTTCTTTAACATGGAATTGACAAATGAACGGTTAATATAAAGTCATATGTGAATCACATATGATATCAAAAATATTATTATGATTTTGTTACAAGATAATAGTATGTTTAAACCCACTATACAGGAGTCCTGGACACATACTGATGAAATTAGACATAAGGTAAGGGATAATTTTTCAATCTCATTTTTATTCGGTATTTCTTATACGTAAGTATTTACTGGGGTTATATTTTTCTTCCATGTCCATAAAATGTTTTTCATAAAGTGTTTAATATTCTTCCATGTATGTTTAAATTCATGTTTACCCTGTTTTGACTTTTACTTTGTGTTATGGAAGGAATCTTTCTTTTGGTTACCATACGAGGTACTTTTTGACTTTTTCGGTAAAAGAATGAGGAGAATGTTTTTAACTTATACAGCATGAACAGATTTTTACGGTTTTATAAGGCCTTTTATTAATTAAAATTAATATACAAGATTTAATGATTATTTTCAATAAAATTCATTTCATTTAAAATTGAGTGCCATTTTATGAAAATAAAATGATTTTGAAGAAGAAAATATATTTTCCTCAACAATTCATCTCAAGTGTTTTATCAAAACTATTTTCCAAATAAGATGACATTATTTAGCTTGTTTCTATTTCAAGTATAATGTCTCTATAATTTACATGGTTTTATTTTTGTTATGATGAAATTATATTCATTTTTTATATGGATTATGTCACAATGGGATGATGTTTATGCAACCCATTTTATTCTTTCAGTTATGATGAGTGATTTATGATTGTTTTGCGGCACACGTAAAAATGATTTAAATATGAGATGGGTGGGACCTATATCTCCCTAATATTAATTGGGTAAAGATTTATATCTCATGAGATAAACATGGCTGGAACGGAAAGTAAATTCGGTTCAGTAATATTGGGCTGGAACCACAAGTAAAGCCAGTTCAGTAATGGACATTGTCCACTATGATGGTCTTAGAAGAAATTCCTTGGCTACTACAGAAATATTATCATGTGATTAATGGTTTCCACAATTACATGTTTTATTCCCATGCTATTTTATCATTATTTAATGTTTCAGTATGATTTATGCCTTATGTACTGCTAAGATTTAGGTCATTGCTCAAGATTTTGGTGTTTTATGGTCATGATTTTACGTTCAAATGTTTATTGATTATTTATATGATCTCAATGTTTACCCTTAATGAGAATTTGAGCTCACCCTTTTTATATTTTCTTTTCCCCAGGATAAAAATAATGGTTTTAGGTAAGAAAAAAAGGGGAATATCTTTATAAGAGATGTTGAAGATCTTTCAACATTATTAAATGTTTATGTTCCAAGTTTCCACAGAAACTAAACTATTACTGTCCTTGGATGTATGATATTGTTATGTATTTAGTATTCCAAAAATGTAATGTAAAGGTAATGTAATTTCCATGTACATCAAGTTTTGGTCGCTCTAAATTGTGTCCTTTTAAAAATTTGGACAAATGTAAAACATCCCTATTGAAATAAAGTGATATTTTCCTTAACTCTTAAGGTCGATCGATTAGAGGAAATAAATAAAGAAAATAACATAGTGATGTATAGTTTTTAGGGAACATTAATCCCCTAGTCCAGTCCACCAATTCTATACTCTATGATCTTGTTGACTTTCACTAGTATGTCCCCTTATATGAAGACCTGAACAACTGATTATATGTAATTGAAACATTATGAGGCTTTTATAAGGACATATGGTTATTTTACCAAGAAAAAATTTCCATAGATAAGTATAAGAAGATGTCACTCTACCATGAAAAAATATAATAATTCGATACTCCAAAAAAAATCAACAGAGTTTCATTTTTTTTATAAAATACATTTCTCTCATAGTTTCAGGAGAAACCGATAGTTTTATTTGACCTTCAATAAAATAAATTAGCAGTAGAAGAAAAATAATCTCCAATTTCAAGTAGGATTCTTCTTATTTAAATAGAATAAAATTGATTATGAAATTTTAGGTAGGCTTCCCTCCTCTTTACACCCTGAGAGGATAAGGATGGACAGAGAATTTTTATCTCTTATTTGAAATGATGAGTAGCAGAATATTTCAACATTGTATTTCCATCATTGTTTTGAGGTATTATCTCTTCTTCATATTTTTCTTTTCATTCCAAATATAAAGATATATATATATATATAAGAAATGTCTAGCAGTAAAAACATCATTCCTCTTCCATCAGATACCTAAAAGACTTCGTAAATATCCCATGAATAGAATAACATCACTACCTCTTTATTCCTGTAGAAACAATCTATAATAAAATCATTTAACATAGATTGAAAAAAACATTTAGTAAAATATCATAAATCAAAATAATCTTGAATGATGTAAAACTCCAATTGAAATTCATTCATACATTATTAAATATTAACCATATAGTTCCTAAAAACTATCATCATAATATTATTGTCAATTCAAATATTTGAATTTGAATAAAATTGTGTCCTATAACATTTCTAGAAAATTTATGTTTACATATACATTCTATTTTTCTCTATAAATACTGCATCATAAAAATTACAATCTATTTGTTAATAATCCTTTGAATTTATTGGAATTTATTCAACTATTAAACTAATAAAATAATTCCATATTATAATGCAATGGATTTTAATTACATGAAACATATAAAATCAAGTATCGTAGGATACTTATACTCCAAGCACTATTTTCTATAAATTATACATTTTAAATATTTATTCAATCAAAAAATGTAGATGACTTATGATTTTCATGATGTGTTAATCATATTGAGTTACCCCTTTTGCATGTTTTAGTACATATCTTCAATCCTTTGTGTGGCCATATTTTTCATCTTGGTCATCTCCTCAAGAAATGAATTGGTGTTTAAAAAGACATATTTTAGTATCATTATCCTATGATTTCATGTGAAATTTATACAATATTGGTATGGTATAGTTATCCTTCATAAGTCCTTATTTTCAAAATTATTTGTCATGATAAATATATGATATGATCCTCTACATGATGCAGTAAATAAACTGCCATCTTTCAGCGTTTCATTTTATAAACATGGAGGAAACACAACTCTAGTTTCTCGATTCAAATAGTGGTTATAACCTTAATTTTTTTCAACACCTAACATATCACCATTTCATCAGGTGATGAATCCACCTAACGAGGGCTTACTTAAATATAAAATTGCTTATGTAGAATCAAGATTTCTAAAAAACACAATAAAATATTTTTCCATAGTATATCACAATTTGGTGTTTTAGTTTATAAAGTATGATGTGAATTTAAATCTCTTTAGATTAAATGTTTCATCTTTTAATTATAGTTACAATAGGATGAGTTTAATTTTTATTCCAAATAAAATAGTGATGCAGTAGTAAAAGTTGGTTCATTCTTTCAAGAACATGTGGTTCAAGAATGTAGGTTTCATTAAAGTAGGGTCTATAAACGTTGTGTTTGTTACCAACACATTGTAGGTTTCACTAAATGTAGGGTTCATGAACGTAGTGTTAAAAACCAACATAGGGTTGAATAAAAACATATATTTTATTAACCCTATTTTTTGTATCAAACCTAGGGTTCCACTATTCTGAAAGTAAGGTTCAAGTAATCATCTAGTAATCTAGACAACATGCATTCTCAGAATCCTTCAATTTTTTAGATCCCTTTGACATAATATTAATCCATTATACTAAAATATATATTTATGAAATATTAATATATTTATAACATGTCATGAATATATTCAATTTTATTTTTACATCTCTTAATATATTCAGAAAATAGTGGTAATATAATTAAAAAACCACCGTTCTGAAAAATAATTGTACAACATTGGTAAATTTAATGTCCAACCAAAAAAACATTTTAAACTTATATGTCAAATGATTAAGTTAATATATATTTTTTTCATTCTATCCTATAATTTATTGATTAGTTATAATATTTTTAAAACTTTTAGTAATTCAAATGTTATAGGTTTTCAAGTCTGTCCACTATAGAGTTTGAAAACCAATGCATCAACTTCAATGATTTTTTAGAGTACCAAAACATCCTTTTATGAATTATTCATAAACTAATAATGTTTATATAAATATCTTATCTATATAAATTTATATTTCCCAAAAAAATAAAATAAATGTATCTTGGCAGATAATAGAAATTCATGGGTGAATTTATGATAAAAAATGCAATGTCACTAGAATAGATTGTAACTACTTCAGTGAATTTTTTCACCATAAAAACTGAAATTAATGTCGAAATTAATGTATTAAATGAATATATCATTGTTATGATTCAAAATAAAAAAATTAAATATCATTATGATCACTATACATTTAGATATAGATTAAATATTATGACATACTAAATATGAAACTCTTAAACAAAATTGTTAATAAACAAAAATAATGGTTGGAAGAAATTTTCATAACTAAACCTAATATGAAAATGAAAAGGATCCACTAAACAATCATATATATTTTTTTATGAAACTGACCCATATGATAAAACCAACAATAGATCTTTGTTCTCTCTCGGCCTAACTAAAGACAACCATCATATGTTTTATGAAAATGGATGATCATATTGTTTATCATCATCCGGTTAATATGTCATTACATTTCATACATAAAACCGTCTCAATAAACTAAAATTATTTTCTTTTTTATTGATCCAAAAATTCCCAATAAAAACATGTCTTCCTCTGATTGGTCGGTGGGAAACCGATTTTGATGGCTATGTGTCAGCTGTAACTTCTTTCCTTTCTGGATTAAGGTGTACAAAAACTTTCAGCATTCACCAACTCCATTACTAAAATATTTGTATCCTATGGTTTATTGGTATGACTGAAAACTAGTAATGTCACCTTCTCATGTAGTAAACAAAACATCAAATCCTATGAACAAATATTTTTCAGGTGATCTCACACTGATTAAGTGAGACTAGAAAGTTTTGACATCCCAAACTATCTTATTCTAAAAACTCATACTTTTAATCATAAATCCCTCACGAATTTTAAATAAATTGGGATTGGAATTGAATCATTCGACTTTTAATAGAAGTTATTATAACTTATCATCCTACTATCATCTTTATTCCTTTCAATCAAACCTCAAACCAATCAGAATCACTTGTTTTCCCCTTTTCCTTCTTAAGAATTACATCATATGTTTCCAAAAAAACATATGTATTTTGAAAACTCCCATATTATAAAATAATAATCATATTTTCATCTGATACATTATAACTTTGATAGTTTAACTTATTACAACCATAACATCCTTTATGACCTAATGTGTGTCTAATATTCCTTTTCTCATATAATACATCTTTACAATTGGATAGAATTTACTAATCATTTTTTCACTGATATTATGAGTAATATGTTGAGTATGATCATCATTAAATATATAGTGAGGTGACTAATTATCTTTGATTTAAAAAATACAATACTTTTATCACAAACATCTTTTAGTTTCCAAAAACATCTTCCTTCCAACTTGGACCCAATAATCTCCGACTTAGGATTTTGTTGCCATCCAAGGATAAAAAATCATTGAACTTATTAATATAAATATATGGATTACATTTCAAAAATTAAAATCTTATATGAGTTGAATCATTGAATGAAATAAGAATAATTAACAACAAAACAATGTTGTCAAAAAGTATTAGCTCAAGAAACTTCTTCATATTTTCTTCAAATGTTTATTAAATTCTCCCACTAACATTAAAAAATATATTCCTAAAACCACTCCAATAGAATATTTTATTATTTTCAAACACTTATATACTATTTTTATATCTTACACACAACTCCCCCTACATACATGCTTTCATAAAAGGATAATCATATATCAGTGGGTAGATTCATGAAACAATTCTACCCATTGAAAACACTGTCCAAAGACAAAATGATAGTGGGGATAGAAACACTTACCTCAACCTTCATGAGAACGATTTTGGATGACCATGTCCAACATCATATTCAAAAATGATTCCTTTTTTAAAGGTTTTGTGGATATTTTATCATCCTGTTCTAAAGTAGGAACATACTCCAGCTATAATTAATTCTTCTCCACATGTTCTTTGATGAAGTGGTATTTTATATCAATATGTTTTGAATTTTAATTTTATACTGGGTTTCTTGTATTATTTAGGACACTTTGATTATCATGAACAAAGGGAAATTGTATATTTTCTTCAATAAGTATGTCTTATAACAGAGTCCTCGTCCATATATGATGTGTAGCATCTTGAGTACAAGCATCATACTCATTATTATCCATGCTTAGAGTCACTAAATTTTGTTTCCTTTTATTACAACTACCAAAACATCTTCCTAGAAAAAATAATAATCCATATTTGGATCTTTTATCATCAACAATTACTACCCAGTCATCATTTGAATGCTTAAACATGTCATTATATTGTGATTTGTCACACCCAATTCTGATTTTTTTGTACATTTAATATATCAAATAATTATTTTTTCATCCAATAGATGTGATTATTTTGGAGAAAATTTAATTAGATCACATAGGATAATATTATCAACAATTTTTGGTATTATGTAAGTCGAATAAAAAACAATCAATCATCTTCCATAACTCTTTAGATTCAACTTTTGTACCTTCACCGTCTTTAGTCTACTTGGTTCCCATTGAAATCGATGTAAAAAATGGTTTCTTATTGTCTATTCCAAATATTTTAAAAATATCATTCACATACTTGTCTTGATATAGAAATATGTGTTTATTATTTTTTTATATTTTTATCCCAAGAAATTATTTACATTCACCCAGCATGGACATCTCAAACAACATTTTCATACATTTAGAAGATCATATTGAAAATCTTTAATCATTCTGATAAAAGATAATTTCACCAAAATAAACAATTAAAGTGAGGTAAATGTCTTGACATTCTTTGATTTAAATATTACTATAAACACTTCCTTTATTGTAATTCCTCTTTCTTAATAAAGTATCCAATTTGGAATACTATTCCCTTGGAGATTTATTTCTCCCATACAAATATTTCTTCAATTTTGATAGATAAATTTCACCCTTACCAACTACAAAGCCTCATGGTTTTTCAGTTTATAATACTTAATCCATATTACCATTCATAACTGTGAAGTATACATCAATTTGAAATATTTTGTAATTTCATTTTACAGAAATCAAATGAAAGGATCTGATTGTTTCTTATCATTCAACGAAATAAAAATTTTCTTCCAATTAAATTCCCCCTATTTGTGAGTAACCTTTTTACACCAATATTAGTTTGTTTTTATAATTTTACCATATTTACTTAGCTTGTTCTATAAAAACTACTTCATAGTGATAATATTTTTGTTTTTTGGTTTTGGTGTTAGATCCCAAGTGTCAATATTTCTTATCTGATTCAACTCTTCCTTTATAGATTGAACCCACTATAGGTGATCAATATCTTCATTCACATATTTCAGGTTAACTTTTGAATATGAATAAGTGTGTGTAATAGCTTTTTATGTTATTATTGTCTGAAAATTGTGATCTTTATCACCAATTGTGTTTTGAGCTTCCACTTTATTCCACATCCTTAGATGATATTTCTGAGACTATTTCTCATCCCTAGAAACTACCGAGTCTAATTATTCTTCTTGAGTAGGATTAGAATTTTTTACATACTTATAATAATTTTCAACAAATTATCATCTTGTTTATCTTCTATATATTTATGTGTTTGTTTAGAATCTTCAAAAAAAATAACTTTCACATCAACGTGGTCCAATAAACTTCATTTTTATTTGATGAATCATCTATATTCTCTTCCTTATCTAGAAAAACCAAGAAAAAATAATTCTTTTCCTTTGTTCTCATACTATAAATGGTTTCCATCATTCTTATTTATGGGGCATGGACTCCCAAATACTCTTAAATATTTCAAACATGCACTAGTAGAAAAATCATTTTTAACGTCGTCAATTTGACGTCGGTTTCTTATAAACCGACGTAAAATATTTTTGCCGATAAGTTTTGGCGTCGGTTTTTAAAAAAACCGACGCGAAAAAATAATGAAAAAAATGATTTGGTATCGGTTTTTTTAAAAACCGATGTGAAAAAATAAAAAAAAAAGTTATGACGTCGGTTTTTTAAAAACCAACGCCAAAAAATAAAAAAAATAGTTTTGGCGTCGGTTTTTAAAAAACCGACGCGAAAAAATAATGAAAAAAATGATTTGGCGTCGGTTTTTTTAAAAACCGACGTGAAAAAATAAAAACAAAAGTTATGACATCGGTTTTTATGAAAACCGATGCCAAAAATGTAAAAAACAATTTTACAATCCTATAGATAATTCCCTAAGCTTTGATTTGACTGGTCATGGAGCAAAAACGGAGTTACGGATTAAAAGTTATGGATGTTGGAAGTTGATCTTCTCTAAAAGAAGTGTTAATTAAGTCCAACTTTCAAAGGCCATAACTTTTAATCCGTAACTCCGTTCTAGCTCCACGACCAGTAAAATCGAAGCTTAAGAAATTTTATAAGACATGGTAAATTTTTTTTTATGTTTTGACGTCGGTTTTCATAAAAACCGACGCCAAAAAAAACTTTTTTCTTTTTCGCGTCGGTTTTTAGAAAAACCGACGCCAAAAATATTTTTTTTACTTTTCACGTCGGTTTTCATAAAAACCGACGCCAAAACTGTTTTTTTGTTTTTCGCGTCGGTTTTTAAAAAAAACCGACGCGAAACGTATTTTTTTTATCTTTTTAGCATCGGTTTATTTAAAAACCGACGCCAAATAGTATTCACTAATACGCGGGATCAAAATTTCAATTTTTTTCACAACGCGCATTTAACTTTTTAAAATCCCGCCTATATTTTCATACAACTCAATCGAAAATATTTTCATTTACTATATATAAATCTGTTTGTCCTTCATTTATCATTTTCGTCCTCTTCGATTCAATCAAGTTTTCAATGCGACATCAATCATTAATTTGATTACGGTACGTATTATATTCATTAATTTTCATTATTATTAATGTCCTTCATTTATAAACAACTCGATTAGATTTCAAATAATGATGATTTAATTTTTTTATTGTGTTAAAAATATAAAACGTTCGGATGACATTTACCAAGCTTAGTGTAAGTTTAATTATCGATCGTCGTTTTTATTATCACATGAGATCTACGCTAAATATAAGAGATATGATGATAAACAACATATCATTTCAATGGAAGATCGAAAAATAATCGAAATGTGTTTGATGTATTATGTATATTTTATATCATTTGGTGTACGTGATTTTAAGTTATGTTTATCTTGTTTTCTTTAAAACATATTGTATCAATCGATACTTTGACATGTTCAACTTCTGACGGCCATAACTTTTGATCTGTAACTCCGTTTTAGCTCCACGACCAGTCAAATCGAAGATTAGGAAATTCTCTAAAACATCGAACAATAAAAATTGCTTTTTGGCGTCGGTTATTGTAAAAAACGACGCCAAAAATAAGTTATTTCCATTTACGGCGTCAGTTTTTTTCAACAACCGACGCCGAAACTATTTTTTAAACTTTTTGGCGTCGGTTTTTAGGGAAACCGACGCCAAAAATGACGCTGATGAGTTTATTTGGCGTCAGGTTTTTACAAAACCGACGCAAAAAAGCAATTGAAATTTTTTTTTGGCGTCGGTTTACAAAAACCGACGTAAAAAGTCATATTTTTTACGTCGGCGACTTCAACGTCGGTTAAAAACCGACGTAAAAAATAAAAAAAACCGACGTTAAAGACCTTTTTTCTACTAGTTATGGTTTTTTTCATAAAAAAATTCATAACGATACATATCGAAACTTGGCCTATAGAAACATGATTTATAAATATAAACAGCAATGATCGTGGATATCATCCAAAATTAATGAGACAGACCATGTTCAAGTAACATAGTCTGTTCAATTTTAACTAGAAATCTATTTTTTTCTTTTAACAACACTATTTATTAGGTGTTCATGGTATGATAAACACATGCCAAATTCTATGCATCTCAAGATAACTTTCAAACTCTTCATTTTTTTTATTCAACACCATTGTATATTGTCAACTTCATCATTGAATACTCACATTCCTTGTCATATTTTCTCATAGGATTCTTAAATTTTTTTAGAGAAACATACGTATGTTTCACATACACAACACAAGTAATTAGAGTAAAGTCATCAATTAAAATAATTAAGTACTTATCTTCACAAGATTATAGTTTTCTCATTGGCTCACAAATTTAAGAATGACTAACTTCGATGGGGATTTTTTAAAAAATGTCAACTTTCTTATACACAGATTTTGTAGTCATTCCTTTTTGTAAAATTTTGAAACTTCAATATCTTCTTATTAACATTTCAAAAATACCACAATCACTATCTCACTTTGATAACTTCCTCATGTTTCTCTTAAACTTATGTCATAAATTTTTATGCCACAAGTAATTATCTTCCATAATACCTATGTAATAAGAGTTTTTAACATTTCTAACTTAGAATAAATTCTCTTCTGAATGCCAACCTCTTGTAACAAATTTTTTATATTTCTCACTTTTAATGAAATACCACTATTTTATTAATATAACAGTGTTTCCTTCATAAAAAAACCTAAAACACTTAGGAAGTAGTGTTTCATACCATCAAAAAACACTGATTTCTTGGATGTCAACATGTCTTTCCCAACAATTGTTAATCTAGAACCTTTGATTCTGATGGATCCATCATTAACAAATGAAATTGTTCTTTCATGGAATTATTTCACATTCTTAAAAAAAATTATGTTTCCTATCATACAAGAAGAAAACTTATAATCAAATATCTATGTTCATTCTCTTTTTATAGCATTGATAGTTGTTTAAAAAACAATATATTTTTTATTTCCCATTACTTTTATTCACATATAGATTTTATGAATTTTAAACCAAAACTATTATTCTAACAATAAATAACAATTCATTCCTTTGCAAGATACACAGGTTGTTCACATCTTTCATAGATAGTTTCCAGAGGATGGAATCCATTTTAATCTTTCACATCAACCTTATCAGGTTTTTTCAAAAAATCATTCTCATAGCTCTTACATTGATAGTATTAACTCCCCCAAAAACACTGCATTATGTGATTTTTGGAATAGTAGTAATGTGGTTGATTACATGAAATAATATTTTTCATTTATATGAATCCAACACAATACTAGTAGTATCCATAGGAAGAATATTTTACTATGTATGTTCCATAATATTTAGAGTTATAAGCATATTTTTCAACAACCATATTGTCTTTCATATTAGAACATAGTAGAAAAAAACCCTTTATATTATAAACTAGATGATTCTTTTTCATCATGGTTTTCTTTTCAACCTTATCTAATAAGAAATTTTTATAATTGTTTTTATACTTGAAATTTTTAAAAACACTTAACTTCTCTACTTTGTTGGTTTTGGCCACAAACATAACTTTCCAAGATTTAGTATTCTCCTAAACAATTTCGTATTTCCTCTTAACCTTTGAAGGTAACCTTTTATCCTTCTAATATTTACCCTTTCTTTAACTTTTCCCAACTTCATATATAGATTTATTGAAACATATGACCCTCTACTCAGTTTAAGAAATTTATTGTTGGATATGTTCGAACCCTTATTCTTTTTTCCTTAAACTTTTTATTCTAGGTGTTCATTCTGGTTATTTTCTTTCTCAATAGATTTCTTCAAATCATCAACCTCTTCTAATAGCTTAACTTTATCATCTAGAAAAAAATATTGATTTATTATTGAGAAAGTTTTATTTTTTTTTTGTCTTATTTCTTTCACAAGAATCCCAATCTTTCTTATAAATTCTTTCAATTATTATTTTAGATGAAATTATAATTCTGTTTCTTATTCTTCATCAAACTAGATTCTTCCAAACTATTAATTATTAACTATTTCAATGGAAGTAGTATCTCTATCATTTTCACTAAAATTTTCAGATTCAGCCTCACTGTCGTTTTATTCATCGTCATTAGAAAACAAAATTCTCCTTTTGGATTTGGATAAATATTATATTTCCATTTAGAATAATATTTATCCTTATCACCATGTTCTTACATAATATTATATTCCTTCTTTCATGTTCATGTCTATCCTATTATTTCTTTATTCAAGTAAAATTATAAATATTATTCCCAACATATCCATATTCAAACCATTTTATGTGAAGTTTCCCTTTATATTTACCTACTCCTTTTTCACATTTTTAGAAAATAAGGATAAAAATTCATCAAGATTTTGACATACCTCATTATAAAAATTATATTTAGAAACCACTACTTCTTCAAGAACATTCTTCTACTTTCATTTCTTTATTGCCTTGACGGAAATTTCTAAAAAAATATTTTTTTATTTCATAACTTTCTCCCTTCTCATTTCATAAGTAATGAGTTTTCAATGAATATCATATAGAGAAGAATTTTTTGGATCGCTATATTTGAACAAAGAGACTTTGAAATCAAAATTTTTAGGACCAATTCCTCTAATATTTTTAAAAATAGTTGAATCCTCTAACATTTCATAAAGAAATATAGCAGTGATAAATTTATCATTAACCCTCGTAAATAAGTCACCAAAATATTCATAATCACCCATATTAATATCCTCATACTTGGGAATCTATATTTGTTACTTAGATTCTTTAAACTATGTATTTCCCTCATAAATAATCATCTACTTTTCCCATATACCTTTGGTACCAAAAACTATCTTTACTCTTATAAATTCACTTTCTAGAAGTGATGAGAGTAAATAATTATTATCCCTTTTATCATTTTCAAGATTATTATTATCTAAATATTTAAGAGGTTGTTTTTCATCAATGAGAGGAAATTCATCGATTCTAATTTCAATAACATCATTCCCAGATATATAAGATAAAGAATTATTCTGTCTTTCTAGATATGATATTTCATACCATCGAAGACTTGAATCCCCTTACTATTAACCCAATTTAGACTCCCCATCACAATTTCTCTTTCAAATACTTCAGTAATGAGTAATGAAGTGAACATTCACTTTGATAACACTTCATATCACCCATCCAAGATCAATGTATCCCTGAGAGGGGAAGGGGGGAATCACTGATACTTTTTCTTTTAAGTTACCTTTATTTTGAAACAACCTTCACCTACTATTGAATAATTATCAGTTATTGGAAAAAGGAAAAAGGAAACGATCACACACCCACATGAGCACTAAAATTTTGAAGTGTCACTACTCAACAAGAATATTTATATGTGTGGTATGGTTTGGAAACAATCCAATACCACATAATTTACTAGATAACAATTATTTTCCGTGGGTATAAAAATTTAGGATATTCCCTTACATTTGTGTAGCAAAATGATCAACAAAATAGTGTATGTGCGTTATGAATAACAAAATGATGTAATACAATCTTTCATAAAAAGTTTAGATACATTCACAAATTCCTTAAAAACATGTTACTATGCTTCATTTTAAATGTTAAAAAATATAATCATCAAATCAATTCTTCACTTTTTTACCTAGAAGAATGTATGAACTTTTATAAACTTCACAATGATTCACAGTCGGATACCTCAATTGGATTCTTTAGTATGATTTATATGTCCATAAATATAGGTCTGGTAGAATATCTCTGAAACAATTTTGAACAGCTTCACCCCCAATCAGGATATCTCAAACTAATTTCATAGTTTGATGAATCATAACAATATAATAATCAATAAATATGAAATTCCTTCTTATTCTTTTTTTTTGGAAAACTTCCTCAGGAATGATCTACCCAGAAACTTCTTCTCACTAAAGCTTCATAACTTCTATCTCTTCCTCCACATAGAAATTGTGTTCAAATCCTTCATAAATTAAAAAGTACTCTCCTCCTTTAATAGGTGTTCTAAAAATGGTTTAATAATTAATTAGGAATTTTTCCCTACATATCCATATATATCAAAACATCAATTTCCCCTTATATTTCAGCTGCATCTTTGACTTCCTCAATGATTCTGGAATCTTCTCATTTATTATCAATCATTCTAAAATCCTCTCAAAACATTAGATGAATTTAATATTTATAATGGTTCTTCAGTGTGATTAAAATTTCTATATTATGATGAAGACATATGGACACTCTGATTTTATTAGCCCACTAGATAATACATCATAGTTGAAGACATATCATTATGATTCGAATTACAAACTAAAAAAACTACTCATTATAATATCTCGTACCTACTGCTAGATATAAAACATTGGAACCATTATTCCATAAACATTATTATACTTTAGTTTCTATTGTTTTTCTAAAAAAATAGTCTCAAATTCTAACGTTGTCATCACCCTTAGACAACACTTAAACATTGGATTCAAACCATCTATAAAAACACTATCACAAAACTTATTTTCTTCTTTTATTCAGACTGATGATCCTTTACCTAATTAAGTACATAATCCATTGAAATTTATCGATGTCAAGAAAAACCTGATGGATTAGTCCATGTATTATTATTCTATGATAGTTTCACGTCTAGACTGACGAGTTACCATAACATATTATCTGCTGAATCTTACCCCATTTGATTAAAACCAAAAATAATTATCCTTGATATCTTGAACCAATTGAATACAATAGATATATGTTTTATGAAAATAGTTGACAATATTATTGATCTTCATATGATTGATCGGTTTGTAAATTTCTTACACACATCGGTCTTAATAAACTATAATTCTTTTCTATATCATTTGTCCCAAAAACTCTCAAAAAACATTCTTCCTCCAATTGATCAGTGTATCCCTACATTTGATATACCGGTGTTAGTATAAACTTCTTTCTTCCCCTGATTATAGGGTACAAAAACTTTAACTATTCAAAAACTCCTTTCATTGATGTATTTTGTCTTTTGGTTTCTTATCCTGAATAAAAACCAGCATCTTTATATTCTCACTTTCCAAAAAAAGATCACAGCCTTCAAAAAAAAGTTTCATGTGGTTTTCTCACACCAATGAATGAAGACTATAATGTTTTAACTCCATAAAAATTTGTCTTCTACAAACATATTCTTATAATAATTATTAAATCATGACTTTGAAAAAAATTAGGATCAACATAACATCCTCTAAAATTATATGTAAATAATTATATCTTCCTATATTTCTAATATCTTCTTTCCTTTCATTCAATCCTCAAATCGATTGGTCGCACTTATTCTTACCATATACATTTATAATGATGGAATCACGATTTTACCAAAAAAAATTATGATTTATGAGAACTTCAATATCAAAGAAGCATCATTATATTTTCATTTAAGTGATTCAAACTCTACTACTTTTCCTCATTACGATCATAACTTTCTTTCTGGACTCAAGGTGGGTATGTAAAACCTTTTTTCCCATTTAAATTAGTTTCAATATGATGGAATTTCTTAAGAATTATGTGTCTGATCATCTAATTAATGTTTTCACCGTGATAATTATCAAATAAAAAGTGTAATGATTTATTTTCCTTGAAAAAAATATAATACCTTCACCACATTATTCTTTTAGTTTCCAAATACAACATTAATCCATTTTGGTCCCAACTATGCTCATGTGGTCTTAGAGGACAGTGGTGATCATGAAACTAAAATAATAAAATATCCCTAATTGGTCTTCCTCCTTAGTCTTTTTCCCTAACCATTATGAAATATATGAGATTTGATTCCCTACCAAAAAAGATATGTAGGAAGCATATATCATATTCAAACCAACACTCCAGTCAACCCTAATTTTCTTATGAGTTATATTCCCCATACGTTTAAATATAGATAGGTTTTCCATATTCCTTTTATAACATTTCCATCAATATCCATAATGGTATACCTTCTCTATTGGATCATTCCCCAACCTGGAAGTCTATAGCCCTTCTAGGTCCCTTTAATTCCTTCCTCATATATCCATAATACTAGTGACGAAAATCATCATAAGGTCATATCACCAACCATAAAAACGTAATAATAGCTGATTCATCATAATTCCAACACCATATATGATTAGACACCTTTCACTTTGACATCCTTGACATGTGATGTTAAACTACATGGTATTTTCCTCATCACATGGAATTATATTCTATGATGTGTTCCATTAAGCGGAAAAAACCGAAAGGCTTCTTATTCATCTCATAAGGATATGTAGGAAGCTCCTTTAATGGGCCTAATATCAACATCAAAACAACTCCCATCTCCCCGGATCATGATAAATTCTAGAATTTCCATCTGTTTGAGTGAAAACTACTGTTATGAAAAGAGCGACAAAACCAAGATGAAGAACCTCTAGTGAATATATATTGATGTTTCCATTAATTGATAACCTCATATACATTTATATGCATATGTTGATAGTGAACATTAGATATATATTTATTATTTCAGGTTATTCATGTCAATAAATGATTTTTAATATAATGTCGACTTAATAAACATTTTGGATTTAAAAATGATTCGTGAATATTTTATAAATATATAATAGAATCTCGGGTAGGAACTAATTTCCTTCCCCTACCCCTCCAGGGTGTGATAATCATGAAATCCCGTCCTCTTGACTAATTTGTGTTCATAAGTTTCTTTGGTGAAATTTTACACAAGGAATACCTCCCTTTGAAAATCTAATCTCTAAACCCCCCCCCCATGGATGTTAAAAACATATATTGTTTCTAGTTACATGAACAAAACCAAATTAGAAAGTGACCCATGAAAAAGGTTTAAGACTAAAATGGTGAACCATATGTGAAAGATATTGAAACCATATAAAACCCCCACAATAAATTTTTGGGCCCAAAATTTTCATCGGAAAAAATTATATTAGAATGAAAAAAGGGGTTTTCATGATTAATGGAATAATATGTGATGGGATCAACTAGTTGGGTAAATGACATGAGATTCATTTATTTTAATTGTTCATTCAATTTATAGAATCATTAATTAGTGAAAAATTCAATACTATATTGACATGTGACATGTCTAGTTGTTACTCGATGTCTTTGAAAAGGGGATTATATTGCAATGGATACCATTTCTAGTTATACACATTTGGGGTAGATGTAAATAATTATAAGTAAAGATAAAGAAAAACAAAAAGATTATCATTAGTATAGAGAACAAAAAATCCAAACCACCTCTAACTCATGAAGAACTAAAGAAAGATAATCCATTGGGTTGTGCAAATTAAACGATAAAAGTTTGATGAAGATATAAGTAAACATGGAAAAAATATGATTTAAATACTACCAAATGTGTTTAGAATGTCTATCTTCATGTTTTATAAACCATGTGGTAAATTATTTTTGATCTATTACCTATTATAGAGGAAGTTTCATTGATTTGTACATAGATTAAAAAAATTTCAAAAAATTGTGCACATCTTATAAAACACAAAATTTACCTTTAGTTCCTTACTAATTTCACTTGATACCTCTTAACTTACAAAAAATAAAATATATAGTCATTTAAATAAATTTTTTACTATTATACTTAAAAAGGATACATCCTATAAAGTTTAAATTACAAAAAATGAAAAACTGTCTCATAATTATCATCCCAAATCCCACATAATTAAATTCCAAAGACAAGTTCTTTATAACATACCCTACTTAAATAATTATTTTCCTCAACAATACCTCATTAATGTAATCAACAAATAAACTCATCAAAGCTATAAACACATATTCTATATTATAAATTAGAAGTGATCATATATAAAATGATAATTCTAACCTAATTAGTCACTTTTAAAATTCCCACCAAAAATTAATTCACCTAGGAATATAAATTGGAGATGCACACTTTCACAAACTTCTATTACAACAATTAAATCTCCTTGGAAATAACTATGAAAATAATTTTACTATTGAAAATAACTTATAGGCTTATACTTATAAACCATATAAACCCTTTATTATGTAATACATAACCAAGATATTCTATATTTATACAAATTTAATGGACATCATGGCCACTGGGCCTTCAAGTCAAAAATATATGATGTAATAAAAAGAGTTTTTAGGGTGGGTTATCCCTTGGGGGGTATGACATGCCTTTCAGGGTTGTGTGTGTGCGATGTGTGTGTGTGTGTATTAGAATGTAATTGCATCCCCCAAGTACCTAATATATATGATATGATCCAGCATTTTGAATTAATTTACATAAAAAATCTCATGATTTCATTTCAAATATATCATTTCACTAAGCTATCTTTCCCAAACATTATAAGATAATTCAACTTTTCATAATTCATACCCAATTTCTATCAAACCATTAGTGAAAGTACTTTTATATATTTTATATACCTACTTGAGGATACTAATATAAGTTCTGAGATTAAGAGGATCCCAAACCAACAATTCATCTCGCTTAATAATTAAATTTTTTATAAAATACAGCTTATTCATTCCATGTTCATTCCATGAAAATTTAAAACTAACTCCCCTCACACAAATTAAATTTTATAATAAAAGACAAATCATTAATCCAATTTAACATTATAACAACACTCTACATAAAAAACATATATATCCCATAAAAAACTAATTCCTTGGCATTATCATTTGATAAATTCACTTCTATAATGGTTATCATAACAATAAACTATCACATATCAATCATATCAGTAGATTTATAAAAAAGAAGGTTAAAATGAAAGAAAACTTGTATATTGAAATCCATCTAATGTAACCAATATATTTCATAAAATAATCAAACAAGAAATATGGAATATAATTTTAAGAAACCTTTTACCCAAAATCTAACATCTATATTTAGGTGATTCTTATATTTATCAAAACAATAAACACAATTTATTTTATTTTAGAGAAATATTAATCAATTTAATGAAAATAATTTTACTTAAATCCTCAACCAATACTCTTTTGTTTGAAACCCCCAAATTACTATAGTTTAACTTAAACCATTAATCATAGATTTTCCTATCATAAAACCATAAACTATAAAAGTTGATTTTTAAAATCCCCTAGTTAGAATAATTCATTTTTCAATGTCTAATTTCCTCCTTCATTATAAAAAAATCAACACCATAACCAAAAACACTTTCACAAAACTATTTAATTTTAATACAAATAAATAAAATCAATGTCATAGTTTTCCCACAATCCAAAAACCAAATTATATCCAAATAAACCTCTTTTTTTGAAAAAAATCATTTCTAAAAATATAATTCAAAACATTAAAAAATAAAATATCAAATACCACTTATGAAAAATAAAATACTGTTTCCAAAATCATCCCTCTATATCAAGAAACCTAAAAGTGAAATAATATTTGTTTCATCTATTTAAATTAAAATTAAGACAATTATTTAGAATGTATCCTTAATTTATAATATTTAAACCCAAAATATGTTTTTAAATGAGTATCCTAATGACTATGAAAATATTTATTAAACCATACTAGCCCATAAATTAAATTGAAATCCTCAAAAAGATAAGTAACCACCTAGATGAAACAATTAATCATATTTATACAATCCATAAATGAATTTTATATTAGATCAAGGATCATACCATTTTATAAATTGCAAACATCTATCATAAAGAACTACTTATAAAAATTATAATAATTTGAAAGTATTGTTAAAATATTATATTAAATGTAATACCTAAGACTTTATTTGATAATATTAATAATATTTATCTATTGAATTAATTAGATTTAAAATAAAATGAGATTAACTATTCATGGAAATTAAAAAAAATTAAACAGTTGTATTCAACACTATATATAAAACAAAAAAGATGATGTCCAATGTATAACATTAATATAATATGAAAATAATTTTTCTCATTTTATCTAATATACAATTAAAAAATATACATTTGTATTATAAAAAAACTATAATCAATTGTATAAAAAAATTACAAATGAAAATAATAAGAATTCTGGATTTAGAGTAAATAATTAAGTTTCTTTATAAGAAATGGATAAAGAAAACAAAGTCATTGAAATCGGAGTATTGGAAGATGATCACCATCGGCAGATCTCGAAGCGCTGAAGCAAAGGGAATCTTTGTGCAAATTCTCAGTTCTTGGTCGTGTTGTTTACAGCACAGGTGACCATCCCTGGTCTCTAACTGATCTCAAAGGCAGAATCGCACATTGTTGGAATTCTCCCATTTGGAAGATGATCCCCATCGGCAAAGGGTATTATCACATTCTTCTCAATTCCCAGGAGCAACTGGAACATGTTTAGAGACTAGGTAATATTCATCTTAAACCAGGCCTCCTTAGAATTTCAGATTGGGATGTCTCTTTTAACCCCCACACTCACAGGAACTCTTTAGCACAAGTCCGGATTCGAATTCATGGTCTTAACTGCTTCTTTTGGCACCCTAATATCCTAAATGACATAGCCTCCTGTATAGGTTCCCCCATTAAAATTGACCATAGAACGTTGAATGGGGACCTTGGACTTTTTGCTAGAATCATGGTTGAAGTAAATATAGCTTCTGAACTACCTTTGGTCATAAATTTAAATGCTCCCAATTTTAGAACTGATATCAGGATAGAATATGAAAGGAAACCTCCTTTTTGTGAGGTTTGAAAATTGATAGGACACAATGTTGCTAACTGTATAGTGGTTAGAAGGAAAGTTGACCCCCCCTATTTCAAATGACTGGAAGGAAATCAATCTGAACAAGAAGGTTAAAGCTATTTTGGAGAAAACTGACCCTCTTAAGAAAGAATGGGTCATGAAATCTAATAACTTTACCTCCCTTGAGGGGAAATTATGGGGAAAATTAGTGGAAGAAGAAGAAAATATGGTGGCTAGATCTTATAACACCTTCCAGGTTATTGGAGACAGCAATAAGCCCTCCACTCCCCCCCTTTTGATTTATAATGACCCTGCACATTTTGCCTTTGTTTCAAAGATGAACTCATGCAGGAACATTGAGAACTCTAGATCTGTAGCTACCCTAGATGGGACTAGGACAGATAACAATAATCTGAATGTTCCAGGAAGTCGGTAAGAGGAACCCTCCTCTAGTGATCCTGGTCCTCCTGGTAACATGCAAAATTCACCACAACGAGGTAACTCAGTTATTTTTCCGCATGATTCTGCTGATAACACTAATACTGCTGCCTGTGGGAATTATGATATGACTATTTAGATCACAAACTCTTTTTCTGACATACACATCAAGGAGAATATCAATAATGTACTTACTGAATCTCTCATTTATGTTATTGACTCTGCTGCTAAATCTCTTATCATTATCCCTGAAAAATCTAGTTTTTCTTAGCAGGCTGTAAATCCTGTTCCAAGCATGCAAATTCCAAACTCTGTTGTTGACATGCACATCATTGAGAATCATAACAATGTACCTACTGAAATTATCACTGATATTCTTGATTCTTCTTCTAAAACTCTTACCACTGTCCCTGGAAAAGCTAATATGTTTGAACAGGATGTAAATCCTGTTCTAAGAATGTAGATTGGGACAACTGTCAATATTGATTCTACTGTTTTAAGCTCTAATTTCCATACTCCTGTCTCCCTTTCTTCTGATATAACTAAGCTCCCCCCTAAACAAAAATCTGCTCTGGACTCTACTGGATCTCTAAAACCTCATGTTGTTTCTGCTGAAAAATCAGATCCAGAGCACTCTCAGATTTGTTCTTCTCAACCTGTAACTCCTGCTGCTACTGTTTCGGTTCATTTGACTGATCCTTTTAAGATTAACTCCTCAAATTCTGATATCAAATCAACTGAGAACAAATTAGAATCTACTTCCCCCCCTCTTATTAGAAGATCTAAGAGGAAGAAGAATTCTGGAAAATCCAAAAAAAGGGGCTCTAACCCAAAACATAGGTAAAAATGAATCTCCTATTTTAGAACTACCAAGGCAATGCCATCAATGACACCTCCATTACACTTAGGAGGCTTTTAAACACTCATAAACCTCATCTATTTTCCATATCTGAACCCAAGGTCAACTTCAATTCTAATTTTATGAGACTTGGATCTCTTCGTTATAACTTTTTAGGATCCTACAAAAATGGTCCCTTGATGGACTCTATGTGGATCTTCTATCACTCCTCCCTTCAAAACATCAATGTTTTCAAAACCGCTGATCAACATTTCACTTGCGATTTTATCTGGAATGATCAGCACATCTTTTGCTCGATGGTCTATGCTAATAACAGGTATCAACAAAGAAGAAATCTTTGGAAGGATCTTCTTGACATGGCTAAAACAATTCAAGATCCATGGGTGATTAGCGGTGACTTCAATGCTATTCTTAGTCCCACTGAAAAAATTGGACCCTCTCATCTTTCTATATCCACAAGATAATTTTGATCTACTATTGATGACTTTAATCTCTCTGAATTCAACCTTACTGGGGAGAAATACACTTGGTATAGAAGGCATTATAACAAAACTGTTGCCAGTAAGTTTGACCGGGCCTTTGTTAACATGAAGGCCATGGACACCTGGGATAATGTCTCTTGTATAACGCTTCCCAGACTTAACTCAGACCACCATCCCATATTACTCTACTCCCTCTCTAATGAACGTAGAACTCCCCTCCCTTTTAAATTTAATAATGCTTGGTCTCTAGACCTTGACTATGTCAACTTGATTGATAATACTTGGAATTCTATGAGCCATTCTCATGACTCTTTTGCCTGTATTTTCAAATTGAAAATTTTAAAACAATCTCTCAAAGTTTGGTGTAAAACCAAATCCTTACAAATGGATTCTGACATCACCTCTCTTGAAGATGAACTTAATCAAATCCAAACTCGTAGTTCCAACTTTGATTTTACCCTCGACCCTCAATTGTAGGTCAATACAGCTCTTAATCTTAACACCTTACTCACTTTTAAGGATAAAATCCGGAAACAAATGTTTACGACCAAATGGCTAGCTGATGGAGATAGAAATACTAAATTCTATAACTCTCTTCAATGAACCAGAAAAGCCAATCGTCCTCTCATTAAACTGATTCACAATTATTTGATCCTTGACACTGAAGAAGCCTTCTCGGATCATTTTGTCTCTTACTTTAATGACATCTTCAATGGCCCTGAGATAAATATTGATCTCGATCCCAATATTATCCCCTTAATGGTGGATGAGAAAGACAATGACTCCCTCTTAGCTATTCCTTTGGAGCATGAAATTAAAGACATTGTCATTTGTTTAAAATCTGATAGTGCTCCTGGACCGGATGGATTTAACAATGGTTTCTATCAAAATCACTGGGACACTCTTCGTTCAGATGTTTCTAAGCTGATACGGTCTTTTTTCACTCACAGATCCCTCACTCAGGGTATCAATGCTCAATTCCTCACCTTAATACCCAAAGTTGAAAATGCTTCTTAAATTCATCATTATAGACCAATTCCTCTTATCAATAACCTATACAAGATCATTACTAAAATCATTGCCAACAGATTGGCTCCGATTTTCAACAAAATTGTCTCATGGAATCTGTTTGGTTTCATTAAAAACAGATCCATTCAAGACTGCATTTGTCTCGCCTCAAAATGTACCAACACCCTAAATAAAAACAATAGGGGGGGTTGTGTGGCCATCATGCTTGATATTAGAAAATCCTTTGATACCTTTGATTGGGGCTTTATATTTAGAGTCTTGAAAAGTTTTGGTTTTCATGAGACTTTTATCAAGAGAATCAAGACTTTATTTCAATCTGATAACATTTCCATATTAATAAATGGCACACCTCGTGGTTTTTTTAAATGATCTAAAGGTGTTAGACTGGGATATCCTCTTTCGGCCACTCTGTTTGTTATTGCAGAAGACTATTTTAGCAGACTCATTCATAATCTAGTTGATCAAAATAAACTTAAACCCATTCAGGCCGCTAGAAACCTTTCTGTCCCCACTCACCTCCTCTATTATGATGATATTATTTTGTTCCTAAAGGGTGATCAAAGAAATATTCAATGTATTAAACAAGCTATCTCTCATTACGGGAACCTTTCTGGACAATCTATTTCCTGGAACAAATATCTTATTTTCTTTGGAAAAAATTTCCCTGTTAGAAGAACAACTATTATCTCAAATAATCTTGGAATTAAAGAAGGTTCTTTTCCCTTCAAGTACTTGGGCGTCCTGATTTTCTAGGGACGTCCTAAATCATCTTATTTCTCTAATATCACAGATCAAATCATTAATCAACTTTCTACATGGAAGGGGAAATCCCTCTCCATGGCTGGTAGAATTTGTCTTGTCAAATCTACCACTGTCTCTAAGCTAGTTTACTCACTCATGATTTATAAATGGCCCATAGGTACTTTCATGAAAATCAATACCTTTATAAAAAATTTCACATAGATGGGAAGTATCCTTGAAAGGAAACATGTTACCATCCCATGGAAGACATGTTGTAAACCTCTTGATAATGGAGGCATCGGCATAAAAAATTTATAATTGTTCAACGATGCCCTGCAAGCGAGATTCACTTGGTGCCTTATTAATAATAACTCTAAAGCCTCTGATTTCATAAAACATAGATTTTTAAATAAACTTTTAAAAGGAAATCTTAATTTCATCAACTCCTCAATCTGGCCCCATATTAGAAACTCTTATCAGAAGATTATGGCTAATTCTAGATGGATGGTCAGCGCTGACTCCAACATTATATTCTGGTGTGACAACTGGATAGGTACTCCTTTAATTTCTATGCTGCCACCTAATAACACTTCTATAAACACCACCCACACAATTAAAGATGTTATTAATCTTCATAGGCATGATCTCCCCAATGACATTGCTCAAATCATTGAAAATTATACCTTCTCCACCTCTGGGGACTTCCTTGTTTGGGAACCTGCTCCCAATGGCATACTTGACTCAAAAAACATCTACATGCACAACTTTTTTGACAATGAGCCTAATTAAAATTGGGTGAGTACCTTCAATAAGACTTGGATCAAACCCTCCAGGTTCACCCTTATTTGGCGTATTGCTCACAATAGATTTCCCACTGAAAATCGACTTCAAGCCTCTGGCATTCAACTTTGCTCAAAATGTCATTTATGTAATGAGCACAGAGAGGATTCTGATCATCTTTTTTTGTCTGGTGTTACGGCAATGGCTTTATGGAACTATATTTTTGAGCTTTTTAATTGTTCATGGTCCTTATCTGATCCTATTTGTTTTCTTTTGAAGAAATGTACTAAATATGAAGCCTCTCAGCAAGTCAAAAACATTTTTCTTGCGGCAGTGGCTGAACTTCTTCATAAAATCTGGTATGTAAGAAACGATCTTATCTATAATAATCACTCTTTCAGTCTCAATGCAGGAAAAGCTCGAATTATCATTGCGATACATGAAGTTGCATCAATTCAAAAAGATTGTTGTAGCAATCATATTGGAGACTTTGAGATCCTCATACGTATCTGTGTCCCGGGTATTTTCCCGAAGATCAAGCATCCCTTTGAAGTATTCTGGCAACCTCCGATGCCGGGTTGGATTAAAGTGACTGTCGACGGTGCCTCAAAAGGGAATACTGGATCTGCCAGTTGTGGGGCCATTTTCAGAGACTCTGATGACCATTGTCATGGTTGATTTTATGGTGGGTGTGGGATCGCCTCTTCCATTGAAGCGGAGATGCTTGGAGTCATCCATGCTGTTGATTTTGCGCTACAAAGAGGTTGGCGTAAACTGTGGATTGAAAGTGATTCTACCACCATTGTTCAAGCTATTTGGAACGGAGTTATTCATCTAGTCTGGCCGCTTACTATGCATTGGATGAACTTCTTGAATTCGCTTCAGTAGATCGACTACATTCCTACACATGTCTTCCATGCAGCAAATGAAGTCGTTGATGCCCTTGCCAATAAAGGTGTCCACTAGAACATGACTTGGCTGGATGCGCTGCCAGCTGATTTTCTTCACCTCTTTGAAAGAGATTGTAATAAAATTCCTTCCTTTCTTTTCATGTAAACTTTTGTTTCTTTTATTAATAAATGGTGTTTCGGTCTAAAAAAATATTGTTAATAATAATAATAATAATAATAAAACATGTTAAAAATATGATAAAAATATTGAAAAATAAATTATAGAATAGGATAAATGATTTCAGATATGTATGTATGGCTATATATAGAAATATAATATGACAATTATATTTATGGTTGTTGGTTATGTGGTCATTGAACATGTGGTCATTGGATATATGGTCATTGGATATTTCTATATCCAATAAGTACAATAAGGTTGTCTAATTTTTAGTAACAATTTGAATATAATATAATTCACATATAAAAAAATAAATAAATTGGTAATAATAAATTTAAATATTTTATTATAAAAAACTTTTAATTTAACATTATATATTATTATTATTATTAAAATGAAATTTGTGGGGTTTCTAAAATTTGATGAAATATTCTAATATCAGTGGATTTTAAAAAATGAAATGTTATAAGATATATAATTAATTTTAATGGAATTAGATTAAAGTAATTTAATATTAAAAATAGATATTTTTGAAATAATATATTTCTAAAGTGTTATGTATATATATTTTAATAAATTAATATTACAAGTATATAGTATTATTCTATTAAAATGATATATTTTAATTTAATAAAAAAATTAATTATTAATTGACATGAAATAAAACCATGAACACATAAAGTTTAATAAGGTTTCTATTTTCTATAAAAATTAGTTTTTCTCTATATATAATAATTTTTCCTTCAAATGATAATATTATAACTTTTAAAAATTGTAATCAATTAAATAGATTCCAAATTTTTAATCATCTTGTCAAAATTAGATTCGATGATTGAATTCCTTTTTTGAAAAAAAAAACAGTTATCATGGTAAATTTTTTGTAATAGATATAAAAGTTAGATAATTTAATAAGGTTTAATTAAGGGTAAAGGAATAAAATATCACTAAAAATGTCTCTACATTTTATGTATTATCTAATTCACAATATATATTTATTATTTTCTCACATTGGGTCCACTTTCAAAATAATTAGACAACCTTATACCATAGGGAATGAGTATTTCTAGAAATGTCACTCATACCTCACCTATATAAGTATCCCTCATCTAACCCAAACAATCCATATTGTTTCTATAATATATCTCTTAAATAAAATACCAAATTATTTTCAAAATAATAATTTCCCTTTTTGGAAACCTCTAGTCTCATGAAGGAGTCATAAATCCCTCATTTCGAAGAAGCACTATAATAGAAAATTCCAGCCATCAGTATCAGTGTTACCCTCTAATTAATCATTTTACTTTAACTTCTTCAACCTCATATTATCAAATAAAATTTATTATTTCCTTATATTTTTTTAAAATAACTACATTTATTTAATAGTGGTATTTAAAATATATACTAACATGTTCTTAATCAATTAATCATTATGAAACATTATTGTTTGGATTAGTTTTACCACCTACATGAATGAATCTATAAAGAATACATAATGAACGATTATAAAAGCATAAATTCTTGTAGAATGTTGTAATAAAAAATAATTTAATATGTTTTCATAATTAAGGAAGAGTACTATACTAAAATATATTCACAAAAATTTTAGTTTTTTATGTTAATTAAATAATCATCAAAAAGTATATTTTTAAGCATTCTAAGAGATCTGTCACCATAAATTCTATGATATAACCATGATAATGTAAAAATATTTCAAAAACATATAATAAATCATTATGGTTATTCTAGATCTGATGAATACATGATCATAATTTAAATACCAAAACAAACAAATCAAAGCATGAATTGAAGAGTGAAGTAATTTATAGCAAAATATTAATTTTAAAAATAAAAAATTAATATGTGGGTGATAATGAATTATTAAAAAATGTTATTAAGTACGATATATATGCATAAGGTTTTAAAATAATTTATTAATATGGTTATGTTTATTATATAATTGGTTAAATTTCTTTCATGGGCGTCAAAATCCAATCTCACGTTGGAAACTAGATTTTTTACGACTAAATTTATGTTGGGGGAAAATAGTTGTTATTTATCTCAAAAAACCTTTTATTTTCCTCTCATATGGTTATTTATAACTTTTAGATTTCTCCTTTCAATTTCACCAACCTTTTATTTAGATCCCATGTGAGAGGATGCATACAAATGGAGCTGACATTCTCTCTTATATTAAATTGGGAAACTTAATCCTTCATGTCAATATTTTATATATGATATTTAGATGTACATATCCCTAGTTTTATGGTTTTTTAATTTTATTTTATATTAAATTTTACTTTATTTATAGAAGTATGAAAGGTATAATTTTAAATATATTCACATAATCACATTCTCTTTCGGTTTTCTTCAGTTTTCTTTAAAAATATTCCATTCCAAGTTTTCATGGCTCTTCAAATTAATTTTTAATTAAATTATCATGTTTTCTAAAAAATAAAGGATTTATAACTTATTTCATTCTAAAATACATGTTATTGAAATTGTAATGTATATATATTTCTATTTCCAAAAAATCCTAACGTTCTTCAAACATTTTTTTCATCTATATGATTATCCTTTACTATTACATATAATTTACATATATTGTTCTATAATGATACCATCCACTGTATATCTCTGGATATCATGTAATCATGTCCAATTTAAAATTTAATGAGACATGATTATTTCTTAGTGGTTAATTAATATATGATATAATTATGATGTTTTTATATTCAACTAGAATACTTTTATATGGTTAAAATTATATGATGGGTGGGAATGGAATTATGTATCCCTTAAATGCATTGGGTAAAATAATATATTTTATGATATAATGTGTATTGGACTATGGAGTGAGATGAATCCACTATGGGAACATATCCACTATGTTTGTAAGAATAGAGAGTGATCCCAATCCTCTATGGTACATTGTTCACTAAGTTTTTAAGAATGACGAGTGAAGACAATCCCCTATGGGACATTTTACAATATCTGATGATAGTCATTCTAGTAATCCATAACATACTAAATGATTTAAAATGTTTATTTGTTTGAAAATAATTCTATGTTATTCCAAATTATCATGTTATGTTTTTATGGATAATTTTATTGACTCATCTTTCCACAATCCTCTTACTTATTGCTTATAATTATATTATAATAGTTATATTATGATTTCATTTTTTATGATTCATGTTTTCATAGTTGTGATTTAATTATGAAATATTTATGTACTTCGATTATGTTCCCAAACCCTCATGCTCATTTATTATCACTTATAATCTTAGATTGATGTCCCATATATTCAACCCTTATAGAGAATCTAAGGTCACACATTCATATGTTTTTATTACCTAGTAAATGAAAATGATTATTAAAAAAGATAGGTCTAGAATGGTATCATGTTAGAAGATTATTTGTGGGATATGTTGAATATTGGTTTTAAAATAAGTCATTTGTTATAATCTCCAAAGACACTGAACCTATAGGTTCTAAAGTGTGGTTTATTATGAGATGTAATGAATATTCTTGTGAAATGATGTGATATATATGTATTTTGGTTTGTTTCATCTAAATTGTAATGATAGTAGTATTCAATTATTTTTTTGGATTAATTTATGAATAATAATAGTATAAAACATAAATAAACCTATGTTAAACTAAAATTGGTATGGAATGAACCTAAAATGTCATATATTGAAATGAATGTGTCTTAATTTAGGAAATTCTTATTTTTGTTAACATATGATTTTTACTCTAGTTATTATTTCTTAATACTCACACTATTTTTTTATTCAATGGTTGAAACCATGCGTAACTTAGAAACCAATGAGTGAAATGGATAATTAAATGAATTTTCCAATGACAATCCAAATGGGAAAAAGGATATAGTATAAAAACGCATGGTAATACTCACATAACATTATAAATCTGTGAACAATAACATTAACCATGTCGAACCAACAAACATAACATGGAATAAACAAATTTCCATTTGGGTTATTCAAGTAGACATAACTATGCCCCTTTAGTAAGACATCAAATACACTAGCTACCGATAAATGAATCAAAACAACAAAAATATATTTTCCATTATCAAATGATTGCAATATAAAATAGTTGTTTTATCTACTTATTATTCAAAATGTGAATCTGAACAGTGGTGGGATCTCATTAATAATATGAGGCAATATGAAGTTATTAATTAAATGAAATGTGAAGAGTTTAAGAAGATCTTTTTCAATAGATATTTTCACCAAAATCAATATAATAAATTTTATAGAAATGTTCCTTAATCTAAAATGAATCTTAGATGAATCCATTGGTACCAAGGATAAAAATTTAATGAGACTTTATATGTAAAATTGTAACATCCATATTTTGGTACAATATATGACATGATATGTTTATGAATTAGTATTACTCTTTAATCCTAACTCTTTAATCATTATTTGATTTGGATGATTAAAAGAATGGATTTTATGGGATAAGGATATATGAATTGGATGTTGGAGATATAGTAGAGGTCTCAGATTTGTGGTGGATAGAGAACAACAACTATCTAACTGATGGGACCCATTGGATTGATAGTGGGATTCTAGTAGGTATGTTTGGTTATAGACGACCCCACCAGTCATCCAATAGTGGTACGCTCTAGCTAGTGATTCCCAATAGGTTTCCAGTGTTCTTAGTATGAGGGTACAACTAATTCACCCAATTTTTTTTTAATACCATGTAGTTTTGACCCCCATTAACTCCTAAATATGAACCTTGTGGCCTTAATTCAAATATTTATGATTATCCCTAAAATCATGGCACTCCATTTCTTATCCCCTTGGATCTTTTTCATTAGAAGGATCCAAAAACACTTAATATTTGTGTTATTCATATATATTTGATGAATTATTCATCCTTATTGTGTGATTAACATAAATCTATGATGGAATTGTGTTTTCCTTGATGATTTGATGTTGAATTCCCCATTTCTTCATATATCATTGGTGTATCTAAAAAGTAGACATAATTTATTTTTCAAACCAATATCTACCTTCAAAAATTAGTAATCAATGAAAAAGTGATAATGAATCATCTTCCTAAAAATATTTCTGATGGAGGATCTATGATATAAAATTAATCTATTGAAGAATATACAGTAGACTGGTGTTGACATAGACATGTCAATAATGAACTCTCTTTGAAGAAATATTAATTTATAAATAATGGAAATGTTTCTAGGTAATATAATTTAGAACGATCATCAATATATCATATTCTTATGTACTATAACCTTCAATCAATTTTACATTGATGGATTCCTTATTGATGAATAATCTTAAACTACACCAAAATACCTTCTTTATAATCAATAATAAATTCTCAATATTTTCTTTAATGAATGATTGATTTGGTGAATTGGGGTACCTTCATTAAATATACCTCAAAATTGGTTTCACTGCCTGAAACATAAAGTTGTGTGATTCTAGAATAATGGTGTTGAATTGGAATTACCTTGGGACTCTGTTCTAAATCTCTTCATGATAAACCAAAACCCAAGTTTGTGACCCTTGACTTGTAATATTCTTCTTCATTGTGTGTGATGTTTTAAATATTCAATCCATAAATAACATTAGAGTTCATCATTAACATCCTTTAGTTTATAAATTTTCATTCCATTTTTATATCTTGTATAGATTTTTTCCATTTTTTGATTCATGGTTTTTGTTCTTGATTGCTGATAATATCTATTTTTTAGTATTTATGTGATACCAAATTGATTCATTATGGATTATGATTAACATATCTCGGGCCTTATGTCTAGTTATTTTTTTTCCAATGACACGTTATCATATTTTCATCGTGGATATAAAGTAGATATGGTCAGGGTTTTGGTGGTAGCTTTATTAGTTCACAATTTCTTGGTATGTGAATGTATGTTTGTATTATTTTGTTCACATTTTTTTATTATAATGGCATAAACCTGTCATAAAAATGCACATTTTTAAAGATTCATTCACAGTATCCTATTGGGTTTTATTTCTCACACCATGTATAGGAATTTTGAATTGTGTGATGATTTCATAAATAGGGATCCCATCAAGGTCAGGGGGCCCATGGAAGAATGTTAAACTGAGGAGTAAAATGATGGGAGTGATACTAGGAAGTTCACCAAAGGACACTAATGTTTATTTATTTATTTAACAGTTTAAACATATATATGGGATCTTATTTCTACATTGGGAGCCTAATGTATATATATTTATGAATGATAAGCCATCTACATAGTTCAAATATGTTTACAATGATTATTATATTCTTCTATAATATTATTAGTTTGAGGAAATGATACAAAGGTTATAGTCTCCTCATTGATGGACTTAGACCCTCATTTCTCATCTAAATCCTCTTGAATATGCTGAGGTACGCATGAGGTCACGGGACTCTTTTTCTTAGACCTGTTGGTTTGGGTTAGGGAGTCATAAAGTGGTATCCTAGTACATTTTTTATTTTATTTTGGAGTAACATGGGATACGGTAGAAAGGATATATTGTGTGGGACTCTAATAGGGTATTTTCTATATTCTTTCCTAGATTATGTGTAATATTATTCTAAGTTACTATTGATGGTATTTTTATTTCTCTTTCATGATGATTTGTGTACGCTCATACATCCTTATAAGTAATGTAGTTCCATATACCATATATATACCTTTTGTTGTGATGTATATTAGTTATTCATTAAATACCTTGATTTGTGCACCATTTTTGGGATATATTTCCACCCTATTTTATGACATGTCTATATTTCCTTAATTTTTAGAATATATACATATTATTTAACTAGAATAAGATAAGAATTTTGTTTTGTTTGTATATATATGACTATGAATAATGAATAGATATGGAAAAGCTTAGTTAGTTATATGAGGGTTATACATTGGGTTATGGGTATACTCTTAGGGAAACCTTTTTATGATCCCTTAGAATAATTAAGATCTCTCTTAAATGATCAGAATGATTTCATTCATGTTAAAAAAGATGCCAACTTGTGGAAGACTAGTTGGAGCAGTAGCAAATTTGGGTCGACATACTTCTATAAGGAAGGATTTCCCAATATATTTACATTCTGTGTAGGGGGGTGAACCAACACATGCTATCAAACTTGATTTTGTGGCACATTTAGTGGGGACCACCTTAGTTTGGATTCCTTCTACTAGTTATTTCCCATGGTAGAGGGGTGCTGAGGTGCATAACCAACTATGCTAGAGACTACCATCTCCATCATCCATTAGACTTTCAAGAAACTACTAGATTGTAGGATGCTAAAAACTAGATAGACAACATTGAGTGTGTCTTCAACCTCATTTAGATAACTGAGGAATAAAAGGTGATGCTACCAACATTCATGACATAGGGACCCTCCATGCATTTTTTTGGGATCATAGGAAAGACTAGATAACATGAGGGTCTTAAAATGGAATCCATAAAAGACCTAACAATGGGGAATTATTTCTTGATATGATAAATATACACAGAGAACATGAATACATGGATCTATTTTGAGGGACCATGAAATTATCTATATACACCACACATTTCATTGAGATTTTATTATTTTCTCTAATCTTGTATAAAAATAAGTCACAAATGGATATTATGTTCAAGATAAGAATTCATTCTAATATCATATATCATGTTTTATGTTTTGACCAATCTACATTCCAAAGGGATTTTTATAAGACCATAACAATCAAGAATGTCTTGGAAGTATATCAAGATATAGTTTTCCTTCCACCCATCTATACATAGGTGGGTGGACCTCATATGGTGGCAATGATCTTCTTACCTGGTATTAGGATGGGGAAGACTAGCTACATGCAATACAATAGTGCTGTAAATTTGGATAAGGGTATAAGTAATTTATCCCCCTTCATAGGAGTTACATGTTACTTCAATTGTGTAAAGTTTTAGAACTAACACAATTTCTACATATCACATTAAACCATATATTGACAATATTGCAGGACATGGAATCTTCAATAGTTTTCATTAGGTATTTGAGACTGAGGAACCATAAGGGTAGAGGGTATAGGTGAAATACGACCCAAGGATCTGACCTGGTTCTATATTAAAAGGCTCATACAATGATGACATAGACTAGTCATGAATCATAGGGGTAGTGTCACGGATCTAAGACCAGTCATTTTTTATAGTGTATCATACTCCAACAAATGGTGTTCTAGTACTATATACTATTTTATGTATGATTTTGATCACCACTACTATATATTAAACCTTTTTAATATAAGTGATTCATATTCCTCCATATATACACAATTTATTTATGTAATTGGCTTACCAGTCAAGTTTACCTCTGAGTTACTTTCCTATGATAAATCATTGGCCATAAAATTGAACTATATTTAGTGATTCCTAGAGTGTCCTATAGTTATCACTAGTTATAAACCTCTATTGGAATTCATGATTCTAGAGATGAAAATCCATGATGTGACCCCTAGTATAGACTAGCTTAACATCTTTTGAGAACACATTTCTCTATTTTTGGGATGGGTATATTTATCTTTTCCAAAGGGATAAAACTATATTATCACCAGAGAATGGGAATTGGGTGCATGTTGAGTTGGAAAAGGATTGATTTCTCTTGGGGTGAATGTAGTGTAGATTATATTCATATCGCTTTCATTAGATCAATATAATCCCCCTCATATTTTTTATAGTCTTGGACCATTATCAATATGTGTTTCTATATGAATTTATAAGACTTACACCATACAGATGATCTAATTTTTGAGATAGAGATCATGTTGGGTAAACAACACATTTCTATACCCCATTATCATATGGAATCAGCTATTATTAAGGAATTAAATGTGGATATCAAGGTGTTGGAAAAAAACGGGGTTACTAGGATGTGTACTTCACCGTGGGGGTACCTATCTTATTCTCTATGAATATGGGTATTAGTCTTTAACTCTGCAATGGTTTCTTGAATTTGATCTAGGTAACGATGATTAAAATATATCATTACCTCAGGATTAATGGTTTCTTCAATTAGTTATTTTGAGTCTATTAGTTCTCCAGTATTGTTCGTATTGTTCTTTGATCAGAATATCACTAGTTACAATATAGATAGAAGAGCATCATGAAGACATTTTTTTATAATGTATGGTCTATAAAAGACTTGGTGATTCTGTTTGGAATTATGAATGAAATTTTAGTGTTTCTTTCCCTCATGAAGAAGATATTCTTCCCATATATTTACTAATTATTCATTATTTTCATTGATGAAATCCTTATATACTCTCCAACCACATTTTAGTATTCCAAACATATTGATATTGTCTTAAGTATTCTTTTAGAACATAATCTTTATGCCAATATCTCAAAGTGAAAACTATTGATTCCTGAAGATAAATTATTGGGTAATGTTTTATATGAGATGGGTATGTCCGTGGGCCTAGAGAAATTTGATTCAGTGTTTTCCAAGACACATTTATAGAAAATTTTCATGATTATAGATTTAGGGGTTTATCAGGATACTACCAAAATTTTGTTTAGGGACTCTCTCATTTATTAACACTTATGGCTGCATTGATGAAAAATGGAGTGATGTTCTAGTGGTCATACCAGTGTAAAGAATGATTTCTTGATTTGGAGAGTATTTTGAATATGACAATTGTGTTGCTACATCCCCATATAGAGATCTTCTATGGTATGTAATATGATACATCAGGTGTTGTTTATGTAGCGGTGTTTAGAATGTGGGAGCGATTAGTAGATTTTGGGTCATGTTAGTTGTGAACCAATGAGTGAAACTACCCTACTCATGAGTTGGATCAAGAATCGATGGTTTGCAATTTTATGTGGTAGAGACACTACTTCTTTAGCGAGAGGTTTCTGGTCAACATTCACCATAAGATCTTTCTCTATAAACGTACACACTGGGATATAAACATGAGGTAGAGGCAGTGGTTTTCATATCTAAAAACATTTGACTTTGATTTGACTTATGGCCCAGGTAAAGGTAATTTCATTGAATATTCTCTTATTTGTAAAACAATGGTAGATCAGGATCTTGGTAAATGATATTTAAATGAATAGCGGTTCCTAGTGAGATTTTTGGCTGGATGTGGGATTTTTACTTCTGAGGATCAATGATCAATGTCATGTTCTAGAGTGGTGGTCACATAATGTTTGGAAGAATTGGTAAATTCTATTTAGGATAGTTACCCATAGTTTTTTTTATATGGGAATAACTGGTTGGGTATGATCTGATACTCTGGTGGTCATTCCATATCAATGATGTGATACATTGGCTTAAGAGAGTGATAATATCTGATTCCATAATGGAGGATTTAATGAGAGAATTATATAACAATAAGTTGGTGGTACATTCTAGAGGAACAAATATTTACAATAAATTTTTTTGGCAATTCTTGTGTCCATGGATGAAGAGATACATTGTGGGATTTGTTTCCTGATGCCTTACATTTAAGAGGATAATGGCTAAGTACCAGCGTCGTAATGGATTACTTCAGCAAATTATTTTTCCCATGTAGTTGTGGTAAGACCTAATGGTATAAATTTTTATGGGGTTACCCAGGACTCTAAGGATTTTTCAATCTGTTTTGGTGATTGTAAATTGACAACAAAAGTTCCACATTTCAAACAGATCTATGAGACTCCCTCAGTAGAAAGGATGGGAAGGTTCTGTTTCTATAACATGGTATGATTAAAGGAATTAACATTTAGAATCATATATATTAGATATAAACTACTTAAATTATAATTTTGTAAAGTCTTTAGAATGGAATTAAGGACATTTCTAAGATTGAGCACATCATACTATCCCCAGACTGATGAATAGTCTGAGCGGATAATTCAAATACTGGAGGATATTCTTCAATATTATCATATAAACGTCATCGAATCATGAGATGATAAGATAACCTCATATATGTTTTTAAATAATTATAGTCACTAGAAGTTTATTCATATTAAACCTTATGAGAATCATTATAGGTGGCCATCTTGTTCATAGCCCTATTGGTAAGTGGTTGGTTAGGCAACAGTTGTGGGTGTCAGCTTTGTATGGGGGACCCTTGAAAGAGTGTAGCAGATTCAGAAGTGGTTGTACATAGATAAAATAGGTAATAAGTTGTATAAAGGCTTAATGAGAATGTTATTAGATTTTAATAAAGGTTATGAGATCATTTTGAGAGGGAATCATTGGTTATGTCATCGTTGTTTGAGGACGCAAGGGAATCTGGCATCAAACCATGCTAAACTGTTTGAGATCACCGAGTCGTTTAGTAATGTTTTATAACATCAGGATCTTCCTTCTCAATACCATGGTCTTCACAAAGTGTTCCATGTGTTGGAAATCCAATGTTAAATAATTGATCTTTTGCTTACAATAAATTCTAGGGATTTTGATATAGAGTGTGGAACATCATTTATGGAGCACTATGTGCAGATTATTTACCCAAGTGTGAAAGTATTAAAAGGGGGGATGGTGCCACTAGGTCACATTTTATGGTTTCATGGATGGATCTTGGTGGAGAACTAGGATTGGAAGCTAGATGTTCGAGGTCTTTTACCATATTTGTATAAGTATAACCTTTGAGGTTATTTTTCAAGAATGAGAATTTATTATAGGGGAAATTGCTCGCATCCATGTTTTTATTAAATTTATGAGATTTAATATTTATTAATTATCCTTTCACTTTAATCCATATTCATTGATCCATATCAATTTTAGATGATTATGAGGATGTCTTTAAAATGATAAAGGATTGGGAATTGGTTGTTGGAGTTTTAGTAGAGATCCCATCCTTAGGATGATTGTAAAACAGCCACCATCTTGTCATTGGAATCCAACATACATCCAATGGGGTTCTAGTTTGTTTTTTGACTATGGTATAGCCCCACCAGCCAATCTGTGGTTTCCCCGGTGCACCCAGTCTGATGGTTCATTAATGAAACCCATGGGATTTTAATACCACATTGGTTTGAACCTATTTAACTATCAAATATTAACCCCACATACTTAATTTGAATATTTAAGCTCCTATAATTAGTCATAGAACTCCCTTTCATCTCCCCTTGTCTCTCCTTTATTGGAAAAATTTTATAACACTTAATCAGTGAGTTATTAGATTAATGTCAAATTATTCATCATTCATGTGTGATGTGTTTAGATATATATTAGATTTTTGTTTTCCTAGATGATTTGATGTTGAATTCCTCCATTCCTCATATATCGGTGGAAGATGGAGTGTGTTGACATAATTTCATGATCAAAGTAAGATTTAACTTTTAAAACAATCATCTAATTGGTATATATTGATGAATCATCATCCTAGATCAATTCTCAATGGAATATCAATGATAGAACCATAATCCTTTGACAAATTCATGGTATAATAGTGGTGAAATCAACGTGTTTATTATGTACACTCTTTGACTAGAGCTTAATTATCAATGAATGGTGATGTTTCTGGATAATATTTTTTTAGAATGATTATCATTTGATCTTCTTATTCTTTATGATTATTATCTTAAATATATATTTTTCATGGATCGTTGATTATTGGATAAGACAAAGGAACTATTCTAAAATCAATATTGAATTCTCAATTCATTATATGATAGATGATATATTTTTATAATAAGACTTTCTTGCTTAGACATACCTAATAATTGGTTTTAATGATAGATACTTAATGGTATGTGATTATATATTGACATTATTGACATGTAATTTCCATGGTACTTTTTTTAAAATATATTATTGATGAATCAGAAGTAGAGTTACATGTCCTTCACATATAAGCTTTCTCTTCCTGGTGTGTGACATGTTCAATCATCAATCCATGATGAATGTTTGAGTTATAGTTTTCCCACAATCCAAAAACCTAACTATATCTAAATGAACCGCTTTTTTTGTTGAAAAAAAAATTCATTTATAAAAATATAAATCAAGACATTAAAAAATAAAATATCAAATACCACTTATGAAAAATAATATACTATTTCCAAAATAATACCTTTATATAAAGAAATATAAAAGTGAAATAATATCCGTTTAAACTATTTAAATTAAAATTAAGAAAATTATTTAGAATTTTTCCTTAATTTAGAATATTTTAACAAAAAATAAGTTTTCAAATGAGTATCCTAATGACTATGAAAATATTTATTAAACCATATTAGCCCATAAATTAAAATGAAAACCTCAAAAAGATAAGTAACCACCAAGATGAAACAATTAATCAGAGTTATACAATCCATAAATGACTTTTATATTAGATCAAGGATCATCCTATTTTATAAATTCCAAACATCTATGATAAAGAAATATTTATAAAAATTATAATAATTTGAATGGATTGTTAAAATATTATATTTAATGTAATACCTAAGACTTTATTTGATAATTTTAATAATATTTATCTATTTCATTAAGTAGATTTAAAATAAAATGAGTTAAATTATTCATGGAAATTAAATTTTTTAAACAGTTGTATTTATCACTATATATAAAACAAAAAGGACGATGTCCAATGTATAACTTTAATAGAATATGAAAATACTCTAGCTTATGTTATCTAATAGAAAATTAAAAAAAATATACTTTTTTATTATAAAAAACTATAATCGATTGTATAATGAAATTTACTAATGAAATTAATAAGAATTCTGGATTTAGAGTAAATAATTAAGTGGCTTTATATGAAATTGATAAGGAAAATATAGTCATTAAAATCAGATAATTGGAATATTGTATATATTTGATCACCACTTTATCATTATCTGTCCATTAAAAATAACCATCTTATTTTCTCTAAAAATATCTAATAATAATTTGAAATTTTTTTTTTAAATTTAAATATAAGTCATTAATCTGCATATAATAAGAAAATAATGTTTTAATTAGTAAAATAAATAAATTGTAACACCTCATGATTTTAGAATGTATTCATATTGAAATAAATCCTAGGTATTCAATAGTGTGTTATTAATTAAATGTTGAAGTAAATATTTAAAATAATTTAAATCATTTTTATATAATATTAAAAAAATAACATATATTATAAGATAACTAAATGAAATATAATTTGTAAAATTTTTAAAGTAAGGAATCCACAACTAAATAAAAATATTATATGGTTTAAATTCACATTATCATAATTTTATAAGAAGACAATATTGTTAATAATAACAATAAAAAGAATAAAACATGTTATAAATATAATAAAAATCTTGAAAAATAAATTATAGAACATGATAAATGATTTCAGATATGTATGTATGGCTATATGTAGAAATATAATATGACCATTCTATTTATGGTTGTTGGTTATCTGTTCATTGGACATGTGGTCATTGGATATATGATCATTGGATATTTCTGTTTCCAATAGGTACAATAAGGTTGTCTAATTTTTTGTAATAATTTAAATATAATATAATTCACATATAAAAAAATTCAACAAAATGGAAATAAAAAATTAAAATATTTTATATTAAAAAACATTTAATTTAACATTATATAATAATATTATTATTAAAATACAATGTGTGGGGTTTATAAAATTTGATGAAATATTCTAATATCAATGGATTTAAAAAAATGAAATTTTATAAGATATATAATTAAGTTTAATGGAATTTAATTAAATTAATTTAATTTTGAAAATAGAAATTTATGAATGAATTTTATTTCTTAAGTGTTATGTATATATATTAAAAAATTAATTTTAAAATTATAAAGTATGATTCTATTAAAATGAAATATTTTAATTTAGTAACAAAAATTAATTTGTAATTGACATGAAATAAAACCATAAACACATGAAGTTTAATAAGGTTTATTTTTTCCATAAAAATTAGTTATTCTCTATATATAAAATTTTTTCCTTCAAATGATAAAATTATCACTTTTAAAAATTGTACTCGATTAAATAGATTCAACATTTTTAATCATCATGTCAAAATTAGATTCAATGATCAAATTCTTTTTTGGAAAAAAATACCTATCATGGTAAAAATTATGTTTCAGAAATAAAAGTAACATAATGTAATAAGGTTTAATTAAGGGTAAATGGAGTAAAATATCACTAAAAATGACTCTAAATTGTATGAATTATCCAATTCACAATATATATTTATTATTTTCTAACATTGGGTCCACTTTCGATATAATAGGACAACCCTACACCATAGAGAATGAGTATTTCTATAAATGTCACTCATACCTATCCTATAAAAGTATCCATAATCTAAGCCACACAAACTATATTGTTTCCATAATATATCTCTTAAATAAAATTCCAAATTATTTCCATAATAATACTCCCCCTTTTTGGAAACCTCTAGTCCCATGAAGGAGTCTTAAATCCCTCATTTCCAAGAAGCACTATAATAGAAAATTCAAGCCTTCATTGTAAGTGTTACCCTCTAATTAATCATTTTACTTTATCTTCTTCATCCACATATAATCTAATAAAATTTATTATTTCATTATTTTTTTTAAATAACCACTATTATATAATAGTGGTATTAAAAATATATAATAATATGTTCTTACTCATTTAATCGTTATGAAACGTTATTGTTTTGATTAGTTTTACCCCCTACATTAATGAATCTATAATGATTACATCATGTATGATTATAAAAACATAAATTCTGGTAAAATGTTGTAATAAAATATAATTTAAGATGTTTTCTTAATTAAGGAAAAGTACTATTCGAAAATATATTCACAAAAATTTTATTTTTTTATGTTAATTTAATAATCATCAAAAAGTATATTTTTAAGAATTCCAAGAGATTTGTCACCATAAATTCTTTGATATAACCATGATAATATAAAAATATTTCAAAAACATATAATAAATATTTATGAATATTCTAGATCTGATGAATACATGATCATAATTGAAGTAACAAAACAAATAAATCGAAGCATGCATTGAAGAATGAAATAATTAATAGAAAAATATTAATTTTAAAAATAAAAAATTAATATGTGGGTGATAATTAATTAATAAACAAGGTTATTAAGTAAAATATATATACACAAGGTTTTAAAATAAGTTATTAATATGGATATGTTTTTTTAAATTGGTTAAATTTCTTTCACGGACGTCGAAATTCAATCTCACATTGGAATCATGATTTTTTAAGACTAAATTTATGTTGGGGTAAAATAGTTGTTGTTTATCTCTAAAAAATTTTATTTTCCACTCATATGGTCATTTCTAAGTTTTAGATGTCTCCTTTCAATTTCACAACCCTTTTATTTAGATCCCAGTTGAGAGGATACATGTAAATGGAGCTGACATGCTCTCTTATATTTAATTGGGAATCTTAATCCTTCATGTCAATGTTTTACATATGATATTTATATGTACATATCAGTAGTTATATGGTTTTTTAATTTTATTTTCTATTAACTTCTATTTGATTTATAGAAGTATGAAAGGTATAATTTTAAAAAAAATCACATAATTGATTTCTCTTTCTGTTTTCTTTAGTTTTCTTTAAAATTATTCCATTCCATGTTTTCATGGATATTCAAAAAATATTAATTAAATAATCATGTTTTCCATAAAATAAATGATTTAAAACTTATTTCCTTCTAAAATACATGTTGTTGAAATGGTGAAGTATATATATTCCTATTTCCAAAAAAATTCTAATATTCTTCGAACATTTTTTTCATCTATATGACTATCCTTTAATGATACTTATAATTTACAGATGTTGTTCTCTAATGATACCATCCACCGTATTTCTATAGGTATCATATGATCTTGTCCAATTTAAATTTTATTGAGACATGTTTATTTCTTAGGGGTTAATTAATATATGATATAATTATGATGTTTTTATATTCAACTAGAATACATTTATATGGTTATAATTATATGATGGGTGGGACTGAAATTATATATCCCTTAAATGCATTGGGTAAAATAATATATGTTATGATATAGTGTGTATTGGACTAAGGAGTGAGATGAATCCACTATGGGAACATGTCCACTATGTTTACCCGAATAGAGAGTGATCCCAATCCTCTATGTTACATTGTTCACTATGTTAATAGGAATGAGAAGTGAATCCAATCCCCTATGAGACATTTTAATCTATACAATGATAATCATTCTAGTAATCCATAATATTAGAAATGATTTTCTATGATTATTTTATTGAAAAATTTCTATGTTATTCCAAATTCTCGTGTTATGTTTTTATGGATAATTTTATTAAATCATCTTTCCACAATCACCTTACTCATTGATTATAAATATATTAAATAGTTATATTATAATTTCATTTTTTATGATTCATTTTTTCATAGTTGTGATTTAATTTTGATATATTTGTGTACTTCGATTATGTTCCCAAACCCTGCTTCTCATTTATTATCACTTATAATCTTAGATTGATGTCCCTTATATTCAACCCTTATAGAGCATCAAAGGCCACACATTCAAATGTTTCTATTACCTAGGAAATGAAAATGATTATTATACAAGATAGGACTATAAGGGTATCATGTTAGAAGATTATTTGTGGGATATGTTGAATAATGGTTTTAAAATAAGTTTTTTGTTACAATCTCTAGTGACACTAAAACTATAGGTTCTAAAGTGTGATATATTATGAGATGTAATGAGTATTCATGTGAAATGATGTAATATTTATGTTTTTTAGGTTTGGTTTATCTAAATTGGTATGATAGTAGTATTAAATTATTTTTTTGGATTAATTTATGAATAATAATAGGATAATACATAAATAAACCTATGTTAAACTAAAATTGGTATAGAATGAACCTAAAATTTAATCTATCGAAATGAAGGTGTCTTAATTTAGGAAATTTTTTTTTTTATTTTTGTTAACATATGATTTTTTACTCTAGTTATTGTTTCATAATACTCACACTAAACTTTTTTTTATTCAATGGTCGAAACCATGAGTAACTTAGTAACCAATGAGTGAAATGGATAATTAAATGATGTTCTAATGACAAACCAAATGGGAAAGGGGATATGGTATAAAAACTCATGGAAATCCTAACCTAACATTCTAAATCTATGAACAATAACATTATCCATATTGAACCAACAAACAAACCATGTAATAAACAAATTTCCATTGAGTTATTCATGGAGACATAACTACCCCCCTTTAGTAAGACATCAAATCCAATAGCTATCGAGAAATGAATCAAGACAAAAAATGTATTTTCCATTATCCAATTATTTCAGTAGGAAATAGTTTTATTATCTACCTATTATTCAAAATGTGAATCTGAATAGTGGTGGGATCTCATTAATAATATGAGGCAAGATGAAGTTATTAACTCAATAGAATGTGAGGAGTTAAAGAGGATCTTTTTCAATAGATATTTTCACAAAACACAATATACTAAATTTTATAGAGACGTTCTTTAATCTAAAATGAATCCTAGATGAATCCATTCGTACTTTGGATGAAAATTTAATGAGACTTTAAATGTAAAATTGTAACATCGATGTTTTGGTATAATATATGAGATGTTATGTTTATGAATTATTATTACTATTTAATCCTAACTCTTTAATCATTATTTTATTTGGATGATTGAAAGGATGTCTTTTATAGGCTAAGGATCTGTGAATTGGTGGTTGTAGATTTAGTAGAGGTCTCAGATTTGTGGTGGATAGAGAAAAAAACAGCTAACGGATGGGACACGTTAGAGAGTTAGTGATTTTCTAGTAGGTATGTTTGGTTATAGAACATCCCACCAGTCATCCAGTGGTGGCACTCTCTAGATAGTGATTCCAAATAAGATTCCAATGTTCTTAGTTTGAGGGTACAACTAATTTACCCAATTTGTTTTTAATACCATGCAGTTTTTACCCCCTTTAACTCCTAAATATGATCCTTGTGGCCTTAATTCAAATCTTTAAGATTATCCCTAAAATCACGGCACTGCATTTCATCTCCCCTTGGATAGTTTTCATTAGAAGGATCTATCAACACTTAATATGTGTGTTATTCTTAGATATTTGATGAATTATTCGTCCTTATTGTGTGATGAACATATATCTATGTTGGATTTGTGTTTTCCTTGATGATTTGATGTTGAATTCCCCATTTCATCATATATCATTGGTGTATCTAAAATGTTGACATAATTTATTGTTCAAACCAATATCTACCTTCAACAAATAATTTTTAATGAAAAAGTGATGATGAATTATCTTCCAAAAAATATTCCTGATTGAGGATCTATGATATAATATTAATCTATTGAAGAATCTACAGTAGACTGGAGGTGACATAGACATGTCAATAATGAACTCTCTTTGAAGAAAGATTAATTTATAAATAATGGAAATGTTTTTAGGTAATATAATTTATAATGATCATTAATAGATCTTATTCTTCTTGACTATAACTTTAAATCTATTTTACATTGACAGATTCATTATTGATGGTTGATCTTAAACAACACACAAGGACTTTCTTTATAATCAACAATAAATTCTCAATATTTTCTTTAATCAATGACGGATTGGATGAATTGGGGTCCCTTATTTAAATATACCTCAAAATCGGTTTCACTGACCGACACATAAAGGTGTGTGATTCTAGAATAATGGTGTTGAATTGGAATTACCTTGGGACTCTATTCTAAATCTCTTTTTGATAAACCAAATCCCAATTTCGTCACCCATTACCTATAAGATTCTTCTTCATTTTGTGTGATGTTTTAAATATTCAATCCTTCAATAACTTTATATTTCATCATTAACAACCTTGAGTTTATAAATTTTCATTTGATTTTTAGCTCTTCTATAGATTTTTTCCATTGTATGATTCATGTGTTTTCATGGTTTGTGTTCTGGATTGTTGATAATACCAATTTTTTTAGTATTTATGTGATACCCATATATGATCCTTATTTCTATGAGAGTTACTAGATTGGATTGTTACCATGCTTATTTTTAATTCAAATATTTTTATATGTTTCTAAAATATCTCTTGTGATTATGTGATATGCTTGTTTTATCATGATCTAGGTTATTTTGTGTTACCTTTCCATTGAAGATTGGTTCATGGTATACATAAAAGGATGATCATGGTTGTATTCTTACCCATTGAGGAGGATCCTTCATGGTAGTGATGATGATGGTGGTGGACACACACAAGTTATAAGTTCATGTAATCCTTTTACCCTGGACTAATCTGAATTTCATAATGATTCAAATGAACATGTAAAAACTCGATGCCTTTTAGATACAGAGTAGCTTGTCCAATTTATTCCTTATGGATTATGATTAATATGTCTCTAGCCTTATATCTAGTTCTTGATCTTTTCCAATGACACATTATCATATTTTCATCATGGTGATAAAGTTGATATGGTTAGGGGTTGGTGGTAGCATGGTGAGTTCACAGTTTCTTGGTATGTGATTGTATGTTTGTAATTATTTCATTCACATTTTTTATTATTATGGCATAAAACTTTTATAAAAATGCACATTTTTTAAGGTTGCATTCACCATATCCTGTTTGGTTTTATTTCCCACACCATGTATAATAATTCTGATTTGTGTGATGACTTCATAAACAGGGATCCCAGCAAGGTCAAGGGGCCCATGGAAGAAGATTAAATTGAGTAAAGAGATGGGAGTGATACAGGGAAATACACCAAAGGACACCAATGTTTATTTATTTATTTAATAGTTTACACATATATATGGGATTTATTTCTAAATTGGGAGCCTAATTTATATAATTTTATAAACGATAAGCCATCTACATAGTTTTTGTATGTTTACAATGATTATTATATTCTTCTATATTATTATTTGTTTGAGGAAATGATACAAAGGGTATAGTCTCCCCATTGATGGAATTAGACCCTCATTTCTAGTCTAAATACTCTTGAATATGTTGAGGTATGCATGAGATAACATGAGTCTTTATCTTGGACCTAGTGGTTTGGGTTAGGGAGTCATAAAGTGGTATCCTGGTACAATGTTTCTATTATTTTGGAGTTATATGGGATATGGTAGAAGGGATATATTTGTATGGGACTCTAATAGGGGATTTTCTATATTATTTCCCAGATTATTTGTAATATTCTTCGAAGTTACTATTGATGGTATTTTTATTTCTCTTTCATGACGATTTGGGTGCGCTCATATATCCTTATAAGTAATTTAGTCCTGAAAACCATATATATACCTATTGTTGTCATGTATATTAGTTCTTCATTAAATACCTTGACTTGTGCACCATTTTTTGGACATTGTCTCACGTTATTTTGTGACATATCTATTCTTCCTTAATTTTTTATATATATACATTATAATCAACTAGTATAAGATATGAATTTCATTATGTTTGTTTATATATGACTATGAATAATGTATAGATATAGAGAAGCATAGTTATTTGTATGAGGGTTATACATTGGGTTATGGGTATACTCTTAGGGAAACCATTGTATGATCCGTTAGAATAATTAGGATCTCTCTTAAATGATCTGAATGATTCCATTCGTGTTAAAAAAATATGCCAACTTGTAGAAGACTATTTGGATAACTAGTAGATGTGGGTTGACATTATTCTACAATGGATGAGTCCCCAATCCTTTTACATTTTATGTAGGAGGGTGAACCAACACATGCTCTGAAACTTGATTTAGTGGTACATTTAATGTGGACCAACTTAGTTTGGATTCATTCTGGTAGTTATTTCCTAGGGTATAGGGGTGCTGAGGTGCATAACCAACTATGCTAGAGACTACCAGCAGCATCATCCATTATCCTTTCAAGAAACTACTAGATTGTAGGATGCTAAAAACTAGATAGACAACATTGAGTGTGTCTTCTACCTCATTTAGATAACTGAGGACTGAAAGGTGAAGCTACCAACATTCATGTCATAGGGACCCTCCATGCATTTTTCTAAGATCATGGGAAAGACTAGATAACATGAGAGTCTTAAATGGGGATCCATAAAACACCTAAAAATGGGGAATTATTTCTTGATATGATAAATATACACTAAAAACATGAGTACATGGGTCTACATTGAGGGTCCATTAAATTTTCTATATACACCACTCATTTCACTAAGATTCTATTATTTTCTCCTCTCTTGGATAAAAAAAGTAAAATAAGTCTATTGAGTTAAAGATAAGACTTCATTCTAATATCATATATCAGGTTTTATGTTTTGACCAATCTACATTCATAAGGGTTTTGTTTAAGACCATAACTATCAAGAAGGTCTTGGAAGAATATCAAGAAATTGTTTTCCTTCCACCCATATATACATTGGTGGGTGGAACTCCTATGGTGGAAATGATCTTCTTATCTGGTATCAGGATGGGGAAGACTAACTACATGCAGTAGAGTGGTTCTATAAATTTGGATAAGGGTATAGATCATTAATCTCCCTTCAAAAGAGTTCCATGTTACTTTAATTGTGAAACGTTTTATAATTATCAAAATTTCTACATATCACATTAGACCATGTATTGACTATATTGCAAGACATGGAATCTTAAATAGTTTTTCGTTAAGTATTTGAGACTGAGGAACCATAAGGGTAGAGGGTAGAGGTGAAATATGTCCCAAGGATCTGACCGGGTTCTATAGTAGAGTGCTCAGACAATGATGACATAGACTAGTCATGAATCTTAGGGGCAGTGTCATGGATCTAAGACTAGTCATTTTGTATAGTGGATCATACTCCAACGAATGGTGTTGTGGTACCATCTACTATTTCAGGAATGATTTTGATCACCACTACTATATATTAAACCCTTTTAATATAAGTGATTTTTATTCCTTCATATATACACAATTTATTAATGTAATTAACTTACCAGTCAGGTTTACCTCTGAGTTACATTCCCATGATAAATCATTGGCCATAAAATTGAACTATCTTTAGCGATTCCTAGAGTGTCCTATAGTCATCAATATTTATAAACCTCTATAGAACTTCATGATTCTAGAGATAAAAATCCTTGACGTGACCCCTAGTATAGACTAGATAACATCTTTTGAGAACACATTGCTATATTTCAGGGATGGGTATATTTATCTTTTCCTAAGGGAGAGAAGTACATTATCACCAGTGAATTGGAACTGGGTTCATGTTGAGTTTTTCAAGGATTGAGTTAACTTGGGATAAATTTATTGTAGATTATATTCTTATCACTTTAATTAAATCAATATAAGCCCCCTAAAAATTTTTATTGTCTTGGACCATTATCAATATGTGTTTCTAGATGAATTTATAGGACTTACACCTGACCGATGATCTGAATTTGAGATAGAGATCATGTTTACTGAACAACACATTTTGATACCCCCTTCTCATATGGAATCAGCTAAGATTAAAGAACTCAAATTGGAGCTCATGCTGTTTGATAAAAATGTGTTTATCAGGATGGGTACTTAACCATTCAGGGACCTGTCTTATTCTCCATGAATGAGGGGTTGTTAGCCTTTAACTCTGGAATGGTTGCCTAAATTTGAACTAGGTAACGATGATGAAAACATATCATTCACCAAGGATGGATGGTTTCTTCAATCAGTTATATTAAGTCTAGTAGTTCTCCAATATTGTTCTTTGATCAGAATCTCACTAATTACAATATTTATAGAAGAACATCATGGCGACATTTTTTTGATAAGGTATGGTCTATAAAAGATTGGTGATTCCGTATGGATTTATGAATGAAATTGTAGTGTTCGTGTCCCACATGAACAAGATCTTCTGCCCATATATTTACTGATTATTCATGATTTTCATTGATTAAATCCTTATATACTCTCCAACCCCATTGTAGTATTGCAAACATCTTGAGATTGTCCTAAGTATTCTTTTATCACATACTGTTTATGAAAATATCTCAAAGTAAAAACTATTGAATCCTGAAGTTAAATTATTGGGTAATGTGGTATATGATATGGGTATGTACATGGGCCTAGAGAAATTTAATTTAGTGTTTTCCTAGACACATCCCTAGAACATGTTCATAATTAGATCTTTTGGGGTTTATCAGGATACTACCAAAATTTGATTCGGGGCCTCTCTAATTTATTAACACCTATGGCTGCATTGATGAGGATGGGACTGATGTTTTAGTGGTCAAACCAGTGTAATGAAGGATTTATTTATATGTAGATTAATTTTAATATGACTATAGTGTTGATACATCCAAAGATACAAATCGTTTATGGTATGTAATATGATAAATTAGGTGTTGTTTTTGTAGTGGTTTTTAGAATGTGGGAGCGATTAGTAGCTTTTGGGTCATCTTAGTTGTGAACCCATGAGTGAAACTACCCTACTCTTGAGTTGGATCTGGAATCGATGGTCTGAAATTTTATGAGGTAGAGACACTACATCTTCTGTATGAGTTTTTTTGTCAATATTCACCATAAGATCCTTCTCTATAACCTTACACACTGAGATATAAACATGAGGTAGAGGCAGTGGTTTTAGTATCTAAAAAATTTTGACTTTGATATGAATTATGCCCTAGGTAAAGATAATTTCATTGTATATCCTTGTATTTGTAAAAAAAGGTAGATTAGGATCTTGGTAAATTATATTTAAATGAATAGTGGTCCCTAGTGAGATTTTTGGCTGGATGGGGGATTATTACTTTTGAGGATCAGGGATCAATGTCATGTTCTATAGTTGTGGTCACATATTCTTTGGAAGAATGGGTAAAGTATATTTAGGATACTGACCCAGACTGTTTTTATATGGGGATAACTGGCTGGGTATGATCTGATACTCTGGTGGTCGTTTGATATCGATGAAGTGATCCTTTGGATTAAGAGAGTGATAATATCTAATTCCATCATAGAGGAGTTAATGTTTGATTTATATAACAATACTTTGGTGGTACATCCTATAGGAACAAATATTTACAATCACTATTTGTGAGTGTTCTTGTGGTCATGGATGAAGAGAGACATTGTGGGATTTTTTTCCTGATTCTTACCTATAAGAGGATAAAGTCTATATACCAGCGTGTTAATGGATTACTCCAGCAAATTATTTGTCCCATGTAGTTGTGGTAAGACATAACTGTATAAATTGATATGGGGTTACCCTGGAATATAAGGAGTTTTCAATCTGTTGGGGTGATTGTGAATTGACAAAAAAGTTCTACATTTCATACAGATCTATGAGACTCCCCTAGTAGAATGTATGGGAAGGTTCTATTTCTATAACATGTTATGATTAAAGGAATTAACATTGAGAATCATATATATTATATATAAACTACTTAAATTATAATTTTGTAAAGTATTTTGAATGGAATTACGGACTTTGCTGAGATTGAGCACACCGTACTATCCCCAGACTGATGAATAGTTTGAGCGGACAATTCATATACTAGAGGATATTCTTCAAGATAATGATATAAAGTCCATCGAATCTTGAGATGACAATATAACCACATATAAGTTTTTATATAATTATAGTCACTAGAATTGTATTCATATGAAACCTTATGAGTATCATTATAGGTTGTCATCTTTCTCATAGCCCTATTGGAAAGCGTTTGGTTAGGCAATAGTTGTGGGTCCTAAAATTGTATGGGGGACCCTTGAAAGAGTTTAGAAGATTCAGAAGTGGTTGTACATAGATAAAATCCATATGAAGTTGTATAAAATATTAAGGATAATATCGTTAGATTTTTAATAAAGGTTATGAGATCATTTTGAGAGGGAATCTTCGGTTATGTCATCATTATTTGAGGACGCAGGGGAATATAGCACCACACCATGCTAAACTGTTTGAGATCACTGAGTGGTTTAGTAATGTTTTATAACATCTTGATCTTCCTTCTCAATACCATTGTCTTCACAAAGAGTTCCATGTGTCAGAAATCCAATGTTACATAATTGATCCTATACTTATAACCAATTCTATGGATGTTGATATGGAGTATGGAACATAATTTGTGGAGAAAAATGTGTAGATTATTTACCAGAGTGTGAAATTATTACAAGGGGGTATGGTTCCACTAGGTCACATTCTATGGTTTCATGGATGGATCTAGGTGGAGAACTAGGACTGGAAGCTAGATGTTCGGGGTCATGTACCTGATTTGTATAAGAATAACCTTTTAGGGTGCTTCTCTGGAATGAGAATTTATTTTATGGGGAAATTGGTAACATCCATGTTTTGATTCAATTTATGAGATTTTATATTTATTAATTATCTTTGCACTTTAATCCTTATTAGTTGATCCTTATCAATTTTAGATGATTGGGAGGATGTCTTTCAAATGATAATGGATTGGGAATTGGTTTTTTTAGTTTTAGTAGAGATACCATACTTAGGATGATTGGAAAATAGCCACCATCTTTTCAGTGGAATGAAACATACATCCAATGGGGTTCCAGTATGTTTTTTGACTATGGGATAGCCCCACCAGCCAAGCTGTGGTTTCCCCGGTGCACCCAGTCTGATGGTTCATAAATGAAACTCATGGTATTTTAATACCACATTGGTTTGAACCTATTTAACTATCAAATATTAACCCCCACAGACTTAATTTGAATATTTAAGATTCACTAATTAGTTATAGAACTGCCTTTCATCTCCCCTTGTATCTCCTTTTATTGGGACAATTTGATAACACTTAATTAGTGTGTTATTAGAATAGGGTCAAATTCTTCATTATTCATGTGTGATGAGTTAATATATATATTGGATTTCTGTTTTCCTTGATGATTTGACCTTGAATTCATCCTTTCCTCATAGATCCTTGGTAGATGGAGTGTGTTGACATCATTTCATGAACAAAGCAAGATCAACCATTTAAAACAATCATTTAATTGGTATATATTGATGAATCATCATCCTTGATCAATTCTCAATGGCATATCAATGATAGAACCATAATCCATTGATGAATTCATGGTATAATAGTGGTGAAATCAATGTTTTTATGATAACAACTCTTTGACTAGAGCGTAATTATCAATGAATGGTGATGTTTATGGATAATATTTTTTAGAATTATTGTCATTATATCTTTATATTCTTTATGATTATTATCTTAAATATATATTTCTCATGGATCGTTGATTATTGGATAAGAAAAAGGCACTATTCTAAAATCGATATTTAATTCTCAATTCATTATATTATAGATGATAGATTTTTATAATTAGACTTTCTCCCTTAGGTATACCTAAAAATTGGTTTTTATGATATATACATAATGGTATGTGATTATAAATTGACATTATTGACATGTAATTTCCTTGGTACTTTATTTAAAAAATATTATTGATGAATAAGAAGTAGAGTTACATGACCTTCACATATAAGCTTCCTCTTACTGGTGTGTGACGTGTTCAATATTCAATCCAAGATGAATGTTTGAGTTATTCATCGTCGTCATTGAGGTAAAAAGTTCATTAACATTTGTTAATGTTGTATACACATGTTTCCATGGAATTATTTAGGCATTGGTATGGTTTCTGTTCATTATTTATGTTAATTGATTATGTGTATATACATTTTTATGATACCCATATATGGTATTTGTTTCAATGATAATTCTTAGATTAGATCATTACTATGCTTGATAATAATTCACATGTTGTTTTATGATGCTACTATATTTCTCATGATTCCATGATATGTGGGTTTTATCATGATCTACAATGTTCAACATTATCTTACCATTGATGGTTGGTTATTTGTGTCAATGGTAGAAGAAAAAATTTGATATGTCTACCCGTGTATGGGAATCCCACATGACAAGCTGTGATAAAAACGATATACCCATAAATGTGGTAGAAACATTATAACATTTTTTCCAAGATATAACTTGATTATGTAAGGATAACAAGAGAAATTCTAAAACTCTATGCATCATTGATAATTAGAAGGAAAACCACTTTATTTATAATAGATGGTGATTAACATGTCCCTAGTATAGTAGCTTGTTATCGATCATTTCTGATTACCCTTTATCATCATTTTGGCATAGATCTAAATCAGGTATGACTAAGGGTTAGTGGAGGATTGGTTAGTGCACACCCACATAGTATGTGATTGTATATTTTTTAGTGTTGCTTTTATAAATATTATTATTATGGAACAAACCTATTATACATGTAAATTTTTTTAATAATTCATTGGTGGTTTTCTACTAGGTTTCATTAGTCACACCCATTATGGTAATTTTTAAACACCTGTATACATAGTAAAAAGGGATCTGGTCAAGGGAATGGGACCATGTAAGATGGATGAGAAGAGGATCATGGTGTTTCTAGAGGTATCAGGACATACTCATTTGGATACCAAAAATTATTTATTTACTTACCTATTTTCACTTATACATAGTCTTGGATTTCCACTCTTGGATCCCTATTTATTTATTTGTATGAATGGTATAGAATCATCATATTTTTTATATGTTTACTATAATTATTATCCTATATTATATTTAATTATACTATTATTTTTTAGGACATGATATTGAGGGTATAATCACCCCACTGATAGACTTAGAGCCTTGATGCAAGTCAAAAACCTCTTATATATTGGGAGGTGCACATTAGGTCATGTGACTCTCTGTCTTGGACCTAGTGGTTCGTGTCAGGACAGTTTTTTTTGTTTTATGATTAGTCTAAAAATAAAATGTAATCATTTAAATATTGAATTAAAATATTCCCTCTATAAGGAGATAGATATAAGTAAATTATAATCTTTGAATAAATCTTTTGATATGTTGTCAAGGAGGAAATGAAAATTCGATACTCCCAATATTTTCACGATTTTGGGTAAATAAGTGAAAAATGGAGTTTCATGGAATATAAAATGATAAAACCCATATAGGAAAGAAATTTCATCTTCATAAATACTAATAATATGAGAATATTCATTTTTTAATAAGTAAATTCATTATTTATAGAAGATAAATGCATCAATAACATTAATATTGAAGAGATATGAAAATTATGACCAATAAAATGGATGAAGATCAAGATGGGCCTAATGCACCATCAACACATTAATGATTCATTTATAAGTATTATGGATACGCCATTAGAACCAATCCAATGTTTAATGATGATAATTAATCTTACAAACCCTTAAATGCAAGGTATAAAGGGGAATTCCATGAAATCAAATCTACTTAAGTGGGTCACGAAAATGATGTGGGGAAAGGTACACTCATCATCAACTAAAGAAAAAAGATTTTTTTAAATTTTTTTACCACTCATTTTTATCTTAAAGGTTTATTTAAGGACATAAAATCAACAAACTGATTATTATTTATTTAATAATTTGTGAAAATCTTAGTGGTGTGATGATTGAATCATAAGTCTATAAGCCCTCCTTGATAAAATTTTATGGTAATGTGTGTCATAAAAATATTATTATTCTAAATTTATTTAAATTTATTAAAAATTTGGGTATGTATTCAATCTCTAAAGATATTGTTTTCATTAATTAATAGGGAATGGAAACCACATTTTAAATCCCAAATAAGAAAATGAACATCTATCAATGTAATGTTAAATTTAAACTCCATATGGATGTTACTTCCCATATATTAGTTTTGTTACCAAATTATGAGGGATATTTAACTTGTATAGTTTTGAAAGAAATAAATATTGAGGATATATTGATTATGAATGAATACATTGATGTTTTTCTAAAAGCGTTATTTGGTATTCACTCGAATATTGAGGTTGGTTTTTCCATAAAATTTAGACTTGTGGTTACACTAACATCATAGACTCTTTAATAAAAGGATCCAATTGAATTAGATAAATTTAATAAGAAACTATAAGATAATATGTATAAGGGTTTTATATTCCCAATTTACTCCCCATAGGGTTCACAAATCCTTTTTGTTTAGAAGAAATATGGATAAATGAATCTCTATATTGATTATTATGGACTCAACAAGATCAAAATCAAGAATATGTATAATTTTCTTCATATTATTGAATTATTTAATACAATATGAGGGGATAAATACATAAAAAAATTATTTGAATTTGGATATCAATAATTAAGGTTGAAAAGGGAATATATATCTAAAATATACCTATATATAAGAAATAGACACTACGAATTCCATGTGATGTCATTGGAACATAAACATTATCATGTTTTCTTCATGGATCCAATGAATAGAGTCATTAGGTATTACCTCAATCAATTTAAAGTTATATTTATTTATGATATTAATATATATTTCAAGATAAAGGAAGAGGATGATGATCATTTAAGGATTGTGTCAAAGATCTGGAGAAAGGATAAACTACATGATACATTTTACAAGAATGGCTTATAGTTGTAAAAGTACCATTATTTGGCTACATAATCCAATGTTAGGGTATATATAAGTAGATAATTTAAATATAGTGGTTATTCAAGAATATACTAGATCAAAATCAATAATAGAGATCCATAGTTTTCTTGGAGTTACTAGTTACAATTAATTTTTTTGTGAAATTTAACATGATTGTAAAATATAATAACCTAGTTAAATCATAAGTGAGTAACGTCCATATAAATAGATTAATATGAATAATGCTTCATAGAAAATATGATATGGTTTTTCATTTCACCTATAATAACACTAAATTATAGAAATTTTTTTTGATATAAATTGATTCATCAAATTAGGGATTTGGATGTTTCCTTATGCAAAATGTCATGGTGGTTGATTATGCTTCATAGAAATTAAAGATTAATAAATAAAAATACTATAAATATGATTTAAATATAGTAGTTATGAAATTTATAGTAAATATATGTATGAATTATATCTAATGGAAGAACTTAAAAATATATACTGATCAGAAGATATTAAATTGTATATTCGCACAGAAGGAGATAAACATATTACAAATGTGATGGTTAGAGTTGATTAATGAGTATGACAACACAAAACATTACCACTATGGAAAGTAAAACAGGGAGGATGGTTATTATAGTGAAAGGATGTGGATACCTTATCCATTGAGATGATTTAAATAGTTCTAATACTCATGGATTTCCAAATTATATAGCATGGGAATCCTAAGGGAATGAGTGAAAATATTTCATTCCCAATTGATTTCTCAATTGTCCATCCATGTGAAGATTGGGGAGTAGTAGAAGGAGGATATAGAGATATATTATATATTAAGGAATATTATAGAGCTTAACCTTGAAACTAATAGAATTATAAGATTCAAGAAATGAATATTTTCTCCTTAAATACTAGGTTTAAATAAAGAAATATTAGATGATCCATAGAGCTCATCATTGTTTATACATCATTAAAGAAAAAAGATTTATATAGATATCCTGAATTGTTTTTTCTAGGATAAAATGAAGAAGGATATTATTATGTATATATATCAATTCTTTTTTTTCTATAAGTTCAAGGTTGAATTGTTAAATTCTAAGGGTATAGTATAACCACTACCTACACATGTTTGGAAATGGAGAAAATCACCTTGGATTTAATAATATGACTTCATAGGACATTTGAAGGATATAATTCATTTTGGGTTATAGTTTATTGACTTATAGAGTTTTCACATTTCATTATTATTCAATTATATTTTACACTTGATTAAGTTTTCAGGATCAAAATAAAGGAAGTTGTAAGGCTTAATTGAATAGAATTATTAATTCTTTACGACTAATATTTGATGTTTACAACATTATTATAGAGAAGTTTTCAACAATAATTGGATACATAGTTGACCTTTTTATAGATTATCATTCTTATAATAATGGTAAATCTCAATGGACCATTAAACCCCTATAATATATGTTGATAACCCATTTAATTGGTTTAAAAGGATGTTGGGAGCAAGACATTTCCATGGTTGAGTTCTCATATAAAAATTGTTTCCATTATACAATGCAAATGGTACCATATACAGATATTTATGTAAAAATGTAAAAATATATTAAATGTTGGGTTGAAGATAAAGGTAATTATCTTCTAGGATCATATCTTACTCAAGAATCTATATATAAGATTCAAACTATTCTGTTACACATTAAATCTAGACCGAGTATATTGATGAGTTATGTTAATAATTATCATTAAAATTTAGAGTTTGAAGTTAGAGATAATGTATTCTTTATAATATCATAATGGATAAAGGTGATGAGATTTGGTATATAGGGAATGTTTATCCTCAGAAATTTTGGACCCTTTGAAATTCACAAATGTGCGGGGATGATAGATTATCACCCTACACATCCATAAAAATTCTCACAAGTGTATGATGTGTTCCATGTATCAATTTTTAGGAAGTATGTACTTGAAAATTCACATGAAATGGTTTTATAGGTAGTATAAAGAAACAATTATCTCTCTTATGGATAATAACCAGTAGAAATCATGGATAATAGAGATAAAGTACTATTAAATAGCACCACTTTTTTGAAAAAGGTTTTCTACAGGAATCGTATGTCTATGGAATAAATGATGGAACCTAAAGTTGTAATGAGACAAAAGTACCAACCCTTTTCAATAAAATAATTAAATTTCAAGGGAGAAATTATTTTAGGGTGTGAATAATAAAACAACCCATGAATCATCCCCCGATCTAGCACTCTCTCACATGGCTAAATCAAGTTGGTTAATAGACCTCAATCACATCTCCATGTATGTAATAGGTCGTAGACTACTAGTGAGGATGTAGAGAACATAGTGGGAGACTATACCCCATGGTACAAAGATGCAATACAACAAAAATAAAAAAAATATCAGAGTAAGGAAAATAGAAAAGAAAATAAATAACACAACTATAATATAAATTATTAACAAAGAAAATCAAATAAAAAACCATGTAATGTTGGGCTAAAATATATCTAAATTCCAAATTAAAAGTGACACATATAAGAGACTATGAGAAAAAAAATGACTCAAAAGGCCTTGTTATCGAACCCCCTGTCGGTCTAGTCTCCAAACTCTAATTATTCGAAAAGAAAAAATCAAGAACATGGTCCCTTTCACTAATAAAATAGGCCTATAACAATGTTAAAAATGGAATTCACCAGTTCTAGAGAAGTAATGACTAATAGAGTGTGATTAAAATATGATGGATTTTATCAGTTTTTTAGAACTTCTGATGAAGGAAATCTATATCAATGATGTAGAAGCACTAATAAAGGATACCTATATTATCTCATCTAAAACCATTGATAAAGGACCCCCTTATCAGTGCATTTAGGATCCCATATAAAGGGTCATAAAATAATGTGATGTAACTGTACAATACCACACCAGTGTAGTGTTTTGTAATAGTAAAAAGTAGCACCAAAAACAACCTCAAAAATCATCAAAATTAATTAACAATATAGGATTCAAATGAAATTAAATTTACAACACAAATTCATGAAACAAACTATATTAGGGATATTCTAAACACCAGTTTATAAAATTAAATTAGTAGGTACAAATTATTACATACATTCAAAAAATTAAATGTCCATTTTTCTTTTACTAATGACCCTAACTTATACATTTTCCAAAAAACCACCCTTTCTCAAGAAAAATAACATACATATATAATATAAATATTATTATTTTAGTAATAATATAATGATAAAATTTTAAAAAAAAAACTTTTCATTTTAAACTAATATTTGAGTCATTACAGGAACACTGTGTACTGGATTGAGTGGTGGTTGATTCTTTAAATTCAAACCATTTAATGTTTCTCTTCAAGAATTATATTTGTGAAAATTAACAAAATAAGTATTAGAAAAAAATGATGATGAAATTTATTAATTAATAGTAGACGTAATAATGAGAAAACAATATAGGCTCATTTTCTGGGTTTTGATGATGTGATGTGTTTTTTAAACTAAAAGAACGTTATTAAATAAAAATATGCTCTTTGTGTCATATCGATCACACCGAGAGTCAGATTTTGTTTGTATGGTTTATATACATCCTAAATGACATAGGTATTGTTTTTATAGAATATCAAAACACTCCAAATGTGTTTTCTAATTTTGATCATATCACCTGTCTTTTTTATGAAAATTTCATTTTATACTGGAAACATGGACTATGAGTTAAACTAGTCACATTATGTTTCATTTTGAGGAGACTGAATCCAACATGTTAAAAATTAATTTTGAAATGTTTTTCAAAATTATCAAGACAATATGAGTGTTCCTTCTAGGTTTTCATAGAGAGACACAATTTTAACTAAAATGCTCATTTTAAACTGATAATGGACACTTCATGTTATAATGGGCACATTGTGTATCAAAAAGAGGTTAGATTGGTTTCTAAAATTTAAAAATGACTTATGGATCATTTTCTTGAATAATAAAAAACAATTTAATTGTGTTTCCTTTGTTTTGAGTGTTTTATTTTTCTTTTATACTAAAATTAATATCAATTTTAAATAAAAGGACGTCCTTGGAGTCATACTAATCATACCATGTGTCAGATTAAGGTGTGGATGATTCATAAAAATTTTTAATTACTTATTATTCATTTTAATAAAATATCAAAACAATCTTAATTAATTTTATTGGTTTCATGTATATAACTTTTCGTTTTTACTAAAATGTCAATTTATATTAGAAACAGACACTTTGAGCCATAACGGTTGCATAATGTGCCAATATGAAGTGATACTAATTCAAAACATCAAAAATGACGAATGGATCATTGTTATAAATTATCAATAAAATCCAAGAATTATTTCTTTGTGTTTAGTAAGTGACACTTTTTGAACTAAAATATCAATTTTAAATTGATAATGAATACTTTTAGTCATAGTGGGAACATAGTGTATTATATTGAGGTTAGGATGATTCATACACATCAAAAAATAATTATTGATCATTTTACTAATGTATAAATACAATATGAATGTGTTTTCTTGGTTTTTGAGTATGCCAGTTGTCTGTTTTACTAAAATTATTGTAGATTTTAAATAAACAGGTACACCTTGAGTCATACTGGACACATCATGAGTTAGATTGAGGAGTGTCTAATTCTTACAAGTCTCAAAGGACTTCTGTATTTTTTTCAAAATATGTAAAAATAATCTAAATTCATATTTCTCATTTTTGAGTATATCACTCGTCTTTCTTTCTAAAATGTCATTTTTAATTGGAAACATGCACTTTGAGTCATACTGGTCACATAGTTTATTTATTTTACATGATAATAATACCTAAACAACAAAAAATTAATTATCAATCATTTTCTTAAATTATAAATATAATCATAGCACCGTTTCGCTGTTTTCAGGGAGTGACTCTTTTTGAACTAAAATTATAATTTTAAATCGATTATGGACACTTTGACTCATACTGGATACATCATGTATCAAATTGAGGTTTGGTGGATTACTAAACAACATATATGACATATGGATCATTTTCCTAAATTATAAATACACTAAAAACACATTTTCTTTGTTTTAAGTATGTCAATTGTCTTTTTACTAAAATTATTATCAATTTTAAATAAAGAGACACACTTACAGTCGTACCAGTCACACCATGAATCATATAAAGGTGAGGATGACTCCTAAACATCCCAAATGACATATGTCTTGTTGTAATAAATTGTCAAATAAATAACACATTTATCTCTCAGTATGGAGTATATTTGGTTTTACTAAAATTACATATTAAATTGGAAGCACACACTTTGAGTCATACTGGTAACATTATGTGTCAATTTGACAAGAGAATAATTTATACATGTCATAAATTATTTATCAATCATTATTATGAATTATTAAAACTATACGCTCAAATTTAACAAGTTTTCACTTAGTGTCACTATTTAAACTAAAATGTCAGATTTAAATTGATAATACGCACCTTGAGTCATACCGGGAACATCATGTATTTGATTGGGGTGAGACTGATTTATACATGTCAAAAATGAAATATAAATAATTTTTATAAATTATAAAAACAATATGAATGATTTTTATTTGTTTATAGTATGTCAGTTATCTTTTTAACTAAAATTAATGTCAATTTTAAACAAAAAAATACACTTCGAGTCATACCAGTCACATAGTACATTAGATTTATGTGCATAAAATTCATATACATATCAAATAAAATATGGATTATTTTAATAAAATATCAAAACAATATAAAGGTTTTTTATTAGTTTTTTGTATGTCACTTGCCTTTTTTACTAAAATGCTATTTTAAAATAGAAACATGCAATTTGATTTATACCGATCACATCATGTGTCATTTTTATGTGAGACTGATTCCTACAAATAAAAACATTTTATGAATCATTGTCCTAAATTATCAAAACTGTAAAATAATGTTTTCACAGTTTTCAATGAGTGACACTTTTTGAATTAAAATGTCAATGTTAGGAAGAAAACAGACACTTTGAGTCATAACATGCACATTTAGTATCAAACTATTATGTAGATAATTTATTCACATCCAAAATTACTTATATATCATTTAAATAATGTATCAAAATAATTTAAATCTGTTTTCTTATTTATGAGTTTATCAGTTGTCTTTTTGGTTATTATTAATGTCAATTTTAAATAAAAAATGCACATGGAGTCATACGGGTCACACTGTGTGTCAGATTGAGGTGTAAATGATTCCTACATTTCCCAAAGTATTCAAATAATCAAAACCATCAATGTTATCATGCTTCACATCTACTTTCTTTTGAAAAATGACAACACTGCATATTGAGTTGATGGTCTTAGATGAAAAAGGTTTTTCAGCTAATAACATCGACTCAATATCCAGTGTTGGCTGTTTGAATAAAAAAAGAAATGAAAAGAATCATAACATTAGAATAATGGTACATTATATATCATTTGTTTCTTGTTATAGATAGTTTAAAGAAAAAATGAATTCCCGAAATATCTATGAAAAAAACCTAATAAGTATTACATAAAAATAATGAAGAGATTAACATACAAATTATAGATAAGATGATGACAACCTTAATTAAATATATAGTAGGAATTCACTTTTTCATGATTTTTATATACATTCTTGACCCATTTCCTTCTTTTTGTATCTCGATTATAGACTCGAAGTCCAATCTATCACCTGCATGTTAATCTTCGAATAAATCACCCAAACTTGAACAAAATAATAGACCATTATACGAAGACAATAATTATATGAGTAATACTAAAAAGGAAAAAATTAAACATAAATTTGAAAAACTACATTAATTATATAAAAAAATTATTTTACTATGAAAATAGAAAGATTACATTTGTGATTGACAAGAGGAAACATTATTTCTCATCCTACAACGATAGTAATGTTTATGTGAATGAAATTGATCAACGAAACCCCCATAGGGGTAAAAATATATTAGGGGAGAAGTTGTCTGTTTAAGTTTCAGTGCATAAAGGCTTAAAATATGGATATAAATTTCCTAAAATAAAAGAAATCTGCAAGGAATAATGAAAATTAAATAAATTTTCCATTATATAATATTTTGGAAAAATAAAGAAAGTATATCGTAACATTTCCATTACATGTTCTCAAAGGGTCTATTCATTATAGTACGTTCTTCCATGGTTTTAGTAAAATTTACATTTTAATAAGACATTATTAAAACTAAAATGTTAAAAAGGATTTGGGGGAGAAGAATTTTATGGGAATTTAGGTGAAGAAAGGCCTGAAATATGGATGAAAATATTTTAATATAAAAAAACTCATGGAATAATAAAAATTAAATCAACATTTTATTATATAATTATTTTGTAAAATAATGAAATTATATAATGACATTTCCATTAAATATTCGTAGAGGGTTTCACTCATTAAAATTTATTCTTTTGTGGGATTGGTAATATCCTGATGCGAATAAAACATTGTCTGCATGTGTAGTCAAAATTATAATTTTGATTATGTTAATGAATTAGGGAATATATAATGTTATGGGAAAAACAAATTATATTAAAAAAATTACCTTCTCACTGAACTCCCCTTCCTTTTTAATGGTTTTATGTATTTTGATCAATTATCAAGAATCCAAACCCCACTTTATGGTCCCCTTTAACATACATAACATTGTTTACATTGGGACATGCATGAACTGATTATCTTCTCCCAATGAAAGGATCATCCTTGATTAAATTTTCCTCTGACCTGATATGTTTCTTAGTCACTAGTAGTACAACTGAACAATTCTTATTTTATGGATCTGATACATTAAACACTTTCACTATTGTACACTATTATGAAAGGATCGTCGTTTTCTCGATGTATAATGAAATTTACCATCACTAGTCACATTTCATAAAATTTCACAGTGATCCTTTTGTCAATATGTTTACATCAGAAAATTAGCACTTAAAATTTTGTATAATCCAACTTGTATATCTGTTTGATAAGATCAAAATATGACATATTTGCATAAATTGGATTTTTATCCTTAGAACATTATATGTGTTTCACTTATTCCACAAGTTTAACTCCATTATTTTTCATCATTCTATAATCATTATGTTATTTTTTATACAACATATAACCATTTATTATAAAACCATTGTAAGATATAAAATTTTCATTCATTAACCTGGCTAGCCATCGAAGTCGTTCGACAATTGAAATTTAATATCGTAGATAAATCATTATAAATTTATTCTTGGAACTGTCCAAAAACTTTTCATTAGGTGTACTTGATATCCATAATTCATCCCTTGATGGATTAAAATGTCTATGAATTTATTTATGGGATTCAATTTATGGATCAACATCGTTACTATTTTGTAAAATTTAAAGGTAGGCATGCCCTTTATCTCTCAAGGAAATTTTAACAATATATCTTCTGGAAATACCTTCTCCCATAAGGGGTTCATTGTAATAATACATTGGGAAAAAAATGTTGTTAACATTTGATAGGTAATTGGAAATGATTTCAATATTTTCTTTTAAAATATATCATTATATAATAAAACCTTTTGGATATCATCTATTCTTCAAAGACCCTTCAGAATATTTATATATAGTTCAATGGGGTACATCCATCTGTAATGGATGGGACCACATAGATGAGCCTCTGTAACTAATTGAACCATCAGGTGGACCATTATATGAAAGGATGATGGTTGTAAGAACATATCTAATTCACATAACATTAGTTCAATATCCTTATTCATGATTGGAAACATCATTGGGTCTATAATTTTACTGCATATATCATTGATAGGAAGTAGGGTCTGGTTAATATATTCAGTACATTTACAGGAAGATTTCAATGGAAATTAATAGACATCAAATCTTATATAAAAACATTAATTTATATGATTTTATTCCCTGTAACATAAAATAATTCATTGAAATGACATTCTTGATATTTTATGAGTACCACTCTTGAACATTTAAACTATTAAGTAAAAAAGAAAAATTACAATTTTTCCTATTTGGTTAGAGTGTAAGCTATTGAAGGAATAAAATTATACCCTTTATCTTTCACTATTTTCAACTCTTCACTTATACACATGTCAATCATCTCCAACATTCCTTGATTACATATTTCATTTTTTTAGAAAATGTATTAATGTTCCATAAACAATATAAAATACTTTTTTTCATCATGAATGACACCAAGAAAATTTTTGACATACAAAAAAATCCAATATGGTATTTTAACAAAAAAAGATATATTCTTCCAACCTAATTTCATAAGGTTTTTCAAAAATGGTTTACCAAGAACTATTTCAATAACTTTTACTTTATCTAATAGTTGATAACCCATTAGTAAAGATGGAGTTATACCTTGGTTGATATTCTCATTGAATATAGTCATCTAGGATTGGAATTTATGTCCTCGAGGTAAAAATTTCTGATGTCCCAAAAACACATTATTTGAGGAATGTTTCAACTGAAATAATGTAAGGACCCGCACTTATTTCATACATAATCTTGAATTTATTCAAGAAAACACTTCATTTTACATTGAGGATCTTTTCAAGTTTAGAGGTTTAGAGAATTAAGACAAAATATTCATAACATTACACATTGTTACATAGTGGATACCATAAAATCAGTTTCCATTTTCCTCAGAATATAAAACATTAAAACATAAAACAAGACTCCTTGACAATTCTTCAACATTTAACATGTCTTCCTTACTTGTATTATTCATCCATTAACCTGTGAAAAATCATTTAAAAACTTGGGATGAGCACAAAAGCTCAGTAAGGTATGAAAAAGAAGGAAAAAAATCTCATTAGTCCATGAATACACAAGACATATGGAAACATTTTCAAAATACATGATTTACACCCATAAAATCTTACTTAGCGTAACATGAGATTTACACAAGATCCATACAAACATAATTATAATCATAAAGGTATATTGGGGAATTACTTACATAATCTTGTAACCATCTTGGCTACCTTAAAATTTGTAACCCTCACGGCTACCTTACTTTGTGTAACCATCACAGTTACACTTGGAGTAACCATACGGCCGACCTCCAACTTACTCATACCCAATGCATTGGAGGGAAATATAGGTCCCACCCTTCATCATAAACAATGCCCAATATCCAAAACATAATCATTCAACATAAATAATAGCATAAAAACATTGCCTTTGAATCTTATAAAACAGAATTTTAAAAGAGGATTTTAGAAGAAAAGTCCCTTATAAACATCATATACTTGAAGTGATACTTAATTGAGTGGATGGAATATGTATATACTCGGTAAATACACATAATTAAACATAATATAAACAGAACCCATCACACAAACAATTTAAATAGCACATAAATTATAAAGTAGAAGGTTAACCCAAAGAATGGAAATCGGGTTAAGAATTCCCTTACCTTGGGCTTGTCCTACTTCAAAATTGTTTGAACCTCCTGTATAATAATTAAAGGAGTGTTAATAGGATTTTAAAGAAACGTGTTCATGTTTATAACATCTTATATGGTCATTTCATAACCTCATTTCACCCCTTATTTGTTAGTATTTTGTTCCTTGCATTATTTTGGGTGAGGTCTTTTGTGATTTTCACGATCGGTTCATGATGAATCGTTCTTGTTGATTGGAAGTGAAACTCCAGAATTGGAATGGAGTATTAGTTACATAACTCCAGTACCATAAATTATACCATTCATCACTTTGGTGCCTTATATGATGATGATTTATAAGTTAAAACATTAATTATGTTCGTTTAGATAATTTAAGTGGTTCTTTGATAATTACAATTTCATTTAGTCTTATAAGTTTGAATCATGAGTACAAAAGAATTACAGAACCTTATATGATTCATAAAAAATATATTATAACCTGGTTCAACCATATAAATGGTTTCATGGCCAGACTTGAAATAATTAATGGAAATTGAAAATACATCGTCCACGATATCGGTAATTCGACACAAATGGACAATGTTTTTTGATTCTTTAAATAAGTGAAAGAGGAGAGGAATAATGATTTTTAATTTTCCATAAACATGAAAACATCCAGAATATACATGATTCTGGAGATTTCATGCCTCTTGGATAAGAGGGGGTGAAGAAAGAAGTGGAAGGAATCATGAAATAAAGAAAACATGAGAAATTTCTTACAAAAAAATTCGGCAGCCTAACGGCGCCTCTAAAAATTTCATAAAAACAAGATTGATGAGAGGAATGGAATATCTCATCAATCATACAAAATTTGGACTGTAAGGGAAAATATTTAATGAAATATCCCAACAAAAGACAAAGGTAAAGGAAGAGAATAACATAAAATGGATGGAAAGAATGAAAATGAAAGAGGATGTTTACCTCTTGATCTCTTCTCCTTGAGATCCTTCTTAAGGGCTTTGATTTTGGTCTTTTGGTGAGACCAGCAGCTCTAGGACGTGGGGAAGAAGATTGAGGAGGGAATTTGGCAGAAATTAGACAATTCTCAAGGCCTGAGAGGTGTGGGAGGAAGAGGGGAGTGAGGGTGGTATTTATAGTGGAGGAGGGGAGGTATTTTAGATTATTTTAATTATTATTATAATATTTTTATCAAGACTATGAATAATCTCAAATCAAGTGGCCTTAATTAGTGAAAATATCATGTGATTTCGAAGCAAGTGGCCTTGCATCACTTATGATGTCATAAATAGTGCATTTTTACTGATAAATTGATTATACGGTATTTTACCGTATTTCACTATTCACCGAAAATTCAAGAGTTTCAGAAAAATACCAAAAATTTACCCCAACCATTTTTCGACGTGTAGAATTCAAAAATGAACTCCATTTTTCAAAAATAATTTTCTAAATATTATTAATTTAATTTTAAAATAAGGTCACAGTTAATTCGAAAAATAACAAAATTGAAGTGCAATTAGTTTTATGTGACATTGGAAAATTAATTAAGATCCCATTATCCTATTGCCATGGGAAAATAAAATAATAATATTATTTACTATTCATGAGGTCATATTACTATTCATATTACTATTCATATTACTATTCATAATGGCATGTTACTATTCACCAAAAAAAACAAGTTTGTTCCATCAGACTCGAAATAACATACTGAACACAATTGTAGATGATAGTTTCTTGAAATTCAAAACATAGAAGAAATAAAATTATGTTTAAAGGATACTTATAAATATATACCTCAAACAAAATTTCAAGCATTTTCAATTTATTTTTAGAAAACCTTGGGATGTTACATTATCCCCACCTTCTTGAAATTGCGTCCTCGCAATTTTATTTACTTATTAAACAACTGAGGGTATTTTTCCCTCATAGCATTTTCAGACTCCCATGTTGCTTCTTCAACCATGTGGTATCTCCACAAAACCTTTACCTGGTGGATTACCTTATTCCGCAATACCTGTTCTCTTCGATCAAGAATCTGAACCGGTTTTTCTTCATAAGAAAGGTTCTCTGCTAGCTGAACTTCTTCCGGCCTCAAGACATGTGATGAATCTGGAACATACATTCTCAACATCGAAACATGAAAAACATTGTGTACCTGAAACAAGCTCGGAGGCAAAGCTACGCGGTACGCAACTGTTCCAACTTTATCCAAGATTTCAAAAGGACCGATGAACCGTGGACTTAGTTTCCCTTTCCTACCGAAACGCATCACACTTTTCCAAAGAGATATTTTAAGGAAAACATGGTCACCTACCTTGAAAGAGAAGTCTTTCCTTCTGTTATCTGCATAACTTTTCTGCCTGCTTTGAGCTATCCTCATGTGTTGTTGGATCATCCTCACTTTCTCAGCCACTTCTTCTACTAATTCTGGCCCCATCAACTTTCTTTCACCGACTTCATCCCAAAACGCAGGAGTCCGACACCGCTTTCCATACAAGGCCTCAAAAGGTGCCATCTGAATACTGGAATGGAAACTGTTATTATAAGAAAACTCAACTAATGAAAGATGTTGATCCCAACTTCCCTGATAGTCCATTGAACAAGCTCGAAGCATATCCTCCAAAGTTTGAATCGTTCGCTCTGACTGCCCATCTGATTGAGGATGAAAAGCTGTACTGAAATTCAACTTTGTGCCCAAAGACTTCTTAAGTCCCTTCCAAAATTTAGAAGTGAACCTGGGATCTCGGTCAGACACAATGGAAAGAGGAACTCCATGTAACCTGCCAATCTCTTTGAGGTACAATCGAGAAAGCTGATCTAATGTCATTGTATCTCAAATAGAAAGAAAATGAGCAGACTTTGTTAGCCGATCAACAATAACCCATATCGCATTGTTACCTCGAGAAGTCTTTGGTAGTCCCACCACAAAATCCATGGATATATTCTCCCATTTCCATTCTGGCACCGGCAAAGGCTGAAGCATCCCCTTCGGTAACTGTTGCTCTGCTTTAACCTGCTGACATGTCAAACATTTCATTGTAAAATCAGCAATATCTCTTTTCATCCCATTCCACCAGTAATACTCTCGAAGGTCTCTGTACATCTTAGTACTTCCAGGATGAACAGAAAATGGAGAACTATGAGCTTCACACAACAATTCTTTCTTCAGCTGGGAATCACAAGGCACACACAACCTTTTTCCAAACCTTAAAACACAATCTTTATCAAGATTAAATTCTGGAAACTTACCCATTTTAACCAATTCTACCTTTTTCTGTAGCTCACAGTCTTCCCTCTGCGCTTTCATAATTCTGTCTGACAACGAAGACTGCACTGAAACCTGAAACAAAACAGATATATTCCCTGCACCAACAACTTCCAAGCCAAAATTTATCAAATCATTAATCAAGGGATCACGTTCCAAACGTAGCATGGTTAATGATGCATGATTTTTCCGACTTAAGGCATCCGCTACTTTGTTTGCTTTTCCAGGATGGTAATTAATCATGCAGTCATAATCCTTTATCAGTTCTATCCATCTTCTCTGCCTCATGTTTAATTCCTTCTGAGTGAATATATACTTAAGACTTTTATGGTCAGTATATATTTGGCATTTGGTTCCGTATAGATGATGCCTCCATATTTTCAAAGAAAAAACCACAGCTGCCAATTCCAAATCATGTGTGGGATAATTCATCTCATGAGGTTTAAGTTGTCTCGACGCATAGGCAATTACATGACCATTCTGCATCAAAACACAACCAAGTCCCTTCAAAGAAGCATCACTATAGATGACAAACTCACCATTCCGGGAAGGTAAGGCCAAAACTGGAGCATTCACCAATCTCTTCTTTAGTTCTTGAAAACAAACATCACATTCCTCTGTCCAAACAAAATTAACCCCTTTCCGTGTTATCTTAGTTATTGGGCTAGATAACCGTGCAAAGTTCTCAACAAAGCGTCGGTAATAACTTGCTAAGCCCAGAAAACTACGAATCTCTGTAACATTTTTGGGTCTTGGCCATTCATCAACTACTTTTGTTTTGGCAGGATCAACTGTTATTCCATCCTTATTTACAATGTGCCCAAGAAAAGAAATCTGTTGCAACCAAAAATCACACTTTCTGAATTTTCCATATAGTTTCTTTTCTTTTAAAGTTTTTAAAACAACCCTTAGATGTTTTTCATGCTCCTCTTTATTTTTAGAAAAAACCAGAATGTCATCAATAAATACCACCACAAACTTATCCAAGAACTCATGAAATACTCTATTCATAAGATTCATGAATACAGAAGGTGCATTAGTTAACCCAAATGTCATAACAACAAATTCATAATGCCCATATCAAGTACGAAAGGTTGTTTTCGGTATGTCATCCTCCTTCACCTTCAGCTGATGGTATCCGGATCTCAAGTCAATCTTGGAAAAGTACTGAGCTCCCTGGAGCTGATCAAACAAGTCATCAATATGAGGCAAAGGATACTTGTTTTTAACAGTGATGTTATTCAAAGCTCTATAATCAATGCAAAGTCTCATGGAACCATCTTTCTTTTTAACAAACAAAACAGGGGCTCCCCATGGTGAAGTACTGAGACGAATGAAACCTTTGACAAGCAAATCCTGCAACTGATTTTTCAATTCAAGAAGTTCTATTGGAGCCATACGATTTGGGGGTTTTGAAATTGGATTAGCATCAGGAACTAAGTCAATTGTGAATTCAACTTCTCTTTTAGGTATGACACTGGGTAACTCCTCAGGAAAAACATCAAGGTATTCATTTACCACTGGAACATCATTGATTTGAATAGTTCCCTTGTTTTCAACAATATGAGCTAGATAACTTTCATTTCCATCTTTCAGTAGTTTCTCAGCTTCTTGATATGTTATCAATTGTATGGGTTCATTCTTGTATACAAACTGAAACTCTTTCTGAAAAACAACTTCTTTAGCTCTACAGTCAATCTTAGCATGATAACCAGAAAGCCAGTCCATCCCCAGAATAACTTCAAACTCGACTAAGGGTAAAACAACAAGGTTTGCAGGTAAAGTCTTTCCACATACCACAATAGAAATATTCTTATAATTCCTCTTCAAAACGATAAATAGCAAGACTTACCTTTTGATTGTCTGAACATCCCATAACATCAAATATCTTTTCAAGGGCCTTAATCCATCCTTCTGCTACCACTGGGTCAGAAGATCCACTGAATGCAGGAGGATGTTGTCTCATAAAATGTTCCACCACTGTCATGTTCCGTTGGGGTACATCTATTTGTCCTCTTGCATGGATGCCACCACCATTTATTGCCTGTGTTAGCTGAGCCAATACCGTCACAAACTGCTCGGTTCCAATCCCTACCATTCCGGGCTGTTGATCAGGAAGGATGTCATTCTGTCGGTGCCTATCCTCTTCAGCATCCATGTTCCTTCTGCGGACAACCATTCCAAACAAACGTACATTTCTTAGATGAAGAAACATGGTAATCTTTAAATGCTATAACAATTTAAACATAGGGTGAGAATTATTTATGGTTTTCTATTAGCATCACCTTAACCCCTAAAGTCATCTAAACCATCCTCTGATACCAACTGTAAGGACCCGCACTTATTTCATACATAATCTTGAATTTATTCAAGAAAACTCTTCATTTTACATTGAGGATCTTTTCAAGTTTAGAGCTTTAGAGAATTAAGACAAAATATTCATAACATTACACATTGTTACATAGTGGATACCATAAAATCAGTTTCCATTTTCCTCAGAATATAAAACATTAAAACATAAAACAAGACTCCTTGACAATTCTTCAACATTTAACATGTCTTCCTTCCTTGTATTATTCATCCATTAACCTGTGAAAAATCATTTAAAAACTTGGGATGAGCACAAAAGCTCAGTAAGGTATTAAAAATAAGGAAAAAAATCTCATTAGTCCATGAATACACAAGACATATGGAAACATTTTCAAAATACATGATTTACACCCATAAAATCTTACTTAGCGTAACATGAGATTTACACAAGATCCATACAAACATAATTATAATCATAAAGGTATATTGGGGCATTACTTACATAATCTTGTAACCATCTTGGCTACCTTAAAATTTGTAACCCTCACGGCTACCTTACTTTGTGTAACCATCACAGTTACACTTGGAGTAACCATACGGCCGACCTCCAACTTACTCATACCCAATGCATTGGAGGGAAATATAGGTCCCACCCTTCATCATAAACAATGCCCAATATCCAAAACATAATCATTCAACATAAATAATAGCATAAAAACATTGCCATTGAATCTTATAAAACAGAATTTTAAAAGAGGATTTCAGAAGAAAAGTCCCTTATAAACATCATATACTTGAAGTGATACTTAATTGAGTGGATGGAATATGTATATACTCTGTAAATACACATAATTAAACATAATATAAACAGAAACCATCACACAAACAATTTAAACAGCACATAAATTATAAAGTAGAAGGTTAACCCAAAGAATGGAAATCGGGTTAAGAATTCCCTTACCTTGGGCTTGTCCTACTTCAAAATTGTTTGAACCTCCTGTATAATGATTAAAGGAGTGTTAATAGGATTTTAAAGAAACGTGTTCATGTTTATAACATCTTATATGGTCATTTCATAACCTCATTTCACCCCTTATTTGTTAGTATTTTGTTCCTTGCATTATTTTGGGTGAGGTCTTTTGTGATTTTCACGATCGGTTCATGATGAATCGTTCTTGTTGATTGGAAGTGAAACTCCAGAATTGGAATGGAGTATTAGTTACATAACTCCAGTACCATAAATTATACCATTCATCACTTTGGTGCCTTATATGATGATGATTTATAAGTTAAAACATTAATTATGTTCGTTTAGATAATTTAAGTGGTTCTTTGATAATTACAATTTCATTTAGTCTTATAAGTTTGAATCATGAGTACAAAAGAATTACAGAACCTTATATGATTCATAAAAAATATATTATAACCTGGTTCAACCATATAAATGGTTTCATGACCAGACTTGAAATAATTAATGGAAATTGAAAATACATCGTCCACGATATCGGTAATTCGACACAAATGGACAATGTTTTTTGATTCTTTAAATAAGTGAAAGAGGAGAGGAATAATGATTTGTAATTTTCCATAAACATGAAAACATCCAGAATATACATGATTATGGAGATTTCATGCCTCTTGGATAAGAGGGGGTGAAGAAAGAAGTGGAAGGAATCATGAAATAAAGAAAACATGAGAAATTTCTTACAAAAAAATTCGGCAGCCTAACGGCGCCTCTAAAAATTTCATAAAAACAAGATTGATGAGAGGAATGGAATATCTCATCAATCATTAAAAATTTGGACTGTAAGGGAAAATATTTAATGAAATATCCCAACAAAAGACAAAGGGAAAGGAAGAGAATAACATAAAATGGATGGAAAGAATGAAAATGAAAGAGGATGTTTACCTCTTGATCTCTTCTCCTTGAGATCCTTCTTAAGGGCTTTGATTTTGGTCTTTTGGTGAGACCAGCAGCTCTAGGAAGTGGGGAAGAAGATTGAGGAGGGAATTTGGAAGAAATTAGACAATTCTCAAGGCTTGAGAGGTGTGGGAGGAAGAGGGGAGTGAGGGTGGTATTTATAGTGGAGGAGGGGAGGTATTTTAGATTATTTTAATTATTATTATAATATTTTTACCAAGACTATGAATAATCTCAAATCAAGTGGCCTTAATTAGTGAAAATATCATGTGATTTCGAAGAAAGTGGCCTTGCATCACTTATGATGTCATAAATAGTGCATTTTTACTGATAAATTGATTATACGGTATTTTACCGTATTTCACTATTCACCGAAAATTCAAGAGTTTCAGAAAAATACCAAAAATTTACCCCAACCATTTTTCGACGTGTAGAATTCAAAAATGAACTCCATTTTTCAAAAATAATTTTCTAAATATTATTAATTTAATTTTAAAATAAGGTCACAGTTAATTCGAAAAATAACAAAATTGAAGTGCAATTAGTTTTATGTGACATTGGAAAATTAATTAAGATCCCATTATCCTATTGCCATGGGAATATAAAATAATAATATTATTTACTACTCATGAGGTCATATTACTATTCATATTACTATTCATATTACTATTCATAAGGGCATGTTACTATTCACCAAAAAAACAAGTTTGTTCTATCAGACTCGAAATAACATACTGAACACAATTGTAGATGATAGTTTCTTGAAATTCAAAACATAGAAGAAATAAAATTATGTTTAAAGGATACTTATAAATATATACCTTAAACAAAATTTCAAGCATTTTCAATTTATTTTTAGAAAACCTTGGGATGTTACAACTAATATTGTGCATTCTTTAAAATTGGGACACCCCAATATTCGATTAATTATATAACCAGATAAATTTCCATAAGATGTAAAGTCATTTATCATCACATACAATATAAAGCTCAATTTAAATTCATCACTTTTATGAGAATAATACATTGCAACACCTGTATCCCACATCAATTTCAGATCTCTACTCAATGGATCCTAATAGACATCAATATCATTAAGGGTATCTTAGGTCCAAATATAAGTAGAGAGAACATGATATTTTATTATTCAGGTATAACCATGGTAGAAAGTTATAATTTACCAACATGATGGGCCATGTACTGTGAGTTCTGGAATGTATAGAATAATGATTGATTCAATCAGTAGAAAATATGATGTGAAATTTTCTCTACTAATTTTGAAATTTTGGATACTCATAATCAATTTTCTTCGACTGAGGAGAATCTTATGGAAAACATAGGTTAACTTTTTTAATTCCATTTATCTATATTATATTCCAATTTTTTCATGCTCCCATAACATCTATATAGTCTTATATACTATTTAATAATAGTAAAGTACAATACATATTTTGAAAGACTTGATTCATTTTTCTAGTATCAATCTATGCCACACTTGGGGCATTTTATGGGTTACTCATGGTCCTTGAGAAACAATTTTCAGTCATTTAGTCGGGAATGTATTATTTTTGAGAACATTCCCATTTAACTTATCATTCATTTAGCATCATGTATTAGACAAGGAAGCTGATGTTCTTCTAGCAGCATATCATTCAACAGACCAAGTAGTCTTGTAAATCCGGTGTCTCTCCATCAATTTCCATCATTCAAATTATATAACTTTAATATAGGTGAAAATGTTTTGTATTTATTAAAACCATTATATAATATTCTATTATCACATCTATTTAACTTCTTGAGAAAATTTATACAATATTAAAGGTTATCATTAATATCTATTATCATTTCTTCCATGAAATCTCCATCATCATTTACCCTAGTATTCACAAAATATTATTCATAAAATTGAGTATCATCCTAATCAGTGTTAATGTTTATTTTTTCCCATGTTTATTCCAATATTTATAGCTCTAATATATTCCTTTACAAATCAAATGTTCTTACAACACTTACACACTTATTTTTCATGAATAAATAAATTGTAAACATGGAGAAAGGATGTGAGAAGGGTTTGTTTTCTTGATGTATTTCAAATTTGATGAACTACTTAACTCTATAATCATACTCTTTTGTCAAAAAAAATTGTGTGTATCCATTTTTTATTCATATATATTCTACTAGGTTCATGAAATATTCATTTTTTACAATAAATAAATAAATACACATAAGATATTATTTATTAAAAGAAGAATTTTCTAGATAATTATAATAAGTGGAGATAAACATTTGATTATCTCAAATAATTTCATCATGATTTGAAGGATATGGGTTATTGAATTTTATAAAAAAAATTACTGCACTCTGGTTGGTGGTATCCTCACAATTCATCCAAATGTTTCAGTTATAGATAATTATCATCCGCATCAGCTTGAACTTCTAAATAGTTATTATTTCATTTTATTTCTTGTGACTCATCCCCCATATCTTATGGAAATCCACCTATGTTACTTGAACTAATCTAACCAATAGTCATACCATACCGTGTACTGATGATAAATTTTGATGACTACTACTCATTGTAGCTCAAGAAGCATACAAGAGATTGGTGATGAGTCTCAAGAAAAAACAATTCAATAACAATTGTTTCATATATTTAGTTGATGAGCATGAAACAAAACCTTTCCTATCATAAAGAATGAGGGTGCCTAGAATTTTTTAGAGTTTCTATTCCTAAAATAACTTAAACTAAAACAAAATAATTAAATAAAGTTATTTTCCAATTGATAATATTAATAAATCATATAGAATAATGAACATTGAATCTAATGTCACTTTGTAATCTAATGTTCTATACTTTGTTAAGAATACATTTTATAAATATAATTAAAATAAAAATTTCCCCTATAGTTGGAGATCTAGTGACTAATCTTGTTATGTTATAATTCTAGAGAATAAAGATGATTCTTAAGTTGAACCTAGATGAAGTATAAGACATAGAAGGCAGAAACCTCGATATCATGAATTTATATATTTCAAATCCTTCATTTTTATTATGGATAGAAATCAACTTAAAAATATTTTGAAAAATATATATTTTGGGGAGAACCATAGATGAGAATATAATGTTATATAAAGAATAATTGTCATTAAAGTTTTCTATGTTATAGAAAGATTTATTTAATGATGAAATATATTCCTTAATGAGAAATAATACTTGAATATTTAAAATTTTTAAAAAATATTCAAATAATATTGTTTGTAAATGCGTATATAGAATAATATATGGCTCTAATGATGAAGTTCAAGTTTTTAATGAAATATATATAATCAAAGGTTTCAAAAAAAATTAGCATTTTGGTTATTTTGATACTTATAATAATTTAGTTAAAATTATAATGATAATGATATTATTTTCCTTTAAATTTGTTAAATCACTTAAGTGTTCATCAAACTAATTTTAACACTGTATTTTTAAATGTAAATTTAAATAAATAAATATTCATAGAATAATATAGAGATTCTTAAACATATTTTATAATGACCCTAAAGAACATTTCTAATGAAATATTAACTAATATGTTTTGAATTTGTAGAACTATTTATGAGGAGATCACTGACTATGATGATGAAAATAAATTAATAGTGAAATTTTTAAAAGGAAGAGTATAAATTAGTTTTAATATATACAAACAAGTCTAACAAAAATATAACGATATTGGAATTCGATGATTAGTGCACCAATTTTAAAAATGTGTGTCTCTATAAAATTCAAGAAGGGGGAGATAGAAAGAAATGGCTTGAAGAGATAACATGAAAAATAATATAAGTACTTGTTATCAAATATTCTTAACTGAATATTAGAGGAAAAAGTATTAAAGATATTGATAATCAAATAAAATAAAACAAAGAATTTGATGAAGACAAAATTAGGGATGTAAGAATATCTTATGAAGAAACAAATAAAAATATAAAAGAATGAAAAATGAATTCTAAATATGAAGTGATTTAAGATTTCTACTAAATTAGAGAATCTTGAATCACTTTAATTAGTGTCTTCTAAACAACAAAAAAAGAATTATCATACCTCCCAATATTCCATGTGGGATTGTTATAGTGAATGAGATTTATCTGGGGGAATAAAATACTCAAATAATTTATTCATCCATATATGCCTACATCAAATAGAAATATACAATTTTTTTAATATAAATTTTGTCCTAAAACTATTTTGATGTGTACTGGATGTTTAAAACATAAATTATTGAATAACTAGTTGATGTAAAATTATGAATTTCCCTCCAATATATCCATTGTGGCTAGAAGAAAATGTATAACTAGTTTTCCCAAAATAAATCCCAAACCATATAGACTATCACTTGAAAATGGCAAGCATCTAGTTCTGGAAGAATTATATAACATGTCGTTCAAAAAATAAACCATGGTTTCTAAGTCATTGCATTTTCTATAAAACAAATTGGCATGGTATGTTTGATATTTTGAAAATTTAATGATTTCTAGAGGTAAAATGTATGGATATTTTCAGTTGTAAAATATCTCAGCTGAATCAATATATATAGAAATTGAAAAAAACATATTAAACTAAATTAGAGTTGAAATGATTAGAACTATAGGTGTTATTTGCAGTGGCAGTAGTCAGAGTGAAGAGGCCCACATGTAAAAATAATTAAAGCATTAAAGTATCCATGTATGATGAATAACAAGAGATAATGAACAAAAAATGAAAAAAATACATCACCAAACATGAAAAATTAGTTAGTATAAGGGTAAGAATTAACACACCTAGAATTGATGCTTTGATTCATCTAAGAGAAATAGAGATATCAAGTGAAAAATCTTGGATTCATTCGAGCCTTGGATTATTGGAGCATTGATTTGTTCGAGCTGTGGATTTTTCCCTAGGATTCATTCTAGACTTGATTCAAGGTTAGATTCATCAAGGTGTGATTGTGGGAGGTGGATTCTGCTGATAGCTTGAGAAATCACAACATATTCAGTCATGGTTAGTTTTATTAAATATATCTGGGAAACATTTATCAACACTTGTAAAAACGAGCTGATAAAGATATCTTTTATCAGTGATAAATTAACTAGGGATGATAAAAGGAATCATCATCAGTGCTGAAACATTATCACTAATAAGGGTTTTATAATTATAATTATAAAAAAACCCATAAATGTATTTATATAATTATATATATATTTATTATAATTTTTTAATTATCGAAATATATAATTATTTATTTATAAATTTATAGATACATTAAAAAAATATAATTAATTATGTAAAATTATAACTATATTTATATCCATATATGTATTTAAAAAATTATATATATCTAATATATATATATATATAATAAATATATTAAATATATTCCTTATTGAAATATATTTAATATAATTTTCTAATTATTAATATATTTATATATTTATATATTTATATATATTAATATAATTATATATGTTGAGTAAATATATATAAATATAAATATAAATATAGTAAACATGTAAATTATTTAGATATATTTATTGTAATATTTTGTTTATATAAATATACTTATTAAAATTTTATAACTATTTAAATACTTTTGAAAAAACATATTTTCATTTTTATACTTATATCTTTATATATATTTATTTATTTATATATAAATATTTAGTAAATATTAATAAATATAAATATAAATATAAATATTGTAAAAATATTCATTATTCAAATAAAATATTTATAATTATATAATTATTTAAATATATAACTATTTATTTATTATTATATAAATACTTTTTTTAAAAATTATATTTATATATTTATAATTAGATATTTATAAATTTAAAAATTGATTAAATATAAATTTTTAAATGTATTTATTTATACATATTTAAAAATAATTATTTAACATTATTATAGATATATAATCTTAAATGCATCCATGTTAAAAATAAGTGAAATTGAATAATTAAAAATGAGTACACTTTATAAATATTGAACAAATTGATACATTATATTAATTAAATATAAATTATAAAAAAATATTGTTATATATTGAAATAAAGATGAATATATATTGAAAATATTAAAACATTGTAAGTAAATATATATAAATAAATAATATAAAATGAATAAATTCTCAAAAAAAAGATTTAAATAAAATTCAAAGTTTAATAATACATAACTGTAATAAATTTTCAAAAATAAGTAAAATTTACCAATTAAAGACATAATATATGAAAAGTATCATGTTATAATGGAATTCCAAAATGTATAATATAATTTCAATAAATTTCATAAATATTAGGTTTGTGTGTTTTTATATAAGATTTCATTAATTATTTAAATATTTTTTGTTTGTCCATTGGAGATAAAAGATAATTAATTTTATATATGAATGTGAAATAAATATAACACACATTTGATATATGTTAAATAGAAAAAAAATGAAATTTAATTGTTTCCATTGCTCAATTTAATTAGTCATTATTTTTAATTCATATTATTTTTTAATTATAAACCATTCATCACTAAATATATGACTTATTTAATTTAACGAATCAGTATTTTTTATTATAAAAATAATAGTTATGAAATAGTGTATACATTCATATATATCATTATTTAATATATATGATTTATTAATATTCATAATCTATCTATATATATGCATATTAAGTTTATTCATTTTTATCAATAAATATTTAATTAAAAAATATTTAATATTTTCTAAATTTTCTCATTTTGTATTTTTATTTATTTAATTACATTTTCTCATCAAAATATATTTCATATATAGTATTTATTAGTATTTATAATTTATATATACTATATCAAAAGTATTCATTTTTACCAGTAATTTCTGAATTGATAATTTTTAAAATATTTTCTAAATTCAATAATTTTTAATTTTTATTTGTTTAATTATCTCATTCTATTTGGGAACATTATCAATGTTAAAAAATGATGATAAAGGTCACCCTTTATCAGTTCTAAAAATAAAGTGTACATAAATGGTCCATTTTATCAGTGCTAAAGAGAACCACTGCTAAAGGTTACCCTCTATCGGTGCTAAAAAATATCGCTCATAAAAGGTACCGTTTATCAGTGATAAGAACATTGATAAAAGTAACCATTTATCATCATTTGATTTAGTAAAAATAAAGGTATCCCCTATTAGTGATTTTGGCTAGCACTGATAAAGGTGAGAATTGTTAAAGGTCTGTTTTGTAGTAGTGTTTTGATTGTCTAAACCTGCAGCAATGTAATCTTCCCAGGTACCAAATGGTGTCCTATATAGGTTTTGAGTAATACTCAATAGTTTGACGCTACCATTTCAAAAAAAAACATCCTGAAAATAATTTCATTAAATCAAGAGATAAAAAAGTGTATTTATTAAACAATTAATACAATTTAAAAATCAACCTACTTCGAAACCATACTGGAATATCTCAAAGAATGTAACACAATTGTGCTAACTGTAACCACAAGAACCATGGTATAATCACATAACCAAGAAAAACACATCAGTATAATCATTTCATCATAACCAAATAAGGTTTTTTACATAATAATTTTAGTATAACTAGATAAAGTCCTTTATATAATCATTTCGACTTATCTCGGCTGAGCCCTTTAAATATGCATTTTTTATCATATGGTATAGACCTTTATATAAGTATTTTAGCATCACAACGTATATCTATTTATATAAGCATTCTATAATCAATTGGAAATCCATTTATATAATCATTTCAGCATAAATAAATAAAAATTCATAACTAATAGAATAACACAACATAACATCAAATTCCATAGGGGTAATTTTAGCCAACTACCCTTTATCTTTCAATTACTATTTTCATTTATCATATTGGTATTAAAGCAATATCATGTCAGTGCACACAACCATATCATATCAATCATTCCTAGTAATTCCAATAAATATGTAATCTATTTTACATGGTGAATATATCACAAGCATCCACCTAATATCTCATGTCATGCTAAATCACATTTTAAGCCATTATGTAGTTCTTTATTATACAAGGATATGTTAACCCTATAGGTTTCCACTAGTTACATCTCAACGCCATTGGATCCAATGGGTAGTTTAAACACATCATTACCCATTCCCATTAATTTGTTTTTTAATTCACATATTGGGTGAATGCAATCACATAAAATTGAACATACTTAAAAAATAGAAACAAACCATATGGGTTTGATTTAGACCACCTACCTTTATCCTTAAATTAAATAAATGATTTAAATTGGGAATTCCAACAATGATTGCAGGTGATTTATATCACCTGGATAATCCTAGATCATAAAAGATATAAACCCATTTCATATAGTGGTCAAGAGATTTCACCTTGATAACAGAGAAAAATGGACGATATTGGAAAATACATATAAAAACAACTAATTGGAGATTCAATACATGATCATGGAATATGGATGGGATGGAATAGATTCCAAAACACCTGGATTCTTCCTAGGTCTGAGAGAGAAGTTGTGAATAAAGATGAGGAAATAAGTCTTACACACATATAGGTTTAAAACTATTGGCCACACAAAATTCACAGTGCGGAACCCTTTCACATAATGAATTTCTCCATTCATGAGGTATGTTGAAAAAAATGTCACCTCATATTAAAATAACCCTCATCAAACATTCCATGAGGTGAACTAGTTTCACAACGTGTATTCACTTTACACCCTGAAAACGTTCAAAACATCTTCCTAGTGATAGTTACATGTTTTGTAAAATGTTCACTAAATGAAAATTACTAGTTGCTACCTCACAAACTAGTTTTTATATAAAAATCATGACCTGCATATGAATCCTTCCAAACCCATATAGAACTCTCTTAAATCCGTAGCATATTTATACACAGACTCTAATAATTCAAAAAAACATACATCCCCTAACATTATTTCATTTTTCTTAGAAATTATTTCCATACTCGAAAGGAACTCTACAACTAAATATTAAAGAAGAATAATAAAACAATAGAATAGAGGATCAACCAGAACTCAAAGAGGGACTTCTATGAAAAGTATGAGATATTACATCCTCTCCACTGTTAATATCATGTCCTATAGCAGCTCTAATAATCACTATGTGGTCTCAATGAACAAGTATGATCATTGTACTCTTATATCATATTCCATGTACCATTTATCCTATTGAACATGCCCATGTTTCCATAGTACTCGTACTAAAATTTTGTTCTTTCCCAATAGAAAATTCTCATTACAATCCATAATTTGTATCAGATGCTCCTCAAAGGATGAATTCATACCATGATCGACATCATCAACATCCATCAGATGAGAAGGGTGCGAATGATATCTTCAAAGATAAGAAACATGAAATAGATCATTCAAGGCATTGTATCGTTATGGAAGTATCAATCATTACACCACTGGAAAAACCCTTTACACTATCTTGAATAGCCTAACAAACCAAGGTGCTAGCTTTCCCTATATTCTTATGCAAATTTTCTCTAACCTTGGAAATACATGTAGAAAAACATTATGACCAACCTCAAACTCTAGAGGTTGTATTTGATTGTTAGATCATGATTTTTGACTTTTGTTTAGGGTCACAATCCATCTCTTAATCAACGGAACCTGATCAGATGTATCCTACACAATATTAGTTCTACCAATCACAAACTCACATAAATCCTACCAAAAAAGAGTTGAATGATATGATTATCCAGACAAATCCTTGAATGTGTTTGTTTAGATTGATTCCCTAAAGATGTTATTATAAGAAAACTCTACAGTTTTTTAAAAAAATGAAAAAAATTCTAAACCACAGGCTCATAACATATCCTATTGAATATTAAAAGTCTATTTAGATTGGGCTTCAGTTTATGGATAAAAGGTTGTTCTCAGATGAACCCATAATCCCATATAGTTATGAAGACCCTACCCAAACCAAGACATGAAATGAGGATGTATATTATAAATGATACTCCTTGAAAAATCATGCGACAAAACTATCACTCACAGGTGGAGACTACCCATATCATTAACTATGATGGTATCCCAATAGAAAAGAAGAAGGTTGCCTCCATCAGGAAATCCATGATCGCCCATACTGCATCATTCATGCGTGGTTTCATGGGTAATCCAATCAGATAATCCATTATAAGATCATCCAATTTCTATTCCATAATGGGAAAAGTATACAATATCCCAATAGATATCTGTTGTTCATATTTCTCCTGCTAATAAGTGAAATATCTCTCTAGGAGGCCTGCTAACTCATTATTCATTCCAAGACACTAGTAATATCTATGGATATCATGATGCATATGTTTTAGACCTATATGTACCACCCATCTAGAAGAATGGAACTCACTCATTAAATCCTCACATAACCCATTAGGAACCCATACCCATTCATATAAAAGAGGACAACTGACACTACTACGATATCATTGTGTTAGTGGATCCCCACCATTTAGTTTCCCCCTTAGAGTTAATCCCTCTAGATTATATATTATATTTTTATTGATTGAATCAGGTGGTATTGGTATAATAGATATCTAATTTAGAGATACTCATTACTGGGTCTCTTGAACATCTATATGTTTGTCCTTAAAGAGTTCCATTATCCACACCTCATCACAAGAATCATGTATGACCTCCATCTTTGTATACCCAATCAAGGAAATGGAAATGATTTTTCCCTTTCTTATTGTATAGAAAAATTCAATGTCAAAAGACTATAGATACTTGACCAACCTCCTCTGTTGAAGGATCAGGTATCATTGGGGGAGGATGCACCTGATGTTCTTGTGGTCTACGTACACCATAGACCTCTCACCAATATGATAATGTGTCTATAATATCTAGGAATATACCACCGTATCTAACTCTATATCATGAGTAAGATAATTCCTATCAAGTGGTCTTAGTTATCTGAGGGAATAAGAAACCACCCATTTCTCCTACATCGTAACTGTTCTGAATCTGACTCTGGATGCATCATAGTATATGGTGTATGACTTACCCAGCACTAGTAAGGTGGGGATTGGTTCTACGTTCATCCTTCTCTTATTCTCTTAAAAAATATCTCTATTAATAATCTAACCTAAAAAACATCACACCTTCCTTTATCATTCTAGACATTCGTGCTACCAGATTGGGAAAATTATTGTACAATACACCAATAATAGCCTACTAACCCTTTAAATCTATGAATATCAAAGACATTCTTGGGACTCTTCTAATAAAACATAGCTACAACATTTTTTAGGACCATTATCACTCCATCCTCTGAGATGATATAACCCATGAAGTTCACTTTATCAATATAGAAAAAATATTTTCTTAGCTTTAAATAAAGATGATTCTCTCTCATGGTACTCAATATGGTGTCAATATAATGGGAATGATTTTCTACTTCCAAAGATCGCACTAATATATGATTGGAAAAAATTCTCCCCATAAAATGGTCTAGAAAAGGATTAAATATTTGACTCATCAAGGCTATGAATATCTCTAGTACATTTGTTAGACCAAAAAACACCACTATGAAATCATAAAATCCATAATTTCTCTTAAATGAAGGCTGAGGTACCTCTAATTGTCTAACCCACAACTGATGATACCCTAATCTCAATTCAATCTTAATGAAAATATGAATAGCTCTCTATAAATAAAAATATCACTAATGTGTAGATGGTGGTACTGGTTTTTATCTTCATCTAGTTCAATTTCTGACAGTACACACACAAAAACAAAGCCCCATTATCCTTCTTAGAAAAAATATCATGATAACCCCATGGTGATGTACTAGATTAAAAGATACCCTTAACTTATTGATCTTCCAACTGAACATTCAATTCAAAATTATCTTTTGGTGTCATCCTATAAGGAAAAATAAAACCACCACTACTCCCAACACCAACTTCATCATGAACTAAATCTCCCACTCAAGTGCTAATCCATTGAACATGTTACGAAAAGAATTTTAAAAATAGCATACCACAAGAGGAGAATTATCAAGATTCATTACACCATCATCTAGAGAATAGTATTTATCTAAGCCAAGTGACAATTCAATTTGTACTGAATTGGTCTATCATGACATGCCTAATGATCCTACCCACCCCGATGAGTATAGATGCCTCCTTTTGGTGATCGAAAGAAAAATATCTTCTAGTAATAGTGGATATAAATATGAAATAGAAATAACCAATCTATACTAAAAATCTAATCAAAATATTTCATTTCCAATAAAAACAATTCCCAAAAGAAATAGAAACCACCAATTTCTAGAGAACACACCCCGAAATGTTTTATATTATATGAAATCACTCTTATAGCTGTATCGATGGTAATTAAACAGTCTAATATTTCTAAAAACAAGCCTATTCCATTTTCAAAATAAGAATATAAAAAATTAGGTGATGTTATTATGTTAAAAAGTATAGGCATGGTTCAATGATACATGAATCATACCTCTGAAGATAGAATGTCCAGAATCTATTCTAGCTAGATCAGACATCATAACATGCATCTGATCATCCTATCATCCCTAGTATCTAGCTTGAGTCTTATACACTATTAATTTTTCCTGGTTTTTTCACCAACACTGGGGTACCTAGTCCCCTTCCATGACCTAAACATCTAGTGGAACCCAAACTACCTTTTTTCTAAGGGGTAGTTGAGTTCTTACTAGACACTAGTACATGTCCTAATCCCCATCCACTATTTTTCTACTACATTCCGTTTCAAAACCTCTGTAGGTTTCCCAACCTACATTAAGACTAAAACTCCAAATTAGGGTATGGAAATTAAGGCTAGTTGTGACCAAACCAAAAACACTAATAGAAATGAAATGGAATGTGGTCTGGAGATGGAGTCCCACATCCCTGATTTTCCTTCTTTCTATTTCTATGGTGATAACTGTTGTAGCATCACTTCATTCCACTAGAAGAATAGATACCAATTATCCCTTATAAAGTAGCATGGCCACTGCTTGGGGCCTCTCATGGATTCCATTTCTATATGAATTAATAATTAATCATGTATGGAAAGTACCTTAAATGAAAAATTTTCACCTATAACATGATCTCTTAGAGAATTTCATCCTAGAAATTCCTCACCAATGAAATATCATCAATAGGTAAAGATGAAGCAAAGTGCTAAAAGTTTGTGAAATTTCTGGAATAGTCCTTCACTTAAATTCTATCCTTTCATAGTTGCATGAACATTCATGAATTCTCACCCCTCAACATTTCATGATAGAAGTGAATCATAAAATTTACCTCAAATTCCATCTAGGATAACTCCACTTATTTCCTATATTTCTCTATAATGTACCAAAAATTCATGGGAGGACCATGAATAATGTATGTAGAAATCATCACCTTCATATATACTAGTGTAACTAGGGGCTTGATGATCTTCTGGATATACTCAATCTAGAAATAAGTTTCTTGGGGGCCTCCCTCCCTACTGAATTAGGGTAGATGTTGTTGCTAAAACTCTCTCTTTATATCAGACATCAATGGCATGGTGAAAATATTCACCCTTTCCATGGATCACATGACCCTAAAATCAGGATGAACATATATATGATCCTCTTGAGCTACACGAATCTCTAGTTTAGCTGTATTAGAAGTGTGATTATTTTTTCTCTCTAGAAGCCCAATTAGATGGTGATTAGTAGGCAATTAATCAATAAAAAAATTTACTCCTTAGACCATTTTAAAACAACATTGTCATCCTAAATAATTAAAAACAACAAAGTCCCAAAGGATCATGGTCTTTATAAAATATCTTATAAGTGATTTATCATGAAATAGTAGTTCTTTTCTTTTTTTCCTTTATCAAGTATAACACATATCTCATTTCAAAGATCATACATGAAAATATATAACATGAAAAAAAATCCCTATCATGAAAAATGCATGTAAAGATATCTCACTAAGTTATATCTATGATGCATTCATACTCAACACATACCATATCAGTCCATGGGTATAAATATGAAGAAATAAAAACATCAAATAGCATGTTATTCAATCAAGTTGAAATGACATCAATTGTAAATAGAGAGCATCATGACCAGCAACCCCATCCCCAGGTACTCAAACTTCCACCCAAGCATGGGTTAGTTACTCCCATGCACAAGATCATTACCATGTATTGAGATATCATAGTCTCTTTTCTACCTTTACCAAATAGAATAGAAATAGAAAAAAACAACTTTCTTATGATACAACTTTGTAACTTCTCTAGATCTGTCACTCTCTCACAGAACCAAATCAGGGTGCTTATTGGACCTCAAGCACACCTCCTCGTATTCTAGATGCTTTTTACTAATATAAAGGGAGTATAAAACATTGGGGGAGACTATGGCCCCTAGTATCTAGTTACAATGTAGATTAAATAATCAAATATCATAGTAACATAAATAGTGTAAACAGAATATCATACATTAGGAATATAAAGGATTAACCAATTAAATAAAATAAAAAACCATATAATTTCATGCTAGAATGTATATAAAATCAATCTAAAAGTAAATTAAATAAAATACCTTACTGAAGAAAATAAAACAAAATACCCCAGTACCAAACCCCATGAAATTCTCGTAACCAAATTCCAAACCAACCAATAAGCACCAATAAACAACATGGTCATTTTCTCATGTCTAAATCAGCATGGATGAAATCTTCTTGAGTACAAAATAGAATCTCGATTAATTTGAGAGTAAAAATGGGTAGGTCGAAACCACTATGTATAAACAAGACTAGTATGATGACAAGATCATTCAATAAAGTGATAAAGTTTTGTCTTAATTAAAAATTTAATGCAATATAACAATCAGTCCTTTTCACACTAGTCCCGAATATCTCTGAGATTTTGGAACAAACAAGGAAATTGCATTCATAAGAACAATGTAATAATAACATAACAAAGAAAAAATACATCTATATAATAATTTCATAAAATCTATACCATGTTTGTTATATAACATTTTCAGCATAACTGGGTCGATCCCTTTATATAATAATTTTAGAATCACCAGGAAGATCCCTTTATAATAGTATTTGATCATCATTGAGTAGACCCCTTTATATAATAATTTTAGTATCACCGATAAAAGACCTTTATATAAGTGTTTCTACATATATCAAAACACAATTCATAATCGTGAGAATAACACAACCTAACATCACAATCCACAATGGTCAATTAATCTAATTTCCCTTTATCTTTTAATTACCCCTTTTATTTATCTACTTGGTCTTAAACCCTTATAATTCTAGTTAACACATCCATATAAAATCAAACATTTTCAATCAGTCAAATAAACTAGTAAGAAGTTTTATAAGGTGAATATATCACAAGAAACCACCTAAGATATCATGTCATGCTAAATTATATTTCAAACCATTATCTTGTTATTTATTATATAAGTGTAGGCTTATCTTATGGATATCTGTAAGACAAGTTTCGATACCATTGGATATAAAGGGTTCTAAAGGGTAGTCTAAATACATGACAACCACTAACCATTATTCAATTTTTTAAAATTCATGTAATTTTTAAAAAATCACATAATATTGTATGTACATAAATAAATAAATAAAACATAGATATTTGTTTTAGACCACCTATCATTATCTCGTGATTAAAGAAATGCTATTCACCAAGAACACAAATAAGGAATGAAGGTGGTGGAGATCAAAAAGAGAATCATATATCACACGTGATCCAAACCTGATACACACATTGGTAAAAAGAGTACACCTCAATAATGTAGAAAAAATATAAGATAAGGGGAAATAATGAAAATAAACTCATCATAGATTAAATTCTTGATCAAGGCATCTAGATGAAAAGAAATGGCTCTAAAATCACCTAAATTATTACTTGGGTATGAGAGAGAGAAGATACATCTGGATGAGGAAATATATAATATTTATAGATAGGTTTAAAACAAATGGCCATGATAATTTCATAGCGTAAAACCCTTTCATGTTTTTAATTTCTTGATTCATGAGGTATGCTAAAAAACAGGTCTCCACGGGTTAAAATAACCCTCATTGAACAAGACATGACATGAACTAGTTTCATAATGTGAACTTATTTAACACCATCAACCAATTCATGACATATTTTTAGTGATACTTATATTCCATGTAACATGTTCATGGTGTGTAAATGTTCAACTGATAAGGCTCAACCCAGTTTCTACAAGAAAAGATAGAACCACATATAAAACCATTCAAAACCCAGGGACAACTCTCTTAATCCATTGATGCATTTATACACACACTACATAAATTCAAAAATACAATAAACCCTAAACTTTATGTCATTTACCCATCAAGTTCACTCCATCCTCATAAGTAACTTGACCCCCAAGGTTTAAATACGGAAAACCCAAGAAAAAATATGAACAACCAAAACTCAAAGAAGTATGGACCTAAAAAAATAAGGGTTCCTATAAACCATGATCTATGTATCTATTTACTACAAAATAAAATTTTTTCTTTGATATATTGTGATACATATAGAACTAAACTAAAATTAATAATTCATTATTTATGTATATACTAAAAATGAAATATATTATGAATAACTAAATGAAACTTACTTTGTAAAATAACTAAAATAATGAAACCACTAGTAAAAGTAAATACTATAAGGTTGAAATTATCATTATTATTATATGTTATGAATATTTTACCACTAATTATATCTATAGAATAAAAATAATATAATTCACATGTAATAAATAATTTTGGAATAAAAAAATAATAATTAATTGAAATTTTTTACTATAAAAATATGTATTTTTGTTCAATACATAATAATATTATTATTATTAAAAAAACCATTTTTGTGTTTATAAATTTAAATAAAATATTTTAATACAAATACATTGGTACAATATAATACCAATAAAAGAAATTATTAATTTTAATGGGATGTGATTAAAATTGTTTAATATTAAAATTGATATTTTTCAAATAATGTTTTCCCGAACTGTTCTATATTTTTATCATAATAAATTAAATTGAATAAATTTAAAGGATAGTTATTTTAAAATTTAAATTTTAAGGTAAAATATATATATATAACTATTAACAGATATAACATAATATTAAAAAAATCATAATGTTTAAAAGAGTCATTTTCTTATAAATACCTTTTTCTATATATATTTTTTATTTAAATGTTAAATTTATTATATTTGGAAATTGAATTGGATTAAATATATTATAAATTTATAATCATCACACCAAAATTATATCATAGGTTTAATTTCATGTTTTTCAAAAACCATACTGAGATAAAAAATGAGTTACCATAGTGAAGGTAAAATGAGGTAAAAGAGTTGCATTAATGGTTAAATACCTACTATAACTCTAACATAATCTTGAAAAAAAATTTATAATGTGATTAAATACGTATATCCATTATCTTATTAAATATTATTTTCTATCTATGAAAAATTACATGATTACACCTTATAGAATAAGTATTTCCAGAAATTCCACTCAAAAGTCACCTATAAAATGGCCCATCATCTACCCCCCCCCCCAAAATATTTTCCAATGGGTATGTATCAAATTAATACCAATATTATATACTTAATAATCATGTATGTTGTTTTCAAACATTTTTATAGAAATGAGTCCCAACTCCATCATTTCCAAGAGGCATTCTAAGAGAAAATTAAATCCTTCAATGTATGTGTTGTCCTCTCCTTAATTGTTTCCCTTTACCTACATATTCCATATGTCCTAAAACATAATATATCAGTTTAATAACTTTTTTTGGAAATCTTTACTCTTTAGTAAGAGTGACATTGTAAATATTTAATAAAATGTTTTTTCTCATTCAATTATTACAATGCTTTCTTGTTTGGGTCAGTTTTAAAACCAACATGAATGATGCTATAATGTTTATATAATGAATGATTTTTAAAACATACATACCAGTCATATAGAAAAATAATTTTTAATTTAAAGTATTTTCATAACTATTGAAGGGAAATATTTAAAATTATATTCATCAATAAATTCAATTGACTTTTGAATTAAATAATCACCGAAAATGATATTTTTAAGCATAACATGAAAGACGTCACCATAACATCCACAAAATGACCATGAATATATATATATATATATATCAAAAAATATAAAAAATATTCATGAAAATTTTATAAGGGATTAACCAATGATCATAGATCAAGTATCAAAACCTCCAAATTGAATCATGCGTGGAAAACATTAAAATTAACACGAAAATATTAATTTTAACAAAAAATATGTAATATATGGGTAATATTGAATTATAAAAAATGGAATTGAGTGATATAAATAAGAATGATGGTCTAAAATAAGTTATTAATATGATCATTTTTATTATATATGATTTTAATGTGATTTCATTGCAGTTAGGTTTAAATGTAAGGGTTTCTATTCTACTCTCAATTTTAAATCAAGATTGTCTATGACAATAATTTTATCAAAGGAAAGTAGATGTTTTACCACTCTAAAAACATCAAATTTTTTTCTTGTATATTTTTTGTTTTTTTACATTTTTCTTTACAATTTCACCTTCCTTTGGTTTAGAACACAACTAAAACTATGCATGTAAGTGGAGTTATCCTTGTCTCTTCTTCTTGATACAGAATATTTCTCCTCTATGTACATGTCTTTCATATGTTTATAGGGAATTGCTTATAAAATTTTTTTTATTTATTATTTTCATTTTTATTATGTTTTACTTTCAATAAAAAATTGAGAAAGAAATATTTTTAAATGTTTTCTATATAATCAGTTTATTCTACTATTTTCATTTGTTTTCTTTATGAATCTTAATATTAATGTTTTCATGGATCATAAAAGTGTTTTTTAATGAAATTATCATTATTTTACTAAAACCATCAATATATAATTTATTTCCTTTTAAAATAAATTTTTTTTTATATTTAATAGATATTTCTTATTATTTCCAAATTTATTTTTAATATTAATTAAAATTGTTTTTCATCTATGTAAAAATCCTTTAATGTTTCTATTATAATCGTATTATTTTAATTCACACAAATCATGATTATTATTTTTCAAATGAGTTAAATGTTTTTTGATAATGTATTATTTTTTAAATCATATTTTGAATAAATTTGTTAAGTTTGGAAAATTTAAACCATTAGATAATTTATACCACAGCCAAATATTCCACCATCAGAATATGCCACCACTATATATGATACCACCAGAATCTACCACCAGCAGCTTATGAAACTGTCTGAATATTAAAACCACTCGATCCATGACACCGTCATGCATTCCATCAGAAGTTTTTTGATATATCTAGATCTTTTATGACTAGAATATGCTGCATACAAATCTACTGTTGGTATGATTTTTTTATTGTTGTCTTGTGATATCACTGGAACATGCTTCCACTAGTTGTGCTACCACTGATATTTGTTGGAATTAGAGAGGATCCACCATTTTCCTTACTATCATTGATGATTTGATTCATTAGAATTTATTATTCATATTTTCTAGTTTATTCAAGTTAATGATGTGGGTTTATTTAATTATTTTTCATTGTCCATTTCCAGAACTCATTAGAGAAAATTCATAGCTTTTGTATGAGGATTTATGAAATTTTTATGATTATTCTTCAATGTATATTTTATCATGTTGTCCCATATATTTATGAATGTCTCTATTCTGTGATTTAGTAGTTGGTGAGTGGGACGTGAAGCTCACACACTAAACATGTATCAATTCATTATAGTTTGAAAGTGTGGGATATATCGAGGATTAAGAACATTTATGTGGTTAATATTTTTGGAATACATGAATATAGAAAAAACATACTCCAAAAAAACTCTATTTTCTAGAACATTCAATGATATCAGTTTGATCTCATCACCAATCCAATCCTGGGGAATCTTGAGAACCAGAAACATTACAGAGTGGTCAGCACTGCACATTTCATATCTCTTTACTTCCTCCCACTATTTTTTATTTACTTTAGAGTGGTGAGATTTTTTCCCTATTCGTTCACACACACATAATTATTTAATTAAACTATATAATTCTTGATATTATCTCAAATCTCACTTTATCTATATACCCATAATTTGTTTAAGAGTTCCATGTATGGAATATGTTGTTTTTCTTCCCACATAAAACTATAGGATATGTATTTTTCCTGGATATCATGGGATATTATTTATATTACCAATATAGGTTTTGGATAAAATTATATGTTATAATAATCTTCTTTTTAGTTGGTGATTTCCATGTGGAGCGAATTAGGTCTCTTCTTGAGACTGAACCCCTTGTTTATTTTGTTGTGTGTTTCTATTTTGTTTTTCTATTTCAGATCTTTAACTATTTTTTTCATCTATAAACAAGTATTATACATTGATAGTTTTTATTAACTAGTTTTTATATAATTTTTTGTTTAATTAAATTTATTCCATAAATAAAGATATCTCAAATATTTTTTAAATTTAGCCATAAAAAAAATTGAGAAATATTTTAAAATAGAATACCTATAACATACTATTTTTTTGGTTAACTGGGTAAATTTATCTCAATTCATGGATTTTATTTCAATTTTTTATCATACTTTTATTGGGTACTCATTTCAACCCCCCCACCCCCCACTATTTAGTTACACATTTTGAAGAATATTTAAAATCATAGTATTTTAAATATTTTTAACTAGGATTTTAGTGGCCCTTATTATATTATAAATTTCAGGTATTGATAAATTTTTTAACTTTATGTATTATAGAAAAGAGGGTTAATCCACCAAAATACCTTTTTATTTCAATTTAACTTATTATGGTCAGTGGAAAATTAAAATGAAAATCTATATTTGGAGCATCTATTTAATATTTAGACAGTAAATGAAGATCAGTATGAATTACCTAAAATCACTAGTGTTCATTGAAGTTATGCTACTAAATTTGCCTATAATAATAACTTTAAATGTATGAATGAGTTGTATGTTTCTTTTGGATGTTGAACAATTTAATATTATATCTGAATGAAAAATTACTTTTCATATTTTGTATACTTTAACTATTTCTCATGAGGAAACTTATAATATAGATGACATTAATTTTAATACTAATACTATTAAATATGAAACTTTTAAAATTAAACTAGATGAGACTATTTGTGAAATGTATCTCAGGTTCAATGAGATCATGAATGCAACACACTCACTGTGGAAAGATGTTTTTGTCGAGGACCAAGTGATGCGCCTATTGATATTTAATCCAAATACATGGAGAAGAAACTAAATATCAATTTGAGATTTATTTGAAGAATGAAATATACCTATAAATTAGCTAATAATTAAATTGATGATGAATAATAAAAAACTAAAATTCATCATAGAAGAGGAGTATGATCCAAAAATAAAATATGTATCCATTGAATCCACTATCGCAAAACAGAGGAGAAAATTCAACCTGAAAGTTAAAGTGATTATGAATTTATTTGTGATAGTGTTGAAGAGATATAAAATATTTCTAGAATACAAAAAATGTTTTATAGGAAGAATAAGTTATTTATGAAACTAATATCTAAGGGTGAGTATGACAACGGATGAAACTGGAGAAAGGATTGGAAGATAAATTATGCTTGAAATTTAAAAAAAACGTCTATGTGTGTGTGAGGAAAGGGTATGTCAAAAATTATTGTATGAATATAAAATACAAACAGAAATATGATGATAAATATAATAGATACAATAAATAAGTTATAGAAACTTAGAGTGCTAATATAGATAGTTTGACTGATTCAGACACGACCCAAGTGGATAAACATGACATAGCTAATGTGTGTTTTATGAAGAACACATTTGAGGTACTCAGTGTTTTTCCAACCTCTCCTCCATATATTTCTAATCATTTTAGAGATAGAAAAAATGTATATAACTTGTCTAATAAAATTTATTTGAGTAATATAACTTGTTAGAAGATAAATTCAATGACATTAAGGATAAATTAAAGATTTTAATGAAATAAAATTCCTTGACTGCTAATATTAAATCTTATATTGTTGTTTAAAAAGGTTGAAATAATCAATTATTAGAGTGGAACATGGATTTAAAATTTTCTAATGATAAATTATATGATAATATATAAACATTCACCAATGTGAAAAATACCCTTACTTCAAATCATAGAAAATAATAAACACATAAGTACACTACTAGTATTGGTTATCAACAAGGATAAAAGAGAATTGTTAAGAATAGTTTCATTCCTAGTTATAGTTTTTACTACTTTTTATACTTATATACCAAAAAAGTATTCATTTATAAAATTTTATAATATACATATAAGAAACATGTTAAGAAATTATGGGATCGTAAATAATTAATTGCTAACATATCTTGACCTAAAAATATTTGGGTACCAAAATCATTTTTGGTGTAAACTTTTTTTTGTAGAGAATATAAATGAAGAGATCTAATAAGAACTCATGGTACCTGGATAATGGATTTTTCATACACATAATGGGGGACTATTCATGTTTTATGAATAGTTTAAAAGCAGATGGTGGATATGCAACTTTTGGTGATAATTCCAAAGGGAAATTATTGGACTTGGCCAAATGGATATTTCTAATACTATTTTAATTTATAATGTTTTATTTTTAGATTTTTTAAAGTAAAATTTTCATAGCATCTCACAGTTACATGATGATGTTTTTCATGTAAAATTTGAAAATAATTCCTTTAATCTTTTTAATTCAAAAAGTGCATTATGTTTTACATCTTTGGGAAGTGAAATTTTTTTTGTAGTTAATGTGGATTAATTATTTTATAAAAATAAATCTTGTTTATGTTACTTTCACAACGAATCATGACTTTTATATTGGATACTAGGACACTAAAATATTCAATCACTTAGAAATATCACTAGGGAAGGGTTAGTCAAGGATATAACTAAACTATAATTCACAAATAATAAATTCTATAACCCATGAGAAAAAGGGAAGTATCAAAATATCACTCTCAAATCAAATAAAGAGGTGTCAAATTCCCAACCCCTATTGTTGGTTCACATGATTCATTTCAAACCATCTATAGTTTCTAGATTAAATGGTAAGCTCTACGTTTATGCTTTTATAGATGAATTTTCTACGTATAATTTGATAATATTTCTAGATAACAAAAGTAAAGCATATTCCTATTTTAAAAATTATGATAAATATTTATAAAATCTTAGTATACATAGGTTCAATACCATAAGAAGTGATTAGGGGCATTAGTTTTAAAATCAAGACATTGATACTTTTTATTAATAAATAGATATAATCACACCTTTTTCTCTCTTAAGACCTGACAGCAATATCATGACACATCAAATTGATTTTGTTTTAAGGTTGATTTATAGTCTAGGGAAGACCCTAGGTCGTCTCTCAATAAGCGTTGATAGTTTTTGAGTATGTATTTTTAATTATAATTACTAAAAGATGGGGTGGTTTTGAAAATATATTTTAAGTAAATTACTTGATTTAAAGAGTATAATTGTTGTCAAATAAAAGTGGAGTTTTAGAATAATGAGATAATGAGATCATTTCCAGTTCACTACACATCTTAGTGAGTTCATAATAATGAAAATACACATGTTTTAATGTAATCTTTTGGATGAGGGTTGTCGAGATCTCAACTTCCCTCTTTCCTCTTAAACGTTGCTCAAAGAACCATCCCTTGACACAATAGTCGTGTGGTAAAGTATTGGGTATCAAGCATAGGTAAGAAATGATACAAAATAATACTAAAAGATTATGTATGTGTGAGATAAATATGACTCTTGTCCTGTCGAATCGGAATAACCCAAGATTCCCAATTGAAATCTCAACCTAATCGGTGTTGAAATAAAAACGGTTTCCCTTAATTTTAACAATAGAAATAAAATAATATGAGAATAATGTCAAGATGAAAAACAAGTGAAATATTTAGCACTAAAATTACACAAAACCAGTAGAAGAACAAGTGCTGTAACTACCTCCCAAGTGTGTGTAGCCCCCTCGAAATGATCGTCCACCGTTTAGCTCGACAACAGGAGGAGGAGGAAGCTCGGGTGGAACTTCACCTTCATCCTTGACCCCCAATGAAAATAGGGTCCTCCAAAACTCCTTGAATGATGAGAGGACTCAATTGGGTCTCAAAAATAACAGATCATTGCCTCCTGGCTAAACATGCAAATGGGGAGCCCAAGGTGCCATTTTATTGGAAAATTGGAAGGTGCTTTTGAGAAAAAAAAAATTCTTAAAACCAGTTGTCACATGTGTTTAGACCTCAATACAGCCTTATCTATATTTGGAGAAAATAAAAAAGTTATAGAAGCACCTCTTGTCTATATCCACCGAATGTTTGGTATAATTTAGACACATATATCCAGATATATAGATAGATTACTGCACACCACTTTTGACTTCGTGCAGATTCGGTGTGCTGGACATATCAGGTCGTTTGGGCCTATAGAAGGCCGAATGAGTCTTGGGTTCCTTCATAAGAAATATATCCCAATGTAAATCGGACCATACCACAAAATATAAGCCCAATTGGATGCGTGTTATTATAGCAGTTTGCGAATTAATCCACCGGTGTTCTTGGATCCTATGCAGTTTGACCCATTTTTCTTGGACTTCATCATGGGTCCTCCAAATCACCTTCACCATCAATGAAATTGTCAAAAAAAGTAACATTGAAATTTTTAACAGTGATAAAAAAATAATTGAATCAAACATGAAGTAAATTTTGTTATTATATTTTGAATTTACAATACAGATTAATTTTAATACCAAGGCATAATGGTGAAAATAACCCAGTGAATCGTGGTACGATCACACCCCCACACTTAAAAAATTTCACTCTTGGGAAAAGTCTTATTTCCAAAAATTATTCATTTATATATTCCCAACATCATAAAGATTGAAAAGTTGAGGAAATTTTAATTCATTTAAGTAATTTGATCAATGCAGGAACCACACCAAGAGTTATTCCTAGTAAAAATGGAAAACGATGTCTCATAAATCATATCACAATGAAATTCAAAGAGATTCATGAAACCAACATGAGCAAGGAATTCAAAAGTCAAACATTCCGCTAACTCTCTATGTGTGTGTGTGAAAACCAATCCATGTTATTCACTCCACTTTCTATCCAATAAATATAGGTTATATTAACAATATTCTGCTTTAAATTACTTTTTTTCACCGAATCTGTCAAACATCCTTTGCAATAATATTTCAAGACCCACTCACTTAAGAAATCCTATAAGTCAAATCATAATTTCTCGACCTATATATTTCCATATGTTTCACATTTTAATACTCCCATAATTTTTTTTGTTTTTGTTTTTTTAGATGTTTCATTTGGAATAAATCATATACATATCTCTCAACCCTTGTTTGATCTCCTCACATTCTTTATCAAAAAAAATTCTTTTTCATTTTTCAGTAATTAGGATAGGTAGAGTGCAATTTTACGAAATTCATGAATGAAATGACGGTAAAATCCAGCATTACCTAGGAAAGATTGCACATCCCATACATTTTTGGGAAACTATAGGGAAGAAATGAAATCCACTTTTGATTTTCCTACTTGGATACCATCCCCAAAAATGACATGTCCCGAAACTATACCTTGCCGCCCCATGAAATGGCATTTCTTACAATTTAATACAATATTCATTTCAATGCAGTGATGTAAGACTGAACCAAGACTACTCAAACATTCATCAAAAGAAGAGCCATAAATAGTGAAATCATCCCTAAATACTTCCATTCAATACTCCAGGTAATCCAAAAAAATACTAACCATGAATCTTTGGAAAGTAATCAGAGCATTGCACAGAAAAAATGGCATCCTCTGATAAGAAAATGTTCCAAAGGGGAAAGTGAAGGTTGTCTTTTCTTGATCCTCGGGGGAAATATTGATCTGAAAGTATCCATATTACCCATCAAGGAAATATTAGTGGGACATACCTTCTATCCCCTCTAGTATTTGGTAAATGAATGGGAAAGGGGAATTGTCCTTCCTAGTGTGTTGGTTTAGTCAGCGATAGTCTATATAGACACACCAACTATTCTGGACATGAGTTGGAACCAATTCATTGTTTTCATTTTTTATTATGGTAAGGCCAATATTTTTAGTAAATACTTGAATGGGACTAACCCATTGGCTATCAAAGATAGGGTAAATGATTCCAGAATCCAATAATTTGTTACCTCATTTTTCACAACTTCCATGAGGTTTGGGTTCAGTCGACGTTGTGGTTGCCTCACTGGTTTAGCCTCGTCATTTAATAAAATATGAAGTGTACAAATTGGTGGGATAATACCAAGGATTTTAGAAAGTGTCCATCCCAAAGCATGTTTATACTCCCTCAAAAGATTAAGCAGTCACAATTCATTCTCAGGAGGCAGTGAACTAGAAAATATGGGGGGAAATGTTTTTCCATTCTCATGATATGAATATTTTAAATCGTGAGGTAGTTGTTTTAGTTCCAATTAAGGTGGATTTTGGATTTATGGGAGTTTGTGTGAAAGTGAAAGGTCCCTGGTCTCATCTAAATTCTCAATGGTATCATCCTTGGATGAGGAATGAGCTTTTACATGTTTTGAAGTATCATCAATGGTCATTTTATCTTCAGTGTTCATGAAATCATCAATCAATTAACATGCATGACACTTTTCTAGACTACTACAATAATCAATGCATGAATCATTTACTATCATTTCAATCAATGAAGAAAACTCAGAAAGGGGATCTGGGGAATGAAATAATGTTTTTTTAAGGGAGGGGAGTACATCTATAGAATTAACAGGGAGAGAGGAATGTTCTTTTGAGGGGCACTTCATGGCATCATGTATATTGAAGTGTACAATGTCACTAGTAGACACAATAGATAATGTACCAATGTGGACATTAATTATGGTTTGGTCGTTTTAAATAATGGTCTTCCCAATATAATCGGGGCATGTACATTCATCCTATCATCCCCCATTTTAAAAACATAAAAGTCAATAGGAAAAATTAAATTTTGAACCCTCAAAAGAACATCCTCTAACACACCAAACGGGTGTGCGGTACTCCGATTAGCCAGTTGAACAATAATTTTAGTGGGCTTCATTTCCCCAACCTGAAATGTTGAGTAAATGGAATGAGAAATCACATTTATAGAAGCACCTAAATCAATCATATCATTACAAAAATAATACTCCCTAATGGTGCATGGAATTGAGAATGTTCTAGGTTCATTGCACTTGGTGGGAAGTGATGGCTCTATTAAGGCTGAAACATTCCTCCCCAAGCTCACTTTCTCTTCACCTCGAAGTCACCTTCAGTGTGTGCACATCTTCTTTTTAAACATGGTGTACTATGGAATTTGTTTCGCAGCATCAATCAATGGGATGTTAACCTGCACTTTCTTGAAAAATTCCAATATATCATTATCATGTTTAGTTTCCTTTTGTTTTCTTGGTTGGGTGGCCCTTTGAGGAACTAGAAGAGGAATGGTTGGTATAGGTGACTCATCAATATACACACTATTTCTTTTGGAATGGATTCTCTCAAGAAAAGGATATTCAACATTTGGAACATTTTTAATGGTTGTGATGGAGGTTTCCTCAATAGGGGATGAATCTAATGAAGGATTAATTTCATTTCCTATTTGTTTTACACTCCTAAGGGTGATGGTACTATCATTTCCTTTATCCCTAGGGTTAACTACTGGTTGAGAGGGATGTTTACCTGATCCGTGACTATGAATTTCACCCACCGATTTAGCTAGTTGGCCTAATTATGTTTTTAGATCTTTTATGGCTTCCTTAGTGGTTTTTTGGAATTGGATATTTTTGGAAGCCATTTATTTCATAATATCTTCTAGGCTAGGATCAGTTTTTGGATGTGTTTTTTGGAAAGGCCTTTGGGGTGGATGAGGATTTCTAGGTGGTGGTGGTGGATGACTACTCTACCCCAGTTGGTTCCATTTTTGTTGAGGTTGGTTTGTATACCCACCCACTCTTGCCTATTGGCTCGGCTCTCCTTCCACCATGTGTTGGATGGATAGTAAGGCTTTTGCCTAAAGGTTTGGTTATAGCGGTAGCTTAGAAATATTTCCTCCCTACTCTCAGATTTTTTCCTCAATTGAGGACATTGGTCAGATTAGTGGGTGTTAGAAGAACATATACCACAATGGATGGGAGGAGGAGATTTGGATTTCCCTTTGGAAAGAGAAAGTTGTCAAAGAAGGGTACTTACCTCTTCAATATTTTTGTCCAACTTCTTCTCGAATTCAGTACTTTTAACCTCATGGACACCTTGAATCAGTACATTAGACCTTGAATCAAATTATTGTGTGTTTTGCGCCGTGTTCTTAATCAGGGTTCTTGCAGTAATTATGGTCTTATCAACTAGCGCACCACCTGTAGCAGCATCGATCATATTTCAGTTAATAGGGATTAAACCTTCATACAAACATTGAATTAACAGTTTATCACTTATTTGGTGGTGTGGACAGCTTGAACATAACCTTATAAATTGTTCCTAATATTCATGTAATGTTTCCTCTTGTGATTTTCTTATACCACAAATTTCCTTCCTTATAGTTGTCGTTTAAGAGGCTAGGAAATATTTTCTGATAAAAATGAGTTTTTTGTCCGCCCAACATCTTATTGGGGAATTAAGATAATATCACCAAACTGTTGTTGTATCTTCTAAATAAAAGGGGAATGCTCTACGCTTTACATGTTCTTCATCCACATTTTCTGGTTTTAATGTAGAACACACAATATGAAATTCTTTTAAATGATTGTGTGGATCCTATCCAGGAAATTTATGAAGTCTTGGTAATAGATGGATTAAACCAGGTTTTAGTTCAAAATTGAGTGCCTCACCTTGCATTTGAATATAGGTGGGTTGGATATCAACATTAGGTGAGGTTATTTATTTTAATGTTCGGATGTTTCAATCTATGTTATTCATGTCATTTTCAGTTTTAATGTGGGTTTCCAAAGAATAAGAAGAAGGATCAAGATGAGTGTTGATGTTTTGTGCGGCCTCCTTCAAAGGTCCCTCTTGTGTATCTCGGGGTCGCTGATGTAGGATTCTCTTCGGTTCAGGTTTGAAAGGTTGTAATTATCCCGAAGTAGAATGCATCATACACAGAACCTACAGAAGAAATAAATTAGAACAGAAAAAAATGTAAATGTAGAAGATAAAACAAAAAAATTAACAAAATTTACAAAGAAAATCATCAAAAACACGCACTAAAAACAAAGTGCTCCCCGACAACAGTTCCATAATTTGACCACACTATTGTGACACGTCAAATTGAATATTTTTGTAAGGTTGATTTATAGTCTAGGGAAGACCCTAGGTCATCTCTCAAGGAGCGTTGATAGGTTTTTCAGATTTTATTTTTAATAAGAATTACTAAAAGAGGGGTGGTTTTGAAAATATATTTTAAGTAAATTACTTGATTTAAAGACTTCAATAGTTGAGACATAAAAGTGGTGTTTTGGAATTATGAGATTAGGATATCATTTCAAGTTCACTACAAATCTTGGTGAGTTAATAATAATGAAAAATACAAATGGTTTAATGGAATCCTTTTGTTGAGGGTTGTCGAGATCTCAACTTCCCTCTTGCCTCTTAAATGTTGCTCAAAGAACCATCCCTTGACACAACAATTGTGTTATCGAGGTTTGGGTATCAAGAATATTTGGGAAAGGCTACCAAAGAATATTAAAATCTTATGTATGTGTGAGATAAATAGGACTCTTTTCTTGTCCAATCTGAATAACCCAAAATTCCCACTTGAAATCTCAACCCAATCATTGTTGAAAAAAAAAGTGTTTCACTTAATTTTAGAAATAGAAATTCTATCAGAGTAGAATCATGTCAACATAAGAAATAAGTGAAATATATGGAACTCAAGTTACACAAATCATGTAGAATTAAAAGTGTTGTAACTCCCTCCCATGTGTGTGTAGCTCCCTCGAAATGAATGTCCACCGTTTAGATCGACATCAGGAGGAGGAAGCTCGGGTGGAACTTCGCCTTCATCCTTGATCCCCCTATGAGGATAGGGGCCTCTAGAACTCCTTGGATGATGGGAGGAAAACTTTGGGTCTCCAAAATACTAGATCATTGATTCCTAACCAAAATTTCAAATGGGGAGCCCATGGTTCCATTTTATAGGAAAATGGGAAGGTGGTTTTGAGCACACAGAATTCTTAAAACCATTTTTCACATCTGTTTCAACCTCCATACTGCCTTATCGTGATTTATAGAAAATAAAAAATTGGTTTCCCCACCTCTTGGTTGTCCCCATCGAATGTTGTGGAAAATTTGGACACCTAGAGCCTGTGATATGGACAGATCACAGCACACCACTTTTCACTTTGTGCAGATTCGGTGTGCAGGAAGGATCAGGTCGGTTGGGCCACTATATTGTCGAATGAGTCTTGGGTTACTCTATACGAAATGTAGCCTAATGAAAATTAGGCCCATCCGCAAAATATAATCTCAATTAGATTCACAGTCTTGTAGAATTGTGTGGATTAATCCACAAGTGTGCTTGGATCCTGTGTAGTTTGGCCCATTTTTCTTGGACTTCATCATGGGACCTCCAAATCACCTTCATCTTCAATGAAATTATAAAAACAAGTAACATTGCCATTTTTAACATTGATAAACACAAAATAATTGAATCAAACCGGAAGTTCATTTTATTACTATATTTGTAATTTACAATACACATTCAGTTTAATACAATGGCTTATGGTTGAAAATGAAAAAGTGAATCGTGGTACGATAAAGACCCCACATCAAAATGGAGTTACAGATAGAAGAAATAGGAAACTTGAATAAATTTCATGAATTATGCTTAATGAATATAACTTTATTATTTATTTTTTGGAATATTTTCTGCAAACAAATTTTTATACAACTAATAGAATTTTTATTATACCTCTCTTAAATAAATCTTTTATAAATTTTGGAATAGTAAAAACCCAATTGTTAATTACTTTAGAGCTTTTGGTTTCAAAATAATCAATCTTAATACTAAGGATAATCTTGAAATAATATCTTTCAAAAGGGATAGTGGTATATTCCTTGGTTATTAAACTTATAGTAAATCATATAGGGTGTTTAATAAGATAAAAAATATTATGGAAGAATCAACTCAAGTCAATTTTTTTTAGACATATTCATATGAGCCTAAGGCCCCTTTATAAAACCTTGAGGGTGATCTATCAATTCTAAATAATTTTTCTAAGCCATTAGATGGTTTTTAAATTAACTAGAAAAATAACTAGTTCTGAGAAAAATCATGAAACTAAATAGAAACCTATAGATTGTAACACCCCAAGCTTCCACGGTACGTTTCCCTTTGAATAATGCAATGGCGTGCATTGTACGCAACTTCGATATTCTGACACACCACAACCAATCAAACTAGTAATTATGAATAGTAATACCTGATTTTTGAAATTTTATAAATTTTATCTTTCAAGAAGGACTTAATTTTGGATTCGTAATATCGAAATTAGCTTAGGGTGAAATTTTGGTACTTTTCGGATAACTTTCATATTTTGATGAATAGTGAAAATTACTAAATTTTATTTAAAAAAACTTTTTTAATAGAAATAATTAGTAGTGATAAATTATTAATTTTAGTAGGTTTAAAGTATATTTAGAATATATTTTTACCATTTAATACAATGTTGGTCATTGGATGAAATTTCACATTTAAACCAGACATAAACAAGTGTCAATCTTTTGATAGTTATTATCTCTTAAAAACACGTTATTTGTTTTGACAACGGGAATTAATTTTTAAATTAATTAATGAAACAGATATGTTTTGAATTTGGTAAAATAAACATTATTTTTTAATTCATAATATCAAATATAGCTTAGGCCTAATTTTTTGTATTTTTCCGGAGACTTTCATTTTTTGATGAATAGTGAAACCACTAAGTGGTAGTTAAAAAACTGAATTTTTCATAAAACTTATTTTAAATGCTTCTATGACTAGAATTTCGAAAATACAAGATACACGGTTAATATCAAGGAGTAAAATGTGGTTCAATGAGATGAAAATAATTTTTGGTGAATAGTAACTTTTACTTTTATTTACCACGGTTAAAAGTAAATAGGGTAATTAAGGGTAAAAATGATATTAATATTATCGTAAAACATGTCCTAATTCTATTTTACAAGTGTATCTCTACCAAAAAACCATAGGAGTAAAATATTATCATTTAGGTCCACTTGGATTAGATTAGGACATTTATTATTATTTAATTCAAAAAAGAGTTAAAAGAGTTAAAATCAAAGTTTATTTACTAAAACATTTTTAATATAGGGTTATACATAAGGTAAATTAGATTTTAAATATTCATTAGAAAGATAAAAATATTTCATACATAATGATATTTTATTTATAATTTTTAGACAATATATAATTTAATTTATTTATGACACAAAGATGATGCAGTAATTACCATAATAGTGAAGAATTAAAATAATTGATATTATAAATACCCAAATAAATATAATTTGAGACTTTATATGAATTAAACTAATTTTATAGGTTAATATGATTTGTGATGAATGATTTAATTAACTTTTTTCGAAGTAATCATTCTGTTATGATTTTCACAAAAATCAATTTTCTAAATAGTGTCTAAATTGACATAAAAGAGTTTTTAAAACAAATATTATATTATTAATTGATATTCAATTCCTAATAATCTAATTTTCGGCCACGAGACTTATATAATGATAGGTTTATCATTAATGGACCACTTGGGGGTGTATTGGACGTATATAGTAAGTTTATTAGCTATATAATATAAAAATAGAATGTGACATGGTAAGTGTCAAACTAATGAACTAAGAGTTAAAACTAAAAGATAAGGTTAATATAATGACCCAAACCCATATAAATTCTATTTTTTGAGTGGTTTTAGACCCATACCCACCTTAACCTTTAAATAATCCACTTTGGAGCCATTAAATACCGAATATGAATTTATTATAAAATAATATTTCTAGCTTTTCCAAAGGTGCCCCTCACCCGTCTTATAAAAGGGAACTCCCCCTTATCATTAATTCACACCTTCAAAGCCTTTTGGTTCGGCCAACCCATCCAAAAATACTCTCTAAACATCCCTCACTACAACTTAGAGGCCTTATTTTGATCATAATGCCAACCTAAGGATCCCTTTTGATCAAATCAAAAGGAAGAACCCGAAGAAGAGGTAATGTTTTCACCACCCTTTTTTCAAGTTCCTTTCTTCTTACACTTCTTCTTTCTTTGTTTTTCCCAATCTAAAATAATAACTCTAGTAAATTATATATACTTTGATGTTATTAGAAACACGTTACAACCATATTTTAGTATTCTATCCATCCTTTGAATGGCATGTCACCATATGTGTGTATGTACGGCTTACCGTCTCCACGTCGTGGTGTAATTGTCATTCAATAAATTATTATTTGGATGGGTATAATAATGATGTGTAATTCATGTAAATAATAAATATAACATGATATTTATTCTTTATATATGATATAACATCCAATTATATATTATTTTAACATCAAAAGAATGATATTGTCGCTCGTGCGTACGTACGGAATCCCGTCTCCATGAACGCGATGAGATTCATTCTCCATCGTATCCATTCAAGTATATTTCTCATTTGATGATTAAAAATAATGTTTAATAACTTTATATAATTCAGGATATGAATAATATACAACCTATCCATAACTAACACGGCTTAAGTAACAAAGAATATAAAGGAAAATGAGTAAGTTAACACCCGAAATGACGATAATACTAAGATATTATTAACAAATCAATGTTAAAAGATCATATATGATATCATATTAATGTAAATGATTCTTTTATAATTCAATAAAAATTATTTCACCATTATAAAAGAGGTTAACCTACCATAAACCAAGGAAAAAGTACAAAGTAAGGGGTTTCTTATCTCACTTTTAATTCCGTGAGAATTCCATTGTTCGCCACTTATTTATTACATGTGGTGTGTGTACTGCCCATATTTATATTAATTTTGTAATATAATTTAATTCATTTATATTTAAATCATCATTGTATGATCCTTCTTTCATGGGATTATGTTTTGTATTTTATCAAATCAATAAGGGAATTTAAAATTTCAATTTCCACTCATTCGACTTTACGCGTACTTCATTGATTATTTTACTCCAAGATTATGTATAGAATCACTATTCATTTGATTATGTCATAAATACCACTCCCCTTTCTGTGGATATACTTTTGATACACATAATCACTCCATTGATAAATTATCAGGTCATCGATATGAAGATGATAAGAGTAATTTTTACTCAATCTCGATTTGTTGAGTTAAACATCCAATTCCTTGGTGTTGTTTTTACAAGAATATGTGTGAATGTAATTTGATTGTTTTACACTGAATATCTAATCATATTGAGTTTATTTGTATTTTTCACTCATAATTATGTAATTTATTTATCCTTAACCAAAGGATACAGCCTTTATGAGAGATTTCATCTCAATTTACATACCATTGAGACTTCTTTGTTGTTATACACCAAATCACTTTTATATGGTGTATATAATGTAGTTTGACATAGTATATCATGAATCCCTTTATTCTCATGATATTACAATGTTTTTATTACCTCAATTATTTGTATTCAAGTGTCTCTCTTTTGGTTAGAAACTAAAACTGAAATACCATTTTCAAATGTTTTAAAGACTTATCCTTCTAAATCTTTCTCATTAATGTCCATGTTTTAAAAATGGTTTTAAGGATTTATTTATATGGAAATTAATGTTTTAAAATTAAAACTCCTTTTAAATGTTTAAAATTGGTATGGGACACCTTGATTATAAAATCTATTTTAAATGGATTCTTGACGAATAACGTGACTTTTAAATGATTTCAAGAAAAAGGGGGATATTTCACTCTAATTGTTTTGATGATTATTTTCATCTATATCAATATCCTTCATCATTCTTGTTTGAGGTTAATATGATACAATAAAATCTTCCATATTGTATCGAATGAGTAATGTTTGACTGTGGATGTGCTATTTTTATACCATTCATGGTTTGTGGATAAAGTATTTACATTTCATATGCAAGTTTTTATACGGATGTTTATGTTATGTTTAAAACTTTTCATATGAGGAATGCATTGGACTTAGTAAGTGATCGGTGGAGCCCACTATAGATCCTAGATGCATCAGTAGGTCTCATGAGACAAACTAGTGTCTTGGCACGATGCCTTGACAAAATATTATTTGTAGTCTTGGCACGAGGCCTTGGCTACGTGGTTATGATAGTCTGACATTATGTATTTCATCATTATGAAAGTGGTTATTAATATTTTCATGTGATTATTAGACTAGTAGAATATCCATGTGAATAAGTAAATGGAATTATTTCATTTTATCCTTTCCATATTATTTTGAAGTTCATGTCTAAAAGGCTTTTTTTAGTTATACATTGCCTTAAATTTTTATGTTTATTTATGAAAGTTTCCACTATATTGTTATCCTTACTGAGCATCTGAGCTCACCCCTTTCAATGTTTTATTTTTCCCAGGATGTGAAGAAGTATTTTATGAATGACCTGCAGGGATAGTATGAGGGGATATGAATACAATATGTTGTTTTAGTTTTTCACTTATTGATGTAATGTAAACACTATGAATATATCTAGTGTTTTCAAGGCTACTAAACTAATCAGTCTTTTGAGACATGGACTTTCTTGTTATCATGACAATGTTATATAATAATGCACCGACTCTGGGTATCTAGGATCTGGGAATTACAGTTTTTATCAGAGGAATTTTAGTACAAACCTTGGAAGCTATATTTAGATAAACTCTGATTAGAGTACGTAGACCTAAGATGAACTTTGAGGATTAGTATAGAATAACTTCCTAGAATTTTGGTATTGTAGAGATTTTGTGAGTTTTCCAAGAACTACATTCCTGTCTGGATACGAGTAGGTAGAGGTGGATCTGGCATAGATGTAACTAGGGGTAAAACCTAAAAACACCGCTTTGAGCTATACTCGAACGGGAACTGGTGCACGACAACGGGCCTTGCTGCACTCTTGGTTACGACACTCCTGGGGGATATGTGTAGGATAATTTACATTTTCTTTACATACCAATTTGAAGTATTATATATATAAGATGAGAGTAAATGACCTTGGTTAATCATAATGTGTTTCAAATTGAGAATATGGTGACATGTTAATCTCTAAATTATTTTATGAATACTGTTACTCACACAATGATTTCTGGTTTTAGTCAATGGCTGGATTCCAAGGAAGTCATAGTGACTTTGAGAATGATGTACAAGGTGGTAACGGTGTTGGAAATGAGCAACAGAATGGAATGTTGATAGGCGTAAAAGATATCGTCTTTATGCCAAATCAATTTTCCAAAAATATGATCAACAATATATAAATTAACAAATTCTCGGACTCAGCAAAGAATAGAAAGGTGATGAATGATAAGATCTCCAGCAGTGGAGACCAAGGAGAAAGGAATCCTCAATTTCCATCATGCATGAAATGTGGGAGGAGACACCCAAGAAAGTATCTAAATGAGACAAAGAAATGCATTATGTGTGGGAAGGAAGGACATAAAGTGAAGAATTACCGAAGAAAAATGAATAGTACAATGGAAGAAGATAAAAATGGTCCCAAGAATCCATTTACAGTAATTTTTCGTAAATGTAGGGGACCTGGCCATTACCTGAGTGAATTCCCTATTCTATAAGATATTTTATTGGACAAAGAAGAAGCTATGTGGAAATAAATGGTTGGAGAAATGTTTAAAAAGTATTAGTGCTCCTTGTTGATGGGTTTACTTTAGAATAATCTTCTCTTTTATTTTAACCCTGCAGTTTTCCATGTGAGAATGATATTTGAGGAAGAATTATCTTTTCCCTTGTGGATATAGTTAAAAATAACCCTTTGGTTTTATATGATTGTTGGGTTTGAGGAAATTATAAGTTATTATAATTTGGGATGAAAATGCAAGGTATGAGATAAGATTTGTGGTTAAATTATGTTCTGGTTATTTTGAGGAATTTATCACATTTTTTTAATGTTATAAAATATAGTTTTTGAAAAAGGACAACACATAGACCGTGTGACAACCTGTCGCGTCGGACAAAGCTGTGGGAATCAGACCCACAACCAAAATGTGATTGGGATTTATCACCTAACACTAGACAACGTGAAGTCCCTAGTTAGTGTGACTATTATTTTTAGTTAAATGATTTTATTGATCAATAATAATTTGATTTGGGATCTTATGTCTTATCAAATGAATAGCTTTAGTATAGGAAAATTATTTGGTGATTAAGTGATAAATGTTATATTTGACGTTTTTCACTTTGTTGTGAAAACTATATGCCCAAGGAAAATAGGATAGTATGGGATTTCAATTGAGGAGTAATGGTGGATTTTCATCTATGTTTTTATTGTGGATTTATAGTGATTTGGGTTATTTATGGAAATGATTAGGTGAATAACTTTTAAGTATGTGACTTTAAGAGTAATTAATGTTATTTGGAGAAACAATTTAACGTGGAAGGCTACATTATTATAAGTTTTGGGTTTCAATATTAGTTTGGATTATATTGAAGGATCATAAGGAAAATTTATTTTTGAATGGTATTTATTTAACTTTATGGTATTGATGGTTTAATTTTAGAAATTAAGATTAGTTTTTTTTTCTTTCTAATGGAATATCCATTTGGGGGATCATCAGATATTATACTAACCATTTTTTTTATTAATCTCTAAAGACAAGGAAAATATTTAGATTATCCTACATGGATCAAGTATTTCTATAGAAGTTTATTCTAGCTCTTCCATTGTGACCAAGTCTTCTTGAATACTCATTGTTCAAAAAAAACGAGTTAGTGGTAAAAATTTATTAAAGAATGAAACTCTACTTAAAAAGTAAGTATATCTTTTTATGTTCATATTCAATATCATAAATTAATTCCTCGTCCTTATGTAATGTAACTTAAAAAAAATGTTGTCAGTTTACTTTTCCTACTGGGAGACTAATGACCGTTTGTCCCAACACAAGTTTGTGATTTTCTTATTGTTAACTTTCTCCTGATCATGTTTTCTATCCCTCTCCATCAGAACATAACACTTATTTTATCATTCATATACATGTTTTCATACATTGACTCCTAGTATGGGTTATCTTGGGTGACCTTTATACCTCTCTTCCTTTCTTTTAAATTGATAGTTTTATTGACTCTTTTTCCGATGTGGGGATTTCAATTATTTTCTCAAGCCCAATTTTAAAAAAATTGTGAGGACGTAATTTATTGAAGGAGGGGAGAATGTAACACCCCAAGCTTCCATGGTACGTTTCCCTTTGATTAATGCAATGGCGTGCATTGTACGCAACTTCGAGATTCTAACACACCATAACCAATCAAACTAGCCGTTATGAATAGTAATACATACTTTTTGAAATTTTATAAATTTTATCTTTCGAAATGGACTTCATTTTTGGATTCTTAATATCTAAATTATCTTAGGGTAAAATTTTGGAACTTTTCAGAAAACTTTCATATTTTGACGAATAGTGAAAATTACTAATTTTTAATTAAAAACAACTTTTTTGATCGAAATAAATAATATTGATAAATTATTAATTTGAGTGGTTTAAAAGTATATTTAGAATATATTTTTACCATTTAATACAATGTTGGTCATTGGATGTAATTTCACATTTAAACCAGACATAAACAAGTGTCAATCTTTTGATAGTTATTATCTCTTAAAAACACGCTAATTGTTTTGACGACGGGAATTAATTTTTAAAATAATTAATGAAACTGATATGTTTTTAATTTAGTAAAATAGACATCATTTTTGAAATCATAATATCAAATATAGTTTAGGCCTAATTTTTGGTATTTTTATGGAAACTTTCATTTTTTGAAGAAGAGTGAAACCACTAAGTGGTAGTTAAAAAACTGAATATTTCATAAAACATAATTTTACCGCTAATGTGAGTGGAATTTCAAAAGTCTGAGAGACACAGTTAATATCCAGGAGTAAAATGTGGTTCAATGAGATTAAAATAATTTTTGGTGAATAGTATCTTTTTACTTTTATTTACCACGGTTAAAAGTAAATAGTGTAATTAAGGGTAAAAATGATATTAATATTACCCTAACACATGTCCTAATTCTATTGGACAAGTGTATCTCGACCAAAAACAACCTTAGGAGTAAAATATTATCATTTAGGTCCACTTGTATTAGATTAGTACATTTATTATTATTTAATTCAAAGAAGAGTTAAAAGAGTTAAAATCAATGTTTATTTACTAAAACATTTTTAATATAGGGTTATACATAAGGTAAATTCGATTTTAAATATTCATTAGAAAGATAAAAAATATTTCCTACATAATGATATTTTATTTATAATTTTTATACAATAAATAATTTAATTTATTTATGACACAAAGATGATGCAATAATTACCATAATAGTGAAAAATTAAAATAATTGATATTATAAATACCCAAAAAATTATTATTTGAGACTTTTTATGAATTAAACTAATTCTCTAGGTTAATATGACATGTTAGGAATTATTTAATTAAATTTTTTCGAAGTAATAAATCTGTAATGATTTTCACAAAAATCAATTTTCCAAATAGTGTCAAAATTGACACAAAAGAGTTTTTAAAACAAATATTATATTATTAATTGATATTCAATTCTTAAAAATCTAAGGTTCGGCCAAGATACTTATATCATGATATTTGTATCATTAATGGACCACTTGGGGGTCTCTTGGAGATATATAGTAATTTTATTAACTATATAATATAAAAATACAAAGTGACATGGTAAGTGTCAAACTAATTAACTAAGAGTTAAAACTAAAAGATAAGGTTAATATAATGACCCAAACCAGTATAAATTCTATTGGTTGAGTGGTTTTAGACTCATCCCCACCTTAACCTTTAAATAATACACTTTGGAGCCATTAGAAACCGAATATGAATTAATTATAAAATAACATTTCTAGTTTTTCCAAAGGTGCCCCTCACCCCTCTTATAAAAGGTCACTCCCCCTTCTCATTAATTCACACCTTCAAAGCCTTTTGGATTTGCCAAACCCTGCCCAAATACTCTCTAAACTTCCCTAACTACAACCTAGAGCCTTATTTTTATCTGAAAGCCAACCTAAGGAGCCCTTTTGATCAAATCAAAAGGAAGAACCCGAAGAACAGGTAATGTTTTCACCACCCTTTTTCAAGTTCCTTTCTTCTTCCACTTCTTCTTTCTTTGTTATTACCATTCTAAAATAATAACTCCATTATATTATATATATACTTTGATGTTATAATAAACATGGTACAACCATATTTCAGTATTCTATCCATCCTTTGAATAGCCTGTCACCATACGTGCGTACGTACAGCTTACCGTCTCCACGTCGTGGTGTAATTGTCATTCAATAAATTATTATTTGGATAGGTATAATAATGATGTGTAATTAATGTAAATAATAAATATAACATGATAATTATTCTATCTATATGATATACTATCCAATTATATATTATTTTAACATCAAAAGAATGATATTGTCACTCGTGCGTACGTACGGACTACCGTCTCCACGAACGCGATGAGATTCATTCTCCATCGTATCCATTCAAGTATAATTCTCATTTGATGATTAAAAATAATTTTTATCGACTTTATATAATTCTGGATATGAATAAGATAAACCTATCCATAACAAACACGGCTTACGTAATAAAGAATATAAAGGAAAATGAGTAAGTTAACACCTGAAATGACGATAATACTAAGATATTATTAACAAATCAATGTTAAAAGATCATATATGATATAATATTATTGTAAATTATTCTTGTATAATTAAATAACAATTATTTCACCATTATACAGGAGTTTAACCTACCGTCGACCAAGGAAAAAGTTCAAAGTAAGGGGTTTCTTATCTCACTTTTAATTCTGTGAGAATTCCATTGTTCACCACTTATTTATTACATGTGGTGTGTGTACTGCCCATGTTTGTATTCATTGTGTAATATACTTTAATTCATTTATATTTACATCATCATTGTATGATCCTTTTCTCATGGGTGTATGTTTTGTATGTCACCAAATCAATAAGGGAATTTGAAATTTCAATTTCCACTCATTCGGCTTTACGCATACTTCATTGATTATTTTACTCCAAGATTATGTGTAGAATAACTATTCTTTTGATTATGTCATAAATTCCACTCCCCTTTATGTGGATATACTTTTGATACACGTAATCACTCCATTGATAAATTATCAGGTCATCAGTATGAACTTGATAAGAGTAATTTTTAATCATTCTCGATTGTTGAGTTAAACATCCAATTCATTGTGTTGTTTTTACAAGAATATGTGTGAATGTCCTTTGATTGTTTTACACTGAATATCCAATAATATTGAGTTTGTATATATGTTTCACTCATAATTATGTCGTTGATTTATCCTTATCCTAAGGATACGACCTTTATGAGAGATTTCATCTCAATTTACATTCCATTGGGACTTCTTTGTTGTTATACTCCAAATCACTTTTATGTGGTGTATATAATGTACTTTGACATAGTATATCATGAATCCCTTTATTCTCATGATATTACAATTTTTTTATTACCTCAATTATTTGTATTAAACTATCTCTCTTTTGGTTAGAAACTCTAACTAAAATACCATTTTTAAATGTTTTAAAGACATATCCTTCTAAATCTTTCTCATTAATGTCCATGTTTTAAAAATGGTTTTAAGGATTTATTTATATGGACATTAATGTTTTAAAATTATAACTCCTTTTAAAAGTTTCAAAGTGGTATGGAACACCTTGATTCTAGAATCTATTTTAAATGGATTCTTGACAAATAGTGTGACTTTTATATGATTTCAAGAAAAAGGGGGATATTTCACCATAATTGTTTTGATGATTATTTTCATCTATTTCAATATCATTCATCATTCTTTATTGAGTTTAATATGATACAATACAATATTCCATGTAGTATCAAATGAGTTATGTTTGACTGTGGATGTGCTATTTTTATACCATTCATGGTTTGTGGATAAAGTATTGACATTTCGTATAATGGTTTTAATACGAATGTTTATGTTATGATTAAAACTTTTCATATTAGGAATGAATTGGACTTAGTAAGTGATGGGTGGAGCCCGCTATAGCTTCTCGATGCATCGATAGGTCTCATGAGACAAACTAGTTTCTTGGCACGAGGTCTTGACAAAATATTATTTGTAGTCTTGGCATGAGGCCTTGGCTACGTGGTTATGATAGTCTGGCACTATGCATTCCATCATTATGAAAGTGGTTATTAATATTTTCATGTGATTATTCGACTAGTACAATATCCATGTGAATAAGTAAATGGAATTATTTCATTTTATCCTTTCCATATTATACTGAAGTTCAAGTTTAAAAGGCTTTTGTTTTAGTTATATCTTGCCTTAAATTTTTATGTTTATTTATGAAAGTTTATGCTATATTGTTATCCTTACTAAGCATCTGAGCTCACCCCTTTCAATGTTTTATTTTTTCCAGGATGTGAGGAAGTATTTTATAAATGACCTCCAGGGATAGTAGGTGGGGATATGAAGACAATATTTTGTTGTATTATTTCACTTATTTATGTAATGTAAACTTTATGAATATATCTATTGTTTCCAAGGCTACTAAACTAATCCATCTTTCAGGACTTGATCATTCTTGTGATCATGCCAATGTTATGTAATAATGCACCGACTCTGGGTATCTAGGGTCAGGGTGTTACATAGATAACAATGAGATAACCAACCAAGATTTTCCTAGTGTTTTTAGGACTCATAGATACCATTCTATATGTGTTATGATTGGGAACCCGGATATATGTACACCAACTATATTTTCTATTAGAAATATGGTATAACATCAAACATTCTTGTCACAACTTAAAACTAAGGACAACAGTAGTGCAATTAACGATGGATTCTAGGTGATGGAAATAGAAGAAGAACTTAATAAATTTGAATGAAATTTAGTTTGGTAACTATTATATATACATAATGACATTCTGACTATTGGAACTAAGTGGGTGTTTAAAAACAAAGTTGATGAGTCATGGAGTTTAGTAAGAAATAAATCTAGATTTATTACACAAGGATACCATTAATAAGAAGTTGTTGACTATGAGGAATCCTTTTCACCAGTATCCATAAATTAATCCATTAGAATATTGATTTCCTATACATTACATTTGAATTTCAAACTAAAACAAATGGATTTCAAAAGTTCATTCTTAAATTTTTATAAACCGTGGGTTTTTTTGAAAAAAACCCACTAGATTTAAAAATCACCATTTTCCAAATCAAGTTTTTAAATTATAAAAAACATTAATATGTTTTAAAAAAGGATCTTAGATCTTGGTAAGAAACGATTATATTTTTTCTCATTTTTAACGGTTTTTAAAAAGGAATAACTAATCAAACTCTTTTTATAAAAATAAATTCTAAAGTTGTTTTAGTTGTTCAAATTTATATTGATGGTATTATATTTGGATAATTGAAAAAATATTTGTCTATTGATTTTTTTAGAAATGATGTAGAGTGAGAATGAAATTATTTTAATGGGAGAACATAAATTCACTCTCGGTTTTCAAAATTCCCAAAATAAATATGTAATCACTATAAATCTATGTAAGTACACTACATTAAATCTAATTTTTTTTTGATAGCTCTAAAAGTAATGATCAAACCAAGAGTACTAATTTTAAGATAGAACCTAATGAATCTGGAATGTTAGTGGATCAAACCAATTACAATGTTATGATTGGAATCTTGCTATACTTAACTACTAGTTGACCAAATATTTTGTTTTTTGTGTGTATATGTTCCCATTTTCATGAAAATACAAAATAATCACATTCACTTGCTTTCAAAAAAATTTAAAATACCTTAAATATATAACCAATTTTAGACTGTTCTACCATAGAAGATAAGTACTTGAATTGGTAAGTTATTCATATGCAGATCATGGATGTCGCAAGTTAGATAAAAAAATAGCCTATGGGACATTTCATCTTTTAGGAAAGTCACCAGTATCTTGGAGTAGTAAGAAGTAAAATTTCATTTCACAATCAACTATATGATGCTAAATAAATTGATTTTGGGTGTTTAATATCACGATTTTTTTGGATTAAAAACACATTTCTAGATTATGGATATAAATTCATACATGTCCCTATAAATTGGGACAACAAAAGTGTGATAAATATTCCCAAAAATACTACATCTCATTTTATGAAAAATCATATTGGTGTAATATATTAATTTTTGAGAGGTCATTTATAATAGGGTTATATGACTGTTGAATTAATTGGAATGAAGAATCAACTTATTAATATTTTTACAAAACTATTGAATTTTTAGGGATTTAACTACATAAAACATCAAGTAGGTATGATAAATTCTGGTTAGTCTATAATATTGTAGGATCCACCATTAGAAAATCCACCATTAGACATGCCTCTACTATTGATCCACCATTGGTAATCAATAATTAGTGATCCTCTATTAGAATGATCCATCATTAGAATTATCTACCACTAGAATAATCCATTGTTGGGAAGAGCCATCGTTGTGATTCTACCGGTCCTTATTTTGTTTTATTTCCAATTAAACCTCAGCTTTTCAACTATTACTAACTTTAAATGTTAAAATTTTTATTTTATATATTTTTTTATATTTTTTTCTAATTATAATCCCTAAATGATATCATTCATGCATAAATATAATATCGATTCACTCCTGCGCATGCATGCTCCCTTCAAACAATTTCACCTTTTCTTTCTCTTCCACCCTTAAACCTTTTCTAACCTTTGATTCAGCCATGTTTTTATATAATGATAAGAGTTAATGACCATTAAAAGTCATATCTAGAAGGATAAATTCCTGAAATGATGTCTAATGTACAATCACACTGAACCATTGTCGAGTCAAAAGACCTCCATCTTTCCAAACACATTATTGTTGCTGAAAAGAATGTAAGTGATGAATGGTTGTTATCTGGTGAGTCTTTGGTGATCAGAGTGATCCAATACTAGGGCTAGATAGACTAGTTCTCTATAAAATATGGATATTTCTATCAATGTTTGGTTCATTTATTATATAAATATGAAAATTTTAGTGACAATGAAATGAAATATTTCATTCTGAGTATGATTGATGTATTAGAGGATAGTTTTTCTTCAATATAATGGGAAATGTGGATCAATGTGCCTCCTTATGGAGATAATGATGACTATAATAAATATATTCTAAGTGACAATGAGTCATTTTTCTATGAATATTTATGGAATGAGTTGATTTCTGATAATAATCTGAGATGCCTTGATGCAACTAAGTTAGATGGAGAATGTAAAGAGTTTTCTACGTTTTTCCAACATAGTTTATATCACATGAAAGGTTATTTTAGTATATTAATATATATTATAATATATATGGATATTTATATTATATTCCTTGAGAAATAATGGGTTATGATTAATATTTGTGTATACCTCATGGTTAACATGATGGAAATGTGTAAGTCATATTCCAAGTATAATTCCCTATTTTACCATAAGTTATTTTCAGAAATTTTGGAAACCAATTCATTTATTGATTTAGAGGAGGAGGATTAATATAAATAGTGTGGTTTCATTATGATCAAGGATACTTTTGAAATAATGAAAGTGAATTAGAATACATGGATGAAAAAGTGGGTTTAATAAAATGAAAAACATTATAAAGATTTTATTCCAGTAGAAGATCCTACCAGACTGGAGAATTATGTTAATCCTAGTTTTCATCTAGATGAGGTTGTGGTTTATTCAGATGATGATGAAGAAGTTTATGTGGCTATTTAAGAATAAAAATAGGCAAATTCTATTGTAGAGGGTGGGGACCCAGATATTCCTAAGATCCTAGTTGTTTCTTTTGGACCTGCAAGTAAACCAACATCACTAACATCGAGAGAGGTTTTATTAAGTGAAGGGGATGAAAATGATGAGACTAAAGTATAACAAGATAAAAAAATTAGGATTTCTTCAGAAACCTCTAGAAAAGTGGTTAAATACTTATAAGGTATTGAAAATGGTAACGGCAGTAATGGTGATGCTGGGAATGATGATGAGGATATAAATGGTGATATAAATGATGATGATGGAGGTGATGATGGTGAGAGGGATAAGTCATATCATCTATCACCTATTGTTTATTCTTTATTTAGTTCTATGGAGATTCCTATTTCATCAAGATTTATTATTGAGAAAAAAATTTCTTCATCCAGTTGTTTATGACACCTTTATGATAGGTGATCCTAGGATATATTCTAACAGGGAGGAATCCCAAGGATTAGTCATTCACCAAACTATTCTTATAGATCTATCTAATATGAAATATCTGAAAGTTGTATTGGTAGCACATGAGGAATGGGAGAAATTCCCAGGGTCTGTACATCTTGGATTAGACTACTCAACGTCTAACGAATTTTGATGTTATGTTTAAGATTATTTATATTCTCAGGATAGATCCTCCTTAGTAGAGGATGAGGTATCATCTATGGTGTATCTGACTCCTAGTTAAAACCACATGGACTATCTAATCCATATTTTTATGGATATAAAGTAAGTTATGGTGTTGACCACAACAATTTACAAAATTATGGTGGAATTTTTTATCCAGTTTCATTTGGGGAAGATTCTAAGGGAAATTTAGTATATCAGATTGATTAATATTTTGAGTTTAATGAATTCCCTTTAGATGAACCTACTATATCCGATACTTTAGAGGTTTTTTTACCTTCTACTAAGAGTGTTGTTTCACGTCAACATATTTTTTCCTTTGTGCCTTCTAATTTTTTTAGTTCTAATTTAGAGTCTTTTATAGAGATGTTGAATTCATAATTTATTATATTATTTAAGTCCCAATAACCTCCTATTATACATCTTAGTGAAGCTGATGCCAGGAACCTATTTGAGTTGGTTGTTTTCCATGTTTAACCCAAAGTAAATTTCTATATTTAGGAAGTATAAATTTAAAATATATGATTAGAAAGTGAGATTAAAACCATGGGTTCTATAATGGAGGACATGATGACCTCATTTATTCTTATTCAGTATACCTTAATGGAGAGGTTTGTTTCTTTACCCACTATTGCTTCTACATCAAGTGGTACATATACTTCAGACTCTATTGATTCCAATATGATAATATATCTAGTTATAGAGGAGTTTCAAGTGTTTATTTGTGATTTTCATTCATCTCATGAGGAAGATATTCTCCATATCAAAAATCATGGTGAACACATATATAAAATACTAAGGGATTATTTGAATTAATCCTAAGGTAATAGTGAAATCACCCCCAAAGGATACCAAATTCTAAATTTCTATGTTATATAATAAGCTTGAGTTGAATCCTCCATTCAATTTTTTAGTGGATAACATAAGGATGACACCTATTACTAGTACATTCAAGGAAAAGGTATGTTAGTTTAATGTTTTGGCACCTCTACATAATATATTTATGGAGGAGCATAAAGAGTTATTAAGTGTTATGGATAGAGCAGGATACATTATTACATACTTTTTAAACCTGAGGAATATCTTAATATTTTTATCTTGTACATCAGGGGACTCTCCTCAAGTGATTCTTATGTAATCTGTCATATCTACCCCTTCCTCTGATCCCATACTATCTCAGTATCAGTAGTTCAGTATGTCCCTATTGGAGGTATTTAGACATCTCAAAACAGTGATCTTATGAGAGCCCCCTAAGATTAACCCCCATAGATTTTAAATCAATTCCTCCTACCTCATAAAATGTCAAGGGACCTATTAATACTACCTCCTGAGATGAGAGTGATTTAAATTAGAATTATTCATTGATATGGATTACCTATTTTCCTTATATCTCTTTTTTATTATAATACAATAAAAAAATATTAACAAATTTTTTATATTATTTTTACTTAATTTCATATTTCTCATTATTGTTTCTTGTTATTTCTTTTTAATAATCCCAAATAAGGAAGAATAGCTATGAAATTTGTCTTTCATACCAAACTACTCCCATAATACCCTAATTATTTAACTTATCCTTTAATAACATACTTATTTGTATGTCCTTATTCAAGTTTTAACAAAATTTATGTGTTTTTTCATTGTATTTTTTAGTTACTCATTCAATTCTGTTATGAAATTTACATTCCAAATACCACATTAGATTTTTTTTATTGTTAAGAGGACTTCTTTAAATCTTTGAAATCATCTATTTTTTCCTATATTTGTTTAAATATGGATTTTTGAATTACATGATTTACAATAATCAAAAGGGGGAGATTATTGGATCCCGACTATTTTAATGCTCACAAATAATGATTCTTATATTTCTTATGAGTTTAATGTTTTATTATAGTATATTATTTTATAAAGAATAATTTTAAGAAATTGTACTAAGCCTTAAAAGGTGCCATTAATAGTTAATTAATTCCACCACTTGATCTTCCACCATCTTAATCAACCCCTACTAATCCTTGTACCACCAGACACTTTTACCGCCATCTAATGCCACTATCAGAGTGGTTCTGCCACCAGGGTCATGCTACCATTAGGTATTCCAGCACCATATTTCTGTTACCATAAGATCCACAATAGCAAGAATCTTTTACATACAAATATTCTTCCACTGGAACTTTTTGGCGACCGGATTGTGATACTTCTAGACCATGTTACCACAAATTGTGTTACCATTTATAATTTCTACCATCAGATAGGATCTATAATTATCCTTGCTACTATTGGTATTCTGTTACACTCGAATTTAATGGATCCAATGACTAGTTTATGGAGTTAATGCAGTGGAAATATTAAATGATTATTCATTAACCATTGCGTAGGCTCATTTATGACATTTTAAAGGTTCAGTACGAGAATCCATGAAATATTTATGATTATTTTTTAATGTTTGTTTAAACTTGTAGTGAGATTTTTTTCTGAGGGTCTCCCACATGCATAGTAGTAGTTGGTGAGTAGGATGTGCTGATAATACATGGAAATTTTATAAATTAATTCAAGTGTGAATGTCTATAATATATCAAGGATCAAGAACCAATCTATATAGAATATTTTAAAAAAAACATACATATAAGAAATCCATACTCCAATACACTCTTTTTTACATCACATTCAACGAAATTCGTCCGATATCCTCAGTAATCCAAACATGAGAAATACAGATCACCTAAATCATTACAGACTGATAATAAATACATCTTCCATATCTACATAACTTATCCATCCATTTTTTCTTTAATTTTGAGAAATTTTATTCTCTGTTTATTCTTACCCACTGACTCAAGTGCTTAAACTAGGGAATGCATGATATTCTCTCAAACCTAACTTTATATGTATACTCATATAAACTATAGAATAGTTACATGTGTGGACTTATTTTTCTTACCATGTATATTTATGGAATATGATTTCATCCTAGACATATTTTGTTGTTGTATGTATACCATATCTAGGTTTTTGATTAGATTATTTGTAATAATATACTTGGAAGTGGGTTATTTCTAGGTAGAGTTTATTAGATCTCAACTTGAGTTTTAACCCCTTTATTATTCCATTGTGTGTTTTTTTATTTTTTTTATTTGAAAACATTAACTAAATTTGTTTTTAATTTGTAATAAAACATGTACATTTATAGTTAGTCATAATTATTGTTTATATGAGGATTTGTTTAAGTAAATTGATTTCAAAATTTAATGTAATATCTAATATTTATTTAATTACTCCTTAACTAGGTTTTGAGAAATCTTTTAAAAGAACAAACCTATATCAAAATAATTATTTTGATTAACTGGGTAAATTTATCATAATAGGGGGATTTTATTTGAAATTTTTTATAGAAATTTTATTGGGAACTCAAATCATCCAATCCCTATTAAGTTACTCACTCCAAAAAATAGTTTCTTATGTTTAAATGGGGATATTCTCAAATGATACCATAAAACTTCCTATTAATGATATATTATGATCTTAATTTGAGTAATTTTTTTGAAACACATATCTTCTCCATATGCTAACAAATCTAGACTATAATTATATTTGATTCCATGTTCATGTGGAATACATCTATATGGTCTTCCTTATGTGATGGGTTGGACTAGAATTATATATCCCTCAATTCATTGGGTAAAACATTATATCTCATGAGATAACATGTATAAGACTTGGTACTTAACCTAATATACTATTGGATTATATATACTATGTCAATGGGATTGGGGAGTGAACCCAATCTACAATTGTATTATGTCCACTATGTTATGATGGTCTTTGAAATTATCCTTGAACAATTAATTATTTTATATGATTAAAAATGTTCCACATATATCCTAGGAATGGGATTATTCAAAGCATGATTTACAGTTATAATTGCTAATATTTCAAGAATGATTTGGAGAAACTATATTTATTGAGATTGTATAAGAATATATGAACCTTATGATTTTAATGTATATATTATTATTTAAAGATATTAACATGAGAAAAAATATATGTATATAACTAATATATGATTATTATTGAATCATACACTACTTCCCTATAAAATCCAATGTTGTTACTAATTCTTTTAATTTAAAAAAAATCATCAAGTTTTATCAATGATGTGAATGGAGATTGATTCATTGTTCAAGGACATATTGATGATTGATAGGATAATTATAAGGTAATGTGAAACATCTTACCTTTACCATGTAATTAGACAAATATATTTACAATATAAGATCAATAATTCACAAAAATTGGATAATTATCTATAAAATATTAGTAAGTCTATAGAAGATAAAAAGTTGAAAAGAAGTTTGGTAATAGACTATGTATATTATAACTACCAAATATAAAGAAAAATATTTTTTAAACAAAACTCAAAGTTAAAATTTTTCTATTTACCCTATTAAATAAAACAGATATTGGTATCTCTTAGAATATTTATGTTAGGAAAAAATAAAATGATAAATTTTTTACTACACAATGAGATGCTTGGTATGTCATTATATAACATCTTGTTAAATTATTTCAAGTGCGTCTTGGACCTTATTTTAACCTCCATATATTTGGGCCTTTCCTTGCATAGTTTTGGGTGAAGATTGAAATTTTTTGGAGATTTTATGTTTGTGAATGGTTAGAACATGGTTAGGAAAAACTATGTGGTTTGGCCCAATAAATTGAGTTCCCTATTGATTGGGTTTAGAGGGTGGCACATAGTTGGAACATAGTTTATCCAAACCATGTAGACACCTCTCCAAATTTTTCACCCTATAATAATAGGTGTTTACACGATTAGAGCAATGTTAAACTAACCATGAGGCAAAACCGTTCACTCTATATAGAATTTCAGTTTAGGAGAATGATTATGGTTCATGATTACTTTAAACCACGAATCCCAATTAGGAAGCTGTGTTCATGGACTTTAAATCATACAAAGATTATTTTAAAAGTTTGTATGATCCTTGTTTCAACTCTAATCACATCCATTTGACCTGAATGTGGTTCCTTCGTATTTGTAAGTTCTAAAGATGTAAAATTTACTCCTCCAACCACTTGTATTTTTGAATTGAAGCACTAAAATTATGTTTGATATCATTAATTAATGTAAATACCCTCTCATTTAGTTTGTGGTGATATTATTTTATTTCATTTTTAGAGTGTGATAGATAATATTTTGACAGGTAGATCTATACATTTTTATGGATATTTATTCTGGGTTTTATTCCTTGATCTTATTGGATTTCATTGTTCATTATCATTTCCCATTGCAGGTGTGATTTTGGATTAACTACATGATTAAAGGTAGGTGGTTACATAATTCTTTAGCTTATAATTAAAAATGTAAATTTATTGATTGATTTGAAATTATTTTTTTAATTAATTTAAAACCCAAAATTTAAATTATTTGATGTGTTATTTTAAAATGGAATAGAAATAATAAAAACCCCCCCAATATTAATGGAATTTAAATTGTTGGGTGGATTTTGAGGAAAATAATGGCTAAATTGAATGTTTATTTGATGAAATGATTTGGTTTTTTTAAATTTGAGGATTATTATGTGTTTTTATTGAAATAAAAGACTTTTTTCTAGGTTGAGGAGATCTATTACATTGATCATAGGCCTAGATGGCAGTAAATTATATTACATGGCTTGAAGACCCATATTTTTTTTGTCAAAGTCCCTACTAGTGAATTTTACTGGTGTAGTACTCAGGATTCCATAGTAATTTCTATGGTACCACCACTTATATCATTCAGGCTATAGTTCCCACCACTTATACATTGTCTACAGTGATATAATACCACTATTGTTATTATCCTGCAATAGTACCTCAACAATACTGCTATAGTAACCTACACCTAACGGGATTTGAACCCCAAATCACCATGTAGTATTGTAGGGTGCTTTCCAGTAATCTAGAACCTAAATAAAAACCCTTGATGTATTTTTATGAGGTGATTACCATTTGAGAAAAGTTGTCTAAAATAAAATATGACTAGAAAAGGCTTTAATTTTATGAAATCATATTTTTTTGTTTTGAAATAGAAAAGTAATGATGAACATAAAATTTAAAAATTGAATTATGAATGATAAATTGGTTTTGAAATGAAATAATTTCCAATGAATGAATAAATGAATGATTTATTTATTTAAGAACATGTGAACCTGAGAAGTTAGTATGTGGTGAGGAAAGTCACGGTAAGACTATGACTGCATATAAATGGATTACAGATGAAAAAACTAACGAAACCATGTTCGATATGATTTCCCATGAAAGTTTCCCTAATGGTTGTTTATTGATAATCCTAATAACTTGATTGGTAGAGACTGTTTACACATATATAAATTGTGATGATGATTGACAAGTGTGAGGATTCAATAGCTAGAAACTTTTGTATCATAGGGTTTTATGACCATGGTTGTTTTTTTGTTTGACTTGATTATACATTCAGTTATCTATATACATTTTTTATTAATTATAATTGTTTTATATAAATGTTTTGTATAAAATGTTAATTTAATACTTTTTTGATAAATCTTATATCTTCTTATTTTTAAGAATGTTTTGGATTTTAATTTTTAAATGAGTTTATATGCCTCATTTTAATTAAATTTAAAGTATGAAGGGTTTAATTGTTATAGAATTTACTACGGAACACTTTGTGAGACCCTACTAGGATATTTATATCACACCCTACCTTTGACGATGGGATTTTTTAGATGTTCTTATGTCAAGTCTACAGAAAGGGAAAGCACCACTTAGGTTTGGTAGTTGTTCTTGATCTGTGGGACTCTTGTTTGATTATAGTTAATAGTTGATTTATGAACCTTTTTTTAATAGGTTTTGAGAGACTTGTTTGTGATGGATGTTGTGTTATCTTTTGAATGATGTTTTACATTGGGATGCCTTTTTGTTAATGTCAATTTTATCCTTGAGGATTGTTTTAAATACTATGTGTGTAATGTTTTATCTTCCATTTTTTATCATATCATTATATATAAAAGTTTTTGTTAAGTACTTGATATGATAAAAGGTGATATTCTCCAACCCATGGAGATATGAAATTCCCTTTGGTCCATTTGAGGACCTATCCAGGTATCAATGTACTAGGGTATTCAGACCATTTTTTTAACAAAATGGTATCAAATGGTAGGTTGAGTATCATTCCATGACGTCAATAGGTAGTCTAGGATGTCCTGGTAGATAAGAGGTAGAATTTTTTTGACTAAAGAGGTTGTTACGAGTGAGTGTTTTGAAAGCACTCACTATAGAAAGCCTTAAGATACCAAGGGTGTTTTGATAAAAGTTTTTTTTGAGGAATGTGTTGATCTAATTATAGACTATTTGTAGTTTGATCTGAGTATCTTAAAATTCTTGATGTTTGAACTCTATATGATAGAATTTGTAGTCTTGTATCCCTTTAGTATGTGGATGATATGGGTGTCCTTGTTGATGTTTTCACGTTTCCTATTTATATTGTGTAGTTTCATGCCTCCAATGAGAGTTGTGAATAGTCCATAGGATGAAGCCTCTAGTGAAACACAATGACTGAATCCTCCAATTGATCAAACTCGTTTTGAGATTATGGTGTGTAATTTCAATGATCTTTGGATTACATCTGTATCATCCCACCCCTCCTCATTGGATTAGGTCAAGGAAGAGGTTCCACTCATACTTATGCGACATCCCAAAGGCACCAAAGGCTGGATATAAATGTTTATGGCTTCATGAATGGTGGGGGGAAAATTTTCCCTTTGAAATGAAAACAACCAACCAAAAGTTCCAATACAAAAGACAACTACATGATTCATGTCTAAAATGTTTCCTTGTCCAACAATACCAAATGACCAATACAACCAAACCCCACTAATCCATAATATGAGTATGAAGTGGAAGACTAAAACCAAAAATCTCAATACACCAAGATAAATCTCATAATATACACACCATAATCAAAGCTCCAACACCATAAGACCATACAAGCATCATGATGAACCAATAAATAAATGAGATTCATTTCCTTTACAAGTGTATTGTATTACAATATCTGTAAAATCACAAAAGCTCCAAAGTAGGGGTTGAGTAATAATATTGAGTAGGTTTTCCTTAAATTACATCCCTATAAACACCACTAGGATAGAACCCATTATTTCATTATATAAAGACAATTTATATAAAACTATCAAACAGTGGAACAATTTTTAGTAATCCAAACGCAAAATAACCAAACCAATTTACCCAAATCATCATAATAAAAAGGAAGTAAAACAAAAAAGTAAATTACTATTATCCCATTTCAAATTGGCATAACCAAATTCATTCTATGTGGTTTAACGCCCATCAAACCCATACATAACATCAATCACATGATATTAGTGTTTCAATTAAATATTGAAATTCACTTCCAGCGTTCTCCCCTTTTTTTAGTGTTACTTCATGTTAATATCCCAATCCTTCATACTGGTCCTTCACGCCCAGAATCCATCCCATATAACCTATTCCTATACAACATAATCCATAAATCATATAACCAACGTTTATTAAAATTATAATAGTCGTGAAAATAAAAAATTACCAAAATCATATCAACCAACACATGTCAATCCATAATGCCCAAAAATTCCCAATACAAATAATCCCATAAACAAAACAACAATTCCAATAACATTCCAAAACCATTTCAATAAATCACCCATTTATTAGAAAATCCCTTAAGCTGCTATCAATTCCAAAACAGACATCAATAAAACAAAAAGTTTATTGAAAACATTTTCAAAAAAATTTCATAAACAAAATGAAAAAACAAATTTTAAAATCAAAATATTCAAATCAAACACTGATGAAAATTTCATAAAAATAACTTGTTTTCCATAAAATCCACAATTCATCACAAAATTGGTTTCAATAAAGATTTGTATATCACATTCACAATCAATTTCAAGAAAAATAAATCAATTTGAAATTAAACCTTATAGTTCTAGAAAAATGTAGTAGAGATCGAATCCACCTACCTTAGGGTTTGGATAAATAAACCCACCCCAAGATTGCACACCAAAATCTAGTGAAATTCCACAAAATCGTCTTAGATCCCTTTCCCTAACAACAATAATCTATAATATGGGCATTAAATGAAAAAAACAACTCTAGATCTACATAAAATATATGAATAACTAGTAAAACAGGATAGAGAGAAGAGTAGATATAATAAAAACCCCCAATCTACCATGATATGAGATATAACAAGGGAGAATAACCTTCAAATAACATTTAAACCCCTTCAAATTACTTCGAAAATTAGATGGAGAGCCTCCCTAGCGTTGGTGAAGAAGAATGACGAGTTAGGGTCATATATGAGGAAGAATAGGGTTCTTAGGAAAAATACCAACATAGACATTTTTAAAAAAACCCACATTTTAATCCATGTGTGGTTTAATCGCAGGGTTGGGAAAATCATGCATTAATTGTGCGCCTACTACTTTTTTAAGAGGGTTCCTCACGTGATTGGACCCCATAGTTAGAAAAATAATTTTCCGACCCTATTGAATCCCACTGTCTCAATATGAAAACATCACTTAAGGTGGCTGCATGGTGTGTAAACCATGCGGCTTAATTGTGCTCCATCTCCCTTTCCTATCCCTTAAGATACATAGTTTCCTGGATGTGTTGTACTATTTTCCCAAACTAATCTAAATTCGTGCACACTTATAAAATACCCACAAAATCATCCCAAAACACTTCCAAACCCTTCCAAACGTTAACCAACCACATTATACACATAAAAAGTCATAAAAATGGTTACATACCTCTAATTGGGGATGATATATTCTCCCCACCATTGGACTTCTCGTCATCGAAAAGTAGAAAATAATCACTTTGATAAAGGAGCTCAAGCCATTGCTCAGCCATTTTTTGTCCAGTTCCTACTTCTCCTCTAGAATCTGACCATGTTGCCAAAAAACCTTCAATATACTGATGCTTTTACCACACATGAATTTCTCTTGCCTATCCATAATATGTAGGACCATGTGCACCAATAAAGAATCAGACTCTACCTCAACAAGATCAAATCGAATCACATGGTCATGATCCAACTTATAATTACACAACTAAGATACATCAAGCACATTGTGGACCATGCTAAATTGTTGAGTAAATCCAACTAATAATCCACCCCTCTAATACACTCAATTATCTCAAATGTCCTAATATACCACATCGATAGCTTACCCTGCATCCAAAATGACTATTTCCAAGCCTGGGAGAGATTCACCAGAACACATGATTACCCACTGTGAAAAACAACAACCATCGATGATGGTCTTCATATGAGTTATGACGACTCTGATCCATCACCATTATCTTATTGATTAACATAATCATCTTCTTTGTCTATGGGCCTGGGCTCGACCCAACTATTTTAGTCTCAACAGTTTCCACCCAACAAGGTGGAGAACGACATACACACCAATAAAATTCTTCAAAAAGATCTATTTTTATCTAATTTTGATACCTGTTATTATAGAAGAACTCCTCCAATGGAAATTTATCCTACCATGAGCTGCCAAAATCGAGGACAGAACCCTCAAAATGTCTTACAATATTTGTATCGTCCTCCAATATAGCCCATCCATCTGACTATGATATGTCGTACTCATCATCAACTGAGTTCCAATGTCTTAGTGCAAGGATTTCCAGAAACGGGATGTGATCCTCAGATATCTTTCCGATACAATCAAAAATGGTATACAATGCATCTTTACTATCTCATGGATATAGATTTTGGATAGATATTCCACCATATGATATTCGTGAATTGGGATAAAATTGGATGACATTTTAAGATAATCCACTATCAGCCATATGGAATCGTGCTTCCTGGTCATTCTGGGGATACCAATAACAAAATCCACCTCTTTCTGTTCTAATTTCCACATAGTGATGGGTAAATACTATAATAGACCTACTGGTCGATAACGCTTTTCCTTGACTTTCTGACAAGTTAAGAATCTCAGAACAAACTTGAAAACATTCCTCTTATGACCAGCACACCAAATTTTTTTTCAAAGCCTTATAAATTTTCAAATTTCTAGGATGTATAGGCCATCTGGAATGTTGAAATGCACTGAGAAGTTTCTCTATAAAATCCACAGGTATAATCTTATGATTTTGAAACCAAATCACTGAATTCCCATCTTGTTTTTAGACATAAATGGTATCCCCATAATTTATTCTCATCCTCGTAGACACACACTGTGAATCATATATATATGCCTATTTAACTAAGCCAACCATTTCATGAATCATATAGTTTTTATCCATATGACACTAAATTTACAATACCTAATGTGTACATCAATTCAAAGTCAAAAAACTACAGATACTCCATCCACCTCCTCTACCTGAAATTCAAATATATTTGTGAGTAAATATGCTTTAAACTCTTATGATTGTGGAACACTATGATTTTCTCACATAAGAGATAATGATACCACGTTTTCAAAGTATGAACTACAACCACTGACTCCAAATCATGTGTTGGTTAGTTAATCTCATGCAACCTTAACTTATATAAGACATATGAAAAACATGATACCCTTACCTGAGAAACAACCCGACCCTGATCCTGATGCATCAGAATACACTAAGTACAGTTTATATGGTTTTGGAAAATCCAAGATTAGTGATGATGTAAGGTAACCCTTAAGGTCTTCAATAAAATATTGTTATTTATCATTCCATTAAAATGGAACACTCTTATTTTTTAAAGCTATCATCAGTGAATATAGTCATTTGATGTCACATAAATATCTTCGGTAATACCCATATAAAAAAGTAAGCTTAGTATCTCAAAGACAATCTTCGGTGGATTCTACGAGATAACAGCCTCTATCTTATTCCAATCTGTTGAAACAACCTTCTCGGAAATAACATGGTTAAGGAAAAAAACCTCTTGTATCAAAAAAAATACAATTTTATAGTTTTTCATATAACTAATTGTCTCTCAAAATCCCCAACACTAGTGATAATTGTTTCTCATACTCACCCCTTGTCCTAGAATACACTAATATATCGTCAATAAAAACCACCATAAAATAATCATGATATCTCTAAAATATCCTATTTATCAATTCCATGAAGTAAACTAATCAATTTATAATAATGAAGGGAATAACAACATACTCATAATGACTATATCTACTCCTAAAATCTGTTTTCGAAATATCCTACTTTTTTACCCACATCTGATGATATCCTAATAGCAAGTCAATTTTAAAGAACCACTAAGCTCCTCTAAACTGATCCAACAGTTCAACAATGTGTGGGAGTGTATATTTATTATTTATCATAACATTATTACGTTTATTATAATAAAAACATATACAAAGAGTTTCATCCTGATTTTTAACATATAATACTAGTTCTTCCCATCGACACATGCTAGGCCAGATTAACACTTTGTTTTTTAACTCCTCTAACTGCACTATCAATTACCACAATTCATTTGGTTCCATCTGGTAAGATGAAAGTGAGATCAGACTAGTGCCTAGAAGGAGAACAATCATAAACTCCACTTCTCCTATGGGTGGAAAACATGATAATTATTCAAGAAATGCATCTAGAAATTGATCAACAACCACTGAAAACGGATCTACTAAATTTCATCAATCTATGGTAACAAAAAAGACTCCAACTGATATGAAATCCTCACAACAAGTATGTTTCAACCTCCATAACATTATTCTATCCTCTAATGATATTCTTGACACCATCATCAGTCTTGTAACTAACTATTCATGTATAACCGAAAATATATTTTTTAAAACATTGACAACCAATCCATATCGATGATTATATCATAGACATCCATCTCAAGCACTGAGAAGTACCATGTCAACAGAACCCCATCAAAAGTTATACGACATTCTCTATATAGAAAGGCTTGAAGGTCTTTTTAATCTATAGGATTTTGATGTTTCAAAGTACAAGGCATCATTTCCACATTTAGAACCAACAAATTAGTTGTACGTGAAGCAATGAAGGAATGAGATTCATGCATATCCAACAACAATTTCATAAATTTAGAATTCAAATAATCTTACCTATCATCGTGGATGGCCTTCACTGATCGTCCACCACAACTTGCTCAGCTCCAAAAACATACTTAGTGGACAAAAGTTTTTATTTCTTCTCTTGTTGATAGAGTTTTGGTGTTCCTAAAATCACCATGGATATCTCTAATCTATTGATGAGGGGTGTGATTCTTCCCATATCCCATAAAGGCATACGATTCATGCGACCCTTTAGGAGCTTCATGGACACCTGTCCTCAAAGCATTGTGACAATAACACTGAGGATTCCACATTTTCTTGTAGTTATGATAAGATAAAGGTTATTTTGTATAATCCCACTTCATGTGTCCTATATATGAACACAAAATAATCATGGCTTACTCTAAGGCTTTATAGTAATATTCACCGATCCTGCTATATGATTTTGATTCATACTCCCACCCTAAAAATAAGTTTCCCTTTTCTATTTTCTCCCTTTATTATATTTCCCACTATTTCACATGGTTATCATGATACCTCCTCCATCTGTATACCAAAAGATATCCCTTTCATACATTGTTTCTCTATTTACTTTTTCTTTATATTCTGTTATATAGAGCACAGTAATTTTCAAACATATATCCTGCCTCATCACTGATTCAAAAATTCATGACATCGATGATGTACTAGCTACAACTACATGTAAAAACCAGACTAAATTTGTGTATTTATCCACATATTATATCACCAAAAGTTTCTTATACTTAAAGAGAGTGAAATCAATCATTCTCTGAATCATAAGCATTTGTGCATAGAATGTTTTGTTAAATAATTCCTTAGAACCCTACCATGTCATACCTTGGTCCGCTTCATCCCATACAACAAACTCCCACCATTAGCATGCAAGATCTTCCAATAAATACATTGCTAACTTCACATTCAACACTTCTTCTATTCCTAGGAAATTGAATATTTGATTCATCAAGTTGAACCACACTTTTTCGCTTTCTGGTTCCAAATCACCCTTAAAGATTGGTTGATTATACATCTGAAACTAAGAATAGTGATCAACATTATTAAGATCACCAATATTATTCCCACTTTCCTTAGCATGTAAATATTATACTATACTCTAAACTAGCTACTGGTTCACTTGGGGATTAGGTGAAACCACAAATTCCACATCTTCTACTAGTTGGTCTCAATGATGCCTACCCAGTTCTATTTATATCAACATAACACAAGCACCTTAACTCTCACTCCATATGAAATAAAGGATCGAATCTTCAAATTATATCACATTCAATCTATCACAACCATGTTTTCCAAAATTTATATGTTTCCATGTTCAACCATTATCGGAAAAAAATCCACTATGTTTTCAAAATTCACTGTTTTTCAATATACCACAACCATTCTTTTTCAAAATCACAAATTTGAATTTTTTTTGGATATTTTTCAAAAATTCAAACATTCATGCCACAATAGAAATCATTATTCCCAATATAATATGTAATCATAGTGGGAAGATAGTTATACCATGCATTCCTTGCTCATTTCATTGGATTCATGCACAACAATGAGATCGTGCTCCTATAAGTGTCTCCAAAACACATATATACCCAACTCCATGGTGAGTATAAGTTCAAAATAAAAGAGTTAGCTACATAATTTCATGATCTACATTTCATTTTTGGACAATACTACTCCTTGCTACCATCACTTCTTGAGGAATAACCCAAAAATGAGTACCAACTCTAAGACCAAAAATAAACACAAAATAACAGAACTAAACTACTTTCACTTGAATGTCAAGGACCAAACCAACTAATACCACTTGTAATACACCACCCTTCCTCTTTGTCTTGAGTCGAGGAGTAGGCGACACTTGGCCTTAGGAGACATCCCCATGGAACCAAAGGATGGAAATAAATGTTTAGGGATTACTAAATGGTGGGGGATGATTTTCCCTTTGAAATGAAAACAACCAACCAAACGTTCCAATAAGAAATACCAATGCATGATGCATGCCAACAATGTTTCTTTTATTCAACAATACCAAAGGAAAAAATCAAGAAAACTACAATAATTTAGAATCAGATTACTAAGGGGATGACTAAAACAATAAGTCTCAATACACCAATCTAAATTTACATAAATACACACCAGGCTCCAGGATCTAACGCCATAAGACCTCCCATGTATCATGATGAACCACTAGATAAAGTAGTTGTTTTAAATTTACATGTATCCTAGAGAACAACATCTTCGAAATCACTAAAGTTCCAAAATAGGGTGTGAGTAATAATACTCAAAAGGTTTTCCTCAAATGGATTCCCTACACACACCACTAGGATAGAACATGTTAATACATTATATAAAAAAATTATATACAACTATAAAAAAATGCAATAATTTCTAGTAATCCAAACACACCCTTACCCACCCATTTTACACAAATCATCATAGTAATAAGAAATAAACTGAACCAGTCATTAATCATTTCCCCCTTTCCAATTTAGATACCCAAATTCCTTACACGTGGTCGCAAACCCATCACAACTATACCTAACATTTAATCACAGGAGCTTGATGTTTATATTGATGGTGGAACTTCACATACAACCTCGTCCCCTTTTTATAGTGGTGTTTCACACCCACATCCCAATTCTTGATGGTGGTCCTACACATCCACAACACATCCCATCAAACCCATTCTTATATCACATAATCCATAGAACATTAAAATAACATTTCCCCAAAATCACAAAAATCATGAAAATTAAAATTTACCAAAACAATATCTACCAACACATTCCAATCCATACTACACAAAAACATCATATACAAACAATCCATTAAAAACAAAAAATCCAACAACATTCCAAAACTATTTCAATAAATCATCCATTTATTGAATACATCCATAATCCATTATTTATAACAAATCACACTTCAGTAAAACAACCTTTTTTAAAACTTTTCATAGGAAATTTCCATAAACAAAACCATGAAACCTATTTTTAAATCAACACATTAAAATCCAACATTGAATAACATTTGAAAATAATACCCCGTTTTCCCAAAACACCACAATCTATCATAAAGTCGGTTTTAATAAAAATTCACACATCACATTCATAATAAATTTCAATCAAAATCAATAAATTTTAAATTAATCTTTATAATTATGGAAAAATGGAGTTGAGAGTGAATCTTCCTACTGTGGGTTTTGGAGAAATCAACCAACTACACAATTGCACACAAAAATCAGGTTAACATCCACAAAAATGACCTTAGATTTCATTGACTAACCCCAAGATGCCAAAATCTCACCATTAAAGGCAACAACATTCCTAGACCTTCATGAGATAGAAGTAGATCTAGAAAACCATGAGAGAGAGAAGATTAGATCTATGAAAATACCAAATAAATTACCAAGAAGAAGACATAACAACATAAAATCACCTTTAAAGAACCTTTAAAATCATTTTAATCACTTCAAAAATGACTGGGAGAGCCTCCCTAATCTTAGAGATAAAGAAATCCTAAGTTAAGGACACATAGGAGAAATAATGGGATGTTTTGGAAAAATAATGACCAAGCCCAATTTTTGAAAACCCACCTTCTAAGTCGTTCATGGTTTAGCTACACGGTTAAGCAAAACATGTGCTAATTGTGTTCCTTATACTGTCTCAAGAGGTTTACATGCATGGTTGGGCCGCACTATTAAAAAAACTATGTGATGAACTTATTGAAGCACATTATTTCAAGGTGAACACTTTACCGGGGGTGGCCACATGATTTGTAAATTTTTTCCCTAACCATGCGCAATTTCACTTTTCTTTGGATCAACTAGAATGGTTTCTCGGAGAAGCTACATGGTTTTCCCAAGACATTCGCAAACCATTAACCCTCAGAAAACCCCCCTATAACCTTCAAAAAACCCCTTCCATACTCTCCCAAAAATTACCCAGCCACATTATACACATAAAAAGGTATAAAAAAGTTTACATTCCTTAAACTGCTAGTGGTAAGCAGCTTCACCTATTTCTATTGAGGTTCGAATTATGGAACCATGAAGGGATGAATCTATAGATCATTATCGAGAGCCTCTCCATGAGAAGCCATAAATTTTCCTAGGTTAAAATGATCTTCAAGAGGTTGAGGTTTTTTTGAAAAAGATGATAATTATTTTTGAGTTCATGGACATGCCTGATTATATTAAAGTGAAATGTGATACCATCAATCTTGAGGTTCCTTGAAGGAGATAATGGTATTTAATAGTGACATTGAAGAAACTAGATGGATTTTATTAAAAGGAATTAAAATATTTTTCATTAACAAATATCCAAAATCGATGTTCAATGAAAATTACCTATAGTGTCTCTATAACAACCCTTTTAGTTTTATACATAGATATTACATCTAAATAGATGAATATTCATTTTACCACAACATCATGCTAGAATTTTATGGGTTTCGTTATTTTTGGAAACATTGAAACAAAAAAAAACTAGTTCATAAGACTTCTATATTTTCTCCCACTTATTCTTTCATATGTAGAACCAACTTTGACATATTAAACCTAATACCTTTCTTCAAATACTAGGGAAAAGAAACATAATAAAAGACTTAATTCATATTCTCGGTAGTCGTAAATAAAGAAAATATGATTCATAACATGAACATAAAGGTAAATGAATATGAACATTACACTTGAAAATCATACCCTATATATTAAATATCATAATCTTGAGTCATCTAAAAAATCATAAAAATTCATAAGACCTGAATCGAAAAAGAATAAATTTGTCATAAAACATGGGATTGTTGAAAAAATATAAGCATAGAAAATCAATTCATTAGTATTCAATGCCCTTTTCCAATACAATCATAGTCGAGTTGGTTTACTCTAAAAACCATCGTAGTATTATAAACTACCACAAAATTGGGTTTCCACAGTGCCACCCTTTATCAGCGCTAAAAAAATTCACTGATAAAGGGAACTTTTAACAGTGCTAAAAAGAGTGATGTTAAAAGTGACCCTTTAGTAGGACCTTTTTTAGACCTATTAAAGGGGACCCCTTTATTTGTGATTTTCTTAGTAACGGTGATAAAGGGGGTATTTATTAGAAAATTTCCTAACGCTGATAATGTTTATATTTCAAAAAATTCATGAAAAATAATATATTATTATATAAGTATATTTATATTTATATAAATATAATATATATTTTTTAAATATGTTTTAGATAAGTATAAATAGTCTATTACATTTAATATATAATAAATTTTGTAAAAATAGATTTAAAAACTTTTAAATATATTTTTAATTAATTATTTTTAATTATAATAGATTAATAATCATTTAATAACAATTTGAAGACACAAAAAATCCAAAAAAATTAATAAAAATCTAAAATAAGTTGAAAATGTAACTCAATCTTCAAACAGCCATAACTGTTGATTCGGGTGTCCGTTTGAGCTCTAAAACATATCAAATCGAAGACTGTGATGATATATACAAGTTGATGACCCAAGGGAACCATCTATCACATTTTTCAAGGCTCAAAGATTCTCATAAGGCCTCCAAAATGGACTTTTTAGTCGGAATACCCTGATTTGTTAACATTCAAACAGGTATAACTTCTGATCTGGATGTCCTCTAGGCCAATTCCACATATCAAATCGAATATTGATTAATTTTATTCTATTTGAATAGTTCTGGAGTTGAAATAGACTTCTGGATTATAAGTTAGAGTCATTTAAACATTCTATGGATTTTCAAATAATCATATATATGTATTTATTCGTATATGTGTATGTGTGTGTGTGTTTTTGTATGTGTGTGTCTCTATGTGTGTGTGTGTGTTATATATATTTATGTTTCTATTTATTTATTTATTTATAAACACACATAAAAAATAGTTTATAAATATATGTAAATCTAATCATATAAATATTTATTAATAGACATTAAATTTACAAATTAAAAAGTGTAAATATAAATTAATATAAGAATAAATATATATATACTAATATATTAATAAATATGTATGTATTAATATAACTAAATATATTTATATTGATATGAATATATATTAATATACGAATAAATATAACTATATATATATAAATATATATATATATTAATATAATAATATATATATATATTAATATATGAATAAATATATATGTATTAATAAAACTAAATATATTTATATTAATATGAATCTATTTTAATATACAAATAAATATAACAATTTATATATTTATTTATATCATTAAAAAGAAAAAAACTAAATAGCATAGTGGTAAAGGTGCAGGCACGCAAGGTGGGAGGTCTCGAGTTCAAGTTTGGGTGAAATCAGGGAGGGGCGCGCGGGCATGTGGGTGATGCGCGGGAAAGTGTAGCGCGTAGGAGAGTGGGAGGGGGTCCACCTTGCACTGATAAAAGGGGGGTCATGAACTGTTAAAATCTCCCTGAGCATTTTATTTTTTTAACTTTTATCAGCACTAAATAAATCTCTAATAAAGGACCCTATTATCAGCGCTTTTTTTAGCGCAGATAAAAGGGGCCTTTATCAGCTCTTTTCTAAGCATTGATAAATGGGACCCCCTATATTCTCCTAGATTAACAGCACTTTATAACACTATTAATGCCCTTTTCTAGCACAGATAAAGGCAATATTTTTAGTAGTGATAGGTTCACTCCAAAGACTATCAAGGCGAACAATGTCCTTTACTGAAATGGTTTCACTTCCTTTTATAGTCCTGTCTAAATCGGGATTAATCCCCATTCCATTCTTATCTATATCATGAGATATAATATCCATACCCGGTGAATTTGATAGAGAAATAGGTCTCAACCTTCACATAATTTAAACCATACATATGTTTTACACAATAACACAAATCATTAAATGTATCATAACTCATGAAAATAAATAGGTTGCACAAGAATTAAATCATAGTAAAACCTATGTAAAAAAATGGGTTTCATAAATATCAATTCTTAATATACATAAACCAACCATAAAATGAATAAGGATAATTTTCTATTATAATATCCTTAGTAAATCATAAGAAACATCCAATTATTTTATCTTGGATGGAAACTAATTTTTATAGATCACATTAAATAATTCTAGTTGAAAATATCCTTTCTATTTTTAATTTTTATTTAAAAGATGTGAAAGTATAAAATAAAACCTTTTCATTGAAAAAAAACATGTAATATTTCAATTTAATCATCAATACCGTAGGGAATCAATATGTAAGAAATAAAATTCTCATTCTATAAAACTACAATGTTATTTCTTTCGTATTTTATTGGAAAGGTCATAAAGAACCTCACTTATAAAATGACAAAAAGAATCTTATAAACCCATTTTGTAAAAATTAAACAATGTGTAAAAATAAAATTAAAAAATAATAAGAGAATAATAAAAAAAAATTTGAAACAATTTTAGAAAAACATCAGAAGGGAATAAAAAGGTAATTTTAAGTGAAACATTAAAAATATATATTTTTTTAAAATAAAATCTTATATAAATACCATATCATTGAAGTGAGCAGTAATAAAATTTATAAATTATGTTAATTCACTATAAATTATAAAATTAGAAATGAAAAATAAAATAATCAAAATTCATCTCACACATAATCATATCACAATAGAATAAATTAAGTAGAAGGTTAACCCGAAGAACATAAATTGGGTTAAAATTCATTACCACTTTGTAATCTGTCGAATCCTATTCCCCATAAAAGTAATAATTGTAAAATTAAACATTTAATACCATTAATATTCTGATATTAATTATATGATATATCTAATTTTAGTATTAATACATCACATATAATAAATAAGATATAAATAAGACATATATCTCACAAACGTTAAAGTGAGATGAGAAACCCTTACCTTACACTTCTTTTTGGTCAAATGTTATTTAACATTCTTTATAATTGTTTTAATTATCTTTTTAACTTAATCTAGAACCATATTAATATTTATTATATCATATATGATCCTTTTATAACATATTATTACATGTTCATTAATAATCTCCTTATATTTTCAATATTTTGGGTAATAACGTTTTTGTTTTTCAACTATGTTTTGACTTGTCTTTTGTTATTCCTCATACTTAGATCTTGAATTAATAATATATAGAATGGAAAACATGGAATAAATATCTTATATTTTCAGTATATATTTATTTATAATAATCCATAATATTTAGTTATAGGAAATGGAAAACATCATTCATGGAGACGTTAGGGCATATGTACGCATGAACATTGTTTCCATTTTATTATCATATTGAAAGAAAGAAAAGTAAATGATAAATATATATATTATAATTACGGTATAATTTTTTTCATAATTGAAATATATTTTTATACAAACCTTCTTTAATATATTCCTTGTAAAGCATGAATGAATCACATCACTTAGAGGATGCGGTAATCACACATCCACAAATGATGTTATTGTATTACCACAAAATAGAAAGCATGAAGGTATGTGTTATATACAAATTCCATATTCATAAATTCATTATAAATATCATATATATCATATATGAACTATAAATACACCATTATTCCCAACCGTTATATGTTCTAATGGAAAAATGAACGACATCACTTTGTGAGGCGGTAGTCTTCCATACACTTGAATGATGATTGCATATCCATTTTGATGTACGTGTGTAAAAAGTTAAGTCATAACCTTTAAATAAAAAAACCGTAGTATGTTTAATATAATTATTTTATTATATAATCAATATATAAGAATAATTTATGTGTTTTTGAAATAAATAAAACAAAAGTTCACATTGAAGAACATCGCCTCTTATTTGGTAGATTCCCATCAGATCCCTTCTTAAAGAGTCAAGGATTGGTCTTCTTGTGATACCAGAAGCACATTTAAGTGGTTATAGATAATATTAGAGGGTTTTCTTGATATTTTAGGAGATTTAAATATTTTTAGTCGAAATGAGGGGGGTGTGATTGGTTGTATTTATACTTGATGAGAGGTGGGTTTATCTGCTTCAATAATGTTTATTTTATGTTTATAGATAACCACATTGAGGGGGAGTTAATTTCCAAAAATTTGGATGCTAATTAATATTGTAATTTCTAGTTAGGGTTGATAAATCCCTCAAAATTCCTTTTAATTTTGAATTTTTTCAGTATTTTAAGACTTTTCCATTTAACTTAAACCCTTTTCATTATTTTTCATATATTGTTGTAAATAATTTTTTTACCAGGATAAATTTATTTTGTCCAAAAAAAGGTCATATTAAAAAATTGAAAATTAGGGATAAAAATATGTAATCCATTTTACCATACTAAATTCACATAATTATCAAATTTTAATTTAAAATTAATCTCACAAATGCAAAATTAAAATGGGATTTCAAAGTTCAATAGTTAAAAAGACTAAAATATGTTTATTTCCAATTACAATGTTAAATTTATTAAAATTACATAAATTCGATTCATCAATATATAATTTAACCAATTATACTTTAAAATAATGTTAAAATATTATTTTACATTATAAATTATTTATATGAAAAGTCAATTTTTAATGAAAATGCAGTATTTTTCATTTTTCATCAGAAAATGAAACTTGAAAAAAAAACTCACCCTAACCTCATTTTGATATCCCTAATATAAAATTTAATTTTTTTCATGTAAAATTTATAAAATTTTCAAAATTTGGATTTAATATATGTTCTCTTTTAAAAGGAGGAAAAATTACATTTTAAAAAAATATAGATTTTATTCATACAATTTGATTTATTCTTATCTTAATCCAATAAAACATATTTGATGAAGTCAAAAATATTTCATTGAATATATAACATATAAATTTCATTAATAAATTTATATAATAGTTATTAATGTAATTTATTAAGATAAAATGTAATTATATGCATAAAAATAGTTTTTTTAATCCTTTAGGTTCAATTGGTTTTTATTTTAATTTATAATTTATCAGTAACTAATGAATTAATCTTATAAAAATGTATAAACTATATTTCCATAATTTAGTTAATCTCATTCATTCAATATATTCTAATAGATAGGTCAAAAACATAACCGTTAAATAATAATACATTGGAGTTCATTTATGCTAAGTGTTGTGTGAAAATTAAGCTATCAAAGAGATTGAATTTATTTAAAAAGAGACATGAAATAAAATCTTATGGTGTTAAATTCTCGTCCTCTTGTAGGGATACAAGACTGTGACCTTGTATCCGAACTATTTATCAGAACTTGTGCAGTTTTCACCTGAGGTGGTTAAAAATAATAAATATATGGCTCAATGATTTGGGATGGGTATTTGATATGATATATGTTATCATGTTTGCATACTAAAGGTCACTTCTTATGTAGATGTTCTGGATAGATTATTAATGTATGAATTTAAACTGCCTAGTAATTTTGGGTCAACAAGAGTTGTTTTTTCTCTTAGTGGTTCTTCTATTTGTACCTTAAAGGAAATATAAAGTGTTATGAGTATCATATTAGTTCTAAATAGTAGGTTTCATCAGTACCTCTAACATTTTGTGAAAAAATTCCCTATGACTTGGGTTTAGTGTGTCAATTTGGGGCATTCAAAATGGGTTTTCATTGATCCACTAATTATATTTTATTAACATGGACACTCAGGTCACCTGTAGAAGTTATATAATGTCTTTTATGATCTGTGTTGGGGAATGGGATCATTATCTCCTAAAATTAATATGGTACAATCTGAAGCATCAAAAACTAACCGGTCATAGCCATAGGCATCTGGAATAAATATTTTCCAGGTATTGGAATATTCTTTATAGGAAGCTGATATGAGTCCAATAATAGAGAGAGGTATCATCACTATTGATTCATCTTTATTGAATACTTTATTTGATATTGGTTCACAATATTCTTTTGTATCGACTTGTTATGTGAATTTTTTGAACCTTCATGTGGTTATTTTTTGTTTTGTGATGGATGTGACTACTCCCCTCATAATTAAGAGAGAGTAGGGGCTCTGATTTCCCTCTTGAATTTTCTATCAATTAGTGATTGAGCTCACATTGAATTTTCATGTAATTAACATGAAACCTCATAACCTCATTCTCATTATGGATTTCTAGATTTCTCATAAGGATAGGATTGATTGTTATCTTTGGAAGGTCACCTTTATTATGACTGATGGGGAGCACCATGTTTTTTTATGGTGACTTAGACATAAGGATTTATAAAGTTATACCTCCTTTTCTGAAGTTGGGAAATGTAATATAAGAGTTTTATTTTGATCTGGAGCAAGAATAATTTAGTGGTGATCTCTTTATCATTTTTATCTAGTTACTAAATGTGTTTCCATTTGAACTTTAAAGATTTCCACCAATAAGTTAAGTACAGTTCCCTATTTATTTTGTACCGGGTAACCAATCCATATCTATTAATTATTTATATATGGAATCAATTGAATTGAAAGAGTTAAAAGTAAAATTGGATAATCTATCAAATTAATTCATTATTGTATTGAGTTTTTCACCTTGGTCAGTGCTTACTCATTTGTGTAGAGAAGGATGATGAAACACTTAACCATTATGATGATTACTTGAAATGGAATCAAGTTATTGTAATGACCCAAACATTAATTAATGAAAATTTATCTTGATATAATTAAGTATATTATTATGTAAAATCGTAATATAAAACATATACACCTCATTGGTTTTTTATTTTGAATTTTTAAATACCATTATAAATTGTTTCTAATTATAATATAGTCGTTGTACAGTGATCGAATGAATAATATAAATATAGGGCTTTATCAAATACAATTTACTCATACAAAGGAAGAGATGGCCTCATCTAGTAGAATTACTCCAGAAAAATCACATTTGTCGAAGCTTCGAAAGGAGGTATCATCACTGGAATTCGTTCTATACCAAGCCCAAGTCGAGCTTCAACATGTTAAGCTTGAACGGAATCACCTATGGGAGAAGTGGAAGTTATTAGGGATTACAACCCAAGCGATGTTATTAGAGCCACCCCAAGAGTCTATCACCATCGCACACCTTACCCTAAGGTCTTATGTGGGTGTTATAAGGGTTTATGTAATAAAACCATAGAACTATATTTATTTATAGTATTTTTTAAAAAAGAATATACATTCATTTTTTTATTTTTACTTTATAAATGGTTTCTAAGGAAAAAATATTATTTTTAGTTGATATTTAAATTCAATTAAAAAATATATTTAAATGAATTAATGTATTTCTTAATTAAATAATATTTTAATAAAATATTATTACTAAATTGTTTTTTATTAAATATAAATGATCCTCTAATTTTTATAAATTCAATTTTAATTTTTATTACGGTTTGAAATCTATTTTCGTCAAAACCCATGAATTGTCAATAAATGTCAGTTTCTATTTGAAAAGTGAAAATTCAAATATTTAGAAAATTATTTAGATAAAATGAATATTTTTTTGGAATTAGGACATCAAAATTATCCAATGGTGAATTTTTCATAATTTTCTGAGACACATGAATGTTTCGATAAAAATTAAATACTAAATAAATATATAATGTGTTTTATGACATCATAATGACCCAATAGTTATCTAATAAAATACTATAAAAGGAATATTTGGCCAATATAAGTTTTATCTTTAAAATAATTTGAATTTAGATTTTTGTGATTAGTTTTATTGTTTCATAGTGGACCCTCCAAGACTTATAAAATATTTCAACTTTTTAAAATGATTTCCTTGAGAGTATGACTCACCTCCACATAAGAAAGCCTAATATTTTAATAATTTTGGTCATTTTCCTTATAAAATAATGTCTTCTAACCCACTTTTTCAAAAACCAATCAATGTTAAGGTATGATTTCACACCCCCCCTATACTATCCTCCTTATGTTTTAATGATGAGATACACCTTTATATTTCATTAATGCCTCCCATGTACACATGTTACCATGCAAAAATTCCATAAGGAATTTCTCTCTACTCATTTACTTTCACAAAATTATTTTGTATTATGCATCTAAATTCTATTACATATGTTGGGATATTATGTTCCATGACCCCCTTACTGTCTATTTCATGTATAAATGATTAGAGACCCCATTCTCTCTCATAATCCCATTTTATTATTTCTATTTTACATCGTTATGTTGTCAAAGTTACACTAAAAGTTCCATGCCAAAGTCATCGTGTAAGTGAATACCATACCCATTTCTCTATCAAGGGTATCCACCATTATGTACATGTACTTGTTTACTGAGGACGTACATCTATGTATTCCAAATCACTTATTAGTGGAATAAATTATGATTTTTAATCAATCAATGTTGTATTATCCATGTGGCACACATACACATGAAATGAAATGTTTTTAAAGGGTGTGCCCTGATAGCGCTCCAATGCATTGCGTAAAGAATAGTATCATGATAGGCCTTGTGAAATGAGTTTTTACTCATGATAATCCAAGTTCAATGAGGGTTTAATCATGATAATCCAAGCTCAATGAGGGTTTACTCATGCTCCATGTGTAATTAACCATGTATAATGATAATATCATGTTAAATGTTGTTGCCACATTTCCATGTTATGATAATCATTCTATATCATGCCTTTATATTCATGTTTCTCTTTTGATCAATTTATTTTCTTATTGTATAAACATTTATTTTATTCCTCATGTTATTACATGTTTATTTAATTACTGAGATTTATAGCTCACCCATTTCTTATGTACGTCCTTGGGTTTTCACATGAAGTTCTAAGTACGAAGGAATGTTGTGGTCATGTAAAAGATGTTTTGAATAAAGATGTTGTATTTTATGTTTTAAGTTTTTATATAATGTTCCAAATTTCCCAAGACACAAGACATATTGATCCTCAGAGTTGTCTTAAGTGCAATTTTATGTTATAAATCATGTTTAAGAGTGTAATAAAGTGAAGGGTTGTTATTGTTGGTATCAAGGGATACGTTTTATTATTTATGAGATTAGGAAGGGAAAACCCTAACGAAATACTTAGGGATAAGACTAAGTATAACAAAAACATCCCTAAATTGTTTTCGATTATATAGTTAGTGTTTTATCAAGAAAATACATCCATATCTGGATATGAACATGCAGAGGTGGTTCTGGCACAAATATATCTAGGGGTAAAACCCGAAAACACTGCTTTGAGCTAGACTCGAATTGGAACTGTTGCACGACAATGGGCTTTGCTGCACTCTTTGTTAAGACACTCCTGGGAGATATTATTTGGTAAATTCGTAAGCTTAGTATGAACCATTTTTAAGTGAAAAAACAAATTCCCTAAGAATATATGTTGGTAAGTAGATCATGGATAACATAGATTGAAACCTATAAATTCATATTTTAATGAAATAAATATAATTTATAAGTTATCTCTTTTTGTCTTTGGATTCCCCTTTATTTATTACCCCTGACATTACCTTTATTCTAATCAATGGTTAGTAATAGGAGGACTCGGGCTAAAAACCGATGTGAAGATCAATTTGATGTTTATTCTAATTAGATTCCCAATCATATGGGAAAGGGAATCAAAAACATCGTAATGATACTCTCTCAGTTAACTCAAGTTTTGAATAAAATCATGGGTCAAGAGGAACGTTAACCCCCCCACCCCTCCAAGAAAGAAAAAGATGCAATCCAGAGCCTCATGAGATAAAAGCCTCCTACTTTTAAGGTGTAATCTGATCCCTCATGTAACGACCCAAAATTTCATTAATGGAAAATCCCTCTTGATCCAGTTAAAGGTTTCATTATGGAAAAAAAATGTTTTTATAAGATGTCAACTTCTTTAGTTTTACGTTAAGATTTGTGACCGTTACTTTTATGGCCGTTGAACAATGATCATCTGGGTAGTTTAAATACAAGGCTTTAACGAACCAATTTTCTACTCAGACAAAGGAAGCGATGGCCTCATCCAGTAGAATTGCCCCTTACGAAGCCCATTTGTCGGAGCTCGGAAAGGAGGTGGCGTCTTTGGGCTTTTCCCTTGACCAAGCCCAAGCTGAGCTTCATCAAGTCAAGCTCGAACGTGATCGTCTACGGGAAAAATGGAAGTTGATAGAGATTACCACTCGAGCAATGTTATCCGAGCAACCCCAAGAGTCTGTCACCATCGCACACCTTACCCTTAGGTCTTATGCGGCTATTTTAAGGGGTTATGTAACAAATAAGTAGCACCATGTTCATGTACATTATTTTTGTATATAATAATGAATATAATTTCTAGTCATTTTTGATACATTGTAATTAGTTTTTAAAGTACAAACGGTGTTTTTAGTTATTATTTAATTAAGAATTATATTTTATTAAATTAAAGGATTTTTGAATTAAATAATATTTTAATAAAATATTATTATTAATATTAAATTAATTTTTATTAAATATAAATGATCTTATAATTTTATGAATGCAATTAAAATTTTTATTAAGGTTTGAAAGCCATTTCTGTCAAAACCCGTTAATTTTTTATAAATGTCGGTTTTTATTTTAAAAGTAAAAATTCACATATTTAGAAAATTATTTAGATAAAATAAATATTATTTTTGGAATCAGGACGTCGAAATTATCCAACGGTGAATTTTTCATAATTTTCTGAGACAGTCAAATTTTTGGGTAAAAATTAAATACCATTTAAATATATAATGTTTTTTATGACATCATAATGACCCATTGGTGATGTAATAAAATACCATAATCCTTATGTTCGGCCAATATGTGTTTTATCATTAAAATAATGAGGTTTTGGGTTTGTTTGACTCACTTTTCAAAGCATTAATGGAGCCCTCAAAACTTATTCAACACTTTGCCTTTTTAAATTAATTTCCATGGGAGTGTGACTCACCTCCACATAAGAAACCCTAATTTTTTAATAAGTTCGGACCTTGGCCTTGTAAAATATTGTTTTCCTCTTTCCTTTTCCAGAAACCATGGTCAAATACCATGGGATGGTTTGTGGTTTGGATTATTTTAATATAAGGGGTCCCAAACCTAAATAATAAAGAATTCTCTCACCTTTCCTATATAAACCCACCCAAGCTCCCACTTCCTCCTCACTAAAAGCCCTTGAAGTTCGTCCAACCTCTGCCCTACTCTCTCTAGAATCCTCTCAAGGTGCCCCAAGCTCCCAAGAAGCCTCTCTCTAGCCTTTGGAAGCACACTTCCAAGTAAGGGTTTTTTCTTCCTTTCTCATTTTTTGTCAATTTTCTTTAAGTTGTATTGCCCTTTTTATTTCAATAATGAATGTTGGGGTATGGTTTCGCACCTCCCCCATACTTCCCTCTTATTGATTTAATGATGGGAGAACCCTTTCTCTCTCATTAAATGCCTCCCATGTACACCCATTACTATGCCGAAATTCCGAAAGGAACTTCTCTCTCTTCTTTTACATTCAAGCAATACTTTTGTATCATGAATCTAAATTCCATTTCAATTGTTGGGACATGTATATATATGACCTCCTTACTGTCCATTACATGTACATATGATGAGGAACCCCTTTCTCTCTCATCAATTTTTTTTATGAATTCTTATGTCACGCTGTTATGCTGCCGAAATCGCACCGATTTTCTAAGCCAATGTCTTTGTGTAGTGAATACCATGCCCATTTCTCCATCATGGGTATTCACCTTTATGCACATTTACATATTGATTGTAAAGTTTCATGTATGAATTCCACATTCCTTTATCGTGGAATAAATGATTATGTTTTATGAATCCATGTTTTATGATCCATGTGGCACACTTATGCATGAAATGAAATGTTTAAGAAGGGTGCGCCCTGATAGCGCTCCAATGCATTGGGTAAAGTATAGTATCATGATACGTCATGTGCAATGAGTGTTGACTCATGCTAATTCAAGTGCAACGAGGGTTTACTCTTGCTTCAAGTGCAATGAGGGTTTACTCATGCTCCATGTGCAATGAGCCTTGGCTCATGCTAATTCAATGTTAAGTGTTGTTGCCACATTTTCATGTTATGATTATCATGCTTTATCATTCCTTTATGTTCATGTTTCTATTATGATCTATTGATATGCCTATTGCCTAACATGTATTTCACTCCTCATGTTATTCATTGTTTACTCCCTTACTGGGCTTTATAGCTCACCCTTTTCTTATGCATGTCCTCAGGTTATCCCATGCAATGCTAAGTACGAAGGAATGTAGTGGTCATGTAAAGGAAGTTTTCAATAAGGATGTTGTATTTCAAGTTTAAAGTTTTTATGTAATGATCCTAATCCCCAAAGACACTAAACCTCTCGATCTTCTTTGTTGTATCAAGTGAAGTTTTATGTAATAAAGCATGTTTAAGTTGTAATAAAAAGCAGGGTTGTCATAGTTGGTATCAGAGGATAGGTTTAGTTATTTTTGGGATTAGGAAACCCTAGTAAAGCCTTAGATACAAGACTAAGAATAATAAAAACATCCCTAAATTTTGGTAAATACTAAGTAAGTGTTTTATCAAACAAATACATCCCTGTCTGGATACGAGCAGGTAGAGGCGGCTCTGGCACAGATGTATCCTAGGGGTAAAACCCGAAAACACCGCTTTGAGCTAGACTCGAACGGGAACTGGTGCACGACAACGGGCCTTGCTGCACTCTTGGTTACGACACTCCCGGGGGATATGTTTTGATAAATTCACAATCTTAGTATGAACCCTTATTAAGGGAAAAGTTCCCCTAAGAATATATGTTTGAAGGAAGATCATGAAAATCCTGGATTGAATCCTATAGACTCATTAGTTAAAGATATTAAAGTTTGTTTATAAGTCATCAACTTTTGTCTTTGGATTACCCTCTATGTGTTACCCATAACTTTCCTTTTATTCCAGCCAATGGCTGGTAATAGGAGAACTTGGGCTAACAACCGTTGTGAAGATCAGTGTGATGATTGTACCAATGAGATGCCCAATCCAATGGGAGCGGGAATCGCGAACTTTGTCACGCTTCTCTCTCAGCTAACTCAAGTTTTGAATAGAAACACTGGTCAAGAGGAACATTCAACCCCCCCTAACAAAGAACAAGTCGCTATTGAAAGCTTCATGAGACAAAGGCCTCCTACTTTTAGTGGATCATCTGATCCCACGATTGCTGAACAATGGATCAACTCCATTGAAAAGATATTCTCCATCCTCCAATGCTCTGAAAAAGAGAAGGTTCTCCTGGAGGCTTATCGTATGGAGGGTGAAGCTGATCAATGGTGGACGTTGATCAAAAATACGAAGTCTGAGGAGGAGATCGAGGCTTTGGAATGGAAGGTATTCCGGAAGATGTTTTTCGATAAATATTTTCCACACACCCTCCATCTTAAGATGGAAAGGGACTTCCTTTCCCTCAAGCAGAAAGATGAGGAATCTGTGGGAGCGTACGAGGCAAACTTCACAAGGCTTGCACGATACGCTTCCGGCTTTGTCGTTACCCCCGAATGCAAGGTTGACCGCTTCTTTGGTGGGCTGAAGCCTAGCTTGCAGAAAGCATTAGCGATCCGTGACTTCGACAGCTATGAGGAAATTGTCCGATGTGCCCTCAAGGTTGAAATGGAGACCGGAGAATCACAGGGGTATCATGGGGACAAGAAGCGGAAGGTGGACTTCAATGCTGGTGGTCCGATGGATAAATCCAACGGCTCTAAGAAATTCCAGCACCCCACTTGCCAAAAGTGTGGAAAAAAGCACCCTGGAAATTGCCTTAGGGGGACAAGAAAATGCTTTAAGTGTGGAAGAGAAGGGCACCTAGCTGTTAACTGTCAGCAAGAAGGACCTGCGGCTGCGACGGAGGGGAGGAACGCTCCGTTCGAACCTCAACGTGTTGTTCAATGCTTCAAATGCAAAGAACCGGGTCATTTTGCGAATCAATGCCCTAATCCAAGGGATATCGGAGGCAATCAACAACCTCCAAGACAGCAAGGAAGAGCTTTTTCCATCACTTCTGCCGAAGTGAACCCCGACAACGAAGTGGTGACAGGTACGCTAGTTATTCATTCAAGAATAGCGAACGTACTTTTTGATTCAGGTTCTACGCATTCTTTTATATCTCAAAATTTTAGTAGAATAATCCCTGCACCACCACAAATCATGGAAGTAAAGATTTCGGTGAGTACGGCAAATGGGGCAATCATTGCATCCCATGAGTATAAGTCCTCCCCTGTTATAATCTGTGGATTGAATTTCCCGGCGAACCTCGTCATACTCCCTTTGGTGGAATTTGATGCAATTCTTGGCATGGATTGGCTTTCCTTATATAGAGCCAACATAAATTGTCAGGAGAGGGAAATCACACTCCATATGGAGAATCGACCCCCGATTCTTTACAAGTGTCAGGAGAAGGATGAATCTCCTTTAGCTCCATCATCTCAAGCATGGATATTACTGCCTTATGAGCACGCATATCTGGCTCAGATGATTGAGTCTAAGGAAGAAACCACCCTTGAAGAAATGCCTATTGTGAGGGAATTCGCTGAAGTATTTCCCGAGGAACTTCCTGGTCTTCCTCCAAGAAGAGATGTTGAGTTCTCAATTGAACTTATACCTGGGGCGCTACCAATATCCAAGACTCCATATAGAATGGCTGTGGTTGAGCTTGAAGAACTGAAGAAACAACTACAGGAGAATCTGGATAAAGGGTTTATACGCCCAAGTGCATCACCATGGGGTGCACTAGTCCTCTTCGTCAAGAAGAAGGATTGGTCGATGCGGCTTTGCATCGATTATCGTGAACTTAACAAAATCACGATAAAGAACAAGTATCCTCTCCCAAGAATCGATGACTTGTTTGATCAGCTGCGTGGAGCACAATACTTCTCCAAGGTCGACTTGCGGTCGGGATATTATCAAGTAAGGGTGAAGAAGGAAGATATCCCCAAGACTGCTTTTCGTACAAGGTACGGGCACTATGAATTCATAGTAATGCCTTTTGGACTCACCAATGCTCCAGCAATATTCATGGACTTGATGAATAGAGTCTTTAGAGATTACCTAGATAAATTTGTGGTAGTCTTTATAGATGATATTCTAATATACTCCAAAACCAAGGAGGACCATGAGGAGCATTTAAGAACTGTACTGGAGACTTTGCGCAAGGAGAAGCTTTATGCCAAGTACAGCAAGTGTGAGTTCTGGTTGAAGGAGGTCTCATTCTTGGGCCATATCATCACAAGCAATGGGATATCTGTGGACCCCTCCAAAACAGATGCAATTGAGGGATGGCCGAGGCCAACATCGGTAACTGATATCCGTAGCTTCTTGGGGTTTGCTGGATATTATCGATGATTTGTGAGAAACTTCTCACGATTGTCCAACACTCTTACCAAGCTAACTCGAAAGAGAGTAAAGTTTGCTTGGAGTGATGAATGCGAAGAAAGCTTCAAGGAGTTGAAAAGGAGGCTTATCACTGCACCTGTTCTCACTTTACCCACAAGTGGGGAGCTTTTTGTGGTATTCAGTGATGCTTCGAAGAAGGGCTTAGGATGTGTGCTGATGCAGAATGATAAAGTGATATCCTATGCCTCAAGGCAGTTGAAAATCCATGAGCGAAACTATCCAACGCATGATCTGGAGTTGGCGGCGGTGATCATTGCCTTGAAAATCTGGCGGCATTATCTCTATGGATAGAAATGTGAGATATATACTGACCACAAAATTCTTAAATATATATTCACACAGAAAGAGCTTAATATGCGCCAGAGAAGATGGATAGAGCTCATCAAGGATTATGACTGTTCAATACATTACCACCCTGGGAAGGCGAACAAGGTGGCGGATGCCCTAAGTAGAAACGATCCAGCAATTCTATCAATGATGAGAATTGAGAAGGATCCAATCTTCTTAGACTTGATGAAGATGGACGTGGGAATCATAAAGAAGGGAACATCATCAATCCTTTCACAAATGATTGCTCAACCATCTCTTTTGGAAAGGTTAAAGGATGCTCAAAAGTATGATGCGAGAATCCAAGAAAAAGTGGAAGCTATCAAAAAGGGAAAATCCTCAGAGTTTAATGTTAATGAAGAAGTAATTGTGCGGTTTGGGAAAAGACTATGTGTCCCATCAAGTTCGGAGCTGAAGAAGGAAATTTTGGATGATGCACATAGTTCAAATTTCTCTATTCACCCAGGGAGCACAAAGATGTATCGAGATCTCCCTGAAAACTTTTGGTGGGATAATATGAAGAAGGAGATCGCTGAATAAACATCAAAGTGCCTGGTGTGTCAGCAAGTGAAGGCAGAGAGGCAGAAGTCTAAGGGGATGATGCAACCATTGCCCATACCAGAATGGAAATGGGAGAACATCACCATGGACTTCGTCACTGGACTTCCAAGGACATCCAAAAGCAACAATGCAATCTAGGTTATTGTGGATCGTCTTACAAAGACTGCACACTTCATTTCTATTCGAGAGGATTTCCCTTTGGATCAACTGGCACGGATATATATCAGAGAAGTGGTACGGTTGCATGGAGTACCACTATCTATTGTGTCTGACCGAGATCCAAGATTTACCTCTAAGTTTTGGAAGAGTCTTCAACATGCTCTGAATACTGAACTGAACTTCAGTACGGCCTATCATCCTCAAACTGATGGCCAATCCGAGCGGACTATCCAAACACTTGAGGATATGTTGAGAGCGTTCTCAATGGACTTTAAAGGAGGATGGGATCAACATCTTCCTCTAGTTGAGTTCTCTTATAGTAATAGTTTCCACTCGAGCATCCAAATGGCACCATATGAAGCCCTGTATGGGAAAAGGTGTTGAACATCGGCATGTTGGGATGAGGTCGGTGAACGTAAGCTGCTTGGACCAGAAATGGTCGAAGAAATGGTGGAGAAGGTGAAAACCATTCAGCAGCATATCAATGCAGCCCAAAGTCGACAGAAGAGTTATGCAGATAATCGTCGATGAGACCTTGAGTTTAAAGTCGGAGACATGTTGTTTTTACGCATATCTCCGTGGAAGAAGGTCATGAGGTTTGGAAAGAAAGGGAAGTTAAGTCCAAGGTACATCGGCCCCTTCGAGATTCTTGATCGTGTTGGGGCTGTGGCCTATCGACTAGCACTTCCACCTACTATGGCCAAGGTGCATGATGTCTTCCATGTATCCCTCTTAAGGAAGTACATACCAGACCCTTCACATGTACTCTCTTCTGAGGTGGTACAATTAGAAGACGATCTTTCTTATGAGGAGAAACCAGTGAAGATCTTGGATCGTAGAGAAAAAGTTCTACGAAATAAGACAATGCCCCTCGTCAAGGTATTGTGGAGAAACCACAAGTTTGAAGAAGCAAATTGGGAGTCTGAGGATATGATGAAGCTAAGTTACCCACATTTGTTTTAGTGTGGGAAAAGGAAAATTTCGAGGGCGAAATTTCTTAAGGGGGGGATGTTGTAACGACCCAAAATTTCATTAATGGAAAATCCCTCTTGATCCAGTTAAAGGTTTCATTATGAAAAAAAAATGTTTTTATAAGATGTCAACTTCTTTAGTTTTACGTTAAGATTTGTGACCGTTACTTTTATGGCCGTTGAACAATGATCATCTGGGTAGTTTAAATACAAGGCTTTAACGAACCAATTTTCTACTCAGACAAAGGAAGCGATGGCCTCATCCAGTAGAATCGCCCCTTACGAAACCCATTTTTCGGAGCTCGGAAAGGAGGTGGCGTCTTTGGGCTTTTCCCTTGACCAAAACCAAGCTGAGCTTCATCAAGTCAAGCTCGAACATGATCGTCTATGGGAAAAATGGAAGTTGATAGAGATTACCACTCGAGCAATGTTATCCGAGCAACCCCAAGAGTCTGTCCCCATCGCACACCTTACCCTTAGGTCTTATGCGGCTATTTTAAGGGGTTATGTAACAAATAAGTAGCACCATGTTCATGTACATTATTTTTGTATATAATAATGAATATAATTTCTAGTCATTTTTGATACATTGTAATTAGTTTTTAATGTACAAACGGTGTTTTTAGTTATTATTTAATTAAGAATTATATTTTATTAAATTAAAGGATTTTTGAATTAAATAATATTTTAATAAAATATTATTATTAATATAAAATTAATTTTTATTAAATATAAATGATCTTATAATTTTATGAATGCAATTAAAATTTTTATTAAGGTTTGAAAGCCATTTCTGTCAAAACCCGTGAATTTTTTATAAATGTCGGTTTTTATTTTAAAAGTAAAAATTCACATATTTAGAAAATTATTTAGATAAAATAAATATTATTTTTGGAATCAGGACGTCGAAATTATCCAACGGTGAATTTTTCATAATTTTCTGAGACAGTCAAATTTTTGGGTAAAAATTAAATACCATTTAAATATATAATGTGTTTTATGACATCATAATGACCCATTGGTGATGTAATAAAATACCATAATCCTTATGTTCGGCCAATATGTGTTTTATCATTAAAATAATGAGGTTTTGGGTTTGTTTGACTCACTTTTCAAAGCATTAATGGAGCCCTCAAGACTTATTCAACACTTTGCCTTTTTAAATTAATTTCCATGGGAGTGTGACTCACCTCCACATAAGCAACCCTAATTTTTTAATATGTTCGGACCTTGGCCTTGTAAAATATTGTTTTCCTCTTTCCTTTTCCAGAAACCATGGGCAAATACCATGGGATGGTTTGTGGTTTGGATTATTTTAATATAAGGGGTCCCAAACATAAATAATAAAGAATTCTCTCACCTTTCCTATATAAACCCACCCAAGCTCCCACTTCCTCCTCACTCAAAGCCCTTGAAGTTCGTCCAACCTCTGCCCTACTCTCTCTAGAATCCTCTCAAGGTGCCCCAAGCTCCCAAGAAGCCTCTCACAAGCCTCTCTCTAGCCTTTGGAAGCACACTTCCAAGTAAGGGTTTTTTCTTCCTTTCTCATTTTTTGTCAATTTTCTTTAAGTTGTATTGCCCTTTTTATTTCAATAATGAATGTTGGGGTTTGGTTTCGCACCTCCCCCATACTTCCCTCTTATTGTTTGAATGATGGGAGAACCCTTTCTCTCTCATTAAATGCCTCCCATGTACACCCGTTACTATGCCGAAATTCCGAAAGGAACTTCTCTCTCTTCTTTTACATTCAAGCAATACTTTTGTATCATGAATCTAAATTCCATTTCAATTGTTGGGACATGTATATATATGACCTCCTTACTGTCCATTACATGTAAATATGATGAGGAACCCCTTTCTCTATCATCAATTGTTTTTATGAATTCTTATGTCACGACGTTATGCTGCCGAAATCGCACCGATTTTCTAAGCCAATGTCTTTGTGTAGTGAATACCATGCCCATTTCTCCATCAAGGGTATTCACCTTTATGCACATTTACATATTGATTGTAAATTTTCATGTATGAATTCCACATTCCTTTATCGTGGAATAAATGATTATGTTTTATGAATCCATGTTTTATGATCCATGTGGCACACTTATGCATGAAAAGAAATGTTTAAGAAGGGTGCGCCCTGATAGCGCTCCAATGCATTGGGTAAAGTATAGTATCACGATACGTCATGTGCAATGAGTGTTGACTCATGCTAATTCAAGTGCAACGAGGGTTTACTCGTGCTTCAAGTGCAATGAGGGTTTACTCATGCTCCATGTGCAATGAGCCTTGGCTCATGCTAATTCAATGTTAAGTGTTGTTGCCACATTTCCATGTTATGATTATCATGCTTTATCATGCCTTTATGTTCATGTTTCTATTATGATCTATTGATATGCCTATTTCCTAACATGTATTTCACTCCTCATGTTATTCATTTTTTACTCCCTTACTGGGCTTTATAGCTCACCCTTTTCTTATGCATGTCCTCAGGTTATCCCATGCAATGCTTAGTACGAAGGAATGTAGTGGTCATGTAAAGGAAGTTTTCAATAAGGATGTTGTATTTCAAGTTTAAAGTTTTTATGTAATGATCTTAAGCCCCAAAGACACTAAACCTCTCGATCTTCTTTGTTGTATCAAGTGAAGTTTTATGTAATAAAGCATGTTTAAGTTGTAATAAAAAGCAGGGTTGTCATAGTTGGTATCAGAGGATAGGTTTAGTTATTTTTGGGATTAGGAAACCCTAGTAAAGCCTTAGATACAAGACTAAGAATAATAAAAACATCCCTAAATTTTGGTAAATACTAAGTAAGTGTTTTATCAAACAAATAAATCCATGTCTGGATACGAGCAGGTAGAGGTGGCTCTGGCACAGATGTATCCTAGGGGTAAAACCCAAAAACACCGCTTTGAGCTAGACTCGAACGGGAACTGGTGCACGACAACGGGCCTTGCTGCACTCTTGGTTACGACACTCCCGGGGGATATGTTTTGATAAATTCACAATCTTAGTATGAACCCTTATTAAGGGAAAAATGCCCCTAAGAATATATGTTAGAAGGAAGATCATGAAAATCCTGGATTGAATCCTATAGACTCATTAGTTAAAGAGATTAAAGTTTATTTATAAGTCATCAACTTTTGTCTTTGGATTACCCTCTATGTGTTACCCCTAACTTTCCTTTTATTCCAGACAATGGCCGGTAATAGGAGAACTCAGGCTAACAACCGTTGTGAAGATCAGTGTGATGATTGTACCAATGAGATGCCCAATCCAATGGGAGCGGGAATCGCGAACTTTGTCACGCTTCTCTCTCATCTAACTCAAGTTTTGAATAGAAACACTGGTCAAGAGGAACGTTCAACCCCCCCTAAGAAATAACAAGTCGCTATTGAAAGCTTCATGAGACAAAGGCCTCCTACTTCTAGTGGATCATCCGATCCCATGATTGCTGAACAATGGATCAACTCCATTGAAAAGATATTCTCCATCCTCCAATGCTCTGAAAAAGAGAAGGTTCTCCTGGTGGCTTATCGTATGGAGGGTGAAGCTGATCAATGGTGGACGTTGATCAAAAATACGAAGCCTGAGGAGGAGATCGAGGCTTTGGAATGGAAGGTATTCCGGAAGATGTTTTTCGATAAATATTTTCCACGCACCCTCCGTCTTAAGATGGAAAGGGACTTCCTTTCCCTCAAGCAGAAAGATGAGGAATCTGTGGGAGCGTACGAGGAAAACTTCCCAAGGCTTGCACGATACGCTTCCGGCTTTGTCGTTACCCCCGAATGCAAGGTTGACCGCTTCTTTGGTGGGCTGAAGCCTAGCTTGCGGAAAGCATTAGCGATCCGTGACTTCGACAGCTATGAAGAAATTGTCCGATGTGCCCTCAAGGTTGAAATGGAGATCGTAGAATCACAGGGGTATCATGGGGACAAGAAGCGGAAGGTGGACTTCAATGCTGGTGGTCCGATGGATAAATCCAACGGCGCTAAGAAATTCCAGCACCCCACTTGCCAAAAGTGTGGAAAAAAGCACCCTGGAAATTGCCTTAGGGGGACAAGAAAATGCATTAAGTGTGGAAGAGAAGGGCACCTAGCTGTTAACTGTCAGCAAGAAGGACCCGCGGCTGCGACGGAGGGGAGGAACGCTCTGTTCGAACCTCAACGTGTTGTTCAATGCTTAAAATGAAAAGAACCGGGTCATTTTGCGAATCAATGCCCTAATCCAAGGGTTATCGGAGGCAATCAACAACCTCCAAGACAGCAAGGAAGAGCTTTTGCCATCACTTCTGCCGAAGTGAACCCCGACAACGAAGTGGTGACAGGTACGCTAGTTATTCATTCAAAAATAGCGAACGTACTTTTTGATTCATGTTCTATGCATTCTTTTATATCTCAAAAGTTTAGTAGAATAATCCCTGCACCACCACAAATCATGGAAGTAAAGATGTCGGTGAGTACGGTAAATGGGGCAATCATTGCATCCCATGAGTATAAGTCCTCCCCTGTTATAATCTGTGGATTGAATTTTCTGGAGAACCTCGTCATACTACCTTTGGTGGAATTTGATGCAATTCTTGGCATGGATTGGCTTTCCTTATATAGAGCCAACATAAATTGTCGGGAGAGGGAAATCACACTCCATATGGAGAATCGACCCCCGATTCTTTACAAGTGTCAGGAGGAAGATGAATCTCCTTTAGCTCCATCATCTCAAGCATGGATATTACTGCCTTATGAGCGCGCATATCTGGCTCAGATGATTGAGTCCAAGGAAGAAACCACCCTTGAAGAAATGCCTATTGTGAGGGAATTCGCTGAAGTATTTCCCGAGGAACTTCCTGGTCTTCCTCCAAGAAGAGATGTTGAGTTCTCAATTGAACTTATACCTGGGGCGCTACCAATATCCAAGACTCGATATAGAATGGCTGTGGTTGAGCTTGAAGAACTGAAGAAACAACTACAGGAGAATCTGGATAAAGGGTTTATACGCCCAAGTGCATCACCATGGGGTGCACCAGTCCTCTTCGTCAAGAAGAAGGATGGGTCGATGCGGCTTTGCATCGATTATCGTGAACTTAAAAAAATCACAATAAAGAACAAGTATCCTCTCCCAATAATCGATGACTTGTTTGATCAGCTGCGTGGAGCACAATACTTCTCCAAGGTCGACTTGCGGTCGGGATATTATCAAGTAAGGGTGAAGAAGGAAGATATCCCCAAGACTGCTTTTCGTACAAGGTACGGGCACTATGAATTCATAGTAATGCCTTTTGGACTCACCAATGCTCTAGCAATATTCATGGACTTGATGAATAGAGTCTTTAGAGATTACCTAGATAAATTTGTGGTAGTCTTTATAGATGATATTCTAATATACTCCAAAACCAAGGAGGACCAACAGGAGCATTTAAGAACTGTACTGGAGACTTTGCGCAAGGAGAAGCTCTATGCCAAGTACAGCAAGTGTGAGTTCTGGTTGAAGGAGGTCTCATTCTTGGTCCATATCATCACATGAAATGGGATATCTGTGGACCCCTCCAAAACAGATGCAATTGAGGGATGGCCGAGGCCAACATCGGTAACTGATATCCGTAGCTTCTTGGGGTTAGCTGGATATTATCGACGATTTGTGAGAAACTTCTCACGATTGTCCAACCCTCTTACCAAGCTAACTCGAAAGGGAGTAAAGTTTTCTTGGAGTGATGAATGCGAAGAAAGCTTCAAGGAGTTGAAAAGAAGGATTATCACTGCACCCGTTCTCACTTTACCCACAAGTGGGGAGCTTTTTGTGGTATTCAGTGATGCTTCGAAGAAGGGCTTAGGATGTGTGCTGATGCAGAATGATAAAGTGATATCCTATGCCTCAAGGCAGTTGAAAATCCATGAGCGAAACTATCCAACGCATGATCTGGAGTTGGCGGCGGTGATCTTTGCCTTGAAAATCTGGCGGCATTATCTCTATGGAGATAAATGTGAGATATATACTGACCACAAAAGTCTTAAATATATATTCACATAGAAAGAGCTTAATATGCGCCAGAGAAGATGGATAGAGCTCATCAAGGATTATGACTGTTCAATACATTACCACCCTGGGAAGGCGAACAAGGTGGCGGATGCCCTAAGTAGAAAGGATCCAGCAATTCTATCAATGATGAGAATTGAGAAGGATCCAATCTTCTTAGACTTGATGAAGATGGACGTGGGAATCATAAAGAAGGGAACAACATCAATCCTTTCACAAATGATTGCTCAACCATCTCTTTTGGAAAGGTTAAAGGATGATCAAAAGGATGATGCGAGAATCCAAGAAAAAGTGGAAGCTATCAAAAAGGGAAAATCCTCAGAGTTTAATGTTAATGAAGAAGGAATTGTGCGGTTTGGGAAAAGACTATGTGTCCCATCAAGTTCGGAGCTGAAGAAGGAACTTTTGGATGATGCACATAGTTCAAATTTCTCTATTCACCCAGGGAGCACAAAGATGTATCAAGATCTCCGAGAAAACTTTTGGTGGGATAATATGAAGAAGGAGATCGATGAATATACATCAAAGTGCCTGGTGTGTCAGCAAGTGAAGGCAGAGAGGCAAACGTCTAAGGGGATGATGCAACCATTGCCCATACCAAAATGGAAATGGGAGAACATCACCATGGACTTCGTCACTGGACTTCCAAGGACATCTAAAAGCAACAATGCAATCTGGGTTATTGTGGATCGTCTTACAAAGACTGCACACTTCATTGCTATTCGAGAGGATTTCTCTTTGTATCAACTGGCACAGATATATATCAGAGAAGTGGTACGGTTGCATGGAGTACCACTATCTATTGTGTCTGACCGAGATCCAAGATTTACCTCTATGTTTTGGAAGAGTCTTCAACATGCTCTGAATACTGAACTGAACTTCAGTACGGCCTATCATCCTCAAACTGATGGGCAATCCGAGCGGACTATCCAAACACTTGAGGATATGTTGAGAGCGTGCTCAATGGACTTTAAAGGAGGATGGGATCAACATCTTCCTCTAGTTGAGTTCTCTTATAATAATAGTTTCCACTCGAGCATCCAAATGGCACCATATGAAGCCCTGTATGGGAAAAGTTGTAGAACACCGGCATGTTGGGATGAGGTCGGTGAACGTAAGCTGCTTGGACCAGAAATGGTCGAAGAAATGGTGGAGAAGGTTAAAACCATTCAGCAGCATATCAAGGCAGCCCAATGTCGACAGAAGAGTTATGCAGATAATCGTCGACGAGACCTGGAGTTTAAAGTCGGAGACATGGTGTTTTTACGCATATCTCCGTGGAAGAAGGTCATGAGGTTTGGAAAGAAAGGGAAGTTAAGTTCAAGGTACATCGGCCCCTTCGAGATTCTTGATCGTGTTGGGGCTGTGGCCTATCGACTAGCACTTCCACCTACTATGGCCAAGGTGCATGATGTCTTCCATGTATCCCTCTTAAGGAAGTACATACCAGACCCTTCACATGTACTCTCTTCTGAGGTGGTACAATTAGAAGACGATCTTTCTTATGAGGAGAAACCAGTGAAGATCTTGGATTATAGAGAAAAAGTTCTACGAAATAAGACAATGCCCCTCGTCAAGGTATTGTGGAGAAACCACAAGTTTGAAGAAGCAAATTGGGAGTCTGAGGATATGATGAAGCTAAGTTACCCACATTTGTTTTAGTGTGGGAAAAGGAAAATTTCGAGGGCGAAATTTCTTAAGGGGGGGATGTTGTAACGACCCAAAATTTCATTAATAGAAAATCCCTCTTGATCCAGTTAAAGGTTTCATTATGAAAAAAAAATGTTTTTATAAGATGTCAACTTCTTTAGTTTTACGTTAAGATTTGTGACCGTTACTTTTATGGCCGTTGAACAATGATCATCTGGGTAGTTTAAATACAAGGCTTTAACGAACCAATTTTCTACTCAGACAAAGGAAGCGATGGCCTCATCCAGTAGAATTGCCCCTTACGAAGCCCATTTGTTGGAGCTCGGAAAGGAGGTGGCATCTTTGGGCTTTGCCCTTGACCAAGCCCAAGCTGAGCTTCATCAAGTCAAGCTCGAACGCGATCATCTGCGGGAAAAATGGAAGTTGATAGAGATTACCACTCGAGCAATGTTATCCGAGCAACCCCAAGAGTCTGTCACCATCGCACACCTTACCCTTAGGTCTTATGCGGCTATTTTAAGGGGTTATGTAACAAATAAGTAGCACCATGTTCATGTACATTATTTTTGTATATAATAATGAATATAATTTCTAGTCATTTTTGATACATTGTAATTAGTTTTTAAAGTACAAACGGTGTTTTTAGTTATTATTTAATTAAGAATTATATTTTATTAAATTAAAGGATTTTTGAATTAAATAATATTTTAATAAAATATTATTATTAATATTAAATTAATTTTTATTAAATATAAATGATCTTATAATTTTATGAATGCAATTAAAATTTTTATTAAGGTTTGAAAGCCATTTCTGTCAAAACCCGTGAATTTTTTATAAATGTCGGTTTTTATTTTAAAAGTAAAAATTCACATATTTAGAAAATTATTTAGATAAAATAAATATTATTTTTGGAATCAGGACGTCGAAATTATCCAACGGTGAATTTTTCATAATTTTCTGAGACAGTCAAATTTTTGGGTAAAAATTAAATACCATTTAAATATATAATGTGTTTTATGACATCATAATGACCCATTGGTGATGTAATAAAATACCATAATCCTTATGTTCGTCCAATATGTGTTTTATCATTAAAATAATGAGGTTTTGGGTTTGTTTGACTCACTTTTCAAAGCATTAATGGAGCCCTCAAGACTTATTCAACACTTTGCCTTTTTAAATTAATTTCCATGGGAGTGTGACTCACCTCCACATAAGCAACCCTAATTTTTTAATAAGTTCGGACCTTGTCCTTGTAAAATATTGTTTTCCTCTTTCCTTTTCCAGAAACCATGGGCAAATACCATGGGATGGTTTGTGGTTTGGATTATTTTAATATAAGGGGTCCCAAACCTAAATAATAAAGAATTCTCTCACCTTTCCTATATAAACCCACCCAAGCTCCCACTTCCTCCTCACTAAAAGCCCTTGAAGTTCGTCCAACCGCTGCCCTACTCTCTCTAGAATCCTCTCAAGGTGCCCCAAGCTCCCAAGAAGCCTCTCACAAGCCTCTCTCTAGCCTTTGGAAGCACACTTCCAAGTAAGGGTTTTTTCTTCCTTTCTCATTTTTTGTCAATTTTCTTTAAGTTGTATTGCCCTTTTTATTTCAATAATGAATGTTGGGGTATGGTTTCACACCTCCCCCATACTGCCCTCTTATTTTTTGAATGATGGGAGAACCCTTTCTCTCTCATTAAATGCCTCCCATGTACACCCGTTACTATGCCGAAATTCCGAAAGGAACTTCTCTCTCTTCTTTTACATTCAAGCAATACTTTTGTATCATGAATCTAAATTCCATTTCAATTGTTGGTACATGTATATATATGACCTCCTTACTGTCCATTACATGTAAATATGATGAGGAACCCCTTTCTCTCTCATCAATTTTTTTTATGAATTCTTATGTCACGCCGTTATGCTGCCAAAATCGCACCGATTTTCTAAGCCGATGTCTTTGTGTAGTGAATATCATGCCCATTTCTCCATCAAGGGTATTCACCTTTATGCACATTTACATATTGATTGTAAAGTTTCATGTATGAATTCCACATTCCTTTATCATGGAATAAATGATTATGTTTTATGAATCCATGTTTTATGATCCATGTGGCACACTCATGCATGAAATGAAATGTTTAAGAAGGGTGCGCCCTGATAGCGCTCCAATGCATTGGGTAAAGTATAGTATCACGATACGTCATGTGCAATGAGTGTTGACTCATGCTAATTCAAGTGCAACGAGGGTTTACTCGTGCTTCAAGTGCAATGAGGGTTTACTCATGCTCCATGTGCAATGAGCCTTGGCTCATGCTAATTCAATGTTAAGTGTTGTTGCCACATTTCCATGTTATGATTATCATGCTTTATCATGCCTTTATGTTCATGTTTCTATTATGATCTATTGATATGCCTATTGCCTAACATGTATTTCACTCCTCATGTTATTCATTGTTTACTCCCTTACTGGGCTTTATAGCTCACCCTTTTCTTATGCATGTCCTCAGGTTATCCCATGCAATGCTAAGTACGAAGGAATGTAGTGGTCATGTAAAGGAAGTTTTCAATAAGGATGTTGTATTTCAAGTTTAAAGTTTTTATGTAATGATCCTAAGCCCCAAAGACACTAAACCTCTCGATCTTCTTTGTTGTATCAAGTGAAGTTTTATGTAATAAAGCATGTTTAAGTTGTAATAAAAAGCAGGGTTGTCACACCTCAATAGTTGAACAATGAATCAACTCCATTTAGAAGATATTCACAATACTACAATGTTCAGAACAAAAGAAGGTTCTTCTGGATTCTTATAGTATGGAGAGTGAATCTGACCAATTGTGGACATTGATAAAAAATATAAAGCCTGAGGAAGATATTGAGGCATTGTAAACGAAGGATTTCTTGAAAATGGTTTTCAATAAATAATTTCCTCGCATGCTCCAACTTAAGAAATAAAGGGACTTCATTTCCCCCAAACAGAAAGACGAAGAATCCAATAGAGTGTATGGGTAAAACATCAAAATGCATTCACAATATGGCTTCGGCTTTTTCATTACCCCCAAATACAAGGTTGGCTGCTTCTTTGGTGGGATAAAACCTAACCTATGGAAATACCTAGCTATCTATGACATAGATAGCTATTAGGAAATAGTCTAATGGGCCCTCAAAGTAGAAACGGATATCCGAGAATCTCAGGGGTATCATGGGGATAATAATTAAAATGCGGACATTAATTCTAGTGTTTCGATGGATAAATCCCACAGTGCTAAGAAATTCCATCACCTCACTTGCTAAAGGTCCGAAATAATCACCTCAGAAAATTTTTTAAGGGGGAAAGGAAATTCTTTGTGTATCCATGAGAAGGGAACCTGGAAATTAACCATCAGAATGAAAAATCTTCTACTGTGATAGAAGAGAGGAATAATTTTTTTGATCCTCAATGCATTGTTCATTACTTCAACAACAAAGAACTAAGGCACTATGCAAACTAGTTCCCTAAGCCAATGGTTTTCAGAGGAAACCAAAAACCTCCAAGTTAACAAGGGAGAGATTTTTCCATCACTACTTCTAAAGAGAAACCCAAAAAATGAGTTGGTTATAAATATGCTAGTTATTCATTCAAGAATAGAGAATGTACTTATTCTGGTTCTATGCAATCTTTTATATCCAGAAAGTTTAGCAGAACAATCCCAACACCACCACAAATCATGGAAGTTGAGAGGTCGGTGAGAATAGAAAATGGGGAAATCATTGAATTCCATGAATATAACTCCTCTCCTATCACAATTTGTGGATTGAACTTCCCATGAAACCTCATCATACACCCTATAGTATAATTTGATGTAATTATTTTCATGTATTGGATTTCCTTATATAAAGCCTACATAAATTTCTATGATAGGGAAATCACTCTCCGTATGGTGATTCAACCCCTGATTCTGTAAAAGTGAATGGAGGAGTGTGATTCTTCTTTAGCACCATCATCTCAAGCGTTGATATTACTGCACTATGAGCATGCATATAATTCTAAGATGATTGATTCTAAGGAAACAACCATCCTTTAAGACATCACTATTGTGAGGGAATTTGCTGAAGTGTTTCCCGAGTAATTGACTAGTCTTCCTCCTAGAAGAGATGTTGAATTCTCGATTGATCTTACACCTGGAAATTTTCCAATATCCAATCCTTCATATAGAATGGTTATTGTGGAGTATGAGGAGATAAATAAACAACTACAAAAGAATATTGATAAATGATTTATATTCCCATGTGCATCAACATGGGGTGCACTAGTCTTCTTATTTAAGTGGAAGGATGGGTCAATACACCTTTGCATTGATTATCGTGAGATTAAAAAAATAACAATAAAGAAAAAGTATCTTATTCCATGAATTGATAACTTGTTTGATCATCCATGTGGAGTACAATAATTCTGGATGGTGGTTCTTGGGTTGGGATATTACCAGGTAAGGGTTAAGAAGGAAGATATCCCCCTAAATTCTTTTCATAAAAGGTATAGCACTGTGAATTCATAGTAATGCCTTTAGAACTCACTAATACTCCGAAATTAATCATCGACATGATGAATAGAGTCTTTAGATATTACTTGGATAAATTAATGGTAGTATTTATAGAATATATCCTAATATACTCCAAAACCATGGAGGAGCGTGAGGAGAATATAAGCACTATACTAGATACCTTGAAAAAAGAGAATCTCTATGAAAAGTACATTAAGTGTGATTTCTAGTTAAAGTAAGTCTCATTCATAGGTCATATCACCACAAGCAATGGGATATCTATGGATCTATCTAATAAAAATTCAATAAAGGGATGGATAAGGCCAACATCTCTGATGGATATCCGTAGCTTCCTTGGGTTAGATGGATGTTATCTCCAATTTGTGAGAAATTTCCCACGATTCGACAACCCTCTTACAAATTTAACTCATAAGGGAGTCATCTTTTCTTGGAGTGATGAATGCAAAGATAGCTTAAAGGATTTTAAATGGAGGCTTATTATTATTCCCATGGTCACACTACCCAAAATTGGAGTTTTTTTTTTATTTAGTGATGCTTCAAAGAAGGGAAGGGGTTTTGTGTTGATCAAAAATGACAAATTCATTGTCTATGATTCAAGGAAATTGAATGTTCATGAAAAAAATATCCAATACATGATCTGGAGTTGGCTATAAAAATATGTGCTTGGAAAATTTGGCAGTATTACCTCTTTGGGGAGAAGTGTGAAATATAAGGATCACTAAATCCTAAAGTATATATTCACACAGAATGATTTGACCATGCTCCAACAAATATGGTTAGATATGATCAAATAAAATGAATTCCCAATCCATTACCACCCTGGGAAATCCAACAAGGTGGAAGATTCACCATGAAGAAAGGACCCAGGGATTTTATCATTGAGTAGAATTGAAAAGGATTCAATATTCTTAGATTTAATAAAGATAGACATTGTAATAATAAAGAAGGGAACATCATCAATCCTTTCACTAATAATTTCTCAAATGTCTATTTTAGAAAGGTTAAAGGATGATTAAAAGGATGGTGTGGAAATTCATAAGAATGTGAAAAATATCAGAAATGGGAAATCATTGGAGTTCAATGTTAATGAAGAATTAATAATAATATATGGTTCAATAATTTGTGTTTGATAAAATCTGGAGTAAATGAATTAAATTTTGGATGATACACATAGTTCAAATTTTTTCAATCACCCAGGAGACACAAAGATGTATCAAGACCTTCCAGAGCATTATTGGTGGGATACCATGAAGAAGGAGATCACTGAATATATATCAAAGTATCTGGTATGTCAGCAAGTGAAGGCTAAGAGGAAAAAGTTAAGGGGATGATTCAACCATTACCCATACTAATATGGAAATAGGAAAACATCAACATAGACTTTTTCACCAGACATCTGAAGACATCCATCGTAATCAATGCTATCTGGGTTGTTCTGGATCGTCCTACAAAGAACACACACTTCATGTAATTTGGGAGGATTTATCATTGGATCAACTAGTATGGATATACATCTGAGAAGTGGTAATGCTATATGGAGTACCACTATTGATTGTTTTCGATTGAGATCCAAGATTCATCTCTAAAATCTTGAAGAGTCTCCAAAACACCCTAAATACTGAGCTGAATTTTAGAATGGCTTATCAACCTCAAAGTGATGTCCAATCAGAGAAGACTATCCAAACACTTGAGGAAATGTTGAAAGCATGCTCAATTGACTTCAAAGGAGGATGGAATCAGCATCTTCTTCTATTTGAGTACTATTACAAAAATAGTTTCCAATCAAGAATCCAAATGGATCCTTATGGAGACCATTATGGTCAGAGGTGCAGAACCTCGACTTGTTGGGATGAAGTTGGGGAGAGAAAACACCTAGGTCTAGAAATGCTCGAAGAAAATGGTGGAGATGGTTATGACCTTAAAGTAGCATATTAAATATTCTCAGAGTCAACATGATAGTTATGCTGATAATCATTAATGAGACCAAGATTTAGATGTTTGGGACATGGTATTTGTCCACATATCACCGTGGAAGAGAGTTATGATATTTGGTAAGAAGGGAAAGCTTAGTCCAAGGTAAATCAGCCCTTTTGATATCCTTAATCACATTGGAGAAATGGCATATCGACTAGAACTCCCACCAAACCTATCCCAAGTACATGATGTATTCCATGTATCACTTTTGAAAAATTTCATACCCAAACCATCACATTTACTCGATCCTGAGGTAGTGCCAGTGGAGAATGACCTCTTCTATGAAAAGAATTTGGTGAAGATATTATAGCATAGGGGAAAATTTCTATAAAATATTACAATTCCCCTCTTCAAAGTAATGTGAAGAAACCACACGTTTGAAGAAGAAATTTCGGAATTGGAGGAAGTGGTGAAGCAGAGTTACCATAATATGTTTTTCTATGAGAAACCAATTTTAGGGAAAATTTATTAAGGGGGGAAGATTGTAATGACCCAAACATTTATTAATGAAAATTTCTCTTGATCTAATTAAATGTATTATTATGTAAAATGGTAATATAAAACATATACACTTCATGGGTTTTATGATTTTGGATTTAAAAATACAGTTAAGAATTGTTACCGTAGCTAATATAGTCGTTGAATAGTGATCACATGATTAGAATAAATATAGGGCTTTAACAAATCCAATTTACTCAGAAAAAGGAAGTGAGGGCATCATCTAGTAGAATTGCTCTATATGAAGCTCATTTTTTAGAGCTCGGAAATGAGGTTGTTTCACTAGGATTCGCTATGGAGTAAGCCCATGATGAGCTTTAACACTTTATGATTGAATGGAATCACATATGGGATAAGTGTAAGTTAATAGAGATCATCACCCGAGTGATGTTATTCGAGCTGCCCCAAGAGTTTGTCACCATCGCACACCTTACCCTTTGGTATTATGTAGGTGTTATAAGGGGTTATGTAACAAGACCCTAGAACTATGATTATGTGCATTATTTTTGACCAAATAATATGTATTCATTTTATTATTGTCACATTTTAAATGGTTTATAAAGCACAAATAGTATTATTAGATCATATTTAAATTCAATTAAGAAATCTATTTTGATGAGGTAATTTATTTTTGAATTAAATAATATTTTAATAAAATATTATTACTAAATTACTTTTTATTTAATATAAATGATTTTAAAATTTTTATAAATACATTTGTATTTTTTATTAGGGTTTGGAAACTCTTTTTGTCAAAACCCATGAATTGTCAATAAATGTCAGTTTTTATTTTAAAAGTTAAAAATCATATATTTTGAAAATTATTTAAATAAAATAAATATTATTATTATAATTAGGATATCTAAATTATCCAATGGTTAATTTTTCATAATTTCTGGAGATAGTGGAATATTTGGGTAAAAATTAAATACCAAAAAAATATATAATGACATTTATAACATCATAATGACCCAATAGTGATGTAATACATTATAATAAAAGGTATACTCTACCAATATATGTTTTACCTTTAAAATAATATGATTTTAGATTTTTTTTGTTATTTTTATATTGCTTTAGTGGACCCTCCAAGACGTATAAAATATTTTAACATTTATAATGATTTCCTTGAGGGTGTGACTCACCTCTACATAGGAAAACCTAATATTTTAAAAGTTTAGGCCATTGGAATTATAAAATAATGTCTTCTAATCTACTTTGAAAAATACCATGTGAGAAACCCATGGGATAGTTTGGGGTTTTGTTTAGTTTAATGTTTAGTGTCGAAAACCTAAATAATATAGAATTCTCTCTTTTTCCTTTGAAAACCCACTGAATCTTCCATTTCTCTTCACTCAAACCATTTTTTGATTGACCAAACTCTACCTTAATCTCTAAAAAATATTTTAAGGGCACCCTAATCTCCAAATAATTCTCTCTCAAGCCTCTCCCAAGCCTTTGGGATCACACTTCCAAGTAAGGGATCCTTGTTTTCCTTACTTCCATATTTATATCCAAGTTTCTTTAAAGTGTTAAGCCATTTTATTTCAAATATAAAATTTTGTGGTATGATTTCTCACATCCCCTATACTTCCATACTTATGTTTTAACGATAAGATACCCCTTTATCTCTCATTAATACCTCCCATGTACACCTGTTACCATGCTGAAATTATGTAAGGGATTTCTATCTCCTTGTTTATTTTCAAGCAATTATTTTATATTATGCATCTGAATTCAATAACATATGTTGAAATATTGTGTTCACATATCCCCTTACTATCCATTTCATGAATAAATTATGAGATACCCCTTTCTTTATCATAAACTCATTTTACGATTTCTATTTGATGTTGTTATGTTGCCGAAGTTACACCAAATTTTCATTCCAATGTCATCGTGTAAGTGAATACCATAACCATTTCTCTATCAAGGTTATTCACCTTTAAGAACATTTACTTGTTGATTGAGGATGTAAATTTATTTATTCCACATATCTTATTCATGGAATAAATAATGATTTTTAATGAATCTATATTGTATGATCCATGTGGCACATTTATGAATGAAGTGAAATGTTTATAAAGTGTGTGCCTTGATATCCCTCCAATACACTGGGGAATGAATAGTATCATGATAATCCATGTGAAGTGAGGTTTTACACATGATAATTTAACTTCAATGAGGGTTTACACATGATAATTCAAGTGCAATGAGGATTTACTCGTGCTCTATGTGCAATGAGCCATGGATCATGATAATATCATATTAAATGTTATTGTCATATTTACATGTTATGATAATCAAGAAATATCATTCCTTTTTGATACATGTTTCTCTTATTCTCCATATATATGACAATTTCCTGACATGTATTGTATTCTTCATGTTATTCCTTGTTTACTCCCTTACTGAGATTTATAGCTCACCCTTTTCTGATATATGTCCTCAGTTTATTCCATGAAATGGTAAGTAGGAAGGAATGGTGTGTTCATTTAAAAGAAATTTTCAATAAATATGTTGTATTTTATGTCAAAAGTTGTTATGTAATGTTCCTAATTTCCCAATACACTAGACCTATCGATCCTCAAAGTTGTCTCAAGTGTAATTTTATGTAATAAATCTTGTTTATGCGTGTAATAAAGAGGGGGGTTGTTATAGTTAATGTAATGAACAAGAATTAGTTACATCATATATAAGATAAGTTTGATCGGTTGAAAGGGGTCAAGTGGTTCTCGATGATTGTTCATCGATCTAGTTATCACCAATTGATAATAAAATTATCTGATATCCTGAAGGCCAATTTTTGGAGTATATATGGCCATTATGAATATCCTGTTATACCATTATTTTTGTCAAATTATCCTATAGATTTTTTGTAATTGATGAATAAGATATTACAAAATTACCTTTCCTCATTCATGGTAGTCTTTGTGGATGAAATTTCTATTTACTCTAAAACTAAGGAGGATCAAGTGCTTCATTTGAGATCTATTTTAGAGATTTTGATATATCATTGACTATATTATAAGATTTATAAATGTAATTTATAGATTAAATAATTGATTTCCTTGGCACATATGGTCTTATAACATGGTATTTTAGTCAATCATGAGAACTTGGAGGTTGTTATGACATGGTACCAACCATGTAACGTTTTAGAGTTTCAAATATTCTTTTTAATAGAAGGGTATTACAATTATATCATTAATAACATCTCAAAATGTTATTCTAGGATCCCCAACCTCACTCTAAAAGGAGTTAAGTTCATATGGGATTCAAAATTTTTGAATTATTTCAATGATCTAAAAATTATTTTGAATTTTGTGCCACTTTTGACTCTTCTAAAAGTTGGGCAAGGCTATGTGATATTTTCTAATGCATAATGTTTAAGATTGGGTTGGGTTCTTATGAAATTTGATCATGTGGTATCCTATGGATTGAGGTAGCTTATTCTACATGATAATAACTACCCAACCCATGATATCGAACTTCCAGATGTTATGTATGCTCCTAATAGTTATTGTAATCACCTTTTTAGAGAAAGGTTTACAATTTATTCTAAGCACAGAATCCTGGGATAAATCTTATTCCAAAAATATTTGAACCTTCAATTGAGACATGGGTGGAGTACCTATTTCTCTTTAATTTCAACATTTCCTATAACCCTGGTAAGGGTAATTTTTTATGGTTTGAGCATGAATCTACTTACCCATACCATGATTAAATCATCAGAAGAGTAGACCTTCTTGGATCTATTTGGTCATACGAATTTTGGGGTTTTGGTGGATGACATTGAGATTTTTATAGAAATTCATCAGCTCAACTATTCACTTTTCAAGATGATTGTTTAGAAGAATTTTCTTTATGATGAGTTTTATGGAATTAATAACTATCTTTATGGAATGGATAACAATGGTGAGTGGTCATTCTCCTTTGAGGGTGTCCTACGTTTTTGGAATCAATATATTGTTTTATTTTCAATGAGAGAGGATGAGATGGGGGATTTCCATAGTTCCTAGTGATAATTTCACCATGGTACCATGATTATGTCCTCTAATATGCGGTAACAGTTCTGGTGTCTAATTATGAGGTGAGAAATAACTAACATTGTATCTTATTTTTATACAAGTTAACAGGTTATGTCTGAGAACCTGAAACCTTCAAGTTGTCTTTAACCCCTTCATATTCCAACTTGGAAGTGGGATAATATTACAATGGATTTCATGGATTGTATCCCTGGTTACATTGAGTATAGAATATCATTCTTGGAAGGATGGTAAGATAGGATGAGCTATAAATATATTGGAAAACATACTATGTTCTTGCATTCTCGATTATAATGGATTGTGTTATAGCCAATTGGAACTAGTTGAGTTTTCATATAACAATATTTTCCAATATTCCATGAGGATGGAACCCTTTGAGTCCTTTTATAGATATTTCTGTGAATATTATTTTTTATGGTAAGATATTGGTGACGGTTTATTGGGTGGGATGAGTTTTGTCAAACAGATAACAATAAAGATTTTGTGATCCATAAGAGAATATTAATGGCATAGATCTGATATAAATCATACATTGATTATTGATGTATACTCTTAGAGTTTTCGGTTGGTGAGTGTGTGTTTTTGGAGAGTTTCATCTCGGTTGGGTTACTGAGGGCCTAGAAAATATAAAAACATTGCACTAAGGTTTTTGGTACCTTTTATTTTTAAGGGGGTTGGTAATGAAACTTATTGTTTATCCTTTCCCCAAAATTCAAAAATGATTCACAATTTTCCCATGTATCATAACTTTAGAAGTATCATGCGCTCCCTTCTCATTTTCTGGTATATGAAGAGATTTATGTTGAACCTTTTTTAAATGTGATATAGAATCCTATCAGGATTGTTGATTATAAAATAATGGTTATTTGTGGGAAGTCTATACCTCAGGTATGTGTGGTATGATATCATTTTTTTACTTTTATGAGACTTGGGTTCATGAGGCACTAATGAGGGAATAGTGGCCTCATATCTTTGATATGGATCCTTCATGATAGGATTTATGGGGACAAAAGGTGTTTATCGAGTGGAGGTTGTAACATAATATTACCTTCATTTACATGATTCTTAATCCATGTTTTGATCTACATATATTTGGGTATTGTCTCTGGTAGTTCAGTTGAAGTTGAAAAAAACATTAAATATTTTTATATTTGAGAACCGTTAGAGAACTATTAGGCAAAATCATTTGGTTTGTCCCTACAAATGGTGTTCCTTGTATAGAGGATATGGATGGTGGCACATAGTTCATACATGGTTTTTGAAAACTATGAATCCCCCCTCCAAATTGTTCACCCATGGATAAGTTGGGATTGGTACAATTATAGAATGTTTAAACTAACTTCCTTTTCAAACTATGCACCCCATCCAGAAACCCAGAAATGACACATGATTAGGGAACATGGTTACTCCAAACCTTGTAAAACAAATAGGAAACCATGCATGTAGAGTTTTAATCCCTGATAAATTGTTTCAAAAATACGTAGACCCATGTTTTGACCCAAAATCAGCTCCATTAAACCCTAATATGATTCCTTAGTATTTGTAGTCCCTCAAGAGAAAAAATTTACTCCTCTAACATATTCTCTTTGAAGATCAATGCATAAGTGATCATGTTTGATATCCTTGCATTATGTAAATCCCCTATCTTGTAGTTTATCATGATCTTCTATTATCCCTTTCTTATATAGTGATATATAATAATGTTATTAACATGTATAATATTTTATTTGATGCATATTAATTATAGGTTTGATTCCTTTATCTCATTCACCTTTGTTATTTGTTGGTGTTTCCTATTGAAGGTGTGGTTTTGGTTTTACTACAAGATTAATGTTAGGTGGTTCCATAATGATTTAGCCTACAATTGAAACCCTAAATGTCTTGTTTAACCTGATATGGGTTTTTAAATGATTTAAACACCTGTATTTTAAATAATTTTATGTATGATTTTAAAAGGGCATGAAAATCATGCAAACCCCTAAACATAAAAGAAATTTCAATTTTTTGGTGGATTTTCAGAAAAATTATGGCCTGAATTGAAATTTTATTTTATGTTGATTCTTGAGAAAATAATATTAAAATTAAAGATGATTGAAAAGAATGAATTTTATGAAAACCTGCAATTTGGTTTCGAAATTAGAAAGGCATGTTGAACATGAAATTGGGAATTTAAATTGTAAATGTCGAAATGATTTTTAATTAAAATATTTTATATAAACAATTTAATGAATGATTTATTGGTTCATTGAATCACATTTGATTCTAAGACATTAGTCGGTGGTTAGGATAATCATGGTAGGACTCTAATTCCATGTAAATGGATTGAAGATGACAAGAATAGCTAAACCAAATTCAATATTATTTCCCATGATCGGTCACCTAATGAAGTTTTGATTGATTATGTTGATTTATTAAGACATATATAGTGTGTATACATACTTGAGTTATGACGAAGACCGATATGTGTGCGGATTTTATATCCAGAAACAAACAATTCTCATGGATTATGACTATATTTTTTTGTTTTTTTTAATTCTTTTCATCAAGAATTGTTTTATAAAATTTTTTTTATAAAATTTTCATTTATTTCTATTTAGATATATCTTTCATCATTTAATTTGTAATAATTTTTGGGATTAAAATATGTGAATTATTTTTCAAGCCTTTTTTTAATTAAATTAAAAGAATAAATGGTTTAAATGTTATGAAATTGATTATGATGCACTTGGTGAGACCCTACTGGGCTTCTTATCCTACACCATGTCTTTACCTTAATTAATTTGTAGATATAGTTATTATAAGTCTATATAAAAGAAAATGTATACTTATAAGTGGTTTTTATGATTCATCCATGTGAATTTTAAGTGATGATGGTGACTGGTGGAGTTACAATCTACTTGTTGCACATAGTTTTAGATTCTTGGTCCAAATGGATGTTCCATTGTCTTTATGATGAGGTTTAATTTGAGATACCAATCTATTAATGATAATTTCATCCTTGATTAGTGTTTTGAATATTGAAAATGTGATGTTTTATCATATATTTATTTATCATATCCTTGTGGAAAAACTATTCTCATTAGTATTTGATATGATGGAAGGTGATAGTCACCAACCCATGGGGTTTAGGAATGCCCATTGGACCATGTCAGGACAAGTCTGGGTATCATTGTACTTCGGTATTTGGGCTTCTTCATGGCACATAAAGTTATTACTGAGAGAAAACATTTTAAATTAGTGAGAAAACCTCACCCGATACCATATAGATGTGGGATGATATTAAAATGGAAATTTTTACTGTAGTTTTTAATGCATCTAATAGAAATAGTGAAATATGTTTTATCATAAAATTTCTTGTTAATTATTCTCATTTCCTATTAATATGGGTAGATATTTCCCTTACTAAAATTTTCTATCTTTATATTAATAAAATATTGATATTTCATGTTGCATGATTGTTTAAAGTATCTGATCATGATCTGAGATTCAAATAAAAAATTTAATATTTTTTCATAATGATTTCAGCATCTAGGTAAAACTATACACTAACTACCATCTTAGAATATAAGGGAAGTATAAAATAATAGTCCAAAAATTAGAAGATATTTCTATTTCATTATCACTTGACTTACAAAAAAATCATACCAATATTTATGGCTTATAATAACATTTTTCAATTTAATATACAAATTTCACTCTATAAATCCTTCTATATAAAAGGGTGTCATACTCCAAAATGTAAATTTAAATCTTTTGAATGAAACAATTTTTTTTATAAATCATTGTAATGAAAAATGATGAAATTAATATCCATATAGAGATATGTACAGGTTGAATGGATTTTCTATAAAACATATGCAATAATATAATTAAAGGACTTTGAATTTCATATTAGAGATTATGCCTTCATAAAGGTATCACCGCAAAAAGTGTTGATAGAGTTTGGAAAGATATGAAAGATAAGACCAAGTCACATTATGCCTTTTGAGATAATGGATTAAATTATAGTTTTTATATATTGGATTTAAATTCCACCTAAACTCTATATGATACATGAGGTATTCCATGCTTCACTAATTAGGAAGTCCATTCTAGACCGAACACGTACAATTAGAACTAAATAAGTCTACATAAAATTTAACTTATCATATTATGAAAATTTGGTTCAAATTATATAATTCGGAGAGCATGTTTTGTAAAACTATATATCCTTATTAGGGAAGGTACTCTGGAGGAATTAGAAAATCGAAGAAGAAATGTGGGATCGTAAGGAAATTATTTAACGGAGAGTTAAATTTTATAGATGTAAGAATTTACTTTTATGGATGAGGGAGAGAATGTAAGTCCCATCACTTATTGTCGAAAAATAAATTAATAAATAAAATATATATCTACAAATTTACAAAATCACAAAATAAAATATTTTAATAATTCGTATTAATATAATAATCATTAGATATTTCTATTCATGTCTCCAGAAAAATATAAAAATAGATTAAAATTTTTAAATTTATGAAACTACTATAATTTGAAACTCCCTTGAATCATATTATACAAAAAAACATCAATATAAAAAGTTAAAAGTCTATAAAAAACTATATGAATCAAGGGATTTAAATTTTTTAGAAAGTAAGATAACGAGAATGTTGAATTTAGATTATGTAATAATGCAAACTTATAAGAAATTGGGAATTGAAATGTTGTAGTTATAATATAACCATAGTAATATGATAGTTATATAATTGTAACCTTATTTTTATTTGACCAATCAAAACAACATTCATGTAATCATTAACAATACATAACAATAAAAACAAATAAATATTTATTGTATTTAAATGATAATTATTAATATTTTTATAATAATAGAATAACATTATTAATCATTAGTAAAATTCAAACACTATTTAACTTAAATAAGTAAATTTTGATACAAATTATGTTTTAAAAAAATAGTTAAATTTCTATGACTGAGAAAATTTATTTTTAAAAAATCATCAAATATGTAATCAACATGTTTACATTGTGTAATATTGAATTTTTTTATTTTTTCTGAGAAATTGAATTTTGGGGTGAAAGATAAAATATAGTTTTCATATTCCTTATGAACTCATTTTGGTATAAAAATTACATAATACTATCTATAATAATTTTAAGGAGACAAACATATTTTTGGCGAATTAAATGTATTTATAAATAATAAAATTAATTTATTAATAAATAAAGTGATTTAAAAATCCAAAATCATATTTTATCCTTTTAAAGAATATTTATTTAGGACTAAATAGATTTCAGATTGTAATAATAAATTAAAAAATATATATTTTTGGTGATTTAATATATAATAATCAAAATATATTGTGTACATATAAAATATCATAAGTTAAAACCATTTTTAAATAATTTTAAATAAATTTTCAACATGTATGTTTTCTTTAATCTATATTCAGAAATTATAAAAAAATCCAAATAATTTCTATAAATACACACCAATATACCCTATTTCTATTTAATATAGGGCTCATAAACATATATCTCCATTCTCTCACCAATTTATATCTTCGTTAATCTCTTAATATCTTAAGAAGTTAATTTTATAAGGATACGAAGAAATACCCACGGTAAGGGTTCCTTTATTTTCCATATATTTTCAATTTTAAATTATTATATAATATCACTTAAAAATTTAATTATATATTCAATCAGTTTTCTATATAGATAGTAATACTGATTGTTTCCTTAAATTTCTATTTTTTGGACTTTATGAATTTTCAAAATATTATTATCATTTCAAACAATTGGTTAAATGGTAATTTATGAATAATAAATAGCTTATTGAGAAAAAAAATAAGGGTATATTGAGTTTTGAATATATTTATTACATATATAAATAAGTTTGTTTTGAATATAAGGAGTTATTTTCAAATTGTGAATGAAATTTAGTTAAACAGTTATTTAAGTAGCATGATTTGATTCTTTCAGTTTCAAGAAATATAAGGGTAACGTGAAAATGAGACCTCAAATTGAAATACCACCAGCGTAGTATTACATAAGATACAATGTTTAATTTATTTATAACATAAAATTATAGTGGTATATGGGGTCACCATGAGTTCGTGTTTCTATAAAAACTTATCACTATTTGTTAATCATAAATTCACCTTGCAAATGAAGGAGATATTATAGAGAGTTGAGAGGAGGATCCAACAGTCTATTTAGATTCTAAAGCAACCTCATAAATGATATTAATATATTTATAGTTTTTTTTTTGAATTAATATGTATTGTTTAATATTAATATATTTTTAAATTACCATAAATATATTTATTCATTGGCAATTGGATTATAGTTCATCTCTCTCGGGTGGGAGTGTTTATAAAACCATTTAGCTGGATGTCACCAAATATTTTCCGTGACAGTGATTATAGACACCAATGAAATTCACCAACTCCACTTCTCAATAAGGTTATCCTCTAAGCACCAAAACATCACCACTGATCATCGATTTTTATAGAACCTAATAAATATGGAAAAAATAATAAATGGGAAAATATGATCTAGGAGTCTTATGAGAAGTGGTTTTATTCTTAAATTGAATAGAGGTTATTAAAAATCTATAAGATAACCACCAGGTCTGATTTTAATAGTCACATGAAATCATATGTGCATCCCCGTATGCAAGACCCTATCAGCTAATAGTGAGGGTCTATGTTTGTCAGTGGGGAGACTATACCCTCAGTATCATGTAATTACAGAAATAGTAAAAAAATAAACAATCAGAGTAACATAAAGAATATAAAATATGGAATACATGTCATAAAATAAATAGATAAGTTATCTCCCTGTTAATCCAAGATAGTGTATATGTAGCAACATTATATTTTTTTAAATGTTTTTTTGAATTAATTTAGTCTTTCCAATATTTTTCATTTCACCCAATACTGAATATTTTTTTTGTCATATGAAAAACAATATTATTGGCTTGAAATATATGAAATAAGAAGTGGATATTTCATTACACTCAAAACATATATTATCTTTCGGTATACACAACACTATTCTTGGCTTCTGTTATACAACTCTGAGTTCTTTTGATAGCTTTCATTACACACAATACTGAGTTTTACTGAATAATAATATATTATTGAAATATTATTATTTAATATAACAATCTATAACCTATCCTTTAAAATATAGGTTATTAATAGTATTAAATAACTTAGGAAAATATAACGTTTATAACATTAAATCATTCATTTCCAATTATTTTTAAATAGAAATATACACCAATTGAATATAAATATAATATTGTTATTTTTGAACTCCCAAAGTCATTTTATTTTAATAAATTATATTAATTACAATTATTGAATGATATTAATTAAATATATATTTTTTATATTCAATCAATTTGTTTTGATAATTATCCAATTGATTTTATATTCATAAGAAACGAACCGAACTAATTTTATGCATAAAAACCTATATTTTTTCAAAAAAGTAATTTTATCTCCTTTTAATAGTGAACCCATTTTAAATCCAATTTTTTACACTTTTATATATTCAATTTGATAAAAATGTCTTCTTTGAAATGCGGATATAAAAATTTTATCATACTGATTTTTTGGTATTTTTCTTTTAAGTTTCATGTTTTGATGAATAGTAAAAATACTAAATTTTATTTGAAAAAAACTTTTTCCCTCCAAATAATTTATATTGTTAACTTAGATTTTTTTATTTTAAAGTAAAATTAGATTAAATATTTAAATTATAATATAATTATTTTCATTTTCATAAATTTTACATTGAATTTAGATATAAAAACGTTTTTATGTTTTCCATGTTTTAAATTTAATTACATGTTTTCTCTATTGAGTCAATAAAGTTTCCTTAGGACTTTTTGATTAATCTATGTTTTTAAAATCACAAACACTCTATCTTAAGGAAAATTATATTTTCCCTAAGAATTATCTTAATATGAAATATTTTCCATCTTCGAGGAAATTTTTTCTTTACCTATGTTTTCATTGTTCATTTTATAGTTTCTCTAAATCTAACTCATTTTATTTCTAACTATAGAATTATATTTCACATCTAAAACCTTGGAATCCTATAATTTCATAGATATACAGTGTTCTATTTTTAGGTTCCAAATTCAGACTCTGAATTCTATAAAATTCAGACTCTAAATTCTAGGAAATTCATAATCCAAATTCCTATGAATTCCGACTCCGAATTCCTCCGAATTATTTATAATTCAAGCTTCAAATTCATTAGAATTCAGAAACTGACATCTATAGAATTCATGTTCCAAATTATTTTCAAAACAGAATCTGAATATCCAGGATTTATAGTCTCAGAATATTTACTTGGTTAGACTCAAAACATTATTTTTTCCTTAGACTATGAAAATTTGTTTTGGTCAATAATCCTTATTTTTCATACACTTGATATAGTTATAAAATGATGTCATACAATCTATTTCTATCTAACCATTTCTTAAGTAACACATGTACAGGTCCCTCTGAGATTTAAGGAAAAATATAACTATTGGAGGAGGGATCTGACCATTGGAGAAGTGCCTTAAATAGGAGATCATTTGAAAGAGCTCAGTGATGGTTGATAACTCTAGATATTTCATTTCACCAAAGTGATTTATAGATAGAAACTATCATTCTTTGTGATCACTGAACAACTTGTTCAGCTTTCTTTGTATGTCTCTGATTGTTGGTGAGTACAATCAAGGGCTTCCTGAGATAGGAAGAAAGAGTTTCTTACTACCTTAAAGTTAGAGGGCTTGCGGGGATATCAAGACAGATTCTAATATTCCTATCTAGGGATTACGCTAGTGTGGGTAATACATTCGTTCTTGAAAGTATAAATCAAGGGACCTTTATCCAGGTTTATTGAATACCCTTCTCTTTGGGTTAAAAGACTTCATACTTGTTACTTGTTTTGTTTCAAGTTTATTTCCACTGTATTTTGATAATGGAAGAAAGTATAACCTTCTTATACATTCCAATACTTTTGTATACTCTGAAAAAAAAATCTATACACTTTAAGGTAGAATATTTTCTTTGTAAAATTTTCGTAAGTTTCATTTCCAGAACCAAATTTTCGGAACCTATCATGTTTTTAGAACTAAAAGTGGTTTTGTGAATGTTGGTTCGATTTAAATCTTTAATCTAACTAGAGCACCAATATTTTATGGGAATGATTATGAGTAATGGAGAGATCATATAAAGACTTTTGTTATTAATACTGGAGTGGACAAATTTTTCATGCTTACTGAAGATTACAAGATTCTTAATAAGGAAGTTAGAACTTTTTCCAATCAAGAAATATCAGAATATCAACTAAACTGCAAGGTATGTAATAATTTTTTGTGTTCCATGACCTGGAATATATATAGTCAAATTTCTTCTTATGAAGCTAAAAATTTTATCTCGAATAAATTTGAAGTCACACATTTTGGTAGGTCCAAAGTTATTGAAACTAGAATATCTATGCTTATAACAGAGTATAATGGATTTATATTTCCTTATGGAGAATCAGTTTGCAATGTGAAACAAAGGTTTATGATTATTGTTAACAGTTTACAATCTATGGGTGAAAAGGGTCTTGATGATGAAGCTCTTGTTGGTAAAATAATAGATATCATGACCAATGAGTGTGAATCTAAGAAAACAGCTATTGATGAGAATTGGGAAGTATCTCAAATTACTCTTGATGAAAATTTTGGAACGCTTCTTCAACATGAGACAAGAATGAAAATAGATGGTGATATGAACAATACTAATAATGGTGATGGATGTGTAGCCTTTAATATTTCTAAATCCAATACTCTTGAAAGGGTTACAAGATCCAAGTCTAAGAAAGTCACTGTTTTATCTGAATCTAGGGAAATTGAACATTATGAGAATGAACTAGCTAATCTTTCTTGAAGGATTAACAATATAGTCAGAAAGAAAGACTTTTAGAATAAATATTATAATAAAGAATGAAAATACAATAAATACTCGGAAGTCACTTTCTATGAATGCAAAATAGAAAGGCATGTCAGGTCAGATTTTTCTATGCTTAAGAAAAAGGATAGAAAGGAAAAGCATTCAAAAAGGAATATAAATAAGTAATATAAGGCTAAATCTAAGAACGTTATTATAGATAATGAAAACTAGAGTTCTAGTGTTGGAGACTCTTTTGATGAATCCTCATATTATGAATCTTCTGGTCAGAAGAATCTTGGTCTACTTAAAAAGATACCCATTGAAATTCATTATTTAATGGCCAAGGTACACAATGCTGAATCTATTACAAATATATCCTTGAATGAAAATTTTACTGATGATAAATACTATATGTATTCAGATGAATAATCTTCTTCTCTTGAAGATAATACATTACCTTCTTATAAAGAAGTGTCTAGGTTTCCTAAACTTCTTAAAAATGAAAATTCTAAAATCAAGAAAAATCTTGATAAGGAAAATTCTAGAATTTATGTTTTAACTAAATAAGTATCATATCTTTCAAAAGATATGGATAAGAAAACTTTTTATTTTGAAATTATTTCAAAAAATATTCAGGAAGTTAATTCTGAAGAGGATAATCTTTCTAATTATCTTGAAAATGTAATTTATCTGAAAAATATTTTAGAGACTAACTCTATCTCTAAAACTAATGTTTTTAAAGAAAAAAACATTATTATTAAACTAAAGTAAAAATTATTTTCCTTGAGAAAGTTTTTGTAAAAATTATCCTCTGGTAAAAAAAATTTCACAAGATGTAATCCAAAATTCTTCCTCTAAATAATAGATCCAGATTTGGTTATACTCATTCTAAACAAGTTTTTTGTAATAACAATTTTATTCCTCAAAGTTATGAATTCTACAACAAATGTCTATGTGGTGGACATTGGGAAAAAATTCTTTAAATAAAACTCAATCTTTAGGTTTTCATAAAGCTTATTTTTCTAAGAAAATGTGGATTCCTAACATCTTGCTTTCTAAAATTTCTGGATCCAACAAATTTTGGATTCTAAAAGTCTCAATCTCTTATTTTTACAAAAATAAGGAAAGTACCAACATAAATACATGGTACATGGATAGTGGATGTTCCTAGAATATGACTGGTAACAAAAAACTCTTTGAAAAGATTGTCAAGACGAAAGGAGGAAAAGTAACTTTTAGTGATAATGCTCAGGGAGAAATTGTTTGTATAGTTTACATTGTTATTCTTAGAAAAACATTGATTTTAAATGTTTTACTTGTTAAGGTACTTAATAAAAACCTCATTTTCATAAGTCAATTATGTGATGATGGTTACCTTGTGAATTTTAGGAAGGACATGTGCTTTGTACACAATTTCAAGGATGATTTTATTCTTTCTACTCATAGGCAAGAGAATTCATACATACTAAACTCAGAAGACCTTAGGAGCCAAGATCTACCTTCTCATAGTGCAATGGAAAACCAATATTGGTTATGGCATAGAATTATAGTACACTATAACCTTAGAAACCTATGAAAACTCTCAAATAAAATACTAGTTAAGGATCTACCAGAGCTTATATTTGATTCTTCAAAAGTTTGTGATCCTTTTCAATATGGAAGGAAACATAAATCAAGTATTAAATCAATATATGAAGCCTCAACTTCTAATGCATTACAATTAGTGCATATGGATATTTTTGGACCAACACAGACGGGATGTATTCGAGGAAAATATTATCCATTTTTCTTAGTTGATTATTACACAATATTTATGTTGGTCCATTTTTCTAGAAAAGAAATATGAACCATTTTATTATTTCAAAAAATTTAGAGTCCATGTCATGAATGAAAAAAAAATCTTTCGTTGATAACTATTCATAGTGGTCTTGGAGGAGAATTTCAAAATTCTGATTTTGAAACTTTTTGTAGTAAAATAGGTATTACTCATAACTTCTTAGCTCTAAGAACTCCTCAACAGAATGGTGTTGTTAAAATAAGAAATCGAATTCTTTAAGAGATAACTAGAACCATGTTGATTGAATATTCGATAGTTAAACACTTTTTAGCAGAAGCTATAATTGCTGCTTGTTATACTTTAAATCGAGTTTTGATAGGACCTTTTATTAATAAAACTCCTTATGAGTTATGGAATGGTAGAAATCCTAGACTTTCAAAATTAAATGTATTTGGTTTCAAAGTATTAATTCTGAATACTAATGATAATTTACATAAATTCACACCAAAATATAATGAAGGAATTTTCTTAGGCTACTCCGCAACTATTAAGTCTTATAGAGTTTTTAATTAAAATAATTTTATTGTTGAAGAAACGGTGCATTTTAATTTTGATGAAATTGATCCTTTTTTTAAACCAAATCAACCTACATCCTCATATGTGTTTTCAAAAACTGATTATCAAACCTTGATAGAAAATCCATCTCATAGTGAAAAATTTTCAAGAAAATATTTTTGAATCATTTACCCAAGGAGATATCCTACCATGTGTTGATGAATAGGATTTAGAAACCCCAAATATTTTTTTCTTAAGAATCATCCTAGTGATAGTATCATTAGTGATGTAAATCAACTTATAAAGACTATAAGTTCTTTAATAAATGAATTATAACATATAGCATTACTTCTCCAAATAGAACCAAAAATCACTGATGAGTCTTTAGGTGATAATGATAGGATTAATGCCATGCAAGATTAGAAAAATGAATTAGAAAGGAATAATGTCTGGACCTTGGTTGAAAGACCTAAGAAAACCTCTGTAATTAGAGTAGAATGGGTCTTCCTAAATAAGTGTAATGAAAATGGAATCATTGTAACAAATAAAGATTTATTAGTTTCTAAAATCTATAATCAACCAGAAGGAATAAACTACGAAGAAACCTATGCTCTAGTAGCTAGGCTTGAATCTATTCGTATTTTACATACCTTTACAGCATTATTTGATTTCAAACTTTTTTAAATGGATGTAAAATGTGCTTTCATTAATGTATTGTTCAAGAAGAAATTTTTTGTTGAACAACCTCCTGGTTTTGAAGACTTAAAACATCTTGAACATTTTTTTAAACTTACCAAATCTTTATATGGACTTAAACAAGCCTGTATGGCATGGTATGATAGGCTTAAAAAATTTTAGTTACAAAACAATTATGATAAGGAAAATGTTGATCCCACCCTTTTTATAAATAAAGATAAGGAAATTTTTTGATTGTTCAAATTTATATTGATGGCATTATATTTGGTTCTACTCAGCAATCATTAACCAATTTGTTTGCGAATCTAATGAAATTTGAGTTTGAAAGGAGTATGATGGGTGAATTAACATTTTTTCTATGTTTTTAAATTTCTCAAAAACTAAAAGGAACATATATTTCTCAACATAAGTATATTAAATATCTTCTTACAAAGTATGGATATGACAACAATAAGTGTATAAGTACTCCCATTGGTACCTCAAATTCTCTTGATCTTGATGAAGCTGGGAAACCAGTAGATCAAACATCATTTAGATGTGTGAGGGGATGTTTTCTATACATGATAGCTATTCATCCAGTCTTAATGCATTTAGTATGCATATGTACATGTTATCAAAACAGTCCTAAGGAATCTCATTAAAAGTCATTGAATACAATTTTTCAATTTTTAAAGTGAACCAAGGATTTATGACTCTTTAATTCTTCTAGAAATGATTTTGTTTTAAAAAGTTTTTCAGATGCTGATTTTATTGGATGTATAATAGATAGGAAAATTACATCTTGAACTTGTCATTTCTGAAGAGATTCATTAGTTTATTGGTTATGAAAAAAGAAAACATACAATATCCCTTTCCACTGCTAAAGCTCAATATGTAGCAGCTGGAAGTTGTTGTACCCAAGTGTTGAAGATGCAACACACCCTCACAGACTATGGAATGAGTTTTACCAAAACAAAAATATTTTGTGATAACACTAGTTCCATTTCCCTATGTAAAAACCATGCACATAACTCTCATTAATAACACATAGTTATTAGAAATCACTTTCTTAGGGACCACACACAAAAATGAGATATAATTCTTTAATTTATCGGAATGTAAGATCAACTTGCTAATATTTTCACAAAATATTTACCCTCTGATGGATTTGAATACATTAAAAAAATATAGGAATGATAACCATGAGGTAATCTTCCATATTAACTCTTTGTTAAAATCTATCTCCTTACGGTTACTAAATCCTTTTTATAGGGGGTACATTTGCTTGATTAATCAGATTTTTTGTCGTGAAAATTCATTAAAATCAAATTTTTCATAGTGATATTTTATTTCATAATCAAATTATTCATAGTGAATTTTTTTTAATTAAATTTTTCCTAGTCAAAATTTTTCTTAATCATTTTAAGGAATAAAAAAGTTCTTCAAGAAAAAATTTCCTCATTTCCGATAATTTTCCCATCAACCCTGAAGGTATGTTTTCTTACATAAATTTTTTTAATAATTTTTTTCTGAAGGTATTTTCATCTTGTTTAAGAAATTTTTTTCAGATTCACTTTTCCTTAAATCTTAACTATTATCATAAAAACCTCAAAATATCAGAACCCACCAAATTCGTTTTTTGATTATCATCTCAACCTTAAGATCTGATCAAGAATATTTCAACCATTGAATCAATCAAGGAATATAAACCTTCACCTCAAAACCCTATATACGAACCCCTTGACCATTGTCCCACATTGGATTTTAAATCCATAGAGTGCTTATGTTATACTCATCTACATAAGTTCTTTCTGAAATTTCAGGTTTTTCCTCAATTCTGAACGTCTGTGGAAGCTTCTCTGTAGAAAAAAATGTCATCAGTAAAGGAAGTCTTTGAATGGAAGCCATACAGAGAAAGGTTACTTGATCCTAAATTCTTTGTTCAATATGATTCTGTTATTTCAAAGAATATCAAGCTAATTGGTTGGGAGAGCTTATGTGTATCCAAACTGAAGGCACAAGATCCGGTTTATCCAGAGTTGTTGGCTGAATTCTATGAATCAGTATGTTTCTTCAATGAAGGATGGAGAGACATGTTTTCCTTTTAGAACTATGGAAATACCTACTCCCTTTCCTACAGTAAGGTTTCCAATCTGGTTGGAATTCTATATGAAGGTGAAGCAGAATTCTGTACCCATAAACTACCAGTTATATCTGGATCATTCAAAAAGGAAAAGGCCTTAGAGTGCCTTGTCTTGAAAGAATGAAAGACTCTAAAAATTATTCATCTCAATATAAATATCTGGATTCATCAGTTATAGTTTCAGGTATTCCTCATTCCAAGAAAAGTTGATATGGATACACTGAAGAACAGTGATATTTATTCTTTGGATATTCTGTAGAATTTCAAAAAGATCAATTCGGTGAAGTTTGTTTTACTAATAATTGAGAATTTCAAGAAAGGAACTCTAATATCACCAATCATCATGTATCTGGTTATTATATCCATGATTATAGTCCTTTTTCTATAATAGTTTAAAATTCTTTCTAGTTCTATGACAAAGAATTTCAAGGTCGTGTTGCTTAGTGATGACACCCTCAGAATAATGAAGGTTGGATTCAATAGTGAATCAGGAAATTTTTATGACTTGTTTGAAGCTGAAATAGAATCCCTATCAAAGAAACCAGAATTGGTTGAGACTTCCGAGAAGGGTGCTAAGAAGAGTAATGTTAAGTAACCAAATAACAAAGAAAAATATTATTCTATTAAGGATACTTAATCAGCACCACCTAAGCCAATGAAGCAAAGAGACTTATCCAGATTAAGTGGTTGATAAGTGGAGAGAAGACAAGAAGAATAGGAAAGAAGGGGAGCCTAGTTTTAGATTTGACCCTACTGAGGAAAAATCATTAATGTTGAAGGATTATGAGGATCTTGAAAAGAAAAAAAAGAAGCAAAAGAAGAAAATTTCTGAATATGATATTATTCAATCTCTTCTCAAAGCTGGTGAGATATATTCTAAACAAGTTTAGGTACCAGAATTGTTTTTTCAAGAATCACTCCCAGTGACTATGGGAAAGAAGATGGTAATTATGGAACCAAAAGAAGAAGAAATATTTTTGGAAGTGGAAGTGGAAGTATGAGAAGAAGTTTTAGAATAAGAAAAATAAAGAAGTGGGATATAGATGACATGGTAAGGAAAGTTGAAGAATACCATGAGAATGAGGGTCCTGAAAAATTGTTGATTTGAACTTCTCAAGTTGAATCTAAAAAACATGATACTCCAAGAGAAGAAGAAAAGGGTCAGGAAAAAGTAAATAAACCATCTGAAGAAGAGAGTAGCAACCCTGACTTTTTTCAGCCAGAAGATCTTGTGCAAGATATCGAGAATGAAAACCATGAGAAAGACAAGATTTTTAAACTATCATATAGTGAACATGAATCTCCCAAAGTAGAAGATATTATACTGAGAGATTATAAGGGAAAACATGTGTTTTTTGATACACTTAAGAAATCCATAGTGAGAAAGAAAGGTGTTGGTGGCTCGTCGAAGAGAAAAAATGAAGAGAGAGAAAAAGAATCCTCACCAACCAAACAATCAGATTTGGAATTATTCTCTCTTGAACATGACATCATAGACCAATATTTGAAGAATCTGTTTATACCATTCCCTTTTTTTCAAGCATAGACTCGAGGTTCCAGACACTTCAACACTCATTTAATCAGAAATCACATTCATTTACCATGCTTATGGATAAGTTTCTCAGGCTTGAGGTCAATTTCAAAACCATATTCATTGGATATGAAACTAACAAAAGATCATGAAAATAAGTCACAAAGTGGTCAAGGAAAAAAATTGAAGAGATAATAATCCTTGATGATTTTAAATAAATAGTGAAGGATTATTTTGACAGTAAAGATGGGAAGTTCACTTATCTCACTAAATGTTTTGAGGAAAAGCTATGTCTCAAACAGATAACCTAGAATCAGGAAGTCAATGATTTGAATGGGAAGCTTAATTTAGTATCTTTGAACTGGAAAAGGGAAATATATCTTAGAATTGAGTTTAAAGAAAATATTTTCAAGCAAGAAGTACTTTTGAAATCTCAATAAAAATTTCTTAATTCCCAAGAAGAAATAATAAAATCCTTATAGAAGAAAAGTGATGATCTGGATCATCTGCTAATGTGTGTTGAAGAATTCCACAAGGAGCTTATGAAGATAAAAACCATTGTGAAGAAGCTAATTTGGGAGGATAAAGAAGGATAATTTTTTCCAATCTGGTCTTTTGTTTTATTTTCATTCTTTGTACAAATCATTTCAATCATAATGATGTTTCTGGTATTCTATTTATGTATTTTTTGTTTATTACTAATATCCCATGTACTAAATATTTTTCTACTCCCATAATTACATTTTTAAAATCACAAAGAGGGGGAAAGGGATGATAAAAATAATACTAACTAAATAAGTGAATTCCCTAAGTAATGGGTACTCTATCTAAGGGGACATTCTTATCAAAGAAGATTTTCGTATGCAAGAAAATGTAAAATCCCATTCTGAAAATAAAGAATACGATCCTTAGGGAGTTCAAAACCTATGGTGGAGTTAGTCATATTCACTATGATCTATATGTAAAGGGAGATAAGTTTTTATTTTCATGTTCATAAAGAAAAATTCTAAGTCCTTATATTCTTTTCATAAGGATGTTTTTACTTTCCAAAAATGGAGAGATTGTTGATTCAATAAGGTTTCCTTAGTAATTTTACATTCCTCTATGTCTTGAAAATCATGAACACTCTATCTTAAAAAAAATTATATTTTCTCTATGAATTATCATTATAAGAAAAATTTTCCTTCTTCAAAGAAATTTTATCATCACCTATGATTTCATTGTTCATTTTATAGTTTCTCTAAATCTAAGTCATTTTATTTCTAAGTCTAAAATTCGGTTTCACATCTAAAACTGTGGAATCCAGTAAATACTTACATATAAAGTATTCTTTTTTCAGGTTCTAAATTAAAACTAATAATTCTATGAAATTTAGACTCTAAATTCTCTGAAATTCAGACTCTGAATTCTATGAAATTCAAGCACCGAATCTTTTGAAATTCCAACTAAAAATTTTCAAGAATTTAGACTCTAAATTTCCTAGAATTTGGACTACGAATTCCTCAGAATTCGTACTCTGAATTCCTCAGAATTGGGACTCCGAATTCCTCAGAATTCAGACTCTGAAATCTATAGAATTCTAGTTCTGAATTCTTTGGAAATAAAAATATGAATATCCATAGTTTATTGTCGCTAAATTTTTATTTGGTTAGACTCTGAACATTATATTTCCTTAGACTCCAAAAATTAGTTTTGGTTGAACAACCTTATTTTTATTACACATGTTATAGTTATGAAATGATGTCTTGCAATGTTTTTCTAACAAACCATTTTTTGAGTAACACGTATACAGGTCCCTCCGAGATTCCAGGAAAGATATGTATATTGTAGGATGAAGCTGACTATTGGAGAAGTTCCTATAAATAGGAGCCCATTTGAAAGAGCTCAGTGATGGTTGATAACTCTAGAGATTGCGTGCTGCTGAAGTGATTTCTTGAGAGAGAAACGATCATGCTTTGTGCGTACTGAACATCTTGTTCAGCTTGCTTCATGAAACTCAAATTATAGCTAAGTACAATTGATGGCTTCCAGTGATAAGAAGATAGAGGTGCTGACTAACTTAAATTTTGAGGGCTTGAATGGATAAAAGGACAGATTCTGACATTCTTATCTTGTTCTTACCCTTGTGTGGGTAAGACATACTTTCTTGAAAGTATAAATCATGAGTCCGTTATCCAAGGTTATTGGATACCCTTCTATTTGGGTTAAATGATTTAATACTTGTTAATTGATTTTTTTCATCTGTATTTCCATTTTATTTTGATAAAGGGAGAAAGTATAACCTTCTTATTCTTTCTTGTAATTTTGTATACTCTGATAAACAATATTCTATACGCTTTAAGGTATAATCTTTTCCTTGTAAACTTTTCTAAAGTTTCATTTTTGGAACCATATTTCTGGAACCTATCAAGGCTGTAGAACTAAAAGAGATCTTGTGAATTTACCTAGTTTAAATTTGTTAAACATAGTTTTTCTTAATGTTAAAAATGAATTTTTTTTAATCTTACAATCCCCTCATGTAGTAGTTAAGCATCTACGTTCATATTTCTATCATATAATCTCTTCCCATCAACAGGAATAATTTTAAATTAATTACTAAAAAATCTATGTTTTAATGTTTGAAAAATGAATTACATATTTGAAATCATAGGGTCAAAATTATGTAAATAGGATTCTTATATTATTTGGTATTATGAATAGTAACTTTAGTAAATTTTATTTATTACGGTTATGGGAAAATCAGGTAATTAAATATAAAAATAGCTTTATAATATTATAACATTACTCTAAAAATTTAACTAATTTCATTTTATTAGTTTATTTTAACCAAAATCATCCTTAAGCAAAAATTAAAACACTTTTAACCCACATGGGTGAGAATATGACATTTATTATATTTTATTTAAAGATAAGTTAAAATTTCATATTCATATTTTAATACGTAAATAATTATTAATGTATGATTATACAATAGATAAATTTGATTATAAATATTCATATAAAAGATAATAAATTTATCTTCATTTTGATAATTTATTATTTATTTTTAAAGCATAAATAATTTCATTAAAATCTTGTATAATGGTGATGTAGTAATTGTTCAATTAAAGGAAATATAAAATAAATTATAATAAAAATACTAAAATTAATATAGTTTAACATAATTAATGACATCCAAGAATTTTATAGACATATTTTTTATGGTATTGTAATATTATAATTTTTGTTTTTAATTTACCATGTTTTGAGGATATTTTTGAAAAGAAAAATATTGGATAGTATCAAAAATGATACTTTAAAATAAATAATATTTTATTAAATATTAAAAAACTTATAAAAAATTTTAATTCAACCACATAACTATATTACGGTTACATATGTCATAAATGAACCATTTGGGGTTCCTTTTTCATTTTATAGTATATATATTTACACTAATGTGTAAAAATACACATTGTTTTAGTAAAAGTTAAAGGCTTTAACTAAGGGTTAAAGCCAAATGATAAGGTTAATATAGTGACCTAAAATGTCTAGAAATAATTTTTTGAGAGTATATAGACCCATAATAATATTATATTCTAAATAAATCAATTTTTACCTATTTAAATTGAAAATATATTTATATTAATTTAATATTTTGAGTGTCCAAGAGTGCCCCTCCCAACTTTTATAAAAAGGCACATCCTCTCTCATTTATGTACACCAATTTGAGCTTTCAATAATTACCATACCCTATATATTTTCCTTATTAACTTCCATATTAACATTATAGAGGGTATTTTTTTCTCAAAATACCAACTCTGCTTTATTTAAGAGGAGATCTAAAGGGAGATCATCGTGGAAGAGGAAATCTTCTTACCAACTCTTTCAAAATTGTGTCTTCCTCTACTTCATCTTTATGTGTTGATTAAATTATAAATTTATACATCCATGATAATCTAAATGATAAAATTTTATTATTATTATGTAAAATAATATTCCATATTTTATTCATCCTATAAAAAATGAAAGTGAAACGCGTGTGTTCATACGGCTTACCATCTCTACATCGCAGTGTAATCTGTTTTTCATTAATACTTTATTAGGATGGTTATAACGATGGATATAAGAAATATACATAATAAATATAATAGGATAATTATTATTGAACAAAATATATACAATACACTTCCTTACTCATTCACAATTAATGGAATTATATCATCGCTCGTGCGTGCGTACGGCCTACCATCTCCACGACGTGATTAGATTCATTTTCCTTATTTACCATTTCAAGATTGACTATAAAAAATGTATATGATGAATAAATATGAAATATATAGAATAATGATACTAATTTAATAACATATATACATATATTTTATTTATATTCTCTCAATTTTTACGATAAGAAAACAGAAACAATGTTCATATTTATGTACTACTTACCGTCTCCATGAATAGTGTATTACATTTCATATATCTATCTTATTTTTATATATATAATAAGTATATGTGATATTATAATAATGTTTTAAATTATTAAATTAAGTAAATCATGATCCAATTAATATTATCAAGAATAAAAAGTCAAAAACACATACGATAAATAAATCGGTTATTACTCAAAATATTGCTTTAACTTGGAATGGTTAATAAAGAGGTAATATAAAGTCATAAATGAATAATATATGATAAGATAAATGTAATTGTGATTATTTTATAAGTTATCAATATGTTTTAAAAAACTATACAGGAGTTTCAGACATGTATCAAGGGAATTAGACCTTAGTTAACGGATTTATGTCTCACATTTATTTTTGTGGGACACATTCCATATCCACCACTGACATCTTATTCATGGTGTATGTACTACAAATAAATGTATTTTATGATAATTAATATGAATATTGTGTTTTTCTATATCCATATATTTTTATTTCATTTATGGGGAACACGATTCGACAGATTATAAAGGCATAAGGTAATTTTACCTCGCTTATTATTTCTGTGAGATACATGCCTTAAACACCACTCATTTATTTTTTGCAGTATACATATTTACCATGAATGTATTATTTGATTTTTATAATTTAATTTATTGGTATCTAAATAATTATTTGATGATCTCTATTTCATGGGATTTTACCTTTCAAATTTACCAAATGTTTATGGTATTTTTGTCTCATGTTTTCTTCATTGAGACACATGTTTTTTTATGCACTATGTTCTTTTACAAGGTGTATTTACTACCATTTAACATTCTATATAACGAATATCATTATTTTAAATACATATTCAGCTTCATGGAATGTTATAATTTCATGGTGATTATGATTCAAATGTTTCAAAGTGGTAAGGTACACATTTAAATGTTTAAATGTTATTTTTCTCAAGAAATGTTTTTTAACTCATTTTCAAGGAAAGGAATTTAAAAAAAAGTATTTTTTAAAGTGTTTTAAAGGGATTCCATTATAATATTTCAAATATATTTTCAAGGAAAAGATATTTAATTTTTTTTCATTTTTTCGTCATATGTATTCATGGAAAATGTTTTCAAAATGTTTTCCATCATTCTTTACAAGTTTATATGCTTCATTTAAAAGTTTTAGAAAAGGGTTTTCAAATGTTTTTATAATAGAGAAATATTTTTTTCAAAAATAAAGAATATTTTCATTAATAAATGGTTTAAATTACTTTTTTCATTATTCCTTTATTTTTTTTCAAAGTCTTTTCAAATGAATGTGTCTTGAAAATGATTTATGTATTAAAAAGTGATTTATAAAGAAAATGCATATTCCATGTGATATTTCAAAAGTCCTTACCCATCTAAGGTGAAATACTTTTTTATAGTTTAAGAATAAAATTCATATTATTTATCTGAATGGTTTATATTTTTATGTCATGATTTTTATGAATCCCACTTCTTTTAACGGGTTATTCTTTAGATAAAATAATTATGAAACCTATATCAGTTTTACACACTATGATATGATTACATTTTTATGACACTAATTCCATTACATTGGTTATGATATGATTTTTTATGATCTTTTCTCACATGTGTGTATGATTTCATTATGAGATGTCTAGGATCTATATCTCCATCCAATTCATTGGGCAAATATTTATGTCTCAAAAGATACACATAGAGGACCTTGTACGATATGGTTGTCTTGGGAGTGAACCTTGACTACTAATATGGTTATGGGAGTGATCCATGAAAACCAAGATAAACCATGACTACCATGATGTTATGGTAAATGAACCCATGCTACCCAGATGGTCCTGGAAGTGATTACTTTACTACCATGGAAATCATTATTATATGCATATGTGTCGACCTCAATTACATGTTTTATTCCTTGTTTATTTACTTAGGACTCATGTCTTATGAACTACCAATAATTTTCCATTATTCCAATTTAGTATATTTTAAATTTAGGTTATTATCCTCTATTTCAATGATCTTGTTCTCATTCCCTTATGCTCATGATTATGATTACATATATCCCATGTTTACCATTATTAAGAATCTGAAATCACCCATTTCTTATGTTTCTCTTCCACATGTTATAATAAAAGGTTTTAGTTTGGTGTATTAAAGGGGAATATATTTATAGGATATTTTTAAGTTCTTAAAACAAATTATAAGTGTATGTTCCATGTTTTCCCGAAGCACTAAACTAATATGGTCCATGGTTGTGTGCTTTTGTAATATATTAATTATTCTAAAAAGGTGATGTAATGTTAATGTATGAAAATAAGGGTTCTCTATATTTGGTATCAAATCAAAAAAAAGAGTTAACCTTTGGAAAATATGTTGATAAAACCATAGTGAGAACCCTAAGGATAAGGCTAAGGATAAAGAAAAATATAGAAAAATGTCCTAGAATTTTGGTAAAGGATATAGTTAGTGGTTATATAGCAATAAAACCTTTTTTGGAGAGTAAAAGTGGATGAGGATCTCATAGAGATATATTTAGGGTTAATAGATCCAAAAAGGTTTGTTGTCCTGACTCAATATAACTTGGTACATGAAAACAGGCCTTTCTACACACCTGGTTTGACACTCCCAGGGGATATACTTTAGGAATTAAAAAACTCTTCATTAACCATCATAAAGGATTTAATTATAAGTTATCTATTAATAGATATGGATAATCCTATGGTCTCATATATTAAGGAAGGTTTCATCTTTTAGAAATATTATATATAATTTTTATGATTATTTAGTTTTTCACCTTGATATCTGTTTCTCAAGTTATGATTTTTAGTTTTAGTCAATGGTTTGAACCAGAAGGAAATTGGTTAATATTGGAGGTGATGAAAGAAAATTTGATGAGTAATCAAATGGTATGATGATTAGAGAGAAATGTATTGTGATTATGATGAACATCTATCATGGTATATGATTAATAATGATAGATTTGATGATTTTATGAACATAATGAATAAGTGGAAGATTGGATTTTAGTAATGTACATATGTTAAGGAATGTAGAAGAATGAAGATTTTCATTCCTATGTTTCAATAAAAAGGGAAGAATAACCTTGAGGAACACCTCAAATGGAGTTGAAAATGTTATCTCTATAGAAAAAAGTGTCAAAAAAGTGATGAATTGTTATAGATTTCAATGTATCATATGTGGAGAACATGGGAATTAACCAACTCAATTCCATAACCTTAGAATTTACTTATCACATAATGAATCACCTATTTCATTCCAATTTTTAAAGTTAAAGGATTAAAGTATTTATTTATCTGGATTCCAGAGTCATGAATGGTTAATTATATAAGGATTGTTCATTTTATGTTCTTTGTTAAGTATTTTCAAGAATATGTTGAAAAATTATAATGGAAAAGAAAATTGAATTAAAGTAATGGTTATATTCATGGGAAACACAATATTATGGTAGAGATAACCCATAATGTTTTCCAAATGTTATGATAATGATGTTTGGATAAGATACAAGTTGGATATCAAAAAATGAATTAGATGGTATAGGTTACCTTGGAACTGGTAAAGGATTCACTTACAAAGACTTTTTTGTTATCATGAATGGATTTTATATCATTTTTTAGTTCAAGGAATATATCAAATAAACTTTGGAATAAAAAAACATGAATGTTTTCAATAATGATGTACAGTAATTCAGGTTATTAATATGTTTCAAGAGAATATAAGATGATGTTATTCACATGTGTGGTGTGTGACAATTAAGTGCTACGTCAAGTTTTTTAGTCTATTTATGATAAGATGGATTTGGTAATTTTTTGACCTTATTTTGAAATATTTGTATTTTATTCTCTTAGAATGATCATAAAGGTTACCATTTATAAAATTGTTTCAATTTTTAGAGATTCAAGTATTTTCTCACCATAAATGGATTTACGCATATTTGATAACTTGTGAAAACATTTATTTGTGATAAAAATATATAGAATATACTAACATAGTATTTATGGATCTCATTATTTGATAGTTCTTCAAGAATGATAAATTTAACATCTGTTCTTATAATAGGAGATGAAGTGGAAATTGATCATAGAAAAACAATGGGTGATGTTTTCCTAAAATCAAGTATGTATTTCTTCTCAACAAAATTATTCAACTCTAGGGAAAGGATCTTGAAACCAAACATGCTATACTAGTGCCATCATTTCTGATGAATCAAATGGTTTCTTAGATCATCGTAGATTTATGGCCTTGTGGTTGTTAACATTCTCCTCGCCATGTTGACTATCATTCTCCTTCAGAAAATGACAGTTATATTTCTCTTCCATTTCCATGTTTTCACTTCCCACCTATATTCACCTATTTGTAAACCCAGTAAAGTGTTACTTTGGTTAACTATTATGTTTCTCACTTTCCATTTTAAGATGATGTTTTTGTATTTGTTTTTACAATGTGGGTTTCAATGAATGGAACTTTGAATTATTGATCCTTTGATAACCCAGAAAAATTTTGGGGGTAAAATTCATTTTCAGGGGAATATAATGTAACACCTTGAGATTTTGAGAAATATTTTTTTAATTAATATAATCATTTTGATATTTTTCATTTCACAAAATACTAAGTATAGCTTTTGTTATAGAAAAACCCTATGTTTGGATCGAGTGATCTGTTACACCAAGTTGATATTATGCTTCACGTAAAAAATATTTTTAGTTTTAGTATATGAAACATTCTGCATGGATTGTGTTACACAACCCTGGGTTCTTTTGATAACTTGCATTACATGCAATATCGAGTTTTACTGAACAATAATATAATATTAAAATATTTTTATTTAATATAATAAGATATAACCTATAAGCTAAATTATTGGTTATGAATAGTATAAACTTACTTATAAAAATATAATTTTTTTAATATGAAATTATAGGTTACCAACTATTTATAAATTAAAATATTCACCAATTGAATATAAAGGAAATGTTTTTTTATACTCCCAAAGTCATTTTATATTAATAAATTAAATTAATTATAATTATTGATTAGTGTTAATGAAATTTATATGTTATATATTCAATAAAATATTTTTTATATATATCCAATATATTTTATAGGCATAAAATAAGAACCTACCAAATTTTAAGTATAAAAACATATAGTTTTCAAAAACATAATTTTATCGCCTTTTAATGGAAAACTCATTTTAAATCCAATTTTTGAAACATTTATATATTTTATTTGATAAAATTAAATTATTATTTTAAATTGGGATATATAATTTTTATTTATTTATTTTTTGGTAATGCTTTGATAAGTTTCATGTTTTGATGAATAGTAAAAATTACATAATTTTAATTGATAATAACTTTTTTCATCAATATTCTTTATAGTGAAAAATTTTATTTTTGATTGGATATAATGTATACTTATATTAAATTTTTATCATTTAATATAATTTAGCTCATCGAAAGAAGTTTTACATTGATTTTTATATAAAAACATTTCAATCTTTTGGATATGTTAACATTAATAACTCATTTTCTCATCCCAAAAATGGGATTAATTTTAAATTAATTACTAAAAAATCTATATTTTGAGTTTTAATAAATGTATTAAATAATTGGAATCATAGGTTCTAAATTAATTAAATAGGTTTCTTTTATTTTTTGGAATTATGAACAGTAAGTTTAGTAAATTTTTATTTACCACAATTAAGGGCAGATCAAGTAATTAAAGATAAAAATAATATTATTATATTATAAAAGCTCCCCAACACTTTTCCATATATCATTATATGATTTTATTTAAACCAAAATAAACCTTATGATGAAATTATAACTATTTTAATCCCCTTGGGTTTGAATATGACATTTATTCTATTTTATTTAAATAAAAGTTAAAAATATCATAGTCATATTTTAATAAGTAAATAATTTTTTATATAGGTTTATAAGGAATATAAATTCAACTATTAATAGTCTTTTGAAATATAATAAATTTAAATTCTTAATTTTAATATATTTATAATTTTTAGAAAAGAAATGATTTAATTAAAAGCTTGTATAATGATGATCCACTAATTGTTCAATTAATGGAATTATCAAATAAATTATTTTAAATGTATTAAAATAAATATAATTTAATATAAATAATGACATAAAATAATTTTATAGATATATTATATATTTTATTATTATGTTAGATATTTTGGTTTTAAGTTATCATGACTTTTGGAAATTTTTTAAAAGAAAAATACTGAATAGTATCAAAAATGACATAAATAATATTTTAAAATAAATAATAATTTTTAAAACGAAATAAAATTAATAAAAATCAATAATATTTCAAAATAACTATAATAAGTTTAAACATGTCACAAATGATCCATTTGGTGTTTGTTGGAATTTTATAGTAACTATATTAAACCTAAACTGTAAAAAGAAAAGTTGGCATGGAAAAAATTAAAGGGTTTAACTAAGGGTTAAATAAAAAAATATAAAATTAATATTGTGACCTAAATTTGTATATTTTATTTGAGACTATTTAAACCCATACTCATCTTGGATTCAGAATAACTAACTTTGGATGTAAGGACGCAGCCTTAAACATATCTTATTGTAGTGTTTTTGAACTAGAATTCACATTCTAAGAGCTTTTTAGTTTATAGTTTTAGAGAATTTACAAAAACTCTTAAAAAGTATAACCATAAATTATATGGGTATTTTTATATTTAGTATCAATTTTTTCCACCAAAGGAAACCCTTTTAAAATAAAAAATTACATCTTTTCAAGACACATATTCGACACTTTCATCATGGAATCCTCCTTATCATTAACAATATTATGACAAGTGAAACAATTTTAAAACTTGGTATGAGTACAAAAATATCTCCACGGGAGATAGAATAATGATACAAATCATTATTCCATGAATATTTTAAACTCATAGAAACATTTTCACAAAATCATACCTTTCACCCATAATACATAAACACTTTAACTTACCTCATAAAATCAAAATATTTTTGTAAAACACCATAACAAAAATAAATCATAAAGGTAACTTGTGGCATCCATATCATTCTTAAATTGTATCTTTCACAACAACATATGTAGTAACCTTCGTAGTTACAATTCGAATACACATCATAGTATATTCCTTAAATCTATTAGGAGAAACCCAACCAATTAACTCTATCTCATTACCCAATGCATTGGAGATATATCATGGGATCTCCCATACATGGTTTATCTTGAAACCACCCATAAAAATAAACAATTCCCAAGAACCAAAACATAATCACACCACATAAATCATGCATTAAATAATAATAACTTTTCAACTTTCAAACCACATTTCATTTTAAAAAGCCACACTCTCCTAAAATAAAACAAATTATCTAAAAAAAAGTGTAAACCGGTAATGTAAAAATGAAAACATTAAACAAACATGAAATATATAAATTCATTTCTTGATGTATGTGGTAAAAAAATTCAAGTTATTGAAATAATCAATCAATTTTTAAAACACCATTTAAACATTTAAGAAGAATATTTTTGAATCAAATTGTCTCAAATGACTTTGAAACATTTGAAAGTAATTAAAATATGAAAACATTAATTTCTATATAATTAAATTTTTAAAATCATTTTTAAAACATGTAAATTAATGATAATTTTTTATAAGAATAAAACTTTAAAACATTTAAAATGATGTTTTAGATAAAGAGTCCCTTAACTCAAGTCTGACTCATTGAGTACAATATTTATATGCAAACATTATAAACATAGGTTAATTTATACTTTATTGAGAACCTATTTTAAGTTTATTATTCCATTTATATCACTTATTACAATGTTATAACAATTATTTATTTAAACTCGTGTCGGACATTTTGTCAATATTTAGTACTTCAATTGACAATGAACTTGTTATATTGTCAGTAGTCCATGTGGTCATAAGTAAATTATCTCCATAATAATATTCAAGACATAATATTCACTTTTAAATATCATTTATACCTATAAATCTATTCATTAAATATGGATATGAAAAATGAACAATGTTACCATCATGAAGACGGTAAGTGGAATATACGCCTGAGTAACGTTTTCATTTCTCAATGACCATCATAGAAAGAAGGTAATTATAATTTTTTATTTCTAGAATGATAACAAAATAATTTAAAAAACATTTTTTTTAAATTAAATTTTATATATCTGACATGTCATATGGTGAACAATAATAAATCACATCATAGTGTGGACATGATAGTTCACATGTACACACGAATGGCATTATCATTTTTATGAGTAAGGAATGTAAGAAATAATTTGATATATTATTATATTATAATAATAAATATATCATTATTATCATATATAGACATTTATTCCATCATTATAACCAGTATTGAGAGATCGGAATGAAAATTGAACTATATCGGTTTGTGAGGCAGTAGTCTGTCATACACACAAACAATAAGTTATTTTTTCATTTGATGAAATTTGAGAATGATTTAGGTGATGATATTTACATAATAGCATCTTAGAATATTTAGGATACCTGATTTTTTATATCATCCTAGTTGGAATTATTTTGAGTAAGTGGGAGAAGAAATAAAATAGAAAGACTTAAATAAAATGGTTGTCTTTCCATCGGATGATCCCCTTTTGTGTAACACTATAGAACATCTAAGGAGGGTGTTATGCCTAAAATAAGGCCTCCAAAATTTGAGGAGGTATTTATAGTAAGGTTTTTGGGAATATTGTTTCCAAACCAATTTTTTTTTAATTATAAGGAATAGAGATGAATAGGTCCCCTTTTGTAGGAGAGGGGATGGGCACGATTGGAATTATTGAAAGTGTTAAATTAACATAATTTCATTTTCTATTCAAAATGGTTCCAAATTCATTTTATCGAATATAGGATGATTATGGGTCAAAATATAATCATCCAATGAAAATTATATAATTTTAAATGTGTTTTTTAATCCTTATTTTTTTGTTTTAACCCTTTTAACTCTTACAGTTTTATTAAGAATTTACAATTTGAGAGTAATAATAATTATAAAAAAATGAAAAACAACCAATGAATGTGTAGTGACTGAAATATTAAGATTTATATCAAATATTTTTTCATATATTTTATTTTTATAAATTTTATATCATTTAATAAAATATTATATATTTTAAAATAACAATAGTGTCAATTTTTACCCAATTCATTAGTTAACATTTTAAAAATATTATAAAATAAAGATATGTTCAAAAAAATAAATTAAATAATAAAATATTTGTCAAATTCATTGATAAAATTCATGTATGTAATCAATAATGTCAAAAAATATTTATTATAATATTTATAATTCCATTTATTTAATTCCTTCATTAATTAAGAAATTAGTGCATTATCATTGTGTCTCCATTTAATTTAATTATTTATTTCCAAAAAATTATAACTAAATTATCGTAATGTAGGTACTAATTTTATATTTCTATGGACTATTAATATTCTAATATATCACTTATATAGCCCAATATTAAAATCATTGTAGTTATGAAAGACATTCTTATGACATCTTTCTTCTTACTTTAAATAAAATGGTATAAGTGTCATAATCACACCAATGTGACTTCTAAAGGCCCCATTTTCGGCCCAAGGATTGTATTGGTTGAAAAAAATGCATCCAATAATAGTAGGTCATGTTTTATGATGGTTTTATAATATTTATAATATTTTTTTAACCTTTATTTACACTATTTACCCTTAACTGTGGTAATGAAAAAATTACTAAAGTTACTATTCATAATGTAAAAAAAAGGGACATATTTAAATAATTATAACCTTATGATTCCGAATATGGAATCCATTTTTCCAAACTCAAAAAACATAATTTATAGAAATTAATTAAAAATTAATCCCATAGACAGAATTTTAAAACATATTTTTAAAGTAAAACGTTCAAAATTTAACATTGTTTTCATATCCATTTTCAATACAAAATTTATTACAATGAACAAAATTGGGATAATCGGTAAAAATAATCTAAATATTCTTTAAAACTAATTAAATGGATAATATAAAAATACAAATTATTTAGATGAAAAATAAATATTCAATTAAAATGCATGATTTTTCACTACTCATTAAAATATGAATTTTGTCAAAAAAATATCAAATATTCAACCAGTGTAAATTTTCATATGTTGATCAAAAATAATAAGATTATTTTTTAAAAATGAACTTATAAATGTTAAGACGTGGAATTTCCATGGAAATTGTTTTTCTTAAATGCATGGTAATTTTATGAATCTGTGAAAACTGACGGCTTATGACTCTGAGACCCGGTGTGCACCGAATCAATTTCTGATGTTTTGTTTGGGTGCGTCCAATAAAAGCACGAGCGGGATTTTATAGCTTTTCAAAAAGGGCTCAGAATTGAAATCTGAGGGCACCGTTGAACTCGCAGTGCCGGTATTCTTTTAAGAAGTCTTTCACTTCGACGGTAGTGCATCAAGAATAGAAGTAAGATTTTGGGTTTTTTGTGGAATAATAAAATAAAATAAGTGTGTGTCTTATTTTATTTTATTTGTTATAACCTCTTCTTGGTAGTTGGTGCTGGGGCCACCACACCCTAACCTCCCATGAGAGTTTATTTGGGTGGGGCCCACCCAAACTCAACCTCCCATGTGAGGATAAATGTGGTAGGGACCACCTATGTTTATAACCTCTTGAACTCCCCATTAAGTGTAGAGAAACATCTTGAACTCCCCACTTAATGGTGCCAATTCACTCAAATTAATTAATTGAGCATCAATTACATAATTTGAATATTTTTTAATTATGTCCCAATGATTAAATAATAGGTAAAAATAATCTATTATTTGTTTGGAATTTATCTTGGGAGAGGGGAGAACTTGGGAGAAGGCTCCTGAAAAAGAACGCTCCAACTGACGAAGAATGCTCCAACCGACGAGGAACGTCAACCTCGATCCTGACTTCGACTTCCTTCCTCGGATCCTCCTCGACGTAGGATACATTTGCCTTCAATGAATCGAAGTCCACCATTCCGCGACTTTGTCAACGATCAACAAACAAAGGTAGGGGTTCGAACTTGTTTCTTTTCTTGTTCTTCATCTTCCATCATGGATTTTAATTCGAAGCTGCTTGATATCACCCTAACGCGGAGGGAATGGGCCGAAAAAACATGGGTCGACCCCTCCTCCTTTGTGTAATTTGATTCTAAATGTGTCCTAAGTCCGGGATGATTGTTACTCATCAATAATGTTTTCGGATCGAAGGCGGCATCCTGAGGAGTGTGCGACTTATTCCGGAATGGGAATCGGGTCACCGGAACTAGTCCGGTGACCAGCGGAAGGTTCGTCGGCGGTCAGAACCAGCGAACGACACCAGTGGAATGAAGGGAGGTCATCCAGCACACCGGTCGGCTGCGTGGAAAACGGCTGTAACACCCTGACCCCAGTTACCCAGAGTCGGTGCATTATTACATAACATTGGCATTATCACAAAAGATCAAATCTCGAAAGACCGATTAGTTTAGTAGCCTTGGAATCACTAGATACATTCATAAAGTTTACATTATATCATAAAATGAGAACTACAACAACATAGTCTCCATAGTCCACACTCATAACCCCTCATACTATCCCTACAGGTCATTCATAAAATACTTTTAAACATCTTGGGAAAAATAAAACATTGAAAGGGGTTAGCTCAGATTGTTAGTAAAGATAAAAATATAGCGGAAACTTTCATAAATAAGCATAAACATTTAGGGAAATGTATAACTAAAAAAGCCATTTAAACTTTATCTTCAGCATAATATGGTAGAAATAAAATGAAATAATACCATTTACTTATTTGCATTGATATTCTACTAATCGAATAATCACATGCAATATCAATAACCACTTTCATAATGAAGGAATGCATAATGTCATACTATCATAACCACATAGCCAAGGCCTCATCTAAAGACTACAAATATGATTTTTTCAAGGCCACATTCCAAGACACTAGTTTGTCTCATGAGACCTACCGATGCATCGAGGAGCTATAGCGGGCTCCACCCGTCACTTATAAAGTCCAATGCATTCCTCATATGAACAGGTTTAAACATAACATAAACATTCGTATTAAAACTAGCATACGAAATGTCAATACTTTCTCCATAAAACATGAATGGTATAAAAATAACACATCAATAGTCAAACATACCACAAAACCTGCAATACAATATGTAATTTTTATATCATAATAAATCAACATCAAATAAACTTAAAATCCATCAAAGGATGTTGACATAGATGAAATCAAAACTATTTGAGAGAAATATATCTTTTTTAAAATCATTTAAAAGTAACATAATTATAAAATAAAACATTTACTTTAAAATTATTCTTATAAGATTGTAAGGGAAGCTTCGACAATTTTATAATGGAGGAAAATAGCCGCACCCGACGTATAAGTTAAAAAGACATTTTATCTTAATTTTGTCAAAAAGGATAAAAATGAATGTATTTGGAAAACGATGAAAATATTCCTTTATAAACTTCTTATAAAAAGTCAAACGAGGGTATAAATGAATTTAAACCATATTCTGTAAAACAGTAAGAATGTTTTTAAATACATTTTTAAGAAACATGGATGTGGATGATAAAGAGTTCCCAGTAGATAATTACGTATAAACATCCTCAGATAATGAAGAGATTGCAAAATAAACCCGTACCTTGAATTTTCCTTCGTTGAGGGTAGGATAACCTCCTATATAATAGTGAAATAATTTTTATTAAAATATAAAAAATCATATACATTAATATGATATCATATATGATCTTTTATCATTGATTTGTTAATTATATCTTAGTATTATTATCATTTCGGGTGTTAACTCACTCGTTTTCTTTTATATATTTTGTTACATAAGCCGTGTTTGTTGTGGATAGGTTGTATATTATTCATATCCATATTTATCTAAAGTCCTTAAACATTATTTTTAATCATTAAATTATAATTATAATTTCATGTATACGATGGGGAATTAATCTCATCGCGTTCGTGGAGACGGTAGTCCTTACGTACGCACAAGCGACAATATCATTCTTTTGATATTAAAATAATATATAATTGGATGGTATATCATATATACAGAATAATTATCATGTTTTATTTATTATTTAAATCAATTAAAGATCATTATTATACCCATCCAAATAATATTGTTTTTGAATAAGAATTACACCATGACGTGGAGATGGTAAGTTGTACGTACGCACGTATAGTGACATGTCATTCAAAGGATGGATAGAATACCAAATATGGTTGTACCATATTTATAATAACATCAATTTATATAGTAGATACTGGATTTATTATTTTAGAATGGAAATAACAATGAAAGAAGAAGTTTAAGAAGAAAGGAACTTGAAAAAGGGTGGTGAAAACATTACCTCTTCTTCGGGTTCTTCCTTTTCATTTGATCAAAATGGCTCCATAGGTTGGCTTTATGATCAAACTAATGCCTCTAGGTTGAATTGAGGGAAGTTTAGAGATTATTTGGGCAGGTTTTGGCTGAACCAAAAAGATTTGAATGTGTGAATAATTGGTTAGATGTGGTGTCCTTTAATAAGGGGGAGGAGGGGATCTTTAGGAAAAACATAAATTATTATTTTATAATAAATTCATATTTTGTTTATAATGGCTCCAAAGTGGATTACTAAATGTCTAAGGTGGTGATGGGTCGAAATCCTTTCAACCAATAGATTTTAGACAGGTTTGGGTGATTATATTAACCTTATCTTTTAGTTTTAACTCTTAGTTAATTACTTTGACACTAACCATGTCACTTTGTATTTTTATATTATATAGTTAAGAAACGTACTATATACATCCAAGAGACCCCCAACTGGTCCATTAGTAATACCCCTACCATTATATAATTCCTTTGGCCGAAACATTATAATTTTAGGAATAGAATATCAATTAATAATATAATATTGGTTTTAAAAACTCATTTATGTCAATTTTGACACTATTAAATAATTGATTTTTTTAAGTCTTAAGAACTTTATTAATTAGAATAAAATTCATTTAAGAAATCCTAACATGTAATATTAACCAATAAAATTCGTGGATGTCATCAAAACTTTCAAATTATATTTTTTTTAACTTTAATAATACTAATTATTTGATTCTTTTATTATTAAGGAAAATACTGCATCATTGTTGTTTCTTAAATAAATTTAATTATTCAATGTCTAAAAATTATAAATAAACTACTATTATGTAGGAAATATTTTTATCTTTCTAATTAATATTTATATTATAAAATATAACATATATAACTCTATGTAAAAATTGTTTTTCTAAAAGATATATGCTTATGTCATTTTTGTATTTACTTTAACTTAAATAATATAAAGTGTTCTTATCCCCAACAAGTGGCTCCATGGGGTCCCAAAATCGACCCAAAGATGCCCATGGTCAGACATGTATCAACCAAAAAGGTTAGGAAATGTTTTAGGGTAATTTAGTTTTATTATAATATTATTATTTTACCCTTATTTACCGGATTTACCTTTTAACCACGGTAAATAAAATAGTTGCCGAATTAATTATTCAAAATGTCTAAAAATAAAAGTCATCTATTTACACAATTTGGACATCCTGATTCAAAATATGGAATCCATTTTTTCAAATTCAAAACACATAAGATGCCAAAATTAATTTTAAAATTAATTCCCGCTGTCAAAACAAAAAGCGTGTTTTTAAGAAATAATAATTATCAAAAGATTGACACATGTTTATATCCAGTTTAAATGTGAAATTATGTCCAATGACCAAAATTGTATTAAATGGTAAAAATATATTCTAAATATACTTTAAAACCACTCAAATTAATAATTTATCACTATTAATTATTTTGATTTAAAAATTTATTTTTAATTAAAATTTAGTAATTGTCACTATTCATCAAAATATAAAAGTTATCCAAAAAGTACCAAAATTTCACCCTAGGATAATTTCGATATTCCGAATCCAAATATGAAGTCCATTTTGAGAGATAAAATTTATAAAATTTCAAAAAGTGGGTATTACTATTCATAACGGCTACTTTGATTGGTCGCGGTGTGTTAGAATCTCGAAGTTGCGTACAACACATGCTATTGTATTATTCAAAGAGAATTGTACCATGGAAGCTTGGGGAGTTACATTCTCCCCTCCTTCAAATAATTTCTTCCTCAAAATTTCTAGAATACTACTACATAAAAATACTTGGGTGGTTCTTCATCATTAGTTCCTCGAGTTCCCACGCTGCCTCTTCCATCTTGTTGTTTCTCCATAAAACATTTACCAGACAAGTCGTCTGGTTTCTCAGCACTTGTTCTCTTGTATCAAGAATCCTGATGGGCTCTTCGCAATAAGACAGATCTGGTTCCAGTTCAAATTCCTCATAGGTTAGTACATGAGTTGGGTCAGGCATGTATTTTCTCAACAGTGATAAGTGGAACACATAGTGAACTTTGGAGAGATTTGGTGGCATTTCCAAACAGTATGCTACAACCCCAATTCATTCTAGAATTTTCAATGCTCTGATGTACCTGGGACTCAATTTTCTTTCCTTACCGAAATGTATAACACCCTTCCATGGAGATACCTTCAAGAAAACATGATCTCCTACCTGAAATTCCAAATCCTTATTTCAATTATCGGCATAGCTCTTCTGCCTACTTTGAGCTTCTTTGATGTGGTTTTGGATTACCTTTACCTTTTCTATCGTTTTCTCCACCAGTTCTAGGCCTACAAGTTTTCTTTCACCAACGTTATCCCTACAGGTTGGTGTGATACATCTCTTTCCATATAACAATTCATATGGTGCCATCTGAATACTTTAATGGAATATATTGTTATAGGAAAATTCTACCAGGGGTAAATATTGATCCCACATACCCTGAAAGTCAAGTGAGCATGATCTCAACATGTCTTCCAAGGTTTGGATATTTCGTTCTGATTGCCTATCTGTTTGATGGTGGTAGGCAGTGCTAAAACGAATTTCAGTAACCAAGGCCTTCTGAAGACTCTTCCAGAATCCTGAAGTAAAACGGGGATCACGATTAGAATCAGCCGATAGGGGTACTCCATGAAGTCTCAAAAATTCATTAATATATATTCTTGCTAGACGTTCTAGTGGTTGATCTTCTCTTATAGCAAGAAAATGTGCTGACTTGTAAACATGATCAATAATAACACATATTTTATCGTTTTTTCTTGGAGTCTTTGGTATCCCCATGACAAAGTCCATCGTGATATTATCCCATTTTCCAATCAGGTATGGGAAGAGGTCCCATGACTCCTCCAGGTTTTTTCCTTCCAACTTTTATTTGTTGAAAAACAATACATCTTGGCACAAAATCAGCAATCTCCCTATTCATGTTGTCCCAACAAAAATTTTCCTTCAAATCCCTATACATTTTGCTGCTCCCAGGGTGTACAGAGAAATTGGAACTATTAGCATCATCCAACAATTCCCTTTTTAGATCAGGTGTATCGGGAACACAAAGTCTCCTCCCAAAATTAAAAATTCCATCTTCATACACAAATTCACTCAATCTCCCAACAATTCACAGCTTTAATCTTCTTTTTGAACTCTTCATCATCGGCCTAAGAACTCTTTATCCTTTCAAGTAAAGATGGTTTGGCAACAATTTGAAAAAGTATTGATGTTTCACCTTCCATGGTGATTCCCATATCCATCTTTACTAGATCCCTGAAAATAGGATCCCTTTCTACTCTCATCTTGTTTAAAACTCCATGATCCTTTCTACTCAAAGCATCTGCTACCTTATTTTCCTTCCTCGAGTGGTAGTGTATCGTGCTATCATAATCCATGAGTAGTTCAAGCCGTCTCCTTTTCCTCATGTTGATTTCTTTCTGTGAGAAAATATACTTCAAACTCTTATGATCGGTATATATCTCACATGTTTTACCATAGAGGTAATGTCTCTATATCTTCAAAGAAAATATTACAGAAGCTAACTCCAGATCATGAGTAGGATAGTTTTGCTCATGAATTTTTAGCTATTGTGATGCATAGGAAATAACTCTATCATTCTGTATAAGGACACAACCAAGTCCTTTTTCGGTGCATCACTATAAATAACGAACCCATCATTCCCTGATAGTATAGTCAATATAGGATAATTGACTAATCTTCTCCTCAATTATTCAAAACATTCTTTACACTCTTTTGTCTAAAAAAATTTAACCCCTTTACGTGTGAGCTTTGTTAATGGGTTAGCCAATCGGGATAAATTCTGGATGAAACATCGATAATAACCTACTAAACCAATAAAACTACATATCTCGGTTATACTCATTGGTGATGGCTATTCATGGAGTGCTCTTGTCTTAGTAGGATAAACATTGATTCCATCTTTAGAGACAATATGGCCAAGAAAATAAATCTCTTGAAGCCAGAATTCACACTTACTAAACTTCCCATATAATTCATGTCTTCTCAGAGTCTTCAAGATAATATACATGTGATTTTCATGATCTTCGTAGATTTTGGAGTATACCAACATATCATAAATAAATACAACTAGAAAATCATCGAGATATTCCTTGAAAAATCTGTTCATTAGATCCATGAAAACAGAGGGGGAATTATTCAGCCCAAAAGGCATTACTGTAAACTCGTAATGCCCATACCTGGTTCAAAATGTTGTCTTTGGAATGTCTTCCTTCTTCACACACAACTGATGGTATCCAGATCAAAGGTCAATCTTTGAAAATTATTGAGCTCCATGTAGTTGGTCAAATAAATCAACAATGCAAGGTATGGGATACTTTTTCTTTATTTTAATAGCATTGATCTCCCTATAGTCGATACATGACCTCATATATCCATCTTTATTTTAAAAAAAGAACAGGGGCTCCCCATGGAGAAACACTAGGGAGAATAAATTCATTATTACTCAATTCCTCTTGTTGTTTCTTTAGTTCAACTATTTCCACAGTGGCCATTCAATAAGAGGTCTTCGATATAGGCCTTGATCCAGGAATTAAATTAATGTAAAACTCAACTTCTCGTTCGGGAGGATTTCCAGGTAAATCATCTGGAAAAACATAAACATATTCTCTCACAATAGGTAAATCCTCTATTTGAACATTACTTTCCTTACCCACAGTTATTTCATTCTTTTCCTCCCCCAATAATTGAATTTAGTTGAGCTACTGGGGGTGGATCTAGGTAAGAATTAGGTGGTGACGATTCTGCACTAAATATTAGGTGTTTTTTATCATCATCATCAAAAATCTTAACCTCCTTATTCTTACAATAAATATTCGCATCATGGTCCAAAAGGAAATCCATAACGAGGATTATATAAAACTCAATCATGGGTATGAAGATGAGATCTACATATAAAGAACATTTTTGTGTTCTAATGGGGACTGATTCACAAAACTTAGTTGCAATGATACTTCCCTTAAGAGATTTAACTGACAACTCCATTGTTAAATAAAATTGTAAATATCTAATTTTCATAGAAAACTAGGAAGATATGAAACAATGAGATGATATAAAATCAAATAAGGCTTTTTCTAAACTTGAGGAAACCATTAAATTACCTGCCACCACGTCTTTCGGAGCTTCTACCTCAGCAGTAGTGATAGCATAAGCTTGGCCTTGATCCCTTGGACTTTTCTGAGGTAAGTTCGTCTGACGCTTAGGACATTAATTTTCATAATTTCCCATCTCTCTACAGTTATAGCATTCCACGTTGATAGGAACTCTCTTTCCCTTGCAATCATGAGCTTGTTGGCCTTTTTCACAATACTTGTAACAGACTCCCATTCCTTTTAACCAAGTACCGGGGTGTTTCTTTCCACATTTACTACAGAATGGATATTCAACTTTTCCTTTCATCCCCTTATTTCTATTTCCAGATTAATCAGCAGATCTCTTCGTCTCTTGCTTTTCTTTAAAGTCATAATACATAGAGAATTATTTTTTTGTCTTGATAGCACATGATACAATGTGATAGTACGATGAGAAGGATTGTGAAACTAATTCTCGATGAAGAAATGGTTTTAACCCATCAATAAAATGGTCAATCTTACTTATTGGGTTACGTATATAATATACAGCATACCTTTCTAACCTTGTAAAGTTAGCCTCATACTTTGCGACATTCTCATCCTCCTTTTGTCTCAGACTCAGAAATTGCCTTTCCATATCTGCTCGATGGTCACAAGGAAAGTATTTTTCTAAGAAAACCTCATTGAAATCCATCCATTACATATTTTATACTTCATCATCTTCTTTCATGTTTGGAATCAATGACGACCATTGATCATCATATCCAGTGAGGCGGTAAACTGTCATGACACATCTTTCCCTTTCACTACTCCCCAAATCCTGAAATATTTTTTCTAGGGAACTTATCCATTGCTCAGCTACTAATGGATTTGTACTCCCATTGAATGTTGGTGGTTGTTGCCTCATGAAGCGATCTAACATTGATCCTCCACACTGCGGATCAGGGTTCTTCATATGGGTAAGGTTATTATTCATAACCTGAGTGAGTTTTCCTGGTATGGTGATTAGCTAATCAGCACCAATTGCATCACCATCTCCACTGTAATTATCTTGATCATGAGGGAAATCCCTACTTGGTGTGCGTGCATTGATACAGTTTCCATTTCTTCCTCTAGGCACCATTTCTAATCAATCTCATAAACTAGATCAGTTTATGAATCAAAATACATAATTCCATACTTGTAAAACACTTTACAGAAATTGAACTATTTATGGATATAATCCATAATCATTAAAAAAAATGTTTTCTTTGAGGAAGTATATACTCATAAACCCTTCATAATGGATTTTAAATTAAATGATAATTATCCTTAGCATATCCTCAGGGATTTTCGTAACCAAGAGTGCAGCAAGGCCCGATGTCATCCACCAGTTCTCGTTCGAGTCTAGCTCAAAGCGGTGTTTTTGGGTTTTACCCCTAGGTACATCTGTTCCAAAGCCACTTCAAACTGCTCGTATCTAGATAGGGTTGTATTGCTCGAAAAACTCAAAAAATCTCTCCAATACCAAAATTTTAGGAAGTTCTTCTATACTAATCCTCAAAGTTCATCTTAGGTCTATGTGCTCTAATCAGAGTTTATCTAAATCCATCTTCCAAGGTTTGTACTAAACCTCCTTTGATACCAACTATAACACCCCGCCCCCAGTTACCCAGAGTCGGTGCATTATTACATAATATTGGCATGATCACAAAAGATCAAATCTTGAAAGACTGATTAGTTTAGTAGCCTTTGAATCACTAGACACATTCATAAAGTTTACATTACATCATAAAATGAATACTAAAATAACATGGTCTCCATAGTCCACACTCATAACCCCTCATACTATCCCTGTAGGTCATTTATAAAATACTTCTTCACATCCTGGGAAAAATAAAACATAGAAAGGGGTGAGCTTAGATGCCCATTAAGGATAACAAAATAGCGAAAACTTTCAAAAAAATCATAAAAATTTAAGGCAATGTATAACTAAAACAAAAGCCTTTTAAACTTGAACTTTAGCATAATACGGTAGAAATAAAATGAAATAATTCCATTTAATTATTCGTATGGATATTCTACTACTCGAATAATCACATGAAATATCATTAACCACTTTCATAATGAAGGAATTCATAATTCCATACTATCATAACCATGTAGCCAAGGCCTCATGCCAAGACTACAAATAATATTTTGTCAAGGCCTCGTGCCAAGACACTAGTTTGTCTCATGAGACCTACTGATGCATCGAGAAGCTATAGCAGGCTCCACCCGTCACTTATTAAGTCCAATGCATTCCTCATATTAATATTTTTAAACATAACATAAACATTCGTATTAAAACTAGCATACGAAATGTCAATACTCTCTCCATAAACCATGAATGGTATAAAAATAACACACCCACAGTCAAACATATCACAAAACCTTCAATACAGTATGGATGTTTTGTATTACAATAAATCAACTTCAAATAAACTTAAAATCCATCAAAGGATGTTGACATGGATGAAATCAAAAAAATTTGAGAGAAATATCTCTTTCTTGAAATCATTAAAAAGTCACATAATTATAAAAGAAAACATTTACATTAAAAATATTCTTATAATCTTATAAGGGAATCTTCGACAATTTTATAATGGTGGAAAATAGACGCACTCGCCCTATAAGTTAAAAAGACATTCTTACCTTAATTTTTTCGAAAAGGTTAAAAAGGACCTTGTTTGGAAAATGATGGAAATATTCCTTTATAAACTTCTTATAAAAAGTAAAACAAGGGTATAAATTACTTTAACCCATATTCTTTAAAATTGTAAGAATGAGAAACATGGATGTGGATGATAAAGAGGTCCCAGTAGATAATTACGTGTAAACAACCTCAGATAACGAAGAGATTGCGAAATAAACCCTTACCTTTTACTTTTCATTGGTTGAGGGTAGGTTAACCTCCTGTATAATGGTGAAATAATTTTTATTAAATTATACAAAAATCATATAGATTAATATGATATCAAATATGATCTTTTAACATTGATTTTTTAATAATATCTTAGTATTATCATCATTTCGGGTGTTAACTCACTCATTTTCTTTTATATATTTTGTTACATAAGCCATGTTTGTTATGGATAGGTTGTATCGTATTCATATCCAGAATGATATCAAGTTCTTAAACAATATTTTTAATCATCAAATGAGAATTATAATTTCATGGATATGGTGGGGAATTAATCTCATCACGTTCGTGGAGACTGTAGTCTGTTCGTATGCACGAGCGACAATATCATTCTTACTATATTAAAATAATATATAATTGGATGATATATCATATATACAGAATAATTATAATTTTATATTTATTATTTAAATCAATTAAATATCATTTTCATACCCATCCAAATAATAATGTTTTTCAATAACAATTACACCACACTGTGGAGACGGTAAGCCGTACGTACGCACGTATGGTGACATGTCATTCAAAGGATGGATAGAATACTGAATATGGTTGTAAAATATTTATAATAACATTAAATTATATAGTAGATACTAGATTTATTATTTTATAATGGAAATAACAATGAAAGAAGAAGATGAAGAAGAAAGGAACTTGAAAAAGGGTGGTGAAAACATTACCTCTTCTTCGGGTTCTTCCTTTTGATTTGATCAAAAGGGATCCTTAGGTTTACTTTCTGATCAAAATAATTATTCTAGGGTGAAGTGATGGAAGTTGAGAGAGTATTTGAGTAGGGGTTGGCCGAACCAAAAGGCTTTGATGGTGTGAAGAATTGGTTAGATGTGGTGTCGTTTTATAAGGGGTAGGAGGGGCTCTTTAGAAAAAACATAATGTATTATTTTATAATAAATTCATATTCAATTTATAATGGCTCCAAAGTAGATTATTAAAATTATAAGGTGGGTATGGGTATAAATCCTTTCAAATAATATATTTTAGATATGTTTTAGTCATTATATTAACATTATCTTTTAGTTTTAACTCTTAGTTAATTAGTTTGACACTTACCATGTCACTTTGTATTTTTATATTATATAGTTAATAGACTTACTATATACATCCAAGAGACTCCCAAGTGGTCCATTAATAATACACATACCATTATATAAGTCCGTTTTCTGAACCATATAATTTTAGGAAGAGAATATCAATTAATAATATAATGTTTGTTTTAAAAACTCATTTATGTCAATTTTGACACTATTCAATAATTGATTTTTGTTAAAGAATTAACAACTTTATTAATTATAATAAAATTCATTTAAGAAATACTAACATGTAATAGTGACCAATAAAATTCGTGGATTTCATCAAAACTTTCAAATTATATTTATTTTAACGTTTATAATACCAATTATTTGATTCTTTTATTATTAAAGAAAATAATTCATCATTATTGTGTCATAAATAAATTTAATTATTCAATGTATAAAAATTATAAATAAAATACAATTATGTAGGAAATAAATTTAGCTTTCTAATTAATATTTATAGTCCAAAATATAACTTGTATTACTCTATGTAAAAATTGTTTTTCAAAAAGATATATGCTTATGTCGTTTTTTTAATTTACTTCAACATAATTAATATAAGGTGTCCTTATCACCAACAAGTGGCACCATTGGGTCCCAAAATCGACCCAAATATTCCCATGGTCGGACATGTATCACCCAATAAGGTTAGGACACATTTTAGGGTAATTTATTATTATTATAATATTATTTTTTTTTACCTTTATTTACAGGAATTACTCTTTAACCATGGTAAATAAAATATTTACCAAAGTAATTATTCAAAGTGTCTAAAAATAAAAGTTATCTATTTACACAATTTGGAAATCCTGATTCCAAATATTGAATCCATTTTTCCAAATTAAAAAAACAAAAGTGGCAGAAATTAATTTAAAATTAATTCCCGCGGTCAAAACAAAAAGCATGTTTTTAAGAAATAATAACTATCAAAAGATTGACAATTGTTTATGACTGGTTTAAATGTGAAATTATGTCAAGTGACGAAAATTGTGTTAAATAGTAAATATATATTCTAAATATTACTTTAAAACCACTCAAATTCATAATTTATCACAATAAATTATTTTGATTAAAAATTTTGTTTTTAATAAAAATTTTGTAATTTTCACTGTTCATCATACTATAACAGTTATCCAAAAAGTACCAAAATTTCACCCTAGGCTAATTTCGATATTCCGAATACAAAAATGATATCCATTTTGAGAGGTAAAATTTATAAAATTTCAAAAATTGGATATTAATATTCATAATGGCTACTTTGATTGGTTGCAGTGTGTTAGAATCTCGAAGTTGTGTACAACACACACTACTGTATTATTCAAAGAGAATCGTACCATGGAAGAATGGGGTGTTACAGTGGCAGTGAAACCATGCCGCTGGAGGAGAAGCAGCGTCTCCTGGCCATGGCGGTGCAGCGGTGGCCGACGCAAGGTGGGCCGCGAAAGAAACCGGCAGCTTGGGCCGCAGGGTCGACCGGGAATGCGTGGGACAACGGTGCCCCACGGTGGAGTAGAAAGAATCTACGACCCCTGGCCGTAGTAGTGCAACAGCGTCGGTGCAAGGCTGGCCGTGAGGACGTCCGGCGGCCCGAGCCTCCGGGTCGCCGGAGGAGGCAGGGCACAATCGGAACCGCGCAGGAGGTGGCTGGCAGCTCGGCCATCCAGGAGAAGTGGGACATTGTGGGTCCCGTGTGATGTGGACTGGGACCACATGGCGCCGGTTGTCTCCCACCCGAATGGATTAGCCGTTCAGGAACCCCAGGGGGCTCGGGTCGCCAGCCGTGTGGGCCGCCAGCCGTGTGGGCCGCCAGTCGCGCGGGCCGCCCGACCGGACCCTGCGCGGGCGGGACCCAGTGTAGGCCGAGCATCCATCGCAGTTCGGGCCACCCCTGCGGACCGGGTCAGACCCACAGACCAGTTTGGACCCACGGACCGGGTCGGCCGAACAGGACCCGGACCTGTTTTGACCCGATTTCACCTTTTCACCCATAACTTGGGCTACGGACGTCCAATTGACGAACCATCTGCGGTGACAGAAACCTTGTAAGGAGACGTCTCTTTTGTTATACCCAAATCAAGGTTTGAATACAGTTGGTTTATAGCCATGTTAGATCAAACCTAAATCCAACCAGTCCCTCGGAATGGAAATGTGAATAACTCACAGACCGGGTGTTCGATTAACCCGTCATCTGTTGCGTTGAGACCCCTATGAAGAAGTGGACCATTGAAATACTTATTCATGGGATATTGTGGAAGTTGACATACCGACTCTTGGCTTGAGGAGTGGACCCTCTAGAAATCAAGAATGCTTCGTGCAGAACTGTGCGGCTGGCGGCGCTCTAATGAAAATTCTAACTGCTGGTCCTGGATCCTATGTGGGTCTGACAAATTAGGTTGTCCTGGATCCTGTGTGGGTTCAACAGCTTCGACTACTGTTCCAGGATCCTATGTGGGTCCAAAAATTCTAACTTCTGGTCCTGGATCTTGTGTGGGTTCGACAGCTTAGATGATTCAGTGACTACATCTAATAATCTCTATCTCTCTACAAAAGGTGTATGCATGTGTGAGCTGAGTCATCAACTCTTGTGTTTTCCTCATGATCAAGATGGATTACTTGATAACTTAGGTATAAGTATGAAAATATACCTATGTGGGGTTATCTATTGATTTCAAACTTTTTGGTTTATCCTTGTTGGATTTTGTGAGACCTTGAGGGTCTCAGGGTCCCTACTGAGTATCGCTATACTCACCCCTGCACGGGCTATGCCTGCACCTCATTGTGTTGGATGCAGAAGACGGAAAGTGCTAACTGAGGATGAGTAGTAGGACTAGATGGTACCCAGAGATGGACCTTACGATGAGTTGGTACACGGAGGAGACTAACGGACGAGGAGTACAGAGGAGGTCATTTGTACCTACCCTTCAGGTATGAACCCCGGAGGACGACCCAGTAGTTGCTTTACTTTTCTTCAGTTGTACCTGTAATTTCCCATCGGGCTTGTATTACCGGCCCCTTTTACATTCTAGCACGTCTTTTTTATACAGCTTTACTTAGTGTTTTACTTCCATCTCATACTCTGTTGTGGGTGTTTTCTGTTTATAATGGCAATGACTTCCCAGTTTTAGGGAATTACGCCTTTGGTGCTAGTCGCCAGCCCCTGGCCAATGGAAGGCAGGCTTGGGGTAGTTACTGCATTGGCCCTGGGGGACGGGTCATGACAAGTTGGTATCAGAGGAGTCGGTTCTACTGCAGAACTTAGGACTCTAAACTTTCTAGTCTGTGAAGAAATATTTTTAAGAGTACGGAGTGTGGTTTTCAGTTTAGGGAGTCAAGTGTTGGTGTGGCAGCTGATGTATCGATACACCAGGACCATGACTACTGACTTCTGACTCAGTACATGAAAATAATGATTGCGTGTGTGTTTTGAAGAGTCTTCTTGTGATCTCTATTGAGTCATCTCACCAGGTATAACTTTTTGACCGTGGTGCACCTGTATTTTTTAGGATGGCACCACACAGACAACCAGCCAGGGTTCAAGACATATGTACGAGATGGAAGCCCACTGAACGATGAGGCCTCGGTACAGGTCCCTATCACAACTGAGGCAGCATCGGTACCACTACCAATTGGCCCACTAATACCACCAGCCCCAGAAACAGAGAGTGCACGCCACATGAGTGTGTTGCATGTGTTCCAACACTAGAGGCCACACAGGTTCATGGGTGAGACGGACCCTCAGGCAGCTGAGGATTGGCTGGAGTCTATGGTGAGAGTTTTCAGACTGGTAAGGACACTAGCAGACCTTATGGTGATTCTTGCTGCGAGTCTCCTTCATGAAGCAGCAACTAGATTATGTATCCTGATGCTCCAGGTGCATAACGAGGCGACACTTCCCTGGGTAGAATTTGAGAGAATGTTTCGGGCGGAGTTTGTCCCAGCCACCCTACGTACGGTGCGGATACAGGAGCTACTTCATCTGCAGTAGGGCAGCATGACTGTGTCATAGTACTCAGTGAGGTTCACCGACCTCTCACGCTACTCCACAAATATGGTACGGGACCCATTCATCAGGGTCGGGACCTTCGATCAGGGGCTCATGCAAGAGATCAGTTCCTTGATGATCTCCCTCAGCATCCCGACGTAAGCGGGAGTGTTGGAGTTAGCTCTCCTAGTAGAGCATTTCCTTGCTGATTAGTCTCCAACAATGAGACCCACCACTAGTTGACATGCAGTGAAGTATTCTACAGCTGGCAGTAGACAGATGTCATAGAGGTCCAAGCGGACCATACCATCCAAGGGACGACCTCAGGACACAGGTTCAGTTGTGTGGGGCACACGAGACAGATCCATTCATGCCAGTAGTGGGAAATGTTACTCTTGTAGTGGGTAGGGTCACATGGCTTGTGACTGTCAGACCTGTCTTACTAACAATCAGTAGACGGTCGAAGGACCGCCCAGGCAGAGACAGATATTCAATCGAGGTGGACTCCATAGAGCAGGCAGACGTCATAGAGGATCTGGTTGTGCAGCTAGTGGTGGACGACGATTCGAGGTGTTACCGCCACCACCACCAAGAGGTCCACCCCGAACATAGGGAGCAGGTGGACAGGGGAGAGCTCAGCTTCAGGCAGCTGAGGCCTACGACCATGGTGCTCCGGAGATGATACGAGGTATAATCTGTGTCTACTCCACCTTAGCTGCAGTTCATATAGACACTGGTTCTAGTCAATCTTTCATTTCCACATCCCTTGTTCGGAGCTCAGAGATTCCGAAGGAGCCATTAGTTCGATCCTTATGGATAGAGACTCATATGGGAGATGATTCGATGATTACGCACTTGTGCCGGTAGTGTGAGCTGACTCTAGGAGGCGAGATCTTCAGCTGGGGTCTCTTAGTAGCGGCGTCGAGGCCTTATGAAATCGTCTTGGGTATGGATTGGTTATCTATAGTTCATGCTCAGATCGATTGTATTAGGCGCAAAGTGAGGTGTGTCCACACGGATGAGACTATTCTTACCTTCACCAGTGAGAAGGGAGCCTTTGTAGCATAGGAAAGACTTACTCAGTGGAGGGTGTAGCCGATCACTCATCAGTTAGCTTTCCTTACACTCGAAGCAGTTGATGTGGAGAGTCCGACTTATCCTGTAGTGGTGGATCAATATGAGGATGTTTTCCCTAATGATGTCTCAGCACTACCTCCTTGTAGAGAGGTGTACTTCTACATTGACCTGTACCCCGGGACGGCACTGATATCTACCCCAATGTATCAGATGGCTCCCGCATAGCTTCGTGAGAAGTGGGTACAGTGAGAGGGAATGCAGGTGAAGAGATTCATCCGGCCTAGTGATTCACCCTGGGCATCCCTGATTCTATTCTTCAAGAAGGAGGATGGGAGCTTGAGCCTTTGTGTTGACTACCGTCGCCTAAACTAGGGGACTGTGAATAACAAGTACCCACTCCGGAGGATTGAAAATATATTTGATCAGCTGAATGGAGCATGGTGGTTGTCGATGATATACCTCGGATCAGGCTATCACTAGATCAGAGTTCGAGATGAGGATCTGCAGAAGATGGCCTTCAGATGTCGGTATGGTCACTACGATTTCTTGGTTATGCCATTTGGAAAAACCAATGCCCTATCATTGTTCATGGGACACATGAACAAGATCTTCCATCCATATCTCAATCACTTTGTTGTAGTCTTCATCGACGACATTCTGATCTACTCGACTACTAAGGAGGAGTATGCCTACCACTTGTAGGTAGTACTGGACACACTCCAGGATCACCAGCTTTATAGTAAGGTCTCGAAGTTCCAATTCTAGATCTGAGAGGTTCACTTCATGGGACATGTCATCTTGGGGGCTGGAGTTGTAGTAGATCCAGTGAAGATTGAAGTGGTACTTGCTTGGTAGCCACCCAAGAGTGTGATGGAGGTATGGATTTTCCTGTGTTTGGTTGGGTACTACCTGTGGTTTGTTCCAGACTTCTCCAGAGTTTCAGCACCACTATCAGTCTTGACGAATAAGGGGCAACCCTTCGTGTGTTCTAAGAGATTCCAGCAGAGCTTTTAGAAGCAGAGGCGGAGGCGGAATAGTGCCCCCATTTTGATTCTTCCAGTGGAAGGTGTAGGGTACGTAGTCTACTGCGACGCATCAGGGACTAGAATCGGGCGTGTCCTGATGCAGGAGAGAGCATTGATCGCGTATGGTTCTCGTTAGTTGAGACAACATGAGAAAAACTACGCTCCCCATGACCTAGAGTTAGTAGCAGTGGTCTTCTCCTTGAAGATGTGGCAGCACTATCTTATTGTCGAACGTTTTACAGTCTAATCTGACCACCAGTGTCTCAGGTATATCTTCTCTCATAAGGACCTGAACCTAAGACAGGAACGGTGTCTTGTGTTCCTCCAGGATTATGACTTAGAGATAGTATATACTCCTGGGAAGAGGAACATTGTAGCAGATGCACTCAGTAGGAGATCTGGAATATAGCTTCAGGGCGAGGTGACAGAGCAGCTGGGTACTTTTCAGATATCCTTTATGCACCGAGACGGATCAGCCTTTCATGAGCCTCTTATAGTCACTCCCCTAATTCTTCATCAGGTCAAGGAGGCACAGCGTGGAGACGCTGACTGTGAGACACGACGTGCTCAGATATCAATAGGGGCAGGCACTTGATGGATTTTCTGAAGGTGGGGAGCACGCCATCCTCTTCAGAAGATGTACTATGGTGCCAGTGTCACTTCAGGAGGAAGTGTTGATGGAGTTTCACACTTCACCTCTAGTGGTACATCGAGGAGTGGCTAAGTTGTTCCAGGACCTTTGAAGATAGCACTGATGTCTAGGTATGAAGAAGGCAGTAGTGGAGTTTGTCTCTTGATGCCTCACTTGTCAGCAAGTGAAGGTGGAGCACCAGGTACCTGTATGCTTGGTTCAGCCTTTAGAGGTCCCCGAGTGAAAGTGGGATGGGATATCCATGGACTTCATGATGGGTCTTCCACGTACAGCTAGGGGTCACGACTCGATTTGGGTGGTCGTTGACCGACTCACTATGTCGGCCCACTTCGTACAGATCAAGGAGCATGGTTCAGTAGAGAGCTTGGGATGCCTATATGTGCAAGATATTGTGCGGATACATGGAGTACCTATTTCTATTGTCTCTGATCATGACGTACGGTTTACATCCCAGCTATGTAAGGGGTTGCAGGAGGCTTTTGGGACACAGCTTCATTTGTGCACCACCTTCCATCCTTCGATGGATAGTCAGACTGATAGGACCATTTAGACCCTCGAGGACATGATACGTGCATTTATCCTCGACTTCGGTCATAGCTGGGAGGTTCACTTGCCCTTTGTGGAGTTTTCATACAATAACATCTATCACTCCACCATAGGGATGGCACCATTTGAAGCATTATATGGGCGACCTTGCAGATCACCCTTGTGCTAGATAGTCCTAGGAGAGTCAGCACTGGTGGGACCAGAGATGGTACGTGCTACCACAATGAAGGTGCATTTCATCTAGGAGTGGATGAAGATTGCACAGAGCAGGCAGAAGTAGTATGCTAATAGGAGACGGAGGCTTCTGGACTTAGAGGATGGAAACCATGTCTTTCTACGGGTCTCAACTCGACGAGGTTTACGGAGATTTGGCCGATGCGGCAAGTTATCTCTGAGATTCAGTGGAAATTTCTTGATCCGAAGTAGAGTAGGCGAGGTGGATTATGGCCCGGCTCTTCCACCATAGTTGCACTGGGTGCACGACGACTTCCTCGTATCCCAGCTGAGGAGATACGTGCACGACCCTTCTCACATCATCGGCCATGGGGAGCTGGACATCGATGATGGGAGACTTTTATGGAGGTTATAGTGGATATTGAGGATCAACATGAGTGGGTCCTTCATGGACAGTCAATACCTCTGGTGTGCATTCGTTGGTAGCACGGGAATATCTAGGAGAGCACATGGGAGCGGGAGGATCAAATGCATGCTCAGTACCCCCATTTGTTCCCTTAGTTCAAGTTGTAGCTTACGGGGATGTAAATCCCTGAGGTGGGGAGAATGTAAAGACCCAGAATTTTTGAGGAATTTTTTTTCTTAAATACATGGAAATTTTATGAGTCCATGAAAACTGATATCGTATGATTCCGAGGCCCGGTGTACCCAGAATCAATTTCAGAAGTTTTTTTCGGGTACGTTCAGCAAACGTACGAGCGAGATTTTATTAATTTCGAATCGGTGCTCTGAATTGAAATCTGAGGGCACCGTTGAACTCACAGGGCCGGTATTCTCTTATGAAGACTTTCACTTTGATGGCAGTGATTCGAGAATAGAAGTTAGATTTTGGGTTTTTCATGGAATAATACAATAAAATAAGTGCATGTACTATTTTATTTTATTTGTTATAACCTCATCTTGAAAGTTGGTTGTGGGGCTACTACACCATAACCTCCCATGAGAGGTTATAGTGGTGGGGCCCACCTGAACTCAACCTCCCATGTGTGGATAAATGTGGTGGGGACCACCTGAGGTTATAACCTCTTGAACTCCCCATTAAGTGAGAATAAACCTCTTGAACTCCCCAAATAATGGTGCCAATTCCCTCAAATTAATTAATTGAGAATCAATTACATAATTTGAATCTTTTTGAATTATGTGCCAATGATTAAATAATAGGTAATATAAATCTATTATTTGTTTTGCATTTGTCTTGGGAGAGGGTAGAACTTGGGAGAAGGCTCCTGACGAAGAATGCTCCAACCGATGAAAAACGCTCCAACCGATGAAGAATGTCGACCTCGATCCCGACGTCGACTTCCTTCCTCGGAACCTCCTCGGCGTAGGACGCATTCGTCTTTGGTGAATCGACATCCACCTTTCTGTGACATCCCCAATGATCAACAAACAAAGGTAGGGGTTAGAACTTGTTTCGTTTTTAGTTCTTCATCTTCCTTCATGGATTTTAATTCGAAGCCACTTGATATCACCCAAACGCGTGAGGGTGCGGGCCAAACAAACACGGCTTGAACCCTCTTCCTTCATTATAAAATTTGACACTAAATGCGACATTATTCTAGGAGGATCATTACTCATAAACAATGGTTTCAGATCGAATGTGGCATCCAGAGGAGTGTGTGACTTCTTTCAGAATGGGAATCGGGCCACCAGAACTCATCCTGTGAGCCGCGGAAGGTTCGTCAGTGGTCTGAACCAGCGAAAAACACCGATGAAACGAAGGGAGCGCAACCAGCACACCAGCCGACCGTGTAGACAGCGGTGGCACAAACACGCCGCAGGAGGAGAAGTCGTGGATCCTAGCCGTGGCGGTGCAGCAGCGGCCCGCGCAAGGCCGACTGTGAAAGAAATCGGCGACTCGAGACGCCGGGTCGACCGAGAAGGTGTGGTGCAACGGCGCCGCACGATGGAGTAGAACGAAGCCGCAGCCCATGGCCGGGGTGATGCAATGATGGTTGTCACAAGGCTATCCATTAGGAGGTTCAGTGGCCTGAGTCGTCGGGTCACCGAAGGAGGTGCGGTGCAACCGGCGCCGCACGGGAGGTGGCTCACCGCTCGGCCAGCCAGGAGCGGGTCATGTGTGACGCCGACCGGCGCCACGTGGCACCAGTTGTCTCCCACCAGAACGTATTAGTCATTCGGGAACCCTAGGGGGGGCATGGCCTCCCCCCTGGACATGGCTAGAGAAGACCCCACGGGCCGCTGGGACGCCAGCCGCGTAATCCATCAGCTGCGTGGGCCGCCAGCCGCGCAGGCCACCGGGCCAGACCCAGAGCGGGCCACCGGACCGGACCCCGCATGAGCCCGGCCACCCTTGTGGATCAGGTCGGACCCATGAACCAGGTCGGACCCCAGTCCGGACCCAGTTCGGGCCGGGTCTGTCTGACTGGGCCGGACCGGACCCGGACCCGATTTTATTTTTTCGCCCATAACTTGGGCTATGGGAGTCCAATTGATGAACCGTCTACGGTGACAAAAACCTTGTAAGGAGACAGTTATTTTGGTATACCCCAATTGAAGTTTGCATATAGTTGGGGTATGGATGAGATGGATCGAACCTAAATCCAACCGGGCCCTCGGAACGGAAATGCCAATAACTCACAGACTGAAGGTCCGATTGACGAGTCATCTATTCCGTTGATACCCCTATGACGAGGCGGACCATTAAGATACTTCTTCGTGGGAATTTCTAAAATTTGACAAATAAACTCTCTACTTTAGGGGAGGACCCTCCTAGAATCAAGCATGCTTCATGCGGAACCCTGTGGCTGGCTGCGCTCTGACGACAGTTCTAACTGCTGGTCCTGGATCCTGTGTGGGTCTAACAGCTTACCTGGTCCTAGATCCTATGTGGGTCGGATAGCTCCAACTACTATTCCAAGATACTATGTGGGTTCGATAGTTCTAACTACGGGTCCGGGATCCTGTGTGTTTCCGCCAGCTTAGATGATTCAGTGACTACATTTGATCTTCTCTATCTCTCTACAAAAGATGTATGCCTATGTGAGCTGAGTCAGCAACTCTTGTGTTTTCCTCATGATCGAGATGGATTACTTGATAACTTAGGTATATGTGTGGGAATATAGCTATGTGTGGTTATATATTGATTGCATACTTTGTGGTTTATCTTTGTTGGATTTTGTGAGACCATGAGGGTCTCAGGGTCCCTACTGAGTACCGTTATATTCACCCCTGCACAGACTATGCCTACACCTTGTTGTGTTGGATGAAGATGACGGACAATGTTGACTGAGGCTTAGTAGTAGGACTGGATGGTACCCAGAGGTGGACCTTACGAAGAGTCGGTACATGGAGGAGACTGACGGATGTGAAGTACTGAGGAGGCCATCTGTACCTCCCCTTCAGGTAGGAACCCCGGAGGATGACCCAGTAGCTGCTTAAATTTTATTAAGTTGTACTTGTACTTTCCTGTTGGGATTGTATTTCCGGCCCCTTTTATTTTCCAACACTTCTTTTTTATACAGCTTTACTTAGGGTTTTACTCACAACTCGTACTTTGTTGTGTGTGTTTTCAGTTTATAAAGGCAATGCCTTCCCAGTTTTAGGGAATTACACCTTTGGTGCTAGTCGTTAGCCCCTACACTATGGAAGGATGGCTTAGGGTAGTTATGGAATTGGCCCTGGGAGATGGGTCATGACTAAAAAAGTTTCAAAAAATAAATTTAAAATATGTTCACCATCAAAAGGTGGTAAAAAAACCTTTTTGGAAAAATACGTAATTTATTCTTGAAATTAGATTTTCCCATATATTAAGACTAAAAAATACAAAATATTTATGTTAAACAATATATTGAATTTATATTTCATTAATATAATCCATCAATAATTTTTGTTTTATTTTATAAACACAATTTTTTAAATTTAAATAGTTTTTCATAAAAACACTTCCTTTTTATTCAATTGGTTTTTATTTCTATTTTTAATTAATTTGGTAATGAAAGAATCATTATATAAACCTATATAAATCCTATTTTTATAAAAAAAATTATATTTCATTCATTCCATTCTAACAAATAAGTAAAATTTTAACATTTTAATAATAATATTTAGTTTTTCTCTTATTCTTGATGTGACATATTATTCACGCTTTAGAATATAGGGTTTTCTTAAAAAAAACCCCTGGGATATTACATTCTCCCCCACCCCTTTTTTATATTTCATCCTGAAAATTTGAATTCAGGGTTGGTAACCAAATTAGGACTTTTCAAAATACCTTTATTGAAATCCCAAATCGTAAAAACGATTAATAAAACTACCTCTTTAGAAGAATGAATGAAAAATATGATGATCACTTGAGATAACACATACTAAGGTCACATATAGGAAAACATGGATATAGAGGAGAAAATTAATGATCATTTTTTCATTGAGATTAATAGAAAATTATGTTATGAGAAAGTTAACAATCACAAAATCATAAATTTGTGATGGGTTAAACAGTATTGGATTTCATATTATGAAAAGTAAATAGAAAACGTTTTTGTTTTAATGTCCTTTTCATAGATTTGTGGAATTAATTTTCTACCTAGATTACAATCATAAGGAAATACACTTATTTAAAATATATAGTTGCATCCTTTAATAAATTTTTACCCCAAACACATCATTTTCAAGATGAATTTTTCACTCCTAAATCAACTTTTAGAGAATCAAATAATCTAAAAAATATTAATTACATATTCATCCTTTCGTGAAACATTAACCAAAACCAAAAAAGGTTAGTATAAAATAATATAATTCCCCAAATATAATAAACCTTAAAAGAATAATGACTAATTTTAATCCTCAAAATTCGACCACAATACCCAATGTTCAACATATATCATTAAACTATCCTTAAAATTCCTAAAAAAATTCTAGACTATAGAAACCCAAAAATTACTTGGTCACAAAATTTTCCAAGAGAAATTTTAACATTTGTTTCCAAATAATGTCAATTAACCTTAATGTATCATACTAAAAATATAATTTCATAAATCAAATAATCACTAAAATATGCTAAATGTTACCATAAATAACACGATTCAACATAATTACAAACTTAAATCATAGATTCTTCTAAAATATAATTCAAAATTTACTCCAAAATTAAAATCATGTAGTTTTCTATTTAACTTAATCATATAAAGTTCCAAAAATAGTGAACATCTTCTAAAGTGACATTTATCACTTAATACCAAAATATATTCCAATACCAAGGATATCCATTTGATAGAACATAAGTTCCCAAAATCAACTTATTCATATTACATCAAATAGTTTAACTAAAAAAATTCATACTAACAAGGGACATCACATATGCCAGTGGTAAGTGATCCACCCTTGTCGCCCTTCGGTTGTGGGTTTTATTCTTGTGGCCTTATCTGATGCGGCGGGTTGTCTCATATCCTCTGGGTTTCATTTTTCTAAAACTATATAATTCTCAAATATGATAAATACCTCAAAAACATAAGTTGTTTTAACCTTAATGTTTATCGTATACCTTTAATTTTGCATCCCAAAAAGTAATGACCCATAATTACCTCAAAGTTGAAAGTCTCTAAAAATACAGTTAGTCACCATAAAATTTCATAACATAATTCCTAAAAAAGGATAGTAATATTGAAAACATATAATTAACCATAAAACTAGAGAGTCATTATGATATCCCGAACTCTTTAAAAAACATCCCAATATCTAAAGTTTTCTAAACCATCCTATGATACCAATTGTAAGAACCTGACTTTAAACATAAATTATTGTAGTGTTTTTTAACTAGAATTCATATTATAGGATATTTTTAGTTTAGAGTCTTAGATAATTAGGAAAAACTCTTTAAAAGAAGACTCATATGTTACATGTGGAAAATTATACTCTGTATCAATTTTTTCACCAATGGAAACCCATTTAAAATAAAAAAATGACTTCATTTCAAGACACATTTTCGTTAAATTCACCACAAAATTCTCATTATCCTTAACAATATTAAGAAATAGGAAAAAAATTAAAAAATGGCATGAGATGAAAAAACTCAATAAGGGACATAAAATAAGTAAAAATATTATTAGTCCATGAATAATTTAAACTCATGAAAACATTTTCAAAAAATCACACCTTTCATCGATAAAACATAAACACATTATCTTACCTCTTGAAATCATAAGTTTCCTATAAAACTCTATAACAAACATAAATCATAAAATTAACATGTGGAATCCAAATGATTTTTTCATTGTACCTTTCACTGAAACATAGGGTGTAACCTTTGTGGTTACAATTAGAATACCCATAACCGTATATTCACTAAATCTCTTATGAGAAACCCAACCAGTTTACTCCATCTCATTACCCAATGACTTCGAGAGCTATCATGGGATCACATATACTTAGTTTATCATAGAACCATCCAAATACATAAACAATTCCTAAGAAAGAAAATATAAACATCCCATATATATCATGCATCAAGGAATATTAACTTTTTCACTTTGAAATCACATTTCATTTTTACAAAGTTGCACAATCATAAAATAAAAAACTTTATTTTAAAATAAAAGGGTAAAATTTTTAATTATACATCAAACATTAAAATGAAATCAAAGAGATAAATTTGGTTCATGACATATATTTAAAAAACATTATAATTTATTGAAATAATCAATCCATTTTTAAAACACAATTGAAACATTTGAAAGAAGTTAAAATTGTAAAACATTCATGTCCATATAAATAAATATTTAAACCCTTTTTAAAAACATGGACCTTAATGATTATTATTTTGATGAATAAATATATAAAACATTTAAAATTATTTTTTAGTTAATGAGTCCCTTACCACAAGTATGACTCATCATGTTCAATATTTATATTCTTGAATAATAAATGTAGGTTAATTTATAATTTTCTGATAATCTAAGTTTATTATTCACTTTATATCACTTATTACAGTGTTATAACAATTAATTATTTATTTAAACTCATGTTGGGTGTTTTGTCAATATTTAGAACTTGAGTCACAAATGAACTTGGAATGATTTCAATAGTCCATGTGGTCATAAGTCAATTATCTCTAGAAAAATATTCATGAAATAATAATAAATTTTATATATCAATTATACATTTAAATCGATTCATTAAATATAAATATGAAAAATGAACAACGTTACCATCATGGAGACGGTGAGTCATACATACATATGAGTAACATCTGAATGTCTCATCGATCATTAGGGAACGAAGTAAATTACACTTTTTTATTTCCAAAATGAAAATAAATTCATTAAAATAATATTAATCATTTAAATATATTTTTATATATCATACTTGTGATGTGGTCAAGAATAATTAATCACATCGGCTCATGGAGGTGATAGTCCATAGGTATGCACAAATGAAGTTATCATTTTAATATACATGAAAAGTTAGAACATAACAGATATATTATTCTCGTATAATGATAAATATTTCATGAGTATCATATATTAACATTTTTCCAATCATTCTAATCAGTATGGAGGGATTATAATGAAAAATGAACTATATCGGTTTGCAAGGGGGTAGTCTTCCATACACACAAATGAAAAGTTATTTTCCCATTTGATGAAATTGGAGATATATTTAGGTGATGATATTAAAATAATGAAATATAATTATATTTCAGATACTTTAGTTATTATATCATTATGGTTGGATAAGATATTATGGAATTGGAAGATGAAATATAATCGAAACACATGAATAAAAATGTTACCTTTCCTTAGGATGGTCACATTTCCTTAACACCTAAACACCACTAATAAGGGTGTTCTGCCTAAAATAAGGCCACAATAATGTGGGAAGGTATTATAGGATTATTTTTGGAATATATTGGGAAAAAAAAAATTTTTAAGTGTTAAGAATATAGATGAATGGGTACCCTTTTATAATAGATGGGAGAGGCACTCTAGGAATTTTTAAAAATAATAAATTAAAATAATTACATTTTCTTTTAGAAATGGATCCAAATTGATTTTCTTCGAATATATGATCATTATGGGTCCAAATATAATAATAAAATTAAAATTTTACATGTTTCAATATTTTTTAAATAATTTTCTTTTTGTATTAACCCTTTTGACACAGACCATTTTATTAAGTAATTTACAATTTGAGATTAAAAATAATTTCCATAACATGTCAATAGTCCAATTAAAGAGTCATTAATTACATATTATGACTTATATCTACTTTTTGGATGATTCTTGGATTTTTAAGAAATTTATATCGTTTAAAAAAATATTTTATATTTTAAAATTCTAATTGTTTCAATTTTGACACTTTTCATTACTTGACTTTTTAAAAATATCATAACAGAAAAACAAGTTCGAAAAAAACTTCATTAAATTATAAAAAAATGAAAAATTTATCCATAAAATTCATGGGTGACATAAATTATTCCAAAATATATTTATTATAATATTTATAATATCATTTATTTAATTCTTTCATTAGTTAAGAAATTATTGCATCATCATTTTGTCTATATTTAATTTAATTATTTATTTACTAAAAATTATATATAAATAACCATGACTTTGGTAAAATTTTTAGATTTAAAAATATTATTTATATTCTAGTATATCACTTATATAACCCCATATTAAAATTGTAATATTTATGAGAGACATGATTATGAAATCTATGACTACCCTGCTTTTTATTACAAATTAAACATGATTCATTACATAAAACGTCACTTGATATAACAAAGAAGATCAAGAGGTTTAGTGTCTTTGGGGCTTAGTATCATTACATAATAACTTAAAACATGAAATAAAACATCTTTATTGAAAGCTTCCTTTACATGACCACTACATTCCTTTGTACTTAGCATTGCATGGGATAACCTGAGGACAAGCATAAAAAAGGGTGAGCTATAAAGCCCAGTAAGGGAGTACACATGGAATAACATGAGGAGTACAATACATGTTAGACAATAGTTATATCAATAGAGCATAAAAGAAACATGAACATAAAGGCATGATAAATCATGATAATCATAACATGGAGATGTGGAAACAACACTTATCATGGAATTAGCATGATCCAAGGCTCATTGCACATGGAGCATGAGTAAACCCTCATTGAACATGAAGCATGAGTAAACCCTCATTGCACTTGAATTAGCATGAGTAAAAACTCATTTCACATGATGTATCATGATACTATACTTTACCCAATGCATTGGAGCGCTATAAGGGCACACCCTTCTTAAACATTTCATTTCAGGCATAAGTGTGCCACATGGATCATAAAACATGGATTCATAAAACATAATCATTTATTCCACAATAAAGTAATGTGGAATTAATAAATGAAACTTTAAAATCAATAAGTAAATGTTCATAAAGGTGAATACCCTTGATGGATAAATGGGAATGGTATCCACTACACAATGACATTGGCTTAGAAAATCGGTGTGATTTCGGCAGCGTAACGGCGTGACCTAAGAATTCATAAAAAATGGTTGATAAGAGAGAAAGGGGTTCCTCATCATATTTACATGTAATGTATAGTAATAAGTTCATATAGATACATGTCCCAACAATTGAAATGGAATTTAGATTCATGATACAAAAGTATTGCTTGAATGTAAAAGATGAGAGAGAAGTTCCTTTCGGAATTTCAGCGTAGCAACGGGTGTACATGGGAGGCATTTAATGAGAGAGAAAGGGGTCTCCCATCATTCAAAAAATAAGAGGGCAGTATGGGGGAGGTGAGAAACCATACCCCAACATTCATAATTGAAATTAAAATGGCAATACAACTTAATGAAAATTGACAAAAATGAGAAAGGAAGAAAAAACCCTTACTTGGAAGTGTGCTTCCAAAGGAAATAGAGAGGCTTGTGAGAGGCTTCTTGGGAGCTTGGGGCACCGTGGGAGGATTATAGAGAGAGTATGGCAGATGTTGGACGAACTCCAAGGACTTTGAGTGAGGAGGAAGTTGGAGCTTTGGTGAGTTTATATAGGAAAGGTGAGATAATTCATTATTATTTAGGTTTGGGTCCCCTTACATAAAATTATTCCAAACCACAAACCATCCCATGGTTTTTGCCCATGGTTTTTGGAAAAGGAAAGAAGAAAACGATATTTTATAAGGCCCAGGTCCGAAATTCTTATGATAATAAGGTAGCTTATGTGGAGGTGAGTCACACTACCATGGAAATTAATTTGAAAAGGCAAAGTGTTGAATATGTCTTGAGGGGTCCATTAATTCTTTGAAAAGTAAGTCAAAAAAACCCAAAATCACATTATTTTAATGTTAAAACATATATTCGTCGAACATAAAGATTGCGGTATTTTATTAAATCACTATTGGGTCATTATGATGTCATAAAACACATTATATATTTAAACAGTATTAATTTTTACCCAAAAAAATTGACTGTCTCAGAAAATTATGAAAAATTCACCGTTGGATAATTTTGACGTCATGATTCCAGAAATGAAATTTATTTTATCTAAAAAAATTATAAATATGTTAAATTTCACTTTTAAAATAAAAACCAACATTTATCGAAAATTCACGGGTTTTGACAGGAATGGCTTTCAAACCTTAGTATAAAATTTTAATTGCGTTCATAAAATTATAAGATAATTTATATTTAATAAAAATTAATTTAATAATAATATTATTATTTTATAAAAAAATTATTTAATTCAGAAATCCCATAATTTAATAAAATATATTTCTTAATTAAATAATAACTAAAAACACCATTTGTACTTTAAAAACTATTTTCAATGTATCAAAAATGACTAGAAATTATATTCATTATTATATACAAAAATAATGTACATGAACATAGTACTACTTATTTGTTACATAACCCCTTAAAACATCCACATAAGACCTAAGGGTAAGGTGTGTGATGGTGACATACTCTTGGGGTGGCTCGAATAACATCGCTCGAGTGGTAATCTCTATCAACTTCCACTTTTCCCGTAGACGGTCCCGTTCGAGCTTGACATGGTGTAGCTCAGCTTGGGCTTGGTCAAGGGAGAAGCCCAAGGATGCCACCTCTTTTCCGAGCTCCGATAAATGGGCTTCGTATGGGGAAATTCTACTAGATGAGGCCATCGCTTCTTTTGTCTGAGTAAATTGGATTTGTTAAGGTCCTATATTTATACTAATCATGTGATCACTGTTCAACGGCTATATTAACAATGGTCAAAATTCTTAACATAAAACCAAAGAAGTTTACATCTTATAAAAAAAATATTTTTCATAAAGAGACATTTAACTGGATCAAGTGGGATTTTCCATTAATGAAACGTTGGGTCGTTACAATATTCCCCCCTTAAGAAATTTCTCCCTCGAAATTTTTCCTTTTCCCACACTAAAACCGATGTGGGTAACTCAGCTTCATCTTCTCCTCTAATTCCCATGTCGCTTCTTCAAACTTGTGGTTTCTCCACAACACCTTGACTAGGGGCATTGTCTTATTACGTAGAACTTTTTCTCTATGATCTAAGATCTTCACTGGTTTCTCCTCATAAGAAAGATCGTCTTCCAATTGTACCACCTCAAGAGATAGTACATGTGAAGGGTCTGGTATGTACTTCCTTAAGAGGTATAAATGAACGACATCATGTACATTGGCCATAGTAGGTGGAAGTGCTAGTTGATAGGCCACAGCCTCGACACGATCAAGAATCTCGAAGGGGCCGATGTACCTTGGACTTAACTTCCCTTTCTTTCCAAACCTCATTACCTTATTCCATGGAGATATGCATAGAAAGACCATGTCTCTGACTTTAAACACAAGGTCTCGTCGATGATTATCTGCATAACTCTTCTGTCAACTCTGGGCTGCCTTGATATGTTGCTGAATGGTTTTCACCTTCTCCACCAATTCTTCGACCATTTCTGGTCCAAGCAGCTTATGTTCACCAACCTCATCCCAACATGCCGGTGTTCTACACCTTTTCCCATACAGGGCTACATATTTTTCCATTTGGATGCTCGAGTGGAAACTGTTATTATAAGATAACTCAACCAGAGGAAGATGTTTATCCCATCTTCTATTAAAGTCCATTGAGCACGCTCTCAACATATCCTCAAGTGTTTGGATAGTCCACTCGGATTTTCCATCATTTTGAGGATGATAGGCCGTACTGAAGATCAGTTCAATATCTAGAGCATGTTGAAGACTCTTCTAAAACTCAGAGGTCAATCTTGGATCTCGGTCAGACACAATAGATATTGGTACTCCATGCAACCATACCACTTCTCTAATATATATATGTGCCAGTTGATCTAATAAAAAATACTCCCGAATAGAAATGAAGTGTTCAGTCTTTATAGGATGATCCAGAACAACCCATATTTCATTGTTGCCTTTGGATGTCCTCGGAAGTCCGGTGACAAAGTCCATGGTGATGTTTTCCCATTTCCATTCTGGTATGGGCAATGATTGCATCATCCCCTTAGACTTCTACCTCTCTGCCTTCACTTGCTGACACACCAGGAACTTTGATGTATATTCAGTGATCCCCTTCTTCATATTATCCCACCACAAGTTTTCTTGGAGATCTCGATACATCTTTGTGATCCCTGGGTGAATAGAGAAATTTGAACTATGTGCATTATCCAAAAGTTCCTTCTTCAACTCCGGACTTGATGGAACACATAGTCTTTTCCCAAACCGCACAATTCCTTCTTCATTAACATTAAACTCTGAGGATTTCCCTTTTTTGATAGCTTCCACTTTTTCCTGAATTCCCACATCATCGTTTTGAGAATCCATTAACCTTTCCAAAATAGATGGTTGAGCAATCATTTGTGAAAGGATTAATGATGTTCCCTTCTTTTTGATTCCCACGTCCATCTTCATCAAGTCTAAGAAGATTGGATCCTTCTCAATTCTCATCATTGATAGAATTGCTGGGTCCTTTCTACATAGGTCATCTTCCACCTTGTTCGTTTTCCCAAGGTGGTAATGTATTGAATAGTCATAATCCTTGATGAGCTCTATCCATCTTCTATGGCGCATATTAAGCTCTTTCTATGTGACTATATATTTAAGACTCTTGTGGTTAGTATATATCTCACATTTCTCTCCATAGAGATAATACCGCCAGATTTTGAAGGCAAAGATCACAGCTACCAACTCCAGATCATGCATTGGATAGTTTTGCTCATGGACTTTCAACTACCTTGAGGCATAGGATATCGCTTTATCATCATGCATCAGCACACATCCTAAGCCCTTCTTCGAAGCATCACTGAATACGACAAAAAGCTCCTCACTTGTGGGTAAAGTGAGCACGGGTGCAGTGATAAGCCTCCTTTTCAACTCCTTGATTCTTTATTTGCATTTATCACTCCAAGAAAACTTTACTCCCTTTCGAGTGAGCTTGGTATGAGGGTTGGACAATCGTGAGAAATTTCTCACAAATCGTCGATAATATCAAGCTAACCCTAAGAAGCTATGGATATCCGTTACCGATGTTGGCCTCGGACATCCCTCAATTTCATATGTTTTGGAGGGGTCTATAGATATCCCATTGCTTGTGATGATATGGCCCATGAATGAGACATCCTTCAACCAGAACTCACACTTTTTGTACTTTTCATAGAGCTTCTCCTTGCACAAAGTCTCTAGTACAGTTTTTAAATGCTCCTCATGATCCTCCTTGGTTTTGGAGTATATTGAAATATCATCTATAAAGATTACCACAAATATGTCAAGGTAATCTCTAAAGACTCTATTCATCAAGTCCATGAATATTTCTAGAGCATTGGTGAGTCCGAAAGGCATTACTATGAATTCATAGTGCCCGTACCTTGTATGAAAAGCAGTCTTGGGGACATCTTCCTTCTTCACCCTTACATGATAAGATCCCGACCACAAATCCACCTTGGAGAAGTATTGTGCTCCATGCAGCTGATCAAACAAGTCATCGATTCTTGGTAGAGGATACTTGCTATTTATCGTGATTTTGTTAAGTTCACGATAATCGATGCAAAGCCGCATTGACCCATCCTTCTTCTTGATGAAGAGGACTGGTGCACCCCATGGTGAAGCACTTGGGCGGATAAACCCTTTATCCAGATTCTCCTATAGTTGTTTCTTCAGCTCTTCAATCTCTACAACATCCATTCTATATGGAGACTTGGATATTGGTAGTGCCCCAGGTATAAGTCCAATTAAGAACTCAACATCTCTTCTTGGAGGAAGACCAGGCAGTTCCTCGGGAAACACTTCAGCGAATTCCCTCACAATATACATTTCTTGAAGGATAGTTTCTTCCTTGGACTCAATCATCTGAGCCAGATATGCGTGGTCATAAGACAGTAATATCCATGCTTGAGATGATGGATATAAAATAGATTTATCTTCCTCCTGACACTTGTAAAGAATCGGGGGTCGATTCTCCATATGGAGTGTGATTTCCCTCTCCCGACAATTTATGTTGGCTCTATATAAGGAAACCCAATCCATGCCAAGAATTGCATCAAATTCCACCAGAGGGAGTATGAAGAGGTTCGCCGGGAAATTCAATCCATAGATTATAACAGGGGAGGACTTATAATCATGGGATGCAATTATTTCCCCATTTTTCGTACTCACCGACATCTTTACTTCCATGATTTGTGGTGGTGCTGGGATTGTTCTACTAAACTTTTGAGATATAAAAGAATGCGTAGAACCTGAATCAAAAAGTATGTTCTCTATTCTTGAATGAATAACTAGTGTACCTGTCACCACTTCATTATCGGAGTTCACTTTGGCAGAAGTGATGGCAAATGATCTTCCTTGTTGTCTTAGAGGTTGTTGGTTGCCTCCGATAACCCTTGGATTAGGGCACTGATTTTCAAAATGACCAGATTCTTTTCATTTGTAGCATTGAACAACGCGTTGAGGTTCGAACGGAGCGTTCCTCTCCTCTGTCGTAGTCGCGGGTCCTTCTTGCCGACAGTTAACAGCTAGGTGCCCTTATCTTCCACACCTAAAGCATTTTCTCATCCCCTTAAAGTAATTTCCAAGGTACTTCTTTCCGCCCTTTTGGCAAGTGGGGTGCTGGTTCTTCTTAGCACCATTGGATTTATCCATAAGACCACCAGCATTGAAGTCCACCTTACACTTCTTGTCCCCATGATACCCCTGTGATTCCTTGATCTCCATTTCAACCTTGAGGGCACATCAGACAATTTCTTCATAGCTGTCAAAGTCACGGATCGCTAATGCTTTCCGCAAGCTAGGCTTCATCCCACCAAAGAAGTGGTCGACCTTTCATTCAGGGGCAATGACAAATCCGGAAGCATATCGTGCAAGCCTTGTGAAGTTTGCCTCATACACTCCAACAGATTCTTCATCTTTTTCCTTGATGGAAAGGAAGTCCCTTTCCATCTTAAGCCGGAGGGTGTGCGGAAAATATTTATCAAAAAACATCTTCTGGAAATCCTTCCATTCCATCGCATCAATCTTCTCCTCAGGCTTCGTATTTTTGATCAACATCCACCATTGATCAGCTTCACCCTCCATACGATAAGACACCAGGAGAACCTTCTCTTGTTCAGAACATTGGGGGATGGAGAATATCTTTTCAATGGAGTTGATCCATTGATCAGCGATCGTGGGATTGGATGATCCACTAAAAGTAGGAGGCCTTTGACTCATGAACCTCTCGATAGCGACTTGTTCTTTCTTAGTGGGGTTTGAACGTTACTCTTGACCCGTGTTTCTATTCAAAACATTAGTTAGCTGAGAGGGAAGCGTGACAAAGTTCACGATTCCCGCTCCCATTGGATTGGGAATCTCATTAGTACAGTGATCACACTGATATTCACAACGGTTGTTAGCCTGAGTCCTCATATTACCGGTCATTGGCTGGAATAAAGGGAATGTTAGGGGTAAAACATAAAGAGTAATCCAAATACAAAAGTTGATGACTTATAAATAAACATTCATTCCTTAAGTCATGAGTCTATAGGATTCAATCTTGGATTTTCATGATCAAATTTCTAACAAATATTCGTAGGGGCATTTTTTTTAATTCCGTTAATAAGGGTTCATACTAAGCTTGTGAATTTATAAAAACATATACCTCGGGAGTGTCATAACCAATATTGCAGAAAGGTCTGTGGTCGTGCACCAGTTCTCGTTCGAGTCTAGCTCAAAGTGGTGTTTTCGAGTTTTACCCCTAGGATACATCTGTGCCAGAGCCGCCTCTACCTGCTCGTATCCAGACAGGGATGTATTTGCATAATAACCCACTTACTCAATACTCACCAAAACTTAAGGACGTTTTTATTGTACTTATTCTTGTATCTAAGGCCTTACTAGGGTTTCATAATCTCAAAAATAACTAAACTAATCCTCTGATACCAACTATGACAACCCTGCTTTTTATTACAACATAAACATGATTCATTACATAAAACTTCACTTGATAAAACAAAGAATATCAAGAGTTTTAGTGTTTTTGGGGCTTAGGATCATTACATAAAAACTTAAAACATGAAATACAACATCTATATTGAAAACTTCCTTTACATGACCACTACATTCCTTCGTACTTAGCATTGCATGGGATAACCTGACGACATGCATAAGAAAAGGGTGAGCTATAAAGACCAGTAAGGGAGTACACATGGAATAACATGAAAAGTACAATACATGTTAGAAAATATGAATATCAATAGAGCATAAAAGAAACATGAACATAAAGTCATGATAAAGCATGATAATCATAACATAGAGATGTTGCAACAACACTTATCATGGAATTAGCATGAGCCAAGGCTCATTGCACATGGAGCATGAGTAAACCCTCGTTGCACATGAAGCACGAGTAAACCGTCGTTGAACATGAATTAGCATGAGTCAACACTCATTTCACATGAAGTATCATGATATTATACTTTACCCAATGCACTGGAGCGCTATAAGGGTGCACCCTTCTTAAACATTTCATTTCATGCATAAGAGTGCCACATGGATCATAAAACATGGATTCATAAAAAATAATCATTTATTCCACAATAAAGGAATGTGGAATTCATACATGAAACTTTACAATCAATAAGTAAATGTGCATAATGGTGAATACCCTTGATGGAGAAATGGGCATGGTATCCACTACACAATGACATTGGCTTAGAAAATCAGTGCGATTTCGGCAGCGTAACGGAGTGACATAAGAATTCATAAAAAATGGTTGATGAGAGATAAAAGGGTTCCTCATCATAGTTACATGTAATGGACAGTAAGGAGGTCATATAGATACATCTACCAACAATTGAAATGGAATTTAGATTCATGATACAAAAGTATTGCTTGAATGTAAAAGAAGAGAGAGAAGTTCCTTTCGGAATTCCTTCATAGTAACGGGTGTACATGGGAGGAATTTAATGAGAGAGAAAGTGGTCTCCCATCATTCAAAAAATAAGAGGGAAGTATGGTGGAGGTGCGAAACCATACCCCAACATTCATAATTTAAATTAAAAGGGCAATACAACTTAAAGAAAATTGACAAAAATGAGAAAGGAAGAAAAAACCCTTACTTGGAAGTGTGCTTCCAAAGGCTATAGAGAGGCCTGTGAGAGGCTTCTTGGGAGCTTGGGGCACCTTGGGAGGATTATAGAGAGAGTAGGGCAGAGGTTGGACGAACTCCAAGGTCTTTGAGTGAGGAGGAAGTGGGAGCATGGGTGGGTTTATATAGGAAAGGTGAGAGAATTCTTTATTATTTAAGTTTGGGTCTCCTTACATTAAATTAATCCAAACCACAAACCATCCCATGGTTTTTGCCCATGGTTTTTGGAAAAGATAGGAGGAATACAATATTTTATATGTCCCAGGTCCTACCTTCTTAAAATAATAATTTTTCTTATGTGGAGGTGAGTCACACTCCCATGGAAATTAATTTAAAAAGGCAAAGTGTTGAATATGTCTTGAGGGGTCCATTAATGCTTTGAAAAGTAAGTCAAACAAACCCAAAATCACATTATTTTAATGCTAAAACATATATTTGCCGAACATAAAGATTATGGTATTTTATTACATCACCATTGGGTCATTATGATGTCATAAAACACATTATATATTTAAACAGTATTAATTTTTACCCAAAAAAATTGACTGTCTCGGAAAATTATGAAAAATTCACCATTAGATAATTTCGACGTCCTAATTCGAGAAATGAAATTTATTTTATCTAAAAAATTTTCTAAATATTTTAATTTTCACTTTTAAAATAAAAACCAACATTTATAAAAAATTCACGGGTTTTGACAGAAATGGCTTTTCAAACTTTAATATAAAATTTTAATTGCATTCATAAAATTATAAGATCATTTATATTTAATAAAAATTAATTTAATAATATTATTATTATTTTATGAAAATATTATTTAATTCAAAAATCCATTAATTTAATAAAATATATTTCTTAATTACATAATAACTAAAAACACCATTTGTGCTATAAAAACTATTTACAATGTATCAAAAATGACTAGAAATTATATTCATTATTATATACAAAAATAATGTACATGAACATAGTACTAATTATTTGTTACATGACCCCTTAAAATTGCTGCATAAGACCTAAGGGTAAGGTTTGCGATGGTGACAGACTCTTGGGGTGTCTCGGATAACATCGCTCGAGTGGTAATCTCTATCAACTTCAACTTTTCCCGTAGACGGTCATGTTTGAGCTTGACATGGTGAAGCTCAGCTTGGGCTTGGTCAAGGGCGAAGCCCAAGGATGCCACCTCATTTCCGAGCTTCTACAAATGGGCTTCTTATGGGGCAATTCTATTGGATGAGGTCATTGCTTCTTTTTTCTGAGTAAATTGTATTTGTTAAGGTCCTATATTTATACTAATCATGTGATCACTATTCAACGACTATATTAACAATGGTCAAAATTCTTAACATAAAACCAAAGAAGATGATATCTTATAAAAAAATATTTTTCATAAAGATACATTTAACTGGATCAAGATGGATTTTCCATTAATGAAACTTTGGGTCGTTACAAAATCTATCTCTTTACTTTCAATAAAATGTTATAAATGTCATAATCATGCCCAAGTAGCTTCCAAAAGCCACAATTTAGGAAAAATGATTGTCTTGGAAGACAATAAATCATTAAATAAGATTTAAAAAACTTTTAGGATAGTTTTATAAAATTTATAATATTATTTTAACAATTAATTTCCATATTTTCCCTTAACCGTGGTAATAAAAATAATTACTAAGTTATTATTCATAATATACAAAAATAAAAGGGACCTATTTACATAATTTTAACATTATTATAATGAATATGGAATTAATTTTTCCAAAACCAAAATAGAGAAGCGGATCCTGTGAAAATAAAATCCTATGGGGTTTTATTTACATGATGAAGGATGGATCTATGATGATACATCAAATTTTTAATTGGGGAGTTTATCAAACCTTCATGTTTTCAAGAAAACATTATATACACATCCTGTGAAAATAAAATCCTATGGATATGTGATTGGTGTCTAAACTCCCTCATCATGATGGGTGAAGAAGACCTATTCTCTAAACTGGTAATAGTGATACCATATCCCGGAGTTATGGGAAGAAATTAATCCATATTTATATCTTTTTTAATAATAGTTAACACTCATATACAATATTATGAGAAGAAGACACTTTCATTCATTGCACTTTTGTACCATGAAGGTAGAATACAATGAAATTTTATACATGCTTACATGAAGGATAATGGAGACAATCCTACTCTTTTTTCATGATAAAGAACCTCTCATGTTCAAGTTTAAGAAATGTGTGGAGGCAAGGAACCCATGAGTGTTAATTTAAGTGAATTGTAATAAAATTCATTTATATATTTCATATAACACACACATACACTATTTATATAGAACATAAAATAAAAAATAATTATATTTTATATATTTTTAAGGGTTTTTTCTCATAAGAAGAATATATTTCTATGAATTTTCACTTATGTAAAGATAAGATATAGAATAATAAGAAGAATAGTTAATTGTACATTCACGTTAATGAGAATGATAATTCATGCATGAATTGTGAAAAATACATGATATGATAAAGAATTATACTCATGTGATGTTTTGGGGATAGTGTCATGCATAATTAAAATTCATACATAAGATAAGATGTTTAGTACACTACGAATATTGGTAGAAAAATATTTCATTTCACTAAGAGGAAATTAATAATAAACACAATTTCTAATATTGTGTATCAAGAAATTTAGAATATTATATCAATATAAATATTCATATATAAATTTTACTGAATAAGAGTTAATTGTGATGATTCTATATTGAGATAATTTTTTTTTATAATCAGAAATTAGTTTGAGAATTCTACAAAAAATGGGAAAATGTGATTCAGTGTAGTTATTTTTTCACTGAAGAAGAAAGTGATAAGAAGGGAAGAAGAGTTGGTGGAAAAATTTATGTCTGCCAAAAATCATTTGGCTCAAATAAAAATTATGTATTTATCAGTACACAAAAAAATAATATTATTATTAGTGACAAAAGAAGAAGATAGTGAAGTTATCAAGTTTTCTTTTTAAGAGTAAGGGTTTTTTCTTTCATGTTGTTATGAAATAAATAGAGTGAATAATAATTAAGTGGAAGATAAAAGATGTTCTATAACATCGAACATTAGTCTTAATAGTTTGAATAATTTATTGGTGTTACAAATAACTTTATCAATATAGATAATAATATCTTCAGAAAAAGTACAAAGATCCAACCAAGTGTTTTAAAACATTCACTGTCAATTGACTATAGTGAATTTAAATTGAAAGGGTATTTCCTACTTATTGTAACCCCATTCAAAGGATTAATTTCTATAGGTTGTGTGGCCAGGATCATTTCTAAACTATTCCAAGGACTATCTTCTCTAAATGAGTAATGAACATTGTAAATATATCATTACTTTTTTTTATTGATTTCATATACATGAATTTGATAGAGAAAATAGAATAATAGAGTTTAGATCCTAAGATATCAAAGAGGTAAAGGGATAAAAAGTTTTGATTGAATTAAAAATTCCACAACACTAACTCAACCCCCCCCCCCCACTCAATGTTAGGTATATCCCACACTAGTCTTTTAAGTGGTATCAGATGGAGGTTAACCTCTTTTGAATTCTTTATATTGAAGTTATTAACTTTTGAATAATTTATTTTCATTCCTAGGGTTAATAATGAAGTTTAGTGTTGGTGAATTTTCATTATCTCTGATCGGATTCATATATCTACCAATACCATGATGAACAAGAAAAACAAATGGAAGAGAAAATTGAAGAATAATTCCCTCTTATCTAAATAAGAAGTAGTGTCTAGTTCTCCATGACTTACTGAAATTAAATATATGTCATTCTTTGAAGTTAATGATCATGTGGCTCGTGTTATTACTAAGAAAAAGGGAAATATTCATACCTTAAGTGACCTGGATGTATGTGTTAGTACTTATAAATATTAAACCCAATATAAAGATTTAATCACATGTGGTGATAATAAATCTAAAACTTATCAAGATATACCATTTTTAGATTAATATATATTATTAATGGGATTCCTATAGAAATAGTGTCCCTTATTTATGAATCCCTTCATTTTAGGTAGGATGAAATCACCAAGATGAATGGAGAATCAGATACTATGGATAAAGGCTTGTGAGAGAATATTTCACAATGCTTGAATCTCTCCAGACACATTAAATCCTATGAAAACTTACAGACTTAACATTCAGTAAGTGCCTCAAATGGCTCAATGAAGTTTCTTACAAATAATATCTATAATAAAATATCCATTTAATTTATGAGAAATTAAAAGACAACATTGTTTTCAGGAATTGAAAATTTTTAGAAAATTCCAAGAAGCTTATGGAAAATTACTCTTTCGTTAAAAATAAATTTAAGCTACATGAAGATGAATTTGAAAGAATGATAAGTCTTGTGAAGAGAATATTATTATGATTGAAGATTAGAAAATAATACTCAACATGAAATGTATAGATTTGGCAGTTTAGTAGTCTAATCTAAATAGGACACATATTGAGACTTCCCAAAAGAAAGAGGAATTTTGTACTAGAACTCAATGCTCATAGAGGGATTCTACGGACAAGAGACCTCTAACATGTGATAATAAGAACATGAATTCATTCAATGATCCATCACAAGTAGCTAAGAGGAAACAGGTTCCATCCATACCTACATGTAATAATTCTTCTAAACCTATTATCATGAATAGTGAAGGATGTAAAAAATATTTACAATTAAGGATGAATAAAGGTGATGAGAAACTTACCATATCACAAGGGTGGAAAGGAAAACAAGAATGGAATCTATTTCCCCACAGAGTACAACATGAAACGAACCAAATCTTGTATCTATTAAAACTAGCACCCAAATTGGTCCATGGAAAGTTCCTAAGGGAATTCCATATCCCCGTAGGTAGGCACAAGTTCCCTTGTATATTAAACAATTGTTCGGGAATGATTTACCAGAGTTTCGAATCATTTAACAACCAAAAACAATCAATAAACCAAATCTGAAAATTCATTACAAACAAGCCTAAAATAAAATTCATAACTGAATACATGGGTATAAACATGACACAAGAGTTCCAAATATACATAAAAGTAGTAGAAAAATAGCCCAAGGAACACCAAACAACAAGGGGTCATCACCCACGAGTCATCTCTATAACACTGCACCATGAAGGAAAATAAAAACCCAAACCTCCATCTCACAATGCCTTGCCTTTACTTGTATCAAACATGAACAATTCTTATTATCCCCAATGGTGTAGGTAGGGTGTGATCCTAATACCAAAAGGATGGCACTAAAAAGACACTATATGGTAAGCATTACATGTTAAAAATCATGCAAGTTTTAATAAATAACAAATGGTGGCAATAATTTCTAAAGAATGAAACTTTTAAAAGTAAAAAGTTTTCAAAGTAAGATCTCAAAGTATGAACACATTTAAATAAAACTTTTAAGCTGATGAATTTTCTATCCAAACACACCATATTCAAATGATAAATACGAAAGAGTCAACGAGCACTAATCTTGGGGACATCCCTAGGCACTAGTTAGTTTTGGGCCCCATGTAACTCATATCTCGGTGTAAAGTAACCATACAATATTTTTTCTCATGTATGAGACACTGGTATGTAACATACCAATAACCTAGTGGTCTCTAGTCATCATAATTATAGTTTTTTTAGTGTTTTCAATGTCTAACTTACAACTTGATACAGGGACAAACCCACTCTAGATCACTATCATACTAGTACACATCTGCCAACCATGATACCTGGGTTTCCACCTTTGTGATCAAACAATTTCCACATGTTACCAAAGTACATTTTCATATAAAAACACCATTTCTGGTCATACACACTCAAAACAGTATCTACACATGCTTTTCACCATTTATATAACTCAATAACCCATTTATAACTTCTATAAAACATTTTCAAATAATATAATAAATATTGCACTTAAAATCCTTCTAAAAGCCCTCTTTGAAAACCAAATTCCCACCAATATTACCCCAAACCAGAATTGGAAGCAGAATGTTTTTTAATAAAACCCTTCTATGAATCATAAAATATCCCCAAATGGTACACCATAGAATGCACATGTAAAACACCCATTTGGACACAATAATACCACTTAAAAATCAATTTCTTAACAAATTTCACGCAAAAAAATTTCACAGTATGAAAAATAATGTAGGAGTTGGCTAGAAATAGAAATCAATCAGGGATAACTCATCTATTAGTGCTTACACATGGAGTCACCTACCAACTGTGTCAAAACACCAAATCCTAGTGTGAAAGTTCAACCGCACCACCTCTACACCACACGGATGTCAAAACAAATCTAAACCCACATTATTAGACCAATAAACCCAATATCAAACCCTAGGTACGAATCCCTACTTACTGGATAGTAGGAACATCAAGAAAAATGGAAGAAACACTTAGAAAATGGGAGGTGGAAGGAAGGAAACCCACTTTCTTGAGAGATCTTTGAAGAAATCACCCCAAATACACCGATAATTGAATATACAAGCATACAAAATTGATAGGGAGGTTCGAATAAGTATGAGGAGGTTTATTGGGGATTTAAATAAAGTAAAAGAGTAAAAAATTATTTATTTATGAAAGAAACAAATTGCCTTCTCAAGTTTGGAAGATTTCAGAAACCCTGTGAAATTTCGCCCTAATCTGTATTGAATATGAGCTGAAAAGAGGAAAAATAGATAATGGGGGTGCTTCTAGGGTGTTCTTTCTCTAATTAGATGTGGAATCATTGATAAATATTAAAAAAATAATGAGTTATTATAGAAATAGATTTTTTTAAAAATAGGAAATGGGCTCAGAGGTTAGCCCAATTCCTGAATAAATCACCAAAAATACACTATGATAATGAATTCATAAAACGTAAAAATGGACATGGTGGTTTGAATAAGTCAGTGTAGGTCAGTTGGTAATTTTAAAGGGGGAAATGTTTTAAAAACAAAGGCGTTATAGAACAAATAAAATGTTTTTAAATCTTGATATATTCTCACGGTTTGGCCCAAATCATGATGAAACCACACCTTTATCCAAAAATACATGAGAAAACCCCACAAAAAAGTCAATAATAGGAATTAAATGAAAAATACCTTTAAAATAAGTCCTAGATTTGACAATTCATTCCACCATAAAAACTTTCCACCCCCAAAATGTCATCTTGAGGCCTGATCAGATAAGAGAAACAGAAACTGCTCTTCGACCCAATACCTCTACTCCCATGTCTCATGCTCATCAATATCATGATTCCAAGGGAATAAATAATGGAATAGTCTTCAATAGAAGAAATTTTTCTCAGGAGTCAGTAATTAAAAATGGTGGCTTAAACATTGATAATTAAGGTTCTATGACCAGTTCTTCCCAATTCAGCACATGGGACTGATCCAGGTTTCAATTTTTCAATTAGGAGGCGTGAAAGACATCATGAATGGATAACAACTAAGAAATAAAATCCAACCTGTATTCCACCTTGACAATAAACATAGTGATTTTATGAGTTATGACATATCACGGAATTGGCTTCCCTTTCCTTTCCAAACAACAATGTCCCAGACGAGGGGCCACTTTCAAGAATACCTAGTCACCCATAGAAAACTCTAGTTCTCGACGCCTTTGGTCCACATAAGATTTATGGAAACTCTAATTTGTCAATAAGTTCTACATGATCAACTGGACCTTCTCATACATATCTTGAACAAGGAACAGCCCCAACAGTGAAGTCTCACCTACCTCATCTCTACATAGGGGGGACCGACAAGGCTGACCATAGAGCGCCTCAAAAGGATCCATTTGAATCAAGGATGGGTAAATGTTATTATAATAAAATTAAACCAATCCAAAATGGATATACTAAGATCCTCCAAAGTCTAAAACACATGCATGGATAATTTCCCCCTAAATATGATTTCCCACTCTATCTGACCATCTTTTAGAGGATGATATGTTGTGCTCGTTTTAATCTAGGACCGCAAGGCCTTCTAAAGGACTTTCCAAAACTGAGAAGTGAAATGGGGGTCTCTATATTAGAAAACTGAAGATGGAACACCATGATTCCTTAACCAGATGGAATTCTTACCCTGGGGTGTATGAGGTAGGCCAATAATGAGATCCATGGTGACCTTGTACTAGTACTTTTCTACTCAAATCATATGTCCCCACATTTCATATGCCCGGTGTATAGACAATTTCAAAGTCAAACCTCTAAAAGTACTTGATCTAGCGATGTTGTCATAGATTGAGATCCTTCTAAGAGAATATATAGGTCATGATTTTGTGATTATAGTATGCCAAAAACTTCTCCCCAAATAGCTAGTGATTCCAAGTCTTCAAATCATGCATCACCACTATGAAATATAAGTCATGGGTTGGATATTTCTTTTCATGTGGTCAGAGTTGGTGAGAACCAAACACCACCATGAGATCCACCTTCATAATCACACACCTATGACCCATACCTGAAGCATCGCAATACAACACATACCCCTTTCAGCGTCTAGATAATTTAGCACCATATCATTAGTCAACCAACTCTTTAGTTCCTAGAAATACTTATGACACTCTGGGGCCCATACGAACTTCACCCATTTTCAGGTGAGCGGGGTCATGGGAAAAGAAAGATGAGAGAAATCCCAAAAGAACTGCATGTAGTAACCAGCCAGGCCAAGGAAACCCCTGATCTTGAATATGTTATTTGGTTTCTACCATGACATAATCGCACTAATATTATCTAGGTCCACTGAAACCCCATACTCCGAGATCACATGACCTAGAAACCTAACCTCCCTAATCCAGAAAATAAAATTGGACAACTTTTCATAAAGGTGATGTTCTCCAAAGGTCCCCAATAGAATCTGCAAATGATGTTCATGTTACTCTTCAAATCTAGAGTAAAATAGTATGTATTCCATGAATACCATGAAAAAATAATTGAGATGCCAGTAGAACACCCTATTCTTGAATTACATAAAGGTGGCTAGATCATTGGTCAATTCGAAGGGCATGACCATGTACTCAAAGTGGTTGTATCTACTTCAGAAGACTGTCTTTGGGATAACTGCCACTTTCACCCAGATTTTTGGTAACCTGAAGGAAATTGTATTTTAGGAAACTGATTTTCCCCATCAACTGATCAAGAAAATCCTCTATTTTAGGAAAAGGATATTTCTTATAGATTGTTACCTTGTTTAACTTCTGGTAATCAATACACAACTGGAAGGATTCGTCGGCCTTCTTCGTAAAAAGAACAAGAATGTCCCAAGGAGAGAAGCCCAGGTGGATGAATCCTTTGGATTATAAATCGTACAGTTGTATCATTAATTCCCTCAGCTTTTTGGGTGCCATACGATATGAGTGAAGAGATATTGTTTGTGTTCCCATCTCCAAATCAATCAAGAACTCCACATCCCACCCTAGAGGCAATCTTGAAAAATCATATGGGAATACCTCCAGAAATTCATCCACTACATTATTTATTCCACCTTCAGAATCATGAAAATCAACCTATATCACAATCAATGATAACTGGAAGACAATATTCCATATCTCTAGGATTGGAGGACTTGCGCGACCCGGCTGAGGATCCCAATTCCCAGGGAAAACCTAAAGATCCCATCAGGTTATTTGAAACTGTACCAATTCCAATAATAATCAATGTGCACTTAAAAGTGCACCATCAAATACTTTCCAAGTATCATGTCAAATAGATCCATATCTAATACCAGAAGGACCCACTCTATCTCACCCATGACACGGAAAATACACACGACGGGCACCTAAGACCCTGCTCCTTCCTTCCATGCAGCGTCAGCAAATCCATCGTAAAAGACAAAAGCTCTATTGGAAAATTCATCATGTTTACAATAGGAGAAGAGATGAATGAAACAAAAGAACCAGTATCAAAAAGGGTAGAATTTATAGAATATGAAATCAAAACGGTACCTCGAACTGTTGAATGACATTCCTCTGATCCCACTGGTGCCTTATCCACCGTATGAAGATGCCTAGTCTCTGCCTGAGAACGACTGCTTCCCTATGTATCTGCCCAGAAGATGATCTAGCCCTGCCTCCGTGGCAACCAAACTGAGATCCCCCCATCCTAGATGGCTCTAACTATATTCTAACTCCCTTGTAATCCCCTGATCCTTCCCCACACGAGAGTTGACATGCCATCCTGAAAAAAATGCAAGTGTCCCATACCTCCACACTGATAACAAGGCTTCAAAGGAGATGTGCATTTTATTCATATGCATTGTGGCCTCCCAAATTGGTGGCACATGACGGACCTCGCATCAGAATCCACTGAATAAAACTACCTGGATGGTTGGCCTTAGCTGCCACCTCCCTTCTTTATCTACTCCTCCTACTTCCTTTTCTTCTCAGAAGATATTCCACTACCCATTCTTGACACTATCCCAAAGAAACCATACCTCCCCTTATGGTTGATCTCCACCATACATTCCTGATCAGTCACCTCTTCATAGATTTTCAACTTGAACATGAAGACTTTGGAATATTTCTCTGGCCACAAACCCCTCTCAAACATCTGGGACTTCATCTCCTCATTGGAGACCATTTTTGAAGCATGTCAGACCAACTCAGCAAAATGGTTAGCATACTCCATCACTGAATGGTCCCCCTGAACCATCTCCATACACTCCATGGATTTAGCATATACCATGACTTTAGGGAATCTTTGGTCATTGAAGGTAACATTGAAGTCCTTCCTGCTTATCTGTTCATACTTCCCATATTAAAGCACTAATTTTTACCACCTACATATGGGAACCTCTAACAAAAAAGAGGCACACTTCACCCAGACCTCATTAGGTGTGTCTTGAAACTAAAACAATCACTCAGTCATTCCGAGTCACTCCTCCACTTCCTGGGGTTCTATGCTACCTCAGAAAGTAGGAGGATGGTTTTTCAAAAAATCATGGGATTTACCTTCCTATGACTAGTCTAGTATTCTATAACATTATCTAGAACAGGATTCAATACCTGTCTTATATCTTGGATAGCCCAATCCATAACCTCTACAATCCTCTGATCAAGAGGTGAGGGAGAACTCTCTCCTGCTTCCTCCTGTGGATGAATAAGATATTTCCGGGGAGGCATGTTGCTACAAAAGGAAACAGTCATAACAAAAAAAATATTTACAATAGTTCCGAAATTTTTTCATCAATAACATAAAAATTAAATAATCTAAATACATTAAAAAAATAAAATAAACCATTACTTCACCCCCACCTGATGACCACGTGCAGTCAGCAGCTCACATATCTAACCTTTAAGTGAAGTCAAACAAACAATTCCAATGTCCCATGGTGACTCAATGTCTATCACGAGAGGATTCTTTCAGTCACCCTACTTGTAACCAATACATTGATCCCTAACATTCCTATCGCTTGTCTAGCCCGACTTATCCCAAAGTAATAATATAACCCAAAAACACAAACCTACCTCTAATACCAATTTTTCCCAAACCGAATCGGTTTGCCATTAAAACTGGCACCCAGCATGGTCCGTGGAATGTACCAAATGGAATTCCCTATATCTAAAGGGAGGCACAAGTACTCAGAAATCATACAAAAATTTGGGAATTATTTACCTTAGTATGGAATCATTTAATAACAAAAAATAATCAATAAACCAAATCTGAAAATTCATGACAAACAAGCATTAAATAAAATTCATAAGTGAATACATGGGTCTAAACATGACACAAGAGGTCCAAATATAAATTAAAGTAGCATCAAAATATCCCAAGGAACACCACATGAAAACGGGTCATCATGCATGAGATATCTCCACAACACCGCGCCATGAAGGAAACTAACAACCTGAACCCCCATCACCCAAGGTCATGCATTTACCTGTGTCAAACATAATAAAGTATTCTTAGAAACTATGGTGTAATTAGGTTGTGAGTCTAATCCCAATAGGATACCACCCAAAAAACTCCATATAGTAAGCATTACAAGATAATAATCATGCAAGTTTTAATAAAAAAAAGAAATTTTTGTAATAATTTCTAAAGAATAAAACTTTTAGAAGTAAAAAGTTTTCAAAGGATGATTTAAAAGGATGAACAAATTTAAATAAAATAAGTAATATGATTACTTTTCCATCCAAACACAAAATAATCCAATGATAAATATGATAAAGTCAATGAGAACTAATATTGGAACATCCTTAGGCACTAGTTAGTTTCAGGCCCCATGTACCTCATATCTCGGTGTAAAGTAGCCATAAAAATATTTGTTCTCATGAAAAAGAAACTAGTAGGAAAGATACCAATAAACTAGTGGTCCCTAATCATTATAATCATAGTTTTTTTAGTGTTTTTAATGTATTAACTTGCAATGTGAAATAGGGACAAAACCACTTTGGATCTCTAGCATACTAGTACACATATGCCCACCTAGATACCTGGGTTTCCCCCTTTGTGATCAAACAATTTATACATGTTATTAATGTAAATTTGCCTATAAAATAGGATTTTAGGTCATACACACTCAAAACAGTAGCTACACATGTTTTTAACATTTATATAACTCAATAAACCATTTATAATTTTCAGGATATATTTTCTGAGAATATAACAAAACATTGCGCTTAAAATACATCTAAATTCCCTCTTTGAAAAAAAAATTAACACAAATATTACCACAAACCATAATTGACAGTAGAAAAACATTTTACTAAAACCCTTCTATGAATTATAAAACATCCTCAAATGGAACAATATAGAATGCATATGTAAAACACCCATTTTCAGACAAAAATGGAACTTAAAAATAAATTACATAACTAATTCCACCAAAAATAATTTTTATAGCATTAAAAATGATGTACGAGTAGGATAAAAATATAAATCAAGGACGTCTAACTCACATACTTATTCTTACACATAGAATAACCTACCAAGTGTGTCAAAAACACCAAATCCCTGTGTGAAATTTCAACTGCACCACAGCCACACCACAAGGGAGTTAAAAAAAACTTAAAATCATAATATTAAAACAAGAAACCCAATATCAAACCCTAAGAATGATTCCCTACTTTCTATATATTAGGAACTTCAATAAAAATGGAAGAAATCCTATGAAAATGGGAGGAGGAAGGAAGGAAACACACTTACTCAAGAGATCTTTGAAGAAATATCCCCAAATACCCCAATAGTTAAATCTCCAAGAAAAAAAATTGGTAGGGAGGTTTGAATAAGGATGAGGAGGTCGATTGGGGACTGAAATGGTGGAAAAGTTTAAAAACAAAATTATTTATGAATGAAACAAATTACCTTATCAAATATCTTGGATTTGAGAAACCTTGAACAATTTTACCCTAATGCGTGATGAATATGAGCTTAAAAGAGGAAAAATAGAACATGGGGGTGTTCCTAGGTTTTATGGGCTCAAGAAAGAGGTTGAATCACAAAAACAAATATTTTAAAATGAATGATATATGAAATAAATAGTTTTTTAAAAGTGAATGGGCTCACGGGTTGGCCCAATGCCTAAATAAATCATCCAAATCCGCCATGATTATGAGTTCATATGGGGTAAAAATGGATATGGTGGTTTAAATAGGTCAGGGGAGGCTATTTTGGAAGTGTAGTGGGAGAAAATGTCAAAAAATGAGGAGTTATAAAGGAAACATTTTTTAAAAAATTCTGCAAATTGGCTCACGGTTTGGAAAAAATCCTGATTAAACCCCCCCCCCCATTCTCTAAAAATATATGGGAACTCCCAAAACAAAGAAATAATAGAAATTACATGAAAAATACCTTTAAAATAATTCATTGATGTGACACAACTTGTCAGGAAGAAGACCCAAAAATATTATACATAAGATATCATGAAATCAAGATTTGTGGGTCAATATTGGTGTTGTAATAGATTTGGGAATAGTGTTTTTGATTGTTTGAACAATACTAAAAATGTAAAACCAAAAAAATGAAGCCTATGTCAATGGATAAAAATATAGGTAAGAATAAGAAACATACACACATCAGAAACAATTTGTATATTATAAATAGATTTGGAAATCATAACAACATTTGTGATGTATCAAATGGAATTGGTCACAAGGCTTATACATGCTCATCTCGACATGTATCCAATGCTGATAAAAAATAACACCATATAATCTAGATAACAATTAAGAAGAACCCTTGAGAATAAATCAAAAGAATGTTAATAACACAAATTCTCCCAAGAATATTCCAATAAGGAAACCTGATAAGACCTTTGATTCCAAATCCAAGAAGTTGAAAATAAGTGCATCAAAAAGAACTGTTAAGAATAATGAAACTTGGAATAATCCATGTGGAAGATCCAAAATTTCTACCATAGTTCCTAATAACATATTATTAATCTTTTCGAATTATTTTTAAATAATTATAAATATGGAAGATGCACAAATTGAGGCTTGGGAAAAAGGAAAATAAAATATTTCACATAAAGATAAAGAAGATCTGTGAGTTAAGTGCAACATAGCTAAATATACAATTATAAATTTATATGATATTTTCTCAATAAATGTATAATAATTTAATATTTCATCAATAGATAAAATTTATCTAATATATCTGGAAGTAAGAAGGCTCACACACAAATACATTGAATTAGTGATAATATCCAAAAAAGTCTCAATGAGAATTAAAGATTAGAAGTTCTAATGTAAAGAGAAATAGAAAGGGAGAAACATGGTTCAGAATAATATCACTATATTTTTTCATATTTATGAATTAATGAGGACACACCATATTCCCTTAATATTTGTGTATTTTATTTTATTTTATAATGTAGTAAATTGAAGGTGAAGCAAGTTCTCAGGGCAGAGAACTTTCAGATCAGTCATTGATGTAAATTATTAATGGTAAAGATAAAGAAGTCACCATCCTTGAATGATTCCTTAATTGATATTAAGATGCTAATATTATGGTGGATTCTCCTTTTTGGTACTAAATAATTTGATGACTTATTCTACAAATCTAGGATTAAGAAGATACCATCTTGTCTTGACCTTATTTTTTGTATCCTTAAGAACAAGTGCTCAAGAATATCATCCTTCCTGATGTTTTGAAAGTTTTTATATAAAAAATCAAAAGTTGAAGATCCATTTTGGGGTACTATCATAATTAGACATCTTAAAATAAATTCTTAATTAGATACACCCCCATTAATATTTTGATAATTATTTCCTTATGGGTGGGAAAAATGAATAAATATAAAATTTGTGATAGTAGTTAATAATTCACATAATGACACGATCATTTGGAAATAACATTGAAATTATTGAAAACAAATTCAATGGGGGTGATTAAAGAGCCCACATTGTGTATGAGTTGTATTTTTTATCAATGATTTTCATTGGTTGTCAGTAGTGGTAAATGAAATAGTAATATTTCATTTATTTCAATTTATTTAAATGGTTTGAAAAAAGAATTTGGAATAAGTGTAGAATATAATAATATCATGGATGATAGAATAAAGAATAATAATTCTGAAGAAAAATGATTATAATGAATTTTTGTTGAAGGATTTGAGTTTCAAATATGATACTTGGAGAATTATTAGGATTAATTAAATGACATCATATATCATGATTGAATAAATCTCATTGCTTCTAATTTCAAAATACATGTGTCAAAGGTGACACATTTTATAAAACAATGAATATTGTTGTTGTACTATCCACTTTTAGATTAAGATAAGTATAAGACCATGAAAATTTTTATTTTCATAAGGTATTGAATTTAAGAAGCTCATTAGTGATGATATTCAATACGAAAAGATGAATTTATGAAGGATAATATTTGATAACTATGAAAATATTTATTTTCATGAATAAGATTTTAAATGAAGAAATATAATGCCATGTATAATTTTATTTCTCATGAGGGAATAAGTTATACATGCATGTATTTAATAGTAAATACTAAATAATGTTTTTGGTTTTTAATTAATGGAAAATATTACATATAATTTATTGGATGTGTTGGAAAAAACATGGTCACCCATACCATGTAGCCATGCCAACCTCAACTAGGGCACAAGTTGCACCCATAGATCAACCACACCCATGGGAGGTCATCTAGGGCCACCTTGAAGGCGACATAGGTGGGAAAGTATAGTGCCCAAAAAGTTAATATCTGCCCATGTATAAGCCTTTAGATGGCACAGATGAAGCCATATGTAGATTGGGATAGAATCCTATAGGAAATCCCATGGACCACATGTTACACAGACCATATTGGTAAGTTTTTTGTTTTATATCTGAGTTACAGTATCAGTGCTAGCTCTATCAGAATATGGAACACTCATATATAAAATGAAGCTCCAAAAATAGGCGGTGATCAATGTTTTATGGATTCTTGAGAGTTATTATTCCCATGACATCCAATCTGAGGTGATCTAATGATCTGTTATCCTCCACTCATTCATCCCCTACCTCGCAACAGTTTAGCTCCTTGACTCTAAGAGTTCTATGATCAACCACCATAAATGATAAAACTATGCTCTAATTGTCACTTCTGGTGATATAATCAAGAAATAACAATCCTTGGGTCGATATGCATGCATGCTAAGATTTTAAGGAAAATAAGTGTTCAATGAATAGGCTTCAGCTGAATGAAAATGAAGTTGCAGAGGTCGTTCATGCCTCCGATATGTATAGAGGAGTTTGATATTTTGGAAGAATCTTATGGTCATGATCGCATGCATATGATACTCATTAGGAGGATAATATCATTGCAAAGAACAAACATGAATATCTTCACCATCACTTAACCCATTGTTTGAAGGTGTCAAAGATGAGAACTTCATGTCATTATATCAATCTTCACATGACATAAAATTTGAGATTTTTAGATGGTGAATGAGTAGTGGGAGTTGATGATCCATTTTCTATAATGGGAGATGAAGTGATCTGAGAAGGTATTTATTCTCATATAATATTTGAACTGTTGTCCTTTTCCCATAAAAATAGTGCATATCTGGGGATTTTTTTATGAGAGGAATAATAGATCCTTGAGAATCCTTGAAATCAGGAAGTGGGGAGTTCTTTGAACCTTATCAGCTGTAAGAAAAAGTTATATTAAGATCTTCTATTAATAAGATCTCATGGAAATGTGATTGGTATTTAAACACACTCATCATGATTTTCGAAGAAGAAATACTCTGCAACCAGTGATAGAGAGACCATATCACTGAGTTATGTGAATATAGTGTTATACAAGCTTTAGATATTTATGAAGAAAACTGAACATGTTTTTATAATCTTACATGAAGAATAAGACACTCTGATTTAACAAAAAAAATGTGTGAAGGAAGAAGAGAGTGAACTTGTATACAAGCTTGGGTGAAGGATACAAGAGATAATCCTACTTCTATTTTCATAATAAATAACCCCTCATGTTCTGGTTTTCAAGAAGGATAGAGACAGAGAACTCGAATGTATTAGCTTAACTTAAGAGTAATGTAGTACATATATACATTTCATATAACACATACATACATGGTTTATATTTCACATAAAATATTAAATAATTATATATCATATATGTTCTAGGGTTTTTTCATTCAAGAAGAATATATTTCTATGCAATTTCACTTTCATGAAGATAACAGAGAGAATAATATGAACAATGAAGTTTGTGTGCATCGTAATGGGAATTATAATGCATGAATAAATCATAAAAAACATTATTTGATAAGGAATTATTTCCATGTGAATTTTTTGTGATAATTCAATACATAAATAAAATTCGTGCATAAGATAAGATGTTCAATGTAGTGTAATTAGTGGTTGTAAAATATCAAGTTGCACTAAGAATAAATATATACTATACTAAATTGATAATATTTTATATTAAGGATGTAATATAATTTGTTCCATCACAATATCCCTATATCACTATAACTAAAGAACAAAAATTGATAATGTTGTGTCAAGATGGTCTTTATTGTTTGACAATCACAGGGGACTTTTTTGTTTCATGCAAGATTGGAAGAAGGTGATCCAGTGAACTCAACTATTCACTAATGAAGAAAGAAATAAGAAGATAATAAGAGTCGGTGATATCATTCAATTATCATTTGGTTTAATGAATAATTATGTGTTTATCAGTTAACAACACTTTCATATTAGTGTGACTGACAAAAGAAAAAGATAGTGCAGTTATATTTTTTCCTACAAGGAATAAGTAAGGAGTGTTTCTTAACTATTATTGTGCAAGTAACAATGTCAAGAAGATGTAAGTGGAAGATCAAATCAATACTATAACATCCAAAAGTAGTCTCAACAGGTGGAAGATTATATTGTAGTTACAAAGAACATTGTCAACAATTAGAATATGGTCTTCGGAGGTAGTATAAAGATCCATCCAAGTTATGTAAAACATGCACTATAATTTAACTATATTATATTTCAATTGAAAGTTTTTTTATTACAATTTTTGACCACATTCAAAGGATTTCTTCCTAGTGTTTTGGGGTTAGTAAAATTTAGAGATGTAACACCCCGAGCTTCCACAATACTCTTCTCATTCAATAATGCAATAGCTTGCATTGTACGCAACTTCGAGTTCTAAAACACCGCGACAAATCAAAGTAGCCATTATGAATAGTAATAACCACTTTTTAAAATTATAGAAATTTTATATTTCAAAATGGACTTCATTTTTGGATTTGGAATATCGAAATTAGCCTATGTTGAATTTTTGGTATTTTTCTGAGAACTTCTAATTTTTTATGAATAGTGAAAAATACTTAAAAACAACTTTTTTTTAATAAAAATAATTTATAGTGATAAACTATACTATTTAGTGGTTTTAAAGTATAATTATAATATATTTTTACCATTTTATCCAATGGTGGTCATTACAATTAATTTAACATTGAAATTGGACATAAACAATTGCCAATCTTTTGATATAAATTGTTTCTAAAAAACACACTATTTGTTGTGACAGTGGGAATTAATTATAAAATTAATTAATGCAACTTATATGTTTGGAATTTTTTAAAATAGACATCATTTTTGAATTCGGAATATCAATTATATCTTAGGGTGAAATTTTGGCATTGTTCTGAAAAACATCAATTTTTTATGAATAGTGAAACCACTAAGTGGTAGTTAAATAACTGATTTTTCGTTTAAATGAAATATTACCACTTCTGTGATTTGATTTTCAAAAATACAAAATACATGGTTGTAATTAATAAGTAAAATGTGGTTCAATGAGATTAAAATAATTTTTGGTGAATAGTAACTTTTAAGTTCTTAATCGCGATTAGAGGTAATTAGTGTAGTTTAAGGTAAAAATAATGTTTTAATAATATGAGATGAGCTTGACACATGTCCTACCCTCATTGGATGTTCCATGGACGACCAAGACAATCCATGTGTCAACTTGGGGACCCCATGGAGCCGCTTTATTTAGAAAATGACATAAATACCTTTTATTTAATGTTAAAGTAAAAAATGACACAAACATGAAATGTTTTACTAAAACAATTTTTACATGGGGTTATACAAGTCATATTTTTTACTATAAATATTCATTGGAAATCTAAAATGATTTCCTACATCATATTAGTTTTTTATAAGTTTTAGACATTAAATAAATTGAATTATTTATGACATCATTATGATGCAGTGATGACCTCATTATTTAACGATTTTAATAAAATGAGAATATAATGTACAATCCAAGGATTACACTTGTCCAAAGACTATTGGATGGGTAGATTTCGAACCCTTATCACCTTATCCACGAATTATATAAGTTTGGGACCTTTATAATCCGAAAATCATTGTATACTAATGTAAAATTTCCTTACTTTCCAAGAGTGCCCCTCCTCTCCTCTTATAAAAGGCCCCCACCTCTACCACCTCATTCACACTTTCAAGCCATTTGGCTCGGAAAACCTCTGCCCAATTCTCTACCAACTTCCCTCCCTTACTCCTAGAAGCCTCACTTTGGGCAGAATTCTTCCCAAGGAAGCCTTTGGCTCAAATCAAAAAGAGTGACCCGATTTGAAGGTAATGTCTTCTCTAATGTTGTATTGTTTTATTTTTCTTCTCCATCCCCATAAACTCTTTTTATTCCTTTATTTTGTAACCAAAAAAGTATCTAAAATATACTAGGATGTTTTTTTTGATAATTATTTGGTTTACACTTACACACACCTTCGTCTAATGGTTAAAGAACATACTGTTTCTGTGGGTGGCGAAATACGGCCTCACGAAACGATGATTGTTCAATATTCTTTTAACACCTCTAATGGTGGCAATTTTGATGAAACTATTTTCATATATGATATATATATTATTTTTATGTTTTCCTTATGCTTCTGTATTTCCCATTTATGGCATACCTTTATGGTTTCCATTATGGGTAAATGCGATATTTTCATTTTAGGAAGTGCGGACTACGGCCCCCTCAAAGTGATTTGAATCGTTAATACCATATGTGGGATGTATAAGGGATGGAGTAAATGGTATTATATGCTATATTATACTGGAATTATATTATACATTTATATCATTATGATTTCATTACATTAAATACGAAATAGAAATGAAAGTAGCGTTCATGCGTACGTACGGCTTACCGTCTCCATGAACGGTGCATTTCATTTATTACCTCTAAATGTTACGTAATATTATAAATGAATATATATACTATATATATATGATATATAAGATATCTACATCATGAATATAATTCTGGATATAATGGATATTTCACCACATGAACAACTTTTAATTATAAGAAGTTTATTTTTGACTCAAGTACCAAAGATCGACAAAACGACCGTTATTAACTTAAATAATTAAATAATGTTCATAACATGGTAATAAGTGATATAAAAGGAATAATGAACATGAAAAAAGTTCTTAAGTAAATAGAAATTAACTCTAGTTTATTATTCAGGTGGTTAAAGAACGGTCGAGTCAGGACAAGACGCAAGGTAAGGGAATTTCTTAACCCAACTTCCATTCTTTGGGTTAATCTCCTACTTTCAAATTATGTCATGATATTATTATGTCCTATTTTGTATTTTTAATTTATTTATGTGTGCCTATAGTGAATACATATAATAGATCTATTTTATTTTAAAAATTATCTTTTTAAGGACTTCGTCTCAATCCCCTTTCATTGAGGCATATTTGGTTTTATACACAACTTTCTTTTATACGGTGTATAAACCCCTTTGACTTTTACGTTTATTCAAAAAAAAATTATTATACGAAGCGTTTTACTAAATGAAAAAAAGGGAATTTTTTTCTTTCCGTACTTATGTGGTGACAATGACTTCTCCACCGCCGTGACCATTATTTGAGTTTCGGCTTCCTCTACAAGCCATCATTTTTTTAATGAAAAATAAATATAATGTTTTAACTTTCTTTTATTTTGGTATTGAAAATGGTTTTGAAAGCATTTTTATTATATCAATGTGTTTTATTGATATCTTTTGATTTAAATGTGGAAATGTTATGTTTCCTTTATGCATGTTTTATGTGATACGATTATGTTATGGTTTATGATATGTTTAAACCTATTCATATGAGGAATGCATTGGACTTAACAAGTGATGGGTGGAGCCCGTTATAGCTCCTCGATGCAACGGTAGGTCTCATGAGAAAACTAGACGTGGAATTGGCCGAGGCCCTTTCCCAATTTGATTTATGGTTTTGGCCGAGGCCTTAATCATTTTAGACGTCTTGGCCGAGGTCTTGACAAAATGTTTCAGAATGTCTGGCATTATGCATTCCATCATTATGAAAGTGGTTATTGATATTGCATGTGATTATTCGACCAGTAGAATATCCATGTGAAGAATGGTGAACGGCATTATCTCATTTTACTTTTTCCATATTATGTTGAAGTTCATGTTTAAAAGGCTTTTGTTTTAGTTATACATTGCCTTCAATGTTTATGTTTATTGATGAAAGCTTCCGCTATATTGTTATCCTTACTGAGCATCTGAGCTCACCCCTTTCAATGTTTTAATATTTTCCAGGATGTGAAGAATTATTTTATGAATGACCTGCAGGGATAGTCAGAAGAGGATATGAGTGTGGACTATGGAGACTTTGTTATTGTATTTTTTCACTTTATGGTGTAATGTAACGTTTACGAATGTATCTAGTGTTTCCAAGGCTACTAAACTAATCGGTCTTTCGAGACTTGATCTTTTGTGATTATGCCAATGTTACGAAGTAATGAACCGACTCTAGGTAGCTGGGGTCGGGGCGTTACAGTTGGTATCAGAGGCAGTTTAGTACTAACCTTGGAAGCTAGATTTAGATAAACTCTGATTAGAGCACATAGCCCGAAGATAGACTTTAAGGATTAGTATAGAAGAACTTTCTAGAATTTTGGTATTATAGAGATTGTGTGAGTTTTCTGAGCAATACATCCATGTCTGGATACGAGCAGGTAGAGGCGGCTCTGGCACAGATGTACCTAGGGGTAAAACCCGAAAAACCCGCTTTGAGCTAGACTCGAACTGGAACTGGTGCAAGACAACGGGCCTTGCTACACTCTTGGTTACGACACTCCCGGGGGATATGCTTAGGATAATTCTCGTTTTCTTTACAAACCACTATGAACGGTTATGAGTATATACTTCCTCAAAGAAAACATTTTTATGATTATGGATTATATCCATAAATAGTCCAATTTATGTTAGGTATTTTATAAGTATGGAATTATGTATTTTGATTCATAAACTAATCTAGTTTATGCCATTGTATAGAAATGGCACCTAGTGGATGGAATGGAAACCGTATCAATGCACGAACTCCGTGTAGGGATTTCCCTCCTACTCAAGATAATTATTGTGGATCTGGAGATACAACTGGTGCTGATCAACTTATTACCATACTGGGACAACTCAATCAAGTTATGAATAATAACCTTACTCGTATGGAGCACCCTGATCCGCAACGTGGAGGATCAATGTTAGACAGCTTCATGAGGCAATAGCCACCAACATTTAATGGGGGTACAAATCCATTAGTAGCTGAGAATGGATAAACTCCTTAGAGAAAATATTCCACGCCTTGGGGAGTAGTGAAAGGGAAAAGGTTATCATGGCAGTTTACCGCCTCACTGGAGATGCTGATCAATGGTGGTAATTGATTCAAAACACAAAGGAAAATGATGACATATCAAATATGGAATTGAGGGAGTTCAAAGATCTTTTCTTAGAAAAATACTATCCCCGTGACCATCGAGCAGATAAGGAAAGAAAATTTTTGAGTCTGAGACAAAAGGAGGATGAGAATGTTGCAAAGTATGATGCCAACTTTACAAGGTTAGCGAGGCATGCTGCAGATTATATACGTAAGCCCAGAAGTAAGATTTATCATTTCTTTGATGGGTTAAAACCATTTCTCCATCAATCATTAGTCTCACAAACCTTCTCGTCATACGAAGATATTGTCTCGTGTTCTATCAAGACAGAAAAGGAATTCTATAAGTCTTATGACAACAAAGTAAAGAAAGATAAGAAGAGAACAGTGGAAGAAGAGACAGATAAAGAGAAAACGGGAAAGAAGGATTTTCCATTATGTGATAATTGTGGGAAGAATCACCCTGGTACTTGCCTAAAAGGAATGGGAGTTTGTTATAAATGTGGGGAAAAAGGTCACCAGGCGCGTGATTGCAAGGGAAAGAAAGAGGCTGTCAATATTGAATGCTATAATTGTAGGGAAATGGGGAATTATGTAAATGAATGTCCTAAGCGTCAGGGAAACATACCTCAGAAAAGGCCAAGGGATCAAGGAGAATCTCATGTTGTTACTACAGTTGAAGTAGAATAACTAATGTATTGGTGCTTTTGGACTCATGGATTCTATTCTGGTTATTAGAATAATGTGATATATATATATAAGGATTGTACTGAAGTACTTGTTGATTTCAGTAAGGTTTTAATATGATGAAGGTAATTATATTTTTAGTATGTGACAATAAGAGAAACTTTACTTTGTTTGGGGAATCTGATAAATTGATTTTGGAATTAAGAGACCTTTTAGAGAAAGTCTGGACAGAGGTATTTTGGATAACTATAAAGGTTGGAGTGGATTAATTTGATCTTTGGATAGTATTGTTTAAGGTTAAAAAATTTATGAAGATTATTTTTGGAATATTATAATACTATAGTTTTAGGAAAAGGACAACCTACAGGGTGGGGCATAACTCGTCGCGTCGAACAAAGCTGCAAGAATCGAACCCACAACCATAGTGCGACAGGCCTTTATTTCCTACCACTAGCCTACAGGAAGTACCTAGTTATTACAAAATAATTTTACTAATCTAAATGGTATGTGTTAACATTTGGAACCTTATACAATTAGGATAAGTATAATATTTTTGAGTTCTATTATCTTTTTGAGTGAAAGATGAGTTGAAGGTTGAAACTCTAATTGTCAAGCATAAATATATATATACCTATCTCTTATTCAATTAATAAATTAATTCTTAAACTTTAGTAAAGAGATATTAAAACAAAAAAATTTGTTATCCTAATACCTTATGTCTTGTTGAACTGATGATATTTTAAATCAACATAGATTGAAGGCTTTGAGGCCCTCAATTTGACAGTTGATTGTGATTAATGACCTCAATCACCCCTACAAATATTTACGTTTTTCCTCCAATTATATGTCTCTAATTTCCACCAATGTTCTCCTAATAGAGATCATAATTGGGTGGTGACTTTTTCATTTCCCTTTCCCTGTTATTAAGGCTAAATTTTATTAATCTTATTTCCGATGTGGGTTTTCCACAAAGGTATTTTCTATTTTCATCTTTTTATTTTCTAAGAAAATTTCAAATTGCGAGGACGCAATTTATTGAAGGAGGGGAGAATGTAACACCCCGAGCTTCCACAATACGCTTCTCATTCAATAATGCAATAGCTCGCATTGTACGCAACTTCGAGTTCTAAAACACCGCGACAAATCAAAGTAGCCGTTATGAATAGTAATAACCACTTTTTAAAATTATAGAAATTTTATATTTCAAAATGGACTTCATTTTTGGATTCGGAATATCGAAATTAGCCTATGTTGAATTTTTGGTATTTTTCTGAGAACTTCTAATTTTTTATGAATAGTGAAAAATACTTAAAAACAACTTTTTTTAATCAAAATAATTTATAGTGATAAACTATACTATTTAGTGGTTTTAAATTATAATTAGAATATATTTTTACCATTTTATCCAATGGTGGTCATTAGAATTAATTTAACATTGAAATTGGACATAAACAATTGTCAATCTTTTAATATAAATTGTTTCTTAAAAACATGCTATTTGTTGTGACAGCGGGAATTAATTATAAAATTAATTAATGCAACTTATATGTTTGGAATTTTATAAAATAGACATCATTTTTGAATTCAGAATATCAATTATAGCTTAGGGTAAAATTTTGGCATTGTTCTGAAAAACTTCAATTTTTGATGAATAGTGAAACCACTAAGTGGTAATTAAATAACTGATTTTTCATTTAAATGAAATATTACCACTTCTGTGATTTGATTTTCAAAAATCTTACATACATGGTTGTCATTAAGAAGTAAAATGTGGTTCAATTAGATTAAAATAATTTTTGGTGAACAGTAACTTTTAAGTTCTTAATCGCGATTAGAGGTAATTAGTGTAGTTTAAGGTAAAAATAATGTTTTAATAATATGAGATGAGCTTGACACATGTTCTACCCTCATTGGATGTTCCATGGCCGACCAAGAAAATCCATGGGTCAACTTGGGGACCCCATGGAGCCGCTTTAGTTAGAAAATGACAAAAATACCTTTTATTTAATGATAAAGTAAAAAATGACACAAACATGAAATGTTTTACTAAAACAATTTTAAATGGGGTTATACAAGTCATATTTTTGACTATAAATATTCATTAGAAATATAAAAAGATTTCGTACATCATAGTATTTTTTTTATAATTTTTTGACATTAAATAAATTAAATTATTTATGACATCATTATGATGCAGTGATGACCTCATTATTTAACGATTTTAATAAAATGAAAATATAATGTACAATCCAAGGCTTACACATGTCCAAAGACTATTGGATGGGTATCTTTCGAACCCTTATCACCTTAGACACGAATTATATAAGTGTGGGACCTTTAGAATCTGAAAAGCATTGTATAATAATGTAAAACTTCCTTACTTTCCAAGAGTGCCCCTCCTCTCCTCTTATAAAAGGCCCCCACCTCTACCACCTCATTCACACTTTCAAGCCATTTGGCTCGGCCAACCGCCCAAATACTCTCCCAACTTCCCTCCCTTACTCCTAGAAGCCTCACTTTGGGCAGAATACTTCCCAAGGAAGCCTTTGGCTCAAATCAAAAAGAGTTACCCGATTTGAAGGTAATGTCTTATCTAATGTTGTTTTGTTTTATTTTTCTTCTCCATCCCCTTAAACTCTTTTTATTCCTTTATTTTGTAACAACACCAGTATCTAAAATATACTAGGATGTTGTTGTGATAAGGATTTGGTTTACACTTACACACACCTTCATCTAATGGTTAAATAACATACAGTTTCTGTGGGTGGTGAAATACTGCCTCACAAAACGATGATTGTTCAATATTGTTTTAACACCTCTAATAGTGGCCATTTTGATGAAACTATTTTCATATATGATATATATATTATGTTTATGTTTTCCTTATGCTTATGTATTTCTCATTTATGGCATACCTTTATGGTTTCCATTATGGGTAAACGCGATATTTTCATTTTAGGAAGTGCGGACTACCGCCCCCTCAAAGTGATTTGAATCGTCAATACCATATGTGGGATGTATAAAGGATGGAGTAAATGGTATTATATCCTATATTATACTGGAATTATATTATACATTTATGTCATTATGATTTCATTACCTTAAATACGAAATAGAAATGAAAGTAGCGTTCATGCGTACGTACGGCTTACCATCTCCATGAACGGTGCATTTCATTTCTTACCTCTAAATGTTACGTAATATTATAAATGAATATATTTACTGTATATATATGATATATATGATATCTACATCATGAATATAATTCTGGATATAATGGATATTTCACCACATGAACAACTTATAATTATAAGAAGTTTATTTTTGACTCAAGTACCAAAGATCGACAAAACGACCGTTATTAACTTAAATAATTACATAATGTTCATAACATGGTAATAAGTGATATAAAAGGAATAATGAACATTAAAAAGATTCTTAAGTAAATAGAAATTAACTATAGTTTATTATTCAGGTGGTTAAATAACGGTCGAGTCTGGACAAGACGCAAGGTAAGGGAACTTCTTAACCCAACTTCCATTCTTTGGGTTAATCTCCTACTTTCAAATTATGTCACGATATTATTATGTCCTATTTTGTATTTTAACTTTCTTTATGTGTGCCTATAGTGAATACACATAATAGATCTATTTTATTTTAAACTTTATCTTTTTAAGTACTTCGTCTCAATCCCCTTTCATTGAGGCATATTTGGTTTTATACACAACTTTCTTTTATACGGTGTATAAACCCCTTTGACTTTTACGTTTATTCAAAAGGAATCTTTTTTATAAGAAGCATTTTACTAAACGACAAAAAGGGAATGTTTTTCTTTCCGTACTTATGCGGCGACAATGACTTCTCCGCCGCCGTGACCATTATATGAGTTTCGGCTTCCTCTACAAGCCATCATTTTTTTATGAAAAATAAATACAAAGTTTTAACTTTCTTTTATTTTGGTATTGAAAATGGTTTTGAAAGCATTTTTATTATATCAATGTGTTGTATTGATATCTTGTGATTGAAATGTGGAAATGTTATGTTTCCTTTATTCATGTTTTATGTGATACGATTATGTTATGGTTTATGATATGTTTAAACCTATTCATATGAGGAATGCATTGGACTTAATAAGTGACGGGTGGAGCCCGCTATAGCTCCTCGATGCATTGGTAGGTCTCATGAGACAACTAGACGTGGAATTGGCCGAGCACCTTTCCCAATTTGATTTATGGTTTTGGCCGAGGCCTTAATCATTTTAGACGTTTTGGCCGAGGCCTTGACAAAATGTTTCAGAATGTCTGGCATTATGCATTCCATCATTATGAAAGTTGTTATTGATATTGCATGTGATTATTCGACCAGTAGAATATCCATGTGAAGATGTGAATGGCATTGTCTCATTTTACTTTTTCCATATTATATTGAAGTTCATGTTTAAAAGGCTTTTGTTTTAGTTATACATTGACTTAAATGTTTATGTTTATTGATGAAAGCTTCCACTATATTGTAATCCTTACTGAGTATCTGAGCTCACCCCTTTCAATGTTTTAATATTTTCCAGGATGTGAAGAAGTATTTTATGAATGACCTGCAGGGATAGTCATAAGAGGATATGAGTGTGGACTATGGAGAATTTGTTATTGTAGTTTTTCACTTTATGATGTAATGTAACGTTTACAAATGTATCTAGTGTTTCCAAGGCTACTAAACTAATCGGTCTTTCGAGACTTGATCTTTTTTATCATGCCAATGTTACGAAGTAATGCACCGACTCTGGGTAGCTGGGGTCGGGGCGTTACAAGAGATCTTGAAAAAGACTAGATACATAGATTGAGTAGTGAACCTTGTAAAAATATAATGTGTTGTATTTTATGGATTTCATGTACTTTCAAGTGATAGGGAAAAAAAATAAGATAATCGAGATCCAAATGATTCAAAGAGGTAAATGAATAAAAATTTGTGATTACATTAAAAATTCACCAGCACTGATTCACCCACCCCCTAGTGTTACATATATCCCAAATTGGTCCTCTCACATTTTTTATTGATATTATAATATTATTATTAAAATGGACTTGTAATTATATTATGTTTATCTCCAAATGTTCTATGTGAATTTATTTTTGATATAATATATTCATCAATTAATTCTCACTTCAATATTATGATCATTGTAAGGGATTTATTCTCAATTTCCTTTTTATTGAGACATATTTTTTAATACGATCCTATTAAAATTCATGAGGTTTATATACTACCCCTCAATGTATTAAACATGAATACCAATTTATTCATGATGGTAAATGTCTCAATTTAAAGTTATCCATATTATTTTTTTCATTAACAATAATATTTCTTAAGTTGTATACCATTCATATATATTGTGTTTAGTTATAAATTTATTTGATTAGTTGGTCACATAGGTATAAATATGTTTTTTTACTTAATTCATACATTTGTTGATAAATAATATAATTCCTGAATTAAATATATTATTTGCTATATAAGAAATGATTTGGAAATTTAGTGATGGATGAGGACTGAAATTATATGACCCCTAAATTCATCAACATATCTAATGAGACAAATCATTTTTCTAAATTAAACATGTTTCTACCTATAGTTTTAAACCATCTTGTGAAAGTTATAGATGGCAGAGGTATCATGATGCCTAAAATCATAACATCCAATAATTAAGCATTTACTTAAATGATAATTCAGTTATTGTTTTTATCTATGATATTCTCATAGTGATATTATCTCTAGATTCATTTAATTCTCAACTATTGATTAAATGGAATGTGTTTCTACTTATTTACCTTTCCATATTGATTATTCTTCATATATTCATGATAATCTAGTTATTTAAATGAAATGTTTGTTCAATTATTTACCTTTACAAATTTATTATTTTTTATCTATTCATGATATTCAAATTATTTAATTGAAATGTGTGTTCATTTATTTACCTTTTTATATTTATTATTACTTATTTAATTATGATAGCCAAGTTATTGACTAAATGGCATGTGTGTTCAGTTATTTACCTTTCCATATTGATTATTATTTATTTATTCATGATAAATTCCAATGTATGTTACCCTTACTGGTCATTTGAGATCACCTAGGTTTTTTCCCTTCCACAAGATATGAAGAAGAAATCATTGAATGAATTTTTCAAGGATATAGTTAATTTTCCTTTTTTATGTATTATGTTTTAATTTTTATTCCCAATGTAAAATGGGTATAATGTATGTATGTAGTTCTCCAAAATTGATAAATTGGTTGGTCCTTGGGGAATTGAACTCTTTTATCTATACTAATTTAATAAATTAGGCACTTGATATGGGTTAATGGATTTAGGGTTATTATAATAAGCATGTTTTCTTAGAATAAATATTATCTTTTAATGGTATTTTTTTAGTCTATTTTACTGACCATTATAGAATTAATTTTTTTATTTAATTAAATAATTTTTTAACCAAATAAGAAAATCGATCATATTTTAATCTAATTATTATGTCCATATTTATCAAAAAACGGGTTATCATAACTCTCCATCAATGTTGTAATAGTTATTTTATAACATCATCTGTATAGGAAGTCAAAACTAACCATAATAGGCTGTGTATTATAAAAACTATAAAAATGGATTTGATTAATTATATAATAAAATAATTATTATAAAAAATCATGAAATTACAAATTTTATAATTAAATTCATTTTTATGATAATTATAATTAGGATTTGTAATGAATAAGGAAAATAAATTTAAAGGTGTAACAAATATAAAACAAACATTACCACTTTGACATGTCTCATTTACACTACATATTAAGCCTTAATAGAATGATATATTAGTGATTCCAGAACATATAGGATGTATCTAAAAGAATTGGGGTGGTATTTTGGTATTTATTTTTCTAGTAATGGTGTTTTTAAAGTGTAGAGAAATGGGTGGAGGATGGTGGTATTTTCAAGGGGAGGAGAGACATGTTTTAGAAAAAAAATAGTATATATTCAAATAGTGATCAAACATGTGATTCAATATTGATGGTATTTTTCTTAAATATTAAATGGGATATCAAAATATTCATCTAACTTCTACAAAACTCAAAAATTTATTCATTTTAACTTTTATAAAATTAGATATTTATACGGTATGTATATAGTATAGTATTATTAACCTTTATATTTTATTACTTATAAAAAAACTTCACCCTGATAAACTTTCTGCATTTTTATTACAAAAATGAGTCTTCAATTTTTATAAAATTATTTCTTATATATGATAAATTTTATTTTTAAAAAAAGTATTCATTTTTGAAAAATAATAATTTTTATTAAACAATCAAGTTTCTAGGCTACAGAAAATTTTATTTTTATTTTATGAAACAAAATTAACATTCATATAAAGGTATATAATTTTTGATAAAAATATTTTATTAAAATAATCTTATATTTTGAATTTTTAAATTTATCATAAATAATTTATTTTAGAAAAAACAAAACATATATTTATTCCAAGAATATAGTTATATTTTTTAACATAAAATATTTATTTTATAATATTTAACACCTTTATTTAATTTCATAATGATATAAATTACTTTTATTTTAATTTTATAAGATACAAAAATATTTTCATACTAATCCAATAGTAAGGTTACTATTATAATGATTAGGTTACTATTTATAATGGTCAAATTACTATTACAACGGTCATATTTTTCTTCTAATTCATATAAATACCTTCCATTTATTTTATTCATTATTAACATCAATTCCTCTCATGTTTATATTCCTCATTTCAATATTATTAATTACATTAATACTTTTTTATTTCTTTTTATAGTGTTTCTCATGGGTTTGATAATTCTATGTGATCAAAATGAACCAAATTTTTCTACTGTTATTATTTTATTTTATTTGTTTTCATTAACCAATTATACTATTTTCAATTTATTGGGTATATTTATTCTCTAAAAGTAATTATATCAATTAATATAATAATGGTTTTTTAGTTTTATTATGTTTTTCATTTTTTTATAGTAAACTATATTCATTAATATGAAACAAATTTTATTTAGAATGAAAATTCAACATATATAAAATTTTATTTTATTACATTCTTTCACCATTTGTAAGTTTCAAACTCTAAATTTTCAACACATTTTCTCAATTTATAGTAGATAAGGATACTACTATTTCATTTCACACGTTGGTTCTCATGTTGTATCTTAATAGATATATTTTCACCAAAACACTTTGACATGGTGGGTTTTCTTATGGCATATATCTTTGTATCTAGGTCCATGATCTTCACAGATTTTTATATATTATAAAGATCATGCTCTAACAATACCACATATGGATTTAGTACTGATGAGTTATCTGATATTTTCTTGCTTAATAGGGATAAGTGAACCAAATAATGCATTAGAGATAGGATTTGTGTGAGTGATAGTGTAACGTCCTAACTCGGTTTCCATAGACCGGTGCCCCCAGAAGGTCAATCACATGACATCAGGTATGCCTCCCCATACACAATAGGCTACTGTCTATAAGAGAGGGTATATTATCGATCATGGGGAGATTATACCCTATTTTTAATAGCATTAAAAAAAATTAAAATAAATTAACAACAATAAAATTATATAACCAATATCCAAAAAAACCAATATCACATTATGACTAAAATAGGAACACAATATCCAAATCAAAATAGTAGATATGTTTCTCTAAGTACATGCCAAGTGTCATGTGAAAACCAAAAGAGAGAAATATGGACACTCTCAAGCGGGTCCTGACAACATGTCTAGTTTCCTCATCCATGGTCCATCCCAACTCATCCATCAACATAGGGCTCTTTCCCTTATCTTGTCCTATAAACATAAAGACTATTCGGGTACTGATCAAGCATCCCATGTAGGGTGTGATTATTACTTAGGAGGCCACCACAAAAAACTTCTAAAAAAATATCCTGGTAATAAAAGTGTATTTAGTTTTTTAAAAATTAAAATACAATCAATAATCTAGATAAATAACATATATGTAATTATTCTTTATTTAACTACATAACCCCCCAGGCTCCCAAAGACACATAAACTTTCAATCCCTACTTCGGATCATGAAAGAGTTTGAACCATAACAGAATATAAATTCACAATACATTATAACGCAAGGGATTTTATTAACCATTTCATTAAATTTCACATCACAATTATTCGGAACCATATTCCAGTTCCATTCTCATGGGAGTAGAATGTCGTGTATAACAACTTATCGGTATTTTTATCATTTATCCATGTCCCACTCCTTGATGTCACATGAGTATTTTAAGCCTCAGTACCTGACTCGCACTCACTATCTCAAATGAGCATTTTGATCCTCAATCCTTGTCCTATACAATAATAATCACATATAAAAATTTGGATCCTTGGTCCCTATCCCACATTCATATATCCATCAATCACACTTATATCACATATATCACATCAATCAATGTTAATCAACGTTAACCCTCTAATCACATTTCACATCAATTAATATATTATTTCAACCATTAAAACAAACCATGGTTCAATACTTTAATCACATGGAATAATATGATCAATTTTCCATTGAAAATTATATATTCAATAAATATAACCCATTAAGTTCCAGTCAACAATCTCATAATACATATTTTAAATTAATTATTAATCACATTATTTAACAAATTTCACAATCCCAATTTCCCACCAATTCCAAAATCATAAAGTTTAATTAATTAATTTACCAATTAATTAATCCAATACCAACAATTTTATAATCACAAATTCCCAAATAAATTTTCCCATGTCTCGCCCATCTCATATTTACATGGAAACTAAATAAATCAATTCTATGTTTCAATAAATTAATTAATAAATTTATTTATTTAATTCAAGGTTGAATTTTCAAACGTTCCAATTGAAATTATATAATACATACAAATAATTTGAATTCAAGACTGTGTGAATTTAATTTGTACCATCTACTTCAAGATTCATGAAGAATATTCTCCAATAGAAATCCCAAATTGAAACAGAACAAACAAGTTCATAACAAAGAACAAGATTTGGATCCAAAACCTAGATCCAAGATCAAATGAATTAGATATAGAAAATCCTATATCTATATCCACCAAAATGGATTAATATCATCCCCTTTTTATCTATAAATAGATATAGGAAAGATAAAAACCTTACTAGGAAGAAACCATTTACTTGGAGAGGTGCATATCCCAGAATCTGACCATTGATTCATCATGAATGGGGTTCGAGATCCTTGAGAATTCATCCAAAATCCTCAAAAAATAGGAAAATGAGTTAGGGTTGAGATGGGTTAACTTTGGGTGATTTTTGTGGGTTTAGGGATTTTAAATATAATTCTTGGAATAATTAAACTCGGATGCACAATTTCTTGAGAAGGGGTTCACGATTTTCCATACTGTGTGCCTAAACTTATGCATCTTCTAGGGGAAGTACATGGTTACTCTTTAGAGGGAGAAAAATTTGAAAAACCATTCACCATCCATTAAATCCATCACTACCTATGGTTTCACAGTTTACTGGGATAGGGCGCATAGTTTGGTAAAATCGTGCACCTACCATGCATTTCCAAAAAACCCTCCAAAAAATCCAAATTTCACTCAAACTCACATAGGATAAAACCGAAGAAAGTTTTATTCAAAACAAGGAAATATAGTACCTATAAATGAGCTATAGAAATCTCCATAAAAGGTCGGGATCTTACAATCTCCCAACCTAAAAGTAGATTGTCTGTGAGTTTCACTCCCAACCACCTCTATGGCAAAAAATCAGGCCACTAAGGCCAAATATATACTTCTATTTCACATGTTTCCTCATGAACATTTCCATGTTTCCACAATACACTAAATACCAACACGGTGTTTCCCCACAACATTTTCTCACTGTAATCGAACACAAGAAATAGATTCTCCTCAAAGGACGCCTTTTTCTCAAGCTTAGCATCATCCACATCGATCAAATGAGAAGGTTTGGGGTGACACCACTAATGTTGTACCTCATTAAAAATTCAGTGCATAGAACTCTACCTCAGTGTAATATCCAATCAGTATGCCACCATCCCGATTCTCCCCATAACCACAAATGGTCCAACAAACCTAGGTTCTAGATTTCCCTATCTCTGATTCCTATGGTGATCCAATCTCGGTGAAACCTAAAAGAAAAAACAACCATACTCTATAAACTCTAATGATCATTGATATCTTTCATCATATGACTTCTTTTACTCTAATCCATATCCATTATTTTCTGAATCAACATAAAATATTTTGATTTCTCCTGCATGAGACTCAGCCCCGGATTCTCTAACTCACTTACCTCTATCCTACATATAGGTGATATGCATGAACTACCATAAAGAGCATCATATGGTGTCATGTATATAGTTTTTCATAATATTTATTATAGGAAAACTAAAATAAATCGAAGTTATTATCCTAAGACCCACTAGACACAATAACACACACTCGTAAAATGTCCTCAAGAAAATGTATAGAATATTTCGACTGGCCATCTGTCAATGGGTGGAAGGTCATACTCAATAAAACCAGGGTACCAAGAACCTTCTGTAAACCCTACCATAAGTGAAAATTAAATCATTAGTCATGGTCTGAGATAATACTCTGTAGAACCCTGTGATGATAAACTATCTTCTGAACATTCAAATAATCCAACTTATCCCTTGAGAAAGTATCATGTACAGTCAAAAAACAAGCTACTCTATTCAGTCAGTCCACAACCACCCAAATAGTGTTATTCTTATAAGGAATACTTTGGAGACCCACCCCAAATTCCATAGTAAGGTAATCCCACTGCCATTCAGAAAAAGAAAATGTTTGTAGTAAACTACCAGTTTTTTGATGGCCGACCTTCACCTATTGACAGGTGTATCATCATCTCATGAACCCTAACATATCATTTTCCATACTTGGACACTAATAATATCGAAGTAGGTTATGGTACATTTTGTTCAACACTAGATGAACCACCAAATTTGAGGCTTAAAACTCACACATAATCTCCTCCCGCCTACTCATAGGCACAACAACATGATTCCTGACATAGATGATCTCTCTTCATCTACTGTCCAATATGAATGTTTCTCACAACATTCAAGTATTTACCACAAGTAAAAACATTCTAGATCCTCGTACTACCATTCCCCAATTAGACTCAAAATATTTGACTCCACTAAAATTGATACGGGAGTCATCTGGTCCTGACCTCTAGAACCACAATATGCATCTCATCCAGCAAAGGCATTATTTTCCACTAATCACTAGACTCATGAACTACATGATTTTGAGTATTCCTACTTAAATCATCAACAAAATTGTTTCCATTTATAAGTATATATGCTAGATCAAACTTAAATTATTGCATATTCTCATCCAATATTCATTGTTGAATATTAAAATATCATTTTAAAAAGATATACTTTAAGCTCTTGTGATTAGTATACACAATAAACTTTTTGACCAATAGATAATTCTTCCAACACTTCCAAGAATAAACCAATATTTATAGCTTGAGATTATGTATAGGGTAATTTTATTCGTGTGGCCTCATCATTCATGACCCATTCACCACAACTCGATATCCATGCATCAACACAACTCCAATCCTGATCCCAGAAGCATCTAAAAACACCATATACTCCTCGCCTAGCTTGAGTAGGATCAGGATTGGTGTTCTAGAGAAATTATTCTTCATCTCAAATAATTCATTCACATATGATTTTTTCTATTCAAAATTTACCCCATTCTTGTTCAATATTGAAATAGGTGTTTCAAATTAGTAAAAGTCTAGGAAGAACCTCTAGTAACATCATGATAACCCCAAAACGCTACTAATATCAAAAACCTTTTTGGGTTTCTCCCTAGAAAACCTTTCCTATATTTTATTTGGTTCCACCGACACAACATCCTATGAGATAATTTGACCGATGAAGTATACCTGATCAATCCAAAATTGACACTTAGATAGTTTGGTGTATAGCTAATGTTGTCTCAGTGCTCTTAGGATAATGTCAAGATGTTATTCATGATCTTAAAAAGTAATAGAGTACACCAAGATTCCATCCACAAAAACAACCACAAACTGATATAGGTATTAATGGAATATTTTGTTTATCATGGCCATAAACACTTCCAGAACATTCATTAGCCCAAATTGAATCACAAAGAATTCATACATTACATGAATTCTTCTAAAATTTGTACTTGGTATATTAGAAGGTATATCTCTAAACTATTGATACCCTGGTCTCAATTTGATCATGGAGAAAACATAAGAACCTCTAAACTATTCAAAAAGATCATCGATATGTGGAAGATCGTACCAGTTATTCACTGTCATCCAGTTCAACTTTTGATAATCGACACACTACCATAAACACTCGTCGGCCTTCTTTATAAAAAACCTAGAGAAACCAAATGTGTCATAATGGGATAGATAAACCTTTTATCCATCAAATCTTCTAATTTAGTCTTAAGCTCCTAAACCTCTATTGGAGAAATTATGTATAGTGGAATAGAAATTGACTCAACCCCAGTCATAAGCTCAATTATAAATTGCATGTATATCTCAAGTGGAAGCCCTAATAATTATTTAATAAAAACATTTGCAAACCTTTCCACCATAGGTGGAAAGAAATCCATCTTCACACCTCAAAATTTTAGAAGAAAACTATAAACATGGGTGGTGAGATCCCTTAGTTTCTGATGAACTGGCCCTGCACGACCAGCAAAGGTATCCCACTCTCCATGGTGAATATAGTTGTTACCCTCATGATATGTAAAATTCACCCTCCTTTGATAAAAAACAATGTTGTCTTGGTATGAAAATAATCAATCCATACACAAAATTATTTCAAATCTTGACAATACAAGGATATAAATATCCCATAGAAATTGATACTCCCCATCCATAAGAGAACACCAATTGCACAAGCATATGTCTCTCTAATATACTCACAAATGTGTATCTTTCATCATGACCCTACTCACAATCTCCACCACCAAGTTCAAACCATTCACAAGTTGTGCAGATATAAAATAATTAGTGGAAATAGTATCAAATAAGGCACTAGAAATCATAGAAGTTGTAGAATATTTTCTCTAACTGTTGATGGTCCTACCTCATTATCCACAAGTCTAGGTTGAACTGCATGAAAATATCCCACTCCTCATTTCTATGATGCTATTTGAGTCCCCTGAGCTACACCACTATCCTGATATGAGTGATATTTCTTATAAACACCTCGTCTAAAGCCTCTACCACCACGTCTGGTAGAACTCAAACTGCCTGACTGATATGGTGTATATAATCCCTTTCTTGTACTCTTGTTATGTATTCATTCCCATCACAACCCATATGTCATGGGTTCTTGTTGAAACTCTATAGATATCCCATCATTCCACATTCTTGGAACTCTTCTGGTGATTATGGACAATGTCTATGAAATTGGCCCATCCTACTAATCTAGAAGAAAACGAACATGGGTCAGATCCTAAGTAACTAATCCTTCCCCCTTTCCACACTTATTTACAAAGTCTTGGTCAACATTATCATAATGAATATTCCTTCCCTCAAAGGTCGTACCTTCATCTAGCTCAGGGGAAACCACTTATCCTCCCTTAGAATACTTCTCTAGGATCCCCTTAGAAATGAGATCTTGATCCACCACTTCAAAAAATATTTTCAACAAAAATATATTAACTAGAAACTTAATATCACATTTAAGATCTCCATATAAAAACATTTCGATATTGGTATCATCTCATTCCTAGATAGGATTTTTTTTATTCAGTAAAGAAACCAGTATAGTCCATCATATATATACTCCTCTAATTAAACCTCATGAACATAGCTTATGTCTCCCAACACAATGTCTCTGGATAAAATTACTCCAAGAACTTCTCCAAAAATTCCGTTTCTACCATACCATCTTCTTTCCCAACCTAATCCAAAACATCCCACCAATAGTTTATTGATTATCATAACATATATGCAGCTAACATGACCCTAAACTTATTAGGAGTATCCAAATGGTCATGTATAGTCTATATAGACTCAATACAGAACTCTGTTACCTCAGGTTCACCCTCTCCGGTGATATTCGGAGGGTGATGTAACTAAAACTTACATATAGTGTTACACAGACTCTTCACCACCCACTCTGGGTCTCCCTCCATAAACACCATGAAGTGAGAAATGCTATCATGGGACAACTCTCTGGCTCTTTCACATGACAATATCGGTGCCTCGGGTTTCACTACAAAGGATCATTTCTAGTCATGTCCTCCATCAATCCTATCAGAAATTGTAGCCATGGAGGCATGTTTATATTATTCCAAACAAACATTTCAAGACACATGACACAACATTTTCACATTTATCAAGAGAGGTTTACATAAATCCATAATAAGATATATCCCCTTTCAATACCACATGGTCCAAACTGAGGCACCATCACTACCCTTAACCACCTTATATCTAGGTCATGGTTAACAAGGGTAAACTCCTTATCATTATTCAAGACTAATTAGAGAAAAATTTATTCAACTATTAAATCATTTTACAACTTTTAGATCTATATTATCCACTATTTTCGGTTCGGTTACACATGTAAGGAAAATACATTTCAATTTCAATAACTCACCCAAAACTCGTTTTCCCATGCATGACTAAAAATAATTCATTTTATAATAGTTCTGAAGTCCCTAGAGTGAATAATGCATACTCAAATATCATTTCATACTAATACATGAGTTAAATCTTGTTAAATATCAAAAACAAGAACCACGTTTCATAATAAGTGCATCTCCCTAGGTGAAATAGCATCAACTATAAAAAAGCACATCAATAAAAACAATCCCACTATGGGTACATGGATTTTACCCTCATATATGGGTTAGAAACTCCCATGCATGAGCTATTAACTAAATTCTTACTCATCCTATTATCATTTTTTCATTTCCTAAATAGTAATACAAAATAATAAGAAAAGAAAACTCCTCTGATGAAATTTTAAGATGTCATATCTTGAGTTCCACACACTGGTTCCCTAAGCCAATCATTCCCATGACCTCATGCAAGCCTACCCATATTCCAGAGGCTAGAGGCTAGAATTTGGGGTCTAATATCGATCATGGGGACACTATACCCTTTTTTCAAAGTAGTACAACATCAGAATACAAATAAAAGACAACCAAATGATATAACCAATAGCTAGAAAAATCAGTATAACGTGATGACTAAAATAGGAATACAATCCCAAACCAAAATAGTGCATATGTCGTGCTAAGTATGTTCCATGTTTCAAGTGAAAAATCAAAAGAAAGACACATCATAGAGTGTTTTGAAACTAGGTATAGTTTCCTCATCCATAATCCATCCCAAATCATCCATAGAACACAGTGCTCTTTCCCTTTTCATGTCCTATAAACATGAAGTCTATTCATGTAACGATGAGGCAGCCTGGGTAGGGTGTGAGTAAAAATCAGTAGGATACCACCAACAAAATAAAAAATAATATCTTGTAAATAAAATTTTATTGATTTTTATAAATAATAAAATAAAAGAAATAAAGTAAAATATTTATATATATTATATTATTCTTTATTTAACTATATAAACCCTCAACTTCTCTAAGACACCTAAACTCTCAATAAAAAATTCATCATATGTTAGATACTGAACCATAACATAAAATAATTTCACAATTAATTATAAAAAAATGGATTTCATTAACCATTTCATTCAATTCCACCTCATAGACATTTGGAACTATAGTCTAATGCCAATCTCATGGGAGTAGAACATCGTGTCAAACACCCCATTGATATTTTTATCCTGTGTCCCTTTCCAACTCCCCAATGTAACATCAGTCTTCGGAGCCTCATTCTTTGACCCTCATTCACTATCTCAAATGGTTATTTGGAATCTTAGTACTTTTCCCACATTTATTAACACATATGGGTATTCGGAACCCCAATCCATGTACTATACAATAATAATCACATATAGGTATTTGGAGCCTTAGTCCATATCCCACACTCGTATTTCAATCAATCACACATATATCACATATATCACATCAATCAAAGTTAATAAACATTAACCCTCTTATCACATTTCACATCAATTAGTATATCATTTCAACTATCAAAACAAACCATGTTTCAATAATTTAATCACATGTAATTATATGAGTAATCACCATTAAACCATTTTGAAATATTCAATTTATATTACGCATTAACCTATTAAGGTCAAGTCAAACATATCATAATCCCCATTTTTAATTAATTCCAAATCACATTAATTGACCAATTGCATAATCCAATTTCCATTCAATTCCACAATAACATCATTCCATTCATTAACAAACCAATTAATTATTCTAATTCCACCAATTGCATAATCATAAATTCTCAATCCAATTTTCCAATGTTCTACCTATCTCATATTGTAATGACCCACCATTACCATGATGAGGTAAGGGAAAACAGATTTCTAAACCCTTCCTTCTTCAAGTTTAAGAAGAGATAATGACCCCTGAGACCCGCCTTCAATAGGTCACGGAGTGGCAACTAGCACCAAGGGTATAGAATCACACATAAATTGGAAGCCATTACCCTTTTTCTTTAGTAGGATCGGGAGATAAGATTGAAAATCCCAAACAACACCAAAACTGGAGGTAAAAGTAAAGCAAAAAAACAAACCATTCTTATATGAATGTTCCAAAAGTATGTGCTACAAAGTACAAGAAAACTCTAAAGGTAAATACCAAAGAAAAGAAAATAGCAACAACAATTGTCCCAAAGTCCGAACTAATATGGTCCTGCACGATCTACAAAGTCCACCTGGAAACCTGAAAGCAGTTTTATATACGTTGGGTGAGTATATAGGTATACTCAATAGGGAAAACCAAAAGCTCTCATGCACAAATGTGGAGGCATTCTAATGCCCGTGAGAAAATGAGATAACTAGAGCACCTAGCAAGGAAACTATCCACTCAAATATCCCTAAGGCACACTCACCAAATAACACAATTCAAATAATGTAATATTAATAACACATCGATGTTTGGGTACCCCGTGCAACTTTTCCATTGGTTATTGAAGACATCCTACATGTCAGATCTCTCTCATCATTCTCACTATATGTCTACTACCATACCCCTCCCGCACACACCTGGGCTATCACAACCACACATCCCACCCATAAACACCTGGGCCACAACCACACATTTAACCATGCCCATAGACACCTTGGCTAGAAGAGCTACCACCACACCTAAAGACACCAAGGCCCAAACAACTACTGCCACTCATGATGACACATGGGCCTCATCCCGAAGATACTTGGGAAACGGCCTGCCCGGAAACACCTGGCCCAACCACCACAACATACCTGACCTGAAGAATCTTGGTCTATAATAGACCTTATGCTGTCACATCCTACCTGAAGTGTCTTGGGCTTCTTGGGAAAGGGAGAATAAAAGGATCTAATAATCTACCACTCATAGGAGTGTTAGAAAAAATACCCTCCCCCATGAATGGGGGTGTCGATACAAAGTACTCAACTTGGGTGGGGCACGAACAAGAAATGTAATAACTAAATTATACATATATGTAACAAGAAATCATCCCAACTTAGAGGTTCTAAAACTATCCCATGAAAAAACACCCTCATTACTATTCATTCATAAAAATCACAACACCCACTGCCAAGCCACAACTCATTCACGGAAAAAGAATTCCCAATTGAACCCGTATTGATTTTCATATTCAAGCGATTACATTTAATTGATTCTTCACTACTAGGAAACTAACAGGCATAGCCACAATCCAAGGAAGGAGAAAAAATTAGAACAAAAATTTAGGCATTCCCACCCGGTTCTATTGTAAAGTCACTACAACAAAAGGGTTCTGTGAGATCCCTCAATGTAATGCAACCAAACCAAGCCCCAACATACTGCCCCAAACGGCCTCAGATCCATAAAACAGCGATTTCACAACAGTAGGGGATCCCATCCCCATCCACGTCACCCCACAAGAATCAAGCAGAACAACCACACATGTTATCAAAACAAAGCAAGGGGGTTTCAAGATTCAATCACACCATTCATTGAGTTCCTTCATTCCATTTGATTAACAGGGGTGATCACACAAGGATTGTTGTTCACTGGACATCCATTTAATCAACCCAATTTACATGATTAACAAATTTACATGTTATATCCATTCAATCATCACAGAAGATAGGGTTAATTTCTGTGCAAGGAAGTACCACCAACAACCATGGTTTTCCGTAGACATAATCCCATTCAATTCATTACATATAGGAAGAGATTAAAGAGTACAGCAACATGATCAAACACACCCCTTCAGTATTTAAGAGTGTTTTTGTTGTCTTTATTATGGTTTGGTTTCATCCATACTCATAGAAACATTATCATACCAACCCCACATGATACAAAGTTAATAGAGATGAAGGAAAAACCTTATTTGGATGATCAATAATTGAAGTTTCTCTCCACATTCCAAGAACTGGGGATGCGTGTCTTGCGGGAGAGGAACTCTGTGGACTCCAATAGTGGGTAGAAAAGCTCTAGAACAGGTGCACTACTTGCCTTGGGAATGGGGGGACACCAAATTCATAAAGAAGAAAAATAGATCTTCTCGGAAGAGGAATAATAATTTCTCGTGCGATAAAAAGGTGGGATCCTGGAGTTACGGGATATGGAATTTTGAACGGCTTTAAAGGAGGATCGTGGTTTCACCATGCATTTGGGTGGTTACACATGATGGAATTGATTGTTATTTAATAATTCTCATTAGAGTGGTGGCCATAATGGCTAAGAGTTAAAGTATTTCCTTTAAACAGAGGAAAATGTCTGTAACAGGGGAAGAACTGAAGGTATGGGGAAAGGGTGTGACACCGAGGAAAGCCACGTGTTTTGGTAAGTTAAGGGTCACCCAGCTCTTTGGGATTTTTAGATATCATTTATGGGTTTTAAATGTATTTTAAAGGGGTATTAAAACATTTTTATGTCAAAGGATACGTTTTGGGAGCGGAAAAAGTTAGACGCTAGAAAAAAAGAACAAAAGGTGGGACACTGTTCGGTGAGACACCGTAACAGTGCCACTGTCGTGGTGCCACCTTAAGTGGTGCCACCATTTCATTGGGCGACCGTGATAGTGTGACCATCATGGTGCCACCGTTACGGTGCCACCGGTTTGCTGGAACACCGTGAGCGGTGCCATCATTTCACTGTGCGATCGTGACCGGTGTCGCCGTGACTAGTGCCACCGTTTCGATGGTACCATTTGATGGAACCGAGTTTTTGGAAAAGTATTGGACTAGGAGGGTCCATTACATCATATACCTCTCTATTTATTCTCTCCCACAAGAATTAAATCCAAACCGGAAGAAAAGAGAGGGGTCCGAACAACCAACTTGAAATATACCTCTCAGGAGTGAGCCTCATCAACATCTAGGAGCACATCTCCTTCAAGTAACCACACAAACATTCAAAGGTCATATCATCTAGAATATGGTTTAGGGAGTCCCTTCTTACATGTCATGACATTATCCGCTTTGGGCGGCACTGAATCATCCACACGGGTTTAACCGCATCCACATTAATGTGTCTTGATTAGGGATCAGGTCTTCCCCACCCCACAGTCAGTCTTCACACACATTTAGAGAATAAGGAGAACAACACATCTCAAAGTTAAGAAGGTAAATAATTTCATCACAAACAAGTACAAAACAAAACAAAACTGATAACAACTATGGGTACTAGTCGTGTATTTGTGCATCCTATTCCGAGGTACTCTCCTCGAGGCCACCATGCCTCCATAACACATGAACCAATGGAATAGTTCATCCACGAAGCACCTTCTCCTCATGACCTACAATCATCACTGGTCTCTCTACGAACATCGCATCACCCTCGATATCTCACATTCCCCAGTCGAGGATGTGCGAATCATCATGTAGATACAGAAGGATTTGAGACACATGGAAGACGTCGTGCAATCTCAGTAGTGGCAGTGGTAGTGCTAACTGATAAGCCACTTCGTCAACCTGCCGCAACACTTCGAAGGGTCTGACGAACCTAGTAGAAAGCTTACTCCCCCTATCTAACCTCTTTTGTCCATTCCGAGTGGAGACCTTCAAGAACATATGGTCCCCAACCTCAAACTCTAAGGGTCTCCTCCTTTTACCGGTATATGACTTCTGCTGGTCTTGATCCACCATCATCCTCTCTCATATAAGCCAAACCTTCTCCATCATGCTCAGGACACCTTCTGGGCCAAGAACACAAACTTCCCAGACCTCTGTCTAACACATGGGTGAGAGACATGGCCTCCCATACAAATCTTCTAATAGAGCCATTCCAATGGTATAGTGATTGCTATTGTTGTAGTAAAACTCTACCAAAGGCCAGTGACGTACCCATGATCCCCCCCAAAGTCCAAAACACATGCCCGTAGCATATCCTCCATCATATTGATGGTGCACTCTGTTTTCCAATTTGTTTGGGGGTGGAAAGCAGTGTTGAGGCATAGTTGGGTTCCAAAAGAGTGTGCCAATATTTTCCAGATCCGTGAGGAAAACTGGGTATCCTGGTCAGAGACTATGGACCTCGGAACCCCATGCAACTACACCACCTCATCCATGTACCTCTATGCTAGGTCATCCACCGTACTTGACTCCTTGATCGCTAGGAAGTGAGATGATTTCGTCAGTCGGTCTACCACTACCCAAATAGCATCATAGCCTGTTTAAACCCCGGGTAGTCCTGTGAATAAATCCATAGAGATTTCCTCTCACTTCCACTCGGGGACAACTAAAGGCTGCAACAAACCTCCTGGAACGCGGTGTTCAGCCTTCACCTACTAACACATCAGGCACCTTGCCACAAACTCCGGCACTTCTCATTTCAACCCGGGCCACCAAAACTGCTCCCCCAATCCCTGGTACATCATAGAAAATCCTAGGTGAACCGCCAGGTGTGAGTTGTGAAAATCACTAAGAACTCTCCCCCGAATCTTATTTGGAACAAACAACTTCCCTCAGAACAGAATCTGATTCTGATGATCCTCCGACTACCCTTCCAAGGCATTGCCTTGGTTAGCCCGATCGCACATCACCTCACTCTCTAAGTCTCCCCATTGAGACTCCTCAACCATCGGTAACAGAGAGGACTGCACTATCATCTGAAATGGGCAACCTCTACCACCATCCGCCCGTGCATCCAGGTGCAGGGAAGCCAAATCCTCCATAGCCTTCCAAGCATCTGTTGACTCTCAAACCGCATCATTCTATGACTTCCTGGTCAAGGCATCAGTCACCAAATTTCCCTTAACTTCAGTGTAAGATATTTCAAAGTTGTATTCCTGAAGAAACTCCATCCACCTCTGTTGCCTCAAGTTCAGGTCTCTCTGGGAGAAGAGATACTCAAGCTCTTGTGATCTGTGAAGACCACAAAGTGCTCCCCAATGAGTTATTTCTGCCATTACTTTAGTGAGAACACAACCGCTGTGATCTCCGAGCTGTGGGTGGCATAGTTAATCTCAGGGTGACGTAACTGCCTAGACCCATAAGAGATCACCCATACTATTGCATTAGTAGACACCCCAAGCCTTGGCCTAAAGCATCACAGAACACCTCTAATGTCACCCCTTCCTCTGTAAACCACAACACTGGGGAACTAACCAACTTCCCCTACAAATTACAGATGGCTGCCTCGCACTTCCCATTCCACACTAAATCTTGGTCTTTCTTGGTCAAGGATGTCGAAGGTGCTACAACTCAGGAGAAGTTGGGAACAAACCTCTTGTAGTAACTTGCTAGACCTAAGAAACTATGAACCTCTTCCATGTTCTTGGGTGTCACCCAAGAAAACATCCACCTCAACCTTTGATGGGTATACCGCTATCCCCTTCTTGAACACCAGATGTCCAAGGATGTGTACTTCTCATGTCTAGAACTTACACTTGGATAATTTCCCATAGAGCCAGTGTTGTCAGAGGACCTCCAAACCCATCCTAAGACGCTCAATGTGATCCTTCTCTGATCTTGAGTAGATCAGGATGTCATCAATAAACACGACTATGAACATGTTTAGATATTACCAAAAGATGGAGTTCCTGAGCCCCATGAACACAGCTGGTGTGTTCGTAACACTGAACGACATGACTACAAACTCAAAGTGTCCAAATCTGCACCTGAAGGCAATCTTCAAGATTTTACCCTCCTTCACCCTCAACCAGTGATATCATGACCGTAGGTCGATCTTGTAGAATCACCATGCCCCCTTTAAATGGTCAAAAAGTTCATCTATCCTTGAGAGGGGGTAACGGTTCTTGACCGTTACCTAATTCAATCTCTGGTAATCTATGCATAGCCTGAGACAACCATCTTCCTTCTTCGTGAACAAGACTGGGGAACCCCATGGTGATGCCCTAGGAAGAAAAAAACCCTTTTTCATTAGATATTCAATCTAAATCCATAACTCCCACAATGTAGAAGGTGTCATCGGATAGGGATCCATTGAAATAGGACGAACACCTGGTTGCAAGTCTATCCTAAACTAAACATCACATTATGGGGGTAGAGTCGCCACCTCTTCAGGGAATACATCCATGAACTCACTAATGTTCCCTGGGATTTCCACCATCTCTGTATCCACCGACTCCACTGAGAGCTTAGCTAACAAGGAAAGGAGGGGATCCACACGCAGGCTTCCCCCTGGTAACCCCGCTCACCGATGAAAGTCACACGTCGGTTGCCCATATCTGAAAACGTGATCCTACTTTGGAAGTATTTGATAATGGTACATACAGAGAATAGCTAGTCGATTCCTAGAATGACATAATACATCAGGATATATAGAAAAAGAAGGTCCCCACTCGACTGATGTGGTCTCAACATCAGTCTACACCCTCGGCAAACACGAGACAAGCTGGTCTGACCTCTGACTAGCGTACTCCAAACCAAGGGTAAGAGAGGTATTTCTACATATAGACCTTAGGCATGGGATAGACTGGGTGAAAAAAGGAGCACGATTCTCCTTAATCAAACAAGGCATAGGAAATAGTACTAAACAAGATGATTATACCTTGAACAACTTCCAATCCTGTTGGAACTGCTACCTCAGTGGCGTGTAACTACCAATGCACAGCTCATCTACCCCTCTGCAGATGGCCAACTCCCCGACCACACCCTGTTTGAGGTCCCTGAGGAGGGCCCTGAGGTCATCCTCCTCCCGTAACATCTGCTCTCAGAGGAGTGGGAGGTCATTGTCTCTACTGCGGCTGTTGAAAGGGCCCAGCTAGAAACTGATGCTGCTGAGGTGGGTGCTGAACTAACCCACCCCAATAGTGTTTCACTCATTCTTGGCACTGATTCTGAAGGTTCCCACAGCTGCCACAAATGAAGAATCTTAGTCTTGGGCCCGCAAAGAAGGGATGGGGACCGGGAGATCAGAACTCAAACTACTGGGGCCTGCTTCCCATTAGCTGAAACCTTGAAGGCCCTGATGCTGGAGGCCTGCTGCTGATGGCCTTTCCCTTTGACGAGCCCAATTTTCTCCCCTCTTGTGGTACACCTCCCATCATGTACGTCCTCTCCACCACATTATCCTTCTTCTGAACTTCCATGTATGTCATAGGGGGAAGGGAGTAACAACATACTAAAGAGAAGGTTGTAGTGCCTCCTCTAAACATCTCGCCCGAGACTCCTCATCCGGAAAAAGGTCTAGAGAAAAATGAAGGAAATATTTAAAATAGATCCCTAACTCCCTCACTAACATGCTCCCCTACTGAAGGGATAGTAGCTCCTGCCTCTTCTTAGCCATCATCGTGGAAGAGAGGAATTCAACTCAGAACTCTCTCTCGAAGTCATTCCATGAGACCTCAGCCTCCGCCTTCTCCCCAAGGTAGAGAATCCACCACTGACACGTTGCTCCCCACATCTCCCTTATAGCTAGAGGAACCCAGTACTCCATCAGATCCTGGATCAAGCTGAAATCTATCACCGGCTCCTCGATCCAGCTCTCTATCTCCATCTGAAAGGTGCTACCCTCGTACTTCCCGAGGGTCTACCATTGAAATTCACAAACCGTCCTCTTCCACTGACCATCCTCTTCCTCTCAGTCAGTCCTCTTCCAATCAGCCAAGTCAACCTACTAGGCCTCAATCGCCCACACTACTCATGGTCATCATCTCGGTGCCATATCAGTAAGGTAAACAATGAATGCCTAATCTCGAGTAGTGAGGAATATTTCTTTTAAATTCTTTTAGACTTCTTATTCATTTTAAATCCCAAAAATACCCAATACACACAAGAACAAAAGTCATTATTATGCATGTACCTTTCCTAGGGTCTCTACCCTACAATCATCGTAGCCTCACGTGGTCATTTGGTAGGCCCAGATCCCTTGCATCAGATTATGGGGGGGGCCCTAAATTCTCATGTCTTATCCGGTCTTCCCTGGCCTATTTCATGCACCAATATTTCCAAACACCATTTCCCTACCATCCCATGCAATCCTCCTTGTGCCTTACCACGACCTCCATCCTATCTCTGAAATATAAGCCTTTGATACCATTATGTCACGACCCGCCTTCCCCAAGATGAGGGAAGGGACAACAGTTTTCGAAACCCATCCTTCTTCAAGTGGAAGAAGAGATGATGACCCTCGAGACCCGCCTTCAATAAATTTTTGAGTGGTGACTAGCACCAAGTGTATATAATCACACACAAATTGGAAAGAGTTACCCTTTTAATATAGTAGGATCGGGAGATAAGAAATAAAATCTCAAAAAACACCAAAATAGGACGTAAAAGTAAAGCCAAAGAAACCATTCCCATATGCATGTTCCAAAAGTAAGTTCTATATAGTACAAGAAAACTCCAAAGGTAAGTACCAAAGAAATTAAAACAGGAACATAAATTTTCCTAAAATCTGAACTAATACGGTCTTGCATGATCCTTGAAATCCTCTTGAAAACCTGAAAGTTGTTTTATATACATAGGGTGAGTATACAGGTATACTCAGTAGGGAAAACCAAAAGCTCTCACGCACAAGTGGGGAGGCATTCTAATGGCCCTGAGAAAAGAAGATAACTCGACCACCTAGCAAGAAAACTATCCACCCAAACCTCACAGAGGAAAACTCCCCAAATAACACAAGTCAAATAATCTAATAGTAATAACACATCAATGTTTGGGTACCCCACCCCACTTTCCCACTGGTTATTGAAGACATCCTACGCGTCAGACCACTCCCGCCATTCTCACCATAGTCCCACTGACATACCCCGCCCACACACACCTGTGTTATCACAACCACACATCCCGCCCGAAAAAAAACTGGGCCACAAACACACATGTAACCATGCCCATAGACACCTGGTCCAAAACAGCTACCACCACGCCCGAATACACCTGGGCCCAAACAACTACTACCCTGCCCGAAAAAGCCTGGCTCTCATCCCGAAGATACATGGAAAACTGCCTACTCGCACATACCTAGGCCAACCACCATAGTGTACCCATCACAAAGAATATTGGGCTATAATGGACCTCAGGTCGTCAAATCCTACCCGAGGAGTCCTGATATTTTTGGGAAATGGAGTATAAAAGGATCTAATAACCATCCACTCATAGGAGTGTTGGAAAAAACACCATCCCCCATGAATGGGGGTGTCTGTACAAAGTACTCAACTTGGGTGGGGCACGAACAAGAAACATAGAAACTAAATTATACATATAGGTAACAAGCATTCATCCCAACCTAGGGGTTCCAAAACCAGCCCATGCACAAACACCCTCATTACTATTCATTCATAAAAATCACAACACCCACAGCCAAGTCACAACTCATTCCCAGAAACCAATTCCCCATTGAACCCATTCTTATTTTCATATTCAAGCGATTCTATTTAAGTAATTATTCACTTATTGGAAACTAACAGGCATAGCCACAAGCCAAGGAAAGAGAAAATAGTCAAACAACAATTTAAGCATTCACACCCAATTCTCTTATAAAGTTATAACAAAAAAATGGTTTTGTGAGATCCCTCAAAGTACTGAAACCAATCCAAGCCCCAACATACAGCCCCACATGGCCTCAGATCCACAAACCAGTGACTGCACAATAGCAGGGGATCCCATCCCCATCCACGTCACCCCATAAGCATCAATCATTACAACCACACATGTTATCAAAACAAATCAATGGGGGGTCCCAATTCAGGCACACCATTCATTGATTTCCTTCTTTCTGTTTGGTTAATAGCGGTGATCACATAAGGATTGTTGTTCACTGGACAGACATTTAATCAACCCAGTTTACGTGATTAACCAATTTCCATGTTACAACCTTTCAATAATTATAGAATAAAGGGTTAATTAGTGCACAAGGAAGTACCACCAATGGCCATGATTTTCAGCGGACATAATCCCATTCAATTCACTACATATAGGAAGAGATAAAAGAGTACTTCAACATGATCAAACACACCACTTAATTCTTTAAATGTCTGTTTGTTATCTTTATTAATGTTTTTTTTCATATATCCCCATAGAAACAATAGCATACCCACCCCGCATGATAAAAATTTAAGAGATACGAAGGAAGAACCCTACCTGGATGATTAACGATCGAAGTTTCTCTCCACATGCCAAGAACTGGGGATGCGCGACTTGCGAGGGAGGAACTTCAAGGAATCCAAGAGTGAGTAGAAAAGCTCCAACACAGGCGCATTACTTGCCTCAGAAAGGGGGGGACTCCAAATTCACAATGAAGAAAAATAGATCCGCAGGGAAGAGGAATAATAATTTCTCATGCGATAAAAAGGTGGGATCTTTGAGTTACGAGATATGTAATTTTAATGTCTTTAAAAGAGAATTGTGGTTTTCCCATGCGGTAGGGCGGTTACAAACGATGGAATAGAATTATATTTAATAATTATCTTCATATTGGTGGCCATAATGGCTAAGATTTAAAGGATTTCCTTTAAATAGAGGAAAACGCACGTAACATGGGCGGAACTGGAAGGTATGGGGAAAGGGTGTCACACCGAGGAAACGCCACATGTTTTGGTAAGTTAACGGTTGCTCGGCTCTTGGGAAATTTTAAATACCACTTATGGGTTTTAAATGGCATTTAAAAGGGTATAAAAAATTACATCAAAGGATACTTTACAGGAGTTGAAAAATTAGGAAACTTGTAAAAAGGAAAGAAGGGTGGGACACAGTTCTGTGAGACACAGTATCGGTGCCACAGACACGGTGCCACCTTAAGTTGTGCCACTGTTTCATTGGGAAACTGTGACGGTGCGACCATCATGGTTCCACCACCATAGTTCCCCACAATGGAGGCACCATCATAGTGCCACTATTTCAGTGTGCGATAGTGACCAGTGCCGCTGTGACTGGTGCCACCATTTCAGTGGAACCGTTGGATGGAACCAATTTTTTGGAAAATTAAATGACCCAGAGGGTCTACGCCATTACACATATTTACAAGGAAACTCAATTAATCAATTCCAAGATTCCATTAAATAATTAATTAACTAATCAAATTCAATATTCGATTATAAAACATTCCAATTGAAATTAAAAAATATATATGTGAAATTGGAATTCAAGACTATGAGAATTGAATATAAACCACATAACTCATTATTGATGATGAACATTCACCAACAGAAATACCCAGCTAAAGCAAGACAACCAAGATCATGATGAATAATGAGATCTAGATTCAAAAAATAGATCCAAGATCAAACGGATAGATCTATAAAAATATAAATCTTGATCCACCACCTATGGAGGAAAACCATCCCATTTTTATCTATAAATATATGAAATATAGAGAGAGATAAAGAGATAGAGAGAGAAACCTAATTGGGAAGAAACCACATACCCATAGAGGTGAAGTTCTGATAATATGGAATTTAATTCCAAAAGAACAGTGTTCCAAAACCATATGAATTAGTTTAAAAGCCTCCAGAAATGAATTAAATGAGTTATGGTAGAGTTGGAATAAATTTTGGTTAATTGCAAGGGGTTAGAGGAATTTTAATCTAATTTTAGTAATACTTAAACCTGTACGCATGGTATTCTGGTCAGGGGTGCGTATTTTTCCAATCCGAGCATGAAAAAAATGCGCCTCTTATAGGGTGTGTGTGGTTACTCCTATGAGGGAACTTGAATTAAAAAATTGTGTGGAAGCCATGAAATACCTATCTATCAAGGTTTTCATGGTTTATTAGGGAAGGATGCATGGTTTGGAAAAAATTGTGCTCTAATTGTGCACTTCCCAAAACCCTTCCAAAAAATTCTTAGTGTCACCCAAATGAACCCAATATAAAATACAAAAAATATATATTAAAAAGAAGGGAAATTATTACATATAAATGAGCTCAATAATTATCCATGAAATGTTGGGATCATACAGATAGATGATAGGCCATACCTCTAATGTGATAAATAATCTTTGAGGGATCAATGTATCTAGGACATAGCCATCACTTCTTCCCAAACCGCGTGAATCTCTTTCATATAGATGGTAAACTTTATCTCCAACATCAAAATCTAGGTATCAACAATGATTTTAAACATATCTCTTTTATATACTATATAGTTCATTAATTTTTTATTTAATATATTTGACCTTCTTTTCCATTTATTCAACCAGTTTTGGTCTGAATAGCTTACATTCTCCAACTCCATCCTAACATGATAGAGTTATATATTTCTTCGCATAGATTAATTCATAAGGTTCCATATAGATACTCCAGTTGAATCAATTGTTTTATAAGAATGAAACTAAATGAAGATATTGATACTAGACTCCATTTAAATCTATAGAACTGGATAACAGTATATTGTCATGTGTCTAGATAGTTCTTATATATTATAAATTAGTATAGTTGTAATAGGTTATAGTGAAGTTCAAATTTATGTTCAAGTAATATTTAATGCTTTTCCATAACATTTTAGTAAATCTATGATCTATATCATATAGAATTGATCATGGTGTTCTATGTAGCCTCAATACTTATCTAAATTATATCACTGGAAATTGATCAAGTGATAGGATCTCTTGTATAGTGATGAACTCAGTAGTATTTATAGTGTTTTCCACTATAACCCATATGTAATTACTTCCTTTGGAAGTCTTCAGAAGTCCCATAGAAAAAATCCTTGGTTATTTTCTCCTATTTCTATGTAGGTATGGACAATGGTCGCACCATAACCTTGTATTTTTGGATTTTTTATTTATTTTATAGTACACCAAGAACATTAATTTATTTTTAGAAACTTAATTCTTCATATTTTCCCAACATTAATTCTCTTGAAGATATTTATACATCTTTGTGCTCCCTGGATTTATAGAGAATGGTGAGTTATAGGAACCAGTCAAAAACTCTTTATTTATCATAAGATATTATGGTGCACATTATTGTGTCTCAAGTCTTAAACACTTATTATTTATCAATGATGAACTCATATGATTTAATTTTTCTTTATTTATCCACCTTATTTTATATCTCTATAGGCTCCCTTTTATATTTCTTAATCTTCTATGGAATACGTGGTTGAGAAATAATTTATTTAAAAAATAATTTTTTTTATTCCTTTATGATTCATAAATCTATACTTTTCATGTCAAAGAATATTAAATCCTTCTCAATCCCCATCATGGATAATGTTAAAGGATCTTTTCTACGTAGATCATCTTCAATTAATTTTCTTACCAAGATGGTAATGGATTGATCATTTATAGTACATGATCAGTGTTGAGCATCTTCATTGGTCCATGTTGAGCTCCTTCAATGTGAATATAAATTTTAGGTTCACATGATCTATATATAGGTAACACTTCTATATATAGATATAATACCTCCAAATTGTTTAGTATGAAGATTAATAAATCCAACATCATAACATGTATTGGATAATTTTTCTGATGCACCTTCAACTATCATGAGGAATAGCCTATTACATTATCATTTTTCATGAGTAAGCAACCCAATAAATTATTTCGTGAATAAATATATATCAAAAATCCTTTCCCAATTATGAGTAGTGTGATTATTGATGCATTTATTAGCCTCTTCTTTAACTTGTTTAAGAACTCTTCACATTCATAAATCTAGAAAAACATTATTCCCTTATGAGTTATCTTAGTTATTTGTTTTCAAAATCATGAGAAGTTCCTCACAAATCATCTATAGTACCTATATAATCTTAGTAAACTATGGATATCTATTATATATATTGATCTGAGCAATTTTTCAATCACCTTTTCCTTTGAGAAATCTACATCTATCTGCATTCTTGTGATATCATAATCCATGGCCATTTCATTCCCCTTTAAAAAGTCATATTTAATGTAATTTGTATATAACTTATCATTTCTAAAAGTCATTCTCATAATAATAAAATGATCATAATTTTCCTCCATAATTTTATAGAATATGAGAATATTATCTATAAAAACCAAAATAAATTTATTTAGGTAATCTCTAAAGGGTTTATTTATCAAATCCATGAAACTTACTAGCGCATTTGTGAGTCTGAATCACGTCACTATGAACTAATATTATCCATATCCTATATTAAATGTGATGTGGGGAATATCCATCTTCTCTGCCTTCAATTAATGAATTCCTAACCGAATATCATATTTTGAGAAGTAATGAGTCCCTCGTAGTTAATTGAACAAGTCATCAATCTATGGAAATGGATACATGTTATTTATCATGTTATTTTTGAGTGTATGAAAGTAAATATTGAGATGTATTAACCCATTATTCTTTCTTGATAAATAGGTCATATGCACTATGTGGGGAAGCACATGGTAAGATGAAACACTTATCTAGATTATATTATATTTTCTTCTTTAGTTATTCAATTTTAATGGGTTATATTCTGTAGTGACTCATATATATGGGAATACATCTTGGTATATGTTCAATTGAGAACTCAACATCTTTCTTAGCATTAATTCATGGAAAATCTTCAGGGTATACATGAACATATTCCCTTATAACATTCATGTATTAATATATAATTTTCTCTTTTATCTTGATCATTTGATATATATGTGTTTACTCGTACAGAAAAGATAACTATTATTAATAAGGATTTTACACAGGATATTCATCATTCTCTTTGTAGTTTTATATAACTACAAGATGATTTTGGATATAAAAAGTGATTTTATTCTCCAGGAAATGGATGCTATATCTATATAATGAAATCCAATCCATGCCAAATATAACATCAAATTTTACTAGAGGAAGTATAACATGGTTTTAAAAAATATTCTTCCAAGAAATGATAATTGGAGATGAGTTGTATAGTTGACATGTAACCATTATACCACTTAGTTTTTTCATTCATAACTCAACCTCTATTTCTTAATTCAGTGTTTGAATATTTCTAATAAAAATTCATAATATAAAAGAATGTGTACAAATGGAATCAAATAGGATATTAAATATTCTTATATGAATTACAAGTGTTTCTATCACATCTTTTTTTCATGATACACATTTGAAATGTGATAGTATAATATTTTCCTTTCTCTATTATCCTTGAAGATTTTTTTATTTGGTTATCTTCAATTTTCCTTGTTATAGTGCACTAACATATATTGTTTTAATTTCCATTTAATTTCAAAAATTAAACCATATGAGGAGGACTGATTGGATCTTTCCTTTATTCTACCATAATATTTGTTTTATTTATCCTACATTGATATAAATTATATTTATTCCCCAGTTTTCTATACATGAAATGTCTCCCTATTCAATTGAGGTAGTTTATCATATGCTTCTTCACAAACATATAAAATGTTTGAAGTTTTATTTTCTCCCCACTAGGATATTTATCCATTGGTCCACTATAATTAATCTATATTATCTTTATTATATCTTTTTATCCATGAGACTATTTAGAATCACTAATCGCCATCTAAACTTTAAAATCACATTATATAATTTAATCACAATTATCGAAGTACTAAATTGCTAAATTTTCTTGAAGATTATTATTAAGTCCACTAAATAAGTAGGTAAACATACATTTGTGTTCAATGAAAAAGTTAAATGTGTGTCTTATAAGCCTTTTTATGTTTTCTTCGTAATACCTATTGATTCATCCTCCCTTTTCATGAGTCCAAGAAACTCCATCTACATTTTTATGTGGATATTATGGGGAAAATATTTATTGAAAAATATTTTCCTTAATTATTTCCACTCAGTTGATTATATTTCTTCCTTAAATTTCATGTTCTTGATCAGTATCCACTACTGACCAACTTCCCACTTTAAGTGATAAATTACTAATATCACTTTATCTTACTCAGAACATTAGAGGATAAATAATATCATCTCAATGTAATTAATCCAATATTCCACAATTAGGGGGTCATAAGATGTACTAAAAATGGGGGCTCTTGCCACATTAAATAATATAATACAAATTTTTATCTCTTTTTATAAACTTGGTGTTCAACATAGTTCATGTTGTTATTCATAACATGCATCAGTCATGAAAATATTATCTTGGTTTTCTCAACTACCACTCCAACCATCTAAGTCATATCATTTGGGAAATAATTACATTGAAAATCACATTGTTTATTAAGAAATTTTATATTATTTACATCCATTTACTAAAAAATGAAAATTATTAATGTGAGTAATCATATAAATAATCCTATAAAAGTTCAAATAATGAATTTAGAGTGAATATCTCATTAAAAACATCTAATCCTAACATATAAATTAATAATTTTCAATATATGTTTTTCATGGTATATATCCTATTAGTTTCCTTAACCTAACCCCCAAAAATAACTATACCTTTATTGAATATCAACAGTAATCATCCAATTCCCATGAACATATTATAAAATGGGTTTTCATATAAAAAACTTAATGAAAAACCTATAAATCTAGGGTTCTACTTGATTTGGGAGATTTATACATAATAAATCAACATAAAAATAAACCACTGAATATTTATCTCAATATCCATAATATTATATTAAATACCATTGAAATTATATCACTAAATATGATACCATGTGAAAATACATAGAGTCAAATGGTAAGCTAATGATATCAAAAAGGGAACAAACATGATAATAAAGTAAAACATATGTTTCTAGAGGAATAAAATAATGTCAAATAAGAGGATGATAATATATAATTTCATGTAATCATTGAATAATGGAATCAATATCATAAGACCATTTAAAAAAAGTTGAACAAAATAAAACATGAAATTATAAGCATAATTCAGGGTTCACTTCCAAGACAACATGACATAGTGTCTTTAGCATTTTTTTTTGCACCATACATGGTATCTCATGATATGAATAAATTATAAAATGCATTGGGATGATTTATAATTAATGTAACACCCATTAAATCATAATATATACATGCATATTTGTGTCACAAAAGGAAATCATATATAATGAATAAGTATAATAAATACTCATGATAATAAAATGGGTTATATAATCATGTATTAATTCATAACCAAAATATATATCATAATGATTCTTAAGAAAATAAGTTATTAAGGATCTTAGAAGGTATATATCTAAATAAATAAATATAGTTCATTTTGATATATATCAACTGAATAAAATATCATGATAAAAGGGGTGAAGAAATTGGTATAGTCATGAACCACTAAAATGATGTTTTGTGAATTGACCAAAGAACCATTGAAGGAAATAAGTAAATAAGGTTTTACTTAAAACAAAAAATGGACTACAATAAATTTACTTAAAATAATGGAAAATTTTAATAATGATATAAAATTTAAACTTTTGAAATAGTGGTATATGAATGAAAATAAGAAATGGAAAAATTCCCTTTCATGGGGTTTTTTTAAAGAAGGGAATGAAAAGGGACCTTGAAAAAATTATATATCCCATGAAAATAAAGGGAATATAAACTAGGTATATATGTTATGAACATATATATATAATAAAGAATATGTTAATGTGAATAACATATATAAGTATAAGTTAGGAGATAGAATTCATAAATTAAAATAAAAAAGGATGGTTTGGGATTTTTCTTATATCAGGTCTTGAATCACTTGGTATGTGAATCTAGCCTCTGGAATAATTAAATTGTGTTTATTTAATACTTTATTTAGAACCAATTTTATGTATATATTATGTTTTATTATTGTTTTATGTTTGTTTATATTCATTTTATTAGTGAATTATATTCATATTCTCCATCTCAAGGAAATGTGTTCGTATTTATGAGTTTGAATTAGTTTGTTGAGAAAAATGAATGTTAATGTCAAATGAGAAAATAACATCATAGGTGTAATTATTTTTTTTTTAATTAATTATATAAGTTTTAATGGTTCCAAATATCCATAATGTTTCTAATATAGGAATGGTTTATTGATTATAAATGTTACCGTTTAATGGTTTGTTCCTTTAAACAGTTTTACCGACTATTATAAACTTCTTTTTTATGTAATTTATATCTATTTATATATTATATTTTATCAATCATATTGAAATATTATTATTATGTTTATATTTATTCATTAAATATTTCATTATAACTAGACATGAAGATGATAATAGTTGTTTTATAACATCATCCTTATAAGTAGTTAAAACCGACTATGATGGGATGAGTGTTATAATAAACTATAAAAATAAAATATATGAATTTATGAGGATATAATTCATGTTATAGTGGAATTATATTATTAATTTTTTAATTAATAAAATGTTTATTATAATTAAATATATGATATGTAAGTAATTAAGAATATAAATTGAAATTTGTAAGAAATAGAAAACTATATCACTTTAAAATGGATCCCATAAAATTCACATTAAACATAATTAGTTTAGTATTTTTGTGAGACCATAACATCTACTACATGGATATGAGAGTTGGAGTGGTATTTAGGAAGATTTAAGGAAATTAAAAGTGTATTAAAAGTGAATAAAAAAGTGTTTTATACATATAATAAATATCTCCCATTTCCATTATTATTCCTATCAATATTGTATTCTTAATTTTCAAAATTTTAAATACATTACTAATGTTTTGTATCTTTTTAATATTTTTTTCAAAGGTGTGATTATTCTTTATGACCAAAATGATCTAAATTTTTATATTTAGGATATTTTTTTATTTATTTTCCCATTATACTAATTTCAATTTTATTGCATATATTTATTCTCTGTTTATAATGTTCTAAATTAATATAATAATGTTTTATTGGTTTTTTTATTTGGTTCATGTGTTTTATACTACCCCATATTCCTAAATATGACACACATGTTTTTTCAAAATGAATATTCCATATAAATAGAACACATTCCATTATATGTTTCATCCTACTATGGGTACTAGCCGGTACTATTAGCAACTCACAATTACATTGGTTCCCAACTCATCATAGTTAAGGAAATATCTTAATTAAATAGACACAGCTCAATTCCACCCAAACCTTTTTATTTCATAAGGTTCAATGGCCATGAAACCACTTTCTATATTCTAAAAAATTATACCTAAAACCTATCTTAAACTGGTTGTATTATTATATCCACAATATCATGACATTTAATCAATCCACCATCATTCCCCAAGAATTAATCTCAACCATCAGTCATATCTTGATGTAATGATTTCACTAGACAAATAAAACCATGAACATATTGTTGATCAATACTTTCTCTGACCACCACTTGTCATAATATATGTGTCAACATTCATTTTTCATCCCACGTTCACAAAATGATGTATCACACCTTACCACTATAATCTTATATCTGATCACCATACATGCATAATTATTCACCAATTCCATCAACAACCCATGACCTCACAACATGTGATTTGGTAATCAAGGATTCTGAGTCCCCCTCACATCATATTGTACCAATGGGACAAAACATAAACATCTTAAATGGAAAATTCACACTCTAGGAAGGTGTCAAATAAAACCATATTGAATTTATATTTGTAACAACGAAATAATCACATGTGTCACAAAAATTATAAAACATTGTCTTCTACTTTTGTAGATTTCCCAAAATCTGTCCATTGACATGCCTCACATGTCATCCACTAAAAATTTAACATTACCAATCACTAAGAAACCATTACTAAGGTAAATATTAAGTTAAACCAATCCATCTAGCATAAATTATAAGAAACATATCACTTTATCAACCTATGTACAGATATTATCTATATAAATATTCTTATAATGGTGATAAATAACCCCCATTACCAAAAAAAGAATTCCATAGTAGTAATAAATCTCAACTCTACCCTAAAATACCAATTGAATTATACTATCTCATGTAACATCCCATCAGTCATAGGATCATTATCATAATCCACTTGATAACCTTAAATAATATCTTGTTCATCTCTTCAATTTTAACCTTTATTAATTACTCACCAAACCATACCTCTCATGCATGCCATACTCATCACCACACAAGCACTATTCTTTATTTCATATCTACAAAATGTAATGACCCAATGTTTCATTAATGGAAAATCCCTCTTGATCTAGTTAAATGTCTCTTTATGCAAAACATTTTTAAAATATGTCAACTTCTTTGGTTTTATGTTACGAATTTTGACCGTTGATAATATAGTCGTTGAACAGTGATCACATGATTAGTATAAATATAGGACTTAAACAAATCCAATTTACTCAGACAAAAGAAGCGATGGCATCATCCAGTAGAATTGCTCCATACGAAGCCCATTTGTCGGAGGTCGGAAAAGAGGTAGCATCCTTGGGCTTCGCTCTTTACCAAGCCCAAGCTGAGCTTCATCATGACAAGCTCGAACGGGACCATCTACATGAAAAGTGGAAGTTGATAGAGATTACCACTCGAGCGATGTTATTCGAGCCACCCCAAGAGTCTGTTACCATTGTACACCTTACCCTTAGGTCTTATGGAGCTGTTTTAAGGGGTTATGTAACAAATCTCTAGTACTATGTTCATGTATATTATTTTGTATATAATAATGAATATACCTCCTTGTCATTATTGATACATTGTAAATAGATTTTAAACTACAAATAGTGTTTTTAGCTATTATTTAATTAGGAATTATATTTTATTAAATTAAGTGTTTTTTGAATTAAATAATATTTTAATAAAATATTATTATTATTATTATTAAATTAATTTTTATTATATATAAATGATCATATAATTTTATTAATGCAATTATAATTTTTATTAAGGTTTGAAAGCCATTTTTTGTGAAAACCCGTGAATTTTTTATAAATGTCAGTTTTTATTTTAAAACTGAAAATTAACATATTTAGAAAATTATTTAGATAAAATAAATTTCATTTCTGGAATCAGGACGTCGAAATTATCCAACGGTGAATTTTTCATAATTATCTGAGACAGTCAAAGATTTGGGTAAAAATTAAATATCGTTTAAATATATAATGTGTTTTATGACATCATAATGACCCAATAGTGATGTAATAAAGTACTATAAGCTTTATGTTCGGCCAATATATGTTTTACCATTAAAATAATGTGATTTTGGGTTTGTTTGACTTACTTTTCAACGAATTAATGGATCCCTCAAGACTTATTAAACACCTTGTCTTTTTAAATTCTTTTCCATGGGAGTGTGACTCACCTCCACATAAGCAACCTTATTATTTTAAGAATTTAGGACTTTGGCCTTATAAAATACTTCATTCCTCATCCCTTTTCCAAAAACCATGAGCAAAAAACATGGGCTGGTTTGTGGTTTGGATTAATTTAATATAAGTGGTCCCAAACCTAAATAATAAATAATTCCCTCACCTTTCCTATATAAACCCACCCAAGCTCCCACTTTCTCCTCACTCAAAGCCTTTGGAGTTCGTCCAAACTCTTCCATACTCTCTCTAGAATCCTCCAAAGGGTCCCAAAGCTCCCAAGAATCCTCTCTCAAGCCTCTCTCAGGCCTTTGGAAGCACACTTCCATGTAAGGGTTTTTTCTTCCATTATCATTTTTGTCCAATTTTCTTTAAGTTGTTTTGCCCATTTAATTTCAGTCATGAATGTTGGGTTATGGTTTCACCCCTCCATCATACTTCCCTATTGGTAAAATTGTAAGTAACCAAATATAATTATATTTTTTTGGAATAAGATTCATAATCACAAGAACATGTTATATGAACCTATGTGCTTGATATGATGTATAAACTCACACCACTAGCCTCTTTAGGCCATAAGGAAAACTCAAAAATAAAATAGCTCAAAGCATTATACTAGAAAATAATCTACTAAAATGGAACATTTTAAAGTAAGAATAGTGATACCAACTACTTGATTACATCTATTTAATCTCATGTAGGTTTTGTTCAGTTGCACAATATAACATTAACCCCATATTCTGACCAATCCTATCTCTGGTTTACCATATCCCAAATAATAATCCAATAAATATGTAAGATACAAAATTTTTAGAGAGGTAAAATTATTTTAAATTTAGTTAAACCTATTTTTTTATCTAAATAAAAGTACTTTAAGTGTTTAGAGAATGTGTTTGGATAGTTTGGGCTCCTTCAATTCCTGAAGTTAAAATTTTTGGAAAGACAAGTTGAGGTGGATGGTTAGTTCATGGTTAGAGGTAACTGTATAGTACATAAGGTGTGATTCATGGTTTTATTAAACATTAAATGAAGGATGCATGACAATAAAAATATACATACAATTTTAGGTATAATTTACATGGGTTTCACACGGTTTTCCTAGCTGTGGGTTGAGCCCATGCAGGGTGTGCGACATGGGAAAGTGTTGGTGCATGGTAGGTACACTGTTTAGTCAACTATGCTTAAAAATCATGCATCACTTAAATTTTTTGAAATGTATATTTTTTCCTTAATTCATTTAATCCTTTAACCTTTATCCCCTCTCACATTTTTATAGAATCTCTCCCCAACATGAAACACATCCTCCCTTTCACCTAGGATTTGAGCTACCTCCGCCATCTAGCACCTAATTTAAGCATCATTCATCACATTAAAAGAATATTAGTAATTATATCAATCATATTACTTCTTTTATCAACTTATATCAACCTATTAGGAATTATTTTAATGCAAAACCATATTCCCTATTTTAGGGTGCTTTTTTATTTTGCAGATTTATACCATTATAGCCTGAATTAAAGGCTAATACTAGATGAGGAGTCTTCTATCCATCTATGATAGGGGGTATATAACTTTTCCCTATAAGTTTAAGTGTTTATATTATTTTTTAATTGTTCCACAAATTGAACCTTCTCTGTGTTTCTTTGGGAAACATGTAATAATTAAATTGATCACATGGACCTTGGATTAACATGCTATGTGACCTTGGTAAATGTTTGGAGATTGAAAACCTCAACATGAATCTTCTTATTGAGTGATATTGATTATTTTCATTGATTAATTACTTTTCACTTATGATAGAAACACCATTAAGATTTTCTTGTCTTGGTATTGGATAGGGAGATGTTATAAATTGAACTAATGAAATATTTTTTGGAATTGACATCCTAATGGATCACATGATAAATTATAAATAAATTAAATAAATGGTTAATGGTAATACTATGTCACTTAAACCATGATAAATTATATAGTGGAATGTCTATTTCGCTTGTCCCATTTTCATTACACTTTAGTTGTATGAATTAAATGATGAATTGAATTGATAATGGGCATATACATCAACATGTCCCTAGAGTATTTTACTTCATGATCACCTTCTATAATGGACATGACATTCCATATTTCTTGTTTAGAATTAATGGATATGACGTTCCATGTTAAATACTCAAATTAAATATATGAAACATTACATATTACTTATTTGTAGTAAATGGACATGATGTTCCTTATTGATGATTTTGCATAAATTAATATGATGATACTCACTATTTACTCACTATTTAAAGGACATGGAATTATATATTATCCATTTGGAATTTATGGAAATTAACTTCCTTATTAATTATTTTAATTAAAAGAAAAAATTCTCCTAATTGATAAGTAAAATAATAATTGTTTATAGAAAATCTTGAATATTCTGAACCATATAGTTTCAGACATGTGTTCTATGAGGAACCCAATCCGAAATAGGTTTGTTTACATCATTTATTACCTTTTTTATTATAACCTACACACTATATCATTATATTTCAATATAAAGTGTTAGTTATAGACATTGTTGGTGGTGTCCTACTGAGTTTTACTCGCACCCTATTCAAGCTGTTGATTTATACCCTAATAGATTTCATGGATATAGGATGGGATAAAGGAAAGTGGCCTTCTATAGGCCCATTAAATTTAATGCTATGATTGATTATGGGAGTATAGGACTGAGATTTTTCTAATGATGTATATTGGAGATATATTTTTTCTTTTTGGTTATTTTTGTATATAATATACTCTTTTATTCTGGTCACCTATTTTTTACACCACATTTTGGTTATAATAATGACAATATTTTTTATATAACACTGGGGATTATTTATGTCAGTTTACATTTTTTGTAATTTACTTCCAATTATTTCATTATTAAATTATGTCTATTGATTTATGTTTATATTTCTCCACTGTTATACCCTTTTAAAAATAGGGTATAGTCTCCCCACCAAACCATCATAGACCCTCATTGTTAGTCAGTAACCTATGGCATACTAAGAGGCACACTTGAGGGAATGTAACCAACTGAGTTTGGTTACTTATGAATGAATTAGGTCTAGGATATTGAAAGTGGTGTCATATAATCTGTTTTAATTTTTTACTAATATTTTGGGTTGGTAGATAACTTACTAAGAATGAATTAAAGTGTTGTAATAATCTTTTTTCATAGAAAATCTAACCCACATACTGGAAAAAAAACAAGTTTCCATGGATTGGACTTTCTATTTTTGATTTTATCTTATTATAGTTATACTGAATTCACCATTGGGTGACCCACATGTATTGTGGAATTTATTATCATTGCGGATTTTATTTAACCCTTGACCCAGGATGGCAAGAAGGAATTGTGTCATGCATCACTATAAGAACCTGAGGATTTTATTTCATGAATAATCCATGTTGTTTTTACTTTACCTCATTCATTTCCAGTAGAATATTGTTTTTTCCTTGATTTATATACATTATTTAACTAATTTTTTATATAGGAAAAGAATAAATAAGTGGTTACATAAGGTTCATTAATCAACTTAAATGGTTTTTTCCTGCATTGCTTTATGGTGGCACCTTAACTGACCAATTATGGAATGTTAATCCATGGACCACTAGTTTCATGGGATGAAATGTAAGTGGTTAGAATTAAATGGATTATAATTAAAATGTATACAGTTCATGGTCCACTATAAATTGTAAATGGTGAGTCCTATCATCAAATCATTATAAAAGTTCAATTTCAGTTACATGATATGTGAATTTGAGCTTACAAAGTGTGTGTCCTTATAAATTGGGAATAGAAAATGAATCTAAATAAACCATGATACAATGATACATAAAACTATAAAATTTTAATTCTTAAATGAAATTTTTTCCATTTCATGTGGATTCTAATTTCAACATAAATATTGTTTTCTTTTATAACTTTCGATTGAAACTCCATATACTAGAACCCCATCTATACAATATAATGCCTTTACCTAGAGATGGCCTTTTTAGTGGGTGTTGGGGTATCTCACACATTGAATTATTATCATATAAATTACCTAGATGTGGATTTAAGAATATAAATATAGGAATTGACTCTTATATAGGAAAACTTGTGCATGTCTTATCCATTTACCTAAGATATTTTTGTTATTGGAACTTTTTTTGAGGTGTTCATTTGGAATTTTAAATATATTCTTGTAAAAGGGACTTATGTAGAATGCGATTAAAGTGATGATGACCATGTTCTAGGGGTGGTGGTAACAACATCACTAGAATTACCTCTAATAGTTCCACCTACAGCACCACCAATTACACCAAATATTTCCACCAATGCTCTATTTAAGGATGGTTTTCTTTTCCTCGTGAATAATATGCATGGATCCCCAAAACCTACTGTAACATCCCAAGTAAGTAATTAATAATATATATTTTTATATATGTCTATTTTTTAATTATATAGTGTTTTAGAGGATAAAAATGAGAATAAACCCAATCTTAAGCATGGAATATACTAATATTTTTAAAAGATTTTTTTACTGCCTTTTGATGGAAAACCATTTTTAAATAAAACCTTTGACAATTTTATAAGCTTTATTTTTCAAAATAAACTTATTATTTATGATTGGGAAATTGAAATTTACTTTGGAGATATTTTTGGTATTTTTCTGACAATGTTCATTTTTTAATGAATAGTAAAAAATACTGCATTTTACATCAAAACTGTCTTTTCATATAATTTAATTATATGGTTAGATTATTGTTTTAATTGGTTTCAAAGTGTAATTAGAATATAATTTTACCATTTAATCCAATTTTTGTCATTAGAATTAATTTCACTTTGGAATTGGGCATAAACAAGTGCCAAACTTTTCAAAGATGTTGTTTCACAAAAACTCGCTATTTATTTTGACAACGGGAATTATTTTTAAATTAATTATTAAAATTTTTCTGTTTGTAATTTGGTAAAATGGATTCCATATTTGGAATCATAATTTCCAAATTAATTAATTAAGACTCTTTTGTTTTTGGACATTATGAATAGTAATGACGGTAATTATCTTTAATTATCGTGATTAATTAGTAATCGGGTAGTTAAGGGTAATAAAATAGTATCATAATAATAAAAAATGACCCCAAAATTTGTCCTAATGCTACTGGTTGTGTCATGGCCGACCATGGTATGCCTTGTGACAAACTTAGGCACCCCATGGAATCACTTTTGGGTGATAGTGACACTTTATCATTTTATTTTTAAGGAAAGGAGAATATCACAAAAGTATGTAACACCCAAGTAAAACAATTTTAATTTTGTCTACATAAATTATCACTTGGAATATAAATTTTCATTGAAAATATAAAAATATTTCCTACATCATAGTATTTTTTTTATAATTTTTAGACATTAAATAAATTAAATTTTTTATGACACCATAATGATGCAGTGATTACCTCATTAATAAATGATTTAAATAAAATGAAAATATAATGTAAAATATAAGCCTTACACTTGTCAAAAACCTATTGGATGAGTATATTTCGAACCCTTATCACCTTATCCTAGAAATATATCAATGTGGGACCTTTAAAATCCGAAACTCATTTTAATATAAAGTAACAATTCTTGACATTCCAAGAGTGCCCCTCCTCTCTCTTATAAAAGGACCCCACCTATACCTCCTTACCCACACCTCTCAAGCCATTGGATCGGAAAAACTCTGCTCATTTCATCTCTCTACGTCCCTCTCTTCATCATAGAAGTCTTACCTTAGTCTGTAATATCTTCAAGAAACCATTTTGGTTCAAACCAAGAGGAGTTGCCCGATTTAAAGGTAAAGTCTTTTCTAATGTTCTTTTGTTTTATTTTGCTTCTCCAACCCCCTAAACTCTTTTTATTCCTTTATTTTTTAATAACACCAGTATCTTCAATATATGAGGATGTTGTTATAAGAAGGTTTTTAGCTACACTTACACACACACCTCCGTCTAATTGTTAAATAACATAATGTTTCTATGGATGGCGAATTACTGCCTCACGAAACGATGATTGTTCAATATTCTTTTTACACCATTAAAGGTAGATATTAAGATGTCACTATATCTATATATGATATATATTATGTTTATGTTTTCCTTATGCTTCTGTATTTTTCATTTATTTCATACCTTTATGGTTTCTATTATGGGTAAATGCGGTATCTTCGTTTTAGGAAGTGTGGATTACCGCCCCCCTCAATGTGATTTGATTCGTTAATGTCAAATGTGGGATGTATAAAGAATGGAGTTAATGATTTTATATATGATATTATACTGGAATTATAATATACCTTTATATCATTATGATTTCATTCCGTTAAATATGAAATAGAAATGAAAGTAGCGTTCATGCGTACGTACGGATTACCGTCTCCCCAAACGGGCATTTCATTTCTTACCTCTAAATGTTATGTAATATTATAAATGCATGTATATACTAGATATATATGATATATATGATATATACATCATGAATATAATTCTGGATATAATGAACCTTTGACCACATGAACAACATGTAATTATAATAAGTCCATTTTTGGATCAAGTACCAAAGATCGACAAAATTACCGTTATTAACGTAAATAATTACATAATGTTCATAACATGGTAATAAGTGATATAAAAGGAATAATTAACTTGAAAAATGTTCTTAAGCAAGTATAAATTAACTCAAGTTTATTATTCAGGATATTAAAGAACGATCGAGTCAAGTCGGACACGAGGTATGGGACTTCAACTCAATCTCCTTTCATTCAGGAAAATTTTGTTTTATACACAACCTTCTTTTATATGGTCTATAAACCCCTTTTACTTTTACGTTTATTCACAAGGAGTATTTTTTATATGAATCATTTTACTAAACAACAAAAGAGAATGTTTTTGTCGTACGTATGCGGCGACAACGACTTCTCCGCCACTGTGACCATTATTTGAGTTTCGGCCTCCTCTACAAGCCATAACATTTTTTTAAATGAATAATAAATACCATGTTTTACTTTTCTTTTTTTTTGTATTGAAAATGGTTTTTATAATGTTTTTATTATATCAATGTGTTGTATTGATATCTTGGGATTGAAATGTAGAAATGTTATGTTTCTTTTATGCATGTTTTATGTGATATGATTATGTTATGGTTCTTGTGTATTGTTTATGAAGATGGGTGGTTATGTGATAAACTAAGGGCAGGTGAGCCCGATATAGCTCTCCAATTTATTGGGTAATGCAATGGGGTTAAACACTAAGGCTTCTCCGAAGATATTTAGGGAATATACTATGATGGGTATTCCAAACATAACCATGAGGGTTACTCCCTACGTAAGAATGTTATGAATGCCTAAAGTTACCTTTATGTATTATGATTTCTATGATTTATTCATGATTTTATTAGGTATGTTAAAGTGCTTATGTTTTATGAGTAAAGTATCATTTCATTTATTCTTATGTATACATGGACTAATGTTTTCATTCCATATTTTTATATACCTTACTGAGATATTTATGCTCATCCAAAGTTTTTGAAAAAAAATTCACAGGTCAAGGGAAAGGTACATGATATGATGATAGTGTCAAGTAAGTGTCATGAAAGAATCCACGTTTCATTTGAAATATGTTTCTTTTGATGGGAAAAGTGAATATTGTCTTTAATGTAACCGCCTTATTTAAATTTGGAATGTAATGCATTATTTATGATCTAATTCTCTAAAACACTAAACCTAAAAAGATGCTCAATGTGTAATCTTTTCATAACTCCAGATTAATTAATGTTTAAGTTCAGGGCCTTATAGTTGGTATCAGAGGTCAGTTTAGATAACTTTAAGAGTTAGAATTCTATTAAATTATTATCCAAAATTATTTTTTTAAGGTAAAATTGAAATGATATAGAATTTGAAGATTACCATGTTGCTTCATCTAAGACATGTCTGTTCAAAATGGTTTTCCCTAGAGGAAACATGGAAGCAATTCTAGGAAGGCATACAAAAGGAAATGACCTTTCGAATCAGCATCCTGAGATGGTCGGAATTAGAACTGAACAGTTTGTTGCAGTAATGGCACAGTTGACTCAAGCTATAAATGGTGGTGGTATCCATGCACGAGATTAGCCAGATCAACCGGAGAGGAACATGTCAGTGGTGGAACATTTCATGAGGCAATATCCCCCATCATTCAGAGGATCATCTGACCATGTTATAGCTAAAGGGTGGATTAAATCACTGGAGAAGATTTTCTATGTCATGAGGTGTTCATAAAATCAAAAGGTTAGTCTTGTTGTTTACCGTTTCGAGGGGGAAGTAGATCAGTGGTGGTCGATGGTTAAAAATATCAGGGACACTGATGAGATTGATGCTCTCAACTGGGATGAATTCAAATGTATGTTTCTTGAGAAGTATTTTCCTAAGGTTGTTTGAATTAGGATGGAAAAAAAATTCTTCAAATTGAGGCAAGAGGATGACTCAGTGGCTGCTTATGAAGAAAGGTTCACTTGATTGGCAAGGTATGCTCCAAATTTTATCTGAGACCTTGATAGTAAAATCAATCGATTTTACTCAGGATTAAATCAAAAATACTGAAGGGCATTAGCTTCTCATGAGTTAAAAAGTTATGAAAAGCCTGTTCGATGTGCTGAGAAGGTGGAAATGGAGTTTTCCAATGATCAAGTTTTCTATAACAACCAACATAAAAAGAGGTCGAGGTGGCAGGAGAAAGGGAAGAATCCTTCAAATAAGTCTGATGGTAAGAAAACTAAGTTTTCAGTTTGTGATAAATGTGGTAAAAGGCATACTGGGGAATGTCTTATAAATTCTGGAAAGTGCTACTGATGTAGTAAGATGGGGCATAAGGCTTGTGATTACACTAAAAAATATTAGGTTGATGGCAAGACCAAATTTGATTTACAGTTAGTGAAGTGTTTCAAGTGCATTGATATGGGTCATTATGCAAACGAGTATCCAACAAAGAGCTCGTGTGATAGGAAGTAGTAAGACTACAAGCAGAAAGGGGTGGTGAAATCATTTGCAACTACTTCAGTAGATGTTGGGCCATCAAATGAAGTGGTATGAGGTAATTTGTTTTTTTTCAGATTATGCCAGTGTGTTGTTTGATTCAATGTCTACACATTCATTCATCTCTGAAAAATTTTCTAGTAAATTGGGAATTCCATCTCAAGAAATGACTCCTGAACTTAGGGTAAAAACACTTGGGGGAAATGTTGAGTCAAAAAGAATTTATAAGAATCTTCCTATCCTTATCCATGGGAAGAACCTACTTACAAAACCTTATTGTCTTACCTCTAGTAGAGTTTTATTTTATCATGGGTATGGATTTGCTCTCTGTTTACTATGATAAGATTGATTGTAGAGCTAAAGAAGTTTATTTTTAGAAATACTTTCAGTTTGTGTACAAGAATGAATCCTTACTATTGATAACATATCAAGAGGCTGAGAAACTTGTAAAATATAGAAATTATTGTTACATTGCACATATTGTTGAAAACAAAGGAACCATTCAGATTAATGATGTGACAGTGGTAAATGAGTATCCTGATGTTTTTCCTGATGAGTTTCCTGGAATAATACCATATCGAGAAGTTGAATTTACTATTGACTTAGTTCCTGATGCTAAGCCAATTTTAAAACCCCCTTATCGAATGGCTCAAATTGAACTTTTAGAGTTGAAGGAGCAATTGCAAGATTTATTAGAGAAAGGTTTCATTCAACCTAGCACATCACCATGGGGTGCTCTTGTCTTATTTGTTAAAAAGAAAGACGGTTCAATGAGACTTTGCATTGATTATAGAGACTTGAATAACATCACTGTTAAGAACAAATATCATTTGCCTCATATCGATGTTTTTTTATCAGCTCCAGGGAGCTCAGTATTTTTCAAAGATTGACCTGAGATCGGGGTACCATCAGTTGAATTTAAAGGAAGAAGACGTTCCGAAGACTGTGTTTCGTACAAGATATGGCCATTATGAATTTGTAGTAATGCCTTTTGGGTTGACCGATGCACCTACTGTATTCATGGAACTTATGAATAGAATATTCCATGAGTTCTTGATAAGTTTGTGGTTGTTTTCATTGATGATATTTTGGTGTCTTATAAAAGTAAAGAGGAGCATGAAAGTCATTTAAGGGTTATTTTTCAAATCTTTAAGAAAATAAATTGTATGGGAAATTCATCAAGTGTGAGTTTTGGTTTCAACAAATTTCTTTCCTTTGAAACATGGTTTCTAAAGATGGAATAACTATTGATCCTGAAAAAACAAAGGTTGTTGAATAATAGCCAAGACCCACAAATGTAACTGAGATTCTTATTTTTCTTGGTTTGGAAGGCTATTACCGAAGGATTTTTAGAAATTTTTCCCAGCTATCTAGTCCAATGACTAAGATAACTCGGAAGGGTGTTATGTTTATCTGGACAAAAGAAGGTGATGATTGTTTTCGAGAATTGAAAAGAAGATTGGTGAATGCTCCAGTTTAGGCGCTACCTTCCAGGAATGGTGGGTTTGTTATCTATAGTGATGCTTCATTAAAAGGACTTGTTTGCATCCTAACGCAGAATGATCAGGTAATTTCTAATGCTTCACGTTAGTTGAAAACTTATGAAGTAAATTACCCTACACATGATTTGGAATTAGCTGCTGTTTTTTCGCTTTAAAAATTTAGAGGCATCATTTGTATGGAGTAAAGTGTGAAATATATACTGATCAAAAAAGTTTAAAGTATATTTTCACTCAAAAAGAACTGAACAAGAGACAGAAGAGATGACTGGAATTAATCATGGATTATGATTTTACAATTCATTACCATCCGGGAAAAGAAAATAAAGTAGTTGATGCTTTGAGTCGAAAAAGTAATGATTCATTAGCCATGTTACGTTTGGAATGTTATACTTTGGTTAAGTATTTGATGAAATTTGGCATAGAAGTTGTTGGTGCAGGATGTTCTTCTGTTTTGTTTCAGGTAATAGTGAAATATTCTTTATCAAACAGAATTAAGAAAGCATAGAAGCAAGCCTGTTAGTTGTAGAAAAAGTTAGAGCTGGTTCAGAAGGGTAAGTTTCCTGAATTAAACATTGATAATGATTGTGTTTTGAGATTTTGGAAGAGATTATGTGTGTCGTGTGATTAACAGTTGAAGAGAGAGTTGTTATGTGAAGCTCATTGTTCTATGTTTTCAGTTCATCTAGGTAGTACTAAGATGTATAGAGATCTTTGGGAGTATTACCGGTGAGATGGAATGAAAAGATATATTTCTTATTTTACTATGAAGTGTTTGAGTTTTCAATAGGTTAAAGCAGAGTGGCAGTTACCGAAAGGGATGCTTCAACCTTTACCAGTACCAGAGTGTAAATGGGAGAATATATCCATGGACTTCGTTGTGGTATTTCCAAAGACACCTCGAGGTAATAATGTAATCTGGGTTATTGTTTACCGCATGACTAAATATGATCATTTCCTTTCTATACGAGATACTTTTTCCCTAGATCAACATTCTCGTTTATATCTTAAAGAGATAGTTAGGTTACATGGAGTTCCCATCTCCATTTTATCTGATCGTGATCCCAGGATTACTTCTAAATTTTGGAAAGGCCTTCAGAAGTCGTTGGGTACTGAATTAAATTTTCATACAGCTTTTCATCCTCAATCAGATGGGCAGTCAGAATGAACAATTCAGACTTTAGAGGATATGCTACATGCTTGTTTGATGTATTATCAGGGAATTTGGGACCAACATCTTTCTTTGGTTGAGTTTTCTTATAATAACAGTTTTCATTCCAGTATACAGATGGCACCATTTGAGGCATTATATGGGAAGCGGTGTCGAACTCCAGCTTTTTGAGATGAAGTGGGTGAAAGAAAGTTGATGGGACTAGAATTGGTAGGAGAGTTGGCAGAAAAAGTTCAGCTGATACAGAAACACATGAGAACAGCTCAGAGCAGGCATAAAAGTTATGCAGACAACATGAGGAAGGATCTCTCTTTTGAGGTAGGTGATCATGTCTTCCTCAAAGTTTCACCATGGAAAAGTGTGATGTGATTTTGTAAGAAAGGAAAGATGAGTTCAAGTTTCATTGGACCATATGAAATTCTAGAGAGATTTGGATCATTTTTATATCGAGTGGCTTTACCTCCGAGTTTATCTCAGGTACACAATGTTTTTTATGTTTCAATGTTAAGGAAGTACATTCCAGATCCATCTCATGTTTTGAGTCCAGAGGAAGTTCAGTTGGAAGAGAACCTATCTTATGAGGAACAACCTATCCAGATTCTTGACAACAGGTAGCAGGTTTTACGGAATAAGGTGATTCATCAACTAAAGGTTTTGTGGAAAAACCACATGATTGAAGAGGCAACATGGGAATCAGAAAATGCAATGAGGGATAAATACCCCCACTTATTCGATAAGTAAATAAATTGCGGGGACGCAATTTTCTAAAGGGGAAAAGGATGTAACATCATAAGTAAGTAATGAAAAATATATATTCTTATCTATGTCTATTTATGAATTAGATAATGTTTTAGAGGCTTAAAATGAGAATAAATCCAATCTTGAGCATGGAATACACTAATATTTTTAAAAGGGTGTTTTAATTCCTTTTGATGGAAAACCATTTTAAAATCAAACTTTTGACAATTTTATAAGTTATATTTGTCAAAATAAACTTATTCTTTATGATTGGTACATTGAAATTTACTTTGGAAAAATTTTTGGTCTTTTTCTAACAATATTCATTTTTTTAATGAATAGTAAAAAATACTGCATTTTACATCAAAACTGTTTTTTCATCTAATTTAATTATATGGTTAGATTATCATTTTAATTCATTTTAAAGTGCAATTATAATATATTTTTACCATTTAATTCAATGGTGTTTATTATAATTAATTTCACTTTGGAATTGGGCATAAATAAGTGCCAAACATTTCATATATATTGTTTCAAAAAAAGTTGCTATTTGTTTTGACAACGGGAATTATTTTTAAATTAATTATTTCAATTTTTTGTTTGTAATTTGGTAAAATGGATTCCATATTTGGAATCAGAAGGTCAAAATTATTTAATGAAGACTCTTTTGTTTTTGGACATTATGAATAGTAACGATGGTAATTATCTTTAATTATCGTGATTAATTAGTAATCGGGTAGTTAAGGGTAATAAAATAATATCATAATAATAAAAAATGACCCCAACATGTGTCCAAATGCTACTGGTTGTGTCATGGACGACCATTTTATTCCTTTTTCCAAACTTATGGACCCCATGGAATCACTTTTGGGTGATAGTGACACTTTATCATTTTATTTTTAAAGAAAGGAGAATATCACAAAAGTATGTAACACCCAAGTAAAACAATTTTAATTTTGTCTAAATAAATTATCTCTTGGACTATAAATTGTCATTGGAAAGATAAAAATATTTTCTACATCTTAGTGTTTGTTTTATAATTTTTAGACATTAAATAAATTAAATTTTTTATGACACCATGATGATGGAACAATTACCTCATTAATAAACGATTTAAATAAAATGAAAAGATAATGTAAAATATATTCCATACACTTGTAAAAAACCTATTTTATGAGTATATTTCGAACCATTATCACCTTATCCTAGAAATATATTAATCTGGGTCCTTTAAAATAACAAACTCATTTTAATATAAAGTAACATTTCTTGACATTCCAAGAGTGCCCCTCCTCCCTCTTATAAAAGTCCCCCACCTCTACCTCTTTACCCACACCTCTCAAGCCATTGTCTCAGCCACACTCTGATCATTTCATCTCTCCACATCCCTCTCTTCATCCTTGAATCCTAACCTTAGGTAGTAATCTCTTCAAGAAATCCTTTTGGTTCAAACCAAGAGGAGTTACCCGATTTAAAGGTAAAGTATTCTCTAATGTTCTTTTGTTTTATTTTGCTTCTCAAACCCCCTAAACTCTTTTTATTAATTTCTTTTGTAACAAAAACGTGTATTAAATATACTAGTATGTTGTTATAAGAAGTATTTGAGCTACACTTACACACACACCTCCGTCTAATGGTTAAAGAACATATTGTTTCTGTGGATGGTGAATTACTGCCTCACGAAATGATGATTGTTCTATATTATTTTAAAACCATTAAAGGTGTCCATTAAAATGTCACTATATATATATGATATATATTATTTTTTATGTTTTCCTTATGCTTCTGTATTTTTCATTTATGGCATACCTTTATGGTTTCTATTATGGGTAAACGTGATATCTTCATTTTAGGAAGTGCGGACTACCACCCCCCTCAAAGTGATTTGATCCATTAATGTCATATGTGGGATGTATAAAGGATGAAGTTAATGATTTTATATATGATATTATACTGGAATTATAATATACCTTTATATCATTATTATTTCATTCCATTAAATGTTAAATAGAAATGAAGGTAGCGTTCATGCGTACGTACGGCTTACTGTCTCCATGAACGGTGCATTTCATTTCTTACCTATAAACGTTATGTAATATTATAAATTCATGTATATACTGGATATATATGATATATATGATATCTACATCATGAATATAATTCTGGATATAATGAACCTTTGACCACATGAACAACATCTAATTATAATAAGTCCATTTTTGGCTCAAGTAGCAAAGATCGACAAAACGACCGTTATTAACATAAATAATTACATAATGTTCATAACATGGTAATAAGTCATATAAAAGGAGTAATGAAATTGAAAAAATTTCTTAAGGAAGTATAAATTAACTCAAGTTTATTATTCAGGATATTAAAGAACGATCGATTCAAGTCAGACACGAGGTATGGGACTTCGTCTCAATCTCCTTTCATTGAGCCATATTTTGTTTTATACACAACCTTCTTTTATATGGTGTATAAACCCCATTAAATTTTACGTTTATTCAAAAGGAATATTTTTTATACGAATCGTTTTACTAAATGAATAAAGGGAAAGTTTTTGTCATATGTATGTGGCGACAACGACTTCTCCGCCGCCTTGACCATTATTTGAGTTTCAGCTTCCTCTACAAGCCATAACTTTTTTTAAAAATGAAAAATAAATACCTTGTTTTACTTTTCTTTTATTTTGGTATTTAAAATGGTTTTGATAATGTTTTTATTATATCAATGTGTTGTATTGATATCTTGTGATTGAAATGTGGAAATGTTATGTTTCCTTTATGCATGTTTTATGTGATACGATTATGTTATAGTTCTTGGGAATTGTTTATGAAGACGGGTGGCTCCATGATAAACTAAGGGTGGGTGATCCCAATATATCTCTCCAATGCATTGGATAATGCGAATGGGTTAAACGCTAAGGTTTCTCTGAAGAGATTTAGGGAATATACTATGATGGGTATTCCAAACATAACCATGAGGGTTACTCCCTACGTAAGAATGTTATGAATGCCTAAATTTACCTTTATGTCTTATGATTTCTATGAGTTATTCATGATTTTATGAGGTATGTTAAAGTGCTTATGTTTTATGAGTAGATTATGATTTCATTTATTCTTATGTATACATGCACTAATGTTTTCATTCCATTTTTTTATATACCTTACTGATCTTTTTATGCTCATCCCAAGTTTTTGAAATGTTTTTCACAGGTCAAGGGAAAGGTAAATGATGTGATGATAGTGTCAAGGAGGTGTCATGAAAGAATCCATGTTTTGTTTTAAATATGTTTATATTGATGGGAAAAGTGAATATTGTCTTTAATGTAACCACCGTGTTTAAATATGGAATATAATGCATGATGTATGATCTAATTCTATAAAAATATAAACCTGAAAAGATCCTCAATGTGTAATATTGTAATAACTCAAGATTAAGTAATGTTTAAGGCTGGGGCCTTATACCTACCCCTACTATGATAGAGTTTACATGAGTTTTTTAGAAGCATTATCTACCTACTTTCTTGGTGGATGGTCTCCCCCAGGATAATAAGTCATGGATAGAGTCCACCTTATATATCTTTAATAATCTAGAGATTCCAACCTATATAGGGAAGAATATTACAATATATATGCTTCATGGATCATAAACTAAATAGTGGGATGTATTGAATCCATATTTTCATCATCAAGAGATGGTATAGGGGGATTCTCATTCTAGTTTTAAATATTACTTCATTCCAAAAACACTGAGATCCAAATGATCTAGGGATACCTCATGTGATAGGAGGGAATTATATTGACACTATATTAAACATTAAACTCTTATTAGGGGAGTTTTTTGCATTTGGAGTAGGGTCCTCTTTTCATTAGGGAATATTCAACTTGATTTTTGGAGATCTGGCATTTCACACTTGATCTTTCCATTGATGAGTTGTCTAGAGAAATATGATTTGAGGATGGGCTTGGGTTGGCCATCAATTCTCAGGTTAATGTTTCATATCAGACTACTGTATCTAAAATTCTAAACCATGTCCCCATAATTTAGTGAACTTGAGGGAAGTTAAGCATGTGGGGATTTTTATTTCAGTTCCTTGATAGGGAAGTAGTTTGTCCATTAGTAAAAAGGGTCATTTTGAGCTTTCTGGTATGGGAATTAGAAGTTATAGTATGTCTCCAGGAAACCAGGTGACATGCCATCAATGTTGAAAGGCATGAAACATGAGTCCCTAGTGTATAAACAAGCTAGTGGTGTGTCAAGATTATGGAAGGAGGGTTCATATTTTATGGTTTTGTAAGAACTTTACTCTAGTGGTTAGTTATAGAGTGTATGCACTAGATCCAATTCCTAGAGGGTGATTCGAAGCTCTACATCAAGAAGGTATTAGGAGTACTACAAAACTATTAGGATAAAAGGTTGTCATGGATATTTTTTGGGGTACCTCACGTGATAGAGGTAGAGTTTACTGTTTTATATAGTGTCAATAGAGACATTGGTATAAATTCCTCTTTATCGAAGGACTCCTCCTAAGCTTTTTAGCTCAAAAGATAGTTAGAGGAATTGGAAATCAAAGGGTTTATCTTAGACAACACTTCTCCTTAGGGTTCAGCTGTTCTTTTTTCTAAGAAATTTGAAATAACCCTTAGCCTTTTCATGGATAAACGATGGTTGAATCAACATATAGTTAATTACTAATATCCACTACCTCATATAGATAATATTTTTGAATATAATTGAGGAGCATAGGTCTTCTTGAAGATATAATTTAGGTTAGGTTATCATTATGTGTGATTTAGGCCTTTCTATATACAACATATGTCTTTTTAAAGTACGTATACCCTTTAGGATTATTTGGTGATTTTTTTGTTCACATGAACATTCAAGCTATTTTCATGGCTATAATGAATTGGGTTTTCAACCCATATCTAGATTCTTTTGAGATCATTTTTGTAGATGATAGCTTGGGGTATTATTAAACTCAACTTGATCATCTGAAACACCTTCATATCATATTTAATACACTAATAGAGCACTAAATATATGATAATCTCATTAAATAACACTTTTGGATTGATAAAATTCATATCATGGATCACATTATATATAAATTAGGGTCATATGTGGATACATAGCAGCCAATAGTGGTGGGTTCCTTGGATTATCCCAATAATGTCTTTTATATTCAATGTTTCTTGGGGATAAAAAGATACAATATTAATTTCATTAATTATTTATCATGCCTTGAAGCACCTATTATGAGATTGAAAAATAAAGGTTTTAAATTCTCATGTTCTGAAGATTGAAAACACCCATTTGGGAGTTGAAAGGATGATATACCTTAGAACAGATCATAATTCTACATGATTTTGATAGAGGATACACTATGTATTATGATGCATATAAAATAATGTTGTGAGATTTTCTAATTTAATGGGATCAATTCATGGTTTATTGGTCTCAGATGTTCTGACCTCGTGATCATCATTATCCAACACTTGATCTCATGCTAGCTGCATTTGTTCATGCCTTGCATTATTGGTGGCACTATTTATTGGGAGAATAATTTTATGTATACATGGATTACAAAGCCTTAAATACATCTTTAATCACTATGATTTTAAACATTGATAGTGAATGTAGGTTTAAAACCTTTGTTCCTTCATTTTATCTTTCTTATATTCCTTGGAAAAGAAACGAAATGGTCGATACTCTGAGCCAGAAGACTCATATACAAGCTGTTTAGCAAGACAGTATAGAATGGAAGTTGATGGATTTATTTTCTAGAATTCATTTAGAGTTGTAGGACTATATTTGAAAACCTATACTCGATTCATTTTCTATGACCAAGTCACTACTAGGTAGAGTGAAGATGTGGTAGTTTCGGGATCCCAAAGGCTTTGTCCTTAATGAAAGTAGTTCAGGTGAGGACCCACTGCCTAGTCGGGTCATTGACTAGGATGAGGTCTTACATAGTCATGGGTGTGTCTGGGTTCCAACAAAAATGTTAGAAGAGTTTATACAATTATATCATTCCCCTACATGGATATTATATACTAGTATTACTGTTATATATTTTCACCTACGTCTCCAGTATTGCTGGTTGGGGATAAAAGGTAGATCATGGGTTTTGTTACTCTATGTTCCACTAGTCTACAGGTGAAAGTAGAACATGTGTGACAATGCAGAAATTTATAGCCATTAATTATTCCAAAGTGGAAATGGGATAATGTCACGATATATTTTATGATAAGTTAACCAAAATTACCTCATGGAATGGATGTCATATGCGTTATGATGCATAGGCTGACGAAGATCACTCATTTCATGCATATTTGAGGCACCTTCTCAGTAGATGACATCTAGAGAATTTATGTACAAGATATTATACATATTTATGGTGTTACAAGGATTATATTATCATAAATAGATGCTCATTTTACATCACGGTTCTAGAAGGGGTAACAACAGGCTTTGGGTTTATAGGTACATCTGAGTACAACCTATCACCCATATATCGATTATGAGTCTGAGTGTACTATACAGGTGTTAGAGGACATGTTCTATGAATGCATCCAAGATTTTGGTGGTTCTTAGGAAGAACATATATATCTTACTGAGTCCACTTATAATAATATCTTACAAAATACTATATAGATATATCTTTATGAGGACCTATACAGTATGTTGTGTCGTTCACCCCTATGATGGTTAGAGGTAGGTGAGGTAGTGATATTGTGACCTCATATGATTTAGAATACTTATTAGTATGTCAAACTAATCAAAAAATTTATGGATAAAACTAAATCTAACAAGACGTCATATTTTGATCATCATCGAAAACCTCTAGAGTTCATGTTCAGCAATCGATTCTTCTTGCATGTTTCAACTAAACTAGGTAATTGATAGTTTATGTGGAAAAGTAAGTTATCACCTTGGTTCATTAGAACTCTTGAGGTTTTGAATAGTGTTAGACTAGTGGATTATTAGATAGAAATATCTCAGGGATATAATATTATGCATTGAATTTTTCATATTTCTCAGTTACATCATTATCATTCAGACTCATCAAATTTCCTTCAGACTAATGAGGTTGATTTGGATGTTGATATTTCATTTAAGGAGAATCCTATTTGTATTATTAATCATAGTAAAAAATAATATGTGTTGTATTTAAGTTCCTCTGGTCTAGGTGTTGGGGAATCATGATTTTTTATCAAATAAGACCAAGGAATGAGTGGATTACGCACATGCTCAATGGATGAAATTATTCTAAGATGATGATCTACTACCCTCATAAGGGTAACAAGTATATGATTTACTTTAATTATGGTATATTTTTGGATCTTCTTTTTTCAGAGAGGTAAAATTTATTTAAATTTAGTTAAACCTCTCGTATTATGTATATAAAAGTGAATAAGAGTGTATAGAAGATGTCAGGGGATTTTAGGCTCACTCTAAGCCCAAATTTATGAATATTTGAATGATGGGGGTGGCACATGGTTAGTGTATGGTTAATACTAACTATGATGCTCAACCATGAGGGTCATAATGGGTGTTTTATGGTATTCTAAACTCTAAAAGGGAGGGTGCATGACCATGAAAACCCTATAAAAATTTAAATGTATATTTCAGATGGGTTGTGAATGGTTTTTTAAACCATTTTCTTATCCATGTAGTGGTATGTCTCCTGGGATAGTGAGAACGCATGGGATTTGCATAGTTATTATAACCATGCACTGAGCCTATGTTGGGTTTGTGCCATGGGAAAATTATGGCACATGGTTGTAGCATGGTTTCCCAACTGTACATCCAATCCATGTACCCCTTAAATCGTGTTAAATGTCTATTTTTTCTTTTAGGCTTTTAAAACATTAACCTTCCTCTCTTTTACTATTTTTTTATAGTATCTCTCCCTCATGTGAATCTCTTCCTTCAATTAACATATAATGTGTTATTTCCACGTGAGATTACTTGACCTGTTTTTAGGGTGTTTGTTTATTTCCATTATAGCTATAATTAAAGGAAAGTACTAGAATATGAGTCATTTTACAATATAAGGTTGTTAGTCAATACATTTTCCATAAAATTTTATGTGTTTATATTATTCCATTTTTTCAGTACACTGGACCTTCAATGCATTTCTCCTAAAATATGTATTATCTAAAATTGATCATCAGGACCATGGATTGACATTATATATGACCTTGGTAACTAGTTGGAGGTTGAGTAACTCAACCTAAACCATTAGATTTGGTGGGATAAATTATGTTATATGATGAATTATTTTTCACTTTTCATCAACACACTATTAAGGTGTTTTTTTCTTGGTTTTATCCAGTGATATATTATAAAATAATCTACTGAAATGCTTAATGGAAAGGAAATACCCTTGGACGACCTGATCATTTATAAATGAATTAAATAAAAGTTGACTGGTCAGACCACTTCACTTAACACTTGATAAATGATGTATAGGAATATAGATTACACTTGGACCCTTTATATTATACTTCATTAATATGACTTAAATGATGAATCGAATTGATAATGGGTATTCATATTATCATGGACATAGAGTACTTTTAATTCATTCTAACCTTTTATGTTGGAAATTATGTTCAGTATTTATTATTTAAAATTAATGGATATGAAGTTCCATATTTCTTACTCAAAATAAATTTACATGATGTTCTATATTTCTAACGACCCAAGAAACAGTGTTTTGAGTAATGACAAGTTTGTTTTATAATGCCACCCGTTAAGTGAACAAACAATCATCTTATAAGATAATAATAATAATAAAATAGAAAAATGCATCAATTGAATGAAAGGCCCTTTTATTCAAATGAGTAATATCTTGGTGACTACAACTCACACTGATCAAACAAGAAGTTAAGTTAACCAAAAATCCCAATTAAAACCCGGATTACAATTATAGGGAGACCGCTTAAAACCACCAGGACCCCAAGAAAGCGGTAAGGGTCTTTGGTATCCATCAGAATAAACATGAGGATGGCCGAAGCCACTACAACCGTGCTGAGCACCAAAGGAATCACACGGACCATCTCCTCTTTTCTCCTTTAGTCAGCTTGAGTGAGGAACACCCCAAAACCAGACTTTTTATAAGAACAGTAATTCGATCGTTGGACCCTAATGGCTATAAATATAATCGTTGGATCCCCCATGATTCTCCTATCCAAAATGTTTTATTTTGGACCATTGGAGATAATAATGGTTTACCCCCGAAAGGTTCGAAAAGTTAATTATGTAATTTACTTTAATATTTAAAGAATGAAATCAATAGTAATATAATTAATTTATTTCTTGTTTCCCCAAAATACGAATTATATTTTATGTTTCAAAATGGTGAAAATTAATATTATTTTATTCCACTATTTACTATAAATTTTTTTAACTTGAGAAATTAAACATTTATTTTGAAATTACATTGAATCTGATGGTTTTTTACTTTGTCTAAGAAAATATGTACTCAAACTCTTGAATTATATGTATATGTTGAATCAAACCTTAAATTAAATGTATTATATTTATCTCTAAATTAAATATAAGTAATAATATTAATGCGAATGTTTATAATTTGAATTAACAGTTTGGAAAACTATGTCAAATTATGATTTCATTTACTTATGTGTTTCATAATGATAATAATATATATCAACGCACTCTTATGTGTGATTTTGAAAATAATTATAAATGTAGTTATTTTTAATGTTTAATTGTATTAATAATATTAATCTTTAATTAAGGAAATTAAGATAATTAGTTAGTAAAGGGAATTAATATATATATATATATATAATATGTTTTGATTAAATTAATGTATTTTTGTATTAAATAAACCATTGACCAATGACTATCTTAAAATAATAAAAGTCAGATCAATAATTGAAATTTTATAATAAAAACAATGTTATAATAAGTTAATAGAAAATTAATAAAACAACTATGTTTTTTTATTTAAACCGAAGCAGCGTTTTTAAGCGTCGCATCAAGCTGGATTTTCGGATCTGGCGCACCTCCATCGCACCGTCTGTTTTTTAAGCCACACTCCTTCTAAGCCTCGTGATCAACTCCTGTATGATCTCAGTCATCCATCGTTTCTCTATTTTTCTCTTCCTTGTGGCCTTCTTCTTCCTCGCGCAGCTGTACCAGTAGGTTAGGCGGCTCATTTTCTTCTCTAGGCCGGCGAGTGGACCCTCTTTGCTCCTTCCTTTCCACAGATTCGGCACCGACTCGACCTTGTTTACCCCATCGGTATCTCCAAGCAAGGAGAAAACATGTACTTAAGTTTCGGTTTGCACCGAAGGCAGGGAGGTTTTGCACCCGAAGCTTATTGGATCTCCGACCACCGGACCGGTTTCATTTGCTTCATCTACTCCTTCCCTCTGAACTGGTAAGGGGATAGATCTTGCCTTGCATTTTTAGATTCAGTATGTTTCCTTATACATAGGTTTATATATATATATATAAATATATACGCATATACTCCTTGTACACATATGCATGGCTTTTAGAACTGATCTTGTCAGCTTCTGTGTGGAATCCCAAAACCGGGGTAAGGGTACTCGGAGGACTTATTTTATATTGGTTCGGGTATTTTCTTATGTGCTTTGAGTATATAAATATATTTATATACATACATGTATAAAATGATATATGCAAATATACAAACTTCTTCTCAATGTTTATAACCCTGGTTTTATTTCACCTATGAAAAAATGGAGTTTTCGGGTAATTGCAAGAACATGTAAATCATGCAAGTATATGGAGCATAGAGATGTATATGTAAATGTAATTATATAGATGTATATGTACATCAATTTTCATAAGGGATGAACTTGATTTTTATTTGTTTTGTAATTTGTTAAAATTTTATTTACTCAAAAGATTATTATTTCAAGAAAAGTACCCAAAACTATTCGTATACATGTTTATATGTATGATGAAGTTTAAGGGTTAGTTTGATGTCAAAATAATTCTTTCAATTGAAAATTTTCATTTATCACCATTCTTGATAAATCAGGATTTTGTTTTGTGAAAAGGGGTAGTATGAATTCCTTAAAATTTTACAAGTGTATACATGTATTCATATATATGTACTCATGTTTATGGATCGACCTTGTTGTATGAAAGACTAATTTTATGTCAATAATGGTTTTATGGAAATTATGTTCACATTTTTCTTTTATGTAAAAGAACTCCAGATGTTTTTACCAAACATTAATTTTGTTTAAGGTATAACATGAAAAATATTATTGAGTATGGTTTAATTTGGTAAACTCATGCACATGTGTATACGCACCTAAACTTATATATATATATATATATATGTATATATATAACCTTATATCAATATGTTGTCTTCAAATACAAGTTCTTCTTATGATATTTACAAACTTTTCAAAGGAAAGGTCATGTTATTTAAAGTGAAAATGAGTTTTTACACAACTATATATATATTCATGCAGTTTGCTTACATATATACATGACTTCCCAAGATGAACCTAATTGCACACTTTATATCTCTAATTGTATTTATATTCACACAGTTTTAATTAAACACCCACAAATACCCATTTATCAGCATGTTTATTAGTTATGAACGGCCTTGTTTTAACTTGGTATTATGATGCTTTGGAATGTTAAAGTGTTTATGTTCATTTCCTTAAAACCCATGTTTTCAATTATTAAGATAACTTCTTATGTGTACGGATTTTTAGTAGGATGTCTTAGTTTTATTAAAGATTGAACTGTCTTCAAGTAATGATTATGTATGTGAAAAGGGGGTTTGATTAAAAATATATAAATGAAACCCTATGAATGAAAGACCATATCAAGATATGTGAGGGATGTATTGGAGTTAAATGCGACGGGTGCGCCCGGAATTATATAGCGCAATATGAATGATGTGACGGGTGCGCCCGGAATTATACAGTGCTCCAATGCATTGGGTAAAGTATGAGTCTCATGAGACATTATGTGCGACGGTCTTGGCAATTAGCTTTGGCTTGTGCTACCATGGAAACGGGATTGGAGGTTAGCCTTGACCCGTTAAGTATGTTTTACGGTCTTAACGCAAGGTCTTGATAAAGTCCGACATTATACATTCCCTCTGCATGTGATGATAAATGGTCAACCAGGGGATAGTTCAACTAACAGGACATCCCCTAGTTGTAAATTCCCATGACTATGAAAATGAAATTATGTGATAAGAACTGTACTTCATGTGGTAAGTTGTTATAAGAACTTTATGTTCCCATGAATCATGTTATGAATGTTTTCCTTGCTTACACATAGATTTTTTAGAACTGAAGTAATCTTGGTTGTAAATTATGCATTATCTATGTGTTACGCTCTCTGATCATGTTTAATTTAAAGTTTATTTTAAGCACATACTTCTTCTCTGTGCAAGTGGTTTTCAGAAATGTTGGATTTCATGTTTTTAGGAAAAGATAATTCTTTGTTTTTAGAGAAGTGTTTTATTCTCTTCAAAATGACTTCTTTGAGAAAGTATTTTCTTAAAACGTTTTTAAAACCCCTTACTGGGCATATTTTCTCACCATACATTTTTGTTTTAAATCTTTCAGGCATGGTTTGTACTAATGAAGTTTATCATAAGTAGCTGGTTTCCCAGAATCCTGAGCCTCGCGATCTTCTGTAGTAATGGGACATGATATTTAATTTGTAAATGTTGTAATGAAATGTTAGTATATCATGTCTCATTATGCACCCTGGGATCAGGGTCGCTACAGTTGGTATCAGAGGATGGGTTCAGAAAACTCTGGAAAAACAGGTGGTATGAACATATTGCTATGATTGACTAAGTAAAAATGTTATAACTTTCAGATGGCTGATGAAAATATACCTACCGACCTACTGTCACTTCCCACTGAGGCTCTAGAGAACATTGTATCTCTAGCTATCCGTGAGAACATTCTAAATTATACCTGAATTCGCATGACATGTAAGCCCCTGTATGACGGGTCAAACTTGCCTAGGGTGCTTAGTCTTCACCAGGGATTGGGGATGGATTATCTCCTAATGATGATGACCCAATTTCCCTCTTATGCACATCAGGGAAAGTATCATGAGGGACTCTTCCGAGTGTTCACAATTGGTGAAGAATTTGGAACGATGCTTGATAACCCCTTTCAAGAAGCTGTTGCTACCAGAGACCTTCGAGGGGCTTACCTATGCCAGATTTTGCACTACGGCTTCTGGGGCCAGTTAATGGACCTTGGAGTGTTGGATGATGAATCCACCCGATTGTCTCTTAGGAAAGATGTGTATACTGATGTTTCCCAACTCTATACCCCTCACGCTAAACTCAGGAGGCTTTATAGATGTTCCCATGAGTTTAGTCTTGTCTGTTTAGCCTGTGTGTGGTTTGAAGAGTTAGGGAGTTTTTCCACTCTTTGTGGTGTAAGTTTAGTAAACTCAGACTTTGTTATGTAAAATTTTTCATAAATTAAAGTTTCAATTTTCCTTTCCTTCCTCTACCTTATCAGTGTTGTTAAGAGTTTCCTTTCGAATTCTTTTTTCAGATGTTTGGTCAAACGAACATCTCATCACTACCCAATGAGTTAGTAGAGGTTATCATGATCAGAGCATGCATGGTGGATTATCCATCCTTTCTCCACCTGTGAGGGTCTTGCCAACATCTTATCGATTTAGCAAACGGTCCTGGGATTCTTTGTTTGTGTCAAGAGGATGATCGGGTTTTTCACCTCATCGCCACTTCTCAACTCCCCTCTTATAGGCGAAGGGGAAGGTACTACGAAGGCCTCTTCTAGTGGTTTACTCTGGCATAGAACTTCTTTGCCAGAGCTTGCTTCCTCATAGAAGCTCAGGATGTCCACCTTAGTGCAGGCTATATGTTCTGGGTCTTGAATTTCATTCTCCTCAATCGCATCATTCCCCTTGATTACCTCGAGTGTGATGTAGCCCGGAGAGTTATTAGGGAGTTTATATACTCAGACGTTTCTGAGCTTTTCACCGCACGAGCCTCCCTTTGGAAGCCCTTGTGCAGTACGCACGAGCAGGAGTTCAAGACGTATTGTTCAAAGTGCATCTGGGCTAGGGAAACGGAAGAACTATGTGCCAACTTTGGTATTCCGTTAACCGAGCTAGATCCATTGTTTCGATAATGTTGTACGTGTGGTGTTTCATTTTTTTCTTTTTATGAATAGAATTGCGAGGGTGCAATTCATTGAAGGGGGAAGTAATGTAACGACCCAAGAAACCGTGTTTTGAGTAATGACAAGTTTTTTTACAATGCCACCCGTTAAGTGAACAAACAATCATTTTATAAGATAATAATAATAAAATAGAAAAATGAATCAAATGAATGTAAGGCCCTTTTATTCAAATGAGTAATATCTCGGTGGCTACAACAAACACTTATCAAAAAAGAAGTTAAGCTAACCAAAAATCCCAATTAAAACCCCGATTATAATTATAGGGAGACTGCTTAAAACCACCAAGAACCAAAGAATGCATTAAGGTTCTTTCGCATCTATCAGAATAAACATGAGGATGGCCGAAGCCACTGCAACCGTGCTAAGCACCAAAGGAATCACACGGACCATCTCCTCTTTTCTCCTTCAGTCACCTTGAGTGAAGAACACCCCGAAACCAGACTTTTTATAAGAACACTAATTCGACCGTTAGACCCTAACAACTATAAATATAACTGTTGGCTCCCCCATGATTTTTTTATCCACTAATGTTTTATTTTGGACCGTTGGAGATAAGAATAGTTTACCCCTGAAATGTTCGAAAAGTTAATTATGTAATTTACTTTAATATTTAAAGAATGAAATCAATAGTAATATAATTATTTTATTTCTTGTTTCCCCAAAATGAGAATTATATTTTATGTTTCAAAACGGTGAAAATTAATATATTTTTCCACTATTTACTATACATGTTTTTAACTTGAGCAATTAAACTTTTATTTTGTAATTACATTGAATCTGATGGGTTTTTACTTTGTCTAAGAAAATATGTACTCAAAATCTTGAATTATATGTATATGTTGCATCAAACCTTAAATTAAATTTATTATATTTATCTCTAAATTAAATATACGTAATAATATTAATGCGAATGTTTATAATTTGAATTAACAGTTTTGAAAAGTATGTCAAATTATGATTTCATTTACTTATGTGTTTCATAATGATAATAATATATATCAACGCACTCTTATGTGTGATTTTGAAAAAAATTATAAATGTAGTTATGTTTAATGTTTAATTGTATTAATAATATTAATCTTTAATTAAGGAAATTAAGATAATTAGTTAATAAAGGAAATTAATATATATATATATATATAATATGTTTTGATTAAATTAATGTATTTTTGTATTAAATAAACCATTGACCAATGAATATCTTAAAATAATAAAAGTTAGATCAATAATTGAATTTTTATAATAAAAACAATGTTATAATAAGTTAATAGAAAATTAATAAAACAAATTTGTTTTTTTTATTTTAACCAAAGTCGCGTTTTTAAGTGCCGCATCAAGCTAGACCGTCGGATCTGGCGAACCTCCATCACACCGTCCATTTTTTTTAAGCTGCAGCACTTCTAAACCACACGATCAACTCCTGTATGATCTCGGTCGTCCACCGTTTCTCCGTTTTTCTCTTCTCTGCGGCCTTCTTCTTCCTCGCGCAACTGTAGTAGTAGGTTAGGCGGCTCATTTTATTCTCTAGGCCGGCGAGTGGACCCTCTTTGTTCCTTCCTTTCCACAGAGTCGGCACTGACTCGACCTCGTTTACCCCATCGGTATCTCCACCCAAGGACAAAACTTGTACTTAAGTTTCGGTTTGCACCGAAGGCAGGGAAGTTTTGCACCTGAAGCTTCTTAGATCTCCGACCACCGGACCGGTTTCATTTGCTTCGTCTACTCCTTCCCTCCGAACTGGTAAGGGGATAGATCTTGCCTTGTTTTTTTTAACTTCGGTATGTTTTCTTATACATAGGTTTATGTATATATAAACCTATATGCATATACTCCTTGTACATATATTCATGGATTTTAGAACTGATCTTGTCATCTTCTGTGTGGAATCCCAAAACCGGGGTAAGGGTACTCGGAGGACTTATTTTATATTGGTTTGGGTATTTGCTTATGTGCTTTGAGTATATAAATATATTTATATACATACATGTATAAAATGATATATGCAAATATAAAAACTTCTTCTCAATGTTTATAACCCTGGTTTTATTTTGCCTATGAAAAAATGGAGTTTTTGGGTAATTGCATGAACATGTAAATCATGTAAGTATATGGAGCATAGATATGTATATGTACATGTAATTATATAGATGTATATGTACATCAATGTGCATAAGGGATGAAATTGATTTTTTTTGTTTTTTAATTTTTTAAAATTTTATTTACTCAAAAGATTATTATTTCAAGAAAAGTACACAAAACAATTTGTATACATGTTTATATGTATGATGAAGTTTAAGGGTTAGTTTGATGTAAAAATAATTCTTTCAACTGAACATTTTAATTTATCACCATTCTTGATAAATCAGGATTTTGTTATGTGAAAAGGGGTAGTATGAATTCCTTAAGCTTTTACATGTGTATACGTGTATTCATATATATGTACTCGTGTTTATGGATCAACCTTATTATATGCAAGACTGATTTTATGTCTATAATGGTTTTATGGAAATTATGTTCACATTTCTCTTTTATGTAAAAGAACTCCAGATATTTTTACCAAACATTAATTTTGTATAAGGTATAACATGAGAAATATTATTGAGTGTGGTTTAATTTGGTAAACCCATGCACATGTGTATACGCACCTAAATTTATATATATATAGGTATATATATAACCTTATATCAATATGTTGTCTTCAAATACAAGTTCTTCGTATGATATTTTCAAACTTTTCAAAGAAAAGGTCATGCTATTTAAATTTCAAATGAGTTTTTACACAACTATATATATATTCATACAGTTTTCTTACATATATACATGACTTCCCAAGATGAACCTAATTTCACACTTTATATCTCTAACTATATTTATATTCATAGAGTTTTAATAAAACACCCACAATACCCATTTATCAACATGTGTATTAGTTATGAATGGCCTTGTTTTAACTTCGTATTATGATGCTTTGGAATGTTAAAGTGTTTATTTTCATTTCCTTAAAAATCATGTTTTCAATTGTTAAGATAATTTCTTATGTGTACGGATTTTTAGCAGGCATGTCTTAGTTTTATTAAAAATTGAACTGTCTTCAAGTTATTATTAGGTATGTGAAAAGGGGGTTTGATTAAGAATATATGAATGAAACCCTATGAATGAAAGACCATGTCATCATATGTGAGGGATGTATAGGACTTAAATGTGATGGGTGCGCCCGGAATTATATAGCGCAATATGAATGATGTGACGGGTGCGCTCGGAATTATACAGCGCTCCAATGTATTGTGTAAAGTATGAGTCTCATGAGACGTTATGTGCGACGGTCTTGGCAGTTACCTTGGCTTGTTCTACCATGGAAATGGGATTGGCGGTTAGCCTTGACCTGTTAAGTATGTTTTACGGTCTTGATGTAAGGTCGTGAAAAAGTCTGGCATTATACATTCCCTCTGCATCTGATGATAAATGGTCAACCAGGGGATAGTTCAACTTACAGGACATCCCCTAGTTGGAAATTCCCATGACTATTAAAATGTAATTATGTGATAAGAACTATACTTCATGTGGTAAGATGTTATAAGAGCTTTATGTGCCCATGAATCATGTTATGAATGTTTTCCTTGCTTACACATAGATTTTTCAGAACTGAAGTAATCTTGGTTGTAAATTATGCAATATCAATGTGTTGCGCTCTCTGATCATGTTTACATTAAAGTTTATTTTAAGCACGTACTTCTTCTCGGTGAAAGTGGTTTTCAAAAATGTTGGATTTCATGTTTTTAAGAAAATGTAATGCTTTGTTTTTTGCGAAGTGTTTTATTATCTTCAAAAGGACTGCTTTGAGAAAGAGTTTTCTTAAAACGTTTTTAAAACCCCTTACTGGGCATATTTTCTCACCCTACATTTTTTATTTAAATTTTTCAGGCATGGTTTGTACTAATAAAATTTATCAGAAGCAGCTGGTTTCCCAGAATCCTAAGCCTCGCAATCTTCTGTAGTAATGGGACATGATATTTAATTTGTAAATGTTGTAATGAAATGTTATTATATCATTTCTCATTAGGCACCCTGGGATCAGGGTCGCAACAATATTAATTATTTATAATAAATGAAAATGATGTTCCATTTTGATTATTTTGAATATATGGACATGATGTTCAGTAATTTTTTCTAAAAAGAACTAGGACATGAAATTACTTATTATCCATTACTAACTTATCGACATGAACATCCTTATTAATTATTTTATCTTAAGAGAATTATGTTATTTATTTATTTCTAAAATAATAAATGTTCATAGATACTATGGAGTAGTTCGAAGTAAGTGATATTGGATTATTGTTATGTGAGGAACCCAAACAAAATTGGGTTTCATTAATTCATTTGTTAATATTCTTATTATGACCTTCAAACTATCTCATTATATATTTAGAGATTGTATTAGTTATATAGACCATTGGTTATGTCCTACTAAGTTTTACTCAAAACCTGTTTAGGCCACAGATTAGTACCCAAACAAATTTCATGGATGTTGGCTAGGATAAAGGAAAAAGGCCTTCTATGGGTTCTTGAAATTCTACAATAGGATGGATTATAGGATTAGAGGACTAATCTTGTGCTATAGATGTTGATTAATTATATATTTTGTATTTTATTTGTTTTATATATTATGTACTCCTTTTTCTTACTGCCTATTATCCTTATTTGTTATTTTTTGGAATCAAATAATTATTTTTTATATGACACTAGGAATTATTTATGTCAGTTTACTTTTGTATGAATATTAACTTTGATTTTTCTATTATAACCTTTCTTCCACTTATATATATATTACCACTATTCTCAACTCTAAAATATAGGTTAATAGTCTCTCCACCATAGCATCATAGAGTGTCCCTACTACTCAGTAACATTTGGTATATGGGGAGGCGTGCTTGAGGACATGTAGCCAACCAAGTTTAGTTACTTATGAGTAAACAGTGTCTAGGATGGTGCAAAATATAACACTCTTACACCGGTTTTTAATCCCGCACAACTCAACTCACTCTATAATAACTAGACCCATTCAAAAAGTGACCTCAAACTTACCGCGTAGTATGTCAAATATTTCGAAATGGTAGCGATGACCTAAGGTGAAATCTTGTGGAGGAAATAGACTTAAATCAGTGCAATGTAAAACCTAAAAAATAATAAAAAATCAATCATCAAAATAACCACAATAATAAATAACCAATTTATTCATACCCCTAAAAACATATATAACTCCCATGATATAACAAATGAGCTATTTGACATTTCATGTGGGTAAATAATATATCAACAAGATCTATCATTGAAAAATTATATACTACTCAACCAACATGATGATAAAAAAGGAAATTCATCGTATTATCTTGAGTCATAAACACGTCCAATCTCTTAAATCCTTTAAAGAAATATTTCTGAACCATCAAATTATAGGTCTTTTAACTACCTATATCTATAACCATTATGTTTTCTTGGGTACAAATTTGCAAAGGCCACCTGAGTAAAGGTGAGTATAACTCAATAGGCTACCATTAATGGTTCCCCTAATATAACCATTATTTAGTGTATTCATAATTTGAATTCTTAAAATAATCTAATAAATTGAGTAGGCATAATAATAAACCCACCATCAATCCTCTACTGCTAAGGTGAAACTCAAGGTTGGTGATGCCTTATTTTTATAGTGTTGGATGTCTTTGAACCTGCCACATAACCCTATATCATCATGGGTAGTGTATCCCTACCTAGAAATGTGATTATATATCATCAAGGGTAATTGTTCCCCACCGAAAATTACCCATCATACAACATTAGGGTGTATCTCCCAACATGTAAATTCTATCATATAACATATCAGGTTTAATACAAGATACCTGATAATACCATAATATATCTTACGCCTGAGGTAATTCTCTATCTTCACAACCATCACACATCGGGGGGGGATGGTTCCCCTCTCTAAAGGCAAATATCTCATTATGGGTACAGTTCTACACCGTAGAACCACATATCACATCATCAGCAATGGAACCCCACCCTAGAATCACTATCACATTAAGGGTGAATAGAGAATCTCTGTAGAATCACATATATCATTTAGGGGAATCTTACCGCACCCTAGAGTCACATGTATCATTATAGGATAATGACTTCTAACACCTGGAATCACATATCTCATCAGGGGGTGGTGCTCTATACTAGAATCACATATCACATCGGGGGGAATAGATCCCCTCATTTGAATCACATATCTCATCTAGGAAAACCATACCCCATCCTGAAATAATATGTCAAATCCGGTAGATAGAGACCCTCTCTATAATCACACATCGCATACAGCCAAAATAATTATATCTCCCAAGAACCTCATATATCATACACCTAGGGGTATGATATCTCCCCTAAACTATCTCTTATATCATACATCAACCTCACATGGGTTAGAAAATCTCTTGAACCCATCACATAATTCCATGTCTATCATCTCAAACATAAACCCTAGACACATCATTATACAAAAAATAGGCTACATCCATGTTAACCTCCATTATTTGATCATCTTACAGGATAACACAATACAGGGTAACCCTTTAAGGCCCCCTAGGTCACATCATTGTCTGGACACCCATATGGGTTCCAGTATCTCATTTATAACTCTACATTAATTCTAATCACTCAAGATAATTGCATTCCTCAATATATCAATTCATACACCATACACTAATCTATAATATAGGAAATTCCAAATAAATCAAACATAATGGAGTTGAATTGTATCCACCTCCATTCCCAAGTTAAACTTGTTTGGTCCCCTCCCCAGACCTACAGAAGAATCATTACCACGATATCCTGCCATAATAAACACACAAACCAGTGTGGGATGAACACTCACCCAATAAACACACATCCAAATATAGCCAATAGTCTCTAAAATACCTCAAATATTTTCCCAACCTATCTTTAGTCGGTCATTTCAATCTACTATTCTCCCTTTAATCAAGAATAAAAAGGGAACTTATCCCAAGGTTTAGTATATTTCATTTAATCCATTTATATCCATCTTGATTACTTATATTTCAAATCATGTATTAATAGTTTGACCATAAATTATCAATATCCATGGAATAAAATTTGTATCCATGGGTTCATAGATTCCCATTAATCTTTTATTCTTCAAATGGGATTCTAAAAGAGTTAGTTCATTTATAATTCAAGTTCAATCACAAAAAAGTGGAAATATTTCATGTCACATGGACATAAGAACATGTATATACCTTTGGTACATGTTTAAGTACCACCTACCAAATTAGGATCTATTCCCTTTAATAAAACTCAAGCACCCTCACCTTATCTTTTCTAAGATTATCCAACTCTTGAGCCTCTATCCCAAGACATATCTCACAAATAATTTATTCTATAAATTTATAATTAATTATTTAAGACAATTAATAAAGAAATAGTAGTGAATAAATCACAAATCCTCTTTCACTTTCTAAAACCTCAAGAAATGACATGCCAACATACCATGTAATTATCTCGAAATCCTTTAGAACATATCACCATCACAAAACATCCACATGGGGACCAATTCCATTCCAAATTGGAGGAATACCTAGAAAAAATCATCATGCAACTTACCTCTAGTAAAATGGAAATATTCACCATGAAATCAAACTCTAGAGACATACTCAATCCACTGCATACAAAATCCCAACCATCTTGGTAATATTATAATATGTTTCATTGGAATAATTATCAAAACCCTAGGTCAATCACAAAAAATTAGAAGGAAATGAGCGAAAGAAGAATAAATAAAGTCTAATTTAAGAACTCACTTTAAATAAACTGTGGAAACAACTAAGAATCTCCACTGTGTAAAGGGAGAACAAAGGTGTTAAGGAGGAGAGTAGAGTTATACAAAAAAGGCATTATACCAATTCTCTTTGATTCTCTAAATTGAAAATTAGTGAACCCTAAAAATACATGACCCGCATTTTATAAACTAGAAGATGGGAATTACTTGATATAACCCATAGGGAACACTGTGTGATTCCCCAAGATTAGGTCTAGTCAAGGCATGGACCCAACAAGGGATATAGTGTGGGAACGCACCCCTGACCACTTAGTTATGGTAGCACCCTCCCCTTTTGATAATGCATCATAGTTTGAAACCTCCAGTCACAGCATGGGGAACCCTTCATAGGTGGGGCCTAAACTCTTATAACCAAGTCATCAAAAAATGTCCCCCAACATCATGACACAACCTCACAATGACCATTATCATGGAATAACCCCTTGGGTCACAACATGAACTTCCAATCCCAATGAAATTTTAAATACTAGGTATTATATATTTTTAAAACAATACAGAGGGATTTGATATATAATTATTTCCAAATAAATTCATAAGAAATATAATCACAATATAGAACCCTCCAACATAGAGTGACGTATAAATATAAGATTTTTTCTTATAGAAATACCTTACAAAATAAACCACATCATTACACTCTATGGTCATGGAATGACCCACTACCTTTACACGATGGTACCCTCTCAGAGAACAGTGTGACTACTCAATAATTCATGAACCAACCTAGGTCATCCCTTAAATAGACACCTGGGCCAACACATGGAAATACTTGAAGGGAATTAACAATATCCTCAGGATTGTGAGAAGAACATTAAATTCAATATATACCTTGAGGAATGATTTTTTCCACAAAAAGATATTAACAAAAAACAAATCACATACACAAAAGAAAGGCAATACTCCAAAACAGAGTCAGGAAAAAGAATACAAATAGTAAAAATAAATACAAGTGAAAATCAAAAATAGGTAAACCAAATTTTTGACACCGACAACAACCATTATGAATGTGATATTAGGGCCAACATCCAACCATGTCACTACCAAAATCCCACACACTACTAACATAGATACCTTCTACCTCTTTGTACTACCATTACTTTACCCACATCAAATAAAACCTGATATACACACACCCAAATGTGTGTGAAGGATATGATAAAAATAACCCCAGTATGATCCCACCAAGTGTTTCATAAGTAGTATTTATCATTTAAACCAAATTTTCTCATTTAGAGAGAGATGATGAAAAATTATAGCCTTTTAAAAAGTATGGTAAAGCATGGAAATCAACCCTTTCTAGACTAGTTTATAAAGTATGCATAAATAAACCTTTTTAAAGAACATTTAATTAAAACATTTCAAAAATCATGCATAAATATTCATTGAATATGTAGCACCATGGAAAGTGATCTTATGATATTTTAGGTCTATTTTAGCTGGTTTTCTCACACCTTAGTGATCAAATGACTACGTGTTTGAATAAAATGATAAAAAGACCCTACAGATGAGATAACACCTTGATATGTGAACCCCCTATCATAAAAATGTTAATTTAGATTTGTAGAATATATCTATTTTAGGTAGATCAACCATTTTCTAGAATGTTTGTCCCAAATATTTCCCCTCATAAGTAACCTAGGTTTCCAGTTTCCATTCCCCACACTTAGAGACTTTAAATTTCACAAGTATCATACACTTTAGGGATTTAATTTTAAAAAATATCCCACACTTGAAGGATTTAATTTTAAAAGTTTAATTCATTAAAAGTAATTCCACACATAAATAATCAAGAAACCCTTAAAAATAAATAAAATGTTCTTTTAAATCTATTTTCACCAATAAAACCAAAAATGGAAAATACAGTTCTTAAAAGTATCCAATACAACCACATTTCAATAAATTGTGAATATTTCATTAATAATATTTAGAACCAATTTAGGGTGAGAAAGAATGTAAATTTCATAAAACAAATCCCATTTATGAAACCTCCTACCACAAACACTAAAAATTTTAAAAAATCAAATAGGATCCACAAACAAAAGAGAAATAGGGATCTCGGGTAGTAAGAGAAGTCCCTAAACCAAGACACACAAATCATGAAACTTGGATTTGAAAATAACTTCATCAATGAATTATAAGAGAAAGTATTTTCCATTAAAATATTCAAAGGTTCATGTGTTGTTCAAGATGGATCTAACATTTTCTTCCTCTCCAAATAACCAATCTAATATAAATATCATTAGATCATAAAATATCCCTTATATCTAGTTGTTACATCCTTGTTCTAAAGTTCTCTTTTCAAGAATAAGATAGGATATATGGAATAATTTTGAAGAATTATGAAGAACATATATGTACATTTAATTTCCAAGATCCAATGCCTCATTAACAACCATAATTGATCTCTAAAAGGAATGAAAACTACAAAATTACAAGATGGAGTCTTCTGTTCGAAATACCCCACATTGAGAGAAATAATGAGGTCAAAAGAAGATGTTCCATATTCAGAAATCAATTTTTTTTATTAAATAATTTCCATTAATGGGTTTTCCCATGCGTTTTGGTAAACCATGTGCCAACCATACACCTGGTTCTATACACTAGAGAATTCGCATGGTTTTGGAACATGTTTTGTTTAATTGTGGGCCAACCATGAGAAACATCAATATCTAAACCACCCTAATCTACATAGTTTTCTAGTAATTTTACATTTTTTGGCGTAACTATTCATAAACAATGTACATTCCCCAAAAACTATAAAATTTCCCAAAATCACTCATAATGATCTAAGTGTATTTCAAAGAAATATTTGATGAAAAAATAAATATTGGTACCTAAAATTGATATATATATGTAAACATTAACCCCGCAATATCACTTTATACCCCCAAAATTACTATCCTAAGAAGATTGATAAAAAATGAGTATATTTCTCTCTCCTCACAAATTCTCATCCCCACATCCTGTGAGAATCTCTTTTATGCTACCGCAATATTTCAGTAAATGGAATGTACATCATATAAAAATAATTTTCTACTAATAAAAAGCCCAAACAGGTCATTCACATGTTGAGATATCCATTTCCAATATAATATCTTCAAAATTCATAATATGGGAGGGATCAAGATGATTCTTATTAAGCTAAGACACATGTAAAAAATCATCGATATAAGTCAACTGAGATGATAAATCTAACAAATAAACCAATTTTCTAATTTACTTAGGGATATCAAAAGTTCCCATGTATCTCACAATTAATTTTCCTTTCTTCCCAAGACGAAGGTGACCCAACTAAGGTGAAACATTCAAGAACAGCTTGTTAACTACTAAAAATTATAGGGGATAAGACTAAGGATCTTAAAATGATTTATGAAAACTTGGAACCATCACAAGTCATTTATGGATAATATGAATCTTCATCAGCATAACTTGAATAATACTTTGTCCCCAAAAATAAATCTCACCCACCTCAGACCAATAAAGAGGTTATTTACATGGGAAACCATAAAAAGCCTCAGAGGGATCCATTATAATGGAAAAATTGTAAATATTATTACAAGTAAACTCAACTAGTCCCAAATAGTTATCCTAGGATCCTCTAAAGTCTTTGATTCAAGCATGGATTATATCCTACAAAATCTAAATTTCTCACTCCCACCATCCAACTATCGGAGGATGGAAAGTCATCCTCCATTTAACTTAAGAACCAATAACCTCATAGATGCCTTTCCAAAATAAACATGTAAACTGGGGGTCCTTATTTGAAATAATAGTATATAACACCTCATAAAACATTTCAATATCCTAAATATATAGCATTTTCAAATCCTCAACATTAGTGGTGTTCTTTGTTGGAATAAAATGATCTTACTTGGTTTATTAACTGATCACCACCCATTTATATTTCTTCCCTTAAGTATTATATGGTAATATTGTGATGAAATACATGGACACCTAGCCCCATTTATAGATGTGAACTAGTTTAGGATGAAGGAAACCATAATTTTTTTGGTGTTAAACATTAATTTACTAAAAGGTATAACAATTGGACACAAAATTACATATGTCTAATTTCAAAATCAGCCTCCAAAACTGATGTTTCATGTCACAATACATCTTCATTGTACCAAGATATACTTCCCATTAATAAAAATTAAAAACTCACACCATAACCATCCTTACATAGAAGGGACTTATGTTCTTGTTTTGGAAACAAATAATTACTTCTAAGTAGAGTGACCACTCATTAATGGTCTCCCCACTATGTAAATATTTATATATACTCTTAAACTCTTCATACCATTATTTCTATTGAAAGTCAAACTCAAAAGTAGATGAAAAAAACTAATCACTATCTAGAATGATGCCTTTCTCTTCCTCTAATATATCTTTGTGAATCTGAGAAAAGAGTCTCATAATATTACATTAATCTGTCAGTTCCACCACAACTTGAGAAGGAAACTTTATACTCCTAGTGTTAGAAAAATTATTCCCCTTTATTGGGGAAGAGAAGATATCAAATTCAAATTACTGAAGATACTACACCAGTAGCCCCTACCTAAGTTTCATGAATTTCTAAGAAAAGGTATGTCTTAAAATATTGTAGTTATAATATACATTAAACTTTTCTCTGACTAGGTAATTTCGACTCCTATTTCATGATTTCATAACTAATGGGATTTCTAAATAGTGGGTGTGGTAATTATTCTCATGTGGTCGAATATGAAGATATTCTAATTGTACTTCATGATCATAAAATATATAAACACGTCCCAATATATCACTTGTAGCATAATAATACCCCACATATACATTTCTTTCTTCTTGAAATATAAAAATAGGTGTTGAAGTTAGACATCGCATCAATTCATCAATGGAATTTTGAATTATAAAATCCCATGTGAATTTCAACACTTTCCAAGTAAGAGAAATCAATAGAAATTCAAGATTAGATATTTCATTCAAAAATAGACAACATTTTGTATACAAAATAACTTCTGGAATCCTAAAATGAAATTTAAATTACTTATAATAAATTTGGTGATCCATCAAGATTTCTAAAATTAATTTCAATGTATTATCATGTTCCTAAATTATCTTGTAAAATTAAATTTCATCCATGAATACCATGATAATGTTATCATGGTACTGATTAAAATTCAATACATAAAGTCCATGAAAATTTAGAATTGTTAGTTTGGCCAAAAAGAATCTTAAGATACTCAAAGTGGTCACACCTTCTCCTGAAGGTGGTATTTGGATTATCATGTCCCTAAACTCTATGTTGATGATATCTTAATCAAAGTATAATTTTAAAGAACCACCATTCTCCCTTTAATTGATCTAACAAGTCATAGATGTAATGGGTTCCCTATTTTACAATTTTTCAAAAGAGTTGTCTCTTTTTACGATAAATAAATGGGTATTGACCCTCAACCATTAAAAAAGGTTTCATCAACTTTCTTAGAAAAAATAATCAGGGTTCCCAAGGTGACACACTCAAGATAATGAATCCTTTATCTTTCATATAAACCATAAAAAAATTAGGTACTTTAATTATATTCGTTCCATACAATAGGAATGAATCCATAAAAGTTGATTTACTAGGATAAATCAATGAATAATTCCATTTCTCTATATGGTGGATGACTAAAAAATAAATTGGGAACAACACATGAAACTCTATGTAAACTAGTGGTATCTCACCACCAGATCATTCACCATCAAGTTAAACTGTGAAAGAAGATATTAATATACCAATTAATAGTAAAAGAGGTCATTTTGAACTAGATCATAGATCCCAGTCTCCCTAAAATACCTAGGATCTCCCATCAAAGGTAATAAATGACTCATGTTGATGATAGTAACCAATATTAGATTTATGGGAAACGAACCAATACATCAATATAATTATTTCAAATAGATCTGAGTTGACGATTAGAAAATCCAAAACTAGTTCAAATTTATATATATATATACAATTTGCATGAGGGGCATCTAAAACCCTATACCTACTTGTTTCGACGAGGTGTCTTTAACTCCATGAAAAACAACATGAGTTTTATTAGATATATTAGAATACTCATGAAATGGGTTATAATAAAATAATTATAGGCACTAATATTAAATATAGTTGTTTATAAATATGAATATGTAAATATAGTACTTATCACTACTCAAGGTCCCATATCAACTTCCATCGAAGAATCTTTCACTACATGTAATTTATTTTTTCCAAAGGCATGTGAATAGAACTTTATTTTCCATTAAGTGTCAGACTACATGGTAGATCCTTTAGAGGCTAAAAACCCAGTTCCACTATGTATAAATGATGGATCAATATAAAACCTCTGTATATGAACTTGGAGTCGACATGTTTGATGGTGTAGGAAAAGTAAATCTCCTGTTCCGTATCTCTGCACCCTAGAAGTAAGTTAGAGAACCACTTCTATACACATTATATGGTGTGGTATAATCCCACTATTGTGATCCACAATTAACACTATAAAAATCCTTGTTATAAATCCTCTTTTTTAATTATATTTTATGAAATTTCCATAATGTAGAAGAGGTATTCCAACCAGAACCCTAACTTTCATTCCTGATAAATCACTATCATTAGTTCCATGTCAACCACTTCTGTATAGTATGTAATCCTCAATATGAAAACCTATTAATGGATATTTATTTGTAAGCTCTTATGGAACCTATAATCCTTTAAAAAATAATTTGATACCACCTTTTAAGAAAAATGGGCCAAAATTGTAAAATGGTAGGAATACTTTATCACCGTCTAGTCTACATGTTGGATGTTGAGAAACTTAAATGGATTTATAAAATGCCAATGATTATAGGAAAAACTAATTGAAAAAGAATGGTGTATAATTAATTCCACTCCAATACTTCATGTTATTTCTCTCAAACCATTGTGTCCCACTATCTCTTACAAGGGCCTTTAAGATTAAAAGGTATCGTACTTCACCATAATGGAATTTTGATTTTACATAATGTCATAAATCAATTTGATATTCCCTAACTAGGCCTTCACATACTGAGGATCATTCATTTAATGGAAGTATATTGGTTTCTGGTATATAAAATATTATTCTTAATCTTTATCTCCTCAAATATCTTATGTCACTTCCTTATATTAATTTGGGGTGGGGACAACACCTTGGTCCACGGGAATTACCTCTCACACTATTGATTTTAGAAGAAGCTAATTGAATGAAGTTTATACTCATATAGCATCATCTATAGAACCTTACTATAGAATTTGAGGAAGCCTTTTGGGTGGTCATTGTAATATATTAAATAATAAAGAGAGACCAATAGATAGGTGATCAATATTAGTTTAAACTATGATATCTGAAGAAAAGAATTGACACTAGATTAGAACTCATCACGATAGACACATTTACAACCATATCATGGTAACATATGGATTATAATGATAATATATGACCAAGAAATCTCTTTCAAACAATATTTTATATCCCTACAATCTTATCTCATATCTACCAAAATGTTAGAAGACATGAATTCCATGAAAAACCCTTATTTCATATCAATATTACTCAAAATTGAATAGGGTCATCCTTGAATTAGACATGTATTCCATACTATGGTATGGTCTAAAGGGTGTTCATGATCCCCAAGGGCTGGAAAAAAGAACTTAGGCATCATGAACCACCATTGGGAATGGTTTTCCTACTATTGATCCCAAGTAAGTGTTTTATTTTTTTAAATGATTCAATATATGTTTGGTGACTTTGAGATAAGGTAATTATGGTTAAAGAATTTATATATATTAATTTAATTTAATTGGATTCCATGCTTGAAAAATTATCCTTGTTTAATTGTGATTATTAATGAATTTTTCTTAAAGTATAATGACATGTTCCAATTTCACCATCATAGTGCACAATATTTATAATATTTAAAAACATAAAAACTATAAAAATATTTACTTGATTAAAGAATTTTTTTTTGAAGAAGTCCCTCAAATATCTCTTTTATTGTATGAGGATATCTGAAGAATTATATAGGAATTTTGAATGAATAACACATCGAATAAGTTTGAAGGAATATTAATGCAATTCAATATTTTATTATTTCAAAAGGGATTGATTATAACAACCCCAAACTCAAACTCCCAAATCTGGTGTTAAAAACATCATCATTTAATTCTTGGCTTTGATACCAAATAAGGTGACCGAATTTTTACCATACAAAACATACAACATCAAAGTAAAATAATGGAAAACATACATACCCAAGGATTGTTTAGGTTTATTGTTTATAAAATTAAGATAAACTCTTACTTACAAAGTTACCACGAATTAAATGGAGTATTTTTCCACTATATCAATATTTTCATATTTCATAATAAGTATTCAATATCTCTGAAAAACTTCATCATGTTAGAAACATTTCTAGAAATAAATCATTTAATAAAATTTATTAATAACCTGGAGAATAAAAAAATAATGTTGAGGTTAAATGCTCAGTAAGGGTAAATATAAGAATTAAAATTTTAATTTCATTAGTGAGAATAAGAAGAGCATAAGTGTCTGATGACATAATCAAAGTGCATAATAATAACAAGAGAATTTTCATACCCATCAATATATGGATCATCGATCATGAAACATGGAATAAATCTTAAACAAAGGAAAGAGTCAAAAAAATAAATAAGCATGATCCATGTGATTTCAATATTGATCAAAGGAATCATTAAAACCCAATATAAAGCATAGATAAAATGCATTAGTGTCTTGGAACATTATCCTCATAACTCGTTTTAAAACTATTTCATAAATAACTAGATCCCAATTAATTCCATATAAGAAACACTCCAGTAACTCCCTCTTTATTTCCTCTAAAGATAAGTCAAATTACCCAATGCATTAGAGTTATAATAGGGATCACCAATCATATAAGATATATCAGCCTCACCCAAATCTGTCTAGGAACACCCATTATATGATCTATATCATGCTCACCCAGAGATATCTGGGTACACCAATCATATAATTTATATCGAGATCAGCCATTAAATATAATGATGATAAACCCTCTCTATAAGCTATATCAGGCTCAACCATTGATAATAAATAATTTATAAATACCATTCATGAATAAAACAATTATAATCCTTCAATTTTCCATCATAGGAATAATAAATGTTCTTTCATAGCATGATTAACCCATTTAAAAGAAATAAGTTTCTTGATAATATCATAACCAATCCAAAAAAAGATTAAGGATAATATCAATACAACATATCTTCAGTAGAGTGTATGAAAATTACTGGTTTTATATGTTGATGAATTGAAATAATGTTAAATATCATCAAAACATTCTTGAGTAAAATAAATTTTCTCTTTGAGTAACAAAATATGATGTTATCCTAGATGGAAAATGATTTTGAAAGATCTCTTGGAAAATTTCTTGAAAAAATTATTCTATATATTTTGAAAACACTTATTTAAAATATAATACTTTCTCAAAATTTAAATAAAAAATTTCTTTAAAAAAATATGAAACATAAAAATGAATCTCTAATACATTTATTTCTCATTTAGTCATAAAATTCCATTCAAGTTGACTACATTAAAACAGATATTATTTCCACATTTTCAGTAAAAGTAAAAAACTTATTTATTTGGAAAAATATAGGAATATTAATTTCAAACATTTTTTTAAAATCCAATTATGGGTAAAATTACTTTAAACAATCATAGTAAAATATTTTTGAAAGAAAATATAAAACAAGGATCCTATAATAAAAAGGATTATCATTTAAAGAGAGAAATGAAGTCATATTTTATTAAAAACATTTTATTAAATAATTTTAAGTACAAAAGAGAGGAAAATAAAACTATTACTTGAAAATTCCATGAATAAACATAAGAGAATAAAATATATTTCATTCAATAAAATAAGATCATGTTATTTCCTCCATGAAAACCATCAACATAGACAGTCCCAATATAAATGAAAATATATCATAAATCCATTGAATATTTTCTAATAAAATAGTCATAATAATAATAAAATAATAACCTTATAAGAACTTTAAATATCAACATGATAATGATATTAATGATATGTCATATCAAAGGGGTAGTTGATACCACTTATAAAAGAATGTAGGTTTATAACATAACATATATCCTTAAAAAGACAATTTGAGATGAGAACAACTTACTATGATAATAAAATTGAATTGTAAATAAAACATAAGATAATAAAGATTCATTACAAACATATTTTTACAATATCAATAATAATAGATACATAAATTAACCCAATTAAAATAAATTGATTTGTGAAATTCTTTACCTCTTGGTAAATTTAATGACAAATCCTCATGCATTAAATAATTCCAATTGAAACATAATATTCTATTATATATGAATTATTAAATATTTTACCTGTAAAAGGGTAATTATATAAAATATATGAAATAAAATAACTTCATAATATTAAAATACACATCAATTGAGAGAAATTGAGATAAACTCTCTTACCTCGAGTCCATACATTCATTGTTCATCTTTTAACTCTTCTATAAAAAAATATATAAATTATTTAATTTATTTAGAACCATTTCTTATTTTAATACTGTATAATTAAAGCCTTTACTATATTTATTTTAATTACATTTAAATAATTAATCAATTAAGTGCAAATATAGTGTTTTGAGGATGTCTAATTCATTGTTTCAAAATATTATTGGTGTGTTGATTGGGGTCAAAGTGTTCATTGTTTTAAAATATATATAACAATAATAATTGAATAATTATCAGTTTTATACATCATGTATACTTTTATATCCAATCATTAAATATGGTTATTAATAATGAACTATGTTACCATCATGGATATGGTAGGTCGTATGCACGCAAGAGTAACATTTCCTCTTTTCAACGATCTTTATGGAAAAAATGTGAGTTTTATTTTATCTTTAGAAAATAATAATATTATAATAAATAATATATTATTTATTTAAATATATATATATATCATACTAGTGATGTGGTGATGAAAAAATATCACGTCCCTTTGTGGAGGTGGTAGTCCACACAAACACATGAAAACGTTATCATTTTTATGTGAGTGGAAAGGTAAGAAATAAAATGATATATCATATTTTATGAATGATAAATATGATATTAATATTATAATTATGTCATATATAAAACATATATTCATTATGTTTATCCTTTTTTACCTTCCACATAAAAGGATATTGAAAAACGAACCACATTGCTTCGTGAGGCGATAGTTTTCCATACACACGAGAAAAATTATTGTATTCACCAAAGAATGGAAAGTAATAAGGTTTATCTGATATAATAATTATATAAATATAATTATTTTACACATATAATATATATACTTTAAATACATCATTATAAACTGCTATGGGAGATAATTATTTGAAATGAATTACATCGGTCCATGAGGCGGTACTATACCGTACACATTAAGGATTGTTTCATTTATGGTTTGATGAATGAGGATGTGAATGTGGGTTATTTAATTTAAATAATAACATATTAGTATGTGAGATATAATTTTGTTATTATATCCTAAAAATTGAATAATATTTGAATGAGGTGGAAGAATAAATAAAATTAAAATGCTAAGTTAAGAATGATACCTTTTTTTGGATAACCTCCTTTGGTTATCACCAAAATCCTTATTAAGGCATATTTATGATCACAAAATGGGATCTATGTCATGTATAAGAAATTAATGAAGTTATTTGGTTATTTATTGGATATGAAAAATTTAATTGAAGGTGTGATGAGGAGAGGAAATGGGGTGGCATTTTATAAGTGAGGTGAGCGGCACAGTTGTAATTTTTAAAATGAAAAGGTGTACCCACGTTTTTCACATGCCCAAAGGATCCAAAATGAACCATTATAGATTAATATACATTATAAGACTAAATATTTTGAGAATATTTGTTTTATACATGTTTTTATTTAATTTTAACCCTTATCTTTTTAATTTATCCCCTGGGTAAACCCATTTTCACCTTAACTGCAGTAAATGGTTTTATTATTTTCACTTTTCATTATGCCCTAAAATAAATTTAAAATTAATATATTATATAAATTCTTATAATTAAAAATTTGGAATTCATTTTAACAAATTAAATTCACTTAATTGGTTGAATTTAATTAAAAAATAATACTCACAGACACGATGAAAAAACACTTTTTCAAGAAATTTATTTTTCAAGCATAAGATTATTTAATATTAACTATTTGTAAAGTAATAATAATTTTTAAAATATAAATATATATTTATTTATATATAATCTATAAATTTCATTTAATTAATTTTTCATTATTTTTTTAATTAAATAAAATTGAGAAACATTATGCACTTTAAAATAGTTTTCTGAAATAAAAACCACATTTTTAAACCCAAAAATAAACTTAAACTAAAATCTATTATAAAGATAATTTAAATATAATTTTTAGATAAAATATAAATAAATTATATTAAAATCATAATAGTACTTTTAAATTTATTAATTTATAATAAATAAATGACAGTTTTACAAAAAAATGGTATTTTTTACTATTCAATAAAAATATATATATTTTCTAAAATATCATAAAATATCACCCTAAGATCATTTTGATATTATAATTTAAAAAATAAAGTTAATTTTCTTAAAAAAAATATATAATTTCTAAAATAAAATTGTAATATTTTCTAACAAAAAATTAATTAAAATCAATTTTGAAGAAATCATATTTTTGATGAATAAAATTACATTAATAAAAATATATTAATAATTTACTAATAATTTATCAATAAATTAATATCTAGTATTAAATTTTTATATATTTCATAAATTAGTTAATAATATTCGTAACCTCTAATATAATGGCTATTTTATAATGGTAGTATTTAAAATAATATTATTCCATGTTTTTTTAGCTTAGTGTTTTATTTTTGTATGCTCTCAAGTGTAAATTAATTCTTTTTAAATCTAAGGGTGTTATGATACCCCTAACCTTTATTAAATTTAATCCCTTAAATTTTAAATTTATATCAGTAAAAAAAAATTTACATTTCAAAATACCTTTTTTAGAAACATGCATCATAAAAAGAGTTAATAAAACATCCTCTTGATAAAAGGGAAAAAGAAGTACAATGATCATCTGGAATAACTCATAGTAGGTTTAAAAATAGGATAACATTGGTGGGACGTGAAAATTTTTACATGGTAGAAAAGAATAATTCCCAAACAAAAATGGAGGGAGATAGAGATTATTTATCATAATAAAGTTTATGATCATCATAAAGTCAACATCCACAAAACCATAAACTGAAGTGGTGTGAAAAGACAATCATTTCATTGAAAATGAATGTAATAAGGTATAATTTTCATTTTAAATATCCTATTACTATGGTTGAGTAATTATTTAACATGTAGACTAATAAAAAAAGGAAATATACATAATTGGTAAGTTGAGTTTCATCTTTTAATCAAATTCCACCCCAATCTCATCTTTTTTCCTTAATGACGAGTATTCAAGAAGAAATTATTCCTTACTAAAGAAATAAAATAAACATCTAACAAATCATATAACCCTAAAAGGATAAGAATTTATCCCTCCTATCTTTATACATTAACAAAAACCAACATGGTTTGCACAAGGCATGGTAATTCCCAAAATAAATAAACCTTCACATCATTAATCTCTAAAATTCAATAGTAATCCCCAAATATCAAACTAAATAATTACATAAATAAATGGATCTATATCTCAAATAACCTCAATAACCACATAATTATATTTGGTTTTAACATCAAAGCTTACATCACACCTTTCAGTTTATATGCTAAAAAATATAGTGATCTTATAAAATAAAATTAATCACTTATTCACGAAAATCAATTTTCATTCCCATTGTTATATATATGAAAAATGTTTTGTAGCCATAATTACCATAAAAATTAAAGATCATATAAACCCTAATGGTTATCAAAACATTAAAATAAATTACCCTAAAATTTAATGGAATGCTTCACATTCCACAAAATCTTTACATATAGTTCAATCTAATAAAACCCCTCTCAAAATATCATTAATTGCTTTAAAATATCATCACTTGACCCCTCAAAATGGATGTATAAGAATTTATAATTACTATCAACATTAATCGTATATACTTATGATAGTATCCATAAATATTAATATAACCTCATGTGAAAGCATCCTATTGTCCAAAGTTATCTTAACCCAACTATGATACTAAATATAATACCCCGAACCCGTAGTCCTGGATCCAGTGATAAAAAACATCATCATTTTATTTCTAAAATTTGATACCAAATAAGGTCATCCAATTTTTACAATCCAAAATTCACAACATAAAAATTAAATATTGGATATCTTGCATACTGAAGTACCTTTTAGGTTTATATTTTTATAGAATTAGAAAAAACGCTTACATAATGAATTCCAATGTATTCAGGGGAGTATTTTTTCCGCTATACATGGATTTTAATATTCCATATTAATTATAAAAAATTTACCAAAAAATTCATCGCATTAAAAAAAATTATAGATAACATTCATTTAATCATTAATCTTTATAACCATGGGAATTGGAATCATAATAAATGAGAACTCAAATTCTCATTAAGGGTAATCATAAGCATTAAAAATTGAATTTCATCTATTCTCATAATAAGATAACAAGGTTATGATGAAATAATAAAATTTCATGAGAATAACATAGGAATATTCATACCTATCAATACCTGGATAATCATTCATGAAACATGGCATAAATCTTTATCAAGTTAAAAGTCATAAGAATTAGTAAAGTGGAAATATAACTTGAGAATTAATCAATTAATTGATTATGTGTATCAAATGAAAATCAACATAAAATAAGTTGAAATATAACATATTATAATAAAAATTCATTACACACATAATCATACAATACTAGATACAATGAAAAATTGATATAACCCAATTAGAACAAATTGATTTATGAAATTTATTACCACTTGGAAACATTAATTTCAAACCCCCTTAGATAAAATAATTCTATTAGAGACATAAAATTACCTGATTTATGAATTATTCGTGATATTAAATGTATAAGGGTAATTATATACACCATATAAAATAAAATTGGTACATAAAATTCAAATATTCCTAAATGAAGTGAAATTGTAATGAAGTCCCTTACCTCGAGGATTGACTATCCATGCATGTCCTTTAACTCCTCTATTATAAACTTATATGAATTATTTAATTTTTTAATGTCTTTTTAAAAAAACAATACCTTATAATTAAATCATTTATTTTATATTTTTGAATGACATATTTAAATAACTAATCAGTTTTGTCCACGTGGGGTGTTTTGAGGATGTTCATTTCATTATTTAAAAAAGGATTCGGTGTTTTGAATGAGGTCAAAGTGGTTCTTGTTTCAACATTTACTAAATACTAATAATGAAATAATTATAATTTTTATACATTATTTATAATTTTAAAATAAATCATTAAATACGATAATGAAAAATTAACTACTTTATAATCATATAGGTGGGAGGCTGTAAATACACATGAGTGACGTTTCAAATTTTCAAATATTGTTATATAAAGAAGTTAAGTATTATTTTTTTATTCTAGAATGATCATAGTATAATAAATTCCATTTTTATTAATATATTTTTATATATAATCTATGTAATGTGGTTATGAAAAAAAGAATTTCATTACCTCGTCGAGGTGGTAGTCCACACGTACGCATTAACAACACTATCATTTTTTAGTGAGTGGAAAGGTAAAAAATTAAATTACATAATATATTTTAATAATCATAATTTTTTTATGAATATATTGAATATTTCATATATATCATATATACTCATTATATTTATACTTTTAATCTTTTATTAGAAAGTGTTAGTGAAAAATGAATTATATTGCTTCTTGAGGCGGTAGTTTGTCATACACATGAGCGACATTATCATGTCCTCCAGGGAATGGAATGTAAGAATGTATATTTGATATAATAATTATAGATTTTAAATTATTCTATAAATATCTTATATATACTTTAAATTCATCATTATAAACATACCTGAGAGGCGATGAAGGAAAACAAATTCATAGTTCCATGATGAGGTAGTCTGATGTCCACATGAATAATGAATTCATTACCCATTTGATGGAAGATGTGGCTTATTTGGGTTATTTAATTAACATAATAACATATAAATATATGTTATATATTCTTGATATTATATCAGAATAATTTGATAATATTTTAAGTATGTGGACGAATAAATAAAATAAAAATCATAGACTATGCATGATACCTCTTCTTCACACAACCTCATTTGGTTAGCACCAAAATCATTCTTAGGATGGATTTATGATCAAACACGGGGATTTTGGTAATGGTAAGGTAATTAAGGAAGTTATTTTTGTAGTAATTATCTAAACCAAATGGGTAATAATGTCTTAATAGGATAGGATATGGGGTGTGCCTTTATAAGTGAGGAAAGTGGAAAAATTGTAATTTTTTAAAAGAAATAAATATAGCAACTTTTTTCACATACCAAAAGGATCCAAAATAAACCATTATCAAGAAATAGAAAATATAATTTATAAATATTTTCATAAAATAGATTATTGGGAAATTTTTTTATGTTATTTTAATTCTTATCTTTTTATTTTGATCCCCTGATAAACCCATTTTCACATTAACTATGATAAAATATTTTTACAATTTTCAATATTCATTATGAACAAAAAATAATTTGAACATTTTAGATAATAAAAATTATAGTGATTTAAAACTGTGAATCAATTTTAACAAATAAAATTCAGATAATTATAAAATTTTTATTTAAAAATAATACTCACATACACAACGAAAATTTGTTTTTCAATAAATGAATTTTTTAAGCGTACGATAATTTTTTATTAACTATAAGACTAGTAATCATAATTTTATGAATTTTAATTAATATTTATTAATAAATAATTTATAAATTTATTTTAAATAATTCCTCTTTAGGGGTTTATTTATTTAATTTAAATGGAGAAACAATATGTACATTTTAACAGTTCTCATAAAAAACATGTTTTTAAAATAATAACATAAACTTATAAAAGATATAGTATAAATATTATTTAAATAAAATTTATTAGATTAAATAAAAGTAAATAAAATTAAAATATTAATGGTACTTTAAAATTACATAATTTATAGAAAATAATTCACAGTTTTACAAAAATTGATATTTTCACTATTCATGGAAAATCAATATTTCTCTATAAGTCCCAAAGTAAATACCTAAGTTAATTTTTATATTATAATTTAAAATTTAAAATTCATTTTATCAAATAAATTTTATAAAATTTCTAAAAATGAATTATCATATTTTGTCCCAAAAATCAATAAAAATAACTTTTTAAGAAAACATGTTTTTGATTAATAAAATTATTTTAATTATAATTGGTTGATAATTTATTATGAATTCTGATTTTGAAATTTATATATATATATATCATAAAGTTTTAATATTATCTATACACTCTAATTTAATGGCTAGGTTATAATTGACATATTTAAAATAATATAAATCCATGGTTCATTTAAGATCAGTGTTTGTGTCTTGCATTCTATATAGCATAGATTATTCTTTAAAAATATAAAGGTGTTACATTATCCCCCCCTAATAACATTCATCCTAATAATTTTATCTTTATCTTGATAGTCAAATTTTTTACGTTCGAAAATAACTTTATTGGAAACCCACATCATAAAAAGGGTTAATAAAACATCATCTTAATATGAAGAAAAATAAGTATGGAGGTCATATGGAATAACACATACCAAGTTTCCAAATAAGAGAAAATTTATGGGAAGAAAATATTTGGACATATAAGAAAATATTAATGCCCAAATGATTATGTAGAGTGATAGAGATCATTGATCGCATGAAATGAAAAGATCATGAGAGAGTCATCATTCAAAAAACCATAAGCTAAAGAGGTGGGAAAAGGTTATCATTTGATCATAAATAAACATAATAGGATAAAATTTTCATTTTTTTATATCATTTTGCTAGGGTTGTAAAATTACTTACCATCAATACTAAATACATATTTAATCATACTTTAAAATTATAATTTCATCATTTAATTAATTTCCACCATAATATAATATTTTAATCTAAATACTGAGTATTCCAGATCAAATTATTTATTCCATAAGCACTAAAATCATCTTATAATATATTGTGCAACCATCAAATTATTACAAGTTATTCCTCTTTTCATAATAAATTAACCATAACAAAAAAATAAAAAAAGGTAAGGTAATTCCAAAAATTAATAAACCATTATATCATTAATCTAGAAAATTCAATAGTAATACCTAAAGTTTAAGATAAATAATTTCATAAATAAATGACTCTATAACACAAATAATCTCAATAACCTCATAATTAATGTGTGTTTTAAAATTAAATTTTAAATCATACCTTTCAGCTTACATGCAAAAAAATATAGTGATATTCTTCTGAAATAACATTAATCAATTAGTCACCAAATCACTTTTAAAACCCATTGTAATATATATGATAAGACTTCTGTTCACATAATTAAAAAAAATATCCATGATAATATAAACCCAAAACATTATCAATACCTTGTAACATATTATTAAAAAATTTAAATGCATACTTTACATTAAAGCAAAGCTTTAAATTTACTTCAACATAATAAAATGTCTCCAAAAATGACAATAATAACTTTAAGATCACATCACTTAAAACCATACCATAGGTGTATAATACTTTAAACTTATGATCAACATTATTCTTATATACATATGATTATATCCATAAAACTTTAGATAACCTCCCACAAAAACATTATAATCTCCAAAGTTATCTAAAACATACTCTAACACCATATATTTTTGTCTTGAACCCACACTCCTAGATCTAGAGATAAAAGGATCACCATTTCATTTCTATCTTTGATACCAAAGAAGGTGACCAATTTTTTCATCTAAAACCTACAGCATCAAAATGAAATATTGGATCACTAACATACCCAAGTATATTTTAGGTTTATGGTTTTAAATAATTAGTACAAACTCTTACATAAAAAATAGCCATGAATTCAAGGGATTTTTTGTCCACTATACCTAGATTTTCATATTCCATATTAATCTTTTAACATATCCCAAAATCATCATCATATTGTAAGCCTTTCTATAAAAAAATAATTTAATCATCATTCTTCATAACTTGAAAAATTTGAAATATAATAAGGGTGATCTAAAATTATTAATAAGGGTAAAAATTATCATTAACAAATTAATTTCATTAGTGATTATAAGAAGATAATATGGTTATGATGACATAATAAAAGTTCATGACAATGAAATAAGAATATTCATATCCATCAATACATAGATCATCAATCATGAAAAAATAAATAAATATTTATTGGGAATATTCAAAAGAATAAATATTAATGATCCATGTGATTTAAATATTGTTCAAAGGAATAATTAAAAACTCATAGTAAGCATATAGAAAATGTATTGGTATCTTGGAACATTATCCTAATAAACCATTTTAAACATGTTTAAGAAAAAACTAGATCACAATTAAATCTATAGGAGAAACCCTTCGGTATCTCCCTCCTTATTTCCTATAAATACAAGTGACATTACCCAATTCATTGGATATATATAATTGGTATCACATATAATATAATCTAGATTAGGCTCACTCATTACTATCTAGGTGCATCCATAATATAAACTATATCAGTATTGACCAATTTTATTTGGGATAACCCATCATATAATCTATATGAATTTTATATGTGAGATATAATAGAAAAAAAAATTTCATATAAGTTGTATCAAGCACACCCATTCATTATCAATAATGTCTAAGTACCATTCAAGAATAAATAATTTAGAATCCTTAAGTTTTCAATCATAGAACTAATCAATGTTATTTCATAGCTATTTTAAATCATGGAAAATAAACAGGTTCCATGACAATCTCATAATCCAAAAAAAAATATGGTATCAATAAAACATATACCCATAGAATTGTAAGTAAAATCAAGGGTTTTTTATATTGATAAATGGAAATGACATTAATGATCATTAAAAACATACATGAGGAAAATAAAATTTTCACTTTAGGTAACAGAAAATGATGTCATCTTAGATGGAAAATAATTTTTCAATATCACTTGAAGCAATTATTGAAGAAAATATTCTTACCATTTTGAAGAAACTAATTTAAAATATAAAAATTTCAAAAACATTAAAGAAAAAAATTCCATTAAAAATAAAATTTTAAAATTCAAAGGTATGATTTAAAATATCCATGGGTCATGATGGTGTGGAATTTCATTCATCTCGAGTATAATAAAATAAATATTCTTTTCATATTTCCAATAAAAGTTAAAAAATTGGCTCATTTTAAAAATGAGAGGAATATTCATTTTTAAAAAAAATTTAAAAATAAAATTATTTTTAAAAACGACTTTATAAAATTATAGTGGAATTTTTTTAAAAGATTATTTAGAAAGCATTGATTTCAGAAGAAAATTTATTTTTAACCGAAGAGAGAAATTAAGTCAAATTATCTTAAAAACATTTTATTAAAAAAAATTAACTAACAAAGACAGGAAAATGATAATATTACATGAAAATATCATGAATAACCAGAGTATAATTAAAATATATTTATTTTAAGAAAATAATATCATATTATTTTCACCCACTGAACCTCTAATATAAATAATCCAAAAAAATAGGTTCTATCATAAAACCTTTCCACTTTGGTAACTACTCAATAATAAAACTTGTGAAATAATTACCTCATATAAAAATTAAATATCATAAAAATAATTAGATTCATGAAATATCATATCAATGTGGTATAAGATACACCTCATAAAATAAGATATTTTTATAACATAACATATTTTCCAAAGAAGAAAATTTGAAAAGAGAAACCCTTACAAGAATAATTACATTGAACTGAGAATTAATCAAATCATATATTATATATATCAAATTTAAATACAAAAAAAACAATTAAAAAAAGTATATAATATAATAAAAATTCATTACAAACATAATATTATAATATCAAACAAAATTATTGAGTAATATAACCTAGTGAAAAGAAATTGAGCTATGAAAATATTTACAACTTGGTAATTTTCAAGTCAAATCCCATTGGATGAAATAATTAAAATTAAGAACTAAAATTACATGAATTATTAATTATTAATGATATTACATGTAAATGGGGAAATATATATACCATGAAAAAATTAAATAGGTACATAATATTAAAATATGCCTCAAGTAATGTAAATTGAGACCAAGTCCCCAACCTCGAGTCCATACTTTCCATGTTTGTCTATTAACACCTATATAATAAACATATGTGAATTTTTTTATTGATTAAGAACATTTAACATGTTTAATAACTTTATATTTAAATCATTTATTTTATTTATTTTAATTATATTTTTAAATACTTAATGATTTAAGTTGATTTTTTGGGTGTTTTAAGGACGTTCATTTAATTATCTCAAAAACAATTTGGTGTGATTAAAGTGGTCAAAGAATTCATTACTTCAACATATGCAGAATAACAATAATGAAATAATTATAATTTTTTTTCATAATTTAAAATTTAAAAAAATCATGAATGATGGTTATGAAAAATTAACTATGTTATAATCATGGAGACAGTAGGTCATACAAATGCATGAGTAACGTTTCAATTTTTCAATGATATTTATGAAAAGAAGGTATGTTTTATTTCATATTTATGTAATTATAATACTATCATAAATACCATATTATTTATTTAAATATACTTATATATATCATCCATGTGATGCGGTGATGAAACATTAATAGCATCCATTCATGGAGATGGTAGTCCACACGTACGCACGAATGACGTTGTAATTTTTCAATGAGTGTAAATATAAGTAAAAAATAATATTTAATGTCTTAATAGTGAGAAAAAATTCACTAATATTATAATTATGTCATATATTTTACATATTTGTATTAAATTTATCTTTTTTACCTTCTATGAAAATATTTAGTGAAAAATGAATAATATTGCTTCACAAGGCAGTAGTCCGCTATACACACAAGCGATGTTATCTTATCCCACACAGAATGGGAAGTAAAAGGGTATATGTGATATCATAATTAAAAAGTATAATTATGTTAAAAATATCATATATATATATAAAATTTGGATACATCATTATAAACATCTATGGGAGGTGATGATGGAAAATGAATTACATCAATCCATGAGGTGGTACTTCGTCATCCACATGGATGATGATTTCATTTCGCATTTGATGGAAGAGGAGGTGGATGTGGGTTATGAAATTAAAATTATAATATATAATCATTTTCTATATTTTATTTTTATTATATTATCATAAAGGAATAATATTAGAATGAGGTGGAATAAGAAATAAAATAAAAATACTCGATTAAGCATGACTCTTTTTCTTCGGAAAACCTCTTAGGTTGGATCTGAAAGTTTATTAAGATATATTAATGATAAAAAATGGGTTCCAATTCAAGTTTTGATAATTCAGTAAGGTATTTGGGTAGTTTTTTTCCTAGGTAAAATGATTTTAAGTTTTGAAGAGGATAATAGATGGTGTGTCCTTTTATAAGTGAGGTGAGTGGCACACTTGTAATTTTTGAAAGGAATAAGTTGTACTCACATTTTTTAAAATAAAAGGTAAAAATGGACTATTATCAATAATTATACATTATAATATCTAAATATTTCCATAAAAAATATTTTACACATTTTATTAGGTCATATTAACCCTTATCTTTTAACTTTAACCCCTAGTAAACTCGTCTTCACCTTAACCGTAGAAAAATATTTTTACTATTTTCACTATTCATTATGTATATAAATAAAGTTAAATTTATAATATAAGATAAATTATTATGACTATTAATATTGAACCATATTAAAAAATTAAATTCATGTAATTTTAATAATATTACTAAAAAATAAAACTCACATATTCGATGAAAAATAGATTTTTATGAAATAAATTTGTCAATCACAAAATGATTTTATATTAACACTATAATAAATAATAATAATTTTACGAATTTAAATTAATTTTTTATTTATATTTAATCTATAAATTTAATTTAATTAATTATTTATTAGATTTTCTTTTAATTAATTAAAATGGGGGAACATTATGCACTTTAATACAGCATTCTTGAAAAAAAACATGTTTTTAGATCAAAAAATAAACTTATACTAAAATCTAGAATAATATTATTTAAATGTAATTAATTGAATTAATTATAACTAAATAAAAATCATATAATAATGGAAAATTTAAATTATGAAATTTATTAGAGAGAAATGATAGTTTTCCAAAAAGTGGTATTTTTCACTATTCACTAAAAATCAATATTTTCTTAAAAATCGAAAAATTTCACCCTAAGATAATTTTGATATGATTATTTCAAAAATTATTTTTATTTTATAAAATAATATTTCTAATATTTACAATATTTATTATAATATTTTCTCACAAAAATCAATAATAATCATTTTTTAAGAAAATATATTTTTGAAGAATAAGATTTCTTTAATAAAAAATTATTGATTATTTTCTATGAATTGATAAATTCATTTAAATTTACCAGTAAATTTAAATTTTTATTTCATAAATTAGTTATTACTATTCATACCCTATAATTTAATTGCTAGGTTATAGTATTCATATTTAAAATAATATTGTTTCATGATTTTTTAAGCTCAGTGTTGCATGTCTTGTACGATATCGAGTATAGATTCATTTTTAAAATATCAAGGTATAACATTATCCACCCCCACCCAATTTAATAAATTTCATACGTTCATTTTGAAATTTATCTTGTAAATATATGGTTTAAAATTTGAGAATACATTTATTGGAAATCCACATCATAAAAAGGGTTAACAAAACATCCTCTTGATAAGAGAGAAAAGGATGTATAAAGTTTATCTAGAATAACTCATACTAGGATTAAAAATTGAAGAACATTTGTGGGAAGTTATGATTTTTACATGGAATAAAATTTTAATGCCTAAAAACAATGGATAGTGATAGAGATCATTGATCATAAAAAAAATGAATGATCATGAGAAATTCAACTTCCACAAGACCCTAAACCATAGAGGTATTAAAAGAACATCATTTCATCATAAATAAATATAATAAGATAAAAATTTTAATTTTCAATATCCTTTTCTTAGTTTTAGAGAATTTATTAGAATATATACTAATAACATAAGGAAATATACTTACCTTATAAGTTACGTTTCATTCTTTAATCAATTTCCTCCATAATCTCATCTTATTCTCCTAGCGATGAATATTCAAGATGATATTTTTAAGATTTAATCACTATAATTAAATTCTAATGGATCATATAACTATGAAATTATAACTACATATTCCTAATGTCTTTATACATTAACCAAAACCAAAATGGTTCACACAATCTAAGATAATTCTCCAAATGAATAAACCTTCATATTATTAATATACAACATTCAATAGTAAATCCCAAAGTTAAAACTAAATCATTCCATATATAAATGAATATATATAGAAAATATCCTCAATAACATTAGAATTAAATTTTCTTTTAACCTCTAATGTTACCTTATAAATTTATCATATATGCCTACAAATATAGTGATCGTCTTCTAAAATAAAATTAATCAGTTAATCACCAAATCACTTTTCAATAACATTGTAATCGCATTAATAAAATTTTTGTTACCATAATATCCAACATCATATAAAACATAACATTTATAAATATCTTAAAATATATTCCCATAAAATTTAAATACATACTTCATGTTGAACCAAAACATTACAAACACTTCAACCTAATAAAATGTCTCCTAAAATGTCATTAATTAATTTAAGATGACATCACTTAAAACCATAAAATGTGTAGAACCAATGGTTTGAGGTACTTAACCATTTTTCTAAATTTTTATGTGTTTAATGTCTTTAGTTAATGTTTGAGAGATTTTGGTAAGGTTTTAGATATGTTAGGAAGCTTTTTAAAGCATGCACATTTTGAGCACGGTAGGGGGAAACTGCGCCGAATCCCAAGAAAACTGCACAGCATGAGATAGTGGGCCTTCGCACGGTATTCACTTTGTTTTTATAAATATTTTAGGAGATCATGTTATGTTACCTTTGTAGAAATATCATGTTCATGGTTAGCGCATGGTTTTTCTAACCGTTCAAGCTAACCATTCTTGATAATTAAAATAATGTTTTTAAATCCATGCATGGTCAGGATTTGCCCTAATCCCTCCATTATTCCTACCACTTGAACACAACATTATATTCCTTGTTATAAAGTGATATAAGAGCTATTCCACCCATTTTGGAATCCAATCTAAGGGTTGTCTTGGTAGTTTGAAGGCAGTTCTTCTCAGGTAAGTCTCCCCTCTTGGCCGCTTGTGGTTTTTCTCTAGATCTACTCTTTTCTCTCGCATGGTTTTCTATATCTAAATCCATTGAATATATATCTAGGTTTTTAGTTTCATAAATTTATTATATTGAGGATATTTTTGATATGTAAGGATATCTTGAGTAGATTTGTTGGAGTGTTCACCCAGATTTGTGGTGTGGTCACTTGTGGGTTGATTTTTCCGGGACCCTATGGTGGGTGGCTTCTATCTCGACTCAAATTTTCCAGAACATGAGGTATTGTTTCCAATTAATTTATTTTTGGTGAAATTAATTGTAAATACTATGTTAAAATCATGTTTTAAACCCATTTGGTGATGATTATAAGATTTTTGGTAAAATGGGATATTGTTGAAAATGAGGTTTTGTTTTGTAATTTTAAAATGTTGATTCTAAAACCGATAATGGTTTCAATTATGGAAATTTTTTTATGAAAGTTGAATATCAATAAAGATTTGGTTTTATTGAAATGTGGTTAGGCATGAAAAAAATTTAATATGTGTTCTCAATAAAAGTTTGATTTATTGATGTGTTTTGGCATGTATTGGAAATGATTGGGTGCACAATGAGTGGCCTTGGTGTGATTTATGCTCGTTGGTTTATAAATTATTATGGCTTGTGTTGATTTTGTGTGAATTGGGTGGGAAGTCTCACTATAAAAGGTAATGTATAGTTGATGGAATGGCCACCATTAAGGATAAGTGGTTTGGAAGTAGCACTAGATTGGGAATGTAGTAAACAGCCTTGTACGGGAAGTTCCACCATGTTTAGTTACCTTGTGTGTGTTGTTATGAAATATGGAAATGGTTGTGATAATGTGTGTTGGTGAAATTGCTTATGGAATTTTTGTTTGAATTTCCCTTATATTGTGTAGTTATAGGTAAAGTTTGTTCGAGAAGGGTGTGTTTAGCTTGTAGTAATTGTTGCACTATTTAATGTTTTATATAAACTATTTTATATAAATGTGATAAAGGTTTTATCCTAGTGGCATGTGTATGGAAGTCATTTGGGTAAAATCTATAGAGTATTTGTACTCACCCCTTATTTGGGTACTTTGGGGCTTTTTCATATGTCATTTTTCGGGACATAGGTAAGAGTAAGAATATCATTTTTCTAGCGGTTCATCAGGATGCTTGGGTGGTCTTTTGGTACTTGGATCATGGAGCATAGTGTGGAGCCATGGAGTGTGTCATAGTTTCATTTGGGGTTTCCTTATTGAGACTTCTTCTTGGTACTCTGATATTTGGTTTTGTGGACTCTTTTATTGGTTTGTGGGAATTATTGTGGAATAGTTGTTTGTCTTTTGGTAATGAGTTATCAGGGTTTACCTGTTTACATGCATTATTTATCTTGGTTGGTTGATTTCATTCTAAGGGAAAATTGTTCACCACTTTTTCTTGATTCCTTCGACATTAATTTCTAGCCTTTGGTTCCTTGGGAACATCACCTAAGGCCAGGTAATATCTCACTTCCATCTCAACCCAATGAGGATTGAGTGGGATGTTACAAGTGGTATCAGTTTGTTTTGTCCTTGACTATCAAGTGAAATTATTTGTTTGGTCCTTTGGCATTGATTGTTGGTCTCGGTGTTGACATTCGTTCTTGGTTAATTCTTTGAATTGGGAAGGTATTAAGGAGTAGGACTGTCGGAACTTGAAATGTATAGCATAAAAGAACATAGCGAACCTTTTTATGATGAACTTCATGTTACTAGGGAGTTGGGCACATAAGTGTTTTGAAGACACTTATAGGCATTGGAAATATCATTTTTGTGGGTTTATCCAATAAGATGAGAATAGAATTCATCGTATAAATGAATTTCCACTAAGAAGCCTATTTCATTGAGGTATAATTTTTTATGGTGTGATATGAATGTGTGGGTTTTGAATAATATAAGTTGGGTTTCAAAACTGGAAGATTTGAAACATGAATGCTTGTGGTATTTTGAAGATGGATCGATTATCAAAACATGGTGTATTTTTTTAAAATAGTGAATCATGGGAAATTTGAAATTGTGGAAAGCCTAGTTTTTATAGTTTCTATGTAATTGATTTTGAATTGTAAAACTTTTCTTGCTAAAGGAGTGACACTTACGGTTGTTTTTGTGTTGATAGAAATGGAACTGGATAGGCGTCGTAGAGACCAACCAAAGGAGGCTACTAAAAATGCAGTTGCACCTAATCCCCAGGTGAACCAGTATATAGTGAAGAGTATAGTTCAAGCTTTCCAAGCATTATAATGTGGGAATAAAGTAGATGATTCAAAGCATGCAGATCATGTGGTTCAATTTCAAAAGAAGAATTTATCCACTGTTTTTGGTGATTTGGAGCCGGAAAGGCAAATTCCTAGTTGAACAGAATGAGTAATATGTTTTAATTCTTGGGAAAACAGATGGAGCTAAAAGTGAAGCTAAAAAATTTCATTTTGTAAGATATTTCCCATCAGTGGTGGGAGTTAGTGGTCCAAACTAGAATGGACCAAGGGGTGACATGGGAGGGGTTTGGGGAATTAGTTAATAAATAATTTTACCCACATACATTCATAATTCAGTACACAAAAGATTTCTTTTTTTTAATAAACGAGAACCTCTCAGTAAAGGAATATGTAGTTTTGTTTATGAACTTAGATTGGTTTTCACCTGAGTTGGTGGGTAGTATATCATTTTTGGCACGTATTTTTTAAGATGGGTTGAGGCAAGAAATTAATTCTAAGATAGCAGTGATGTGAATAATTGATTACATAGAAATAGTGAATAGAGAAACAGTAGCTAAATGGGATATCCTCGGGGATACATGTGGGGGAATCATGTTGGTACCCACAAGGAATAGTGGTAACTCAAATATTGGGTTCAAGTAAAAGAGGGACCCATATTTTTAGGGTGAGAGTATTGCTCCAAATCTGACGACAAGATCGGTGAATCTTCTTCCAAAGCCCCAAAGTAAGCCAGGATGTTTTTAGTGTGGTTATATGGCCCACATCAAGCGGGATTGTATGAAAAAACCTCAAGCATGTCATAACTTTTAACAGATGGTCCATATTCAGCGTTATTGTCATAATGATCTGAGGTTAGGTGTTTGTAACACTCCTCAGGGGTCACAGGCATCCTATGCCTCAATGAGACGGGGGCTGCAGCATACCCCTCATCAGTAGTATAAAGATAGTCATGGGGATTCTATGAACACCACTTCTACTAAATAGGGAAATAAAGAGAATATTGTGTCACGAAAATAGTTTTTTGGAGCTGGTTAGGTTGTGATGGATAATCATTTGGGACTATCCACGGTGCGAGGTATGGTTCTTTTAAATTCTACCTTGATGTAAGTGTTGTTTGATATGGGTGCTTCTCATTCTTTCATTGCTTCTTGTATCATTGATTTTTTGGGTTTAACTGTGGAAATTATTCCTTCAGTTTTAAAACATCAAACTCCTCTACATCAAAAAGTGTGTCGAGCCTTTTTGTGTAGAGCATGTTGTATAGTTGTGGATGGAGTTGAGTTGATGTTGGATTTCTTAGTTCTTGAGATGGATTCCAATGATATAATCCTGGGAATTGATTATTTGGAAATTTTTAAGGCCAACATAGACTGTTATAAATGAACGTTATTTTCACGATGGACGATGGTGTGGAACATCTCTTTATAGGAGAGAAGAATGAAAATTTAGGTTCAATAGGTTTGTTGGAACCAGTTTTTTGCACAATCTTGTATCCGTTATTGGTGATGTTGTTGGAATCAATTCCAAGAATGTAGGAAAACGTCTTTCTAGTAGTTGTTGATTAGTTTTTGGATGTCTTTTCGGAAGAATTATTAGGTTTTCCACCCGTGATAGAAGTGGAGTTCAAGATTTATCTCCTTTAGGGGACCATTCCAATCTCAATTTTATCTAACTGAATGTAACCAATTGAATTGAGGGAATTGAAAGTGCAGTTGGAGGAGTTAGAAAACAAAGGGTTCATCCAGCCTAGCATGTCTCTGTGGGCAGTGCATGTTTTTTTGTTAAAAAGGTATATGGAACTCTTTGGTTGGGTGTTGATTATCATAAGGTTAATCCAGTCATGATCAAGAATCGATACCCACTTTCATGCATTGATGATTTCTTTGACCCATTGAAGTGAGCTCAGTGGTTCTCCAAGATTGAATTGAGGTCAGGATATCATCAATTGTGGGTGTGGAAAGAGGATATTCCCAAAGCATCTTTCAAAAGCAGATATGGCTATTGTGAGTATATGGTTATGCCCTTTGGTCTAACAAAACAACTAGCTGTGTTTATGGAATTGATGAATCGGATATTTCATATATATCTAGATTCTTTTGTGGTAGTATTTGTTGCTGATATATTGGTGTATTCTAGGACAAGGGTGGTGCATGAGTATCACTTGGAAATAGTGGTGGGGATCTTGAGAGATCATTAGTTGTATGCCAAATTGTAAAAGTGTGACTTTTGGATACCAGAGGTTCATTTCCTTGGCCATGTTATTTCTAAGAAAGGTGTTTCAGTTGATCCGGAAAATATAGAGGTTATTATCTCCTGGAAACCACCGAATAATGTTTTTGATATATGTAGCTTCCTTGGTCTAGGTGGCTATTATCAGTGTTTCATTTCTGATTTATCTAGGTTGGCCTCACCAATGATAGCTTTGACAAGGAGGAATGTTCAATTTTAGTGGGATGAGAACTGTCAGAAATGTTTTAAAGAGTTTAAGAGTTTCCTTACATCATCACCAATCATGGTTTTTTCAAAACTAGGGATAGGGTACGTGGTGTATTTTGACGAATCCGGATCAGGGTCGGGATGTGTTCTCATGAAAGGGGATCATGTGGTTGTATATGACTCATGATAGTTGAGGTTTCATGAGAAGAACTACCTAACACATGATTTGAGTTTGGCGGTAGTGGTTCATGCCTTGAAAATGTGGCATCATTGTCTTTTCTACTACGGAAAAATTGTTATTTACGATGGGTTATTTGCGACAGGTTAAGGGCTTATTGCCAATAACCTGTCAGAATGGGTTATTTACGATATGAAAATTGACCCGTCACAAAAAAATTGATATTTTCGATGGGGGGGATAAGGACCCATTGCAAAAGGTATGGTGCAAAATGCATGTCAAACCGTAGGTAGGGGTATTTGCGATGGGTTCAAATTCCCATCACAAATGCCCAACAGCGGTTTTTAGTCTTTGGGACAGGATGTTTGTTCTATCACAAATACTATGTCAGCAGGTACCCATTTGCAATGGGCCTCATCACAAATAAGTTTTTATCGATCGACCCTAAATAATGCGGGAAGTGGGTATTTGCGACGGGTCTCGTCATAAATGCCACTATTTTCTACAGTAAGCCCATCAAAAAAACTCATATCACAAATACTATAACATATATATACTCTCTTTTTTTTCCTCTCATTCTACTCCTTTCTCAATTTCTCCCTCTCTCTCTCCCTTTTGAAATATTTTCTTCTAAAAATTTTCATAGTTTAAACTTTTAAATCGGAGCATAGTCTGCGACTTTTATACTACAAAAGCTTCAGTTTCAAGGTATTTATGTTTTTTTATTTAGTTTGTTTATTTTATTTTAAATGATTTATAGTTTTTTTTAATTAGTTGTAATTAAATTAAATAATAATTAGATATTTCTTTTTCAGAACTTATTTTTATGAATAATTATGTGTAACTGTCAATTAGAAATAATTAGTAATAATTAGTAATAAATTGTGATAATAAGTTATAAATGGTAATAATTAGTCATAAATTGTTATATTTAGTATTAAATTGTAATAATTAGTAATAATTGTAATAACTAGTAATAAATTGTAATAATTGGTAATAAATTTTAATAATTAGTAATAAATTGTAATAAATTGTAATAAATTGTAATAAATTATAATAATTTGTAATAAATTGTAATAATTTGCAGTAAATTGTAATAATTACTAATAATTAGTAATAATTAGTAATAAATTGTAATGAATTGTAATAAATATTGTTAAATTTTCATAAATTGTAATAATTTGTTACAATTAGGATTAATTTGGATCAATTGGGTTTAATTAGTAATAATTAGGATTAATTAGAAATACTTTGTAATAATTAGTAATAAATTGTAATAATTAGTAATAAATTGTTATAATTAGTGATAAATATTAATAATTAGTGATAAATTGTAATAATTAGTGATAAATTGCAATAGTTAGTGATAAATTGTAATAATTAGTGATAAATTGTAATAATTAGTGATAAATTGTAATAATTAATGATAAATTGTATTAATAAGTGATATATTGTAATAATTTGTAATAATTTTTGATAATTATAAATAATTAGTACTAAAGTGTAAGAATTAGTTATAATTAGTAATAAATTTTAATAAATTTTAAAAAAAATTATAAATTTTAATAAATTGTAGTAAATTGTAATAAATATTAAAAATTATTAATAATTCGGATTAATTAAGATTAATTAGGATTAATTAGTAGTAACTAGGATTAATTAGTAATAATTAGGATTAATTAGTAAGGAATTGTAATAATTAGAAATAAATTGTAATAATTAGTAATAAATTGTAATAATTAGTAATAAATTGTAATAATTAGTAATAAATTGTAATAATTAGTGATAAATTGTAATAATTAGTGATATATTGTGATAATTAGTGATATATTATAATAATTAGTGATCAATTGTAATAATTAATGATAATTTGTAATAATTTGTCATAATTAGAAATAATTTGTAATAATTAGAAATGATTTTTAATAATTTGTAATAATTTGTAATAATTAATAATAATTTTTAATAATTAGTAATAATTGTTAATAATTATCAATATTTAGGATTAGTTATCAATAATTAAGATTAATTGTCAATAAATATGATTAATTATCAATAATTAGGATTAATTATAAATAATTAGGACTAATTTATAATAATTTGTAATAAATTGTATGAATTTGTAATAATTAGAAATAATTAGATTAATTAGGAATAATTAAAATTAATTAGTAATAATTAGGATTTAATAGTAATAATTAGGATTAATTAGTAATAATAAGGATTAATTAGTAATATGGAGCATATGGTAAGTATATTATTTTAAAATATTGTATATAACTTTAAATGTAAACAGTTTATTTTATATTTATATAAGTTGTCGCACAACACAATATTTTGGAGTACGATGGTTATAGGAGGATGTATAGTGATCTAGTCACTAAAGAGATTAGATGTTCTCGCAAGCGTCATATTATGGTCAGTATAATTTCTTTTTGAGTTTTAAATTTAAATGCAAACAATATTTTAACAATTTAAATTTTAAACTGCAATTGAAGGATTAATATGAGGTCACGACATCTCAGAAACATAGAGAGAGTCAGGCCGACGCCGATAGTCAAACCAGTGCCCACCAATTTGATGATGTGTCTTGGATGCAGGTGACACAGTATACCTTCGAGAAAGGCCAAATTGTTGGTATTGGCTCCGGATTTACCCGTGGGGGTTTTTATGGTACCGTTGTGATGTCAACATCTAGCTCCAGAAGAGATCGTAGAGAGCCAACATCATCTCATGAACAGTGTCATCAGCAACTGCGAGCTTAGAGTGAGCTTCTAAAGACTATGTGTTGGGAGAAGGAAGAGATGCATCAGTTTCAGCATCAGGAGGAGGAAGATTTCCTAAGACAACAACAACAGTAGCATCAGAAGATGCTAGATGAGATGTGTCGATGAAAACATCTGTAGGAGTAGAAGAAGATGGACTACATGCAAAGTTTGACTCATTGTTTAGGGATGGAGTTCCCTCCACTATCTCCTACAGCTACTCCCGACGACTCTCCCCCTCAGTGATGTTTTTTTATTTTATAATGAAACATTTGAATGTAATTTTTTTTGTAATATAAACTATTTAATGTTTTAAATATTTTTTTTATGTTGTTTCAAATATTATATTTTTTACTATTTATTTAATTTTTTTTATTATATTTATTATTTAATTAGTTAGTATATTTTTATATTTTTTCAAATACTAAGGTTTTTATTATATTACTATTATTAATAATATTATTTTGTTAATAATAATAAAATTATATTATTATTATTTAATTATTTTACAATTAATTTTATTTTAATAATATTATTATTATTATTTCATTTATATTAATCTTGTATTATAATTATTATTAATATTCTGTTTTAAATAATTTTATTATACTAATATTAATATTATTGTTTTATTTATATTAATATTATATTATTATTAATACTATCTAATTTAATTTAATTCATTATTATTTTTTCCCACTATTTGTGATGGGCCCATCGCAAAAAAGTTTTTATTTAATTTTTCCCCCACTATTTCTGATGGGCCCATCGCAAATACTAATTGCGATGGTCCATCATAAAAAGGTTTTTTGGAAATTGAAAAAAAACTATTTATGATGGGTGGACATCCTGTCACAATAGGTTTTTTTAAAAACTCACCGAACTTATTTGTGACGATACCACTGTCTCTGGAAAATAATACCTTTTTGCGACAGACCATCGCAAAAGGTAATATTTGCGATAACATTTTCCACAATGGTCCATTTGTAATGGAACCACTTCATAAAAGAGAATTTGTGGCAGGTTTTTGTCAGGAATGGATCATTATAAATAGCCCTTTTCCAGTAGTGTTCGGTGAGAAATTCACAATGTTTACCAATATTAAGAGTTTAAGGAATATTTTCCCAAAAAGTGATTTCAAATTGAGGAAAAGGATATGGATGGAGTATCTATATATGTTTTATTTTGACTTGATTTATACATTGGGTAAGGGAAATTTGTTAGCAGATGCATTGATTTGGAAGTTGTATGCTTAGGCGGTGAAACAGACAATGGATTAGTGGAATTTGATGTCGGTCATATCCAACATGTGGCTGGAATGTGAGGAATGGGCTGATAGAGAATTTTTATTTCTAGTATCATTGATTCATGATTTGGTTGGGTTGGTTAAAGAGGCACAGGCATCCGATTCTAAGTGTATGATGATGAGGTCAAAACTCAATGGTTGAGAGACCATTGAGGGGTGGGAACTGAATGGGATTGCAGGTTTGTGTTTTTAGAATCGAATGGTAGTGCCACTAGATTATCAAGAATAAATTATCAGGGATTATCATCATTCAAGGTGGGCTGTCTATCCTGGAATACAAAAAATGTATAAGGCATTGAAAGGGCAGTTTTGGTGGACTGGTATGAAAAGGAATATAGCTGAGTTTGTTTTGAGATATTTGACTTGTCATCAATTCAAGGTAGAGCATCAAAGGATAGATTGAATTTCTCAATCTTTACCTATCCCAGTGTATAAATGGTAGAAGATAATGATGGATTTTTTTATAGGTCTCCCAAGAACTGTCCCAAAGCACGATGACATATGGGTGATAGTGGATCGGCTAATAATGTGAGCTCATTTCATCCCAATTTTTGAATATCATATGGTGGAGGATCTATCCAAAATATATATCTCGGAGGTGTTAATGAGGCATGTTGTCCAAGTTTTTATTTTATCATATAGAGATCTAAGGTTCAAATCCCATTTCTGGAAAACCATACAACAAGCCCTTGGGACATAGTTGACGATAAGAATAGTGTATCATCCTCATATGGATGGCTAATCTGAGAGGATGATGAAAACTATGGAAGATATGTTGATATATTTTGTGATGTATTTTGGTGGTTAATGGGAGGATAACTTTCTATTGGTGGAGTTATCCTATAATAACAGTTATCGGGCTTCAATACATATGACTCTGTTTGAAGCACTGTATGGGAGTCCCTGTCGTTATCCACTTTATTAGGAGGAACCATGTGAAACTTTGATGGTCGTGCTAAGACTTTTCCAAGATACCACGAAGAAGATCAAGTGGATTAGGAAGATAATTGATATGGATCAGAGTCATCCGGAATTGTATGTGGACCATCGTCGATGACCATTCTCATTCAAGATGGGTGATCATGTGTTTTTTAGAATCTCTCCTAGGCTTGAACATCGTTGGGTTAAAAAATAGGTAAAGTTATCTCCAAGGAATATTGGTCTTTATGAGATACTAGAATGGGTTCAAAAGTTGGATTATAGGTAGTATTTTCCACCATGGTTTAGTATGGTGCACAATGTGTTCCATTTTTCTTAGTTGAAGAAGTATCAGCCAGATCATGATCATGTGATTAAGTGGGATCATGTTGAACAAGAGTCATATGCTTCCATTGGTCACATGTCAATGCAGATTATGGATAGGAAATAGAATTTATTTAATAGAAAAATCTTTGGTTTAGTTCAGGTTTTGTGGTAGCATGGTCAGATTCCAGAGTAGATTTTTGAGTGAGATAAATAGATGGCCGAGCAATGGCCCGACCTCTTTTGGAAAAGCAATGATACTCTACCTTCTGAGGATGGAAATTCCTATGGTGTAGAGAATGTATCACCCACATTTTGAGGTATGTAACCATTTTTTATGACTTTTTAGGGTTTTAAATTTGTCGGTTAATGTTTGAGAGAGTTTGGGAAGGTTTTGGATAGGTTTGGAATCTTTTTAAAAGGGTGCATGGTTTGAGCACGGTTAGGGGAAACCGTGAAGAAATCCCAAGTAACGATGCAGCATGAGATAGTTGTCCTTCACATAGTTTTCATACAGTTTTTCTAACCATTCAAGGGGTCTATGAGTATTATTTTTATGGTAAACACACGTTTTGTATAACCTTGAGAGCTAACTACGAGAGGCAATAAAAATAGGGTTTTTAAATCTAAGCTTGATCAGGATTTTCCCTAAACCCTCCATTATTCCACCCACTCCATCAAAATGTTGGATTCCTTGTTCTCATGAGTTATAGGAGATCTCCCACCAATTTTGGAAGAAAAACAAAGGGGATTCTTGGTGTTTTGAAGGTGGTTCTTCTCGGGTGTATCTCCCCTCTTGGTCTCTTGTGGTGTTTATCTAGATATACTCTTTTATATCTCTCTCATATTATTATATGTACACATTTTCATGTATATCTAGGGTTTTTTTTCTAAAGTGATGAGATTAATGCTTGTTGATGAAAGGGATGGAGATCTAGAGTGATTTTGGTGGAGCGTTCGCCGGGATTTGTGGTGCGGTCGTTTGTGGGTCAATTTCACCAAAACCAAAAGGTAGTTGGCTTCACTCCCAACTCCACATTACTAGAGCTTGGTGTATTGTTTAAAATTAATTTTCTTTTCATGAAATTAATTTTTAATATAAATGTGAAAATCTTTGTGTAAACCCATTTAGTGATTATTTGGGGATTTTTGGGTAAAATGGGATATTGTTTAAAAAGGGGTTTTGTTGTGTGATTTTAAAAAGTTGATTATAAAATTGATAATGGGTTGAATTATGGAAAATGATTTATGAAATATGAATTTAAATAATGATTTTTTTATTGAAATGTATTTTGGAATGAAAAATAGTTAAATGTTGTTTTCAATAAATGGGTGATTTATTGAAGTGTTTTGGGATGTGTTGGAATTGGTTGTGTGCATAATGAGTGGGCTTGGTGTTATTTATTCTCATTGGTTGGTTATGTATTATGTCTTGCATTGATTTTGTGTGAAGTGGGTGGGAAGTCTCACTATAAAATGTGATGGATAGTGGACAGAAGTTCCACCATTAATGATAAGTGTTTGGGAAGTACCAATAAATTGGGAATAAAGTAAACGGCTTTGGAAATGAAGTTCCACAGTGTTTATTTTCCTTCTTTGTGTTGTTATGAAAGATGGACATGGTTGTTATAAGGTGTGATGGTGAAATGGATTATGTCATGGTTGTTTCGATTTCCCTTGCTTTTTTTGGTTATGGGTAAAGGTGGCTCGATAAGGGTCACTACTAGAAATTTTGGCTATAGCCACAGTTTGAAGAACCATGTCTAATTTTGGTGTGGCAATAGAGCTAAATCCACGGTTCAAACCATGGAAATATTAGTATAGCCATAGTTTAGAACCATGGCTATACCAAAAGACTAATGCACTTTATTACCATGGTTTCGAACAGTGGCATTAGACTTATAGCCACGGTTAAAAACAGTGGTAATAGACCCATATCCACGATTATAAACCCTAGCTATAGGTTCTAGAAATTCTCAAAAAACCCAACCTCTCCCCTGCACTCACCCCGCCCCACTCCCCTTATAGTAGCCCCCCCCCCCCCCCCACTCCCCGTGGGGTATCCCCCTTGGTCACCCCCTAACCCTACACATCACCCTCCCTACTAGATGACCCCTTATCCCCCCTGAGAGCCCCTCTATCCCCTTTAAAGCCCCCCATCTACACCCCGTGGGGTGGAACCCCACCCTAGACAGCCCCCCTAGACAGCCCCCCTAGAAAACCCCCTCCCTCCCCTAGATATCCCCCCACCACCACCACTCCACCTGCATATCCCTCCCTCCCCTAGACAACCCCCCTCCCTCCCCCTAGACAACCCCTCCCTTTCCTTGGACATCCCCCTTCCCTGGACATCCCCCCCACCACCACCACCCCCCCGCAACGCCCCCCCCCCCCCCCCCCTCTATTTTCCTAGACAACCCACTCCCCCTGCTTCCCCCTCCCACCCCGTGGACATCACCACCCCATCCCTCCCCCTAGACAACCCCCACCCTTGATAGCCCCCCCCCCCCACCTGCAGCTCCCCTCCCTCCCCTAGCACAACTCCCCTACTAACCCCCCTTAAACCCCCTACTGACCCCCTTGCACCCCTCCCCCCTATAGACCCCATTACACCCCCCCCCCCCCCACACACACCCCCACTCTCCCCAGGACAGACCCCCCCCCCCCCGACAGACCCCCATGCACTCCTCTTTTCACCCCTACCCCCAGCAGACCCCCTTCCTCTCCCTGAACACCCCCAATCTTCCATAGAATACCCTCCTGGACACCCCCCCCCCTCCCCCCTACAGACCCCCTTACCCCCCCCCCCCCCCCCCGTAGACCCCCCTTGCACCCCCTGAACACCCCCACTCTCCCCTAGACACACCCCCCTCCCTAGAAAGTCCCCCCCACACCCCACTTTCACCCCCCCCCCTCCCATAGACCCCCTTTCTCCCCCTACATATCCCCCACTCTCCCACTGTATATCCTCCTAGACCCCCCCCCCCCGCACACCCTCCACTCTCCCCCTACAGACCCTCCAAGACACCCCCTTGCACCCACTTCATACCCCCCCACTCTCCCCCAATATAAACCCCCTACAACCCCCCCCCCCCCCTACAAACCCCCTTACTCCCCTTACACCCCCCCCCCCAATCTCCCCCTACAGACCCTCCTTGAAACCCCCTCCGCCCTGCATACCCCCTTCCCCCCTCCCCCTACAGACCCTCATGGAACCCCCCCCCCCCCTGCAAACCCACCTTGCACCCCCCTACATAACCCCTTGGTCCCCCAACACACACCCCCACTCTCCCCCTACAGACCCTCCTGGACACCCCCTCCCTCCGGGACACCCCCCTCCCCCCACACCCCCCCCCCCCCCAATCTACCACTACAAACCCTCCTAGACACACCCTTGACACCCCTCCCCCCATATAACCCCCTTTCACCACCTAAAAACCCCCCACCCTCCCCCTAGATAGACCCCCTCCCCCTACAGACCCCCTTACTGCCCCTACACCCCCCCCACACACTCTCCCCCTTAAGACCCTCCTAGAAACCCCCTTGACCCCCCTGCATAACCCCCTTGCACCACCTGAAAACCCCCCCACTCTCCCCCTATATAGACCCCCCCCCCCCCCCCTGCAGACCCCCTTAATGCCCCTGCACACCCCCCCATTATCCCCCTAAAGACCCTCTTAGACCCCCCCCCCCCTGTAGACCCCCTTGCCCCCCCCCTCTTGCATGCAGATACCCCTCGCACCCCCCCTACAGATGCCATTGCTCCCCCTACACACCCACAACTCCCCCCTATAGACCCTCCTATACACCCACTCTCTCTTGGACACACACCTCCCTAGAAATACCCCTGCTAACCCCCTTGAACCCCCCCCCCCCCCCCCTGCAGACACACCTTACTCCCCAGAACCCCCCCCCCCACTCTCCCCTTACAAACCCCCTTACTCCCACTACACCCCCCCCCCCCTACATATCCCCTTGCACCACCCTCCCCCTGCAGACCCCCCATTGCTCCCCATTCCCACCCCCACTCCCCCCCTGCATACCCTCCTGGACACCGCCCCCCTAGACAGACCCCCTATTAACCCCCCCCCCCCCCTGGCCAGTTCACCCCTGCCAGTCCCCCCACCTTCCACCCCCCCCCCCACACACACACACACAACACCCCCTTCCAGCTCCCCCCCCCCCCCTCCACCCCACCAGCTGCCAGCCCCCCATGACCATATCTACACCAAATCTATTCAACCCAAACCAATTTCACTGTTTGAAAAAAGTATACAACATATGTGGATAGAAGGTCACAAATATGAGAAGTTAATACCCCCTCCCCCTAAAAACCCCCTTGCACCCCCTTGTAGACCCCTCTTGCACCTCTTGGACACCCCCTTCCCCCAAGCACACCCCCTACCCCTACCCCTAGAACACCCCCCTTCCCCCTTCCCCCAGCACACCCCCTACCCCCCCCCCCCACCTGCACACCCCCTCCCCTTTCCCGTTGCAAAATAACCCAAAACACTACCTTACCCCCTCCCCTGAACACCCTGTTACCCCTACACGCATCATGCACCACCTCCACCACCCACCCCCCCCCCCCCCCCATGATCACCCCATACCCCCCCCCCCCCTACACACCCCATGCACCCTACCCTACCCTTTCAAAAGAACCCAGCACACCAATGAAACTCTTAGAACACAATTATAAGGATCTCTCCAAGATTTTTCAAACAAGGATATCCAAAATAGTATGAGAGATGGAAAAAGTTTTTTCTAAATTAAGTTTCAAAGAGCATAAGTATGTGAATGGTATAGTTAGATATTTATGTTTATACAACCAAGTCTAAGTACAATGATCTTGGTGTTATGGTGGTATCTCAAAGGTACGTGTTCCAAAAACTTCTAATGGTGCAATTAGACATGTATCAAGATTTTATTGATGAGTTCAAGTATTTCAGGACTGAAATTAATGGAATCCTACACACTTTATAAAGTTTTGTATTAAGTTAGTTTGAGTTTATAAAATGGTTTCAAACCTATATAAATTCCACCTTAGAACCGTTAGTTGTTCTAGTTTGTTAGAGTTGAGTTGATCAATTTCTCTTGAAATTGAATTAAGTTTCCTTAAATATTTAGTCCCTATAGTGAGATATGTTCACACCATTCCTTATGTAAGATTTCAAGATGGATATTATCAGTGAGTTACATGATACCATAAAAGATTTCAGGAAAATTGGTATTGGAACTAATAGATCCTTAAATTAAGTGGTTCTCTTTTATGATGAATTTAATGGGAAGTTGAATGAGATGATGAATGTCCCTATGGATGATCAATGAATGGTTTTTAAAACTCTTGTTCTATTATCTAGAAACTACTAGAATTTGTTAACGTCTTTGAAAAATGTCTGTAAATAAGTTCAAGGGATATATTCATATTCATCCATGACAAAGATAGTGGTTATTAGAAAACCCTTTTCTAAAAAATAAAGCAATTATGAAAACAAGTTTTCAAAATGATCAGGAAATTATATAATTAAAATTAAAGGTTTAGGTAAAGGGAACCTACCTCAACCTCAAGGAACATTTTCTTTTCACGATGACAACTTGAATCATCCTTTTTCCACTATCGTGAATATGAAACTTAACATATATATATAAGGACACTTATCCCCAATGTACTTAATTTCATGGCCAAATATGCACAAGGGGGTCCTTAGATATATGTTTACACTTACATATACCCCTTTAAACTAACACATTTATGAATTTTTCATATCTATATATAAGCACACCTAGCCCCAATATATATTTTCATACTATCATGAGTGAATATATATAAAAGGGAAACATATATATGTATATTATTACCTATGCATACACATGTAAGATTCCGTCAACAGAGACTCAAATACACCCCAACAAAACCCCAAATGTCGTACAAAAATATGAGGAATCCAAAAATCAAAAAATCCATAATTAAAATTGGTCCAAATAATAAAAACAGGATAAACCTTACCCAAATATAATATTGAATTCACTATCTTAACTGGTGGTGGATAGAACTAGCCTCCCCATAAGAATCCACCTATAGGAAAATAGTGGGAAATGAAATGAGATATAATAACATTTTTTATATATGTGATCAGTGTGTCAACTATATATGATAAATGGTACGTGAATCCATAACCAATAAGGAAAAAATAATATTCAGATTGACATATACATCCCAATACTAAATAACATGATCATTAATAAAGATCTTTATTTTTCAAACATCACTCATTCATCTCAAATCCCAATAATTTAAGCAATATTGAATAACCCAAGCATTGTATCAAAATAATCTATATTATTCATAAAAACTCATTATGTTATTTTTATTTTTTATTGGGAAGCACTTTCACCACCATGCCCCTGCACTAGCACCCTTTGTGCCACCCCCACCTACCCCTGACACACACCCCTCTCCACCTTACACCCCTCCCCTACCCCATAAACCCCCCACTGCACCCTCCCCACTACACACCTTCTCCCCCCTCACCCAACACACCCACATCCCCATCCCCCTCCCCACTACACACCCCCCACACTACACACCCCCCTTCCCACTTCCCCAGCACCATCCCCCCTTGCACCCCCACCCCCACACCCATCCCCCTTTCACCCCCTACCCCCTTCAGACACCCCTACCCCTCCACCCTGCACACCCCCACCCCCCCATCCCCTGCACACCCACCCCCCTTGCACCATTCCCCCTATCCCTTCCCACCATCCATTTATGGATACTCAAGAACCTATAACACACCAAAATTATTTATTAAACATGATCCAAGGCAAGGAAAAATATATAAAGATTCATAATATATCATTTATGTGTCACAATCCTACCCCTCGTTCGACATATTGCCTTTGAGAAGTATCACCTTAGGCATGATGGGCCACTTCATGCACACTAAAATTGAGTTTAGAAAACTTAATTAATGTATAGTAATAAGGGGTCATGTGAATTCGTAATTGGATCAATTTAATCAAAATATAAAAAAGAGTGACCCTTGAGTTTAAGAGGCCAATATCCAAATAATGTGGTGAGATATTTAAGGTAAAGTGTTTAAATTGGTTTTGATTGGCATAACCTGATCCCCCATCTCTGGTTATATCTAATGCTAAAACTATAATAGGACCAAACACAGTTGATCGCACAAATCATGATAAGTATAAAAAAGACAAGGCATGGATAATCACTTTCCAATATGTCCAGTTAGATTCAAACTACTCTTTCACCTGTAGTAAACCTCAGTCACTATGAAATAGAGGAAAGTGATTCAAGAAACCCAAAAATAGGGAATGGTTCAACTTTATCACTCCATTCAATGTCTGGTCAATGTTTAGAACAATAATTGCTACACCAATGGATGATAAGAATCAACCTCATGGTTATCCAAATAGACACACTCTATAATTTATACTAATACCTTTGTGGGATAATTAATTTAAATTTCACAATATATGGTTCCCAATCAGATATGATTTATATCTCCAAAAACAAAAATATAGTTTACAACTATGGGATTAGCAAAAATCTCTTAAATACTATCGACCAGTTAAAATATCATTCTTAAAAATCAACACATTTTAAAATAAATTATGAATACTCAATTCAAAAAGAAAAGAACATTGAAAATAAACTCACTTAAAAAATACAAAATAGATTTCATAGGGTAGAATTAAAACTTCCAAAGTATAGAGTTTTAATAAATATTAACATGAAATTTGATAATCATTAACTTTTTTAAAATAAAATCCCACTCAAACATCATAAAGTTCTCCTCTATTTTCAAAACACCTCATGATCTTCATCATAAGACCAAAAAATTTCCTGAAATCACATTTCATTTTAAATAATTTCCCAAATTATATAATTTAATCAAAAACTTTCAAAGCATCATGTGAAAGTAAAAATAAAATCATAAAATATATATTTTTAATCCAAAACATCCACGAGTCCCATTTTCATATAAATCAATGAAAATGTTTCAAATTTAAACACTTCATGGAATGTATTTTCATTTTAAATAATTTCTTAATTTCTTTTTAAACCTTACTACTCTTGAAAACATTATACATTATATTCAAAATACTTTAAAATTAATTCCCCAAAACCAGTTTTAGAATCAAAAAATTTCTATAGATTTACCTTTGTACAAAAAAATCTAAGCAACAAACATAAAAAACCACAATGTGGCACAACATACAAATGATCGATTGATCGATTGATTGATCATAAACACAATCCTACCATGAGGAAAGCCCCATATTAACCTCTCACATAAAAGAGTTACCCATCATCAAGGCGAACTCAAGGGAATTTAATAAGGTCAACTAAGTCAAAAATATCAAAGGAAACCCCTATTAAGTTATCAATCAATAATTCCATAATTGTTAAAATTATGTACATGGTTATATATGTCCATGTAGTAAAACACATCACCTAAAGGACCTCTCAAAATCCTAAAATTCTTATTTCACTCTTTAAATATAAAAAATTCAATCTGGATTCATCTCAAGACATTTTCACATGTTTTTCAATAATTTCACATCCTAAAGAACATACAAATCATATAAATTGAAGAATAAAAATAGGGAACACCTACCACATAGTTATATGAGCCTCTCCATCAGATATTGATGGATGGAATGATCCAAATCAATGTGATTCCTCAAAAAAAATAAAACCCCTCAAGTAATGGATTTAGAATGAAATGCCAAGAAATGGTGAGAGAGGTCATGATGGGAATCAATGGTGTTAGAGAGTTGTGCATACAGGGTATTAGGGAGGAAGGAACCACCGTAATAGAGGTTGATGTAAGAGGGTCACGGATCGGGGGAGGATAGAGGAGGAGGGTGCGGTCGTGATAGAGGTAGAGGGTGGAGGGTCACAGATTAGGGTAGTATGGAGGAGGAGGGCACCGCCGTGAGAGAGGTTGAGGGTGGAGGGTCGTGGATCAGTGGAGGATAGAGGAGGAGGGTCCCACCATGAGATTGGTTGAGTGATAAGGGTCACAGATCAGAAGAGTATGGAGGAGGAGGACACAGCCGTGAGTGAGGTCAAGGGAGGAGGGTCACAGATCGGGGGAGGATAGAGGTGGAGCCTGATGGGTTTTGGAAAAAAAGGCATGAAAAATTTTATACATATTTTTTTAATTAAACTATGGAAATAAACCGAATATAGCCATGAACCTATAGAACTGTGGTTGTAGATCTGTGGTTATATCCCAAATTTATAGTAGTGGGTGTGTTTGGCTGGTGTTAATTATTGCACTATTTGATATTTTATATAATATATTATATAAAAATGTGATAATGTTTTTAACCAAGTTGTAGGAGTAGTGAAGTAATTTGAGGAAAACATACTGAATATTTGTACTCACCCCCTACTTTGGCACTTTGGTGATTTTTCAAATATCATTTTCTAAGACACAAGTAGGAACAAAAGAATCTCATTTTTCTAGTGGTCCATCATGATGCTTGGGAAGTCTTGTGGTTTATGGAGCATGGAGCTTGGTGTTGATTCATAGAGTGTGCCATGTTTTCATCTGGGGTTTGGTTATTGTGTCTTCAACTTGGTACTATGGTATTTGGTTTTGTGGATTTTTTTATTGGTTTATGGGAATTATTATGGAATAGTTGTTTTTGTTTTGGTATTGAGTTATCATGGTTTACTTTTTGGCATGAATCATGTAGGTTGGATGGATTCTTTTATTCTAAGGGAAAATATTTCTCCTCATTTTATTGATGCCTTTGGAATTAATTGTCTGCATTTGGCACCTTGGTAATATCTCCTAAGGACAATTAAAATCTCACCACCTTCTCAAGCCAATGAGAAAGGGGCTGGACATTACAGAATGGGTGTCTAAGACTTTGAAATTTTGATTACAGTTAGTCTTATTAACCTAGGATTTTGTCCATAAATCATAAGATAACCTCACATGAAAACATCTTAATATCCAAATTTATTTAAACCGTACTCTGATACCTACTATAATAGAACCAAACCCACACTCTCAGATCCAGTACCAGAAATAATTTTTGAATTTGATGTCAAAGAATGAGGCCAAATTTTCTCAATCCAAAACGTAAAACATAAAAATGATATATTAGATCACTTACATAAAAAATGTAACTTTTAGGCTTAAAGTTTTATATAATTAAAAAAATCTTATCTAAATAATAACCATGAACTCAAGGGATTATTTTTTACACCATACCCATATTTTCATATTCCAAATTAGACCTTCAGCATCTCCCATAAAATACATCATGTTAGAGACCTTTCTAAACAAAAATATTTTAATAATCATTCTTCATAACCTGGGGAATAGGAAACAAAATAATGGTGATGTCAAAATGAACTGTAAGGGTAAATATAATAATTAGTAATTGAATCTCATCAGTGATAATAATAAGAGTATAAGAGTATGGTGACAAAATACAAGTTCATGAGCATATCATAATAACACTCATACCCATAAATACTTGGATCATAAATAATGAAACATTAAATAATGCTTTATCAAAGGAAATATTCATAAGAATATATAATCATGAGAAATTTGTTTTCAATATTGATCAATAGAATCATTAAAAACCAATATCAAGTATAGAGAAAACATATTGGTATATTGTAACATTATCCTCATAGCATATTTTAAACTCGTGCCAGAAATAGATGGATCCCAATTAAATCCATAGTAGAAACCCTCTGGTAACTCCCTCATTATGGCCTATAAAGGAAAGGAGCATTACCCAATGCATTGGAGAGATATAATGGGACTCACCCATCAAATAAAATATATCAAGAGAACCCTGCACTATCTGGTTGCATTATTCATTTAATCTATATCATGATCACAATAATATATTTGGTTTCACTCATTATATAATCTATATCGAGCACACCCATGATGTATAATGGGGCTCAACCCTTCATATAAGTTATATCGAGCTCACCTGTACATCATCAATAATTTTTATATACTGTTCATGAATAAAACATTTAGAATCCTTTAATTTTAAATCATAAAAATAATTAATGTTCTTATATAGATAAATTAACCCATGTAAAAGAAAAAGGCTCAATAACAATATCATAATCCATCCAAAGAAAGAATAAGGATGGTATAAATATAACATATCCCCATTAGAGTGTAAGTAACATCAAGGGTTATCGATGTTGATGAATGTAAATACCATTAAATATCATTAAAAACATTCTTTAATAAAATAAATTTTTCACTTTGATTAACATAAAATGGTGTCGTCTCTAATGGAAATTGATTTTGAAATATCACTTGGAACATTTTTTGTGGAAAATAACCCTTCTATTTTAAAATCTCTAATTTAAATTATAAAACATTATCAAACATTTACAAAAAAAATTTACATAAAAATAACCTTTTATGCATAAAAATTATTCTTTAAAACATTGAGTGGTCATCACATTAGAAAATTCAATTCATGTCAAGTATATTAAAACAAAGATTTTGTTCACATTTTTGGTAAAAGTAAAAAATTACATCATTATATAAATGCTAAGAGAATTCTTATAAGGAAATAAAAAATAAATTATGGGAAAAATGAATTTAAACAATCATAAGAAATCCTTTTTTAAAACATTTTTAGAAAACATAAATTTTGGAAGAAAAAATATTTTTGACCGAACGAATAAGTGAAGTTACATTTTCATAAAAACATTTTATCAAATCATTTTAAGTATAAAAGAAAGGAAAATGAAACTATTTCTTGAAAATTTAATAAATAACCATATAATAAAAAATGAAATTTCATTCAAGAAAATAATATCATATTATTTCCTCTAGAATAACCTTTGACATAAACAATACTGAAAAGAAAAGAGATTGTATCATAAATCCTTTTCCACTTTTTTAACTACTCAATCATAATCCACTTGAAATAATAATATGAGATGAAATTTAAATATCATAAACATAATTAGATTAATGATATGTTATATAAAAGGGTAATAATATATACATAATAAGTTAATATATGTGTATAACATAACATATGTCCCAACGAAGACAATTTTACATGAGTAACCCTTACAATGATCATAATGTTTAAGTGAGAATTAATAAACAATCTGATTATGTGTGTAAAATGTACTTACACCTAAAAAAATTTTAAATGAGACATAATTTAATAAAAATTCATTACACACATAATAATATAATGTCATGAAAAATTAATAAGTAATATAACTCAATGAAAATAAATTGAGTTCTAAAATTATTTACCACTTGGTAACTTTCAATTCAAATCCCCATGGAAAAAATAAATCAAATTAAAACATAAAATACCATAATGTGTAAATTATTCATGATATTACATGTAAAATGGATATTATAACACCATAAAAAAATATGTGCATAACATTAAAATATTCCTTAATGAAGGAAAATTGTCATGAAGTCCCTTACCTTGAGTCCAAACTTTCCATGTATGTCTGTTAACTCATGTAAAATAAACTTATGTCAATTATTTTATTTCATAATTAAATTTTGTAGTCTTGATACCTTATATATAAATAATTTATTTTAATTTTTTACTGACATATTTAAATAATTAATCAGGTAAGTCTACATTGTGTGTTTTAAGGATGTTTAGTTCATTGCTTCAAAAAGGCTTTAGTGTGTTGATCAAGGTCAAAGTGGTCACTTTTTCAATATATTATAAATAATTATCATGAAATAATTATCATTTCTAAAAAAAATTATACTTTTAAAACCAATCATGAATGATTTTTATGAAAAATGTACAACATTATCATTAAGGAGATTCTAGGATATTCGTATGAATGAGTAACGTTTCTAATTTTCAACAATCATTATGGAAAGTATATAAATATTATTTTATCTTAAAAAATTATAATAATATAATATACCATATAAAGATGAATTATGTGATGAGTGTAGAATCACATCACTTCATGAAGGTGGTAGTCCAGAGATACAGACAAACGACGTTATCATTTATTAGTGAGTGGAAAGGTAAGAAATAAAATGATATATTATCTTTTAAGAATTATATATGTTTAATTAATATTATAATTATTTTATATATATCAAAAATACTCAGTAAATTTATCTTTTTTACCATACATTAAAATTTTTAGTAAAAAACAAATCACATCGCTTTGTAAGACAGTAGTCTGATGTACACGCTAGCGACGCTATTTTATACCACACATAATGGAAATTAAGAAGTTGTATGTGATATAATAATTTAAGAAGTATATTTATATTAAAAAAAATTATATATATACTTTAAATCCATAATTACAAACTTCTGTGAGAGGTGATGATGTAAAATGAATTGCATTAGTCTACGAGGCGGTATTTCTACATACACATGAATGATGGTTTCATTTTCATTTTGATGAAATATGAGGTGTATGTGTGTTATTATATTAAAATAATAACATATCCTAATATGGTATATATTGTTTTTTGTTATATTAGTATTTTTTAATATTATTTTAATTAGGTCGAAGAAGAAATGAAATAAAAATTCTCGGTTAAGCAGGATACCTCTTCTTTGAACAACCACCTTAGGTTAGCACCAAAATACTTTATATGATGTATTTATGATCAATATATGGACTCTAAGTTTTTTTTACAGAGTTGAGGAAGTTATTTTGGTTGGTCATTTCAAATAAAATTTTCTTTGGATGTGTTAAGAGGAGAGGATATGTTATATCATTTTATAAGTGAGATGAGTGGAACACTTGTAATTGTTTAAAAGAAAACAGTGTACCCACATTTTTCACAATCAACAAGGAAAAAAAATGAAATCTTATAGATCCTTACACATTATAAGGTCTAAATATTTCCATAAAATATATTTTATAAAAAAAATTAGGTCATACTAACACCTATATCTTTATTTTAACCCCACGGTTCACATGTTTTCACATTAACTACAGTACAAGATTTTTATGATTTTCAATATTCAATATAACATAATATTAAGATTATCTTATTAGATAATATAAATTATTATGATTATAAATATCGAATTAATGTTTCCAAATTTAATTCACATCCATCCAACGGCCCGAAGGTCTTCAAATATTTTTTATTATTGATAAATCCCCCTTTTAAGGGAAGAAGGGGGAAACCCAAAAGACATCAAGACTTAGGAAAATCACACCCAAAGGACAAAAAGAATGAAAACTAGACTAAAAACCATATCAACCCCTCCTAGCATAAAAACATGTTGAAGAACTCCAACGTTGCAAGACAAATCAGAAAGCCAATGTCCTATGACAAGAACAGGCCCGATCTGATGGCAAACGCCATACCCTCTCAAACGACTGAGTCTGAAAAGCACTGCAAAGAAGAACTACCAGCTCTAAATCCTCCTCTAAGCTTGATCCAAGTGATCGAGTCCGGATGCACAAACTTCCAACCTCCAAGATCAAACGAAAAAACAACACCACAGAACACATCAAAATACTTAACACATCACCAAATCAAAGCATCAGCTGCCAACTCCACAAATCAACCATTTCGACTTGACCATATCAGCCATTCCAACATAACAAAATCAACCGCAAGAGATCTAGAGAGCCAAATCACCAAATTGGAAGACAAACTCGACACCTTAAGACCTTCACCTATAGAAAACACAAAGCAGGAAACCCAAACCCCCCCCCCCCCCTCCGAGGCACTGTAGGTCAGACCCGGATCCCGCAGGAAACCCGCCGGAGCCCTCACCTTAACTCGCCGGAAAAACTAAGAAGCCGGATCCTCTCAGTGGATGATGGAGAGACCGCCGGAGGCAACGTAAGTGACGGAGAGCTGAGCGGAGAAACCCAGTGATGCAAGAAAGATGGTAAGTTGCGCCACCACCACGGAATTGCGCGAGGCCGCATCATCCCACCGCAGAACTGTGCCAAACCGCATCATCCCAAAGCACGTAGATCCTAAGTGATGGAGCGGAGCATCGTCACCGATACTAGAAACAATGTTGAACACCATCGGATCTTGTTGCTCCACACCAGAGAAAGGTTCGAGCCGGGACCAGAAGGAGCAACCGCGTCCGATCTAGGCCAGAGGGGTAAGTAAAAAGGAAAGAGGGGAAACCCTAGTCGCCTCACGAGAGAGAGTGGATGCCTCTAAGAGGCCTCAAAATTTAATTCACATAATTGGTAGAATTGAATTTAAAATTAAAACCCACAGACGCAACAAAAAAGCGTTTTTCACGAAATGTATTTTCATGCATAAGATGATTTTATATTAACTCTACAAATATTAATCCTAAATTTATGAATTTAAATTAATATTTATTAATATATGATTTATAAAAATCATTTAAATCATTCCGCCTTAGGTTCTTTTTTAATTAATTAAAATGAAGAAACATTATGCACTTTAAAACATTTTTCAGAAAAAAACTCTTTATAAACCCACAAACAAAATTATACTAAAATATAATATTAACATGATTCAAATGTAATTAATTTTATTAATTATAAATAAATAAAATTAAAAGAATAATTTAAATTTTCTATAAATTTATTTTTTAAAAATAAATTATGTTTGATAAAAATATGTATTTCTCATTATTCACTGAAAAATTGATGTTTTATGAAAAATACAAAAATTTCACCATAATTTAATTTTTATTTTATAATATAAAAATGAAATTTATTTAATAAAATAAATTTTCTAAAACTTTTAAAAATTAATTATATTATTTTATCACAAAAATTATAAAAAATCATTTTTGAAGGAAACATATTTTTTTATGAATAATATTAATTAACTAAAATTGATTGATTATTTAATAAGAATTTATCAATAAAATTAAATTGATTAGAAAACTTTAATATATATTTCATATTTATTTAATACCATTCATGACCTCTAATTTAAGATATAAGTTATAATGGTCATATTTAATATAATATTATTTCATGGAAGTTTATGCTCGGTGGTGCATATCATGTATGCTATCGAGAATAGCTTCTTTTTTTAAAATCACAGGGTGTTATATTGATGAAGAATGGAACTGTTGTAGAATTTTTTGAGGAATTTTTTATAATTTTATTTCATAATTACTTATTATAAATTCTCTACTTAGAATAATTCTAGGTATTTTATAGTGGTATTTAATAAAACATTGTCCAAACATCAAGACATATGGTCTAACTCAATCAAACTCATTGTGGGGGGTATCTCAACCACAAGTGAGAGCCATCACAAAAAACCTATAAGGTGATAGTCGATTCCTTTTTAATAGAATCCTTGAGCATGCATGGGAGGGTGTTAAGAAGTAGTTGACCCATTGTCTGGGGTGACAACATGGTGGAGGGGTGCTGACATGTATCGGTGCCAAGGGTAATTGGGAATAGAACATGATAATCAATTAAATCTAGTCTAAGGAATAATTTAACTAATATAGTAGTTCTTAGATGCGTTTAATTCTTATTTGGTATAACAGTCATGCTTCACTGTTCATCCATGTTAAAAACTTACACATATAACACGGGCCACATTATTAAATTAATTATGGCTATATTATCTTATGAGTGAAAATATCCTACAATATGTTGGGAATTTTATCCACTATTAAAAACATTGATTTATGTCCATAATTCCATACATATCCAATTCTCAAATTGAGTCTTTCCCAAGTGATAAATCAATATTTAATGTACCGGTTTCATTAAAATGGTCATGTATGCAGCATCATATTGTATGAAAGAGAAATAAATTTAAAATAAAAAATATTGGGGATCATGACATCCAATTGACCCAAGAATATTATCCTCCATGAAATCCATGAGTTGAAGTTTAATTTTATGTGTTAAAAAAATATTCATACACATAATTAATAGTATATAATCTATGGGTATTGAATATTTCATGTGATATAATACCTGAACATGAATTTATTTTAATTCAAGTGATCTATGGGGTTTTATTACCATTAGAAGAAACAAGTTCTCTTAAATCTTTCATGTATTATTAATGGGTTTCCTTAAAATGAAGAATTTGGAGTTGTTTGAACATCTTAAATGAGATTCATGAATGAATTTTGATCCATGGAACTGATATCCTCATTAAAATTAAAGAGAAACCAATTCCTTCCAATATTTAGAGATAAATGCCAAATTTTCAGGAATAATGGCTTTCTATGTGAATAAATAAGAAAAACATGAAACCTTTGAGTATTTCAAATGAGAAACGTGAATTTATAAATAATACCAATATATTATCAGGTATGTAAAATGAATATTTTAATGTGGTATCTCATACCACATTTAAATGAAATATTATACCTGAGGAATATGGGTATATTTAAAATAAGTATTTAAATATAATTTAAAATGAGGAATAATAAATGTTTTATTCATAGAAGAATTTGTTGAGGGTTTTTAGAATATGAATTATGGAATTAATTGAGAAAAAAATGTGTTATCTATAACACATATAAATCATAGAATAAATGATATATTATATTCAAAATATTTTTTCATGTGGAAAAATATGTGCTTGTCAGTTATTAATATTGTTTTTAGAATGTTTTGGTAGATCTTGAACCCATTGTGAAATAGAATTTTGAGTAGCTCGATACATATTTGTATCAAGGAAAAAAATATTAAAATACAATAAATTCTAAAATGGTGCTCAAATGTTCTCGAGTATTTTACGAACATAAAGTTGAGTTTCAATACTTGGGATTGTGATATTTATTACTTTCTACTGAATATATTGAAGGCATATAAAATTAAAATTAATTTGACTTTATTGTGGAGGAATACCATTAAAAGTGTAAGATCTTTCTATGATGAATCTTGAAGCTTGGGTGTCTAACTATATATGGATGGCCTATGATTGTGGTCTCTAAAAAATCATATAACAGTTTAATTTGGAGTTTTTAATCAATTTATTAGAGATTAAAACTAAGGATTCTAAGTAGTTGTATTTACATATGGATATAATAGAGAATTCATGTTGGTGGTACTGTACAACATATCAAGGAGTAGTATTCCCATCTGAACCATATAAAATTTTCTTGTTTCTATCTATTTCACAACAACTACACATGAGTTGAGGTTTTTAAATAAAATTGAATGGATTAAAAACATAAATAAGTTCAAGTGTTTGTGATAAATTTGGATATCTTAGAAAAAGAAAAAAATCACTAATCCCCCCCAGTGACTCATGTGTCGTAGAAACTTCAATTGGTATCAGAGGATAGGTTACCTCTAAAGATACAAGAATAATTATCAGATATGAAATATCGTAACTTAGTCAAAAGCCAAGGTGTTCCCACATTCAACAGAAAATATTTTCACATATGGGGGAATAATTTTCTACTCTATCTTCTATCACTTATGCTTGAATTGATAGATGTTGTAATAGTGGTTTCCCCACACATTACTAAAGGATTTTCAGTGACTCGAGATGATAAGAGAAATACAGGGTTATATGATTTGGCATAAAATTATTTCATAATTTCATTTTCATAAAATGTGTAAAATAAGGCCGTTTTCCTCAAACTACATATGAAATCTAGGAAATTTTAAAGAGCATCTATAACGGTAACATTAAAGTTAAATAATCCAATATACAAGTCTGTAAGAAGCAATTTTAAGATATAAATATGGTTTCTAATGAGACTATTTATGACTTATTTATGAGGGTCAATGGAATTATAAGAAATATCATGGGTTCTGGTGAGAATCTTGAAGAATACAATAATATTTAAGTCTTAATGAAGAATTTTCATGATTTTTTTGACTTAAAAAAATTATCACTCGAAGAGAGAGATAAGATTTTTCTCTTGATGAATTACACACCATACTCATAGCTTATTAGATGATAAGAATTATGATTTTTAAAAGGAAAGTAAATTTTGAGATGGACATTCAAGTAATTGGAAAAGGAAAAATTAATTAAGAAAAAGTAATTTAATATAATGATTATAAAGATGTGGCAGGTGAACATGATCATAAAAATATTTTTTATATTCTATTAGAAAGGATCAAAAAAATTAAAATGGAAGTTGGAAACAAAAAAACACTAATTGGATGAATTTTGATAACATTGGACACTTTTTCTATGATTTTCTAGAGAAGAAGGAAGAATAAACTGAATCTAATGAGGATAATGAGAGACTATATAAACATAAATGGGGTTATAAGAATAAAAAATAATCTGTAAGAAAAGTAATTTAATGAGAAATACAAAATAGTATTCATAATCAAGTAGTTATTTGTACAATTAAGTTAGTTTCTTTTCTTCTGTAAGGAAAGTATTATATTCATAAAGTACAATTGATGAGGGATAATAAAGGGTAGAACTTGGGTAATAACAAAAAGTAAAACTACAATCTTACCTTGAGTAGATTTCAAAAATTAGTAATGAAATTAAGAAAGTGATAAAAGGATAAAGATAATGAGGATACTGAGAGGGAAGAGTATATCAAGAAGGAATTGACAAACATTGATGAGATAAAGAATCTTAATATTCGATAAATATAACATGAAAATATTATCATTGACCTCAAGGAATTGGATTCCAAGTAAGAATTGATTTTTGAGAAAAAAGACATATGTGTCACATTTCAACATGAGTTGAATAAGTATAAATAAGGCTTCAAAATATCAATGGAGGTTAATATATAATCTTTTCATGTTGGTGAGATGAAGGTTACCAAAAAATAGGTAAAATATGATTCTCAAAATAGATTTGTTATATCAGATAATGTAGGTCTCAATGATAAACCCATACTAGATTGGATCAATAAAGATATTAATAGTTACTCTTCCCCATCAAATGAATAAGGTTATTTAAGAAGATCATTTCCCCTAATAAGAATATGGATTACATTTATACAGGTGGTCAACAACATAATACTACATAGATAAAAAATCAATATGAAAGATCACAATTCAGGGGCGTTTTTAGTGTTGTGGAGTGTACGGAAACAAATCTTATTATTTTTGGTATAATATTTATCTTCTATGAATGTGTAAAGAAAAATGGGGGTGTTTAGTTACATGATACCAAAAACTCAAAAGAAAAAAGGTTTCAAATCTATAGTGGATATTTTCACCCAAAAAATAATAATTTTGAATATGTGTGTGGAAGATGTGGTATGGATAGTCATCAAGAATAGGTATTCAGGACTAAAATACCTAGAAAGGAATCCAATGATTTAAATAAAAAGTCTTTTACTGTTAAAGATAATGTAAATCATGTGTATTCAAAAGATGAATAGAATGTTGAGTAAAATGTATCTGTAAGTGAAAACTTGAAGACTATTGATAGGAAATGATGATCTAAGATTGGAAGATGATAATGGATTATGTTGAGAGAAAACCGCCAACCAAAATTTTACTTATAAGATACATTGAGGTCCCTCCTTATTCCCTATTATTTTATCTATTTTAAGATAACATGGGGGAAATTAAATAAGGAGTTTGAGGCTTTCATCACTAGGACATGAAGGGGAAATCAATTCTCATGTAGTTTCTCAATTTCCATGAAGAGAAGGAAATGAGCACACCCCTAGAGGGAAATAAAATTGATAATGGAGGCTTTAAAATAATTTTCCATATGAAAATTTAATTTTTTGGTTATCTTTATAAAAATTATGTTTGAATATTTTTCATTTCGTGAAAAATATTTCTATTTTCAGCCCCTAAAATGAGAATTAAGAATTTCATAACATGATTTTACATTCATGGTAGTTTATCATGGGCGGTAGTATTGTCATTTGCAAACACGGTTATATATCTCTTATTATCACCACTAGGATTGACCTTGTAGAGTTTTTTTATTAATTAAAGTCCCTTTGTTAAGAGAACCATGTGATATCATCCCTCTCTCAGAGGTATCTAAGAAACAGTCATATAATGCAAAAGAATATGTTTTTGGGAAAATATATTAGATGATAAAATCCCCATTTATATTTTTTACTTGATTTTCAATAAGGGGGGAAAATAATTTAACACTACATATTGTTTTTTCAGATGTGTGTCGATATTGAACAAAAAATAAAAAGGACTAAATTATTGAATTGTTTCATCTATTTTCAATAATTCAATATGTTTTTGTTAACTTTGAGATGAGTTAATGATTATTAGAAAATTGTTATGGATTTATTTAATGTAATTGGATATAATTATTGATCAATTATGGTTTTTTTTAATTCTGATTATTTTTGATCTATTCCTAAAGTCTAAGGGAAATTTCCAATTATACTAGAAGAGATCACATTATTTACTACATTTATACTTTTAAAAATCATGAAAATAGTTATTTTCATAAAGAAATGTTTTGAATAAGGAAATTCAATATCTCTATTATTTTATGTGGAGATATAAATAATTATTTTGGGATTTTAAAATAAGAAGATTGAAAATAATTTTGAAGTAATATGAAGGCCGTAGAATATTTTCCATGAATGATTGATGAAGAATGGAAAACATGTGGAATATTTTGATAAATTGTTGAGAATTTTATTTTAAAAGGGATTATTATAAAATTGATACTTAGAGTTATTCAAATAACTTTTTAGTGTACTGTATATAAAAAATATATCAATCCATACAAGTCACAAGAAAATACTTAATCAGCCTCGTTGTGGGAGCTAGAACAACCACAAGGGAGATCCAACCTGAGAAACCTTCATGGAGGTAGTGGATACCATTATAGAGGTAGGAATGAGCATGCATGAATGGGTGTACAAGAATACTGGGAACACATTATGGGGTGGAATGATGACTCAGGGGTGCCAACATGGGTCAATACCAATGAGAATCAAGAGCAGACCCTAGTACTCACATCTGGCCTATTGAAGGAATATGTTAAATTATATAATAGATCCCAACTATGTTGAAGTATGATTTGGGATGGTATGTGTGATGAACTATTCACTCGAGTTAAAAACTTACACATATAATACAGGTTGATAGATTAAATCGATCATGGTAGTCAGATATTTTGAGTGCATTGACTCTTACCTCCCCTCTAGGATTTGAGGAACTGTTCAGGCCAGTGCACATAATCCATCATGATATCCATCTCTAGTGATTGAATAAATGGTTTCTATAGTTATATATCTCAATTTAACATACTGGTGATATTTAAATGATCATTTCTGTAGTTTCACCTTTCATTCGTGAAAACTGAATAAAAAGGAAAATTATTGATGACCACGATATCTAGTTAACCTTGTATTCTTATCAACCAAAAAATTCAAGAGGTGATGTTCCATTTTATTTATACAAATAATATTCATGCGCTAAATTAATATAAGATGGTCCATGGGTATTGAATATGTCACATGAAGTAAAAAAATAAAACTTGTATGTATTTTAATTTGAATTATTTTCAATTTTTTCTACATGATGAAATAGTTTGGTCCAAATATTTTAGGAATTACAAATTATTTTCATTAAAATGATGATTATTGAGTTGTGATGTCATTTTAAGTGAGATGTATGCATTCCTTTTTAGCCTCAGAGTAGATATCCTCATGTAGAATGAAGATATCAAGATTCCTTTAGGTATTTAAAGATGAAGTCCATGCCACCTATAATAATATCCTAACTTGTGAACAAAAAAGTAAAACCCCAAACCTTTGGGTATTTCAAATGATCTGGATGAATATATGAATAATTCCCACATATTATCACACATTTAAAATTAAATGTTTAATAGTGTTTCTCTTACCAAATTTAAATGAAATAATATACTCGATCTATATAAGTAAATTTAAAATAAGAATTGAAATAAAACTAAAAATTATTAAGAATAAATTTTTTAATCATTTCACATTTTATTGATGTATTTTGGAATTTTAATTATGGAATTAATTAGGAAAAAATAAATGTATTTTTTATAACACATTTAAATCCTGGAATAAATGAGATATTACATGCACATTATTATTTTTTCCCTTGTGGATAAATATGTAAATTAAAGTGTAAAATATTGTATGAAGAAAATTATAAGAAATGTTGTACACATTATTCAATAGAATCTTGAGAAGCCAATACATCTTTGTGTTGGCTAAAAAAGAAGTCAAATTTGGGAAATTCTAAAAGAAGGTGATAAAATTTTCTCGAGTATTTTAATAACATGGAGTTGATTTTCAAGACTTTTGGTATTGATCATTATTGCTTGTTTCTAAATATCTTGAAGGTGTACATAATTAAATGGAATCCATCATTATTTTAGAGGATTTCCATCTGAAAAATAATATCATTACATCTATGGATTATTATTGAATAATAATATTATATTTGGGGAGTATAACTAACTATTATAGGCCTGTAAGTGTGGTTTCTGACCAAGGATAGAAGAGTAGAAGTTGGGGTATCTAATAAATTATTGAGATATTGTAAATAGGTAGTATTACAAGTTTTATTCACTTTCATATATAGTATAATTCCCTGACCATAAACATTCAATAATATTTATTTATGTCAAGAATTCACATTAAAGATCTTTTTAGGTTGAATTTTGTAGAACATTATTCCATAACTATTACATACAAAGTGGATACAACTAAAATACAATCCATTTAATCCATAATATAAAGCATTTAAAAGTAAACATGATTTATTTTTTATTGATAAAAATTCATCTTGATTTCTTTCTTTCTATTACCCATCCTTATACCCAGTGAAAACATTTTAAAACTTGGGATGAGAAAAAAAAATCTCAGTAAGGGATACACAAATAAGTAAAACTGATAGCCTTGAAAAAACATGTAAACCATGAATACTTTATCATATTGTAATACTTTTCTCCATTATGAATTAGTAAATACTCTGTACTAAATATAAGCTCAATTATTACCCTTTTTGTAACCTAAATATTTCCATAAACCCCATAAAAATCACATATAACATATGAAGGTAACATGGTACATAATCTTACAAAATTGGAATAATCATACGATCGACTTCCACAAATATCACTAAATGTAATGGTCATATGGACGACTTTCATACCAAATGAATTAGAGGTTATAAAATAACCACTCATCCTTGGTATATCATGGATCCACCCATCTTTGTTTTATCAAGTTACCATCCATATTTGGTTAATCACATTACCACTCATCAAATGTCCAAGTTCCATTATATAATCAAAAGACATAAAATATTGAAATTGTCAACATTTCACACATAAAATTGGCAATAACAAGGAATAATTACAAGATATTGATATAATAACACCATTTTCAATACCAAAGTACACAAAAAGGTAACAAGTGATTTATTTATCCTTTTAGAAAAATATTAAGTCTTATAGAGGAAGCCAAATATCAAATAACGGCTATAAAGGTGGAGAATTAATTATCGTTTCATATATTAAAATCATTAATTTTGTAATTTAGTGAAACATTTCATATAAAAACGATTCACTTTTGAATTTTTTTGAATGATATTAAAATCCAAAAGGTTGATTATATACCGTATAAAATAAGGGGTTTATATTATCAAAATATACCTCAATGAAAGGAGATTGAGATGAAGTACCTTACCATAAGTTTGATTCGTCACGTATGCTCCTTGTTCTTTGTAAATAAAAATCGTTGGTTAATTTATAATTTCTTGAGAACCGTTTTCTATTTTATTAGTTCTTTTATATCACTTATTAGCTTGTTATAAAAATTACATAATTTTTTTATGTTCATATCAGATGTTTCTTCGATATTCGGTACTTTAGTCAAAAATGAACATGGTTTGATGTAACTAATACATGTTTTCATAATTTCATCATCTCTAAAATAATATTCATGACATTACAATAATTTTTATACCTAAATTATACCCTTAAATCAAACCATTAAGTATGGTTTGGAAAAGTAAACAATATTATAATCATAAAGATGGTAAGTCGTACATACTCATGAGTAACATTTTCCATTTTAATTGATCATTATAGAAAAAAGGTAAGTATTATTTTATCTTTACTGAATGATTATAACGTCATTAATATAATATTAATCTTTTAAATATTCTTATATAAATCATAAAAATGATATAAAAAAATAATAATGAGTCACATTGCTTCGTGGAGGTGATAGTTCACACGTACACACAAACGACATTTAATTTTTATTTGCATGGAACTATGAACATAATTGATGTATTATATCTTATAATAATTAATATTTCATTGATATTACATATTAACATTAATTCCATTATTATAACTAGTCATGAGATGTGGTTATAGAAAAAAATTAGATCAGTTCGCGGAGGTGATAGTTCACACGTACTCACAATTGATTAATTTATTTCCCATTTAAAGGAAAGTGGAGATGGATTTAGGATATAATATAAACATAATAAAATATTAGTATATTGAGGATAATGGAGTTATTATTTCATCATTTTTGGAAGAAATTTGAAAGAAGTGGTAGAAAAATAAAATATAAATACTTAAAGAAAATGATACATCTTCTTTGGTTGGTCACCTTTGATGAACATCTCAACACCTCTATAAAGGGTGTTATGCCTAAAATCGGGCCTAAATAATGTGGGGAGGTATTCTAGGAATGGTATGTGTAAATATTGTCCAAAAATTAAGTTTTTTTAAGTGAGGTTAATATAGAGAAATTGGTGTCTTTTTATAGGAGAGGGGAGGGACACCCTTAGAATTATTAAAATCATTAAATTAATATAAATTAATTTCCAATTCAAAATGGGTAAAAACTCATTATTTTGGAATATAGGATGATTATAAGTCAAAACATAATCATACAATAAGAAATAAACAGGTTTTTTATATTTATTTCATCAATTGTTTTATGTTTTAACTACTTTTAACGCTTATTGTTTTATCAAGTAATTTACACATTGAGAGTTAAAATATTTACCAAATCATAACAAAAGACCAATGAATGAGTCATTAATGAATTATTTAGAGTTATATTAAATTTTTGGTTAAATATTGGATTTTATAAATTTTATCTCATTTAATTAAACATTTTATATTTTATAATATAAATTTTGTCAATTTTGACATTATTCATTACATGACTTTTTCTAAAAATAATAACAAATTTATTCCTTTGAAAAAACTATATTAACACAATACTAATGTGTCATAGTAGTCCAAATAATTCTTGTATTTCATAAAATAGTTCAAATTATATTTATTTTAATATTATTAATATCATTTATTTCATTCATTATTTAATAAACCAATCACTACATCATCACTATATCCTAATTAAATTTAATTATGTACTATCTAAAAATTATAAATAAAATATAATTATTTATGAACCTTTTATATTTATAATGAATATTTATAGTTGAATATATCACTTATATAACCCCATATTAAAATCGTTTTAGTAATAAGAGTCATGTTTATGATATATTTGCCTTTACGTTAAATTAAATGTTATAAATGTCATTATCACACCCAAGTGGCTCCCAAAGGTCAAATTTTTATCCCCAGGGTTGTCTCGGTTAGCCATAACTCATCTAATAATATTATTACAATTTTTAGGATAGTTTTATAATATTATAATATTAATTTTACCTTTATTTACCTAATTTACCCTTTAATTGTGGTAAATAAAATACTAAAGTTACAATTCACCAAAAATTATTTTGTTACTATTAAACAACATTTTTCTTACAGATTACAACCATTTATGTTGGTTTTTGAATATTCAATTCATAGAAGTGTAAAAATTAATTTTAAAATTAATCTCTTCGTCGGAATGAGAAAACGAGTTTTTTAAAAAGTAATAACCATCAAAAGATTGGCATGTGTTTATATAAACTTTTAATGTGAAATTACTTAGAATGACTAAAATTGGATTAAATTATAAAAAAATTATCTAAATAAACATGAAAAACAATTATAATGATAATATATCAATACAAATAAATTATTTGAAAATACAATTTTGAATTAAATTGTCGTATTTTTTACAATTCATTAAAATATGAATTTTATCAGAAAAATACCAAAACATCTAACAAATTAAATTTTGATGTCCCGCTTCCAAATAAGAAGTTTATTTTTTCAAATAGAACATATAAAAGTAAAAAAAAATTATATTTAAAAAGGGTTCTCCATCGAAAGGTGTTAAAACTACCTTTTAAAAATATTTGAGTATTTTATGCTTAAATCATGATTTATTCTCATTTTAAGGCTCTAAAATTTAATGGATGAATGTCAAAAAATTTAACAAACATGTGTAAACTTGTTATAGTTAGTTATGTTCATTCCAAATAATACAACATCTAGTTGTTAACTACCATTTAAAATAATAATATTAATAATGTATTATTTTTCGGTAGAACTCAATCTTGTGTGCAACAAAAGATTTCGAAGAAAGCCATTGTTCTGATACAGGTACGCTCTTAGATAAAGTGTACCCTTTAATGTAAATTTAATATCTTATTAATAAATATTAATAGATATTAAAATGTATTATTCTATAATTACCTGTGATGTTAAATCCTTCCCCCTTTTATAAATTGTGTCCCCGTAAATTTATTCACCTACCAAATAAGTGATGGTATTTCTACATAATAGAATTTTTAGATTCCCATGATGCCTCTTCAACCATATGGTTTTTTCACAAAACCTTAACCTCAAAAATAACCTTATTTTGTTACACTATCTCACTATGGTCAAGAATCTGGACCGACTTTTCTTCATAGAGAAAGATTCTAATCCAACTAAACTACTTCTAGACTCAAAAAATTAGATAAATCCGACATATACTTTCTTAACATTGAAGAACAAAAAAAAATTTACCTAGTATAAACTCGATGTCAGAGCTACTCCATAGGCATCTAATCTAACTTTCTCTAGGATTTCATAAGGTCCAATGAACCTCATTCTCACCATCCCTTTCTTAAAAAAACATCTCACTTTTTCATGGTGAAACTTTTAGAAATACGTCATCACCTACCTCAAAAGAAAGATCATTTCTCTTGTTATATGTAAAACTTTTCTTCCTTCTATGAGTTATCCTCATGTGTTTCTGAATAATTCAAACTTTTTCTGCCATCTCTTCTTCCAACTCTAGTCCCATCAGCTTCCCTTCTCTGACATCATCCCAAAAAAGTAGGATTTCGACGATGCATTCCATATAATGCTTAAAATTGTGCCATTAGTATTCTAGAATGAAATCTGTTGTTATAAGAAAACTCAACCAAAGAAATATGTTGATCACAATTTCCCTGGTAATCCATTGAAAAAGAATTTAGGACATCCTCTAAGGTCGGAATTATTCGTTCTAACAACCCATTTGATTGAGGATGAAAAGTTGTAATAAAATTTAATTCAGTACCCAATGACTTCTGATGGCCTTCCCAAAAGTTAGGAGTGAACCTAGTATCATGATTAGATATAATTGAGAGGGGAAATCCATGTAACATGACTATATCATTAATATACAACTGAGAAATTTTTTCTAGAGATAGGGTATCCTGAATAGGAAGAAAATGAGAATATGTAGTCAATCTATCAAAAATAACCTAGATCATATTGTTACCTCAAGAAGTATTTGGTAATCCCACTATGAAATCCATGGATATATTTTCTCATTTCTACTCTGGCATTGGAAAAGGCTGAAACATCCCTTTTGGTAACTGAATTTCTTCTTTAACATTTTGAAAAATCAAACATATCAGGGTAAGTTCAGTAATATCTCCTTTCATTCCTCTAACCAGTAATACTCTCTAAGGTTTCTATGCATCCCAGTGTTGCCCTGGTGAACTGAAAATAGAGAACTATGAGCTTAACATAACTAATATTTCTTCAACTATTAATGATAAGGATTACATAATCTCTTCAAAAACCTCAAAGAAAAAGTCTTTATCAATGTTAAATTCAGATAAATTACAATAATGAACAATTTCAACCTTTTTAAACAACTCACTATCTTCCTTCTATGATTGATTAATTATATCTGATAAGGATGATTTCACTGAAACCTGAAACAAAATAGAGGAATTTCTTACACTGACAAATTCCAAGTCAAAATTCATTAAATCATTAACCAAAGGATCTCATTCAAAACTTAGCATGGCTAATGTAGCATTACTTTTTCGAATCAAAGCATCATCTACTTTATTATCTTTTCCTGGATGGTAATGAATCATGAAATCATAATCCTTGATTAATTTCAGTTATCTCCTCTATATCATGTTCGATTATTTCTGAGTGAATATATACTTCACACTTTTTCTATCAGTATATATTTCACACTTTACTCCATACAAATGATGCCTCCAAATTTTTAATACAAAAAATAGCATCTAATTTGAAATCATGAGTAGGGTAATTTAACTCATGTGGTTTCAAATAACATAAAGCAACAGTAATTACCTAATCATTATGCATTAAGACCCAACCAAGTCCTTTTGACAAAGCATCACTATAGATAACAAGTTCATCATTCCTAGAAGGCATGTCCAAAACTAGTGCAATTACTGACCTTCTTTTCAGTTCCTAAACACAATTATCACATTCTTTTGTCTAAATGAACATAACTCCCTTATGTGTTGACTTAGTTAGTGGGAAAGATAATTGAGAAAATTTTCCAACAAACCGTCGATAATAATCCTCTAATCTCAGAAAACTATGAATATATGGGATATTATTAGGTGTTTTCCACTCTTCAACAACTTTTGTTTTAAAAGGGTCAATAGTTATTTCATATTTAGAAACAATATAGCCAAGGAATGGAATTTTTTGTAACCAAAATTCACTATTACTGAACAATCCATATAGTTTATTTTCTTTTATGTTTTTCAAAACAAACCTTAAGTGCCTTTCATGTTACTTATGGATTTTAGAATATTCCCAAAATATAATCTATAAAAACAACCACAAACTAATCCAAAAAATGATTAAAGACTCTATTCATGAGATTCATAAATACAAGAGGTGCATTACATAACCCAAAAGTCATAACTAAAAACTCATAATTCTCATATCTCGTTTGAAATTCTATCTTTGGAATGTCATCCTCTTTCACCTTCAATAGATGGAACCCAGACCACAAATCTATCTTCAGAAAATATTGATCTCCTTTGAGATGATGAAAAAAATCATCAATATGAGTGAAGGGATACTTTTTCATACCAGTGATATAAATACAAATTATCATATAACCATCCTTCTTTTTCACAAATAAAACAGGAGCACCACATAGTGAAGTGTTAAGTTAAATGAAACCTTTATCAAGCAATTATTACAACTATTTTTTCAATTCCACAAGTTATACTTGATAAATTCAATAAGGGGGTTTATAAATAGGCTTAGCATCAGGCACTAAACTAATGGTAAATTCATCCTCTTGATCAATAATTGTATTAGGAAATTCATCAGGAAAAACCATTGTAAATTCATTCGCTACTAGAATGTCCCTATGAGAAATTGTTTCTTTCCTTTCAACAACATGAGAAATATTGAAAAGACCCTTAAAATTAAAGGGAATTTTTTTCTTAATTTTCTTCAGAATATTACAAGAACACAGCTTTTGACGGAACTTGATTCTAAGGCCCGGTGTGCCCATAATTTCTATCCAAAGTTTAGCTTGGGTACGTTCAGTGAACAAACGAGCGGGTTTTTCTAACTTTTGAACTGATGATCGAAATCTAATTCTGAGGGCACCGATGGATTCGCAGTGCCGGTAATTGCTTAGGAACACCTTTTCTGGAGTTTCTTTTACACGAGAGAAGTTGTTAAAAATTTGTGGAAGGTAAAATAAAATTGAGCATCAATTTTATTTTTCACTAAGTGGTTTAAAGCTTTGGGTGGAAGTTGGGGGAAACCACCCAACTTCCCATGGGATGTTATAAGGGTGGTGGGGCCCACACTAACCCCACCCCTTCATCTTTCCTAACCTTCCATAACCCTTCATTTAATTTGAAAACACGAGTTAATTAATTGAGTTGATTAATTCAACTATTGAATTTCAAACTTAAGTTATGTTAATAAAATAAGTGAGGTGCTTATTTTATTTTGGTTGGGACTTGTTGCTTGAGAGGTTTGGGAGAAAAGCTAAGGGAGTCTTGAAGATCTTCATCTTCTTCGTCAAAGAACACGAAGAACGCGAAGAAAGCACTGATCTCCAACAAAGAACGCAGAATCCTCAGAGATCGACTACGCGACGCCGTGTACCGCGTCGCCAACGACGCCTTCTTCCGCCACGATTCTACTTTTGCGACGCCTCCATCCATGAAGGTTATTTCCGCGATGAACCTCCGTTCAAGATACGCTCGAAGTATTGGTTTATTTAAATTTTTGTTCCTGATTACTTCTATTGTCGTTCTTCGTGAAACTTCGCCGCTTGCTATCGATTAACGGGAGGGGAATGGACCGCACAAACACGGTCGTCCCTCCTCCCTTATTCTTGTATTGTTGCGGTTTGAAGGAAAATGATGCGGTGTCGACGCACCGCGTGGGATCGTGTGGAAAGGGTGCGCAGCACCGTCGCGCCGCGCCGATGAAGTTGAATAAGGTCACAGCGCCGTTCTGCTGCGCTGGAGGATCACGAAAACCCAGCCGCCGGAGCGGGGTCGCAGCGGAGGGGCGCGACGCTGTCACACCGCACCAGACGGTTTAAGGCCGCATCTTAGGCCGTGGTGGAGTAGGAGAACAGGCGGCCGGTTCCGGGCCGCCGGCGTCGGAGCAGGGGGGCCGGCCCTTGTCGGTCCCGTGGCGGCAACAACCGGTCGGCCGGAGCGGGCCGGCCGGCCAGAGGAAGAGTCGGGGGTTCGTAACCCCCGGATGGCCGGACCTGAGTAGACCCCCACATGGGGGACGCTTTTTTCAAATGGGTGGGGGGCATCCCCCCCCCCCCCCCCCGTACCCCTGTCCGCTCGGCCGAAACGGCCGAGCCACCTGGCTGGCGCCCGGGCGCCGGGCCGGCTGCCCAGGCCGGGCCGGGCCGCGCCAGCCGGGGTGGGCCACGCCCAAGCGGGCCGGACCCGGACCTAGGCCACACCGGCCGGGCCGGGACAACCCAGAGGGTATCGGGCCGGGTTGGACCGGGCTCGAACCCCCTAATACCGGACCTCTCACGGTCTTATTCCTATAAATGGTGATGCAAACCTCTGATCGACGCACCGTCAGCTAAGATGCGATCCTTAGATCGAGACGGTCGTTTTGGTATATTTCACTCAACGTTTCGGAGTACTTTGCATTCGGCCGGGTTGGTTAGTACACGAAACAAACCGGGCCCTCGGAGCGGAAATGCTTATAACTTGAGTTCCGGACGTCCTATTGACGTATCGTAGACTTTTTTGGATTCCTCTAAGTGAGACGGACCTTTTGGCTTACTCCGCTCGAGGTTTGGATGCAGTTGGAGTACGGTCGGGTTGGTTTTGACTTAAAAATCAATCGGGCCCCTGGAACGAAAAGGCCAATAACTCTCAGACCGGGCGTCTGATCGACGTGTCGTCTGTCGCATTGAGGTCCTGTTGACGATATGGAACTTTTGGATACATCAACTCCATACTATGTGTCAGTTGATGTATCAGCCCTTCGGCTCATGTAGCGGACCCTCCCGAATGAGCTTGTTGTGTGCGGGAACCCTAGAGCTAGTTGCGACTGTGATGACGATGACGACTGTACAGAAATCCTTCGTGGATTCGACAGGGATGACTACAGCACTCAGCGATCCTATGTGGATAAGTGCTACCGATCCTGTGTGGGTTAGATCCTGTGTGGGTCAGCGCTCAGCGGTCCTGTGTGGGCCAACGCCTACAGATCCTGTGTGGGTCCGATCCTATGTGGGTCATTACGGGGGTTAGTTACCTATCGATCCTTTTTGGGTCATTGTGTGGGTTCATTACCTATCGATCCTTTGTGGGTCATTGCGAGGGTTAGTACCTATCGATCCTCTGTGGGTCCGACGACGTTGATATATCAGTGGTAATATCTGATCATCTCTATCGTATTACGAAGAAGTATACCTGCGTGAGCTGAATCTTGACTTTCAATCCTTACCATCGATAAGATTGACTTGATATCCTGTGTGGATTACATTTTGCTTTCCTGTGTGGAATGGGTTGTGTTTTCCTGTGTGGACTGAGCTGTACTTGGGCAAGGATGTTGGAGTCGAACGAGAATTGATGACTTAGGTATATGTATGGGAATATACCTAAGAAGTGTTGGATGTTACTTCGTGTTTGTATCTTTCCTTTGTGGATTATTCTTTGTGGATTCTAGGAGACCTTCGGGGGTATTGGGGTCCCTACTGAGTTGCTTATACTCACCCCTGCACGAGCTATACCAGCACTACATTGTGTTGGTTGCAGACGACGGACAGCGCTGATCATGGTTGAGGCTTGCGGAGCAGGTCAGTACCTGGAGGTGGACCACTGGGCGGGACGTACTCGGAGCGGACGGCTGGACCCGAGGAGCTGAGGAGGCTATCTTTACCCACCCTTCATGTGGGACTTCCATTGGACGGCTCGACTTTTCGGCTTTACTTTCAGTTTTTGTACTCTCTTTTCAGTTGTACTTTACTTTCAGTTTGGGTTTGTATTCTGGCCCACTTACTTTTCTGCACTTACTGTTGTACCCAGTTTTTTACTTACTGTTTACTTCTGCTTGCTTTCTCTGTGGGTTTGTTTACTTTACAAAGGCAATGCCTTCCCTTTTTACCGGGAATTACGCCTTGGTGCTAGTCACCAACCCCTAACCTATGGAAGGCGGGCTTGGGGTAGTCACGGCATGGGCCCCGAGGACAGGTCGTGACAAATTGGTATCAGAGGAGTTCGGTTCTACCTAAGAACTCATGAATCTGATCTTTTTATATATGAAGAAATATTGTTAAGAGTATTTAGTGTGTTTATCAGTCCAGGGAGTCCGGTGTTGGTGCGTCGGCCGACGTATCCGTACACCAGGACCCTGACTTCCGATTTCCGACTTAATACAGGAAAACGTTGATTGCATGTGTGTTTCAAGTTTTCTTTGTGATTAATTTATGTCAGCTCACCAGGTATACTGTTTGAACGTGGCACACCTGTTTCTTTTCAGGATGGCTCCACGACGGCAGTTAGCTAGGGTTCTGAGAGTTGTGCATGACTACAGCCCACCGAGCGACGAGGCCTCGGTACATGGCCCTTTGACAGCAGAGGAACCGGCGATACCGCTACCCACCGAGCCACCAATGCTACCAGCCCCAGCCACTGACGATGCACGTCGCCTTAGTGCACTGCACAAGTTTCAGCTTCAGTGAACACCCAAGTTCCACGGGGAGACGGACCCTCAAGCAGCCAAGGATTGGCTGGAGGCAGTTGTACTAGTTTTTAGGTTATTGAGGACACCAGCAGACCTCATGGTGATCCTCACAGCGAGCCTACTGCACGCGGCAGTAGGCAGATGGTGGAGCTTGATGCTCCAGGTGCACGACAAGGCATCTCTTCTCTGGACAGACTTTAAGAGCCTCTTCTGCTCGGAGTTCGTCCCAGCCACCCTCCGTGCGGTGCGCATCCAGGAGCTTCTACAGCTGCAGCAGGGCAGCTTATCGGTCACCCAGTACTCGGTGAGATTTACCGATCTCTCGCGCTACTCGACAGACATGGTATGGGACCCATTCTTCCGGGCCCAGACCTTCAAGAAGGGATTGAGGCAGGAGATCAGGGCATCGCAGATCTCCCTTAGTATTCTAAAATAGGCAGGGGTACTGGAGCGAGACCTTCTGATCGAGAGTTTCCTTGCTGAGCCTGCATCAGCAGCGAGACCTACCGCAGGGCGGCACGTAGCAGAGTCTTCTGCAGTAGGCAGTCTATGAATGAATCATGGGTCCAGGCAGACCAGACCCTCAGGAAGACGACTTCAGGACACTGGCTCAGTGGTGTGGGGCACACAGCGCGGAGCCAGTGTTTCGAGAGGCAGACAGTGCTACGCATGCGGCGGGCAGGGCCACATGGCTCGTGACTGCCCAACCCGCCGTGCAGAGGAGCAGCAAACAGTTGAGGGACCACCCAGGCAGAGGCAGAGGGTAGACCGTGGCGGTTCGTAGGGAGCAGGAGGATGAGGGAGAGGAGCTGGCCGAACATCAGGTGGTAGGCGACACTTTGAGGCTCTACCACCACCGCCGCCAGGAGGTCCACCCCGACCACAGGGAGCTGGCGGGCAGAGACAGGCACAACTTCAGGCAGCGGAGGCCTATGACCACGGCGCGCCAGATATGATTCGAGGTACTATCTATGACTATTCCACCCTTGTTGCAGTTCTTATAGATACAGGAGCGAGTAATTATTTCATAGCTTCTGCCTTTGTCTAGAGCTCGGAGATTTCGACAGAGCCGTTGGATCAATCCTTACGGCTAGAGACTACTACGGGAGCAGACTCAATGATTACGCACTGGTGCCGGCAGTGTGAGCTTACTTTAGGAGGCGAGACCTTCGGTTGGGATCTTCTTGTAGCAGTGTCGAGGCCTTATGACGTAATCTTGGGCATGGATTGGTTATCTACAGTCCATGCTCAGATTAACTGTATTAGGCGCAAGGTGTGGTGTGTACGCACCGACGGGAGTAGGTTCACCTTCACCGGTGAGAAGGGTGACTTCGCAGAACAGGATGGACTCTCACAAAGGAGAGGACAGCCCATCACTCATTAGTTGGCTAGCCTCATCATAGGAGTAGTTTAGGTGCGGAGTCCTGGTTTTCCTGCAGTGGTGGATCAGTATGTAGACGTTTTTCCTGACGAAGTTCCAGGACTAACTCCTCATAGAGAGGTAGACTTTTATATTGACATGTACCCCAGGACAGCCCCAATATCCACCCCAGCATATCGTATGACCCCCGCTGAGCTTCGAGAGCTACGGGTACAGTTGGAGGACTTGCAGGGCAAGGGATTCATCCGACCTAGTGTTTCACCCTGGGCTTCCCCGATATTGTTCGCCAAGAAGGCGGACGAGAGCTTGCGACTTTGTGTCGACTATCATCACCTGAACCAGGTGACAGTGAGGAACAAGTATCTACTACCAAGGATTGATGACCTCTTCGATCAGCTCAAGGGAGCACGGTGGTTCTCAAAGATAGACCTTAGATCAGGCTATCATTAGCTCAGAGTTCGGGACAAGGACATGCAGAAGACGACCTTCAGAAGTCGGTATGGCCACTATGAGTTCTTGGTTATACCATTTGGCATAACCAATGCTCTATTAGTGTTCATGGACCTCATGAACCGGATCTTTCATCCATATCTCGATCGATTTGTCATGGTCTTCATCGACGACATTTTGATTTACTCGACGACTGAGGAGGAGCACGCCTACCACTTACAGGTTGTACTAGACACACTCTGAGAGCACCAGCTTTATGGAAAGCTCTAAAAGTGTCAGTTATGGATACGTGAGGTCCAATTCTTGGGACATGTCATCTCTGAGGCGGGATTTGTGGTGGATCCTGCGAAGATCGAGGCAGTGCTAGCTTGGGAGCCACCCAGGAGCATGACGGAGGTGCGGAGTTTCTTGGGACTAGCTGGGTGCTATCAGAGATTTGTGCCAGACTTCTCCAGAGTTGTGGAACCACTCTCAGCTTTGATGAAGAAGGGGAAACCCTTTGTGTGGTCAGACAGATGTCAGAAGTGCTTCCAGGAGCTGAGACAGAGATTGACCAGCGCGCCTATCTTGAGGTTGCCGGAGGAGGGAGTAGGGTACGTAGTTTACTGCGATGCATCAGGGACCGGACTCGGATGTGTCCTGATGCAGGAGCGGGCCGTGATCACCTATGGATCACGTTAGTTGAGGAAGTATGAGCAGAACTACGATACCCATGACCTGGAGTTAGTAGCAATGGTCTTCGCTCTGAAGATGTGGCGACACTATCTGATGGGCGAGCACTTTATAGTCTTTTCTAACCACCAGAGTCTCAGGTATATCTTCTTGCAGAAGGATCTAAACCTGAGACAGTGGTGATGGCTCGAGTTCCTCCAGGACTATGACTTTGAGATAGTCTATACACCTGGAAAGGGAAACATAGTAGTCGTTGCTCTTAGTAGAAGGACGGGAATTCAGCTACTTGGGGAGGCGACAGAGCAGCTATCTGCTTTGTAGATATCCTTCATGGATAGAGATAGAACAGCCTTTCTTCAGTCACTCACAGTCACTTCTCCACTACTGCAGCGGGTTAGAGAGGCACAGCATGGGGACGCTAACTGTGAGACGTGATGTGCGCAGATATCCTCAGGACATGCACCTGATGGTTTCTCTTTAGGAGGAGAGCACGATGTTTTTTTCATAGGACATACCTTGGTACCAGTTGCTTTACAGGAGGAGGTTTTGAGAGAGTTTCTCACTTCCCCTTTGGTGGTACATCCTAGAGTGGTGAAGATGTACCAGGATCTCAGACGATAGCACTGGTGTCTGGGCATGAAGAAGGTTATGGTAGAGTTCGTTTCTCAATGCCTCACCTGCCGGCAGGTGAAGGCAGAGCACCAAGTACAAGTAGGCTTGGTACAGCCCTTGGAGGTCCCAGAGTGGAAGTGGGACGGGATATCTATGGACTTCATGAATGTACTTCCACGCACTTCCAGAGGTCACGACTCTATTTGGGTGATTGTCGACCGACTCACCAAGTCGGCTCACTTCTTACCCATCAGAGAGCAGGGCTCAGTGGAGAGCTTGGGACATCTCTACGTTCAGGAGATTGTATGGCTTCATGGTGTACCATCATCCATCGTCTCCGATCGAGATTCTCGCTTTAATTCCTGGCTTTGGAAGGGGTTGTAGGAGGCGTTCGGGACGCAGCTACGTCTGAGTACCACCTTTCACCCTTAGACAATGGTCAGACGGAGAGGACCATTTAGACTCTCGAGGACATGTTTCGTGCTTGTGTCCTCGACTTCGGTCGCAGCTGGGAGGACCACCTACCCTTGGTGGAGTTCGCATACAACAATAGCTACCACTCCACCATCGGTATGGCACCATACGAGGCGTTGTACGTCCGACCTTGCAGATCTCCTCTGTGCTGGACAGACCCTGGGGAGTCAGCACTTCTGGGACCAGAGATGGTCTAGGCCACGACAGAGAAGGTCTAGGTCATCAAGGAGCAGATGAGGACAGCTCAGATCCGGCAGAAGTCTTATGCTGATAGGAGGTGGAGGCCACTAGAGTTCGAGGATGGTGACCACGTCTTCTTGCGGGTCTCACCTCGATGTGGTTTATGGAGATTTGGCCGAGGTGTCAAGTTGTCTCCACACTTCATCGGACCCTTTTAGGTCCTCAGTAGGATTGGCGAGTTGGCTTATCGCCTGGCTCTACCACATCAGTTACACCAGGTGCATGACGTCTTCCACGTATCCCAGCTGAGGATATACGTGCACGACCCGACGCATGTCATCAACCATGGGGATCTGGACATAGATGATGGGGTGACTTTTTCGGAGGTCCTGGTGGAGATTGAGGATCGACAGGAGCAGGTACTACATGGACGGTCGATTTCTCTAGTGCGCATCAGATGGCAGCATGGGAATCTCCAGGAGAGCACTTGGGAGCGGGAGCCTCAGATGCGTGCTCAGTACCCACATTTGTTTCCCTAGTTTTTTATGCATCTTTACGAGGATGTAAAGCCCTAAGGTGGGAGTAATGTAAAGTCCTGTAAAATTCAAGGGAAATTTTTTCTTAATTTTATTTGGAATTTTACAAGAACACGGTTTCTAACGGCACTTGATTTTGAGGCCCAGTGTGCCCGGAATTTCTATCCGAAGTTTAGCTCGAGTACGTTCAGTGAACGAACGAGCGGGTTTTTCTAACTTTTGGACCGTTGCTCGGAATTTAATTCCGAGGGCACCGATGGATTCGCAGCGCCAGTAATTACCTAGGAACACCTTTTCTAGAGTTGCGTTTACATGAGAGAAGTTGTTAAAAATTTGTGGAAGGTAAAATAAAATTGAGCATCAATTTTATTTTTCACGAAGTGGTTTAAAGCTTTGGGTGGAAGTTGGGGGAAACCACCCAACTTCCCATGGGAGGTTATGAAGGTGGTGGGGCCCACACGAACCCCACCCCTTCATCTTCCCTAAACTTCTATAACCCTTCATTTAATTTGACAACTTTAGTTAATTAATTGAGTGGATTAATTCAAATTTTGAATTTCAAACTTAAGTTATGTTAATAAAATAAGTGAGGTACTTATTTTATTTTGGTTGGGACTTGTTGCTTGAGAGGTTTGGGGGAAAATCTAAGGGAGGCTTGAAGATCTTCATCTTCTTCGTCGAAGAACACAAAGAACGCGAAGAACGCACCGATCTCCGACGAAGAACGCCGAATCCTCAGAGATCGACTACGCAACACCGTTTATAATGACGCCAATAATGCCTTCTTCTGCGAAGATTCTCCTTTCGTGACGCCTCCTTCCACGAAAGTTATTTCCGCAAAGAACCTTAGTTCAAGCTATGCTCGAAGTAGGGGTTTATTCAAATTGTTGTTCATGATTACTTCTATTGCCGTTCTTCGTGAAACTTTTCCGCTTGCTATCTACTAACAGGAGGGGGCTGGACCGCACAAACACGGCCGACCCTCCTACCTTATTCTTGTATTGTTGCGGTTCGAAGGAAAATTATGCGGTGCCAACGCAATGTGTGGGATCGTGTGGCAAGGGTGCGTGGCGCCGTCGTGCCGCACTGATGAAGTTAAATAAGTTCGCAGTGCCGTTCCACCGCGCCAGAGGATCACAAAAACACCGCGGCCAGAGCGGGGCCGCGGTGGAGGGGTGCGGCGCCGTCACGCCACGCCGGACGGTTTAAGGCCGCGACTGAGGCCGCGGCGGAGCAGGGGAACTGGCGGCCGGTTCCGGGCCGCCGGCATCGGAGCAGGGGGATCGGCCCTTGCCGGTCCCATGGCGGAAACAACCGGCCGGCCGGAGCAGGCCGACCGGCCAGAGGAAGAGCCGGGGGTTCGTAACCCCTGGCTGGCTAGACATGAGCAGCCCCCCACATGGGGGGCGCGGTTTGCAAATCAGCGGGGGGCAGCGCGCCCCCCGTACCCCTGTCCGCTCGGCCGAAACGGCCGAGCCACATGGCTGGCGCCAGTGCGCCGGGCCAGCTGCCCAGGCCGGGCGGCCAGGCCGAGCGGCCAGGCCGGTCCGCCAGGCCGGGCCGCCAGGTCGGTCCGCGCCCAGGCTGGGCCGGGCCACGCCAGCCGGGCCGGGCCGACCCAGAGGGTATCGGGTCGGGTTGGACCGGGCTCGAACCCCCTAATACCAGACCTCTCACAGTCTTTTTCCCATAACTGGGGCTGCGGACCTCCGATCGACGCACCATCAGCAGCGATGTGATCCTTAGATCGAGACGGTCGTTTTCATATATTGCACTCAAGGTTTCGGAGTACTTTGCATTCAGCCGGGTTAGTTCGTACACAAAACCAATCGGGCCCTCGGAGCGGAAATGCTTATAACTTGAGTTCTGGACGTCCGATTGACGTACCGTCAACTTTGTTGGATTCCTCTAAGTGAGACAGCCCTTTTGGATTCCTCCGCTTGAGGTTTGGATGCAGTTGTATTACAGTCGGGTTGGTTTTGACTTAAAAATCAACTGGGCCCTTAGAACAAAAAAGCCAATGACTCTCAGACCGTGCGTCCAATCGACACGCCGTCTATCGCGTTGAGTTCCTATTGACGATACGGAACTTTTGGATACATAAACTCTGGACTATGTGTTCGTTGATGTATCAGCCCTTCGGCTCGTGGAGCGGACCCTCCCGAACGAGCTTGTTGTGTGCGGGAACCCTAGAGCTGGCTGCGATTGCGACTACGATGACGACAGTACAGAAATCCTCCATGGATTCGACGGTGACGACTACAGCACTCAGCAATCCTACGTGTATCAGTGCTACCCATCCTGTGTGGGTCATATCCTGTGTGGGTCAGCGCTCAGTGGTCTTGTGTGGGCCAGCGCCTAGAGATCATGTGTGGGTCCGATCCTATGTGGGTCATTGCGGGGGTTAGTTACCTATCGATCCTCTGTGGGTCATTGTGGGGGTTAGTTACCTATCGATCCTTTGTGGGTCATTGCGAGGGTTAGTACCTATCGATCCTGTGTGGGTCCGACGGGTTAGATGAATCAGTGGCAATATCTGATCATCTCTATCGTCTTATGAAGAAGTATACCTGTGTGAGCTAAATCTTGAATTTCAATCCTTACCTTTGATAAGATTGACTTGATATCCTGTGTGGATTACGTTTTGCTTTCCTGTGTGGAATGGGTTGTGTTTTCCTGTGTGGACTGTGTTGTACTTGGGCTCAGATGTTGGAGCCGAACGAGAATTGATGAATTAGGTATATGTATGAGAATATACCTAAGAAGTGTCGGATGTTACTTCGTTTTTTTATATTTCCTTTTTGGATTATCCTTTGTGGATTCTGGGAGACCTTAGGGGGTCTCAGGGTCCCTACTGAGTAGCTTATACTCACCCCTGCACAGTCTATGCCCGCACTACGTTCTGTTGGTTGCAGACGACGGACAGTGCTGATCGTGGTTGAGGCTTGCAGAGCAGGTCGGTACCTGGAGGTGGACCACTAGCCGGGACGTACTCGGAGCGGACGGCTGGACCCGAGGAGTTGAGGAGGCTATCTGTACTCACCCTTCAGGTGAGACTTCCAGTGGACAGCTCGACGTTGCAGCTTTACTTTCAGTTGATGTACTCTCTTTTCAATTGTACTTTACTTTCAGTTTGAGTTTGTATTCTGGCCCACTTACTTTTCCGCACTTACTATTGTACCCAGTTTTTTACTTAGTGTTTACTTCTTCTTGCTTGATCTGTGGGTTTGTTTACATTACAAAGGCAATGCCTTCCCTTTTTACCGGGAATTATGCCTTGGTGCTTGTCACCAGCCCCTGGCCTATGGAAGGCGGGCTTGGGGTAGTCACGGCACGGGCCCCGAGGACGGGTCGTGACAAAGATAACTTTCACAACCATATTTAATCAATATCTCATCTTCTTGGTATGTTATCAAAGGTATTAAATTGTTGAATAAAACTTTCTTATCTTTGCAATCAATTTTTCATGAAAAACTGAAATCCCATGCATACCTAAAATGATATCAAATTCTACTATGGTAATTTAAATAAGATTTATAGGAAGAAAAATCCCACTAATGAAAATAGGAATATTTCTATAAATCTTGGATGCTTTAACACTTACACCTGGTGGTTTTACCAAAATTTCTATATCATATTTGTGTGGTAATATTTCCAATTTACTTAAAAATCTCAAAGAAATGAAAGAATGTGAAGATCTAGAGTCAAATAGAGTACTGAAATAATTTGAAAAAACCTATAACATACATGTTACCACTTTATTTGATGGTTACACATCAACCGTAGTAGAAGAAAAATATTTTTCTACACCCTTCTTCTTTTGATCTTGCGGGTTTCCACCCAGAATAATCAACTTTTGACACACATTGTCATAATTCCCTAACTCATTGCAACTGAAACATCTTACCACTGGGTTTTCATTTCCTACATAATCATCTTCCTTATTATTATGAGAAATGTGACTAGTCTTATCACATCGGAACCACTTCCCTGACTTTGGGAGACATTCTCCAGGATTCTTTTTACCACACAACTCATAAGTTATAAATTTTGGTTAATTACCTCCATCTTTCTTTGATGAATTCGTTTCCATTGTCTTCCAACTGGTTTTCTTCTTTTCCTTGACCTCATGGAACACATGATCATTAAAAAACACCATTTCTACCATCTCATCACATCGTACAAGTTTCTAATAGTTTCGAAACTCATGAGAAGCTAATTCCCTTTGATATATCAGCTTCAATCCTAAGTAAAACTGATTTATCATACTATTAATATCCCAAATAAAATTTGGGATGTACCTTTCAAAAGGATTTAATTTTCTTCATATGAAGCCATAGAATAGTCCTCTATTTTCTTAAATTCCAAGAATTGATTTTCCATCCCATGCCCAATAGCCTTAGGAAAATATTTCTCAAGAAATATGTTCTTAAATTCATCCCATTCCATGGAGTAAATATCTTCACCTCCTATGATAATTTTAACCATTGACCACCACTGATCAGATTCACATTCAAAATGATAAACAACAATACTAACCTTTTGATTGTATAAACACCCCCATTACATCAAAAATATTTTCTAGTGATTTAATCCAGTCCTCAACTTGCATAGGGTTAGATGATCCTCTAAATGATGGGGGATGTTACCCCATGAAATTATACACTATCAATATATTCTTCTATGGTTGGTCTAGTTGATATCATGTATGAACAACACCATTATTTATCACATAAGACAACTAATCCATCACTAAAAAAACTGTTCAATTCTGATTCTGACCATCTTAGGATGCTGATTTGGAAGTTTGTTTTCCTTTGTATGTCTTCCCACCATGGTTAACCAATTTCCTTTGCAGAAACCCATTCTGAACAAACATGTCCTCGATGAAGAAACATGGTAATATTCAAATTCTATATCATTTCAATTTGACTATAAAATAAAAATCATTTATGGATATTCTATTAACAATATTTTAACTCCTAAAGTTATCTAAATAGAAATTTGATACCAACTATAAGGCAGCAGCCTTAAACATTGAAAAATCTTCATTTAAGTCGAGAATTCACATTGAGGATCATTTCAAGTTTATATTTTTAGATAATTAGCCCCAAACTATTACATACAAACTATATACAACTAAAACTGCATCCATTTCTTCTATAATATTAAACATTTAAAAGTAAACATGATTTCTTTTTCTTGATAAAAAATATTCTTTACTTCTTCCTTTCTCTTACTCATACTTATATCCTGTGAAATTTTTTTAAAAACTTGGGATAACCAAACAAATTTTAGTAAGGGATACACAAAATAATAAAACTATTAGCCTTGTGGAAATAGTTAAATCATGAATACATTATCAAAAAGTAACATTTTTCACCTTTATGAAGTAGTAAATACTCTTCAATAAATATGATATCATTTATTCCCCTTTCTGTAACTATAATATTACTATACAACCTATATAAATCATATATAAAATTTAAATGTTACTTGGGACATAATCAAACTTAATTAGAATAACTATTCGGTTAACTTCCACACGTATCACTAAATAGAATAGCCATATGACCGACTTCAATACCCAATCCATTGGAGGTTATAATGTAACCACCCATCCTAGGTTTATAACAGAACCACTAATCTTTGGTTTATCATGTAACCACCCATATTTGGTTTATCACATAACCACCCATCAAATGTACATGTACCATTATATAATCATAACACATAAAATATTTCAATTATCAATATTTCACTCATAAAATTTGAAATCACAATGAATATTTACAAGATATTGATAAAATAAAACCATTCGTAAAACCATTTTCAATACCAAAATACCATAAAATGGAATAAGGTATTTATTTTTCCTTTTAAAAATATTAGGGCTTATAAGGAAATCCAAATATCAAATAATTGTTATGGTAGTGGAGAAGTAATTGTCATTGTATATGTTAAAAACATTCCTTTTGTCTTTTAGTGAAATGTTTCATATAAAAAATATTCCCTTTTTAAATTTTTATAATAAATTTATAATTCAATGGTTTTATTATACATCGTATAAAAAGAAGGAGGTTAATATTATCAAAATATTCCTCAGTGAAAGGAAATTGAGACAAAGTCTCTTACCATAAGTTTGATTTGTCATGTATATTCCTTGTTATTCCTGAATAATAAAATTTATTAATTTATACTTTTGTGAGGACCTTTTTCATGTTTATTATTTATTTTATATCACATATTACCATGTTTTAAAAATTACACAATTCTTTAAGTTCATATCGGATGTTTGGTCGATATTAGGTACTTGAGTCGAAAATGAACATGGTTTGATGTCACTAGTCAATGTGATCATAAGTCCATCATCTCCATAATAATATACATGAAATTATTATCATGTTTAAACATAAATTATACACTTAAATAGAACCATGTTGTATGGTTATGAAAAATAAACAATGTTATAATCATGGAGACGGTAAGTCATACGTACGCATGAGTAATATTTTCCATTTTTCATTGATTAGTATGGAAATAAGGTAAGTATTGTTTTATCTTTCTATAATTATAATAAAATCATTAATATAATATTAATATTTTAAATATACTTATATATATCATACAAGTGATATAAAAAAATAGAAACGATTCACATCACTTCATGGAGGTGATAGTTCACACGTACGCATGAACGACATTATCATTTTTATGTGTATGGAAGTATGAATGTAATTTATTTATTATATATTATAATAATTAATATATCCATAATATCACATATGAACATTAATTACATTATTTAAATCAATCATGAGATATGGTTATGGAAAATGAATTAGATCGGTTCGTGGAGGTGATAATTTACACGTATGCACGAATGATTAATTCCTTTCCGATTTAATGGAATTGGAGATAGATTTAGGAGATTATATTAACATAATAACATATTATTATATTAAGGATACTATTGTTATTATTTCATCATGGTTGGAGGATATTTGAAATAATTTTTAAAAGAAATAAAAAATAAATACTTAAAGAAAACGATACCTCTTTTTCAGTTGATCACCTATGAAGAAAAACATAACACATCTAAGGAGGATTTTATACCAAAAATAATGCCTCAAGAATATGGGGAGGGACTTTAGGAAGTGGTTTTGGTAGATAGTTTCTGATCTAAAAGGTATTTGATGTGTGATTAATAGACAGAAATGGGTTCCTTTTATTGGAGAGGACAGGGGCACCCTTGGAATTTTTAAAAGTATTAAATTAATATAAATTCAATTTAGATTTAAAATGGGTCCAAAATAATTTGGTGAGAATATATTATGAGTATAAGTCTATATTTAATAATCCAATAAGAAAGAAACAAGGTTTGGATATTTCATAATCCTTGTCCTTTTTTTAACTACTTTTAACTCTTGTTGTTTTATCAAGTAATTTACACTTTAAGAATTAAAATAATTACCAAATCATTCAAAACGACAATTGAATGAGTAATTAAGGAAATTTTTTTAGTTATATCAAATTTTTGGTAGAATAGTGTATTTTCTTAATTTTATATCATTTAATTAAATATTTTATATTTTAAAATATAAATTATGTCAATTTTGACAATATTCATTACATGGATTTTTTAAAATATCATAACGAATTTATTCCTTAAAAAACTACATTAAATCAATCTTATCATGTCATAGTCATCAAAACAATTCATGGATGTAATATAATAGTTCAAATAATATTTATTTTAGTATTATTAAAACCATTTATTTGTTTCATTCATTAATAAAGCAATCACTACATCATCATTGTGTCAGAATTAAATTTTAAATATGAAATTGTATAAAATTTATAAATAAAATACCATGATTTAGGTAATATTTTTAGACTTAAAATTAATATTTATAGGCAAATATATCACTTATAAAACCCCACCTTAAAATTGTTTTAGTAATAAGAGTCATTTTTAGGATAAATTTTCCTTTACTTTAAATTAAATGTTATAAATGTCATTATCACACCCAAGTGGCTCCCAAAGGCCAATTGTTTATCCCAAGGGTTGTAGTGGCCATCCATAACTCATATAATAAGATAAATATATTTATTGTACTAGTTTTATAATATTATAGTATTATTTTTACCCTTATTAACATGATTTACCCTTTAACAATGGTAAATAAAATACCGAAGTTATTGTTCACCAAAAATTATTTTGATCCTATTAAACCACATTTTTCATACGAATTAAAAAAATGTATGTCATTTTTGAAAATTAAATTCAGATAAGTATAAAAATTAAATTTTAAATTAATCCCATTGTCGGAATAAGAATATGAGTTTTTAAAAAAGTAAAAACCATCAAAAGATTGACAAGTGTTTATATCAAAATTCATTATGAAATTACTTCCAATAACAAAAATTGGATTAAATTATAAAAACATAATCTAAATATACTTTAAAACCAATTAAAATTATAATCTAACAATAAAAATAAATTATATTAAAGGTAGTTTTGAATTAAAATGTTGTATTTTCACTATTCATTATTATACGAATTTTATCATAAAAATGTCAAAATTTGAACCAAAGTAAATTTTGATATCTCTCTTCCAAATAATATTTTTATTTAGTCAAATATAACATATAAGAGTGAAAAAAATTATATTTAAAAATGGTTCTCCATTAAAATGTGGCAAAACTACTTTTAAAAAATATTAGAGTATTTTGTGCTTAAAATTGGATTTATTCTCATTTTTAGCCTCTAAAATTTATTGGATGAATGTAAAAACATTTAAAAAATATGTTTGTGCATAATATAGTATTTATTTTAATTTACACCAATAAAATGGCTAGGAATTAACTATAATTTAAAATAATAATATTAATAATGTATTATTTTTCAGTAGACCTGAGTCTTGTGTGCAACACATAATTTCAGAGAAACTCATTATTGTGTATCAGATACTCTCTCCGGTAAATCATACCCTTTAATGTAAAATTAATATCTTATTCATAAACATTAATAGATATGAAAATTTTGTATTATATAATTACCTAAGATGTTACATATAGTATAAAATTCATGTTGGGGGGGCTAACCAACATGCTAAGGAGTGGGATTTACAAGTAAAACATATAAATGATGTGTGATGATTTCTATTTTACAAAAACTGATCATTAGGTGAGGATGTGAGATAAAATTTAGTGGATATATAATGTCAAAAAGTTCAAGTGGTTGTCATAAAAGGTACAATATCATAAAAATAAAAAGAAATCATTGATTCACCCCCTCCCCCTCTCAGTGATTCATCTTTCCTAGACACTTCTCCCAAAATATACAAAATGATCAAAAAATGGAATATATAAAAGAAATAAAACATGAAAATAAAATTTAAGATATTAAAAGACAAACATAACATGGTAATATAATTTTCAATCCACAATAGGTAAACCAAAGAATCTAAGACTAACAAAAACCAATCTCTATGTGATATGATGGCCAACTGTTGAGACAAAGATGTTTTTAATTAATGGTTGATTTGTGAAGAATCTATTAAATATTAAGTGGAATTGTTTTTGTTGTTTTTTTTTATTATCAACACATAAATTATTAAGTTAGGATACAAAAAGATTACTTGAATTATATGATGTAAAAGAATTATATTATGATTAATAATGAGAATTCATGACTAATGTGGATTTACTGCATTGAGGACTATGCTTACATGATTGAAGATTTCATATAATGTGATTTCATGATAATAATCATGTATTATCCATGAGTTTATGTGACTTGATGAGAATCATCATAGATATTATGTGATTCCTAATTCTTCTGTGTGAACTATAAGGATCTTTTATGAGGAGAACATATCTTTTATGAGTATGAAGACATATGTTCCATAAGTAAAGAAAGATTTATCGTGAGATTCATGGTAGGAGGAGATAATAAGAGTGTTGGGTGGAAGTTGGATTATAGATCTAGTGAATAATTGAGGCAGATAAATATAGAAATGAAAATTATGTTGATCTAATAATGCTTAAATATCATGAAAATGGATATCATGATTCTTGAAAATGATATTTTGGTTGATTTTTTGAAGAAAGAATAATTTGATATGTGACTAGTCATGTATTAGAATTGATTATACATGTGAATAGACCATGTATATGAATATTTCAATTATCAGTGAAATCTATGGACATGAATTGGCTGATATGGACATGATGTTCACATATCACGGAAATACTTACACTGAGAATTATGGATGAAACAACTAATTACATACATTAAAATACACATTTAAATTTCATATGTGAATTATGCATTTATCATGGAAGTCATGAGGTGAATTTGTTTACTTTATTTATAAGTAAGAAAACTAAAATTGAAGTTATAATGATATTGTTATAATACAATTCATATATTGATACATACATGACGATTTAATATGAAAGAAATATATGTTTTAGTGAGAATGAAGAGGCCATGATATTTTTTCAAGTTTACATGTAGTTAAAAATAATAGTGATAGTAGTTTCTTATAGAAGTTATTGTGAAGACCAGATCTAAGAATTATAAAGATATGAATGTGAATGTATTTATATGGTTTCATTAAAATTTGAATAAATAATAAACATTAGAGGTATCTGATAAAATATTATATATTTTTTATAGTATTTTTAGATCAAAATTGTATGAATTGTGTGTAATAGGAACAGTGATAGAGAAAAATAAGGGAAAGATGTTCTTGCTCATAGATAAACATGAAATCAAAGAGGAAGATGATCTATCTTTTAAAAGAGAAAGTTTGAAGAATTAAAGTAGAATATTGATGATATATTTAAGCATGTTAGTTAAGGTTTATTTCATTACAGAAACATATGTCTTTTAATATTATTTGTGTGAGTAGAACATACACTGTCAAGTGAAAATGGTGTAACAAAAGTTATGGATATACCATGCTTATTATAAACCATAAGTATTTTATTTAGTGTATTGTGTGATGTTTGATTATTTATAGATCCTTTTAAGGACTAGAATCTGTTATTGAGTAGTTATCCTTTTAAATTCCTATGTTCTTATGGGTGTTTAGTTTATTGTGTTTTAGTAGAGTCATTTCTCTCTAACCGGATGTGAAGGTTGTTTTAAAAGAATAAAAAATAAAAATACCATACCACTGATTCACCTACCCCTAGTGGTCACACAAATCCTAATTGGTCCTTTAAATTGGTATCAGGTTCAGGTTTCATCATTTACTCAAATTTTTTAAAATATTAAAGAAGATAAAAAAATTTATAGATGTTCATAATTTAATTAATAATAAATGTATTTATATCTTTGGTGGTAAGAATTATCATATTTGGATGAGTACAATGTTAAATAATCTATAATTCATTGGATATAATGTTTTGGAAGTCGTTGTACATGGTTTCACACCTCTTATTAAGAGTGACCACATAACAGTTATAGATAATAGAAACCTTGAAAAATATGGACAACCCAGAAATTTTATTCTTTCATAACTCTATTATAAGTGAATTTATATAGGTTATATGAATTAAAACCTCTAAAGTCATTTTTGATAAGTTGAAAAAAAAATTAAATAGATCATATATTTTAATAAAAAAAGTAAATTTTTTGAATATTTAGATATAAATATATTAAAATGGTGATGATGAATATATTGGAGAGTTCCTTATAGGGTATATTGATACTATATTGACCTTAATAAACCTTGGAGAAATTTAGAAGATTTGGAAATTGTTGAAAAGATATTTAGAACTATTGCTGAAATATTTTATGCCAAATCTTGATCTTTGTAAGATAGAGATCTTGAAATAGTCTATCAAGATAATTTTTATGGTATTATCATTACATATGAGATGATAAAAGAGAATTTTTATCAAAACAAATTGAAATTTTTTATCATGACATATCTGTCAAATCCACTAAGATAGAATAGTCAAATAAATTTTTTATTGAAAAATAGGTTAGTGATACTGATTTAGAAGTTAAATAGAGTAAAAATTCAATAAATACATGTATTTATTTTCTATAAATGTTAAAAGATTAATTTTAATGTATAATTTAAATTTACCATTAATGTTATTTAACTATAGATTCATTATACATTTTGCAGCAAATTGACCAAGACTAAAAGAAGATAAAGACAGTGATGAATATTATGGAAGGAAAATAAGAACACTAAACAAGAAATAACACAAATTAATTTACAATAAAAAATAAAGGTCTATGAAACTCTCTAAATTAAAATATATAAAAAAATTATCCAAATGTGATTAAGATGATGATAATGAAGAAGAAGTGGAAGTTGAGAGTTCTAGTGATGAATTTCTAATATGTTTTTTATTGAAAAGGTGAGTTGTGTGAGTTTTTTCGTTTATAAAAGATGAATATTTTAAAAAGAAGAATTTTAAACTCATATAGAGTTAATTATAAAAAGGGGACTGAAATAATGTCTCTTGAAAATTGAAAAACTAGATAATGATAACAAGATGTTAAATAAGGATGGGCAGCTTGTTAACAATCAAGAAAAAGCTCATGAAGAAGTAAAATCAAGATTTTTAAAATATATTTATAACCTAAATATGTTACTTGATAAATATAAAAAATTCAATGTAAATATTGAAGAAAATATACATGATAAGTAGAAAGATATTGACCTTATACAATATAGACTGATTGAACATGAACAAGTAATATCTAACTTCTAAAATTTAATTCATGAAGTTGATAGAAGATATAAGGACTTCAAATCTTATTAATATCAGCAAATATCATCCTAAAAGGTTAATAACAAGGTTTGATATTTTTTAAAAAGGGTCCCACAAGAATAATTAAATTAATGAGACCATGTATGTAGCTAAAATAAGAAAATTCAAAAATTCAAAACTTTTTAGAAATAAAACATTTAAGAAAAAACTCTTATGTATGGAGACTCTATTATGGTTAAGAAGAAGTATAAAATTAATAAAAAAAATTAGAATTATATCAATAAATTTTTTCATAAAAAAGTTCCAAGATTTATGGTCTTAAGAAATTGGAATACACTTACATGGTTCTTTATATCATACAGGTTACGGAGAAAAATACAATTTTTATGTATATTATTTGTCCTATGGAGGATTTGGGAATACATGAAAGATTTTCTAGTTCATTCATCAATACTAAAATATATCTATGAGGTATTTGATATAGATTTGGGGGGGTGTGGATTCAGGCTACTAAAAGAAGACATACTCACCAAAAAAATATAAACAGCTAATTTGAAGATTTACAATAGATAACATGTTCTCTAAACTCCCTAGGATATGTGAGATCAGTCTAGAAACCTTGTAAAAAATCTGGGATTCTATCATCTAGAAAAAGGTTTTATGAAAAAATCAGAAGCATTATGAGATTGAAGAAAATGTAAAAGATAAGTGACTTATAGTTAAAATTGTACTCAACGATACAAAAGTAGAATGACCATGGATCGTAGACATTGGGTGTTCTTTACACATGAACTGTTATAAAGATCTATTATAGAATGTGAAAAACTAAAATGAATTAATAGTGACTTTTGGAAATGATGATTCACTCAAAATCAAAGTCATTAAACCAGCTGTTTTTGGGAAAGAAATGTTGAAATCTAGAAGTACCTTATTTCATAATGCACTGAATGAAATTTTTTTGAGTGTTTCAATTATTTTTGATGAAATAAATGAAATTATCTTTAGAATAAATGGTTTTATAGTAAAAAGGATCAAATATTTGGGAAATGTGATAAGAGTATAGTGAACCAATGGGAACCCATTCTAGGTTGGAGATACACAAAATTCATGTTATTGGAGTATTAAGGAAGAAAACCAATTATATTATTGAAGCATTAGATGTATATTATTGAGAAATATGAATAATTTAACACATAGTTGAAGTTTTAATGATGTTATTAGGGTGATAAGAAATAGATATTTGCGTTGTTCCATTATCCAAAAAGGGAAATTTCTAAATTCTTCATACAAGAAGGTTGAGATACAAACATCTCATCCCTTGGAGATTATTCATTCTAACTTATGTGGTCCCATGAGAAATAAATAAATAAATGTATATATGTATTTTTATTATATTATTGATGATTTCAAATTTATTACATGTATTATTTTTTCAAAAATATAAATTATAAGATATCAATATGTTCAAAAGTTTTAGGATAATTGATGAAAATGAATGTGTCTACTCTATATAGAATATCAGAAATAATAATTTTATTGAATATATAAATGGAAAATTTCAAAATTATCTTAAGAAGCATGTAATTCACCATGATTTTAGTGAACTATTAACATCAAAAAATGGTGTGTTTGAAAGAAAGAATATAATATTTGTTGAGATGGATTAAAACTTGTTGATTGAACATGATACTTTTCGGTTCTTTTGGAGACAAGATATAGGTGTAATAGTCCGCATTCAGAATCACTACTTCTATATAAAAAATTTCGACATGTATCTGTGTGAGATGTATTATAATGATACCATATTTTTGAATTTTTTAAGGGTATTTAGAATCCCCTTCATTATAAAAATCAATGTTGAAAATCTTGAGAAGTTTTATCAAATTGTGTTTGATAGTATTTTCCTTAGATACTCTACAAATATTAGAGGAAATGGTTACTATAACTAGGAAACTAGAAGGCTTGTTTATTCTACTGATATAAATATTTTCTAACATTCTAATAGAATGGTTTCACAGTAATCTATAGATATAAGGGGAATTGAAGATAAAATTATTTCTATTAAAAACATAATAACGTTTTTGGAATAAGTGATGATATAGATGTTGTTCTAGGTGAAGATATTGAGTAATAAATTTAAATGGATTATAGAAAGTTGTGTACATATCATTCAAATATAATTAAGCAATTATGGATCCAAAATATCATTGGTTATCAAGAAAAAAAGTTAAAACTATAAGATCATTTAAGAAATTTTCACGTACATCTTTATTTTCATAGGTTGAGATAAGAGATGCTGAAGATGTATTGGAGTATAAAGAGTGGGTTGATTCCATAAATAAGTAATTGGATCAAATTCATAAAAAGGACTCATAGAAGTTGCTACCCAAACCTGAAGATAAAAAATGTGATTGTAATGAAGTATGTTTTTTGGAACATGTTGAATGAATTAGTTGAATTAGGAAGAAAAAAGGAAATACTAGTTTGTTAGGGATACTCATAGGTTAAAGGAATTGATTTTGATGATACCTTTACTCAAGTTTCAATACTTGAAACCATTATAATCATTCTTTATATTGATAAAAAACATAAATATAAGATATTACAAAATATTTTCAAGACTAATTTTTTCAATGGAAAGATAGAAGAAGACATCTATATTTAGAATCCTAGTAATTTATTTCTTGGAAAAAATACAATTATGTGTGTAAATTGAATAAAGATTTATATGGATGGAATCAAGCCTCAAGATCCTGGTATTCCAATATGTATTCATATTTAAATAATTTTAACATCAATAATGGAAGAGTGGACAACAAGATCAATATAAAACAAAATCAACAATTTTCTCTCATTATGATCGTTTATGTTGACGGTGGAATATTTTCTATAAATAATGAATAAGGCTATAAATTTTTTTCAATTAAATGATGATGTGGTTTAAAATTTATATATAAGGAGAAATGAGGTACTTTCTTATCTTGTAAATCTCTCAAAATAAGGATCATATTTTCCTTTTATAAGAAAAATATACTAGGGAATTACTTAAAAAAATCCTGTAAGATTCAAAAATAATTTTTACACCTATATGATTGGGGAAAAAGTTGTTTATATATAATGTTGGAAAGAATATTGATCTTAAATAATTTAGTAAATTTATTAAAATTATCATACTTTTAATAACCTTGAGAGCAGACCTAGTTTATGTTGTTACCCTATTTAACAAAATTTCAAAATGCACTTAAAATGTCAAATTTTTCCCTTGGAAATTATTTCTCATATGCATTAAGGGCACTAAATATTATGAGATAAAGTATGATAGTAAGGCAAATTTTAATATGTTAGGTTATACATATGTATATTGGGTTGGTTGTGTCTTTAAGGACCTTTCATTAAGCATTATTATTATAATATTTTTAAACTAGAATTTACTTTATTAAAATATCATGGATATTTTTGTTTTATAGTTTTAAATAATTATAAAAAAACTCTTATATAGTAAAACATCAATTAAAAGTTAAAACTTGTACTTCGTATCCATTTTTTCATAAAACATGAATTTTTTAAATGAAACATATTTTATTCTCATCACATATCATCAAAAAATTTAACTTCACTTATTATTTTATATTACCCATCCTTAAAACCTTTGAAATACATTTTAAAGTGTATGGAGAGACCAAAAATCTTAGTATTAGATATAAAAAATAATGAAAACCATTAGTCTAGTGAAAAACATAAAATCCAATAAAAACCTTTTCAAAAAAACATACATTTTTACCCAAAAAAGAGAATAAATATTATTTAATAAAGATAATTATCTTACTATTTAAAATAAAATTATTTCCCTGAAATAATAATTACAAAAATAGAAAATTAATTTATTTTCATTGGTTAATCCTTAATGTATCACTCTTATAATCACTCTTTCAAATGAAATAACCATATGTTGGATTTTGACCCTTGTATTTTCCAATGCATTGAAGTGCTATCTGGGCGGACCAATCGTATAAGATATAACATGTGCACTAATTTGTTATAATAGGGTTAAAACCTTTATAAAAAAATTTCCAAGTACCATATCATAATTAAAACCACTAAAAAACTCTTTTAAACCTGTGTGAAAAACACTTTTGAATATCAAAATACTCATTTTTCTTAAAAATCGCTTTTAAAATATAAAAACTACAAACATAATAATGAAACCATTTTATTTTTAAAAAATAGTGAAAATTATAAATTAAACTTAAAATCATTAAGTCTCCATAAAATAGGGAAAATATTATCATGCCATATAAATTAAAAAAATATTCCTGTATTTTTGTTGGAAAAGACACAAAGTACCTCGTTTGTAAAATGAAAAAAAAATCTTCTCAAAATTTTTTCTAAAAAATAAAATTTTGATAAAAATGACTTTAAAAATAATATAATAATATTAAAAACCTTCTTTAAATAATTTTTAGAAAATAATCATATTGACATAAAAGAAAAATAGAGTTCTATTAGAGACTTTTAAAAAAATTAAAATAAATTCCCTTACCTAGAGTCTGATTCAACACGTATGTCCTTTATGTTCCTAAATAATAATAAAAAATTAATTTTTTAATTTTTTAACAAAAAAATTGAGGTTCATTATTCCGTTTATATAACTTATTATCAGGTTATATACAATTATTTAATCATTTAAATTCACATCGGTCATTTTGAAAAAAATCGGTAATTAAGTCAAAAATGTCTTCGATAATTTGATTATGGTCATAAAGGTAATTATTCCACCATATTGGGAATAATAATAATGAAATAATTATCATTTTTATATATTAATTATATTTTTAAATTCACCTATTAAGATTGGCAATGAAAAATGAACTACATTATAATAATTGAGATGGTATGGCATACGTACGCATGAGCAACGTTCCCATTTGTTCAATGATTGTAATGAATATAAGGTAAGTATTATTTTATATTTCAAGAATGATAATAATATAATAAATACCATATTAATTTTTCATATATACTTATATATATCATCCATGTGATGTGGTGATGAAAAATGAATCACATCGCTTCGTGGAGGTGGTAATCCACACGTACACACGAACAACATTATCATTATTTTATGCATGGAAAGGTAAGAACATAAATTATATATTATATTTTCAGAATAATAAATATTTAATTAATATTATATATAAAAATTAATTCTATAATTATAATCATTCTTGAAATATGGTGATGGAAAATGAATTACATCGACTCGTGAGGCGATAGTCCGCCATACACATGAATAATGAATTATTTTACCATTTGAAGGAACTGGTGATGCATATAGGTAATGAAACTAACATAATAAAATCTTATTATATTTATTACATAAGATTTATTACTTTATCATTTTTTAATATGTTTTTATGTATGTGTAGTAATAAAAAACAAATTCTAGATTAAAAACGACACCTCTTCTTTATAAGATCTCATTTTCTAAACACCTTAATACCACTAATGTTGGGGTTATGCCTAAACCAAGACCTATATAATAAGGGTAGGGAATATAATAATGTATTTATTATATATTTAATAATACAAATGGGTTTTTAAGTGTGAATAAATGAGAATAATATGTTCCCTTTCTTAAGAGAGGGGAGGGGTACCCTTGAAATTTCCTAAGATATTAAATTAATATAAATTAAATTTTAATTAAAAAAATATAAAAAGTGATTTATTTCAAATATAAGATTATTATGGTTCTAAATAACCTTTTTAAAAAAATATACAATTTTTTACTATATTTTTACCCTTATCTCTTGGTTTTAACCCCAATTTTACCCTTTTAACTCTTATCGTAACAACATGAATGTTTACTCTTTGAGGGTTAATGTAGTTAATATATAATCAGAAAAAACCCACAAATGGACCTTTGTTCATATTTTTAATCTTATATAAATAAACTGCCCAAATTTTATATTTTTAGGAATTTTATATCATTTAATAAGTCACTATTTACTATAAAATATCTATAATGTCAACTTTAAGAACTATTCATTACATTGACATTAATAATGTCGATATAACACATAAAATTTGAACTAATTATTATAAAACTTCTATTTTATTCTATAAAATTATTTTATTACAATAATTATCTAAACATATATTAATTTTAATATTATTAATACCATTTAGTTTATTTTTCCATTAGTTGAATAATTTTTGAATTAGCGTTGTGTAAGAATTCAAGGTAATTATTTATTCACTAAAAATTAATAATAAAATACCCTAATAAATATAAATTATTTATATTTCAAAATATTATTTATAGTCTAACATATGCTCTCTATTACACCATATTAAAAATATTACATTTATTAAAAACAACAGTGTGACATGTTTGACTTTTCATTAAATAAAATACTATAAAAGTAATAATATCATCCAAGTGGACCCAAAATCTCATAAATTCAAAACTTGGATGATTATTGTCTATATATACACATAAAATAATATTTTGGGTCATTTCATAGTTCTTAACATTTTATTTTTAACCAAGATTACCTGATTTACCGTTTACTGTGGTAGTAAAAATAATTAAGTTTACTATTCATATTGTCTAGAAATAAAAAGGAATTGTATACTAATTTTGGAACCAATAATTTTAACTATGGAATAAATTATTCAAAATTCAAATCACTTAATTCTCAGAAATTAATTTAAACTTAAATCATTAAAACACAACGAAAAATAGTTTTCCAGAAAAATTCCCTTTTTGAAATATGAAAAAAAAAAATATAACATTCAAGTATAAATCCATTTAAAACCTCATAATTGGATTATTTTAAATAAAAATGAAAAAATTATAATTTAAAAATAATCTACAACATAATTTTACCAAGTAAATAATTTAGAATTAAATTCTCTTTTTAATAATAATTAGTATTTTTCACTATTCCTTGAAAAAATATTATTTTCTTAAAAAATATCAAAACTTCATCCTAAGATAACATTGAAATGATAAATTTAAAAATAAAATTAATTTTTTAAATTTTAAATTCTATAATTTGAAAATTAAACATTAAAATTAAATCTTAAAAGAAATGAGTTTAATAAAACCATTTCTTTTTTATTATAAAAATTACTTAACATATTTATAATTAATATAAAACTATAATTATGTAATAATGATCAATATTAAAATGATTTATTCTATAACTACCTAGGTTGTTACATTATCGATGATAAAAGATCAAAATTTAGTGAATTTTTCATTCTTGGAGAAAGATGTGTGAGTTGGCATATAAAGAAGAAATGTTCAATAAATATCATCACTGTATAAGATGAGTATGTCACTACCACTCAAGGTACAACATAATTTATGTGAATGAAGTCATAGTTGGATTATTTTTTGGTTGATTTAAAGATTCCATTTATCTAGGGCTACGACAATCAAAGTGTTATCAATCTCATTGATAATTTAGTGAAACATTCAAGATCAAAGAGCTTGTGGAAATAAATGATATCAAGTTGAATTTTGTATCTAAAAATGAGAAGGTGGATGATATTTTTACCAAAACACTTTCTAAGGTAAAATTTGAGAATTTTTTTTCGATAATTGGTGTTCAAGCTCACCCTCTTCAAGTATAAGGTATGTGTTTTTCTTCCACTCTATCATATTATATTTAGATATTGTTATTAAATTTGGATAAATATGACAATATAAATCCATCCATTGATATGTTATTTACTTATTTTGGATTAGTATATATTTAAGGGGAGTTTTTAAAGGGGGTAAGTTATGATATCAACATGTGTGTTTTTGCGTGAATTGTTTAATAGTTTATTTAAGTGTCTGAAAGAATTGTCTTTTATAGGTTAAAGTTATTTTTTGTTGTGGAGATGTGATGAAGAAAGAATTTTAGGAGGATTATTGATCACTATTTTTTGAAAATCAAGAAATTAATTTTTTTTCTAGGAACTATTTTAATAATTTGTTGAAGTGGTTATAGGAACTATATTTTATAGTTTAAAATCTATTTTTTTTGTGAACATGTGATGATGAAAGAAATTTTAAATGATTTTTTATCACTGTTTTATAGGCATCATGGAATTATTAATCAATGATTTTTCTTTCCTACACTGATTTAGCTCATGTATGATTTTAATTATTGGATAGTGATCTATTTCCTATGTTTTATATATTTAATGATATATTTTATTTGGTTGAAAAAAAATCCAAATGTGGATATTGTTGAGACTAAAAAGATTCAAATTTTTATTATATTATTGAAGAAACTGGTGAACATTAAGTGGAATTGTTTATAATGTCTTTTTTTGTTTTAACCTATAAATAAGAAAGTTATGATGGGAATATATCACTATCCTTTCATGAGAATAAATCATTTAACCATGAGTAATAATGATCATTTATGAGTTATGTAAATAAACTAGATGAAGTATTATGAGTCTGTGAGTCAATATTTCATGTGATGTTCTTCTTTGAGAAGAATTACAGACCTTCTGTGAGTTTATACTCTTTCAAAATAAGTGATATAGTTATTTTTTATCCAAATTGATTCAATTTGAACAAAAAAATATCCCATGAGGATAATAGATATTATATTAGTATGAGAAAATACCTCTCTTGCATGAATAAATAGTGATTGTGAGCACATGGTGGGAGGATATACCAAGAGTGTCACATAGAGGGTGTCTTAGAGATCAGTTGAACAATAAGAGTAGGTAAATATTGTGATGAATATTAATTTAATCTAATAATGTTTTAATATAATGAAATTAACTATCATTATTCTTACAAGGGATATTTTTGTTGTGGTTTATAAGAAAGCCTAATTGGATACGTGGTTGGTCGCAAAATAGAATGGATTTTGTATGTAAATGGACCACAAAGGAGAACAGTTCACGTATGGGTTCTTTATATGGATTGGAATTTCTTATATTATCTATGAAGATTACATATCATTTAAATCCTTTCACTGTGAATAATTTATGATGCATCAGATTTCAAGAATGTATATATTCATGTTAATTGGATATGTGAGTTATGGATTTATCATTAAAAGAAGGTCATGAAATTTAAATGGTACTTATGAGGATGAATGTGAACATTTAATTGGAATGATCCCTTCATTTTACAATTAATATATTGATAGATACATGAGGATTTAATATGGGATAAATACATGTAGAAAATAGAATGAAGAGGCCATTATATTTCAACAATTTTACATTCAATTACAAATAATTATTGAATTAGTTTATTATAGAATTTGTTATAAAGACCATATCCTAGAATTTTATATGTTTTAATTATAAAATATTTACACAGTTTAAAAATATATTAATGAAGAAGAATTAGGAGAGGTATTTGATGTTTCATGATACATGTATTTTAGTTTTTCCAGATCAAATGAGTGCATGTTGTGTTGAAGAAGAACATTGGAAGAGATAATAGAATATAAAGAGGTTCCTTCTCACCATTGTGTAAGAAATTAAAGATGAAGAATATCTAACTTTCGGAATGTTAGGTATAAATAATTCCAAAAACATGGTGATAACATGTTGAATCTTACTGATGAAGGTTCATTTTGTGGTTGTAAACTCTTTTTTAACAAATTATTGGTGTAATCAGTACATGCACCATAAAGTTACTATAGTTAAATACAAGTGATTTAATGATTAAATTATACCAAAAGAATTATTTTCTAGTTGACTATATGATCTGGGGATGTTTTCATACCATGATGAGGACTAAATACTCTTATTGAGTAGTGAACCTTGTAAATTTATTTATTTCTATTGGTGTGCTTGGGTGTTGTGTTTTAGAAGATTTATTTCTCTCCAAATAGAGGTGATGTTTGTTTTAAAAAAGAAAACATAAAAAGTGTAGAGTACTAATTCATAATCACTTACAATGGTCACACAAATATTTATTGGTCATTTCACCAACATCTCACAATTTCACTACCAAACTCCTACACTCTGCTAACACAGATACCTCTCACATTCATTTGGAACCATTCCTTCAAATGTATCAGATAAAAAACTCTATACATGCCCAATGTTATATGCATGGTGTGAGAAAATCAATCCCAGTAGGATCCCATAAAGAGTTCCATATGCAGTTATTATCAAATAAACCAATTATGATAATTAAAATAAATAGAAGGAAAAAAATAAAGACTTTCAAAAAAAATATTAGAACCTAAAATTATATAAATAATGTAAAAATAAACTATTTTCTTTTTATAGTATGTTTAATAAAACCATTCCTCAAAGAATACATAAACAGTCATGTAATAAGTAGCACCATGGGAAGTAATTCTAAGATAATTTAGGTTTGAGCTAGCTAGGATCCTCACACCATAGTGATAAAATGATTATGTGTGAACTTATCTATATATTATATTCCTAAATATGAGATAACATCCTGATAAGTGAACCCCTAGTCATAACAAGTTTTAGTTTTAATTATAGCATTAATTCATGCTAGGTATATCTAACCTTTCCTAGTATGCTTGTATAAAATATGTAACACCCCGACCCCTCTACACTGGATCTGGTGTGTTAATTGTTATATTGGAATGGTTAAAAGGAATGAAAAATCCTGAAGGAATTATCATTTTAGTAGTCTTGAAGAAACAAGATACATAGATGTAACACAAATTACATTAAAAAATGTTACAAGATACAATACATAACAAAACTAAAAAACTTCAACCACATGAACTCAATAAATGACCTTTTATTCATCACCTGTTGAAGGTAAAAAATGAAACGAGTGAGATCAAATGCTCAGTAATGATAACAAATTTCGGAAGCATGAATACAATAATAAGTGAATCATAATCAATATGACATAATCAATATGGCGTGGTGAATAAATGAAAAACTCATGCCATAAATAAACTGAGAGTGAAACCGCCTCCATAGATTTTCTCATAGAGAAAACCTCATGGATAGTAAAAACTGATAATGAATAAAGAGAAATATTATTATTTGGACGTCATGTATCTTCCACATGAAACCATAAAACCATTAAAATGGTTTAGTTTTATGGGTAGAAACCCGTCTGATTTTTGGAAACAAACTCGAAGGGTTTGTCGCCAAACTAATTTGTCTCATGAGACCTACCAATGCATTGAGGGGCTATAGTTGGCCTCACTGACCACTGTATGTCCAAATAATTCTTTATACATTGATTCAATATAATAGAAACAATCATTTTCAATATTCAAATAGCGTAGAATATACGGATTCATCAATATTTCCATAATTAAAATAATTTTCCAAATAAACACCGTATGTAAAATGGTATACAGTTTAGACAAAAAAACATATCCATGATATGCGATTATGTATATTTAATATAAATATAATTTTAAAAGGAAAAGTTATCTCAAATTTTCAATAGGTACACTATATAAGGATTATTAGGTGCATCATACAAAGTTAGTCACAACAAAATAGTAGTTGAGACAAAGTCTCTTACCACAATCTAATCAGTTGAATCATATGACCAGTACTTAATAACCATAAAATGAATCATTTAATAACATTAATATAAAGGGAATCATTTTATTATATATCTAATGGTAGTACACATATACCTCATACAAGAAATAAGTGGCGAACAATGAAAATCTCACAGAAATGAAAGTGAGATGAGAAACCTCTTACAAACATTTCAGCATGGTAACAAGTGTTATTGAGAGGGATTAATGAGAGTTAAAGGGGAATTAAATCATTTATATGTCACAAGGGTAGTATGGGGGAGGTTATAAAACAAACCCCATCATTAGTAATTGAAAATAAAAGGTCACAACATAGGGGAGATTTTTGAACAAAAGTGAGAGAGAGGATCCCATACCTTATACTCGAAGGTGTTCTTGATTGTTCTTAATGACCAGAATAATCAAATTTAGCTTCATTAATTAAAAATTCCAGAACCTAATTACCATATAATTTATATTTTATGACCTTATTGGGTTCATTAATGGCATTTTTTATTGTCTAAAAGATTAAATTTTATTGTTTTGGTAGTATTTTCTTCTTTGGTTTTCATGATTCGTTTACTTGTATTCATGAATGGATGTTTGTTTGAAATATGGTTAAACATCCAGAATTGTTAATATAAATTATTAGTGTCATTAAAGATATATAAATGATCTTATAATGATTCTGGTTATATACCATGAGAATGACTCATTCGGTTAGTTAAAATAAACACTTGGATTAGGCTTGGCAGTTTTGTGCAGAATAAACGTGTTTTGTATTATTATTCCATATTATGAATGTGTAAAGATTACAGACCATTAATCAAGATAAAATACATATATTATGACCTTTTTAACCATTGAAAAGGTTTCATGACCAGTATTTAATATAGTAATGCAAATTGAAAACTCGTCTTCCTTGAGTGTGATAAATTTTCACATCTTAGACGGTGTTTTCATTTATTGTATTAAAGGAGGGGGAAAAGAGATATTAGGATGAAATATTAAATTAGCACAATGAAAATCCAGTACATGTAAGGTACTAGAATTATCATGGAATTTGGATGAGGGGAGGTGAGAAGGAAGAACAAAATAATGGAACTTTGTAAAAGAAATTGAAAGAAAAGAGAAGGAAGGTTCACCTCATGAGTACTCCTCCTTGAGAATCTCCTTAAGGCCTTTGTTTTTGGCCTTTTGGTGAGACCAACAGGTCTTGGACGTGGGGAGATGGCTTGGGAAGATTATTTGGAATAATTTAGGCAAGTATTGAAGCTTCAGTGCTGTGGGGGAAGAGGGGGTGATGGGTGGTTTATATAGTGGAGGGGAGAGAAGTTTTTTTAATATTATAATCATTAATTTATTATTTCCTCTCAAGAAAACCAATTATGAGTATTACATAACCAAGAACAGTAATATATGCATGTGAATTTGAACCAATTGGGCTTACATCAGCATATAATCATCAATGACTCAATAAATTCCTTATTTAGCATTTATCGTAAATTATCGCATTTTACTATTCATCAAAATTTTATGTATTTCAGAAAAATCCCAAAAATTCACCCTAACCATTTTTCGATGTGTAGAATCCAAAAATGAATTCCATTTTTCAAAAATAATTTTATAAATATGATTAATTAAATATTTAATTAAAATAATTATTTAATTGAAAAATATAAACACTTAAAATATTCATCTTCATTCTTAAGGTTCCTAAATTCATTATACATTCAAGGGCCTGGATACCATACATAAGAGTCATATTACTATTCATTAGGGTATGTTAATATTCATAAGTGTATGTTACTATTCATAAGGGTATGTTACTATTCACTCAAAATTAAGTTAATTTTATCAGATTCTAAATATCATCTTGAACACAACCGGGTATGTCATATTTTTAAAATTCAAATCGCAGAGTTGGAAAATTTAATTTTAAGGGCTAAGTTATGGATATCTTTGATAAGTAACCATGTTTTGTTCCATATAGGATCATTGATTCATGAAATATAGGCTATAACTAGAATTTATTTAAGAGAAACATACCATGAAGTGTTTGGGGTGATACATTATTCCCTCCTTCGGAAATTCCATCCTTGAAATTTTATGTATGAAGCCCACCAAAAAGATATAGGTGGTTATTTTTAATGAAATTTTATGGTTCCCATGTTTCTTCCTCCATATTCTTTTTCCTACAAAGAACCTTTACTAGAATATTTTTCCTATTTCTCAATACCTTCTCCCTTGTGTCATGAATCCCAATAGGCTTTTCAGAGTATGAAAAATCTGGTTCCAGTTCAATTTCTTTATAGGTGAGTACATGTGTTGGGTTTGGCATGTATTTCTTTAATAATGACACATAGAACACATCATTGACTTTGGAGAGATTTGGAGGAATTTCTAAATGGTATGCTACTGCTCTGATTCTTTCCAAAATTTCAAATGGTCTGATATACTTGGGTCTCAGTTTCCCTTTTTTACCGAACCTTAAGATACCCTTCCATGGAGATACTTTCAAAAAGACATTATCTCCCAACTAGAATTCCAAATCCTTTCTCCGATTGTCAGCATAACTCTTCTGCCTACTTTGGGATGCTTTAATATGGGCTTTGATTGTCTTCACCTTTGTTTTGGTCTCTTCAATAAGTTCTGGGCCTGTAAGTTTCCTCTCACCATCTTCATCCCAACAAGTTGGTGTTCGACATCTCTTTCCATATAATGCTTCATATGGATCCATTTGAATACAAGAATGGAAACTATTATTGTAAGAAAATTCCATCAAAGGAAAGTATTGATCCCACATACCTTGGAAGTCAAGAGAGAATGACCTCAGCAAGTATTCTAGAGTTTGAATAGTCCTTTCAGACTGTCCATCAGTTTGGGGGTGATAAGCAGTACTCATATGAAGCTCAGAATTCAAAGCCTTCTGGAGACATTTCTAGAATTTTGATGTGAATCGGGGATCTTGATTGGACACAATCAATAGAGGTTCACTATGAAGTCTTACAACTTCATTAATATAAAGTCTTTCCAATTTCTCAATTAGAAAATCCCCTCTTATAGGAAGGAATTGTGCTGATATTTTGAGATGATCATAAATTACCCATATTTCATCATTCCTTCTAGGTTTCTGTGGTATTCCAGTGAAACAATCCATCATAATGTTATCCCACTTCCACATATAAATAGGTAAGGGTTTCATCACTCTTTTGGGATGTTGTCTCATTGCCTTCACTTGTTGACTAACTAGATATCTTGACACGTATTCAGAAATTTCCCACTTCATATTATCCCATCAGAAATATTCCTTCATATCTTTATACATCTTGGTGCTACCTGGGTGTATAGAGAAATTTGGGCTATAAGAATCGTCTAATAGTTCCATTTTTAGCTCAAGTACTAATGGAACATATAACCTCTTCCCAAATTTCATAACTCGTTCTTCAAACATGAAGTCATCCAGTCTCCCATCATTAACTGCATTAATTTTCTTGTGAAAATTCTCATCATTAGATTTAGTGCTTTTTATCTTCTCTAGTAAATATGTTTTATCAATCATTTAAAGATGGAGTGATGTTTCCCCTTTCTTAACAATTCCCATATCCATCTTTATTAGATCCAAAAATATAGGATCTCTCTCAATCGTCATTTGAGTCAGAAGGCACTGATCTTTCCTACTTAATGCATCTTCCACCTTATTCGCCTTTCCTAGGTGGTAGTGTATTGAAAAATCATAATCTTTGAGTAACTAGAGCCATCATATTTCCCTCATGTAGAGTTCTATTTGTGTGAAAATGTATTTCAAACTCTTGTGGTCCGTATAAATCTCACATCTCTCTCCATACAGATAATTCCTCCATATTTTCAGAGCAAAGATTACGGCTGCTAACTCAAGATCATGAGTTGGATGATTTTTCTCATGTGTCTTCAACTGTCTTTATGCATAAGCAATAACTTTATTGCTTTACATAAAGATGCAACCTAGTACATTCTTTGATGCATCGCTGTATATTACAAATCCATCACTTCCATATGGAAGAGTCAAAATTAGAGCATTGACCAATCTTCTTTTCAATTATTTGAAGCATTCTGTACATTCTTTTTTCCGCACAAACTTAACTCCTTTACATGTGAGATTGGTTAGTGGGATAGCCAGTCAGGAAAAATTATGAACAAAACGCCGATAGAAACCTGCTAAGACAATAAAATTGCGTACCTCAGTTATGATTGTTAGCATGGGCCATTCTTGGATTGCCTTTTTATTTGCAGGATTAACTGGGATTCCATCCTTCGAGACAATATAGACAAGAAAAGAAACTGATTGAAGATAGAATTCACACTAACTAAACTTCCCATATAATTTATTTCTTCTAAGAGTTCTCAGAATAAAACGCATGTGATTCTCATGGTCTTCGTAGATTTTGGAGTATACGAGGATATCATCAATTAATACCATAACAAAGTTATCAAGATATTCCTTGAAAACTCTATTCATTAAATCCATGAAAACAGAGGGTGCATTTTTCAGTCCAAAAGGCATCACTGTAAACTCGTAATGCCCATACATGGTCTGAAATGTTGTCTTAGGAATATCTTCCTTCCTCACATGCAAATGATGATATCTAGATTGAAGTTTAATCTTTGAAAATTATTGAGATCCATGAAGTTGATCAAATAAATCATCAATCTGGGGCATTGGATACTTATTCTTTATTGTAATAGCATTGATTTCCCTATAATCAATGTAAAGCCTCATGGATCCATCGTTCTTCTTGACAAAGAGGACATGGGCTCCCCTTGGAGAAACATTAGGTCGAATAAATACTTTTTCACTCAAATCCTCTAGTTTTTTATTTAACTCTATTAATTCCATAGTGGCCATTCTATATGGATTCTTTGATATAGGTCTTTCATCATGAATTAAATAAATAGAGAACTCAACTTCCCACTCTAGAGGATGTCCAGGTAAATCCTTTGGAAATACATCAATGTACTCCTGCACTATGTGCACATATTTAATTTGAATATCTCTTTCCTGACCCATAGATATTGGTTTATCTTCCTCTCAAAATATTGTGTTTAGTAGAACTACTGGGGGTGGTTCTACATAAGAATCAAGTAGTGAAGTTTCTACCCTAAAGACAAGGGATTATACACCATTTTCAAAAATTGTAACTTCCTTCTTCTTACAATAAATCTTCGCATCATTATATAACAGCCAATCCATACCGAGAATTATATTAAATTCATTCATTGGTATTATGATAAGGTTAGCAACTAAAGCACGTTTTGGTGTCTGGAGGGGGACTCGTCGACATGACTTTCTGTAATGATACATCCCCTAGGAGTTTTGACTGATAACTCCTTTATTAAATCAAATTGGGCATATCTAATTTTCTTGGAAAGCTGGGGAGATATATATGAATGTGATGATTCAAAATAAAATAAAGTGTTGTCTAAGTTTTAGGAAACAATTAAATTACCTTCCACAATGTCATTAGTAATTTCAACTTCCACGGTAGTAATCATGTAGGCTCTCCCTTTTTCTCTTGTCTTTTTCTGAGGAAAATTTCCTTGGCACTTAAGACACTCATTTGTATAGTATCTCATCTCTCTATAATTGTAGCATTGAATATCACTGAATTTTGTCTTCCCCTTGCATTCATCAGATCGATGACCCTTTTCTATGCAGTTATAGTAGACTCTCATGCCTTTTAAGCATTTCCCAAGATGATTCTTTCCACAGTTCTCACATAATGGGAATATATTTGTTGCCTTGCTCTTCTTTGGTGCGTATCCTTTTCCTTTTTTATCAGAGTACCACTTCTTATCTTGGTTTCCTGTGAAAAAAATTGATCTTGAAAATTCCTTCTCTTTTTTATGGAACATGATAAAATTTAATCATATGATGAAAATGATTGAGAATCCAGTACCCATTGAAGACATGGATTAAGACCTTCAAAGAAATGATCAATCTTGTCTGTCGAGTCACGTACGTAATCTACAGCATACGTGGCCAGCCTTGTGAAAGTAGCCTCACACTCTGCAACACTGTCTTCTTCCTTTTGTTTTAATCTAGGGAATTTCCTCTTCATTTTAGTTTGTTTCCCACGAGGTAAATATTTTTCGAAGAATATCTCCTTAAAAGTCCTCCATTCCATATATTCCATTTCTTCTTCCTCCGTGGTATTATGAATCAAGGACCACCATTGATCAGAGTCTCCCTTGAGACAATATACTGCCAGTACTACCTTTTAATTGTCATTGCATCTTAATTCCATGAATATATTTTCAAGGGACTTGATTCATTTCTCATCAACCACTGGGTTAGTAGTCCCGCTAAAATATAGGGGCTTTTTCCACATGAAACGAACCAACATAGGTGTGGAATTGTTATTCGTCACAACCTGAGTAAGTTTTCCCAATGTGGTCATGATATGATATTCTCCAAAATTGAATTTGTTGACTTTCTTAGTAGGTAGATCCATACCTTTCCCATGAGTATTGATTCTCCTTCTTTCGTTAGATGCCATTTCTAAATAATGGGATACACTATATTAGTTTATGAACCTCAAATAGAAAACCACTCAACGTAGATTGAAATTAAATGCATAGGTAATCTTATAAAAATGGTTTCTCTGAGGAAACATTTACATTAAACTCCTTCATAATGGCTTGTAAATAAAATGTGAATTATCCTAAGCATATCCCCCAGGAGTGTTGTAACCAAGAGTGAAGCAAGGCCCATTGTTGTGCACCAGTTTCCATTCGAGTCTAGCTCAAAGTGGTATTTGTGGGTTTTACCCCTAGATATATATGTGCTAGATCCACCTCTACCTGCTCGTACCCAGATTGGGATGTATTGCTTAAAAAATCCACATAATCAATTCCTTACCAAAATACCAAGACGTTCTTGTACGTTTATCCCCAAATACTATGTAACACTCTAACCCATATAGACTGGAGTAGGGGAATTACTTGTGATATTGGAATGGTTACAAGGAATGAAAAATCCTGAAGGAATGATCAGTTTAGTAGTCTTGAAGAAACTAGATACATAGATGTAACACAAATTACATTAAAAATGTTACAAGATACAATACATAACAAAACTAAAAACTGCAACCACATGAACTCAATAAATGACCTTCTCTTCATCACTTGTTGAGGGTAAACAATGAAAGGGGTGAGCTCAAATGATTAGTAAGGGTTACAAATAATGTAAGCATGAATACAACAATAAGTGAATCATAATCAATCTAACATAATCAGTATGGCATGGTGAATAACTGAAAAACTCACGCCATAAATAAACTGAGAATGAAACCACATCCATAGATTTTTTCATAGTGAAAAACTCATGGATAGTAAAAAATGATAATAAATAAAGAGAATTATTATTATTTGGATGTCATGTATCTGGAACATGAAACATTATATCATTAAAACGGTTTAGTTCTATGGGTAGAAACCCGTATGATTTTTGGAAACAAACTCGATGGGTCTGTCGCCAAATTGATTTGTCCCATGAGACCTACCGATTCATCGAGGGGATATAGTGGGCCCCGCCCTCCACTGCATGTCCAAATCATTTTTTATACTTTGTTTCAATACAAGAGAAATATACCTTTTCAATATCCATATAGAGTAGAGTATACAGATTCATCAATATTTCCATAATTAAAATAACTTTCCAAAATAAACACCGTGTGTAAAATGGTATACAGTTTAGACCAAAAAACATATCCATGATATGAGATTATGGATATTTAATATAAAGATAATTTTAAATGGAAAATTGATCTCAAATGGGCAGTAGGTACACCACATAAATATTATTAGGTGCACCATACAAAGTTAGTCACAACAAAATAGTAGTTGAGACAAAGTCTCTTACCACAATGTAATCAGTCGAATGATATAACCCTAACGTAATAACCCTCAAATTAATCATTGAATAAAATTAATATAAACATAATCTTGTTATTATATATCAAATTTTAGTATACATATACCTCATACAAGAAATAAGTGGAAAATAATGAAAATCTCACAGAAATGAAAGTGAGATGAGAAACCCCTTACAAACATTTCGGCATGGTAACGAGTGTTATTGAGATGGATTAATGAGAGGTAAAGAGGTATTCCATTAATTATATGTCACAAGGGTAGTATGGGGGAGGTTCAAAAACATACCCCATCGTTAGGAATTAAAATTAAAATGGCACAACATAGGGGATATTCTTGAACAAAAGTGAGAGAGAGGATCCCTTACCTTATGCTCGAAGGTGTTCTTGATTGTTCTTAACGACCTAAATAATCAAATTTAGCTTCATTAATTAACAATTACATAACCTCATAAACATATAATTGATATTTTATGACCTTTTTAGGTTTATTAATGGCCTTTTATGGTTTAAGAGATTAAATTTTATTGTTTTGGTAGCATTTTCTTCTTTGGTTTTCATGATCCGTTTACTTGTATTCATGAATGGATGTTTGTTTGAAATATGGTTAAACATCCAGAATTGTTAATATAAATTCGGAGTGAAATTAAATATAAATAAATTATCTTATAATGATTTATTTTATATACCATGAGGATTACTCATTCGATGAGTTAAAATAAACCCTTGAATTTGACATGGCAGTTTTGTGCACAATGAACTTGTTTTGTATTATCATTCCATATTATGAACGTGTAATGATTACAGAACATTAATAAAGATAAAATAAATATATTATGACCTTTTTAAACCATTTAAAAGGATTCATGACCAGTATTGAAGATAATATTGCAAATTGAAAACCCATCTTTCTTGAGTGTGATAAATTTACACATCTCAGACGGTGTTTGTATTTATTGTATAAAAGGAGGGGAAAAATAGATATTTTGATGAAATACTCCATTAGCACAATGAAAATATTGTACAATTAAGGTACAAGAATTATCATGGCATTTGGATGAGGGTAGGTGAGAAGGGATAACAAAATAATGGAACTTTGTAAATGAAATTGAAAGAAAATAGAAGGAAGGTTAACCTCTTGAGTACTCCTCCTTGAGAATCTCCTTAAGACCTTTGTTTTTGGCCTTTTGGTGAGACCAGAAGATCTTGGACATGGGGAGAGGGATTGGAAATATTATTTGGCAGAATTTAGGCATGTCATGAAGTTTTAGTGGTGTGGGAGGAAGAGGGGGTGAGGGGTGGTTTATATAGTAGAGGGGAGAGGAGTTTTCTTAATATTATAATCAGTAATTTATTATTTATTCTCAAGACAATCAATATTTAGTATTAAATTAACAAGAATAATAATATATTCATTTGAATTTGAACCAATTGGGCTTACATCAGAATATCATCATCAATGACTCAATAAATTCCTTATTTAGCATTTATCATAAATTATCTTGTTTTCTCTTCATCAAAAATTTAAGTGTTTCAGAAAAATCCCAAAAATTCACCATAACCATTTTTCGACATGTAGAATCCAAGAAGGAAGTCCACTTTTAAAAAATAATTTTCTAAATATGATTAATTAAATATTTAATTAATATAATTATTTAATCAAAAATTATAAACACTTAAAAATTCATCTTTATTCTTAAGGTTCCTATATTCATTTATACATTCAATAGCATGGATAACATTCATAAGATTCATATTACTATTCATAAGGGTAAGGTAATATTTATAGGGTTAGGTTACTATTAATAAGGGTATGTTACTATTCATCGAAAATTAAGTTAATTCTATCATACTCTAAATATCATCTAGAACAGAACTATGTATGTCAAGTTTTTAAAATTCAAATCGCAGAGTTGGAAAATTTAAGTTTAATGGATAGGTTATGGATATCTCTTATAAGTAACCATATTTTGTTCCATATAGGCTCAGTGATTCATGAAATATAGGCTATAAATATAATGTATTTAAGAGAAACATACCATGAAGTGTTTGGGGTGCTACAAAATCTATCCCCCTACTAAGTACCTTAGGTTCTCATGTGCCATAACCAATAAAAGGATTATTTCAATTTAGAAAAAATTCCACACTTGTAGGATTTTATTTTCACAAAAATCCCACACTTAGGCTTTAATGTTTCATATTTTCAATCCTTGAAGGTCATTTCACAAATAAATAATCAAGAATCCCTTAAAACCGAAGAAAAAATAATTTGATATCACTTCTAATCAACAATATAAAAATTAGAAATCCATTTCATAAAATTATCCAAGAAATTCACATTTTTATAAATCAAGAATCTTACCTTTAAACTTTTATAAAAAGATTTATGATGATAAAGCATTCCAGGTTCATAAAATAACGACTTTTATGAAACAGCCTACCCCAAACACTTGGAATTTCGAATAATAAAATATGATCCATAAGAAAATGAGAGATATGGATCTTAGGTAGAAATATAATACACTCAATCATGAATACAACATTAATAAACATAAATTCTAAAATCCCTAGATCCATAAATATTAGAGGAAATAATTAATGTGGAAATACTCAAAGGTCTGCATAATGATCAAGATAGATCTGGCCTTTTCTTATGCTCATAAAAAATGATATAATATAAATACTATTAGATCATGACCTAACCCTTATATATTTCTATAAAATCTTTGATATAAGGTTTCTTTCAAAAATAATAGAGTATATCTAGAAGAATGATGGAGAATAATGAAGAACGGATATGTACCTTTGTTTTTCAAGTTCCAATGCCTCAAGACCCATTAAAATCAATATCTGAAAGTAAAGGATGATACAAATTCTTCATATAAATTTATCTAGGTCAATATCTATAGCTAAAATATAAATAAAGAGGTCAACAGAAGATGTATCAGGCCTAAAAATTGTATATTAATTAATTTTCATCCAATGTTTTAGCCACACTATTTTGTAAATCATGCACCAAATGTGGGAATATATCTATACACTAAAGAAACCAAACTATTTGGTCACATGGTATGGATAACCATGAATTTACCATGAAAAAATTCATTTTCCAAAACACCAAAATCCACAATATTTTCTATAAATTCTACACATTTAGGAAAAACCATGTGCAAAACATGTTTATGCCTAGAAAACTCTAAAATCTCACAAAAAACACCCAAAATGACATAATGATGGTTCAAATAAAAAATGATCCCAAAAATGAATAAAGGTACTTGAAATTTATATTAGGTTTTGACCTAATATACTGTTATCAAATTGTGACCCTCACCTGTCATGGGGTAATGATACACCTGTATAATAAAATTTCCAATCAGTCACCCCAACCCTACTTCGACATTACACAAGCACTCAAAACACATATTAAGTAATTGATAACATCTAAAATATCTCCTTGAGATATTCTAACTCTTATAATTATAATCTAAAACCCAATTATCAAATCATATCGCACTCCAAAACAAAAATTACAAATTCCCTATAATTTTACCAACCCATAAAGACATGTTTCATTATAAGTTAATATTAAGATAATGTTTCCTTGAATCGGTGATGAAGTGGACTTGTTTTATTGATGATGAATAATATATTTTGTTATTTATAGTAGACATTGGGTTTGGGTGTTGTGTTATGATTTGATAGTGGACATCATTATCTTTTCTTTTTCACTTTGTTTTATAAGTGGGTACTATAACCAAATTATAATTCTATAAAAGGTGGGTTATTCTCTAATGTTTTACTCTATAACAATGATAGCATGATCAACTAATAAATGACATTATATTTTTTTGTTTGGTTATAGAACATAGACCCATATAGTTCTATATCTATGATTGGTTCATTGTGATGGTTATATATTATTTATAATTATAATGATGTGGAATTAACATGGTTATTATTTTTACTAGATGGTATGAGATATTATCTAGAGACATTGTCAGCATGAGTGCATTAACATTGTAACTACCACAGTGAATAGTTATGTGTAAGAAGATGGTGATGATGTGGATAATAAAATGATGACATTGATGGCATGGATAATATAATGATTATATCACCCCAAACCCACACTCAAAGATCTAGTTCTGAAAACACATACTTTACATATTGTCTTTGATGCAATCTGTAGATTCTTAGACATAGGTATCCCATTATTACATGACATAAATCAAATATTGAATTGCATTCATTCACTGAATCTTTATATAATTAAGAACAATCATACACTAATATATCATATGTCCTTCTCATATAATAGAAATTTTCTTTCCACTAATTATGAAACTACTTAATCCATAATAATACTTAAATATATCCCAAAAATTCCTTACACAAGCTATCTTGTTATACATGTCATGTGAAATAATTTTCTTCATAACTTGCGGAAATGGAAATGTAAGAAGGGGTGAGATAAAATTCCAAGTAACGGAAAACATAATATATAAGAATCAAATATAATATTTGGTAATAATATGAGCATAAATAATATTAAATTAATAAATAAAATATGGTTCCATAATAGAATTAAACCAAAATCATAATATACCGATGGATAATAATGGAAATTAAAATATCACATGGGTAAAAACTAGTTCTTTAGAGATGAAATAAATAATTTCATATATCTAATTCATTTTCTTAAGCTAATATATCATGATCTTGGATATCATGATCTTATTGACCAGGCCTTGTTACTCTGGACAGGAATACACCAAAATACCAAAAATCTTTTCTCTCATGATACCTATATGTGAATAAGGGGGATATCTATAATTAGTCCCAAAAAATATTTAATTATTCCCAAATCATTTATTAGATGAAATAATGAATAAAATATACAATATATAACTAACATTCCTTAGTAATAAACAAACATCTGTATTAAAATAATGAGTGGAAAAAATTTAAATATTTCCCCCCATAAATAAACAAACTAGATATATATATAATAATCCCGAAAACATATATAATATTGAGTAATCTTATATAATTTATTCAATTATTTACCTAATCAATCAATTTATGGAATCTAATTGAACACCCTTTAATCAAAGGAATGAAATATAGGGTTTTCACAGAGGAAAGGAATTGGAAGAAAAACTATGTATGTAACAGTGGGTGCTTTAGAAAGAAAAAAGGTAGTGATGGATTTACATGAGTTTAATACAACAAAATTAAATAGTATTATATTATTTATAATGTAATCCATGACCGATATATGCACTAAAAAAGAGAAACAAGGGGTGAACATGAATCATATCTCAATGAAGAAAAATTAAGTTTCCAAAAATTTTATGATACTGGTAACTTGAGATTCAAAAGAACATGAAAGATATTTCATGAAATTAAAATATAATTAAATTAAATATATTAATTATAATTTAAGTAAATTGGGTAGTGAATACACCATATAAATTAAAATATTATGTTCCATATCAAATATGTCTCATGGAATTGAAAATGAGATAAACCCTTAGGAATTGAGTATCTTCTAAATAAAAACCCTTAAATGAAAATAAAATATTCAAACTAAACTTAAAATAACATGAAATATAATTAATGATATAATATAAGAAATTGGAAACATATAAACCATATAAAGTTAAATTGGTATATAATAAGAACCATGTCTCAAGAAATTGGATTTGAGACAAAGAAACAGTTTTAAAGTAACATAATCTTTAAGGAAAGAATCATTTGATATGAGGTTGTAAGGAATAATTATAGAAAAATTTAAAATAATGATTAAATATAATAAATATTATTCATTAGGTTGAATAAATTAATGTTGGTACAATAGAGTTCAATATAAGAGTTTGTAACTTAATGTAGGAAAATTGAGTTAGCACAAACAATTACCTTGTATCCCCACTTTGAAAAATGTGATATAATATCCTATATAACATAAATATAAATAAAAATAACCTATTATAGAAATATTTTCATATAAGTAACTATTGATAAACATAATTTATAATTATTCTATACATTTATATTAGTTATTTTTATCTATTTTTAATATCAGGTGCGATTAATATAGATCATTTTGAACTTGTTTTGTATTAGTGGTGTTTTTCATTATTATTATCCTAATTTACATAATTAATATATCATAAAAGGTACAATAATTAATTTTTTATAATTATTTGTAATGTTATAATTTTATTGAATTGTATTTTTTGTTATAATCCTTGAATATTAAATCGGTGATGACCATGCTTCGATGTCTTTTAACGAACAAGTGTTGGTGTCTTAATTAATGAGTTTAATATTAATGTTACAATTCCGTTACCAAAATAAAATCATTATTTTCTTATTTATATCAAATATTATAAGTAATTAAGATATCATAGTCATCCATAAATTTATTTTACATCTTGTATCAAGTAGGTGGTTAAACCTACCCAAACATGAACATATCATGATTAATATATGATTATGATAATGAAAGTGAATTATTTTGTGAATAATATCATTATTATGGAATAAAACTTATATTATTTAGATGATATTAAGGTTTTAAATAATATTTTAATAATATTTTTTAATAAATTGTATATAAAGTATATGAAAAACATGATATGTTACTTCATGGAGGCGGTAGTTGGCACAACGCGCAATTAACATTTTCATTTCTAGAAGACTGAGAGGGAAAGAAGTAATATTATAATTAATATATAAATAATCATAATTATATTATATATTTTACATATATTATTCAATTTTACCCTTATGACTAGTGAAGAGATGTATTTTTTAAAATTGTAAGTCGTTAATTTATGGAAGCGGTAGTCTTCACAATGCATAAATGACGGTTTTTTTATTAATAGAAATGTGGAAAGGTTTTTAATAGTTACACCCTTAGAATAATAACAATAATTATACAAAAAATAATGATTTTATTATATAGTAAGGATAAAATTATTCTTTGTAATTTAAGATATAAAAAAAAGAAGCTAGGAAAAAAAGAGTACTCATAGTGAGGACATGGGCATTCCCTTGGATGAATCCTTGTAAATGGAGGCCTTAGTAAAATGTATTGTGAATATAATATCAAGTAAATCAAATAGGATTATTGGTTAATAAAAAGGGCATATTTAAAATAGGAATCCTATTTATTTTAGTGGACTTGAAGGGTGGTGAGAGACCCCTTTTATAAGTGGTGAGAATGGAATATTAGTAAATATTTCAAATAAATATAAACATAAAACATGATTCACTTGTCAAGAAGACTCAAAAATAAGAAAAACTTTATTGGTGGATTTGATAATGTTGATCATACCTCATCCATTCATTTTTCATTCATTTTTAAAACATTTTTTTAATTCCTTTACACTAATACTTTTCACTTTTACCATTTATAGTTATACCGTGTTAACAAATTTTTACATAACTAAATTTTTTTTAATAAATATTTTCTTATTACATAATTTCAACCAAATGATTCCAAATATTAAATCCTTTTTATCAGATAAAATTTCTATATGTAATAAAATTAAATTTTGACATTAACACATGTAACACGTAAAAACTTGTTTTTAGAAAAAGTGTATTTTTATGATTAAAATATATATGTGGGATAAAATTATAAATGTATTTTATTTTCATGATATAAATTGGTATATTGTAAAAAAAAATTAAATATATGTGTCTTTTAAAGAAGTAAAGAACCTAATTTTACTAAAATACTTTTTAATTAAATAAAAAGAACCAAAAAATAATTTTTATTGGAAATTATTACTCAAGTACATGAAATATTAAACATAGGTTTTATAAATTACTAATAGTTTTCAAAAATTTATATTGTTACTCTTTAAATAAATATTTTATCAATTAAATGGTTTTATAAAATTATAATTCTTTCTTATATACTGATAAATTCATAATATTTAACATTTTGGTAAAAATATATTTTTCACTGTTCACCTCAAAATCAACTATTTTTGAAAATTACCAAAAATTTATCATATCGTAATATTCACATGATAAATCTAAAAAAATAATTTTATTTTCTCAAATTAAAATTATAAAATTTGAAAATTTAAAATATAAAAATATAATGAAAATTGTTTTCATAGAAAAATAACATTTAAAAAATATTAATTATTCTTATTATTATTTCATATCACTATTTAATAAAATTGGTGTTAATATATTATTCATATAAAAAAAATATTTTATACATAATATATTTAGTTTCATAAAACAACATAAAAATCCAATTTTTTATAAAGTTTACATTTTCAATAATAAATATGTATTATTAGTTATTTAGCTATTCTAATTGAATTTTAACCAATGTATTAGTATTAATAATGACATTTATTTGTATTTATAAAAATATTTCATAATTTGATTACATCTATCTTAATTGTCTTATTTTATTGATAAATATCAATAGTTATATAACATTATGTGGTTTTTTTGGTTTAGTGTTTCATGTGAAGAGATCTATTGAACACATTAGGACTTAAAAGAAAATATATAATTTAAATTCACAGTGTGTTAAATTCCCCCCCCCAAAAAAACTTTTTCCCCACAGTTTTAATTATCACTTATTAGTAAAAATATTCAAGTTTATCTGAAATATAGACACAAATTAGAATATATTTTAAATTGAGGTGTCTAACTTAATATCTTTTGTATAATTAGTGAGCACATATTTTTCCTCGATCATTTCAACTGAACAGTTAATAATTCCTCCATAATTACTTTATTTATTTCCACCTTTTCTAAACATAAAACATCTTCCAATTCATTGTATACATTTCCCTAGATGTTTCTTAACATATTTTTTACATGTAGTAAATTTAAGCTTCTTTCCTTTGTCATATTTTTCACCCAAAAATCCATGAGGTTCCATCCTTATATTATTTGGTGTGTTAGTGAAATTAATTAAGTTCATGTTGTTGTTCATAATTATTTATACCTTTTTCCAATAATCACAAGATTTATCACTCCAAATCCAATTCTGTTAGGGTTCCCATTGGGTCAATCTCTGCATTGTATATGGAATCAATTGTTAACTTAGTTACATTCTTCTTAAACCATTATTAAAACCAAAAGAAGACAATTATGAGTGATGATAACCATAATAGAATTATTGTAAGATAATTACATGATAAATTTAACCTCAAAATTTATTACTCTTCGAAATAATAATATTATATTTCAGTTCAACATAAATCACTCTTGGTTCAATCTTAGTTTCTTTTTGTTGGGTTATATTCCTTAATCTAATTCCTTATCATAATAAATCTTTAATAATGGCTTATAAATAGAATTTTATAAACCAAATAATATCCCTTAGGATTGTCTAGAAAGGTGTATAATATATCCCCACTCATCATCCACCAAAGTGAAGATTGATTCAAAGATAAACTATCATTTTTGACGTAATTACCCCTAGGTGTAGTTGTTCAATAGTTGTATCCACCTTCCAGTATCTAGATGTATATTTAATTGTAGGGAGAATTAAAAAATTATATATTTAACAAAACTTCTAGATAATATCCTATACTTATACTTATCAGGAGGGTTTTCACTGAAGTTATTATAACACCCCTTCCAGAACCATTAGGTTCTATCTGGAGTTCCAGACGACCTCAAGGACACATCCCCGTATATAAGATTTTTTAGACTAATGGTGGGGGTTATGAGGAGAACCATAGGGATATTATTCATTAAATACCAATGAAACATCAGATTATATAATGAAAGCAACAATAATATAAAAAATAGTGAATAAATAGATAAACCTCATAGTGCTAACAAAGGAAATAAGTACCGACCCATGTAGTATCAGTATGGCATGTTAGACAAATAAACCAAACTAATAAAAATGATTCCCATAATTTTTGGATCAAAGTATGAGTCAATGAATAAAAAATTATTATAAATACATCCCATATGTAACGCCACGACCCTAGAAGCCTAGAGTCAGTGCATTATTTTAATACATTGGCATGATTACAAGGAATCACGTCCTAAAAGATCGATCAGTTTAGCAATCTTGTAAAATAGATTACATACATGAACGTTACATTACACATTAGAAAATAAAACACAACATAAATGATCCTTTGAGAATGCCATTAATCCCCTATCTTAACCCTTCTTATCAATCATAATACACTTATTGGAATCTTGGGAAAATAAAACATAAGAAAGAGGTGAGCTCAAATGCTCAGTAAGTATAACAATATAGTGGAAACTTTCACAAATAAGTATAAACATTTAAGGCAATGTATACGACTAAAACTGAAGCCTTTTAAACTTAAACTTCATCATAATATAGAAAAGATAAGTCAAATAATTCCATTTACTTATTCACATGGATATTCTACTAGTCGAATAATCACATTTAATATCAATATCCAATTTCATAATGATGGAATGCATAATGCTAGACTTTATAACCACACAGTCAAGGCCTCGTGCCAAGACTACAAAAAAACTTTTTGTCAAGGCCTTGTGCCAAGACACTATTTTGTCTCATGAGACCTACCGATGCATCGAGGATTTGTCGCGGGCTCCACCCGTCACTTACTGAGTCCAATGCATTCCTCATATGAAAAGGTTTAAACATAACATAAACATTCATATTAAAACTATCATACGAAATGTCAATACTTTATCCATAAACCATGAAAGGTATAAAAATAACATATCTACAGTCAAACATATCACAAAACCTTCAATACAATATGGAAGATTTGTAGCATAATAAATCAACCTCAATTCAAAATAATATCCGGTAATGGTTGTTGACATAGTTGAAAATTATTAGTAAAAATCATTGAGAGAAATATCCCTTTTTCATGAAATAATTTAGAAATCGAATAATTTATAAAGGAAGTAATTTAAAATATAGTTTTGAACCAAAGTGTCCCATACCACTTTGAAACTTTTTAAAATAATAATCATTTTAAAACATTCATGTCCATATAAATAAATCCTTAAAACCATTTTGAAAACATAGACATTAATGAGAAATGTTTAGAAGAATAAATCTTTAAAAAATTTGAAATTAAGTTTTAGTAAAAATTTCCCTTAAAAATAATCCCTTTGAAAACACATTTATGAAACATGGAAATGGATAATAAATATGTCCCAGTAGATACTTACATAAAAACAACCTTGAATAATAAAGAGATTGTGACATTAACCCTTACCTTGCACTTTCCTTTGGTCGAGGGTACGTTTAACCTCCTATATAATGACCATAGTATGTTATTAAATTATTAAAGAACCATATTCATATTTATTATATCATACATGATTCATTTATGACTTTATACTACCAATTTTATAATTATTTCCATGTTAAATTAACATTTCGGGTAATAATCGCTTTCTTTATCGTACGTGTTTTAACTTGTTATTCTTGATCGTATCATTTAGATCATGATTTAAATACTTCTGGAATATAACACATGATTTATATATCATATATATTTAGAATATAAATATGTATAATAGATAGATATATGAAATGGAAAACACTGTTTATGGAGATGGTAGGTCGTACGTATGCATAAATGTTGTTTCCGTTTTCATATCGTATTGAACAGAACTAAGTGAATAAGATATATTTAAATACATATTTGTGTGTGTGTGTGTGTGTGTTTTCAGTAGCATTATTATTTATAATATTTCATTCTTATTAATAATATATATTTTTATAATCCTCGTTGAGTGGTGAATGTGGAAATGAATCTCATCGCATCATGGAGACGGTAATCCGTACGTACGCATGAGTGACAATATCATTATATTGATCATGAAATAATATGTAATTGGATGGTATATCATATATACAGAATCATTAATATTTTATATTTATTATTCAAATTAGTTATACTCATTATTATACCCATTCAAATAATGATGTGTTTGAATAACAAACTACACCACGATGTGGAGACGGTAAGCCGTATGTACACATTTATGGTGACTTTGTCATTTATAGGATGGATAGAATAATTAATATTGTTGTACCATTTTTATAATAACATAAAAGTATATATAAGATACTGGATTTATTATTTTATAATGGAAACAACAAAGAAAGTGGATGTGGAAGAATAAAAGAACTTGAAAGAGGTGATTAAAAATTTACCTCTTCTTCGGGTTCTTCCTTTTGATTTGATCAAAAGGGCTACATAGGATGGCCTTATGACTAAAGGAATGCCTCTAGGATGAAGGGAGGAAATTTGGGAGGCTATCTTGGTAGGCTTTGGCCGAGCCAAATGGCTTTGGAGGTGTGAAATTAAGAGAAGGCGAAGTACCATTTTATAAGAGGGGTGAGGGTCACTTTAAGAAAAACTTGAAATATTATTTTATAATAAAATCATTTTCGGTTTATAATGGCTCAAAAATGATTTATTTCAAGTATAATTTGGGTATGGGTCGAAGAACTCTCAACCAATAGGTTTCATATAGGTTTAGGTTACCATATTAACCTTATCTTTTATATTTAACTCATAGTTAAAAGGTTTGACATTTACCATGTCTCTTTGTATATTTATATTATATGGTTAATTAAATTACTATAACAAGCCATGAGTACCCCAAGTGGTTCATTATTAAAATATATAATCTTATCTAACTCCTTTGGTAGAACCTTAGATTTTTTAAAATATTATATCAATTAATAATATAGTATTTGTTTTAAAAACTCAATTATGTCAACTTTGACACTATTTAGTATTTGGTTTTTGTGAAAATCATAACAGCGTGATTACTTCGACCAAAAATTATTAAAATAACAATAACATGTCATATTAACCTATAAAACTAGTGTAATTCATCAAAACTCTCAAATTACATTTATTTGGATATTTATAATATCAATTATTTTAATATTTCATTAATAAGGTAATTACTGTATCATCATTGTGTAATAAAAAAATAAATTATTTAATATATAAAAATTATAAATAAAATACCATTATGTAAGAAATTTGGTTATATTTCTAATTAATATTTATTGTTGAATTTATCTTATGTATAACCCTATATTAAAAATGGTTTAGTCATTAAACTTTGAATTTAACTCTTTTAACTCTTCTTTAAATAAAATAATAATAAATATCCTAGTCTTATACAAGTGGAAAAAAGGGGTCATATTTTATTCCTAAGGTTGTTTTTCATCGAATTATACTTATCCAATAGAATTAGGACATGTTTTATGGTAATTATAACATCATTTTTACACTTAATTACCCTATTTACTTTTAACCGTGGTAAATAAAAGTCGAAAGTTACTATTCACCAAAAATTATTTTCATCTTATTGAACAAAATTTTACATAATGATGTCATCCATGACTCTCGTATTTTTGAAATTCAACTTACAGAAGTGGTAAAATTATGTTTTATGCAAATTGGTAAATGCTCCTAGAAGGTGGGTAAAAGACAGTAAAATGTTCGATAAAGTTTTATATATCTAAACTTTTTATAAAATGACTCCAATGAATTACGTTGAAAATATATAGGTATTATATATCTATGTTTAACAAAAATAAATTAAAATATAATAACTAATTATTTAAATAAAAAGTCAGTTTTAAATAATAACAAATTGTTTTTCACTATTCATCAAAAATTGAAAGTTTTCAGAAAAATACCCAAAATTTACCCTATGATAATTCTGATATTACAAATTAAAAAATGAATTCTATTTTACCAAATTCAAAACTTAGAAGTTTCATTTATTATTTTAAAATTAATTCTTGTTGTCAAAACCAAAAAATGAGTTTTTAAAAAGTAAAAACTGTCAAAAGATTGACATGTGTTTATGTCAAATTTAAATGTTAAATTACTTATAATGACCAAAATTGTATTAAATGATAAAATTTTAATCTAATTATACTTCCAAACCATTCAAATTCATAATTTATCACTATAATTTATTTCTACTAAAAAAGTTGTTTTCAATTAAAACATAGTATTTTTCATTATTCATCAAAATATGAAAGTTATTAGAAAATTACCAAAAATTTATCCAACCTAAATTTGTAGGCCTTGCTTCTAAAGAAGAATTTAATTTAATTAAATTTAATATATAAAAGTTTCAAATATTTGTTTTAAAGGGTTCTCCATTAGAAGGTGGTAAATTGCATTTTTTTAAAAAATACTTATTTTATTTGAAAGAAATGAATTTGTTCTTATATTATATCTAAGAAACACATAAAATGGATGTTAAAATTATATAGAGTATATAAGATTCAAAATACAGTTAATATTATTCATAACTGCTTTTTGAATGGTTAGTTTACTAAGTTTTGGTGTGCTCGAACTCGGTGTTGTGCAAGCTATTGAATTAGTTTAATGAGATAACGTACTACGAAATTTTGGGATATTACATTATCCCCTTCTATAACAAATTTCATACTCACAGTTTTATATTTTTCTTCAAAAATAAAACATTAAAAATAGAAAAATACCTTTGTTGAAAACCCACATCGGAAATTGGGTTAATAAAATTTAGCCTTAATAAGAGGGAAAGGGAATAAAAAGGTCACCCCCAAATTATGATCTTGATTAGGAGAACATTGGTGGAAAATAGAGACACATAATTAGAGGGAAAGCGTAAATATTTATTGGGAGTGATTGAGGTCATCAATCACAAACAAGTGTAAAATCGAGGTCCTCAAAGCCATCAATCTATGATGATTTAAAATATCGTCGGTTCAACAAAACATAAGTTATTAGGATAACACATTTTTTATTATAAGATCCCTTCCCTAAAGTTTAATAACTAATTTATTCATAGAATAAGAGGAAAATATACTTGACAAGTATATTTTCATCGTTCAATTAATTCTTACCACAAACTTATCTTTCACTCCAAAAGATAATAGAATTCAAATATATTTTATTTATCCTAATCGTATAGGGTTCTAAAAATAATGAGTTTATAATTAATTTGTCATAATATTAAATAAACTGCATTTTAAAAACCATGAAATCACATATGCGAGTGGTAGGTGATCCACCCTTGTCACCCTTTGGTTGCGGGTTCAAGTTTCGCAGCCTTTCTGGATGCGACGGGTTGTCGCCCGACCTCCGGGTTGTCATTTTTTTGACAATCCAAAAATAATCTCAAGAAATGATTTAACCTTAAAAATAGTATCCAATATCAAACATAATATATTCTATCCTTTATAATTATCCACAATACTTCTGTCCGAACTCACAATCCAAAATTTATGAAAGGTCACATAATATACATGTGAATTCCTTCATCATGTATTCTCTTAAAATGTGGTAATAAAATGAATTGCCAAAAAAACCATATTTGAATAGGTATATACTTTTTTATTCCTTCTATAAATCATATAATACTAGATATACTCCTAAAATCCAAAAATGTTGTAAACTCCAACAATGATGGAATAAACAAACCATTAATCCGTTCCAAGGATGTCAATAATATCCATTATAATTTATCCAAATCAATCATCTCTTATTCCAAAATCAATACCTCAGTATCAAGACCATATTGAATATTTATCTTTCCTTCAACCATGTATTTTCCAAAAAAAATTAACATTCTATTGAGTCACTTTTCATGGTACCACACAATCTCAAAACCTTAATGAAATAGTACTGCAGTACAATCCTTATATAATTCATAATTATTATAACCAGTACATTGTTGATACAATACTCAAATGAAATAATTATTTAATATCAACATAAGAACAATAGTCATTACTCTTCATCTGTGGTAATATCATAACTTGATTATTATCAATAGCATTGTTTGGGGTATACTTTGATGATTTGGACATTGATTTGTGTAGTTTCCCAACTCCTTGCAGATGGAGCATTGTACATTTGAAACCTTTTTCTTACCCTTTCAATCATGTAATTGATGTTCTTTTTCTCTATACTTATAACAAACTCTCATTCCCTTCAAGCATTTACCAAGGTGATTCTTTCCATAGTTATCACATATGGAAAAATCCTTCTTTCCCTTATTCCTTTTATCCATTTTTTCTTTATACCATTCTTTTATTCTCTTGCTTCCCTTCAAAGACGTAGGATATAGAGAATTCTTTACTTATCTTATTAACACATGATACTATTTCATCATATGATGATAATATGTGGGAGAATATTTCCTTTTTAAATGTTTTCTTAATACCATGAATGGTATGATATTTCTTACTCTTTGGATCATGCCTATTGCTGGAGTTCGTATTTCATCTACTAGGAACCATTTCTAAACAATGGCATACACTAGGTTAGTTTATGAATTGCAATGAAAAATTACAAACTTGTAAAATACCTAACGTAAATTGAAAATATTATGCATATAATATATAATAATAATAAAAAATTCTTTGAAGAAGTATTTACTCTTAAATCCTTCATAATGGCTTTTAAAAAAATTTGAATTATCCTAAGCATATCCCCTAGGAGTGTCGTAAGTAAGAGTGTAGCAAGGACCATTCTCGTGTACCAGGATACCCCGGGTCAAGCCTGAAACTCCTTGTTAGAGTTTTCACTCTTAGGTACATCTGTTCTAAAGCCGCCTCTACCTGCTCGTATCCAGACAGGGATATATTTCTTGGAAAATTTACAAAATCTCTATATTACCAAAATTCTAGGATATTCTTCTATACTAATCCTGAAAGTATATCTTAGGATAATGTTCTCTAATCAAATTTTTTCTAAATCTTGTTTATAGGGTTATTGATAAACTTCCTCTGATACCAAATGTAACTCCTCGACCCCAGAAGCCCAGAGTTGGTGCATTATTTTAACACATTGGCATGATTACAAGGAATAAAGTCTCCAAGGATCGATCAGTTTAGTAGTCTTGGAAAATATATTACATAGATGAACGTCACATTACACATTAGAAACTAAAACACAATATAAATGATCCTTTGAGAATGCCATTAATCCCCTAGATTAACCCTTATTATCAATCATAATACACTTCTTGGAATCTTGGGAAAATAAAACATAAGAAAGGGGTGAGCTCAAATGATCAGTAAGTATAACTATATAGAGGAAACTTTCACAAATAAGCATAAACATTTAAGGTAATGTATAAGACTAAAACAGAAGCCTTTTAAACTTAAAATTCATCATAATATGGAAATGATAAATAAAATAATTTCATTTACTTATTCACATGGATATTCTACTAGTTGAATAATCACATGTAATATCAATATCCAATTTCATAATGATGGAGTGCATAATGCCAGACTTCATTACCACATAGTCAAGGCCTTGTGCCAAGACTAAAAATAATATTTTTTTCAAGTCCTTGTGCCAAGAAACTAGTTTGTCTCATTAGACCTACCGATGCATCGAGGAGTTATTGTGGGCTCCACTCGTCACTTACTAAGTCCAATGCATTCCTCATATGAAAAGGTTTAAACATAATATAAACATTCATATTAAAACTAGCATAAGAAATGTCAATAATTTATCCATAAACCATGAATGGTATAAAAATAACACATCCACAGTCAAACTTATAACAAAACCTTTAATACAATATGGAAGATTTGAATCATAATAAATCAACCTCGATCAAGAATAATATCCTATAAAGGATGTTGACATAGGTTAAAATGATCAATAAAAATCATTGAGAGAAATACCCATTTTTCATGAAACCAATTAAAAGTCACATAATTTATAAAAGAATTAATTTAAAATATGGTTCTTAAAAAAATTTCCCCTACCACTTTGAAACTTTTTAAAGTAATTAACATTTTAAAACATTCATGTCCATATAAATAAATCCTTCAAACGATTTTGAAAACATGGACATTAATGAGAAAGGTTTAGAAGAATAAATCCTTAAAATATTTAAAATGAGGTTTCAGTAAAAATATCCCTTTAAAATAATCCCTTTGAAAACTCTTTTATGAAACATGGACATGGATAATAAATATGTCCCAGTAGATACTTATGTAAAAACAACCTCGGATAATAAAGAGATTGTGAAATAAACCCTTACCTTGCACATTTTTTTGGTAGAGGGTACGTTTAACCTCCTGTATAATGACCATATTATGTTATTAAATTATTCCAGAATAATATTCATATTTATTATTTCATACATGATTCATTTATGACTTTATACTACCCATTTAATAATTATTTTCATGTTAAATTAACATTTTGGGTAATAATCGCTTTCTTTATCGTACGTGTTTTAACTTGTTATTCTTGATCGTATCATTTAGATAATGATTTAAATAATTCTAGAATATAACACATGATTTATATATCATATATATTTAGAATATAAATATCTATAATAGATAGGTATATGAAATGGAAAACACCGTTTATGGAGACGGTAGGCCGTATGTAGGCATAAACGTTGTTTCCGTTTTCATATCGTATTGAACAGAACTAAGTGAATAAGATATATTTAAATACATATATGTGTCTATGTGTGTGTGTTTTAAGTAGCATTATTATTTAATATATTTCATACTTATTAATAATATATATTTTTATAATCATCGTTGAATGGAGAATGTGGAAATGAATCTCATCGCGTCGTGGAGACGGTAATCCGTACGTACGCACGAGCGACAATATCATTATATTGATGGTGAAATCGTATGTAACTGGATGGTATATCATATATACAGAATCATTAACATGTTATATTTACTATTTAAATTAGTTATACTCATTATTACACCCATCCAAATAATGAAGTGTTTGAATACCAAACTACACCACGACGTGGAGACGGTAAGTCGTACGTAAGCACGTATGGTGACTTTCTCATTTATAGGATGGATAAAATAATGAATACGGTTGTACCATTTTTATAATAACATAAAAGTATATATAATATACTAGAGTTTTTATTTTATAATGAAAACAACAAAGAAAGAGGAACATGAAGAAGAAAATAACTTGAAAGAGGTGATGAAATATTTACCTCTTTTCGGGTTCTTCCTTTGGATTTGACCAAAATGGATCCTTAGGTTGGATTTCTGACCAAAGGAAGGACTCTAGGATGAAGGGAGAAAAGTTGGTAGGATATTTGGGTAGTTATTGGCTGATCCAAATGGATTTGGATGTGTGAAATTAAGAGAAGTGGAAGTACCCTTTTATAAGACGGGTGAGGGTCACTTTACGAAAAGCTTGAAATATTATTTTATAATAAACTAATTTTCAGTTTATAATGGCTCCAAAATGATTTATTTAGAGAATAAGGTAGTTATGGGTCAAAAACCTATCAACAAATAGGTGTTAGACAGGTTTAGGTCACCATATTAACCTTATCTTTTAGATTTAACTCATAGTTAAAAAGTTTGACATTTACCATGTCTCTTTGTATTTTTGTATGGTTAATAAACCTACTATAACAATCCAAGAGAACCCCAAGTGGTTAAAAATTAATATATATAACCTTATCTAAGTCATGTTTCTGAACCATATATTTTTAGGAATATTATATCAATTAATAATATAGTATTTGTTTTAAAAACTCAATTATGTCCATTTTGACACTATTTAGTATTTGGTTTTTTTGAAAATCATAATAGCATGATTACTTCGAAAAAAATTATTTAATCAACCCTAACATGTCATATTAACATATAAAATTAGTTTAATTCATCAAAATTCTCAAATTACATTATTTGGATATTTATAATATCAATTATTTTAATCTTTCATTAATAAGGTAATTACTGCATCATCATTTTGTCATAAATAGGTTAAATTATTTAATGTCTAAAAATTATAAATAAAATACCATTATATAGGAAATTCAGTTATCTTTATAATGAATATTTATAATCTAATTTATCTTATTTATAACCCTATATTAAAAATATTTTAGTTATTCAACATTGAATTTAACTCTTTTAACTCTTCTTTAAATAAAATAATAATAATTGTCCTAATCTAATCCAAGTGGACCAAAGGGGGTCATAATTTATTCCTAAGGTTGTTTTTGGTCTAATTATACTTATCCAAAAGAATTATGATATGTGTTATGGTAATTATAATATCATTTTTACCCTTAGTTACCCTATTTACTTTTAACCGTGGTAATTAAAGTCAAAAAATATTATTCACCAAAAAATATTTTCATCTTATTGAACCACATTTTACTTACGGATTTCAACCATGTCTCTCGAATTTTTGACATGTAACTCATAGAAGTGGTAAAATTACGTTTTATGAAAATTTGTAAATGCTCCTGGAAGGTGGGTAAAAGACAGAAAAATGTGCGATTAAATTTTATATATCCAAAATTATTATAAAAAGACTCAAATAAATTACATTAAAAATATATAGGTATTATTTATCTATTTTGACCCAAATTAAATTAAAATAAAATAACTAATTATTTAAATAAAAAGTTTGTTTTAAATAATAACGCAATGTTTTTCACTATTCATCAAAAATTGAAAGTTTTTAGAAAAATACCAAAAATTTACCCTAAGATAATTTTGATATTCCAAATTCAAAAATTATTTGTATTTTACCAAATTAAAAATTTATAAGAGGCATTTATTGATTTGAAATTAATTCACGTTGTCAAAACCAAAAAGCGGGTTTTTAAAAAGTTAAAACTGTCAAAAAATTGACATGTGTTTTTGTCAAATTTAAATGTAAAATTACTTATAATGACCTAAATTGTATTAAATGATAAAAATATAATCTAATTATAATTCCAAACCATTCAAATTCATAATTTATCACTATAAATTATTTTTATTAAAAAAGTTGTTTTCAATTAAAACATAGTATACTTCACTATTCATCAAAATATAAAAGTTACCATAAAAGTACCAAAAATTTATCCAGACTAAATTTTTATGTCCCTATTATGAATAAGAATTTATTTCATTAATTTTTATATATAAAAGTGTCAAATATTGGTTTAAAAAATTTTTCTGCATTAAAAGGTGGTAAAATTTCATTTTTTTGAAAAATACTTATTTCATCAGAAAGAAATGAATTTGTTCTTTTATTATGTATATGAAAAACATAAAATGTGTGTTAAAATTATATAAAGTATATAAGATTCAAAATTAAGTTAATACTATTCATAACCTCTTTTTGAACAGTTAGTTTAGTAAGTTGTAGTGCGCTCGAACTTGGTGTTGCGCAAGCTATTGAATTACTTTAATGAGATAACGTGCAATGAAATCTTGGGATGTTACACCATATCAATTCTATGATGCTCATATCCTCCTATTAAACCTTCTCAACTGTCCACTATGGGGACCTTTCCCTTCATCAGATCATTGGTCATGAAATCTATAAACAGACTGAAATTCCTGAATAGGGTGTGGTTACAAAACTCAATAGGACACAACCATTGACCCTTAACATATGTGAATTACATATACTATTTTATACCATGAAAATGAATAGAACACATATAATAAAAAATATATATCAAAAAAGCACAATATTTGTGTTCGGCCCTCAGAGACTTGATCTACCTACTTTGAATCTATGCTGAAAGAAACATCTACCAACCACCTGACTCATCCCCCATAAAGCTATATCCCAAATACATTTCTAACATATCCCACTTGAGGGGATGTCCCATAAACATTCCAACCAATCATCTGAAAAAAAATCCCCCTTTAGGGATAGTCTAAATAGCTTAACATGTATTCTCAACTACAAGGATATATGAACAATACATACAGTACTAGGTATAAATGTCATGTGAAACACCACATGATATAAATAAAAAATCATAAAAAACACTATCCATGTGTGAAAAACATCAATAATAACTCTAATAGGGATACACATACACACCTCATGTGATCAAGAATCAAATATAAGTATCACAGGGCTACACATTCATCCCAATGATCATTCCAAGAACCTATATAAACATGCGCTAATGTCAATGACTTCCTAAATATGGTAAAATAATGATTTGATGACAAGGGACAATGTGTGAATCCAATTTCACAACTGAATCATATAACTATTCCTAATTCTCTGTGATTTATAAATATAGGATCAATATTGAAGATAATTCATAACCAAAAGGTAGAAAAAAAAGTAACATACATAAAAATATTTATTGCCGAAAATGATCAATGTTGGAAGATCCACATATTCCAAACACCTGAATCTGGGTGCTGATTCTATTAGTAATAAATAATTCCATTATTATACAATGTCAAAACTATTATATATAATCAATACATCTAGTATTTAATTATTATTTTTCAATGATAATAGGAGATGCCTGATCTAGATCAAAATAGAACTAGTTGGATTGGAATCACTGTATTAGACCATTGTTCAAGTATCAAACTAAAGAAATAAAAGGTGATGCAGAAATTAAAACACTAGTAAAGGTCTCCTATGGTAATTAGTATCATATAGTATTTGTGATAATGAGATTAAATGATAGAAGTTTGTATTTTTAAGAAACTTTTTTAAACTTTGTGCCCCTATTGGGCTCCAAACTATTCCACCAGTAGGCCAATGGCCTCCACCAGCTAGATGGTGGTTTCTATGAAGATTGGGTTTTTCCAAATAAGTACACCAGTTGACCAGTAAGATTTTTAGTAAATATACATATCTTTTAGACTCAGCTAGTTGACTGTTGGATCCCACCAACTAGCCAATTTATTTTTAGTTTCTTCAAGCTACAACATACTCACCATCCTTACCCATTTCCTTTTTCAACCTGCCAAAAACTCCTAAAAATCATTATAAATAGGTAAAACAAATAAAAATATATTGAAAATATTAAATATTGTGTACCATAAAGATGATTTCAAAATTCTCTCCCTATTATGAATTTTCATCCTCGAGAGGTATACTCAAAGGTCTACATGAACAATTCATGCCACTATGCCCAAATTTTTATATCTCACCCTCTTTCCCCTTTCTAGATAATATTTGTATACCATTGAATCCAAGAAAAGTAATTGTATTCCCACTTATTCCATTCTAAATTCAGTTCACAATTCAAATTGGACTCACTACAAAAATGCATCTAGATCCAAATAAATAGCCTCACAGTTGTGCACATGCATAGGATCAAGCTCGTATATCTGAAGATGAGACACATAGAACACATTATGAATAACTTAGTATCGTAGGGGAGTATTTAGATGAAAATACAACATCTATATGCCTTTTTCAATCTTTAATTTCCCAAAATATCATTGTAACAACTTTCCTTGTTTCCTCAAAATTTGATCCCCTAACAGATAGGACACTCGTAAAAAACTCTATCACCCATGGTGAACTCCAACGGTCATCTCCTCTAGTCTATATATGATCACTTCCTATTTTAATCCATCACCAGATACTTCTAGGTCAACTAAACCTAATTTGAGGTCTCTTGTACTATACTCAGACCAACAACTAAAGACTTTCCAATCTCAAGCTATCATAACGGTGAATGATATGGCGGTCTATATAGATCATCAAAAATATCCATATAAATGAAAAACTAGAAATATTTATTATAGGATAACTTTATTATGTCCAGGTTATCATCCCAAGTATTCTTAAATCTAGAATATAAACTCGAATCATATCCTCTAAAATCTGGAATGTTCTCCATGACTGCTAGTCAGTCTGAGGATGAAAGGACAAACATAGATTCAGCTGATTCCTCATCACATTATTCAAGCCTTAACAAAACCATGATGTGAATTTAGAATCTATATCAGATACCATTCTTTAATTTATTCCATGTAGTTATAAGATCTCCTAAACATATGTCATTCCTTTCTCATCCATTGAGTTAGTCTCTCTGATTGGCAACTAGTGGTCCACCTTTTTCAACTAATCCATTACACAGAAAATAGTATATCAACCCTTATGGGCCCTATTAAACCCTTCCATGGAATCTTTCCTTACCTCATCCCACTTCCACATAGGCATTTTAAGCGGTTGGAATAACCATCCAGGCCTCTAATTCTTATCCTTGGTCTTTTGATAAGTCAATAAATGGGAGAAAATTCTTACAATGTCTCTCTTCATGTCACGACCCTAAAATTTCCATCTATAATTTCTTTTAATGCTTTTATTGGGGTTGGTGTTCCACAGACACTACTTTTTTCCCACATTCCCACATTCTAAAGGAGGGTGTCTCCCCTCCATTTAATTGGCAATGTCTGCTCCTTAATTTAAATGGGATGATGGGATTTCGGTTCATCCTTATATGGATTCATCTTTAGAGCTCATCTCCTAGTCTATATCTCCCTCATAGATTTAATTCATGTTCATGAAACTCATTCCTGGGTTCATATCAAGATGGACACAAGTTATTTATATTACTTCTATCCTGACATGGTAGAAACATTTGGTCAAAGGAGGTATTAATGTTGGGCATGTTGGGCATGTTTGGATATTGGGTATGTTGGTCACATGTAAAGTCTTCCACTTTTGGGAGGGCATACCATGTTTGAAACATATTAGGCATGGAACCCAAGGAATATCATGTTGTTAATGAGGTAGTTGATGCTAGGGGCATAACTCTTCTATGTATTTTTACTTTAGGATTACCATGTTTATTTTATGAGGTAGAAATTATGGATCAATTCATGAGTTTAACATCTTTCGGAGATGGGTCATCCATAAGTTTAACATCTTGTGAAGATGGGTCAGTTATGAGTTTAACATCCTATAGAGATGATTGGGTGGTTAAGTATGTCCCATGGGGGAATATTACACACTTGGTATTTAGTGGAGTGTGCCCCTAAGAGAGAATATTTCACAGTGGGATGATGAATTATGTCCCCCAAAGGGGGATGATTTCACACTTAGATGATGCAGTGTGTCCTGCCCAAGGGGGGATGATTTCACAATGGGACATATAGAGTGTGTACCCTTGAGGTGGATGATTTCACATTTTGATTCTTTCAGGAATGAACCTCATGGAGGCATCCTAGATACCATATTTAAGATATAGGGATAAAAACCCACATATTTTTTGTCATAGTTTAAGGTCATGTGAAAGGACTGCTCCATGTAGTTTAACATCATGCAGTAAGGATGATTGTGTCACTAAAGAATAATAAATGAGGGGTGATGTGGGGATTATGCTTGGATGCTTCCTATTTGCTTCTAAGGGGAATGATGATGTGAATGTTCCTTACACTTGGAAGATTCCCAAGTGGTGTGGTTTCATCCCAGATGTGGAGTTTCATTCCAAGTGGAGGAAGGATAGAGTGGGACTTACACATGGAAGATAACCATTGTGGGTATCCCTTCCCCTGGTGGGAAAGGATGTTGTGGGGATTACCCATTGAATATTCCCTTGGTAGGTGCTTCATCTCATGTTGAGGAAGTTGAAGGACCCCGGGACACCCTGAGAGGGGACAGGTGAATCAGGGTGTCAACTTTTTCTTTTAAAGTTATGGATCTTGTTCCCACGTTGGTAGAAACTTGTTAAACCTTTGTGATTGAAATGAATAGAAAGCAAGAATTCACATGCAGAGAGACAACACAAAACTTTTTACTTGGTTCACCACTAAGAGCTAAGTCCAAGGAGCATACGCCGACAGGTTGTCGGTCATACCAAATTACACTAAACTTCACTAGTTGTGGATTACAATGGTTCGAGAACAGTCATTTTGTCCCAGGATCACTGCCTTTACAAAAGTTTAGGGATAGCTCACTGCATCCCTCGGGTCACTCCCATTGAATCCCCTTGGCTCACTGCCCTTATTGAAGTCCCACTCAGTTTATAGATGTGAAGGTATCTTCACCATTGCAAGAGAATGCATCCTCTGTTGTGTTTAGATGCTCTATTGAAATCCAACTTTCACTTGTAGACAAATCTCAGTTTGCACCGAAGATATCGGGCAATCTTCCAGCTTTCGTGCAACTCCAAAAATACTGGCATACTCCAACCTCTCCTGGAACGCTTCTCCAAGACTAGCTGAAAAGTTTCATGAATGGAGCGCAATTCACTTGCATGGAAAAAATTTGACACGCAGGTTACACCAACCCACTTGTGAGACACTACCTCTTTCAACTCCAAACTTGCGCGACGATGCGCCTTTAACTCCCAAACCGCCTTGGTCGCGCAGCCAACAACCGGTGTGCAGCCTCTACTTGCATGACTCAACTACCACTTGCACTACTCGACCACTTACATGATGAGAGCTCGAAAAATCTCTAAGTCTTGAACTTCGTGCTAAATGAGGAGGGGTGGTCCTCTATTTATAGGAAAACTGGATCCCCTGCATTGTGGCACGCAAGTATCCTCTCGGCGTGCAGGTTCCAGTGCGCAGCTCATCTCCCCTAGCCTCTATCACGCAACTCACTTGCGCAACTCAACCAATACCTGCGCGACCCTCTTTCCTTTTCCATATTTTGAAGATTTGATCACGAAAAACATCATGCGCACAGCTTTCCAAGAGTCTTATGTACCGACGCGCAGGTCCCTTCATGGCGCGCAGGTCACTTGCGCGACCCAACAAATTCTTGCGCGACCCTTATCCCTTTGCCATTTTTCCGCGTTCTGATCTTGAAAAACTATAGGCACGCAAGTTATCTCTCCTTCAAGTACACGACGTGCAAGTCTCTTTTCCAAAAACACTTTTCTCCATTTGTCGATTTTCAGGCCCAAAAAAATTGGCAAACACTGGGAAATGACGCCACCTTCAATATTGTTGTCTGCTTGAACTGTATGATCACGTTGCTGGTACACATTCTAAACTTCTATTGAGGATTGTCAACAATGAAAAACCATACTCCAATTCATGCATAGAAGACCATGGTTCCAAAAATCTCCCCCTTTGGGTTTGTTGACAGTTAGAAAATAAATTTAATAGATCCCCATCCATGTGAAAACCAAAAATGCAAGAATCAACTCAGCCAACACTTTAAGTCTACATGAGAAATGCTCGGTGTAGAAAACAATAAAGGAAGCTTGAATTGGGTTCCAGTTTTGGAATTATCAATGACGCCCAAGAAGCATGACATAAGAATTACATGCCTGGACATGCCTGGATTTATTCCTTTCTCCCACATTGACAATAAACCCAAAGACCAGTAATTTGTTCATTGTTCATCTCAAACCATACTCCCCCTGGATTGTATCTCCCCCACAAACCTAAATCACATCCATAAAAAGATAAATATAGTTATCATAATCAGGGAGAGGGGTATTACGTAACCTCCTAATGAACTGGGAGGTGGCTGAACACCAAGGTTCAATCGATGCTTCTCAAAAACAGCCGTTGACAGTGGCTTGGTCAGGATATCAGCCACTTTCTCATCAGTTCCCACATGAACCATTCTAATCACCCCTTGTTCAACTTTTTCTTTGATAAAGTGATACCTGATTTCAATATGTTTCATACGAGAATGTTGAACATGATTCTTCATAAGATCAATTGCACTCTTGTTATCATAGTAAATCACCATTGGTTGCTTTACCTCATCACCAATATCTGTTAATTGTTGATTCATCCATAGCAGTTGAGTTCATGCCTTTGTGGTAGATATATACTCAGCTTCAGCAGTACTAAGAGAAGTACTTTATTGTTTCTTGATCAACTAGCCAACACATTTCTTCCCAATATAGAAGGCTCCACCACTGGTGGACTTTCTGTCTACTACATCACCAACCCAGTCAGAATCAGAAAACGCTAATAATTCACTGTCCCTGCCTACAAAAAAATATAACCCAAATTTCTGTGTACCTTTAATGTACCTCATGATTCTTTTGACTGCCTCCATATGTTCCTCCTTTAGATTACTCTGAAAGCGTGCCGCAAGACATGTGGTAAAGATAATATCTGGCCATGTCAACATTAGGTACAATAGGCTACCAATGATCCTCATGTACATGGTGGGATCTATAGAGGTCCCATCCTCATGCTTTCCAAGTTTAGTTCCAACTGCAATCGGAGTTGAAATTGGTTTGGAGTCTTGCATATTAAACTTCTTCAGAAGCTCTCTTGCATACTTTTCCTAAGAAATGAAAGTGTAATCCTTCTTTTGAATCACCTGTAACCCCAAGAAATATGTGAGCTCCCCAATCATAGACATTTCAAATTCTGATTTCATATGATTGGAAAATCCATCCACTGATTTCTTCCTACTACCACCAAAATATGATATCATCAAATAGACTAGAACCATGAATTAATCTTTTGAATAATTCTTCACATATAGATTGTGATCCAATGCTCCTCTTTTGAACTCCAGCTTCTTGAGATATGAGTCCATGCGGGAATACCATGCTCATGGTGCCTGTTTCAAACCATACAGGGCTTTCTTCAGTTTACAAACCTTTTTCTCATCAGTACCAAGAACAAAACCCACTGGTTGTTCAATGTAGACTTCTTCTTCGAGTAAACCACTCAAGAATGTTGTCTTGACATACATTTGATATACTTTATATCCTCTTTGGAGGTCCATGGTAAGTAAAAGTCTGATTGACTCCAGTCTAGACACTGGAGCAAAGGTTTCTTAAACATCGACACCTTCAATCTGGGAATACCCCTTACATATCAGTCGATCCTTGCTTCTGATAACACTTCCATGATCATCAAACTTGTTCTTGAAGATGCATTTTGTACCAATCACATTGTGACCTTCGGGTCTCTGGACAAGATCCCATGTCTGATTCTTGTCAATATGATCTAGCTCTTCATTCATTTCCTTCACCCAAGATTCATCCTTTGCAGCTTCTTCGAATGAGGATGGATCTACAACTGACAAAAATGCATATTTCATGTTATTTCTCATCCTCCTTGTTTGTGTGGGTGCACTCCTGTCCCCAATTATATTAGATGAATCAATCTCAGCTCTATGATTTATCTTGTGTGGTTCATTTGCATTTTCTCTAGCCACAATTTCTTCTTCAGATTCTTCTTCTGAGTCAACATCATGATGTGACTGGTTAGTGTTTTGTAAAGCTTCCTCTATTTCTATATTTGTATTTTCTCCATGTTAACTTTCTTCCTCACTTTCGATCACATCAGTATATGTTGTCCTTGATAATTTGTGGCTTTCTCTTCAATTATCTTAACATCACTACTTACTAAATCCTTCCTAATCGCTTGTTGAAATCCTTGTAGGCTTTTCTGTTCATTGGATACCCAAGAAAAATTCCTTCATCAGCATTGTCACCAAACATCCCTTAATTTCCTTCTTTATTCCGAATGAAACATTTACTTCCAAAAACGTGAAAGTATTTCAATGAAGGCTTCCTTCCATGCCTTAATTCATATGGTCTCTTCATTTCTCCCATATAAAGCCCAGTTCAATTCTGAATGTGCACTGCAACTTCAACATCTTCCTTCCAGTAATGGCAAGAGATACCACTCTCAATCAGCATAGTCCAGGCCATGTTGTTGACATGTCCATTCTGGCGCTCAACAACTCCATTTTGCTGTGGAGTTCTCACAGCAGCTACCTCGTGTTGTATTCCATGTTTTTCTAGGTAATTCTCAAAATAAATGGACGTGTATTAACCTCCATTATCATATCATAAAACTTTTATTGTTCATCTAGTATCATTCTCAGCGATTCGCCAATACGTCTTCATGCAGTCAAGCACTTGTTGTTTCCTATGTATAACCATTACACATGCCATTCTGCTGTAATAATCTATGAAAAGGATGAAGTACCTTTCTCCATGAGTTCCAATGACATTTATCAGGCCACAAACGTCTGTATGAATTAGATCAAGAAGATGAGATGCCCTTTTCTTCTATTGCCGATATGAACTGCAGACCAGCTTTCCATAAATGCAAGAATCACAAGATTTTTCATGCTCACACTTCAGGTTAGTAATGTCCATGGAAATCCTTAATTTTGATATTTTCTCCATGGCTTGTTGATTGATGTGACCTAGTCTCCTATTCCACAAATTTTTTTCTTCTTCAACAGTCATGTAGAAAACATTTTCTTAACTATCAACCTGATACAGGTTGCCTTCTGTTATTCATCCTTTCATAAGTGAATTTCCTGTCTTTCCCTTGATAGTGCAACCTTTATGATTAAAAGTAACCATAAGTCCTGAGTCACAGAGTTGACTCATGCTGATTAGATTATGATGTAGGCCATCTACGTAAAGAATTTCAGTCTTCTTTAGCTCCCCATTAGCTAATTCAGTATTTCCACTGCCTTTGATTTTCAGAGCTCCATCATTACCAAATCGAACGGTTCCATAAACCTTCATTTTGATATCTGTTAACAGGCTAGCATTACCTGTCATATGGGATGAACAACCGCTATCCAGAATCTAAGTACTGTTGCTTTTTTGTAGCTTTGAGAGCCACCTCTACAAGGTAGGATTTCTCAATTTTCTTCCTTTCTTTCCATGAGACATTAGAATTAGTATATAGCACTGATTGCCTTTTAATTATCTCATTTGTGTACATTGGTTATTCATAGTTGAAGTCTTCTTTGAGAGAAGAAAACCTGTTTGAAAGAGAAACACTATCTTGTCGATGAGATATGACTTGTCTTGAATTCCGATATGAGGTGTACATGTACCTTCTCTGCCTACAATTAACAGCCTTGTGACCAAATTTAGAGCAACGAAAACAGTATCCATAGAAACTATTTCTTCTATAAGATGGAGGATATGAAGTCAGTCTCCTTTGTTGAAGTCCCATAACTTCCCCATTCAGGTAGCTCCTTGCCTCTTCGCAATATGACATGGTATGGACCATAGAGCCATAGAATTGACACTTCATGAGAGGAAATGTCTTCTCACTTGAATCTCTCTACATAATTTCTTCCTTGCGAGAATACTTGGACTGCCTGTCATTTCTGATTGTTTGAGGATAATTTCCAGTTCTCCTTTTAGCTTCGATTGAGGGATTCTTTTTCAGCACTTCAAGAAACATTTCAACATGTCCAACTTTCATCTTGTATTTATTTTGGCTCTCTTTACCTACAGAAGTTGATGTCTCAGCTTCACAGCCAATTCCACTCTTTCCCATGAAAGCGGGTCTTTGATCAATCAAGATTTTTCCAACCCCATCTGAACCACTCTTGGCTCTTGCTAGTAATTCAGCATCTGAGAATCTTCCAAACTATATTTTCTTCTTTGATTCTTTTGAGATTGATTCAGTCTCAAGTTTACTCCTGATGGTAACAACTTCCTTCTCAAGACCCTCAATAGTCTTGGATTTTTATTCTAGTCTGGAGGTGAGGTCATTGATGACCTTTGCCTGCTCTTCAATTCTCAGCTTCAGATCCACTACATCATCATTTCTTTCAAGAAACTTATATTGTACTTTCACAAATTATTCCAGTTATTCAATTTCAGCTTCAAGTTGATCAACATATTCAGTTGATTCTTCTACCATTTACTTCTACTTATTGCAACTCTTACATTTAATCTTAATCTTTCTAACATCATCCGTAAGTTGCATCTCAGGATTTGCATTAGTTTCTAACTGATTTTCTCCACAAGTATCTTCTTATTTTTCAACAGTGGCCATCATGGAAGCATGTTTCTCAGTTTTTAATTCTGGTTCTTCTTCATCACATAATTCATTATCATCTTCTTCCTCTTCACAGACAAAACTCTTCTTTAGAACTTTCTTTCTATATTTGAAGTCTCCTTTCTTGAAAAAACTTTTCTGAGGCTTCTCAACTTTTTCAGCATCACTATCATCATCATCGATCTTTCTTAAGCACTGAGAAGCAATGTGCCCGACTTTTCCACAATGAAATCAAGATAAAGGTAACTTCCCTTTGAATTTCCCTTTTCCCTTCTGGAACTTCTTGGAAAAGAGAGAAAGAATCTCTTTTTCCTCTTATTCTTCACCACTACTATCTTTTGAGATTTTTAGTTTCTAAATGGATTTGAATGCAATTTCCTTGCTTACTAATGTAGTAGCATCTTCTGGTTTAACCCTCATTTCATATGCCACCAAGCTTCTCAACAGATCATCCAAAGAAAGTTTGGAAAGATCTCTTTCCTCAAGGGCTGAAACCTTGGAATTGTATAGGGGTGGTAGTCTTATTAGTATTTTCTTCACAATGTCAATGTCTCTGATTTATTCTCCTAGGACCCGAATTACTCCAACCACTTGAGTAATTCGATTGAAGAAAGAGTATGCATTCTCATCAGAATGCATCTTCAAATCATCTAACCTATTATGTAGCACTTGTAGTTTCACCTCCTTCACTTTGTTGTCTCCTTCATAAATATTTTCAAGTTTATCCCACATAGAATTAGCTGAGGTGAAACTCATAACATTTAGATAGATCTGATTAGAGAGTGTTGCGGTGAGAGCATTCTGTTCTTTAGCATCTACATCAAGAATTTTCCAATCTGTATCAATCATAGCCAGCCCTGTTGGATCAGAAACATTAATACCTTGCATAGTGGAAAACTGAACTTCGATTCCAAGGTTTCTTAAATGAGATCTCATTCTGTTCTTCCAGAACTAGAATTTACTTCTATTGAATAGAGGGACTCCCCTGAAATTGACTGCATTTTCCATGATGACAAAGGAAAGATTCAACCCCAGCAACCTTTATGCTCTAATACCACTTGAAGGACCCAGGACACCCTGAGAGGGGAGGGGTGAATCAAGGTTTCAAATTTTTCTTTTAAAGTTATGGATCTTGTTCCCACATTGGTAGGAACTTTTTAAACCTGTGTGATGGAAATGAACAGAAAGCAAGGATTCACATGCAGAGAGACAACACAACACTTTTTACATGGTTCACCACTAAGGGATACATCCAAAGAGCATACACCAACAGGTTTTCGGTCATACCAAATAACACTGAACTTCACTAGTTGTAGATTATAAAGGTTTGGGAACAGTCACTCTTTCCCAAGCTCACTGTCTTTACAAAAGTTCAGGGATAGCTCACTGCGTCCCTCGGGTCACTCCCGTTGACTCCCCCTGGCTCACTGCCCTTAGTGAAGTCCCACTCAGTTTATAGACATGAAGGTCTCTTAATCATTGCAAGAGAATGCATCCTATGTTGTGTGTAGATGCTCTATTGAAGGCCAACTTTCACTCGTAGAAAAAACTCAGTTTGCACCAAATATATCGAGCAATCTTCCATCTTTCATGCAGCTCCAAAAAGACAGGCGTACTCTAACCTCTCCCGACGCGCTTCTCCAAGACTGGAACACAAGTTTCAAGAAAGGCGTGCAAGTCACTGTCACGGAACAAATTCGGTAGGCAAGTGACACCAACCCACTTGCGCGACACTGCATCTTTCAACTCCAAACTTGTGTGACGCTGCGCCTTTAACTCCCAAACCACCTTGGTCACGCAGCCAACAACCGGCGCGCAGCCTCTACTTTCGCGACCCAACTACCACTTGCACGACTCAACCACTTGCACGAAGAGAGCTCGAAAAATCTCTAAGTCTTTAACTTCATGCTAAATGAATTAGGGTGGTCCTCTATTTATAGGCAAACTAGATCCCATATGCGGTGGTACGCAAGTATCCTCTCGGCGCACAGGTTCCAGCACGCAGCTCATCTCCCCTAGCCTCTGTCGCGCAACTCACTTGCACGACTCAACCAATACATGTTCAACCCTCTTTCCTTTTCCATATTTTGAAGATCTAATCACGAAAAGCATCAGGCACGCAGCTTTACAAGCCTCCTATATACTGGCATGCAGTTCCCTTCATGGCGCGCAGGTCACTTGCACGACCCTTATCCCTTTTCCATTTTTCCACGTTCTGATCTTGAAAAAATCTAAGCATGCAAGTTCCCTCCCCTTCAAGTACACGGCATGAAAGTCTCTTTTCCAAACACACTTTTCTCCATTTGTCGATTTTTAGGCCCAAAAAAATTGGAAAACACTGGGAAATGGTGCCACCTTCAATACTGTTGTCTGCTTGAACTGTATGATCACGTTGTTGGTACACATTCTGAAATTCTACTGAGGATTGTCAACAAACACAAACCATACTCCAAATAAAGCATAGAATACCATGGTTGTAATAGAAGGGAGTTTCTTCCCATGATTATTTTACATGGGAAGCATATGTTAATATCACAGTATAAGGCTACAGTTTTATATCATGTGTCAGGGACATTGTCGTGAAGTTTAAAATCATACAGTTATGAACTATTGATAAGAATTTTTATGTATTAAATCTCTGACGTCGATGGGTATTACACCCTGATGGGGGATATGTTAAGGAAATAGGAATATTCATCGTAAGTAATATCTGCTGAGATAGATAATATGTTTTCTTAGGTGACGTCACCTTTAGAACTTATATTTCCACTACTGATACGCCTCTGGGAGGGCCATGGAATAGAAATTTCCATGGAGGAGTTGAAATCATTAGGCCTGATGTTAGGGTATCGATGTTTAGGAGAAAAATGATTTAGGGTACATATTCTTAGGAGAAAATGTAGGGTAATGGTTTTACTTGATTCAAAGGGGACGTCGAGTCATGGACCAAAAGGTTATTTCACACAAAATTATTGTATTGCATGAAAATAATGTTTTGTGATCTCACATGTACAACACATGGATTATGGGGTTGTGGGTGACTACAAGATTTGGGGTTTCATAAAGATAAGGGTTGTAAGAAAGATACTTATCTTGTGAAACCCTGATCTATCTTATGGTGGGTTGCATTAGGATCTCTAAACTACATGACCAAAAAAGTTTGGGCCTACGATAGGTTGGTCATGAAACTTTTCTAACTTTTAGGGTGCATATATTCTGACATTTCAAGATTTCACAAAGAGAGGTTTTTATGAGCGATAGTTTTAGTTCATCTTATTTAGTTCTGTCCTCGATGTGTTGGGGTGAGTTTTTATTTATAGCTGAAATTATAGGTTGGCATCATGCAACTCTACTATAAAACAAAACTAGATTGTGTGATTCCCAATATTTTTCCTATTGGGATTGATCACATAACTTGGGAAGTTTTAAGTCACCTTTCATGCACATCTAGATGGTTACATGATATTTTTTTTTCACATATCTCTTATTTTTCAAACACATGCCTTAGGTGTTGATGGGATGGACCACACAACATGTGGGATTCTACAACGCCTTTCACACACAATTTTTTGGTCATAAAAATGAATGATATTCGTATAAGTATCCCATTTTATTTTCATACACCATGGCCATCATTTTGGACTTGATATTATCCTTGGAACTCATCATCGCCTTTGGTGCTCAAGCCCTTTTCACATTGAACCACATTTTTTATTCAACTCTCCAAATTTTCATGCAACGTTCTCATCATCTATGGAATATTCCATTACATTGGGATCATTTTAGGTTTATCCAAAATGGTTTTTTGGGGTGAGATACGTGTTTTTAGAGCCATAAAATTCTCCCTTCCCTAGAATGGAGTTGGATAGAGACTGGAATGTTTGGTTTTGAGGAAAATATCAAAGATTTTGGATGATTTATGAATATTCATACAACTATTTCCCTAGGTTTTACAACTATGTTACACATTATTCCAAGATAAAGGTCATAAAATATGATCCAACCTTAATTTTGTGAATGAATTTCATCATGGATATAAGTGATATTTCTAGGGAGTCAGAGATCAAGGTTGGAAGAAACGATGTTTCCAATGAAGACTCGGATAAAGATGGTCTCCCTCTTGACCTGGACCCGACATGTCTGAGACAATATGAGAGAAAAATCATTCCACAATTCTCCTCATTCTCTTATCATAGTATGAACATGATCCACTTGAGGAATTGGATGATTTTGAGCCTGATTTAGCTGAGGATAGTTGCATCATCTAGTGCAGGGTGTCGAGTAGTATGTGGAGATTTATTACCCACACTCGAGAGTAATATCTGGTGGGTTGGATGGAGTCCCTCCACCATGATTTGTAATCATGGATATTGGATGGTGGATTTTCATTCCTTACATGTGCTAGTATATAATTACCTTTTTAAGTGGGTGCAGGCTGATAGTCAACAATTTTACATTTCTTAGCACCGGGAGAAATCTGATGACAGTAAGAAGCTCCAGTCAGCTAATCAAGAACTTTAATGACTAGAATATAAAGTGAAAAAAAATAAATTCATAATAAATTCCCATGTATAGATCATTAGTTAGTTCAGTTATCTGCTATTGGTGGTCGGGTATTGAGAAGAATAGGCAGTATCTCATATAGATGAGTGCCAAGATGAGTCAGGCTATCAGTGAATCAGGAATGACAAGCATCACCCCATGGAAGAGTAGGAAGATGTAGAGATCATCAAGTTATAATGGGTTTCATAATACACATTGTAGAGACCCGAAGCTTGATGTACATGAACATTACATTACTTTTGCGGAATACTTAATACATAACAAAAACAGACACACAAGGACCGTAATAGTTTAGTGTCTTTGGAAACTTGGAACGTAATCTTCTAATCGTGGTGAAAGATCTTCAACATCTCCCATAAAGATCTTCCCTTTTTTTTCTTACCTAAAACCTTTTTTTATATCCTGGGGAAAAGAAAACATAAAAAGGGTGAGCTCAAATGCTCAGTAAGGGTAAGCATGGATACAATAAAACATACCATATACATTTGAACTTAAAAACATGAACATAATGTTTAAACATCAAAAGCTTGAGCAATGACATAAAACATGGAAGTACGTATGGCATAGATCATAAAGAAACATTAATCATGATAAAATATCATGGGAATAAAACATGTAATTGTGGAAACCATTAAGCACATGATATGATTTCCATATTAGCCAAGGCATTGCTGCTAAGACTATCTTAGTGGACAAAGTCCCTTTCTGAATCGAGTTCAATCCTCGTTCCAGTCCTGTATTACTGAACCGGTTTAACTTGTCGTTCTATCCATATCTATCTCATGAGATATAAATATTTACCCAATTCATTGGAGGGAGATATAGGTCCCACCCATCTCATAATGAAATCATTCTTTCGTGTGCCACAAAATCATAAATCATACATCATAGCATAACCCATGTAATAAAATGGGATTATTAAACATCATGCCATCATAACATAATCCATAAACAATTGATATCATTTCATCATAAGAAAATTGAAACCATTTAAATCATAGAGACATTCTACTTGAAACATACACATTTGAAATAATGTCATCTTAGATGGAAAATAGTTTTGACAAAACACTTGAAATGAATTCTTGAGGAAAATATCCTTTCTTTTTTAAAATCATTTTCTTTTAACAAAATTCCATGCAATTTTAAAAGATAATGGTTTTCTTGAAAATAATCATGCAATCTTTTAGAGGAAGCTTCTTGAAAATGAGTTGTTATGAAACCGTAAAAATCCGTTCACGCCGTATAAGTTAAAAAAAACATTCTTCTCGTACATTTGCTGGAAAAGTCAAAAAAGTACCTCGTAACGTAAAAAAAAGATTCCTTACATACCACGTAGTAAAAGTCAAAAATGGGTAAAAATTGCTTTAAATATACGTGAAAATACTTTTATAAAACATGGATATGGATGATAGAAATAACCCCAGTAAATACGTACAAATAAGCAATCTTGGATAAAAATGAGATTTGCAAAATTATCCCTTACCTTAAGTCTGATATGCTTTGTACGTATCCGAACCCCCTGTATAATGACTTAAATAATGTTATTGACTTATTATAGAATAATATTCATTGTTATTATATCATATATGTTTCACTTATGACTTTATATTACCCCTACTTTTGTAAATTCCATGTTAAAGTAGCGTTTTGGGTAAAATCATTTCATTTATCGTATGTGTTTCAACTTGTCATTTCTTGATATTATTACTTATATCCTGATTTACATAATTCTAGAATGTAAAAAATGATTTATATATAATATATATTCATCATATACATATATATTATAGATCGATAAATGGAATGAAATACACCGTTCATGGAGACGGTAGGCCGTACGTACGCATGAACGTTGTTTTCGTTTCCTTATTGAATTGAATGGAATTAAGTAGATGACATAAATATATATTTACATAAATACAGTAGAATTATTATGTCATATATTTTATGATTACTTATTATATATACTTTATAATCATTCTTGAATGGTTATCACGGAGAGTGAATCTCATCGCGTCGTGGAGACGGTATTCCGTACGTACGCACGAATGATATCATTCCCATGATCGTCGAATTGTATTAATGTGCATGTATAATATTACAGAATCAATATCACTTTACAATAATCATATTTATTCATTACTTTCACCATTATAACCATCCAAGTAAGGTGGTGGTGGAAAATAGATTACACCACGGCGTGGAGACGGTATTCCGTACGTACGCACGCGCGGTGATTTCATTTTCAATAGGATGGATAGATGGTGAAATATGGTTGTTTCATAATTATAATAACATATCAGTATATGATTTATACAGATATTATTACTTCATAATGAAAAAACTAAAGAAGAATAAGTTGAAGAAGAAAGAAAATTGAATGATTCAGTAACGGATATTACCTCTTCTTTGACACGCCTCTTTGAATCCTCCTCTTAGGGTACTAAAATTGGTCTTTGAAGAAGACCAGGACCTCTAGGATGTTTCTAGGGAATTTTATAATGGAAATGGTCTGGGTTTGGCCGAGCTTAAAGGCTCAAATTGGTGTGAGGAAGAGAGGGAGGAGGTGCCCTTTTATAAGGGAGGAGAGGGGCACCTTTGGAAATCTTAAAAATATTAATTTATAATAAATCTAACCCCACTTCAAAACCTCCAAAAACGACTCATATTCTAATATTAGATGATATAGGGTTGTAATCCCATCAACCAATAAAATTTAGACTTCTTAGGAATTTATTTTCAACATTATAAACTTGATTTATCCTTATTTAATCAATTTAATTTTATTTGTGGTAATAAAATTATAAATTTTAATTTATAACAAATAATTACTTATTTGTTGTTTATTGTCCATAATTGGATACTTTATAACCTTTTATACCATATAAATTTAAATTTATAATTTTTAAATATTTTTGTGATTTTTAAACAATTTGATAATATGTTATTTTTATAAAATAACAATAGTGTCAAATTTGACACTATTCATTTATATGAATTTAAATAAAATATATAAAGAAGATATGTTCTAACTAAAAGCTTTAATAGATTCATAAATGTAATATGTATCTAGAAAATTATTGGATCACATTAAATAGTTCATATAATATTTATTTTATTATTTTTAAAACCTTTTATTTGGTTTATCTCTTAATAAAATAATTAGTACAACATTTTTGTATAATTATTTAATATACTTATTTGTTGCATAAAAATAAAAAATGAAATTATATGATGAATATAAATCTATTAAATTTCACAATAATACTTGTACTCGAATTTATCATCTTAAAATAACAATATTTAAATTGTTATATTTATTAAATTATGAAGGTGACAACTTTGGCATCATTTAAAATAAAATAATATAAGTGTCATAATCACTATTATAAGACTCCAAACGGTTATATATTTGGTAATTGGATGATTATGGTATATATATATATACTACCAATAAGTTTTGGTCTGGTTTTTGGGCCTTTTAATGGGTATTATAATTTCAATAAAAACTATATTACTGATTTTTCACTTAATAAATAATTTATGCATCATTAATGTATCACCATTAATGACAATTATTTAATCCCTAAAAATTCTAAATAAATTATTATGATTTAGATAATTTTATTAGATTTCTGTAGACTATTCATTTTCAAAGTTTTATTATGTTTATCACTAAATTAAAATTATTATACTTATAAGCTTTAAGAGAGTGACATGTTGTCAATTTCTTTGGTTTTAATAATAATTAAATTATTTTCATGGTCAAAAGTTCATAAAATGAATCTAATACGACCCTTAGGTGATATGGGTCTACTTTTAGTCATCCAATAGAATTTTAGCACGTGTTAGAGTATTTTTATAATATTATATTCACCCTTAATTACCCGATTTACCTTTAACTATGGTAAATAAAATTTACCGTAGTTACTATTCATAATTTCCAAAAAAAAAAGTAGCCTATTAACATAATTTGGACCCAATGATTCCAAATATGGAATCCATTTTTTCAAATTCAATACACATAAGTTGCCGAAATTAAATTAAAATTAATCCTGTTGTCGAATGAAAATGGGTTTTTGTTTAAAACATTGCAAAATATTGAATTAATTTAACCTACGAATTCAATGTAAAATCAATGCTAATGACATACATTATATTAAATGGTAAAAATATATTCTATTTATACTTTAAAACTGTTGAATATTATAATTTAACCACATAAGTTGTTACAATGAAAAAAGTTGTTTTTAATTAAAATATAGTGTGTTTTTAGTATTCATTAAAATATGAAAGTTATCAGAATAATATGAAAAATTTATCCAAGGTAAAATTTTATATCCTGATTCCAAATAATAATTTTATTTTGTAAAATTTAACTTATAAACATGTCAAAAACTTGATTTAAAGTGGGTGCGCCATCAAAAGGCGGCAAAACTGCATTTTTTGAAAAATACTTATTTTACCCGAAAAAATTATTTTGTTCTTATACCATGTTCTAGAAAATGTGTAAGATGAATAATAATGTTATAAAATTATAAATTTAGTTAATACTATTCATAACGGCTAGTTCGTAATAATATTATAATAATATATCATTGTTTAGTAAAACCCGGTATTGCGTACGACACACACTATCGAGAAGGTCGCGATTGCGTGTAATGCAAGACAAGCCAGGGTTGCGTGTTGTGCAAGAATCCTTCATTGTTTCATATAACACAATCCAACCATATTTCATTTATACATTGAATATATATATATATATATACTCAATGTTGCGTGGAATAACTATTATCAAAATTGTGTGTAACACGATCCAAGAATAGTGTTGCGTATACTGAAAGTTAATACAGTGTTGTGTATAGCGCAAGGTAATCTTGGTGTAGAATACAACACAAGACATTAATGAAATTAAGAGAATATTTTTCATAAAATCTCGGGGTGTTACATTCTACCCCCCTTAAAATGAATTTCGCCCTCGAAATTCGTCGGGCTTATAAATGGTTTACTACTCGAAAGTTTGTTTAATAGAAACCCACATCTTAAAAAGGAATACCAAAACATGGCTTTAAAAACTAAAGTATGAAATGTAACAGTTACCCAAATTAACTCATCACTGGGTTTCCACGTAGAAGAACATAGGTGAAAATATTAATATGGAAGAAAAATCTAACCATCAAGTTCTGATGGAGAGTGGTAGAGAACATGGCTATGAAAAAGCCATCAATCACAAAGCCATAGATTTTTGATGATCTAATGTACCATCTGATTCATCAGATATAAGGGAACTAGGACAACATTTTTGGTTTTCAAGATCATTTCCATAAAGTGTATGAAATTGGAAATAGAAGAAGTACTTTTGTGATTTTGGTACAGTCTCACCGTTGTTCGTACTTTGGACAATTTCCACTTCCTCTCTTAAATAAATGAAGTTGAATTTGTCATTTGTGAAGTGTTAGCAGCTCATGTGATAGAATGAGGGGTCATTCCATCTATCTCAAACAAAAGGTTATAAAAGTTATCAAAAATACATAATTCCATCTATAGTGAGATTAATCATATATGGTTCCTAAAATGGACTTATACTTCATATATCATACTGCTTAATTTAATAAAACTAGTTTCTACTAAACAGGGAATTCATGTAGGCCAGTGGTAGGAAATAAACGCCAGTCGCACTTCGGTTGTGGGTTTGATTCCCGCAACCTTGTCCGACGCGATGGGCTGTCGCCCGTCCTGCAGGTTTTCCTTTTTCTAAAATTACATTACTGTAACATCCCATCAATAATATCAAAAAAAGTTTTATCCTTAAACAATACTAACTTATGTACAACATAATCCATTCCAATCTTTAGGCTTATCTAAAATACTTTGGTCCATGCTCATAGTATAAAGAAAACAATTACTAGAAAGGTTATCTACCAAGAATGTGAAAACAAGCATTTATCCCACATATATCATAATATATATCTTTTTGGTTTCATTCCAAACACATGAATACCTTAGTCGTATATTCTCTTGAAACATAAATTACTATAGAACCTTAGTGAAAACATGAATACTATCAAAAGTTAATTCTTTCCACATACCCAAATCCAAAAATTCTATATACTCAAACCATGATATAACCTTCTCCTTATATCAGTCATGAGCTCATGAATACTATCAAACATTTAATTTTCTCCTTATCCCTTCATTATGCGCATATCATTTACTTTCCAAAAATACTGGTATCATTCATCACACACTTTCAAAACTTAAGGAAAGAAAACAGTGTAACAATCCTTAGATGTCTCTTTATTCCATAGTACCATGAGATTACTTATACAACATTACACTTGATAAACATGTAATCATTCCACTACCTTCTTAAACTATTGACCGAGCTTCAACAATTCTTTCATCTCACATATCATTTGTAGTCTCTTCATCATCATCAATATAAATATTACTCATACGACTATACTAATTCTCTTCAAGAGACTTTACCTTAGGGCATTGGTTTGCATAATGCCTGTACATTCCACATTTAAAACATTTATCCATTGTTGATGTCATAGCAATACCATTATCCTCATCCATGGTGTTAACTGAACCTTTTCTTTTGCACTTACTAGCTTTATGTCCTTCTTTTCCACACCCAAAGCATCTTCCAGTTCCTTTGAAACATTCTCCTTGATTCCTCTTCCCACATGATTTACATAGGGGAAATTGAACTTTATTTCCTCTATGATCATCATGAAACTCCATCTTTCTCTTATTAGCTGAGTCAGGAAACTTACCAAAGTTGAGATTATTGATCATATTATGAGATTGCTGATTAGGAATAACAATGATTTTTGGACTTCCAAATCCCGTTTCATTTGTTTGCTCATGAAGAATATCATTCCATTGTCCATCATATCCTCCATTATCGTGAATCTTCCTATTTTCAGCCATTTTCTAAAACCCAAAAAGAATAGTGTGAGAGGCAAAAATCATGCTAGGGAAAACAACATAGTAAAGGGGGAGTACCCTCAATATCTAACATCTTAGGTTAAATTCTATGATCGCTACCATAGTTCTAGGACTATATCCTATATGTATACTTATCCTTAGGGATATCCCTAGACATACCTTAGAAATATCTATAGGGATCTCACTAACGTTTTCGCATCCTAGTTTCCAAAGGTTGACTAAACCTTTCCTCTGATACCAAATGTAGAGACCCGAAGCTTTACGTACATGAACATTACATTAATTTTGCGGAATACTTAATACATAACAAAAACAGACACACAAGGACCGTAATAGTTTAGTGTCTTTGGAAACTTGGAACGTAATCTTCTAATCATGGTGAAAGATCTTCAACATCTCCCATAAAGATCTTCCCCTTTTTTTTCTTTCCTAAAACCTTTATTTATATCCTGGGGAAAATAAAACATAAAAAGGGTGATCTCAAACGCTCAATAAGGGTAAGCATAAATAAAATAAAACATACCATATACATTTGAACTTAAAAACATGAACATAATGTTTAAACATCAAAATCTTGAGCAATGACATAAAACATGGAAGTACGTATGGCATAGATCATAAAGAAACATTAAGCATGATAAAATATCATGGGAATAAAACATGTAATTGTGGCAACCATTAAGCACATGATATTATTTCCATATTAGCCAAGGCATTGTTGCCAAGACCATCTTAGTGAACAAAGTCTCTTTCTGAATCGAGTTCACTCCTCGTTCCAGTCCTGTATTACTGAACCTGTTTAACTTTTTGTTCCAGCCATGTCTATCTCATGAGATATAAATCTTTACCCAATTCATTGGAGGGAGATATAGGTCTCACCCATCACATAATGAAATCATTCTTTCGTGTGCCACAAAATCATAAATCATACATCATAGCATAACCCATGTAATAAAATGGGATTCTAAAACATCATGCCATCATAACATAATCCATAAACAGTTGATATCATTTCATCATAAGAAAATTGAAACCATTTAAATCATAGATACATTCTACTTGAAACATACACATTTGAAATAATGTCATCTTAGATGGAAAATAGTTTTGACAAAACACTTGAAATGAATTCTTGAGGAAAATATCCTTTCTTTTTAAAAATCATTTTCTTTTCACAAAATTCCATGAAATTTTAAAAGATAAGGGTTTTGTTGAAAATAATCACGCAATCTTGTAGAGTAATCTTCTTTAAAATGAGTCTTTATGAAACCGTAAAAATCCGTTCACGCCGTATAAGTTAAAAAAACATTCTTCTCGTACATTTTCCGGAAAAGTAAAAAAAGTACCTAGTAACGTAAACAAAAGAAAGATTCCTTACATACCATGTAGTAGAAGTAAAAACTGGGTAAAAATTACTTTAAACATACATGAAAACACTTTTATAAAACATGGTCATGGATGATAGAAATAACCCCAGTAAATACGTACGAATAAGCAATCTCAGATAAAAATGAGATTTGCAAAATTATCCCTTACCTTAAGTACGATATGCTTTGTACGTATCCGAACCCCCTGTATAATGATTTAAATAATGTTATTGACTTATTATAGAATCATATTCATTGTTATGATATCATATCTGTTTCACTTATGACTTTATATTACCCCTACTTTTGTAAATTCCATGTTAAAGTAGCGTTTTGGGTAAAATCATTTCATTTATCGTATGTGTTTCAACTTGTCATTTCTTGATATTATTACTTATATCCTGATTTACATAATTACAGAATGTAAAACATGATTTATATATAATATATATTCATCATATACATATATATTTTAGATCGATAAAAGTAATGAAATACACCGTTCATGGAGATGGTAGGTCGTACGTACGCATGAACACTGTTTTCGTTTCCTTATTGAATTGAATGGAATTAAGTAGATGACATAAATATATATATACATTAATTAAGTAGAATTATTATGTCATATATTTTATGATTAATTATTATATATACTTTAAAATCATTCTCGAATTGTTATCATGGAGAGTGAATCTCATCGCATCGTGGAGACGGTATTCCGTACGTACGCACGAGCGATGATATCATTCCCATGATCGTCGAATTGTATTAAACTGTATGTATAATATTACAAAATCAATATCAATTTACAATAATCATATATATTCATTACTTTCACCATTATACCCATCCAAGTAAGGTGGTGGTGGAAAATAGATTACACCACGGCGTGGAGACGGTATTCCGTACGTACGCACGCGCGGTGATTTCATTTTCAATAGGATGGATAGATGGTGAAATATGGTTGTTTCATACTTATAATAACATATCAGTATATTAGTTATACTGATGTTATTACTTCATAATGAAACAACTAAAGAAGAAGAGGTTGAATAAGAAAGAAAATTGAAATAATCGGTAACAGATATTACCTCTTCTTTGACACGCCATTTTGAATCCTCCTCTTAGGGTGAAAAAATTGGTATTTGAAGAAGACCAGGACCTCTAGGTTGTTTCTAGGGAAGTTGAGAATGGAAATTTTCAGGGTTTGGCAGAGATTAAAGGCTCAAATTGGTGTGATGAAGAGAGGGAGGAGGTGCCCTTTTATAAGGGAGGAGATGGGCACCTTTGGAAATCTTAAAAATATTAATTTATAATAAATATAACCCCACTTAAAAACCTCAAAAAATGACTCATATTCGAATATTAGATGATATAGGGTTGTAATCCCATCAAAAAATAAAATTTAGACCTGTTAGGAATTTATTTTCAACATTATCAACTTGATTTATCCTTATTTAATCAATTTAATTTTATTTGTGGTAATAACATTCTAAATTTTAAAATATAACAAATAATTACTTATTTGTTGTGAATTTTCCATAATTGGATACTTTATAACCTTTGATACAATATAAATGTAAATTTATAATTTTTAATTTTTTTTTGATTTTTAAACAATTTTATAATATGTTATTTTTATAAAATAACAATAGTCTCAATTTTGACACTATTCATTTATATGAATTTAAATAAAATATATACAGAAGCTATGTTTGAAATAAAAGCTTTAATAGATCCATAAAAGTCCATATGTATCTATAAAATTAGTGGAGTACATTAAATAGTTCATATAATATTTATTTTATTATTTTTAAAACTATTTATTTGGTTTATCTCTTAATAAAACAATTAGTACAACATTTTTGTATAATTATTTAATATACTTATTTTTTGCATAAAAATTAAAAATAAAATTTTATGATGAATATAAATCTATTAAATTTCACAATAATACTTTTACTTGAATTTATCATCTTAAAATCACAATATTTAAATTTTTATATTTATTAAATTATGAAGGTGAAAAATTTGGCGTCATTTAAAATAAAATAATATAAGTGTTATAATCACTATTATAAGACTCCAAACGGTTATATATTAGGTAATTGTATGCTTATGGTATATATATATACTAACAATAAGTTTTGGTCTGGTTTGTGGGCCTTTTAATGGGTATTAGTATTTCAATAAAAACTATATTACTGATTTTTCACTTAATAAATAATTTCTGCATCATTAATGTATCACCATTAATGACAATTATTTAATCCCTAAAAATTCTAAATAAATTATCATGATGTATATAATTTTATTAACTTTTTGGAGACTATTCATGTTCTATGTTTTATGATGTTTATCACTAAATTAAAATTATCATACTTATAAAATTTAAGAGAGTGACATGTTGTCACTTTCTTTGATTTTAATAATAATTAAATTATTTTCATGGTCAAAAGTCTATAAAATGAATCAAATCCAACCCTTAGGGGATATGGGTAGACTTTTAGTCATCCAATAGAATTTTAGCATGTGTTAGAGTAATTTTATAATATTATATTCACCCTTAATTACCCGATTTACCTTTAACTATGGTAAATAAAATTTACCGTAGTTACTATTCATAATTCCCAAAAATAAAAAGTAGACTATTAACATAATTTGGACCCACTGATTCCAAATATGGAATCCATTTTTTCAAATTCAATACACAGAATTTGCAGAAATTAAATTAAAATTAATCTCGTTGTCGAATGAAAACAGGTTTTTGTTTAAAACATTGCAAAAGATTGAATTGATTTAACCTACGAAGTCAATGTAAAATCAATGATAATGACATACATTATATTAAATGGTAAAAATATATTATATTTACACTTTAAAACCATTAAATATTATAATTTAACCACGTAATTTATTATGATGAAAAAAGTTGTTTTTAATTAAAATATAGCGTGTTTTTACTATTTATTAAAATATGAAAGTTATCAGAATAATATGAAAAATTTATCTGAGGTAAAATTTTATATCCTGATTCCAAATAATAATATTATTTTGTAAAATTGAACTTATAAACATGTCAAAAACTATATTTAAAGTGGGTGCGCCATCAAAAGGTGGAAAAACTGCATTTTTTGAAAAATACTTATTTTACCCGAAAAATTTATTTTGTTCTTATACCATGTTCTAGAAAATGTGTAAGATGAATAATAATGTTATAAAATTCAAAATTTAGTTAATACTATTAATAACGTCTAGTTCATAATAATATTATAATAATATATCGTTGTTTAGTAAAACCCGGTATTGCGTACTACACACGCTATCGAGGAAGGTCGTGATTGCGTGTAATGCAAGCCAAGCCAGGGTTGTATGTTGTGAAAGAATCCTTCGTTGTTTCGTTTAACAGAATCTAACCATATTTCATTTATACATTGGATATATATATATATATACTCAATTTTTCATATAATAACTATTATCAAAATTGTGTGTAACACGATCCAAGAATAGTGTTGCGTATACTGCAAGCTAATATGGTGTTGCGTATAACGCAAGGTAATCTTGGTGTAGCATACAACACGAGACATTAATGAAATTAGGAGAATATTTTTCATAAAATCTCGGGGTGTTACACACATTCCCAATGATAGATGGGATAGAGTGCTTGATTTCCAATGTGAAGCCTTACAGGTTATTGTTTCTAGGAAAAAATAGAGGCTCTGATGTGTGTAATTCCCTCTCAAACTTTTTAAGTTAATTTTTTAAGCTCTTCATATGCATGGAAATTTTTATTTTTGCACTTCACTTCTAAAATTCAATCACATTAATGTGGAATCCAATAATCAGTCCCTAATACCACATGAATTATGCTCGGTGTAAGAAATAATGGAAGATCAGTTGATTTATCATTCATATGTGATTGTTAAGCAATGGCTAAACAGTCAGGGTATGAATTAATTTATCAAGCATCAGGAGCTTCTAGGAAAAGAATGTTTTTGTAGGAGAGTGGGATTATCTTGAAAACTAACTTTATTTATCAACATGTGTTAGTTCATGAATGGGATAACACTAGTGGTGTGGAATTATTCTAAAAAAAGTGGGATAAAGATTTTGAATAAAGAATCAAAAGATCTAGAACACAAAAGTGAGTTATTTGATGATGAAGGATGACTAATGATCATTTTTGAAACACAGAATACATTATCATTTTGCTGAGGATGGGGATAAAAAAGGAGGGTTAACCATTTTCCATGTTTGAAATATGGGACGTATCTCAAAATTTCTTCTTATGTATTTCAAGATATCTTCCCAGAAAGGTAGGCGAGCTAGTGCAACATACAACCATGTTGTTAGGGGTCCCATTCAAACATGGAGGATGATGGTGTTCCATTTAAATGGATATGTGAAGCATGGGTATGAATTGAAGAGATGTTAAAATTTTGTTCAAGACTTTCATAATTACAACATCATGGATTTGAGAACATTGGGTAGGCATATCAGTCTGAAAGAAGGTTATACGCATCTTCCGAGGGGAGATTTGTCTTGAATGTTGAGTGATGGTTAGGGAACATGAATGATGTAGTAGGTTAGTAGAACCAAATGGAAGATGGTGATTCTCGTGAAAGGGCCTAATTACTTCATATTTTAACATAATTCAATGAGGATTATTGAAACATAGTTTAACTTCATACGGTGGAGACAATAAACATGAAGCTTAATATCATACGGTGAGGATGATGGACATGTAGTTTAACATCATATAGTGAGGAACATGTATCACATAGTTTAATGATTTTTGATTGGGATGTGTGAAATGATGTTGGTAAAACCTACCCAGCCAAAGTTTTGGGGTGTGTAAGAGGGTAACAAAATAGGGTATCCCTTATAGGGGCTCATGAGGAAAAGTGGGGATCTTTAATTGGATCTAACTTTTTCATGAATTGGTAGGTTCACCGAGCACTTCTACGTTTTTTATGGGGTCTACAGTGAGTCTCTATTTGATTTTTACCTCTTTATATTTATACCCTAATGTTTATAAAGTAATTTGAGTGACCTGACGGGGGAATTTAACTCTTTCTCAGGTTTCCCTTATGGTTTCTTAACCTGACAGATGTTTGTGCATCTTTCCTTTGGTAGTTTATGGTCATAACACTTGGACCAAGAAGTTTTAAATAGTTTAGGGTCATAATTATCGGATCTTGATTCCTAGTTTAAATTTATAATCTTGGACCATTGGGTTGTAAATAGTTTAAGTTCATGTATCATGGACCTAAGGGTGGATTGATCTTAGAAAGGTTTTTATGACGTTAGAGGAATCAAAACTGAAAAAAATGATGTGCCTAGGAGTCCCTACACCAAGAAAAAGAATATGGTGTGATTCACCCACATCTTATGGTCACGATGCTTTGACCCCAAGGTTGTGTCTGTTAGAGGGGATGTGTTTGGAATAGTGGAGAGGTAACTCGATGTGAATAGATATTCTAGGAGATCTGACAAACCAGAAAATCCTAGTGACATATTGCACATAGTTTAAGGTCGTGATGCTTGTAAATAGGATACTAGTTTAATTTCTTATAGTTTGGACCAATTTCAAATATTTTAAGGTCATAATTTATGGACCATAGGGGGAACATCTCAAAGGAGAGTGTATGGAATGGAAGTGAGGAATCTCAATGTGAATTGATGGCTTAGAGGGATCTGCATCACATACCACATTCCCAAGATGAATTTCAAATAGTCTAACTTTATGATGCTTGTCCTAGAACTCCTAGTTTAAGGTCATAGAGTTCGGACTAGTGGGGAACATGTGTGTCTCAAAATTTCTTGTGGAAAACTCTCTCCCAACTCCTAAGACACCATGATACATGCTTGATGTGAGAAACTAAGAGTGGTATGGAGTTCCCATTTTTTACTGGGTATATAATAAGGGGAGAAAGTAATTGAAAAATACTTTAATGGAGATTGTGACTTTCAATACCTGGATAGTACAAGGGGAATGAATGGTGAGGAGGGAAAACTATTGTAAATGTTTGAAACATAGGTTCTATACACACATCGGTTGTGGATGGGGAAAATGATTAATAAACCATTAACTGAGTTCAAAACATGGGTGAGACTATCTATTACTAAGGATCCTTCAAGGCATGAACCCAATATGGTAGGTGATCCATTGTGTCCAGGAACAATTATTCTTAGGGTGACCATTCAGATTAAGAAGATGATTATTATCTAAATGGAAGAAATCATGAAGCATGTAAGTGGATGTGGGGAATATCCCAAAGGGAATATTGAATTCCCCAGGATCAATCCTTCCACACACTCAAATGTGATGTATGAACATGTTGGTAGGTGAGACTCAAGCCTATCCAAAAGGGGAAAGACCCTAAAACTAGTTGATGATAGGGTTAGGACTAGGATTTGATATCCAGGTGTTACTACATATCTCATGAGGATGGGAATCAAGACATAGGTAGGTATAGGATGTGATGTGGTAAGAGACTGACAAATAAAGGGTGGTGTCCTCTTTGGAAAGGATGTCAAATCATATCATATTACGAGGAATATTAGTTTTATATGGGGTATTTCTGTAGTTTAACAATATTTTCTGAGGATGTTGGTTTTTTTATCTAATATTTATCGTATGATACATCCCAATTTCAAATGGGGTAAGTTTTTTTTCATCCCATACTCATCATATGAGGCATCCTGGTTTTATACGTGATAAGGCTATAGTTTATTATCATGTGATGAGGAATTTGGTTTAGTTAATCTCATATTTATCATATGAGGCATCCCAGTTTCATAAAAGATTAGGATATAGTTTAATGTCATGTGTTTAGAACATTGGTTTGGATCATTCGATACTTTTTGTATGGGAAATCCGAGTTTCATATAGGGTAAGGATATAATTTAATGTCATGTGATTAGGATGGTTGTTTGGTTCATCCCATACTTTTCATATGGGGAATCTTGATTTCATACGGGGTAAGTCTTTCATTTATCATCATGTTGTAAGGATGTTAGTGAAGCTTACACATTGAGATTCCCATTATTTTCATCATCATGTCAGGTCATGAGGGAATCTTGGATCGCTAATGGGACAAAGAATATGATTAGGTAATACACATAAGAATAAGTCCTAGGTGAATTTGGGAGTGATAATGTTGTAGGTAATTAGTGGATTAATGATGAATTGGAAGTTATGCCTAAATATAGGGGCCTATACATCCCTATGTATCTCATGGGAATGGGAATCAAGTCACATGTAGTTCTAGAAAGTGGTGGGGGAATAGGATTCTTGAAGCACCAAGGATGATGAAAACCTAGTGAATGAAGTAAGGATACATATAGTTTAAGGTAATAATTCTTGGAACAGGAAACCTAGTTTAATTTCATAAATCTTGGACAAAGGGTAGGTACTTTGAGGATGTCTGGGTTATTTCAAAGAGTTAAAACCTATCTTGAGAGGATCCATGGAGGCGATTCATTATATGAAGTGATCCTAAATCCATTTCCACGTGGTTTAAGTTCATATGTATGGAATATGGAATTTTAAAATTAGTTTACTGTCATGATTCTTGGACTGGGGGAATGTTTGTTTAGAGGGTATTTTCATGGCACAAAAGTGGTAAAACCTGATGTGAAAAAAACTTTATATAGTTTGTGGTTGTAATTTTTGGACCATAAGTGGGTCCATGGAACGAAAGGGTTTATGATGAAATAGAATCTAGGTACAAAGATAGGTGGACTAGGAATAACTATGTGTCCCTTGGGAATGGGAATCAAGCCATACATAGTTCTGGGAAGTGGTGTGGTCAAATACTAAAACAAGAGGGGTGATGTCTTCTCTAGTGAGGAAACTAAGGAATCACATGGTTACCATGGAGCATCCCATTCATAAAAAACAAGTTAAGGATATAGTTTAACATCGTTTTCTAAGTACATTAACCTTTTTGTTCATACTAATCTTGTCATATGAGTCATATGATGTTCATGTCATATGGTAAGGCTTCATTTTAACATTATGCACTAAGGATGCTAGGATTTTTATTTTAAATTCATAGAACTTGGACTATGGTTACTATTAGTTTATGTTCATGGACCTTGGACCACATGGGATGAAAATAGATTAAGATAATAATGCTTGGACCATGAGACATGGTTTAAGGTCTATGATTTTGGTACATTTGTAAATATTTTAAGGTAATAATTCTTATACCATGACTCTTAGTTTATAATCATAGATTTTGGACCAATTTAAAATAGTTTAAGTTCATAATTCTCAGACCATGGATCCTAGTAAAATGTTATAGAGTTTGGAATAATTGAAAATAGTTTAAGGCCATAATTCTTGGACCATGAATCTTAGTTTATTGTTGTAGATTTGGAAACAATTAAAAATAATTTAGGTTCATGATTCAGGACCATGGTATCTTTACATAAATTACTTATGGTGAAACTTATAATTGTGGGAGTTGTGATATGTTCTCTATCCATAGTGATTAAAGAGTATTCTACATTAGAATAAACCTTATGGAAATTGTAAGGTCCTTCCCATTTGAAATGATACTTCGGTGGCTTTCTTCTGGGTATCATTAGTGTTCTAAGATCTAGTGTCGTATCACCATGTAGTAAATATCATAGGTGTACCATTTAGTTTAATGCTCTTTGTATCCTGTTTTGGTGCCTCTCCAAGTTATGCCGGGAATAAATCCTATTTTCTTTAAGGTATTCTTACTCAACTAGACTGAATTCCCCCATTTTTTCTGGTATCTTCTTGTCATAAATAGTTTTTTAGAGTGAAAAAAACAATACCTAAATAGGTAATACTACCTTTTTTCCATATTACAGGGATTTTGGGGTCACCTAGGTAGAGATTCAAGTTTTCATCTGATAGTCCCTAGGGTTGTTGTTGGTATTTTAGTGCCACCACATTTTGTTCTAGCCTTATATTTTTTTAAGATGTTAGAGAGGGACTTTTTGAATACCATAATCTAAACTTTATATTATGCATAGTAGCATGAATTATGGTTGGACTGGATGTTGTACATAAAATAAAACTTCATAAAATTGGAACCCTAGAATTTGGTTCTGTTGTCTGTGAGAATAGTGTGAGGAAGTCCAAATTTATTGATGGTGTGGGAGTGCACAAACTCACTCACAGACTGGTTTTTGACTTATTTGAGGGAAATTGATTCTTCCCATTGGGAAAATAATTCTTTTACAATCAAAATTCACATGAACTATTGAGTTATCACTCATTGGTAGTGTCCCACAACATTGAGTCCCTATATTGATTGAATGGCCCGAAGGCCAAAATTTTTATTGATTTTGGATAAGCCCCTTCTAAGGGTAAAGTGGGAAAACCAAGACTTCAGAGACATCGGGACATTAACAAGATTCGAAAAATAAAAGGGTTGCAACCCAGAACAAGATGACATGGAAGTGCCTCTACCCAGCATCAATATCATTAAGGAAAGTCTCCACCAATGTATGTATGATCAGCAAGTTGTCCCGTGCAAGGATGCACAGGCCTGGAACCAATGGCTACGCCATACCCTCTCAATCATCCAAATCTGAAAATCCAAACATGATGAAGATAACCAGCTCTATCCTCCTCTGAAGAAAAACCATGTAGAATGTCTAGATTCCCCAACAGAACACTCATTCCTCCATAAACAATTAAATAGAATGTAACCAGTATATTCACAACCAACCACATCAATAGCACCACCACCATACCACAAATTTCACATAAAATCAAACAAGATCTCACCTTAACCAAATCAAAACCTGGAAATAACTTACAGGAGCGACAAAATGCAAGACCTCCACCCTCCAAAGAACACTGGATATGACCCCAAGCACACCAGTGCATACCAGAGCAGACGTTAGGCTGGGATGTGTTTGCGCTGAGATCGCGAAGCTGGAAGGCATGCCAAGGATGATTGAGCACACCGTAGACTACACTGATCACACCACATCCACAATGGAAACCCAATCAGTCAGCACCAAGCACAGAGGATGAAGACAAGCATACCAAAAAGATGACAAGATCCTAAAACTTAGAGGTCATCACCAAGCAACTGGAGTTGAAACCAAACACCCAGAGCTGCCAGGAGTCGGAAGGAACTTCATAACCCAAAGCCAGACCACTCGATGTCAACTCACACTGATGCCAAGCAAATCTGAAGCCATGAAAAACAAAGCCTTCACAGAAGGTACCAGAGCCGGTGCCGAGCACAACAAATACAAGATGAGATACCGAAGCAAAAAGTCATAACAAAGCCACCTCCGAGCCTTGATAGAAGCCGAAACACACAAATCTGCCACCCAACAACGTCGATCCGAGATGAAAAGGCCGCCGTCAAGGCCAGGACCAGCCGGAGGAGGTGAGGAGATGGCTTGGAAGAGTAACCCTAGGAGCGTGCGGAGGGGGGGAGAAACCAATGCTCAGAGGCAATGAAGAATCCATTCAGTCCCTATATTGAAAAGTGAAAAGAGTACCTGGTAGCCTGGAGAATCTCTGGAGGTCGATGAACAAAAATAGCATGGATCTGAAATTCATGAAATTAGTTGGAAAACTCAATATAATCATGGAACATAGTGGGATAGAATTATCCCAACCTCAAAATTTGGTGTGAGAGTTTCAATCCTGCTTTATGGGCGCTACAGGAACTGACATGGACCTCTTGAATGACCTCAGGTATCTCATATACTTAGATGAAATGGAGGATAATTCCATCAAACTCAAGCCTATAGAATTTTTTTTCTTCAGGTTTGTCCCACTCTGAAGAGTATACTACAATACACTTTAGTGTATTTTTTCATGATCATATCAGTTTGGGGAAAAAATCCACAGTGAAGATAACCAAAAAAAATGAGTTGTCTAATCAGGAATTTCCTCTACAGTGGGGGATTGGAAAACCCTATAATAGAAGAACTAGAAACCATCTGATATGTCAATTAGTTTCCATTATTTGAAGTGGCTGGAGAGATTAACCTCTGTAGTGCCACATGAATGACCCGATCATCCAGGTTGGGTTCTTCAAGATATATAGTCGGCCCTAATAATGCATCAGCTCTACCATTCTATGAGCATGGAACATCGGTCACCCTTAGATGGGAAGGTAACTAGGACACCAAATGATGGGTATGTTCTTGTAGGGTCACTATCTCTTACATTCTGATAATGTAGTCACCCTTGACCTAGTTTATGGCTAACTTGGATTCTCCCTTCACATGTAAATAGATGATTTCAATCTCAAGGATGGAAATAATGGCCAAATAATCTACCTCATTGTTGGTGCATCCTTATAATAATAGAAAACAATATGGTAATATAGCCTATTCTAGAGTGATGAAAACAATTCCCAATACTAACCATTTAAGCTTGGTTTTATTGAGCCTTTTGTCAATCGGGCTCTTGGAGGCACCATCAAAATGCATATTCAAACATAGTAAAACTTGATCCACTAAAAGATTAGATTCATCTATGAAATAAACATCTAGGGGAAGTTATTCAGAGGCTAGATTTGTGGTGAGTAAGTTATCTAGTGCCTAGATTTTAACATCCTTCTATACAAAAAAACTTGATATCAAATTGTAAGAGTATCATCTCCCCACATGCTAATCATTCAGTCAGCATGGAGAGATTGAGGATATAATTTAGTGGGTCTACTTGGGACACCATATATATGTTATGATACTATAAATAATTTTACAGCTTCTATAATGAAAAAACATGCATATGAGATAGTATAGTATTTTTTTCTATACCTTTGTTGTTTTTCTAGGATACAAGGGCACTGAGGGAGCATTTTAGAGCAGTCTCATAGAGAACCAAAGGCTTTATAGAGACAGGTGGAATCAGAACTAGAGGACATACCAGGTAGTTATTAATATATTATAAGGAAATATGGCACACCTCATCCCACTGGTAAATGGTCCCTTTCTTCATGATCCTTGATAATAGATTATACTTGTTGTCTATATTTGCAATAAATTAGTGTATGTCGGCTAAGTGGCCATGGATTCCCTAAAATTATTAAAGATTGATTAGGGGAGTCATATTATTTATGGACATGAACTTATCTAGGTCAATATCAATGCCTCTATACCTTAAAAAACATCAAATAAACTTTCAATAGGTAACCCTGAATGAAAACATTAAGAGGCTCGTTTTAAAGTGTCGGGAGATGAGAAAATTGAACACTTTCTCAAGGCCCTTGATATGGTCCTAACATTGGTGGGATTTTAACACTATATCATCCATGTAAAATCCCACCAATTTCACAAAAAAAATTATTAATTATGTGTTTCATGGATCATTGGTAAGATTTTCGTGCATTATTAAAGATGAAAGTCATAACTTGATTGTATAAAGTCCATTGGGGTTCTCTGAAGGTGGCTGAATAATTATCCTCAAGGGTCATACAAATCTGATTTTATATATCATACCCACCCATGAAGAATATGTCTCGGATTCTATTTGTAGAATCCATTAATTGTTCATTCATTAGGTAAAATTTCCCCTCGAACAATGGCAGTTGAGGTCCTAGAAGTAGATACACACTCTGATCTACCAATTTTTCTTCCTGGATGGGAAAATATTTTTTATCCACCTAGGTTATCAGACCTCCCTAGTAAGGTTGGGTTTAATAATCTTGAAAAATTCAGCCTCAACAATTGAACCATGATACGGGTGCATCTTTTTGGGAGGATTTTTAAACCCACAGTGACTTATTAAGAGGCCAAGATGATGAAAAATGACTTCATTATCTAGCCCTGATATTTCATTATAGCTCCAAGAAAATACGTCATGGTTCTATTTCAAGAAATTCACATAATGTTGCTTCTCTTATAGAGACATGGCTGCACTAATCGGTTTCATCCTCTGATCTTCCTCGGTACCAAGGTTCATCTATGTTAACTCATCAACAATGGTGGAGAGACCATATTCAAAAATTGGATTGGTGTATTCCAAATCCTATTTTTCATCTAAGATAAGATAATTAGTAGGATGAGGAGGCTCTTCCAAGATAGTTTATCAAATTTTAGCACTACTATCTACTCTGGAAGATACACCATCCTTGACGAGGGGTTCTAATTCTATGGAGACTATTCTAATAGAAGCTCTCAGGGCAATTTATTCTGGTTTTAGAATATGAGGTCCACCTTTGATATCAAATAAATGGATATAATTATACCTCCATAAATTCAACCCTTACATGTAGAACATGTGGGTATTCCATGGATTATTAAACATGGGAAGAACTTTTTGGTACTTCATAGGAGTAGGGTATTCCGGTATCAACTAAGCAAGATCAGTGTAAGAGTACAAGGTAATATATGAGCACTCTTTTTTATTGGAGGCAACAAACCCCCCTCCCAATTTTAGCATAATGGTATCTAACTAATTAATTAGGATAATTAATATATCTTTAAAATCTCCCCATGAATTAGTTTTACTGGATGTCAAATTTTTGGGGGCATTGAAGCACTCAACTCAGATGGTCTAAACCTATTTCCCTCTATTTTTTAGTATCCATCATCCAAATAGTGGGCCTCACAAGATTCAAATGTGGATGCATCGCCCTGGAGTACCCCTAATTGACCATCAGGGGAGTATTTGAGGCACTAGTGGTACAAAGAGGGAATCGTTGTGTGAAAATGAAGCCAGGGTCTTCCTAGAAGTTCATTGTATGAAGTATCATGTGAGACTTCCATAAATTTGGTACTTGATACTAGGCCACCAAACTGATTCTTCATCCAAATTTTTTTACACAGTTTCTATACACTCTTATCATACCCATGATATTAGGTTAGAGGGGGTAAAATTTTCTTCCATCAGTCCTTCTTTATATAGATTCTGGTTCAGTATGAGGTTGATCCTGAATCTATTATCCACTTGGTAGTGGTGAAATTACATGACATTGAACTATTCTATGATATACAATGGGTATATGTTACCCTAAATAATGAAAACAGTGTCTTCTATATAAAATGATATAATATCTTCACATTCTTTTTCTCATCCTATTTGGCTTAGTAGGCCTCAGCGGTTTCTGCCTCAGCATCAAATTGAAGGGCTCTTTTCAAGGATTCGGCAAGGGAATCACACATCCCCTTAAATAAGTGGAGAGCCTCAAGAGTAAAAATTATTGTGGGTATGTCGTTTTGGATCTTTAGAACATAATATTTATATACCATGGGAATATTTTTTCTTATGTAGGGTCACTCCTTAGTACGGGATGTAGCATATTTCATTGGTTGATTAATTGGGTCTTGGATAGTACTCAAAATATTTTTCAACTAGTTCATTGGCCTACTCTAAGAAACTACAAGTTGAATATTGTTTGGATAAGTTTAAGACTTGGTTATACATGACTAATCATATCATGGTCATAGCTGAGCTACACTGTCAACTAATATAGTCAACTGTGGAGGTGTAACTGACTGTGTGAGTCGGAAGGTTTTTTCTTTCTAATATTTGGGAAAATCATGATGCCCTTTTCTATATCATAAATGGACTAGTTTTAAATTCTAGCATGTATATTCTGATAGGTCTTATGTCTTGTGCCTCTCCATTGATGATGTTGGATGGACGAACCCGAGGGGTTCACATTGTGTTCTTTACTATCAGGAATTGTGAATCAGTCCACCAACTCGATTGTATTTACATAGGTATACTCTTTATCATCTTCTATCTAATAGTCTAGGGTTGGGAAGACCCATGTGGAATCTCCCAACTTAGGAGTCATGTAGTCTTTAAGGGTGTGATCTAGCTTTGGCACCAATGTGGGACTCTGATTTACCTTTTTCTATCAGTATCTATTCTTTTGAGACGAGGAATTTTGTGACACATATGTGGAGGAAGTGTTTATATGAGATGCGGTAATAATAGGAGGTTCAACCCTTACAATATAATCATGAATAATACCATGAGTTCGAGAGACAAATTTATGAGATAGCTATTCATCTTACATCTATATCCTATACCTAGGAACCTTTTTCCACTCACTGGAGTCTTCACTACCACTCTCATGGTCAGTAGAGACATATGTTTCCTATTATTGAATGTCTCACAACTTAACTATTCCATGATCTACTTGGTCTTGGATATAACATTTTAATACAAATCATTATTTGATGATGTGTCTAAGGATCCTGTGATACATCAAATGATCAGCGCTACCAATGATTTCAGTCTCATAAGGTCTCTTTCACTCTGGAAACATTAGGATTCTCTTCTCCATGGTTTAGATAAAGTATCCTAGGACATGTGAATACCTAAATTAATAATTCAAATTTTTTATTTCAACAAAAGACACCCTTGGACATTTTCCTTAATGTGGTAATGGAGTCACATTCTATCATCAAGGAATTTGGGATTGGGGAGGTTCTACCAAGAGATGTTTTTTAGGGTGAGGCTACACTTTGAAGGGATATACTTAGTGAGACTAATCCATCAAATGATCTAGTAGGTTATCACCTTGGGGACCACTAAATTCTTAGCGGTAGAAATCTATACTTTGACAAGCCTTCTTGTAGGAGTTGGAATGGGAAATGGGCATGAGTGATGTCTTGTGTAATGAAATAATTCTACAAGATTATGAACCATTTCAAATAATTCCTAAAATATACCCAAGTAGTTCCATTAGACTACAGTAGGGCCAGATCATTCCTGTCATTCTCCCCTCATATCATGAGTATCTATTCCTAGGATAGTGGAATGTCGAGTGAATACATGATCACATTCCATCAGGAAATAAAGTTTAAGGCTCACTCATCGGGCCTCTTTTTTCATTTGAAGATATTGAAGATGATCGTATTGTATGAGGTGGAGCTAAAATGGTGGAGAAACTGATGTCATAGACCCTCCCAACTAGAAACAGACCCTATAGGTAGCTAATTGTACCAGATGAATGCAAGCCCTTCCAAATTCTGGATGAAGCATCAGATCATGGTGGCCTCCTGCTGTTTTTGAGTCCCTAAAATTGGGCCACACCTCAATGAAAAGTGTTTTAGATGATATTTAGGGTCACTCGCTCCATTAAACAAGGTGAATCTGGGATTACCAAACTCTAGGGGCACCCGAACAAGATCCACCCATGTTGGGTATGGCGTTCTTTTGGGAAGAACCACCACCATGCATGTTTCCAGACCCATTAGATGTGTGGCGAGAATCTTTGATCCTATGTTATATTATCATGCTAATCAAGTGGGGTTGGTGACACATATATTATTCATTTTCCATAACCTCCAACTTCTGCCCGGATCGGGTACACGGGGCCACCATGGTCAAATTGGGGCATTTTACTGAGGAAGACTGAGTGCCCCACTAGAGGAGAGACAGGGTCCCTTATGAAGTTATTATGGTCCATGCATAGCTCATAAATAATATTATTTGTGATCCTTTCATAATCCTCAAGATCTCGAAGTAACCTGACTATCCTAGGATCTGAATCCACTTTTAGTTCAACCTTGGATAGGTTAGAGGGTTTGTCATGTCCCTTGACATTGTTTATATACAAATGGGTAGGCAATAAACTATCATTTGTGGGGATCCTGAGGCTTAGTACATGTATCTACTAATATTTTTGAATTTCTACTGAGGGGTCTTCCTGATACTGTGTCTTCCCTTAAGTTGGTTTTTTCCTACTGTTCCCAACATCAGCAGCATTGTTCCTCTAATCCTCTAGCATGTCTATAGTGAAAATATCCACTATGGTGATAGACATAGGGGAATCTTAATCATCCATAGATAGGTTGAACTGTTGGTCCTTTTTCTTCATTATTATATGGTTGGATTATAGGGTGGTATATTTCCCAGATCCATTGATATATACGTAAGAATATTCCTCTTCCATGACCTGGTAAAGCATAGTGAGGATCATAAAGTAGGTCTTCTAAAGAGTTTGGCGATAGCCATATGACTTGGGATACTGAGCTACTGGGAGCATTATGATATCAACCATTATTCACAATTTGTTAGTGGAATCTAGTTTCTTGTGGCTCCCTAGGTAGGTCATATAATAGTCATCAAGTTGGTGAAACATTGACCAGATAATCTAGCATAGACACACTTATTTTTCTTCGGTGTTGGAATCAGGGAAGAAAATGTTTGAAGCTATAGGTGGTGATCTAAACTATAATTTTCAACTTTTACAAACTTTTATTCATTGAAAATACCCCCACATTATTGTTCAATTCCTTGGTTAATAGACTGTTGTGTTGATTTTTTTAAATTATAACATAATTGGAATTTGGATTTAAAATATGGTGTTTATTGATGTGTGTATCCTTTTGATATAAATTTTTGAGTTATTATTTAAGAAATAATTTATTTTTTATTTATTTGGGTTAAATCTAATATTTCACTAAGAAAATGTGTGAACTATTGTAGGCTAGAAAGTTAAAAATCCCTAAAGTGAACTTAAAATTCACGGTCACCATGCTTATTGTGGGTGATGACCATATATTTCCCCTAAATGAATTGGTTATCACACAGTAGGCATGGTGACTGCCCCTTCAACTGACCACAAAGCAATACTCATGTCAACATTCCCACCTTACCATACCACAGTATCATAATAAGTCTACCTACCATGCATTTGAATAGCTTACTATGAACTCAAAATTTACACAAAGGAAAAAACTATCTGACCACATGAACAAAAAATATTTAACCATGCCACTATTTTCTTATTAGTTATACCTACCATGATCTCTTCCTTTTCATCTACCATCTCATAGTAATAACATTGACCATGACATTCATAGTAATCAAGCTTACCGCCAGATTTTCCCACCTACCTAACCATTCCATTACTTTCTAAGCTACCATTAGAACCCCAAACCTCCAGTTTAACTATAAAAAAAAGTTCCCTCTTATCTGTTGCCTGAAGAAGATCCTGAGACAGGGTACAGCTTCAAAAAATTTCCTCCAACATTTAACTACCACCACCATGTGTACACACACTATTCTATATATTCTACCAAAATCATTTTCTTCTTCCACCCATGAATCTAAGATGATGATGGAGTGAAGACACTCTACTAGAAGAATCATGGTAGTACTCCAATCCAATCTAGGATTCTCTTTGACTAAGGGTGATATCTAGCTTGGAATGATATGATGGAAACCACCATTTCTATACAACTAATAAAGGATCTCTAGATTTCTAATCAGTCAGAAAGTAAAATACTTCTTGATAGAACTTAAGCTTCATGAAAAAGGACCAGGAACCCATGATGAACTGATGAAAACAAAGGAGTAGCATCGAACTAAGATTCTACATCCACTATTAAATAAAACTATTGTTGGGTGTGGGTTTCGAGCATGATGTAAGAAAAAAATACATTCTTACTAGGAAGATGTACCACCACTAATAAGGAAATGGTTTCTCTTTTCTAGCCAATTATGGAAGAATCCAAGAGAATATTCTAGTAGAAATGATATCTTGTGGGAAAAATAATCCTACCTAGGCACTGCACAGAATATAAATACCCACAATTAAAATATCTGGTCCACTTCCCTATGCCCACTATTGTGAAGCACCATATCATTAGACCATTAAAGGAATATTGGGATGGATCGTGGAATAATATTGATGCCTTTAAAAATTAAAATAGACCCTTCCTCCTGGGAACATGTCAACTATCAAGATTAAAAAATACCTTCTCCCTATAGACATTCTAGAATTCAATAAAGGAAGATTTTCTTATCTCGTGATTATAACCTTGGTAGATGAGCACTATTTAAGGGGATAACTTTATCTGGGAAGGGACATCTCAATCACTACTGGCCACAACTCTTGTTTAATTTTTATTTACTTTTGTAATACTCCAGTGATGGAACATTAAACCCTCTCTGGTTCATCCAAGGAGAATTCTTTCACCTCCCTTGTTAATGAATCCTATACTAATTCTATCTTCTCTATGGAATTTAATGTTTTTTAATTGAGGTTTCCTTTTATTAGATTTTAATTTATTCTTATTTTTCATATAATTTCACACAAAATACACTTCTATTATATCCACTCCATGTGATATTAGATAGTGGAGGTAATTCAGGGGAAAATTGAGGTTTCTAAATATTATTCTAGGCATGGGAAAAATTAAAATGATCATTGTAATTCTTTCTCAGAACCAAAATTTCCTAAATAAAGTAATCAGTTGGATTCAATTAAAGAGTGGAAGATTAGAAACCTAATGAGTAATGATTCAACTGATGAAATAGGGACTAATATGAGTTTGGGCCACTACTTTTTTTATTTCTAATACTAACCAGATCAACAAACTTTCTTTTTAAAATTTGAACCCACAAAATAAAATTTAAACACACACATGACACTAAATTCCCATAATAAAATCTGTGTCCCACTTTTAATTCATATTTATTAAGTTCAAATATTACATTGTTGAGTTCCCTAGGATAAGTTACTATTAAACATGGTTCCATTGTCATAGAATGCTTCAGTGTTTTTTTTTTAAAAAACATGTTCTCAAATAAACTGATTCAGTTATTCTATCCACATTGGTTTTAATCCATAGGTTGATAGAAATATGTTAGAAATACTCAAAACATCAAGACATATAGAATAATAGGAAAGATATGTTGTCACCATTCCATTGGATAACTCTCCCACCATAGTTTCATCTTCCTCAAAAGATATAATAGAAATTGAATAGATAGAAGGTAATCTAGCTCAAGTTCATAGAACATTGAGAGAAATTTAGGCACCCAATTTCAATATAAACAATCAAAAATTACAAATAAATGATCAAAAAAATATGAACTGAAAATTCGAACAACTAGGATACTTCCTAATTTTCATGAGCTATCTAGTGAAGACCCCAATAAGTCATTAAAAGAATTTAAAAAAGATTACAATGGATTTATAATAAGAGGATTCACTAAGTCTCAAATCATCTGGATGTGTTTTCCATTATAAATTAATGGAGAAGCCAATGAATGGCTCTATTTCCTATATCTTGTAGAATTCAACTCATGGGAGGAACTATATAAGATGTTCCTCCATAAATTATTTACTTCTTCAAGGAGCTCACAACTTTTAAAGGAAATCTATGGAATCAAAAAAAATTGTAGAAACACTCTATGAATTTTGTGAAAGGCTTAAGAAACTCACTACATTCCACCCATACCATCTATACAAAGAACATCACTTCTTGGTGTTTTTATTACAAGGAATGATGGAAAATAAATGGAACCTACTTGATGATTCTTCAAGAGGGTAATTGGTTGATAACTCACTGGTTGGGGTAAGAGGACTCATTGAAAGTATCTATCACGAACAAGTCTGGGTACCCTGGTAACTTGATAACTGATCTTGCACTAACACAGCTTGAAGGGTGTTCCTGATCCCTATGGGTTTGTGACTAGCACCTGGCATCATACAATATGAAAGTGGGAATGAATTTTTCACAAACATTGCGGAATCAGATAAACAATTCATTATGCATAAATAAGAAACTCCACAGGGAGAACTGTACCTTAAGTCAAAATTTTATAAACAAACCAAAGTATTATATCAAAGTACTAGAAAACTAAAAGAACCTCCCAATTCCTAGCAGACTCAACTCTCCAAGCCCAATATCAATAGCTAGAACCACCTCCAAGTGGTTATTTTCCCCTACTCTAACCTGGAAGGATATAATCTATAAACACCTAAAGGCACATGTAGTGTGTGAGCTAAAAGACTAGTAGGGTATCACCAAGGATTACATAATAGATGATAATATTTAATTAACCAAATAAAGAGATTTCAATTTCAAATAAATAGGTTTGTCATTTAAAAATTATATTTAAAAAAATCTTGATTTACCCTTCAAATGACATAAATACTTTAAAAAATGTATCCAAAAATATATTATATAAAATAGTTTATATAAATTCATAAGGCATGTGAAATAGTTTACAACAATGGCATATATTCATTAAAAATACAAATAAGAGAGAAACATGGTCATATGAATAAAGGTATGTTAGTTCCATTCTAAGGGAATCAACACACTCAAAGTGACGTGAAAATATGTGTATACAAACCTCCCTTTGGTATGGATAAATTCAACTTTTTCACCATACCTTCAGAGATGTGATGTGATACATTTATGTTTTCAAACATTTTCCATCATAGAGTATTATCCAAATAACTCAATAACGTTCTAAGGCATGAATGTGATCTAATAACAAATCAACGATTGAAATTTTACCTTAAGACTGCTTAAAATATAAATTTATCCCATTATCCATTTCAAAAATTCCAATTTTCCACTTAACAACCAAAATGAGTTTTTAATCAAAACATGTGTTTTCTAAGATAAAACCCAAAGGTTTCTATCAAAACCATTTTAGAAAAATTTTCTCATGAAATAATTTGAAATCAATTCACAATTCAATTTCTGAATTCTCTTTCAAAATTTAAATTCAACAATTTAAATTTCACAAAAATTCCATCAATTTCACAATAAATCCACAATTCATTGGAATTGAGATTTTCCCCTAATTTTATGTCAAAATAAAATTTCACAAAAAAAATCCCACAATTCAGTGTAATTAGGTTTTTAATCAAACTATTGAAATAAATTTCAAGAAATTAGATTCAAATCAAATAATTGAAATTAAATCAATCAATTTAGGGTTAATCAAATTTTCCAATCAAAACAGAACCACCTATCACAACATCACGGGGTCTCAAAACTCAAAACTCTAAATGGTATCCTCCTATGAGGAGAGATGTCAATGGGAAACCAAGAACCAAACATTGGTTTAAGATTAAAAATATTTCATATTAGATCCTCCAACCATCATGGATATCTAATAAATCCTAGGGAGGACGGAGGAGAGAGCGGGAGATAGTGAACAGGAAGATAAACCTAACCAAAAAAGGTCAAACGTCACTATCCTAGATTTTATATTCTTATGATATGGTTATATGAAGATAAAAAATGCTATTGGGAAATCCTAGAGAAGAATAAAATTCTTTGGGGTTGCACAGGTCCATCGGGGGTCTAAATAGAGGGTTTATAGGTTTTTAAACATAATTTCAAATTAAAAATACCTATATGCATGGATAGCTAGGTAGGTCTGTGTGGTTAAAAAAAATTGTGCACCCTGGTTGTGCATCCCTTTTCCAACTCATGCGGTTTCTACTTGGTGGGTGCATGGTTTTTAAAACCATGCACCAATCATGTAAAATTCCACTACCTTGGTTTTTACAATATTCTTTAGTAGGGAACATGATTTGTAAAAAACATGTTCCAGCCATGAATAACCCCATAACATTAAAATTTTCTAGTGGTTTCTCCGGAAACAACCCCAAATGAAACCAACCAAATAATGATCAAAATAGGGGTTTAGAAGTACCTTAAAATAGTAAAAGTATGTTATAAAATCCCCACTATAGAAACTTTTTATCCCTATAAAACCTACTCAGAGGATTCCAGGCTATGAAGATGAGGCCACTGCACTCCCATTAGTGCTTCCCTATCCCACATATCATGATGATTAGTAGCATCCTACTATAGCACACAAAACAAAGGTATCATTATCCCATGAACTACCATGGTTTTAGAATCAACTATCCTGACTATCTATTCAGTCATAGATAAATTAGGTTCAACCTCAAGATCCCTCCAGCTCAGAACATAAGATGGATCAAATAGATACTTTTGAAGATGAGATAAATGGAACATGTTATGTGTCAATGTTAGTTTTGGTGGAAGTTTTAAAAGATAAGAAACATTCCCCACCTTCTCAACAAGCTTGAAAGGTCCCACAAAATGAGGAGAAATTTTCCCCTACCTCCAAATCCATCGATGACCCAACCAGAGTGAAACTTTCAATAACACCTAGTAACCAACTGAAAATACCAACAATCTATGATTATGATTAGAATAATAATTATACCTTATAGCCACCATCAACATTATCTGAAAAATCAAATGAATATTTGATTTCTTCTCTTGAACTAAACTTGATCCAACAAAATAACGTTTACCAATATTTGACCAACACAATGGATATCTTCAAGGACAACTATACAAGGCCTAAAAAATATTCATTATGATTGTAGATTGGTAGCTTTTTCTATAACGAAACTCAACTATCACCAAATGATCATCCTAATCCACACCAAAGTTGAGAACACAAGTGTGAATCATATCCACCAGAATCTATATATATCTTTCTATTTGGAAATCTGATTATGGATGGTATGACATACTCAAATGGACTTGATATCCTAGTGCCTCATGAATGCCTCTCCAAAAATGATATGTGAACCAAGTAACCGTATCAAAGACTATAGAAAATGTTACATCAGGAAAGCGGAAAATATCTTTCACATAGATATTTCTCAACTCCTCAACTTTGGTTGTATCACGAATGGTCATAAAGTAAGACAATTTTATTAGCTGATCGATCATGTCTCATATCACATTATTCTATCTCTAGGTATGTAGAAACCTAGATAGCATTTCCATTGAGATATCATCCCACTTTCAAGTAGGCACTAAAAGTTGATGAAGCAAACCCAAATGTTTATGGTGATCAGCCTTGACATGTTGGAATGTATAAAAATGAGAAAAAAATTCATAAATTCCTTATCTCATACCTAGACACCATAATTTATGCCAAATGTCCTAGAAAATATTCATGGTTCCTGGGTGCACAACCCACTACGAGTTATAGAAATCATCCATCACATCGTCCCCTACTACTAATGGTACAAAAAATTGATTCTGATAACATAGAATTCACTTGGTGGAGAATAACCAATCTTATACAGTCTCTTCACTATAAAGAGATTCTATAATTATAAAAAACTCATCATCAAGATGTCATTCCTAAAGAATCATCTTGAGAAGAGTGTAGATCAACTGAACACTGAAAAATAAACCTTATCCCCAAATCCTCATACTCTAATATGAAACAGTGCAAAGAGATCCATCAAGTTCCACTCTTCTGATGATTCTTTCACTACTTGGGTCCAAAGTATCCTGGTCAAGGAATTTATAATGACATTCCCCTTCTCAGGAGTATAGGTGATGTCAATGTCAAAAGATTTCAGGTACTCTACCTAATGCCTCTGGTGGAGATTTAATTATTTTTTAAAGAAGATATAACTCAAGCTATTTTAGTCTTAAAACACAGTAAACCTTTCTTCTTAAATGTAATGTCTCCAACTCTTAAGCATGTGAATCATAGCTTCAAGTTCACGGTCATGGGTTAGATAATTCTTCTCATACAACCTAATTTTATGATAGTTTTAAGAAATTACATGATCACCTTGCGTAGGAATACATCCCAAACATGAACTTGATGTATCATAGAAGACCACATAGCCCCGCCTGACCTCTGAAAGAATTAACATTGGCATAGTAGTCAAAAGTTGCTTCATCTCAATAACAAAAAAAACTCGTAAATTTTTCAACCTAAGAAGAATTTACTCTATTCTGAGTCAGATCGATCATTAGAGAATCCAACCTTGAGAATTAATTTACCAACTAGTGACAATACCATGTGAAACCCAAGAAGCTCTAAATCTCAAAAACATTTCATGTTTGTTCCCATGTCATCAAAACCTTTAACATTTTAGGTTCAATTGAAATACCATGTTTTGACACCACATATTCCAAGAATTTCACATCCTAAATCTAAAAATCACATTTTGAAATATTTTCATAAAGACGGTGATTTCTCAACAATTCTAGAACTGTAACCAAATGAAACACATTATTCTCCTTATACATAGATTAATCTAGGATTTCATCCACCAAGATATAAAGATACTCATGGAAAATCCTACTCATTAAATTCATAAAGACTATAAGAGAATTAGTTAAACCAATGGGCATATCAAGGTACTCATAATGTTCTTGCCTAGTCTAAAAGACGGTTTTCTAAATGTGAGATTCCTTTATCCTCAACTAATGGTAACCAAATCAAATATCAATCTTTGAGAACCACTTTTCTCCATTCAACTGATCAAACATATCATCAATTTGTGGAAACATAAATTTTTTCTTTACCGTAACTCGATTGAGTTTTCGGTAATCCACATAAAGGACAAGTGGAGAATCAACTTTATTAGAAAATAGAACTGGTACCACCCAAGGTGGCACACTCAAGAATATAAATCCTTTTCTAGAAGATCATCCAACTAAGTCTTCACCTATTTCACTTCAGTCAATGCCATGCAATAAGAGGGAATAGAAATTGGTTGAGTACCAAACACTAAATCAATATAAAACTAAACCTTCCTTACCAGTGGAAAAATAGATAATTCAAAAGGAAACACATCAAGACACTCAACGAAAATTGCAAGGATATAACTGCTCAAATATTCCTGCTCCAAATCAAAAGTAAACATAGATATCACTTTCCCTAACTCTGGATAAGAAGTTCCGGCTCTACTCAACCTCAGGTCCCATTATCCTTGAAAGACATTGTAAACCCCATCAGGTTAGGTAAAAGAGACTCATCGAAGATAATAACTTATTTGAGCTTTATTGGTAATGAGACAATCCATCCTGAATAAGAATTCAAGTGTTTTCATGTTAAGAACCAGAAAACTACAATCAAGCTCAACATCTTATAAAGAGAAAACTCATGTAGGACTATAGAGAACCTTCTCTCTTTTCATTTTAAAGGGTACAGTAGCATATATTCCATGAGATTAAATATTCCTATGAAGATTCCAAATATTAAAAATATGGGTTGAAATTAAAAAAATTAGATGCACCGGTATCAAATAAAGCAGTCATTAATGAAGAAGCTATAGTGATGGTACATCCTACAGTCGGTGGACCCGTATCTGCTTTCTCTAAAGACTCTTACACTGAATGAAGAATCTTCATTCCATATTCATATGTCTAAAACAATTTAATACATTAATCATTTTATTTCACCATATTTTTATAAGGTTTTTATGATCCCATGTCACTACTGGAGTTGAATAGACATGGTAGAATATCTGTAGGTGACCTGAGAATTTGTAGGATCCACATTTATTGGGTGACTTATTAAAAAACCCCTTTGAATGCCCAGGCTTTCTATACTAGTACTAGATCAAAGTGCCTCTACCCAAGACCATAATAAGTTTACAAAAACCTACCTCTTGAGAACCACCAAGAGAATAATCACACTTACTATTTAACTTATAGTAAAACACACTACCAAAGGGAGTAGAATAAAATCCTATCAACCCTAACTTTACATCTAAGTCTAACTCAGCCATTAGTACATTATCCATCACATCAGTAAAATAAGGAAGCATCAGTAAGAAAACCTAATAACATATTCAAGAGGCTACTTTTTGTATGGATTATATTTTTTTCAACTGATTGTCATTGATTTTAAATAGTGATAAATATGATGAAATAGTTCCAAAGTTAATGGATCTTGGATGAATTTATCAAGTATAGATATTCCAAGAAACGTTTGAATGGTTTGAGGACTATGATTTTCAAGGTGATTTTTGGATAATTGTTATGGAATCATTAGATGAGATTAAATATCATGTCATGTTTGAATTATTCTACTAGTTAAATATGACGACACTTTTCTATTTTTATTTATCAAATATCATAAATTATTTAGAAAAATTTTGATGAAATAATTATTAAGTAAAAGATTAAAGATTTTGACAATCATATTCATGTTTGATTGGAAAGAAGTATGGTGATGGAAGACAGGGAAGTTACAGTACTTTCCTTGTTAAATTTAACGTTGTTGAGGATGATTGATCAAATGATATATATCATGATAGAAATATTTCATGATAAAATAAATTATTTCAAAATAGTTTTTATGGTGTTGTCTATGTAGTTTTTTTAGGTGGCGTTATTTCCCAATGTTTTCCAAATTTTTGGACCTCAAAATCAAGAGTTTTGTTTCAGGAAAGGTATGTTTTTCTGCAAAGGATTCTATGAAGCACAGTTTGCGGAGTATGAAGGATTGTTCAAGGACCCAATATGAGGTATATAGAATAGTGAAAGAAAATTGTCAAAGTAAATATTCTCCATAGCAGCACTATACAGACTGTGAAGCATGGTATCTAGACTATGTAGGGGAATTGGTTCCCTGGAGGATCGCAGTTTGTGGGAAACTTTATTTCATGGGAAGTCCGTCATTTTTGGCTGAGAGGTGGGGATCCATTTTTTGATGGAATTGGTTATTGTGAAGGAAAAACGGTTCTATATAGAGTATGGAGGGAAAAGTAGTTCGTAGAAGAATCACTTTTTACTGTGAATGTTATACCACATTGAAAATTTGGGTAAATATAATTATTATTATTTTTGGGATTTATTTTCTTATATAAAGGACCCTAATCCCACAATTAATTTTGAGCATATTTATTCCGAAAACATCTTCACTATTGGAATAATTCAATGAATATGAAGAGTTAAAGAGGGAGAATTCCAGGAAGGATAATAAGTTCACAAGGATGGTTCTACGAAGAAGTAGTGAACAGAGGAGGATTATATGAAGGATAAATTTATTCCCAGAAGAAGAGATAGTCCATGGAAGAAAAGATAGTCTGCAGAAGCAAGGAAGTTCATGAAAGAGAAGGCAATCCGTGGAAGAAGAATCATTATGTGGAAGGAAAGGCAGACCATGAAAAAAAATTCATCCACATAGTAGGGGTGGTCCACATAGAATTAAAAGTATACAGGGAAATTTTCATCCATGAAGCAGATGTAGTTTGTGAAAGGTAATTATATCCACAAAGAACTTACTCCATATGAGGCAAGGTGGTTTGAAAAGGATATAGTACATTCCATGAACTAAAAAAATCACGTAAAACCATGTATGTAGCTGGTTGATACAAAATTTATAGAGAAGAACAAACACACATAGTTTTTATGTGTGAAGGAGAAACAGGCGTGTGCCTAAACTCATATTTTAACTAAGGAAGAAGAAATTAAAATGAAATAAGAGAGTGGTTAATCTATATTTACTCATTCAGGCCATACTAGTTGAGATGATTCAAAGTGTAGATGGTCTTTATTGATTTAATAATCACAAAGGTATTTTTAGATTCCAATAAGAAAAAGAAGAAGTGATCTCAGGTTAGTTAGTTTTTCATTGAAGGATAAAGTGAGAAGAAGAGAAGATGATTTTGTGACCAAATTGATATCAGTTGAATATAATTTTGGTTAGATAAATTTTAGTGTTCATCAGTCCACAACACATTCATATTATTATGACTGATAGAAGATGAATATTTTTCAGCTATCAAGTTTTTTGCTGGGAAAGAGTAAGAGGAGTTTCTTACATACTTCTTTGTAAGTAAAAAATTGAAGAATAAGGTTGTGTAAGAACAAATAAGAACTATGAAATTGGATATGACTCAATAGGTGGAGGACTTTCTTGGTGTTACAAACCCTCATCAACGATGAGAAGACTATCTTGGGAGGTAATATAATTATCTAGCCAAGAGCTATAAAATAGTTACTATTATATTTTCTTTCAAACTAATTCATGAGTGTAAGGGTATATCCTACTCATTTTAACTACACAAGATTATTTTTTTCTAGTGGTTGTTTGGACAAAATTATTTACAGATTATGCCAATGACTAGCTACTCTTATTGAGTAGTGAACCTTCTAAAAATGTTGTATATTATCTTTATAGATTTTATGTACTTACATGTGATAGAGAAAATAGAATAATTGAATAAATATCCAAATAGTTCTAAGAGGTGTAGGGATAAATGGTTACAATTGGTTTATAATTCCACAACACTGATTCACCCCCCCCCCCCATTAGTGTTTGGAATATCCAAAACTGGTCCTTAAAATTTGTATCAGAGTGAAGGTTCAACTCTTTAAGATTATCTATAGTGAATCTATTCTATTTTCAAGACTTGAGTTCCTTCCCTAAGTCAAAAACGAAGTGCTGTTTTGGTGAATATTTAGTTACCTCTGACCATAAGTCTATATCTAGGAATACCATGATGAATATAAAAAGAATAGAAGAGAAAGTAGAATAAGAAGTACCTCTTGTATAAATAAGAGTAAGTATCTATTTCTTCATACCTTAATGATGATGAAGACGTATCATACATAGAAATTAATGAGAATATAGATAAATTTTCCACATAGAATATGGATAAACTTCCTACCTCTAGTGATAAGAAGGTATGCGTTAGTACAATTTAAATCATTTTTGAAGATTAAAATGCTATCACAAGTGGGGATGATGATCGATCTATAACTTTTCAAGAGTTATCAGTTGATATATTAAGAGTTATTCTTGATGATATTACTGGAGAAATTGTGTACCTTGTTTGTGGATTATTTCATTATATGTAGGAATATATCACTCATCTGGAAGAATAAACTGATGTTTTGCACAAGGTCATATAAGAAAAAAATGTTAAATGTTAAAATCTCTCCAAAAAAGTTGGAACCTTTAAATTAACAAATGTGGAAAATGAAATAAGTTCCTCAAATGGTTCAAAAAAGTTGAATAGAAAGATTTATTCAAAGGGATTCAAAAAGTAAAGATCAATTCACTTGAAGAGAAATTAAAAATAGGAATGATGTTAAGGGTTTACAAATTGAATAAACGTCCAAGGTGATCAAGGAACTTGACTCTTTGATTCAAAAAAAATTAACCTGTATGAAGATGAAGTTGAAATAAAGAAGGATTGTGAAGAGAATATTATTATGATTTTGGAATAGAAAATTATCCTCAATATGAAATTTTTAGAGTTGGAATCTCAATTGGACAATCTTGAGAAGACACATATTGAAAATTCACAAAATAAGGAGAAAATTACTACTGAACTCAATGTTCATTAGAGAATTATAAGGTTGAATGACCACCAACATGTGATAAAAAGGTCATGACATATTTTTATCATCTATCTCAATCATCTTAGAAGAAATAGGTAAAAACCATATTATTGTGTACTAATGTCTCTAAATATGCTATTATGAACATTACAGGTTGTAAAACACAATCCAAACAATTATGAATGAAGAAATGTAAGAAGAAACCTATCACCGTGACTTGGGTGGATAGGAGGAAAAGTGTGAAGATATTTCCCTTCATAAAGAACCAAATTTCATGAATAAGACTTAACAACCTTATACAGAAGATATCAAGAAATCAATATTTGTGGGTCAATGTTGGTACTGCAATAGATTTGGGAATTGTGAATTAAATTTTTGGTATGATCCTAAAAATGTAAAAGCATAATGGAATCTTATATTAAGGGGGAGAAGGCCAGAGAGAAAGAGGAAACATCCATAGGTCCAGAAGCATATGTATACTGCAAATAGATTTGGAATTCTTGATAACATCTATGATGTATGAAATGTATTTTTTCACAAGGTTCGTACATGATCATCTCAACATGTATCCAAATATGATAAGAAAATAAGATCACAAAATAGGAATTCATATAAAGAAACAAACTTGGTAAAAAAATCAGAAGAATATTATGAATACAAATTCTATTAAGAATATTTCATGTAAGAATAGTAACAAATAATTGGACTCTAAATCCAAGAATTTTAAGGGTGGTGAATCCAAAAGAACTAACAAGAGAAATGACACTCAGAAGAACCGATGTGAATGATCCAAAATTACTGCCATGGTTCCTAACGACATGTTAGTTATTTGTACTAAAGACTTTTGAAGAATTTAGATACTTAAGGATACACATGCTAAGTCTAGTATAAGAGGAAATCAAAAGATTCAAAATGATAAAGAAAAATTTCATGAGGGTTTTCTAAGAAAAGTCAACTCTAGTATTAAAGAATTTTGGTGTGAGAGATGCAATAAATATGGTCACATTTCAAAAGGTTGTCTAACATTACTAACATAATAAGAAGAATCCCTCAAGAGGAGTATTAATGTATCATCCATGAAGACTGTTAAGTAGAAAAATTATCCACATAAAGAATAATATAATTTCAAGAGATCCATGTTTCCATAACATAAATCAGAACATATTTTTAGATGTGAAATCATGAAGAGTAGAGAAAATGGAGAAATTTGGTTGAGAAGATCATCTCAACCTTACTATTTATATTAATAAAGCATGGAGGATCCACTTTATTCCCTTAAATATTTTTGTGATGTATTTTTATTTATAATACAGGTAATTGAAGGTGAAGTAAGTTCTTTAGGGGAGAACCTAAGAAGTACAAAATTTTGTGAATTCTTGGTACCAAAGCTAAAGAAGTTACCATCAGTGAATGATTCCTCAATTGATATTTAAATAATAATATTATGTAGGATCATACTTTATAAAGCTAAAGAAGATGTCATATTCTAGATATCTAGGAAAAAGAAGATTCCATCTTTCCTTGATCTTATTTCTTGGTATTCTAAAGAAAAAATATTCTAGAAGATCACCCATTGTGATGTTGTGAAATATTTCTAATATGGACAGTCACATGTTGAAGACCCATTCTATTGTATTCTCAATATTATAATTTCCTGAAATCCACTTCTGATTAGATCTACCATTATGAAGATTATGAGGCGTGTTTCCCTTGAGGGTGAGAAAAATGAAGAAGCTTCTAGAATTATTATTTCAATTTGTATCAAATATGATTATTCTAGAAATTTCTTGAAGATGGTGTCATTGGTAATGGTATGTATCTTAATCTCTCATCCTTGGTTATTATAAATAACCAAACTTTTTACAAATGGGTAGAAATTAAATTATTCAGTGACATAAGAATAGTGTAAGTTACCCATGGTCACTTATCCTACCTATTTCACTTGAATGTTTTTTATCCATTTTTTGAAGTGAGTGTAGGTGTTTTAGGTTGATTATTCTTAGAAATATTCATCTCACATTTAATAACATCAGCCTGGAATGAAAGTGAATATTACTTGAAGATAATTATATTTATTCTCATTTATTAAGGTATCATGATTGGTGGGTGATGGATAGATCTGTTTTATAAATCATATCCTCTTGTTTTCTAAACCGATCATAACTTAAGTAGACTTAGAGTGAAATAATGGATGATACATTTCTTAAGTACAGATTGATACCCTCTTCCTATGAACTTTGTATTTCTTGTCAATAAGGGGAAGAGAAAGTGAAATGAAAGTTTGAAAAGTAACGGTGGGAGAGAGGTTAATGATCCACATGTTGACACATTTTTTGGAATGAACTTTTAAATTATTTCTGACAGATAAAAAGGTAGAGATTGAAGATCCCACATTGTTTATAGATTGTATTTATTTTAAACTAATTTTCGTTGATTTTCAATAGTGATCATTGAGATAATAATATATTTGTGTGGTTAATATGATGAAATAGTTATAAAGTGAATGGATCTTGTATAAAGTCCTCAACTCTTGATATTCCAAGAAATATGTGAATGGTTTAAAGACATTGACTTTCATTGTTTTTCCTGGAGAATTGTTTTGGATTCATTAGAAGACATTGAATGTCGTGTCATGGTTGAATTATTCTCCTATTTAAATATGATGATTATTTTATAATTTGTATTTTTCAAATATCATATGTTTTTTGGAGAACTTTTTATGCAAGACTTATGAAGTAAAAGAGGAGTAAAGATGTTTCCAATCATATTCAGGTTTGATTAGAAATAAGTATGGTGATAGAAGACAGAGAAGTTACAATACTTTCCTTGGTAAATCTGACGATGCTAAATATGATTGACCAAATGATATATATCATGATTTAAATATTTTTTAATGAAATTAATGGTCACAAAACACTTTGGATGGTGTTTCCAAAGTAGATTTTTAAGGTAGTGTTGTTTCCCAATATTTGAAAAAAAAAATTGGGCCTCAAAATCGGGAATTTGTTTTTTGAAAAGGGTATTTATTCCACATAGGATTATGTGATGAAATATTCGTTGACCATGAAGGAGAGTTCATGGACTGCATAGGAGGTATTTTAAATGGTAAAGGAATATTGGAAAAGGAATTATTCCTCATAGCGGCATTATATAGACCACGAAGCATGATACACAGACCACATAAAGGAAATGGTTCATGGGAGGATTTTAGTTCACATGAAATTTTTGTTCACGAGAAGGCCATCATTTGTGGATAATATATGGTGATCTATTTTCAAATAGAATTTTCCAACACAATGGAAGAAAGTCACTACACATACCATGGAGGGAAAAATGGTTCACGGAAGAAGCGCAGTCTACGGTGAAAGGTGTACCACATTGAAAAATTGGGTAAATAAAATTTGTAGGATTTGTAGGATTTATTTTCCTATATAAATAACCCTAATACCACCATTTATTTTTTATGACTTTTATTAGGGAACATCTTTACTACTAATATAATTCAGTGAATTATGAAGAGTTCACAAGGGAGAATTCTATGAAGGAGAAGAAGTTGATGAGGAAAATTCTATGAAGAATGAAGCAGTTTATGGAGGATGATTCTATGAAGGAGTAATTTGTTCATAGAATAAGAGATAGTCCATGTAAGATAAGATAGTCTACATAATTATGGAATTCCATGAAAGATAAGGTAGTCTACAGAAGAATAATCAGTATATAGAAGGAAAGTAGGCTCATGAATCAAAGGTCATATGTGGAGTAGGGGTAGTCTATTGAGTATTGACAGTACGTGAGTCATCGCTCATACATGAAGTAGAATTAGTTTGTAGAAGGGAGGCTATACATGAATCACTTATACCATGTGAAGAAAGGTAGTTTGTAGAGGATATAAGATAGTCCACAAAAGAGAAACTTCATGTAAAACCATGCGTGTACCTGGTTGATAAAAAATGGAAAATGAAGAAAAAACACACATAGAATGTTTTTGTGAAGAAGAAACAGATGTATGCCTAAACTCATATCTACACCGAGGAAGAAGAAAGTGAGAAGAAGAAGTGAGCAGCCAATATACATTCACTCATTTAGGCCATAATAATTATGATAATGCTAAGTTGATATGATCTTCATTAATTTAAAAATTGAAAAGGAATTTTATGATTATAGTAAGAAGAAGAATAAGAGATATCAGGGTAGTTGTTTTTGCACTAAAGGAGAAATTGAGTAGAAGATAAGAATATTTGGGGACAAAATTGATATCAGTTGAATATAATTTGGGTCATAGAATGTTTTGTGTTCATCATACCACAACACATTCATATTAATGTGACTGATAAAAGATGAATATTGTTCAACTATCATGTTTTATCTTAGAAGGAGTAAGAGGAGTTTCTTGCATGATTCTTTTCAAGTAACAAATGTAAAGAAGAAGGTTGTGTAAGAACAGAGAAGAATTTTGACATAGGGTAGGACTGAATTGGTGGAGGACTTTGTTAGTGTTACAAACCCTCATCAACAAGGATAAGAGTATATTGGAAGGCATTATAAATATCCATCCAAGAGCTGTAAAACATGCACTATTGGACTGTTTTCAAATTTATTTATGAGTGTATGGGCATATCCAAATAATTTTATCCACACAAGAGTATTTTTTTCTAGTGGTTGTGTGGTCAGGATTATTTTTAGAACATGCCAAGTACTAGATACTCTTATTTAGTAGTGAACCTTGTAAACATATTGTGTGTTATCATTACTTATTTCATATACATTCATGCAATAGTGAAAACAGAATAACAGAATCAAGATCCTTACAGGTCTAAGAGGTCCATGGATAAAAAGTTACAATTGGTTTAAAAAGTTCACAACACTGATTCACCCTCCTTCCCCCCTCCGTGTTTAGAATATCCTAAACTAGTCCTTACATAGATATCAAATTTAAGTCCCAACTCAAACCTTCAAGCCTTCATCTTCTCATTTTATAAAATCTCAGGTGTGAACTTCATGAGCTCTGCAAAGTGGTTTTCATACTCTTTCATGGTCCTATCAACTGAATAATGTTTGAAATCTTTTTATCCTTGGCTAAAATCATCTAATCTAGATAGAACTTGTTGGTGAAAATTACTTTTAAGTCATTCCAATATAATCTATCATGATTCTTCATTGTCACCATCGTGTCCCACCATCTTCTGTTTTGTCCTTCAAGCATAAAGGTGGCACAGTTCACCTTGAGTTTTTCAGGTGTCTCCAAGAGCCCAAAAAAATGATTCATCCTTCTCAACCATTCCTCGACATCTTGAGGATCATTTGATCTATTGAAAACTGGTGGATTTTTATGAAGTAACTCTTGAAAATGATTCTAAAGGTCATTCCTTTGAGGTTCTATATTTGGGGCCTTAATAGAAATTGGAGGTGGCGCATGTCCTAGATCTTGAAAAGTATGCACAATAACCTCAAAAAGACTTGGGTCCACTTGAGGATTCACTCACTGGGGTTCAGCAGCAGCTTCCTCCTATATCTAATTCATACATCATCTCATAGTCATGATGCAACACAACATCAGTAAACAACAAAGAAGACATCATATTAACACTCAAATAGAGAAACAAGGGGAAATTATTTCAAATTAATAGGAAACCAATATTTGGATTTCACACTGTCCAAATCAAAATAAGGTAAAATACCAGAACTAATCCTCAATACTTCTTTCACAAACCACACCTAGAGGCTTAAGGCTCTTGGAAGTGAGAGATGGACAGTCACTCAATTGCAACTACCTCATAAGTCCCAATAATAAAACACAACTGCATACTAACATCAAGTCAAGATGAGAAACATGAACCTATGATACAAATTTGTCATGAACTAGTCTGTGTACCCTGGTAACTTGATTATTGATCCAACACTAACATCACCTGAAGGGAATTCCCGATACCCATAGGTTTGTGATTAGAACTAGGCATCATATAATATGAAAGTGAGAATTCATTTTCCACAAAAATTATGGATGCATAAAAACAAGTCAATATTCATACAAAATAAACTCCATAGGGAAGACTATACCAGAATTCAAATAGTTATAAACAACACAAATTACTTCAAAAAATTACCTAGAAACTAAAAGAACCACCCAAGTCCCAACTGACTCAAATCTCTAATCCCAATATCGACAGTTAGAACCACCTCCAAGTGGTGCTTTTCCCATGCTCAAACTTGGAAGGATATATTCTACAAACACCTGAAGTAACTGGTGGGGTGTTAGATAAAATCTCAGTAGCACTACTATAAAACAAGCCTTTAACTCTGCTATTAATTTCTTTTATCAACGCTAGAAAATCACGGACTACATGAGAGATGTTAAAAGCCCATGACTTCTATCAATACTTATAAAAGCATTGATAAAGTACTTTTATCATTTCTTTTATAAGCACTGAAAAATATGTCCTTAAACAGCACTGATAAAGGGAAATACTATTGTATATTATTATAGCACACTGTATCACCACTACAGTGTGCTATAACAGCACACTACAGCACCAGAAACACACCAGATATGAACCAAAACAAGTCCAAATACCAAATGTTAATGAAATGAAATTTACAGCACAAATACCAGAAAAAACTATATTATAGACATTTCCAACTTTAGTTTATAAAATTACGTAAATAAAGATTATTACATACATTCAAAAACAATCATAACTGTCAATGTTACCATGATTTCCATTGACTTTCTTTTTCAAACTGCCAACACTGCATGATTAGTTTTGAACAAACCACCTCAACTCGAAAAAAAAAGAATCTACCTATATAAGAAAACAATTATTATGAGTAATAATAAAAGAAAGAAATTAAAAATAAATATTAAATGAAATATTAATTCTAGGAAAGTGATTTTACTATGAAAATATAAAGATTAACTCTATGATTGAGTAGTGTAGGGAACTTGAAGAAAAGTGATAAATATCAACACTATAAGAGTGAACGATTTTGTGGGAGAATAATTTTGTGGATGTTTTCGGGCATAAAGGAATGAATGATGGAAAAATCACCCCAACTCGAAAAAAATAATCCACATGTATAAGAAAATAATTATTATATGATTAGTACAAAAAATAAATAAATTAAACATACATATGAAATAATAAATTATTTCTATGGACAATGTATTAATTTTCCAGACATCAAAATTACCTCTATCATTGATTAGAGGCAGCATTGTTTCTCTTATTGCAAAGGTTGTAGAAAAAAATTGAAGGAAAGTGATAAATGAAACACTACAGGGGTGAAAAGGTTTTGAGGGACAAGAAGTTTGTGGAAGTTTCAGTGAAGAAAAGGATAAAAGATAGAAAAATCACCCCAACTAGATCAAAATAATCCAACTATATAAGAAATCAATTATTATGTGATTAATACTAAAAAAATTAAAAATAAATATGAAACAGTGCATTAATTATATGGACAATGATTTTATCGTGAAAACATCAATATTACCTCTGTGATTGAGCAGAGATAACATTATTTCTCTTCTTGAAGAGGCATGACATGTGAATAGAAATCATATAAAATAAAGGAACTCTATAAATAATAATAAAAATTAAATCAATGTTCCGTTGTATAATTTTTTGGTAAAATAGATAACGTATATCGTAACATTACCTTTGCATCTATCCAAAGCGTTTCCATCATTGTAGTTTGTTCTTTTGAGGGATTGGTAATATCGTCATGTGCAGAATACATTGTCTACATGAGTAGTCAAAAATTTAATTTAGATTATGTTAATGTAGTAGAGAACATATAATATTATGAGGGAAAACATAATATATTAAAAAACACAGTTACCATCTCATTGAACTCTCTTTATTTTTTTAAAGATTTCAAGGATTTGGTTCCTCTTTCGAGAATCTAAATCCCATTTTTTGTCCCCTCTAATGTACAAGTCATTGTCTACATTAGGACTGACATGAACTAATTTTGATGTCCCAATGAAAGGGTCATCCTCGATTGAATTTTTATATAACTCAAAGAAAATTATTCTCTAGTAGGAAAATTGACCAATTATTGTTTGTTAGATTAGATACATAAAATACTTGAAATTCTTGTGATGCCATTATGAACAGCTCTTCTTTTTTCCCTTTAATAATGAAATTCACCTTCACAAATCCCATTTCATTGTCTTTCACTCCATTGATATTGTCAACCCTTTTGTAACGTAAAAGCGGCACTTGAAATTTTGTATAATCAAACTCGTATATCTGTTCAATAATTCCAAAATATGAAATATTTTCATAAATTGGATTTCTATCCTTGGAACCATATATGTGCATCACTTCATCCACAAGCATAACACCACTGTTTTTTCACATAATGAATTCAGTCTATTCTTTTGCACAGAACATATAACTATTTATTAAAAAACTAGTGTAAGATATAAAATTTTCATTCAGTCCTCTGGCTATCCATTGAAGTCATTCGATAATTGAATTATAATGATTAGATAACTCCTTATAAATTTTATTCCTGAACCATCAGATAAACTGTTGATTATGTTTGTTTGACATCCATCCATCTGCCCTTTATGGATTCCAATATCCAAGAATTTCTTTGTGGGATTCAATGTATGGATCAACATCTTCACTATTTTATAATTTGTAAAGATTTTCTTTATCTTGCTCTTTAAAGGTAATTGTAATAACATATCTTCTAGAAATACCATCCCCCATAAGTCTTTCACTATGATGAGACTTTGGGTGAGCAATGATTTCAACATCTCATGGGTAATCGGTAAAGAATTCAATATCTTCTTCAAAAATATATCATTCTTCAATACAACCTTTTGGCCGACTTCGATTCTTGACATACCCTTTCAAAATCTTCATATACTATTCAATGGGGTATATTTATCTGTAATGGATAGGACCACATAGTTGAACCTCTATGACCAAGTGAACCATCATGTGGACCATTATATCAAATAATTATGGTGGTAATAACATCTTTAATTCACATAATATGACTGCAATATCCTTATTCATGGTGGGAAACTTCACCGGGTCTACAACTTTATAGCATATGGATTTGAAAAAGAAGAAGATTCTGGTTAATGTATGTCATACATTTTTAGGCATAATGCAATGAAAATAAATAGGAATTATATCTTGCATAAAAATATGACATACATGTTATTTTAGTCCTTGTAACTTCAAATTAGTCATTAACACAACATTCTGGAAATTTGATGAATACCCCTATGGAACTTTTACACTAGTAAGGAAAAGGAAAATTTGAAATTTTTTATATCTGGATAGAGTTTAAGATGTTGGAGGAAGAAAATTATTCTTTTTACTCTTCACCGACGCCAACTCTTCCCTTAACCCAATTTCAAACAAGTCCAACCTAGCCTTGATGCCATATTTTATTTTTTCAGGAACATTTATTAATCTTCCAATAACACTATAAAATGCATTTTTCTTTATATGAATGACATAAATAAAATGTATGACATACAAAAAATTCCAATATGATAATTCAAAGAAAATTTATCTCTTCTTCCAACCTGATTTTGTAAGGTTTATTGAAAATGGTTTACCAAAAACAGTGTCAATATTTTTTACTTTTTTTATAGTTGATCGCCAGTTGATTGAGATGATTTTGTACCTTGTTTGATATTCCCATCAAATGTTGTCATCTAAGAACAGTATTTATATCATCGAGGTAAAAATTAATGATGTCCTAAAAACATAGTCTTCAAAGAATATTTCAACCAAACTGAGTATGTGCATTTTTCACAAATGGGAAACCTAAACATTCCTTTAATTCTATAGCATGATAAATTTCCATAAGTAGAAAATTCATTTATCATTACATACAATATTTCCCTAAAATCGAATTCTTCACTTATATTACAATCATACATTGTAACACTTGTATCCCACATCAATCTCATATCTTCAATCAAAGGGGAAAAATAGGCATCAATATCATTACCTGGTTACTTTGGTACAGATATAAGCCGATACAACATAACGTATTTGCGCTTCATGCATAACCTTGGTGGGAAGTTATAATTTACCAACCTGAAAGGCCATGTACTATGAGTACTACTCTGTACACCAAAATGATTTATTCTATATGTAGATAAAATAGGATGAAGGTTTCTTTCCTCATCTCCAAATTCAATAAACTCATAATCAATTTTCTTCAACTAAGAAGAACCTTTTAATTGATGTAGGTCCCCATCTTTAATTCTTTTCTCTTCATGACGTGTTAATTTTATTTTGGTTTCCTGACATCCATATAGTCTTCTAAACCGTGGAAGGATAAAAAATGTGCCATAAATATTTAGAAGGACTTGATTCATTTTTATTGTTTCGATATATACCACACTTAGGGAATTTTATGAGTGATTCATAGTCATTGTGGAACAATATAGAATCATTTGTACAATCATGTATTTTTTAAGAAATAATTACCATTGAACATAACATTTGATTAGAATCATATGTTCAGCATGGTATTTCATTTTCTTTTATTAGCCTAACTTTCAGAAGATAAAGTAATTCTGTAAAGCTAGTATCACTCCATTCGCTACCAGCCTTCAAATTTTATAGCTTCAATACAACTGAAAATGTTGTGTATTTAGTACAACCAGTATACAATGGTTTCTTAGTATAGATATCTAAATCCCCAAACAACTTCAGACAATCACAAAGGTCATCTTCAATTTCCATTTTCATTTCTTCCATGCAATCTTCATCATATTTAATAATGGTATTTATATCAAATGATTTGTAAACCATAGTATCATTCTAATCGATGTCAACATTTAGTTTTTTCCCATTATTAATCCAATTTTTATATATTTTATCTATTATGTGACAAATCAAATGTTCTTCCAACTCTTCTAGACTAATTTTTCTTGAACAAAAACAATGTAAACCTAGAGAGAGAATTTTAGAATGGTCGTCTGCATGATCTCTTGGAAAATTGATGAACTCTATAACTCTATCTTCATATTCCTTTGTCAAATAATTAGAATACATCCATTCTTGGTTCATATCTATCCTATTGGGCTCATAAAAGAGTAGTTTTATACAATGTATAAATAAATACACATAAGATATTCATTATAAAAATTGAAAGTTATAGACACTTTTAATAAGGGAAATATGGATCATTTCTACTAGAATATCTGAGCGCCTAGATATTCTAAATCCAACAAAAAGGGTTATTAGAATTTAAAAAAATAGTGGAAGACAAAGGAAAATAATAAATGATATTATCACTAAAATTTATAGGTGTAAACTAGAGTATGGATAGTGTAATGACCCTAGCCTGAATTACCCAACCAACACAAGTTCAGATCATCTTATAACCTATAATACACCTCAAGGTCACTAAAGGATGGTTTAAACATTTGGTGAAAAAAATCATAAATAGGAGGTGCCCCCCCCCCAAATAGAAACAATTAGTATGGGTGGTTTAAGAAAATTATTGCATGACCCTTAGGGTTAATGGACATGAAGACCAAAATCATCATTACCTGATATAGGCATACCTGTTAGACAAAAAACTATGGAAATACATGATGCAATAGATATATAAACACACATACATGTCACACTAGTATAAAAACTCAATTATAGTCTATAATAATTATCAAATAGATAAAAACATGATATTAAAACATATCATAAACTATAAAGTCACTATAATAATTTAAAAGGAGATGGATTGATGTGATAAAACCTCATGTGCATAACTGGGGATAACCCCTTTGAATCATCCCCATAAGAAAACTAATGATCATAGTGAATTATAAGAGGAACTAGATCCTATGATACATATACCCAATATAGGAACATATATCACTCCACTAACTTGGTTCTTGAAAAATAGCATCGAAAGATGAATGTCCACTGAGGTGAGAATGAAAGGTTTCAGCATTTATATAATCATTAGAGAACCACCAATGCACTACAAATAAGTATTCAATAAATAAGAAAATACATGAAAACTTTTAACCCATGCTCAGTTGGGGTGGTAAGGGTGGAGAGGGGTTTGGGGTGTGGTCGTTGGGTCAAGTTCTTGGGCCAGCTAATTACCTATGTTTTCTTTTTTTTTATTGTGTGCCTCTTTTGTGGTTGTATCCAATTTCTAAAAAATAATATACATGAAAATTTATACACATTTATATACGTATATGAAAAAGTTATTTAGTAAGAAGATATAAAACGTGGCAGTAAAACAAAAATGAATAAATCCATGGTTCAATTTCATATATAAACAACATGTCATACATCGGTTGTCAATAGAAACAAGAGACAAAAAATCATTCCATTAACAATGGATCACAAAAAAATCATAAAAACGGATCATAAACAACTTATAGAAGAATAAATCAAAAATGAAACCAAAAATACACAAAGAAAATAAGAAGGCATGCCTTGCAAGGTTGAAGAAAATCTGAGACCCTCTTGGGAAAAACTAACTGTAATCAAACACCAGATGTCAGATGAGATGTTGCATCAATTGGAGGTGGTTTAGTGGGGTGATTTGACCTTCAATTCATCGAGGAGGAGCACTGAAAGTAGGTGGCTTCCGCAGAAACTATTTATATAACAACAGGTTCACAAATGGTTTGGGTTCTTAAAATAGATTGGGACACTTTTTTCAGCCCTTATTTAGCAGTGATAAATATTAATTTTATTAGTGGTTTGTTTAGAACTAATCAAATCTTTCTTTATCAGTGCAAAAAAAGCATTTCTAAAGATGATTTTATCAGAGCTTATTACTGAAGCATTGATAAAGGATTTATAATTATAATTATAAATAAAAAAATTTAAATACTTATATATACTTAATAAATATATATAAATATAAATGTAGTACATACATTCTTTTTTAAATATATTTATTATAATTTTATGATTATTTATTTATAATTATAGAAATATTTTTTAAAAATAATATTTATATAATCATATATATATATAGTAATTATATTCATTATTTACATAAATTTATTATAAATTTAATAATTATTTAAATGTATATAATTAATTATTTATAATTATATAAATACTTTCAAAAATAGTATTTTATCTATTTATAATTTTAAATATATAAATATATAAATATAGTAAATGTGCATCTATAAATATATTTATTTATAAATATTTTGTTACAAATATCTTTTTAACATTATTAATGAATATCTAATTTTAAGTGCATTCATATATGTTAAAAATGAGTGAAATTGAATAAATTAATAATATGTACACTTTAAAAATATCAAAAAATGGATAAGTTTTGTGTGTGTGCATTGCAATATATAAAAATGCATTAATTATGTATATGTGAAATCAATATCACACACATATGATCTATACTAAATTGAAAAAATCAAACGACGTTCAATTATATATCTAATATTATACAATTAGTCAATATTTTTAATTCACAAATTTTTTTAATTATAAACCATTATTCAATAAATATATGACTATTAAATGTAAAGTGCATTAATATTTTGTACTATATAAATCAAGTTCATATACATTAATATATATTTATATATTTAATATTTAAAATTTAATAACATTAATTATCATAATTATCTAATTAATAAAATGTTTAATATTTAATAATGTATAATCAATCTATTCATTTTTATCAATAATTATTTAATTAATAAAGTTTGTAACATTTTTTTAATAAAAACGTGTTTTATTTTTTATTTATTTAATAATTTTATTTTATTTATTCGAACCTGTATCGGCACTAAAAATACCCTAATAAAATAAATATTTATCAGAGCTAAAAATATAGCATTAATAATGGGTACCCTTTACCAGCGCTAAAAATAAAGTAATGGTCAAGGATACCCCATATGAGTTCTAAATATAAAGTGTCGATAATAGATACCCATTATCAGCACTAAATAGAAAGCACTGATAAAATGTTAAATTTATCAGCCCTTTCTTTAGCACTGATAAAAATTCCATTTATCAGTGTTTTTTTGTAGTTCTGTTAAAGGCCTGTTTTGTACTAGTGTAGGGTATCACCAAGGATTCCATAAAATATTCCAACATTTAATTAACCAAATAATGAGATTTCAATTTTCAATAAACAGGTTTGGCATTTTAAAATCATATTTAAACAAATCAGGATTTATATTTCAAATAACAAAAATACTTTAAATAAATGGATTCAGAAAATAATTATACATAATTGTTTATATAAATTAATAAGTATTGTAAAAAAGTTTACCAAAATGGAATATATTCATTTCAAAAACCAACAAGTGAGCAACTTGGTCATATACCTAAAGGTATGATAGTTATAGGATAAGGGACTCCACGCACTCAATGTGAAATGGTAATATGTGTATACACATATCCCTTTGGTATGGACAAATTTTACTTTATTACCATCACATTGGGGATGTGACATGCTGAATTTATGTTTTGGAATGTTGTAAATTGTAGGGTGTCGTCCAAATAACTCACTAGCTACCTAAGGCTTTCATGTTCTCTAATAATAAATCAATGATTATAAATTTACTTTAAAACTTCTTAAAATATAATTCATCCCATTCTCCATTTAAAAAATGTCAATTTTTATTTAAAACCCAAAATGGGTTTTTAATCCAAACATTCCTTTTTCCAAGATAAAACCCAAAGGATTATATCAAACCCATTTTAAGCCTTTTTTCCAATAAAATAGTTAAAATAAATTCATGATTTAATTTCAGAATTCACCTTCAAAATAGAAATTCGACAATTTAAATTTCAAAAAAAAATCCATCAATTTCACAATAAATCCCCAATTCAATGGAATTGGGGTTTTCCCCAATTTTATGAAAAAATCCAATTTTACAAATCAAATCCCAAAGTTCATTGTAATTGGGTTTTTAATAAAAAAATGAATTAAATTTGAAAAAATTAGGTTAAAATCAAACAATTGAAATTAAATCAAGCAATTTAGGGTTAATCAATTTGGCCAATCAAAATAGAACCACTTACCTCGGGATCAAGGGCTCTCAAAACTCCAAACCCTAAACGGGATATGCCAATGAGGAGCATCTTTAATGGAAAACCAAGAATCAAAATAAGGATTAAGATTCAAAATAGTAGGTACTATATCCTCTAACCAACATAGAGATCTACAAAACCCTAGGGAGGAAAAAGGATAGAGTGATAGAAAGAAAATGGGAAGAGAAAACTAATTGGGAGAAGATCAAATGACATTATCCTAGATTTAATCCTCTTCTAGGAGAGTTTTGAGGGGCCAAAAAATTCTCTTCGGATCTCCTAGGGAATAAGAAATTTATTTGGGGTCGTACAGGTTTGTCAGGGTCTAAAATGACAGTTTCGATATTTTGAAACATAATTTCATATTTAAAAAACTCATACATAGGGCTATCTGTTTAGGGCCACACTATTAGACAAAACCATGTTCCCTAGTCATGCGCCCCTTTTTCTAAGGTTCAGGATTTCTAGTTAGTGGGTTCATGATTTTTCAAATAGTGTGACAAGTGTGAAAAATTCCACTACCTTGGTTTTCATGGTTTTCTCTATAAGGGTGAACTATTTGGGAAAACTGTGTGTCAACCATGAATAGCCCCATAACTTTCAAAATTTAAAATTTTTTTCTCCCAAGATAACCCCAAACAAAACCCAACCAAATCATGATCAAAATAAGGGTTTATGATTACCTGAAAATAGTAATGGGATGTTGCAAGATCTCAAAAAATTCTCAAAAACTTTTTATGATAACTACAACCATAGGATTAACTTAGGTCAAAATATCCGACTCATTATTGTTATAAAATAAAATTGACAAATTAACTTCCCTTGTGAGATAATTATATGGGAATATGGTATAGGAATCATCCACCACCACACCTCCAAGGGATTTTCAACTATGCTATTATCAGGAGCACTGTATTGATGGATGTCCTCAAGTTCAAGGAACTGAAAGTTTTGATTCCATATTTAAAAAGAAATTTATGGACCAACTAAGTGATATCAAAAGGATTTAGATAATTCCGCACTAATAAATTTGGAGTTGAAATCTAGAAGACACAATGACCACCAATTCAACAGGCTCCTCAACAATACTTTCAACCCCTCTATTTTTGAGATAGAATTTCCAACCATATATGATATATCGGAAAGGACAATCACAAGAAATATCCATGAAATACATGTTGAGATAGGTAATATAATCTCCAAATAATCAACACACCACACTCACCACCCATGTGTTGGAATAAATAGAATTAAAAAAGAAAATTGAGCTAGCTCGTGACCTCCTGGAATAATATGGTATATTAAGGCTCTGGTAAGCTTCCTTATCAAAAAATTCCAAATCCTAAAGGAAGTGTTATTTCCATTAAATTTAGGATTGGTAAAGAACTAGAATACACTAAAAGATTACCCATGGACATGGAAAATAAAAGTAAATAAAATCAATATTCTACCTTAAAAAATACCCTAGGGAGGAGGTAAGAAAAGAACCATCAAAGTAAAAGAGGAAAATCATGGAGGGTCCACAACAACCCCCACCTTCCTTTAATGTAAGAATTCTAGAACCAATAAGAACCAAGGGAAATCATTGTAGCAATATATGCTGGAATTTTTCAAAAAAAAATTGAAATCAATATCCCCCTGTTAGAATCTATTCACCAAATTCCAAGGTATGAAAAGTTCATTAAATACATGTGCATTGATATAAGGAGATTAAAAGGAAATGAAGAGGTATGACTAGGTAAGAATGTCTATTCCATTTTTACCCCTCAAATTCCTCAAAAACATCAAGATCCAGTTAATTTTTATATTCCCATCATAATTGGTCATATCACTTTTCCAATGCATGGTAAAACTTGTGAGATTCCAATAATATAATACCTTATTCCATTTATTCTTATTTGTATATTTGATAACTTATACCCACCTGTGTGGTTGTACATATTTCCAATAGACTCATTGCTTGTCTAGTAGGTGTTCTTGAGGAGGTTCTGGTAAATTTAAAAGGTTTCTCATTCCCTACAGATTTATAAATTTATCACATGGAAGAATGTAAAGGTAAAGGTAAAGTTCATTATCCCATTATTCTAGGTAAAACCATCCTAAAGATTTATAAAACCATCATAAATGTAAATTAACGAACTCTTTCCTTGAAATATTTGGAGGGTACATTATATTTTTACATTCTTGATTGAATGAAACATCCACATTAAGAATATTTTTTTTCACCTCAAAAAATTGTGAAATCCCCTATTTCTATAAAGAGTAAATTGAGATGTATGATAACATAATTAGATTAGGAGAATATTTTGAAACACCAAAAATGATGGATAAATTTTTTTTTATTTCAACTCAATCTAGATAGTATTTTAACTATTGATCAATTAGAAAGCATTGATGAAAAATATTTTGGTGAATTGTTAAAAATTTGATACAAATAAATGTTCATTACATGTACTGGTGTCCATCATGGAGAACAGTGAAATGAAAACATCTCTAGAAACATCCCAAAAATTAGAACTAAAAATACTAATATAAAATTTAAAATATGATTTATTAAGAGAAAATAAGAAACTTCTGGTCATAATTTCTAATAAATTATGCCCTGACCATGAAAACCAACAGCTAAACATCTTGAAAAATAATGTTAAACCATAAGATGGATGTTGGGACATATTTCAGGAATAATCCCTACCACTTTCATGCATAGAATTTTATAAAATGGGGAATCCAAGTCTGTGAGACAACCCTAGAGAAGGCTCAACCCAACCCTCTTGGAGGTAGAAAAAAACAAATTAGAGAGACTCTTAAAAGATGAATTAATTTATCCCATCTCAGACTCCCAATGGGTGGGTCCCACTGAAATTATTCCAAATAAAACTGGTCGCATAATTGTGAAAAATGAAAACAATGAATTGGTACATACCAGAATCTATAATAGTTATATATTTTTGTATAGACTATAGAAGATTAAACCATGTGACTAGGAAAAACCATTTCCACATACCCTTTGTAGACCAAATGTTAGAAATACTAGCTGGGAAACAACATTACAATTTCCTTGATGGTTTTTATGGATATTTTAAAGTTCCTATAGAACCCTATGATCAATACAAGACCAATTTCACATGTCCCTTTCATAAATTTTCCTATCGAATGATTCTTTTTGGTCTCTTTAATGTCTTGGGAATCTTTCATCACTATATTGTAAGTATCTTCTCAAACATGATTGAAAATTGTTTAGAGTTATTACTTGATGACTTTACTATATATATAACTTTATTTCAAAATTGATTAGAGGGTTTTGAAAAGTTGTTACAAAGATTTATTAAGAAATAACTGGTTTTTAATTTTTGAAAGATTCCATTTTATGGTAAAAAAATGGAATGTCTGGGATATTTAATTTCTAAAGAAGGAATTGAAGTGGATAAATCCAAAGTGGATTTCATTTTGACACTACCACATACCACCACTGTCTTACACATTAGATCATTTTTTGGGCCATGTTGGATTTTATATAATATTTATTAGGTACTTTAGAAGAATTTATTTCCCCCTAAATAATTTACTCAAGAAAGAAACTGATTTTGTATTTGATGAATCATGCATGATAACCTTTGTAAAATTTAACGAATTTTTAACCACTTCCTCCATCATATGCCCACCGAAATAGAGTCTCCCATTTGAGACACTATGTAATGCTTCGAATAGATTTGTAGGATTCATGCTCTCTCATATGATTTATAGGATTCCATGAGTAAGAGCTTAAGTTTCAAAAACCCTAGATTCTGACCAGATCAACTACAAAAAAATGAGAGGGGGGTTTTTTCTACTGTTGTAGCTTTAGAAAAATATCATTCTTAACTCTTAGGATGTAAGGTAATTTTTTTTCTGATCATGTAGTTTTATGATATTTGACCAAGAGTATTAATGCAAAGCCCAGGCTCATAATATGTATTTTATTGCTACAAGTGCTTTACATATTAATTAAAAATAAGAAGGGCTATGAAAATGAAACAGTTGACCACATGGGGAATTTTCCTCACACTACTGAGGAATAAATAGTACCAATTACTAATATGGATGATTCCTTGGTGAGAAACTATTAAACCTAACCCAAGTACCATGGTATGCTAACATAATGAACTTTTATGGTCACAAAAAAGGTAGATCATTTCTTCTCTAAGAATAAAACTGCCAAATTAAAATCTAAATCAAAACACTATGTTGGGGAAAACCCTTATTTATGGAAATAAAATTATGATAAAATCAATAGAAGATTCATTCTTGAGGAAGAAACAAAATTTGTTTGTTTTTTACATACACTTGCAGGTGGAGGCCATTTTGGACCTCAAATAACTATTAAGAAAATATTATAATATGGTATTTTTGGCCTTATATATATATAATCGATAATTATTTTAAAAAAAATCCCAAACTTCTAGTATACTGGTGTAATTTTTTAAAAAAAACACTAAAAACCTTTTATTTTTATTTTTTTGAAATATTAGATGTTTGGGGAATAAAATTCATGGAACTATTTTCCACGTCATTTGGAATTTCCAATATCTTTTTGGTAGCATACTATGTGTCTAAATGGATTTAATCCATAGACACTTAGGGTGATGACTTAAAAACTATAATTTCATTTCTCAAATAAATTCTATTTTGTAGTTTTGGAATAGTTGAAGTTATAATCAGTGACCAAGGAACCCATTTTTTCAATAAAATCATAGATACCCCCATGAGAAAATATGAAGTGAATCATAAAACCTCCACTACCTACCACCCATAGAAGAATGGTCTATAAGAGGCATCCAACAGAGAGGTCAAAAGGATCTTTTAGTAGACAGTACATCCCAACCAGAAATACTAGAGTAAGAAAGTGAGAGATGCACTGTGGGAATATACAACTACCTATAATACCCTATTAGGAATGTATTCTTCCCAAATTATTTATTTTAAACACTTCCATTTTCCTTTTCATCTACATAATAAGGCTTATTATGCTGTCAAATGAGTAAACGTGGAGTTTAGCAAGGTTGGAAAGAAAAAAAAATGCAGTTAATAGACCATGAGTAATTTAGGGGAGATTCATATGATAAATCACTACTGTACAAAGATAAAACCAAGTCTTCTCATGAAACTTTGATCTAGAAAAGATAATTTCAATTAAGAGACATAGTACTGCAATTTTATTCAATGATGAAACATTTTTATATAAGATTCATTCCAAATGGGCTAGACCATACCCAATCACAAATACATTTCCTTTTGGAATATTTTAGATTAAATAATATGGTTCAAAGAAACTATTCAAGGTGAATGGATGAAAACATAAAAAGTACCTGGAGGAATTTTGGAAAGATTCTATTAAAGAGTCAACACTCCTGTCTGCTGGTGAAAAATAAGTATTTCTAGGTTGACTTTTAACTTTATTTTGGTCTAACTATTTATTTTATTTTGAATTATATATTTTAAAAAATTTCATACTAAAATTCAATTGAAATTGTGTTAGATCCATGTTTGGGGGAAGAGACTAGCTGTAGTTTGAAAATAAATAAAATCAATTTTTCCTAAAAATATAGTACTATACATTACTCTTTTTTTAGTTTTGATTTTACACAGACTTATTAAACTTAATTTCCACCCAGTATAGTTTAAAAATACTATTATAGAGTTAGAGTTCATTGGTTCTAAATCTATGAACTAAAAATAATTTTTGATTGAGTTCATAACTAATTTTATGGAAGTTTGGTTTTGGAATTAAGAGAAGGAGTGTGAGTTAAAAGATTTTTCAAAATAAATTTTATAACTTTAAGTCATAAGAATTTTGAACTTGATATAAGAAAACTTCACCTTTTTGAGTAAAAAAACATATATATCAAAATTATATAAAAGTGATATAAGCCTTTTAAACATGGAATAAAATGGGAAATTGGGAACCCATAATAGATCTCTGAGATAAGGGAAATAGGTGTGTTTCTGTTAATTAAATATAGACATCTCAATAATTACAATGAAAAATGCTTTAGACACAATTATGGATGTGAAAAATAAACTCAAATAAGGGTCCTTGTAAAAAATGAATCCATTTAGGTGAGGTTAATATTGAAACCATATAAATTGGGGGAATTGGCTAATGAGACATTCATTAAAGTTTTTCAATAAAGTGTAAAATAAAACTTTGGTTTAGAAAACATAAGAGAGAGGGATGAATGGGATTTATTTTTGTTAAAAAATGTATTCCACACATATATAATTCAATCCCCTCAAAAAATAAAACTTTTATTGATGTGAATTAGGATAATGGGTTGATTTTAATATTATTCATGATAGATGATTCTATGTATTATATTTTCTCTGATAGTTAAATTTAAATATAGTATGTACTTACTTTATTTGTTTATTTATTTTTAAAATAATTTGAATTTGATGATAACATTACCCAAGAGTGAAATATTCTAAGTGTCAAGGAGTGATGTGAACTGTAATTTTCAACATTTAATACCTTTTATTCATTTAAAATAACCCACATTGTAGTAAAATTCCTAGGTTAATAGTCGGTTCTATTGAATTTTTGTAATTAAAACATATTTTTATTTTTCCCTTAAAATATCATTTTTATTGATGTGTTATCCTTTCGATATAAATTTTGGATTCATGCTTTAAGAAATAATTTATTTTTAATTTGTTAGGGTGGAATCTAATATTGTATTAAGAAAACATATGAACTGTTGTATACTGGAATGTTATAAATATCAAAAGTGAACTTAACATTCATGGTCACCATGCTTTCCATAGGTGTTAACTATATTATTCCCCTGCATAAAATTGTTTTCACATAGTAGGCATGGAAACTACGCCTTCAACTAACCAAAAATCACTGCCCATGCTCACCTTCCCACCTTAATACTCCACTGTATCATTGTAATTCTACCTACCATGCATTCCAAAAGCTGACTGTGTACTCAAAATTTCCGTAAAGGAAAAAATCATCAAACTGCACAAACAAAAAATAATTAACCATGCCATTATTCTCATGGTAGGAATACCTACCGCGATCCATTCCTTTTTGTATACCATCTCATGGTAAGCATACTTACCAAGACATTAATGTTAATAATTCTTACCGTACAATTTTCCCACCTACCCTACCATGACTCTATATTCTAAGATACCATTACAAACCATAACCCTTCACTTTCCCTACAAATAAAGATCCCTCCCGTATGATGCATTAAGTAGATCTCAAGACTCGGTGATTCTCCAAAAAGATGCCTTCAAAATTCAACTACCACCACTGTAAGTACACACAGAACACCATCTATTCTATTGATTCCACCTTCTACTGCTACCCAAGAATCTGAGATGATTATAGTGAATCTACCCTACTACAAGAATCATGGAAGTACTCCACTCGAGTTTAGGATAGGCTTTGACTAAGTGTGATATCCACCTAAGAACTCTGCGAGCGAAGCCACCCTTTATGTATATCTACTGAAGGATATCCTTAATTATACTTTGTCTCAAAGGATATTAGTTTTTGATAACACAAAATTCATGTGAAAAGGGTCGAGGTTCCCATGATGGCATGAAGGAAACAAAGTAGAAGCTTTGAACTAAGGATGTCACTCCACAATTACATAGAACTATTGGAATGTGTGGTTTTTAAGCATGAGAAATAAAATACCATTTTTATAGGAATATTTGGTTTCATTGACAAGAAAATGATGGGCCTTCACTGGATAATCAATGGGGGATTTAAGAGCATATTTTAGCTGAAATGACATCTCATGGGTAAAATAATTCTACCCAGGTGTTGAATGAAATAGAAAGGCCAACAATTAAAATATCATGCACACCTTCCTCTACCTATTAATGTGTATCACTAGATCATTCCAACTTAATTAGAATATTGGTATGGATTGTGGAAGAATATTGAGGCTTACAAAAGTTATATGGACCCATGTCAACTATCGACCTTAAAACGTACCTTCTCCCTGTATATATTCCAGAATTCAAAAAAAGAACATGATCCCCTCTCAATTTGATAACCTTGGAATAAGAGCACTATTTAAGGGGATAACATTATCTAGTAAGGGAGCTCTCAACCACCATAATCTGAAACTCTTGTTTTATTTTCATTTTCTTTTCAAATAATTCAATAAAGGAACATTAAACCCTTTATGGTTCGTCCAAGGAGAATCATTTCACATCCCCAATTGATGAATTATAATATTTCAATACTAATTACATCTCCTATATGGAATTTAATGGTTTTCCAATAGTAGTTTATTCCGATTAGATTTTAATTTCTTTTTCTTGCTCTTAGCATTGCACACAAAAGCCGCTTGGATAAAGTCCACTTGATGTGATAGTAGACCATAGAGGTAATTCAGGGGTAAGTGGAGATTTCCAAATACCAAGTATGGTAAGGGAAGAAAAAATAATTATTATTGTAATTATTTTCATAATTGAAACTTCTTTAATTATGTAATCAGTTGGATTCAATTAATGAAAGGTATATTGTAAACCTAATGAGTAATTATTCAATTGGTGAAAGAGTGATTTTTCTGAGGCTGGACAACTACTTTTTTTATTTATAAACCCAACCAAATCCACCAACTATATCTTTTAAAAAGATAACCCAAAAACAATAATTAAACACCCACACAACACTAAATTCCCTAAAAAATATGATTCCCAATTTTTCTACATATTTCTCAGGTTCAAGTATTGTTTTGTTGCGCACCCCACGGCTGGAGTTCATGAGGTGGTCAAAACACAACTGATAGCTATTCGGTGGACAGAATCTACCACAATCACTTTTTCTTAGGGGAAGGGTCCTTCTCTCGGTTAGCCTAAGCCGTAATTGGTACAGGCTGGGATAATGGTGGAGGCGTCAAGTTAGTCCTTCTTTGTATATAATCTTCTAGAAGATGGGGAAACGCACGAGTAAAATATTCACTACATACTAGAAAATATCTTGGAGGTGGATCCAAGTTCAAGATCATATCCATATAGAAATGAGTGTTTACCACTACCTTATGTGAGAGGTAGGTAGAATCCATTTTGGGCTTAGTGGAGTGGTTACCATCATCTGAGGGCTTCAAACCAAACATTGAAATATCTCAAACTCCTTATGTGGAGGTAGAGATTAGGAAAATTGGTGGTGATGGAGACATTTTCGTTATGATTTCTTAGAAGTATGATAATATTTCTTCCATCTATATCTACCTTCAGATTAATCTAGGGAACCTTTGGACCTCATATTTTAGGATGGTATTCCTCGATTTTTAAGATTCTACCCCAAAATTGGGTAGTAGAAGTGAAGGTTTCCTCATTGAATCATCAATCACTTTAGAATATGAGAGGTCGATGATGACATGATGCTTCCCATGGTTCTCACTCTGATGGTGCGGGACCTCTCCAAGAAAGGATTGCTGAGAGTCGCTCAAATTTTCAACATTTTCATAGGACCATTTACACATAAATGATACCCACGATGAGTGTTCACCTTCCTTCCATGAGATTATTTTTTTGAGCAGGGAATATCTTCGGCATGGGGAGGACCTCTTCACTAGTTGGTGGTGGTGTGGGGAGAAATTCAATACTGGTTAGTAGAGGAATGTGGAGGACCTATGCACTGGTTGGTGGTAACATGTAGATAACCTCTGTGATGGTTGATGGAAATTTAGGGATGACCTCCACAGTAGTTGATGATGGCACAGGAAGGACCTCCATGTCATTTTTTGGTGGAGTGAGGAGTGTCTTTTCACTAGTTTTCCTCATTATGGGCTGGAACATAATAGCTTCTAGTGGAACTAGTGATTGAGAGAGTCAACCCGGCTTACCTATGAGTTTGTTGGGGTCTCGATCCCAAGTGGATGAAGATAGATCCCCATTCACCTATTGTAGTAATCTGATGGAATAAATCAGTGGTTGTAGGGGATATTGGAGATGAAGAAGAGGCTTCTTATTAGAAAATTTTCTATTTATTCTATTAACGTTAGTGTGGGGTTTTTTTAACAGGGCTGATAGAGAAGGGATGAAATCAACATGCTCGTCGGTCTGTAGGAATGGTCAGTGCAGGCATTGGTGGGGCCTAGTGGGATCCCTCCTTAGAATCTCTTGAGAAACATCCAAAGAGTTCATGACTTGAACATCCCCTACTTCCTCTGAATAGGGGAGTGATATATCAAAGAACTCAATGGAGAGTCTCCAAAATAGGTTTGTTGTTGGAATGGGGGTTGTTTACCCTTACATGGCCCTTGGGGGGCATTTTCAGCGAGTCACTAATGCCTCAAGATCTTATCGGACCATATCACTAGTGAGAATGACCCCTTATTGATCATAATGGAAAATTAGGGTGTCAATAAACATCCTATTGAAGATCTTGTAAGGTAATATAAGGAATGGGTTCATATAAGCTGAATGTTAGGGGGAAGTCATATTAGGGGTATAGTCATGTGGTATTGTTTCACCAATGTTTCCCCTACCCCTGAACCTATTAGAGTTAGGTTACTGGCTTCCTTCAACTTGAGCCATGTAAGGCATATAGATTTAGTCATTAGTACATGAATAGTGAAATCGATTACCAATACCCCAATATCATCCATTCATCCTAAAGTAGAGAAGGATCTACACAAATGATGTCATAGACTGAGAATTCACAACGTTATCTACTCCAAGTCACAAGTGAGTTTCATGTTGGCCCACCATTGTTTTGGTGGGACCTGGGGTGGATTATCTAGATTTAGTGACATAAAAATCCATTGGTTCAAAAAATTATAATAATTCCCAAAGTTGAGAAGAGTTTCACATTGTTTTCACTATTTTTTCTAATGCTTTCATCAGGGCAGATGCATCGTACACAATACATGTTTCACTAAATTCCAATTTTTCAAAGGCATGAATCTTCCATCACTTTAATTAGAGAAGTTTACTTCTTTATTTAAATGTGGTGATGTGATTTTTGGTTCCCCCTTCCATGGATTCCCCCATGGAGCTCATCACCTGGTCTGGGTCTCCCTCTTAGATTTAAGTCGAGTTTGTGAAAATCATTCTCAGTGCCATCTTGAGGTGGACACTGGTTATTTACAACACTTCTTTATTGATAAGTAAAAAACATTCAGATAGGGGAGGTAGTAAAGTTGGTAATGTTTCTCATGTATAGAAATTGGGTAGGTTGGGAAGCTATAAAGTATTCCTCTTTTGGATGGGGATCTCATGTGTGAGGCATCTTAGGTGCAGAACCCAAGGTATCTCATGTCGATCATGAGGTAGTTGACACCAGGTTCATAAGTCTTACAAGGATTTTTATCTCAAAAATACCATGTTTATTTTATGGGGTAGAAATTCTAGATCATGTCACATGTTTAACATCTTCTGGATACATGCAAGTTTTTAGTTTAACATCTTGTGGAGATGGGTGGGTCACTAGTTTAATGTCTTGTGGAGATGATTTGGTTTTTAAGTGTGTTCCCAGGGGGTATTTTACACTCAATATCTGGGGGAGGGTTTCTCCTAGGTATAATATTTCACAGTGGGATGATGGAGTGTGCCCCCACAATGGGGGTGATTTTACACTTAGATGATATATTATCCCCCCTAAGAGGGGATGATTTTCCACTAGGACTGATGGAGTGTGTCCCTCCAAGGAGAATGATTTCTCACTTGTATTTTGTTGGGATTAAACCTCATAGAGGCATCCTATATACCCTATTTAAGGGATAAGGATAAAAATACATGTAGTTTGGTGTCACATTTTAAGGTCATGTGATAGGACCTATCTATGCAATTTAACATAGTATAGTAAGGACACCCATGTCGCATAAGAAGCATCATCGAGGGAAGATGAGGGGCTTGCGTGTGGAAGTTGATTGGGTGATACAAGGACCAATGATGATTTGAATGGATCATACACATGGAAGATTTGCAGGTGGTGGGGTTTTGTCCCAGGTGTGTAGTTTTTTCGCAAGTGGGGCAAGGATAATGTGGGGATTATGCAAGGAAGCCACTCATCATGGGTGTATCATCCCCTGGTTGGGAAGGATGGTGTGGGGATTATGAATGGAAGCTATCCATGGAAGGTTTCTCATCCCTATAGTGGGTGAGGGAGTGTCATAACATGATTGTTGTGCGTGGGGAATCCAATGTTAATTATATACGGTAAGGATGGATTTTTACATCATGTGTTGAGGGAATTGTTGTGCAGTTTAACATCATACAATGAAGACATAGATATAAATAGTTTTATGTATTGCATCTTAGACATCCATGGGGATAACACCCTAAGGGTGAACATGTCAAGGAAAGAGGAAGATTCGTCATAATTAATCTCTACTGAGATGGGTAATCTGTTTTCCTCAATGATGCAACCTTTAGGTCTTATGTGTCCACTACTCAGGTGCCTCTTGGTAGGGTATGGAATATAAACATTCATAAATGATTGAAAATTATGAGGCCCAATGTTAGGGTATATATGTTTAGGATAAAAAGGAATTATGGTTCCTATGCTTAGGATTATAAGGTAGGGTAATGGGTTCACTTAAAGAATAGGTTAAATTGGGTCAGGTATAGTAAAGTTTTTGCACACAAATATATTGTATTGTCTGAAAATAGATTTTCATAAACTATGGTCTCTATTACAATTAAAAAACATGGATTATAGGGGTGTGGTTTTATACACGATTTGGAGTTGTTCATATATCAGTATTATGTGGTGGTTTCATCTCTTTTGTAAACTCAATCAACCTTAAGATGGGTTGTGCGGGGATCTCTCAACTATAGACTAAGAAAATTCTAGTCCCATAAGAGGTCAATTGAAAATGTTTTCTACCTTAGAGGATCCATGGATTCTTCCATTGTACAATGTCACAGAAGAGTGGTTTTCATTAGTGGGAGTGTTATTTTGACTTCTATATATTGTTCATCAATGTTTTGGGGTGATGTTAAATTTATATCCAAAATTAAAGGTTGGAATCACACAATTCCACTATAGTGCAGAATAGGGTTGCATGCTTCCCAGTCCTTTGCTACTTGGGATTGATTGTGCAACTTGGGTAGTTTGATGTATCCTTTTGTGTGAAACTAGATGGTTTCATGATGTTTTTTGTGAATAGATCTTCTTTTTTGTGCACATTATTTACGTGTTTATTGGCTTGACCATGCACCATGTTGTATTAGAAATCACCTTCCACACAAAACTGTTTGGTCATGAAAATAAAGGTTTTTTGGGAAAATCCCACTTTTTTATGCATACACCTTATCCGTCATTTCTAACTTAGGATTATTCATGGAACTCAATATCACCTTTGGCGCATAATACCTTTGCATGTGAAACCACATATTTTTGTGGAACTCTCTAAATTTTCACGCAACCTTCTCCTCAACCCTAAAATGTTTCTTCGAGGTGGCTCTCATGTTCAGTTTATCCAAAATGGTCTTTTGGGTTGTGAGGCATGTTTTCAGTGCCATCAAGCATCATCATACATTTTTTTCGACCGTGGGTGTACTTCCCACTATAAATCATGAGAGGCTTTCATTAAATCTTCTCTCATGGAAGATAAATCCATCACCCTACTATGAATAAGAAACTCACCACATTTTTCTAAGGTAAACCCTAAAATGAAACCATTTTCCTCTAACCTCTTGTGCATTGTGGAAAAAATTAGATCAATATCCTGGATAGAATCTACTTGTTCTACTAATGAGGATGTGATAACTAATGTTTAACAAGACATTTTCCCTCAATCCTCAACTACACCTACCTTTCAGTATGCCAGTAAAGATTTTATCTTCCACCCTAATTCTGATATCTTCTCACCCACTTCAAGAATATTCCTTGAAAGAACATATATAACTATATTTAATTTCCTTAGAGAATAATACACATCAAATTCTAACATCTTTAAGTATTCTACCAAATTTCTCTAATGAAGATTCCGGACATGCTGGGAGAAGATATATTACAGACTCATGTGGTCCTTATACACAAATAATATCTCACTAAAGAGGTAGTGTCACCAATATATCAATTAATGAACCAAAACTTCCAACTACAAGTCAGTATTAAGGTAGTTTCACTCATGGATTCATATTTTATGGGGACCATAGGAAACTACCTTATCACTCTAAATCATATCGACTCCCAATATAATTCCAGATGCATCGCAATACACTATATACCCAAATCCTAGCTCAAGAATAATTAGAATCGGATTTGAATTCAACCTATTATTCAGTTCTAACAAGGATTATCCCAAAAATATTTTTCCATTCAATATTTACTCCCTTCTTGGTTAGTGTGTTAAAAGGGATTTATAGGGTATAAAAATTCTGAATTAACCTTCTATAGTACCGTGAATACCCAAGGAAAATATAACTATTGAACACATTCCTTAGTTATACCCAATTTATGACTAAATATAACTTCTCCATATCAACTGATATTCATTATTGAGAAACCATGTGCCCAATAAATCTCACCTCTTGTATCTAAAAGTCAAACTTCAAATACATGGTGTAAAGATGATGTGCACAAAGTGAACTCGGTATGATCTCTAGGTGCCTGGCATGTGATTACGACTTCTTAGAATATATCAAGATTTTATCAATGGACACAATTAAAAAGGGTTCCAATTATTGGTGAAATATATTATTCATGAGAGCCATGAACACTACCAAATCATTAATCAATCCAAAATTCACAACAAGATACTCAACAACCCATACTTACTCCTAAATACTATCTTTGGTATTTCTTCCTCTATGACCAAAATTTGATGGTAACTAGAATTAATATCAATCTTTGTGAACCACAGGTATCCCCTAAAAGGATCAAACATGTCATAAATTCTTAAAAATAGGTAACAGTTCTTCATATTGATCTGATTCAACTTCTGGTTGTCCAATAAAATCCAAAGACTATAATTCGCATTTTTGGGGAAAACACTAGAGAAATCTATGGGGAGGTTATTAGTTTAATAAATCTTTTATATTCTAGATCATAAATTTTTACCTTGATATCTTTTAACCCAACTGGTGTCATGTATATAGAGGAATCAATGTGGTTCATTCATTAGGTAGAAGCTCAATCTCAAAATAAAGTCCTTTATGTGGAGGTAACCATTAGAAATCCTCTAGAAAGATATCCTAATATAGATCTATAATAAGTGGAAAAGAGGATGGATACATAGCTTTGTCCATTTCAAGGATCATGATATCCACCTGGGATGAAAATTCTTCTCTTTGATGATAATTGATTCCCACTATTCTTGCCTTGACATCCCATTATATTATCAATATAATCTTATATCTTTTAGGAGATGTAAAATTCACTTGAATCTGATAATAATTTATGTGTGCATAGTTTTTGGTAAACTATTAAATGAAAAGGATCAATTATAAACCTACCATATCTATAATTATGAAGCTCCACACATTCACAAAGCTAGAAACCACCATCATACATTCTAAACAGATATGAAGATGGTAAACTTTATTTTCAAGTGGTGTATCAATGTATAGAAACTTATAAGAGTAATTATTCCGTAAATACAACCCAAAAACAGATTGAGTAGGTATGAATAAATGGTATTCACATGTATCAAATCAAGAAAAGGATAGGTCATAAAAAATTAGGACCATAACTCAAACTTTTGAAGGTCCCTATACATTTTCAGTTGAAGTCTGGTTAACTGTATAAACACTACTAGAAACCACTCCATGACACCCTAGAGGCTCATGAATCACCTATTTCACCAACCCTTGAGGGATCTATACCTGCTTCGATGTTCCTAGACCCACATAGTAGCCTATATTTACTATGTGAATATATAAATACATGGAACATAATTTTCTCATATGACTATTCTTTTCACTCCAGTGAGAAGTCTGTAGAGAAATACAATAATACTTGAGATAATTCCGTTTTTCATAATTATAGCACCTAGAACAATCATCTCCCATAGAGGGAGGTGGTGATCCTTTTATCTACTCTAATCATCGACCACTTCCCTAATTCCCATCCAATGAATTAATTTTCTTACATACCAAATAAGAAATTATGATTGCACTAGAGAAGTCATTGGTTAATCCACTGGAAGGATAAATATGAACAATAATTATATCTTGCTCTATTACCTTCTTTATCGTCAATTCATTATGAATCATTTTAGCATTGTTCATTAGCTCAATGTTCTTGACTTAGTTTTTCAACTCTGGATGAATTCAGATTTCAAACTTTATGACATTATGTGCCTTCTTTTCCACCAAAAGAGGATAAAAGTGAATCAACTCAATAAAAAATTTTGAATAGGGGGACATTTTATTGTTTCCTATAGGAGCTCCATGAACACCTAAGTTAAGTCCAACTTCAGTGAATCTAAAAGTAACTCTTTGAAGAAGATGTCATTGAAGGTCTACCACATAGTCCCGTCACATCTTCCATCCTATAGCATGATGCCCCACCATCATCCACCAGCACCTTGAAACATTAAGGTCGCAAGATTAACGTTCCAGTGCTCTGGGGTCTCCACCAAGTCAAAGATCCTCTCGATGACTCATATCCATCCTCCATATCCTACGGGCCTCTGGTGCCCTTAAAGGATGGGGGTACTATTGATAGAATTCACATGCATGATTGACCATCATCTTCCCACCCAAATGGGATCCTCCACCCTAAAGGAACATTTATCATCCTCCTGGCACATCACCCTCAAATCAAAATTCCAAAGACAGTTCTAACACATCCCCCTTGAGGGGATAACCTATACGCATGCCAACCAGGAGTTTGAAATGTCCCCATCAGAGGGTAGTATATATGGATCAACTTTCATGCTCAATTTCAAGTACAAAAGAACAACATATACAATAAAAGGTACAAATAATAGGTCAAACATCACATCATATGATGAAATAATCATAACTATTATAATACTTATGTGAGAAAAAACAGAAGTCTCGCATGGCTACAAAAACACCTCATATGATCTAGCATCAAACAAAGGTCTCACAGAGCTACAAATATAGGCCAAATATCAGGAAAAGAAACCATATAAATATTTCCTACTGTAAATGACTTTATATATTAGGTACAATGATGATTTTCGGACAAGGGTAGATGTATGAATACAATTTCACCACAAAATCCTAAAACCATTCCCCATTCAACACTATTTAGAAATCTGTGATCGATTTTCAACAGAATCCACTCCCAAAATGTAGGACCAGATTAGACATACTAGATAAGATCCATTTTCAATAATGATCTGGGTCCAAAAGATACATAGATTCCAATTCCCTAAATTTGAGAGCTGATTTTATCAAAAATCAATAATCCCCTTTTTAGACCATGTCAAAACCATTAAATCTGATCATGAAATATATAATATAATTGGTTTTTAATAAGGATAAGGGGATAAGATTGATCTAGACCAAAATATAAGTCAATTTATTGGAATCATGGGATTGAACCATTATTCAGGTGTCAAATAGAGTAGATGGAAGAGGGGGAGAGGAGTGATAGAAAATGAGAGGAGGTCGAGTTTTAGAAGAACACCTTAAAACTTGGCATGCCTTCTGGGATCTAAACAACACCACCATTCATACTATGGTTTCTTGTATGAATGGATTCTTCCTATGAAGTACACCAACTATACTTCCCACTAGCTAGCCGGTGGGATCTATAGTCAATCTGTAGATCCTACAGACTACATTGGCTAGACGGTGGAACTATTTTCAATTATTCAAGCTATATTATTCTCATAAGCATAACCCCTTTCATTTTAAAGCCTCCAAAACACCACTAATTATCTTCATAAATAGTTAAACTATATTTAAAATCTATGTACAAGCTAATGATTCATACCTTAAATAGGATTCCGTAGTTCACTTATCTTATTCTCTAAAATATTAAATATTACCTCAAATATCCTAAAGGGTTATTTATTCCATTGAAATTATGATTAATATTAACTTATCACCCTTAATGATAGTTAAACACTCAAACAATAACATCCAAATATTCAAATTTATAAAAAACCTACTCTGATACCAATTGTATCACCCTAGACATGCACTCCCAAATCCAGTTTTCATAGCATATACTTTATATATATTGGATTCTATTCCAACTATAGATTATTGGACATAACTATCCCATAATTACATGACATAAAGATAATATTACACTACATTAATTACCATGAACTTTTAAGTTTATGTATTTAAATAATTAGGTGAAATCATAAACTAATAATTCATATATATTTCTCAACTATTGAACATTTTCTTTCTTCTATATAGGAAAATAATTAAACCATAATAAGTCTTCAATATCTCCCATAAATTATCCACCCAAGATATCATTCAAGAAAAATTATGTGTAATACTTTCCTTCATAACCTAGGTAAATGAAAGCAAAATAAGGGTTTAGCTCAAATTCTCAATAAGTGTAAATGTAAGTTTTAATAGTAGAATATTCTAAGTGAGCATAAGTTGAGAATAAATAATATGGCAGGATTATATATCCCAAAATAATTCTATAATAGAATTAAACTAAAACTATAATATACCCAAAGATAACAATAGAAATAAAAATATCACATGGAAAAAATTAGAAGTATTCTTATAAATGTAATTCATAATTTCTGATAGCTAAATTCATTCACTAAGACACTACATCATGATCTTACTATCCAACCACTATGTCTAGTAAATTTCTTATTCTAGGAAGTTATACACCAAAATAGCCAAGCTAGTTTTCCTCAAGAGACATATTGATGCATCAAGGGGACATTTATAACTGAGATCCACCTATCACTAATTAATTCCAATGCATTAATAATATGAAGGAATGAATAAACAATACAATACATAAACAAATTGTATTAGTAATCAATAAACATATGCATTGAAATAGAAAGTATTTGAATTATAAATATTTCCAAAATCTATAAATAGAATATCTATATTTATAAGCATCCCTAAAACTTAAATTGTATAGAACTAGTACTTACCCGTGCATTCGCATGGCAATACGTTCAATTCTTACTTTCTAAAAGACAAAACTATACTTCAATATTAATAAAGAACATCAATACTGTATTTATTGAAAAAAAAATAGTGAAACTTAATATTGAACTGTAATTAGAGAAAATATATAGAATTGAAAACATAAGAAAAGAAGAAAAAGAAACCAGGTTACATGTTTCACTGTCAAATGAATCCCAAGAGATTCAATTTAGGGATTCTTACCTTTAGGCATGGAAACACCCATGAAATACCATAAATGAACCCAGATAGAAAGAACTAAATTCAGTCATTAAACCAAACACAATAAAACCTAAAAACATACATGAGATAAAAAAATTTCCAGGATCACAGTATTACATAGTTAAAAATCACAAAAAGTAAAAGGAAATAACGGCTTTATAAGAAGCAGTTCTTCAAATAGTACTCTATCTTGCATATGCTCATAGATATAAATCAAAGGAATAAACATTTATTTGTAATTTTGGGAAATAATATATAAGAAGTAATAGACTTCTTGGTGATCAGATTTGGTCCTAGTGAGACACTCCTTGGCAACTGGATTAATTTCATGTCTATCCTAAAACAATGTTGAAAAGAGTTAATTTGATCATAAATGCAAAATAAACTAACATGATAATGAGAGAAAAAAAACATTTTTAAGGCAGTATTAAAGTCCACATTGATGAAATTGAAAATTGAATCATTATGCATTCAATATAATACATTGAGATACTTCACCAAGAAAATGTGAAAATGATCCTAAAAACAAAATCACGGTAAGGAGAAAAATAGCATTTTCAAATTCAAAGCTATGAAAAATATTTCAGTGTTGATTATCCCCAATTTCCCCCTAGAATTTTGTTAATAGGACTCATCCTTCCATCTACAAGATTATTTAGTTGGCTTCCCTCTTTAAAAAATGAATTTTCAAAATAAGTATTTCTGCAATCAAAACCACCAAAAAAGAGAAAATGAATTCCAACTTTAGCTATATATATAATATTCATGAAACAGTACAACCAATTAAGGTACAAATAGAAACATATTAAACAAAACTCAGAAAAAAAATAGCAGAATGTCCAGATCATTGCAGTTTTCCACAAAAAACTATTGTATGTAAAAAAAATATGACAGTAATTGTGCATAAAACTGTTGTATGTAAAAAAAATATTGGGTAAAATGAAGTAATCAAAAGAGCCTAATGACTGCATACGCGGGAGCTTACTGTTTGACGATGAGCTGCCTGCGTTTACCACCAGAAATTGAAGTGAAAACCAAAATCGTTAATAAAATTGCATTTAGAAGAAGCTTCATCAAATAAATAATATGTACATAACAGTAAATGAGCAAAGTGTCGGGCATAACCATAATTTCTAAAAAATATTTGTTGAAATAAGGCATAACAATACAGTTTACAGTAATGAATAAGAAATTATGGGACAAAACAGATGTTGGAACATTACATATTGTGGAATTAACCTGTTTGTTCAGCAGTATGAAGTTGAAGTGACATATCTGGAACACTCAACTTCAAGTTATTTGTTAGTGATGAATATTTAGTAATATAATGAATAGAGTAAAAGAGTTTAATGTTGAAGGAAATAGTCAATAAGTTCAGTTACGTTTACCTGTATTGAAAGAGGTGTTTCTGTATTGGAACACTGAAAAATAGGGCCTGAAAAAACAAACATGTCAATAGAAAGTAACTGGTTTATAAATCAATTCTTGACTAAAGATTGAACGACATGTCTAACATAAGACAGTGATTATAAAAATAAAAACGACAACTATGAAAATGAGTGAAATAAATATGATTAGATGAGAAAACCTACAGAACTTAAACTGATGAAAATTAGTCCAGTGATACATAATGCACCTCATGGGCCAGTGATACCTAATGCACCTCACGGTCCAAAAGTGCAGACAATAATTAATGCAACGATAGAATCAGATCACAAACATGGACATCTTTATTCTCATTTTTCTGAAAGTTAATCAGCTAACAGGGCCTACAAACTAAAAGTTGAAGATAAAATTGGTTCCAAATAAATGGTACCTCACGCAAGATAGTCAGAGCTTTGAAAAACCAGTCACACTCCATCAAAGTACACATAGTAATATAATCCTTGCCGAACTGCAACCAATTACATTAGCTTCAAGGGGAGAAATAGAGAAAATGTAAAGGAAAAATCTGAAAAGACCACTTGTTAATAGCACTATGTAATGTATGTATTTATAGAAATATATGGCTATATTTATATAAATCTGTTTCAAACATGAAAATTACAAAAGTTCTGTCCATACAGCACTGTATAAGTACTATATACTACCAGGACACATACAACTGGCTATGTGTACTGTATTCATTTGTATAAGTTCAATAATTATAAAACTTCACAGTGTATACAGAACTATGTACTGTAAGCAATGATAGAAATTCATAAAAATCAATTATATAAATATGTTGCAAACATGAGAAATCTAAAAGGTCAGTGTGTACAGTATATATGTAATCATTGTTGAGATGAAAACAATTCAAGGAGCACATATTTACATAGGAAATATTCACCAAAAGGAAAAAGAAAGCAAGGTACTATAATATTCAGTACCAGCAGTCCTATTTTTTTCCTACAAATGAAAACTGGAAGTGCGATTACAGTTTGACGATGTACGACTGACATTCATAGCACCACCATAAATTTAAGTAGAATCCAATATGTTAATAGAAACCTAGGAACCTGGACCATATCAAATTGAAGCAACAGGAAGCCTAGTAGATGAAGAGATTCCACCAGCATTTGACGATCAAAGATAAATAAATTAAAAAATTGATAAAATACAAGGTTCAATTAGACAGATATCATGAAAATAGAAACCGGGTTACAAGTATCACTGTCAAATGAATCCCAACAGATTCAATTTAGGGAAGCTTAACATTAGGCCTGCAAACAGCCATGAAAAACCATAAATGAACCCATATAGAAATAAATACAATGAGTCATGAATCTGAACATAATAAAACCTCAAATATTGCCTTCGAACAATGAGCAGTATCATATGTAATAAGTTGTACCAGAATAGTTGAATATGATCATAACATGCAGTCAACTGTCATGTCAATGCTTCCACATGCTGGCAGATGCTAGTGGTGTCCTTCCATAGGAGTTGAATCTGTACATAATGCAAACACCCATGCAATACCATATTTTGCTCGTAAAATGATTCATTGATCTAATAAAACACATGAACACTATTTGAACATAAAACATCATACAATACCCCAAAATAATGCATGATTCACATGCTGAAACAGTGTTAGTCACATTAAAATGAAGATCACTCTTAAAAACTGATCTATTTATTAATCCAATGTACTTTAAACTAAGGAATTCTAAACACTACTGTGTAATTTAAGTATCGAAAACCCCCATCCTTGAATGTTGTTTGGTCCAGAATACTTGTGTGAAAAACCAGAAGGTCAGAAGGTTTTATAAGACAATCTGAATATAACTAAAGGATAATAAATACTAATGATTTATCAAAGTGAAACAGCCATATATAAACTAAATTTTAAGAGTGGTCATACTATTCAGGTAGAAAAATGTATGCACTGTCTCCAAATATGGTTGTTAATGGTACCTCAATGCAAAATCCCTGTGAAAAATATGGAAAACAACAAGGTATTCAAATGATTTAGTATTCAAAAAACATGTTTTGACCTTAGAAGAATACGATGGAATGCACCCTGAAAAATAAACCATAATTAATTTTTACTATCATCCAAACAGAAATTTAAAACATTAATAGGGAAACATATCCATAAAGATCCATCAAAACAGATACGATAACGTATATAGAGTACATAACAGTCATGTATCCAAAAAAAGACCACAACGTAGTTTTTCAACTTAATATGTTGAACAGAAAGTTCATTGAAGAGGCTTTAGGGAGAATTTATCTTTGGCATTGGTAGACATCCATATGAAGAGGCAAATCCACACTGCAGTGTAGACACCTAATTAGTCACCAAAGAAAAATAGAAAACTTTACAATATAATTAATTAAAGATAGCTGGAAATGAAACAAAAGTAATAAAAAATCGACATTTTGCATATCTCAAGAATGAAGAAAACCTTATTCATATAGCAGACAACATGGTACATGACACAACAATGCTAATGAATGACACTAACTAAACATAAGTAAACCAATTATATTGTACAGAATACAGTAGTTATTGCAATTTTGAGATATTAAAAATAAACAAACTGACAAGGAACACTGACTAACAAAAGGTTTACAAACAAAACATTAATACAGTTTAGAGAATTCGCATGAATTTTGTATAGAGTAAAATTTGTAATCTCATTTTCAAACAATTAGATAGAGTTAGTTTTAAAAATTACCTTTGGTTAGGCATAGATACATTTAGTCTATTTTTGCTGTTTTTTTGTTTCTCAGTTGCACTGTTTGGAGATGATTTTCATTGGAAAAAGATGATGCAGGTTTCAGGTCTGGAGACAGGGACGCTTCCACAGTAGCTTCAGCATCGAAGTCAGTCATCAATTTTTTCTACATGATAGTTGAATTGTAATGAATGAGAATAAGCCAATACGTATTAGTAATACCAATGTAACTTGAAATTATTTTTGAACAGATGAAAATTCACCAACAGTAGAGTGTTATGAAGATTATAGGTAATGGGCAAAAAATATGAAGAAAGATACTGAACTGTATTGAAGATGTACACCATCAGTGTTACAGAGTTCGAATTTTGAAAATTTATACCTGGGTTAAAGAGACAGCAGTAGTACTTATATCAACAGCATCACATATGTTCAAGCTGAGTCCTGAAGAAGAAGCGCTTTGATGTTCTTAATAAAGATGGTTAAAATAGGTTAGAACATTTCAAGTATGTGCTGTATGTTTTCATAAAAAATTGAATTGTAAAAAATTAACTATATAAACATTGTTTTTATGTAATCTTCAGCATCCTTCCTTGAAATTTTTGTGGAACTTGGAGACAGCGTACCTGGTTGTGTACAGAACTCTGATTATAGTTCATGATAAAATCTTCATTATCACTGATAAAGAGCATCGTGTACGTGTTCTGTTCAGAACTGCGTTTTCGATTTTGAATGTTGTACTCAGTCACATCAAGTGAGAGAAAAACTTTCTTTGATTTGAAAACATTTAGCTCAGGGGGGAAACCAAACTCATCATGGTCCTATGTTATAATAAAATGGGAAAGTGGGTTAAATAACATTATTTACATGAAAAAATAACAGAAATCTGAATAAGCTTACTTGTATCATATCATCTCTCAACTGTGTAGCTGATTTGATTATAAACTACATGACTTGCTTATCTAAGAGAACAATAGATAGCAAGTCTATGTCATATTTAATCAGCAGTTGTACTCTAAACCTGATATATTTATATATGTGTACAGTCTTTACAACTTCTGTCGTATAAGAACCATAGTAATGAATAAATAGTTCGAAAAGAAGGTAGAAAAAAATGATTACCTTGGAGTAGTGAAGGCTGGTGTTTTCTTACAACTTTGGCACCAAAATTTTCCATCAGATACTTGTATTTTTTTGTGTATGAGTTGCACGATTCAAAATACCGGTGATGAGTGCTTTAAAGTTTTACTATTGTTGCATCAATCAGACACCTTGTCGGCTAAGAAATAGTTAATAATATTAATACAGTTATCAAAGAAGATATTACATGTAGTGCATGATAGTTGACATCTTGAAATAATCGGTAATGGATATTATACTGACCTGCAGCAGCTTTTTAACATCATAAATGAATTTTTTGTTATTCCAATAAGGAATCGTTGTAATGCAGTTGTTTGATATTGTTGATGAAGGACTTTGAAACAGGGAATGACTTATGAATCCAGTTATGATTAATGAAGTAAAACCATTATTATGGAACATAAATAATGTTAATTTTATACATATGGAACTTATTTGAAGGCAGAGTAAGTTCGCAAATAATGGAAGTTGATAGTTTACCTGCTCCTAAACTCCTGGACTACTGGGATGTCAAGGTTGAGTAGTATTTTTGAAGCATTAATTGAAGTGGTGATAATAACAGATGTTGGGACATGTAGAACAAAATGTGAAGGAAATGAAGTTTGCATAGTAATAATAATACAGTTCATTAAGATAAACATGTAAAGAATTTTTTTTAACACAAAGATAGATTTCTTACATGTCAACCGCTTCGCCCTGACCAACTACAAGATCACTACTGTAGAGGATTCAATGTTGTTCTCCAAGTACTCTAACATGATGTTTGCAAACTCTCCCCACAAGATACAATTTATTTGCAATCCTCTGCAGGAAATCATAGTAGATGATTTGTTAATAACAGTAGTAGTTGTCTATTGTAGTGGGAAGAGCAGATTGCAAACCTGTCATCCTCTAAAATGACTTGACGCTTTTGTTTTGTAGTACCAGCAGAATGTGTGGGGTATGATTGTCGTAGATGTCCAATAATTTCTAAAACAGGAATGAATTATTTTGAAGGAGTAGTTTGTCAAGAAGAGTGAATTACTGTTAAGTAATGTATGTATGAAACTATAGAATATAAAGAGATTGAATAGAATTTCAAACAGAATATTCTGTAGATACTAAATAATTGTAACATGCAGGAACTGATGTTTTCTGAATCATAGACTAAATTAAAACAGTGCTGTTATTTAATGTACCCATTAGATGATTTTCCGAAATGGATTTGTTGATGATGTCATCAAAATTGATGAACTCGAAACAGAAGAATGGTAACTGAGCATCCGTTGGTCGAACAAAGGTTGTTGTTGTGAAAAAAAATCTGCAAGCATGTCTTTCCCCCAAGTAACTTCCTTGATTAGGAGCAATCTGGAAGTTCTATATAATGTTGCAAAGTCCTTCGCACAGGACTGGTTTGTACTTGTTAATTGCATGGCAGTTGTTTATTGTACACTATATTTTTGTGTCCTGCATAGAACAATAAAATTTCTAGGTGAATATTTAAAATCCAGCAGTCACATTTATGACACGTGAAATAACTTACTACAGAATAAATACATACAGTTGGTGTTATAGAAATAGTACATGAACTGTAATTTTTGCAATGGATAAACTCACTTGGGCATCCCAGATAATGAAATCAACAGCTGCAACCCCATATTTGGGTGAGGAGGTCAACCACAAATTCAATACACGCACTTCTATTTTCAATGATTCGTCCGCATCAACAGTAATCTCATTCAGAGGACAGATTTTGCGTGACATGCTTACAGTTCTGCATGATTACAAATATTGTACAGATATGACAGATGAAGCATCCATTATAATGTTGTGTGATGATATATAAGAAAATAATCAAAGCATCAAATTGTATTAATTTAAAATGAAAATATACCTATCACTGGTTATCAAAAATTTCCCTGTAGACAACGTTTTCTGTAAAGTTAGTGATGTGTTTTTCTCTATCATCAACTACAATTTTCAAACCACCAGGTGACGTCACTCTAGATACGGCAACATAAAGTTGTCTATGACAAAACACAGGTTTGTGAAGATATAAACATACAGAAGATAGAGACTGGCCTTGAATTTTATTAATAGTCATTGCATAAGAAACAGTCAAAGGATATTGTCTTCTTTGTAATTTGAAAGGCCATCTGATGTCATTGTGTGTCATATTTATTCTTGGGATGAAAGCAAGATATCCTGAATGAAAACCAATTAAAATCTCTGCTCCAATGACATGGTTACCCAAATGTCTAACGATAAGACGTGTACCATTGCATAGACCCACTGATTGGTCAACATTTTGAAGCAACATAATGGGTACTCCGATTTTCAAAGTAAGTTTATGTCCTGGTAACCCAGAGGCGGTGATACCATTCAGGACATTAGTTGTATATATGTTCTCTGGAAGATCTGTATCAAAACTGGCATTGCAAACAGAATTAGAGCTGAAATAATATTTTCCTTCAGAAGTAGTAAGAGTTAACATGTAGTCATTGATTTCCTGAACAACGTCACGTGTTGGTGCTAATATAGCACGACCTTTCAAATATGAAACATCTGAATAGTTTTCAATGAAATCTGGGTATGAAAATGCAACAGATGCTGTTAGAGGGGATTTATCTGTTGCAAGAAGGTAGGTGGATGGTATTTCAATGCACGCGGCCCCATCAGCATGCTCTCCAATGCGACCCTCGCCAATGTCCAAAATCCACTTTGAAAAATATCGAACTTTGGTAGGATCGTCAACAGTATCGGGTGATTTCAACCTCATGTTCTGTGTCAATTTTAAAACCCGACAGTGGTGCCATAGATATGATGATCGTATACTTTCAAAGATAATGTCACTTCTCTCTTCTCTAGGGATCACAGGTAGTATTTGTCTGAAATCTCCACCCAGGACCACTGTTAGACCACCGAAAGATAAATCTGAAGAGTTGTCATTATTTAATGACATAATATCTCTTAATGTTCGATCAAGAGCTTCAAAACAGTGTTTATGAATTATTGGAGCCTCATCCCAGATAATCATTTTGGTTTGTTGTTGTAGTTGTGCAACATCACTCCCCTGTTGAATGTTACAGACTGAATGGTCATTTATAGAAATTGGTATTCGAAATTTTGAATGAGCTGTTCTACCTCCAGGTAAGAGTAATGAGGCTATTCCACTCGAGGAAACAGCTAGAACAATTTTTCCTTCGGACCTTAGTAGACATGTTAAAACTCTCCAAATGAAAGTTTTACCCATACCTCCAAATCCATGCAAGAAAAAGAATCCACCATCAGGACAAGATAACGCAGTCAAAATTTCTTGAATTACATTTCTCTGTTCATCAGTAAGCATTTTGTCTAATGTTGTGTATTCAAGAAGCATCTTATCTCTATCATAATTAAGCTCTTCTGCAATTAGTCGATTCAGTTGAGGAGACACTGTATACTCTAGAAGGGGCATTAGAGGACAACACTGCAGAGATTTTCCATTGATGCGAAGAATGTGGTCTATTTCAGACAGTGCATACATTTGTTTTTGATGATTTTTCAATGTCAAGTCTAGAAGATAGTGTAATAATGTTAGAAAGTAGTGGGAAAATTTCATTAAATTACATTGAAGGGATTAAGATGTTTGTACCTTGTAGTTGTAGTCGCTGTTGTTGGGCATATAAAATGTCTTCTGTTAGGATTTTCCCGGTTGCAAACCAAAAAATGTCAGGTCGAGAAACGGAATTTGAGAATAACATTTTGGCGAATAGTCTTCGCAAAGAATATCCCATTCCCCAAGCAGATACATCTTATAGTGCTTGTATGAATTCGTTGTCATCAGATAAAAGTCCCATTTCTGAACATGTTTCTCTGAATGTAAGATGAGTAATGTTGTTCACTGTTCTGATAGATTCATACGATGTTGATCCTCTGACCTTTGTTAATAGAATACACAAGTAATGTAGTTCCCCAGAAGAGGGTGCGACATAGTAAAGTCTCCCAATACTGAAACCCTATTTTTGCGGGTATCATTTTTTTTCACGACAGTGGTAGACAAACTGTGTTGGAAATTCTTCATAAGTAAGATTTCTGCCCTCTGGATACAGTTGATTTGCATTAAACCATGCTGTGAACATGGTATCAGAAATGTTGTCCTTATTCAAGATATCTTCAATTTTATCACAGTCTGCATATGTGACATTGTTTTCTCCTGGTAAATAAAATTGCAGTCTATCAACTGGAGGATATCTGTAGTGGATATCATAAGACAAAATCCTCCAAGAAGCTTCACAGGGTGAGATGTACCGGCAGTCATAATACATTTTTATCTCATCGACACCCTTGTCTTGAAGATCTTTATTGCTGCTGTCAAACAGTGTTGCGGTAACACGATCGTGCCCCTTGCTAATATATTTGAAAAGGTATTTTATATATGAAGATTGATTGAAAACTTCGATATTCAGGTGAGCTTTATATTTTAAGAGCAAAGTAGGATTGTACGGCACCACAAACCGATTGTCTAATGAAAAACCATTTTTGAGAACAGTACAACCTGTATTTCTTCTCTGATAGATGACATAACCGTCGTCATCTGAATTTGTCTAAGGAGAAAATTTCTTTGGATAATGCTTTGAGCATTTTCCACTCCTCATACAAGGTGAGTGACGTTTGGCTTCACCACAAGGTCCATATATCATAAAATTGACAACCACTGCATGTAGTTTTGGGAAGTCACATTTGTTTGGTATTTCTGCAGAAACAATCCTGTTAATGTCTGATGGAGTGACGATCTTGCTTTCCTGACTAAGAAATAATAGAATGTGCACATGTGGCAGTCCTCTTTTTTGAAACTCTACTATACGAACAACTGCATTGAAAATTATACAAAATAAAACAAATTAAAAAACATTTATCCAATTTTGGTTGATTTAGTAAATAAAAAATAGGAATAGCTTAGCGACGTAGTTACACACCTGCTCAAGAATTTCTGAAGAAGGATCCTTCTCGTAAATCTTTAATGAGTTGTTGGACCTTTATGTTGAAAATTCACGACAATATTTGAGGATAGTCCGATGGGCGCAGGTTTTTTACTTTAACTTATCGATAAACTTCATTCCACATTTGATTGCATGTAAATGTTAAAAAAAGATCGGGATACCCTGCCCAATTACATATTGACATTGCATCTTGGTAATTCTGAATCATATATCTTGGGCTGCCTATAAATGTTGAAGGTAAAATGATACGCTTCCCACATAAGGAACCATCTCGATCACCCCTAAGGAAAGCATCTTGCAACCCATTGTATAGTTCTACCCTTAACCGCTTCTGGTTGTAGTGAATATAAGATAATCTCTGAGACTCAATCATTGTGTATGAATCTACAATAAACTATTGAAGAAGCTTCCTAGAGAATAGAAGGCTCGAAGACTCATTGGAACGGGAATGGAGGTGAAAGGAGAAATACTCTCGCATTGTAACATTCCTGACTTTTTCATTGTCATTAAATGCTGTAGTGCGATGGGGTATATTGTCAACATTTCTGTCCTCTCCACCTGTTAAAATCAATGTATATTGAAGAGGAAGGTATAGTGGGTGAAGCTCATCAATTCGTTGGTAGCCTCCATCTTTGCCTTCAATGATGATATCTCTTTCATTATTCAGATCCTCAATGTCGCCGACAATGAGCATTGCAATCTCAGAAGTAGTTGGTAAGTTGTATGTCTGTGTATCCCTTCCTCTTCTTCTAAGTAGTCACATTTTTAAATTTGTAATGCCCTTTGTCTCAATAATATCCCTTGTTGTTCTGAAATGATGTGATAAACTGTTATGTTGATGAAGCATATTCTATAGCTTTTGAACAATATTGACATCAATATTAGACTCTTTGTTTTTTTCATCAAAACTGCATAAGATGGTGTCAAGTAGTGGTCAGAAATGCAAGAGACAATGTTTATGTATTACTATATATGTCATTACAAACCTGATTGCCCGTACTCTATTCTGAGCTTCATTTGCAGTATCATATACATAGAGTTGAGCAAACTTGGGTGGTTTTCCATCGGAAGGAAACCAACTACCAATGCGATGGTAGTTTTTTCCGTTTAATCTAAAAATATTTGGAGACCCACCACAGTTCAGAGATTTGTCTACTTTGCCTCCCAGGGACGTGAAAGCAAACATAGAGTTGTATACGTGCATGTGATCTTGGAATGATTTAGCAGTTGGACAGCTTTTACTGAATAGCAAAGTTCTAAGGTAGAAGGGACAAGCAGGAAAAGGTTGTAAAGATATTTTTTCCAGTGAGAAACATATTGAGTAACGGGGGACATGTTTATGGCTATATTTTTTCCCTCTCTTCAAACCAGAAGGTAGAACCGTAGTTTTCGCATATGTTCGAAGGATCTCCACAGTCGAAATATTCTGAACAAAAAAGGATTGGAATAGATAATATGAAATGAAAAATATATATCATGTTTAACTTTAAATCCCATAAGGAATATGTGTAGTAATTGATGATTTTAGTTAATGTAAACCACCTGTCTGTTCAGCAGTTTGATGATGTATTGGCATAGCTGTATCATTAATCATCTAGTTAGTTGCTGCTGGTGAATATTTAGTATTATTATATAGAGTTAAAAAGTGTACTATTTGAAATACTATGTCCAAGTTGACATACCTTCATCGTTGATTGCAGGATATATCTCACACATCATTGAAGGAGTAGTATCCATGTATGTACCTATCATTGAAACTTGTTCATCAGTTGTTTCTGTGAATACTGCATGGTTGGTAATATCTCCTTTGGAAGAAACGATATGTTATGATGTTAGATGATATAAAAAAGGGCGTATATATGAAGGGATTTGTACATAATAAAAGTGAGATGAAAGTTCTAATGTGAAACATACATGTGGATAACAAATGTATACAGCTTTCAGTTGCAGTATAATTAGCACTGTTTGAAAAAGTATAAGTATTCTTAAGACTGAATATTTTACCGTATAGAAGACTACAGGTAGTGAAATGTTTGGTGCTTACTGTGATGAGGATGAATAATTAGACCCCCTAATAGTACATCCATCAGAATTCGTACCTTGTAATATTGGTAGTAGGACTGTAAGTTGTGAAACTATAGTGTATATTATTCACAATAAATGTAAAAGAAGTTTAAATGTGGAGATGATTACTGAATGGAAGCCCATGTCGTATCGTGGTATTTGGTCGTTTTTTTTCCTTTGAACAGCCATATATCGTTGATAGCTCTGAATACTCTTGTGGGACTGTGGAATAGTGAATGACATAGTTGTACAAATACTTGGTTAGTATATTTCCAAATAGTAATGATAAATAATTCAATGGGAGACAATAAGAATAACTAACCATTGACGGATATAGACGATAAAGGAATACGGCGACGTAATACACTGTCAGTAGCTGGTGTGACCAGTTCTGGGGTAATACAATTTCCTATAGGCATTATTAACATAAAACTGTAACTACTTTAAGATTATACCATGTCAGAAATAATAAAATTTGTTTAAACAATTTAAAGATAATGTTTGGCTATATTGATCAGAGTTGAAAAAGTCATGGAAAATGAAGACATACCACTTTGTGTTTGTCTCCGCACATTTGGTGTTACAGGTTCAAGTGCAGTAATGTTTTCAGTGGCCATTCTACCTGTCGATTTGGTAATACAGTAAACATATAAGTTGTTGATTCTTATTTAAAGAAACTATTTAAGTACTGGACCGTATTTAGAAGACAACCAGATTGACGTTGTTGTCGTAGTAATCTTCTTTGAAATCGTGCGTCTTTATATCCGGACAGCGAGTGCATATTTGTTCAGTTTATCTATTTATTTGTGTGTTAAGAAACTGAACAGGACCGCGTTACCATGATAAACAGTGTTGTCATCTCTAAAAGAATAAGCATAATACGAGAAATATAATGTAAACCATTACAGTAACAGTTTTTCAAAGAAAAAAATCTTTGGTACAACAGTTTTTGTATAATTATTTGTTCTAATGTGCATATAGCAAAGTTCATGTAAAGATCAGCATTCAAGTAGTACTTAGATTTTTCTTGTAGTAAGTGTTATGGATAGTTGAGAAGTTGTACTCACATACTTAGAATATAATAACATGGATGCCTTCAAAAAAATGAGACTTAACCAGCTTCTAGAAGCAGAGTACTTTATCAGGATTACCGTTAGTTGTGTAGCCGACTGAATTTCTGCTGGTCAATTTATGAGAGCAGACATATCAGTAATGCACTGTCATCCTCATTTGCATACAAATAAAGTTAATGTCCTAGTTTTGTTGTTGTTAAGGTAAGAAGAAATGTAAGGTGCAATAAATAACTAATTACACAGAAGTTATAACAATAGTTACAGTACAGAATTAGGACTCCTGAAACAGAGAATATTGTAGAATGGTTAGGCAATATTATTTCGCAACAGTTGGGAAACAATTAAAACGGGTTTAAAAAAAATCAATGTACTTGGAGAAATTAAACGTTCCGTTGTGTATACTGAGTTATACTCAGAAGTTATCAGCATAAGTTGTCAGGACGATGATTTTGTAAGCAGTGAAGATGGAGGTACATAAAATAAATTCAAACTATAGCTTTATAATGGGTTAACCAACTACGGAATCCGAAATTTGTCATCTGTGCATAGTACAGGCGGACAGGAGGAGGAGGACTGGAGGACAATGCAAGCTGTACCTTACCACCTGCTGAAACTGCGACCAAATGTTTCAAAATACTTATCGCAGAGAGAAACATATGATAAGAAACGATGGGATAGAGTTTATCTCACACCATTAACGCAGAGGTAGACGCAGATATGCAGCAGCTGGATTTTGAAGGATGATATGAAACCCTGTTCGTCAGGCACTGGATACGCCGGAGGTATTCCAAGGGGACTGGATACGCGGGGGAGGAGAAACCCTATACGACGCCCAGCGCATATGATGGAGCTAACCGAAGGGCATTGGATAGGTGGATAGAGGTACTTTGACAACGACGAAGAACTATACAAGTAGCAGATAACGGATATTAGGCAGAGGGACCTCGCGAGAGGGTTGGAGATGAAGAAGATGGAGTGGGCATGGTGGACGGAGGTGAAGAGTGTGGAGGCAGTTATAGACGGTAGCCACGAGCGGGAGCGGATGAAGAGGAGCGCTGAAACCCTAGATGAAAGGGAATGGAAATGCGAGCAGGGGAATGAGGGTGTCGGGGTGTGGAGGGTTTGTGAGGATGGAATACGGGATTGGGGAGACGTGCCCTCCCAGTGTGGTGACACATCAGCGGAAAAAAGCCAAGTTTAGAATAGATATAGATAATGGCATATATTTAAGTCAATAATTTCCCCAATAAATTTATTTAAGGCTTCTAGGTGAACACCCATCGACCAAAGGAAGGAAATCTAGAGTGTTCACAAAATAATGGAATTGGATGAAAAATTATGCATGTAATAGAAGATGATTTGGAAAGACAAATTCATTAATCAATTCCTGAAATTTTAATCCCCCAAAATAAAGTAATATTATATGACTTATAATTTAGTGCATGACCAATATATTCACTACCAAATGGAAATAAGTGGTGATTAAAAATAATATCTCAATAATGAAAATTGAGATGTAAAAGCCCTTATGATAATTGTAACATAAGAATCAAAAGAACATGAAAGGGATTCTATGAAATTGAGATATAATGAAATAAAATATATTAATTATACTTTAAGTAAATATGTTAGATAATACACTATATAACTGTAAATATGGTTTGTAATATCAAACATGTCTCATGGAATTTAAAATGGGACAAAAAACTCTTACGGCTTGTGTATCATCTAAATCAATAACCTTGAAGGGTAAAGAGCTTGAAACTAAAAATAAAATACCATGATATATAATTCATTATAAAATAAAAAAATAGTAAGTATATACACCATATAAATTTAAATTGGTGCATAAAAATAAGCATGTCTCAAGAAATAGGAATTGAGTCCAATAAACCCCCTTCAAGTATCATAATTTGTGAGGTAAAAATCATTTGATAATGAGGATATAATGAATAATTTTAGAACACTATAAAATAATTATAAATTATAAAAATAATTCATTAGGTATAGTAAATAAAACATAGAATAATATAGTTTAATGAGAGAGTTCATAACTTAATAGAGGAAAATTGAGTTAGTACAAACCCTTACCTTATTTCTCTGATTAGTTGAATACACTCAATGACCTTGTATAAAAAACAAAAAAATCACCTATTTTAAATCATTTTTTCATACATAAACTTTTATAAACTTAATTTATAATTATTATCTACATGAATATTTTTTCGTATTTATTCAGTTTCAATATCTACTGTGTGTAATCTTGATTGTTTTGAAATAGTTTCGTATTAGCGGTGTTGTTATTAATTATTATATCAAAGTTCATCATTATAATATCATAAAATGTAATTAAATTTATGTTTTATATTTTTTTATAATTGTATAATTTCATTCAATTATATTTTTGGGTTGTGATCCTTATATATGAAATCAGTGATGAGAATGTTTTGATGATTTTTAATGAATGAGTGTTGGTATCTTAATTAATGAGATTAATAATAATTATAACACAATAAAACTAAAATAAAATCATTATTTTCTTATTTTTATAATATATTACCATTAATAATGTTCTCATAGTCATCAATGATATTATTTTTCATCATATCTTATGTAAGTGGTTAGACTGACCAAAACATGAATATACCATAATTAATGGATGATTACAATTATGAAAATGGGTTATTTTAGTAATAGTATAATTATTATATAATACTAATGATATTATTTAGAAATTTTAAAGGTTTTAATTATATTTTCAGAGGTTTTAATAAATAAAAAACTAGATGAAAATTGAGATATTATACTTCATGGAGGCAGTAGTCCACACGATGCACGATTAATGTTTTCATTTCTCAAAGAATGAGAGGAAATGAAGTTGGATTATAATTTATATCTTGATAATAATATTTATATTATATATATTTCAAATATTTTTTTCAATTTTACCCTTATAACCAGTGATGATAGGTGTTGGTGAAAAACAAAATTCGTCTCATTGTGGTGGCGGTAGTCTGCGCAATGAACAAATGACAGTTTAATTTTTCTTAATAGAAAAGGGTAGTGGTGGTTAATATTTATTCAATTATCATAATAAAATTTATTATAAAAACAATACTTATTTCATTATACAAGAATTATGAAATTATACTTGGTAATATAAGATAGAAACAAAGATAAGTTATGAAAAAAAAAGAGTACTCGTGTTAAGGCCTTGGGCTTTCCCTTAGAAGAATCCCTAAAAATAGAACTATTCAGACAATCTATTTTAACCAGAGGATTAAGGAAAAGTAATAGGATACTATAGTAAGTAATTAAGGTTTTATTTTCAAGAGTAGACCTAATTATTTGAATGGTCTTGAAGGGGTGGTGAGAGGACCCTTTTATAAGAGATGGGAATGTGAGTTTTATAAATATGTCAACTTAATATAAATAGATCACATGTTCCATGTGTAAATAACGATAAAAATGGAAAATAAGGTACCTTTGGGTGATATGTGGTCTATAATGCCACAAAAAATTATTTTAAATCATGTTTTAAATATGTTTTTAAGTCCTTTACTCTTTGAGTTTTCACTTTTACTATTCTTGGTTTTACCATGGTAACTAAATTTCACCTATGTAATTTAATTTTAATAAAATAGAACATCATAAATAATATTTACGAATTGATTCCAAATATAAATTCTATTTTATCATATTAAATTTTTATGTGAGATAAAAATCAGTTTTAATAGTAGCGCATATAACGCATAAAACCTTGTTTCTAAAAAACTATATTTTAAGCATAAAATTTATGTGTATGATAAAATTATCAATGAATTTAAATTTCATGATATAAATTATATTATTATAAAACTAATAAAATTTATTTTTCTTTCAAATCAATCCAAAACCAAATTTTACCAAAATACTATTTAACTAAAAGAAAAAGCCAAAAATAATTTTTATTGGAGAATATAACTTAAGTTCCTAAAACGTTAAAAATAGGTTTTATTGTAACAAACAAATATTATAAAAGAATAAAATTGTATTCAATAGCATTTTTGACATGAAACATTGAGCTTAAAAAATGAGTAAAATATATTTCACTAAATTTAATCTCTTTTATAAATTGTGATGCATGCAATGTTGAGTTTAAATGAAAATACTCAATTAAATATCATTTAGAAATGACTATTATAACCTAGTCATTAAGTTAGAGGGTATGAATAGAACAAACTAAATTATGTAAATTATGGTTATCTATGAATTATAAATAGAATAATAATTATTTAAAATAAAAAATAAATGTTTTTAAAAAAATGATTTTCTCTAAAAGATGGTTTACTCGCGCTTTGCGCACATAATTTAAAATTAATTTTTACCACTTTAAGAAAATTTATTTGATAAAAATAAATTCATTTTTTAATAATAATTTTAAAATTATATGTGGTTTAATTTTTGTTATTTTTTTATAATGTTTTATTTCTTGATAAATAGTGAAAAATACTGAAATATAATTGAGAACTACCTATTTGTTTAAACTATTTAGAAAGTTAAATTATATTTTGAATTAGTTTAATGTAAAATTAGTACATTTTTATATCTATTAATCTAATTTAGGTCATTTTAATCATTTTACTATTGAATTTTCATATAAAAATATTTTAAACTTTGGAATATTTTCTCTTCAAAAATATGATTTCTCATCATGTCTTCAGGATTAATTTAAAATTAAATATTTTCACTTCTGTGAATGGAATTTAGAAAATTTATTGCATATTTCTAATCATTATATTTTATATTATCTAATAATTTCAACTTAATTTTTTACCATAATGGGTAGTAAAAATAGTAAAAAAATATTTACTATGGTTATGGTAAAAATAGATTTACTAAGGGGATAAATTAAAATGATAAGGGTTAAAATGACCAAAAAAGTTTTCTAAAATATATTTTTTGGCCATATTTCTACCATATAATCTATATGGATCTAGAATACTCTGTTTTGGACCATTTTATAATTTTAAAATTGTTGATTCGAAATTTTATACTTTCTACTTTTCCTTTCCTTAGTTTTGAAAATAATAAACACTTTCCTAAAATATTATTTTACTAAATTTGTAAATCCCATGTATTTCAGAATATTTTTATATAAAAAATATTTTTCTACTAGATATAGAAATATTTTCTAACTAATTTAATTTAAGCATTATATTCTATAATCTGATACATCATATTGACAGAGAGTCTGGTTCGTCAGACTGAATAGCGTTTTGTCCATCAGATTGACTAGTTTTTTATCCATCGGAATAAAAAAAGTCATATAAATTAGAGTGAAAATAGTTTTGATCCATTATACTATACATAGTTTAGTTCCTCAGATTTAATATATTAAATTCCACCTGACTAAAAAAAGATTGTAATTAGAGTATTGAAATTATTTCTATCGGGTAGAATTTATTACAACATTTTAATGGTGATATCAAAACAAAAATGGATATAGACATTTCCCTGAGTTTTCAAGTGAAGAAAATTTGGGTTTGTTTCAACCAACTCCAAGATTCATGGAAAATATAACATTTTAATTTATGCCTATAAATAGAAGTTCATTTGAGTATTTGGGAGATTATTCATTTTTAAACTCAACCCATCTAAAGATAACTCCACCTAAACATCTTATTCTTACTCTTTATAATCTTTCAGATAGTTATGTTTTAAGGCTTCTAAGTGAGGAATTTTAAAATATTTAGAATAGTTTTTATTTTTTTATTCTCTTTCCAATCATGGTTTAGATCAAGGAATTTTGGGGATAGGAAGATCGGTGATACAGATAAGGATGATCGAGGGATTATAGGGTATTTGAAGAATAAGATATCATTGATCATTATATCAAGGGATTCTAGGTTTTTAGAAGATAGAGATTATACTTATCCTGATATCAAGGGCTTTCCTATTATGGAAATAAAAACATTTACAATTAGATTGAAAGATTTGGTTATCTTATGTCAGGATTCCTAACTTCTTAAACTCTTAATGTTAAAGAGTATAATATCTTTTATAATGATTTTAAGTCATTCTTACTTTATTATAATCTTTCATATTTCTTGTTATTACAAGTTTTATAATCCACTATGAAATTTATATTTGAAAGATTGATTTACTAAATAATTATAATATTTGATTTATCAGAATATATCTGAGCCTCATTAATAACTCTGATTTATGAAACAACTTCTGAGTCTGATATATATACTTTGTCATTGAACAATTTCTAAGCCAAATCATTAACAAAATCATTTTTGGTTTTTATGTTAGTTTAATTTTTTAAACTACATTTCACACCCCCCCCCCCCACTCTTGTATCCATCGTATATTCTTATGATCCAAAAATTGGTACCAGAGAAGGTTCTACAAATTTACCTTTTGTGTTTTTATTTTTCTTATCCACTACCGATTATTAAAGTTTTTATAACCTTTTTGTTTATAAATTTTTATTAAACTAACATGTATTGTTGGAAGTATTTGTTTCTATAATATTTAAATTTTATGTTTTGGTACTCTTAAAAATTTTAATCCTATAATATAACTGATGTTTGATGCTGTTGATTATGAATATTGGAAAGATAATATGAAAACATTTGTAATTAATATTGGTTTTGACATTATTTATGTTAACTAGTGATTAAAAAATTCCAGAGAAGGATGTTAATTCTTACTTTAATCAAGAAAAGTTAGAATATTGGTTGAATTATAGAATGTAGAATACTCTATTATGTTATATGATAAGAAACATTTATAGTTAAACACCATATTATGAAATTGAAAATTGTATTTGTAAGAAATTAGAGGTGAATTATTTTAGAACTTCAAAAGTTATTGAAACTAAAATAGATTTGATTTGTGATGATTATCATGTTTTTGATTTTCTACCTAAAGAAACTACTCTTAAAATGAATCAATTATTTATGACTATTTTAAATAGTTTACAATCGTTTGGAGATAAATATATTACTAATTAAATATTAGTGGAAATTATTCCTGGTGAAAGGGAATCCAAAAGGACTACTTTAGATGATACTATAATAATTACTCATTTTACTCTTGATGATCTTATTGGTACTCTTATGCAATATGAGGGAAGATTGAAAAGAGATGATGAAAATTTGAAAAGGAGTAATGGAGGAGATTATTTTTTCTAAAATTCCTAATATTCCAAGTAAATTTCAATCTTCTAATAAATTTGTAAAGTCTTTTAAAAACAATAAAGTTATTATTGAGTCAAATAGTAGTTCGTTAGAAAAATCTGGAATTGAATTAACTAATCTGGAGAAGTGGATAAACAAGATAGTTGAAAATAAGGATTTACAATATATATATAAGAATTGTTACAAAGAGGGAAGTGTTAAAAAGGATTATTCAAAAGTTATATGTTATAAATGTAATAATTTTTTATATATCAGACCGAATTTCCCTAAGTTTAGTACAAAAGATAATAAAGAACGAAATTATGATAAGAGATACAACCATTTATACAAGAACAAAAATAATAAGTGTTTGAAAACTTTATATACTTAGAGTTCAAGTAGTGAAGATAGTTCATGTGAGAATTAATCAAATAATGAAATTTTAGGGTAGAATAATATCATATTCTATGTATAAATACCAATGGTTAATAAATATTTCAAGGGAAAGGTAACTGTTGGATCTCTTACGAATATTACTTTATATGTGAATTACCCTAATCATGATATTAGTGATAATAATTATACATATTTTAATGAATAATCTTCTTCATTTGAAGAAAATAATTATTTACCATGTTTTGAATAAGTTTCTAGATGTTTAAACTATTACAAAATGTAAATTGTAAGATTTATTAAGGACATGAAATTGCTTAAGAAAAATTTGTGAATAAAAATTAAAAAATATGTACTTTAACTATTGATATTTCAGATCATTATAAAAAAAAATTATAAAAAAATTTATAAATGTAATATTTATAAAGAACTTGAAAAGTTAATTTTGATAAAACTATATTACAAAATGATATTGTAAAACATTGTTCAAATACAAATTCTTCTAAGGATAAAAAATTAGTTGTAAAACTGAATTTACAAATTTCAAGTTTGATAAATCTTTTGTTGAAGTTTACCACTAGTAAAGAAAACACATATAAGATTTATAATCATATTATAACTCATAGAGATGTTTCTTTAATGGTTTTTACAAATAAAAACCCTATTTTTAAAAATAATTACTTTTTTTTGAAAAAATCACCATTTTACACTAACTTTTAGAGTGGTTGGAACTAAAAGAATAAATGTTCTTTTAATTAAATTAAATATTTAGGATTTCATAAAAATTATTTTTCAAAATAATTAAAATTTAATCAAAATAATAATATAGAAAAAAATTGGATTCCTAAAATCTTACATTCTGATAATACTGGACCCGAGGAAATGTGGGTTCTGAAATATTATTGTTTTTTGTATTTAAAAAAATAATATACTAACAACAAAAAAATTAGGTACCTGGTTAGTGGTGACTCCAGAAACATGATTGGAAACAAATACTTCTTTAATAATATTATAAATATAAAAGGTGGTAAGGTAACCTTTAGAGATAATTCTTAAGGAGATATTTTCGGTATAGGTAACATTGTTCTTAATGGTAAATAATTAATTTCAAATGTTTTATTTGTTTGAGTTAATAAGTATAAACTTATTAACATAAGTCAATTATGTGATTATTGTTATCTTTTGATCTTTAGTAATTATAAATTTATTGTTAATAGTGTTAAAGATGAATTTATTCTTTCTTACAATCGGTATGAGAATGTTTACACACTAAACTAAAAATATCATAGGATCTAAGATCAACCGTGTCTTAGTTCAATTGAAGACCAATATTGGTTATGGAATATAATATTAAGAAACTGTAATATTATTACTTTATTTATGTTTTCTAATAAAGGACTATATAAGGATCTACTAAAAATTTGGTTGGATTCTTTAAATGTTTGTGAACCTTGTCAACTTGGAAAGAAAAAAAGTCACGTTTTAATTCTATTACTGAAGTCTCAACTTTTGATGCTTTATAGTTAGTACTAATAGACATGTTTGGTCCTACACAAACCAAAAGTATTAATGGAAAATACATTGTGTATGTTTTAGTTTACAATTACCCTAGATATACTTAGGTATATTTTCTAGAAAATAATTTTAAAGCCTTTTTTTAAAACATTTGTATCCAAACTCAAAAATAAGAAAAATATCTCCTTTAAAACTATTCATAGTGATCATGGTTTAGAATTTTTAAATTATAATTTTGAAATTTTTTTTTGTGAAAAGGTATTATACGTAACTTTTTTTCACCTAGATATCTAAAGAAAATTTGTGTAGTTTAAAGAATAAATATAATTTTTAAGTGGTTACTAGGGTAATGCTAAGTGAATACTCATTTTATAAATATTTTTGGGATAAAACAGTTAGTACTTCTTAATATACTATAAATAATGTTTTATTTAAACATTTTATTAATAAAACTCCTTATTAATTGTAGAATGAAAGGAAGTCAGAACTTTATTACTTCAATGTTTTTGGATATAATGTATTCATTTTAAATAAAAAAGATAAATTACATGAATTTTCTACAAAATATGACGAAGGGATGTTTTTAAGTTATTCTACAACTAGTAATGAATATATGGTTTTTAATAAAAATATAAGTACTATTAAGGAAATACTACATGTTAAATTTGATGAAACCGATCCTTTTTTTTCAAACAACCTCACCCCATATCTGTAGATTTTATTTCTAAAACTGATTTTCAATCTATGTGAGAATGTTCATCTCATGAGAGAACAACTGAAGAACATTATAATGAAGTTATACCTCAAGAATAATTTCAACATTTTATTAAATAACAATGTTTTTTAAACCCAATAAATTAGTTGTTTCTTAAGAATCGTCCTAGTGATACCATCATTGGTGATGTTGATCAACCAATTAGAACTATCATTTATTTTATAAATGAAATTGAACATTTTTTATTTTTATCAAAATTAAAGCCAAATACTCTTAATGAGGATTTAGGTGATGAATATTAGATAAAATTAATGAATGATGAACTCAATGAATTCGAGAAAAATCTAGTTGGGACTTTGGTTGAATGACTTAAACATACTTCTATAATTAGAGTAAAATGGGTTTTCTAGAATAAATGTGTTGAAAATGGAATAATAGTTAAAAATAAATCTAGACTTGTTGCTAAAGGATGTAATAAAGAAGAATGAAAATATTAGTAATAAAATTGTGCTCTGGTATCTAGACCTGAACTTATTTGTATACTTCTAGAATATGCATTGTTATGAATTTGAAACTTCTTAAAATGGATGTAAAGTGTGCATTCATGATTGAATATGTTCAAGAGGAAGTTTATGTATAAGAACCCCTGTTTTTGAAAAAAAATATCCCGAACATATTTTTAAACTTTTTATGTCACTTTATAGACTTAAACAATATCCTAGAGCCTAGTTTGATAGGTTAACTAGATTCTTGTTACAAAAACTTTATTAAAGGACATTCAGATCCAACCCTCTTTATAAAAGAAGTTTCTAAAAGCATTATCACATTTCAAATTTATTTTGATGAAATTATATCTGGTTTAACTCAAAATTATTTAACATATTCCATTTTGGATCTCATGAATTTTAAGTTTTAAATGAGCTTGATGGGAGGAATTACTTATTTTATAGGTTTTCAAATTTCACAAAAACTGGAAAGAACATTTGTATCTCAGTATAAGTATATAAAATTTATTCTTTTGAAAATTGGATATGAAAATACTAAGATTATTATTACTCCAAGTAAAACCTCAAATACTTTATATATCGATGAATCTAGGAAACTAGTTGATCAAAATATCTTCATAAGGATGATTGGAATTTTACGATACTTAATAGCTATCCATACAAATTTAATGTTATTTATATGATTATGTGTTAGATATCAAGAAAATATAAGTGTCATGTATTAAATATATAAAAATAATTTTTCCTTATCTTAAGGGAACTATGGATTTATATTTATTTTACTCTTCCGGGAATGATTTTAAATTTAATGGTTTTTTAGGTACTAATTTGTATGGTTGTAAAATAGATAGAAAAAAGTGATTTTGGAACTTGTCATTTCTTAGGAAAAGATTTAGTTTCTTGGTCTTGTAAGAAACAAAACTCAGTATCACTTCTCACTACTAAATCTGAATATGTGGTAGATGGAAATTGTTGTACTCAAGTGTTGTGGATATAATAAACACTTAAAGACTATGGCATGAGTTTTAGTAAAACTGAAATATTGTGTGATAACAGAAGTTCCATTTCATTAAGTAAAAACCCTACACAACACTCACAATCAAATCACATAGATATAATACATTATTTCCTTAGGGATCACACACAAACAGGAGATATCATTTTACAATTAATTAGAAAGAAATAACAAATTGTAGATATTTTTACTAAACCTCTTTCCTTAGATAGATTTAATTAAATTAAATAGAATATATGAATGATCAATGTTAAATGATCATTAATATATAATTCATGTTTTCCAATCACCATATATTAATGAACGTTTTTTCAGAGGGGGGGTACATATGTTTTTTTTCAATAAAATTTTGTTTTATAAAGTTTTTAGTTTTTATATAAAATTTGTTTTTATATCTTCAATGTTTTCATAATCAAAATTTTTACTAAATAATATTTTTCAGATTTAATTTTTTTTACTAAAAAATATTTTAAAACAAAATAAATACTATAAAATTATTCTGTAAAATATTTTTGCAATATAAGTTAACAGATTTATACTCTTTTAGAAAAACAAATAATAAAAGGTTAATGGATAAAAATTTCATATCAATATTTAATCATTTGCTTTGATAGGTATTCATCTATATTTTTATTTTTTTCAATTGTCTATTGCGTTTCTTTTTCTATGTTGTTTTTTATATTCTTAAATTTTTATAAACTATTAATTTTTTAAAAATTTAATGTTTTTATAATCAGAAAATACTTTAGTCTGATTAATGTTTTTCATTAAAAAACTTTAAGAGTTTGGAATATATTTATTAAATAATATGATGATAAATCTAAACCTCCATATTAGAATATATATTTCAATCTGAGACATTATATCTCTAGAATATGAGTAGTCTCCACTCAAGCCTATATATGAGAGAGTGGGTTAGCCTATCCCACATCGATTCTCATGTTTTCCTCTCAACCCTCATTTCTCTTTTTATTTATGATTCTGTAATTTTTACATTTGTCCAATTATCATCTTCAGTTATATTTGTTTGTTTCATCGTTATTATCATTATGATGGAGTATGAAAAATATTTTTCAAAGCGAGAAGTTATACAATAAAGATTGGTCAATAAGTCATTGTATTAAAAGTATGATTCTCTTTTGAAAAAATTAATTAAATTTCAAGGATGAGAAATGATCTTAATAGAAAAATATGGATTTGAATTACATTGTCTGAAAATTGTTAAAGTATTCTATTATACGGTATAATTCAATATGGAAGATGATTTAGATGTAATTTTCTTAATCTTTTTTTCTGAAATTTGTAAATTAACTATTCAAAAATTGGATGATTTAGTTGATGTTCCATTTGAAGGAGAGGTGTACCTTCCGTATCAAAATATTTCTGAGAATCATGGAAATTTATAAAAGTCCAAAGCTAAAACTTCATTATTTTCATTTTTTAAAAAGTTAATAAAGGTATATCACTTGAATCAAGATGTTAGAGTAGTCACCTTGTTGATATAAGGATATCTAATTTTAAGGAAAGGTGATAAATATGCATTGAGATTTCATGTAATATTCATATTGTATTTCATTATCAATATGAGATAGTTTAATCTGTTTAAGTTTGTATTTATTTTAATTAAATCTATTAAGAAAAGTTCTATGAAGTTAAGAATATTTATGTTTCCATGCATTATAAATAATATTTTAGTTATTTGTATGAATTTTTTTCAAATAAAGAATAAATATTATGTAGTTATAGAACAGGTTTCACTAATTTGAGAAGAAACCATGGGGATAATGAAATTAGTTTTCAATTCGAAGCTAAAAAAATTGTATGCAAATCGCACAACAATGATTCTGATGAAGAAGTTTTTAAATAGAAATAAATAGTCAAAGTAAAAAATGAAATAAGAATCCTCTCCTCCAAATATTCGAAAGAAACATAAAGTGATGTATTATGTGTACATAATGAAGATAATGTATAACAATGCTTGGAAAAATTCAAGGGAACAATGTTTACAATATGGTAAAGCTGAAGTTTAAGATATAAAGATAAAGACAAATGATGTGATCAAATAGAAAAAGAAGAACAAAACAAATAATAAAGGGGTTTCTAAAGTAATAAAAATGGAAAACTTGATTAAAGGTGTAGAAAAAGAATCAACAAATATAAACTTTTCAGTTTCACCTTTATCATTTATTTAACCTATTCTAGGTTTCAGAACACTTTTTGCTGCTGATAAATCATTTCTAAATCCATCAGCACCGGGATAATTAGAGTTCTTTGAAACATCATTTTTTCTAGTTTTTTTCTAAAGGGAAAGGGTAAATAAGTAGAACATGAAATCCATTTAAAAAGGTCAGTTCAAAATTTGGTTCCAAAATTAGTTAAGAAATCTTGAAAGGGATTTTTATGAACTATGAATAAGTTAGAGATATATCTTGAAGAAGAATGACAGGAGTAGGTAGAGAAATGAAAAGGACAATAAAGTTCATGGGATTCATTATCATCCTCTACTTCATTATCAACTCAATAAAATAAAAATCCTACAATAGATGTTTCGGTGAATGAAAAATCATTATCATAAATGGAAGATGAAGAAAAAATATCACATAATAAAATATCAAACAAGGTAGATATTGGTATGGATGTAGATGTGGTTATAGTTTTAGATGATGAAAATTTTAAAAATAAAATAAGAGACAGATATTGGACCATCACAACAACATATTTTTGAATCTTCATCAAATTCATCAATTGCAATGGTTACTAAAGCTCAAAAAATAACTAATTATATTTTCAAACTCTAAAATAAATAACATATTCTATGACTTCACTTTCAAACATTAGAGAATGTTGCATGAATATCTAGAATAGTTTGAATGAGAAATTAGAATCTTTCAAATTGTTGACTAAATACATTTTTCATAACAAGGCTGCGTTAAAATGTTTCAAATAAAAAAAAAGGCACAAAAAAGAAGTTTTGATCATATGCTAAAGTGTTCAAGACAAGTAGATGTAGACTTGAAAGATCATGATGATTAGTTTTTGGAAGTTAAAAAAATAACTTTTGATATATAATATTCTTTTGAAAAGTTACCATCTGATGTTTCTGATAGGCTGAATTATGTTGAATAGTTTAAAGATATGTTGGATTCTCAGAATCAAGAAATGTCTGAACTAAAATAAGATATTCAAAAGTTAAAAGATGATAATACCATAATTCAGTCTTTTGAAGAAAATATTTAGAGACTAAAGAAAGAAAAAAATATAAATTTCCTTAAATAGGAGATTATCAGGTTGAAAGAAAAGAATTGGAAGTTTGGATTCATAGATTAAAATATATCCAAGCTTGATTCCATAGACACATAGTCTAAGAAAAATCAAGATAACTTTTGACTGATAAAATTAGTAGTCAAACATATTTAAAAGAACAAAATGAATATTATTTTTCTAAACTCTTAATGGATTCATTACGATCAATGTTTTTAGATCATATCTAGTTTATATATATTACTCTCTAAATATATTCCTATTTGAATGTTTTTAAATTTTACATGGATTAATTTTATTTATTTTAATCTTGGATGAATATTTATTCAAACACAATTGTTTTATTTTTATACATTCCAATATTTCAGAAAAATATGTTAGTTTCCCTATTACTTTTTGAAAACCACAATGGTAGATAAATTATCAAAGTATAAGAAACAATATAAGGGAAAAATTTATTGATGGGAAGAATAAAAAGTATTAATACTTCCTATCATATGAATCAATTTGAAAAAAAAAATAAGTTATCAAGACAATAGAATCAAAGATAAGAAAATGAAAGATATATCTTATGAATAATCTCATTGAAGGTATTAAATGTACAAAGGGTTTTAATTTTTTTTACTTAATAATTTTTTCATTTTAAGTGTTGTGTTTTGTGCTTTCAAAAAAGGTGGATATTTTAGAGTCAAAATTTTATACAATATACTTTTCTTTCCAATTGTTTTAAAATTTACAAACCCTTTTTTAAAATTTTATTTTATAAACTCTTTATATCCAAATTATTTAAGAATTTTTATGTCGAAAAAATATTTTCCTGTTAGATGTATAAATAATTTCAATATACATAAATATAAACTTTATATTATTTAATATAATACATATGAATAACTAAGATTATAGTCCATCAGATTGACTAGTGTTTTATATATCATATTGAATAATTTTTTATCAATCAGACTGACTGAAGTCATATCCATCGGACTAAAAATAGTTCAGATCCATCAGACTGGCCATAGATCTGTTCATCATATTGAATATATTATATTCTATCTGACTAAAAAAAATTATAATCTGAGTGATGGAATTATTTATATTGCATAGAATTTACAATAAAATTTTAACTGTGTTATCAAAACGATATTGTATGAAGATGTTTTTACAGATCTTTAAATGAAGAACATCTGATTCCATAGAAAGATACTCTAAGATTATTAGAAAATATAACCATTGTAGGGATACCTATAAATAAAATTTAATTTGAGGATCTTAGAGTTGATTCATTTTGTAACTCAACAGATCTGAAGATCACTCTGCATGAACATCTCATTCTTATGCTTTGTAATCTTTTAGAGAGTTGTCTTCTAAGGATTTCGAGTGAGAAAATGTAAAATACTTAGAACATTTTTTATTTTTATTCTCTCTTTGATCATTTTTTATATTAATAGATTTTGTGGATAGGAAGATAGGTGATACTGATCAGGTTGATCGAGGGCTTCCAGGGTTTTGAAAGATAAATCTAACACTGATCTTCATATTAAGGGCTTCTAAGGTTTTCAAAGAAATGGATTATACTGATAATAGTAGCGAGGGATTTCTTCTTAAGGAAATTTAAAGACTCATAAATTTTAAGGAAAATTTTTTTCTTAAATTATTTGGGATTTTACGAGTATGCAGTTTTTGACGGCACCGGATTCCAATGCCCGGTGTGCCCGGAATCAATTTCCGAAGTTTAGCTCGGGTAAGTTTAGTGAAAAAACGAGTGGGTTTTCCTAACTTTTGAACCGGTGCTCGGAATTGAAATCTGAGGACACCGATGAAACCGCAGCGCCAGTTTTTTCTTAATAAGACCTTTTCTAGAGTTGCGTTTGTTCGGGAAGAGTTGTTTAAAAATGTGGTTTAAGTGTAAGTAAAATAAAATTATGCGAAATTTTATTTCTCCTTTCTAAGTAATTATATCCCATGTGTGGGAGTTGGGGTGGGACCCACTAAAATCCTAACTCTTGGTAGAATATTAGTGAGGTGGGGCCCACACGATTCCCCACCTTTTCAAATAATCTAACCCCTCTAAACCACTCATGTATTAAATATTGTGGCTACCCTCTTCAACATTAATGCATGCCAACTAAACTCACCTTTAATTTTGACAAATCTAGACTAATTAATTAAGTGAGTTTAGGTTTTTGAATTTTAAAAATGTTGGAAAAAGTAATAAAATAAGGGAAAAGGCCTTATTTTATTTTGGTTGATTCGTTGTGTTGAGAGAGGGAGAGTTCTACACTTTGAAGAACTTCATCTTTCTCCTTGAAAATGGGAAGAACGTCGACCCGCCGTTCCATCTTCTTTCCACGTCAAAGAAAGGGAGACGCCGCTCCTTCATCGAATGTTCTCCGTCGACGTATACGGAGCCTTACCCCATTACGCCATTTTCCGCGATGCTAGATTTTGAGAACTTCTTTGAGGTAGGGATTGTTTCATCGTGCAAGTATTCTTTTTGACGTTCGTCGTTATTATTTGGATTCCTGTTATCAACTTAACGGGAGGAGGTCAGACCGCCAAAACACAGCTGATCCTCCTCCCCTTTGTTGTTGATCACCATCGTGGTTTGGAAGGGAGGCAGCGTCGTGCAACGGTACCGCGCGGGAATGAGGAAAACCGTGGCGAAGGAGCGTCGCGCCGTCGCACCGCACCAGTGAAGCCGAAGGAAGCCGCAGCCAAGAGAGGGTCGCGGCGGAGGGGCACGGTGCTGTCACGCCGCGCTGGAGCACCATGGAGGGTCGCGGCTGGGGCGGGCCGCAGCGGAGGGGCATGGCCCAATCGCGCCGCGCTGGTCGGACAAGGGTCACGGCCAAAGGCCGCGGCGGTGCTGAGGAGGGCGGCCAGACTCAGCCGGCCGTCGGCGCTTCGGAAGTCGGGACCCGCGGGGGTCCCACGGCGGCACACCGGCTGGCCAACATGGCTGGCTGTTTCGAGAAGTTCGGGGGTTGTAACCCCCAGCGGCAGACAAGGGCGGGCCCCACCACGTGGGGGCCTCCGTTTCAAAACGAGGGGGGCAGCCCCCCCCCCCCCTTCCGCGTCTGCTCAGCGCGCGAGCACCCGCACAGGGCCGGACCGCCCGCGCCGGACCGCCCGCGCCGGGCTGCCCGCCGGACCCCGCGCGCCGAGTCGGGCCGGACCGCATGCGCCGGGCCACGCCGCTCCATTTGGGCTGGACCCGGGTCGGGTCGACCCGGTTCGGGCCGAACCGGGGGGTATTGGGTCGGGTCGGACCGGGCCCAAACCCCCTATTTCCGGACATATCCTTTCAAACGCCCATAACTTGAGATATTTACCTCTGATCGACACATCGATGGCTGCGTAGAGATCCTTGTATCGAGACGGTCATTTTGATATATCACACTCAAGGTTTCGGAGAACTTTGGGTACGGCCGGGTTGGTTCGAACACGAAACCAACTGGGCCCTCAAAGCGGAAACGCTTATAACTTGAGCTCCGGACGTCCGATTGATGTGTCGTCGACTTTGTTGGATTCCTCTTAGTGAGACAATTCTTTTGGCTTACTCTGCTTGAGGTTTGGACATATCTGGAGTATGGTCGGGTTGGTTTTATCTTAAAAACCAATTGGGCCCCTAGGACGAAAAAGCTATTAACTCTTTAGATCGGGCATCCGATTGACGTGTTTCCTGTCGCGTTGAGTCCCTTTTGACGAGACGGAACTTTGGGATACATCAACTCCGGACTTTGTGTCATTTAATTTATCGACCCCCCTTGGCTCGTGGAGCAGACCCTCCCGGAATCGAGCATGCTGTGTGCGGGAACCCTAGAGCTGGCTGTGACTGTGACGACGATGACAACTGTACTGGGATCCTTCGTGGGTTCAGTAGCGATGATGACCGTACTGGAATCCTCCGTGGGTTCGACGACGATGACTACTGTTCTTGTATCCTATGTGGGTCTGGCAGTACTTGACTACTGTTCTTGTATCCTATGTGGGTCCAATAGTATTTGACTCTGTACTTGTATCCTATGTGGGTCTGGCAGAGTAGCTAGTCTTGTATTCTTTGTGGGTCTGACAGCTTAGCTGGTCCTGTATCCTATGTGGGTCTGACAGCTTAGATGAATCAGAGGCTATATCTGATCATCTCTATCATCTTACGAAGTGTATACCTGTGTGAGCTGAGTCTTGACTTTCAATCATTATCTTCGATATGATTGACTTGCTTTCCTGTGTCGATTGGGTTGTGCTTTCCTGTGTTGATTGGGTTGTACTTTCCAGTGTGGACTAGATCGAACATGATCTTGGATGTTAGAGATGAACTGGAATTGATGACTTAGGTATATGTATGGGCATATACCTAAGTAGATTTGATTGTTACTTCGTGATTGTATCTTTCCTTTTTGGTTTATCCTTCGTGGATTCTGGGAGACCTACGGGGGTCTCGGGGTCCCTACTGAGTAGCGTATACTCTCCCCTGCACGGGATATGCCCGTACTACGTTGTGTTGGATGCAGACGACGGACATCGATGATTGAGGTGGGAGCTCCTAGAGCTGGACGGTACCTAGAGGTGGATCACTGGACGGGACGTACACGGAGCGGACAGCCGGAGCCGAGGAGCAGAGGAGACTATTTGTACCCACCCTTCAGGTGGGATTCCCTGAGGATGGCTCGGACTCACTGCTTTACTTTCTAGTTGTTTTACTTTCATTTTAGTTGTACTTTACTTTCATTTGGGTTTGTATTCTAGCCAATTTACTTTACAGCACTTACTTTTGTACTCAGTTTACTTAGTGTTTACTCAGCTTGCATACTCTGTGGTGTTTGTTTTCTTTATAAAGGAAATGCCTTCCCATTTCATAGAGATTTATGCCTTTGGTGCTAGTCGCCATCCCCTGGACTATGGAAGGCGGGCTTGGGGTAGTCACGGCATGGGCCCTGAGGACGGGTCGTGATAAATTGGTATCAGAGGAGTTCGGTTCTACCGCAGAACTCAGGACTCTGATCTTTCTTCTATGTGAAGTAATAGTGTTAAGGGTATTGTGTGTGGTCGTCAGTCCAAGGAGTCCAGTGTTGGTGCGACGGCCGATGTATCCATACACCAGGACCTTGAATTCTGATTTCCGAATGAATACACGAAAACATTGATTGCATGTGTGTTGCAAAAGTTTTCTTTGTGATTACTTTGTGTCAGCTCACCAGGTATACAGTATTGACCGTGGCGCACCTATTTCTTTTCAGGATGGCCCCACAATGGCAGCCAGCTGGGGTTCCAAGCTTTGTGTGAGATGATATCCCACCGAGCGACGAGGCCTCTGTGCAGGGCCCTATTAAAACGGAGGCACCGGCGGTACATCTACCCACCGAGCCACCGATACCACCAGCCCCAGCAGCTGAGAGTGCACGTCGCCTTAGTGCACTGCACGCGTTTCAGCATCAGAGACCGCCCAGGTTCCGTGGGGAGACGGGCCCTCAGGCAGCCGAGAATTGGCTGGAGGCTGTTGTACGAGTTTTCAGGTTAGTGGGGACACCAGCAGACCTCATGGTGATCCTTACAGCGAGTCTCATGAACGCGACAGTAGGTAGTTGGTGGACCCTGATTCTCCAGGTGCATGATGAGTCATATCTCCTTTGGTCATACTTCGAGAGCCTCTTCCGCTCGGAGTTCGTTTTAGCCACCCTATGTGCGGTGTGCATTCAAGAGTTACTGCAGCTGCAGCAGGGCAGCATGACGGTAGCCCAGTACTCGGCGAGATTTACCAATCTCTCGCGCTATTCCACGGACATGGTACGGGACCCATTCTTCCGGGCCCGGACCTTCGATCAGGGACTGAGGCATGAGATCAGGGCATCAATGATCTCCCTCAGCATTCCGACTTAGGCAGGAGTACTGGAGCGATCCCTTCTTGTAGAGAGCTTTCTTGCTGAGCCTACACCAGCGGTGAGACCTACCGTAGGGCGGCATGTAGCGGAGTCTTTTGCTGCTGGTAGTCGATGGATGTCATAGGGGTCCAAGAGGACCAGACCATCAGGCAGACGACCTCAGGATATTGGCTCAGAGGTTTGGGGCACACGGTGCAGAGACAACCTTACAAGGAGCAGACAGTGCTATGCATGCGGCGGGCAGGGCCACATGGCTCGTGACTGCCCGACCCGCCATGCAGAGGAGCAGCAGACGGTTGAGGGACCACCCAGGCAGAGGCAGAGGTTCGACCGTGGTGGTCTGCAGGGAACAGGTGGACAAGGTAGAGGAGCTAGCCAAGCAGCAGGTGGTGGGTGACGCTTTGAGGCTCTACCACCACCACCACCAGGGGGTCCACCCCGACCACAGGGAGCTAGCGAACAGAGGCAGGCTCAACTTCAGGTGGCAGAGGCCTATGACCACGGCACACCAGAGATTATTCGAGGTACTATCTGTGTCTACTCCACCTTTTCTACAGTTCTTATAGACACAGGAGTGAGTCATTCTTTCATTGTCGCTGCCCTTATTCGGAGCTCTGAGATTCCGATGGAGCTGTTGGCTCGATCCTTACGGCTAGAGACTCCTACGGGAGCATACTCGAAGATTACGCACTGGTGCCGGCAGTGTGAGCTTACTCTAGGATGCGAGAGCTTCATCTGGGATCTTCTTGTAGCGGCGTTGAGGCCTTACGATGTCATCTTGGGCATGGATTGGTTATCTATAGTTCATGCTCAGATCTACTATATTAGGCGCAAGGTACGGTGTGTTCGCACCGATGGGAGCAGGTTCACCTTCACCGGTTAGAAGGGAGCCTTTGGAGCGCTTGATGAACTCACGCAGAGGAGAGGATAGTCGATCACTCATCAGTTGGATAGCCTCATCCTAGGAGCAGTGGACATGCGGAGTCCGAGTTTTCCTGTTGTGGTGGATCAGTATGTGGACGTTTTTCCTAACAACGTTCCAGGACTACCTCCTTGCAGAGAGGTAGACTTCTATATTGACTTGTACCCTGGGACAGCCCCGATATCTACTCCAGCATATCGGATGGATCCCTCTGAGTTTCAAGAGCTACGGGTACTACTGGAGGACTTGCAGGGCAAGGGATTCATCTGACCCAGTGTTTCACCCTGGGCTTCCCCGATTTTGTTCGCCAAGAAGGAGGACGAGAGCTTACGATTGTGTGTAGATTACCATCGCCTAAATCATTTGACCATGAAGAACAAATATCCACTTCCGAGGATTGACGACCTCTTCGATCAGCTCAAGGGAGCACGATGGTTCTCGAAGATAGACCTCAGGTCAGGCTATCATCAGCTCAGATTTCGAGACGAGGATGTGCACAAGACGGCCTTCAGGTGTCGGTATAGCCACTATGAGTTCTTGGTTATGCCTTTCGGCATAACCAACGCTCCAGCAGTGTTCATGAGTCTCATGAACAGGATCTTCCAGCCTTACTTCGATCGATTTTTCAGGGTCTTCATTGACGACATATTTATTTATTCAACTATTGAGGAGGAGCACGCCTACCACTTGTGGGTTGTATTGGATACACTATAGGAGAACTAGCTTTATGGTAAGCTCTTGAAGTGTCAGTTCTGGAGACGTGAGGTCCACTTCTTGGGGCACGCCATCTCTGAGGTGGGAGTTGCGATGGATCCTACGAAGATCGAGGCAGTGCTAGCTTGGGAGCCACCCAGGAGCGTGACGGAGGTGCAGAGTTTCTTAGGTATGGTTGGGTACTATTGGAGATTTGTTCCAAACTTCTCCAGAGTTGCAGCACCGCTTTCATCTTTGACGAAGAAGGGGAATCCCTTCGTGTGGTCAGATAGATGTCATAAGAGCTTCCAGGAGCAGAGACATAGATTGACCAGTGCACCCATCTTGAGGCTACCGGAGGAAGGAGTAGGGTACGTAGTCTACTGCGATGCATCAGGGACCGGACTCAAGTGTGTCCTGATGTAGGAGCGGGCAGTGATCGCCTATGGATCACGACAGTTGAGGCAGCATGAGCATAACTACGCTACCCATGACCTAGAGTTAGCAGTAGTGGTCTTCGCTCTGAAGATGTGGCGGCACTATCTGATGGGAGAATGCTTTACAATCTAATCTGAGCACCAGAGTCTTAGATACATCTTCTCGTAGAATGAATTGAACCTGAGACAGAAGCGATGGCTCAAGTTCTTCCAGGACTATGACTTTGAGATAGTCTATACTCATGGAAATGGGAACGTAGTAGCCGATGCTCTCAGCAGGAGGACGGGCATTCACCTACTTGGAGAGGTGACATAGAAGCTATCCTCTTTGTAGATATCCTACATGGATAGAGATGGAGCAACCTTTCTTCATTCACTCACAGTCACTCGTCCACTTATTCAGCGGGTTAGAGAGGCACAGTGTGGGGACGTTGACTGTGAGACGCGACGTGCACAGATATCCTCAAGATCGGCACCTGATGGATTCTATGTAGGAGGAGAGAATGTAGTCCTTTTCAGAGGACGTACCATGGTACCAGCTTCTTTATAGGAGGAAGTGATGAGATATTTTCACACTTCCCCATTATCGGTACATCCAGGAGTGGAGAAGATGTACTAGGATATCAGACGACATCACTGGTGGCCGAGTATGAAGAAGGTTGTGGAAGAGTTCGTTTCTCGATGCCTCACCTGCTAGCAGGTGAAGGTAGAGCACTAAGTACCAGCAGGCTTGGTACAACCCTTGGAGGTCCCGGAGTAGAAGTGGGACGGGATATCTATGGATTTCGTGACTGTACTTCCACGTACTTCCAGAGGACATGACTCCATTTGGGTGATCGTCGACCGACTCACCAAGTTGTCCCACTTCCTACCCATCAGAGAGCAGGGCTCAGTGGAGATCTTGGAATGCCTCTATGTTCAGGAGATCATATGACTTCATGGTGTGCCATCATCTATTGTCTCTGATCGAGATACTCACTTTACTTCCTGGATTTGGAAGGGGTTGCAGGAGGCTTTTGGTACGCAGCTACGCTTGAGCACCGCTTTTCACCCTCAGACAGATGGTCAGACGGAGAGGACCATTCAGACTCTTGAGGACATGCTCCGTGCATGTGTCCTTGACTTCGGTCGCAGCTGGGAGGATCACCTACCTTTGGTGGAGTTTGCGTACAACAACAGCTACCACTCCACCATCGGGATGGCACCATATGAGGCATTGTACGGCCGACCTTGTAGATCACCTATGTGCTGGACAGACCCTGGGGAGTCAGCACTTGTGGGACCAGAGATGGTCCAGGCCATGACAGAGAAGGTTCAGGTCAACCAGGAGTGGATGAGGACATCTCAGATCCGACAGAAGTCTTATGCTGACAAGAGGCGGAGACCACTAGAGTTCGAGGATGGCGACCACATTTTCTTACGGGTCTCACCTCGGCGTGGATTACGGAGATTTGGTGGGGAGAGAAGTTATCTTCGTGCTTCATAGGACCATTCCAGGTTCTCATCAGGATAGGTGAGGTGGCTTATCACCTAGCTCTACCCCCTCAGTTGCACTGGGTGAATGACGTCTTCCACGTATCTCAGCTGAGGAGATACGTGCACGACCCGATGCATATCATCGACCTTGGAGAGATGGACATCGATGACGGGGCGAATTTTGCGGAGGTCCCGGTGGAGATCGAGGATCGACAGGAGCAGGTCCTATGTTGGCGGTCTATTCCTATAGTACGCAACAGGTGGCAGCATGGGAACCTTCAGGAGAGCACTTGGGAGCGGGAGGCTCAAATGTCTACTCAGTACCTTTATTTGTTTCCCTAGTTTGTGATGAATATTTACGGGGATGTAAATACCTGAGGTGGGAGTAATTTAAAGACCCATAAATTTCAAGGAAAATTTTTTCTTAAATTTTTTGGAATTTTACGAGTACGCAGTTTCTGACGGCACCTGATTCTGAGGCCCGGTGTGCCTGAAATCAATCTCCGAAGTTTAGCTCGGGTACGTTCAGTGAACGAACGAGCAGGTTTTCCTAACTTTTGAACTGGTGCTCGGAATCAAAATCTGAGGGCACCGATGAAACTGCAGCGCCGATTTTTTCTTAAGAAGACCTTTTCTAGAGTTCTTTTTTCTCGGGAAGAGTTGTTTAAAAATTTGGTTTAAGTGTAAGTGAAATAAAATTGTGCTAAATTTTATTTCTCCTTTCTAAGTAATTATATCCCATGTGTGGGAGTTGGGGTGGGACCCACTAAAATCTTAACTCTTGGTAGAATATTAGTGAGGTGGGGCCCACACAAGTCCCCACCTTTTCAAATACTCTAACCCCTCTAAACCTCCCATGTATTAAATCTTGTGGCTACCCTCTTCCACATTAATTCATGCCAACTAAACTCACCTTTAATTTTGACAAATCAAGACTAATTAATTGAGTTTAGGTTTTTTAATTTTAAAGATGATGGCAAAAGTAATAAAATAAGGCAAATGCCTTATTTTATTTTGGTTACTTCGTTGTGTTGAGAGAGGGAGAGTTATACACTTTGAAGAACTTCATCTTACGCCTTGAAGAACATGAAGAACGCCGACCCGTCGTTCCATCTTCTTTCCGCATCGAAGAAAGGGAGATGTCGCTACTTCATCATACGTTCACCGTCGACCTATACGAAGCCTTACCCCGCGATGCCGTTTTCCGAGATGCTAGCTTCCGCCAACTTCTTCGAGGTAGGGATTGTTTCGTCGTTCAAGTATTTTTTTTGACGTTCGTCATTATTATTTGGTCACCTGTTATCAATTTAACAGGAGGAGGTCAGACCGCACAAGCACGACCGATCCTCCTCCCCTTTGTTTTTGATCACCGTCGTGGTTTGGAACGGAGGCGGCCCGATGCAACGGCACACCGCGGGAATGAGGAAAACCACGGCGAAGGAGCGTGGTGCCGTCACACTGCACCGGTGAAGCCAAAGGAAACCGCGGCCAAGAGCGGGCCACGGCGGAGGGGCACGACATCGTCGCGCCGCACCGGAGCACCATGGAGGGCCGCGGCCGGGGCAGGCCGCGACGGAGGGGCGCGGCCCAGTCGCGTCGTGCCAGTTGGACAAGGGACACCGCCTAAGGTCGCGATGGTGCTGAGGAGGGCGGCCGAACTCAGTCCACCGCCGGTGCTTCAGAATGCGGGACCCGTGGGGGTCCCTCAGCGGCACACCGGCCGGCCAACATGGTCGGCCGTTTTGGGAAGTTCGGAGGTTGTAACCCCCGACAGCAGACAAGGGCAGGCCCCTCCACATGGGGTACACCGTTTCAAAACGAGGGGGGCAGCGCCCCCCCCCCCCCCCCCCCCCTTCTGTGTCCGCCTAGCTCGCAGGCCCCCGCACAGGGTCGGACCGGCCGGATCGCCCGCGTCGGGCCGGACCGCCTGGGTCGGGCCGCCCGCGCCAGGCCAGGCGGCCCACACTGGGCCAGACCCCCACGTAGGACCGGGCCGAGCCGCGCCCAACCAGCCTGGACCTAGACCCCAATCAGGTCGACCCGGTTCGGGCTGACCCAGGGGGTATTAGGTCCTGTCGGACTGGGCCCAAACCCCCGGTTTCCAGACAGATCCGTTCAAACGCCCATAACATGGGATATGCACCTCCGATAAACGCACCGATAGTTTCATAGTTATCCTTGGATTGATACGGTCATTTTGTTACATTACACTCAATGTTTTGGAGAACTTTGGGTATGGCCGGGTTGGTTCGAACACGAAACCAACCGGGCCCTCGGAGCGGAAACGCATATAACTTGAGCTACGGACGTCCGATTGATGTGTCGTCGACTTTGTTGGATTCCTCTTAGTGAGAAGTTTTTTTGGATTACTCTTCTAGAGGTTTGGATGCAGCTGGAGTACGGTCAGGTTTGTTTTAGCTTAAAAACCAACAGGGCTCCTGGGACAAAAAAGCCAATAACTCTTAGATCAGGCGTCCGATTGACGCGCCGTCTGTCGCGTTGAGTTCCTTTTGACTAGACGGAACTTTGGAATACATAAACTCCAGACTTCATGTTAGTTGATGTATTGACCCCCCTTGGCTCGTGGATCGGACCCTCCAGGAATCGAGCATGCTGTGTGCGGGAACCCTAGAGCTGGCTGCGACTACGAAGACTATGATGACTGTACTGGGATCCTCCGTGGGTTTGGTAGTGACGACGACCATACTGGAATCATCTGTGGGTTCGATGGAGATGACTACTATTCTTGTATCCTATGTGGGTCCGGCAGTACTTGACTACTGTTCTTGTATCCTATGTGGGTCCGGCAGTATTTGACTCTGTACTTGTATCCTATGTGGGTCCGGCAGAGTAGCTGGTCTTGTATCCTTTGTGGGTCCAACAGCTTATCTGTTCTTGTATCCTATGTGGGTCCTACAACTTAGATAAATCAGTGGCTACATCTAATCATCTCTATTGTATTACGAAGTGTATACATGTGTGATCTGAGTCTTGACATTCAATCATTATCTTCGATATGATTGACTTGCTTTCCTGTGTGGATTGGGTTGTAATTTCCTGTGTGGACTAGATAGAACTTGGGCTCGGATGTTGGAGTTGAACTGGAATTGATGACTTAGGTATATGTATGGGCATATACCTAAGTAGATTTGGTTGTTACTTCATGATTATATCTTTCCTTTTTTGTTTATCCTTCATGGATTCTGGGAGACCTACAGGGGTCTCGGGGTCCCTACTGAGTGGCGTATACTCACCCCTACATGGGCTATTCCCGCACTACGTTGTGTTGGATGCAGACGACGGAAAGCACTTATCAAGGTGGGAGATCGTGGAGCTGGACGGTACCTGGAGGTGGATCACTGGATGGGACGTACACGGAGCAGACAGCCGGAGCCAAGGAGCAGAGGAGACTATTTGTACCCACCATTCAGGTGGGGTTCCCTAAGGACAGCTCGGACTCGCCGCTTTACTTTCCAGTTGCTGTACTTTCATTTTAGTTGTACTTTACTTTCAGTTGTGTTTGTATTCTGGCCCATTTACTTTACAGCACTTACTTTTGTACTCAGTTTACTTAGTGTTTACTCAACTTGTGTACTCTGTGGTGTTTGTTTACTTTATAAAGGCAATTCCTTCCCTTTTCATCTAGATTTACGCCTTTGGTGCTAGTCGCTAGCCCCTAGCCTATGGAAGGCAGTCTTGGGGTAGTCACGGCATGGGCCTTAAGGACAGGTCGTGACAGGAAAGATATAACATTATAATTAGGTTGAAAACATTTGATATCTTAAGTTATGCTTTTTGAATTTTTTAACTTTTATGGTTAAAGAGAAGAATATCATTTATAAATCTTATAATTCATCCTTAATTTATTATGATATTTCATATTACTTATTTTTTCAAGTTTTATATTACACTATAAAATTTATATTATAATGTTTTATTTACTAAATCTTTCTAATATATGATTTATTGAACTACATGTGATCCCAATTAATAACTCTGATTTATCGAACAACTCTTGAGTCTAATACATACACTCCGATCATTGGGAAATTTTTGAGTCCAATAATTAAAAAATGTGGTTTGGGTTTTTATATTAGTATAATTTTTTAAACTATAATTCACCCCTCTCATATTTTATCCATCGTATACTCTTATAATCCAATAAATAATATGGGTAAAACTTTCTCTTTTCCAAAATTACAAGCATGTCACTCACCTAACATATAAAGGAAACCCCCTATCCTCTATTATACACACCTTAAAACCATTTTGTTTCATACAATACCTTCCCAAATAAATTCTCAACTTATATCCCATAATCCTATAATCCTTGGTTTTTTCAGAAATTCATTCTTAGAAAACTATTGGTATAATCCTAAAGAGGTAGTCCGAGAAGAGGTAAAATTCTTAACCATGCACGTTTGTTTTATTCGTTGTTCCAAATCCTTCAAATATTCTAAATTTACTCTTATTTAATAACAAAATTATCTCCCATATACTAATATTTTATTATGTTAATTCATTACCTATATCCATATCCACTTCCCTCAAATGGGAAATGATAACATCACTCATGTGTATGGCGAACAACCGCCTCGCAAACCAATCACGGTTGGGTATGATAGTGGATATAAATTATATATATGATATTTATAACATAATTATACCTATTTTATCTTTAAAATAATATAAATTTTTACTTTACATTATATAGTGGATACAGTAACGTCACTCATGTGTATGATGGACTATCTCCTCATGAAGCAATGTGTTTCATTTTTCACTAATTCTTACATGGAAGGTAATAATCATAAATTTAATGAATATATGTGATATACATGAAGTAATTATGAAATTAATGATATATTTATCATTATTAAAAGATAATATATCATTTTGTTTATTACCTTTTCGCTCACTGAAATATGATAACGTTGTCCATATACATGTGGACTACTGCCTTCACACAACGATCTGACTCTGTTTTCCTCACCACGTCACATGGATGATAAATATAAGTACATTAAAAGAAATAATATTTTATTTATAATATTATGATAAATATTTAAATATAAAATATCACTTACCTCATTTCCATAATGATATTTGAAAAATAGAAATGTTACTTATGTGTATGTATGGCCTACCATCTTCATGATTGTAACATACTTCATTCCTCAAAAACATATTTCATGATTGGTATTAAAAGTATATTTTATGTGTAAATAAGATAATTATGTAATGATTATTATTATTTATATGATGAAACAATATAATATAAACAAAAATTGGAACTTTCATGACAAACCACGAATGAGAAAACAAGGCAATTAATACCTGAAACAATGAAAATAATTAAATATTATTAATGAATGGGTGATAATATGTTATAAAAGTATCATATATGATATTATAAATATTAATATGGGTATATTATAATTTAATTACATGTATTAAACAACTATACAAAAGGATAAATCATGTTCAACCAAAAGGAAGCATGAGGTAAGGGACATCATATCAATTTCCCTCTATTAAGGCATATTGTAATGTTATAAATTTAATTTAATTTATATGGTGTATATAATTACCCTTTGACATGTAATATCACAATTAATTCATAATTAATATTATTTTAATTTTCAATTTTAATTATTTCATCCAAGTATATTTGACATAATAGTTACCAATTGGTGAAGAATTTTATAACTCAATTTCTTTTTATTGGGATATATTACTTCTTCACCGTATATTATATTCTAAGATTATGTGTGTAATGAATTTATATTATATTATGTTGAATTTAAACTTTTTTTATTTGGATTTATATTCAATAAAAATAATTTATTCATTCAGTAATACTCACTTCATCGTTATGATCTTTGAAGGTTTTATTTCCTAATCTCGTTTTAAACGGGATAGTTTATATTTGAATTTAAATTGATGGAAATTATTTGATAATTGAATAATAAAATAATTTTATTTTATTCTCATATGGTTATTTTTCAATTTTTCAAGTAACAATACCATTTTTCTACTCTTTGTTACTTAAAATGATTGATAAAATGTTTTAGTACAACCCAACATCATTTCTCCATTCAATCAAAAGTCATTTTTCTTCCAAAACCATGTTTTCTAAAAATGTTTAAAAAATGTTTTTGACATTATTCAAAATGATTTATTAAATATATTTTTACCAATGTTGGTATTTTTTTACAAACTTTTTTTAAATGAATCTTCATGTCATTTTCCAAACAATGCTTGTATGTCTTTTACCAAAAAAGTGAAAGGAACATTTTTTTAACATGTATGGAATGTTTGTAATTTCCATAAATCTTGACCACTCAAATGTTTAAAGGATTATTTTATAATTTTAAAAGGTTAATTTCAAAAAAAATTATTTTCAAAAAATTTCATGACCTTTTAGTTTTAAAAGGTGATTTTTAAAATGAAAATCATATTTCCCTAAAGAATGTTTTTAAATATATCTTCATGGTTTTCCTACTAATCAATGAAAACAACCCTTCATTTTACATATACTAAACTAGGGATATATTATGTTGATACAATCCTTATTCTTATTCTAGATGGTTTATGATTATTTTGACTAAGTATCGTGTTGACATTCACTTACTTGATTCATTTTTGTATCCATTGACTTTACCTTAAATTATTCACTTTACTATGATAATTGGACATTAAATTTCTCTAAAATATACATATTATTAATCATGGGTTTGTTTATTTCTTAAACCATATATCATTTTTATATATAGTGTTTTATATTTAATTTTATTTGTTTATCTAGGGAAATATTGATAAATTTGTATTATTTTATCAATATGGATATTTGATGATATGTCACATTGTTCATGAATTAAATTGATTATTCGATATATAAGGAATTCTTTGGACATGCTGTTAAAGGTGGGGTACATAATTATAAAGACCCCTGATGCATTGTTAGTCTCAAGAGGTGAATCATTAATTTATCATTAATTGGGTTTATACCTGTAGTTTTAAAATGTATTGTGAAAGGAATTGACTGTAGAGGTATCATGATGCCTGAGATCACAATGTTCAATAATTTAGCATTTTCTTCATTGAGAATTAATCTATTATTATTTCCATGATATTTTCACAATGATATTATCATTGTATGAATTTCATTATCATATTATTGATTAAATGTCATGTGTACTCAGTTATTTACCTTTTCATATTAATTATTCCTTATTTATTCATAATAGACCATTTATTAATCATGTGTCATCTATTTTTAATCAGTTACCTTGCCATATTTATTTTGCCTTATCTTATCATGATAGTAAATTTATATAAATAGAATGTGTGCTTGGTTATTTACCTTTCCATATTGATTGTTCTTATTGATTCATGATATCTTCTGTTGTACTTAACCCTTACTAAGAATTTGAGATCACCCTTATTTTGTTTCTTTTCCCATGATTCCATGAAGCTTATGATTATTGGTGTGAAAGTATATACTTGAGGGAATAATTATATTCCAAATATATATATATATATTAATTTTTATTTAAAATGTAATGAAAGTATCAAGCATGTATCTAATTTACCAAGAGTACTTAACTATTAAGTCCTTTTGTATTTGACTCCTGGTATTTTATGCCAATTCAATAAAGTAAGGCACCAGCTCTGGGTTACTGGATTTTGGGTTATTATAGTTGGTATCAGAAGAAGTTTAGTAGAAACATTAAGAACTATATTTAAAAAACATATATTGGGGACTATAACCCAATGATATACTTTTAGGATAATCATATATGAATATCCTAATTTTTTTATAAGGAAGATATTATATGGTTTTTTAGCAATACATATTAATCTAGATACTACATGTGGATGTGGTTCTATAATATATGTATTTAGGAGTAATAACCCTGAGAATGGCACATTAATCTTGACCTAATCATAACTGGGTGCATGACAACGGGCCTTACTGCATACCTAGTTTGACACTATTAGGGTATATGCTTTGGATAATTCACTTTTCTTCACAAACCATTATATAGGATTTTAATAGATTATGAACATTAATGACTTAGGCTAAACCCAATGTGTCTTAGATTGAAAATACAGTATCTAAAATAATTTAGGAAATGTTTTATTTGTGGAAAATAAGGTTATTAAGCAATTAATTTATGAGGAAAAATAAAGAGTGTGATGAAACAAAATAAATTTCATCCTTGGGATCTATTTATAGTTCTTTATCTTAAAATTAGGTAACCTAGGAATTGTACACGTCAATGAACTCTTCTAAATTTTAACCCCTGGGCCAAGGAAGGACCTATGTTAAATAAAATGGTCAAAGTATTATGTATTGGGAATCAATATTTAAATTATAGAAGTATTTTTACCAGTGGTATTTTGGTTATAAAAATCATGAAATATATGAGGATTGTATAAAATGTTAGAATATTATGTGTATTAATTAACTTAAGAGTTATGGATACCATAATGGTTTTATGTGTTTAAGTTTGATCATAATTTTAAGTATTAAACACCCTTTTTTAGGTTTTATGTGATGGGAGTATATAAATATTAATGATATTTTGGGAGAAATGTTTTGCCAATTATATGTTTTATTGGAAAAATTATTTGATTAATAATGCCTTTTCATTTTATATACATAATTTTTAAGGTATTTATAACATTTAGTCTTAATATTATTATTAATGATATTTTTATAATATTCAAAAACATTATTAGAATTTTTTAAAAAATAAGTTATATTGAAAACCTTAGTAAAAAGGTTATTTAATTATTAATTTTATTTCAAGGATGTCCATAATATTTTTTGGGAAATGTTATAGAATTATATTAATATAGTTTTAGAAAAAGAAAATCTTCATATTGTGTGACAACCCATCAAATCTGGCAAGGCCATGGGGATTGAACCCACAAATGAAGGATGATAATGTTTTAATTCCTACCACTATCCTACATGATTTCAAGGTCAATATGTCAATGTTTTTAGTTAAATGATTTGAAAAATAAATATTAATCATGAACCAGTTTTTTTACTATTGAGGTTTATAGATTAATGTATTATATTGGATAACTTATTCTAGCAATATTGGTTTTGTAAAATAGTTAGAGACAGATAGAAATACTTTTCACTATTTTATGGATCTTATGATCCATTAAAAGTGGATTTTAGTAATTAGGTATAAAAAATAATTTTTGGATATTAATTTATTAGAGTAATTGATGAACTGAAAATTGATTGAAGTATAATTAAAGGATTAAATTGTTCTTATGAAATATAAACATATCAAGTAAGTATATTTCATTATATTATTAGACAATAAAAAATTCCTCAACTTAAATAAAATGATATTGAAACAAAATGGTATCCCTGTACCTTAATTTTTATGATTAAAATGGTCCCATAAATAATTATAGATTTATGGTGTTTTGTGATTCCCTTCGGGTTATAGGTATGCCTTAGTTGAGCCTTGGATTTTCACTTTTAATGTCTGGGATGATTTATGGGATCAGAGATTGAAAAAAAGGGAAATTCAGAAAACTAGACAGGAATATGGTTAATTCCCATGGTTTGATTAACCATTAGGTAACCATTTTTTATGCCTTTATGAGGTTAAAATGGCATTTCAAACAGCTTTCATATGGTTATACAAACCGTGTGAAATGCCCAGTGAACTATGTGGGGTTTTTTGTGGTTATCCAGGGGTTTCACATGGTTGGCACATAGTTTTCCCAAACTATGTGGCACCCAGTGCAAACCATTCACCCCCATATAGAATATATAGTAGGGCGCATGGTTAAGGCATATGTTTAGTTTAACCATGCATTATCCTTTAGGAAACTGTGTGACCCCCCTCCAAACTCTTAAAAATTGGGATTTTACCCTTTTTCTTTTTCTCATTTTAAAGAATAATAAACCCCTAATCTCTTTTTGGATCATCCTAAACCTTTCTCAGTGCTTTAGACGTCTCTATATTTGGATTATTTGTGGAATTCCTTCATTCTTGAGGAATTTCATTGAGGTATGTTATGTTTCTAATTTGGCTTCCCCTCTTCATTGTAGATCTATGCTAGATCCCTTATACAATTATCTTATTGGAAACCAATTGAGATTTTAATCTAGATCTAATGGGTTTTTTGGAGGATTTACACAGTTTCTTGTGGATCTAGGATCATGAGGACAAGATCTACTCTTTACTGGTCTTAATTTTTTTATGGTGGTTGGTTCTACCTCCATTTTTAGGTAGGTATTTTTATATAATGTGTTAATTATATGAATTTATTATCATTACTATAAAATTAATTTGGTTTATTCAATGAATTTAATTGATTTTTTGTTTTAAGTGATTTTTTAGAAATATTCATTTTTTATAGGTATTGTTTCTTTAAAATAGTTTTTTGAACACCAAGTGTTTGATTAAATGCTTAAATAGTGGTTTTGGATTAGAAATTGGTTTTGAAACCCAATAGCAGATTGGATTGACTTTGAAAATATTTTATAAAATTTGATCATGGTATTAAAATGGTTTTTACAAACATGGAACATTGGGAACCATGGGTTTTTTTGGAAAGGTACATAGGTGACACCAGTGTGTGTGGCACCACTAGGGGTTTCTTTTAGGATATTGATGGAATTTGGTATGAATAAATTTTGGTTGGTACCAAAATTATTCCTATTTTATGATCCTTTATGTCTAGTATATATTCCCTTAGTTTACAGAATAATACAAAGTGTTTTTTCATTTATGGTTATTTATCACAAGATGGATTTCATCATAGATTAATGCTCAATGTTTTCATATGCGGTCAGGTCACATGGATTTAAATAATAGATTATTACATAGATGTTTGTTTACTTTTTTACCTTATGGTTTATAGATATTCATCCCTATTGTATCACTTCTACTAGTCATATTCATATATTTGAGGATTTAAAAATATTTTGTCAAAAAATAAAGGAAAATTATTTACAAACTAGTTTATATTAATAAAAATGATTTGTAAAAATATTTTTGTTTTAAAACCTACGACTAATAAATTAATGATATTAGACCTTTTATATACTATTTGGTGTTATCCTACTAGTCTTTGTGATCACACCCTACTTTTTCCTTTGGGTGGTTGTAGATGTTATATTACATGATCCAAGTAAAGGGAATAGAATATTGTAGCATATTGGATTCTCTAGTTGTCATTGCCTTCGGTTCAGGGTTTTTCTGAGGTGATAGTTGTTAACATGGAGAATTTTGTTCTTATTTGATTCATAGTTTTCTATTTTATCCCATTTATCTTGGTTTTTAGGGATCCGGTTGTATCTTTTTCTTCTGGGTTTTACTCTGGTTGTATGTCTTGTTTTGGTAATATTCTGGACTTGTTTACTTTATCTTGATTATACCTCACCGTGATGGGCTATCTCATATGGTTTTTCTAGTTGACTCATTTTGATCTATAATATTTTTTGTTAGCCTTCTCTAGATCTCCCACTTTCTTATAATCAATGACATCTATCACTCTCCATAATTATTTACGCTTTCCTTCCATTTAAATATCATAACTTGCCAAGAATATTCTCTTTCTTGGAAACCTATTTATGTGTTATTCTAAATGACATTTTTATTTCCCTTTATCTCTATTAAGAGTAATTTTTATTAACCCTTTTTATGGGGTGGATTTTCAATAAAGGAATTTTAAAATATCAAACCCTTGATTACCAAGTTCAAGTTCAACTTTCGATGATTTAATTTATCTAAGGTGGGGAGAATGTAACACCACCAAGATTATAAAAGTATAAAATTGTATTTTAAACTATATGTAAAGTTAAACACTAATCTTAAACAACCCATGAAATATATTTCTTTAAATTTAATCACTTTGATAACTTGTGATGCATATAACACCAGATTTAAACAAAAATAATCTATTAAATTATTAATTAAACATGATTATTATAACCTATCCATTATTTTTGTGGGTATTAATTGTAATAACTAAATTATGAATATTATGGTTATCTATTTATTATAAATAAAATAAAAATCATTTAAAAGGAAAAGTAATGTTTTCTGAAATATTGTATTTTTTATAAAAGATGGTTTAGTCATGCTTTTAAAAAATAATTTAAATTCATTTTTTCCACTTTTAGAAAATTTATTTGATAAAATAAAATTAATTTTTTAATATAAAAATTATCCTAGGGTGAATTTTTGGGATTTTTCTAAAATGTTTGATTGTTCGAGGAATTGTGAAAAATATTGAATTTTAATTGAAAACTGTATTTTCATTTAAATTAACTATTAAGTTAAATTATATTTTTAATTGGTTTTAAAAGTAAAATTAGTTCAATTTTGTATATATTAATATAATTTAGGTATTCATAATCATTTTTATATTTAATTTTTATATAAAAACTTTGTAATATTTTGAACATGTTCTCCTTGAAAACTCGCTTTCTCATCAAGTCTAAAGGATTGATTTTAAATTAAAATGTTCCACTTATATGAATAAAATTTTGAAAAAATTATTCCATATTTTGAATCATAAAAATTTATATTTTATAATAATTTAAAATTAATTTTTACCACAATAAAAAATAAAAAATACTAAAAATTATTTACCACGGATAAGGTAAAAACTGATTTATTGGGGGGTTAAACTAAAAAGATAAGGGTTTAAATGATTTAAGACTTGTGTAAAATATATTGGATAGAAATATTTAGATATTTTCATGTATAATTATCTATAATAATCAATTTTTGACCCTTTTGGAATTTGAAAAATGTGGTTACAACATTTTCTTTTCAAATATTACAAGTGTTCCACTCACCTCACTTATAAAAGGCCACCCCCTATCCTCAATTCTTCATAGCTTAAAACCATTTTGATTCAAAAAAATACTTACCAAAATCACTTAAAAACTTACATAAACTCATCATGTAATCATTTTTTGGTTCAAAAAGTTATTCTAGTAGTTTTTTAGGTATAATCCTGAAGAGGTGGTCTAGTGAGAGGTAAAATTCCTCACTATATGTGTTAGTTTTCTTTATTCTTCCAACTCCTTAAAATATTATTAATTTATAATTATTTAACAACACCAATATATACCATATAATTATATGTTATTATGTTTATGTAATTATCTATATCCATATCCTATTACCTCAAATATAAAATCATAATGTCACTGTTGTGTATAGCAGACTACCATCTCGCGAACTGATATGACACGTTTTCCATCAACACCTCTCACGGTGGGGTATGATAATGGATATAAATAATATATATATATATGAGTGATATTAATAACTTAATTATACATTTTTATTAATTATATCATGTATACCATTTTAATTTTCATTCCGTAGTGAATATGATAATGTAGCTCATGTGTACGGTGGACTTCCTCCACGCAAAGTGATGTGATTCATTTTCCAGTAATGCTTTACATGGAAGGTAATAAGGATAAATTTAATAAATAAATGTGATGTAAATTAAATAATTATGATATTAATGAAATATTTATCATTCTAAAAATATAATATATCTTTTTATTTCTTGTATTTTTACTCACTAAAAGATGATAACGTCATTCATGTACTTGTGAACTATAGCCTTCATGGAACGATGTGACTCTCTTTTCATAAAAACACTACATGGATAATATATATAAATATAATGAAAGAAATAAAATTTTATTTAGTATATTATTATAATTATTAAAATACAAAATATTACTTACCACCTTTTCATAATGATCATTGAAAAATGGAAACGTTACTCATGCGTGTGTGCGGCCTACCGTCTCCATAATCATAATGTACTTAATTTCAAAAAACCATCATTCATGATTTGTATTAAAAGTATAACTGATTTATAAATATGATAATTATGTAATAATTATAATTATTTATATTATTAAACAATATAATATGTTCAATAACCTTAACGTTCAAAATTAAGCATGAATGAGAAAACGCAATAATTTACACCTGAAACCATGAAAATAATGAAAGATTATTAACGAAATGGTGATAATAAGTCATAAAATGATAATATATGATATCATAAATATTAATATCGTTCTATTATAAGTTAATAACATGTTTAGAACCACTATACAAGTGGTTACATCACATTCAACCAAAAAGAAGCATGAGGTAAGGGAATCCGTCTCAATTTCCCTTCATTAAGGAATATTGTAATGTTATGGACCAATTAATTTTATATGGTGTATATAATACCCCTTTGAAATGTAATATCATGATTAATTCATATTTCTTGGTATTTTGGGTTTAAATTTGAATGATTTAATCCAAGGGGAGTTGACTTAAATGTTACCAAGTGGTAAATATTTTCATAACTCAATTTATTTTCATTGGGTTATATTACATATTTATCATATTTGATATTATAAGATTTTGTATGTAATGAATTTTTATTATATTATTTTTTATTTTCACTTTTTATGTGTATTTACATCTATTAAAGATAATTTATTCATTGATTAATCCTCACTTCAAAATTATGATCTCTGTAAGGGTTTATTTCACAATCTTATTTTAATTAGGATTGTTTATACTTGAATTTAAATTAAAGTAAATTATTTGATAATTGTATAATAAACACATTTAATTTTATTATACTTTATTTATTCAAGTATTTTTCAAGTAATAGTTCCATTTTCTTACTCTATGTTACTTAAAATGGTAGATTAAATGTTTTCAGTAAAATTTGACAGTATTTCTCTCAAAGTTGAAAATACTATTTCTTCTAAAATCACATTATCTAAAAATGTTTTCAAAAATGTTTTTTTAATTCTTAAAAATTATTTGTTAAAGGTACTTTTACCAATGTTTGACTTTTTTTACAAATAAAATTTAAAGTAATCTTCTGGAAATTTTCCAAACAATGCTTGTTTGGATTTAACTGAAAAAGTGAACGGAATATTAGTTTTAATGTGTATGGAAAGTATGTAATTTCCATCCATCATGACCACTCAAATGTTTTATTTATTATTTTATAAGTTTGAAAGGTTATTTTCAATGAAAATTATTTTCAAAATTTTTTGTGAAATTTTAGTTTTAAAAGGCGATTTTGAAAATAAAAAGGATATTTTCCTCAATAATATTTTTAAATTTATTTTTATGATATTTCAATTCATAAGTGAAAACAACCCTTTATATTACATCAAATAAACTGATAATATATTTTATTAATACCATTTTAGGATTATTTTGACCAAGGATAATTTTTACATTCACTTCTTTGATTCATTTTTTTATTCATTAACATTCCATTAAATTATTCACTATACTATAATCATTAAACACTAAATTTCACCTAAATATCCTTATTATTTATCATGCATATGTTTATTTCTTTAAATTTGTATCATTTTTAAATATATTTTTATAAATTGAATGTTAATTTTTTATGTAGATAAATATTGATTAATTTGTATTCTTTACTCGATATGGATATTTCATGATAAAGAACATTATTCATGAATTAAATTGATTATTTGATATATTATTTATGCTTTACCCATGCAGTGATGGGTGGGTAAAAATTATATAGCCAATCGATGCATTGGTAGCCTCATGAGGTGGATCAATAATCTAGTAATAAACAGTTTTCTATATATAGTTTTAAATCATCTTGTGAAATATCTCGATGATTAAGGTATCATGATTCTGGAGATCAGGATGTCATATAATTAAGCATTCCCTTCATTGAGAATTAAATTATTTTTATTATCCATGAGACTTTCACAATGATATTATGTATATATTCACTTCATTCTCATATTAATTATTAAATTTCATGTGTACTCGGTTATTTACCTTACCATATTGATTATGACTTATATATTCATAATAGTCGCTTTATTGATTAAATGGAATTCTCTCAGTTATTTAGAATTCCATATTTATTTTTCCTTATGTTATCAAGATTGTAAAAATATTTAAATGGAATGTGTGTTCAATTATTTACCTTACTATGTTGATTATGTTTATTAATTCATGATAGCTTCTGTTGTACTTAACCCTTACCGAGAACTTGAGATCACCCTAATTTTGTTACCTTTTACATGAATCCATGAAGTTTACTATGATTGATATGCAAGGATATGATAGAGTTAATAGTTTCATTCTTGAAAAAAAATATTTTGTGATTTTTTTATTTCAGATGTAATGAAAATATCAAATATGTATCTAGTTTACCAAGAATAATAACTATTCAGTTCTTGGGAATGTGATTCCTTGTATCTTATGCTAATGTAATAAAGTAATTCACTGGCTCCAAGTTACTGGGGTCGGGGTCATTCCATTTATAAATTCAAAATATTATTTATGAATGTATATTTTTCCTCCTAAAATTTTTATTTAATAAATTAAAATGTTTTATAATATTTTAGATCTTGATTATATAATTATAAAGTCATAAAACTTATAATTTTTTTATAAAAATCCATATTTTTCATTATTCTATTAAAAATAAACTATTTCATAAAAATCACAAAAAATCATCATAAGATAATATTTAAATGATAAATCTAAAAATTAAGTTTATTTTTCCAATTCAGATTCAAAAATATTAGAATTTAAAACATAAAAATATAATAAAACATGTTTTAATAGGAAAATAACTTTTTAAAAATATTAACTATTCTTATTCTCATTTCATATAAATTATTAATAACATTGGTGTTAATATATTATTCATATAAAAATTATATTTTAACCATAATATATTTAGTTTTATATAAATACACATAGAAACAAATTTTTAGAAAGGATAGATTTTAAATCATAAATCAGTCTTATTAGTTATTTACATATGATAATTGAATTTTCATTAATGTATTATTATTAATAATGATTTTTATTTTTATTTTCACATATATTTCATAATTATATTACCTCTATTTTTACCTAGCAATTATATGTCTACATTTTAATAGTTATATAATGTTCTATAGTTTTTTTGGGTTCGATGTTGCATGTGAAAGAATATATGTAACACATTAGGTTTTAAATAAAAATATACACTTTATATTATTGGGGTGTTACATTAATGATGATTATTACTAAAAAAATAATATTATGATAGACTATGTTAGTGTCTCAATTATGGGTAAGAGATTTTTTGAGCTATTTATTATTATATTTTGATTTTATTTTAGTGATGAATGTACTATTTACTTAGAAACCAACCACTTAATGGAGGTTTTCTCAAGTACGACCCAATATTCAATTATCATGTAGTGGAGGGGTGTTTAGTTAATGGTTTACCCTCCCATTCCAATTTATTTTTTACTTATAGAGGTTTTGTTCTGATTATGGATACAGACATTGTGTGGTTATGATAATTGGTCCACCGTTACAAGTTAGATGTTAGGGAATAGGGTGGGTGGGGGTTTATTTTTAAGATAAATTTTAATATTTGGATGTAATGGGTAATATTATAAATATTTTTTTATTAAGTGATAATTATTTCATTAATATTCAGAATATAATACTCAAACAAGTTTAACTTATGAATAATGACACATAGAATTCTGTAACAAAAGTGACTTGTATAAAATATCATATGAGTATTTAAAGATGAGATAATATATTAGTTAATTATTAACCTAGATTACCCCAGATTAGTATTGATAGGTAAGGTTGAAACTATGTATTATAGTTCTTATTCTTTAATTTCTATGCATGCATTAAATTTACATGGTTATTTATCATTTTGGGATGTCATACTAAGTATGTGGATATACTCACCCTGACATTTTATTATAGAGTTTTTGGATTATGTTGGTGGAGGTAGATGGTAATGTGAACAAAAAATCCAAGTTATATTATATAATATTAGTGATTAAAGATTTTTTTATGTAATATTAAGGTATATAGGGTGCTTGGGATTTTATATATATTGGGGGTTAGTAGTTGTTTTTCACGATTTTATTTGTCTTTCATTATAGTTATGTTGTATAACATGCATTTATCTATTATATTGGAATTATAGATTTCTTTTTTTATATTATTCAAAGTTTTCATATTCAATTTTTTTATACAGTATTCTACTATTCCCTCTAGAGGGTAACACTACCCCTATGAGTGTTAAAAATCCTATGTGTTATTTATCAACTCAATTCCTATTTAGAGGTGGGATTTTGGGGTTACTCTTATTATTTTTTATTTTTTGAGTATTATCGATGGGAATAGGTTGTGATAAAGTATTCTAAAAAATATCTTGGTAGGAGTTTGGAGTTACGAACATGTGAGGTTTTGGTTGTTTAGAGAAAAATTAGGCATGCATTGTTAAAAGTGTTAAAGTTCAATCTCACAAAACAAAACAAATATAATATAGGATGTAGTGGTTGATGAAATCCTATATGAGGACTCTAATGTTTTTCTTAAAAATGTGTAGATATTTGATTCAAGTATATGGTTAGGTGGTGCATTCATCATATAGTGGTCATGACATGTTCTATACACATGTTTTCATGTGATATGAAAACTGTTATGGAATGGGCATCTAAGAAATTTCAATGATATCTTCTAAGATCCTATCATCATTATGCTATGAGAATATTGATATTTATTGATTATTTTGAATTTTGTTTCATTCCATGTGGAAGATTCTAAGTGAATTCAAGATATTAGTATTATTATTTCTTCATTTATTGGAGTGTCACACATGGTTGATTAGAAAAATGATAAGAACTTTTTCTAGGAATCAATGTTTGAGGAGTCTAAACCTGATTCCATACTGAGAATTGAGCTCATCATAGAGGTTACGATATCTCATGTTCTAAAGTAATTTTTTGAGATTAATTACTTGATGTTACCCATATAATGAAACAAGCCTAAGTCTAATTGGTGGATCCATCGATAGATGTGATTGGATGGATGTTTTTTCCTATTAGGAAAATTGATATATGTAAAGATTCTTTCTTGGAAATATTATTTCACAGTTAGTGGGAATCTAGTGGATGATAATAATTTGGAATCAAAAAGTGAGTAAATTGAGATAGATAGAGAGATTCATTATTTTTTCAATAAAAAATGGCTCTTGATTTTGAAAATTGATATATTTCTTAGGTTATATGATTTTTCAGGCATTCCTTGATATGTATAAGTAATATCTTCTTATGTGAGGTTTGATTCGTTTTTCTAGAGTGTTGACTAATAGGATTCTAAGGGATCTTCAATTAAATCATGAATTGTTGGAGGGGACCAAATAATGATATTACATTATTTTTCTTTGAGTTGTTATGATTCATAATCTAACATGAGATATTTTTTATGGGGAATGGTTTTACCTTATCATTCTTCCTGTATAAAGATAATGATGATTAATTTTATGGGAATTAAGATTATATTGGTATTATTATATCAATATAAATAATTGGAAATTACAATGAATGATAACCTACCCCTTGGTTAGTTTCTCTAGAAATTTGAACATCTCATGTGTTTAGGGTAGTTTTCTTAGAGTTTTAATATCATGGGTTCAAACTATCATGATGGAATTATGAGTGATCTAAATGACTAAAAAATACGTAACATATTTTCATAAGTGTATATAAGTGAATTTTATTTTGATTAGATCATAGAAGTTGTTTCCTTTATAAGAGATTGGATTTAGAGATGATTTTTTCTATCTTGGTTGAGGTTTACTACTCATTTAAGTGCTTTACTAGGGACTAAGGTAGATAGTTTAAGGTATCCAGGATGAACATGACCTTATTATCTTTGGATTGAAACTATATGGGTTCTTAGTATTCTGTGTACTTAATAATATTGGACAGCTATATGTTGAGAAATGGTAATGATTTCTCCTTTCCAGTTTAGAGGTTTTTATAGTATCCACTTCTGTGAGAGTATTTGTGATGATTATTTTGTGGTGATTTTATATTTATGATGTTTAAAGGGGGGATGAAAGTTAGGGTTGAAATTTTATTTATCTATATATACTAAAATACAGTAAATATTATAATGTGAATTGATAGTGTAGTTGATATTAAATAATGTATGGTGTTTAAATAAGTGGTATATTTATATGTTTTTTTGTAAAAAATCAAATTTTATTAAATTTAAATATTTCTCCTTATTAGTGTATCTTTTGGATTAAATTTTTCACAAATTCATATCAAGTGTATATAAAATGAGCTAGGGATAATGTGACTTGGAAGAGTATATGCAAGAAAGGTATCCTTAGGTGATGCGGGTTCTTTTTTGTTTCCTACATTAATTAATGTGGTGTTTAACATGATCGAACGTTTTTAGGTAATTATTTTGATGATTTTATCTTAAAATATGGTAAGTATAATTTACAACATTTTAACTGAAAAGTGATATTGATATAGTTAATTAACAGGTTTTGAATAAATTATACACACTTATTGGTGGTACTACAAGGCATTGTGAGGTTATGCCATGAGTTCCCATGATAGAATTATTGATTGGGTAAAGTCTAAATTTTAACACCCCAGTAATTTGTTTAATAATTTTAAAAACATTATGTTATGAAAAATAATAATTTAAAATTAAGGGTTTCAATTAATAATATGTATATTTCAAATTTATCGCTTTCAAAATAAATTTAAAATTAAATACTATTTTATAGTATTTTTTTAAATAATATTTTAAAATGAATATGTTTATTTGATTATTAAAAAATTAATTTTTATCAATAGATTATAATATATATGTTGACTATTACAATTATTTTGATAAATACTGAATTATACTATGAATATATTCACTATTATTATGATACCCCAAGATTTTATGGTATGTTTTTTCATAAATAATTTCAATTAATTAGATAGATTATATAAACACAATACTAGTTCATTATGAATCAACACTTTGTTGTAGTTATAACCTAGATGTTAAACTTAATTTTTCTACTTCTGTGTTTTGAATTTGGAAAACGGGCATACACAGTTTCATTTAGTAAGATATTTAGATTCTGATAGAATCATCTTTAATTTGGGTAAATAGTAACTTACCTTTAAGAATTTTAACCTTACCCATGAGTGTATAAATAAAATTTAGGCACCTTATAAATGAAGGTGAATATTATTAAGTGTTGGTATTTTTGTGAGTAATAAATATTTAATTAAAATATTATAATTAATATAATGGTTTAAAATGTAATTCATTTTCATAAAATGTATTCATAAATCAATATTTTATTTCCCTATTATTTTAGGATAATATAATGAGACATTAATTATTATTTTCAAAGTGTCATAAAATTGGTTATAATTTGAAAATTGGTATTTTTAGATTAAATGCATATTTTAATTAAAAATTAAATCTCTCATATTTAGAAAATTATTTTCATTAAATGAAGTTCTGTTTTGGATTCTACATGTCGAAAAATGGTTAGGGTGAATTTTTGGGATTTTTCTGAAATACTTGAATTTTTGGTGAATAGTAAAATACGATAATTTATGATAAATGCTAAATACATGATTTATTGAGTCATGGATGATGTAATACTGAGGTAGGAAAACTTAGTTCAAACTCACATGCATTTATTACTATTTTTGGTCACAAGAATCAATACTATTCCTTGCCTTGGGCAAAATAATAAACTAATGATTAAAATAATGCAAAAACCCTCATCTCCTCTACTATATAAACCACCCCTCACCCCCTCTTCCTCTCACACCCCTCAAGATTTTATACTTTCCTATTATTTTCCAAATACACTTTCCAAGCCCTCCCCCCACTTCTAATACCCTTTGTTCTTAGAAAAAGGTTAGAAACAAAGACTTTAAGGAGATTCTCAAGGAGGATTACTCAAGAGGTAAACCTCTCTTCCTTTTTATTTCAACTTCTTTTAAAAGTCCCATTCTTTTGTTTATCTCTCCTAACATCCCCTAATACAAATTATATGATAATTCTATTACCTTACATGTACTATAATTTTTTATTCTAATGTAATATTTCCTCATCGTCTCTCTTTCCCCCTCCTCTTATACTAAAAATGAAAACATCGTTTGATATGTGTTAATTTATCACATTCTAGGATGATGGGTTTTCAATTTCTATTATCATCTTCAATTCTGGTCATGAAAAAAAATTTATGGTTGAAATAGATCATTATATATGTAATATATCATATTTATTATTCTTTAATCATTCTTTACACATGGTATTTAATTTTAAAACAAAATGAGCTCATGGTGATCGAAAAACAATCAAAATAATCCAAGTGTTTATCATTAAAAGTTTATATAATGATTCATCCTCAAAAAATATAACCAAATTATATGTAAAACCACTTAAACTTATATATTTTCATTAATAACAATTAATTCCAATTTTTTAAAACTATATCAACTCCACATGAACTCCATTACTCAAATTAAAGCAATCTGATCGTGAAAATCATGTCAACTAACACTCTAGAACAACAAAATACAATCTTATAACTTATAAAGAAGAATATAAATAAAATTAATAAAACTATAATGAATAAAATAAATGTATATAAATTTCTTAATTATTTAATTAATGGATTTAATTTTACTATCTTGGATGTTAAAATCAAAGGAAGAACACATTCAGACATAAGGTAAGGGGTTTCTCATCTCACTTTTATTTCTGTAATATTTCCATTAGTTCACAACTATCTCTTGTGTATGGTGTATATATACTGACCATTGTTTTGTCATATAATTAATATATTTATTTTCATGGTATTCAATGTATCATTTGATTGTTATTATTTTGGGGCATATGATTTGATTGGTTACAAAGTGGTAAGGGTTTTTTACTCGAACCTCCATTTTCTTTTGGTTTACTCTTATACTCTACTTACCTTAATGTAATTCTAAAATATTATTATGTACTATACATAAATTATGTGTTAATGTTATATATATATATATATACAAAAAATAATCCATCTTTATTTTATGGGTAATTTTATGTTTTAAAGAGATATTTCAAAAAAATTCCCTGATAAATAAGCCAGATTCAAGGGAACTTCTTCAATTCTAACTTATTTTAAAGAGTACTATATAATTAATTTTAATAAAAAATTACTTTCATAAAATCATGCATTTTATCATGAAAAATTTTCATGGTTCATCTCTAGTTTTATGAAATAAAACATCCCATTCCACTTTAAAATCCCTTTAACATTTTCCTTAAACTGCACTAAAATGTTTTACTTCTAAATATTCTTTAAAAACTCTTTTTACATGATTTCACATAAATGGGACATTATTTATGCCTAAAATATGATTTCTATGTAATTAAATTTTTTTAGGATATACATATTTATAATCTGATTTCATGAAAAATACAAATGATTTTCGAAAAAGAACTCTTCTTTACAAAGTAAAGAGTATTTTTCTCTTCACACATTAACTTTTATGAGATATATGTCTAATTCATCACTTATTCCTTACATGTGGTGTATGTACTTCCCTTTGGTACTTTATATCAATATTATCATTATTCTCATGATAATATAAGGGATTATGATTTGAATGATTCAAGGTGGTATGGGATACTTTGGAATGTTTAAGGATTATTTCCTAAAGAATTTTTCAATGGTCTCATTTAAAAGTATTTTCATTTATGTCAACATCCTTTTTTTTAATATTTCACTACATTCAGGTTCATCTTTTACAATATCATTTACAACATGTTGTTAAAGGGTTTCTGATTAGTTTGACTGTAGATGTGCTATCTTGATACCATTCACCATATTACTTCGAATGGTTAGTGTTTATGTTTAATGATTGGGGATGTTATTAACATTTCATATGTTAGTTTTAATATGAATGTATATATAAATTATCTACAACCCTTTTTTATAAATAATTATTTGGACTGTAAGTGATGGTTGGGGCCCGCTATTTCCCCTCGATGTATCAATAGGTCTCATGAGACAAACTAGTTAGCGACAAACCCTTTGAGTTTGTTTCCAAAAAATCAGACGGGTTTCTACCCACAAAATTAAACCGTATTGATGGTATGATGGTTCATGTTCCAGATACATTACATAAAAATAATAATCATTCTCTTTATTCATTATTTAGTTATTACTATCCATGAGGTTTTCACTATAACAAAATCTATGGATGCACATTCATTCTCAGTTTATTAATGGTGTGTGTTTTTCAATTATTCACCCTGCCATATTGATTATGTCTAATTGATCATGATTAAATTATTATTATTTCATGCTTCCACTATATGTAACCCTTACTAATCATTTTATCTAACCCCTTTTATTTTTTTTCTTCCCTAGGATATGAATAATAGACCACTTTTTGAGTTTTCAAGGATATAGTTTGTTAGCTTTTCTTGTGTATTATATGTTGTTTTATTCTCCCAATGTAAAATGGGTTCTATGTATGAATATAGTTTCTTTAATACTACTAAACTAATCAGTCATTCGGTATTTTATTCCTTTTAATCTTGCTAATGTAAAAAGTAATGCATATGCTCTGGGCTACTAGGGTCAGGGCATTACAGTTTGTATCAGAGGAAGTTTAATAGAAACTGTTAGTAATGGATTTATGAAACATAGCTTAGGGAACATAACCCTAGTATAGACTTTGAGGATAAGAATATATTAACATCCTAGAATTTTGTTAATGTAGAGACTATGTGGGTCTTCATAAAAAATACATCCCTAACTGGATACTACAAGTGGACGTGGTTTTGGAACAAATGTACCTAGGAGTAAAAACTCTAACAAGGAGTTTCGGGCTTGACCCAGGGTAACCTGGTACATGAAAATAGGTCTTACTACACACCTGGTTTGACACTCTTGGGGGATATTCTTAGAATAATTCACATTTTTATTATATACCATTATGAATATTTTTACCCCAAAGTAACTAAATTATATGGTTCTATGATTTACGATACATAAATTTAGGTTATGTGTTATACCATGTTTGTAGTTATAGAAATTTCATAATTTTATGAGCTAATCTAGTACATGAAATTATTTATAAATGGTTCCTCGTAGAAGGAATAATAACTACACCAATGCATGTGATGCAAATAGTAAGAGAAATCATATCTCTTAAGGTCTTAATCCATCATTACAAAGGAAGATATAATCCCAATTATCCTCATAATATGATAAAATAGTATCATGTGTTAACAATATATGTAATGAATTCTCTAAGGCCTATGGATTTGAAGGGAAGAAAAAGAAGAAGTGTATGGAGGAGAAAAAGTTTGATAAAGGAACGAAGGGATATAAGGGTTTTCCCACATGTGATAACTGTGGAAAAATCACCTTGGTAAATGGTTGAAGGGAATGGTATTTTGTTATATATGTGGAGATAAAGGACACCAAGTTCATAATTTCAAGGTTAAGAAAAAGGTTTCCAATGTACAATGATTCGACTGCAAAGAGATGGGACACTATGCGAATCAATGTACCAAGAATCAATGTAATACACCACAAATGATGTTACTGGATAACGATCAAGTTATGATACTACTGCATATGAAGTGGAATGACTAATATGCTTATTCGAGAATCATGTCATTTGAATATTTTATCAATCAATGTACCAGTTATAATAATTATGGAATATATGAGGATTGTATTGCAGAACTTTTTCATTAATAATTTGAGACCATATGTTGAATGGTACCAGAAAAAGATATTCAGTAGAAAGTTAAAATTTTGGAAAACACATGATTGAGTGAAATAAAACCCTTAATATATTTCTGATGATAAGATAATGATGAATAAATTATTGATTTGGATAAGTACTGACTACCATGGAACTGATTATTGACTTGTCGATAAGTGGTCTATGCTATCATCGAAGGAGTTTACAAAACTTTTAGATTTTAGAAATATATCTAATAACATGTATCTTACTTAATGATTACGGAATAATTCATGTTTCCAATAAGGTTTTATGGTAATTCGAGTTATTCTCATATTTCAAGAGGATACATGGTTAATTTATTCACATGTTTGCAATGTGAACTTTTAGAGATACTTCATGTTGATTATGGGCTAATGAAAAGTTCATATAAGAAATTCATAAACCATATTTCTAAAGAGATGAATCATTATGGAATGTCTAACCATTTATGAATGGTTTAAGTTGATCATTATAATATATTTTAGAGGTTAATGTATTACTTCACCACATGCAATAAATTCTTCTAAGTGATGAAGTATAGATTGTTCAAGGTGCAATCAAAGGATAAGTTTTTGTATATTTATACTCTTATATAGTGGAATAATTCCTAAACTTTGAGAAGAGGATCATAAAAAATGGTGTCATATTATCAAAAAAGTTAATGATATCAATTAAACTTTTCAAAATTATAGTTTATGGTTTTGTGGTAATAAACTTTAATCTAAACATGTTCTCTATCACTTTCCATCAGAACATGATGGTTAGATTATTCTTCCATGTCAATATTTTCAATTCGCATTAATGTTATCCTATTTGAATGTGTAGTTTTGAGGTAACCTAGGAATTTCACATTCCCACTTATTAAGATGATATTTTATTAACCCTATTTTTATACGGGTTTCCCACAAAAAAAATTTCAAGTATTGACCTTTTATTTTTGAAGTGCAATTTCAAATTTTGAGGATGCAATTCTCTTGAGGGGGGAATTTTAACACCCTAGTAATTTGTTTTATAATTTTAAATACATTAACTTATGAAAAATAACAATTTAAAATTATGTGTTTTAATTAATAATACTTATATTTTAAATTTATAGCTTTCAAATTAATTTTACCATAAAATACTCTTTTTCAGTATTATTTTTTGAAAAAAAAATATTTTAATATGAGTATGTGTATTTTATTATTAAAAAATTAATTTTTGTCAATATATTATAATATATATATTGACTATTATCATTATTTTGATAAATAATAAATTATTTTATGAATATATTCACTATTATTATGACACCTAAAGATTTTTTGGTATGTTTTTTCATAAATAATTTCAATTCATTGGGTATCTTATATGCACAAAATACTAAGTCACTGCAAAGAAACACTTTGTTAAAATTATAAACTAGATGTTAAACTTAATTTTTCCACTTCTGTGTTTTGAATTTCAAAAAACGGACCTACACAGTTGCGTTTAGTAAAATATTTAGAGTCAGATAAAGTCATCTTATTTTTTGGTGAATAGTTTCTTACCCTTATGAATGGTAACCTTACCCATGAGTGTATAAATAAAATTTAGGCACCTTATAAATGAAGGTGAATATTTAAATTAAGTATTGGTATTTTGTGAGTAATAAATATTTAATTAGAATATTATAATTAATATAATGTTTTAAAAGATAATTTATTTTTATAAAATGTATTTATAAATCAATATTTTCTTCCCCTATGATTTTAGGATAATTTAATAAGACCTTAATTATTATTTTCTAAGTGTCATAAAATCGGTTATAATTTTAAAATTGGTAATTTTAGATTAAATGATGATTTTAATTAAAAATTAAATTTCTTATATTTATAAAATTATTTTCATAAAATGAAGTTCATTTTTAGATTCTACATGTCGAAAAATGGTTGGGTTTAATTTTTTTATTTTTTTTAAAAAACTTGAATTTTTGGGGAATAGTAAAATACAATAATTTAAGATAAATGTTAAATTCATGATTTAATGAGTCATGGATGATTTTATTCTGATATAAGCACACTTAGTTCAAACTCACATACATTTATTACTGTTTTTTTAAAATAATCAATAATAATCCTTCTCCTGGGCAAAATAATAAACTAATGATTAAAATAATACAAAAACCCTCATCTCCTCCAATATATAAACCACCCATCACCCCCTCTTCCTCTCACACCACTCAAACTTTAATCCTTTCCTAGGTTCAAAATAGTACACTTTCCAAAACCTTCCGTCACATATAAGACCTACTGGTCTCACCAAAAGACTAGAAACAATGTTCTTAAGGAGATTCTCAAGGAGGATTACTCAAGAGGTAAACCTCTCTTTATTTTTCTTTCAACTTCTTTTACAAGTTCCATTCTTTTGTTTCTCTCTCCTCAACTCCCATCATCCAAATTATATGATAATTACAATACCTTAAATGTACTATAATTTAACTATGCTAATGTAATATTTCGTCATCATCTCTCTTTCCCCCTCCTCTTATACTAAAAATGAAAACACCGTCTGAGATGTGTTAATTTATCACATTCAAGGATGAAGGGTTTTCAATTTCGATTACCATATTCAATTATATTTATTATCCCATTTTTATTTTTGAACTAGATAATAATATATGTAATATATCATATTTAATTTTCTATAATCATTTTGTACACGTGGTATTTAATTATAAAACAAAATAAGTTCATGGTGATCGAAAAACCATCAAAATAATCCAAGTGTTTATCATTAAAATTTTATATAATGATTCATCATCGAACCATATAACCAAATGATATATATAACCATTTACAATTTTTTATGATTTTTAATAACATGCAATTCCAATTCTAGATAATTATATCAATTCCACATGAACTCCATTACTCATAGTCAAGCGAACCGATCATGAAAATCAAGTAAATGAACACTCCGGAACAACGGAATTCAATCTTATAACTTATCAAGAAGACCATAAGTAAACTTAATAAAACAATAATGAATAAAATACATGTATATAAGTCTTTTAATTAATTAATTAATGTATTTAATTTTACTATATAGGACGTTAAGACCAAAGGAAGAACATATTCAGGCTGAAGGTAAGGGGTTTCTCATCTCACTTTTATTTCTGTAATATTTCCTTTATTTCACCACTATCTATTGTGTATGGTGTATATATATATATCATTGTTCTGTAAAATCATGAATCTATTTATTCTCATGGTATTAAATTTATCATTTTATGGTTATTATTTTGGTTCAAATGATTCGATTGGTCACAAATTAGTAAGGGTTTTCTACCCAAACCCCCATTTTCTTTCAGGTTACTCTTATACTCTACATACCTCAATGGAATTATTAAATATTATTATGTACCCTTAATATATTATGTTTTAATGTTCTATATATATGTACCAAACATAATCCTTATTTATTTTATGGGTAGTTATATGTTTTAAAATGATATTTCAAAAATTCTCCCCGATAAATAAGCCCGATTCAAGAGAACTTCTCAAATTATAACCTATTTTCAAGTGCACTATATAATATGTTTTAAGACATAATTATTTTTTAAAAATAAAAAAGTTTATCATGAAAACAATCTTGTTTTATCTGTGGTTTTATAAAATCAAACATTCCATTCTGCTTTAAAATCCCTTTAACATTTTCATTATACTGCACTAAAATGTTTTAATTCTAAAGCTTCTTTAAAAACTCTTTTTACATGATTTAAATTCAATGGGACATTATTTATGACTAAAATATGATTTTATGTACTTAACTTAGTTTTCTGTGGTATACATATTTATAACCTGATTTCATGACAAAAAAATGATTTTCCAAAAATAACTCTTCTTTCCAAAGTAAAGAGGATTTTTATCATCACACTTTAACTTTTATGAGATATATTCCTTATTCACCACTTATTACTTACATGTGTTGTATCTACTTACCTTTGGTATTTCATATCAAGAGTCTCTTTGTTCTCATGATATTCTAGGGGATCATTATTTGAATGATTCAAGGTGGTATGGCACACTTTGGAATATTTAAGGACTATTTCCTTAATAATTTTTCAATGGTATCATTTAAAAGTATCGTCATATATGTCAACATCCTTTATTGAACATTTTACTACCTTGAGGTTTATATATTATGATACTATCAACAATATGTTGTTACGGGGTTTCTAATTATTTTGACAATAGGTGTGTTATCTTGATACCATTCACCATATTACATTGAATGGTTAGTGTTTATGTTTAATGATTGGGGATGTTATTTACATTTCATATGTTAGTTTTAATATGAATGTATATATTGATTATGTTCACACTTTTTTTATAAAGAATTATTTTTACTGGAAGTGGTGGGTGGGGCCTGTTATAGTCCCTTGATGCATCGACAAGTCTTGTGAGAAAAACTAGTTGGCGACAAACCCTTTGAGTTTGTTTCCAAGAAATTAGACGGGTTTATAACCACAGAATTAAACCATATTGATGATATGATGGTTCATGTTCTAGATACATGACTTCTAAATAATAAGCATTCTCTTTATTCATTATTCATTTATTACTATCTATGAGGTTTTCACAATAAAAAATCTATGGATACACTTTCATTATCAGTTTATTGATGGTGTGTGTTTTCAATTATTCACCATGCTATATTGATTATATCTAATTGATTATGATTAAATTATTATTATTTCATAATTCCACTATATGTATCCCTTATTGAGAATTCTATCTCACCCCTTTTATTTTTTTTCCTTCCCTAGGTTATGAAGAACATATCACTTTCTGAGTTTTGAAGGATGCAGTTTTTTAGATTTTGTTATATATTATATGTTGTTTTATTTTCCCAATGTAAAATTAGTTACATTTATATATCCAATTTATTCAAGAATACTAAATTTATAGGTCCTTTAGGGTTTTATTCCTTTTAATCATGCCAATGTAACAAATTAATGCACCAACTCTGGGCTACTGTGGTCAGGGCATTATATAAATGGATACATATTAATGTATTTAGTGGTAAACTATACAACAATTATTTCTTTATAATAAGTTAAAGTGGTAGTGATGAAATATTTAAAATGACTATTTATAAATATTTTATAATATTCAGGTGGAATTGAGGTATTTTAAAACTTTTTATTTTATAAATGTTAGTAAATCAATTCCAGTTCATTACTTTTCTATCAAGAAAAATTCAATTTATCCATTAAAAAGGTATAAAAAAGATTTAACATCACTTCAAATGGTTTCTATTTAAAGAAAAATCCATAGGAGAGGATAATGGTTTCAAGTGATACTTTAAAGATAACTGAATATTATTACGAACCATTATAGCGATCTAAGGTAATTTCACATGTGGTTAGTTAATTCAAATAAAAGTATGAGTTATCCTGTGTTACTGAGTTTTGGGTTTTAGCTCGGTGATATTTCTTATATCTATGATAATGACATTGTATAGAGTTTTTCTAATTTTCATATTAGATCATGATTTTTTTTACCCATGGGATGAAATGGAGATTTGGAAAGAAGGGTAAGTTGACATTGGGGTACAAAGGACCTTGTATTGTTTGGGAAGTAAAGTATCACTTGGAACTATTATCTTAGATAATGTAGGTTTATAACACATTTTTTGCATCAGTTGCAAAGATATTTTCATGATTATTATTATAAGGTATCATGGAATGTGTTGAATTTCAAGGAGGATAACCCATTTATAGAGTCACCTGGTGGGATTTAGAACCTTTGAGATTGGGTTATTACTGGAGTGTGGTGGTAACATAACCAAAAATTAAATAAAGTTAAAGTGAATTATTCTTTTGTTATAAGTGTGATTGAGGCATATAGGTGTGCAGGAGAACACCTAGTCATGGAATTCCCAAATGAGGGTGTAATACCCTGATTTATTTAATCTTATTTCTCTTTTCATATTGACATAGTTTTATATTGGGGTATTGTTTATGGAAAATTAAATTATATAGAGTTTTTGACTTGTCTTTTTCATTTTAGTTGTTAACTTTATATATTTATAGATTTCACTTTTTAAGGGTTCATCTTTTATGAAGATTCATATGTTGAAATTTGTGAATATTCATGTGAAATTTATTTCGAAGTTATATGATGAATTTTTTATTTTTTAGGATGAATTTTTTTAAATGTGTATCTATTGTAGAGGCATGAAATTTAAAGTTTTTTATTTTGTAAATTTCCAAGGGTATTTTAGTCATTTCATACATGCTGGGGAAAATGAAGATTTTAACCTAATTAATAACCTAAATAAAGTTATGTATGGTTCTGTGGAATTCAAAATATGGTGTTTATACTTGGTCGAAAAAAATCATGAATTAAAGAAATTTTAGTTTTTAGTGTTTTAATTAAATTTAAATAAATAATTATTTAAATAGAACAACATAATTATTTATTTTTAGAGAAAAATGTAGATATCATGAAAATGGTACCAGTGAATGAAATTATGTTATCATAGTAATTCTTAGGATGCTATTTTTTATTTAATAGTGACATTAAATGGTAGTGGGGTGTAGGATATTCATCAACTCATTATTTAATAAACTAAAAATATAGCCCTTAAATTACAATCTTGATTTGTGGATTGAGGAGGAATTATATAAAATCAATAGGGGTTCCAATTGATTATGAATAATTTTTCAAATTACCAAGTATTTAATCATTGATTAATAAGTGATTGAGAATAATTTATTATATATAGATATATATGAGTATTTCCAATTATATGAATAAATAATGATTGATAATAATTTCATGTTTTAAATGAAAAAAGAGAAAATTTAAATATAAGTACAGCTTAATATTTCTACTCTAAAATATTTTTTAGAAGATAAAATGTATAAGTGTTAGTTTTCTATATGTTGTTAGTAAATTGAATTTGGAATGTGTAACCAGATATATTTATATATCCGTATTTTTTATTATCAAAATTACATATATTATTATATTTATATTAGTGAGATATGTCAATATTGTTTTTGACATTATGAAAAATTTTGAGGGAATAAAAAAATTAACTACAAGGGAATTTGATGTGGTATTTTTTGTATAGATTTAGGTCTATTTTATAGTTTAATTTCATTAAATTTGGAAAAAAAAATATTTCAATTATAGTATATTAATAGAAATTAACAATATTAAACATTTTGGAGAGTTTTTTAGGGAGTTTTCTAAGACATGTAAGTGAGATGTTGATAAAGATGATCGGTAGGTGGAATGAGTCTCATTATAGTTTGGCATGGGCACATTAAACTTTCCCTAAACTAAATATTTCAAGCCTAATCAATGCACAAAACATTTTCTCAATGAGGTTTCAAATTCCAAGTGATTCGTGGAATTTTTTCATGGGCCCAATATTATTCTTAAAGGGGAATATTTTCAAGAAAATCATGGGGAGGATATCTAGAGAGGACAATCATCCATATGGTGTCAGAACAGGTGTTGTATCTCAACGCCTTGGAAGAAGATGCAGCCAAGATTATGGGTAGGAACCTTGAAGTGGAGCTTAAGGAGGACCAGTATGCTTGGGTGGATAAACAGGACTCGATCCTGGTTGGAGGTTTTAATAAGGGGTTGATCAGCCTTGAGGAATATATGCAGGTCTGGAATTCACTAACTTCCTCCTTTGAAGACCTAATAAGGGGAGATCCTTTCCTGCAGGTATCTAGTTTATCCTGGAAACTTTTCAGAGTCACTGACTCTGGTAAAATACATCTGGTGTTCAATGATTCTAGTTTACTTGTTTCTTAACGTATGTTGTGTTGAGTTTTCGTTCTGGCTGTGGGAGGAATACGGAAGGGTCAGTTCGGCTCGGTCGGGCTGGAGCATGCTGTTTGTTCCTCTGCAGGCCATTAGGGATGTGGTGGATACGGAGGGATGTCTTGCCATCGGGAGGGACCATGCTTGCATGGGATCGCCGAGTGGTCCTTCTCTGGAGTTGGTGGATGCTGCTGTGCTTGGGTGAGGGTGTTTCTGATCTTCTGTTTGTTGCTGTTTGTGTCTGTTGGAACTTAAGGTTTCTCACTTTTTCCTCAAAAGTGTTTTCTTAATAAAAAATAATTTTCAGTTCCAAAAAATAATTTAGGATCCATGAGAGAGGAGTTAAATATTGAAGGCATAACATAGTAGGTCACTCATATCATAATATTTTTCACTTTGGGCCCTTCTAACCCTCATAGATTTTTTTATTTGGAGCCCTTTATAAAAGAAATTATGATAGGATAAGTATTCACACCTAGTTAAAAATTAGTAGTTCATTATTCCCTTTAACTAATATTGGATCACATACCTCATTACCATTAGGGTTAGTGACCCTACTAACACATAAATCTGGTACCAGATCTTATATTATGGTAATATCCCATGTTACCCATATTACAATATTGTTTGTTTTAGAATATTCCATCCCTCGTGGCTTTTTTTCTCAGTTTTCACCCTAGAAAAGGACTTGTGATAGGAGAGGTATTCATACCACCTTATAATAGAGTTCTTAGTTCCCCCTTCAATTGATGCGGATCACATCCCTCCCTACCATAGGGGTCAACACCCCCACTAACACACTAATATAATACTATTTCTGATACCACTTTAATAGCCCAAGACACCCACATCACAATATTATACTTTTTGGGAATTTATGTCCTTCAATATGTATTTTTTCTTAATAACCTTCTATAAAAGGAAATATAATGCTAGAAGTATCCACACCAACTTATAAAGTGGTTCTTCATTCTTCTCTCTGACTGATGTGGGATTCCACCACCTTCCCACCATAGGGGTTAGTTCCCTCACTAAAACATTTATTTGGGACAGACTCTGATATAGCTAAAACAACCCAGATCTCCCACATCATAATATTTTCATCTTAAGGACCTTTAATCCATCACTCCTTTTTTTCATAGGCCCCACCATGTAATATTCCTTATGGTAGGAGTGGTATTCACACCTTTATATAAAAGATTGATTCATTCACCCCTTACAACAATGTCTAATACTATTGTGGTTACCTCTCCCATTATAAAAACTTTTCTGAGGGGATGATAGAAAAATCATGTGGGGAAGGTCCAAAAGTAGACAATATTATGATGTGGGTGATCAGGATGTTATATTAGTATAAAATTTGGTCTTAGATTGGTTTTTCGGAGGGGGAGTTGACCCCTATGGTGGGGAGGGATGTGATCACACATCATTTGTTGGAGGAATCACGCTTTTATATAGTGTGGATACCCCTCTCATAACAACAAATTTCCTAGGGTGGAATTTGTGGGAAACCTATGAGGTATGGATGATCCCAAAGAAAATAATATCATGATATGGGTAACCTGGACTATTGTAGAAGGACGTTGATTCATGTTGGTGTTTCCCTTTTTTATTTTATCTCATAATAATAGGTGGTTAGGCTAATAGGATTCGATATTTATGTTATAAACTTTTTAAAAATTTTGGAAAATTTTATGATATGTTTTTTTATTTTTTTTATTAAAATTATTTCATAATGTTTTGATAAAAACACAATTGTTTTCTTAAAATAATAAAAATAATAATTAATGAGTTTTAAATTCTCTCCCAATTTTACTATATGTTAAAATTGAATTCATTCAGGGGTTAAAAGGTAAATGGAAAGTAAGGCTACACACTAACACTTCCCATTTTAAATTATCCATTTATGAACATAATAACTATTTTACTACTTGTTAGTCATCAAAAATTATTACTAACATTTTTATTGATCATCATGAATTTCCAGCAGGATGAGATTATGATTATTTTATTTTATTTATAATTGATTGTTTTTTTAATAAACTAACCTATAATCATATGGTTTGGAAAGTGTAATAAAATCCCAACAACCTAAAATCTCTTTTACCTTAATGTTTTATTTTTTAATGATTTCTGGATAAGATGAGCATGTCACTCATATTTAAGGAGAGAAAAATTTTATAATTTCTAATTACATATCTTCAAATGAAAGTATTTATCAAGAAATATATAATTACTTGAGAATAACCACTAGTGAAAAATACTCATGATCACTAAGTATTAATTGAATCACTTCTATAAATGCACACAAAAAAGTTTCATCCCTTATAAATGATCTTTTTGACACTGATAAAGGATATCATTCATTACAAACACACGCACACAAACACACATAAAATATACTTCATATTTAAATTTATAATATACATATATAATAATAATTGTGTGTGTGTGTTTATACGTATTTATATGTATAGTTATAATTCTATATCTATATTATAAAATATATAAATATGAACTATATATAAATAAATATACTAAAATATAATTACATATAAATATATATATTAATATATTAATCACATTAAAATAAAAAATATATTATCAATTTTATTTACATAATTTTGAAAAATAATAATTTTCAAATTTAAATTAAGTAATAAATATATTTTATAATGTATTTAAATGCATTGGAAAAATTTATATGAAAATTTAATATAATATAGTATTATTTCAATCCATTATATGTGTATATGTATAAATATGTATATATATATATAATAAACTTATAAGTATTTAATTATATTTATGTTAATATATGTAAATAAGTGTGTTTGTGTTTGTGTGTGTTAATATAATCAAATATTAAAAAATATGTGTGTGTGTGTGTGTAATATATCATTACATAGAAAGAAAAACAACCCAAAAAAGTGGTAATAGACCTTCTTCACAATGTTTTAGGTGTTTTAGTGAAGGGAATATTTCCTAAATACATATATTGCCTTGTTAATATGATAAGAATTAATATTATTGTCTTCTATAATTTGGTTATTATTGATTATTCATTTCATAAAATGAAAAATATGAGAGAGTTACTTGATGAGGGTTAAAATAGTTGTAACTAAAGGCATTCCTCATAAATTTTTGAAATGTATGAGTAAACGCATGTGCATTGGGAGAGTCCTCAAAGCTTATATAGAGGAGGATAAGCTATTATCATTCTGTATAGAATTATTAAATAGCCTATGGATTAAATTTTTTCCTTACTAAAACTCTCTTATTTCTTTATCCTTTTCTTCTGAGATACTCGCATATTGTGAAGGATAGAAAGGTCCTTCCCAAATAATTTACATGATTTGGTGCAACCCATGGATAAACCTCGGTGGGATGATCATTTTGGTTATTCCTTTGGTGATTTTTATCAAACACTAATAGATTTAAAGGATAATAGAAAAATATGGTGTAAGGTATATTATCTCCATTTATAGTATTATAAAATTTTATTTTCAAAGGTATGGTGTTCTTGGGATTCATGGTCTCTATATGTTTTCAATGTTGTGATCAATAGGTAATCACTCCTTAGAAACCTTTTTGTGCTATTAGAGAATTTTGTGCTTTTTTATTCGTGAAATGGTGCTAAAAATAAATATTTTTGATATCATAATTTTGGTCATACCCTTTACCATAAAATACGAATGAGGATTTTATGCTACTTATTTGAGTTTCAGCTGACGATATGGGATATCATAACCAACAACTCAATAAAAATTTATCATTTTTATTAATCATAGCATGAGACATTGGGATTGCATATTTAGTGATAGTATTGTGTCACATGTTCAAAAAAAGAACATTATATTTCTTATAAAAAATAATTTGAATTTTAAAATATGATTAATATGTGAGGGCAATACTGCTCATGCATATGAGTAACACCCCATACATAAGATTATTTTCCTTTTTCATAGGAGTGAAAAACTTGTATGTATGCTACTTATATTAAACAAAAGGACTATCAATCACAAAATATGACTTAAATTACTTAAATAGTTTAAGCACCATGATATATATATCGTATTCTATGATTCCAAGTATATAATTAAATACATTTTTAGGGAGAAGTTTTGTTTTCCTATAAAAATTCAATGATAAATGGAATTAAATAATTTATAAATTTTAATTAAAGTTATGTTATAATGTTAATTAATTTATAAAAAAAATAAATTAATTAAATATAAATTATTTATAATTAATTAATTAAATGTTTTCTTATTAATATTAAAATGAAATTTAAATTTTATGACATGACTTATAATTTAGATATAATATTTTTTTACTGAAATTATAATTGTAATTTATAAATTATTGATAATTTAAGAAATAAATATAAATATAAAGTGTTTATATTTTATATAATGAATTTTCAAAAAAAATTAATTTTAATTGTACAAATTAAAAGAGCCTCATTTTGAGAAATTATTTAAACTAAATTAAAATTACATTTAATGATTGATTTGATCAAGTTTAAAATAATATTATTATATAGTATTTATTTTATGTTATATTTTTATATAATATAAATTTAAATATAAAATGTTTAAATTTCATAAAATATCATATTTTTTTAGTAAATTTTATATGCTGAATATTATGAAAAAGTTCATATTATGGATTAAAAAAATTGTTTATATTTATCTATTTATGGAATGTCTTTAATTAATTATAATGTGTTTATAGTTTTAATTTATGAATTGTTCTTAAATGGGTACCTCATGTTTAAATTCATGAATTATTAATTTATTTATTATTCCCTATTTAATTCATTGATATAATTTTTATATTATAAATTTTTAAGTATGCTTTAATTTAAGTGATAAATTTCTACTTATAAATTTTCATTACATGCATTGAATTCTATGTATGAAAACATAAGATTTAGTTTTCATCTGCCCTAGCCTCTATTTATAGTTAAAGTTATCATATTTAATTTACATATTTAATATAGTTTATAAATATTAGTTATTAGAGTTATGATGAATTGGGTTCTCTCTTGAGTAAATTATCTCTAGGTAAAGTGACTTTGGGTTGGAATTTCTACTCGCTTGGAGACATACACCTTATTCTATAAAGGTGTATATTGGTTATGTATGGCTCAATTCTTACTCTTGTGATGATTATAAATTATATATAAATCATATAATTTACATAAAAATTGAATATACCTTATACATATGGTGAACTTTGATATCTATAAATATGTTTGTCTTCTATTTTTGGGTGAGTAATAAAAATAGTGGGTTTTGTAAAGAGACACGCATTAATATGATTTTAACATATTAATTAATTATATGGAATAGGGATTACCAAACTAAATCATTAAAAGCATGCATATATAAAGTGAATAGTATGAGATAAGATGGTGAGATTAAATCCCCTTCAAAATACTAAGTTTTAAATTCCTTCAAAATCGGAACTTGTCAAGACATTGGTTATTCATCTTGAGTAGCCCTAACAATTAGGTTCCTAAGGATTATCTTGTCTAAAGAATAAAATTAATGAGGTGACGATAACTATTAGGTTCCTTATTATGAATTCATGCTTTGGGTTACTCATAGTTGGGAAACTCTAACCATTATGATACTGAAGATATTGAGTTTTGATAATCCATTTTATGGATTATAGAAAGATTTTTTCACTTGAATATCTTAGAGTAATATATGATTTGTTTGAAAATTTAGGTTTACTAGAAATATTCATAAATTATTTACATGATACCTAATATATTTCAGGATGAAATATAGATCTTATCCCACTAATGGAGATCATTCATTTCATAATTGGTCGTTATTTTAATGGGAGAACCATTAATATAATTCCTTATTAAATTAATGTAAAAAATGATTCCCATATGATTAAATATCATGTTTTATATAATATAATAATCAAATTTGATCTTGATATTGATATATTTATTGGATAAAGAAAAAACTAGAACATGTAATTATCTTCACTAGTATTAAATTTTAAAAATTGTTTTTAAGTAATGGGGAAAATAATATGTGTTTGGTGAACCCTTTTTGAGAAACTGGCTAGTGAATCCATTCAAAAAATATATATGGATACCCATGATAAGAATCTAAATGATTCAATAAAAGTATATACCCTTATGTTTTTCATCATTGAACCTAAGTTTTAAAAGCAACATGTGACCATGGATGCTCACAATATTTTAAACAACCTGAAAAGGATCAATAAATAATAAGTACAACATGGGATTTATGTGGGTTATAAGGTGTCAAATACTCTCCTTCAGTGTAAAATAGCATAAGAAACATTTGTTTCAACTAATTTTATCAATATGATTTGGTAGATCAATGAATTTTATAGGAATGGTTTTCCTCTTAGACTTGATTTGTTCATAGAACTCATTCTACAGTCACTACCAAAAAGGTTCTAATAGTTTATTTTGAACTATAACATTAATGATTTATCTCAAAGTTTACCCAATATCATCAATATATTGAGGATAGATGAGCAATACATGATAGGTATAGGCTCATGTTCTATTACAGTGGTATATAAGGATAAAGGTAAAGGTTTTGGGCAAAGGTACAATAAAATGGGTCATGGAGAGTCCACTACACCAACTAAACTAATTAAAATTAAAGAGTAGTAATAGTTCTATTATGGAAAAACTAGCTATTTGATAAGGAACAATCTATAATACTTGAAGGGTTAGAAGAAACATCTTGGAGAGTCTATCTCAGGTATTAATATTATAGAGTTTAAAAATTCTATTATAAAGGGTATATTATACCAATTGTATGTTTTAAAAGTTTTGTAAATATAGATATGTTTATAAGTTATGTAAGAGTTAAAAATGAAATATTAAAGTTTTTATTCAAATGGTAAAGCAAGGGGTTTCTATATAAATGTGTTGGATGCAATGAATAACTTAAATCTTTTTTAGATCAAAGTAAAGATTATTTTATTATCATATATTTTACTTATTATATGATAAGAAGTATTAATGTAAAAAAATTCTATCAATGAAATGATATGAATTTTTTAAAAAACATTTTTGGGAATGATACAAATTCTATAAAATTTTGGAAAAATAGGCAAGTATAAAAGTAGTATTATCTGGGATAGTGTTTTTTTCTAAGGATATATGGGAATGTGATTCCACCACCAATAGATTCATATTTGATAAATTCTTCTTTTATGTAAAATTTTTCAATCACATAGAATACCATATTGGATACAGAAATAATAGTTTTTTTAAGTATTTCCACCAAAAGGAAATAAATTTTATTTCCTAAACTTACATGAAGTATTTTGTTTCTTAGCATGATATTCTGAAAGGAATATAGTTTCTAAGAGACTAGTGGGGGTATATTTGAACATCAAAATTTTAAAAGTTAATAAATAATGGATTATACCAATCAAAATACAAATTTTTTTCACTCAATATCCTAAAATAATGTAGTAAATGTTGGTAAAGAAAAATTTAAAAAGTTGCATTTAGTTAACATAACAAAGTGAAAATAAATTAATATCCTAATAGAGTTTAAGATGTGTTGGTAAAGATATAAAATAAAAGTTATATTAGTTATAATAATTTTTCAAATAAAAAGGTTTTTAAAAAAGATTATAAGAGTGATTATGATGAACTTTGAAATAGTTCTAAGTTGAAAATAGAGTTAATTAAAATCATAATATTTATGTTGTGAATTTGATAAGTTTTAATATTTTCAAGTAGTTGAACTATCATGACCTTTAAATATTAATTATTTTAATTATATTAATTATTTTTAGTCTTGATTTTGATTTTAGACTATTTTGGGTTTAAATTTTGAAATTTTGAAGAACAAATGGGTCATGTGTAGGGTTTTTCTATTGTTAGGAGTAACCATGAAGAAATTGTGTGTGAGTGTATGTCATTAGGACAGAGCCGTTTCACATGATTGGATCACATTTCTCTCAATCGTGTGTATTCTTATGGGTAATTGAGTGAGGTTTTTTAGCCTAGGTAGTGGTTAGTGCATAGTTGGTTCATAGTTTGGTAAACCATGCACAAACCGTACAATTTTCCCAGTTTTTAAATTTTTCATTTTTTCATTTTTTTTTGTTTTCCTCAATAATTTTTCTCCACCATTCTACCTTATTCATCACGTGACTTTTCCATTCCCTTCCCATATGTCATGAAACCTCCCATCCCTCATGGCCTCCTTCGGTGCAAAGAATCCACTGAATCTCTTTCAGTTTTTTGGTTGGCTCATTAAGGTAAGCACTCTGGCTTCTTCCTCTTTCAATTTATAGTTATTTTTATCTTCCCTATCACCTTACCTAACTTGGAAAACCCCTAGGTCGAGGTTTAACCCGTTTTTTGTTCCTTCTTATATTTTTAGGTCTTGCAATGGGTCTCTCGGGTCTTCATCGGCAATGTTTCAGCATCTGCCACTAAAGGTAAAGAATTTCAGACTATTTTGGTCTACCCGCCACCATTTTGAGGTAGGTTTTCTTCTACCATTGCTTTTGGACCAATTGTAATTAGGTTTTTCATAAATTTTGGGTCCTTGATATTATTTTGGTGCATCTTGGACCTTGTTGAAGTGGTTTCGAATCGCCATAGTCGAGGGTGCTTACATATGCATGCATGGGTAAGAAATATATATATATATATTCCCTCTTTGTAAATATTACATCATGGAGAGAGGAATATGTGAAATGAAACTACGGGAATTTATATATATGTGTGTGTGTGTGTGTGTGTGTGTGTGTGTGTGTGTGTGTGTGTGTGTATGTATGTATGTATGTATGTATTTATAAATGCATGTGCTTGTAAGAGTAAGGAGTGGATTTGAGTGTCCATCTTCAAAAAGTGGCATGTTTGAGGTAGGTTTCCATTTTCATTTGCCCTTTAAATTTAAAAAACATTGATTTCTTATCTTTTTCACCATGTTTTCATTCTATTTATTAATGTATGGTTTTTAGAATATTTTTTTGATTTTAAACAAATTCAATCACGTTTGTATTCAATTGTATAGAATGGTTTTATTAAACATTGTATCCCAAGTGTATGTGGAAATTCATGGTTTCCCTTTAAAATTTATTTGTGGTTATTAAAGGGTGTATTTGGATTGGTAAATTTATTTTTGTTTCTCAAATGTATTTCTATGTGGTTTTGGATATACAAATGATGTGTTGGATCCTTTTTGAAATGGATTGGAATTAAATGATTTCTTGAGACCCGTTTGGAAATTTTACAAAATAAGTGACTTTGAAAACTCACCTTGGGATTCACCTCTTACCTTTTTGGATGTCAATGGGAATTTTAGGTCTTTATATGGGACTTACCTCATGTATTGATGGCTTAAGGAAACAGGGGTAAATCCATTAGAGTGACTTGGGGTGATTAATCATCGTTTGGTTACGTTTTATTTATATATATATATATATATATATATATATATATATATATATATTTGTGTGTGTGTGTGTGATTCATTGCTTAGAATCTCTTGGCTCACCCCCACAATAGTATTGACATGGGAACTAGGTATAGCTAGTAGATTTTCCTAGAATTTTACTAAACTAATTTAGATTATGCACTGCTTTTATGGCCAGGCACCACCTTCTTCAAAAAAAACTCTTAGTATGAACCTTACTCAACTTTGAGATTATTCCCCTTGGTTAGGCCAGGTAGGGTAAGACCAAATATTTGGTCTGATTAATGGCATCGGGTTAGGTGTTCCTATGGGGTGAATCATCTTTGAGTATGTTCAAGATTATCCACTGAGCTTACAGGTTCTACCATGTTCTTCAGCACTTAGTTGTCTATGGAGGATTATTAAAGTGCCTTATCTTCTTAGTAACCCATGTGTCATATTTTCCATTACCCTTATTGTGTGCTCATTTCTATTTCTTTTTTTATAGTGTACCTGTTTTCTAAAGGTGAATAATTAGCTCTGAAATGTTTTATAAAAAATGATTAAAGGATTTTGAATACCCTCTTTCCCTTTTCAAATAAAAACTTCACCTATATCTCTCCCTATTGCTCACTAAAATTATAAAACCTTTTATTTGGGGAGAAAATGGTTTTAAATAAAAAGGTAAATGAACGTTGTTTTGTTTTAAAAATAAATGCAATAAAAACCTAATTTTATATATTGCATTTCAATCTTGATATTGATGAATCTTCTATTTAAAGGATATGCATTCAGAATAGATTGTTTGGGCATGCCTGATGAGTTTTAATACTCATTCCCATAGATTTATTTTTTATCTTTGGTGCTTCTTCCCACTCGATCTTGATTTCCATGGGGCGACATTGGTTTAGTGTTTGGAGGAGACCCATATGGTTAAATAGAGGTATGTGAAGTTTTATTCATTTCCCCTTCTAGTTTTTTCCATTTTATTATTCAATTTATATTTGTTTATTTGTTATTTTTTATTGACCAAATCATTCCAAACTACTTTATCTTGAGTTCTGGAACTACTTTCCAGCCTAGGAGGATCAAGAATGCCTCTCGGGCATTGTTGTGGGCTGACTCGGGTGACCGGTTCGGGGTGGACCTAGGTTGGTTCATGAAAAATGGTATCAGATACAATACACATCCATAAGTATAGAGGATGTTCTTGGGTTTGAGGATTGGGTTCCACAATGTGGGTAGTGTGCTTTAAAGGGGTGGGGAGTTTAACACCCCAAGAAAAGTGAGACTTAAAAGGCTAAATGTTACTACCCATGTCAATATGGTGCACCTTAATTTTTGGAATCCTACCTAATTAGAATTCCAAATTTAAGTTTACTTGGTATAGAGTGGGGTTAAGGATGGTTGACCTTTTGGGAACTTTCTTAGGTTGTGTGAAAGTTAGAAAAATCACATTATAAAGAATATGTGTTGGCCTATGGGGATCATCATTAGTCAAATAAGCAACCTTAGTGAGATGACATTGAAATTGAGATAGTAATACACAGTGAGCTTACATGGCATAGAGAACCATGTGAATCTCATGTGCATGGTTCAATATAAATTCAGTGGTTGGTACATGCTCAGTACATGGTCTACTAAACCATGTGGTCGGGGTATGCATGACCACTATTCCCTTTTTTATGTTATTTTGGTATTGGTGATGTTTTGGTCTGATTTGGATTGGTATGGGTGTAATTTTGAAAGAAAAATAATTTCTATAAATAGTTTCCAAATTGAAAAAAAATGGGTTCTAAAAGAGAAAAATCATTTGAAATTTTGTTAAGTTTGGGAAAATGTGGAGTAAAAGTGAATTGATAATTTTCTAAATGATTGGTTTTGATGATAAAATGGAATGTATATCCCTTGGTAATCCTTATGGATGTTCAAATATGTGTGTGTGTGTGTGTGTGTAAATTTCATGTTGGCATGTATGCATGGATTATATAAGTAGAAGTGGGATGCACACATATGTGACAGTTCATAGGATGTTTTCCAGGAGTATTTAAAAATCAAATCTTTTAATTGGGTTTTTCCAAAGTTGTTTTTGAAAAGGAAAATGGTTTCTGTTAAAAAAGGGATTCTTTTCTAACTAGATTTGTGGTTTTAAATAGAAAATTAAGGTCATATTTTGGATTTTAAATTGGTGGTGTTGTAGTTATTTTAGAAATGGAAAATCATTTTTATTTCTAAAATGGGGAATTAAATTTTATATTGTGTGAATTTGGAATTGGTGGTCTTTAAAATAGGGTTCTGAAATTGTTTTGTGATGTTTTGTGGTTTTTTCAGTTGATTTCTAATTTTAATTGATTTTGTTTGTGATTTTTTGGTTTATGAGATTGGTATTTGGTTTAAAATTTTAATTAGTTGAGTTTTGGTTCAATTTTGATCTGGTTTTGTGCCATTTTTTTGAGATTACACTACCCAGAAATACCTATAAGGTTTCTTAGGATTCTCATCTTGTTGTTGGCCCCACCTAGACTGCTAGTGGAGTAATGGAGTTGAGCTCTTCTCAATCGGTTCATGTTATCTATATTCATCATATTCCATTGGAGGTTGTTTAATGTCATGGGGAAATTGAGTGTCTTCAGTTTTTGGGAACTGTAAATGTCTGGAAAGTGTGAGTTTTATTGGGTATGTTTGAAGGACTAGGACTAGACCAGTGGAAGGTTCTCATTCCATTCTTGTTACAAGTTGAGATTTCTTTAGAAATCTTGAATACCTCTTTCATCAAGTGGTTTATTCTTGATAAAGTGAAGGGGGAGAAGGTGGAATAGCTTTGGATGCTCGAAAAGTTCAACTGATGGTGAAGGGTAAGGTTAACAATTTCAATGAACTAGTTTCCTTTTTCCAAGAGATAGTGTTAATAAATTAGTTGGAAGCTCCTCCTCTTGTGTGGGGTCTTCATCTAGGGTTTATGGACTGGTTATTTTTTATTCTTGTGTAGGTTCCCCATTTAGTGAGGAGTGTGAATTAAAGGAACCTATTCTGAGCAATTCTTCTTGCCAGTTCCTTCTTATCATTTGTCACTGAAAGTAGCATTTCCAAAAGAGAAAGTTTGATTCATAGGTTAACATCTTCTAAATTAATTTTAGTTGTTGCTTCAAGACATCGGGTATCAAACCATAGTTCTTAGAGTGAGTATTTTCATGTAGTCAGAAATCATTGGGTATGGGGAACCTTGGTCAATATTTTTTCCCCAGTGATATAATGGGGATAATTTAATTTTCCCGATTTTAGGTTTTTTTTCATCTTTGAAGGTTATTTTTTATAGTAAAATTCATATAGGCCACATTTACTTGTTTTTTTCTTTATTTTTTAAATTTTTTCATTAGTTTTAATAAGGCTTGGTGGTCTCATCTTCTTATAATTCCAATAGTTGTGCCTTTTCGAATGCGAATATCTGATCAGTTTTCCTTGTGTGGTTAGCCATTGTGGACAGGTTTTGGTTATGATTTTTACTAATTTGGAGATTCATATGTCTTGGTAAATTATTAATTGTTATTTGGTTCACTTCTTGTTTTGTATTTTATTTTATCGACCCCCCCTTGTGTGGAGGTTGGTTTTTTCGGGAGTTCCTGGGTTTTTCCGTGTTTGGTTTCTCATGCTAGTTTTTGTTGGTTGGTCTAAGATAGTCAATTATTAAATGGTGGGTAGACCCAATATGTAACTATTTTTGGTTTCTTCTATAGTTGGTCAGGTGTGACTTTTGGAGTAGAAAGGTCAAACCAGGTTTCCTGGTTTTGTTTATCCTTGACTAGTTCTGAGTCCTATTTTTGTTCTTTGTTTTGCTGGTTGACTTTCTAGGGGTAGATGTATTAATTGTTTGGAGAATTATCACACCCCTACCTTTAGATATTAATTATATTAATTATATTAATTCTTGTAAATATTCTTAGCCTCATTTTTTATTTTAGTTTAGTCTAGGTTTAAGTTTTAAAATTTCCATTTGAAAAGGGGTACTACGCATGGGTTACCCACGGTTATGAGTAACAATGTAGAAACTATGTGTGAGGTTATTCCATTAGGACAGTTCCTTTTATAATGGTTGGAGTATGTTTTTCTCAACCATTAATTTACCTAGGGGTATCCATGTTAGGGTGACGGTCCTGGGCAGTTTCCATTGCACGATCGGTTCAAGGTTTGGTAAACTGTGTGCAAACCATGTGGGTTTCCTGATTTTTAAAGATTTCAGTTTTACTTTTATTTTAATTTTATTCATTTATTTTTATTTTTTCTTTATTTATGTTCCTCCCTAATTTTTATCCTCGTTTATCCCTTGTGAATCATGAGACTTCCCCCCTTCCCTTCCCCCATGGTGAACGACCTCCCCTCACTCACAGCCTCCACCAGTGCGATGAATCCATTAGTTCTCTTCTAGTTTTTTGGCCGTCTCATCAAGGTAAGAACTCTAACTCACTCCTCTTTCTATTTCTAGAGATTTATCTCTTCCCCGTTACCTTCCAAGCTTGGATGAACCCTATTTCAAGGGTTATCTGGATTTTTAGTTCCCTCTTCCATTTTTAGGGCCTATAATGAGCCTCTCGGGTCTTCTTCAAGCGTGTTTTGGAATCCATCACTGATGGCAAAGTATTTCAGACTATTTTGGTCTGTCTACCACTATTTGAGGTAGGTTTTATTCTAAATTTACTTTTGGCCCAATTTTATTTAGGGATTTTTTAATGTTTGGGACCCTAATATTATTTTAGTGCATCTTGGACCTCGTTGAAGTGGTTTTGAACCGCCAGATTCTAGGGCACTTACATGTGAATGCATGGGTAAGGAATATATATGCCCTCTTTGTACATATTCCCTCATAGAAAGGGGAATATATTAAATTAAGTTTGTGGAATTTATATATATGTGTATAAATACATGTTCTTTTAGGATTAAAGAGTGTTTTTGAGTGGTCGTTGTCGAAAAGTGGCATGTTTGATGTAGGTATTCCATTACATTTGGCCTTTAAATTTTAGAATAACTGATTTCTTGTCTTTCACACCTTGTTTTCATTCTATATAGTAATGTGTTATTTTTAGAATAATTCTTTGATATGATGCGAAGTGAATCCAATTTTTATTAAATTTTATGGAATGGTTTTATTAAACACTGCATACCAAGTGTTTGTGGAAATTCCCAGTTGGACTTTAAAAGTGATTTGTGGTTCTTAAAGGATGGATTTGTATTGGTAAATGTGTTTTTGTTTCTTAAATGTATTTCTAAGTAGTTTTGAATATAAAAATGATGTTTTGGATTCAATTTTAAAAGAAATGGAATTAAATGGTTTCTTGAGGGTCGTTTGGAACTTTTATAAAATAAGTTACTTTGAGGAATCACGTTGGGATGCACCTATTTCCATTTTTATGTGAATGGGAATGGCAGGTCCTCTTATGGGACTTCCCTCATGTGCTGATAGTTAAAGGAAAGAGGGGTACAATCTCTTATAGTGGCTCAAGGGTGATTCATCATCGTGTGGTTGTGTGATGGTTTTGTTGGATATATATATCTGTGTGTGTGTGTTTGTGAGAGAGAGAGAGAGGGGGAGAGTGTGTGTGAGTGTTTGTGTGAAGATTGTTTTGAATTTCTTGGATCACCCCCAATTTATTCTTGACATGGAATCCTAGAATTTCTAGTGTATTTTCCAAGAATTTTTGCTATACTATTTTAGATTATGCACTGGGTAGTGTTCCTTAGTATAGACCTTGATCTTCTTTGGGATTGTGCCCATCAGTTAGGTTGGGTAGGGTAATACCAATCATTTTGGAGAATTGATGGAATCGGGTTATGTGTGCCTATGGTATGAATCAGGTTTGATTATTTTCTATACTATCTACTGAGATCTTAAGTTCTTCAATGGTCTTCATCACTTAATTGTCTACGAATGATGATTGAGGTGCATTGTTTGGTTAGTTACACATGTGTCTTATTTTCCATTTCCCTTATTGTGTGATCATTGCTCTATATTTCAAATATGATTTACCTCTTTGATAAAGGAAAATAATTTATTCTAAAATGTTTTATGAAAAATGTTTTAACGCTTTTTTTTAAATGTTCTAAGGATTTTTTATACCCTTTTCCCTTTTTAAATAAAAACTTCAATTATCTATATCCATATTTCCCACTAAAATGAAAAATCCTCCTATTTGGGGAGAATTTTGTTTTAAATAAAAAGGTAAATGGAACTTCATTTTTGAAAAAATGTAAGAAAATCCGACTTTTATACATTGTATTTCAAGCTTAAAATTGGTGAATCTTCTATTAAAAGGAAATGAATTTGGAATATATTGTTTGGGAATGCCTAAGAAGTTTTAATATTCATGACTATAGCTTTATTTTTATTTTTAGCTTTTCTATGGCCTATAACTCGGTCTTAGTCACCATGAGGTGACATTGGTTTAGCGGTTAGAGGTGACCCATAGGGTCACATGAAGGTATGTTTAGTTTTATTAATTTTGGATGCTAGTGTTTACATTTTTATTGTTTATTTGTCATTTTTTATATTCCAACTCATTCCAAACTTATTTATCTTGATGACTGACACAATTTTCCAGCCCGGGAGGATCGGTAATGCCTCTCGATCCTTATTGCGGGTCGGCTCAGGTGACTGGTTTGGGGTCAACCTGAGTTGGTTCATGACATGAACATTAGGATTATAATTCATAAATATTACAATTATTCATATTGTATTACTTCGTAGATGTTACTTACTAAATAGTTGAGTGGGATTTTTTCTTAAGTAGACACATACCGATGTCGCAAGAGTTAAAAAGAAATATAATGAGTTAACAGAAAACCCTAAAAGTGAAATAGACAAAAGGGTGATCTGGTAGTCTATTATATATGATAATTTAAATCAATACTTATGTATGGTTTTTTAAAATATTCTCAAATATTTTAAGAATATAAAATGTGTCATGTAATATAACACATTGGATAAATATATGTGTATATTGATATAAATTTCATGAAGTCTAATAATAATTGATCTATCAATATATGGAATTGAGATATCCTGAACCCATTCTTGTCATGAAATATTATAGGTTGTGATGAAATTTTAATTTTAGAATGAGTGTGATTTTTATATCAGTATATGAAATATGATCATGAGGAAAAAAAATGGGTTCTGTGTGCTGGAGGACCCATGATATATACCACATGGAGTTCTGAACACAATGGATTTGGTATACAAGGTGTGAATTTTTCATATTTAGTATCCCCACTACCTAATCTTGGTGAGATATGTAATATGATAACCTTCATATTTTAATACCTTTCATTCATAATCATTGAGGTGTAGTTAATCGGAGGGTGGTTGGGTATGTTTCTGATCATGTCTTCGATTAGAGCTCAACCTAGATGGGATTTTTCCTCTCATGTGACGAGAATTACATCTAGGCTCTCGATTGAGATAAACTGGTGAAATTCATGTACATACTTAAATGGTACATATGATATGATTATTTATATGGATAAGGGGTGTGTAATGCACTCATATAAAAAAATAATAACATGTTATGTATTCATTAATCTAATCAATCTGTACTTAGAGAGTCTAGGACATTTGAGGTGTCTGTATGGGATTTATATACTTTTTGTACCATGGTTAATCAATTTATTGGGAAAAGGGATCATATGTAAATTCCTTCTTGTATATGATATAGCCAGTGGAAAAAGGTATAAAGATACATGTTTTTAATAGAGATATTTATAGATCCCTTTATAGCTTGACTATTATTGATTCCTTTCTAAAGGAAACTCTTTACTGATATTTTTTGATTCAGTAATTTATATTCTTGTCAATACTACAAATTTCTATGGGGTTACACTTTTTGGATGATTGAATGGGGACTAAGATTGAATCATATTGATTCCCTAAAATTATTTTAGTGTTTATCAAAAATGATTTTTGGATGATTATTCAAATGGTATTATATTTTATGTGATGCATGGTAAAGAAAATAATAGCTTTATAGAAGTGTTTTGGAAGATATCCAAAATATTTTTGGATATGGTTTCATAAGTTATTGTAAATGATATGATATAAGGTGAAATGGAATAGATGTATTTTAGGCATTAGTGAAAGTGGGATATTTAAGCGAATAAAACCTAAATCTATTTGATATCATATCATATGGTATGGTATTTCATAAATTATGAAATAGATATGAAATATATATTACATTTAATCTTTTGGTTATATCATATTTTATGATATAAAGGTATTATATGAAAACTTCATGGACATGTTGTATTGTGTGAAATTATTGAGTTGTAATGCCATGAATTGAATGGTTTGATACATTTAGAATTATTATGAATTATTCATCCTCACGAACATAAAAGTGTTAACATTCGAGTATATTATACATTATATATCATTTATTAGTGAATTAAAAAGATGAAATGGATGATAAAGTTATTAGCCTAAGGTTATAAGTGAAGGACCCCGGAACACCCTGATATAGGAGGGGTGAATCAGGGTGTCAAGTTTTTCTTTTTAAAGTTGTGGATCTTATTCCCGTGTTGGTAGGAACTTTCTAAATCTATCAAATAAATTAAATCAGGTAGATGACACAACACTTTTACTTGGTTCACTGTAAAGGGATATATCCAAGGAGCATATGCTGATAGTGTTTTGGTCATACCAAAATCCACTAAACTTCACTGGATATGGAATACAAAGGTTTGGTCACAGTCACTTTGTTCCAGGCTCACTACCTTTACAAGAATTCAGGGAACTCACTACATTCCTCAGATAACTTCCATTGAATCCCCCTATCTCACTACTTTGAGAGAAGTTCAACTCAGTTTATCATCCATAAGGTCGATTCAATGATTTGGAATTAAATACTTTTTCCCTAACTTAGAACGGGGCTCTGATTGCACAAAATACTAGAGCTGATGCTCTTTGAATTCCCTGTTCACTAAAAAGAGATGTTAAAAACTGCTCTTCATGAAGCCTCTTTGCGAGACACACTCCTCCGCAAAGCACCCCTACCTTCGTAGAACAACCTACCATCACGAAGCACCCTTGCCTTCACAGAACAAACTGTCTTTGCGAAGCTTCCTTGCCTTTGTGGAACAATATTTTCGAAACTCACTGAGTCAACACAGAATAACCCATTTTTATAAAGTACCTTTTTTCAAAGGCATGGGAATCAGTTAAGACTTATAGTCTCTTCATAATGCACCAAATCACTTAGAAATCCATATTCGTGAAGGTCTTCATGAACTCAAATCGTCTCCGAATTTTTTCTCAAAAATCTGATGCAAATCAAGAGGGGTAGCCTCATATTAATAGGACCATCCATTCACAAAGCTCCACCACCTCTTTGTAGATTTTTTGGACCTTCAATCATGTCTTTGTGGCACTCCTCCCTCTGCAAAGAACCATGGATAACATCTATTCACAAATCTCATCGTCATCATGAATTATTCCTTAAATTCCCTTCATGGCGCCCATCAAACTCGCAAAGCTCTGAAACTTTTAATCACGGAGAACTCCGTGTCTGATCGTGAAGCCCATCTAAATCACGAAGCACACCATCAAAACACTTTATGTCTTCGTGAAACTCATTTCTCAAATCCAATCTTCGCAAAATTCATTCCTTTACCATATTTTCATAAGGCCTCTAAGAAAAATCACTTTTAATATTGAAAGCCAACTTCCAGATTTGGGACCCCAAAATTTTGGTAAACACTGGGAAACTATGCCACCTTCAATACTGCTTTCTTCTTGAATTGTATGATACATTTCCTTGAAATCTCCCTGATCATCCATGTAAGGATTGACAACAAACACAAACCATACTCTATTTCTTGTATATAATGATCATGGTTCCAAAAATAAGAGATATAATTCAAGTCATTACTCATATTTTTTTTAAAACATATGAGCAAGTTCATGGGATCAAGTAGCATCCCTGTATCCTATATAAATTTTTCAAGGATATGATGCTTGTGCATATGATTCTTGAATAAAATTTTGTCAAAATACACTCCCTATTGATGCTCCCTTATTCCTTATTTTCTTTTGATAAACTAGACTATTGAAAATGATAAAAAGGTTATGAACATATAATTTGACTGATTTTTATAGCCTATGGGTATAACTCAGAGGGAATATACGTTCATTTTTTTCTCTAGTAATCTTCATCAAACATTGAAGGAAGCCAGTGAATGCAACAAACTATGGTTTCAAGTATATGATCTTCATTTATAGTTTTATATGATTTCAATTTCATAGTCCTGTTATACTTAGGATTCAGGGATTCAATATATTTCCACTACTTTGATTAAAAATTAATCACTCCATATAAACCTTTTACTTAATATGTGAGAAGAAATCTTTCATCTTTCTAATTATTTTTGTTCAAAATAAGAAAGTCTGAAATTTGGGTTTTTTACCTAGAGGGGGATTACATTAGAGAAAGACTTCCAGTAATGGGATGGTCTAGGAATTTATGTTCTGGAATAAATTGGAAGGTGACCATGTCTAGACAATAGAAGTGGGGAAGCGTTGGCTTGCATAGGAGTCACTCTAACAAATTTACATAAATAATATTTGTGGTTTGAAAAGGTTATGTAAGATTATTTAAGTGGATACATGAGATTAACTTGCAATGCTCACAAAAAGACAGTGGTTGAGGAAATCTGACATATGGTAAATCTGTAACATCTTAATATTTTATGACATATGTCTCTTTAAATAAATTTAATTTCTTTGATTACTTGTGATACAAGTAACCCAAAGTTTAAATGAACCATAATATACTATTAAAATATTTTTATTTAAATGTTATTATTATAACCTAGTTGTTAAATTGATAGAATGAATAGGAATAACCAATTTTGAGAAAAATGTATAAATTTTTTAGGTGAATCAAATATAATTTTAGTAAAGTCATTATATGCTTTACAAAAATATTTTTCTTTAAAAATGGTTTTTATTATTTTTTTTGAAAAAAAATATATAATTAATTTATACCACTTTTAGAAAATTTATTTTAGTAAATGAATTTAATTTTTAAAATTATTATTTTATAATAATCTTATAGTGAATTTTTTATGATTCTCTAAAAAGATTGATTTTCTCAATGAATAGTGAAAATATTATTTTTTATTGAAAACTATCTCTTCATTTAAGGCATTTAAAAATTAAAATTTTATTTAAAATGGTTTTAAAAGAAACATTTTTATTATGGATAATAAAATTAATTTCATTGGAATTAATTCTATATTGTATTTTGGTATAAAAACTTTTATACGTTAGAAAACATTTATTCTGGAAAACTGCTTTTCATCTCATTTTGTGGGTTTAATTTTAAATTAAATTCTGACACTCATATGAATTAATTATTAAAAAATATATTCCATATTTGAAATCAGGGGGACCAAATTTGGAAAATTGGTCCCTTTATTTTTAGTCATTAATAATAATAACCATGATAAATACTGGTCACCTCGAAAATAGTAAATCAGATAATTAAGGTTAAAACCAAATAAGGCTTAAAATTAATTCAAACACTTGCCTTTATTTCATTGGATGTGTGTATTTTTTCATAATTATCTAAAATTTTAAAATTTGACATTTTTTCCATTTATATTTTATTTTCTCCTTTATAATATTTAATTAAAGGATAAAGTCAAAAATATCACTCTCTTGCATTTAATATTTATAATATTTTTTTGATTGAGATAGAAACAAATTTGGTACAATTATAAATTTTTATTTTAAATATAAATTGTTTTTTATCATTGGAATTTTATGTTCAATTTTTAGTGATTGAATAACTAAATTAAATGTTTACACAACACCAACGCAATATTTATTCAATTAAAAGAAAAAAATAATAAATAATTTTAAAAATATTAAGAGTAATACTTGTCTAAATTATATATATATAAATATAACATAATAGATATGTTTTAAAATTTTATATTTTAATTTCATCTTTTTCATGATATCTCTAAAGACAAATTAAATGAATAGTTTTAAAAAAAGACATTAATGGTATTTTATGAAAAAAAATATTTTATAAAATTATTTAAAATTCATAAAAAACCTATCATCAGAAAATTTAATGGTATATAGTTTAAATTATAGAACATTGTAAATTTATGGGTCTCTTTTCATTTTATGACAACATCCTTGACCCTTAAAGACTAAAAAAATTATATTGTTGTAATTTTAAAAAGGGTTAATAGGTGTCGAAAATAAATAAGTGAGGGTTAAGACATAACCAAAATATTATATGAGAGTATTTAGCCTCAAATCCATTTTATATTATAATTTTATCAATTTTGAATTATTTTCTAATGAAAATCATTTTATATTGATATAATTCTTTAAGTAATTCCAAGAGTGTCCCTCCCCCTTATTATAAAAGGGAATTTATTCTCCTCTCTTGATCACATGTTTTTAGCCTTATATATCAGTTACTACATTCCATAATACCTTCCTATATTTATTCCATGCACCATGGACCTTTTTTATTTCCAAAAGACCATCCTTTCAATGCTTAAGGTGTAAGCCAAATGAGATTTCTCAATGAATAGGTATAACTCTTAACTGAGTAATTTCAATTGTATTTCTTCTTCAATCTCCTTTAAATATGTGGTATTCATAATAAAATAATAAATTTAGTATCATCAATACACTAAAAGTTTATTAGGATTATTTAACCATAATTATTCACCCTCTTTTTCCTCAAATGAGAGAGGAAAATATCACCCATGTGTATGTATCAATTATTGGATCCATATATAGATAAAATTCATTTTCAATCACCATCTTTCATGAATGGTTATTATCATGGTTTCAATGTTTATATATTATATTTGTCACTTAATAATTAATCTATAATTATAATATTATATCTACCTTATTTCCTTCCAATCTGTTGGAAAATGATAACGTCGCTCATGCATATGTGTGGACCACCACCACCATAATGTGATGTGATTCATTTATCATTTTACACTTTATATGGATGGTTACAAGGATATAATTAAAGAATATATATTATTTTTTTGATATATATGATATAATAATTACCTTTAATGGTGAATTAGTATCTACCTTTATTTCGTTCCATCCATTGAAAAGTGAAAAAACTGTCCATGCATGCATACGGTCTACCATATCCATAAACAATGTAATTAATTTTTCAATCTATACCTTCTATGTATGACTCAAAAAATATAGATAATGAATATATATAATATTTAAATGATAATTAATATTTCTGATATTACGTAACCCTGATTAATGTATAGGAACCAAAACTATTGAACATATGTTCTCATGAAACATGGTTAATACCTAAAGATAGACATTTTAATAAGAAAATATAAATAAATAGGTGATTGAAATGTTATAAGTGGATAATATATGATATTATAAGGATGTACATTAATCTGGTATATAATTATGATAAATCTAAATTTACTATGTGAGAGGTTAAAATAGCTTATGAGTAAAGTCAAACATGGGGTAAGGGGTTTCTTTTACAATCTCATTTTATTTAGGGATTGTTTAGGTTGGAATTTATATTGAGGGAAATTATATGATTGTTATCTAATAAAACCCTTTAATTTTATTCTCATCTATTTATTAATTGAATTTTCAATTAACAGTTCCATTTTCCTCTCTTTGGTGCTTAAAAATATCGAGAAATGTTTTTAGTATAAACAGGATTTATTTCCTCTTTAGTTGGGAATATTTTTATTCATTGTCCATGTTTTATAAAACAGTTGTCAAGAATTTTTTTTAATACTACTATATGATTTTTTAAACTAATTTTAACCCATGATTTACATTTCACAAAATATTTTAAAAGTAATCTTCTTTTCCTTCTCTGAATGATGTACTTTTTAATTTTTACTGAAAATGTGAAAGTAACTTTATTTTAACATGATCAACATGAATGGAATTCTCCACCTCTATGACCACTCAATAATTTTAAAATTATTTTAAAAAATTTCTTAGTTCCATTAAAAGAAAAAAAATCTTTAATATTTGTGGAATTTTTATATTTTGATAAGTGATTTCAATGTGAAAATGATATTTTTCTTCAAGAAATGTTCTGGTGATCATTTAAATGTATTTTTAGCTATGAAAACACCCATTGATGATACTGAGAATATGATCCAATTATACTATGTTTATTCTTTATCTAGATGTCCTATAATGATGAATTATTGATGTTTTTTATTTTTGATTCAATACAAATAATTGTTGAATTTTAAGGAATTTTGAGAATGAATTGTTTTGATAATTAAAAATATAAGGATTGCATATAACCTGAAAGTGATGGGTAGGGCCCGGTTATAGATATCATCTCAATTTATAGAGATGTATCATAAGAAAAAATGGATGGAATACCATATTAGATGATTATTTGGCTTATGATTACCCATTTATTAAGAATGATGTCTTGGATGAGAGGCCATAAAGGTAAGATTCATGATATCTTGGTTGAGAGTCCTTGATAATGAATGTTTACACTTATGAATTTCATTTATTAAGAATTAAATTTTATTTATTCATGTGTTTTCTATGTTGATATTAGTCTTAGATGTTCATTGAACTAAATTTTTGATTGAATGGAATGTGTTTTGATTATCCACTCTTCCATGTTGATTATGCCTTATTTAATCATGATAACTTTCATTTTATGTAACACTTACAGAGCATCTATGATCACCTGTTATTTGTTTTCCTTTACCCAAAATATAAAGAAAGATATTATTAATAATATAAAGGATGTGAGAATTTTTCTTATGATATATATTTTATATTTCCAATTTAATGTAGGAATCATGTATCTATCTAGGTTTTTCATGACATCTAAACTGATCAATCCTAAGTAGTGAGATCCCTTGTATATTTTACCAATTTAATATTTTAAACACCACATATGGGTTATTGTAGTTGGGTTTTCTATATTTGGTATCAGAGAAAGTTTAATAGGATCCTTGGGAACAATATTTTAAATAAACATATCAAACCTATGAATTATAATAATCCCTTATAATGATTGAGAACTTTTACCATTATAGGGATTTTGATTTTATAGATAAATATTCCTGATTATTATGAGTTAACATAGTGTGTTCCATTGTCTATTGATGGATACTAATAGAATAAATTTAATCAACACCTGAAGAAAATGTGTGGATTATTCTACTGAGCAAGCCAATAGAGTAGGTGTTGGACCTGAGATGATCATGGTTATATTAGTGCATCGATCTAATGTTATGATGAATAAACTTGCTCATATGGAACAACCTATTGTTCCACATCATGATTAACCTATTTTTGATTACTTTATGTGGTATATTTATTCATATTTTAGTGTAATTACTAATCCATTGTTAGATGAACAATGAACTAAGTCCCTTAAAAAGATATTCAAGGATTTGGGATGTTATTAAAGTGAAAAGGTTATTCTGATAATGTATTATTTAAAAGGGATTCTAATCAATGGTATTAAATGATCACTAATACTAAATAGGTTGATGAAATAAAAATCATGGAATGAGTAACTTTTAAAGTGATGTTATTTGATAAATACTTCCCTCAAGAACAGTGAGTTGAAAAGGAGAGGAAGTTCCTCGCTTTAAAGCAGAAGGAATAATAAGGTGCAGAAGAGAAGGGGATAACTTTACAAGATTATCCATAAATGTGGTAGATTATATATGTAATCCAAAAAGAAAGGTTAATCTTTTCTTTTATGGTTTTAAATCGAGTCTATAAAGGAAACTGGTTTCTCAAATGTTTTCATCATATGACGATATCGTTTCAAGTGCCATCAAGATCGATAAATAATTTCCTATGTATTATATCATCATGGGATGTTAAGAAAAGAAGATTTCAACTAATGAAAAGGTAAAAATGAATGTGTCCAAGAAGAATAAAGGGGGGATAGGATTTCTAACATGTGATAATTGTGTAAAGAAACACCCAGGTACTTACTTTATGGGAACAAGAGATTATTTTAAGTGCATAAACAGGGGTTATAAGTCTCTTGAATGAAATGTAAATAAATAAACCACCATTATCCAGTTCTTCAACTATAAAAATAAGGGTCATTACTCAAACCAACATCACAAGTTTTAAGGGAAATTAGCATAGAAGAATACAAGGGGAGAAGGCCAGGCTTATGAACTAACTACATCTGAAGTAAGAGTTCCCAATGATGTGTTGAAAGTTACACTTATTATCCACTCTAAAAGTGAAAATGTTTTATTTTATTTAAGTTTTACCCATTGTCTTATATCTATATAATTTTCCAAGGTTATCACATCACCACCTTAACGATTATATGTTGAGATGGTAGTGAAAATTCATAATGGTAATATGATTTCATCTCAAGTCTATGGATCCTTTTTTATATAATTTTTTGGTAATTTACTTCTATCAAATATTATTATTCTTCCTTTAGTTAAATTCAATGTAATTTTTGGCATGGGATAGCTCTCTCAATATAGATCCCATATCAATTTTATAGGAAGTGAAGTTACTTTTGATATTCCAAATCAACCTATGATCTTTTATCTATGCGAGTACGAACCTAAAATCCAAATGGAAATCATTTATATCATATGGGTTTTACTACCTATTAAAGAGGTATATTAATCTCAAATGGTTAGGTAGAAACCCAACATTGAGGATGTGCCTATCGTATAGGAGTATGTTGATTCATTGACATAAGATTTTCCTAGTCTTCCCTGGAATCGTGAAGTTGACTTTTCAATAGAACTTATAGTTGGTGCTACACTTATTTTAAATACTTCATATAGAATGGAAAAAATTGAGTTGTAGTAATTGAATAATAAACTCTAGGAGAATCTAGATAAGGGATTCATTCAGCCTAGTGCTTCACCATGGGATTCACTAGTTTTTCTTATTAAGAAGAAAAATGGGTCATTGCATCTTTTCATTGATATTTAGGTAATTTTCAAGATAACTATCAAGAAAAACCATCTTATACCCTATATTAATGATTATTTTTATCAATTACAATGATATAAATATTTTTCCAAGATTTATCTTTCATCTAGATATCATCAGTTAAGGATCAATAAGGAGTATATACCCAATTCAACCTTATGTATGAGGTGTGATCATTATGAATTTATAGTAATTCCATTTAGAATTACTAATTATCACACTATCTTTATAGATTTAATGAATATATTATTTATAGATCACCTTGATCGGTTTTTTGAAGTCATTATAGACGATATTCTTATATATTCAAATATCAAGGAAGAGTATGAAGAACATTTGAGGATTTTAATAATGACCCTGAGGAAGGAGAAGCTATAATGAAAATTTACCAAGTGTGAATCTTAGGTAGAAAAAGTCTCATTCTTGGGTCATATAATATTAAGTGAGGGTATATCATTGGATCCTTCAATAATAGAAGTTATTGAGAAATATCAAAGACTAATCATGGTCATTTATATGCTTAGTTTTCTTGGGTTGGATAGATACTACTAATTATTTGCAATATATTTCTCACTATTATAAAATAAAATCGCTATGTTTAATCAAAAGGGAGATAAGTTATTAAGAAAAGATTAATGTGATAAGAATTTCAAAGAATATAAGAGAAGGTTGGTCAATTCATATATGATTTCAATACTCTGAAGTGGATAAGGGTTTGTGATATATAGTGATGCATCAAAGAAGGTATTAGAATATATATTTGTGAATAATTATATGGTGATATATTATGCCTCTCACCAATTGAAAATTCAAACTTCAAAATACCTAAATCCTGATTTGGATTTGGAACTATCAAGTTTTTAATTAATGATATTGGTACATTATTTATATGGTGAAATTTGTGATATATATACTAATTATAAAATTTTGATGTATGTATTTACAAATAAAGAGTAGAATATCAGCCATATAATATGGTTATATTTGAGCAAATATTATGAATTCTAAATACACTACCACATTGTCAAGGCGAACAAAGTGACTGGTGATCTGAGTTGGAAATATCGTGCTAGTTTTTCCCTGCTAAGGATTGAAATAGATACAATATTTATGGATTGAAAGAATTTGGATCATGAAATATTGATGAAATAGGATAGATATTATCATTATCACATGAATTTTCAACCAATTATCCATTATAAGATTAATAAGGAATAAAATAAAGGTGTGGAATTACATAATAAGGTGACGAATATTCCTATGTTCAACCATGATAATGTTGGAATGATAAGGTTCATGAACTGATTATATGTTTTGTAAATACCAGATATGAAAAAATAGATATTGGATTAATACCAATGTTCATCATTATTTATTCATCCTAGAAGTATGAAGATGTATAAATATCTTAAATAGTATTTATGATTGGTAAAAATAAAGAGGGGTATTTTCAAGTATGTATCTCAATGCCTGGTGTGTCAAAATTTAAGGATGAGAAATAGAATTATAATTGGATGTTAGAACTATTACCCATTACATGATGTAAATATGAAAACATTACTATTTATTTTGTCATCAGAATCCCCAAAATGTCTAAATCCTATCATTCTATTTGTGTGGCAGTTGATCGGCTTACAAAATCAATGCATTTTATTAATGTCAAATTATATTTTTCTCTTGATTAGCTTACTAATTTATACATTAACGTAGTAATGATACTTCATCTAATACAACTCTCAATTATATATAGTTAGGATTTTAGGTTTACCTTGAAGTTTTGGAGAAGTCTTTAGTAATCTCTAAATATGGATTTGATTTTCAGTACTACTCATCACCTTCAGATAGATGGTCAATATGATAGGACTATTCAAACTCTATAATAAATAATTATATCTTTCCCATGGATTTTAAAGTTGGTTGGGATCAATAACTTTATTTAGCTTTCAATCGAGTATTCAGATAGATCCTTATGAATCCCTCTATGGAAAAAAGTGTAGAACTATAATTTGATGAGATAAAGTTTGAGAAGGAAATCTATTGGGTCATGATCTAGCTAAGGAAAAAGAATATAATTTTAGATCCATTCACCGGCACATAATTAAGGCTTGCAATCAATAAAAAATTATGCTGACAATAATTAATGAGATATTGAGTTTGAATTTGGTGATAATGTATTATTATAAATATCTCCTTGGAATAAGATTATGAGATTTGGAAAGAAAGAAAAGTTGATCACTGGATATATCAGTCTCTTCAAAATTCTTAATCATATTGGGATGGTAGATTATCACTTGGTGCTTCCATCAAATCTATCTCAAGTTCACAATGTGCTCAATATATCTATCCTAAAGAAGTATATACCTAATCCTTCACATGTAATAAACATAGAGTTTTTACTGCTAGAGCATGATCTATCTTATGAGAAACATACTGGAGATTTTTTATCACATAGATAAAATTCTATCAAACAACACCACACATATGGTCAAAGTTTTATAGAAAAATCATACAATTAATAAATATGTATGGGAACCTATGGATTTGATAGGGTACAAGTATCCTTAATTTTTCGAATTAGAGTGGAAAATTTTCAAGGGATAATTTATTATAAGGGGGTAGAATGTAACACCTTGATATTTTATGAAATATGTATCTTTAAATAAATTTAATTTATTTGATAGCTTGTGATACATGAAATCACAAGTTTAAATGAACAATGATATACTATTAAAATATCAGTATTTTAAGTGACTATAATAACCTATCCACTAAATTTGAATAAGGAATAGAAATAACAATTTTTTATAAAAAATATATATAATTTTTTTAGAAGAAGCAAGTGTATTTTTAGTAAAGTCATTATATGCTTTAAAATTATATTTCTCCTAAAAAATGGTTTTTATTGATTTTTTCAATAAATAATATTATTAATTTTTTCAACTTTTAGAGAAAAAAATATTGAGCAAATTAAATTAATTTTTTAAATAATCATTTCATAATTATCTTAGAGTCAATTTTTGTTAATTTTCTAAAAAGATTGATTTTTCGATGAATGGGGAAAATAATGATTTTTATTAAAAATTATCTATTTGTTTAAGGCATTTTAAAAGTAAAATTTTATTTTAAATGGATACAAAATTAACATTAGTATTATTAATAATCTAATTAATGTTATTATAATTAATTTTATATTGGATTCTGGTATAAAAACTTTTATACTTAAGAAAACATTTTTTTCTAGAAAATAGTTTTTCATCACATTTTTTTGGTTTAATTTTAAATTAAAATCTACCACTTATTTGAATTTAATCTTGAAAAATAGATTCTATATTTGGAATAAGTGGTATCAAAGAAGGTAACCATTTTTATTTTATTTTTTCATTATGAATAATAACATTAATAAATATTTGTCAACTCAATAAGGGTAAATTAGGTAATTAAGGTTAAAAACTAATGTGATAAGGCTTCAAATTCATTCACATGCTTTCCTTAATTTTATTGGATAAGTCTATTTAATCCATAATCATATAAACTTAGAATATATGGTATTTTGTTTCCATTTAGATTTGATTTTGACCTCTATGATATTTAAGTAAAGGATACAATCAAAAATATCACTCTCTTGCTTTTAATATATATAATATTTTTTTACAGGGATAAAAACAAATTATATTTGGTTATAAATTTTAATTTTAAATATAAATTATTTTTAGTTCATAGTGACTAAATAGTTATATTAATTCCTAATGCAATGTCGATATAGTATTTATTCAATTAGTAGTAAAATGAAATAAATGATTTTAAAAATATTAAAAGAAATAAAATTTCAGCGAATTATTATGTTCTGTGAATTTCATAGATATGTATAACATACTGGTGTTGTTTTAAAATTTTATATTCAAATTTCACATTTTTATTAATTTCTTTAAAGTCAAATTAAATCAATACCATCAAAAATGACATTAATGGTATTTTATGAAAAATGATGTTTTATTAAATTATTTAAAATTCATAAAACTACTATATTTGGAAAATTGAATGGTATATGGTTTAAAATATAAACTATTGTTCATTTATGGGTAAATTATGCTTTTATTATAACATTATTCACCCTTTAAGTGTAAAAAACTTTGATATTGTGTTAATTTTCAAAAGGATTAAAGGGGAGTTAAAACTAAGAGGTAATGGTTAATACATAAAAAACTTGTAAAAATTTATTTTATGATATAATTTATAATTATATATATCTTATCTTATTATTTTATCAACTTTGAGTCATTTTTAAATGAAAAATAATTTATATTAATTTAATATTTTATGTAATTCCAAGAGTGCCCCTCCCCCTTCTTATAAAAGGGAACCTCTTCTCCCCATCTTCATTACACCATTTAAGCCTTATATATTGGAAAATTCCTACCCTAATACTTTCCTAGATTATTTTTCCACATCCTATATCTTCTATTATTTTAAAAATACCATCCTTTTAAGGCTTAAGGTGTACACCAAAAGAGATTTCTCAATGAATAGGTGAAACTCTTAACCGAGTACTTTCAATTTTATTTATTTTTATACATACTCAAAATATATGGTAATCATAATAAAATAATAAATTAATACAAAAAATATAATTAAATGTTATTATGATTATGTAACCATAATTATTCACCCTTTTTTTCATCAAATGAGAAGTGAAACTATTTCTCATGTTTATGTGTGGATTCCTGCCTCCATATAGCGATATAATTTATTTTCCATCACCATAATTAATTAACGGTTATTATGATGGATTTAATGTTTATATATGATATTTATGAAATAATAATTCATCTTTAATTATAATATCATATCTGCCTTCTTACATTCTCACCCATTGGAAAAAGATAATGTCACTCGTGCGTATGTATAGACTACCACCTCTATAAAGTGATGTGATTCATTTCTCATTTCTAATTTACATGGATAGTGATAAGGATTGATTTAATAAATATATTTATGAAATATATGATATAATATTTATTTTTTAAAATTTTAATTATTATTTAACTTTAATTGGTTCTATCAGTCAAAAAGTTAAAAAAAAATTCATGCGTACGTACGGCCTACCATATCCATGAAATATGAAATTAATTTTTATATCTATAACATCTATGGATAACTATAAAAAAATATAAAATAAATATGTATAATATTTATTTCAAAATTAAAATTATGGATATTATTGAACTATGATCAAAGTCATGGACCGGAACTACCGAACTGAAGTTATTATAAAAAATGAAACGGTTAGTACTTGGGAATGATGATCTTAATAAGAAATTATTAATAAATGGGTGATTGAAATGTTATAAGTGGATCATATATGATATTAAAAGTATATTCATGAGTCTATTATATAATTATAAAAAATCTAATTTTATTATACAGTAGGTTAAAAGGAATTATGTGTAAAGTCAAACTTGAGGTAAGGGTTTTCTTTTACAATTTTATTTTATTTCAGGATTATTTATATTTGAATTTCAATTAAGGGAAATTATATGATAATTATCTGATAAAACTAATTAAATTTCTTCTTCTAGGTTCATTCATAAAAAAAATCTTATGATTGTACCATTTTCCTCTCTTAGGTGCATAAAATTATCAAGAATATTTTTAATAAAAATAGACTTTATTTCCTCTTTAGTTAGGAATATTTTTCATCCATGTCCATGTTTTTAAAAAATGTTTTCAAGAATTTTTTTAATATTACGCTATGATTGCTTAAAATCATTTTTACCCATGGTTTAATTTTTAAAAAATATTTTAAAATGAATCTTATTGTTGTTTTATGAATGAGGTACTTTTGATTTTTTTATTAAAAATGTGAAGGGAATCTTTGTTTTAATGTACTTAGAATTAATAGAATTTCCTATCATCATGACCACTCAATTATTTTATGATTCCATTACAATTTTTATTGGTTCTTTTTAAAGAAATTTTTTTCATTAATATTTGGAAAAATTTTATATTTAAATAAGTGATTTCAAAGTGAAAATGGTGTTTTTCTTTAAGAAATATTACAATGTTCTTTTAAAGGTATTTTCAACTATGAAAACAACCATTTATGATACTAAGGATATGATCGAATGATACCATCATTATTTTTTATTTGAATAGTCTATGATGATGAAGTATTTATGTTTTTTATTCTTGATTCAATACGGATAATTGTTGACTTATAAGTAATTTTGAGAAATAATTGTATTGATCATTCAATATATAAGGAATTCATAAAAAATACAAGTAATGGTGGGTGTGGTTATAGATTTATCCTTAATGAATAGATTAGTCTCATGAGATAAAATAGTTATCATCCCATATTATATGTGTATTTGGTTTACACTTACCCATTTACTAAGAATGTTGTATTGGTTGAGAGGCCATGATAGTAAGATTCATGATATCTTGGTTAAGAGGTCGTGATCATGAATGTCTATAATTATGAATTAACTTTATTAAGAATTCAATTTTCTTTATCCATGTGTTTGATTTGTTGATATTATCCATGAATACTCATTTAAATCAAGTTTTGATTGAATGGAATGTGTTTTTTATCCACTCTGCTATATTGAGTGTGCCATATTTACTCAGGATAAATTTTATTGTACATAATAATTAATGAGAATATCAGATCACCCTTTATTTTTTTACTTTCCCTGGGATATGAATAAGGGTATTATGAATAATATCAATGATACAATAATTTTTATTATGTTATGTATTTTATATTTCTAATTTAATATGAAAATCATGTATGTATTTAGTTTTTCCAAGACTGCTAAACTAATCTGTCCTATTTAGTGATATCCCTTGTATCTTGTACCAATGTAATAAAGTAAATGTTAACTTTATGTTACTTGAGTTAAAGACTCTACAAAATCATAGGTGTCCATGATCAGTGTTAGGTTCACCATAAATTTTTTAAGGTGATGGCACCAATTTCAGAAATTGGGCCCCACTATAAATAGGTGGAGTGGGTTTATTCCTAATGTGATTAAAAATTATAACATTATTCTTCTATTATTATAAATAAAGTTATTGTGTTCTCCCAGAGAGTAGGACTAAAGTTTTAATCACATAGTCACTAGTTTTCTTTCCTTTGGTTCTTTTTTTCGCTTGTGTGATTATTATAGGAGTTTTGGGTAGTGTGTAGAAACTCGGTGCAGTGTTTAGGATATATAGTCTTCTCAATTATGATACATTTTTTCTTAGTGTTATCCAATTCTATAAGTTTTTTACTTTCTTCCATGCTTTAAGTTTCTATTGGTTATTCTAGGTTAGTGGTTCCAGAACCAAAAAGTGGTATCTAATTTTGTAGTTTATTAAGGATTGGATTATGTTGTTTAGTGAAGATAATTTCACTATAAATATGACTCTTCAGTATGTTTCTTATCTTTATGATTTTTTATTTTAGTGAGAATCGTCTATTTTTTAAAGAATATAATTGGAATAATGCTAGGTCTAGAATTAAAAAATTTATGTGGAAAACATTCTATTATAGAGTATGTAGATGGGGGATTATCTATTCTAGAAGGACCTCAAGATTTTATTTAAAGGAGTAAAACTATAATCGATAAATAAATCAAAATGGTAAAGGCTTGATATAAAGGCACTTGGTGTGATACGGATGTCGAGGGTAAGGAATATTTCTTAGATGATGCAAGAAGTAAATAATATTATGGAATTGATGATGGATCTAGTTGATATATATATACAAGAATCCAACATTAATTAAAAAATTATTCATGGTGTGGATGTTATTAGGCATGAGAATTTTAGAAGGAATGTAAGTCGTAGATCAGGTCAATGACTTAAACATTATCTAAAGTCAGTTAGAATCAGTAGGAGCATGGTTTCTAGATCTAATGTATTTTTTTATTACTACCATCACTCCTAAAATCTTGTGATTAAATGGTTAATATAACTTGAAATTATAATAGTAAGATTTATATTTTCTTTAATTAAATTAATAACCTCATTATAAATAAGGAAATTATATTATGGAAGTCCGGGAACCTGCCAAAAAACATTCAATGAAAAAGTTTGAGGAATCTTTATTCAATAAAAATATTATAAGAAAGTATAACACAATAAGTAGATAAATCTAATTAAATTAACTGGACCAAAACACATATCTTTGAATTTTGGGGAGAACTTGGATCTTAAGAAAGATTTCATGTATCATAGAGCCAATTCTAGATGAGGCACTTTCAAAAGTTTTATAAATGCCAAAAATAAGGGAGAGACTATTTAACTACTTAGTTTCAATATTTTTTTGAAATCATGGATCATTAAATATATGTAATTATTTCATTCTATTTTTTATATTGGAATCATAAAAAAAATTGTTTCATGATGACTTAATGGGGTTTATCTTATGGATAATGAGGCTCCTAATGTTGAAGGTAAAGGTTATGTTAAAGTATGAATAGAAAACTGAAGTTTTCTAGAAATAAAAGAAGTTAGACACATACCTAATTTATAAAATAACTTAATGATTATAGGTAAGATGTATAAATAAGGCATCAGTACTTAATTTTTTGAAAGATTGTGGAAGATTACTCATGGATACATGGTGGTGGTCGAAGGTGTTAAATATAGTACATGGTATCAGATGGGAAATTTGGATAGAGTAGAGATTGATAGATCATTAACCTCAAAAAAAATTATGTTTTGACACTGTCATGTTTGAAAATAAAGTGAGAGGAACATGCAAGTCATAATTTTTAAAAAAGTATTAAAGCTCAGTTACATAGATTTCAAAATATTTGAGATTTATATTTTTTGAATGTGGAGAAAGGTTTCATTTGTCACGGATTAAATGAAACCTAAGTATCATAAGTTAGAGCTTATTCATATAGATTCTTGGGGGTATACTCTATTATATTATCATGTTGGGTCTTAATATTATGTTTCTTTCATTTATGATTCATCATGTAATTTATAGGTATACATTCTTAAGAACAAATAAGAGGCCATTAAATTATTTTATTCATTAGAGATACATGGTGGTAAAGGAGTCTGGAAATAGGCTTAAGTTCTTGAGGTCATTTAATAAATGTGAACATAGTGGTAGGTAATTACATAGGTTTTATAGATAAATAATATCAATTTTGAAAATTATATACCTAAGACACTGGGAAAAATGGTGTGGCAGTGCAGATGAACTAAACACCTAATGAGAAATAAAAGAGAATATAGTTTTTTTGTAGGGTTCCTAAAAGAGTTTTCATATAAATCCATAAATATTTTCACTTATCTTATTAATATAATTAATTATTTACCTTTAATATAGGATATTATAGAACATATGTGGTTTAGAAGACTGTCTAGAAGTTAAATTTTTATCAAAAAATATAAGATTTGTGAGGGTATGAAGTGATAGATCCCAAGGGAACCCCCAAAAATATTGTCTTTGAAATATTTAGGTAAGGATCCCAGAGATAAATAGATGATGAGGAGATATTATTACACTCTTTTTAAATACAATATATTTTATTCCTTATTTCCCTTATGAAAAGTTTGTAGGATCATAAATTCTTGGTTCATTAGTCTCTTCCACTATGTAAGGTAATAAATAATAGACTAATGGGTAGGAGAAATTCCTATAAGTAAATGTATTATTAGATATAATTATGTTTCAACCATAGATAAAAGTATTTTTTAATACTTTTGAATTGATATTCCACTGAGTAGGGCCCTTTTTCTCTCAATGGACTCCCTTCACCATAATAGAAACTAAAGGCTATAATTACTGAGCCAAATCCATCCCTAATGATACCCCACATCTCATGATATCATTGTAGGTAGTACCATATGTATTGATCTTGAAAATAGAATCTTGATTCATCCACTTTACCCATTTCCCTTGACCTACATTACCCTTATGAGTATTAGAAATCAGGATGTTCGAATGAAAATCCCACCAAGAGGAACCACTAGTGAGTTATATCATATCATGAAACAGGGGGAGAATCATGATCTTTAGGTTCTAGAAGATGATATGAGAAATGTTATACCTCAAGTTGTTTTGACTAGTCTAAATAGACTAGCAACCTATATCCAAATCCACCTTGTGAATCCATAATTTTTTAAAAACCAAATATATAAATTGAATCCATGTATCCAAAATCTAGTTGAAGGAATCTTGGTTGAGTTCAATTCCCTATATATCCCAAAGAAAGTTATAAATGAATGAAGATCATTGACCTCCAAAAAATAGGTTCTCTTATAACTCTACTTGAGGATGAGAGAAGTAAAATCATTTAGATTCCAATTGGACACTCCAATTTTAATTAGAAAAAATTGTAGAAGGGGTGTGGTGATTACCATTCCACAATAACAAACTGTGTGTGAATGGAATGGAAGAATTCCAAAAATATTTTCCCCAAATATCTATCTCAAACTAGATGTATTTTTATTTATAGTAATTTTCATGTTAAAAAAACCATAATTAACTTGGGTGAAGACACAGTGGTACAATTCTTATACAAGTTGGATATTATTTAAAATGAGTTTCCGGTAAATGTTGAGAATAGAATTGGTGAGAGTAGAGAGATATTTCAACTCTCTGAACATCAAGTTGGGGTGGATAAAGATGGAAATAATAATGAATTTAATGGACAATTATATTTCCAAAAATATACTTCACCTATTTTGATGATCCATATAGAATGATAGATTAGATAGTTCATGGGTTATTAGAGTCTCTGCCAGAATGAAGAAATAATAGAAGTCATATAGGATGATATCAGGGGATATTTATATTTATAACCAGAATAATTATCACCTAGGTAGTTTCTTGTAATAAAATTACAATATATCTTCACTTTCGTGGCTTCCATGGATTCATCTAACTTTCTTAGACTAATACCACCTTTTTCAATGGCCTTCACTATACATATATAACTAGCCAAATATAATTTTACTTCAAGTCAGGATACCCACACGAAAGAGTTTATAATAATTTCAATATTCTGGATAACAAATTTGGGGACATTGATCACCAAGACAACATTCATGGGAATCTAAGATAGAATACTATTAATGAGGTTCATCCTATTACATGACTCAACCCATAGGGTCCCTTCCTAGGATGGAAAGAATATGAGTGTTCTAACCCAATACTACATTCAACAAACCATGAGTTGGTGACTAGCACTATGTAGGCATATCTTACAACACGAGAGGCCTTAGCCTATAACATCCAGAAAAAAACATATTTGTAATACACAAGGTAACTAAAAACACCAGTAAGGTATATATACATAATCAATTAAATTGTATATAATGCATTCATGAGATAACAAGTGCAAGTGCATCCCACAAGGTAAATACAAAGGAAACAAGACATATAATAAGTCTCTAACCCACAAGGAACTAGAAATATCCTTTGTGTTTCATGTAATATCGAATAAATATCTATTTAAACCATTTAATGTCACCATCATAGACCACCAATATCCATTATACATCACCATGCATCATTAAGAATCAGTTCTAAATAGGCCATGATAGATCCACATCTATTGAGGATATTTCGATACTGTGTATCATTTTCATAGACACAACATGTGTGGGAAAAACCCTCATGTAGGTGATGATTATAAACATTCCTAGTAGAATATCTTGAAAAAATACAAAGAAATTCAGAAACATTAAGATAAATTAATGTTCCTAGTACTAAAGAGTAACTCGAAGTATGATAAGAATAATCCAAATATAATCTATAACTAGGATTATCTAGGTTTAAAGGAATGTCGAAATAATTATAGGTCCAATCCATGAAATTCATACCACATGATTAAACAAGAAATATTAGGTTTCTTAAAATTCTATGAAGGGTGAATTCGATAAGAAACTATATACTACAACTCAAGGGCAGCCCATGGGGTGCCAAGGGGCCACATGCCCCGAAGAAGCATGTGATGATAAACCTTTACAACCACTACATCACCTCATGGATGGGAAGCCAATCATTTATCAACCATACCTATCAGTAAATGGAGTGTTGTACCCTCTTTTTCATTCAAATCTTACCACCAATCAAGAATCCAACCACCCATAATAAACAACCCATGTAATCTCATATAACAATAGTAGGGGACTCACGCTTCGCTAGTAGTCACCTTAGTCATGTGAGTACTGACCATAGTAGAGGACCTATACCCCACCATATCTCTAAGATGAGGTATTAATGACTTCACAGATGGAGTACCCATGTGGATATAGGGGACCAACACCCAAAAAACCCATGATTCTAGGGGGTCCAAAACCAATATCACTCTGAATATCATGCTTAAACCCCATCATCAGTTATCCGATGTTGAGGAGAATAAAATGATTTTTTCTCCTCACATATCATTTTCATTATCACATTAAAGGATACCATTATATTCTATGTATAAAAACATTTATGATGGACTATTGACATTCCCAAGTCTAAGTTCTGAGTATGGAGATATGACAAGTCACTAGAGCTAGAAAAATTACACGATGTGTGTTAGATTTTTATGGTGTTATGTGAGTAAAAGAATAATAAATGCATTATGAAAAAAACCATGTCATGATTAATTGATCAAAATGATAGTTAGATTCACTCTCAAGGTAAAAAATCCAATTTTTCAATAACTACACTTCAGAGTTAGTCGTCTCAAGTTTGTGGGTATTTCAGTGATTGTGGTGCATGGGTGGAGATAAGTGGAGCCCCTAGGTGAAATGGGGAAGCCTTTATACCTTTTTCAAACACAAATTAGGTATATAAAGATATACCATGTAGTATTCAATAAAATCACATCGTTTTCTATATCTAGGATTTCTTAAAATGCATGAGAATCAAAATGGTTTTTGTCACACTATGGTCCAAATATAGTTAGCATATAGAAATGACTATGGTGAGTCCCATGTTAATGAACATTCCATGGTGCATGTGAAAACTATATTCCTATAAGCATGAGGGGGAACTGAAAGTGTGGACGATTGTCACCTATCGACCATTCAAGGTTCTGGTGCTCTTCTAATGTGTATAGCAGCACTCGGGTCAAATCTTCGGTCATGATACTTTTTAATAGTCGATTGTTTTTAGTTGATTGTATTTTGATTGGGGGGTTTGTTTGAAGAGATTAATTGAAATGATTGATTGATTAATATTGATTTAACAATTTGATAAATATTGGGGTGAGTTCATCATTAGATATTTAAGCTTGTGATATCCTTGAGCCTTGCTTTATATTGCATTAAATTAACACCCATGTCACAAGTTGACGTCGATTAGAATTCCCAAGTGTTAAGGATTTAATCCAAGAATTAACTTAACATAGAGTTATAATATTAATCATATCAGGTTTATGGTAGTGTATTTATGGTTCCAATAATCCATGGAAACCACTCGTTAAACAAAACAAGTCATTAATCCATGAAATGTTAAGTCTAACATACACAATGTTAATTTAAAGAATATTCATCAATAAAAATCTCTCAATCACTTAACATACCTAAATTATAACTCACCCCAATGAAATATTTAATAATCAATTGAAATTATTAGTAATATATTTTATTATTTTTATGATGATGAATTAAGAAGAGAAAAAAATAAAGGGATAAGAAAAGAGTGGTGTGCCGAACACACACACGAGCGACGAAGAGAATTAAACATAGAATTTTGATTGAATGAGAAAGAAAAATAAGAGATTTATTTTTAACATGATTTAATTAATTTAAATAACATTAATATTTCAAAATAGAGGGTAGATTATAATAAGAGTTAATGGGAAAGGTACTTTCAAGAAAACAGAATTACAAAACAAATACTTACAAGATTAAAACAAAGAACACAAAGGTAAATGAAAACAAAGAGAGGAGGAAGGTTCTATCAAGTGAAAACATGAGTATGGAAGGTCCTCCCAAGAATTTAGAAAATATTTGGTCATTTAAATGTGTGATTCTCTCTTCTGAAATGCCAACTCCCAGCAAGAAGAAGAGGGTTGTATTTATAGCCCAAGGAGGTGGACTGTTTGCATTCCAAATCTTTCCTTCCACTTGAATCTCCAATTTGGACATTCAGATGGATGAATCTTGAGATATTATATTCTCAAAAGTTTTAGATGTTTATTTTTATGCTCATCCTTAAAATATTTGCGGCCATTGGACTTTTGAAGCCAAAGATATGGCTATTTTACTAAACAGTGTTAATATGTCCATTTCTATCACGACTTTTTTTATGGCCAAAATGTGAATGGATTTTTAAATTTGAATATGCCTCAAAATCCGAATTATTTATTCAAAAAAGTATTCCATATATATATCCTCTTTCACACTGAAAAATATCAGCTCGAATGAAAGTCTCTATCGGTAGAAATATCAAATTTGGTGTGTTGATTTCAATTCCCGGACAGAATTGTAGGTTGGACTTCAAAGATTCATTTGGGCCGCTTGTTTTTAGATTTGGGCCTTGAAATTTTTATACATGACTCCTTGAATTTTTACCCGAATTTTGGAGGATAATAAATTAATTTTGACTTTTGGATTGATCTCAGTAATTCAATCTTCATGTATGGTTCGGTTTCTTTAGAGATTATTTGGGTCTTATTATGAGGACCATATGACCCTTCAAATGAAAGAATTGGCCACTTATTCTTTCTAATGATATGTTTTAAATTGAATAATTAATCCTAAAAAACATTAAACATACAATTTTTATCCTTAGGTTGATAGTTATTATTAAAACATTAAACAGACTTGAATCTGGATGAATTCAAATAATGCTCAAAAAATTATATTTAATATTTAAACATTAATATTTCACAAAAAAATATGCACATTTCATATAAAATCACTAAAGGGAGTATATAATATTTTATGAAAATATTAATAACATCAACTCCCCACACTTAGTCTTGTACATGTCCTCATGTACAAAAAATATAAAACCATGACAAAATCATTTTCACTCACCAAAAAATATTAAATTTTTTCCCCCAATTAGGGGAGGTTTAGATCATTTCACTCTTCTTTATTGAATTCCCCCACAAACTTTTATAGAAATAGTGTTCCAAAAACAATTCATTTTTATGCTCAAATTTAGAAAAGGAAAATGTGGACACTCAAAACTCATACCTCTCAAGATGATAAAATTCATTTATGGAGGTTCACTCTTTCACCAACCAAAAGTGAAAATCTTATAGTTTGAAAGAGATATCATATTTCATTCCCAATTCTAAAGTGAAAAATAATCAAGAGTTTTTTTTAAGTGGTTTTTCTTTAGCTATGGGATGGTAGGAATTCAGTATTCAAAAGAGAAGAAAGAGGGGTAAAACACCAACATAGAAAAATAAATGCATAATTTTTATGAAATAAAACAAGAAAGGAAATGGAAAAACATAGTTACAAGGGAACTATTGTGTGAATCAAGATGAAAAATAGGAAGAAAATTTGAAGCTAATGAGAATATGACATATTTATAAAACAAAAAATTTCTTCAAATGACATAATTGTTCTTTTATTTCTTTTCTTTTTGTTTTTTTCGAAATTTGATCTTGAAACAGATCTCACACTCATCTCCCAACCCATGTTTGATATCCTCATAACACTAATTGTAATAGTTATAATAAGATCAAAGGCTAAGAAAGATTGTTTTTTGACCCGCCCAAAACGCAACCCATTTTTTTGTCTTGTTTTTTTTTTGATTTTTTTCATCATTTTTTTTTTGAACAATTTTCAATAACATTTGAACAAGATAAAAATATATACATTCCCAAACCCCACTGAATAAAAACCTCTCTCCCACACTAAAATTTATGTTTTCATTCAATAATATGATAACACATTGAAAATTAATAAAATTTCACCCAAAAATTGAAATCCATCCCCCCACACACTTAAATTTCCTTAAATAATGCAATGTCAATCCGTGTAGATGTTGGGTGGGAGAAGGTATTCGGATTATGATGTGGCTATTAAAGAAAATGTTTTCATAGGCTCAGAGGTATTTCAAAAGTAGGATTAATGTATGGGAAATGGGAGGCAATTTGAATATTTTGATACTCATGTGGTTCAGAAAATGCCTCTATCATATTAATGTACACCAAAGTAGGAATGTAACACCCAAACCCCTCTAGAATGGATCCAGTACATTACTTGTTACATTGGCTTGGTTAGAAGGAATGAAATCCCAAATGAATGATCAATTTAGTATTTTTGAAGAAACTAAATACATATGTTGGGACCAAGTTGAATGGAGAAGGAATTTTGAAGAGTTAGCCTTTGCAGAGTGTTGTATTTTTTTGTCAAAGAAGATAAATCAATTCACTTTGTAAAAGGACCAGAAATCAGACGATGCTTTGCTGATTTGTATTTTAAAATCATCTCAAGTTTGGAGAACTTGTGGTTCAAGACATATGAAGGATAAAGATATTAAAGAAGTGTTTTTGGAAAAACACATTTCAACATCATAATATCCAAAAATTGACAAAGGAAAGAAGAAGGTGCGCAAGTGGTGGTGTGCAAGTGTTGTAGAGACACGCAAGTCATATTTCAAAAAATAGCATTATTTTAGAAATATGGAAAAGGAAATAAAGTGGTGCATAGGTGTTGGTGCACAGGTGGTGGCGTGTAGGTGTTGGAACGCAGGTGGTGGCACGCAGGTGTTGGTGCGCAGGTGGTGGAGCGCAAGTATTGGCGTCCAGGTCTAGGTCACGCAAGTCCTCAAAATGCCTATAAATAGATGACTAGCCTCCTCATTTCTTAAGGCTCAATACTTGAGAATTATCTTTGACCTCTGGGTGCACAAATAGAGAATTGGACACATAGGTGGAAGATTTTTAGAAGTCGCACAGGTTGGGGGGGTGCAAGTTGGAGGTGCACAAGTGTTAGTTGGCGTGTAGGCTGCAAGAAGGCAGCGCGTCTAAAGGGCAGCGTGCAAGAAGAGGTGTGCAAGTTCTAGGCGCGCAGGTCTCGGTTGCGCATGTCAAAGTGGGAACACAGGATGCTTTTCTCCAGGGGTTTTTTCCAGCTTTTGGGAAGGAAATAAGAAGAAGAGGCGCGCAAGTATAAGGCACGCAGGTATAGGTCATGCAGGTCAAAGTGGGCGCACAGGCTGTTTTTCTCCAGGGGTTCCTTCCAGCTTCTGGGTAGGAAAGTGAAGAATTTCTTTTAAAGATTTGATTTTGTATAAGCTCATTAAGAAGCACTAATCCATTTTATTACCGTATTTGTGCTAAGAGGGAGCACATGCACTATTGGATTGTTTTCAAAGTGTTGCACGAGTGTAAGGGTATATCCTACTCATTGTATTCCACATCAAAGGATTGTTTTCTAGTGGATTGTGTGGTACTGAATTGTTTATGTACTATACCAAGGACGCAGCTACTCTTGTTGAGTAGTGAACCTTTTAAATCTTGTGTTCCTATGGTTGTGTGAGTTCAGTAGGGAATAAACTCTTTAACAGGAGGCAAAGGTTGTTTCAAAAATGGGAAACTTAAAAATAAAAAGATATCACTGATTCACCCCTCTCCCTCTCAGTGATACTTGGATCCTAACTGGGAACTTCAATTGGTATCATAGGAACAGGTTCCCTTCGTTTATTCTTTGATAAAGTGGTTGAAGAGAAGTTTTGATGGAGAATCTAAATTGTGTGAATAGTTAGGGGATTCTGATTTTGATGGAAAGAACTATCACATATGGAAGGACAGAATGATACCTTATCTTATGTCTCTTGGATATGAAGTTCTTGAAACTACAACGGATGGATTTCCTACAATTAATGACAAGGTTCCTCTTACTCATGTCGATAAGAAGAACCTTGATAATGATGGAAGAGATAAAAATGCATTACTCTCATCTCTTTCTGAGAGTGAATTTTTAAGAGTGAAAGGTGTTGCTACAACTAAAGTCATCTGGGATAAGTTGAAGAACATCTATGAAGGAAATACAAAATTGAAGAAGGAAAAACTACAAATCTGGAGGCTGAAGTATGAAGACTTGAAAATGGGAGAATCTGAATCTGTTTGGGACTTCTTTACTCTGATTAATGACATTGTCAGTACAATCAGATGTCTTGGTGAAATGTTGGAGAATTCTACGGTTGTCGAAAAGATCTTGAGAATTCTGCCCTACAAGTTTGATGCTAAAGTGTCTTCACTAGAAGACAGAGACCCTGAAACATTATCTCTGGATGATTTGCATAGCACTCTCATTACTTATGAAATGAGAAGGGATAATACCATGAAGAGAAAAACAAAATCTGATAGAGAAATGTCATTCAAGGATACAAAGAGAGAGAAGTCAAAGAAAACCCTTATTGAAGATGATTCTGGTGAATCCGATTCGGAATATGAGGTATGAAAAAATTTTGATGAAATTTTATCCTTATTTTATAAAAATGTGAAAAGAGGTACAGGGAAATACAAGGGAAAACTTCCCTTAAAATTTTTTGAGTGTGGAGCATTTGGTCATTTTGCGGCTAATTTTTCTCAAAAGAATAAAGAATATAATGATGATGATGAAAGAAGGCCAAGAAGTTCGTGCAAGAATCAAACTGACAAAGGCAAATATTTTTCAAAGGGTAAGGATAAAAATTTATTCAAATCAAAAAGAAGAAGCTTTTTATCAAAAGATGAAGAAGAATAGGATAGCGAAGCTGAATCTGAGAAATCATTTACTGAGAAATCTAGAGAGATTATCTTTATTACAGCTGTGAATAATGAAGAGTACGAGAGAAACAGTTCAGAAGAAGAAGAAACTCAACTTTAATATCATCTAAAAGAAGAATTGAAAGAATGCTTGAGGAAGATCAGAAGGCTTGAGAAGGAAAACAACAAGCTGATAAATGAAAATTCCACATTAATAAATCAAGAAGGTTTTACTGATGAAAAAATCAAGATGGAAAAAAAGATTGATGATCTGAAAAATTCTCTTGAGAATTCAAAGAATCGTAATGATCATCTTGAAGTAAAGCTGAAGGAAAAAATAAGAAGAGTTGGAACTTTTCCAACAGAAACTTTATAAATCTCAAGAAATGAATATCAATTTCAAAAATTCTATCTCAGAAGTTAGTGAATGTTCCAGTAATAATGAATCAAAAAAGTAGTCACAAAAGTTACCTTCAAAGGTTGAAATGAAATACAGAACTAGTTCTGGTAAGAACAAGGATGGAAAGACTAAGTATGTGGTCAAAATCATCAATGATGAAAAATCAGAAGTGCATAAAAATCATGTGTCAAGAAAGACTTCAAATACTTCTGGTGATGCTAAATCTGAATTGAGAAATGGAGTTACAAATAAAAACATGAAGATTGATGGTCAACATAGTTATATTAAAAAGTTTGTTGAGAAGCGTGTTCAAAAATCTGGTCAGTATAGAAATTTCAGAGGCAAATATTCCTTTTATGGTTACTACTGGTACTGTGGTGGATTTGGACACATGGAAAATATGTTTTGGTTCAACCAACAACATTAAAACTATTCCACAAGTTTTGAAAGACAAGGATTGAGGGTGAGTCAACCCTTTAAAAATATAAAGTCTCCAATTAAATTTCAGAATATATCTGAGAAGACTGATGTGAAAGTTGAGAATAGGTTCCAACCACTGGAAAATATTTGTGAAAGATGTGATCGACCTGGACATCTTGCCAAGGGTTTCCTTAGTGTGTTACTAGGGAAACAAAATATTTTAATAATTTTCAAAAGCCAGAGTTTTTAAAATCTAAAAGGGATAGGTCTGATAAGTCCGAAAAGAAATATTTCATGGTTTTCTGGCCAGAACACATTAACCTGGCTAGGAAATTGGACGAAGCACAACAGAAATTGAAGGAAAAGGAAGAACAAAAAGCTCTTGTTGTCGAAATTGCTTTGAAAGCTACAAAAGGAGAACTTCCATGGATTCTTGATAGTGGGTGTTCATCTCATATTATAGGAGATTTAAATTTTCTGAAGAATGTGAAAGACTTCAAAGAAGGAACAGTGACATTTGGAAATGATGAATCTCTAAGGATCAAAGGTGTTGGATCAGCCATCATTGGAAAAGAAAATATGAAATCTAGGAAAACACTATATGTTGATGGGATGAAACATAACCTTCTTACTGTTTCACAACTCTATGATGAGGGAAACAAAGTTATCTTTAGAAAAGATAGATTTGTTGTGAAAAGTGAAAATGATGGGAATATAGTTACAAAGGGCCAACGTACAAGAGGGAATTTGTTCCAAGTTAGTGAAGTGCAGAACTCTTGTTACAAGGGTATAGTGGATGAAAATAAGTTATGGAATAAAAGTCTAGGACATATGTGTCAAAGAAATATGTGCAAATTATCAACGTGAGACAGTGTTTGAGATATGATTGATTTATTAAGAAGAAGAGATTGGTGCTACACTATTTGTGAAAAAAGGAAGATTACAAACTATTTTCATAAGAGATTTGAAATTCGCTCAAAACAACCCTTGGAACTTATACATTATGATATATGTGGACCAATGAGCAAGAAATAAAAAAATGTAAATAAGTACTTCATTACTTTCATTAATGACTTTACTCGCATTACTTGTGTTATGTACATGATACATAAGTTAGATGCTCTGAAAATGTTTAAGAGTTTCAGGAGGAAAGCTGAAAAAGAATGTGATTATTCAGTGAAGAAGTTGAGAACTAATAATGGTGGTGAGTATAAGAATGAAGAGTTTGAATATTATCTTGAGAAGCATGGAATTCGTCATGAGTTCAGTTCACCATACACACCTCAACAAAATGGGGTTGCTCAAAGAATGAATTGAAGTCTGGTGGAAATGGGAAGAACTGTGTTACTTGAACATAGTCTTTCTCATTATTATTGGAGGCAATCCATGAGAACTTCTGTTTATATTCAGAATCGATGCTTCTTTAGGCCAAACTCAGATATGACTCCATATGAAATGTTCTATGGAAAAACTCCAATTTTGAAACATTTAAGAGTATTTGGGAGTCCATGCACTATAAAGAAGAAAGGTGGAAACCTAGGAAAGTTTGAGAAAAGAGGAGATGATGGAATTTTTCTTGGTTATGCTTCAGAAGGAAGAGGATATAGATGTCTCAACATAGAAACAGGAAGAATTGTTGATTCTTTAGATGTAAAAGTTGTTGAAAATGTTGAGAAAGAAAAAAATTCATATGTTGATGTGGAAGTTGAGTAGGATAGAGAAGCTTTTTTCAATGATTCTGATAATGCTACAGACTGTGTTAATCCTACCGTTAAAGAGGAATCCAACTCAGAAATCTCGAGTGATGAGGATGAAGTTCTAACAACTCATCCTAGGTTGAGGAAACAAGTGGACGCTCAGAATATTATTGGAGATAAATATCAGAGGGTTCAACCAAGAAGAACAACGGATGTTATATCACATACTTCTCTTTATTCGAAAGTTGAGCCGAATGATATAAATGAATCATTTGAGCATCCATAATGGGTTCATTCAATGAATGAAGATCTTGATCAGATTGAGAAGAATGATTCCTGGGAACTTGTACCCAAGTCAGACAACAAGAACATTATTGGTACAAAGTGGGTTTTTCGGAACAAGCTGAATAAAGAAGGTAAAGTAATAAAAAACAAAGCAATATTGGTTTGCAAAGGGTATTCACAAATTGAAAGCATTTATTTTTATGAAACCTTTTCTCCAGTGGCAAGATTAGAAACAATCATAATCTTTCTTGCTATTGCTGCACAACGAGGTTACAATATCTTTCAAATGGATGTAAAATATGTATTCTTGAATGGTGACCTTGATGAGGAAGTTTACATTGATCAACCTTGTGGATTTGTTATTGGAAAGGATGAAATTTATGTGTTCAGTTTGAAGAAGGCTTTGTATGGGTTAAAACAGGATCCAAGAGCATGTTATTCTAAATTAGATACTTGCTTAAAGAAGATGAACTTCAAGAAAGGGAGAGTTGACAGCAATATCTACATCATGTAACGTCATGAGGTTTCACTTATCGTTATTGTTTATGTCGACGATATTATATTTGCTGGAAATGATGAAAGATCATGTGAAAAATTTTATGAGGAGATGAATAAGTTATTTGAGATATCCATGCTGGGAGAAATGAAGTATTTTCATGGGCTACAAATTTCACAGAAGAAGAATCACATTTTTCTGTCCCAAGAAAAGTATGCTAAGGAACTTCTGAAGAAGTTTGGCATGGAAAATTCAAAACTAGTTTCCACACCAATTTCAGTGGGAACAAAGTTGTCTAAAGATGGAGAAGGCAGGGAAGTTGATCAAAAAGAGTTTCAAAAGCTGATTGGAAGTCTGTTGTATTTGACTGCCTCAAGACCCGACATCGTCTATGCTGTCACTTTATGTGCAAGATTTCAGAGTTATCATAAAGAATCAGATTTGATTTCTGGAAAAATAATTCTCAGATATATCAAAGGCATAAAAAATTTTGGAATCCGCTATGACGGCTCTGGAAATATTGATCTATTTAGGTATTCTGATGTTGATTGGGAAGGAAATGTTGATGATCGAAGATCCACATCTGGTGGAGTTTTCTTTCTAGGGAAAAGTTGTGTTAGTTGGCATACCAAGAAACAGAATTCAATAACTCTTAGCACAGATGAAGCTGAGTATGTTTCTTCTACTCAAGCTTCAACTCAACTAATGTGGATGAAGACTCAGCTGGAAGATCTACTTGTTGAAGTAAAGCTACCATTGCTCTTCGGTTGTGATAATCAGAGTGCAATCAATCTTATAAGAAATCCAGTACAACATTCTTATTCAAAACACATTGATATAAAGTACCACTTCATCAAAGATCAGGTGGAAAAGAATGAATTGAGGCTAGAGTATGTTCCTACATCTGAACAAGTTGCTGATATATTCACAAAACCGTTACTGAAGGAACCATTTGCAAAATTGAGCTTGAACATTGGTGTCTAACCTCCTTCTCATCAAGGTTAAGGTACGTGTTTATGTCCCCTCTCTCATCTTACCTTCAGATAGTGTTTTCAAGGGGGATAATTGTTTCATAAATCTATCCTTATAGATGTATGCATAAAGGGGGAGTTGTGTGTAAGTTGTGAATCCCGCATGTATGTGTGTGAACTATTCTAACTGTTTGTTGGAGTGGTTGTTGGAAACAATTTTTTTTATTCCATGAATGTTGAAGTAGAAGCTTGAAAGATGTTCTGAAGAAATCTGAGGAGATATGATTGTGATATTTCATAGTCACTGCCTCTGGACAGCATGGTTTTGGCTGTCAATAATTCTTGTTTCTGACAATGAGTTAGCTCACGTAGGCTTAGAATTGTTGATAAGTAATCCATTGCATAAGGTTACAAAGTTCAGTGATTTATGAATCTTGGTTAACAACAAAATACAAAGGGGGAGATTTTTGGGACTAAGTTGAATGGAGAAGGAAGTTTGAAGAGTTATCCTTTGAAGAGTGTTGTATTTTGTTTTCAAAGAAGATAAATCAATTCACTTTGTAAAAGGAACATGAATCATACGATGCTTTTTGGATTTGTATTTTACAATAATCTCAAGTTTGGAGAACTTGTGGTGCAATCTGTATGAAGGATGAAGAGAGTAAAGAAGTCTTTTTGGAAAAACACATTTCAACATCATAATATCCAAAAAATGAAAAAGGCATGAAGAAGGCGCGCAAGTGGCGGTGCACAAGTGTTGTAGAGGCACGGAAGTCATATTTCGAAAAATAGAATTATTCCATAAATATGGAAAAGGAAAGAAAGTGGCGCACAGGTGTTAGCGCACAGGTGGTGGTGCGTAGGTGTTGGCGCGCAGGTGGTGGTGCGCAAGTGTTGGCGCGCAGGTGGAAACGCGCAAGTATTGGTGCGCAGGTCTAGGTCATGCAAGTCCTCAAAATTCCTATAAATAGACGACTATCCTCCTCATTTCTTAAGGCTCAATACTTGAGAATTATCTTTGAGCTCTGGGCACTCAAGTAGAGAATTGGGCACGCAGGTGTAAGATTGTTAGAAGGCGCGCAGCTTCGGGGCGCGCAAGTTGGAGGCGTGCAAGTGTTAATTGGAATGCAGGCTGCAAGAAGGCAGCAAGTCTGAAGGGCAGCACGCAAGAAGAGGCACACAAGTTCTATACATGCAGGTCTCAGTCGCGTAGGTCAAAGTGGGTGCACAGGCTGCTTTGCTTCAGGGGTTCCTACCAACTTCTGGGAAGGAAAGAAGAAGAAGAGGCACGCAAGTATAAGGCATGCAGGTATAGGTCACACAGGTCAAAGTGGGCGCGCAGGCTGTTTTGATCCAGGGGTTCCTGCTAGCTTCTGGTTAGGAAAGTGAATAATTTATTTGAAAGATTTTATTTTGTATAAGCTCATTAAGAAGCACTGATCCATTGTATTACCCTATTTGTTCTAAAAGGGAGCACACACACTGTTGGATTTTTTTCAAAGTGCTGCATGAGTGTATGGGTATATCCTACACATTGTATTCCACATTAAAGGATTGTTTTCTAGTGTATTGTGTGGTACTGGATTGTTTCCATACCATACAAAGGACGTAGCTACTCTTGTTGAGTAGTGAACCTTGTAAATATTGTGTTCTTGTGGTTGTGTGTGTTCAGCAGGGAAGAAACTATTTAACAGGAGGCGAAGGTTGTTTCAAAAAGGGGAAACTTAAAAAGAAAAAGATATCAATGATTCACCCCTCCCCCTCTCAGTGATACTTGGATCCTAACTGGGAACTTCAACATATATGTTACTCAAATTTCATTGGAAAAGGTTACAAAATAAAATACATAACAAAAACTAAAAACTACATCCATAGAAACTCAATAAATGATCTCCTCTTCATAACCTGTTGAAGGTAAACAAATGAAAGGGGAGAGATCAAATTATTAGTAAGGGTTAAAAATAGAGGAATCATTAATTCAATAATAAGTGAATCATAAACAATTTGACATAAAAAATCTGGCATGGTGAATAAATGAAAAACTCATGCCATTAAAAAACTGAGAATGAAACTATATCCATAGATTTTTTTCATTGTGAAAACCTCATGAATATTAATAAAAAATAATGAATAAAGAGAATGATTATTAGTTGGACTTCATGTATCTGACATATGATACCATAATACCATTAAAACAGTTTAGTTTTGAGGGTAGAAACCCGTCTGATTTTTGGAAACAAACTCGAAGGGTTTGTCGCTAACTGATTTCTCTCATGAGACCTATTGATGAATTGAGGGGCTATAATGGGCCCTAACCGCCACTAAAAGTCCAAATAATTCTTTATACATATATTTAATACAATTAAAATATGACTTCTCAATACCCTTATAGAGTGGAGAATATGGATTCATTATTATTCCATTGTTAAAATAACTCTCCAAATAAACATCGTATGTAAAAGGGTTTATGGCTTAAGAAAATACTCATATCCATGAAACTAGAATATGTATATATAATATATTCACAATTTCAAATGAAAAATGATCTCAAATGGATAGTATATACACCACATAAGAAATATTATGTTTACAATACCAAGAAGGACTCGATGAAATGGAAATTGAGACAAAGTCCCTTACCATATTGTAATCAATTGAATCATATGAACAAAACTTAATAACCATAAAATGAATCATTGAATACCATGAATATAAATAGAATCATGATATTATATGAAAAATTTCAGTACACATACACCACATACAATAAATAAGTTGTGAACAATGTAAATCTCACAGAAATGAAAGTGAGATTAGAAACCCCTTACCTTATGCTCGAGTATTTTCTTCATTTGGTTTATTGACCTGATTAATCAGATTTATCTTCATTAATTATTAATTCCAGAACCTCATATACATTTAATTTATTTATTTTTACCTTATTAGGTTCATTCATGTCCCTTTTATGGGTTTAAGAGGTTAAATTTTATTATTTTGGAAGTATTTTCTTCCTTGGTTTCATGATCAGTTTACTTGTATTCGTGAATGGATGTTCGTTTGATGGGTGGTTAAACATCCGGAATTGTTAATATATATTATTAATTAAATTAAATAGATATAAATTATCTTATAATTATTTTGGGTTCTATACCATGATGATGATTTATTAGTTAAAATTTAATTACAAATGTTTGGATTAACTTGGTGGTTTTGTTCGTAATGAACTTGTTTTGTATTATTATTTTATATTATGAGTGTGTAAGGATTACAGAAAATTAATGAGATTAAATACATATATTCTTATATTTTTTAACCATAAAAATGGTTTCATGACCAGAATTAAATATGGTAATGAAAATTGAGACCCTGTCGTCCTTGAATGTGATAAATTAATACATCTTGGATGGTGTTTCCATTTTTATTATAAGAAGAGGGGGAAAAAGAGATGATGATGAAATATTACATTAGAATAATATAATTCCAGATCATGTAAGGTATTGGAATTATTATATCATTTTTATGAGGGGAGATGAGGAAATGAGTATAAAAGAAAGGAACTCAAAATAGAAGAAAATTTGAGAAATCTCTCACGAACATTCGGCAGCCTAACGGCGTCACTTAAAATTTCATAAAATAGTTTGATGAGAGAAAGGGGGTATCTAATTACTATTATAGAATATGGGAAGTAAGGTAATAAGTAATGAAATATCCCAACATAATATAATTAAAAATAAAAAAGAGAAAACATAAAATTAAAGCTTTAAGAAAAGAGAAGGGTGGTTGATTCTCTTACCTTGTAGAGTAACTCCAAAAACTTGAAGGTTGGGACATTAGGGGTTTGAGGACACCTTGGGAGGACTCCTAGGGAGGTAATACTACCAGATCTTTTAGGATAATGAGTTTGGAATGAAATAAAACTAAGGGGGTGTGTGGGTATTTATAGTAAATGAGAGGAAGTTTTTTATTAATTAAAAGGGACACCTCATTAGTGGTTTTTGCAAAACCATGGTCTTTCCCATGGTATTTGACCATGTTTTTATCCACTTGGAACACATCATGTCATATGTTACTATAAAAATTTTGACCAGACTTTTATATTAATTATTATATCATTATGATGTCATTAAACTACCAAAAACTCAAAAATGTATTTTTACTATTCACAAAAAAAATCATGTATTTTAGAAAAATTCCAAAAATTCACCCTAACAATTTTTTGACATGTAGAATTCAAAATTGAACTCCATTTTTTGAAAATAATTTTATAAGTATTTTTAATTTAATTTTTAAATAAATTCTTAGTTAATTCGGAAAATAACTATTTTAAAGGTATAATTAGTTTTATATCACATTGAAAAATTAATTAAGATCTAATTATCTTATTACCTTAAGAAAATAAAATATTGTCATTATTTACTATTCATAATGGTCATATTACTATTAATATTACTATTCATAAGGGTATGTTACTATTCATCAAAAAATCAAGTCGGTTCTATCATAATTCAAATGACTTACTGGTCACAACTCTAGATGACTGTTTTCTGAAATTCAAAACATAAAAGTGGAAAATTTATGTTTAATGGATAGGTTATGACTATATCATAAATAACCAAGTTTTATTTCAAAGGAACACAGTGATTTATGAAATATAATCTATTAATAGAATGTATTTAAGAGAACCATACCATAAAATGTTTGGGGTGTTATATTATTCCCTCCTTCAGAAATTTCATCCTTGAAATTTGACATGAATAAATCCCTCTAAAAAGTTATGGGTGGTTATTCTTCATAACATCCTTAGGTTCCCACATTACTTCCTCCGTGTTATGGTTTCTCTAAAGAACCTTGACTAGAGGAGTGGTCTTATTTCTCAATACCCTCTCCCTTGTGTCAAGAATATCGATAGGCTTCTAACAGTATGAAAAATCAGGTTCCAGTTTCATTTCATCATAGGTGAGTACATGCATTGGGTTTGGAATTTATTTATTTAATAATGGTACATGGAACACATCATGAACTTTGTAGATACTTTGAGGCATTTATAAATGGTGAGCTACAGCTCCAATTCTTTCTAGAATTTCAAATGGTCTGATGTACTCAGGGATCAATTTCCATTTCTTACTGAACCCTAAGACACCCTTCCATGGAGATACTTTCAGAAAGACATGATCTCCCACTTGGAATTCCAAATCCTTTCTCTGGTTATCATCATAACTCTTCTGCCTACTTTGGGCTGATTTAATATGGTCTTATATTGTCTTTACCTTTTTTGTGGTCTCTTCAATAAGTTCGGGACCTATAATTTTTCTCTCACCAACATTTTCCCAACAACTTGGAGTTCGAAATCTCTTTCCATACAATGCTTCATATGGAGCCATTTGAATACTAGAATGGAAACTATTATTGTAGGAAAATTTCACCAAAGTCAAGTATTGATCCCACATACCTTTAAAGTCAAGAGAGCATGATCTCAGCATGTCTTAAAGAATTTTAATAGTTCTTTTAGACTTTCCGTTAGTTTGGGGTGATAATAAGTACTCATATGAAGCTCAGTATTTAAATCTTTCTGGAGTCTTTTCCTTAATTTTAATGTAAATTGGGGATCTCGATTGGACACAATAGATAGAGTTTCACCATTAATTCTTAAAACTTTATTAATATAAAGTCCTGATAGGCACTCAAGTGGTAAATCCTCTCTTATAGCAAGAAAATGTGCTGATTTTATGAGATGATCAACAATTACCCATATTCCATCATTCCTTCTAGGTGCCCTCTATAGTCCAGTGACAAATTCCATTGTAAAGTCATCCCACTTACACATTGGAATAGGTAGAGGTTACATCACCCCTCTAGGATGTTGTCTCTCTACCTTCACTAGCTGAAAAACTTATCACCTTGACATGTAGTCAGCAATTTCTTGCTTCATATTATCCCACCAAAAATGTTTCATCAGATCTCTATACATCTTTGTGCTACCAGGGTGTATAGAAAAATTTGAGCTATGATCATCATCTAATTCTTGCATTTTTAGCTCAGGTATTGATAGAACGCATAGTCTCTTCCCAATTTTAAAAACTCCTTCCTCATACACTAAGTCTTCAAATCTTCCATCCTTAACATCATTAATTTTCTTGTACAGATTATCATCATCATATTGAGAGATTTTTATCTTCTCTAATAAATATTTTTTGGAAATAATTTGAAATAGGAAATATTCTTTCCCTTATTTAACAATTTCCATATCCATATTTAGTATATCCATGAATATATGATCTCTCTCAATCCTCAATTGAGTAATAAGTCCATGATCTTTCCTACTTAATTCATTTTCTTCCTTCTTTCCCTTTCCTAGGTGGTAGTGTATTGAACAATCGTAATCTTTGAGTAACTCGAGTCATCTCCTTTGCCTCATGTTGGGTTCTTTTTGTGTGAAAATGTATTTCAAACACTTGTAATCTGTGTATATCTCACATTTTTTCACCATAAAGATAATGTCTCCATATTTTCATAGCAAAGATTACAACTGCTAACTCAAGATCATAAGTTGGATAATTTTTCTCATGAGTCTTCAACTTCCTTAATGCATAAGCAATAACTTTATCATTTTTCATAAGGACGCAACCTAACCCATTCTTTGATTCATCACTATATATTACAAATCCATCACTTCTATATGGAAGAGTAAAAATTGTAGCATTGACCAATATTCTTTTCAATTATTCAAATTATTCTATACATTCTTTCATCCACACAAACTTAACTCTTTTACGTATGATCTTATTAAGAGGGTTATCCAGTCAGGCGAAATTTTGAACGAAACGCTGATAGTAACCTACTAAGCCGATAAAACTTCATACCTCAGTTATGTTCGTTGGATTGGGCCATTCATGGATTTACTTTTTCTTCATAGGATCAACTAGGATTCCATCCTTAGAGACAATATTTCCTAGAAAGGAAACTGATTGAAGCCGTAATTTTCAATTGGTAAACTTCCCATATAATTCATTTCTTCTAAGAGTTTTTAGAATAATACTCAAGTGATTCTCATGGTCTTCATAGATTTTGGAGTATACCAGGATATCATTGTTGAATACTACAACAAAGTTATCAAGATATTCCTTAAAAACTCTATTCATTAAATCCATGAAAACAGATGGTTCATTAGTCAGTCCAAAAGGCATCACTGTAAACTCGTAATGCCCATACCTGGTTTGAAATGTTGTCTTTGGAATATCTTCCTTCCTCACACATAGCTGATAATATCCAAATCTAAGTTAAATCTTTGAAAATTATTTTTCTTCATGAATTTGATCAAATAAATCATCAATTTTTGGTATAGGATACTTATTCTTTATTGTAATAGCATTGATTTCCCTGTGATCAATGCATAGCCTTATGGATCCATCTTTCTTCTTGACAAAGAGGACAGGGGCTCCCCAGGGAGAAACACTTGGTCAAATAAATCCTTGGTCACTCAATTCCTCTAGTTGTTTCTTTAGCTCCACTAACTCCATATTAAACATTCTATACGGATTATTTGATATAGGTCTTGCACCAGGAATTAAATCGATAGAGAACTAAACTTCCTGCTCTGGAGGTTGTCTAGGTAAATACTCTGGAAATACATCAATGTATTCTTTCACTATATCCATATCCTCGGTTTGAAGATTTCTTTCCTCACCCATAGATATTGGGTTCTCTTCCTCTCCAATAATTGCATTCTGTAGAGCTACTGGGTGTGGATCTAGATAAGAATCAGATAGCGATGTTTCTTCTCTAAAGATAAGAGATTCTAAACCATTTTCAAATATTTTAACTTACTTCTTCTTTCAACAGATATTCGCATCATAATTTGATGGCCAATTCATACTAAGAATTATATCAAAGTCAGTCATTGGTATGATGATAAGGTTAGCAACTAAATCACGTTTATGATCTATGAGGGGGACTTATCGATACACCTTTGATGCAATGATACATCCCCTAGGAGTTTTCACTAACAACTCATTTATTAAATCAAATTGGAAATGTCTAATTTTCTTGGAAAACTTGAAATATATAAATGAATGCGATGATCTAGAATCAAATAATGCATTGGCCAAATTTGAGGAAACAATTAAAGTACCTTCCACCACATCATTAGGAACTTCAACCTCCGCGGTTGTAATCACATAATCTTTCCCTTGCTCTCATGGAATTTTCTCAGGAAATTTTCCTTTGTGCTTAGGACACTCATTTGCATAGTGTCTCATCTCTCTATAATTTTAGAATTGAACATCATTGACTTGATTCTTCCCCTTGAATTCACTAGATCGATGACCATTTTCTCCACACTTGTAGAAAACTCCCATGCCTTTCAAGTATTTCCTGGGATGATTCTTTCCACAGTTATCGCTTGATGGGAATTTTTTCTTTTACTTTTTCTTCTTTGGCACTTCACCTTTTCCTTGGTTATCAGAGTACCGCTTCTTATCTTGTCTTCCCTTGAACAAATTTGATCTATCAAATTACTTCTATGTTTTGATAACACTTAATACAATTTCATCATATGATGAAAATGTTTGAGAAGATAGTTCCCTTCAAATACTTGTCTTAAGACCTTCAAATTAATGATCAATTTTATCTGCCAAGTCATGTACATAATCTATGGAATACATGGCTAGCCTTGTGAAGGTATACTCATACTCTGTAACAATGTCTTCTTCCCTTTTCTTTAAGCCAAGGAATTTACTCTTCATTTTGATTCATTGCTCACGAGGGAAATATTTGTCAAAGAATATTCCCTTAAAGTCCTTTATTCCATATCTTCTATTTTTTCTTCCTCCATGGTATTTTGAATCAAGGACCACCATTGATCGGAATCTCCCTTGAGACAATATAATTCCAGTACTACCTTTTCATTTTCATTTCATCTTAATGCCATGAATATATTTTCGAGGGACTTGATCCACTGCTCAGAAACCACTGGATTAGTAGTCCCACTAAAATACGGGGGGTTTTTCCGCATGAAGTGATCCAAAATAGGTGTAGCGTGGTTATTTGTCATAACTTGAATAAGTTTTCCCAATATGGTCATGATTTTCTCTACTTTGACATTGACTGTGTTGGCTTGCTCAGTGGGGAAATCCCTACATTGCCCAAGAGTATTGATTCCCTTTGTTCCATTAGGTTCCATTTCTAAATAATGGAATACACTATATTAGGTTATGAATCTCAAATATAAAACCACTTAACATATATTTAAATTCTATGCATAACTAATCTCATAAACATGGTTTCTCTGAGGAAAAATTTACATTAAAATCCTTCATAATGGCTTGTAAAGAAAATGTGAAATATCCTAAGAATATCCCCTGGGAGTGTCAATAACAGGAATGCATCAAGGCCCGTTGTCATGTACTAGTATACCCTGGGTCAATCCTGAAACTCCTTGTCGGAGCTTTCAATCCTAGGTACATCAGTGCCAAAGCCACCTCTACCTGTTTGTATCCAGACAGGGATGTATTTGCTAGAAATATTCACATAATATATTTTTTACCAAAATACTAGGATGTTCTTGTATGTTTATCCTCAAATACTACCTTAGGTCTTTGTTCCCTATTCTACATTTTATAATCTACTTCTCAAGGTTCTTACTAAACTTCCTTTGATACCAACTGTAACACCCCGACCCCTCTAGACTAGAGTCAGTGCATTACATGTTACATTGGCTTCGTTAGAAGGAATAAAATCTAGAAGGAATGATCAGTTTATTAGTATTTAAGAAACTAGATACATATATGTAACTCAAATTTCATTGGAAAAGGTTACAAAATACAATACATAACAAAAAATTAAAACTGCATCCACAGAAACTCAATAAATGATCTTCTCTTTATAACCTGTTTAAGGTAAAGAAATGAAAGGTATGAGCTCAAATTATTAATAAGGGTTACAAATAGCAGAATCATGAATTAAATAATAAGTGAATCATAAACAATTTTACATAATCAATATGGCATGGTGAATAAATGAAAAACCCACGCCATTATAAGAGACACCTCATTAGCGGTTTTTGCAAAACCATGGGCTTGCCAATGGTTTCAGCCACTTGGGACACCTGATGTCATATATTACTGTACACAAGTCTGTCAGACTTTTATATGAATTGTCATATCATTATTATGTCATTAAACTACCGAAAACTCAAAACTGTATTTTTACTATTCATGAAAAAATCAAGTATTTTAGGAAAATCCCAAAAATTCACCGTAGCCATTTTTCAACGTATAGAATTCAAAAATGAACTCCATTTTTTGAAAATAATTTTCTAAGTATTTTTAATTTAATTTTTAAATAAAATCACAGTTAATTCGAAAAATAACAATTTTAAAGGTATAATTAGTTTTATATCACATTGAAAAATTAATTAAGATCTCATTATCTTATTACCTTAAGAAAATAAAATATTATCATTATTTACTATTCATAAGGTTCATATTACTATTCATAATACTATTCATATGGTTATATTACTATTCATCAAAAAATCATGTTGTTTTTATTAGACTTCAAATGAATTACTAGTCACAACTCTAGATGACTGTTTTTCGAAATTCAAAACATAGAAGTGGAAAATTTATGTTTAATGGATAGGTTAGGACTATCTCCTAAATAACCAAGTGTTATTTCAAAGGAAAAAAGTGATTTATGAAATATAGGCTATGAAAAGAATGTATTTAATAGAATCATACCATAAAATGATTGGAGTGTTATAAGGAAATTCAACTCGAGGGTCCACAAACTCAAGACTTAAAATCGGGGGTGAAAACACACATATTGAAAAGATGGAAATATGTGGCCTTGGAATGAAATATAATGTTGTTCCTCAGAGTTGGGGAAAATTATTTTCCAAATAAAAAATTGAGCATTCAAAATTTTTTGGTTTTGACACAAGATTATTTATCCAAAATTATGATGAAAATACAAAATGTTTGAGTTGAAATCATGTCTTTTGACTCCCCAAAATGGTTGGAAAAACTTTCAAAACTGGATGGTGAGTAAGTATGACTCTTTTTTTTAGTTTTTTTTAGTTTTTTTTTAGTTTTTTAGTGTTTTTTTAAATAAACACCCTCACAAAAGTGAAAGAGAGAAAGAAAAAAAATTAACGATGAACGTGGTAAAAAATGAAAAAGAGAGGAAGAAGAAGGAAAAGGGAGAGAGAGAGAGAAGAGGAAGAATAGAGAAATAAAAAGTTAAAGGGAAAGAGGTGCCCTATGGTTTGGATTTGGTGGGTCATCGTCTCCATCTAGTGGTGGGTTAGTGGAAGTTTATGTGCCTCATGTGGGATTTTACCTAAAAAATAAAAATATGTATTCATCTAATGAAAAACTAAATAGAAATTAAAATTTTATAAAATTAAAATAAAATATGGGTTTCCTCCCAAGAAGATATAAATTTATTTTATATATAGCTATAAAATTTTAGTGGACTTCCCATAGTCCAATGGTGGCCACCGTATTTTCTTAACTCCAGTATGCTATGAGAAAAACTTCTCCTTTGAGAGGCATAATGATTCATTGGATAATTTCATCCCTTCCTTGTTATTTCGCTTGTAATTAAATGGGGGTGGAATGACAATATGACTATAATCCCTTTATTCATCAATTTGAGGAATTATTTTGTCTACAAAGTGATGGTTTTCTATGCTCGGAAATTCTAGAAGATGTCTCAATTCGGATGGTTCATTTAAGTAAGGTTCAGATAACACAAACATACCTAACTTATAACTCAACCCAGTGAAAGATTTACTCTTCCATTGAAATTATTAGTCATATAGTTTATTATGATTATGATGATGAATTAAGAAGAGAAGAAAAGTAAAGGGATAAGAAAAGAGTTGTGTGCCAAACACACACACGAGCAACTAAGATAATTAAACACAGACTTTTGATTGAATGAGAAAGTAAAAGAAGAGATTGATTTTTAACATGATTTAAGAAATTTAAAGGAATTTAATATTTGAAAACATAGGTTAGATGATAATAAGAGTTAATGGGAAAGGTTCTTGCATGAAAATATAATTACAAAACAAAGACTTACGAGATTACAAAAAAGAAGAATGCAAAAGTAAATGAAAGAAAATAGAGGAGGAAGGGTCTCTCAAGTGAAACATCGAGTATGGAAGGTCCTACCAAGCCTTTTTAAAATATTTGGTCATTCCAATGTGTTCTCCTCTCTTATAAAATGCCAAATACATGCAAGGAGAATAGGGGTTGTATTTATATCCCTAGGAGGTGGACTGTTTGCCTTCCAAATCTGCCCCTCCACTTGAATCACCAATTTGTCCATCCAGATGGATGAATCTGGAGGTATTATATTCTTTCAAGTTATAGATATTTATGTTTATTTACATCCCTAAATATTTGGTGGCCATTGGACTTTTGAAGCCAAAGATATTTCTATTTTACTAAACATTGTTAATCTGTCCATTTGGATCCATACTTTTTTGATGGCTGAAATGTGAATGGATTTTTTAATAGGAATATGCCTTAAAATCCAAATTCTTTTTTCAATAAATTCAACCGCCTATATCTCCTCTTTTACACAGAAAAATTTCAGATCGAATGGATGTCTCTATTAGGAAAAATATCAAATTTGGTGTGTTGATTTCAATTCCTAGATAGAATTGTGGGATGGACTTCAAAGCTTCATTTGGGCCCCTTTTTTGGATTTGGGCCTTGAAATTTTTGTACATGACTCCTTGAATTATTCCCCGAATGTTAGAGGACAATAAATAAATTTGGACTTTTTGATTGATATCAGTAATTCAATCTTCATGTATGGTCCATTTTCTTCACAGATTCTTTGGGCCTTCTTGTGAGGACCATATGACCCTTAAAATTAAAGAATTTTCCACCGATTCCTTCTAATGATATGTTGGAAATTGAATAAGGAATCACAAACAACACAAAAAATGCAATTTGGATCAGTAGGATGATATTTATTATTAAAACATTAAACATAATTGAATCTGGATGAATTCAAATTGTGTTCAAAAATAATATTTAATATTTAAACATTAATATTTCACACAAATTATGCACATTTCATATAAAATCAGTAACGGGAGTATATAATATTTTATGAAAATATTAATAACATCAACTCCCCCACACTTATTCATGTTCATGTAATCATGTACAACAAATATAAAACCATGACAAAATCATTTTCACTCGCCAACAAATATTAAAATTTTGTTTTCTCCAATCAGGGGAGGTTTAGATCATTTCACTCCTCCATGTTTAATTCCATCCCAAACTATTATAGAAATAGTGTTCCAAAAACAATTCATTTTTTATGCTCAAATTTATAAATTGAAAATGTGGACACTCAAAACTCACACCTCTCAAGATGATAAAATTCATTTATAGAGGTTCACTCTTTAACCAACCAAAAGTAAAAAACATAGAGTTTGAAAGAGCTCTAAACTTCAATTCTCTATCCTAAAGTGCATAATAATCAAGAGGTATTTTTAAGTGGTTTTTCTTTGGCTATGGGATGGTAGGAATTCAGTATTCAAAAGAGTATAAAGAGGGGTAAAACACCAACATGGAAAAAGCATTGCACAAAATTTATGAAATAAAATATGAAAGGAAATAGAAACACATAGTTAATAGGGAACTATTGTCTGAATCAAGACACAAAATAGAAAGAAAATTTGAAGGGAATGAGAAGATGACATATTTACAAAACACAAAACTCCTCCCAATGACATCAATGTTCTTTTTTTCTTTTCTTTTTTCTTTTTTTTCAAAAGTTGAACTTGAAACAGATCTCACACTCATCTCCCAAACCAAGTTTGATCTCCTCATGACACTAATTGTAATAGTTATAACAAGATGAAAGGCTAAGAAATAGTTATTTTTGACCCGCCCAAAACACAACCCATTTTTTTGTTTTTTGTTTTTGTTTTTTTATATTTTTTTCATCATTTTTTTAACACTTTTCAATAAAATTTAAACAAGATAAAAATATATATATTCCCAAACCCCACTAAATGAAAACCTCTCCCCCACACTAAAATGGATGCTTGCCCTCAAGCATATCATAACACGTTGAAAATTAATAAAAGGGCACCCAAAAATGAAATCCCCCCCACAATTAAATTTCAATAAATAATGCAATGTAAATCTATGTAGATATTGGTGGGATAAGGTATTGTGCTTATAATGTGGTTATCAAAGAAAAGGTTTTCATAGGCTCAGAGGGGTTTTCAAAAGTATGATTAATGTAAGGGAAATAGAAGGATATTTTTCTATTGTAATACTTATGAGGTTTAGAAAATAACTCTATCATATTAATGTACACAAAAGTAGAAAATTAAACTTGAAGGTCCACAAACTCAAGACTCACAATAGGGGGTGAAAACACACATGTTGAAAAGATAGCCATAGGTAGCCTTGGTATGAAAGATAATGTTGTTCCTCACAGTTGGGTAAAATCATTTTCCAAATAAACAGTTGAGAATTCAAAATTTGTTGGTTTTTACAAAAGATTATTTATCTCAAATTATGATGAAAATTCAAAAAATTTGAGTTAAAATCATGTCTTTTGACTCCCCAAAATGGTTGGAAAAAATTTCAAAACTGGATGGTGAGTAAGTATGACTCTTTTTTTCTTTTTTTTTTGTCTTTTTTTAGTTTTTTAGTGTTTTTAATATAAACACCCAAACAAAACAGAAAGAGAGAAAGAAAAAAAATTGATGATGAAAGTGGTAAAAAAAATTAAAAAGAGAGTAAGAAGAAGAAAAGGGGGGAGAGAGAGACAGAAGGAGGAGGAAGAGAGAAAGAGGAAGTTCAAGGGAAAGAGGTGTCCCCTGCACTACTGGAAATCCAGCATTTCCCAACGGTTTAGAACCGTTGGGAAAGGCTGCAGAACCGTTGGTATATGTTATACCAACGGTTCTGCAAACCGTGGGGAAGTAAGCCGTTGGGAAAGGCTTTTCCCAACGGTTTACACAGAACCGTTGGGATAGGTCAGAAAAAATCAACCTATCCCAACGGTTCTGCTAAACCGTTGGGAAATGCCTTTCCCAACGGTTTGGCCCGTTGGTAAATCAACATATAATTTTCTTTCCCAACGGTTTACAAACCGTTGGGAAAGGTTTTTACCAACAGTTCATAGAACCGTTGGTAAAAACAACCATGCAACAGGGTATCCCAACGGTTTCAAACCGTTGGGATAGGGTGTTTTTACCAACGGTTCAAGGAACCGTTGGTAAAAACAGCTACATAGAGCCTATGCCAACGGTTTGAAAACCGTTGGCATAGGCTTTGCTGTGCAAATTGCACAGCAGCCTGCAATTTGCACAGCAGGTCTGGTTTTTGGGAATTTTCAATTCAATTTTCAATCCAATTATGCCCTCATTTTCAATTCATTTTTCAATCCAATTATTGTACCTGTAACACATATAATGCATACATATAGAGAACAAACCAACACATACAAATAATGAAAACCAACCAACCAACACATATAATGCATCCTGAAAATATACACATCCATAATTAAAGTAGAATTCATAACATAATTATAAACATACATAATTCATTTAGAATTCATTTTAAAATTTAGATGACAATTATATGTGGAATCCGAAATTCAATTCATAATTTGATCGGTTTTTTCTATACCATATATTTTTACCTCAAATGATGTCCATTTTAAACAAAATACATACACCTGAAGTGATACCGGCCACACCGTACCTCAGATTGAGGCGGGTTTGACTCGTACACGTCACATTTGACCCATGGATCTTTGTGCTAAAGTATCGACACAATCCGAATACGTTTGGTCGGTTTTCCATATGCCAGTTGATGTTTTTCACTTAAAATGACGTCCTTTTGAAACAAAATACGGACACTATGAGTGGTGCCGACCACACCGCGTCTCCAATTGAGGCGGGGTTGATTCATACACGTCACATATGACCCATGGATCGTTCTCCTAAAGTTTAAATGGAAACCGAATGCGTTTGGTCGGTTTTCCGTATGTACTTAAAATGTTGTCCATTTTAAACAAAAGAGTGACACTTAGACTAATCCTGACCACACCGCGACTCAGATTCATCATGGGTTGGCTCGTACATGTCACATATGACCCATGGATCGTTGTAGTAAATTATCAAAATATTACGAATGCGTTTGGTCGGTTTTGCGTATGCCAGTTGTTCTTTTCATTTATAATCATGTCCATTTTAAACAAAAGAGACAGAGTTAGAGCGGTGTCGGCCACACCGCGTCTCGGATTAAGACGGTGTTGACTTGTACACGTCACATATGACTCATGGATCGTTTTGCTAAAGTATCGATAGAATCCGAATGCGTTTGGTCGTTCTTCCGTATGTCAGTTGATGCCTTTCACATAAAATGACGTCCTTTTGAAATAAAAGACGGACACTTTGAGTGGTGTCAGCCGCACCGCATGTCGGATTGAAGCGGGGATGATTCGTACATGTCACATAAGACCCATGAATCGTTCTCCTAAAGTTTCAATGGAAACCGAATCCGTTTGGTCATTTTTTCATATGTACTTAAAATGGTGTCCATTTTAAACAAAAGAGAGTCACTTAGACTTATCTTGGCCACAACGCGACTCAGATTCATCCCGGGTTGGCTCGCACACGTCACATATGACCCATGGATTGTTGGGATAAATTATCAACAGATTCGGAATGCGTTTGGTCGGTTTTCCGTATGTCGGTTGATGTGTTTCACTTAAAATGACGTCCTTTCGAAACAAAAGACGGACACTTTGAGTGGTTCCAGCCACACCACATCTCCGAATTGAGCTGAAACCACCGTGCAACATTCTAATTATTATTCGTGACGTGTACGCGAAGACGGCACGTCAATTGGACGTGCGGTTTGCGCGGTACGACTCAATATTCGTGTTTTAAGTGATGCGCGCGCTTCGTAAACGCGCGTGAGGGGGGTCCAAATGGGCCGAACGAAGTCATAATGGCCTGAAATCAGACGAAAAATACGGGAGAGTGATTTATGAAGTGGTCGAGCAGACGGCACGTCAATCGGACGTGTCGTGTGCCCGCGGTGACCGACAACGTAGTTCTGGTGTCATAAACGGCCAAAACGGGCGTCCAACGGTCAAATTCATAGCGGACAACCTCAGATTGAGCTTAAAACACCGTGAAACATTATAATTATTATTCGTGACGTGTACGCGCAGACGGCACGTCAATCGGACGTGCGGTTTGCTCGGTACGGCTCAATATTCGTATTTTAAGTGATGCGCGCGCTTCGTAAACGCGCGTGAGGGGGGTCCAAACAGGCTAAACGAAGTCGGAATGGCCTGAAATCAGACGAAAAATACGGGTGAGTGATTTCTGAAGTGGTCGAGCAGACGGCATGTCAATTGGACGTGCCATGTGCCCGCGGTGACCGACAACGCAGTTCTGGTGTCATAAACGGCCAAAACGGGCGTCAAACGGTCAAATTCATAGCGGACGACCTCGGATTGAGCTGAAACCACTGTGAAACATTCTCATTATTATTTGTGATGTGTACGCACAGACGGAATGTCAATTGGACGTGCGGTTTGCGCGGTACGACTCAATATTCGTGTTTTAAGTGATGCGCGCGCTTCGTAAACGCGCGTGAGGGTGGTCCAAACGGGCCGAATGCTTTCGGAATGGCCTGAAATCAGACGAAAAATACGGGTGAGTGATTTATGAAGTGTTCAAGCAGACGGAACGTCAATCGGACGTGCCGTGTGCCCGCGGTGACCGACAACGCAGTTCTGGTGTCATAAACGGCCAAAACGGGCGTCAAACGGTCAAATTCATAGAGGACGACCTTGGATTGACCTGAAAACACCGTGGAACATTATAATTATTATTCGTGACGTTTACGCGTAGACGGCACGCCAATCGGACGTGCGGTTTGCGCGGTACGGCTCAATATTCGTGTTTTAAGTGATGTGCGCGCTTCGTAAACGCGCGTGAGGGGGGTCCAAACGGGCCGAACGAAGTCGGAATGGCCTGAAATCAGACGAAAAATATGGGTGAGTGATTTCTGAAGTGGTCGAGTAGACAGCACGTCAATCGGACGTGCCGTGTGCCCGCGGTGACCGACAACGCAGTTCTGGTGTCATAAACGGCCAAAACGGGCATCCAACGGTCAAATTCATAGCGGACGACCTCGGATTGACCTGAAAACACCGTGAAACATTCTAATTATTATTCGTGACGTGTACGCGTAGACGGCACACCAATCGGACGTGCGGTTTGCGCGGTACGGCTCAATATTCGTGTTTTAAGTGATGTGTGCGCTTCGTAAACGCGCGTGAGGGGGGTCCAAACGGGCCGAACGAAGTCGGAATGGCCTGAAATCAGACGAAAAATACGGGTGAGTGATTTATGAAGTGGTCGAGCAGACGGCACGTCAATCGGACGTGCCGTGTGCCCGCGGTGACCGACAACGCAGTTCTGGTGTCATAAACGGCCAAAACGCGCGTCCAACGGTCAAATTCATAGCGGACGAACTCAGATTGAGTTGAAACCACCGTTCAACATTCTAATTATTATTCGTGACGTGTACACGCAGACGGCACATCAATCGGAAGTGCGGTTTGCGCGGTACGGCTCAATATTCGTATTTTAAGTGATGCACGCGCTTCGTAAACGCGCGTGAGGGGGGTCCAAATGGGCCGAACGAAGTCGGAATGACCTGAAATCAGACGAAAAATACGGGTGAGTGATTTCTGAAGTGGTCGAGCAGACGGAACGTCAATTGGACGTGCCCTGTGCCCGCGGTGACCGACAACGCAGTTCTGGTGTCATAAACGGCCAAAACGGGCGTCAAACGGTCAAATTCATAGCGGACGACCTAAGATTGAGCTGAAACCACCGTGCAACATTCTAATTATTATTCGTGACGTGTACGCGGAGACTACACGTCAATCGGACGTGCGGTTTGCGTGGTACGGCTCAATATTCATGTTTTAAGTGATGCGCGCGCTTCGTAAACGCGCGTGAGGGTGGTCCAAACGGGCCGAACGATTTCGGAATGTCCTGAAATCAGACGACAAATACGGGTGAGTGATTTATGAAGTGGTCGAGCAGACGGCACGTCAATTGGACGTGCCGTGTGCCCGCGGTGACCGACAACGCAGTTCTGGTGTCATAAACGGCCAAAACGGGTGTCAAATGGTCAAATTCATAGCGGACGACCTCAGATTGACCTGAAACCACCGTTCAACATTCTAATTATTATTCGTGACGTGTACGCGTAGACGGAACGTCAATCGGACATGCGGTTTGCGCGGTACGGCTCAATATTCATGTTTTAAGTGATGTGCGCGCTTCGTAAACGCGCGTGAGGGGGGTCCAAACGGGCCGAACGAAGTCGGAATGAACTGAGATCAGACTACAAATATGGAACAGTGATTTCTGAAGTGGTCGAGCAGACGGCACGTCAATCAGACATGCCGTGTGCCCGCGGTGACCGACAACGCAGTTCTGGTGTCATAAACGGCCAAAACGGGCGTCAAACGGTCAAATTCATAGCGGACGACCTCAGATTGAGTTGAAACCACTATGAAACATTCTAATTATTATTCTTGATGTGTACGCGCAGACGGAACATCCATCGGATGTGCGGTTTGCACGGTACAACTCAATATTCGTGTTTTAAGTGATGCGCGCGCTTCGTAAATGCGCGTGAGGGGGGTCCAAACGAGCCAAACGAAGTCGGAATGGCCTGAAATCAGACGAAAAATACGGGAGAGTGATTTATGAAGTGGTCGAGCAGACGGCACGTCAATCGGACGTGCCGTGTGCCCGTGGTGACCGACAACGCAGTTCTGGTGTCATAAACGGCCAAAACGGGCGTCCAACGGTCAAATTCATAGAGGACGACCTCGGATTGAGCTAAAACCACCGTGCAACATTCTAATTATTATTCGTGACGTGTAAGCGCAGACAGCACATCAATTGGATGTGCGGTTTGCGCGGTACGGCTCAATATTCGTATTTTAAGTGATGCGCGCGCTTCGTAAACACGCGTGAGGGGGGTCCAAACGGGCCAAACGAAGTCAGAATGGCCTGAAATCAGACGAAAAATACGGGTGAGTGATTTCTGAAGTGGTCGAGTAGACGGCACGTCAATTGGACGTGCCATGTGCCCGCGGTGACCGACAACGTAGTTCTGGTGTCATAAACGGCCAAAACGGGCGTCAAACGGTCAAATTCATAGCGGACAACCTTGGATTGAGCTGAAACCACCGTGAAACATTCTCATTATTATTCGTGACGTGTACGCGCAGATGTCATGTCAATCGGACGTGCGGTTTGCGTGGTACGGCTCAATATTCGTGCATTAAGTGATGCGTGCGCTTCGTAAACGCACGTGAGGGTGGTCCAAACGGGCCGAACGATTTCGGAATGGCCTGAAATCAGACGAAAAATACGGGTGAGTGATTTATGAAGTGGTCGAGCAGACGGCACATCAATCGGACGTGTCGTGTGCCCGCAGTGACCGACAACGCAGTTCTGGTGTCATAAACGGCCAAAACGGGCGTCCAACACATTTCGAATGCGTTTGGTCAGTTTTTCGTATTTCACTTTTTGTTTTCACTTAAAATCTTATGGAAATTCATATAGAATATTTTTATATCATATTTAGTATGGATTAGATTTTAGTTGATCGTACTATGAAACATTTCAGAGCTAATGAAATTAAGGAAGGTGGAGGGGCTGTCCGGGGGGCTGTCCGGGGGGGCTGTCTGGTGGGTGTCCGGGGGGCTGTCCGGGGACCAAGGAGGTGGGTGGGGGGGCTGTGCGGGGTCTGTCCGGGAGGTGTTTGGGGGTTGTCCGGGGTTGTCCGGGGTTGTTCAGGGGGCTGTTCGGGGGTTGTTCAGGGGTTCAGGGGTTGTTCAGGGGGTTGTCCGGGGTTGTTCAGGGGGCTGTCCGGGGGGTGTTTGGGGGGTTGTCCGGGGTCCAAGGGGGAGGGTGGGGGCTTGTCCGGGGGGCTGTCTGGGGGGCTGTCTGGGGGGCTGTCCGGGGGGCTATCCGGGGTCCAGGGTGGAGGGTTGGGGGCTGTACGGGGGGCAGGGTGGAGGGTTGGGGACAGTCAGATGCAGCATGCATGTGAAAAATGATGGGGGAAATATTTTCTCCAACTCACACAAAATTAATGGGGCATCTGTCAACATTTTTTGCAAGAAAGACTTGGACAACTTCTTAGCACAAAGATCTCTAAACAAATGGCACAATCGAATAACACCCACCCTTACATTATTGGACAAAATATGACGGATTGCTATTGGAAGCAACTCATGCAGTAGAATGTGATAATCATGAGTCTTCAAAGATTTTAGCTTCAACTCTCTTCTGTTGACCCGTTTAGATATGTTGCTTGAATGGCCATCAAGAACTCTAATAGTCTCTAATACTTCCAAAAATTGTTTTTTTCAGTAGGCGTCATCACATAAGAAGCACATGGAAGTTGCCATTTATTTTCACTGATACGCACAGGATGCAATTCTGGTCTGATTCCCCAATCCACCAAGTCACGTCGAGATCATAAATCATCTTTTGTCTTCCCCTTGACATTTAGAAGAACTGAAAGCAACATTTCACATATATTCTTTTCAATATGCATTACGTCTAAGCAATGACGTAGCAAATTGGTTGACCAATAAGGCAAATCAAAAAAGATACTCCTCTTCCTCCAATTGTAACAGGTTTCTATGGAAACATTCTTTCTCTTTCCAGATTTCATTTGACCCTTCCCAAATGAAAAACTGAAATCTTTCAATTCATTAAGCACATCAGTTCCAGACATATGCTGAGGTGGATCATCGGTCTCTATAGTATTATCAAATCTTCGACGATTCATTCTATATGGATGATCCTTTGGAAAAAATCGTCGATGTCCCATAAAACTGAAACTACAATGATGTTTCAGTCTTCTGGATCGTGTATTCTTCATACAAACTGGACATGACAGTTTTCCCTTCGTGCTCCATCCAGACATCATTGCATAAGCCAGAAAATCATTGATCGTCCACATAAGCGCAGCACGCATCTGAAATATGTCTTTCGAACATGCATCGTATGTGCGCACACCCACATCCCAAAGAAGTTTCAAATCTTTTATTAAAGGTTTCATGTATACATTAATATCAATGTCGGGATCAGAAGGACCAGATATGAGTATACTCATGAAAGCGAAAGATTTTTTCATACACAACCATGGGGGAAGATTATAAATGTGTATAAAAACTGGCCATGTGTTGTGCGAAGTAAGCATCTGCCCAAATGGATTAAAACCGTCGCATGAAAGACCCAGCCTCACATTACGCACGTCAGCTGCAAAATTAGGATGTCGAGTATCAAATCTCTGCCATGCAAATCCATCTGCAGGATGAACCAACTCATCATTAGTCTTCTTTCTCTCGGTATCATTCCATCTCATTTTTATTGATATGTCATCATACATAAAAAGATTCTGGAGTCTGGGGATCAATGGAAAGTGCCACATTACTTTCTGTGGAACGCAGGATGGTGTTCCATCAGATTTTGACTTCCAGCGGGATGTGCCACATTTTATACATTCATTTCGTTCAGCGGTTTCTTCCCAGAATAAACTGCAATCTTTCGGGCAAGCATGAATTTTGTTTCTGGAAAATCCAAGTTCTTCAACTAACTTCCATGCCATATAGTGGTTTGAGGGAATATCTGCATCATCGGGAAGTAAATCCTTTAAGAGGGTAAGAATGTAATCGATTGCTGTATTAGAAATCCCATACATAGTTTTTCCATGAAACAATCGGATTAAAAATTCCAGCTTTTTCATTTTATCGCATTGTCGATATACTGGAGTCGTGGCAGCATCATTCAATTTTTTCACCCTATCAATATCATCATTTTCACTAGATGCATCAGTTGTCCTCATATCGACGTCTTCTTGAGTCGAAATCCTTTCTTTTTCATGATGACGAATAAATGGAAACCGGTCATCTAACAAATTCTCCATTCCAGTCCTTTCATTTCGATCATCACCAATTTGAGATTTCATTTTCTCCCCATTGTGATACCACACAAAGTAGTTTGCTTGAAAACCATTTTTGGTTATGTGGTAGCTGACTTCTTCAAGACTCAACCAAGGTCTACCAACACAATTGGAACATGGGCAGTGTATGCGACCACTATCTGAAGCATTGTGAAATGAAAAATCTATAAAGCTCTCCAAATTATTTTGAAAATCGCTTGAGATACGATCGGTTTCATACATCCAACTTCTGTCCATTCTGTAAAAAAATTCATATAAGTCATTTTGTCATAAACAATTCAATAGGATTGAACTTTAATAGAAAATACATTTAAGTAAACGATAAAGGAAGAAAATAATCATGGTATCAACTACACATGTGAAAAAAACATACTAATGTGTTATTGAAAAAATGTAAAACCAACAAGAACTTAATGTGTTATCACATCAGAGCATGCCTCATCCCATAACCATATTAGTAGGGTACCCTCGTGGACAGCCCCGCCCACCCCCGTGGACAACCCACCCACCCCCGTGGACACCCCCTACCCCCTAGACAGCCTAACCACCCCCGTGGACAGCCCACCCACCCCCCTCGACACCCCTTCTCCCTATGGACAGCCCCCCACCCCCTTGGATAGCCCGCCCACCCCCCTGGACACCCCTACCCCCTGTGGCCAGCCCACCCACCCCCCCTGGACAGCCCGCCCACCCCCGTACCCCCCTGGACACCCCGTACCCCCCCCCCCCCAGATAGCCCCGCCCACCCTCCCAAACAGCCCACACCCCCCTCCCCTGCAACCCCACCACCACCACCTAGACATACCAACCCCCCTGGACACCCCACACACCCCTCCCCCACCAGGACACCCACCCAGACCCCCAGGACAGCCCACACCCCCTGGACAGCCCCGCCCACCCCCGTGGACAGCCTTTCCCACCCCCGTGGACAGTCCCGCCCACCCCCGTGGACAACCCACCCACCCCCGTGGACGCCCCCTACCCCCTAGACAGCCCAACCACCCCTGTGGACAGCCCACCCACCCCCCTCGACAGCCCTTCTCCCTATGGACAGCCCCCCACCCCCTTGGATAGCCCGCCCACCCCCCTGGACACCCCTACCCCCTGTGTCCAGCCCACCCACCCCCCCTGGACAGCCCACCCACCCCTCCTTGACAGCCCGGCCACCCCCGTGGACAGCCCGTCTACCCTTGTGGACAGCCCGCCCACCCCCGTACCCCCCTAGACACCCCGTACCCCCCCTGGATAGCCCCGCCCACCCTCCCAAACAGCCCACACCCCCCTTCCCTACAACCCCACCACCACCACCTAGACATACCAACCCACCTGGACACCCCACACACCCCTCCCCCACCAGGACACCCCACCCAGACCCCCAGGACAGCCCACACCCCCTGGACAGCCTCGCCCACCCCCGTGGACACCCCCTACCCCCTAGACAGCCCAACCACCCCTGTGGACAGCCCACCCACCCCCCTCGACACCCCTTCTCCCTATGGACAGCCCCCCACCCCCTTGGATAGCCCGACCACCCCCTGGACACCCCTACCCCCTGTGGCCAGCCCACCCACCCCCCCTGGACAGCCCGCCCACCCCTCCTTGACAGCCCGACCACCCCCGTGGACAGCCCGTCCACCCTTGTGGACAGCCCACCCACCACCGTACCCCCCTGGACACCCCGTACCCCCCCCCCCGGGATAGCCCCGCCCACCCTCCCAAACAGCCCACACCCCCCTCCCCTGCAACCCCACCACCACCACCTAGACATACCAACCCCCCTGGACACCCCCACACACCCCTCCCCCACCAGGACACCCCACCCAGACCCCCAGGACAGCCCACACCCCCTGGACAGCCCCGCCCACCCCTGTGGACAGCCTTTCCCACCCCCGTGGACAGCCCCGCCCACCCCTGTGGCCAACCGACCCACCCCTGTGGACACCCCCTACCCCCTAGATAGCCCAACCACCCCCGTGGACAGCCCACCCACCCCCCTCGACACCCCTTCTCCCTATGGACAGCCCCCCACCCCCTTGGATAGCCCGCCCACCCCCCTGGACACCCCTACCCCCTGTGGCCAGCCCACCCACCCCCCCTGGACAGCCCGCCCACCCCTCCTTGACAGCCCGGCCACCCCCGTGGATAGCCCGTCCACCCTTGTGGACAGCCCGCCCACCCCCGTACCCCCCTAGACACCCCGTACCCCCCCTGAATAGCCCCGCCTACCCTCCCAAACAGCCCACACCCCCCTTCCCTGCAACCCCACCACCACCACCTAGACATACCACCCCACCTGGACACCCCACACACCCCTCCCCCACCAGGACACCCCACCCAGACCCCCAGGACAGCCCACACCCCCTGGACAGCCCCGCCCACCCCCGTGGACATCCCCTACCCCCTAGATAGCCCAACCACCCCCGTGGACAGCCCACCCACCCCCCTCGACACCCCTTCTCCCTATGGACAGCCCCCACCCCCTTGGATAGCCCTCCCACCCCCCTGGACACCCCTACCCCCCGTGGCCAGCCCACCCACCCCCCCTAGACAGCCCGCCCACCCCTCCTTGACAGCCCGGCCACCCCCGTGGACAGCCCGTCCACCCTTGTGGACAGCCCTCCCACCCCCGTACCCCCCTGGACACCCCGTACCCCCCCTGGATAGCCTCTCCCACCCTCCCAAACATCCCACACCCCCCTTCCCTGCAACCCCACCACCACCACCAAGACATACCACCCCCATGGAATGTGTAGAAATAACATAAAAATACATGATATATAGATAGCACAAAATACTCAACCTATGGGTTCACATTAACTACATAATCACACACTTCACTACTACCATAAAACACATAAACCACACCACCACCACAAAAGACGCATATCATTTCTCACATTCATTTATAAGCCACTTCATTCACACTTACATTGTCCATTCATTTAATGTTAAATTAATTAAATCCATTTACCACACATCCATTTCTATTCCATCTCATTTATTTAATATCTTGTTTTTTTGTTTTAACAGCATAATTTATTCCATAGATAACCAGGAAACTAATAAAACCACCACACAACAACTCACCATCTCACAATAACCATCGACACCATGTTACATCGACCAACCATCTCACCAAAACAACCACATATCACAATAAAAATATTGCACATCACAAACCACCGCACAACCAAAACCACCTCACCACATTATACACCACAAATTCATCACACAACACCTCCACACGGCACAACACCACCACACATCATCACTATCATACAACTTCACATGACACATCCATGCCCACTAACCATCACATTACAACCCCACATATCACAAAGCCCAACTGGTCACCTCAATCCCCATAAAACAGCCTACAACATACAATGAAACACAACAAAAAACCTCTCATAGAGGCAACATACCCCAACTTCCACAATTTATTTATTCAAGGTCTTTTATTACATTACCCCTTTATTTAGCATGGACATTATAACACAACTGATATTCCAGGGGAAACTAATTAATTAACAAAATATTTATTCATTTCCCTATTTTACACAGTGAAATCAAATAAAAATCCAAACTTAAAACTAAAATATTAGATCAATAACAATAAAAACAAGGTACCATATGTGTATAAAGAAAAAATTACTTGATTTGAGATGATTCAAATGGGTTTTCACCTATTCGGATGGGGGATTTGGAGAGCAGCAGAGAGATGGAGGTGGATTGATAACTTAAAACTAAAATACTAAAGCAATAACAATAAAAATAAGGAAGTATATGTGTATAAATGAAAAGATACCTGATTTCAGATGGTTTTCACCTCTTCGGATAGGGGATTTCGCGAGAGGAGAGCGGTGGAGCGGATGAAATTAGGTTCTGTGCGAATGGGGGAGAGCAGCCTCGCGGCTGGATTTGGGGGAAATAATTCCCAACGGTTTTAAAGAACCGTTGGGAAAGAGATGCTAAGGACCCCGTTGAACCGTTGGCAAAGGGGTGACCCTTTCCCAATGGTTCAAAAGAACCGTTGGCAAAAGGTGATTAACACACCCCTTTACCAACAGTTTCTTCAAACCGTTGGCAAAGGGGAGGCTTTTCCCAACGGTTTCAATGAACGGTTGGGAAAGGCTTTCTTAATCCTTCAAGCCCAACGGTTTTAGCAAACCGTTGGTAAACACCCATTGGGAAAAACAGCATTTCCAGTAGTGCTGGTTTGGATTTGGTGGGTCGGCGTCTCCATACAGTGGTGGGTAAGTGGAAGTTGATGTGCCTTATGTGGGATATTACCTAAAAAAGAAAAATCATTATTCATCTAATGAAAAACTAAACAGAAATTAACATTTCATAAAAGTAAAATAAAACATGGGTTTCCTCCCAAGAATCAATCCATTTATTTTGTCTACATCTAGACAATTGTAGTGGACTTCCCATAGTCTGATGGTGGCCACTGTATTTTCTCAACTCCATTATTCTTCCAAAAAAACTTCCCCTTTGAGAGGATAGATGATTCAATGGATAATTTCATCCCTTCCTTATTGCTTCTCTTGAAATTCAATGGGGGTTGAAGGAGAATATGACTATCCTCACTTTATTCTTAAATGTGAGTAATGATTTTATCCACAAAATAATGGTTTTATATTCTTGGAAATTCAAGAATATGTCTCAATTATGATGGTTCATTTATATAAGGTTCAGATAACATGAAACCAGAGTATGAGATCCTAATTGTTTTTTACTCATTTATTTCATTACTTACTGATGTAGAGTAATGAGGATCAATGGAGTCATAAGAATGAATAAGTTTTTCAATATCCTTTAGATAAATGGAGTCTTCATTTGTAATGTCAACATAAACATCTCCATTTGTAACTTGGTTAATGAGGATGCAATATTCAAAAACTCCTCTATTAGTAGAATAAGAAGAACATGATGGATTGGTATTCAACACACTCTCAGAGAGACTTTCGGAAGCATGGATAGAGAATATAGATTTATTCTCTAATGGGTATCACATGGATTGAAAAATATTGAAATTGACCCTTTGGTCATCAAATTCCATGGATAATATGCCAGCATGGACACCAATTTTGGTTTTAGATGTCATAAGGAAATGTCTTTCTAGAATCAGAGGATATTGGCAAGAATTTGTCTCACCTTCCATGTCAAGGACATAAAAGTCATCTTGGAAGATAATATCATTGACTTGGACAAGTACATCCTAAATTATTCCCTTAGGACTAGTTATTATTCAATTGGATTACTGGATTAAAACACATGTTGGGTGTAAGGGACCTAGACCAAGGTTGGAGAATATGGATTTGGGTATGAAATTTATCGAGGCTCCTAGGTCTATGAGTGTATCATCAAAGTTGGAACTTACTATTTGGCATGGAACTGTAAAGGTCCTAGGATCTTTGCACTTCATGGGTATGGACTGTTGTGTTGAAACATTATCAATGGTCCTATGTTGTCTCTTATGAGTGCATAATTACTTAAGAAACTTGGCATACTTAGGAATTTTTTTGATGTAATCTAAGAGAGGAATGTTGAATTAAACATGTCTAAACATGTCGAGCATTTCATGATTAGGTTAAAATGACTTATTTGTCTTAGATACAGCTTAAGGAAAAGGAATTGTATTCTTTAGATTAATGGAATTAGGTGAGGGAGTGACTTTAGGTTTATTTTCTAGTTCATTTTTCTTTTCTTTTTCCAAATCAACATTCAATGGTTCATTTGAGGATCCATCATGAGGTATGGACATTTGTTTTCTTGAACTAAGTGAAATTTAACTTACATTACCCTTGGGTTTGGGAAATGGTTGAGTTGGGAGTTGGGAATAATTTTCATGTTGTTGTAGGATTAGGTGGGATACAAGTTAAACAATTTGGGTTTCAATGATTTTGAGGCTGGAATGGGTTAAGGAGTAAAGATCTTCCACTACACTTTACTATGGTTGCTTGGAAGAAGAGGCTTGTCCCATATTGGAATTTCCTTGATTTTGGTTCTTGGGAATGCTATTGTATTGGTTTGGAAGTTGGGAAGGCTCACTAGGATAGTGGAATCTAGGAGGAGGAAGAGGAGGATTGATCCTTTGAGGTTGAGGAACCAAAGGATAAAGTTGATGGATGTTACCACCACCATGACCATATTTTAATTGGATTGGATTTTGATGAGGGATCTGAGGGGGATGAGAAATGGGATTCTCATATCTCAAGTTAGGCTTATAGGTAGAAGATAGGGGCTCAGAGTGGGGTTCGTTGAAGTTTCTAACAAACTGACCTGATCGTTGAGGGTTAGGGTTCTGCTGAGCATATGCTGCATTGATCTCCATTGGTCCAGATGAATTGGATTGATCCTCTTGAAGTTGTGGACATGTGTCAGTTGTATGAGATAGGGATCTGCAAATTCCATAGTTCTTAATAGGTCCAGGGAATAAATATTGCAGAGAAGATGAGGTTGGGGCTTTGGATGCCACATCTAGTTGTTGCAAAAGACATGTAAGTTCACTCATCCACTCTGTTATCTAGTTCGGATTTATCAATTGACTATATTGGGATTTTTTGAATTGAGTATTTTCTCGAGTATGGAATTGTTGTATTTTTTCATCCATGTTTCTTATAATATCTCTTGTAGCTGTAGGAGTTTTATCAATAAGAGCATCGCCGCTTGCAGCATCAATGAGAGTTCTCTCCATAGCCAATAACCCCTCATAGAAGTATTGGATCAAGATTTGCTCAGGGATTTGGTGGTGTGGGTAGGTTGTAACAAGCTTTTTGAACCTCTTGTAGTATTCATGGAGTGATTCATTTGGGAATTAATGGATACCACTTATTTCCTTTCGGATAGAAGTAGTACAAGAAGAAGGAAAGAATTTTTCTAAGAAAGGTCACTTCATGTCAATCCATGTGGTTATGGAACCAGAAGAGAGGTAATAAAGCCATGAATTAGCAATGTCAGCTAATGAAAAAGGGAATGATTGAAGTTTTATTTGTTCCTCATAAACCCTTTGAGGCTTCATGGTAGAGCACACCACTTGGAACTCTTTAAGGTGGAGATGTGGATCCTCACCGGCTAGCCCGTGGAAATAAGGGAGAAGATGAATCAAACTTGATTTGAGTACAAATTCAGCCTCTATGTTTGGATATTGAATACCAAGAGGTTGGTAATTCATATTTGGGGAAGTATGTTCTTTAAGTGTTTGTTCCCTAGGATTGGACATATCTAATTCCATTGGTTGGACAAAGACAGGTTCTTGAATGAGTTGATTATCTCTTATGTTCCTCCGAAGTTGGCAAATTGTTTGCTCAATTTCAGGGTAAAAAAAATTTGAGGGATTGTTTGGGAGGATATGGTGAATTCCAAGATATTTTGGAAGAAAGACTAAGATGGGTTTTTCTTTGTTTTTTTTATGATTTTTATGACAAGGTGGGTTTTTCTTTGTGTTGTTTTTTTTCAATTTTTATTAAAATTTTGTTTTTTTACAATAACCAGAAACTAAAGACCATTTAATTACACCGTCCCTATAAAAGGAACCATTTTAAAGTGTGTAAAATTTTCGCATATCAATCGTTCAAGGTTTTGGTGCTCTTCTAATGTGTATAGCAGCACTCGGGTCGAATCCTCAGCGACAATACTTTTTAATTATCGTTTGTTTTTAGTTAATTGTATTTTGATTGGGGGGTTTGTTTGCAGAGCTTAGTTTAAATTATTGATTGATTAATATTGATTTAATAATTTGATAGATATTGGGTTGAGTTCATCATTAGGTAGTTAAGCTTGTTATATCCTTGGGCCTTGCTTTATATTGCATTAAATTAACACCCATGTCACAGGTTGATGTTGATTGAAATTACCAAGTGTTAAGGCTTTAATCCAAGCCTTAACTTAACTTAGGTTTCTAATATTAATAATATCATGTTTATGGTAGTGTATTTATGGTTCAAATATTTATTGGAAACCACTCGTTAAACAGAACAATTCATTAATCGATGATATGTTAAGTCCAGCATAGACAATGTTAATTTAAATAATATTCATCGAGAAAAAACTCTCAATCACTTAACATACATAACTTATAACTCACCCAATAAAATATTTAATCATCCATTTAAATGATTAGTAATATATTTTATAATGTTTATGATGATTAATTAATAAGAGAATAAAATAACAGGATAAGAAAATAGAGGTGTGCCGGACACACACACGAGCGACGAAGAGAATTAGACACAGAATTTTGACTGAATGAGAAAGAAAAATAAGATATTGATTTTTAACATGATTTAAGAAATTTAAATAAAATTCATATTTGAAAACATATGGTATATTATAATAATATTTAATTGGAAATGTACTTTCATGAAAACAAAATTACAAGAAAAAGACTTACAAGATTACAACAGAGAAGAACACAAAAGTAAATGAAAACAAAGAGAGAATGAAGGGTCTCTAAAGTGAAAACTTGAGTATGGAAGGTCCTCACAAGCATTTGGAAAATATTTTTTCATGCCAATGTGTGCTCCTCTCTTCTTAAATGCCAACTCCATTCAAGGAGAAGAGGGGTTGTATTTATAGCCCAAGGAGGTGGACTGTTTTCATTCCAAATATGCCCCTCCACTTGAATATCCAATTTGGTCATTCACGTGCATGAATATAGAGATATTTTATTATTAAAAGTTTTACATAATGATGTTTAATATCATCCCTTAAAATTTGGTGGCCATTAGAATTTTTAATCTAAATATATGTCTATTTTACTGAATAGTGTTAATCTAACCATTTCAATCTAGACTTTTGTATGGCTGAAATGTGAAGGGATTTTTGAATAGTAATATTCCTTAAAATACGAATTCTTTCTTAAAAAAACTCTACTGTATATATCTCTAATTTCACACTAAAAAATATCAGCTATAATGGATTTATCAATCAGGAGAAATATCAAGATTTATGTGCTGATTTTAATTCCCGGACAAAATTGTTGGTTGAACTTCAAAGCTTCATTTGGGCCCCTTTTTTTGAATTTGGGCCTTGAAATTTTTATACATGACTCCTTGAATTATTCCCCGAATGTTGGAGGAGAATAAATGAATTTTTTATTTTTTATTGAGACCAGTAATTCAATCTTCATGTATGGTCTAGTTTCCTCACAGGTTCTTTGGACCTTCTTGTGAGGACCATATCACCCTTAAAATGAAATAATTGGCCACTTATTCCTTATAATGATATGTTGGAAATTGAATAAGGGATCCTAAAATACACGAAACATAAAATTTGGATCATTAGGTTGATATTTATTATTAAAACATTAAACATACTTGAATCTGGATGAATTTATATAGTGCCCAAAATTTATATTTAATATTTAAACATTAATATTTCACACAATATTTCATATAAAATAAGTAAAGGGGGTATATAATATTTTATTAAAGTATTAATAAAATGGATAGCCATGCTATGTTTCATCCCTAGGTCATAATTCAACCTAGGTTGTGGGGGAGGTACACCGAGGCATGGCCAACAGGCTCCATTATATAGAGTGTTCTCATGTGAATCCATGATCACTTAGATATTCATGCCACTACCACTGATTTCACCTCTAAAAAATCCTAATTATATATTAGAGTCCTTTTTCATGTATATTGGACCTCTAATGATCAATTTTCATCAAGGTTTGGTTATAATCATGTATCCAATGCATATGATCCTCATCACATGTTTCTTCCACTAATTATCACAGTAAAGGATAAATAGGGGTCCTTCTTGATTCAAAATCCATCTTTGATCATCAACTCTAAAAATGTGACATGATATAATCTAACTCAAATCTCACTACACCACCTTTGGTTTTCATTTCATTGATTCCATTCTCAAAACATTTTCATCATGGTTGAACATCATTTCCCTTCTCAGATGAGAGTCTTATTTTCAAAACATTGGCTTAAATGATGGTTGATGGTGGTTTTTCATTTCTTAAAGGATGGTAGAAAAATAATAGTGTTTAGTGAAAATATCATCCACCTAATAAATTTTCTAAATCATAGATAAAGTTTCACAAAAAAATAGGATCTCTATATGGTGTAGAAATCAAATAAAAATTTAAGAAAAAAGATGCATGGGATTAAGTTGGAACACTACAAAGAGTCATTATGCAAGGGGTTTCTTAAGAACAACCACTTAAAAAAAGTTTCATAATACTATATTTATCAATATAGTATAATCCATTCAACCATAGGGAGTTTCTATAGCAATATATCATGAATATAAAGTCATTAATATATAGAAGAAGCCCTAACTCATACAGAATCATCATAGCTTCTATTCCATTATCACAACCACATAATCTACTCATCAATGACACTATAGATTCAGTCTCGTTCCTATAATACAACATAGTGGACACCAAGAACCATCCCTTTCCTCCTCCTCTCTCTAGGTTTATTCTAATGTAAATAGTATTTAACACTGTAGAGGCTTCATAACGAAATATATATAGACTTATCAATGGGTTTTTATATAATTAAATCAATTAATAAATAAATTTAATTAATAAATTAATTAACCAGCATTTAAAAAACCTCATAGTCTCAATGAGAACAAAACTAACATCACTCTTAGGGTAAAATCCCCCATTTTGGATTCAATCATGATTTCAATTTCCCTATTTGATACCTCATTTATAAAAAAGGGCATAATTTTCAAGAACATGTTCATATGGCCTAAAAATAATATTTTTATACATACTATGTTTTTATCAAGGCTCTTCACACTCATAATTATATGTTGAACCATTATAGCTATAAACACTTCACCCTAGGATCAACAAATCCATTAGATAATTTTTATAAGGTCATATTATGTGGTAAATTTATGTTTTTACCTCGAGGATGTCATGAGACTCCAAAAACTCAAAATTGATATATGTATCACTAGATAAATATCTAGATTACTACTATCCTACCCACATTGAAACATTTTTTCCCTTATAAAGGGAAACAACTAAGGTTTTGTTATAATGGATTTTAAAAAACATCACTATACAAAATTTCCCCACCATCACATGTACTTCCTTTATCAAAAAATGTCTGAGCTTCAAGAAAACTCAATACACATATTTCTAAAAAGGAAAAATCAGGTTTCATTCATAATGATATTACCCCAAGACCGTATCAAAAAAAGAATAATGTAGAAACACGCATCCACCCTAGGTGCATCTTTCCAACCCATTCAGCTTAAATCTATCAAAATCTAAAATTCATCCAACCATACAGAAGGAAACGAATTCAAAAACTTCTAAAATTCATCTAAAAGGGTTTTTTGACATAGTAAATTATAGTGGGAGCACTTCACTCCCTTCCTTTAAAGATAATTATATATGATTTTTGTGTGGAGAAATTCATCTATAAAATACCCCAACATTAATCTTTTACCCATATATCACACAATCACTAATAAATCTTCAAGTATATATGCTCTAAGGGATCCCCATTATAAATTTATCCATCTCATACTAACTATTAATAGGAATCAATGTTTTTACTTTGAGGGGAAAGAGTTACATGGGCCTTCCTCTCAACACTTTTCAAAAAAAATTACAAGAATCCCCCATCTTCTTCTCGATCTATAATAGAATCTCACCAATTATCATATATAGGTTGGTTGTTTTTGTCTCCATTTAATGGAATTTACTAATTATAACATTAGGTAAAACACCATCCTCAAACAAATTTAACAACAACACACCACTGCTAGTTGGGTATCCTGATCCACTATAATCCAAAGAGTATGGTCCTAAAAATTCAGATATACATGTTCTATTAGCTCTATAACCTGTTATAAAACCTTCCCAAGAACCTAAAAACAAAATATCTCAATAATAACTCCTTCACCATTACATAGAAAGGGTTTCCACGTGGTGGGTACAATAATAATGATTCAATGGGAATGCTATACTAAGGACTATGTTTTACCAAAGGTGTCTCTACTCAAAATCCATATCATGATAATTAATAAAAATTCTAATAGGGAACCAATATATACCTATGGAAGTGGGTAATGTGATCCCTACCTTTAGTAAACTCATATTGGTCTAATTTCAAAGAACATCCAGTAACATAGAATCACCAGATCAACGTTACTATGATTGTGGGCCTCTCTCACATAATAGAAGAGTGTGGGGACACTCCCTGTTGATTAAATTTGAGAAAAAATATCTATCTACATGTAAAGACCAACTACTATAATTCTAAATACTCACCAACATCCACCATCACTTGAACACAAGACCTTATTCTAAGAAGCACCAACCACTACACTAATGTTTCTCCACTTTGATTGCATCATCCTCTATGGATTCAACTTCATGAAGGATAATACTTGTATAAGAAATAAAATCTCTCACTATGAGAGTTTAATGTACATTATATTCTCTTATGATAGGACTAGGGTAAACCAAAAATATGTGATAGGTTACAACATGAAACACCTCAAATATAGCTTTGGTCTATAAGCTTCACAAACTCTTCAAGGTTGATCATCATCCTAATCAGTAACAATTAGATTTTATCCCTAGAATTTAGGTTATTATATACACTTATCTTTATGAAGGTTCAATAATACATCACCCTTCTAAAACTTGTATGTATTCATCAACACTCGTTGGAATCCAATTACCATTTACAAAATCAATATAAGAAACCATGTAAACAAATATATGCATAGTTATATCAACATCCATAGGGTCAAATCTACTCACTACACTAGAGGGGGGTCTCAATCACTAAAATATATAAAACTTGTATCATCTACCCAATCACTATAACCTTACGAAACTAGTAATTGGTAATAAATTCATATCATGGCGGGTACTACATTACCTATCATCCATTAATATAAATCTCTAAAAATTCCTCTTTGTTCTTTAAGGATAAACTCACAACACTAGAAGGGGTGAGTGATAAAAAATAAACCTTAGTGGGATTCTACCAGATAACTAAGGTTTAGCTAGAGGTTCTTTTGGAATATTTAACTCGTGAATTTATAGTTTGTGATAAATAGATCATTCCTACATCAAATAACATGAGGGTATATGAATAATAGATATGATTCATACTCTAATTTACACCTACTAATTCCTGACTATAGGCATCTCATACATGCATTATTCTATATCTTTGACTATCAACACCCAACACTAAATAGGAAATAACCCAAGGTGCTGATTTTGGGAGAGGATCAGTGTATCATCCAACTCTAACTACTCTCATTCCACTAAATTATCCTATAAGAAATTCCTTAATAGTTATTGGTTTCAAATAAAAGGAGGTTCCCAATATCATTAATATATTCATCATGGAGGTCTATCCAAAACACTAATATGACTACCCTTAGGTAAAAATCTAACCCACTCTCACTTCTAAGGTGTGTCTCTACCAATAATTCCCAAACGTGAAATGTTCACTCTAGTGACTCTAGAATTGGTGGTGTTTCATGAAAGGACATCTACAATTCATATCCTCATCCTTCATATCCCCACCTGAACATTTAAGCTTAAAAAATTTTCTACACAAAACATGCCTATAAAACACCTTATAAATTATGTGGTCCTTGGAGTGTACTTTAACATTATCACACCACCTAGTGTAGAGTTCAAAATCCTATAATATAAAAACTATCTCTCAAGAAGTTCAAAAATTCTAACCAAGGTAGATTATTCCCATCATGAGTTTGAGAAAAAAATATCTATCATTAATATTTCATTGTGTTGTGAATGGATCTCAAAGAAATAATCAACATCTGGTCTATATATGACTATAAAATATGAAAACACAAGTATTGGGATCTATTTGATCCCTTATCCCTTGAGGATAATCACACACACCATATCCCACCATGTTTAGTTCTAACCCACTCCGTAGAAACTAAATTCTGATCCATAATATTCCTTCACTTAATAAAAAGGGAGATAATCTTCTTAGGTCATAGGGAAAAGATTTATCTTAATAAAATTCTTAAAAAAATTCCTCATATCTCTCTATTTAGTGGAAAATAGTTCTAACTATAGTAACAGGATCATCATGACCCAACCTCTACCCAAATTTGACTATTAGTGGGCGGAATCCTTCATTTGATAGGATGGACCCATAAAAATTAGAGCATGTATGGATGAGCATGCATAGAAAGGAAATTAAAGATCATAACTAACTGCAACATGGTGTGTATACCAACCTTAGTTTTACCCCCACAATAATGTATTAGAATTTTGGGATGACTAACATGTTATCAGAGTCCTGGTGAAAGGATACATTGTCCACTGCACCTAGGTTAGTCTCTCTGGTCTATTAACATAACTCAATACCACATTAACATTATTGCCTTAATTTCCTAAATCAATCATCACATGACCACAGAATCTAAACTATACCCCTGGGGAAACCCTCTCTAATAAAACTATATCATGACCCGACCCATTGAATCCCCTACTAGGGTATTAGTATGCAGATTATACCACCCTAATCCCACCTCAAATAGAGTAGGGTCATGGTAACTACCACTCAGTAGACATATCTCAGAATAAGGGAGGCCTTATCCTATAACATCTTATAATAAACATATATACAATATAAAACATAAATAAAAAAACCAATAGGATATATATATATATAATCAACTAAATAATATACAATATATGCATGAGACAACAAGTACAAATACATCCCATGAGAAAAATAAAAGGGAAACAATACATTTAATAAGACTCTAAACCATATGGAACATGAAATATTTTATGCTTTTTATGTACTCCTGGATCAATACCCAACTACAATGGTCAATTCCACTATAAAAAACCACTATGATCCACCCTACATAAACATGTGTTGCCAAGTTTAGCTCTGAACAAGCCACACCAACTCCATGTTCGTCGAGTCTATCTCTACACTATGCATCATCTACACAAAAACAACACATGGGGGAATAATTACCATTCAGGGTTGATTATAAACATTACTAGTATGGTACCCCAAAAAATCATAAGGAAAATATGAATCATCATAACAGATAAAGTTTCCCAGTACTAAAGGGTAACAAGAAATATGACATAGATGAATAATCCAGATATTCTCTACAACTAGTATTCTCCAAGATGTAAGGAAGGTCTCAATAATTATAGATCCAATCCTTGAAATTCATACCCTATGAGAAAATATCAAATAATGTTTCATTGAAAAGTATTCAAAGTTTTAATTGGATAACCATCTTTATACCAAAAAACAAGAGAAAACCATAGGGAGTTGAAGGGCCACATGCCCCAAAGAAGCTTGTGAAACTCAACCTTTCCAAATACTACACTACCTTCAAAACCCATAGAGGGAAGTGAACTGATTTCTAAATCATTATAATAAATCAAGGGATTATATAACCTTTTGGTTCGTCCAAATGGTAGGATCAATATAGGATATTCTTAAAAATAAGAGGGGGTGAATCGGTGATAGTACATTTTAAATATGATATAAAAATTTATTCCTTTTTTAAATCCTTAAATGCTTAATGAATGGATATCTTATTCTTTTCCTCCCTATATCTATCTTTGTTAATATGTGAGTACTTAAGTAGTAAAGTAACATTATAAAAACATCTTGATTTTTTAACAAGGTTCACCTCTATTTAGTATGGCTATGTCCATGGTGCGTTTTAGTTTTTATCCTATATATACATATCCCTTATTATTATCAAAAGAATATAGTGATAGGGTATGGACTTGGACCCATAAAAATTATAGAACCAACTAGAATTTCTTTAAAGCACCAATTTTCAAGTCTCTTTACGATGATATTTGATTTATATTTTACCTTAAGAATAATGGTCACTTGGGATAATACAAGTCTCTCTAGGACTTGAAAAATATCTAACAATCATCCTCAAACTATAAAAATTTAATGGGAAGTATCAAATTTATTTATACTTTATGATTTATGTTATAATAATATGGATCTTCTCAGTCTTATTATTCTTTGGTTTATGAATATTTTTTAGGGTTAAGGTTGGATACTCGTTCTTCTTCTTCAATGAAGATGAAATAATACTTCATTGTATCATTTGATCTCTTCTAAACTTTGACACAACGTGTATTCAGAATAATCATATTAACAATTCTATATCTATCTCTTTCTTCAAATTCAAAAAATATTAAGATGATTATCATGTTATGACCTCCTCTTCCTTTGATATAAACTTTTCTCTCAATTTTTTCTGTATTTTTCACCACTCCACTTCTTCTCATCCTAAAATATTTATATTGAAAAAATATTATGTATATGATTAAAATAATATTTCTATAATAATTATAGAAACACCCTTTAATTTTGGAAGGATCTTCTCATTTTTAATCTTAAAAATTCCCATTCATGGTCTTCCTTGAAATATTCATTAAGATTCAAGGTTTTCTTTCTTCTCATGATATTTGAATATCATAGTCTTATTAAAATCCACAAAATTTATATCTTTTAAATCCTTTAGAACCTTTATCCATGTGTGAATGCATTATCACATGGAACTTATGTTGGTGGCATGGAACTCTAAAACACCAACTTGAATCATGATTAATTGACATCATGATATTTCAATCTTGAAATTTCTACCTAAAATTGTCTGATATAATTTCCAAAAAAAACTTTTAAAAATTTATCTTCAAATTTATTATCAAATTATTAAACTCTTAACATATAATCAAATTATTATGAAGTACAAAAATTTTCTCTCACTTTTCCAATTTTATGAACCATGTGATATTTTTCATAATACTTTATAACTCTGATAAAGTTTCCTATGAATCTATTCCTTTAATTCATTTTTAATACAATAGATTTTATTTCATAAGACTTTATATTTCTTTCAAAACCCCTATAACTCCATACATTTATCACATTCTCCCTACACCAAATGATTTTTTTAAGACTTAATAATTCTTATGAAACCATTGAAATTATTACTCAATAATTAGAAATTCTTATAAGATTACAAGATTATATAAAGTATTATAAAGTCCCATATAACTCCATGCATTTTCCAAATCTAGGTTGACTGATAAGACTTATGAAACCATTTATTTTTCATGCATTTTACATTTTTTTAACAGCATCTCACATATCATAAGACTTTAAAAGTCTAATGATTCTCAACAAAAGTATTTTGGTTTTAAAATTTATCATTTTAGGAAAATTAAGAAGCCTTATAAACTATATAAAAGTCTTCTGAAGTTCAAGAATTCACCATTTTCCTTATATTTATCCACAAAAGTCTTATGAACTACATGAAGTCTTATGAAATCTGTAGGACTTTATAAATTTTTATTCGAGCTCCAAATTCCATAATTCTTCACATTAGTTCAAAGCTATATCAATTCTAATCAAGTCATCTTCATCCACTCTAAATCAACTCTAAAACTTCTTCAAGAATTCGCAAACACTTAAAATTACTTTAGAACTACTTCAAATAAAATTTAACAAACATGAGAGATAATTATAAATAAAATTCAGTATATGAATATTCCTTGGAATATTTCAATGATATTTCACTACCTAAACCCAAATTTAATTCTTCAATCATCATCCAATAAAACCCCTTTTATGCAACCACAATTTTTTAAATAAAAAACAATTTTTATGGAACTTCTTAGTTAACTTTTTAGCTTCTTCATTGTGATATAATATTATTCAAAATAAAAACCCATATAAATTTTCTACTTTAAATTAATTCTGATTGAAAAGGGTTCAACATATAAATTTTCAATAAGTATTTTTCTCAGAATTTCATGATCTTTTCCAACCTTTAACACTGTATAAAATCTTCAAACAATTTTAGCAACACTTTATCAAAACATATTTTTCCTTTTAATGGATCTTCAAGAAAATTCTTCAGTAGAAGTAGCTTAACTCATATATTATTTTCCATATAAAAATGATAATATATATTTCACTAATTCTAGAGCACTACCAATCTTCAAGGTGTATCTCCAGTATTCATAAAATGTTCAACAAACACATTTGAACCTTGAATTTGGAACTCTTAACTTCTTCTTATCAACTACATTGGGAACCCCATGCATATTTCAAGATGTTCCTATCTAATATATATTTACATCATTCCCATATACCATTATTATTATTTAAATTATTAAAAAATACAACACATATTGGGTTCAATAATATCCCCATTTGTATTTGTTTTCAATAATAATAATTAGAAAATGTATGTCAATGTGATATTCATTATTATCTCAATTTATTCTCTCTCACATTTATTAATTTTATTCTCTCTCTATGTTATTAAAAATAAATAAAACATATCTGAGATAGGATGGTATAAATACATTATTAATAAATATATCACCATTCATCCCACTCACAGTTTATGAGATCCATGATTGGGGTATAAAACTTGAGGGTAAAATTTATAAAACAAAGCTATCCAAAACACAAATAATATTATAATAAATAAAAGTAATCCTTTTAATATTATCATCAATTTATGATCAAAAGATTTTCAAGAGGATTACATTTTTTATAAATATTCTCATAAAATATTTCAACTTAATTTCTTATACTAACTTCAATACATAGATTAAAACATTAAAACACAACTATTAGGTTTTTTAAAATTAGTTATTATCCTTGGAAATGCACCAAAATTTTATTCATTTTTTTATGTCATTGAAAAAATAAAATTCTCTCACTAAATTTCAAAATTGATTCTTTTAAATTTAGGATGACTGGATATCAAGGAAAACCTTTTCAAAAATTAATTTAAATGACTTGGTAGAAGTTAGATTTTCATGATTTTAGTGATATTATTATTATAGTATATTCTAATTATAATTCCTCCATTTTTATCCCCCAGAAGGAGTCTCTCTATCATTATTTATTAAGGATTATTCACTTATTAAATTGGTTCTTTGAGATATAAAATATTTTTATATTCTATAAAGGATACATTCATCTTGTTGTATAGATTTTATAGCTTGTATATCATCTTTATTTCACACCCTAGGAAATATAATCACCTCTAATTCCTTAGATATTATGTACAAAATATAATATAAAATATTAGGGAATAAGGTGGAACTTTATTTCTCATCAATGTGAGTGTCAAGGTTGAGAGTTTCTTCCCAACCAAGATAATTCTTTACTTTTACCTTTATGTTTGTGTGAACTCTTTATGAAAACTATTTTATTTTTCACATCATTGATATTATTAGGGAGTATGATATATTTTCTTCTTTCAAAAATTTCTTTATGTTGAATATTATTCTTAACATGATCCATCAAGGCATGCATATTTTATGATGAAAACTTCATTTTTCTTATAATCTATTATTGTATCACTATGATGATGAAGCTTATATTTTCATACATTTTTTACTATAATTAAATCATTATAAACCCACCATAGTTTTATTTTATGTGAAATTGTTAAATTTTATGGTTTTAGTGGAATTTTGAGCTTAATTGTAAAAATGGCCTAATTTTGGATTTTAATTGTTTTAATTTTATTCTATATTTAGGCCAAAAAATTATAATATGAATGAAATTTGGAAATTATTTTTTAGGCTTAAATACATCTTGGGCCTCATTTACTTCTTATAGATCCAATGATAAATCCATCATTTGGAGGCCCAAAACCATCTCACAATCTGGGCCTTGAAAATTGTGTTTAGATCTGGACTTACTTAAATATGAGATTATATATCGAAGTGGGACATACAAAAAGATATAAAATTATACAAAGAGATATATATAATGATCTGGGGAAAAACATTTATTACTATGGACATACATTATTCAGCTGGATTCAAGTTCATTAATGCATAGGAAGTTAGAGCATTAGAATACGAACAGTCACCTGGACATATTAAATGTTACAACATAAAATAGTCAGAACTCATTCATACTATTATCAATAAATCTGAAATTTTTAGGGTGGATGTAAGAGATAAAATGGAATAAATTTCATTAAGGATATTGTCACATATTCTATGATTTAATGGTCATCCATTTTCATAATTCTGAAGGACGATTTTGGAATCACAATTTCTCTCCCCTCTTCCTATAAAATGTACATCTTCTTCATTCCAAAGGGTTCGCAACTTAGATTGACCAATTTATATAGAATTTAGGTTTATAATTATGTAATATTGTTTAACTTATTTAATTTATATTTTTTCATCGTCTTATCTTCTCTTTCATTTTTATTTTTTCTTCCCAAACTGTGATCCTTTTAATCTCCATGAAAGTGGAGAACTAACTCTTATTGTTGTTCGAGGGGGTGGTGGTTCTCAAGTTTGTTTTGATTAAATGTTTCTATTTATTTTATTATGATAATTTCAATAGTGGGAAAATGGTTTTGGTGTAGGTATCACCACAATTTCACTAATATTGAGTTCTTCTACCCATTTTATTCTTATTCCTCCCATTCATCATTATAATGTTGTATCCAGGGTGGAGTATCATTGTGGTGATTATTTGAGTGAGTTTTATCTTGCATGTGGATGGTCAGTGTGGGATAATAAAAATTCATGGGAAGGTGTTCAATGATGGGTTTAATTTTAAAATTGAGTATAATGTTGAGAATAAAATTTTCTTAAAGAACAATGATTTAATCACCATGATCTCCCAAGAACGACAATGATTCTTTACGGACTTATTTGTGTATTATCTTATCGATTGAGTTTTTATTTATTATTTGTGTGTTTATTGAATTTATATATATATATATATATATATTAATTTTATGCATTTCATCCCCCCCTATATTAGTTTAGTTGTATATTAGTTAGTTTATAAATAGTGACAATAGAAAAATTGATGTGTCTAAGCAGCTTACATGAGATATTGACACTAGGATGTAAAGTATATTGCATTATTAGGTAATAATAATTTATTGGTGATGGATTCATTAAAACTAACTCTCATCAATTTGATTTTGTTTCTAGGGAGGTTAATTAGTTGCACACATTTTTTCAAAAAAATAAAAAAAAATCATAAATTTTAGAACCAAAAAAAAATTAAACTTCATTTCATATCTTTATTTTCTTGGTTCAAAGATGGAATTTTAAGGTAATTTTTTATATGATTTTTATGTTAACAATATTGATGAGTTTATCAAACAAGTATCACTAAATAATTAGTTGGATGAGAATGAAAAAATGATAGAAAAGTTTAGGAATCAAATAGCATTTATTTCCTTTTCTTTGAAGGAATTAGAAGCTCAAAAGGAGGCTCAAGAAAAATAGAAATCAAATCTTGTTTTTCAAAAAAAAATGAAGATCCATGTGAGGAAGAAATTATGAAGTAACTAGTCTCAAACCTATACATACCATTTCCAATGGTGGTTGAAGAAGAACACTTTCTAACTAATACACATGTGGGAGATCAAGGTGAATTAGATGAATATTGGGTCAATTTTGTAAAAGATGAAAATGTATGTGATTATCCCATATTTGATAATGAAAAATTAGTTCCTCACTAACTCTTTATGATATTAGAAGAAGATTATTATGTACTTTCTAAGATTGAGTTGCCAATGGTCCTACCAAAATAGATCAACTTTTGAGCTAACTTACTTGGAAGGGGTTATTTTTATATTGATTCTTCATGTTTCAATATTATTCAATCTGAATTATTTTTTAACTTCTACTTTTCTAAAAAGTTTGATATAGAAATAATAGAGAAGTCCTTTGATATAAAGGATAAGACCACAAAAGTAGTGGTGATTGTAAAAGAAGATCTGGAAAATAATGTAGTGGTGAGACTACCTCATCTACAAAATATTTATACTATATGGAGTAGAACAGCATAGATGTCAATAGGGAGTACCCTTATCTTCTTTTCTCTCCCCCTATACACCTCAAAATATTTATTTTTTCTCTTCTAGGGGTTGGGGTTATTTTTATTTTCATTGGGTGTTCTCACTCCTGGAATCAACTAATGGATATTAAGATAAATAAAATGAAATGGTTTCTAAAAAAGAAACCCCATAAAATTTGGATGGGGGTTAAACCACTACAACGCATGACTAAGGGTAGTAAAATTGTAGAACCCACTTAGGGGTCAAAACCGAGTTCTATGATCTTTTCCATTTCTCTTTATTATTATTTATTTTCCTTATGCATTTCTTTATTTTATTCTTTCTAGTTTTAGTCAAAGTATTTAATATTTTAACTCAAAGTTTCCACTATAAAATAATTTCAAGTTTTATCTTTCCTTCTATTTATTTTTTCTACCCTTATTTGTTTTTTGTTGACCTGAAATGATGGGTATTGAAATTTAAATTTGGGGGAGTGTCAACCTGATTAGTTGTTTTTTGTGTGCTTTTTTTCTTTTTTTTCTTTTTTATAAACCTTGAGTTTCATTTAATATTTTGATCATTTTTCACACTTGAATTGATTTTGAGAAAATTGACATGATTTTTGAAAAAAATGGTTTTTAAATGATTGTTGTTGTGAAAACATTTTTCATGATTTGGATTTTCAATAATTTTTATGAGTATGACCAATTTTTTAAATCCATTCCCATGAAACAATGACTTATAATATTTCTTCAGTCCTTTGAGGTATTCTGAACTACTTTGAAATATTCTTTCTAATACCTACACTTTCTTGAGTGAAACTTGGATTTTGTGTGAGAACTATAATTTGTGACTTTTCTCTTTCAAAGCATTGGATTTCATGGAATGATTTTAACATGATTGAGGTAATTATTTGGATAACTAATTTTTAACTTGAGAACCAGCCTTACATATACCCTTTGTTAGCCCTTAGATTACATGAATTTCCTAATAGGTTTAATCCACATTATAAGCTGATTTTTCCTTACCAACCCACACTCTTGGTATTTTTTTCATGGATATTTCATGTTTGGGTGTGGGTGAAGGGAATTTCACGTGCCTTCTTTGGAATTTGTTTCATTTTTTGGGTGCTTTAAGGTGTGAATCATCATTTTCAGTAGTGTAGAAAGATATAATTGGGGTCAAGTCATCATTTCATTATGCCTTATTTGTTTCATCCAATTCTCCTACAAAAAAATGAAAAAAATGAAGAAAAAAAATAAAAAAAGAAGAAAAATGGAGATGGGGTTAAATTTTTCAGTGTACATTCTTTTATGAATCACGTACCTCTTGAAAATATATTTCATTAATTTTATTCATTCATTGTGTTTAATTTTCATCTCATCCTCCATGAAAAAAAATAAAAAAAATATAAAGTTGTGCCTTTATAGTGCTTTAAAAAAAGAAAAAAAAAAGAAAGGTGGGAGAACTTGGATGATATAATTCATTGTAATCACTTACTGGATCATTTCCTAGGTCAAAAAAATGTAATGGTTTTGTGTTTCACAATTTTAGGGGTATTTAGTGAGGAATTTCTTTTGTCTTCACTAGATTATTCATGCATTGTACTTAAGAGTCAAACCTCCTCTTTTCGGACTTAATTTTTTCAATCATTTACCCACCAACCCTAAGACAGAGAATTTATCTTGAAAAATTACTCATAATTGAAAATATATTCATGTATCATGCTATAGAGAAATGATAATTATCACAATCCTATGGTTATATTTTTAATTTCCAAGTATGAGCATAACTCCGTATACAATTTCTCTTGAGTGAAGAGTGACATAAAATTCAATGTGAGGTAGGTTGTGATTGGGAAATGGAAAGATTTGTGAGGTTGGAAAAAATTAAATTTGAATAATAAAAATGATATGGAAATATTTTTCATATAAGAGACATGATATAATTTTTTTCTAGATAATATTATTAATGTTTTCTCATTTTTTTATTGTTGTGTGAATTTTGATTTGAATACATGATGATTGCCCGGGAGTGAAATGGTTAAGTGTGGGGGAGTTATGAAACTTATATTTTCACAAATTTTTTACTATAATTCAATTTTTATAAACCCAACATACTGTTAGTTTATAATAAATTGTCACATTTTATGGTTTTAGTGGAATTTTGAGCTTAATTGTAAAAATGGCCTAATTTTGGATTTTAATTATTTAAATTTTATTCTGTATTAAGGACATAAATTTTTATAATATGAATTAAATTGTGGAAATATTTTTTTAAACTTACATACATATTATGATTCATTTATTATTATTTATCCAATTCTAAATTCTTCATTTGGAGGCCCAAAACCTTCTCACAATTCAAGCCTTGAAAACTGTGCGTAGATCTGTACTCCTTTAAGTATGAGATTATATCTCAAAGTGGGCATGATCAAAAGAGATTAAATTAAACAAAGATATATATAATGAGATGGGGAACAGCTTTCATAACTTTTTCCATGCATTATTCGGTCGAATTCAAGGTTATTAATGTATGGGAATTTGGATCATTGGAATACGAACAGTCACCGGGAAATATTAAATGTTCCAAAGTAAAATAGTCATAACTCATTCATCATATAGACAATAAAGCTGAAATTTGGAGGGTGTATGTATAAGATAAAATGTAACACCTTTAATTGAGGATACTATACATGATTTGGAAATTTAATGGTCTATACATGTGCATACTTTTGGAAGACAATTTTGGAGTCAATATTTATCTCCCCTCTCCCTATAAAAATGTACCTCGTCTTCATTATAAAGGGTTTTCAACTTAGGTTGGAAATTTTATATAGAATTGGGTTTTATAATTTTTAAATATTGTTTTATTTTTTTAAGTTATCTTTTTTCATCTTCTTATCTTCTATTTCATTTTCTATTTTGTCTTCCCCCACCATGATCCTTCTAATCTCCATGTAAGTGGAGAACTAACTCTTATTATTGTTCGAGGGGGGAGTCATGGTTCGTGAGTTTTTTGTGCTTAAATTATTATATTTATTTTATTATGATAATTTCAATAGTGTTGAAATAGTTTTGGTGTATTTTTCACCGCACTTTCACTACTATTTATTTCTTCTTCCCTTTTTATTCTTATTCATCTCCTTCATCGTCATAATGTTATATCTTAGGTGGAGTAGCATTGTAGTGATGATGTGAGTGAGTATTATATTACATGAGGAAGGATAGTGAGGGATAATAAAAAATAACCTTTAGGTGTTGAGTGATAGGGTTGATCTTAAAATTGATTATAATATTGGGAATAAATATTTTTTAAAAGAATAATGATTTTATCACCACGATATCCCAAGAATAACAATAATTCTTTACTGACTTTTTTGTGTCTTATCTTCTCCATTGTGTTTTGTTTTATTATTTGTGTATTTATTGCATTAATATATATATTTATTTATATATATATATATTAAGTTTATTTATTCATTTCAACCCCCCCCCCCATATTAGTTTAGTAGTATATTAGTAAGTTTATACATAGTGACAACACCAAAATTATTGTGTATAAGCAGCATTCGCAAGATATTGAACCTAGGGTTCACACTATATTGAATTCTTAGGTAATAATAATTTATTTGTAAGGGATTCATGAAAAATACCTCTCATAATATGACTGTTAGAAAATAATTTGAGTTGTGTTCTACATATTTTATTCTACCATATAGTACTTTTGATGTTTTTTAGTTATCATTTGTTGAAAACCTCTCATGAAATTATAGTTACTCATATAGAATCACTTATTTTAATTTTTCACTATCATTTACTTGTGTTTCTTCTATTTTTCTTTCTTTCTATAAATAAATTGGACATATGGTCATAAATTCTTTAATAATATCCTTGTAATTTTTTGTTCTTATATATGGATTCTCAAGGATATTATTCACCAAATCAGTCTTCTTTTTTATCTTGGATTGAATTTATCTTCTGTTATTTCTTACTCCCATTATTAATTACACTCATGGATTGTTTGAGAAAATCCATAGTTTTCAATACTTTTACATAATAGAAGTATCTCTTTAACTTTCTTGAATCATTCCTTTTAGACTTATTGGGTTTTATTTGAGTATAATTCCTCTTCTATTTATACCCAAATCATAAATCACCAAACATATTTGTTAACTTATTTTGAATATTCATTTTAACATATTTATATATATATTATAACAAGATATTATAATCTCCCACCATAATTTTCTAAGGTCTTCTACTCTTTATTGTTTTTGGGTAATGATTTATTGATTTAGAAAAGCATGATCCATTTTAGTGACCATATTGGTTTCAAGTACCATTGAGATTTTTTATTCTTTCAGTATATTATTTTTGTTCATTTATGGAATTTTAATAATTACAATATTTATTCCCCTAAATTTAGGTTTTATTTTAACTTATTGAGTTGATAAATTATGAAAAAAAATTAATTCTATGTTTAAAAACCTATTATATCACTAGAAATTTTCAAAAAAAAACTCAATTTTATTCTTTGGACAATAGTATATCCAAATTTTCTTACTTGCTATTTTTTCACTTCATAAAATTCAATAGGGGGTTAACTTAAAGAACTTGTTTTCCATCACTTTTCAAATCCACAATAGATATAATGGTTTATTTTATCTATTTTTATTTATCCAGTTTTGTACTAATTTTAAACTTAATCATACACAATACATAAAACCAAAATTAGCACATTTAATATTTTATGACATGGATGATACCATTTCCATTAATACTACGTGAGATTGATCATTGTGTGTTCTTGATAAATTATTTCCACTAGATAGAGCATATTTTTCAAAGAAATAATCCATGGAATTATTCGTGGTAGGAAATTTCTATTCAAAATATTATAAAGAGTCGGTTTGATTTGTTTATAGATTTTATAGTTCCACCTTGAGATTAATTCAACTTTTGGAGATAATTTTTTCTCATCCTATAAAGATTTTATTTTTCATAAAAATTATTTTCTTATATTCACATAATTCTCTTCATGCATTTTTATCTTCTCCTTCATTAAATTTTAAATCTATTTAAACATGTTATATTTGATATAATGTTGGGCATTTTTAATATCTATGATATTCTTTCAATTTGTTTCCAGTACATGGAATTTATCTTTAATCCTTTAAATGGATTTATATTTCTCAAGGATTGATTTAATCCAATCATTTATATCTTTGGATAATCTTTATTCAAGATCAAAAAAAATTGAACTCTTGGCGTTACATTAATTAGTTAGATCAATGCCCATCATCACATTTTGTGTCAGTATTTTTTTTGTTCTTAGACTCTTATTTAAGTTAGGTGATCTACATTCATAAACTTCTAAAATAAAAACAAATATAATTCACTATATGTTTAGAAAAATTTTGTAGAATTTATTTTAAAGTTTAGATTGGATCATCTTATGAATCATCAAATTCTGATCTTTACCACTAATGTTTTGATCTTATATAGGAAAAAAAATTCATGAAATATCATTTAACTCTTTTTCATTACAAATTTGGTTCGAACTTTATAAGTTAGAAATACATTTCATATTATTATAAGTTTATGTAGCTGATAGATCTTCCTCTATGATTTATCTATATTCATCAGGGTTAGATCATTGAGAAACTAATTCCGCATCATCTTTATATAAGAAAAATGTCTTCTTCATATCTCTCATATACTTTCTCCTCATATTATTTAGATTCATGGAAGAGACTGAATTTAGAATAGTAGTTGAAAGTTCTTCTCTAAGTATACACTTCATAATTAATTTGGAAATAGAAATTCAACTCTTTAAAAAATATAAAATTTCAAAATTATTAATAATCCAATCCAAGGTGTGATCATATCATTGATTCCAATTGATAGGATCACTAAAGAATATTCTCAATACTAAAAGGGTGGTAAACCAGTGTTGGTACTTTTTTATATGATTTAAAACTTTATTAATATTCACCTCTTCACTCATTCAGTGAATGTGTCTCTTATTCTTTTCCTCTCTCTCTCTCAATTAGAATGAAAGTACTTAAGTAGTAAATAAACACAACAAGAACACCGAGATTTGTAAATGATATTCACCTTGGTTTAGAATGAAAAAGTCTCTAGAGTTTCATAGTTTTTATCATAGCTACATGACCCTGTTATTTTTATAAAAATTATATCGAGAAAGGGTATGTCCTTAGACCCATAAAATTTATTCCACTAACTAGACTTTCTTGCAATCCCCAACTTACAGCTCTCATTATAAAGATACATGATTCAGACTATACCATATAAATAATGGTTAGTGGTGATAATAGAAGTCGATATTATACTTGAAAATGATTTGACTTTATTCCTTAAATGGTAGGAATCAAATGGGATACCTCATATTTATTCAACCCTTACAATATAGGATATCATAGGTTGTATTTTATATATCTTCTTATTCTTATATTTATGTAATACCTTTCAAGTGTAAGGTCAAAGAATTTCTCTTGTTATTCTTCAATGCACGAGAAATAATAATTCACTGAAGAATTGGATAACTTTTGAAATTTGAGTAAAGTTATGTTCATAAAAATCATAGTATCAGTTCTATTTATTCTTATTCAAAATTAAAAAATATTCATATGATAACTGTGTCGATTCATCCTCTTACATCACTACAAACCTTTCTCTTAAGTATTTCAATATTGATCACCAATCCAATTTTTCTCATCCTATAAGTTTTATATTCACATAATATCGAGAATATTATTTAGATAATATTTTTCCTATCAAGTATGGAAACACCATTAATCTTACAAGGATATTATAATTTTGAATCTAATAAAATTTTGGTCAATGTATTCCTTTAAATCTCCCTTAAGACTCAGGTTATTCTTTCCTCATGTGATATTTAAATATCACAATCCTCTTCTACTTTAAAAAATACACATATTTTAACTCATTTAGAATCATTATCCACATGTGAATGCATGAAAATAACTCTCAAACACTAGATTGAATCATGTATAATTAGAATAATGATATTTTAGTTATAAAGGATCTACATATAATCATATGATATAATGATTGGAAGAAACTTCAAGAAATAAAGTTTGAAAAATATTGTCAAACTATTGAACTCTTAATATATAATCAAAATCTTGTGAAGCACAATTATTTTCTCCTTGTTTTCCAATTTTAGGCACCATATGAAATTTTTTGTAAGAATTTATATGTTTTATGAAGTTCCCTGTGAAACCATGAATCTGTATATTTTTTAGATAGCAACTTTTATTTCATAAGACCTTATAAGTCTTACAAAAACCCGTTCACTCCATGTCGTTTCCACATTTTCTATACACCAACTAATTTTCATAAGACAATTAAGTCATAAAAGAACAATTGAAAGTATTAAAAATTCATTAAATCTATTATAAAATGCTCTGAATAATTAAAAAGTCCCTTGAAATTCCATACCTTTTCTAAATTTAGGTGAACTAATAAGCCTTATAAAACCCTTTAGTTTTCATTCATTTTCCATTTTTCAAACAGAAACTGGAATATCCTAATACATTAAAGTATTACGGTTATCAATAAAATTCATAAAGTTTAAAACTTTAACATTTTGGGAATACTAGGAAGTCTTAAGAACTTTCCCAAAGTCTTAAAATTGTCAAGTCTTATCCATTTTTCTTTGATCCAACCACTAAATTCTTTCGAACTGTAAGAATTCATACAAATTCTTCCAGACTTACCCAAATTTTTTTCCATATATTAATTCCATATTTCTTCACATTAGTTCAAATATACTTAAATTCAACTCAATGAATCTCCAGACACTCCAAATAAACTCTGAAACTTATTTAAGTAATCTCGCTGCTTCAAATTACTTTAGAGTAACTTCAAAAGAAATTAAAATTGATATAAACTATTATTCCAAATAAATTGAAGCATAAGAATATTCCTTGAAATATTTCAATGATATTATACTAATTCAAACTAGACATAATTATTTAATAACAATCCAAGAAAATTCTTGTATGCAACACATATTTTCTATATGAAAAAAACATTGGATAAAACTTCTTAAGTGACTTTTCAACATCTTCATAGAGATGTAAAATTCATAAATAGAAAAACTGCATGGAACCTTTACCCTATAAATTTATTCTTCGTGAATAGATTCAATATATAAATTATAAATCACTAGCTTCCTTGATATTTCATGTACCTTACTAACCTTCAGTATAGTATATAATCATCATACAATTCTAGTAACACTTTATCCAAACATCATTTCCAAGTAAATGGATCTACAAGATACTTTTCCAATGGAAGTATCTAAACACGCATGTTCATTTTCATAATAACAATGAAAAAAACTTTATTCTCCAAAACATAAAATCTTTAAGTTACATTTCTAATCTTCATCCATTATTAATTGCACACATTGGTATCTATACTTGTGAACTCATTCATTCTTATTATCAACTAGCTTGGGAACTCCATCAGATTCCAAGATATTCTTCTATTATACATGTTAACATCATGAAAATATACCTTAATATCTCTTGACACTTATTTATAATAAATACAACACAAAACCAAGTGTGTTGAACAAAAATTGTTTCAAAGTTCATAAGAGATCCAATTTTGCAATGAAGTGTTATTTCTTATGTGATGAATAAGAATAAAATCGAGTCCCCTTACTTTCTACTAAAATATATACCATAAGATGAAGAAGAAAAATATTGAGAAGATCTAGCCTATGATATCATATATCAAATGGTATGAATAAATTTGAGGTAGCCCAACAGATTGTGTAAATTTGAGTAAAAAGGCCAAGTCTTATTCAAGACTAAGAGAGACTTTCATTATTAGCACTAACTATTATTCATAAGGTGTAGGCTTAATTTTGTATCTTTTTAAAGATAAATTTATGTTTGTTCTTGAAAGAGATTAAAGAACGTATTCCCAACCACTAGTTCTCTCCATGATACTAATTGAATTGGCCTTGAAATCAAATGCATAGTTTTGGATTTCCTAGGGCACCCACCCATAGAAATAATATCCTTGTGATGGGGAGATTGGATAGCTATAATTATAGAGTGCTTAACTTGAACCTCTTACACCCCATTGAGAATCGCATCTTGCAAGAAAATTGAACTCTTATGTAGTTTTTGTAAGGCTTTATTCAATCCATTTCATAGATCAATGACGGGATATTCTGTATACGGTCCAACAATATTGTGAGGATATGGCCTTAAATATTACATATTCTACTGTCTTTGAACTATAATTTATATTCTTACAATCCTAAGGATTTTTTTAGTTTATATTTTTATATAATTATTTCATAACTCATATATAAAAAATCATATATTAAAAAGTACACACTTCTACTCAATATCCATTTTTTCACAATATGAATCCTTTTAAAATAAAAAATGATTTCATTTCAAGAAAAATCTTCATGAATTTAAACATGACTTCTTATTTTCCTTTAACCATCCTTAAAACATATGAAAAAAATTTAAAACTTGGGATAAGAAAAAAAATATCAATAAGGGATATAAAAAAAAGAAACTATTAGTCCATGAATACTTATAAAAATTTTATTTTTCAAAATAAACTTTGGGTTGAAAATAAAAATTTTCTCACCCAGGTTGTCACCTTTTCTACCCAAATATTTCCATAAAACATTTCATAAGTAATATTAAAGAAGAAAATCCATACAGTTTTCTTTGCAAATATGATAAACTCATAAAAACCTTTTCACAAAGACATTCTTTTCATAATTAATAATTAAAATATACTTTCCTTTAAACTTAAACTCAATAACTTACTTTGTAAAACATGATATTTCTACAAATACATAGCATGCATAAAAAATAGGTAACATGGGGAATCATTATCTTATCATACTTACTTATGAATTAACCCTCTAGATACACATGAAATAACCCTCATGATTATACTTAAAATAACCCTCATTGTTATACTTAGAGTAACCACAATAGTTAATCTTGGAATAAACATCACTATAAACTTATAAAAGAAACATACCCAATTAATTAGAGAGATATAATAGGTTTCACACTATGTATAATCTATATAAGTCTCACCCATTTTTCATGAACTACAATGGGGATCATCCCTTTGTATAAGTTATATTTGGCTTACCCGTGAGCTATAATGGGGCTCAACCCATATTATAAGATTTATAAGGATAACCTATTTTTCATATAATTTTCAAGTAACATAATATGAATAAAACATTTTATACTTTCACCCTTTCATCATAAAACCCTTTTAAAACTCTTTTGAACCCAAATAAAAACACATTTCAATATTAAAATACCCATCTATTTTAAAAATGAATTTTTAATACTGAAAACATGCTCACATCATAAAGAAACCATTTTCTTTAAAAATAACTATAAAAACTTAGAAATTAAACTTAAAATCATTAAATAATCATAACGACGGGAAAATTTACTCATGCTATATAAGATAAAAAAATTTCTTCTATATTATTGTCAGAAAAGTCAAAAAGTACCTCATTTGGAAAATGATAAAAAAATTATTTCAAATTGTTTAGTAAAAATTCAAATATAGTAAAAATTACTTTAAACAATCATAGTTTAATAATACAAAATAATTAAAAACATTTTTAGAAAACATGAACATGGAAGAAGAATCAAGTTTAAAGGGATACTTTAAAAAGATAATTTTTAAAAATAAAGTCCCTTTCCTTGAGTCTGATTTATCACATACGTTATTTATCTACCTGAATAATAGACTTATGTTAATTATCTAATTTACTAATAACCTTATTTAAATTTTTTATTCTATTTATATCACTTATTATCATTTTATATATAACTAATTAATATATTTATAATGAATATAACTATATATTTCATAAATATTAAAATTAATTATTTTATCATTACCAAGGTTGTTATATTATCCCCCCTTTTGGAAATATTATACTCACAATTTTTGAACTCTGGCTTGGTAACTAGGGTTTTACTTTTCCAAATACCTTTGTTGAGATCCCACGTCATAAAAAGGATTAATAAAACTTTGAACTGATATGAGATAAATGGGGTGTATGATGGTCTTATAGAGTAATTCATACTATGTTTCTAAATAGGATAACATTAGTGAGAAGTGAAAACATATACATGGAAACAAAAACTAACTCTTAAGGACTGGTAGAGTTTGATAGAGAACATGATCATGATAAATTCAACCATAAAAACTGTAAATCTATGATGGGTGAAAAGGCCATTTATTTATTGATAAGAAAAGTAAACATATAATATTTTTATTTAAAAATTAATTTACTATAGTTAATGATTTTTTTACTATATATACTAAGAACATAATGAAATATACTTACTTGAAAAGAATAATTTTATAATTTAATTAATTTACACCACAATATCATATTTTTCTCTAAATGATGATTATTAAAGATGAATTTTTCATTCCCATAGCATTAGAATCAACTTATACTGATCATAAAAATACACAAAATAATAACTATATATTCCTATTTTATTTAATAATTAACCAAAACCAAAATTATTAGCACAAAATAAAATATTTTCTAAAATAAATAATTCTTAAAATGAATAAAAATTACTTTTAATCTCTAAAATTCAATAGTAATACCTAAAGTTAAACATAGACCATTCAACAAATAATTGTCCTTAGAATTACTCAAAAAATATTCCAAACTATGATTGAAATCGACAAATAATAAATATTTTAATACATATTCTTCCAAGATAAATTTAACATTTATCTCACAAAATAACATCAATCACTCTTAATTTCTCATACCAAAATTTAATTTCTCTAATTAAATAATCTAAAATATATAATGATCTTTTCTATAAATATCCTAAATCGCCATAAATCACATATGATTCCAAAATATAATTAAACATGTATTCCTAAAATAAAATACTATAATATTTTATTTACATTAATATTATAATTATTCTCAAAACTTATAGTGATATTATTCTAAAATAACATTAATCGCTTAATCACCAAATCATTTTCCAATCACAGAGGTTATCTATACGATGAAACATATGTTCCAAAAATCAACATATTATTCATTCAACAATTTTTTTAACTAAAAAAATTCATACTAACCAGGAATTCACATAGTCCAATGGTAGGTCATGCATTCTTTTCACCCTTCAGTTGTGGGTTCAGACCTTGTAGCCTTGCCGGATGCAATGGATTTTCACCTAGTCTACAGGTTTTCCTTTTCTAAAACTATATAAATCTTATAAAATTCCAAAAAATATGAAAAAAAATCCTAAAAAATAATTATAATACATTTAAAATTAAATAAATTTTTTAACCTCAACGGTTGTCTCATGCATTTCATTTTTTATCAAAAATATAATAACTCATACTTTCCTTAAGAATAAATGTCTCCAAAAAATATCATTAGTTACATTAAAATATCATAACTTAAAGCCTAAAATGGGGTTTCTAAGACATTGAACTTATGATAAACCTTAAAATTATAAACCCATGATAGTATCCATAACTCTTAATATAACATTTTATGAAAATATATTAATCTCAAAAGTTATTTAAACCCTCCTCTAATACCAACTGTAAGGACCCTGCCTTAAAAATTAGATATTATAGTGTCTTTAAAATATAATTTACATTATTACAACACCAGGGATATTTTTTTAATCAATTAAATAATTAGGTCCTAACTAATACTTAGCAACTCATATATTACAAAGTATACACTTTTACTCAATATCCATTTTTACACAATATGAAGTTTATAAAAATAAAACACGAATTCTTTACTTGAAAAATCTTCATGTCTTTAAACATAAATTATTATTTTTATTTAAATATCTATGAACCCTTTGAAAAAAAATTTAAAACATGGTAGGATCAAAAAAAACTTAGTAAGGAACATAAAAAAATTAGTTCATGAACACTTATAAAAAGTTTCCTTTTCAAAATAAGATTTCGACTCAAAATAAAAAATTTCTTACCTAGGAAATCACCTTTTATACTCAAAGTTTTCCTTAAAACATTTCATAAGAAATATTAAATTCAAAATAAAATCCATCTATTTTTCTTTTAAAATATGATAAACTCATGAAAAAAAATCACAAAGTTATACTTTTCACCCTTAAGAAGTAACATATACTTTCCTTTGAATGTAAACTCAACGAATTACCTTATGAAAACATGAGATTTATATAAATAGATAGCCTGTATATATAAATCATATAGGTAACTTGGGTAATTATTATCTTATCATAATTATGTATATAGTAACCCTCATGGATACACATGAAATAACCCCCATGATTATAATTAAAATAACCCTCATGGCTATTCTTGGAGTAACCATCATAGTTACACTTGGAATAACAATCATGGTCATATTCCAACATAAGAATACCCAAAAAAATAAATATATATAATTTGGATAACCTTATTATAATAAATTATGTATTACCCATTTTTCATGAGCAATAATGGGGCTTAGCCCTTCGTATAAGCTATATCAGTCTCACCCATGAGTTATAACAAGGAACAACTCATCGTATAAGCTGTATCAGGATCACATGTTTTTCATATAATGGTCAATTACTATATCATGAATAAAAAAATTTATAATTTTATCTTTTCATCATAAAACCCTTTTAAAATTCTTTTAAAACCATATAAAAAAATTGGATATCAAAATACCATTTTATTTTAAAAATGAATTTTAAAAATTAAAGAACTATGGACATCATAAAAAACATTTTTTAAAAAATAACTATGAAAACTTATAAATTAAACTTCAAAGCATTAAAGCATCATAATGGTGGAAAAATCCACTCATTCTGTATAAGTTAAAAAAACATTCTTTTTTTTATTTTTGTCAGAAAATTCACAAAGTACCTCATTTGGAAAATGGAAAAATATTCTTTTCAAACCATTTTTGTAAAAAGTCAAACATAATAAAAATTACTTTAAAAAATCATAGGACAATACTAAAAATATTTTTGAAAAAAAATTATAAAACATGGACATGGAATAAAAGGATAGTTTTAAGGGAAACTTTAAAAGGATAATTATTTAATAAAAAGTCACATACCTTGAGCCCGATTGATCTCATACATTATTTATCTTGTGGAATAATATATAATTTCAATTTTATACATTCTTATGAACACTTTTCAAGTTTATTATTCCTTTTATATCACTTATTACCATGTTATATATAGTTACTTAATATATTCATAGTGAATATAACTACATAATTCAAGAATATTAAAATGATTCATTCTATCATTACCTGAGTTTTTACAAATCTACCACTTAGTGCATTCCAAAATCAATTTAAGTCTACATCCTAATACAATACTAGGTTAAGGAATGTTCACCTGCCCACCAGCACTCTATATGATATTTTCCACTCTGGAATTTCCATCTACTATAGGACTTTTAATTTCTAGGGAACACATCCATCATAGGAAAGGCCTTCATAATAGGGTGAAAGGATAGCCCTTATTATCATGTACTTGAATTTAAACTCCCATACCCCATGTGGTACCATGTATTATAGGCAGATAGATCTACCAGGTAGTTTGCAGAAGTCTTTATCCAAGCCATGAATCAAAATGATTAGGTTATGTTATTCTTATAGTACAGCACCAAATCATATCACTGATCAAGAATATAATCACCCATTCCAAACAACCTATGTAATGTCACTGAAACTATAGTGGGGGACCCACACCTCACTAAAAATAACCTTAGTCGAGGGAGTACTGACCCCAATAGAGGACCCACACCCCCACTTAAGATCTAATATGTGGTGTACCAACTCTATAGATGGAGAATATATTCACCAGGTTTATTTAGTGGATTATTGACCTTATTTATATATAGTATGTGATGGACCCACACCTTGACATAACCACACAACCAAGGGAGTACCGACCCCAATATCACTTCAAAGGTCATGCTTGAATATCATAAGTAGATATCTGATACATCAGATAATAAAATAATTATATCACCTTGAATATCATATCCCTTATTAAAGTAAATGAAACAATAATTTTATATGTGGAAAAATACTAAATATGACTATTCGCATGCCCAATTCCTAGTTCTAAGAAAGGAGGTGTGAAAATTCACTAGATTTGGAAGAAGTACATGACATATTTAGGTGTTTCGGGGTGTTCAGTGAATATAATAATAAAAAAACTAGTAATATCCACACTATGTTTAAGTGATAACCATATCATAGAGGGTCTCTCAGGTTCAAAATTTCCATTTTTCTATGGACACACTTTGGAGTCATACGTTTGCAAATTTTGGGTATTTTAGTGATAATGGTTCCCTTGTGGAGCTAGGTAGTGCTATTATGTGAAACTGGGTAAGACTCTATGCCCATTTCAGCCCCTATGGAGGCTTGGAGGGAGTGACCACACCATGGTATATAAAACTAATCCCTTGTTTCTATCTAATAGATCTTGAAATTATTGGTAATCAAAATGGATTATGTCACATCATGGTCTAAATATAGTGTTTGATTTGATGGTTCCATTAATAATACCATGCTATAGTGTATGTTTTGGTGTGTGGGGAAACTCCCTCCCTAGAAAAGTGATGGGGAAGCATGCCATGGTGTATCCCTACATTGTGATTTAATATGGTCTATGGAGAAAGGACGACATGGCGTGGCCAAGGGGAACCATGCCATGGAGGATTCTCATGAGAATTTTTTTACCTAAATATTAACATTATTTTCACCAATATTTCCTCTAAAAAATCTTGATTCTCCAATGTAGATCATGTTCGTGGATTTTGAGACTCTAATGATCAATTTACATCAAAATTGTTTTAGAATTAGGTATCACATTCGTATTCTCATCATCACATGTACCATACACTAATCATCACCATCCAGTGCCACTAAAAGTCCTTACTATTAAAAAATCCATTATCTCTCATCAACTCAGAAAATTTATCATGATCTCTTTATACCTTTATCCCATACTACTACTCTAGGTTCCCACTTTATCACTTCCATGATCGAAACATCACCATTAGTATCAAACATCATCTCCCTTCTCATTTGATTGTTCCATGGTCAAACTATCAGACCAAGTAATGGTCGAAAGTGGTCATTAATCACATAAAAAGGTTAATTGAATAAAGTTATCCAGTAAAAAATCATCCACCTGATAAATCACCTGAGTCATAGCATAATATGCATGAACAAAGAGGGATTTCCCAGGGTGAAATCACATTGAAAAATGAATTGAAAATACATAAGGGATCAATGAGGGACACCATGAAGCGTTATTGTGAAAGGGGTTCTAAATAACATCAAATTAAAGATAATCTCATTATACCATATTAATCAACATTATATAGTCCTTACGATCATAGGGAGATTCAATATAAATATATCCTAAAGATTGAGGAATTTACATATGGAAGAATTTGTGACATATGGTGAATCATCATTGCTTCCATTTTATTTTCATAGCCACATTATCTACTCATCAATTTCACTGTAGATCAGGTTTGGTCCCTCTGATCCATCATTTTCACTCATAATAAACATCCCTTTCCTCCTCCCCCATATAAGGTTATGTTAATGAAAAAAATAGTTAACCCTAGAGAGGTAGTATAACATGATATATTTAAAAATCTCCAAAATTTGTTACATAATCAAATAAATAAATTAATTAATTTAATAAAACAAATAAATAAACCATATATTTTTCAAATAACCTAGATTCTAGGGGTGAATAAAACTAACACTGCTCTAAGGGTAAAATCACCATTCTGGATTCAATAGTGATCTTGGTTTCCTGTAAAAACCTAGGAAATTTGAATATAAATATTTTTAATTCCTTATAAACAATAATTAATTATATTTTATAAATTTATATTCATTATAATAATATTAAGTAATTTTTTAGTCTAAAATAAAATACTTTATTTCTAAACAAATTGTGTTTTCATGCATTATATGGTTTTATATAAAATATTGATTTCAAAATTATAAAAATTTAATTATATAAAATTAAATGAATTTTTTAATTCACTATTTAAAAATTATCTTTCAAATAATATTTTATATTTTTTAAAAAAGTTTGATTTTTTTAATGAATAGTGAAAAATACTGATTTTTATTAAAAACTTCATTTTCGTTTCAAGAATTTAAAAAGATCCATTTTGTTTTGAAATGATTAAAAAGTAAAATTAGTTATTTTATATTATTAATCATCTAATTGATTTAATTTTAATCAACATTATACATAAACTTGGTATAAAAACATTTTTATAGTTAAAAAGGCATTTTTCTGAAAAATCGTTTTCAATCGTGTTTTATGGGTAAAATTTTAAATTAAATTCTGAAAATTTTATGAATTGAATTTGATAAAATGGATTATATATTTTTAGTTAGAATAATTAATATTATTTAATAAGTCCAACTAATATTTTTTCATAATAAATAGTAAAAATAGTAAAAATTAGTTACCACATTTAAGGTTAAAACAATTTTACTAGGGATTAAACTAAAGATATAAGGGTTAAAATGATCTAAATATTATATAAATTATATTTTATAGAAACATTTAGACCCTATATCATATTATATTTGGAAATGGTATATTTTGGATCAATTTTTCTTGAGTCATATATTGATATGTTTTACCATTTTTTAAAATTCTAAGGGTGTCCTCTCCCCCACTTACAAAAGGACACCCAAACTCCTATCATATAAACACTTAAAGAGGATTTTTTTTCAGTTAATACCTACCCAAATAACTTCCTAAAATACCTACCCATATCCTAGATTCCTTTTTTTTATCATATAACCATTCTATAAGGCTTTAGAACTGAAAATTAACATTTTTATTGATTCAAAAAAACACAATACACAAAATATCATCACGTTGGTCTAAAGTACTGCAAACCTAGAGCATCATTGAAACTATCATTCATATGTTTGGTGGACTATGGCCTCACGACCTGATGTAATTTTTTTCTATAACCTACTCTCACAGATGGTTATAATGATGCATTTAATGTATATATATATATATTATTCATGACATAATTACATTATTTAATTATAATATATTATATATTTTCTTAACTTTAGATCCACTGAAAAATTATAACGTTGTTCATGCATACATGTGGATTACCACCTCCACGAAGCGATGTGATTCATTTTTCATCAACCCGTCATATGGATAGTATATATAAGTGTATTTAAATATTTAATGTTATATATAATATATAATAATAATTCTATAAAGATCAAATTATATTTACCTTCTTTCCCTCATGATATTTGTAAAAAATGAAAATGTTACTCATGTGTACGTATGGCCTACCATCTGTATGATTTTAGCACAATTAATTTTTCCTAACTTTATCTCATAGTTGGTTTTAAAATCATAATTTAAGTATAAAAGTGATAATTATTTCATGATTATTATCATTTATATGATTAAATAATTAACACTTTGATCGTATTCCACCTACCGAAGTCATTTTTGACATTGGAGCTAAATATCATCAAAACATCTGACAATAGCTTAAATGATTTAAGTAATTTAATATAACATAGAAATAAATAAAATAAAAGGAATAATAAAATTGAAAAGGTTTATTAATTAATTTTATAATTATCATAAATTTATTATTCAGAATATAAATAATTTGTGTGATGATTCAGACTTGACATAAGGACACTTTAAATTAAAACCTCGTTTTAAAATGATTTAGAGATTTATTTTTTAAATATTTTTCTTCCATGTACATATTATTAAAAATATTTTTTGGATTAATTTATATAGACATAAAATAATTATAAATTAAATTTTATGATTATTTTGAATTTCATAAAAATGTTTTCAAATAGAATCCTTTTACGTATTTTATACAGAATGTTTTTACATTCTTTACAAAGGAAAAAAAGAATGTTCTATTTTAAGATATATAAAGTCTACAGATTTTCTCACCACCACAAACATTATTTTATATATAGTTGATCCTGATATGGCATATATGAATGGTTCATCTTGATACAATTTGTATGATTATTGTGTCGGGTATATCTTATATGATAGGTGATCCTCATACAACTTATACAATGGGTGAGCCTAATATAACTCTCCAATGCATTGAGTAATGTTCCTTATATTCAAAGTTAAAATAGATGTAGGTGTCTCATATGTATTTAATAGGGATTTAGTTATTTCTGACATGGTTTATTAATACAATGCATTAATTTTCCTAAAAGGGTTTCTATTTTCTTATTACGGGTTTTAAAGGTTTTATTTGAGAAAAAAGTGTATGTTTCCCATGTGGTTATGATTTAATCCATACACTCAAATAATATTGTAATAAAGGTAAAAAATTATGGGTTTTCATTTTTTTCACTATACTAATGGATTTCTTACTTTTATGTCCCCTAATATGATTTTTGTTCTCATCCTACATTTTAAATGTTTTTCACAATGTTTAAGGATGACTAAGAACAAATAATAAGTCAAGTTGAAAGTCATGAATATTTTTCAAGAAAATAAAAAATATTTCATTTTAAAAAATATATATATTGTGGGAAAAATAGATACTAATTAGACATTTACACTTTATAATATTTGGGTTTTTTATGTAAGAGGTATGGCCTAATTTTATAAAAATCTAAACCTAAAATATATTTAGAAATTGAAGAAATTGATTTTTAGTCTAAAGACACTATATTATGAAATTTTTAAGGTTGGGTAATTATAGTTAGTATCATAGAAAATTTTTACATAACTTTAGATGTTATGAAAATATTAATATAATACCCTTGAGAGATTATACTTTATGGTTATCATTATAATGCATTTGAATATTACCATATTTCATCATCTAATAAACTTTTATTCAGAATTATTTTTCATAGAGGAAATGGGGAATATTAATTATCAAGGTATAAAGAGGATAATTCTCTTACAAATCTGTATCTTGGAATGGTTGGAATTGGAACTGAGAGATTTTTATAGTGATGGATCAGTTGACGTAGGCTATAAATAGTGATGGAATCCATATTAGAGAATTACTAGAATTACTAAATAGGAACATGTCGATTGTTGAGAATTTTATAAAACAAAACCCTCATAATTTTTGTAGAAATTTAGATCTAGTGGTATCCAAAGTATGGATCAATGATTTAGAAAATCTATTTGAAGTCATGGGTTATTTAGAACATCAAAAGATAACACTTTCCATTTATCATTTTAAAGGTGAATCTGTTCATGGGAGTTAATTGTTTAAGAATATCATAGAGAGATAGGGTCTTGATTCCATGTAATGTAATACATTTAATAATATTTTAATAGAGAGATATTTACCTAAGTTTTTTCAAATAAGGATTGAGAAACAATTCTTGGAATTGAGGTCAGAGGAATATTCATTAGTTGTGTATTAAGAGAAGATTACAAGATTGACCAGGTATACAACAGATTTAATTTGGCCTCTTAATAGTAAAATTAACAAATTTTAATTAATATTGAAACCAATTTTATTAATATTATTGTCCTTATGGATATTTAAAAGTTATGAGAAATTTTTTCATTGTGTTGATAAAGTTGATATAGAGTTTGCTGACACTTATGTTCCTTAAGATGACATGAGTAACAAGTATCCAATATGGATATCAATATAGAATAAATTAACTAATAATTATATAGGTAAGCTCTCAAAATATTCCAATTTTGGTAAAAAAAACATTTCATAGAATGTTTTATAGGATATGGAAAGTATTATTGGTGGGTTAAGTTTGGTCATGGGACATGTGACTATAAAGAAAATAGTCTAAAATAATCTAATAATGGGTAACTAATAGACAACCAATAGTGAGATGTTTTAATTACAATGAGTTGGGATATTATTCTAATTTGTGTCTAAAGTTAGTTACTCATGGTGTAAATCATCAATATTGAAAGAAAAAAAGTGTGGTAAAATTATTTTCTACTACTTTGTTTGATGTTGGTCCATCTAATGAATTAGTGATAGGTATGTTACTTGTTTATTTGAATTATTTCAATGCCCTATTTGACTTGGGGTATTTTAATTCATTAGTTTATGAGAAATTTTCATGTAAAATGGTAATATCACCTCATGAAACTAAGATAAAACTTTTTGTGAAAACACCTGGTAGAAATATTAAAGTAACCTAGATTTATAGGAATCTTCATATTTTTATCAGTAGGATGGTCTTTCCTATAAATATTGTTTAATTTACCATAATAAAGTTTGATATTATTTGGCGTGTGTATTGGATTTAATTTTATCATTCTAAGATAGATTTTAGAGCTAAGAGAGTTATATTCAATGATTTCATACCTTTGATAACATATCATGAAGCTGGGAAATTCATTAGAGAGGGAAGTGAAAGTCTCCTAACTCATGTTGTTGAAAAGAAAGAAATTTATTAGGTTAATGATGTTCCTATAGTGAATTAATATATGGATTTATTTTCTAATAATTTTCCTAGTGTTATTCCTGATCATAATGTTGAGTTTACTATTGACCTAGTTCCTAGTGTTAATCTAATTTTAGAACCCCCTTATCTAATTACTTAAGTAGAAATTTTTGAAATGAAAAATTAGTTACATGAATTTCTTTATAAAGGTTTCATTCATTCGAGAACATCACCATGTTGTGATCCTATTTTATTTTTAAAAAGTAAATATGGTTCAATGAGTATTTGAATTGATTATAAATCCTTGAATAATATCACTATGAATAAAAAGTATCATTTTCCTCATATCAATGATTTGTTTGATCAACTCTTGGGATAAAAGTATTTTTCAAAGATTAATCTTATGTTAGGATACCATTAGCTGAAGGTGAAAGAGGTAAATATTCCAAATATGATTTTTCAAAAATATATATTCATAATGATTTTTTGGTTATTCCCTTTGTGTTATCTAATACAAAAACTATATTTATAGTTCTTATGAATATATTTTTCCATGACTATGTAGATAATTTTGTGGTTGTATTCATTGATGTTATACTGGTTTGTTTTAAAACTCATTAGGTTTATGAAAAAACCCCTATGGATTGTTTTTCAAACCTTAAAATAAAAAAAAACTATCTATAAAATTTAGTAAGTGTGAATTTCGGTTGTAAGGAATTTCTTTCCTTGGGTATATTGTTTCTAAATATGGGATAAATATTGAAACTAAAAAAATTAATTTTGTTTAATAATGAAAAAAACTTACAAATTTCATAGATATTCATATTTTTTGGATTAGAAGGTTACTACCATTAATTAGTTGAAAAAAAAATCACTATCTAGTCCACTAACTAAGTTAACTAGAAAAGGAGTTAAATTTTACTAGATGAAAGAGTTTGACAATGTTTTTCAAGAACTAAAAATAATATTGATGAATGATCTAGTTTTGGAACTTCCCTCTAAAAATGGGGAATTTTTCATCTAGTGTGATTCTTTATTAAAGGTACTTGTTAGTGTAGTAAAACAAAATGATCAGGTAATTGTTTATACTCCATGTCAAATAAAACCTCATGAGTTATGTTATCATAATCATGATAAATAATTATCTATTGTGGTTTTTTATTTAAAAAATTAGATGCATAATTAATATGGATAAAATTGTTAAATATATATTGATCATGAAATTTTAAATTATATATTCACTCAAAAAAATATGAACATGAGGAAAAGAATATTTTTGGAAATTATTAAAGATTTTTATTGCATGATTAATTATCATCCTAGAAAATAAAACAAAGTTGTTAATGCTTGGATTTAGGAAGATAATTCCACATTAACCATGTTATGTATGGAACATAAACCTTTGGTTAATGATTTTCTGAATTTTATCTAAGAAATTGTGAATTTAGAAACTTCATCTATTTTGTTTTAGGTGTCAATATAATTGTATTTGTCAGAAATAATTAACAAATCTTGGAAGAATAATCATGGTTTATAGGAAAAGTTAGAATATTTTAATAAGGGTAAGTTTTCAAAGTTTAATATTGTTGAATAAGATGTTATAGGATTTGGAAATTGATTATATGTGGCTTATGATTCCCAGTTGAGGAAAGAATTGTTTAGTGGAGCTCATAGTTCCTCGTTTTCCATTAATCCTAGAAGCACTCAGTTTTATAGAGACCTTTGGATGTATTACTGGTGGGATGGAATGAAAATAGATATTTTTTAATTTACAATGAAATTTTTTTCTTTTCAATAGTTTAACAAAGAATGAAAATTACATAAGTTGATAATTCATATTTTTGCAATTCCAGAGTGAAAATGGTAGAATATATCCATGTGATTCATGGTGGCATTTCCAAATACATCTTGAGGTAATAATGTGATATGGGTTATTATTGAACGACTAACTAAATCTGAAAATTCTCTTAAAATTCATGATATTGTGGCATTATATCATCTTTATCAACTATAAATCAACAATATAATCAGGTTATATAAATTTCATCTATATATTGTATCTGGTTATGATCCCAGGACCACTTCTAATTTTTATAAAGGCCTTCAGAAGTAATTGGGTACTAAATTGAATTTTAGTATAGCTTTTAATCCTCAATATTATGGATAGTATGAGTGAACAATTAAGACTTTGGAAGATATGTTTTATGATTATTCAAATTATTACCAAATAATTTTGGATTAACATATTTTATTAGTCAAATTTTCTTATTATAATGGTTTCATTCTACTATAAAAAAAGATCCTTTTGAGGAATTGTATTGAAAGAGACATCGGACTCCAACATGTGGGGATAGAGTAGGTGAAAGGGTGTTTTTGGGACCAAAGATGGTAGAATAAATGGTTGAGAAGGTGAAGATGATTTAGTATTACATTAGTATCGATCAAAATAGAAAGAAAATTTATATAGATAATCGGATAAAAGATATTTCTTTCAAGGTAGGAAATCATATTTTTCTTAACATTTCTCCATGGAAAAGTGTTATAAAATTTGGTAAAAAAGTAAAGTTAATTATATGGTTAATTATACCATATAAAATCCTAGATAAATTTGGATAAGTTTTATATCAAGTGGCCTTACCTCTAATTTTATCTCATGTACATGATTTATTTCATATTTTTTTTGTTGGGAAAATATGTTTTGAATGTATCTCATGTTTTGAGAACTGAAGTTATTAAATTGGAAGAAAACATTTATTTTGAGGAATAATCATTATATATTCTTTAATTTAAAGAGAAAGTGTTTTAGAATAAGGTAATTAATTAGGTTAAGGTTTTGTGCAAAAACCATATGGTGAAGCACTAACATGGGAATCAGAAAATGCTATGAAGGAAAAATATCACCACTTGTTTAAGTAGTGAATAAAATTGCAAGGATGAAATTTCTAAAATGGGGGAATAATTTAAAAACTCAATTAATGTTAAGATAAATAATTTTCATTTCTTATTAATAATTATTAATTATATTTTATATATTTATATTCATTATAATAATATTAGGTAATTTTTTAGTTAAAATGAAAAAAGCTTTATTTCTATCCAAATTGGTTTTTTATGAATTATATTGTTTTATTTAAAACATTTATTTCCAAATTATATAATTTTAATTTAAAAAAATTAATGAATAGTCAAAACATTAAAAAAAATTACCATGGTTAAGGTTAAAATAGGTTTATCGGGGGTTAAACTAAAGAGATAAGGGTTAAAATAACCTAGAAACTTGTCTAAATTCTATTTTATGGAAAAATTTAGACCCTATATATTATAATATTCCGAAATATTCCATTTTGGACCTATTTTTATAAAGTAATACATTAATATATTTTAATCATAAACATCTAAGTGTGTCATCTCCCCTACTTATAAAAGGACACCACATATCCTCTCCTCGTCACACTTCAAGATCATTTTGGTTTGGAAGATCCATGCCCAAATACCTTTTCAAATTCCCTACTCACATCCTAGAGTCACTTTTTTATCATAAAACCATCCTAGTAAGACTTTAGGTATAAACTAAAAGAGGTTATCCGAAGAATAGGCATAGTTCTTGATGAATCATTTTCATCTAATTTATTTTTATACCTCCTTCAAACCATCTTAAAATAATATAAAAAATATATTACATATAATTATATGTTTTTATATTAATGTAATAACCTATATCCATCTCCTCTTAAATAAAATGGAAATCGAAATTGTCATTCGTGCGTATGGTGGACTACCGCCTCGTGAACCAATGTAATTCATTTCCCATCATCGCCTATAATGACTAGTTATAATGATAGATTTAATGTATATATGTGATATTAATGATATAATTAACATTATAGAAAGATAATATATCCTATATTTTCTTATATTTCTATCCATTGAAAAATGATAACATCATTCATCCAGATGTGTGGATTACCACCTCTATGAAGTGTTGTGATTCATTTATCATTGCTGGATCACATGTATTGTATATATAGGTGTATTTAAAGATGTAATATGATATTTGAGATATAATAATAATTTTTTTAAGATAAAATTATTCTTACCTTCTTTATCTCATAAAATTTGAAAAAAAATGAAAATGTTAGTCATGCATATGTACAGCCTACCATCTTTATGATTGAAATGTAATTCATTTTTCATAACCATATTTCACAATTGGTTTTTAAAGTATAATTTATGTATAAAAATGATAAATTTTTAATTATTATTATTTTATATATGATACAATATTAACCTCTTTTATCATTTTCAACTTACCAAAGTCATTTTGGACATTTGATCTGAATATCATCAAAACGTTAGGCATAAACTTAAATGATTAAGTAATTGAATATAAAATATAAATAAATAAAATAAAAGGAATAATAAACTTAAAAATGTTCCTAAACAAGTAAACAATGAAAATAAGTTTATTATTCATGAATATAAAGAATGTAATTAATGATTCAGACTCAAGGTAAGGGACACATTAACTTAAAACCGCATTTTAAAATGATTTAAAGATTATTTTCTAAATGTTTTTATTAAAAATACATGTCCTGATAGTTATTTTATATATGTATTTATATAGACAAAAATTAATTTTATAGGATATTTTATATATCCTTTTAATTTCATACAAATGTTTTCAAAAGGAATATTTTTACATATTTTATATGGAACATTTTTTCTTTATTCAAAAAAATGAAAAAAGAATTTTCTATTTTAACATATATAATTTCAATAAATTTTCCCACTACCACAACCATTATTTGATATATATATATATATATATATATATATATTCCATTATAATGTTCCATGTTTTATTCAAAGAAAATCCTTCTTTCCCTTTGATCTGAGTATTTTAGTTTTGAAAATATGTTTTTTAAAATGAAAGGGTATTTCGATATCAGAAAGTATTTTCATATGGGTTCAAAAGATTTTTTCGAGGTTTTTATGATAAAAAGGTGAAAATTACACTATTTTATTTATGATATAGTACTTTAGGATTATAGATGATGATTTGTGAGCCTGATATGGCTTATATAACTAGGTGATCCTGATATAGCTTATACAATGGGTGACCCTGATACATCTTATACGACAAGTGAGATCAATACATATTATATAATGGGTGAGCCTAATATATCAGTTAAATGAGTTTCTTAATGTTCTTTTTCTTAAAAGAAAAGAAATATGGAGTTAACTAGGGAGGTTTCTTATATATATTTTACTAGGATCTAGTTTTTTTTATCAAATGTTATGAATATAATGCTCTACGTTTCCTAAAAGGGTTTCTATTTTCTAACTATGGGTTTTAAAGGTTTTCATTAAGAAAAAAATTATGTGTTTTTTATGTGGTTATGATTTATTTTATATGATAAAATAATATTTTGATAAAGGTAATGATTTTATGGGGTTTTATATTTTTCAATGGACTAAGGATTTCTTTCTTTTATGTATTTTACTGATATTTTTTTACTCATACTACATTTTTAAATGTTTTTAATATGGTTCAAGGATTAGTAATAACCAAGAGGAAGTCATGTTAAAATTTGTGAAGATTTTTCATAAAAATAATACATATTTCATTTTAAAAAAATATTGAGGGAAAAATAAATTCTTATTAAAAGTATACAATTTGTAATATTTGGGTTTTTTATGTAATATTTGTGGCTTAATTGTCTAAAACATTAAACCTGAAAGTTATTTCGGAATTAAATAAATTGATATCTACTATAAATACACTATATTATGTCATGTTTAAGGTGTGGTATTTATATTTTCCCATATGAGACCACATTGAAAATAAAAGGTCTGATTCTAAAAAACACATGTGAACGGGCTAAAAATAATATTTTTATACATAATATATCTTTATTGACGCCCCATAAAGTTCATAATTCTACATTTTCTCTAACCAGGGGTAAACACCACACCTTGGAATCAATGGATCCATCAGAAAATTTTTTAAGGTCTTATAATTGGGTAAATTTATTTATTTGCGCATAGGGTCGGCTTAGGACTCCAAAAAATCAAAATTGAGCTACATCCCAGTAGGGAAAAATTCAGATCAATATATCCTACCTCCAAAAGTGAAAAAATGGATTTTATAATTCAATATGTTCTTTATGATTCTATATACCAATATATTGAAATATTGAATCGAAATCATCACTATAGATAATGGATCTATGAGGTATTCCATGGGTAACCTACCTTTAGGGAAGAAAATACACCTCTCAATCTGAGTATCCCTTCTATATGAAAAATTGTTAGAGATAAAAACATTGATTTTGTTGATTCGGGCATGGTCACCACTCTAATTTTCATAATAGTAGGGTAAATATTTGAATCACCAAATAAACATATGATTTCCATTTAAAAATAATATAAAATAATCTACAAATAATAAATTTGAGATACCTAGAGAACCATACCTTCCTTTAATGGTAATTACTAGGCTAGAAGAAACACCTTTGCGGAGGATCGTAATAATCACATCTTGGGAAAGGAAAACTAAAGTGGTATAAATAAAATAACCTTAATTAAGGCATCTAACATACTTTAAAAAAATAAATTCCGTCCCCATTATATTTGTTGAGAACCATGGGTAAGATAAGTAGTGAGATAAAAGGTAAAAAAACCACTAATGGAAACCAAATTACTACATCAAGTTGATAATAAATCTCCATTATAAATTTTTATAAACTTTTTCCAAGTTAATATTCACCATAATATTAGATCCTATAATATCCCTTTTGATGTCATAGATTATTTATTGAGTAATTCCAATAGCACCATGGATACTTCTATTTTTGATAAATTCATATTATTTTTCTGAAACCAACTAGGGGATAAAAAGTGAGATTCTTTCATTGATAATATTATTGCGAATATTTTAGGATAATTTACACATGTTAATCAACCAAAATTGGTTGAAGGTCTCTGGGTGTTTCACTTTTAGAATGAGTAATGGACAGGTAGTGTATGTTTATCTGGGAAGAGGGACACTTTTGAAGTTATATTGGATAGCTGCAATGAGTTATGTCTTGATGATATATGATTATATGATATATAAAACACTTGGGAACTCATTCAAGCCTTGGAAACTATATGAGTTCATATAGTTTGCTACCTTCAAGATAGCCTCATTGAGGGGAATGGATTCATGATGAGCATTAGAACTATCATCAATTGAGTGGGGAATACCACTAAAATTATTATCATCCTCACCCATAATTGGGTAACCTACTCCCCCTATGTATATATTAGGCATAGAAAGGATCTTAGAGAAATGATCCACAACCAACAAACCAAAAATATTGATATCACTGGTGAATGATCCATCTTCGCGAAAGAGGTTAAGGTTACTAATGAACTTTCTTTTCTTAACACATGTATAAAAATAAGTAGTGTTCATATATATATAATTGATCCAATTCTTCCAAGACCTTTCCCCAACTATGTGTTCCTCATCAAAAATTCTATATAATAATTCCCAATTTTTATCCATTAGAAAAGTAAAAAATGTCTTATTTCTAGTGATCCTGAAGACTATTATTGATTTAGTTGATTTGAGGATATAAATCCTCAATACTAATGTGAGTATTACAATTTTTATTGGCATATTATTGAAAGAAACTTATTATTCATTTGAGTATTCTATGGATGATATATCAAGGTTTTCCTATATTAGGGGAAATCTAGGAATACTAAACCACATTCAAGAAGTCATAATAATTGATCCACATATTGTAAAAAGAGAACCAATGAGAAACACCACCTGAATTAGTAAGGTTGAGAATTAAGGGAGAGTGGTTTAATGGAGACTATACTAGATGAGACACTGGTGAATTCAATAAGTAATAAATGCCTTGGATATTATAGAGGCATCTATTGAGATATATCAAAATCCTCTTGTCATCATGTTTTTTATTGCACCAAGTGAAAGGGTCACCCTAGAATCTAGGGTCTAATGGTTTTTTGGTAGAAAACCCCTTTGAAGCCATGAATGGTTTTTCTGGTGTAGTTTCACCCTCCTTTCTTCTCTGAATAGTCTAGAATAGTGTTTAATTGTACTCTAATAAACTAAAAAAGGCCTTGGTTTGAAATAAGATAGGTTTTACTAATGATAATATCATTCCCTTAGATCCCATTTAGCATAAAAAGAAGATAAAATAGTGTTTAAGAGTTGAAGGAAACCTTTATAGTTAAATTTTGAGGAGAGAAGTTAGCATGTTACACTATTAAGTTATCCTTCTAAAAGAACCAAATAAAAAAATTGGTTGGACCATTGTGCAGATATTTCCAAGTATGAAATTTTAAACAAAACTATTGAATGGAACTCACATCATGATTAGGTTCCAAAATATCCATTTATGGGTATTTTTTAGTGTTTAGTTTCAGTATATATGAATTCACATTTCATCAAGGATCCTAATCCATGGGAATTCTAAATGAAAAAGTATAACATGAATAAAAATTTATAGGGACCTTTCATGATTTGGAGCTAAATCCCCTTGAAGTTGGGTATGAAATGACTCTAGCCCTAGTTTCCCAAAGTTAGTGGTAATTTTATTAAATTTTTACTAGATAAAAATGATAAAAACCAAAAGAATGAAATAGTTTAGTATCCTTGGTAAACTAGATGAAAGATTAAATATCACATTACATTTTAAAACATATAAATAAAACATAGTATTTTCTTAAGAACATCATTATTCTATCTATAATATCCTTGAATATCATTCATAGTTAACTTTATGGCATCTTAGGGAAAAGAAACATAAGAAATGGGTGAGATCAAATGATCAGTAATGGTTATGTGTATAATGGAAGCTATCATAGAATAAATAAATCATGAATAATATGGAAGGAATAAATGATGATTACATAATTCCAAATAAATAATCACATAAACTTGAAACATATCCATGTATTTCAAAACTACTTGAATAATCACATGAACTTCAATAACTTATTTCATAATGATGGAATTCATTATTTCAGACATTCTTAAACTTGTCGTCGAATCCTTGATCTAAGACATCATAAACATACCATCAATTCCATGTTCTAATATATCTCACATAAATGGGTAAGACCTCGGCCAACTACCCAACCTATTTTGTCTCATGAGAATTACCAATGAATCAAGGGGATATGTAATTATATCACCCATACATCACTAAATATGTATAATGATTTCATTATATGAATAAAAAATACAACTTAACTAATATTCCTTAATAATCAATGATTTTACATATTGGAAGAATTAGTATATAGAATTTCAATACTTTCCCTAGTATAACTGATCATAATAAATTCAGATAGATTTGGTGGATGATATCATTCGATTATAACCTTAATAAATTATAGTATTCATCAAAAGATACTAATAGATATTAAAATACTTTTAAAATATATCTGTAAATTTTCTTGAGGAAAATACAGTTTTCATTTTTAAATCACTTATTTAAAATCTAAAAATTTCCAGAATATCATGGAAAAAAATAATTTGAAAGGAACCATGAAAAATTTTAAAATAATATTCAAAATATTTATTACTCATAATGGTGGTAAATTTCATTTATGTCATAATCATTAAAAACAAAGATTCTTTTCATGCCTTTGATAAAGCGTCCCTCATTCAGAAAAGAACAAGAATATTCAATTTAAACATTTCTATAGAAATTTAAACATGAGTAAAAATGACTTTAATAAATCATTTGAAAAAATTAAAAACTTTATTGATAAAATTTTAATGAAAATATGGACATGGAAGAAAAGGATTCATGTTCTAGTAGAAGAACAAAGTAAATTTTCCTTAAAAACATTAATTTAGTACTTTTGAGTACCAAAGAAGGTAAAAATAGAACTAATACTTGAAAACCCCATAAATAACCATATGATAATAGAATATATTGGGTTTAAGATATAAATATCATATAATTCCTTCAACATTATCTTAAACATAAACAATCCTGAATAAGAATGAGATTGTGAAATAAACCCTTACTAGTTTGATAAATTTTGATTCATAACCCACAAGAAAGAAATAAATTCAAATGATACTTTAAATACCATGAAAATAAGTAATTTTATGATATTAAATAAAAAAGGGGAAATAGGTATACTCATTAAATAATATAGTTGTATAACATAACATATGTCCCAAAGAAGGTAGTTTGAGATGATAAACCTTACTTCAAGTCCAACTTACTTAATAAGTGATTTTAAACTTAATTATAATAAATTTAAATTGATTATAATTATATATAATAACTATATACATACTTATAATATCATATATTATAAGATCTCAGGTTTTCCTATAAAGTATGGATCTTTTTTTCAGATTAAATGCTTTTTTATGGCCTAATGTGAATACCCATTGAGGTCATGGGTGTATCGGGGGTTTTTGGGACTTGTTCGGAGCCTACAGCCCAAATTTTTATAAAATCGTGATAGTTTCCATGGATATTCAAAACTATGCGGAGAAGGACGCACTGTTACTACTAACCATGTGAGAATAGAAATTGGGCTTCAGGAGACCGTATCATTTGAAGAAACTGTGCAGATGGAGGTTCACGTCTGTGTGGGGAACCTAAAATTTTTAGCAGATCCAAAATGCATGGTTTTTACATTTTTAGTCAATACATGTGTAGTGACTATGAGGGGCCCCCTTATCATATCATAGGGTGCACGATTAGTGCATGGTTTGGCCAACCGTGCAGCCAAGTGAGACCTAGTATTTTGAGACAAAATGACCAATTTTCCCTTATAATGTATTTTAAATCTAAACATATTTTCATTATTCTCCTGGTGAATAGAACATACATGAGGGAGATACTTCTAAATCCAAATCCTAGGATTTTCTACCATTTCTATGTCCAAATGTAGAATCGATCGATGTCGGTCCCATTGAATCTACACTAGTGAGTACTCCATTACTTGTACGCCATTATTTGTTTTTATCAGTATCGAAAGAGTTATTTGGGTGAAAGATAATATGTCATATTTCTAGGTTCTCCATTCCTTCTTCATTTTTCTCTCGTTTTGAGTTAAATCATGAGCTGACACTAGACTATCACTCTAGTACGAACCTACGGTGGGTAGTATATACTTTTCTTGAGTTTTTTGATGCTTTATAGAGCTAGTTTTTATTGTACTTCCCTCTAGCCATTCCAAAATGGACTCCAAAATGAATTGAATAATTAAATTGAACATAATGAAACCTTTTAGGGATTTCTTCTAGTTTCTTGAGACTTGTTAGAGGTTGTTCCCCAAAAAAAGTTCACCCATGGGGTGTGCTCTCGAGATATACCTTTTCTTATCCCATCCATGGGGTTTGTGTTTGAGCTTTCCTAGTTAAATGAATATATTTTATAAATGAATTGAACTAAATTGATTAATTGGGATATTTTTTTCTTCCCTTGCATATTGATGATTTGATTAAATGACTTGAATGGGAATTGTTATATGAGTGGGTAAAATCATCGAATTGAATGCTTGTGAATTGATTAATGGAGTGGGATGTGAGTTGAAATGGTAGTGGATGACTTGGTTGGTAACCATGGATCTTGATTCCATTTATATTCCATGGATGTTTCACCCATGAGTCTTAATTTATGGTATAATATACCTTGGACATATATCCTCCTTGGATGTTGATTCTATAGGATTCCAATGACATTTATACCCCTTAGATCTGCCTTACTAGACTCGCATTGGACATGCTCTGTTGACATGATCCTTGGACTCCACCGGTGTTGTTACCGAGTTTCCATCAATGTGTTTTTGGTACTTGATAAGGATGTATTGGTCTTCTATACCTTGGATCCAGCCTTAGGGATCTCACGCTTAAAATTATACAAGACGGTCATGGTAAATGTGACAGTTCTAATTATACAGAATGGTCATTGTAAATTGTGACACTTATTGTTACATGGAATGGTCATGGTTGATTTTGATATATAGGTTATACGGAAAGGCTCTGGGTGATTTGATATATTGTGTAAACAGAATGGTCGTGGTGTTTGCTTACTTTTTCTTATTAGTTTCCTTGTGATAGGTGATAGACACATGTTTTGTAGGGATCCTTGTATGGATATATAGGATCACATGTTTTTTTCTACTTTTTTCATTAGCACTTTACTTTCAGTATTTTCATACCTATTATATTATTCACTCTCTTTCATATTATATTTCACATATAGGATATGTTATAGACACTTTGGGTGGTAACCTACTAGGATTGTTTTTGATACCCTATTCAAACTATCGTTGGGTACCTGGAAATACTATTTAGATGTAGGTAGGGATAATGGAAACTTCCCATAGTATGAATATTGAATTTGTACCATGCTTAGGAGAAAGGAAGAATGGGACCAAGCTGAGGCTCATGATGCTAGTTGGATAGTTTCCTTTTGTTCTTTTGGTATTTTGATACATGTATTATACCATTTCATGTGTACCTTTTTTTGGATGATTTGTAGACCCATGAAATGATCATCATTGTATGTGATATTACTTTGGACATTATTGTTATATATACCTATCATGGTTATTATCTTCTGTCTGGATGATTTGATACTTCTGTTATTGACTGTTATTGTTATTCCACTTTGTTACACTCTAGTGAGAGGGAATAGTTTCCCAAAATACACACCCTAGGCCCCTTACTTCTAGTCAGCAGCCTCTGGTGTTTGGGGATATGCACTTGAGGCCATGTGGCCAACCGGGAACAGGGAACTATTCAGTGAAATTTGGGTTCTCGGACGTTACAAAGTGGTATCATAGCATTTTCTTTTTTGATTTACTATTTTGAGAAAATATAAATGAAAAATAAGGAATTGGAATTTGGTAATGAGTTTTTTGTGGGATTATTTAACCCATATATAGAAAAAATCCAAATTACCTCGAATAGAAATTGAGGTTTTCTATATTTTGGCTATTATAGTTGATTTGATTCAACTGTTGGGTGATGCACTTGAGTTTTGTTGTTATCATTTATACTATTGAGGGTTATATTTTGTTAAAACCTATTAATATGATAGTATTCCATCTCATTCATCATTTTTGGCACTTTACATGAATCACATTCCATGCATTATTCCATGTTATATAGGATGCATTACTTTTTTTCATGATGTTGTGATAGGTGTCGTGATAGATATACATGATGATTTGATTGATGGTCTGTGAAGTGGTTTGGGAAACATGGTTGGTACATAGAGTGACTACCATAACCTAAGTAGCGTTTTACTAATTAGGATACATCAAACACCATAAGTATCCAATTGTGGCACATTGATCCATGGACCATGAGTCTCATGGACTTGAACGTATTATGGTGTGGATTAGGTGGATGTCATATTTTGGTTCATGTGGAGTAGAGTCCCTTATGGATCAGAATATGGTAAACCATTTGGTTTAACCATTTAAAATGGAATGTGAAATGTAAATGAACATAAATGAATGAAAACTGAAATGAAAAATAGAGAACATGGCCTAAACCCGACTTTTGAGTGGGAAGTAGGCAGTGTCTCTAGTAATGTTCAAGACAATTAATTTTTTCCAATCTTATATTTATAAGTAATATATGTTGTAAAATTTAATATAGTAAGTTTTTTAAATATTCTATGATTTTATCTGTGAACTTTTATATCGTTATTTTCTGAGGGGTGTGTTTAACATTGTATAGACATTCCACCACAATGTCCTCCAGTTGTACACCAAGAGGATGGTGACAAACATGCTCTAGAGGTGGTGGTACATGGGCTACTGGTGGATACTCATATAGTTATAGCTAAGGAACTAGATATTTTACCAAACACAAGTGATGAGGCATAGTTACGTAAGGGGTTTTCTTCTTATAGAAGACTTTTCAAGGAGCAACAATGCCTACCTTATCAATGGATAAGCTAATGAGTGTGTTTCACTAGTAGCATCCTCCCACGATTTTAGGGGATGGTGGTATACAGGATTCTAAATCTATGGCTTTATACTACTCGATAAATATTTGAGCATCTGAATACACCTCATGAGAGGAGAGTGAAACTCGAAACTTATATGCTTCAGGGAAAAGCAGAGCGCTGGTGGGATGTTATGAACTAGTATGATGTGTTGTGTTACATAGTTTGGAGGTATTTCCAAACATAATTCTGCAATTAATTTTTCTCTGAGACTTTGAGGGTTGAGTGGTCTAGTGATTTTATTCATTTGGAGTATGGTGCTTTGATAGTTATGGAATATTTGGCACACTTTACAGAGATGCATCATTTTATGCTGATATAGATTTTTGATGAGTCTTAAAGGGGGATATGTTTTGAGGAAGGTCTAAAACATGTTGTTTGATCTTAGGACAACATGTTTAGGTTGGTGATTGTTACTAAGATAGTAAATTATGCACTAATTATGGAGCGAAACCTGAGGGAAGCTAGGGGCACAGAGTAGTGCAGTGCAGTTTCTTAAACCAATGGTTCAGCATCTTCAAGAAAGAAATGATTTTTTGAGTCTTATCAGAAAATGAGTACCAGTTAGGTTGTGTTTATTGGTAGCTTGGTTTTCTATCATCATTTTGGAATATGGGGCCACATGAGAAATTAGTGTGATCTTGACCTATTTAAGTGTCGAGCTTATGGCGGGATATGCTATGTACATAGTTTCTGTAGGACCTTCCCTTCAGAACTGAGTGTGAGGGGTTCAGCTCCAACACTAGTTTCAGGAGTAGGTTTCTCAGATCCACATTAGGTATGAAGTTAGAGTATTATCGATCGATTAGGATGAGGTGGTGGTGGTGGTCATGGACAATGCGGACAGGCACCAGTTATTTTGATATAGTAGAGTGGGCTTACTTTGGGTAGTGAGGTTCTGTCAGAGGGTCACGGTTTAGTCCAGATATATTCTTAATAGCCTACCTAGAGGAGTAGGGTGTCAAACCATCTATGGTGATAGGTACGATCTTAGTATCCTCCACTCTTGTATCATCTCTTTTTAACATAGGTTCATCACATATTTTTATATCTTTACCTATTATGAAGAGTCTTGGGCTTGTGATTTAGTTTTCTAATGGCGTGATGACACATGAAACTCAGTTAAGAATCAGAACGAAGGATGTATGTTAGTGCAATGAGTTCCCCCTTGATTTTGTTGGGTGTCACTTCTTATGGAATCTTTTCTTCCTTGAGATGACTTGGTTTTATGTCATACTCATAATGGAATGGATAGTTTCTTATCAATAATTCTTTTATTTTTATTGTTGGAGGGTGAATTTAACATCACTAGAGTGTGGAGTGTTTATTCACAGGGGTTAATGGGATGTCCAGGAAATCCAAGATGGACCAGAGAATCATGAGCTAGGTGGGATGACTACCTATATTGCTAGTTTGTATTCAGATGATCAGATATCATATCAAGTATACTTTCCTCCAATGGTTGATCATTTCAAGGATGTTTTCCCAAATGACTTTTTTAGTATACCTCCTAATATAAAGTTCAGTTCTCCATAAATTTAGTTCTAGGAGCTACACAGGTATACATTCTTCCTTACAGGATTGCTACGATGGAGTTGCAGGAGATAAAGAGGTAGCTAGAGGATTTGGATGCAAAGGGATTTATATGAACCAGTACTTCTCAATGGGGTTTTGAATTCCTTTTGAAAAAAAAGGTAGATGGTTCCCTTAGTCTATTCATAGATTATTAGAAATTGAACCATCTGAAAATTAAGAACCGATATCCCTTGTCGCTGATAAATGACCAGTTTTATCAGATCCGAGGAGCTCAGGTGTTCTTGAAAATTAATTTGAGGACTAGATATTATCAAGTTAATATTATACCTATAGAAATACCTCATAAATAATTTTTTCGAAGGTGTGTTCTATATGATCATCTTGTTATGTTGTTCGGTCTTATGAATTTTCCATCATTTTTCATGGCACTGATTAACCGAATCTTCCATCATAATCTAGATTCATTTTTGTTGGTTTTCATGGATTATATCTTGGTGTATTCTCACAATAGACATGACCATTCCAAAAATCTTTAGATCATTTTGGATACACTAAGTGAGCATCATTTATATAATAATATCACAAAGTTCCACTTATGGATAGATAAAATTCACTTATTAGGTCATATTATCTCAGAGACAGGAGTATCAATTGACCTAGAGAAGGTGAGAGCTGTAGTTTCTTGGAAGCATCCCAAGAACATATTTTACATATAGAGTTTATTGGGGATAGCTAGATATTAATTTCATACAATACTTATCATGCTTAGTAGTTTCATTGATGGGATTAATCAAGAAGGGTGTGAATTTTGTATGTATATATACCTACAAGATAGCCATTCAGGTGCTGAAAGGGAGATTTATTTTAGTGATAGACTTGATTATTTTAGAGAATGGAAGAAGCTACACTGTTTATTTTTGATGCATTAGGTATGAGTATTGGATCAGTACTGATGTAGGGAGATAGATTTTTGGAGTATGGGTCTAGGCAGTTGAGGCCACATGAGAGGAACTACTCGATGCATGATCTAGAGTTAGCTAAAATTGTATATGTTTTGCATTGTTGGAGATATTATTTACTAGTATAGTGTTTTTTAGTGTACACAGACCACAAAATCCTCAATTATATATTTACATAGTATGATCTAAATCTGAGGTCTAACAGGTGGTTTGAGTACCTATAGTCTTTTGACTTGGATCTTGTCTACAGGTCTGGAAAAGGTAATGCAATAGTTGATGAATTGAGCAGAAGGACTCAGATATAGGAAACTTACGAGGGTATTAGTGAGTGGAAGATTATGGATTTGTTCTATGAGAAGAACCTGGAGGCGTAGGATGGTCACTGTAAGACCTTTATTTATTCTTTGGTTGTGACCTCTACTCTTCTGGATATAGTGAGAATGAGATGGATTTTAGATCATGAGGTACTAGTCCTATGGGAGATTGTGGTGGGTGAGGAACCACTTCATGTTTGTAATATAAGAGAGGGTGAGATCTTATCTATCCATAATCACTTTTGGGTTCTATTGGACATATTCAAGGAGATTATTCGGAGTTTCATGCCTCAGTTTGGATAGTGCATCCTAGTGTTACAAAATGTATCATTACTTACATCTCCAATACTGGTGGTCGGATATAAAACCTGAGGTAGATTGTTTTTTTATGAGGTGTTTCACCTAAAAATAGGTGAAGGAGAAACATCATCAACCATTTATACTTTTACTGTAGTTACCTATTCCTGAGTGGAGATGGGATGATGTCATGATGGATTTATTGATCGATTTTACTAGGTCTCCATGAGGAAGTGATATCATGTGGGTTGTTATTGACTGGATCAAAATGGTTTCTCATTTATTTACAATCAAGGATTCATTTAGTTTTGATGATCTTAGGAGGTTTTATATCTGTGATATAGTATAACATTACAAGGTCCCTCGCACTATCGTTTCAAATAGGGATGCCCAGTTTATGTATCGTTTTTGGAAGAGTTTGCAAAGGGAACTGGGTACATAGGTACTTTTGAGTATAACATACCACCCTCATACTGATTACCAGTCAAAGTGTATGATATAGGTTCTTGATGACATGTTTCAAGCATGTATCTTGGATTTTGGAAGCTCTTAAGAGAGGCACATACCCCTTTTTGAGTTTTCCTACAACAATATCTATCATGTGACTATATAGATGTAACCTTATGAGGATTTTTTTGGTAGGCCATTCTGATTACCCCTATGCTGGATAGAGGTTGGTGAGGTGACTTTACTGGGACCACATCGTGTGCAAGAGACTTCTGAGTAGGTCTAGTTGATTAGGAATAAGATGGATACGTTATAGTCTCGACAAAAATCTTATGTCGATTGTCGCAGACAACCTCTAGAGTGTGAGGTCGGGGATCAGGTCATTTCAAATATCTCACTGAGGTTAGGACAGAGATGTATCATGAGATAGGGTATGATTTCACCATGATATGTTGGGTTATTTTATATTTTAGAGAGATTTAGGGTGATAACCTATCAGTTTCAGTTACCTCATAGGTACTAATCCATGAATGACATCTTTTATGTATCCCAACTGCACTGTTATCATTTAGACTTGTATCACATTTTATATTCTAAGGATGTGAAGTTACAGGTTGATCAATCCTTTGAGGAGCATCCTATTTTTATCATTGATAGGATCAAGAAGTTTCTTTGTGGGCAATCAGTTCTTCTAGAATTGGTGTTATGGTAGCTTGACTATTTACAAGATGAGACTTGGGATCGGGAGGATGACGTATGTGCTCAGTGGCTAGAGTTATTCTCTAGAAATTCATGATCACCCTTGAGAGGGAAATTAGGGGACAAATTAATTTAAGGGGGAAAGATTGTAAGATCTAGGGTTTTTTTATGAGGTACAGATATTTTTTTTGTTTTAAATACTTATTTACAACTTAATGTGAATACCCTTTGAGTTCATGGTTGTATCGGGGGTTCTCAGTGATTTTTTGGATCCCAAATCCAAGATTTTTTGAAAATCATGATAGGTCACATGGTTAGTACAAATATTGTGTTGCAAGCTTCACGGTTACTACTAACTGTGCGAGGATGGATAGTGGGATTTAGGAGACCACACGGTTTGATGAAATCGTATGGATTCAGGTTCACACCTAGTAGATCCAGAATTTATGTTTTTTGCATGGTTAGTCAAACTATGCATAGTTACTATGCAGTTTCCCCCTTAGCATAGCATAGGGCACATGATTAGTGCATGGTTTGTCCAATCATGCGACCAAATCGTGTGATCTATTATTTTGAGTAAAAATTACCAATTTTCCCTTAAAAACTATTTTAAACCTAAACATTTTTTAATTATTATCCTAGTGAATAGAACATACATCAGGGAGATCCTTCGAAATCCAAATCCTAGGCTTTGATAACATTTCTTCATCTGAACATGGAATCAAGCATCTTCGATCTCATTGGATCTATGTTGGTGAGTACTCTATTCATTTTATGTTATTATTTGTTATTCTTAGTATCAACAGGTTATTTAGGTGTAAGATAATATGCCCTATTTCTAATTTCTTCATCTGTTCTTTTTTCTCCCGATCTGAGTCAAATCAGGAGCTGATACTATATGAGCAATCTTCTAAGGACCTATGGTAGGTGGTCTATAATTTTCCCAGGTGTTTGATGATTTATAGAGATAGTTATCATTGTCTATCCCATTGTACTTTTATCATGGACCCAAAAATGATTTGGATAATTAGATTAAATGTAATGGAACCTATTAGGGATGACCACTAGTATCTTGAGACTTGTTGGTGGTTGTGTCCCCAACCAAGGTCACCCATAGGGTGTGCCTTTGAGATTTCCTGTTTTTTATCCCACCCATGGAGTGTATGTTTGATCTTTCTTAGTTAGAGGAATATATTTTATAAATTAATTGAACTGAATTTATTGATTAGGATATGTTTTTCTTCCCTTGAAGGTTGATGCTTTGATTAAATGGTTTGAATGAGAATTATTATATGAGTGGGTAAAGTCGTCGAATTGAATTCTTTTGAATTTATGAATGGAATGGAATGTAATTTGAAATGGTTGTGGATGCTTTGGTTGGAATACCATGGATCTTGATTCCATTTAGATACCATGGATGTTTCACCCATGGGCCTTTATTTATGGTAGAAGATAGTTTAGTCCTTCATACTCCTTGGATATTTATTCTATAGGATTCTAAGGGAATTTCTACCCCTTGGATCAGGCTTACTAGACTCACATTGGACATGCTCTATTAACATAACCCCTGGACTCCACCAGTGTCATTATCAGGTTTCAATCGATATCCTCCTAGGAATCGATGAGGATGCATTGGTCTTCTATACCTTAGATCCAACCTTAAGGGGTCTGACACTTATGATTATACAGCATGGTCATGGTAAATGTAATGCTTATGATTATACAGCATGGCTATTTTAAATTGTGACACTTCTTATTATACGGTCTGTTCATGGTTAATTTTGATATACAGTTTATGTGGCAAGGCCATGGGTGATATGATATACTGTGTATATAGAATGGCCGTGGTTTTTACTTCCTTTTTCTTATTAGCAGCCTGTGATAGGATCTTGATAATTATTTTTGCAGGGATCCCTATATGGATTTATAGGATCATGCATTTATCTACTTTTTCCATGGGTTATTTACTTTCAATACCAGTATACCTATTATATTATGCACTTTTCTTTAGCTTGTATTGAATAGCCATGATTTGTTATAGACACTTTGGGTGGTGACCTACTGGGATTGTATCTCACACCATGTTTGGACTACTTTTGGGTACCAGGACTGACTATTTGGATACAGGTAGGGATCAGGGCAAGTGCCCACAATATTATTCTTAACGTTGTTCCATGCTTAAGAGTAAAGGAGCGTGGCGATGAGATGAGGCTTGTGATGCTAGTTAGGATAGTTTATTTTTGGTATTTTGGTATTTTGATACTTGTGTTGTACCATTTCCTATATAACTATTTTGTATTTTTTTTAGGCACATGAAATTATCATCATTGTATATGATATTACTTTTGGAATAATGTTTATATATACCTATCTTAGTTATTATCTTCTATATAAATGATTTAATGCTTCTACTATTGACTGTTATTATTATTCTATTGTGTTGCACTCTTGTAATAGGGAATAGTCTCCTCATAGACATGACCTAGGCCCTCACTACTAGTCAACAGCCTCTGGAATTTGGGGAGATGTGCTTGAGGCCTTATGGCCAACTGGGCTCAGGGAACCGTTCAGTGGCATCTGGGTTTCGGGACATTACAAAGTGGTATCAAAGCATTTTCTTTTCTTCTTTGCTATTTTGAGACAATATAAATATATAGTAAGGAAGTGAAATTTTTTAATGACTTGTGCCTTGGAGCAGCTAACCCATGTCAGGAAAAATACAAATTGCCTCAAATAGATTTTGATGTTTTCTGGATTTTTTCTATTACAGTTGATTTGATTCCACCGTTGGGTGATGTAATTGTGTTATGATGTTATCATTGATACCATTTAGGGTTCTATTTTTTCTCAACCCAATTATATTATTGTATTTAATATCATTCATCATTTTACTCACTTTATAGGAATCACATGTCATGTATTATGCCATTCCATATAGGATGCATTGCTTGTTTTCATGATGTTTTGATAGGTGTTGTGATAGATATACCAGCTGATTTGATAGATGATCTATATAGTGGTTTTGGAAATAAGTTTAGTAATTAGAGTTCTTGTCATACTCTATGTAGTATTTTCTTGATTAGGCTATAGCAGACACCCAAAGCATCTAATTATGAAATGTTTATTTATAGACAATGAGTTTCATGGACTAGAATGTGTTATGGTGTGAATTAGGTGGATTCTGTATTTCAGTTCATGGAGAGTATGGTCCCTTATGGATTGTAATTTGGTGAACCATTTGGTTCAGCCATTTAAAATGGGATATGAAATGGAAATGAATTGAAATGAGTGAAAACTAAAATGGTAAATAGATAACTTGATCTAGATCTATATTTTGAGTGGGAAGTAGGTAGTGTCTATAGTGATGTTTGTGACTCTTCCTTTTTACCAGTTTTGGATTTAGGGGTAGGTTGTGTGTTACAACTTGATATAGGAAGGTTTTGTCTTGTTATACACTTTTAGATGTGAACTTTGATATCATTATTTAATGAGGTTTTAATTTTTTATTATAGAGACATGTCCCCATAATGAATTCAAGTCGTACGCCAGGAGGGTTGTGATGACCACACTCTGGAGGTTGTGATCATTAGGCTACCGATGGATCCTCCTATAGTTCCAGTTGATACACTAGCTATTTTACTTAACACATATGCTAATTCATGGTACTATGATGGGTTTTTTCACTTATTTCAAACTTTCTAGGGAGCACCACAGCCTGCCTTATCTATGGATGAGCTGACGTGTGTGTTATAGAAGTAACACCCTCCCATGTTTTTAGGGGATGGTGGTTCATAGGCTAATGAGTTGTGGCTTAAGACTACTCTATTTATATTTGATCATCTAGAGACACCTTTTGAGAGGATAGTGAAACTCACAGCTTATATTCTTCAAGGAGTGGAAAAGAGCTGGTGAGATGTTATGAACCAAGATGATGTGATATGTGATATGTTTTAGAGGTATTTGAAAACCCAATTCTATGATTTATTTTTCCTTAAGACTTCGAGAGTAGAGTGGGCTAGTGAGTTCATGCATCTGGAGTGGGGCTCTATGATAGTTATTGAGTATTTGGTATAATTTACAGAGCTACAATGTTTTGCATCGATATACCTTAATGATGAGGCTTTGAGGGTGATACACTTAAAGGAAGGTCTTTGACATGTTTTTTGATTATAGGTCAACATGTTTAGGTTGACGAATGTTACTAAGATAGTAAATCATGCACTAATTATAGAGTGTAACTTGATGGAAAATGGTGGGCGCAGAGTAGAAAAGTGAAGTCTCTCAGCGCAGTGGTTCAGAATCTTTAGAAAGGAATTGATTTTTTGAGGCTTCCCATGAAATGAGTACCATCTAGGTTGTGAGTACTGGTAGCTTGGTTTTTTTCCATCAATGTGGAAAATGGGGACACATGAGAAATCAATGTGATCACGACCCAGTTGAGTGCTGATCTTGCAGTAGTATGGGCCACATGAAATTTTTTTATAGGAACTTCCCTCCAATAGTGTGTGGTAGGATTCATATCTGAAACCAGGTTTAAGAGATGGTACCTTAGCCCAATATTAGGTAGGGAGATGGAGCAGTACCAGTCAATCAAGTCGAGGTGGTGGTGGTGGTCGTGGTCGAGGAAGCTAGGAACTAGTTGTACCAAGACAGCAGAGAGAGCCTACTCAGAGTAGTAAGGTTGTGTCACAGGATGGTGGGTTAGGTCAGATATATTTTGTATAGCTTACCCCTAAGGATCTAGGTTTCAGACCATCTATAGTGAGAGGTGTGACCTTAGTAGCATATAATGTTGTATCTTTTCTTTTGAAATAAGTGCATCATATATTTTTATATTTTTACCTTTTGTGGAGAGACTTGGGCTTGTAATTCAGTTTTTTGATGGCATGATGATGCTTGAACCTCTATTGGGGATCAAAATAGAGGATGTACGCTAGTGCAGCGAGTACCCCTTGATGTTGTTCGGTTTTATTTCATATGAAATATTTTTTCCTCAAGATGACTGGGATTGATTTCATACTCAATATGGACTGAATAGTTTCTTATCGAGAATTCATTGATTTCTATCACTGAAGGGTGACATTCACATCACTAGTGGGTGGAGAGTTTATTCACGAGGTTTAATGGGATGTCCAGGAAAGCATAGATAGACCAAAGCATCATGGGCTTGGCTGGATGAAAACCTAGAGTTCTAGTTTGTATCTAAATGATCAAGGAGCACATTAGACGAACTTTCCTCCAGTGGTTGATTGTTTAGAGATGTTTTTACAGATTAATTTTTTGGTTAACCTCTTGAGAGATATGTGGGGTTCTCCATTGAGCTAGTTCTAGGATTTTCACCAGTATCTATTCCTCTTTATTGGATGGCTATGACTGAGTTGAAAGAACTCAAGAGGTAGCTACAGGATTTGGAGGCAAAGGGGTTTATATGACCTAGTACTTATTTGTGGGGTTCTCCAGTCCTTTTTTGAAAAAATTGTATGGTTTCCTTAGGCTATAAATGGATTCTTAAAAATTGAACCAGCTGATGATTAAGAACTGATATCCCTTTCTGTGGATAGATGACCTATTTGATCAGCTCTGGGGAGCTCAGGTGTTCTAAATAATTAATTTGAGGTCTGGATATAATCAAGTGAATGTTTTACCTATATACATAAATCTTACATCTTTTCTTGTCATGTATGGTCTACATGAACATCTGGTTATGTCATTTTGTCTCATGAACACACTAGTAGTTTTCATGGTGCTGATGAACCGAGTATTACATAATTATCTATATTTTTTTATGGTGTTTTTTATGGATGATATCTTGGTGTATTCTCATAATAGACATGACCATTCCAAACATCTTGATATTATTTTGGATACATTAAGAGAGAATCATCTACACTCTAAGATCACAAAGTTATACTTTTGGATAGATACAATTCACTTCTTGGGTCATATTATCTCAGAGACAGAAGTATCAGCAGACCTAGAGAATGTGAGAGTTGTAGTTTCCTAGGAACATCTCAAGAACATGTTTGAAATATAGAGTTTCTTGGGGATAGATAAATATTACTAGCATTTCATATAGAACTTCTCATGCATAGTAGTTCCATTGATGGGCTTGACTAAGAAGAGTGTGAACTTTGTATAGAAAGATACTTATGAGACAACCTTTCAAGAGATAAAAGGGAAACTAAATTTAACATCAATGTTGATTCTTCCATAGTAGTGCAGAAGCTACACTATGTATTGTGATTCATCAAGTATCAATATAGGAGAAGTGATGATGTAGGGACATAGAGTCGTGGAATATGGGTCTCGAAAGCTATGCCACAAGAGAGGAACTTCCTGAATCATGATCTTGAGTTAGTTATGGTTTTATATGATTTGTGTTGTTGAAGATACTATTTATTGGGAGAGAATTTTATGGTGTACAAGGGCCACAAAATCCTCGAGTATATATTTACACAGTGTGGTTTGAATCTAAGGCAGAGAAGGTGGGTTGAGTACCTATAGTCCATTGACTTTTATCTTGCTTATATGCTTGGAAAAGAAAATGTAGTGGCCAATGAACTAAGAAGGAGGACTTAGATATAGGTAGTATTGGAGGATAGTAGTAAGTGGAATCTTATATATTGTTTCTCTAAGATGCACTTAAAGGTGCAGGATGGTCAGGGGAAGACCATTCTTTCTTCTCTGGTTGTAACCTCTACTCTTCTAGATATATTGAAGATGACATAGCTTTCAGATTCTGAGGGCCTAGTCCTACAGGAGAGTGTAGTAAGTGAGGACATTCCTTCTAGTTGGACTATAGGTGAGGATGAGATTCTACATATACATGGTTGAATTTTGGTTCCAATGGACATACATGAAGAGATGATGGGGGAGTTTCATGCCTCAATTTGGGCAGTGCATCCCAAAATTAGTAAGATTTATCATGATTTACATCACTAGTACCGATGACTGGGTATAAAACATGAAGTATCTAGTTTTGTTACGATGTGTTCCACCTATCAGTAGGTGAAGGTGGAACATCAGTGATTGGTTATACTTTTTACATCAGTTGAATATTCCTGAGTGGAAATGGGATGATGTTTCTATGTACTTAGTGAGAAATTTTCCAAGGTCACCATGAGGTAGTGATGCTATGTGGGTTTTTGTTGATAGGATCATGAAGGCTTCTCATTTCCTACCAATCAAGAATACCTTCAGTTTTGATAATCTTGGAAATTTGTATATCTTTGAGATATTATGAATTCGCAGGGTCCCTCGTACTATCGTTTTAGATAAAGAAACCCCGTTTAAATATAATTTATAGCAGATTTTTCATAGGGAACTGGGTACACAGGTGCTTTTGAGTATAGTATACCACCCTCAAACTGATGGACAATCAGAGAATATAACATAGGTACTTGATTACATGTTGTGAGCATGAATTATAGAGTTTGTGGGATCATGAGAGAGGAATATACCCCTCATTGAGTTCACTTACCACAATATATATCAGAAGACTATACAGATGTCACCTTATGATGCTTTTTATGGTAGGCCATGTTGATCACCCTTATGCTGACTAGAGAGAGGTGAGGTAGCTTTATTGTGACCCCATCTCCTGTAAGAGAATTTTGAGCAGGTCTGGATGATCAGGAAGAGGATGGATACTGCACAATATTGATATAAATATTACACTAATCACTGCAGATGACCTCTAAAGTTTGAGGTTGGGGATTTGGTATTTCTACATATCTTAGTGAGGCTAGGACACAAATGGAATAGGAGATTGGTTAATATTTCACTTCAATATGTTGGGTCATTCAAGATTTTGGAGAGGGTCGAGCCAGTAGCCTATCAGTTGTAGTTACCTCAGAGGCATCAGGTCATACATGAAATATTCCATGTATTGCATCTGATCCATTATCATTCAGAACCATCACATGTTCTATAGATTTAGGATGTGGAGTTACAGGTTGATTAATTCTTTTAGTATAATCCTATTTGTATCATTGAAAATAGCATGAAGGTTCTCTGAGTCCATTCAATTCCTATAGAATCGGTTTTATGGCGGTACGGTTGTTTATAGGATGAGACTTGGGAGTAGGAGGCCAATATATATTCTCAGTGGTCAATGGTATTATCTGGAAATTATTGATCATCCTTTAGAGGGAAATTTAATGACAAATTTCTTTAAGGGGGAAATATTATAAGATCTCAGGTTTTCCTATGAGGTACAGATATTTTTGTTTTCTATTTAAATTTTTTTTTATGGACAAATGTGAATAACCTTTGAGGTTATAGGTGTATCGAGGGTGTACGGGGCTTATTCAGAGCCTAGTGCCTAGCATTTTTTTAAAATCATGATAGGTCGCACGGTTAGTAGAAATCGTGAAAGGAAAGCCACATAGTTAATACTAACCATGCAAGGTTGGACAATGGGCTTTAGAAGCCCACACGGTTTAATGAAACTGTGTGGATGGAGGTGCATTCTCATGAGGGGAACCTATAATTTTTAGAAGAACCAAATTTCTTGTTTTCTATACTCTTAGTCAAACTGTGAGTAGTGACCATGTGGGTTCCCCCTTAGAATAGTATAGGGCACACGGTTAGTGCCTGGTTTGTCCAAACGTGCAGTCAAACTATGCAACCCAGTATTTTGAGTATAAATGAAAATTTTACCTTAAATCTATTTTAAACCTAAATCACTTTTCATTTTTCTCCCTATGGATAAAAAATATATAAGGTAGGTACTTTGAAATCCAAATACTAGGTTTTTCTATCATTTCTCAATCTGAACTTAGAATTGAGTGTTTTCTGTCTCATTGGATCTATGCCGGTGAATACTTCTTTACTTTTATTCCTTTATTCATTCTTCTTGGTATCGATAGTGTTATTTGGGTGAAAAATAATATGCCCTATTTTTAGGTTCTATATCCATTATTCATATTTCTCCTGATCTAAGTTGAATTAAGAGATGATACTAGATGAACACTCTACTACGGACCTACGGTAAGTGATCTATACTTTTCCTGAGTGGTTTGATGCTTTATAGAGCTAGTTTTCATTGTTCAACCTGATGAAATTTTTAGCGTGCCCCCAAAAATGAATTGAATAATTTTATTGAATGTAATAGAACCTAATAGGGATGCCCACTAGTTCTTTGAGACTTGTTGTAGGTTGTTTCCCCAACCATGGTCACCCATGGTGTGTGTCTTTGAGATTTACCTTTCATTATTCTACCCATGGGGTGTGTTTTTAAACTTGACTAGTTAGATGAATAACTTTTATAAATGAATTGAACTTAATTGATTGATTAGGAGATGTTTTTATTCCCTTTAATGTTGATGCTTTGATTAAATGGTTTTAATGGTAATTATTATATGAGTGGTTACACTCATGGAATTAAATGATTTTTAATTGATGAATGAAGTGGGATGTTAGTTGAAAGGGTAGTGGATTCCTTGGTTAGAATACCATGGATTTTGATTCCATTTAGATAACATGGATGTTTCTCCTATGGTTATTGATTTATGGTAGAAGATACCTTGGACCTGTATGATCCTTAGATCTTGATTCCATGGGATTAAAAGAGCATTTCTACCCCTTGGATCCAACTTACTAGACTCGTATTTGACATGCTCTGTTGACATGATCCTTGGACTCCACTAGTGTCATTATCAAGTTTCAATCGAGATGCTCCTGGGACTCGAGAAGGATGCCTTGGTATTTTATACCTTATATATATCCTTGTGGGGTCTGACACTTTTGATTATATGGAATGGTCATGGTAAATGTGAAAGTTCTTATTATATGGAATGGTTATGGAAAATTGTAACACTTCTTGTTATACGGTGTGGTATTAGTTGATTTTGATATATAGGTTATATGGAAAGGTCATGGGTGATATGATATAATATGTATACAGCATGTTTGTGGTGTTTACTTCCATTTTCTTATTATCTTTCTTGAGATATGAGCTTGAAACTTGTTTTTCAGGGAGCCTTATATGGATGTATAAGATCACATGTTTGTTTACTTTTTCCATGGGAAATTTACTTTCAGTACTGTCACGCTTGTTATATCATGCACTCTTCTTTAGCTTGTATTTCATATCCATTATTTTTTATAGACACTTTGGTTGGTGACCCACTGGGATTGTATCTCACACCCTGTTCAGGCCATCGTTGGGTACCCAAACATACTATTTGGATACAAGGACCGGGGAAAGATCCCATAGTATGATGCTTAAATTTATTTCATGATTAGGAGAAAGGAAGAATGGGACCAAGATTAGGCACATTATACTAGTTGGGATAGTTTTTTTTGGTATTTTTGTATTTTGATACATGTATTGTACCATTACTTGTATACTTATTTTGGCTGCTTTGTAGACACATGACATGATCATCATTGTATATTAGATTACTTTTAGAATTATTGTTATATATACCTATATTGGTTATTATCTTCTGTATGGATGATTTTCTTATTATTCTATTGACTTTTATTATTATTATTCTATCTTACACTCTGGTAAGATAGTATAGTCTCCCCACAGATACACCCTAGGCCCTCACTTCTAATCGGTAGCCTCTAGTGTTTGGGGAGATACGCTTGACACCATGTGACCAACCAGGATTAGGGAAATGTTTAGTGGCGTTAAAGTTCCAATAATTTACATGTATAATCTAGTTATAACATTTCAATACCCTTTTATTACTAATTATTTATTGAAATTTTTGTTTCTGAGTGTAAACTATCTCGTTTTTCATGAAAGTTTTTGTTTGATAGTTTTGGTCCTTTCACCTTGATCAGGATTCCATCCTATATAGAATGTTACTTATGATATAAGTATCATATATATTCATTATATTCATATTTATAATCATCCTTTAAATTCATACATGAAAATTGAATCACATCACTTCTTGGAGGTGGTAGTTCACAAGTATGCAGGAACGACATTATCATTTTTTAACGAGTGGAAGGGTAAGTAGGTAAATGTTATCTTATATTTATGAAACCATAATTATTTCATAAATATAATTTATTTATTTATTTATTAGTTCTATATTTATAACCATCTAATTTAAATGTTTATGAAAAAAAATTATCCAGCTATGTGGAGACGGTAAGTCATACATACACACGAATTGTGTTTTTGCTTTCCGTATGATGGAAAAGACGTGTAAAATTGTTGTCCCATAATAATAATAACATATTAGTATAATTATTATACTATATTAATTATTTTAAGATAGTTACAACATATTTAGAGGAATAAAAAAATAAAGTACTCTATTAAGAGTTATACCCCATAATTGAAAAACCTCTTTTGGCTTGCACCTTAAGCGTTCAAAGGATGATATTTTGGTAAGAAAAAAAGATCTAGGATGTATGTAATGGATCTAGGAAGTTATTATGGTATGGATTTTCTGAACTATAAGGCTCAAAAAATTTTGGTAAGATGTGAGAGGTGGTATCCTTCTATAAGGGGGGAAAGGACACACTTGGAATTTCTTAAAATATTAAATAATATAAACAGCATAATCATGTCAAGTGGAACCAATACATCCCAAATATAAATATAATGTGTTAAAGGGTCTAAATAAACACAAAATATATCATTTTTGTAATTTATGGGTATATCTTAATCTTTATCTTATAGTTAAACCACTTTGACCCCATTTTATCCTTAACCATGATAATTTAACTTTTTACCATGATAACTTAAGTATATAACCAAAATAAAAAAGGAATTTTTAAAAAAAATATACATGATGATTAAAAATTTTTAATTAATTTTATAATAATTAATTTATAATTTTTTAATAAATTACTTTTAATATAAGAATGCAAAACACATGAAAAACGGTTTTTAGGAAAATACCCGATTTAAGAGTAAAAATAATTTCACTTTGAAATAAAGTAATAAATTTATTTCAAAAAAAATGGTTAAATAATAAAAAGGTAAGGTTTTTAGAATTTTTTATAAACACAAAACTAATAATCTTCCAAAAATTCCATTAATTTTAAATACTTAAAAATAGTTTTTAATTTAAATAAAATATAACTTATCTTTAACAAAGGTCAATATTTCGTTAAAAATTTAAAAAATAAAGTTTTAAAATAAATTATTCAACTAATTAAACATATATTTAGTTTAAAATCACTCATCAAATATGACAAATGAAATTTTTAAAGAGATTTTAATGTTTTATTCCATGGTTTTCACTCAATTATACCTCTTTTACCGAGGTGAGAAATCTTTACCATGGTTACTATTCATAATGAAAAAAACTAAGTTGAAACTATTAAATTGTATTAATTATTATGAATCAAAATATTTAATTCATTTTATCAAATTAATTTCATTTAATTTTTTGAATTTAATTTAAAATTAAACTCGCAAAACGTGATGAAAAAAGATGTTTTCCAGAAAGAATGTCTTATTAAGTGTAAAAACAATTTATACCAAAATAAATCATGAAATTTATTCCAATTATATTAATAATATTATTAATCATATAAGTGAAATAATTTTACTTTTAAACCATTTTAAAACAAAATTTTACTTTGTAAATTTTTGAAAGGAAAATACATCTTTCAATAAAAATCAGTATTTTATACTATTCATTGAAAAATTAATATTTTCATAAAAAAACCAAAATTTTATCCTAAGTTAATTTTTATTTTATTATTCCAAAATATTATATCCATTTTATAAAATTAAATTTTTAAGTTAGTTATAAATTAATTATAATATTTGAACACAAAATTCCATGAAAACCATTTAAAAAACATATTTTTGAAACATAAAATGACTTTACTAATAAATCAAGTAATTGTTTATTATACATTAATAAATGTATTTGAATTATATAAAACTTGTATACATATTTTAATTATGAATTTATTCCTATTCACACCGCAAATTTTAATAGTTAGGTTATAACGATCTCATTTAAATAATAATATTTTAATTGTATATCATGGTTAATTTAAATTAGGTGTTGCGTGTAATGAAAGATATCAAAGACAATAAATTTATTTGAAGATAAATATAACATAATAATTTCTTGGTGTTATATTCTACCCCCCCCCCCTCCCCTAAATAAATTTTCCCCACAAAATTTCATCTTGATCATCACAGGTTTAACCTTTGTTGAAACCCACATAATACATAGGGATAATAAAACTTATTTTGAAAATAGAAAGTGGGAATCATAAAGGTTACCCGAAATATCACATATTTGGGTTCCTAGATAAATATAACATTAGTGGGAAGTAAAAATATATACAATGATGAGAAAAGTAATTTCCAAGGACTAATAGATACTTATAGAGACCATAGACTTTTTCATATATTACTATATGATTTTAAACATAATTAACTATCAAATTACAAGTCAATGATCATAAAGTCTAGTGTCTTTGGAAAACTAAGTACATAAAACTGAAAATGTGGAACTAAATAAAAGATTTATTTATTTATCATAAATTATGAGATCCTAACTTAATTTGATCCTTTACATCTGCATAGGATAACCTGGGGATAACATAAATAAAAGAATGAGCTAAAAACCCTAGTAAGGGAGTAAACATTATAATAAATCTTAGCACATGTGTTAGAAGGCATAACATAATGATATAAAAAGGAATATAACATGATTAAATGTATGGAATCATAATATATAAAACATGGGATCATATAATTATATAATCATTGTAATGTGGAAGCAACATAAAACATGACTTTAGCATGAGTCAAGGCTCATTTCACATGGAGGAGCATGAGTCTAAGCTAACCACCAAGACCGTTGCACATGAATCACGATTCAAGGCTAACCACCAAGACCATTGCACATGATGTATAATGAGACTAAAATTACCCAATTAATTGTATTTCTATTTGGGTGAACCCATAATAATATGTTCAGGAATATTTTTTCCACATAAAGAATCATACATAAGGAATCAAACATAAGGTTTACCCATGGAAAGAATTGGGTATCATAATCATTCAAAAGACTTATCAAAAAGGAATATCATAATGGTGTCTATGAAAGGATACATTTAAATCATAAATGTACATTAATAAGTTAAAATAATCATATATCATGATAAGTTATGTCAAACCTAAGTGAAAACATATAAGAATAGTGTTTAAGAAACATTAGAAATAAAATATTTTAGTGTCGTTTATTGAAAATATTAAAGAGAATGTAAAGCAGAAAAGGTAATAATATTTAATATAAAAAAAGAAATGAATGAATAAAGTTTTCATAACAAAAAGTGTGATTTGAGAGAAATAATGGTTTCCTAAAACTGATTATGTATTGTAATTGAAAATGGGTAAGAATTCAGGAAGTTCTCTTTAATCGGGCTTGCTTTTCGAGAAGAAATGATAAGAGAACCTTGTTAAAATATGTATATCCCTAAAAAAGAAGGATGAAATAATATGGATACATGAGTTTGGAACATATAAACAGAATTTATAATAATTATACAAAAATAAATAATAATTACATTATGTTAAAGAGGGAGAAATTTTAACCCGAATGAAAAAATGGAGGTTCAGGTAGAATCACTTTCCTTATGTTTGAAATGATTTTTCACTTGATCTTAAAGTATGAAATAATCAAATTAGATTATTTAATTGATAATTAAATAACCTTTTATACATGTAATTGACTTATTATAATTTTATTAATTTCATTTTTTTTCCTTTTTGGTGGGTTATAGTTTCCAATTTCATCATTCAAGAGTGCTCGTTTTCTTAGTTTTCATGATCGGTTCGCTTGTATAAGACTATGGAAGTTCATGTAAAATGGAAATAAAAATACAGAATTAAAGTTATAAGTTATTTATTAACATATATAAGTTCAAATGATCATAAAAATCGTTTTTTTATTTTGGTTGAGGATGAATCATAATATAATATGTTAATGATAATCGTTTGGATTATTTTGGTCGGTTTTCGCTCACAATGAACTTTTTTTGTTTTATTATTTAACATAATGTGTATATAATGATCCCAAAACATTAAATATGCTGTAAAACATATATTATAAAAAAATTTACTATAAAAATTTTTGTATTACCAGACTTGAAGGTGTTAATGGAAGATAAAAAAATTTCATCCTTGAAGGCGATAAATTAACACCTCACGAATGACGTTTTCATTTCTAGAATAAAAGGAAGAGAAGAAGGGGGTATGATGTTGGATTATTACATTAGCATAATAAAATTAAATTATATTTAAGTTAATATATTTATCATAACATTTGTTTTAGGGGAGGTGAGGATATAATAAGAAAATAATTTGAAAAGAAATTAAAAAGAAAAGGAAAGCGGAATTTGTATCTTGAATTTCTACTCCTTGAAAACCTTCTTATGGAAATGGTTTTGATCTTTTTATCAGACTAAGAGACCCTAGAAGTGGGGATAGGTTTTTGAATATATTTTATCAGAATTTGGACAAGGCACAAAGCTTGAGAGGTGTGATGAGAAGAGGTGGTGAGGGGTGGTATTTATAGTAGATGAGAGGGGTGTTTTCTCATTATTTAATTCATTAGTTTAATATTTTTCTAAAGACAAGAAACAGTGTTGATTATTAAGACTAAATACATTAATTAGATCATTTTAGTTCAAAACTAGGGTTCTTACATCATCCATGACTCAAGGAATAGTTTATTTGACATATAATGTATATATACTGTTAATTGTCGTATTTTTCTATTCACCAAAAATTCAAGTATTTCTGAAAAATCCCAAAAAATCACCATAAACATTTTTTGATGTGTATAATTCAAAAAAAATTATGAAAATAATTTTTTAAATATGATAATTTTAAATTTTAAATTTTAAATAAAATCATAATTTACTCGAAAAATACTGATTTTAAAATTATAATTGATTCTATAACACTTTAAAAAATTAATTAAGGTGTCATAAAATTATCTTATAATAATAAGAAAAAAATATATTAATTTATGAATACATTTTATTAAAATAAATTTTATTTTAAATTATTAAATTAATCAAAAAATTGTAATTAAATATTTGTGACATGTAAAAATACCAACACTTAATTATTAATTTTTAAAAAACTTGTTTGCTTATACTATGATATAATTATATCATATTACCATTTATAGGATGATTAAATTTTATTTATACTTTCATAGGTGAGGTTACTATTCTATTATAGGGTTTACTATTCATAAGTGTCACATTACTATTCCAAAGGTCAAGTTACTATCTCATTGATATAGGTTCTTTAACTTCTAGAAATAACTATTATTTTATTAATTATTCTTTTATGAAGTTTATATTCTATTATTTATGTGATTTAATTTTATTTATACTATATGAAATAATTATAATAATGTAATTTCCATTGATAAAAATTTGTGTTGTTACAATACTCATAGATAACATGGTCATGATAAAGTTAATGACCACAAAACCATAAATTAATGAGTAGCTAAAAGAACATCAATTACTTATAAATAAAGGTAGAAGAATAAAATTTTTATTTCAATATCATTTTCTTATATTATTTTATTCATAATCTACTAATTAATAAATCCTAAAGAGTAAATAAACCCAAAAAATCAGGATTATTTAAAATCCAAACATGAGTATAACAACCATGTTTACAACTAGGAAATAATTGTTCATCTTAACTAAATCCACTTGTTATATTATAACCTAATTCCTACTAGTAGTCTTTTTTTATGATTATTTAGTCATAATTTCAAGTGATTATTTTTTATCCATTACAAATATAAAAGATTGTATAGATATGGAATCAAATAAAGCATTATTTTATAATCAAAGTACCTATTAGAAAAACTTAAGGGATTCCCACTTTAGTTGTAATAAGAGAATAAGATTGACCTTTCTCCCTTATCATTTTCTAATATAAATTCTATTAATTCTTGGGGAATTCATTTTTGTAGTGAACCATCTTATTAAATTTGAAACACTAGACATTGGTTTCATGTTTCTTCCCATTACACTCATGTGCCTGATGATTTTTCTCCCCAAAATTAAAACAAACTTCCCTTCCCTTAAATAACATACCAGGGTTTTAATTTCAATAGTTATCACATGTATAAAATTCTATACTTCCATTATTTTTCTTCACCTCATTTATTTTTTATTGGTTCTCAATATCCCTCTTCTTCTCTTTATTCCCTTTGAAAATATATAAATTTGAGAATTCGTTCTCTGTCCTGGTGGAACTTGATACCATATGATCATATGATGAAAATTTATGAGAGACTAGTTCCATTTTTATGATTCTCTTAATCCCATAAAACAATCAATCAATATTACTTTATATATTTCATATGTAGTCTATAGAAATCATTTCTAATATTGTAAAGGTTATATCATACTCAACAACACTTTCCTCTTTAATCTATCTTAGATCGAGGAATTGTATTTCTGTATCAAATTATTGTTCATAAGGAAGGTATTTTTTGAATAATATCTCCTTAAAAATATTCTATTTCATTCTATATATCTCCCCCTCCCCATTTTTATTTTGAATAAATGACCACCATTGATCATCATCTTACTTTAAACAATACACTCCCAGAATAACCTTCTCCCTTTCATTACTTCCCAAAGATAGAAATATGTTTTCCAGGGACTTGATCCACTGTTAAGTTATCTATGGATATATAGTTCCATTAAATGATGGATTTTTATTCAACATTAAGTGGTCTAACATCAATGGATCATGATGTTATGAAATAGGTTATTCCATACTCGAATGTTTTTTAGTCTTAACCTAAGTCATCTATCCTAATATAGTCATAATCTATTTATCTCCAACACTAGTCATATTGACTTTATCATGAGGAAATTCCCTGCATTAGTTATGGGTGTTGAAAAGTTTTGCATTCCTTCCATTAAGATAAATTTCTAAATAATATAATACACTAGATTACCTCATAACATTATAAATCATAATCTGTAATTTTAAAACTGTTAAAACACTTAACAAAAATTGAAAAACTAATGCATAGTTAATCTTAGAATCATATGCTTTGTATATTTTAGAATATCTTAAAATCATAAAAACATTTTCAAATATTTCATAATTGTTTATAAATAAAATTTTAATTAATCCAAGCATATCCCATAGGAGTGTCAAACCAGGTGTGCAGTAAGGGATCATTCACCGTGCATCAAAATTATGGATAAAATATACTCATCCAACTCTTTTTGAGGTTATGACCCCTAGAGGAATTTATTCCAAAACCATTTTCACTTATATTATCCATATAGGTATTTATTTCTAGTAAAACAACATAATATCTACCTTATCAAAACTTTAGTATGGTATCTTATACTTAGACTTATCCTCAAAGTCACTAATAGGGTTATGTTCCCTAATCTATGTTTTCCTAAATCCAGTTCCTAATAATTCAATTAAATTTTCTCTAATACCAACTATAAATAACCTAACCATAGTAGCTCAGAGTAGATAATTACTTTATTAAATTACCAATAGATACAAGTGGTAATTTTTCAAAGGATCTGTAATGCCCCGACCCCAGTTACCCAGAGTCAGTGCATTATTATAAAACATAGGCATCATCACAAATGATCAAGTCTCGAAAGACCGATTAGTTTAGTAGCCTTGCAACACTAGATACATTCATAAGTCTTACATTACATCATAAATTACAAAAAATATAACAAAATATTGTCTTCATATCCCCTCATACTATCCCTATAGGTCATTCATAAAATACTTCTTCACATCCTGGGAAAAATAAAACATTCAAAGGGGTGAGCTCAGATGCTCAGTAAGGATAACAATATAGCAGAAACTTTCATAAATAAACATAAACATTTAAGGCAATGTATAACTAAAACAAAAGCCTTTTTAACTTGAACTTCAGAATAATATGGAAATAATAAAATTAAATAATGTCATTTACTTATTCACATGGATATTCTACTAGTCTAATAATCACATGCAATATCAATAACCACTTTCATAATGATGTAATGTATAATGCCAGACTATCATAACCATGTAGCAAAGGCCTCATGCCAAGACTACAAATAAGATTTTGTCAAGGCCTCGTGCCAAGACACTAGTTTGTCTCATGAGACCTACCTATGCATCGATGAGCTATAGAGGGCTCCAACCATTACTTACTAAGTCCAATTCATTCCTTATATGAAAAGGTTTAAACATATCATAAACCATAACATAATCATATCACATAAAACATGCATAAAGGAAACATAAAATTTCCACATTTCAATCAGAAGATATCAATACAACACATTTATATAATAAAACAATTTTCAATACCAAAATAAAATAAAAGTAAAACTTGTTATTTATTTTTCATTTAAAAAAAGTTATGGCTTGTAGAGGAATCTGAAACTCAAATAATGGTCACAATGGTGGAGATGTCGTTGTCGCTGCATACGTACGACAAAAAAACATTCCCTTTTTTCATTTAGTAAAATGCTTCGTATAAAAATATTCCTTTTGAATAAACATAAAAGTCAAAGGGGTTTATACATCGTATAAAAGAAAGTTGTGTATAAAACAAAATATGCCTCAATGAAAGGAGATTGAGACGAAGTCCCTTACCTCATGTCTGAATTGACTCGATCATTCTTTAATCTCCTGAATAATAAACTAGAGTTAATTTATACTTTATTAAGAACCTTTTTAATTTTTATTATTCCTTTTATATCACTTATTACCATTTTATGATCATTATGTAGTCATTTAAGTTAATAACGGTCGTTTTGTCGATCTTTGGTACTTGAGTCTACAATAAACTTCTTATAATTACAAGTTTTATTTGTGGTAGAATATCCATTATCTCCAAAATTATATTCATGATTTATATATCATATTTATCATATATATATAGTAGATACATGCATTTATAATATTACATAACATTTATAGGTAAGAAATGAAATGCACCGTTTATGGAGACGGTAAGCCGTACGTGCGCATGAGCGCCAATTTCATTTCTATTTCATATTTAATGGAATGAAATCATAATGATATAAAGGTATATTATAATTCCAGTATAATATCATATATAATATCATTAACCCATTCATTATACGTCCCACATATGGCATTAACGAATCAAATCACTTTGAGGGGGCGGTAGTCCGCACTTCCTAAAATGAAGATATCGCGTTTACCCATAATGGAAACCATAAAGGTATGACATAAATGAAAAATACAGAATAATAAGGAAAACATAAACATAATATATATCATATATAAATATAGTGACATCATAATTCCCACCATGAAAGGTGTTAAAATAATATTGAACAATCATCGTTTCGTGAGGCAGTAATTCGCCAACCAAAGAAACAGTATGTTTTTTAACCATTAGACGGAGGTGTGTGTAATTGTAAATCAAATCCATATAATAACAAAATCCTATTATATTTAAGATACTGGTGTTGTTACAAAATATATAAATAAAAAGAGTTTAGGGGGTTGGAGAAGCAAAATAAAACAAAAGAACACAAGTGAAGACATTACATTTAAATCGGGTAACTCTTTTTGATTTGAGCCAAATGATTCCTTGGGAAGACTTATGACCAAATTGATGCTTCTAGTAGTAATATAGGGAAGTTGGGAGAGTATTTGGGCAGATTTTGGCCTAGAAAAATGGCTTGAAGGTGTGAATAAGGTGGTAGAGGTGGGGGCCTTTTATAAGAGGAGAGGAGGGGTACTCTTGGAAAGTCATGAAATGTTACATTATTATGAAGTGATTTTCAGATTTCAAAGGTCCCACAATTATATATTTAGAGTATAAGGTGATAAGGGTTATAAATATACTCATACAATAGGTTTTTGACAAGTTTAAGTCTTAGATTTTACATTATCTTTTCATTTTATTTAAATTGTTAATTAATGAGGTAATCACTGTATCATCATGGTGTCATAAAAAATTAAATTATTTAATGTATAAAAATTATAAAAAAATATAATGATGTAGGAAATATTTTTAGATTTTTAATGACTATTTATAGTCAAAAATACGACTTGTATAACCTCATGTAAAAATTGTTTTAGTAAAACAATACATGTTTGTGACACTTTTATTTTTACTTTAAATAAAAAGTTATTAATGTCATTATCTTACCCAAGTGGCTCCATGGGATCCCAAAAATTGACCCATGGATTGTATTGGTCGGCCATGAGTCATCTAATAATATTAGGACATGTGTCAAGGTAATTTCATATTATTATAACATTATTTTTACCTTAAATTACACTAATTACCTCTAATCGCGGTTAATAAAACTCAAAAGTTACTATTCACTAAAAATTATTTTCATCCCATTGAACCACATTTTACTTCCTAATTATAACCATGTATGTCGGATTTTTGAAATTAAATTCACAGAAGTGGTAAATTTTCATTTAAACGAAAAATCATTTTTTAAACTACCACTTAGTGGTTTCACTATTCATCAAAAATTGATGTTTTTCAGAAAAATACCAAAAATTCACTCTAAGATATATCTGATATTCCAAATTCAAAAATGATTTCTATTTTACCAAATTCAAAACATAAAATTTTCATTAATTATTTTTATAATTAAATCTCGTTGTCAAAACAAATAGCGTGTGTTTAAGAAAGAATATCAATCAAAAGATTAACAATTGTTTATGTCCAATTTCAAAGCGAAATTAATTCTAATGACCACCATTGGATAAAATGTTAAAAGTATATTATAATTATACTTTAAAACCACTCAATAGTATAATTTATCACTATAAATTATTTTTATTAAAAAAGTTGTTTTTAAGTATTTTTCACTATTCATCAAAAATCGGAAGTTCTCAGAAAAATACCAAAAATTCAACATAGGATAATTCCGATATTCTGAATCCAAAAATGAAGTCCATTTTGAAATATAAAATTTATATAATTCCAAAAAGTGGGTATTACTATTTAAAATGGCTACTTTGATTGGTCGCGGTGTGTTAGAATCTCGAACTTGCGTACAATGCAAGCTATTTCATTATTGAAAGAGAAGCACACCGTGGAAACTTGGGGTGTTACATTATACCTTCCTTCAATAAATTTCATCCTCGTAATTTGAAAATTTTCTTCGAAAATAAAAGGTTGAAAATAGAAAATACCTTTGTGGAAAACCCATATCGGAAATAGGGCTAATAAAAATATAACTTTAAAAGAAAGAAAGAGAAGTACAAAGGTCACCCGAGATATCCCATACTAAGATTATATGAAAACATAGATATGGAGGAGAAATAAACCATCAAGGTCTGATGGAGATTTGTAGAAAATAGGATTAAGAGAAAGTTAACTACAAGAAAATCACAAACTTGTGATTGGTTAAACGGCCATTGATTCCCCAATTGGAAAAGTTAACTAAAAATATTTTTGTTTTAAGTTACCTTTCATAAAGTTGAGGAATTTATTTAGGAGATTTACTAAGAATGTAAGGAAATATACTTACTTGTCATGTAGACTTTCATTCTTTAATAAATTTTTACCACAAACTCATCTTTCACTCCAAAAGGTAATAGAACTCAAAAATATTCTATTTATCATAATTGTATAAGGTTCCAAATATTAACACAGACCATTTAGATTAGGAAAGCTATTTTATAATTACCAGGGACTTCCTGTAGGCTAGTGGTAGGTAATAAAGGCCTTTCGCACTATGGTTGTGGGTTTGATTCCTGCAGCTTTGTCCAACACGACGAGTTATCCCCCAACCTGCAGGTTGTCCTTTTCCTAAAACTATAGTATTATAATATTCCAAAAATAATCTTCAGAAATGTTTTAACCTTAAACAATACTGTCCAAAGTTAAACTTAATCCATCCCAAACTTTATAGTTATCCAAAATACCTCTGTCCAGACTTCCTCTAAAAGGTCTCTAAATTCCAAAATCAATTCATCAGATTCCCCAAACAAAGTAAAGTTTCTCTTATTATCACATACTAAAAATATGATTACCTTCATCATATTAAAACCTTAATTAAAACAACAAGTACTACAGTACAATCCTTATATATATCACATTATTCTTATAACCATAATATAGTTCTTGAGTCCAAAAACACCAATACATTAATTATTCCACTTCAACTGTAGTAACAGCATAAGATTGGCCTTGATCCCTTGGCCTTTTCTGAGGTAAGTTTCCCTAACGCTTAGGAAATTAATTTGCATAATGCCCCATTTCCCTACAATTGTAGCATTCAACATTGGTAGCCTATTTCTTTCCCTTGTAATCACGAGCCTGGTGACCTTTTTCTCCACATTTATAACAAACTCCCATTCCTTTTAGGCAAGTACTGGGGTGATTCTTCCCACAATTATCGCATAATGGAAAATCCTTCTTTCCCTTTTTCCCTTTATCTGTCTCTTGTTCCACCGTTCTCTTATTATCTTACTTTACTTTATTGTCATAAGATTTAGAGAATTCCTTTTCTGTATTGATAGAACGAGACTATATCTTCGTATGTTGATAAATATTGTGATACTAAATATCGACGGAGAAATGGTTTTAACCTATCAAAGAAATAATCAATCTTACTTCTTGGGTTACGTATATAATCTGTATAATACCTCTCTAACCTTGTAAAGTTGGCCTCATACTTTGCGACATTCTCATCCTCCTTTTGTCTCAGACTCAGAAATTTCCTTTCCATATCTTCTCGATGGTCACAAGGAAAGTATTATTATAAGAAAAGATCTTTGAACTCCCTCCATTCCATATTTGATACTTCATCATCTTCCTTTGTGTTTTGTATCAATGACCACCATTGATCAGCATCTCCAGTGAGGTGATAAACTGCCATGACAACCTTTTCCCTTTCACTACTCCCCAAGGCATGGAATATTTTCTCTAAGGAATTTATCCATTGCTTGGTTACTAAGGGATTTGTACTCCCATTGAATGGTGGTGGTTTTTGCCTCATGAAGAAGTCTAACATTGATCCTCCATGTTGTGGATCAGGGTGCTCCATACGAGTTAGGTTATTATTCATAACCTAAGTGAGTTGTCCAAGTATGGTGATAAGCTGATCAGCACCATTTTTATCACCATCTCTATTATAATTATCCTGAGCAGGAGGGAAATCCCTACATGGAGTGCGTGCATTGATACAGTTTATATTCATTCCACTAGGCGCCATTTCTAAACAATGGCATAAACTAGATCAGTTTATGAATCAAAATACATAATTCCATACTTGTAAAACACTTAACATAAATTGAACAGTTTATTTATATAATCCATAATCATAAAAATGTTTTCTTTGAGGAAGTATATACTCATAAATCCTTTATAATGGTTTGTAAAGAAAATGGGAATTATCCTAAGCATATCCCCTGGGAGTGTCGTAACCAAGAGTGCAGCAAGGCCCGTTGTCGTGCACCAGTTCCCGTTCGAGTCTAGCTCAAAGCGGTATTTTCGGGTTTTACCCCTAGGTACATCTGTGCTAGAGCCGCCTCTACCTGCTCATATCCTGACAGGGATGTATTTCTCGGAAAACTCACAAAATCTCTATAATACCAAAATTCAAGGAAATTCTTCTATACTAATCCTCAAAGTCTATCTTAAGGCTATGTTCTCTAATCAGATTTTATCTAAATATAGCTTCCAAGGTTAGTACTAAACTGCCTCTGATACCAACTGTAACGCCCCGACCCTAGTTACCCAAAGTCGGTGAATTATTACATAACATAGGCATGATCACAAATGATTAAGTATCGAATTACCGATTAGTTTAGTATCCTTGGAACACTAGATAAATTCATAAGTCTTACATTACATCATAAAGTACAAAAATTACAACAACAAATTGTCTTCATATCCCCTCATACTATCCCTACAGGTCATTCATAAAATACTTCTTCACATCCTGGGAAAAATAAAACATTGAAAGGGGTGAGATCAGATTCTTAGTAAGGATAACAATATAGCGGAAACTTTCATAAATAAACATAAACATTTAAAGAAATGTATAACTAAAACAAAATACTTTTAAACTTGAACTTCATCATAATATGGAAATAATAAAATGAAATAATTCCATTTATTTATTCACATGGATATTCTACTAGTCGAATAATCACATGCAATATCAACAACCACTTTCATAATGATGGAATGCATAATGCCAGACTATCATAACCACGTAGCCAAGGCCTCGTGCCAAGACTACAAATAAGAATTTTTCAAGGCCTCGTGCCAAGACACTAGTTTTTATCATGAGACCTACCGATGCATCGAGGAGATATAACGGACTCCACCCGTCACTTACTAAGTCCAATGCATTCCTTATATAAAAATTTTTAAATATATCATAAACCATAACATAATCATATCACATAAAACATGCATAAAGGAAACATAACATTTCCACATTTCAATCAGAAGATATCAATACAACACATTGATATAATAAAATAATTTTCAATACCAAAATAAAAGAAAATTAAAACTTGGTATTTATTTTTCATTTAAAAAAAGTTATGGCTTGTAGAGGAAGCTGAAACTCAAATAATGGTCACGGCGGCGGAGATGTCATTGTTGCCGCATACGTACGACAAAAAAACATTCCCTTTTTTTATTTAGTAAAACGCTTCGTATAAAAATATTACTTTTGAATAAACTTAAAAGTCAAAGGGGTTTATACACCATATAAAATAAAGTTGTGTATAAAACAGAATATGCCTCAATGAAAAGAGATTGAGACGAAGTCCCTTACCTCGTGTTCAACTTGACTCGATCGTTCTTTAATCTCCTGAATAATAAACTAGAGTTAATTTCTACTTGCTTAAGAACCTTTTTCAAGTTCATTATTTCTTTTATATCACTTATTACCATGTTACGATCATTATGTAGTCATTTAAGTTAATAACGGTCGTTTTGTTGATCTTTGGTACTTGAGTCAACAATAAACTTCTTATAATTAAAATTTGTTTTTGTGGTAGAATATCCATTATCTCCAGAATTATATTCATGATTTAGATATCATATATATCAAGTAGATACATGCATTTATAATATTACATAACATTTAGAGGTAAGAAATGAAATGCACCGTTCATGGAGACGGTAAGCCGTACGTACGCATGAGCGCTACTTTCATTTATATTTCATATTTAATGGAATGAAATCATAATGATATAAAGTTATATTATAATTCCAGTATAATATCATATATAATATCATTAACCCATCCTTTATACATCCCACATATGGCATTAACGAATCAAATCACTTTGAGGGGGCGGTAGTCCGCACTTCCTAAAATGAAGATATCGCGTTTACCTATAATGGAAACCATAAAGGTATGCCATAAATAAAAAATAAAGAATAATAAGGAAAACATAAAAATAATATATATCATATATAAATATAGTGACATAATAATGGCCACCATAAAAGGTTTTAAAATAAGATTTAACAATCATCGTTTTGTGAGGCAGTAATTCGCCAACCACAGAAACAGTATGTTCTTTAACCATTAGACGGAGGTGTGTGTAATTTTAAATAAAATACATATCATAAAATCATCCTAGTATATTTAATATACTGGTGTTGTTACAAAATATAGGAATAAAAAGAGTTTAGGGGGTTGGAGAAGCAAAATAAAACAAAAGAACACAAGTGAAGACATTACCTTTAAATCAGGTAACTCTTTTTGATTTGAGACAAAGGATTCCTTGGGAAGACTTATGCCCAAATTCATGATTCTTGGAGTAATATAGAGAAGTTGGGAAAGTATTTGGGCAGAGTTTTGCCAAGCCAAATGGCTTTAAGTTGTGAATAAGGTGGTAGAGGTTGGGGCCTTTTATAAGAGGAGAGGAGGGGCACTCTTGGAAAGTCATGAAATGTTACATTATTATGAAGTGTGTTTCAGATTTCAAAGGTCCCAAAATTATATATTTCAAGTATAAGGTGATAAGGGTTCTAAATATACTCATCTAATAGGTTTTTGACAAGTGTAAGTCTTAGATTTTACATTATCTTTTCATTTTATTTAAATCGTTAATTAATGAGGTAATTGCTGCATCATCATGGTGTCATAAAATTTTTAAATTATTTAATTTCTAAAAATTATAAAAAAATATCATGATGTAGGAAATCTTTTTATATTTCCAATTACTATTTATAGTCAAAAATATTACTTGTATAACCTCATGTAAAAATTGTTTTAGTAAAATAATACATGTTTGTGACACTTTTATTTTTACTTTAAATAAAAAGTTATTAATGTCATTATCTTACCCAAGTGGCTTCATGGGGTCCCAAAAATTGACCCATGGATTTTATTGGTCTGAAATGAGTCATCTAATAATATTAGTACATGTTTCAAGGTAATTTCATATTATTATAACATTATTTTTACCTTAAATTACTCTAATTACCTCTAATCGCGGTTAATAAAACTCAAAAGTTACTATTCACAAAAAAATTATTTTCATCCCATTGAACCAAATTTTACTTAATAATTATAACCATGTATGTCAGATTTTTGAAATTAAATTCATAGAAGTGGTAAAATTTCATTTAAACAAAAAATCAGTTTTTAAACTACCACTTAGTGGTTTCATTATTCATCAAAAATTAAAGTTTTTCAGAAAAAAACCAAAAATTCACTCTAAGCTATATTTGATATTCCAAATTCAAAAATGATGTCCATTTTACCAAATTAAAAACATAAAAGTTTCATTAATTATTTTTATAATTAATTTATGTTTTCAAAACAAATAGCGTGTTTTTAAGAAAGAATATCATTCAAATGATTGACAATTGTTTATGTCCAATTTCAAAGTGAAATTAATTATAATGACCACCATTGGATAAAATGGTAAAAGTATATTATAATTATACTTTAAAACCACTAAATAGTATAATTTATCACTATAAATTATTTTTATTAAAAAAGTTGTTTTTAAGTATTTTTGACTATTCATCGAAAATCGGAAGGTCTCGGAAAAATACCAAAAATTCAACATAGGCTAATTCTGATATTCCGAATCCAAAAATGAATTCCATTTTGAAATATAAAATTTATATAATTTCAAAAAGTGGGTATTACTATTCAAAACGACTGCTTTGATTGGTCGCGGTGTGTTAGAATCTCGAACTTGCGTACAATGCAAGCTATTGCATTATTGAAAGAGAAACGTACCATGGAAGCTTGAGGTGTTATCGGATCGAATGGTTTATTAGTCTTAGTAAACTATATGAATGACTAATTCTCACATTACATATGAAAACATAAAAATATTACATAGTATTTTCTGAAGAACATCATTATTATCTTTATAATATCCTTTAATATCATTCATAGTAAACTTACTAGAATCCTAAGGAAAGAAAACATAAGAAATGTGTGACATAAAATGGCTAGTAAGGGATTTCATATAGTAAAATATATCATAGAATAAATAAAGCATAAATAATTTGGTAAAAATAAATGATGATCACATAATTCCATATAAATAATAACATGAGATTGAAACTTATCCATGGATGTCAAAACTATTAAAATAATCACATTGAAATAAATAAAATATTTCTTAATTATGAAATTCATAATGGGTATCTTAAACTTACCATTGAGGTCTCGTTCCAAGACATCATAAACATTTCATCATGGCCTCATGCCAAGACATATTCTATAAATGGTTAAGGCCTTAGTCAAATACCCAAAATATTTTTTCTCGTGATATCTATCAATGAGTTGAAGGGATATGTAATTTAAGGCCCCATTTATCACTAAATAACTCTAAATCATTCATCATATGAATAAACAATACAACTTAATCAACATGCCTTAATAAAAAATAATTGTCCGTATTGGAAGAAGTAGTATACATAATGTCAATAATTTCCCCATTAAAACTAATAATTAGACATATAGAGATATATTTTTGATGATATCATTAGATTATAACCTCATTAAATTATAAGATTCATTGAATTATGTTGACATATATGAAAATACTTTTAAAATATCTCTATAAAATTCCTTGAGGAAAATACCCTTTTCTTTTGGAAATAAAATATTTAAAATCTAAAAATTCACAAAATATTATGTAATTTTTTTTGAAAATAACCATGTAAATTTTTAAAATAATATTCAAAAAAATTAGTGGTTATGATGTCAATAAATTTTGTTCATGTTGTAATCATTAAAAACAAATATTCTTTTCACACCTTCGATAAAACCCACCTTATTCGGAAAATTACATGAAGATTCCTTTTAAAAAAATTTATAAAAAGTAAAAAATAATTAAAATGAGTTTAATAAATCATTTTATAATATTAAAAACTTTATTTAAAACATTTTAATGAAAATGTGTACATGGAAGAAAAATATTCTCAATTGAGTAGAAAAACAAAGTCTGTTTTACTTTAAAACATTCATTTGTTATTTTTGAGATCTAAAGAAGGTAAAAATGTTAATAATACTTTAAAAACCTATAAATAACCATTTTGTAATAAAAAATATTGGGTTTAATATAGAAAATATTATATAATTATTTCAACAGAATCGTAAACATAAACAATCCCAAATAAGGATGAGATTGTGAAATAAACTCTTACCAGTTTTGTAACTTTTGATTCATAACCCCCATGAAAGAAATAACTTCAAATTAAACTTTAAATAATATGAAAATAAGTATATTAATAATTAAATATAACAAATAGGTATTAGTTATACCCCATAAAATAAGATAGGTGTATAAGATAACATATGTCCCAATGAAGACAATTTGAAATGATAAACCCCCATGTCTGGTCCGACTTGCTTCATATGTGTTTTAACCTCATTAATAATAAATTCAAATTTATTATAATTATATAACATAACCATATAAATACTTATAATATCATATATTATCTACTTATAACCTTTCAATACCCATTTATTAATAATTATTTATTAAAATCGTTTTTTCTGAGTGTTAAATGTATCATTTTTCATTTAAGTTTCGGTTCAGTAGATTTGGTCCTTTAATATTAATCATGGTTAAATTATATATATAATTATAATTATGAAATAAATATAATATTTATTAATTATATATGTATTTATAATCATCCTTTAAAGGCATATATGAAGAGTTAATCATGTAGATTCATGGAGGTGGTAGTCCACACGTATGCACGAGCAATGTTATCATTTTTTAATGAGTTGAACGGTAAAAAGGTCAATGATATATTATGTTAAAATAAACATGATTATGCATAAATATAATATATATATATATATATATTCATTAGTTCCATCTTTATAACCATCCAAGTAAAATGGTGATGAAAAAAAATTACACTGTTATGTGGAGATGATGAGTCGTGTGAACGTACGAGCGATGTTTTCACTTAGAATGGGATAGAAAAGAGGTATAAAATGCATGTCCCATTATCATAATAACATATAATTATATTTATGATACTATATTATTTATTTTAGGATGGGTACAATATATTTAATGGAAGTATAAGAAGAAATAAAATTAAAAGTACTCGGTTAAGAGTTATACCCCTTTATGGAGAAACTGTTTTTGGATTACACATTAAGCCTTGATAAAATGGTATTTAAGTAACACCATAAGATCTATTATTTGGTTAAATAATATAAGAAGGTATTATGGTATTTATTGGAAAATATATAAGGCTCATTAAGTGTGTAGAAGATAGGATAGGTGGTATCATTTTATAAGGCAGGGAAATTAAACACATGGAATTTCTTAAAATAATAAATAATATAAACATAATAATCATTTAAAGTAGACCAATTCACCCAAAATTAAAATATAAGATATTATAGGGTCTAAATAAACTCAAAAAGTCACATTTTAAAAAAATTGTTTACATTTTAAGTAGTATATTCTAGTTAAACTACTTTAAACACATTTTATCCCTAATCATGATAATTTAACTTTTTACCATGATAACTTCATTATATGAACAAAATAAAAAGGGACTTATAAAAAAATTTGGAAATTATGATTCTAAATTTGGAATTAATTTCATGAGATTTAATTTCTATAGGTGAAATAAATTACTTTTAATATAATAATGAAAAATGCGTGAAAAACAGTGTTTAGAAAAATATCCAATTTAACTGTAAAAATGATTTCACATTGAAATAAAGTGATAAATTGGTTTCCATGAATTATTTTGGTATAATAATAAAAAAATTATTTTTTTATACTTTTTTATCAAGAAAAAACCTAATTTTATCTTCCAACCAATCCATTAATTGTAAGTACTTAAAACTAGTGTTTAATTTGAATAAAATAAAACTTATCATTCACAAAAGTAAATATTGGGTTTAAAAATTCAAAATAACGTTTTGAAATAAATTATTTGACTCCTTAAACATATATTTGGTTTAACACCACTCATAAAATAGGATAAAGGAAAATTTATAAGTGATTTAAGGTTCTACCCCATAGTTTTAACCCAGTTTTACCTCTTTTACCGAGGTGACAAATATATATTGTGGTCACTATTCATAAGGATGAGAAATTAATTTGAGCCCATTAAATTATATTATCTATGATAATTTAAAATATTTAATTCATTTTATCAAATTAAATTCATTTAATTTTTAGAATATAATTTAAAATTAAACCCATAAAACACGACGAAAATCAATTTTCCAAAAAAAATGTCTTCTCAAGTGTAAAATTTTGGTATAAAAAAATCATGCCTGAATGGCCCGAAGCCCTTATATTTTTATTCATTTTTTATAATCCCCATATTAGGATTTTAAGTGGAACCCTTACATAGCACATATTCTTTGTGACATTACATGACCCGAAGGCCTTAAAGGAATTCATACCGGACTTATGACTACTTGAAACTACCCCTCCCTAGCATCTACATCATGATGTCATCTCTCCACCTTCACATGGATATTTGGATAATTGTACTTACCAGAGATTCAATGGCATGGTACTGATGTAAATTTCCAAACCCTCTATATGGTGATTTCATTATATTTTACTATTCACTGAAAAATTAATGTAAATTCCCTGACCCTAGTAGCCCGGAGTAGGTGGTTACTTTATTACTTTGGAATAAGATAATGTTTATCACATCTTGAAGGAATGAATAGTTTAATAGTATTGTTAAGATAGATACATACATGATTCTCATATTACATTTAAAAACACAAATTATAACATAAGTTTTTTGAGAATATAATTATTTCTTCTAGCATATCCTTGTATATCATTCATAGTACACTTCCTGGATTCCTAGGAAAGAAAAAAAATAATGGTGAGATAATATGATCAGTAAGAGTTACATAAAGTGAAAGATATCATGAATCAATAAGAATAATCAACATAGATAGGTAAATAACTTAAGATACATTCCATTTAAATAATTTTACTATCATGATTAGATAAGGAATAATCAATATTGAAAGGTAAAAAAATAAAAACACGTATCATTTAATCAATAAAATGAGAATGAAATACATCCAGTTATAATATCATTATGAAAATATCATGTATAATAATAACTAAATTCTTAATGAAGGAAATTATTAATTATTCTACATCATGATCTTAGGTATCATGATACCACTATTGTAAAGACCTTTCACAGGACAGTTTAAAACTAATGGGTTGGTATACACTAGAAACCCATTTAACTAAGGATATCCAATTTATTCACCTCATGATACAACAAATTCATCAAGAGGATATCTATAATCAGGACCCACATGTATCTTCATGTCTAAAACATTCCTCATATATCTAATAATAAATTTAATTCATGATTAATGTGACTTATCAATAAATATATATATTTATTAAAGAATACATATTTATCAATACTTCCCCAGATAATCAAACAAATTTCAATATAGAATAACATATGTAGAAATTATATATGTTTTAAGTAATTAGTATATACATGATAAATAATATGTATATTTAAGAGAAATTTAATGTCCAATGATTATAGAAAAGTTAATATTTCCAACACTACTGGAAATTCGGGCTATAGCCACGGTTCTAAACAGTGGCTATAGGCCCTCAAACCGTGTCTAAGTTTGGCGTGGCTATAGGCCTAGACTTATAGCCACAGTTCCAAACCGTTGCTTTAAATCTATAGCCACGATTCAAACCGTGGCTTTAGGTATACAGCCACGGTTCAAACCGTGGCTCTACTAAAGGCTGGATAGAATATATTGCCACGGTTTAAAACTGTGGCATTATGTCTATAGCCATGGTTAAAAACCATGGCAATAAACCAATATCCACAGTTTAGAACCGTGGATATAGGGTGTCCAAATCCATAAAAAAAATACCCCCTGGACACCCTCCTGGACACCCCCTGGACACGCCCCTGGACACCCCCCTGGACACCCCCCTGGACACCCCCTGGACACCCCCTGGACAACCCCTGGACACACCCAGGACACCCCCTGGACACACCCTGGACAGACCCTGGACACCCCCTGGACACCTCCTGGACACACCCTGGACACCCCCCAGACACCCCCCTAGACACCTCCTGCAGACCCCCCCCCCCCTGCCCTCCTCCCAACTGCCTTGAAGACCCCCCCCCCCCACCTGCACACCCCCTCCCTTCCCCCCACAAAAATTAATTCTGTTAGCATGCTTGAAATACAAATGAAACCTACTAAATTAACTATAAAAGTAGTTTAATTCATAAATTTTTCTTATGCTCAATTCATGATTACAATAAATATTTATTTTTATAGTAATCCAACTAAAATAAACAGATTTTTTTTAACTTCTAAATATCCAGTTCATGAGGAAATATGAACTCATAATTATACTACATGATATAGAACTAAAATTTAAGAATGATATGTAAGTAAGTTAGTCTAAACCCCGGGACACCCCCCCCCCCCACCTGCACACACCCCTTGGACACCCCCTAAACCCCGGGACACCCCCTGGACACCCCCCTAGAACCCACCCTAGGATAAACCCCCCCAGACCCTGGACACCCCTGCTAGTTTGCCCCCCCCCCCCCAGACCCTGCCCCCCCCCCCCCCCCCGAACCTGGACACCTCCCCAGACCATGGACACCCCCCCAGAACCTGCCCCCCCAAACACAGACCCCCCCCCCAGAACCTCCCCCCCACATGCACACCCCCTCACTGGACAGACCCCTTATAGATCCTCCCTTCTCCCTTGGACAAACCCCCCTAGCACATCCCCCACCCCTTTACACACCACCACTCTCCCCTCTGGATAGAATCCCTTAGAACCCCCCCTTGACACCCCTGGACACCCCCCTTGACACCCCCCTGCACCCCCAGTACCACCTGCACCCAGCCCCCCCCCCCCATCCCCCTACACCCAGCCCTATATCCAGCCCCACCCCCTACACCCATCCCCCTCACTACCCCTTGCACCCAGGTCCCCCTCCCCCCCACTACACCCCCACTATCCACCCCCACCTGCACCCCCACTGCCCCCTGCACCCAGGCCCCCACCCCCCCCCCATCCCCCCCCCATCCCCCCTGTACCCAGCCCTATATCCAGCCCCCACCCCCCTAAACCCAGCCCCCTCACTACCCCTTGCACCTAGGTCCCCCTCCCCCCCCCCCCCCACTGCACCCCCACTGCCCCCCTACACCCAGGCCCCCAGCCCCCCCCCCCATCCCCCCTGCACCCATCCCTATATCCAGCCCCCACCCCCTACACCTAGCCCCCTCACTACCCCTTGCACCCAGGTCCCCCTCCCCCCCACTACACCCCCACTATCCACCCCCACCCGCACCCCCACTGCCCCCTGCACCCAGGCCCCCAGCCCCACCCCCATCCCCCCTGCACCCAGCCCTATATCCACCCCCCACCCCCTACACCCAGCCCCCTCACTACCCCTTGCACCCAGGTCCCCCTCCCCCCCACTGCACCCCCACTATCCACCCCCACCTGCACCCCCACTGCCCCCCTGCACCCAGGCCCCCAACACACCCCCTCCTGCACTAGTCCCCCCCTGCCCCAGCACCCCCCCTACCCCCCCACCTGCACACCCCCTCCCTGCCCCCTGCCCCCTGCCCCCCACCTGCCCCCCCCCCCCTACCTGCACACACCCCTCCCCCTGCCCAGCACACCCTCTGCCCCCCACCTGCACACCCCCTCCCTGCCCCCCCATCTGCACACCCCCCTGCCCGGACACCCTCCCCCCTGCCTGGACACCCCCCCCCCCAGACCCTGGACACCCCAGGACAGACCCCCCCCCCACCCCACTGGACCCCCTAGACACCCCTTCCACTTTATATTTGAATGTTGATTGATCAATGAAGTTTGTGGAAGATATTTAAAGAAGAATAAGAGACTTGGAGGTGCATTGAGAAGCACAAAATATCATTTTTTTTTATACAGAGCATAATCACAAACATATGTTATGTCATACATTTCAGTTCACAGAACCTAAGTTTGCAGACCACTAAGAACAACACAGAACATACATTTCTTGGCACATATTATTTGTGAAATAGGTGGAAGGAATACAAGTTGAAGATGTATAGAAGGTGTGCTGAAGGTTGATATAAACAGAGGACACACATTTTGTTAGGAATAAAATTGAGAGAGGAGAAAAACAAGAAGGTACAATGGTAAATTTCTGTATTGAGAGCAAGCAGTACAGAGAGAGAGAGATTTACAGTTTGGGGGAGAAGAGGAAGAAGTGGAAGAACCATTCTCTAAGTCCTTGCATAATCTGTTGAAGGACCATTTGCCGAGTCCTTGAATAATCTGTTGAAGTCCAAAAAAGAATACCAGCAATAGACACCACTAATGGACACCCCTCCCCCTGGACCACCACCCCTGGGCCACCCCCCCTGGACACCCCTCCCCCATGCTGGACACCCCTCCCCCCTGCCTGGACAGCCCCTCCCCCTGCTGGACACCCCTCCCCCTGCTGGACACCCCTGCCCCCTGCCCCCTGACCCTGGACACCCCAGGATAGACCCCACCCCAGGACAGACCCCCCCCCCCAGACCCTGGACACCCCTGCCAGTCCTGCCCCCCCCCCCCAGACCCTAGACACCCCAAGATAGACCCCCCCCCCCAGAACCTGGACAGCCCCCCAGACCATGGACACCCCCCAGAACCTACCCCCCCCCCCAAACCCAGACCCCCCAGGACAGACCCCCCCCCTAGACCCTGGACACCCCAGGACAGACCCCCCCCCCACTGGACCCCCTAGACACCCCATGGACAGACCCTCCAGGACAGCCCCCCCCCCCAGACCCTGGACACCCCAGGACAGACCCCCCCCCCCCACTGGACCCCCCCCCCCCCACTAGACGCCCTAGACAACGGATGGATGTCATGGGATATTGCTAAAAGACCGAATCCGGCTGCTGAAATCAGCAGTAAGTAAGAAGAGGTAAATGAAAAAAAATGAATAAAATTTTCCCAATATACTTGGGGAATTTTATTCATCAACAGGAATAAGAACAGAAGAACGGTAGCTGAGAGTTCCTTCCCTGGAGGTGGAGAATGATTTTTTTACATAGGATCTGTCTAATATTTAATGGAATAAAGAGGGAGAGGAAATGAAGCACCTCATTACAAGTGGCAGCATCCAACAAATTCTCTTCCAATGGAATAAAATATTAAAAATATATATATAAACCTTCTCTCTCCTCTTGTGGCTTCCAGGTGTCCAGGTGGTTAATAATTTGGTTGAGGTGAGGCTATGGACTCATGGGGGCAAGCATGAAGGAAACTAAGTTGGACCGGATTTTAAGTAGGATGCTCTTGTTTTTTTGAAGTGGCAGGGCTTATTGGGTCTAAAATAAGTGAGTTGGAATAGGAATTTAGATGAGGGCTTCAAATGTTAAGGGGTCTAGTTTAATTGATTAGAATTGGGTGAGGTTTGGAATGGTTTTAAAGTGGGATGCCTGGAGGAAAATGTGGGGTTGGTGGCTTAGAAGTTGAGAGGTGGGTAGGCCTGATTGGTGGTCAAGTTGTGGATGGGTTGCCTAGGTGGATTGAAAAATGGTGGGGGACTGGGAAGGAGTTCATAGTGGCTAAATTGAAGTGGGAGCTTGGAATTTTAGTAGGGCTTGAGTTTGGATTTTTTAGTGAGAGTGGAAATGGCCCTGGAATAGCTGGTTTTATTTTGGTGGGTTGGCCATGGGATTTTTATAGTGCATTGAAAAATAGTCACTATCAGGGATTGGTTTGGTGTGAAATTCAGTCAAACGGTTGTGGGAACCATCATGGAAGCAACTACCAAATACAGACCAGAGCTAGTCTCCTCTATAGTGAAGACACTTCATGGAAACTCTTCAAGCAAACCAGGTCTCCAGTTGCATCTTTGTCCATAACAAACAAGCCATGTTTGCATAGGCCCAAATAGACCTCCCTTTGCCAGCTTGTGGGGGAAATGTGGGAACTCCAGCATGAAATAGGCCCTCAGAATAGAACAACCTCTTTGGATTTGCATCAAACAGATTGTCTGCAGACTTTAAAACTCAACTTGGAAGTGATCATCCTCCTCCAATGAGTGCTACATGAGATGAGGGAATTATGGAAGGAATTTCATCTAAAACAGCCAAAAGCAGACATTGAATTTCCATCACAACAGGCTGATCCGGTTCAGACGACATGTGCAGAGGATCAGGATGATCTGGTTCGGACAACATGTGAAGAGGATAAGGAAAAAGAAGAATTACTGAACAAATATTATGTGATACATGTACAATAAAATATGCCAGACAATTCCAAACCAATGTTTTCAGTTGAATTGAGCCTTTGTACCACCTGCTATGCACGTTTTGTGGAAATATGGATGAGAGGCAGCGCTGAGAGGAGATATAGTTTAGGAATGAGGAAATACGAAAAATTATAGAGCTAACCATTCAATGTTTCTCTAAGGAGGAGTAACCACTGCAGGGTGTCGTCCTGGAGTAGGGCCAAATCACGGCGTGACCGCGGCGTGACCACGGAGTGACTGCAGTGTGACCACGGCGTGACCGCGGCGTGACCGCCGTAGGGTGTCGTCCTAGAGGAGTAACCACCGCAGGGTGTCATCCTAGAGCAGGGCCAAATCACGGCGTGACCGTGGCATGACCGTGGCGTGACCGCGGCGTGACCGCGGCGTGACCGCGGCGTGACCGCGGCGTGACCGCGGCGTGACCGCGGCGTGACCGCGGCGTGACCGCGGCGTGACCGCGGCGTGACCACGGCGTGACTGCGGCATGACCTCCGCAGGGTGTCGTCCTGGAGGAGTAACCGTCGTAGGGTGTCGTCCTAGAGCAGGGCCAAATCACGGCGTGACCGCAGCGTGACCGCGGCGTGACCGCGGCATGACTGCGGCGTGACCGCGGTGTGACCGCGGCGTGACTGCGGCGTGACCGCGGCGTGACCGTGGCGTGACCACGGCGTGACCGCAACGTGACCGCAGCGTGACCACAACATATTGGCCTGGTCCAGTGACATCCGCCTTATTTTCAAATAGGATGATATGGATGGCATGAGAGGATGTTTTCTCAGAAGATTTAAAGAAATGAATTCTAATCTGTGATGACTAGAGGATTGGATGACCCCTGATATACCTAATTCGGTGAGGTTTGGAGATCTAGAAATGTGTAGGAATACCTAGAGGAATACCCCATGGGATTAGGAAAATCACAGGTTACATAACATGTAATCTGACATTACTGGTACTGTGGGACCCCTGGGCTATGGAACTGGGCTTTTGGTTGGATTTAAATATCACATTCCATGTGACATGGTCACACAACATGGGACCCATCTTAAAAGTCTAACGGCACTTAAAGATTGTCTTGGTCCGAACAACTATTTTAATAAAAAGAGGGAAACCCCCTACAGGGATATAAAAAGGGTCAAGTATGATGTGTGCTTTATGACTAACAATGACATAAAGTATAAGGAAAACATCAATGCAATAATGTTAAGCAAGGTATACCATTGTGAGTTTTCGCAGACAGCGCACCTCCGTTGGAGGGGTTTTATTACAAAACCAGGACTTATTTATCAAACGAAACAATTATATGAACTAACACTTATTCAAGAATTTCAATTTAATATAAACATGAAAAATTAAGAAGCCAACTAAATGCAATTTAAAACATTCTCGAATTAAATGGGCTAGGAGAGGGACCCTACCTCAACCTCAAGGCGTGTTTTCTTTTGACGACGACAACTCGAATCTTCCTTTTTTCCGCTTGCACGCATATACAACTTAACATATATGTAAGGAAACCTAGCCCCTACGTACATATTTGCATGGCCAAATATGCACAAGGGGGGCCTTAGATATATTTTTATACTTGAATGTACCCCTTTATACTTACACGCGTATGCATTTTTCATATCTATATATAAGCACACCTAGCCCCAATATATATATTCATACTACCATGAGTGAATATATATAAAGGGGGAACTTATATATGCATATGCCTACCTATGCATACACATGTAAGCCTTCTTCAACGGCGACTCGAATCCACCTCAATGAAATCCAAAACACACAATAAAAATATAAAGAACCCAAGCCCTGGACACCCCTGCCAGTCCCCCCCCCCCCCCCAGACCCTGGACACCCCTGCCAATCCCCCCCCCCCAGACCCTGGACACCCCTCCCCCCTGGCTGGACAACCCCTCCCCCTATTGGACACCCCTCCCCCTGCTGGACACCCTTGCCCCCTGCCCCCTGCCCCTTTCCCCCTACCCCCTGCCCCCTGCCCCCTGCCCCCTGCACCCCACTGGATAGCCCCCATGCCCCCTGCCCCCTGCACCCCACTGGACAGCCCCCATGCCCCAACTGGACAGCCCCACTGGACACCCCCTGCACCCCCTGGACACCCCTCCCCCCTGCTGTACACCCCCCTGCCGGACACCCCTCCCCTTGCTGGACACCCCCCCATGCCACTGATAAGTGCAGAATTGTACAGAAATTCTGCAAGCCATCCTCTATTAATACTTCGTTAAAAGATGCTCTGAAAGGGAAAAATATTAATACCAAACACTATATTAGAAAAAAATACAAATAAGGTTAAAAAGAGGTCACCTGGGGTACCAACAACCAATATACATGAATCAAGAAATAGAAAATAGATTGTTCCCAACATTTTTTACACAACCAGAACATGTCTAGGACCATCATTACAGACCTCACCCTATAGGTTACACATGACATATACTAATAGGGCTGTCACATTTTACTCTACCTGCTGTTACACCTATTCATGCTCCTTCTCAGCTAGACATTCCTCAAGGACAGCCCCTCCCCCCTGCTGGACAGCCCCTCCCCCTGCATGTACACCCCCCCTGCTGGACACCCCTCCCCCCTACTGGACAACCCTCCCCCCTGCTGGACACCCCTCCCCCCCTGCGGGACAGCCCCTCCCCCCTGCTGGACAGCCCCGCCCCCTACCTGGACAGCCCCTCCCCCTGCCTGGACAGCCCCTCCCCCTGCCTGGACAACCCCTGCCCCTGCCTGGACAGCCCTCCCCTACTGGACAGCCCTCCCCCCCCCTTGCTCGACAGCCCTCCCCCCTGCTAGATAGCCCTCCCCCCTACTGTACAGCCCTCCCCCCTGCCGGACAGCCCCTCCCCCTGCTGTACACCCCCTCCCCCCTGCTGGACACCCCTCCCCCCTGCCGGACACCCCTCCCCCCTGCCGGATAGCCCGCCCCCCTACCTGACAGCCCGCCCCCCTGCCGGACAGCCCGCCCCCCTGCTGGACAGCCCCGCCCCCTACCTGGACACCCCTCCCCCTGCTGGACACCCCTCCCCCTGCTGGACAGCCCTCCCCCCTGCTGCACAGCCCTCCCCCCTGCTGAACATCCCTCCCCCCTGCTGTACAGCCCTCCCCCCTACTGGACAGCCCTCCCCCCCTACTGGACAGCCCCGCCCCCTACTGGACACCCCCCCCCTACCGGACACCCCTCCCCCCTTCCGGACACCCCTCCCCCCTGCTGGACACCCCTCCCCCTGCTGGACAGCCCTCCCCCCTGCCTGGACAGCCCCTCCCTTCTGCTGGACACCCCTCCCCCTGCTGGATACCCCCTCCCCCCAGCTAGACACCCCTCCCCCTGCTGGACACCCCTCCCCCTGCTGGACACCCCTCCCCCTTCTTGGACACCCTTCCCCCCTGCCGGACACCCCTCCCCCCTGCTGGACACCCCTCCCCCCTGCTGGAAAGCCCTCCCACCCTGTTGGACAGCCCTCCCCCCTGCTGGACAGCCCCTCCCCCTGCCTGGACACCCCTCCCCCCTTCTGGACACCCCTCCCCCTGCTAGACACCCCTCCCCCTGCCTGGACAGCCCATCCCCCCTTCTGGACACCCCTCCCCCCTGCCGGACACCCCTCCCCCCTGCCGGACACCCCTCCCCCTGCCGGACACCCCTCCCCCTACCTGGATAGCTCTATTGGTACTCACACAATTTTTGGGAAATTTTCTCAATCGTGGGGAACTCAATTTGGTTGGATATACATACCGATAACCCAAGGTTTGGACACTATGTGATAACCCATGTGAATGTGGACATGTATATAATGATTCTAGAAGAATTAGTCTTAACTAACTAGATGAATGTATAGACTTTCTGATCTAATACGAAAGGAAACCATAGTTCTACATGAATTATATGTTTTTTCCATCATTCTCCAGAATGTAATAGGGACAAGGAGTGTTCTTTTTACAATATGAAGGGGAATGATGTCTCTAACTATTAAAGTTGGAACGGTAAGATGAATATTCCAATATATGACTTGGAGAGAAAATACACTACTGTCCCTTATAATGTGGATAAGATAGGGGTTATATCAGTGTAGAAGGATACTGGGAAAACTACAGACTTAATCACTTCAACATCACCTTAGGATGGTCCTTCTAATGAAAAAAACATGGATTATTCTCAGTGTGTTGTATTTAATCTAGAGGGCCCACCCCCGGAAAAATCCTTGAATGAGGACAATGTACCCCTTCCTGATAGAGAGATAAACATTGGATAGAACATCTAGTTTGAGGGGCATGTATTTTGGGGGCACCTTTCCCTGATGTTTTGTACAGATCCAAGGGACTGTAGGTATTTTCAACTTTGTAGGAAAGCCTAATGTAAATACTCACGAATGGGAAAATAGGTAGAAAGTCAATGTGGACCTCTATACAAATGTAGCTAGTCTTGAAGAGAGTACTTCAAATGAGGAAACATTTGATGGCATGCCTACATAGGGGTGTTGCTTTTAGGATTCTTTACCTAACCTGATTGCATCTCATGGTTCTCAAGTGGTGAAAAATGGGAAAAAAATCTTGCAGTTTCCTACCTATCATTAATTGATGATGACACATTCTGAGGGACCCCTCATGCATGTTTCATACATAGCTATCTAGGAACAATACAGGAAGGAAACCTCACTAGGTTCGCTGAATATGAGTACACCCAAGGATCATCAAAATAAGTTGTAGCATAATCCCTTACCTACTAAAAATAATGATCAGTATGGGGTTTCACGAAAGTACCTGCTGCAATGATTACTAAGAATAAGGCCTCCATAGAGTCACAATCTTATCCTAGATAGTATATGGATAAATTTACACACTTAAGTCGTGTATTATGGTATGAAGATGATGAGGAAATTTCAATCAGTTAGAAGGTTATAATCACCTCCAATATGGTAAATGAATATGAATATCCAAAATCTAAATACATGTATGATAAAGGCATGGGTGGTGACCCAAAATTAAAGAACAAGAAAAATAATTGGAGTAATGGTATGGAGAAACTGCCCCCTACCCCCCTCCCCCCTGCCCCCCTGCCCCCCTCAATCCTGCACCCTACCCCCTGCCCCCTTCCCCCCTCCACCCAGCCCATTAGCCTGCACAACACCCCCTGCACCCTCCATGCCCCCTGCCCCCCTCCACCCTCCCCCCTGCCCCTGCCCCCTGCCCCCTGGCCCCTGCCCCCTACCCCCCTCCACCCTGCCCCCCCTACACCCCTCCACCCTACCCCCTGCCCCCCTCCACCCAGCCCCCTATCATACTTCAATACATCCTGAAGATATTATCAAAAACACTTCAAGACATAAAATGACTATTTTCAACAAATATAACAAAAGACCAAAATATATGATGCAAGAACCACAAATCAAATACCCCTCTCAACATACATGATGTAGTATGGTAAAAAGAAATAAATGAACTTACCAAAATGTTACCATCATACAAAATGGTGCCTTAAGAGTACTTTGGGTTCATATTTCTTTTTCACCCTAAGCCTATATTTTACCTACAAGAAATAAAGAAAAAAAGATCAAAATAAATTAGAAGTAATTATTTAGAGAATAAATAATTGATAAGAAATATATTTGTGTTTATGTGCCTGAATACAAACATGTATCCTGCAAAAATAGTAGATGCAAGAACCACAAATCAAAGCTTGCTTGAGAGGAAAATGTTTTGTTTTTAAAAGTTCAACTATTAGAAATTAGAGCTTCAAAAATTTCATCACCAGTTGCACCCTATCTTCATCAAATTGTAAAAGGTTTATGGAAGAAAGAATGTGATACAATCATATCGAGCACAACAATTGAGTATCGTAGAATTCAGCTCATAAAAAAGATTTTAGAATTGGAACCATAAAACTATGATTAAATTTTTATTTTATGTTTGTAAAACTACATGGGAACAAAATAATATGTTAATATCACTCTAATCAAAACCAATAACTGAGAAGTGAAGTTCACATAGATGCCCATTACCAAGAATGGATGTTCCCCCTTGCTTGTCGGTTTCATGCCAACGTGCCCGCATTTGAACCAACACCAACCACCTCGTCCTATGGTAGAAATGATTAATTAGATATATGCATCAATTTGTAACAATAAAGAATTTTTTTATCTAATTACAAACAAAGAATATAACTAATATATTAAAAACAAAAGAAATGAAGAACATAGATTTCAAACAATCACACAAAATGCATAAATTATACCCACTAGTTACTATATTAACAACTTCAACACATATTCATGGATTTTAATGTAGATTCATGTTAACATTTGAAGTTCAAAAATAATTTTTAGTAAAACATTAAAATAAGCATACACACCAGAATTTCAATACAAAAAGGTAGTAAAAAGGAAGCAACAACCAACAAATTTAACAAGATGATTTCAGCATACAAAATGTATTAAAAGGAAACTTCCAACCATTTATTTCAACTAAAAAAAAGAAGTGAATTTTCAAGTTTAAGTAGAAAAATCACAGAATTTAAACTATTACTCCCATGGTGTAGATTCTCTATTCATTTGAGATCATTGAAAAAAAATTCCCTTCTTTTCTTGTTGAATAAATGCCTTTGGTTTCCAAAATTTCATCTCCTATAAGTGTAAACATATACATTAATTTATAAAATTTAAAGTTCAAAACAGAACAAAACTAGAGTAAAAACTAAGGTAGATTGGTTCAAAGTTACTATGAAATATAACTTCTCTATATCTATAAAAATAGTTGAATCTATACTTCAATAGGATGTGAAATTATGCTCACTAAAGTACTAAAAAATAGAAATTATAACGTACATTCACTTATTCTATGTGAATAACATAATTTTTTTTAATAAAAATCAATAAAAAGGAATGTTTAAACAATGATTTAGAATTATAAAATTTAGGATTAGAAAAAAATTGTGTACCCTTACCTCACACTTAATTTGAAGTATATAATAATAATTTAAACTCTTAAAAATTTAAGGGTGGAAGGAAACAACCTGAAAATTTTCTTAGAGTGAAAGAAGTTACTCAAAATGGGCTGCCATGTGAAGTGACCCACCTAACTTCCTAAAAAAAGACCTCAATCAAAAAAACTTTATTAAACAAGGTCAAATAAAAAAACTAAAAAAAGTAACAAGATAATCTTGGGTTTATCCCCCAAGGGGTTCTATATTTAGATTGCTCACAGTTGAAAAATCATTGATTCAACCCCAATTAGATGGAGGATGTGTCTTCTTACTTAAGAACTAGCATAAAATCTTCTTTCTAGCTATAGTAATCAACTCAAATAGTTTTTTAACACCCCATTTTCATATACTTTTAATTTCACCACTTTGAAATTATAACTTTCTAGGAGTAGTGGAAAGGGGGGGAAAGGGGGTATATTCCCTCTTCTTCAACTTGAGGAGTGATGTGCATAAATAGTAAAAATTCAATTCTTGGATGTGATTTTTCATCCGATTCAATATCCTATATAAATTCATTATTAAAAACCACATATGTATCAATATCCACTTTTTCATTAGTGTGCAACTTCAAAATATCCTCTTACTCTTCGACCACTTCCAAACTTTGAATTAAAATTAGATTTTTTGAGTTTCAAAAGTTTCTCATCAGGTGTATTAATAACCTTCTCATGTACCTCTAGTAAATCATGAAGTTCACTTGAATCTACAACATACATAGGGAGAAGAGAAATCAAAATCATACACAAAAAAATCACAATAATATAAAAGAAAATCTTGTTTAATTAAATAAAAAACTTCATTAATTTGGTCATCTTTCTCTTTTTAAAGAAAAAACGGTGATCCTAGGAGTGTTTCTAAGTTAGAAGTGATTTATTCAACCTCCTCCAACCTCTTATCAAAACAAAAATACTCAATTTTATAATTTTTCAAAGTAAAGGAAAGGGTATCTTTAATTGGTTCATCATCTTATGATTTCACAAGAATTTTGAAAGGATTATCAGGAATATCCCACTACTAAAAGACCACCTTGGAGAGGTGGGTTACATTACTTATATTTGTCCTTTGACATATTCATAGACCTAGTCCCCATTGGTAGAGAAAAATAAGAGTAATCCCTTTTATCTTTCTAGTTGACCCTCCCTATCTTACTCTTCTCATACATGGATACATTTAATCCTGAACCTTGTCCTCTAAATCACCTAAAAAGTGGAAATAACATTCATCACATGACCAATTTTCAGGGACCTTCTCCTCTCCAATGGTTCTGACCAGGTATTGTTCAAAATTCTGGACTAGTTCATCATATGACAAAAGATCAAAATGGTTATCCATCACAATACCTCCCACTTCTATAGAACTCTTCATGAATGTGGCCTCACTCCCTTAAACCTATTCTGATAAATTGTCGCTTGTTGAAAATGAGAAAACTAAGGGATTCTTGGGACCACCCTCATCCATATTCTTCAGTTCCATAACTGAGTAATGCTCACTGACACCATGGAGAGGAGGGCGCGGCGTGGAGGGCACGGTGAGGAGGGCGCGGATAGGAGGGCGCGGCGCGGAGGAGGCGTCGGCGAGGATGCGTCGAGGAGGAGGGCGCGGCGAGGAGGCGTCGGGGAGGAGGGCGCGTCAAGGAGGAGGGTGCGGCAAGGAGGGCACGGTGAGGAGGGTGCGGCGAGGAGGGCGCGGTGCGGAGGAGGCATCGGCGTGGAGGCGTCGGGGATGGGGAGGACGCAGTGAGGAGGAGGAATCACGAGGGGGAGGAGAAGGAGCCCGATGGGTTTGGGAAAAAAAAACAAGGCTGCTGGATATAGCCACGGATGAAATAATTAACCGTGGAAGTATAAAAGATACAGCCACGGACCTATAAAATCATGGCTATAGGTCTGTGGCTATAGCTCAGATTTGTAGTAGTGCAAGGAAAGTTAATGACTAAAAAGATGAATCGATAAAATGAATTACAATACTTTCCTTGGTCAAAATGATCATAAAACATCCATAGAAAGAATAATTATGGTATCAATACAACATATCCCGAGTGTATTATAAGTAAAATAAAGGGTTGTCATTGATGATTAATAGGAATACCATAAAAATGTCATTAAAAAAATTTATGGGGAAAATAACCTTTTTTACTTTAAAAAAAAAATTAAAAATAAAAGATCAAAAAATATTTTGAAAATACATTTCATTGAAAATAACCTTTTAAACATATAAATTAATATTTTAAAAAAATGATTGATCATGATGATAGTAAATTATGTATATGTCGTACACATTAAAACAATGATTCCCTTCACATTTTTTGGTAAAATCTAAACAGGTCATGTTTAGAAAACAACATGAAGATTCCTTTCAAAAAAATCTAAAAAGTCAAAAATGGGTAAATTTTTATTCAATAAATTGTTTTTAAAATTTTTAAAAACATTTTTTGGAAACATTTTTAGAAAATATGGTTTTGAAAGAGAAGGGATTTTTGATCGAAAAAGAGAAATAAAGTCTAATCTTCCTAAAAACATTTTCACAATAATTTTAAGTAACAAAGAGTGAGAAATGGTATTATTACTTGAAATTTTCATGAATAACTATATGATAAAATATATTAGGTTTGAGATATAAATATCAAATATTTCTCCCAAGGTAGACTTAAACATAAATAATCTAGAATAATGATGAGATTGTGAAATATACTCTTACCACTTTGGTAACGTTTGAATTATAATACCCATGAAAGAAAAAACTTAAAATTAAACTTTAAATACTATTATGAGTAATATATTAATGAAATAACATATAAAAATGGGCATTATATACACCACATAAAGTAATAAGTGGTGATTATGGAATATATCTCATGGAAGTAAAAGTGAGATGACAAACCCTTACCTCAGGTTTTACTTTCTTTGTATGTGTTCAAACCTTTGGTATAATAAATATAAGTATATTATAAATATATTATAGAACAATAATATTATATTTAAAACCATAAATGATTTACTTATTGTATTTGGTAACCTGTTTATTAACAATTCTCTATTAAAATCATTATTTCTGGTGATAATTGCTTTGTTTTCATGTGTATTGTGGTTCGGTAATTTTGGTCCTTTTATATTGAGTTACATAATTTCCATAATTATAAAAATGATACAAATATAATATATATTCATTATATATTAATTTATATTAATCTATAAAATTAAGACATAGAAAATGGATTACACCGTTCATGGAGACGGTAGGCCGTACATATACATGAATAATGTTTCCATTTTTCTCAATAGAAGGAATGAAAGGAAAATAAATATTAAATAATCATTATAAAATAATTATAATATCATATATATAATTTATATTAATCAAATACTTTCTTATTTCCATTTATGTAAAAATAAAATAGAAAAAAATTTGCATCTCTATGTGGAGACATTAGTCCACACGCATACACGAGCGACGTTATTGTTTTTCGATGAATGAGAAGGTAGGAATTTAGATGTAATATTATATTTAAAAAATTATTTTTAGATCATAAATATCACATATATTCATTAAATTTATCCTTAATACATTCTATGTAAATAATTAGTGAAAAATGATTCATATCGCTTTGTGACATGGTACTCCACTGTACACACGAGTGACGTTGTCGTATCCTCCATAGAATGGAAAGTAAGAAGCTATATGTGATATAATTATTAAATAAGTATAATAATTTCATAAATATAATATATATGTGTGTGTGTGTTTTTTTTAAGCTATCATTACATCCAACCTTGAAAGGTGGTGATGAAAAATGAATTACATCGGTTCGCGAGGTGGTAGTCTACCGTACACATGATCGACGATTTCGTTTCCCATTTGATAGAAGTGCAGGTGGATATGGGTTGTTGAATTAATATAATAAAATATAAATTTATATTTTATATTTTGTTTTTTTATTATATTATCATATTTTAATATTATTTTAAGGATGTGGAAGAACAAATAAAATAAATACACACGTTTACGCATTTTACCTCTTCTTCAGAGAGCCTCTTTAGGTTAATACCAAAATCCTCTTTTAAAGGGATTAAAAATAAAAATAAATATATCTAGTATATATTAATATTATTAATAAATATTTTTGGGTAGGAATTGGTTGAAAAGGGGGTTTTGTAAATGTGATGAGGAGATGATGGGGGTGTGCTTTTATAAGTGGGGGAGAGGACACACATGGAATTTTTGAAAAGATAAACTGATACCCATGTTTTTATCATAACAAAATCTTCCAAAATAGAAAATTATCTAACCTTATAGGTGATAAAGTCTAAATATGTCCATGAAATGAGATTTTTACATGTTTTAGGTCATTTTTACCATAATCTTCTTAGTTTAACCCCCACTAAACATGTTTTAATCTTAATTGTGGTAATTAATTTTTACTAATTTTACTATTCATACATGTCAAAAATTAAGTTGAACTTATTAGATAATATAAATTATTATTATTCCAAATATGGAATCTATTTTTCTAAATTTTATGAATTCAATTAAAAATTAAACCTGAAGACACGTTGAAAAAATGGTTTTTCCAAAGAAAAAAATTTGAAAAGTTAAAAACTTTTTTATATTAAAACTGATCATATAATTTATTAAAAATTGGATTAATTATAATATAATTTCACTAATTTTACTTTTAAAACAATTTTTTAACGAAATGGTATTTCTAATTGCTTTAAAAGAAAAGGTGTTTTTCAATAAAGGTCAGTATTTTTCACTATTCATTAAAAAATGAAACATTTCATAAAAATCCCAAAAAATAACCCTAATATAATTTTGACATTATGATTTCAAAAATTAATTCCATTTTTTAAAAAACATTTTATAAAAAATTTAAACATTAATTTTAAAATATGTGTGCAAAATGTGATGAAACTTCTTTTTAGAAAAATAGATTTTTTAGAAAACATTTATTTTTCATTAAAATGATTTTTATTTTTATTTATAATAAATAGATAAATAATGAAAATGTTTAAACCGTATATTTTTTAAAATTATTTATTCATATTCATACCTTCCAACTTTATGGATAGGCTATAATTGGCACACTTTAAATAATAATATTTGAATAGAGTATTGTTTTTCATTTAAATTGGTGTTGTGTACATCACAAGCTATCGAATAGATTGAATTTATTTAAAATGAAATATATCATAAAATATTGAGGTCTTATATTCTCTTCTAATATTGATGTTGTGTGTCATATATGTTATCAAACATTATGTTCCTCTTTTAAAATCTTGGGTTGTTATATTCTACCCCCTTAAATAAATTGTGTTCTCACAATTTAGACTTGATATTGGTAATAAAGGTTTTGAAATTTGAAAATACCATTGTTGTAAACCCACATCGTAAAAAGGGTTAATAAAACATCCTCTTAATAAGAGTGAAAGGAAGGTAAAAAATTTCATTTGGAATAACACATAACTAGGTTTCCAAATAGGATAAGATAGGTGGGAAGTGAATATCTGCACATGGAAGAAAATAATAATTCTAAAATAATGATAGATGGTGATAGAGGTAATAGAAATTCAAAACCCATAAAACCATAAATATGTGATGAGTCAAAATACCGTTGATTCATTGTATATGAAGGTAATAGGATAACATTTTTTGTTTCGAGATCTGTTTCCAAAAGTTTAGGGTTTTATTTACCATCTATACTAGGAACATAAGGAAATATACTTACTTGATAAGTATAATTTCATACTTTAATAAATTTCCACTACAATATTTTTTTTTAATCTAAAAAATGAGTATTCAAGAAGAATTTTTATGCCTGAAGTACTAAAATAAAATTCTAATGGATCACATGATTCCATGAGATAAGATAATCATTATTTACTTAACATCAATGATCTTATTAACTCTAATGGTTATCAATACCTTTAAACTTATTTCCAAAAAATGTAAAGGAATTATTACTCGAATAAAAATTTACTAAAACCCATACTAATCCCAAGGGTTGTTTTACCATAAATATCTCCCAAAAATACTCTTAAACGTTTTTGAATTATATCATTTAAAACCTTAAAATGGATATTTATGTCATTAAACTTATGATCAAACCTACACTTATCAACCTAATAAACTTTAGGTTTAACCAAGGTCATTCATGGTTATCATATATTAAAATTATTCATAATAGTTTATAAAAGTGAATTATTGAAATAATATCCCCTAGGAGTGTCAAATAAGGTGTGTAGTAAGGTCCATTTTCATGTACCAAATGATGATAGAGTGAAAGCCTAATAAACATATTTCAGAGTTATTACACCTAGGTACAATTGTGCATGAACCATGTCCACTTATAGTATCTATACTGGGATGTATTTCTAGTAAATCCCACATAATATCTTCCTCTTTAGAACTTAAGTATTTTCTTTTGTACTAATACTTATTTAAGAACCTTTGTGATGTTTTTTAACAAAGTTTTTATATTTTTTGATACTAACCTTTTTGTAAAAGAATGTTTTTGTTATTCAGGATCAGACCCAGTCCATTAAAATGAGTTTCTGTAAGAAATATGAAAGTTTCTGAATGTTTTAATCCAAACACAAAGGGGGGGAAATTTATCTTTGATAAAGTTGTTTTCTATTAAAAGTTTTCCCGAATGAGCAGTTCTAGACATAGAAGGTGTAAGGAAGATAGAGGATGGAAGTTTTGTAAAGTTATTGATCAGATTCACCATCATACTTAGATTCATCAGAATAAAGTTATATATCTATTAGAAATGATGTTTTTTATAAATAATTTATTAAGAATAAAATCCATAATGTTTTTGAAGAGGTTGGATGAATATAGTGATGTCTGGTGTTAGAAATTTCTTAAGATTTCAATCCAAAATCCAGATGATACTTTGCTGATTTGTAATTCTCAAATATCATAAGTTGTCTATAACACTTTTTATGTAAGCCTTATGAAGAAAAGGGGTAGAATATGTGAAAAAAATCATAATGATTTTTGGTTAGAAAGAAAGAAGGTTATAAAAGTGAGGGAATTCATAATACTTTCATAAGTAAGTCAAATGATCCTTTGGAAATATTAAAGTTATAATAAACCATGAAAACTCTCATGATAAAATATTTTGAAAAAATGGAGTAATCATAAAGATTTCATCAGTTCCAGGGAGTATGAAAAAGTTTTCATTGGATCCATAAGTATCAGGCATAGAATTTTTCTAAAGTCTGAATGAGTTATAGCTAATGAAAATTGAATATTTTCAAATTTTTAGAACGGAGTTTTCATTATAATGATAATTCCATCATAATGATAATTTCATCATAATGATAATTCCATTATTATTAAGATTTTTTTGGATTGACTCTGAGAAGGAAAGTCAATCAGATTAACTATGATAAGGAAATTTAATCAAAATAACTCTACTAAAAAATCAATTTGGAATGAGTTGGGGAAGTTCTATCGTAATGAGTTAAAGAAGTTCCACCATACTGAATAAAAATTAGGAAGACCAAGAAGACTGATTATAGAGAATACTCAAGAATATTCTATAATATTTTTAAATATTTGAAGTGGTAAAACCTGAAATTCAAATTTATGTAGATCTCAAAGTTTTTTAATTTGAGTAAGTAGTAAATGTTTTTTAGTTTCTCACATTTTCTATTTTGGGATGCCTATAAATAGTTTCATGTCACATTTATACTTTGTATATTTTTCTTATGTGTAAAAAGGAGGATCACATCAAAGGTCGAGTCATAGTTTTAATTAGAGTTATTTTTAGATAAATCTCATTAGAAGATCATACAGTTGAAATTTTTCTTACCAGACTAAGGAAGATCAAACTAAGGAACATCGAACTGAGGAATATTGGACTAAGAAAGTTCATACTAATCAATTGAGTAACATTTGAGAAGTGTAGTTTTAGAAAAGGGTTCATCGTAATGATTCCATCATAATGAGATAATCAGTCTTAGGAAATCGGACCTAGGGTCATCATATCAAGGTTCTAGATAGAGTTTTGTGAAGCAAATTTTTTTTGTAATATTTTCTTTTGTGGCTCAATGGTTTGTAATAAAACTTTGTAAACTAACAGAAGTTGGTATAATCATTCTTATTGGGAGATAAAAGGTTTCTAATAGAAGTTGGTATGATTTTCATTCACTTCTTCATTATAGTTAATTTTCATAGATTCACAAAAGTATTTATGGAAAGTATGTAGGTTCTCACACTGAGTCTGAACCTTGTAAATCTTGTGTGGTTTACTTGATTTCATAATTTTTAATGCATTAGTATTTACTAAAACATGATAAGGATATAAACTTTAACATGTTTTAGTGTTTAGGTTATAAAAGTATTGAAACTTATAATAAGTGAACAACTGAGTCACCCCCCCCCCCCTCTCAGTTGTTATTCAATCCTTTGGAACTTCAATTGGTATTAGAGCAAAGGCTCCCTTTTTGAATCTGTATCATGTATAATATCAATTCTACTAATAGTAGATGAATTACTACATTTTATTGAATTAATTATTATGGATGGAAAAATAGGATGATTCTTTATCTCCTATCTCTTGGTATGGAAGTTTTTGATGCTACTATAATTGGGTTTCCACCTATTGAGAAGGATTCCCCAATGACTTTTTTTTATAATAGAAATATCGAAGTTTATGGAAAATCTAGGAATTATATTCTTATGTCTCTATAAAAAAATTCTATATGAAGTTAATGGGTCTCAAAACTTCAAAGAGTATGTGTGATAAGCTGTAAAGTATTTTCTAAGGGAATACTAAAGTGAAGGAAGAAAAGATAAAAATCTAGTATATTAAGTTTTAAGATATAATAATGAGAGATGAAGAAACTATTGATGAATAATTCACTATGGTAAATGAAATATTTTGAAAAATCATAGGATTTGGATAAGTTCTAGAAGATTATACAATAGTTAATAAACTTATGAGAAACTTTTTGGATAGGTTTGATTCTAAAATTTCCTCCTTAAAATATAAAAATGATTTATATCTTTATGAATTGCATAACTTTATTGTTTCTTATGAAATGAAGAAGTCTCCAATATTTAAAAATAATATGAAATATGAAATAGATTTTGAATCTATGAGAAAAATCAAAATACGAGATGATAAACATGTAAATCCTTGTGATTCCAAAGATAAAGAGGATAATGATTTGAAATATAAAATCATGTGTCTTATCTCTAGGAACTATATAAGATGAAGAGGAAATTATAGATGAAAAATTCCTCTCAAATTATTTGAGTGTGGTGGAATCAAAAACTTTTCTACAAATTTCTCCAAGAAGAAAGTTGGTGATTATCAAGATGATTTTGATGAAACACCTTGATAGAAGAAGTGGAACAAATGTTATAAAAGGAAAAAGTCACAAAACAAACACATGAATAATTTTAATGGAAACAAAATAAGTATGTTGAGTAAGAAAGTTAAATCAGAATTGATTGAAAACAATTCTTTGGAAGATTAAAGTTCAGAAAAATTCAGAACCATCATTTAAAAAGTTGAGAAAACAAAAGATTCTTCTATTAGTGAATAAGTTGGTGATGAATCATATAGATAGTATCAAATCATAACATAACTTGTTGCATGTCTTGATAAAAATAGAACTCTCAAGAAAGAAATAAGTGTAATGGAAAAAATTGTGAAAAAGTTACTAAAGGAAGAAAATATGTCATCAAGCAAGAGGAAGAATACATTTAAGATATCTTAAGTTACAAATTAAGAGTTTTCGAATAGGGAAATATGGTTGAAGATATCAATAATAAATTGGTAGGTAAGGAAGAATAATTCAATAAGTTTCAATCTAAACATTTTGAGTCTGGAATTACCTTGAGGAAGATGAATGAAAACTTCAAAAAAGATTCAAAAGTAAAATCTGAGATTTCTAAAGTTTCTGAGAAAGCTCAGATTAAGAATATGGTGAATTCCTTACCCTCCAAAAATAATGTTTCGTCTTATTTTTCTTACATTTCATGAGATAATAAAAGTACTGTGGAATTTTTGGTGGATAAAGGATTTAATAAACCTATCACATCTAAAAAATTCAAAAACTTACCCAAAAGGAAACACACCCAGAGTGTGTTAAAGTAGAAAGAAGTTATCAACATCAACAATTTTTATACATAGAAAGATCATACTTTAATAGAAAATAAAGATTTTATGGTTTCTATTTGTGTTGTGGAATCTATAGAAATAGGAATTATAATTTTTTTCATAACTTATCACTTCTCGGAAGATGGTTTTAATAGAGTCAAAGAAATGGTGAAAGTAGAATGAGTAACTTTCCTAACACATGATAAGTTGGAAAAGAAAAATATCAAGATGTTAGAAACTTTGCAATAAAAAATCAATTTAAATGTATGGAAGAAGTTTGTGGAATATGTTATGTGGCTGGTCATCATTATGAAATAAGTATGACAATCCTTTCAAAATAAGTTTCTTATGTGAGAAAAGAAAATAAAGATAGAAAAAAATTGAGGAAAGAGATTTTGTTGTTGAGACTACCTTAAAATCAAGTAAAAAATAAAAAAACATGGATAATTTATAGTGATTGTTATTAACATATGATAGGTTATTTAAAAATATTTAAACATGTTTAAAATCACGTTGGATGTGTTGTTACCTTTGGGAATTATAGTTTCTTAAAAATAATAGAAATTAGAACGGCTGAGATTGAAGACGAAAAGTTTAAATCTAAGGAAGTTTTATTTATTGATGGGATAAAATGTAACTTGATTAGTTTAAGTAAACTAATTGATGATGTGAAATAGGTCACCTTCAAAAAATATTCTTATGTTATAAAAATTATAGAATATGTCAAATTTATTACAAAAGAAGAAAGAACCAGTAGGAATCTCTTCTAAATAAGAGATTCTAATAACTCCTCTTACTTAAGTGTTGAATATAAGAATAAGTTGCGGCATCGAAGACTTAGCCACCTTGGGTAGAAAAACATGAAAACAAATTTCTAAAGTTTATGTTATACAAGATTTTACAAAATTTAAAATAAGAGAGGAAGATCTTTGTGTTACTTTTTAGAGAGCAAAGATAACTAATAAAAGTTATAAGAAAGTTGAGATTTAGTATATCAAACCTCTTTAACTTATTCATTCTGATTTTCATGGGACAATGATACATTAATCAAAAAAAGGAGATTTATACTTTATCACTTTTATTGATTATTTCACTCAGATGACCAACATCGTGTTTATGAAACACAATTCAAAGGCTATGGCAATGTTAAGGTTTTTCAGAAAAGAAGTTGAGAAAGAAATGAGGGTATATATAGAGAAGTTGAGAATATATAATAATACCAAATTCACAATTAATACTTTTGAAACTTATCTGAGAAAACATGGTATCAAACATTAGTATAGTGCTCCCTAAACTCCACAAAAAAATAGAGTATAAGAAATAAAGAATAGAGGTTTTGTGGAAATAAGAAGAATTATTTTTATAGAATACAAACTTTAAACATTGTACTCAAGAAAAGATGTTAGTAGTTTTGTACATATTCAGAACAGATGTTTGTTACTTCTTATGAAATGTGGTATAAAAAACTTCATTGAAGTAATTCAAAGTTTTTAGAATTCCGTATTTACTTAAAATAAAAAATTCATATCTAGGAATGTTTAATGATAAAGATGAGGAAGAAACTTTTATATGTTATTCACCTAATGGAAGAAGTTAAAAATGTTGGAAAAAATGTTTACAAAAGTTGGTGGACTCATGCGATGTGAAAGTTATTGAGAATCTGACTTCTTTAACAAAAGTTGTTGGGAATATTGAGAAATAAAAACTAAAAGTTTCTAATAAAAATGAAATTTAGAAAAGAAATGTACATGAAGATTTAGATGAATCATTTGATGAGTAAATTGAAGTATAAAGAGGAACTATGAAATTTATTACTTTATAAAAACATGTTGAGACCAAAAATATTATTGGTAATCAAAAGTCTTCAGTTCATACGAGAAGAAAGCTAAGATTATAAAATCAAACTTCACTCATCTCAAAAGTTGAACTAGAACCAGTTTCAGAAGCTATTAAACAAAAATAATGGGTGAATCCTATGAATGAAGAGTTGTATAAAAGTGAGAAAAATGAAACATGGGAACTTGTTCCACATCTAATTGGTAAAAATGTTATCATAACAAGATGGTTTTACATATTCAAGTTAAATGAACATGGAGAAGTTTTAAGAAACAAATCTAGGACTGTTTGTAAAGGCTATGTATATGTGGAAGGTATTTATTTTAATGAAACCTTTTCCCCGGTCTCAAGTTTATAAACTATTAGAATGTTTCTAGTAGTAGATTCTCACTAGAATTACAAAGTATATCATATGGATATAAATTCATCATTTCCCAATGGAGAAATTTAAGAAGAAGTCTATATTGAATAACCCTGTGGGTTTCTACTTGATGAAGATGAAAACAAAGTGTGTATATTTAAGAAAGATTTATATGGGATGAAACAATATTCACATGCATGGTTTTATAATCTTGAAATTTTTTTGATAATGTTGAATTTTTCTAAATAAAAATTTGATAGAAACTTATATGTGAAATATTTTGACTCTAGAACTCTAATTGTAATTGTTTATGTGGATGATATTATTTTATTATGGGGATAGATAATATGTTTTTAAAACATTTACTAAAGAAATGAAATTAACTTTGAGATGTAAATGTTAGTAGAATTAACATTCTTCTTTGGTTTCAAAGTTCAACAAAAAGAAAATTATATTTTCTTATCTGAATAAAAATATGTTGCAGAATTGTTACAAAATTTTGGAATCACATAATCTAAATAAGTTTCTACTCCTATCTTAGTGGGGATGAAGTTGAGTAAAGATTATTCTGGTAAAAGTTTGAATCTGAAATACATTTAAAATATTATAAGAAGTCTAATTTACCTTGTATTCTCAATGCCTGATATTGTTTATAAAAGATAAAGTTTCTGATGGAGATTTTTTCTGGAATATATCTCAATCAATTATAAAATTGTTGATATCTTCATAAAGTAAATTCCAAAAGAATAGTTTGTTGTGTTGTGGCTACAAATTCATTTTTAGACTCCTCCAATTACTTCCTAAATATCATAAATAATACTCCTACAATGCTTTCAATTATTTAGAAAATGGGGAATATGAAGTAACAACTTTGTACTTTGTAAGAAGTTTTTATTTATCTTTCTTTTATGAATATAAAGTTGTGGTTATCATAAAATGTGGTAGAGAAAAAAAAGAAATGTAAGTAAAATATAAAAGTGAGTGGGACATTATCTTAACATGACCAAAAAAATTCTTGTCTCCAAGTGATAGAATTCCTTCAAAAACATTACTTTATCTAGTAGTGTTGTGTCTAGACACTCTCTTTTTAGAATGGTAGTGTTTTGATAAATTTTGAAAACCTTAAGTTTTGAAAAAATTATGAGATTTGAAAAAGTTATTAACAAGTATTCTTGACAAATCAAAAGGGTGGTATTGAAGAACCTTTGTGATCATTTTTTTAAATAATTTATTCATTTTATGAAATCTAACATTTTCCTAATATAATGTTTTTATTCCTCATGATCAGACCCAGACCATTAGAATGAGTTTCTGTAATAAATCTAAATTGTTTTGAATGTTAGAATCCAAAAATAAGGGGGAGAAAAGTTTTTACCTTTTATAAAGTTTATTTATAGACACAAATTTCTCGACACAGGTTTTCAGACTAAGTAGTACTAGATACAAAAGGTGTAAGGAAGATAGAAGCTAGAAGTTCTATAAAGTTTTTGATTAGACACACCATCAGTCTCAGATTCATTGGCATGAATTTTAATATCTATTGGACATGATTTTTTTTAGAAATAAGTTCCTAATGATAAAATTCAAAATGTTTCTAAAGAGGTTGAATAAAGATAGTGATATTAGGAGTTAGAAAGTTCTTAAACTTTATAACCTAAATCTATAAGATGCTTTGTGAGTTTTTAATTCTTAAATATCATAAGTTGTATGTAAATATTTTGATGAAAACTTTATAAAGAAAAGTTGGAGAATAAGTGTAGCCAATAATATTGAGTTTTGGTTAGAATTAAATAAGGTACTGAAAGTAAGGTAAGTCATAATACTTTACTACGTAATTCATACGATTCTTTTCCAATATTGAAGTTCTCATAAGTCATAAAAAATATAATGATAAAATATTTTTAAGTAATAGAAGAATTGTAAAGATTGTATCGGTTCTAAGAATCAAGAAAAAGGTTTTCATCGGATCCAAAAGTACCAGACACATAAGTTTTCATAAGTCTGATTGAGTTATAGCTGATGTGGTTTAATGATTTTCAAGGTTACAGAGTGGAGTTTTCATCGTAATTAGAATTCCATCATAATGAGAATTCCATTATAATGATAATTGAATCATAATGAAAATTACATCATTATGATTATTCCATTAGAATGAATCGAGGTAGGAAAGTCAATCAGAATGACTTTGATAAGGAAAGTCAATTAGACTAGCTCTGATGATGAAAGTCAATTTGGAATAAGCTAGGGAAGTTCAATTATAATGATCTAAGGAAGTTCTATAATACTAATTAAAATTTAGGAAGTCCAAGAAGACTTATTACGGATAATACTTAAGAAGATTCTAGAAGAGTTTTGAAGAGTTGAAGTGATCAAACTTGAAATTCAAATATGTGTAGATCTCGGAGTTTTTTAATTTGAGTAATTGGGAAAAGTTTTTCAATTTCCATCCTTTTCCATTATAGTATTCCTATAAATAGTTGCACAGTACATTCATAATTTGAAGCTTTTTATTATGTGGAAAAGGAGGAGCATTTTAGAGGTTTAATCAAAGTTTCAGCCAGAGTTCTTTCTAGGTAGAGATCTTGTTAGAAGATCAAAGAGCTAAAAAATTTATTACCAGACTGAGGAAGATTGAACTGAGGAAGATCGAAATGAGGAATATCAGACCGATCAGTTGAGTAGAGTTTGAGAAGTTAAATTTGATAAAAGGAGTCATAATAATGAGTCCATCATAATGAGATAATCAGACTGAGGCAATCGGACCTAGGGTCATGAAACTAAGGTTCTAGACAGATTTTTGTGGAGAATTTTTTTTTTTTTTTTTTTGATTTTTTGTTTTGAGGATCAATTATTTGTAATAAAACTTTTTAAACTGATGAGAGTTATTATAATCATACCTAATAGAAGATATAAGGTGTATAATGGGATTTGGAACAATTTGTATTCACTTATTCATTATTGTGAATTTTTATAGACCCACGGGAGTGGCTGTAGAAATGATGTAGGTTCTCACATTGAGGATGAACCTTATAAATATTATGTTATTTACTTGGTTTCTTAATTTTATATTCTTTAGTGTTTACTAAAATATGATAAGGATATAAAATTTAATAGTTTTTAGGGGTTAAGTTATAGAAGTGTTTAAACTTATAAAAAGTGAACAACTGATTCAACCCCCCCTATTAGTTGTTAGTCGGTCCTTTTGAAGTTCACTTATCCTCAAAGTTAGTAATAGGGTTATGTTTTCTAATATATGTTTTCCTAAATCTAGTTCCCAAATTTTATACTAAACTTCCTCTGATACCAATTGTAGATAACCTAACCCTAGTAGCCCAAATCTAGTGGTTACTTTACTAATTTTGAATAAGATACAAGTAATCGCATCCCGAAGGACAAAATAATTTAGTAGTCTTGGTATACTAGATACATACATGATTACCATATTACATTTGAAAACACAAATTAAAAAATAATTTTTTCCAAGTATATCATTATTTCCTCTAGCATATATTTTTATATCATTTATAGTGCACTTTTTGAATTCCTAGGAAAGGAAACAAAACAAGGTTGATCTCAGATGCTCGATAAAAATTACATAAAGAATAATCTATCATGAATAAATAAAAATAATCAACATGGTAATGTAAATAAATAGAAACATATATTATTTAAATAATTTTACTATCATTATTTAATAATTCATAATTAATATATCAATGTAAACAATTAAAAATACATTCTTTTTAATCAAATAAACTAAGAATGAAATTCATCCAGATATAATATCATTGGGAAAATATCATGGTTAATAATAATTGAATTATTAATGAAGGAAATGATTAATTATTAGACGTTATGATCCCAGGCATCATGATACCTCTACTATCAAGACCTTTCACAAGACAATTTAAAACTGATGGGTAGGTATACACCATAAACCCTTTTAACTAATTCTATCCAACTGGTTTGTCTCATGAGACTACTAATGCATAAAGGGGATATCTATAACTATTCCATGCCCATATATTCATGTCCAAATCATTACTTACATATAAAATAATGGATTTAATTCATGAATAATGTTCCTTATCATCAAATATCTTTTTTGAGTAAAGAATATGGATTTATCAATATTTCCCCATAAAATCAAATAAATTTCAATGTTGAGAATCATATGTAGAAATGATACATGGTTTAATAAATAATAATATATATGATAAATAATATGTATATTTAGAAGAAATTTAATTTCCAATGAATATAGGTGTAACAGCCCAAAACTTCTAGACCATTACTTTACCAAAAATCTTATAATTTGGGTGTTTGGGGGAAAATCTGAGGTGTTTTTGAGACATGTGAGACATTACAATGGTGAGACATTCCAAAAAAAATTAAAATTTCCATTTTTCCAACATGTGAGACATTCCAACAATGATACATCCCAAATTTTTTCCAAATTTCTAGTTTTCTAATGGTGATTCATTCCAACAGTTTTCCAAATTTCTAGTTTACCAATGGTGAGTCATTCAAATGATGAGTCATTCCAACAGTTTTCCAAATTTAAAGTCTTCTAATGGTGAGTCATTATAATTTTTATTCATTCCAACAGTTTTCCAAATTTCTAGTTTTCCAATGGTGAGTCATTCCAATAGTGAGTCATTCCAACAGTTTTCTAAATTTCCAGTTTTCCAATGGTGATTCATTCCAACTATTTTCCAAATTTCCAGTTTTTCAATGGTGAGTCATTCCAATAGTGAGTAATTCCAATAGTTTTCTAAATTTACTGTTTTCCAACATTGATTCATTATTATGGTGATTAAATCCATCAATTTTTCAAATTTCTAGTTTTCTAACAGTGATTTATTCCAACGATGAGTCGGTCCAATAGTTTTCCAAATTTCTAGTTTTCCAATGGTGATTTGTTCCAACAGTTTTCAAAATTTTTAGTTTTCCAATGGTGATTTGTTACAATAGTTTGAAATTTTCAGTTTTCTAATGGTGATTCATTCTAACAGTGTTCCAAATTTATATTTTTCCAATGGTAAGTCATCCCAACAGTGAGTCATTCCAACAGTTTTTCAAATTTCCAATTTTCCAATGGTGAGTCGTTCTAATGGTGATTAATTACAACATTTTTTCAAATTTTTAGTATTCCAATTTTGATTCATTATAATGGTGATTAATTCCAATAATATACCAAATTTTCATAATTATCTAGTTTTCCAAAAAAAAATACAAAATTTCCTTTTTGATGTCTTTTATAAAAAAAATGGGTTTAATGCCTAAATTAAGGGGTTTTAAAGCTATTTCAAAGTAGATTAATCATATCCTTGATTTATAAAAAGTCTATTTACCTTTTAAATGTGTAAACTACATGGATTAATGGGATATGAATTTAATGGTCAGTTAAAACCATATTCAATTCCCCACTAATATCGGATTTGCTCCTTCTAAAGAGGATGCCTTTCCTTCTTTCCTTCAGGATTAATTTCTCTTGGGATGCTTCCTAGGGAGTCATAGAATAGATGGATGCAGTTGGTTCTAGTCCCCCTGAAGAAGTCACTTCCTGTATGCATAGCCCTGGTTTGGTGCAGTAGGTTTGGGAAAAAGATTCCTTCTTACAGGTTGGTTTTTCCTTCAATTATACTAAAGTGTATCATGTGAGATGGGTTTATTATTTTCACTGCTTTTGAACATGGTTGAATCCAAATTAATAAAGATAATGAATCGGTTTAAATTGAATTTAAATGGGTAGGGGAATGTGAAGTATTTTATTACAAATTTTTATTGATTTTTTTATTTGATTTGATATTATGTTTGTATGGGTGTAATTCCTTGAAGAATATCATGTCTATTGGTGGATTGATTTTGTTACAGAAAATTTCTTTTTGATACCCCTATTTTTTATTGTTTGGTTTCATATTATATAACTTTTTAACCATGTATATTCAGATAATGGAATGTATTCCCCAAGATCAAATGTATTATGTGATAACACCCTTAATTAAAGAAGTGGAATTGAATAAGAGACCCTTCTATAAATCTGAAAATATGTTTTTTTGTGGTATGTGATGTGGTTTGTGTGGGGGTAGTGGATGAGATATGGTTGTGCATTAGGGATATAATGGTTGTTATAGTGTGGTGGTGCAGTAGGGTTGTGATGGTTATTACAGTGCGGTGGTGCAGTGGGAATGTGATGGAATGTGGGATTGGATGTGGCTGTTGATTTTTTATATTGTGTTTCTTGTTATATTCTATGTTTTGTTAGCTGCCTAGTTAGTTATAGATGGTGAAATGAATAATATTAGGCATGTTTAATGACTAAATATTATATATCTTGTTCCCTGCTAAGTAAAAGTGAATGTTTTAATTTAACGGGTTGGTACCAGATAATCTAGAAAAAGTCTTAATGATAATAACAAATTAAAATATGAACTGTAGCTTGTGTATTTCTTATTAGGGGTTGGGGATTTAGCTTCTTCAGAAAAGTTGGAGTATTTTCTATGAATTTTTTTATACCTTGGTCATGAACCATTAGGATGGGTCTTGTGTGTTATTTATCTATGTGTATATACCCTGTATGTTCTTGTGATTTCTATACGCACCCCACCCTTTTCGAGAACCATGTTCTGACACCCACATAGTCATGTGGGGGTGTTTTTTCCAACATCCCAGTGGGAGGATAGATGTTTGGCTACCCTCTCTCCCTTATTCCCTCTTCTAGGAGATGATAAGGACATGTGCGGTATATGATGGATAGAAGTCAAAAGGTCCACTGTTGATTTGTGATGTGATATGATGTGATGGTCGAGGTGTGTGCAGGCAGGATGTGATTTGTTGTGATGGACTAGGTGTGTGAAGGTAAGATGTGATGTGATATGATTTTATTCATAAGGGGTGGTAGTTCTAGGACGTATGATGTTGGGGTGTGATAGTGAAAAATCAATGGGAAAGTGGTGTGGGGTACCTTATCATCAATGTTATTTATATTATATTACATACTTGGTTGTGTTATTTGGTGAGTGATCCTTGTTGCGGTTGGGGTTTTGGTTAGTATACTTGTTTAGGCATTTTTTGGTTCTACTGCTTTCATAAGGGTGAATTAGTGTGCTATTTTCACATGTGCATGAGGGACTTTGGTTTTCCTACTGAGTATACCTGTATGCTCACCCTACGTATATAAAAACATTTTTCAAGTTTCTAGGAGGACTTTTTGGATCATGATGGATATTTCTAGTTTGGACCTTTAGAGATGTTGTTGTATTTCTTACTTAGTTTTTACTCTTTTGGGATTTCATTTGGAGACTTTTATATGTATCAGTTGTGATCTATACATGCATTATGGGATGGTTTGAATTATTTTATTTTATTTTATGGAGTTTTTTGTGGTTGATTTATCCTATCTCTTGATCTTGTTTTCTTATAAAGGGTAATTCCTTCCATATTGTGTGATTTTTCTACCTTTGGTGTTAATCATCAACCTGAGGCCTACTAATGGTGGGACTCGGGGTTCAGTATATCTCTCCTCTCACTACAGTATCTTTGGAGGGAGGGGTTCATGACAGAATAGAATTAGAGGTGATGGTTTAGAGATATGATAGATTTTGGATTTTTTTCATTATTAGGAATTCATGGGTTGGTAGGGAAACAGTGTTATATGATCTTGGTTCATGACATAGGATAGAGAGGATTGGCTAGGACATGGGACTTTAGGTCTCTCCTGATTCGATGCAAGGACTTTGAGCTTACCAAACGACCAAGTGAGCTGGCACTTATTGTAGGGAAGAGATGTAATGACCCAAAGTTTCATTAATAGAAAATCCCTCTTGATCCAGTTAAATGTTTCTTTATGAAAAAAATTTTTATAAGATTTCAACTTCTTTAGTTTTATGTTAAGATTTGTGACCATTACTTTTATAGTCGTTGAACAGTGATCTTCTGAGTAGTATAAATATAAGGCTTTAACGAACCCATTTCTACTCAGACAAAGGAAGCGATGGCCTCATCCAGTAGAATTACCCCTTACGAAGCCCATTTGTCAGAGCTCGGAAAAGAGGTGGCATCTTTGGGATTTTCCCTTGACCAAGCCCAAGCTGAGCTTCATCAAGTCAAGCTCGAACGTGATCGTCTACGGGAAAAGTGGAAGTTGATTGAAATTACAACTCGAGCGATGTTATCCGAGTCACCCCAAGAGTCTGTCACCATCGCACACCTTACCCTTAGGTATTATATGGATATTTTAAGGGGTTATGTAACAAATAAGTAGCACCATGTTCATGTACATGATTTTTGTATATAATAATGAATATAATTTCTAGTCATTTTTGATACATTGTAATTAGTTTTTAAAGTACAAATGGTGTTTTTAGTTATTATTTAATTAAGAATTATATTTTATTAAATTAAAGGATTTTTGAATTAAATAATATTTTAATAAAATATTATTATTAATATTACATTAATTTTTATTAAATATAAATGATCTTATAATTTTATGAATGCAATTAAAATTTTTATTAAGGTTTGAAAGCCATTTCTGTCAAAACCCGTGAATTTTTTTATAAATGTCGGTTTTTATTTTAAAAGTGAAAATTCACATATTTAGAAAATTATTTAGATAAAATAAATATTATTTTTGGAATCAGGACGTCGAAATTATCCAACGGTGAATTTTTCATAATTTTCTGAGACAGTCAAATTTTTGGGTAAAAATTAAATACCATTTAAATATATAATGTGTTTTATGACATCATAATGACCCAATGGTGATGTAATAAAATACCATAATCCTTATGTTCGGCCAATATGTGTTTTATCATTAAAATAATGAGTTTTTGGGTTTGTTTGACTTACTTTTCAAAGCATTAATGGAGCCCTCAAGACTTATTCAACACTTTGCCCTTTTAAATTAATTTCCATGGGAGTGTGACTCACCTCCACATAAGCAACCCTAACTTTTTAATAAGTTATAACCTTGTCCTTGTAAAATATTTTTTTCCTCTTTCCTTTTCCAGAAACCATGGGAAAATACCATGGGATGGTTTGTGGTTTGGATTATTTTAATATAAGGGGTCACAAACCTAAATAATAAAGAATTCCCTCACCTTTCCTATATAAACCCACCCAAGCTCCCACTTCCTCCTCACTCAAAGCCCTTGGAGTTCGTCCAACCTCTGCCCTACTCTCTATCTAGAATCCTCTCAAGGTGCCCCAAGCTCCCAAGAAGCCTCTCACAAGCCTCTCTCTAGCCTTTGGAAGCACACTTCCAAGTTAGGGATTTTTTCTTCCTTTCTCATTTTTGTCAAATTTTTTTAAGTTGTATTGTCCTTTTAATTTCAATTATGAATGTTGGGGTATGGTTTAGCACCTCTCCCATACTTCCCTATTATTGTTTTAATTATGGGATACCCCTTTCTCTCTCATTAAATTCCTCCCATGTACACCCGTTACTATGCCGAAATTCCGAAAGGAACCTTTTTCTCCTCTTTTATATTCAAGCAATACTTTTGTATCATGAATCTAAATTCCTTTTCAATTGTTGGGACACGTATCTATATGACCTCCTTACTGTCCATTACATGTAAATATGATGAGTAACCCCTTTCTCTCTCATCAACCATTTTTATGAATTCTTATGTCACGCCGTTACGCTGCCGAAATCACACCGATTTTCTAAGCCAATATCATTGTGTAGTGAATACAATGCTCATTTCTCCATCAAGGGTATTCACCTTTATGCACATTTACTTATTGATTATAAAGTTTCATGTATTAATTCCACATTCCTTTATCATGGAATAAATGATTATGTTTTATGAATCCATGTTTTATGATCCATGTGGCACACTTATGCATGAAATGAAATGTTTAAGAAGGGTGCGCCCTTTATAGCGCTCCAATGCATTGGTTAAAGTATAGTATCATGATACGTCATGTGCAATGAGTGTTGACTCATGATAATTCAAGTGAAATGAGGGTTTACTCGTGCTTCAAGTGCAATGAGGGTTTACTCATGCTCCATGTGCAATGAGCCTTGGCTCATGCTAATTCAATGTTAAGTGTTGTTGCCACATTTCCATGTTATGATTATCATGCTTTATCATGCCTTTATTTTCATGTTACTCTTATGCTCTATTGATGTTCCTATTTCCTAACATGTATTGTACTCCTCATGTTATTCATTTTGTACTCCCTTACTGGGCTTTATATCTCACCCTTTTCTTATGCATGTCCTCAGGTTATCCCATGCAATGCTAAGTACGAAAGAATGTAGTGGTCATGTAAAGGAAGTTTTCAATAAAGATGTTGTATTTCAAGTTTAAAGTTTTTATGTAATGATCCTAATCCCCAAAGACACTAAACCTCTCGATCTTCTTTGTTGTATCAAGTGAAGTTTTATGTAATAAAGCATGCTTAAGTTGTTTTAAAAATCAGGGTTGTCATAATTGGTATCAAAGGATAGGTTTAGTTATTTTTGGGATTAGGAAACCCTAGTAAATCCTTAGATACAAGAATAAGCATAATAAAAGCATCCCTAAGTTTTGGTAAATACTAAGTAAGTGGTTTATCAAACAAATACATCCCTGTCTGGATACGAGCAGGTAGAGGCGGCTCTGGCACAGATGTATCCTAGGGGTAAAACCCGAAAACACCGCTTTGAGCTAGACTCGAACGGGAACTGGTGCACGACAACAGGCCTTGCTACACTCTTGGTTACGACACTCCTGGGGGATATGTTTTGATAAATTCACAATCTTAGTATGAACCCTTATTGAGGGAAAAATGACCCTAAGAATATATGTTAGAAGGAAGATCATGAAAAGCCTGGATTAAATCCTATAGACTCATGAGTTAAAGATATTAAAGTTTATTTATAAGTCATCAACTTTTGTCTTTGGATTACCCTTTATGTGTTACCCCTAACTTTCCTTTTATTCCAGCCAATGGTCGGTAATAGGAGAACTCGGGCTAACAACCGTTGTGAAGATCAGTGTGATGATTGTACTAATGAGATGCCCAATCCAATGGGAGCGGGAATCGCGAACTTTTTCACGCTTCTCTCTCAGCTAACTCAAGTTTTGAATAGAAACACGGGTTAAGAGGAACGTTCAAACCCCCCTAAGAAAGAACAAGTCGCTATCGAGAGCTTCATGAGACAAATGCCTCCTACTTTTAGTGGATCATCCGATCCCACGATCGCTGAACAATGGATCAACTCCATTGAAAAGATATTCTCCATCCTCTAATGCTCTGAAAAAGAGAAGGTTCTCCTGGCGGCTTATCGTATGGAGGGTGAAGCTGATCAATGGTGGACTTTGATCAAAAATATGAAGCCTAAGGAGGAGATCGATGCTTTGTAATGGAAGGAATTCCGGAAGATGTTTTTTGATAAATATTTTCCACGCACCCTCCGTCTTAAGATGGAAAGGGACTTCCTTTCCCTAAAACAGAAAGATGAAGAATCTGTGGGAGCGTACGAGGAAAACTTCACAAGGCTTGCACGATACGCTTCCGGCTTTGTCGTTACCCCCGAATGCAAGGTTGACCGCTTCTTTGGTGGGCTGAAGCCTAGCTTACGGAAAGCATTAGCGATCCGTGACTTCGACAGCTATGAGGAAATTGTCTGATGTGCCCTCAAGGTTGAAATGGAGATCGGAGAATCACAGGGGTATCATGGGGACAAGAAACGTAAGGTGGACTTCAATGCTGGTGGTCCGATGGATAAATCCAACGGCGCTAAGAAGTTCCAGCACCCCACTTGCCAAAAGTGTGGAAAGAAGCACCCTGGAAATTGCCTTAGGGGGACAAGAAAATGCTTCAAGTGTGGAAGAGAAGGGCACCTAGCTGTTAACTGTCAGCAAGAAGGACCCGCGGCTACGACAGAGGAGAGGAACGCTCCGTTCGAACCTCAACGCGTTGTTCAATGCTACAAATGCAAAGAACCGGGTCATTTTGCAAATCAGTGCCCTAATACAAGGGTTATCAGAGGCAACCAGCAACCTCCAAGACATAAAGGAAGAACTTTTGCCATCACTTCTTCCGAAGTGAACCCCGACAACGAAGTGGTGATAGGTACACTAGTTATTCATTCAAGAATAGCAAACATACTTTTTGATTCAGGTTCTATGCATTCTTTTATATCTCAAAAGTTTAGTAGAACAATCCCTGCACCACCACAAATCATGGAAGTAAAGATGTCAGTGAGTACGGAAAATGGGGCAATCATTGCATCCCATGAGTATAAGTCCTCCCCTGTTATAATCTGTGGATTGAATTTCCCGGCGAACCTCATCATAATCCCTCTGGTGGAATTTGATGCAATTCTTGGCATGGATTGGCTTTCCTTATATAGAGCCAACATAAATTGTCGGGAGAGGGAAATCACACTCCATATGGAGAATCGACCCCCGATTCTTTACAAGTGTCAGGAGGAAGATGAATCTCCTTTAGCTCCATCATCTCAAGCATGGATATTACTACCTTATGAGCATGCATATCTGGCTCAGATGATTGAGTCCAAGGAAGAAACCACCCTTGAAGAAATGCCTATTGTGAGGGAATTCGCTGAAGTATTTCCCAAGGAACTTCCTGGTCTTCCTCCAAGAAGAGATGTTGAGTTCTCAATTGAACTTATACCTGGGGCGCTACCAATATCCAAGACTCCATATAGAATGGCTTTTTTTGAGCTTGAAGAGCTGAAGAAAAAACTACAGGAGAATCTGGATAAAGGGTTTATACGCCCAAGTGCATCACCATGGGGTGCACCAGTCCTCTTCGTCAAGAAGAAGGATGGGTCAATGCGGCTTTGCATCGATTATCGTGAACTTAACAAAATAACGATAAAGAACAAGTATCCTCTCCCAAGAATCGATGACTTGTTTGATCAGCTGTGTGGAGCACAATACTTCTCCAAGGTGGACTTGCGGTCGGGATATTATCAAGTAAGGGTGAAGAAGGAAGATATCCCCAAGACTGCTTTTCGTACAAGGTACAGGCACTATGAATTCATAGTAATGCCTTTCGGACTCACCAATGCTCCAGAAATATTCATGGACTTGATGAGTAGAGTCTTTAGAGATTACTTAGACAAATTTGTGGTAGTCTTTATAGATGATATTCTAATATACTCCAAAACCAAGGAGGACTATGAGGAGCATTTAAGAACTGTACTGGAGACTTTGCGCAAGGAGAAGCTCTATTCCAAGTACAGAAAGTGTGAGTTTTGGTTGAAGGAGGTCTCATTATTGGGCCATATCATCACAAGCAATGGGATATCTGTGGACCCCTCCAAAACAGATGCAATTGAGGGATGTCCGAGGCCAACATCAGTAACTGATATCCGTAGCTTCTTGGGTTTAGCTGGATATTATCGACGATTTGTGAGAAATTTATCATGATTGTCCAACCCTCTTACCAAGCTAACTCGAAAGGGAGTAAAGTTTGCTTGGAGTGATGAATGTGAAGAAAGATTCAAGGAGTTGAAAAGGAGGCTTATCACTGCACCCGTGCTCACTTTACCCACAAGTGAGGAGATTTTTGTGGTATTCAGTGATGCTTCGAAGAAGGGCTTAGGATGTGTGATGATGCAGAATGATAAAGTGATATCCTATGCCTCAAGGTAGTTGAAAAACCATGATCAAAACTATCCAACGCATGATCTGGAGTTGGCGGCGGTGATCTTTGCCTTGAAAATCTGGCGGCATTATCTCTATGGAGAGAAATGTGAGATATATACTGACCACAAGAGTCTTAAATATATATTCACACAGAAAGAGCTTAATATGCGCCAGAGAAGATGGATAGAGCTCATCAAGGATTATGACTGTTCAATACATTACCACCCTGGGAAAGCGAACAAGGTGGAATATGTCTTATGTAGAAAGGATCCAGCGATTCTATCAATGATGAGAATTGAGAAGGATCCAATCTTCTTAGACTTAATGAAGATGGATGTGGGAATCATAAAGAAGGGAACATCATCAATCCTTTCACAAATGATTGCTCAACCATCTCTTTTGGAAAGGTTAAAGGATGCTCAAAAGGATGATGCGGGAATCCAAGAAAAAGTGGAAGCTATCAAAAAGGGAAGATCCTCAGAGTTTAATGTTAATGAAGAAGGAATTGTGCGGTTTGGGAAAAGACTATGTGTTCTATCAAGTTCGGAGCTGAAGAAGGAACTTTTGGATGATGCACATAGTTCAAATTTCTCTATTCACCCAGGGAGCACAAAGATGTATCGAGATCTCCGAGAAAACTTTTGGTGGGATAATATGAAGAAGGAGATCGCTGAATATACATCAAATTGCCTGGTGTGTCAGCAAGTGAAGGGAGAGAGGCAGAAGTCTAAGGGGATGATGCAACCATTTCCCATACCAGAATGGAAATGGGAGAACATCACTATAGACTTTGTCACCGGACTTCCAAGGAAATCCAAAGGCAACAATACAATCTGGGTTGTTGTGGATCGTCTTACAAAGACTGCACACTTCATTGCTATTCGAGAGGATTTCTCTTTGGATCAACTGGCACGGATATATATCAGGGATGTGGTATGGTTGCATGGAGTACCACTATCTATTGTTTCTGACCGAGATCCAAGATTTACCTCTAAGTTTTGGAAGAGTCTTCAACATGCTCTGAATACTGAACTGAACTTCAGTACGGCCTATCATCCTCAAACTGATGGCCAATCCGAGCGGACTATCCAAACACTTGAGGATATGTTGAGAGCATTCTCAATGGACTTTAAAGGAGGATGGGATCAACATCTTCCTCTAGTTGAGTTCTCTTATAATAATAGTTTCCACTCGAGTATCCAAATGGCACCATATGAAGCCCTGTATGGGAAAAGGTGTAGAACACCGTCATGTTGGGATGAGGTCGGTGAACGTAAGCTGCTTGGACCAGAAATGGTCGAAGAAATGGTGGAGAAGGTGAAAACCATTCAGCAGCATATCAAGGCAGCCCAAAGTCGACAGAAGAGTTATGCAGATAATCGTCGACGAGACCTTGAGTTTAAAGTCGGAGACATGGTGTTTTTATGCATATCTCCGTGGAAGAAGGTCATGAGGTTTGGAAAGAAAGGGAAGTTAAGTCTAAGCTACATCGGCCCCTTCGAGATTCTTGATCGTGTTGGGGCTGTGGCCTATCGACTAGCACTTCTACCTACTATGGCCAAGGTGCATGATGTCTTTCATGTATCCCTCTTATGGAAGTACATACCGGACCCTTCACATGTACTCTCTTCCGAGGTGGTACAATTGGAAGATGATCTTTCTTATGAGGAGCAACCAGTGAAGATCTTAGATCGTAGAGAAAAAGTTCTATGAAATAAAACAATGCCCCTCGTCAAGGTGTTGTAGAGAAACCACAAGTTTGAAGAAGAAACTTGGGACTCGAAGGATATGATGAAGTTGAGTTACCCACATTTGTTTTAGTGTGGGAAAAGGAAAATTTCGAGGGCGAAATTTCTTAAGGGGGGAATATTGTAACAACCCAAAGTTTCATTAATAGAAAATCCCTCTTGATCCAGTTAAATGTTTCTTTATGAAAAATGTTTTTATAAGATGTCAACTTCTTTAGTTTTACGTTAAGATTTGTGACCGTTAATTTTATAGTCGTTGAACAGTGATCATCTGAGTAGTATAAATATAAGGCTTTAACGAACCCATTTCTACTCAGACAAAGGAAGCGATGGCCTCATCCAGTAGAATTGCCCCTTACGAAGCCCATTTGTCGGAGCTCGGAAAAGAGGTGGCATCTTTGGGATTTGCCCTTGACCAAGCCCAAGCTGAGCTTCATCAAGTCAAGCTCGAACGTGATCGTCTACGGGAAAAGTGAAGTTGATTGAAATTAAAACTCGAGCGATGTTATCCGAGCCACCCCAAGAGTATGTCACCATCGCACACCTTACCCTTAGGTCTTATGCGGCTATTTAAGGGGTTATGTAACAAATAAGTAGCACCATGTTCATGTATATTATTTTTGTATATAATAATGAATATAATTTCTAGTCATTTTTGATACATTGTAATTAGTTTTTAAAGTACAAATGGTGTTTTTAGTTATTATTTAATTAAGAATTATATTTTATTAAATTAAAGGATTTTTGAATTAAATAATTTTTTAATAAAATATTATTATTAATTTTACATTAATTTTTATTAAATATAAATGATCTTATAATTTTATGAATGCAATTAAAATTTTTATTAAGGTTTGAAAGCCATTTCTGTCAAAACCCGTGAATTTTTTTATAAATGTCAGTTTTTATTTTAAAAGTGAAAATTCACATATTTAGAAAATTATTTAGATAAAATAAATATTATTTTTGGAATTAGGACGTCGAAATTATCCAACGGTGAATTTTTTATAATTTTCTGAGACAGTCAAATTTTTGGGTAAAAATTAAATACCATTTAAATATATAATGTGTTTTATGACATCATAATGACCCAATGGTGATGTAATAAAATACCATAATCCTTATGTTCGGAAAATATGTGTTTTATCATTAAAATAATGAGTTTTTGGGTTTTTTTGACTTACTTTTCAAAGCATTAATGGAGCCCTCAAGACTTATTCAACACTTTGCCTTTTTAAATTAATTTCCATGGGAGTGTGACTCACCTCCACATAAGCAACCATAATTTTTTAATAAGTTCGGACCTTGGACTTGTAAAATATTGTTTTCCTATTTCCTTTTCCAGAAACCATGGGCAAATACCAATGGATGGTTTGTGGTTTGGATTATTTTAATATAAGGGGTCCCAAACCTAAATAATAAATAATTCCCTCACCTTTCCTATATAAACCCACCCTAGCTCCCACTTCCCCCTCACTCAAATCCCTTGGAGTTCGTCCAACCTCTGCCCTAATCTCTCTCTAGAATCCTCTCAAGGTTCCCCAAGCTCCCAAGAAGCCTCTCACAAGCCTCTCTCTAGCCTTTGGAAGCACACTTCCAAGTAAGGGTTTTTTTCTTCCTTTCTCATTTTTGTCAATTTTATTTAAGTTGTATTGTCCTTTTAATTTCAATTATGAATGTTGGGGTATGGTTTATCACCTCTCCCATACTTCCCTCTTATTGTTTTAATGATTGGAGACCCCTTTCTCTCTCATTAAATTCCTCCCATGTACACCCGTTACTATACTGAAATTCAGAAAGGAACCTTTTTCTCCTCTTTTATATTCAAGCAATACTTTTGTATCATGAATCTAAATTACTTTTCAATTGTTGGGACATGTATATATATGACCTCCTTACTGTAAATTACATGTAAATATGATGAGGAACCCCTTTCTCTCTCATCAACCATTTTTATGAATTCTTATGTCACGCCGTTACGCTGCCGAAATCACACCGATTTTCTAAGCCAATATCATTGTGTAGTGAATACAATGCCCATTTCTCCATCAAGGGTATTCACCTTTATGTACATTTACTTATTGATTATAAAGTTTCATGTATGAATTCCACATTCCTTTATCGTGGAATAAATTATTATGTTTTATGAATCCATGTTTTATGATCCATGTGGTACACTTATGCATGAAATGAAATGTTTAAGAAGGGTGCACCCTTTATAGCGCTCCAATGCATTGGGTAAAGTATAGTATCATGATACGTCATGTGCAATGAGTGTTGACTCATGCTAATTCAAGTGCAACGAGGGTTTACTCATGCTTCAAGTGCAATGAGGGTTTACTCATGCTCCATGTGCAATGAGCCTTGGCTCATGCTAATTCAATGTTAAGTGTTGTTGCCACATTTCCATGTTATGATTATCATGCTTTATCATGCCTTTATGTTCATGTTACTCTTGTGCTCTATTGATGTTCCTATTGCCTAACATGTATTGTACTCCTCATGTTATTCATTTTGTACTCCCTTACTGGGCTTTATATCTCACCCTTTTCTTATGCATGTCCTCAGGTTATCCCATGCAATGCTAAGTACGAAGGAATGTAGTGGTCATGTAAAGGAAGTTTTCAATAAAGATGTTGTATTTCAAGTTTAAAGTTTTTATTTAATGATCCTAAGCCCCAAAGACACTAAACCTCTCAATATTCTTTGTTGTATCAAGTGAAGTTTTATGTAATAAAGCATGCTTAAGTTGTTTTAAAAATCAGGGTTGTCTTAAGAGACCTAGGAGAGGTATATAAATTATGATGACTTGTGTTCTTATTTGAATTGGGTGATCTTGGGTAGTTAAAATGAATTAAATAAATCATGAAATTTTATGTGTGTTTCTCTTAATTTTCCCATGCTATTATTGCTAATGAATTTTTACTATTTTTTGAATTATTCATATAACAAAAAGAAAATAGTAAAATGACAGTTAACTGGCCTAATCTATTTTTTAAAACCTTCTTGAGGTTTGAATGTGTTGTTTCCTTGTATGTAATATAATTATTATTAATTAATTTAATTTTTCTTCCTTTTTTAGAAATGTATAACATTCTATCATGTTTTCCTAATGTTTGAAATTGTTAGAGAAACATGTTAGTGTATTTTGTTGTGAATAACTTTTTAATTTTGAAATCCCTTATGATGCATGTTACCTTGAGTAGATTTCACACTAGAGTGATAAAATAAAATACTTTTCAACCATGCTTAGAGTTATTATGGCTCCCATAAGAGTTAATATTCCATGTGTTTCTTTATATAATTATTAATCATGATCGTGTGTTATTGACTTGTTATAAAATATAGTTTTAGACATTTAAATTCTCAAATTCATGAATATTTCCATCCTAATTATTTAAAATTATTTTGAATTTAGAAGCCTTGATAAGAATAAATTATACTTTATTTGTTATTGTTTTAGTTCTATAGTATATATATTTCCATATATTTTAAGGATGTGTTAGGGTATAAATTCTTGTGACATTTATTTCTAAATTTTGGAAAACAATAATCATGAATTGTGTTAAATTTTTGATACATAAAACTATTTAAATAATTAAACTTATTATTTATGAGTAATAATAATTTTAAGTAATGAAATAACCTTAACTCACATTTTAATTCATGAGTAGTTTTTTGTGGGAAGCATGCCTAATGTGGAAATCGTTTTACAGGTAACTAGGGAAATTATAGTATGAGATACTTGAGCATGTATCATACTTAATATGTTTCATTTAAATATGTAATTATAAATATGTTATCCTTATTATTGTATGTAATCTAGCTTTCTTAATCCATTAAATGATTAAATAATTTTTAATCCAAGTATGATAAAAGCATGAAACATAGCAATACAACATGTTTAGCATTAAATTTGTTTCTAGAAATCATGTTTTATTTTAATGATTTTAAAAGAATGTTGTGTATGTAAGGTGGTACTTGAATTGAACACAATAACCTAGAATGTACAAATTTTCAAATTAAATTTAAAATATAAAGTTTTATTTTTGGTTTTATTAATATTGTTGAATTTAAGTGTTGATATGTCTTACTAAAAATAATAGTTGTTAGAAACCTTTATTGTGTTGTGATTGTTTTAGATTATGAGACCCTTGATATGGATACTTGTTTATTTTCACCATTAATTAAAATAATAATAACTTATATGTGGATAATAAATCATTTCCACATATAAAACTTAAAACTGTGTGAAAGTACATATGTTAAATAATGAGGTGAGGTAATATAAGCCCAAAAATAATGATGGAATATAGTATGTGTTGTTTCTATATATGATTATTCTTGTTGTGTTTCCTTATATGATGTGTGATTAAAAACTTCAATTATACTAATAGGGGTAAAAATGATCCCTAATTAAGATGTGTTATACTTTGACGTTATTAAAACTATGTAGGTGAGTCAGTGCCGCCCAAAGTGGATAATATCTTTACATGGGAGAGAGAATTCCTTAATTTGTGTGTCTGAGGATTTTTGTGTAATGATAATAGTGATCTTAGGTTGGGAAAGTGTGGAGGAAGATATGGATAAGGTGGTTATGTAAAAATGGTGGTTTTTTGTGGATGGTAAGGTAGTGAGGTGATGCATTTGTGTGAAATTTTTGGTGAACTTTTTCTTTGGGTGGTAATTTTTGCCAATGATTGTGATGTGTAGTGGTGGTGATGTGTGGTGACAAAGAAGTGTGGTTATTTTAGTGAGATGACTTGTTTTTGTTTTGTAGTGTTATTATGTTTATAGAACACCTCACCTCCCATAAAAATTTTAATCACTTAAAGTTGGTAATAAAATAAAATTTTCGTTTTGGAATTCTTGAAATTAATGAAGATGAGATTTCCTCCCATGCATAAATATTCTTATAGAAGAAGTGATGGGAATGTTTGACTAGTATCTTGTTGTTTGGGTTTGTTTTGATTGATTTTATGTTGATAACATGTGTTATGACCTCAAGCATATGAAGCAAGGGAAATTATTTCCTACATCAAGACGTGTTATATTACGACGCATTTTAAAACCATGCTAGTGAGTCAGTGCTACCCAAAGCAGACAATATCATGGTGCGATGGATGATTTATTTTTATGTTTATGCTTGAATTAGATATATATATATATATTGATATTATTTCTTGTGTTGGTTGATAATTTTTATGTGAAATGTTTTCATGGGTATTATCCTAGAAAATATTTTTTTGCTAGAAAACTTGGAAAATTTTACAAATAAATATAATGGATTGTTTCAAAACTATTTTTTTATTTTTTTTTTATTTTTCATATCATATTTGAAATTTGGGACACTAAAAAAATATGTTTTTTAAATAATAGGCATGTGTTTAAAATAAAATAAAAAATAATTTAATGTTTTTTTAAATAAAAGGCATGGAATTTTTAAATAAAACATTCTTTTAAAGGATTTTAAAATAGTGGGTGGAAAAAGGGTATTAAAATAAAAAGTGATTTGATATTAAATAAATGATGGTTTTTAAAGGCATATACTTGTTTAAAAATGTGAATGTTGAATTGAGTTGAAAAAAAAATTGTTTATAATTGGTTGATATTTATAGCTTGATGTGTGTGTTATAACCATCTATGTGGAATTATTCTTATTAGAGAGGTATCTCCCATGTGATATTGTCTTTATAAATTAATTTATAGGTATACACTTCCTTCCCCCAATGGTTTTTGTATCCCAATTACATCAAGAATATTGAGAGATATCTCATGGTTTGGTTGTCCGAACCACCATTCTCTTTTCTTACTGGTTTTGTTTTTACTCTCAAGGATAAACCATTCCCCTAGTTTGTGTGTTATGTAGGCATGGTGGACTCTAGTATAGTACTTGGGAGAGTGAAATGTATATGTGACTTTGAGTTTTTTGAGTTTCCCCTTATATGTTTTCTTTGTGATGTTTTGTTTGAACCTTTGTGTTTTATAAGATATGTTGTTTTCCACTTGATGTGATGTGTTCTATGTGATGTGTGATAATGTTCTAACATGGTAAAAACAGAACTTCTGATTCCTAATCAAGATGCATTTTACTACGATGAGATTAAACTCATACGGGTGAGTCAGTGATGCCCACGGCAGATAGCATCTTGACATGGAGGATGTAATTCCCTAATTTATATGTTTGGGGAGATACGTTTAGTTCAGTTGTCGTGGGTGTTTGGGATAGAAGGTTTGGTAGATGGTAGTGTTTCAGGTGTAATGAGATCCTTGAGAGATATATGTAGGGAGTGTTGTTGGACCCTTTCTATCCTTACATCTAGGTTAGTTTTGAATTATTTAGTTAAATAATAGTTTAAGAGGTATCTGATGTGATGGACCAAACCTTCTGGACCATTACGTTACCAAAAATCTAATAATTGAGGTGTCCAGGGGGAAATCTGGGGTGTTTTTGGGCATGTGATAAATTCTAATGGTGAGACATTCCAACATTTTGATAAATTTTCAGTTTTCTAACATGTAAGAAATTCTAATGGTGAGACATTCCAATCATTTTCCAAATTTCTAGTTTTCCAATGGTGATTCATTCCAACGGTGATTCATTCTAATAGTTTTACAAATTTATAATTTTTCAACATTGATTCGTTCCAATAGTTTTCCAAATCTATGGTTTTCCAATGGTGATTCATTCCAACAGTTTTCCAAATTTACAGCTTTCCAATGGTGAGTCATTATAATAGTGATTTATTCCAACAGTTTTCCAAATTTCCAGTTTTTAGATGGTGATTAATTCCAATGGTGATTCATTCCAACATTTTATTAAATTTCCAGTTTTCCAGTATTGAGTAATTCCAATGATGATTTATTCCAACAGTTTTCCAAATTTCCAGTTTTCTAACGGTGATTCATTTTAATGATGATTCATTCGAACAGTTTTCAAAAAAAATTGTTTTCCAATAGTGATTCATTCCAATTATGAGTCATTCCAATAGTTTTCCAAATTTCAAATATTCTAATGATGAGTTGTTCTAACGGTGAGTCAATCCAATAATTTTCCAATTTTACAGTTTTCCAATGGTGATTCATTCCAATAGTTTTCCAAAATTCTAGTTTTCCAATGGTTATTCATTCCAATAGTTTTCCAACTTTCCAGTTTCCCAATGGTGAGTCATTCCAATAGTGAGTCATTCCAAAAGTTTTCCAAATTTCTAGTTTTCTAATGGTGATTCATTCCAACGGTGAGTCATTCCAATAGTTTTCCAAATTTCTAGTTTTAAAATGGTGAGTTATTCCAACATTGAGTCATTCCAATAGTTTTCCAAATTTATAGAAATTTTTAGTTTTACAAAAAAATTATAAAATTTCCTTTTTGACATATTTTATAATGGAAAATGGGTTCAATTCCTACATTAAGGGGTTTTAAAGCCACTTCAATGAATATTAATCATATCCTTAATTTCTAAGAAGTCTAAAGACCTTTTAAATTCATAAACTATTTATATTAATGGGATTATCCTATAATGGTTAGTTAAAATTGTATCCAATTCCCCACTAATATCATATTTGTTCCTTCTAAAGAGGATGTATTTCATTATTTCCTTTGGGATTAAATTATCTTAAGATGCTTCATTGGTAGTCATAGAACTATTGGATGACTTTAGTTCTCGTCCCCCCTAAAGAAGCTCCTTCCTGTACGCGCACCCCTGTTTTGGTGAAGCAAGTTTGGGAAAAAGATTATTTATTCTATATAGGTTTTTCTTTCATTTATCCTTATGTGTATTATATGGGATTGGTTTATTATTATCACCTATTATGGACATGGTTTCATCCAAATTAAGAAAGATAATGAATCAGTTTAAATTGAATATAAAGGGTCGGGGGAATGTGAAGTATTATCTTACAACTTTTTATTGATTTTTTTATTTGATTTGATATTATGTTTTTATGGGCATAATTTCTTGATGAATATCATGTATTTTGGTGGCTTGATTTTTATACAGCAACTTTATTTTTAAAACCCCCATTTTTTTGATTGTTTTGATTCATCTTAAATAACTGGCCAACCACGTATATTCGGATAATGGAATGGATGCTCTAGGATCAAATGGATTACGTGATAACACCCTAAATTAACAAAGTGGAATTGAATAAGAGACCCTTTTATAAATCTGAAAATGTGTTGTGTTGTGTTATGTGATGTGATGTGCATGAGGAATTGGATGATATATGCTTTTGTGTGGTGATGTGTGGTTATTATGGTGTGGTGGTGCAGCGGGGTGGTGATGGGTGTTGTGATGTGGTTACACAACGGGGTTGTAACAAAATGTGGGATTGGTTGTGGTTGTTGGATTTTTATATTGTACTACTTTTGGTGTGCTATATTGTTTTATTTTCCCAATTAGTTATGGATAGTGAAATGAATAATATTGGGCATGTTTAATGAATAAATATTATGCTTTTGTTTATTACTAAGTAAAAGTGGATGTTTTAATGGAACATGTTGGTAATAGAGAATCTGGAAAATGACTTAATGCTAATCACCAATTGAAATATGAACTATGGTCTAAGTATTTCTTGTAGGGGTTGTACATTTAGATTATGCATCAAAAGTGGAGTATTTTCTATGAAATATTTTATACCTTTGTTGTGAACCATTAGGATGGGGCTTGTGTATTGTTTATCTATATGTATATACCTTGTATGTTCTTGTGACTTTTATACGCACCCCACCCTTGTCAAGCACTGTGTGCTGACACCCACATGGGGGGTATTTTTTCCAACATCCCTATGGGAGGATAGATTTCTGCCTATCCTCTCTTCCATGCTCCCTCTTTCAGGGGATGATAAGGACATACATGGGATATAATGACCAGAAGTAAAGAGTGTCGCAATCGAGTTTTGATGTGATGGACCAGGTGTTTGCGGGCGGGATGTGATGTGTTGCGATGACCTAGGTGTGTGTGGGTGGGATGTGATGTGATTTAATGTTATTTGAGAAGGGTGGTAGTGTTAGTATGTAGTATGTTTGGGTGTGGGAGTGGAAAATTAATGGGGAAACAGTGTGGGGTACCCTATCATCGATTTGATTCATATTATATTACATACTTGGTTGTGTTATTTGGTGAGTGAGCCTTGGTGAGGTTGGGTTTTGGTTAGTATACCTATTTAAGTGTTTGTTTCTACTAATTTCACATGGGTTCATTAGTATTCTCTTTTCACATGTGCACGAGGGACTTTGGTTTTCTTATTGAGTATACCTTTATTCTCACCCTATATATACAAAAACAATTTTTAGGTTTCTAGGATGACTTTTTAGATCATTCTTTATATTTATGGTTTGAACCTTTGGGGTTGTTGTCATGTTTTTTCCTTAGTTTTTACTCTTTTGGGATTTCATTTGAAGAATTTTATATGTATCCATTTTGATTTATACATGCATTGTGGGATGGTTTAGATTTATTTTATATTATTTCATGGAGTTTTTTGTGGTTGATTCATCATATCTCTTGATCTTGTTTTCTTATAAAGGGTAATGCTCCCATGTTAGGATATTTTTATACCCTGGGTGATAATCACCAACCTGGGGCCTACTAGAAGCGGTACTTAGTGTTCATTATCTCTCTCCCCTCATTGCGGTATCTTTGGAGGGAGGGTTCATGACAATCGAAAAGTGCATATTTCAAGGGAAAGTTAATGACTACAAAAATGAATCAATAAAGTGAATGTCATTACTTTTCTTGGTAAAAATGATCATTAACCATCCATATAAATAATAAGGATGGTATCAATACAACATATCCCCAATGTAGTATAATAAAAATAAAAGGTTGTTTCCATTGATAAATATCAATACCATAAAAATTCCATTAAAAATTTATTGAGTAAAATAACCTTTTTACTTTGAAAATCATTTTAAAAAAATCCCAAATTTTTTTGAAAATAATTTTCTCTAAAAAACCTTTAAAACTTATAAATGAGGATTTAATATTTTGAGTGGTCATGAATGTGTTAGATTTAGTACATGTCGTACACATTAAAATAATGTGGTTATTACTATTAATACAACTAATTTTAACATCTATGTTATAACAGTCACATTTAATATTAATATTTTAATAGTATATCATGGTTCATTTAAACTCATTGTTGTGTAAAAAGAAAACTATGAAAGAAATTAAATTTATTTTAATAGAAATATAACATAAAATATCAAGGTGTTACAAGGTATTTAACTTTGGTCCAATAATTTTATCTTGATTTGGTGTCCATAACATTGAAATTATGGGTACCTATCAGGGACTTCTTGGACTGTGAGGTCTTTTGAAAAGAGAATAAAATGGTGTTTTCCTCCTTCATCATCAATGGATTGAAAGATTTAGCTATCAAGACCATTAGATATCCACAGTGAGGTGAAGAGGGAATCAAAATATCGAGAGGTTGATGAAGAGAAATATAAACCATTTTCGAATGGACCTAATGGGAGTTAAGATTCATCTTAGAAACTTCAGAATGAAAATTCTTTATAGCAGGATCGATCAGGTATGAATGAAATGGAGGCTCGGCAACAATTGTTGTTTTGACAGACTTGATGGATCGTGCATCTAAATGGGAGATAATGAACCTCTCTCCTCCCTCGATTCCTAGAAATGAAGGTTTGAGAAATACTAGGGCATGTGTGAGGGTATCCAATGAGTGGATGTAAGGTTACTCAGAAAGTATATATATATTTCTTACCTTAAAGTTTTTTTAAGTCTTTCCCACTGCTAGGAAAAATGTTATAATAATGATTTGGAACTATTGTTATAGACCCTAAAACCATATTTATAGCCTATACCGATGGTTTGAGGGACCTTCCAATGGTTTTATGAAACCATTGGTATAAAACACATATACCAATGGTTCTCAAACATTTGGTATAGGCAATTTCAATGGAAAGACCTATAACAGTGGTTTAGTCAAACCATTGGTATTGGTCTTTTATTAAATAAAAATTCCAACATTGGGTTTTGATCCCACAAACTCTTACTTATCTTCCAAAGTCTTTACCACTATCCTAAAATATATTCTATGTTCTTATATACAAAAATATGTACGTATGTATGTATAAAAAAATTTATTTATATTAAAGTACTTATAATTGTTATTACGATTATGCATATATAATGGAACCACCTATACTAATAGTCTACCCAAACCATTGATATAGGTGTCTAGAAATAATACATATACTAATAATTTTTTTCAAACCATTGGTATAGGTTCCATATACAATACCTATACCAACGGTTTTCCCAAATCATTGGTATAGGTTTCCAAAAACAATACATGTACCAATGGTTTTGGTAAAACCATTGGTATAGGTGCCATATACCATTACTATACTAATGGTTTTCCCAAACTATTGGTATAGGTTTCCAGAAACAATACATATACCAAAGTTTTGATCAAATCATTGGTATAGGTTACATATACCATACCTATACCAACGGTTTTCCCAAACCAATGGTATAGGGTTCCTATACCAACAATTTTTCAAAGCATTGGTACAGAACTGTTGGTATAGCTTATAACACTACTAGTGGCCTATATCCATGTTGATTCCAAATAAAGTGAAAAACATGAACCAAAGTCCCAAGCATGTTTCTTTATAGATATGAAAACTTTGTGTTTTAGCTATGGGATAAGGACAAACACAATGTTATTAGAAGTTAATATGTTCTCTTCAATGATAAAATATTTTATAAAAATGAATTTAATGGAAGATATTATTGAGAAAAAATAATAAACTGAACATATCCATGTTGATCTAAATAGAAGACTAAAAGTTTAAAAAATTTCATGAATCATGGAAAGTATATAAGAGACAAAAATTCCAGAAGTATCAGAAAGTTGTGAGACTATGAAAGCAAAGGGAAGAATTCCAGAAGATGCAGTTTCAAAAGAAGCTGAACCTTTGGTGGAATTGAGGAGGTCTACTGGGATATGAAGATTAGTTCAAAGGTTCAAAACTAATCTTTATTACTTACTTTTAATAGATGGAAGAGAGCCTAAGAACCTAAGATAAGTGGCGACTCTTAGTAATCCCAAAAAAGTGGGAGTTGGATATGAAATAAAAAAATGGATTCATTACATGTAAATAGAATCTGGTAGATAATAGAATTATATCAAGGAAATAAGGAACTATAGAATATGTATATCAATTGAAGGAGGAAGCAGATGGTAGAAATAATTATAAGGCTAGGTTGGTTGTTAAAAAGTTTAAATATAATTAGGGGATATATTTCTCTAAAAAAATATCATGTTATCAAGCATATAACTTTACATATAATTCTAAGTCAGGTAGCTTTGGATGAATTACATATAACAGCCTTGAACCCACACTCCTGGATTCAGCATTGAAAACATAAACTTTATATTACCATATTTGATACCAATGAAGGCGACCCAATTTTTTCTATCTAAACCATACATCATCAAAAGTAAAAAATGGATCACTTATATTCTCAATGACCTTTTAGGTTCAGAGTTTTAGAGAATTAGGAAAAACTATTAAGAAAATCAATTAATAAAAAACTAGTTCATAAAGATGAACATTATTCCCACTATACCAATATTTTCATATTATATATTAAGTCATCGTCATCATCCATATGAAACCCATCTAGAAATAATTCATTCAACCTCAATATTCATAACCTGGGGAAAAAGAAACAAAATAAGGGTGATATCAAATACTTAGTATGGGTAAAATTAAGCTTTAACAATTGAATTTCACCAGGTATCATAAGAATATCATAAGATTATGATGACACAATAAAAGTGTATGGGAATATCATAAGAATATTCATACCCATCAATACTTGGATAATTAAATATGAAAACATGGAATAAGGCTTTAAAATTTTCAAGAGTCATCAGAATCAACAATCATGAGCCATGTATTATCAATATTCATCATGAGAAATATTATAAACCCATATAAAGAATGAATAAAACTTATTGGTATCTTAGGAACATTATAATCATATCACTCTTATAAATAGAATAGCCAATATGGATGAATTCCATATCTAGAGTACTCAATGCATTGAAGGACTATAAGGGACCCACCTATCCTTGGTTTATCATGGAACCATACATCCTTGGTTAATAATGGAACAACCCATCCATGGTTTATAAAATAAACACTTGTCATTATAAACTGTTTCCAAGAACCGTATCATGAATAAAGTGCATCAACAATTCATTTCATCATAAACGCATTGAAACAAAATTTATTCTTTTCATAAATTGATTAACCCATAGAAAATAAATGGGTTCCATTATAATATATTTAAAACATGGTTAACCAGTGGAAAAGAAATAGTTTCCATGAAAAACTCTTTGAAACATGATTAACCCATTGAAAATAAATGGGTTTCATGATAATCTCTTTGAAAAAATCATAATCCATACAGAGAAAGAATGAGGATGGTATCATTATAAAATATTTCCATTTGGACATAATCAATAACAAGGTTTGTTGATTTTGAAGAATGTAAAAACAATTAAATTATTATTAAAAACATTATTTAAAAAAATAACCTTTTAATTTTGAAATTCACTTTTTAAAACTAAAATTTCACAAAATATTGAAAAAAAAATCTTTGAAAACACCCTTGGAAACATATAAAGGAAGGTTTAATGGAAATAATGGTCATGATGGTAAAAAATATGTTCATGTTCTAAATGTTAAAAATAAACATTATTTTCAAAACATTTTGTAAATGGGATTCAAAAGTGACTCATTTGGAAAACATTGAGAAATTTAATTTTGAAGAGTTTTAAAATAAGTTCAAAGACCATGTAAAATATATTTATGAGATAATTTATTTTTATAAATAAATTTTTTGAAATTTTTTTTAGAAAATAAGGATTTTGAAGAGAAAGATACCTAATCTAAAAGAAAATACAATATTGGTATCACTTAAAAATGAATTTATTGATGTTTCTTAAAAAAATAAGGGATGAAATAGAAATTAAACATGTGAACCAAATTTTTAAATAGAGTAGAAAAAAGATATGTGGTTAAAGAAAATTATATCATATTATTTCCTCCAAAATAAACTTGAACATAAACAATCTCTAAAGAAAGGAGATTATAACATAAAGTCTTTACCACTTGGGTAACTCTTTAATTGTAAGACCCAAGAAAAAATAACTTCAAATGAAACTTCAAATATCATTAACATGATGAGATTCACTATATAAAATTACAAAATTTCAGTATATACACATCATAAATAATATAGGTTTATATCATAAACATATGTCCTAAAGAAAGGAATTTGGGATGGTTAAACCTTACAAAGATTGTATCACTAAATTGAGAGTTAATCAACAGAAATATTATGTGTAAAAGATATAAATAAATATATAACAAGTGGAAATATATAATAAAATAATTTATATATTAATCATACATATTCATATCATAACATATTCAATGAAGAAATTCTATAACCCAATAAAAGGAAATTAAGTTAAAAAACTATTTACCACTTAGTAACTTTAAAGTCAATCCCCTTAGATAAATTAATTAAAATTAAAACTTTAAATAACATGATGTATCAATAATTCATGATATTACATGTAAATGTTTCATTATATACACCACATAATATAAATAACTGGTGAATATAACATATGTATCACAGAAATAAAAAATGAGATGAGAAACCACTAACTTAAGTCCAGACTTTCCTTGCATGTACTTTAAATCCTAAATAATAATCTTATATAAATTAATTAATTTATTAATAACATTTTCCTGGTTTAATAACATATAATTAAATAATTTATTTTATTTATTTTTAATTACCTATTTAAATATTTAATCGGTTAAGTCCACGTGAGGTGTTTTGAGGACATCCAGTTCATTGTTTCAAACCGACTTCAGTGTGTTGACTGAGGTAAAATAGGTCATTATTTAAACATATCCATAATAATAATCATGATATAATTATCATATTTATTCATCAATTATACTTTTAAAACTAATCATGAAAATTTTTATGAAAAATGAATTATGTTGTGATCTTAGAGATGGTAGGTTGTACGTATGCATCAGTAATGTTTCCATTTTTCAATGATTATTATAGAAAGAAGTTATGTGTTATTTTATCTTTAAAAAATCATAATAATATCATAAATATCATTTACTTTTTAAAATAAATTTATATATATACCATTATTGTGATGTGGTGATGAAAAAATAATCAGATTGCTTCGTGGAGGCGGGAGTCCATACGTACATGAACAACGTTGTGATTTTTTAACATGAGAAATAAAATGATATATTATCTTTATAAAATGATAAATATTTAATGAATATATTTTTTATTTCATTTATATCACATATATTCATTAAAATTATCCTTATTACCTTCCATGTAAAGAGTTAGTGAAAAACGAATCACATCACTTCGTGTGGTGGTAATTCACCATGCACACGAGCGATGTTATCGTATCCCCCAAGGGATATAAAGTAAAAAAGGTATATGTGATATCATAACTCCAGAAATATAAATATTTTAAAAATATTATATATATATATATATATAATTTAAATCCATCATTACAATAATTCGTGAGAGGCGATGATGGAAAATGATTGACATTGGTTCCCGAGGCGGTAGTCCGCCATACACACGATTGATGATTTCATATCCCATTTGATAGAAGAGAATATTGATTTAGGTTATAAAATTAATATAATAATATCTTGGTATATTGGAGATAATTTTTTATCATATTATCATATTTTAAGAATATTTGAAGGAGGTAGAAGAAGAAAAAAGAAAAATGCATACTTAATAATTTTACCTCTTCTTAGACCACCTATTTAGGATTATACCTATAGTGTTCCTATAATGGATTTATGATGAAAAAATGCTTCTAGGATGAGGTTTTGAAAGTTTTTAATTGATTTGGGTAGGTATTTTATGAACTAAAATGGTTTTATGGTGTGAATAAGAGAGTAGAGGGGTGGCCTTTTATAAGTGTGGTGAGTGGCACATTTCTAATTTTTTAAAAGAAAAGGTGTACCCATGTTTTTCACATGACAAAAGGGTTTAAATGGATAATTATCAAGACTTATACATGATAAGGTCTAAATATTTCTATTAAATAGTTTTTACATAAGTTTTTAGTTAATTTTTACCCTTATTTTTTTTATCTTAACCCCCCCCCCCCCCGCAGTAAACCCTTTTTCACCTTAACCTCTGAAATTTATTTTTACTATTTTCACTATTCATTATGGTAAAAAATTAAGTCGTCCTTATTAGATAATATAAATAATTATGATTCAAAATATGGAATAAATTTTATCAAATTCAATTCACAGAAGTTGAAAATTTTAATTTAAAATTAAACCAGCATACGTGATGAAAAGGTTGGTTTTCAAGAACTGTATTTTTTAAGGAAAATATGATTTTATATTAACTATATGACTAATTATAATTATTTTATTAATTTAAATTAATATTTATTGATTTATAATATATAAATTTTATTTAAAACATTACTAATTATTAATTATAATAATTAATTTAAATGGATAAACATTATGCATTTTAAAACAGTTTTAAGAAGAAGAAAAAAACCTGTTTTTAAACCCATAAATTAACTTATACTAAAATCCAATATAAATATGATTAAAAGTAAATTAATTGGATTAAATTAAAATAAATAATACTTGTGTTAATTTAAATAATATTAAAAACATAATGGTACTTTTAAATTTTATAATTTAATGAAAATAAATGACATTTTTTGAAAAATCAGTATTTTTCACTATTCATAGAAAAATCAATATTTTCTGAAAAATATAAAAATTTCAGCCAAAGTAAATTTTGATATTAAAATTTCAAAATTAAGTTCATTTTATCAAATATATTTTCTAAAATTTCCAAATTTTAATTATAATATTTGTTCATGAAAAGTAATGAATATCATTTTTGATGAAAACGTGTTTTTGAAGAATAAAATTACTTTACTAAAAATTGATTGGTTATTTACTAAAAATTTATCAATAATTTATATTGTGTAGGAAATTTATATATATATGTATCATAAATTATTTAATATTATTTATACCCACCAATTTAATGGCTAGGTTATAACATGTATATATTTTGTTGGTCATTTAAGTTAGGTGTTGCATGTCAAATACACTATCGAACATAGTTTTATTTTATAAAATATCAGGGTATTACATACTCCCCCTTTTCCAAGGAGATATTTTAAGGAAAACATGGTCACCTACCTTGAAAGAGAAGTCTTTCCTTCTGTTATCTGCATAACTTTTCTGCCTGCTCTGAGCTGTCCTCATGTATTGCTGGATCATCCTCACTTTCTCAGCCACTTCTTCTACTAATTCTGGCCCCATCAACTTTCTTTCACCGACTTCATCCCAAAACATAGGAGTCCAACACCGCTTTCCATACAAGGCCTCAAAAGGTGCCATCTGAATACTGGAATGGAAACTGTTATTATAAGAAAACTCAACTAGTGAAAGATGTTGATCCCAACTTCCCTGATAGTCCATTGAACAAGCTCGAAGCATATCCTCCAAAGTTTGAATCGTTCGTTCTAACTGCTCATCTGATTGAGGATGAAAAGCTGTACTGAAATTCAACTCTGTGCCCAAAGACTTCTGAAGTCCCTTCCAAAATTTAGAAGTGAACCTGGGATCTCGGTCAGACACAATGGAAAGAGGAACTCCATGTAACCTGACAATCTCTTTGAGGTACAATCGAGAAAGCTGATCTAATGTCATTGTATCTCGAATAGAAAGAAAATGAGCAGACTTTGTTAGCCGATCAACAATAACCCATATCGCATTGTTACCTCGAGAAGTCTTTGGTAGTCCCACCACAAGATCCATGGATATATTCTCCCATTTCTATTCTGGCACTGGAAAAGGCTGAAGCATCCCCTTCGGTAACTGTCGCTCTGCTTTAACCTGCTGACATGTCAAACATTTCATTGTAAAATCAGCAATATCTCTTTTCATCCCATTCCACCAGTAATACTCCCGAAGGTCTCTGTACATCTTAGTACTTCCAGGATGAACAGAAAATGGAGAACTATGAGCTTCACACAACAATTCTTTCTTCAGCTGGGAATCACAAGGCACACACAACCTTTTTCCAAACCTTAAAACACAATCTTTATCAAGATTAAATTCTGGAAACTTACCCATTTTAACCAATTCTACCTTTTTCTGTAGCTCACGGTCTTCCCTCTGCGCTTTCATAATTCTGTCTGACAACGAAGACTGCACTGAAACCTGAAACAAAACAGATATATTCCCTGCACCAATAACTTCTAAGCCAAAATTTATCAAATCATTAATCAAGGGATCACGTTCCAAACGTATCATGGTTAATGATGCATGATTTTTCCGACTTAAGGCATCCGCTACTTTGTTTGCTTTTCCAGGATGGTAATTAATCGTGCAGTCATAATCCTTTATCAGTTCTAGCCATCTTCTCTGCCTCATGTTTAATTCCTTCTGAGTGAATATATACTTAAGACTTTTATGGTCAGTATATATTTGGCATTTGGTTCCGTATAGATGATGCCTCCATATTTTCAAAGCAAAAACCACAGTTGCCAATTCCAAATCATGTGTGGGATAATTCAGCTCATGAGGTTTAAGTTGTCTCGAAGCATAGGCAATTACCTGATCATTCTGCATCAAAACACAACCAAGTCCCTTCAAAGAAGCATCACTGTAGATGAAAAACTCACCATTCCGGGAAGGTAAGGCCAAAACTGGAGCATTCACCAATCTCTTCTTTAGTTCCTGAAAACAAACATCACATTCCTCTGTCCAAACAAATTTAACCCCTTTCCGTGTTAAATTAGTTATTGGGCTAGATAACCGTGCAAAGTTCTTAACAAAGCGTCGGTAATAACTTGCTAAGCCCAGAAAACTACGAATCTCTGTAACATTTGTGGGTCTTGGCCATTCATCAACTACTTTTGTTTTGGAAGGATCAACTGTTATTCCATCCTTATTTACAATGTTCCCAAGAAAAGAAATATGTTGCAACCAAAAATCACACTTGCTGAATTTTCCATATAGTTTCTTTTCTTTTAAAGTTTGTAAAACAACCCTTAGATGTTTTTCATGCTCCTCTTTATTTTTAGAAAAAACCAGAATTTCATCAATAAATACAACCACAAACTTATCCAAGAACTCATGAAATACTCTATTCATAAGATTCATGAATACAGCAGGTGCATTAGTTAACCCAAATGGCATAACAACAAATTCATAATGCCCATATCTAGTACGAAAGGCTGTTTTCGGGATGTCATCCTCCTTCACCTTCAGCTGATGGTATCCGGATCTCAAGTCAATCTTGGAAAAGTACTGAGCTCCCTAGAGCTGATCAAACAAGTCATCAATATGAGTCAAAGGATATTTGTTTTTAACAGTGATGTTATTCAAAGCTCTATAATCAATGCAAAGTCTCATGGAACCATCTTTCTTTTTAACAAACAAAACAGGGGATCCCCATGGTGAAGTACTGGGATGAATGAAGCCTTTGAAAAGCAAATCCTGCAACTGATTTTTCAATTCAAGAAGTTCTATTGGATCCATACGATATGGGGGTTTTGAAATTGGCTTAGCATCAGGAACTAAGTCAATTGTGAATTCGACTTCTCGTTTAGGTATGACACTGGGTAACTCCTCAGGAAAAACATCAAGGTATTCATTTACCACTGGCACATCATTGATTTGAATAGTTCCCTTATTTTCAACAATATGAGCCAGATAACTTTCATTTCCATCTTTCAGTAGTTTCTCAGCTTCTTGATATGTTATCAATTGTATGGGTTCATTCTTGTATACAAACTAAAACTCTTTCTGAAAAACAACTTCTTTAGATCTACAGTCAATCTTAGCATGATAATCAGAAAGCTAGTTCATCCCCAGAATAACTTCAAACTCGACTAAGGGTAAAACAACAAGGTTTGCAGGTAAAGTCTTTCCACATACCACAATAGAAATATTCTTATAATTCTTCTTTGCTATAACATTTCCCCCTGGTGTTTTAACAACAAGTTCAGGTATCATTTGTTGAGGTGATATTTCCAATTCACTAGAAAATTTCTCAGAGATGAAAGAATGTGTAGACCCCGTATCAAACAAAACTTTAGCAAAATCTGAGTGAACAAAAAAAGTACCTGATACAACTTCATTGGATGGCCCAACATCTGCTGACGTAGTCTCAAAGGATCTCACTACACCTTTCTGCTTGTAGTCTGGCTTCTTTGAATCATTTGGATCCCTCTTTGGACAGGCATTTGCATAGTGACCCATCTCACCACATTTAAAACACTTTACAGTTTGCTTATCAGGATTAGTCTTTGGATCATTTTCATTGAAATCTCGGGCCATATGTCCAAACTTACCACATTTAAAACACTTCCCAGTTTTGATAAGACATTCCCCAGGGTGCTTCTTTCCACACTTTTCACAAACTGGAAACTGTATTTTCTTACCATCAGATTTCATTGGTTGATTCTTACCCATTTCTTTCCAATTTGACCTCTTCTTCTCTTTGTTTCCAAATTGCATGTGATCGTCAGCAAACTCCATCTCTACCCTCTCAGCACATCGGACAAGTTTCTCGTAACTTTTGAATTCACGGGAGGCCAACGCCCTTCGATACCTTGGCTTCAATCCTGAGTAAAAGCGGTTGATTTTGCTATCGAGATCCAGAATAAGATTTGGAGCATACCTCGCCAGTCGGGTGAAGTTCGCCTCATACATAGCCACTGAATCTTCCTCCTTTTGTTTCAGTTCAAGGAATTGTTTCTCCATTCTAAGTCGCACCACCTTAGGAAAATATTTTTCAAGAAAAAGACTTTTAAATTCATCCCATACTAAGGCATCAAAATCCTCTCTACCCCTGATATTCCTTACCATTGACCACCACTGATCATCTTCCCCTTCAAAACGATAAATGGCAAGACTTACCTTTTGATTGTCTGAACATCCCATAACATCAAATATCTTTTCAAGGGCTTTAATCCATCCTTCTGCTGCCACTGGGTCAGAAGATCCATTGAATGCAGGAGGGTGTTGTCTCATAAAATGTCCCACCACTGTCATGTTCCGTTGGGGTACTTCTATTTGTCCTCTTGCATGGATGCCACCACCATTTATTGCCTGTGTTAGCTGAGCCATTACTGTCACAAACTGCTCGGTTCCAATCCCTACCATTCCGGGTTGTTGATCAGGAAGGATGTCATTCTGTCGGTGCCTATTCTCTTCAGCATCCATGTTCCTTCTACAGACAACCATTATAAACAAACATTTCTTAGATGAAGCAACATGGTAATCTTTAAATGCTATAACAAATTAAACATAGGGTGAGAATTATTTATGGTATTCTATTAGCATCACCTTACCCCTAAAGTTATCTAAACCATCCTTTGATACCAACTATAAGGACCCGCACTTATTTCATACATAATCTTGAATTTACTTAAGAAAACACTTCATTATACATTGAGGATCTTTTCAAGTTTATAGCTTTAGAGAATTAAGACAAATCATTCATAACATTACACATTTTTACATAGTGGATACCATAAAATCAGTTTCCATTATCCTCAGAATATAAAACATTAAAACACAAAACAAGACTCCTTGACAATTCTTCAACATTTAACATGTCTTACTTCCTTGTATTACTCATCATTAACCTGTGAAAAATCATTTAAAAACTTGGGATGAGCACAAAAGCTCAGTAAGGTATGAAAAAGAAGGAAAAATCACATTAGTCCATGAATACGCATGACGTATGAAAACATTTTCAAAAGACATGCTTTCCACCCATAAAATCTTACTTAGCGTAACATGAGATTTACACAAGATCCACACAAACATAATTATAATCATAGAGGTATATTGTGTCATTACTTACATAATCTTGTAACCATCTTGGCTACCTTAAAATTTGTAACCCTCACAGCTACCTTACTTTGTGTAACCATCACAGTTACACTTGGAGTAACCATACGGCCGACCTCCAAATTACTCATACCCAATGCATTGGAGGTAAATATAGGTCCCACCCTTCATCATAAACAATGCCCAATAACCAAAACATATTCATACAACATAAACAATATCATAAACACATTGCCTTTGAATCTTATAAAACCGAATTTCAAAAGAGGATTTTAGAAGAAAAGTCCCTTATAAACATCATATACTTGAAGTGAGGCTTAATAGAGTGGATGTAATATGTATATACTCTGTAAATACACATAATGAAACATAATATAAACAAAACCCATCACACAAACAATTTAAATAGCACATAAATTATAAAGTAGAATGTTAACCCAAAGAATGGAAATCGGGTTAAGAATTCCCTTACAACAATGTGATCGGTCGAATCATATGACCAGAACATAATAAATATCAATTGGATAATTGAATAATATGAATATAAAGAGAATAATGCTATTATATATATCAAATGACAGTACACATATTCCTCATACAAGAAATAAGCAGCGAATGACTAAAATCTCACAAAAATGAAAGTGAGACGAGGAACCCCTTACAACTTTGTAATCAATTGATTTGTATGACCCAAAATTAATGATTGTCAAATGATAAATTGAATATCATAAAAATAAATATATTCATGATATGCGACAATAATGGGCAGTATACATACACCATACAAAGTAAAAATAGTGATTACGGAATATCTCACAAAAATGGAAGTGAGATGAAGAAACCCTTACCTTGGGCTTGCCTTACTTAAAAATTGTTTAAACCTCCTGTATAATGGTTAAAAGAGTGTTATTAGTATTTTATAGAAAAATTTTCATGTTTATAACATCTTATATGGTCATTTAATAACCTCATTTCACCCCTTAATTGTTAGTATTTTGTTCCTTGCATTATTTTGGGTGAGTTCTTTTGTGATTTTCACAATCGGTTCATGATGAATCGTTCTTGTTGATTGGAAGTGAAACTCCAGAATTGGAATGGAGTAGTATTTACATAATTACAGTACCATAAATTATACCATTTATCACTTTGGTTCTTTATATGATGATGATTTATAAGTTAAAACATTAATTATGTTCGTTTAGATAATTTAAGTGGTTCTTTGATAATTACAACTTCATTTAGTCTTATAAATTTGAATCATGAGTAAAAAAGAATTCCAGAACCTTATATGATTCATAAAACATATATTATAACCTGGTTCAACCATATAAATGGTTTCATGACCAGACTTGAAAGAATTAATGGATATTGAAAATACATCGTCCACGATATCGGTAATTCGACACAAATGGACAATGTTTTTTTATTCTTTAAATAAGTGAGAGAGGAGTGGAATAATGATTTGTAATTTTCCATAAACATGACAACATCCAGAATATACATGATTCTGGAGATTTCATGCCTCTTGGATAAGAGGGGGTGAAGAAAGAAGAGAAGGGAATCTTGAAATGAAGAAAACATGAGAAATTTCTTACAAAAATTCAGCAGCCTAACGGCGTCTCTTAAAATTTCATAAAAATAAGATTGATGAGAGGAATGGAATATCTCATCATTCATACAAAATTTGGACAGTAAGGGGAAATATTTAATGAAATATCCCAACAAAAGACAAAGGGAAAGGAAGAGAATAACATAAAATGGAAGGAAAGAATGAAAATGAAAGAGAATGTTTACCTCTTGATCTCTTCTCCTTGAGATCCTTCTTAAGGGCTTTGATTTTGGTCTTTTGGTGAGACCAGAAGCTCTAGGACGTGGGGAAGAAGATTTGGGAGGGAATTTGGCAGAAATTAGACAATGTTCAAGGCTTGAGAGGTGTGAGAGGAAGAGGGGAGTGAGGGTGATATTTATAGTGGAGGAGGGGAGGTATTTTAGATTATTTTAATTATTATTATAATATTTTTATCAAGACTATGAATAATCTCAAATAAAGTGGCCCTAAATAGTGATAATATCATGTGATTTTGAAGCAAGTGGCCTTGCATCACTTATGATGTCATAAATAGTGCATATTTACTGATAAATTGATTATACGGTATTTTATCGTATTTCACTATTCACTGAAAATTCAAGAGTTTCAGAAAAATACCAAAACTTTACCCCAACCATTTTTTGATGTGTAGAATTCAAAAATGAACTCCATTTTTCAAAAATAGTTTTCTAAATATTATTAATTTAATTTTTAAATAAGGTCACAGTTAATTCGAAAAATAACAATATTTAAGTGCAACTAGTTTCACGTGACATTGGAAAATTAATTAAGATCCCATTATCCTATTGCCATGGGAAAATAAAATAATATTATTATTTACTATTCATGAGGTCATATTACTATTCATATTACTATTCATAAGGACATGTTACTATTCACCAAAAAAAACAAGTTTGTTTCATCAGACTCTAAATAACATACTGAACCCAATTGTAGATGACAGCTTCTTGAAATTCAAAACATAGAATAAATAAAATTATGTTTAAAGGATACTTATAAATATATACCTTAAACAAAATTTCAAGCATTTTCAATTTATTTTTAGAAAACCTTGGGATGTTACAGTATACTTGTATGCTCACCCTACGTTTACTTTCAGGTTTTTAGGAGGACTTCAAAAACTATGTGTGACCTTACTAGTTGGGCGTTGGAGATTTTTTGGTTGCATTTTTTGCTTTCTTTTTTGGTATTGTACTTTAGAGATTTTATTGTACTTGTACTTTTGTTTCAGTATTGTATAAAACATTCATATGGGTTTGGTTTTGGGTTTATTTTCATTTACTTGTTCCTTTTTCTTTTGGTGTTTGACTCATCCTATTTCCCGATCTTAAATAATAAAAAGGGTAATGCCCCCCATATTTGTGAAAACTCATACCCTTGGTGATAGTCGCCACTCCGGGGCCTACTGGGGGTGGGAATCGGGGGTCATTATCTCCCTTTCACCATTGCCATCTCAGGAGGGGTATCTTTGGTGGGAGGGGGTCATGACATTGGGGATGTTCGGTTCATTGTTTCAAAACAACCTCGGTATGTTGACTATGGTCAAAAAGGTAATTATTTCAATATATCTAGAATAATAATAATGAAATAATTATCATATTTATTCATAAATTATATTTTTAAAACCAATCATGAAAAATGGTTATGAAAAATGAACAACGTTATGATCATGGTGATAATAGGTCGTACGTACGCAAGAGTAACATTTCCATTTTTCAATGATAATTATGGAAAGAATGTATGAATTATTTTATCTTTATATAATTATAATAATATAATAAATATCATATTATTATCTTTAAATATACTTATATATATCATTCTTGTGATCTGGTGATGAAAAAATAATTGCATCGCTTCGTGGAGGCAGTAGTCCACACATACACGAACGACGTTGTTATTCTTTAGTATAAGAAATAAAATTATATATTATATTTTTAGAATTATCAATATGTCATTAATATAGTTATTATTTAATTTATATCATATATATTCATTAACATTATCCCTATTACCTTCCATGTAAAAAGTCAGTGAAAAACGAATCGTGTCGCTTCGTGCGGCGATAGTCCATCGTACACATGAGCGATGTTATCGTATCCTCCATAGAATGGAAATTAAAAAGGTTATGTGTGATATAAAAACTCAATTAAGGTAAATATATAAAAAATATCATACATATATTTTAAATCCATCATTACAAAAAAATCATGAGAGGCGATGGAAAATGAATGACATCAGTTCGTGAGGTAGTAGTTTTCCGTACACACGATTGATGATTTTGTATCCCATTTGATAGAATAGAAGATGGATTTAAGTTATTAAATTAATATAATAATATATGAATGTATATTAGATAAAAAAATCATATTATCATAGTTTAAGAATATTTTCAGGATGTGTAAGAAGAAATAAAACAAAAACACAGAGTTGGAAATTTTACCTCTTCCCGTACCACCTCTTTAGGGTTATACCTAAAGTATTATTAGAATGGATTTTTAACCAAACCAAGGATTTTAGAATGATATGATGTAATTTGGGATGTGATTTGGGTAGTTATTTTCCTAAAAAACATGTTTTTAAGGTTTGAAGAAGAGATGAGAGGGGGTGGGCATTTATAAGTGAGGTAAGTGGCACACTTGTAATTTTTTGAAAAGAGAAAGGTATACACACGTTGTTCACATGTCACAAGGGTCCAAAATGGGTAATTATAGATATTTAGACATTATAAGTTCTAAATATGGTCATACTATAGTTTTTAGATAATTTTTTAGTTCATATTTACCCTTATCAATTTAGTTTAACCCCCCGGTAAACAACTTTTCACCTTAACCGCGGTAATTTATTTTCACTATCCATTATGGTCAAAAATTAATTTGAAATTATTAGATAATATAAATCACATTTATTATTAATATAAAATCCATTTTACCAAATTCAATTCATATTAGTGGAAAATTTTAATTTAAAATTAAACCTGCAGACGTGACAAAAATATGGGTTTTCAAGAAGTGTATTTTTCAAGGAAAAGAAGATGTTATATTAACTCTGTGACTAATAATAATTATTTTATGAATTTAAGTTAATATTTATTGATTTATAATCTATAAATTTTATTTAAAACATTCCTCATTATGTATTATATTAATTAATTAGAATGGATAAACATTATGCATTTTAAAATAGTTTTCAGAAAAAACTTGTTTTTAAGCCCAAAAACAAACTTATACTAAAATCCAATATAATTATGATTAAAAAGAAATTAATTGCATTAAATATAAATAAATAATACTTATGTTACTTTAAATCGTATTCAAAACATAATGGGACTTTTAAATTTCTTAATTTATTGAAAATAAATGACATTTTTAGGAAAATCGGTATTTTTTACTATTCACTAAAAAATCAATATTTTCTGAAAAATCCTAAAATTTCACCCAAAGTAATTTTTAATATTATGATTAAAAAATGAAGTTTATTTTATCAAATATATTTTCTAAAAGTTCCAAAAAATAATTATAATATTTTGTTTCATGAAAAACAAAGAATATCATTTTTGAAGAAAACATATTTTTGAATAATAAAATTGAATTACTAAAATTTGATTGATTATTTACTAAAAATTTATCAATAATTTATATTGAGTGGTAAATATATATATATATATATCATAAATTAGTTAATATTTTTCATACCCACCAATTTAATGGTTAGGTTATAACAGTTATATATTTCGTGAGTTATTTAGGCTTAGTGTTGCATGTCGAATACGCTATCGAACATAGTTTTATTTTCTAAAATATCAAGGTGTTACATTGATAGTTGGATGTAAAAACAGCTTTTCATCATGGAAATGTGAAGGAAGACATCATCATGAATTAATTATAGGGTTTTTTTGATAAACGGAATAAAGATCTGGTGTGTAAGGGGCGGTGTGGCTGGCCCTTGGGGTAATGAATACCCTTATATATATTTTAAAATATTTATATAGATTTTATCAATGTTATAAATAAACATTGAAAAAATATCGTCATCATTAGTGTTAAAAAACATTGATAAAATTCATCTTTTATCACCAATGGTAAAAGTGTTTTGCCTTTATCAACAATAGCAATATCAATGCTTTTAAAGCACTGATGGAGGCCATTTTGAATGTTCGTCAATTTCATTTATCTAGTAGTGGTTGTACACTAGAGTTTATATACACGCTTTTGCTCTTAATTTTTTTGGAGACTCTTCCAAAGTTTATGCATTAGGAATATCATATTCCCACAACTCTAGGAGAAGAGGAGGCTTGTTCTGAGGATCATATGCACCTTTGTATCAAAAAACATGAGATTGTGTCTATTTAAATTTTATTTGCAACCAATTTTATATTTCTGCTTTATTTAGTATAATATGTATTCTCTTTTTATAATTTGTTAGTTTCCATCTCCATGATAAACTTGGAGTACTGAAAAATTAATTTTCTTTTGTATTCATTCTATTTATCTCGCTTCTTGTTGAAAAAAGTTAACATAGAGCTTGAGGACATACTTGTGTTCTTTGTTTATTATTTTTGCATTTGTTTAGGAGTTATACTTTCTCTTTTTGGAGTGTGCCATCATTGTATTTTTAGTGATTGTTCTTGACTCGTTTGGTTAATAGGAGGAAACTATGTCTTGCTTATCATTCTCATCGTTTTAAATTTACTATGATTTCCTTGTGTAAGATCCTGGCCTTTTATGGAGATATCTCGGGCTTGTTTTCTGGTACTCTTTTTTCCTTGTTTTGAGTACTTTTTTGGGGTGTTACCTTGGGGAGTTTTTGGGTGAAATTGGAGAAATTTAAGAGGAGAGACAGTGCACGGTTGGTGCACGGGTTTCCTAGACAGTGGGCCCAGGCCAGAAAACCGTGCAAACCCAAATAGAGAGGATTTTCAAAGTTGGAACACAGTTTGTCAAATTGTGTGCCCTTTGAGGAGAAAATATACACCCTCTCCCCTAGAATAGGCACACGGTTTGACAAACTGTACACTGGTTTTTAATTAAACCAAAAATTAGAATTAAAATTACCTGAACCCCTTGTATTAACACCTAATCAGCCATAGCTCAACCCGAAACATTCTCTCTCATTTTTAGAGGCACCTGGGTGCATTCCTAGGGGTCCCGAGCTCTTTTCTTGGCGAATCGAATGATGGATTGAAGAATTGCACCTCCTCGGGTATGTGTTTTGTTCCTGTTTAGATCTCTCGTTCTCTCTCTCCCGCTCCTCTTCCTGGATAAAATAGGGATGTTTATTCGATGTTAGTTCTAGATCTAGATCTAAGTTTGTTAGATCTTGATTCATTTGATCTTGGATCTTGGTTTTGGATCGAGATTGTGTTCTTCATCATGGGTTTGACCTATCCGTTTCAAATTGGGGATTTTCGTTGGATGACCGCTCATCAACGAATTGAGGTATGTCACGACCCGTCCTCAAGACCCGTGTCGTGACTACCCCAAGCCCGTCTTTCATAGGCCAGGGGTTGGCGACTAGCACCAAAGGCGTAAATCCCAACAAAAAAGGGGAAGGAATTGTCTTTATAAAGTAAACAAACACCACAGAGTAAGCAAGCAGAAGTAAACACTAGGTAAAACTGGGTACAATAGTAAGTGCGGAAAGTAAATGGGCCAAAATACAAACCCAAACTTAAAGTAAAGTGAAACTGGAAAGAAAGTACAGCAACTGAAAATAAAGCAGCAACGTCGAGCCGTCCACTGGAAGTCCCACCTGAAGGGTGGGTACAGATAGCATCCTCAGCTCCTCGGGTCCAGTCGTCCGCTCCGTGTACGTCCCGCCCAGTGGTCCACCTCCAGGTACCGACTTGCTCCACAAGCCTCAACCACGATCAGCGATGTCCGTCGTCTGCATCCAACACAACGTAGTGCAGGCATAGCCCGTGCAGGGGTGAGTATACGCTACTCAGTAGGGACCCCGAGACGCCCGAAGGTCTCCCAGAATCCACAAAGGATAATCCACAAAGGAAAGATACAATCACGAAGTAACATCCAACACTACTTAGGTATATGCCCATACATATACCTAAGTCATCAATTCCAGTCCGGCTCCAACATCCGAGCTCAAGTTCGATCAAGTCCACACAGGATAGTACAACCCAATCCACACAGGAAAGCACAACACAATCCACATAGGAAGCAAGTCGATCATATCGAAGATAATGATTGAAAGTCAAGACTCAGCTCACACAGGTATACTTCTTCGTAAGGTGATAGAGATGATCATATGTAGCCACTAATTCATCTAAGCTGGGACCCACATAGGATACAAAAACCAGCTACTCTGCCAGACCCACGTAGGATACAAGAACAGAGTCAAACACTGCCGGACCCACGTAGGATACACGAACAGTAGTACTGCCAGACCCACGTAGGATACAAGAACAGTAGTCATCACCGTCGAACTCACGGAGGATTTTAGTACGGTCTTCGTCGCTGCCGAACCCACGGAGGATTTCAGTGTCGTCGTCATCGCTGCCGAACCCACGGAGGATTTCAGTGCAGTCGTCGTCGCTGCCGAATCCACAGAGGATTTCAGTGCAGTCATCATCGTCGTCGCAGTCGCAACCAGCTCTAGGGTTCCCGCACACAGCAAGCTCGATTCCGGGAGGGTCCGCTTCACGAGCCAAGGGGGTCGATACATCAACTGACACGTAGTCTGGAGTTGATGTATCCCAAAGTTCCGTCTCGAAAAAAGGAACTCAACGTGACAGACGGCGCGTCAATCGGACGCCCGGTCTGAGAGTTATTGGCTTTTTCATTCCAGGGGCCCGGTTAGTTTTTAAGTCAAAACCAACCCGGCCGCACTCCAACTGCATCCAAACCTTGATCGGAGTAATCCAAAAGGTCCGTCTCACTAAGAGGAATCCAACCAAGTCGATGGCACGTTAATCGGACGTCCGGAGCTCAAGTTATAAGCGTTCCCGCTCCGAGGGCCTGGTTGGTTTCGAGCTCGAACCAACCCGGCCATACCCAAAGTTCTCTGAAACCTTGAGTGTAATATACCGAAATGACCGTATCGATCCAAGGATCGCATCTCAACTGATGGTGCGTCAATCAAAGGTATGTAGTCCAAGATATGGGAAAATGAACGAACCTGTCCGGTTTTAAGGGGTTTTGGGCCTGGACCGACCTCCTCCCGTTATAATGATAATAGGCGGCGCAAGAATAATAGTCGTTGAATGGAAAATAATTCACAAACAAAAAATTAACCCCTACCTCAAGGTGTTGTCAAACAAAGGTTCGTCGTGGGAAAAGGACGTCGCGGAAGACGGCGTCACGGAAGGAGGCTCCGTAAGCGTCGTCGAAGTCGCGGTACACGGCGTCGCGGAGAAGAGGATCATCAGCGTCGCGGTACACGGTGCCGCGTCGTTGATCTCTGAGGAATTAGCGCTCTTCGTCGTCCTTCATCGGAGGTCGGCGTTCTTCGTCGGTGTCAGTGCGTTCTTCCCGTTCTTCAAGGAGGAAGATGAAGTTCTTCGTGGAACTCTCCCTCTCAACACAACGAAGCAACCCCTAATTGAAATAAGACTTGTCTTATTTAATTAACACACACAAGCCAACATTTCATTTGAAATTCAAAAAGAATTCATTCAATTAATTGAATTAATTGAAGAGTCTTAACAGTCCAATTAATGTGAGAGTTGACTTGGCATTTAATAAGGGGGTGCGGGTGTGTTACAAAATAATGGGGGTTTGTGGAAGTTGAATAGGTGGAACTCGTGTGAGGCCCACCTCACTAATATCCTATCAAGAGGGGGTTAGGATATAGTGGGTCTCACCTCAACTTCCATATGTAAGTTTAAACTACTTAGAACATAAAATAAAAATTGTTGCACAACTTTTATTTTATTTATTAGTTAACCCATTTTTAAATAACAACACCCGAGCAAACGCAACTCCAGAAAAGGTGTTTCTAAGCAATTACCGGCGATGCGGTTTCATTGGTGCCCTCGGATTTCGATTCCGAGCACTGGTTCAAAAGTTAGGAAAACTCGTTCGTTCGTTCACTAAACGTACCCGAGCTAAACTTCGGAAATTGATTTCGGGCACACCGGGCCTCAGAATCAGGTGCCGTCAGAAACTGCGTTCTTGTAAAATTCCAAAGAAAATTAAGAAAAAAATTTCCCTTGAATTTTATGGGTCTTTACAAGGTAGGTGGTCTATTATTCAAATCCTAAAATATTGATTTCAATTACGTGTATGTAATTGTAGAATTGGTATTGGATGATTGGAAATTGAGTTTCTTAAAATGAATTAATTAATTTAGTAAATTAATTAATTATGGGATTGTGGAATTGGGGATATTGAATTGATTGAATTGGAATAATGAATTGTTGAATTAATTATCGGATAATGGGATTGTGAGTTTGGATTAATTAATTGTTGGATTAATTAATGGAGAATGTTGTGATTGTGCAATTGAAAAAATTAGATTAATTAATTGTTGAATTAATTAATAGAGATTGTTTTGATTATGTAATTGTTTGAATTGGATTAATTATTTGATGAATTGATTAATGGAGGTTGTTATTATTATACAATTCTTGATGTGATTAATTAATTGTTGAATTAATTGATGGAACTGATGTGATTAATTAATTGTTGGATTAATTAATAGAGTTGATGAGATTGATTAATTATTGAATTAATTAATGGAATGATATGAATATGAAATTGTTGAGTTGGATTAATTAATTGGAAAATTAATTAATTGTACTATTGTGATACATGTGATAAGAAGGTTAATGTTGATTAATCATGAATGATGTGATATATGTGATATATGTGTTTGATTGAAAAATGGGGTGTAAGACATGGACTGATGCTCCAAATACCAATGAGGTCCTAACCATGACATTCTAGGCCCAAATGCATGCATGCAGATATTATTGTATGAGACAGAGACTGATGCTCCAAATACCCATGGAGTGAGACATGGATAGATACTCTAAATACCAACGAGGTGCTAGATATGGCGTTCTACACCCATAAGATTCGCATTGGACTATGGTTCCAATTGGCGGAGATGATGAATTGAAATGACATGGATAATGAAAGCTCATGCGTTCTAATGAAATGTGAATTGAATATGTTATATGATTCAAACTCTAGCACGGGTCGTAGCAAGTATTGAGAGTTTGGGTGTGCTCGGGAACCCGGGAGTTTATGTGGTTAAATAAAGAAAAAATGAATAACTGTAAACTATTAACTTGATTGCCTGCATTTATTTTTTTATACAACTGCTTACATTGTTTTGACTGAATTTTGTTTTAGACGCCGCTGGTGGTGACCTACTAAGTTGTACTCACAGCTTACTCGACCCTATCTGATTGGTACCCGAATAAATTTCATGGTTGCAGGACAGGATAAGGGAAAGACCATTTGTTAGATAACCGAGTTGGGATGAAGCATGGATGAGAGAACCGTACTTGGTGTCAAGACCCGCTTGAGAGTTGTTAGTGTCTTTATTTATTTTGGGATTTGCATGTTGACACTTGACATGACATATCGACTGTTTTAGTTGGAGATTGTATTTCTATTTTGGTCATCATGTGATACTGATATTGTTCAAATTATGGTTATACCATTTGGTTATTCTTGTTTATTTTCGATGTTGTGCTACATTGATAAAGAGGGTACAGTCTCCCCAAGATCGATATGAGACCATCACTGTTAGTCGGCAGCCTCTGACGTATAGGGAGACACGCCTGAGGTCATGTAGCGAACCAACTTGGGGTACCGGTGTGCGGCACACTGGTCACGACATCATGGTTTGTTTTATCTACGTTATGTTTTTACAATTTTTCTAAATTTATGTTATGGAAGTTCGGTGGTTTTGTGTTTACTATTTTAAAGTAATTTTAAAATCAATCGATTGGTTTAGAAAGTTTTATTTTCTTTATAAAATTGGATTTTGTTGACTTTATAAAAAATGTTGGAATTTTTCTAAATCGTTTTCATAAATGTACTAATTGATTTAATTGTTATTTAGTGAGAGAAGTTTCATTTGTTGAATTGGTTTTTTAAATTTGGTTAACCTCATTTCAGTATCCAATGACCTCTCATATAGGACATCTTTATGTATTTTTTTTATTTCATAATTATATAAATGTTTGGGGAATGAAGATTACAAAAAAACCTAGTGTACCTATAAGTAATTGAGGTGATTCAATCACCTCCCACTGGACTTATAGAGACTTGGCTACTGGGTAGCACCTCTAGAACATTTTTCATAATTATACTTTGTTTTTAATGTAATCCTAAGCTCCCAGGCGGTTGGGTGGCATGAGAGAGTGGAGTTTGGGGCATTGTTTTTGGAGGGTAATTTTAAGCCTCCAACTGGTTTATTTGCGGTGTGTTTTCCTTATAGTGTGCGTGAGGTATCATTTGGTCATTTGTAGCCCCCCATTTTAAAAGTTGAGGTCGAAGCCTCAGTTTATTTGGAAAAAAGGCTATAGTACAAAGAAAATCATACAATAAACAGTATATGGATGAAGTCGATGAGACTCGAATCGGAGATCTCGTCGAGACTCAGATGAGTGGTTACCAAGTGAGCCCCTTTTAATGTACCCCAAGTTGAAAAAGCGTCATTGACAAAGGAAAACGGGCCAACGGCTAAAATTTCTTGGGGCTCCGAGTGTTTTCCCTTTCGGTCCCTCGTTTCTCTGTCGTCTTCGTGGGGTCGTTATTGATTTTTGAAAAAAAATCAGTTTAACGCGCAGTGATCAATCCGTGGTTCCCTCTTTTGTGGAAGCCATAAATCCAAATCACTGGACTCATCCACAGATCGATAAGAAGAGCTCAATCTTTTCGGCCATTCTGCCATTTGGGTCTTTTGTTTCACGCAGGTTTTGATTCTTTATCATTCTCCTGCGAAATTCCTTTTTGATTCCATCTTCAAAGTGTAACGGGGCATATCTCTGATTTTCTCCATCTGCTTGAGAGAGTTCCGTCTTTCCATTTCGCGATTGCCGAACAGGAATGGCGGATGCAAAAGCAGATTCACCTCTGATCCCGCCATCGTCTTCCTCCAACCTTCCGGATTTCAAACAATCCGTGAAACTAAAATACGTCAAGCTCGGCTACCATTACCTCATCACCCATGGAATGTATCTCTGCCTGTCGCCTCTTTTGGCCATCGTCGTCGCCCAGATCTCGACTTTCTCGCTCAACGATCTCCATGAACTCTGGGACCATCTTCGCTTCAATCTCATTTCCGTGGTCCTCTGCTCCACCATCTTTGTCTTCCTGTCAACCCTCTTCTTCCTCACGCGTTCTCGCCCCATTTACCTCCTCGATTTCGCCTGTTACAAGCCAGACGACGAGCGAAAATGCCCTAGGCGGATCTTCGTGGAGCGATCCGGACTGACCGGTACATTCAGCAAAGAAAGCCTGGAGTTCCAGAAGAAAATCCTCGAGCGATCGGGTCTGGGCGACTCCACGTATCTCCCGCCTGCTGTTCTTAATGTTCCCCCGAACCCGTGTTTGGCGGAGGCCAGGAAAGAGGCGGAAACAGTGATGTTTGGCGCTGTGGATCGGCTTTTTGAGAAGGCCCGTGTCAAACCGAAGGATATTAGCGTCTTGATTGTGAATTGCAGTCTGTTTAATCCCACGCCTTCCCTGTCCGCCATGGTTGTCAACCACTACAAACTCCGGGGCAACATACTCAGCTACAGTTTAGGCGGGATGGGCTGCAGCGCTGGATTGATCTCCATTGATCTCGCCAAAGACCTCCTTCAGGTTCATCCCAATTCCTACGCACTCGTCATTAGCCTGGAGAACATCACTCAGAATTGGTATTTCGGAAATGAACGATCAATGCTGCTCCCAAATTGCTTGTTCAGATTAGGGGGCGCTTCCATTTTGCTGTCCAACAAGAGGTCGGATCACTGGAGATCCAAGTACAGACTGGTGCACAGTGTCCGGACTCACAAGGGTGCTGATGATAAGTGCTTTGCCTGTGTGACTCAGCTGGAGGATTCTGCTGGGAAGATTGGGGTTTCACTCTCAAAGGATTTAATGGCAGTTGCAGGCGATGCATTGAAGACCAACATCACCACGCTGGGACCTCTGGTTTTGCCAATGTCTGAGCAGCTCCTCTTCTTTGCCACATTGGTGGGCAAGAAGCTTTTCAAAATGAAGCTGAAACCTTACATCCCGGATTTCAAGCTTGCGTTTGAGCATTTTTGCATCCATGCCGGGGGGAGGGCGGTGCTCGATGAACTAGAGAAGAACTTGAAGCTTACGGATTGGCACATGGAGCCTTCGAGGATGACACTGCACAGGTTTGGGAACACCTCAAGCAGCTCCCTTTGGTATGAATTAGCATATTCAGAGGCCAAGGGAAGGATGAAGAAGGGAGACAGAACCTGGCAGATAGCGTTTGGTTCGGGTTTCAAGTGCAACAGTGTAGTTTGGAAGGCTTTAAAGACAATTGATCCAGCGAAGGAGAAGAATCCTTGGATGGGAGAGATTGACCAGCACCCCATGGATGTTCCCCAAGTCTTGTCCATCTAAAAGCTCAATGCTTTTTCCCCTTAGGGTACTCAAGTTTTCGAGCAGTAAAGTCTTCATAATCATGCTTGTTGTAGGCTTTTATCTGTAATTCTTCTGGTTCAGAGTAGCTATGGTTCATTGATCTGTGACACATTTAGGGGAAATCTATTTTCTGTTAATCCCTCTGCTTATTCATGCACATTCAATTACCCCATACAGTTTGTTCTTCATCATTCATTTCATGAATGCATTGGTATACTGGTGACTGGCCTCCACTAATAATTTTGATCTGTTTTCCATTTATGAACGATCAAACCTGTAGGATTTAAATTTTGTTTCATTGTTGATTAACTATAATGGGAATTCAATTCAAATGGGAAAAGCTATGGGAATGTGCAAAAACCCTAATGGGCAGATGGTTAATGGGAGCTCTTGCATATTTCTCCATTGCCTTGGAGGAATGGATCTTAGGCATGACTCGGAGTATCATGCTTTCAATTTGATTACATTAAACATCCCCCCTTCAGTTTTTTCACGACTGTTATGTAACATGGAGGTCATGATAAAATGAGTATCATGTGCTGCAAATCAGGCTTGCTCCTTGTTGCAAGTGATTGCAAGAGTTGAAGGTTGCCATTGAAAACTAAGAACACATTTTTTGCACATTTACATTACCATAGGGAAATGGTATTCTTGGGTATGCATGTATATGCATGAGCGCGAGTGATAAATTTATCACGTGAGATAAATTTCCCGAAGTATCTAAAAATGAATTACATTTTCATAAAATTCATCTTACTAGATGTGTAATGAATCGGCCCAGGTCAACCTGTCATGTCATCCGGACCGTTTTGCCGTAAGGTTCGAAGCGCATTCTTGATTGTCACAGGTTGACGACAAGAGCTAATGGTATCAAATACAAATACCGGAAACAATTTCACCCTCAAAGCCACATAAACCACAACGTAGACTCTCCTTGGAAATTTGAAGGTATCCATATGTCGGACACCCATGCACATAAATAAGAATTTTCAATAATATAAACCAAACCCAATAGAGTATAACACAATGAAATAACCAAAATAACTCATAAACCACATCACTTTATAAACTGAAAGTAAAGTAATACCCAACATCATATATACATGGTAATCAAAAGAATTGGTGTAACAAACCAACCCAGGTCGACATGACACGCCACCCAAGCTGGTCCGCCACAAATCGCGTTCCCGATTAGGGGTGTAATCAAGTCGAGTCGGGTCAAGTATCTCAGTACTCGAGCTCGAGCTCGATACTTGAATTCGGTGCTCTAGCTTGACTCAGTGCTCAACTGAGTATCGATTTCTTGGCTCGAGCTCGAGTTCAACTCAAACTCGATCGAGCTACTTGATTAGGCTTGACTTGGTTCGATCAGGACACTTTGTCAATATTTTAATTATAAAATATAGCTCGAATTTGAAATCGAACGTGAATTTTTACTCGAGATCGAAAACTCAAACTCGAAATTAAATACATATATTTTTAATAAAAATATTATATTAAAAAATTAAGATGCTCGATTAACCTCGCGAGCTACTTGATTATGTTAATGTAATACTTGAGCTCGACTTGAGTTAGTACTCAAGTTGCTCGAGCTCAAGCTCGATTAGAAAAAAAACTGAGCCAAGTTCGAGTATTTGTCAAGCCGAGCCCGAGTACCTCACAAGTACTCAAACTCGTTTACAACCTTGTTCTCGATCACCAAGGGTTGGTGACAACATCTGGGTATCAACATACACAACCATGAGAATGATTTCACATCGAAAACACAACTGAACATGTCTCATGTAAAACAATATAGAGATAAACAATTAGAGAACAATGTCGAAGAAAAAGTTACTGTAACACCCGAGTTTCAATTACAGTAAGTGAATATTTTATTTTAATAAAACTATAATACAATGCATATTTTAATATTTTATAGCACAAAAATTCTAATTTGATAGGATGAATATCGATTTTGAACGTACTACATCAAAATAAGTCTAGAATGATTTTTTGAAAATTTCCCATAAAAATAAGCTTTTATGAATAATTGAAATTTTAGTATTTAAATAGTCCTCCTTTTATTTATAAAAACGTGTTATAATATGTATAGTTAACCATGTCTTGGACATCAATTTGTTAGAAATAAAGACAAAGTCATTTGGAGGTAAAAAGATATATTTTTCGTAAAATTGTTTTTAAGTGCATAATGTTTTTCCTTTTTAATTAATTAAAATAACATCTAATAATTAATGATTTAAATGAAATGTATATATTAAATATCAAAAAATATTAATTTAAATCAACATAATGATGATTACTGGTCATATATTTAATGTAAGATCATCGTATGCTTAAAAAATGCATTTCTTGAAAAACCGTTTTCCGTCACATTTTGCAGGTTTACTTTTGAAGTAAATTCTGTCACTTCTATGAATTGAATTTGATAAAATAAATTTCATATTTGGAATCAACATAATTAATATTAGGTAATATGATCAACATAATTTCTGGTCATAATAAATAGTAAAAACAGTAAAAATGGTTATCACGGTTGAGGTCAAAATGAGTTTACTAGAGGGTTAATCTAAAAAGATAAGGGTTAAAATGATATAAAAATTTTCTTAAACCTAATTGGTTGGTTTCATTTTGAACTTAACTGTATAACCTTCAAATATGAGTCATTTTGGATCCATTTTTTTCTAAGTGACTTAATAATATTTTAAAACTTTGAAAAATTACAATTGTGTCACTCACTGTAATTATAAAAAGGCACTCCCCTCACTTATTCACACATTTTGAGCCATTTAGCTCGACTAACCTCTTCCAAAATCTCTCCCCAATATTCTTAACCACATTTTAGAGGTGATGGTCTTCCCAAAAGACCAACCCCTATGGTCCTTAAGAAGAGATCAAAAGGAGGTTTCTTTAAGAGAAGATAATCGTCTTCACCAAACTCTTTTTTTACTCCTTTATTTTACCACATTCAATTATGTCTTAACAATTCAAATATAATAACACCAATATCTCCCATAAACTGATATGTTATTATATTGATGAAAAAATATTTATCCGTCTCATTCTCCATCAAATGAAAAACAAAACTATCGCTCGTGTGTACGACAGACTACCGCATTGCGAACCGATTTAATTTTTTTTCATCACCGCCTTACATGGATAATAACAATAATTGAACTAATGAATATATATGATACTTGTGAAATAATATTGATTCTAAGAATTTAATATATCATCTACTTTATAGTTACCCAAGCCTTTTACACATATTATTACTTGATTTTTAACATAAATATCCAATAAACACAACCCAAAGATCATGAAACCTGGTGTCTTTGGGAGACTAGATTCATAATACAAAAAAAATAAACTAAAATAGAACATATTTATTTTATTATCCATAATGAGCTGCTAAATCCCTTTGAGCTCCTAAAACTTCATTGGATAACCTATGGTATACATAAAAGAAAGAGCTGAGCTATAAATCCCAGTAAGGGAATAAACATGATAATGAGACATAACATGTGAGTCAAACGACATAACATGATATCATAAAGGAGAAAGATCATGAATATCACATGAGAGGATAATATAAAGAACATGGTATTATAAAATCATGGTAATATAGGAACGCGACAACAATATAAAACATGAAATAAGTATAAGTCAAAGCTAACTGCCAAGACAATATCACATGGTGGATAGAGTCTCATTGTGGATTAGGTTTACTCCTTAATCTCATGCATATCATCTGATGAGACAAAAATATTACCCAATTCATTAAAACTCTATCTGGGAACACCCATAATAACATGTACATGATTATATGTGCCACAAATGGAAATCAATTATAAGACATAAACATAAGAATGACCCATGGAAAGAAATGAGTCGTATAATCTTGCCTCATATCATAATCAAAGGAGATTTCATATAGATTCCAAAGAGAAGAAGGCACAAAATCATATGAACATTAATATCTGAGTACATAAGTGTATGTCTCGAAATATAGTGTTCATTTGGGAATAAATACTTTAAATGAGTGTTACATAAAAGGATTAAGGGATGGAAAAGATCCCCTTAATTATGTTTGATTTTAGAGAAGACATTTGTGAAATGAACATAAGACATGTATTATCCCATTAAAGGAAGGGAGAATAAGATAGGTATATATGTAAGAGACATATATACAGAATTTAGAAGCATTTCATAATATCAAAGATGGATAGAAAGTGATTTAGAGAGAGAAAGGTCATAACCCAAAGAAAAAGGGTTGTTCAGAGAGATCCCTTACCTTATGTTTCAGAATCCAACCACACTTGCACTTAATGTCATGAATAATCAAATTAAATTAATTAATTACTTAATTTATACCCTTTTCCATAAATATTTGATTAAAATAATTTAAGTATGTACATTTATAACCATTTTAATGAGATATAAAGTTTAATTTCTCTTTTATGAGAGTGTTTGTTTCATAGTTCCATGGTTGGATCACTTGTGGATAATTATTTATGTTTTCATCAAATATAATTAAAACTCCATAATTGAAATGAAATAGTATTCACATACTTACAGAAATTTAAATGGTCCCAAATATCCTTTTGTGTTCTGATATAGGGGTAATTCATTTAGTAAAAACGTTAACGTTATACAGTTAGTTCATTTTGGTGGTTTTACCGACCATAATGAACTAGTTTCATTTTATTTAATATTATGTATATATATTCATTCCATAATATGAAATAAGTTATGATATACTTATTATCATCTTATTTAACCATAATAATTTTTTTATAACCATCCTTGAAGGTGGTGGCGAAAAATGAAGTGTGTTGTTCATGGAGGCGTTGGACCAACCATATTGTAAACAATGTTTTCATTTTAGGAATGAAAGAAAGGAGGGTATAAGATGGATATTACACCATAATAATAACATATCAGTATATTTAGGATACTTATGTTACTATGCTTATGTGGATAGGGATTATATGTTGTGGTAGAAGAATAATAAAAATGAAAGAGATTAGCTGAGAACCTTAAATCTTCATTTGGTTGTATCCTTTTAAGCTACCCCTTAAGGCTCCTTGGAATGGTATTTGGATGAGACCAATAACACTAGGATGTTGGGTAGAGTATTTATAAGAGAGTTTTATAGAAATTTGAAAATATCCAAGGCTTATAAGTTGTGAGGAGAATGGGTGGTATTTATAAGGGGAGGAGAGAAGTGTTTTTTAACATTATAACAATTAGTTTATTATTTTGGCTCAAGACTACAAATAATATTGATTATTGGGAATATATATAGTAAATGGTGCATGTGAGTTTTAACTAATGGGTACTTACATCATCTATGACTCAAAAATTCATTAATTCACTTTATAATGTTAAGTACCATATTTTACAGTATTTCACTATTCACCAACAATTCAACTATTTTAGAAAAATATCAAAAATTCACCCTAACCATTTTTAAAAGTGAAGATTCTAAAAATGATATCAATTTTATGAAATTAATTTTCTAAATATGAGAAATTTAATTTTTAAATAAAATCCTCATTTATTTGAAAAATACTAATTTTAATATTATAATTAATTTTACGACCCTTTGAAAATTTACTTACGATCTCATAAAATTATGTTATAATTATTATACAACATAATATTAATTTATAAAACCATTTTATGAAAATAAAATTTCTTTTAAATCATTATATTTTTTTATAAAAATGTAAATAAAACATATATGTTTTAAAAAAATACGAACACTTATTTTATCATTTTTAAAACATTTATTTACTTGTATAATGATATAAAAATATAATATATTCATTTTATAAGACACATAAATATTATTTTACACTTACATAGGAAATGATACTATTCTAACAGTCATGTTACTATTCTAAAAGTCAGATTACTATTCCAATGATCATATTACTATTCCAATGGTCAAATTACTCTTCCAATGGTCAGATTTTTATTGGTCAGATGAGTTACCAACATTGTATAAATACCTCATATTTCATTTACTTATATTTTATCTCAAGGTTATATATATTTTCATTTTCAAAATTCATATTGCATTACTAAATATTCTACTTCATTTCAATAGTGTTGTTTGTGAGTGTGATCATTTTGAGGGATTGAGCAGATCCAAATTTTCCTATTATTATCATCTTATTTTATATTTTTATCCCATTGTAACATTTTCAATTATTATGACCAGATTTATTCTCTAAATGTATGTTCAAATTCATATAAGAAAATGTAGTTAGTTTTATCATGTGGTGCATGTGTATTATATAAATATTATATTACTAAATATGACACAATTATATATTTAGAAGGGAAATTTCATTGATAAAATTATGGGTCATTACATTCTTCCCACATTAAGAATTTTCATCCTTGAAATTTTGTTTTATATACTATGTTGAAAAGAGGTGAGGGTACTTATACTTCATTGATTCCTCCGACTCCCATGTCTCCTCCTTATACTTATATTTTCACCATAGTACCACTACTAAAAAACCCATATTTAACAGTGCTATAATTTATCAATTCTAGAAAAAAACACTAATAAATGGAATATTTATCAGTGCTAAGGAATGCTTTGATAAATATAACCTTTTATCGGTGCTTTTTTCATAGCGCTGATAAAGGTAATCTTTATCAATGCTTTATTTTTAGCACCAATAAAGAGTATCCTTTATCAGCGCTTTATTTTTAGCACAAATAAAGAGTACCCTTTATCATTGCTTTATTTTTAGTACTGATAAATATTTCTTTCATCAGTGCTTTTTTATCACTGATAAAGGTCCAAATAAATAAAATTAAATAATTAAATAAATCAAAAGTAAAAAATGAGTTTATTAAAAAAATATTACAAATTTTATTAGTTAAATAATTATTGAAAAAAATGAATAAATTGATTATACATTATTAAATATTAAAAAAATTATTAATTAGATAATTATGATAATTAATGTTATTAAATTGTACATATTAAATATATAGATATATATTAATGTATATAAAAATGATTTATATATTAAAAAATATTTATGCGCTTTACATTAAATAGTCATATATTTATTAAATAATGGTTTATAATTAAAAATTAACATGAATTAAAAATATTGACTAATTGCATAGTACTCGACATATTACAATAGTTCGGGGAGGGGGGTTACAAAGAAACAAAGAAACTATTTCACCTACAAGTACTCGGGGAAACTCAATCTTGAGACCTCCCATGAAACCCATCAAAGATGTAACTATCAGGCTACACCCTTGGGGGCACATAATACTCTACATATAATTGAATATCGTTTGATTTCTCAATTTAACATATATAGGTCAAATCTATGTTATATTGATTCCACATATACATAATAAATGCATATTTATATATAATGCACACACATAAAATGTATCTATTTTTTCAATATTGTTAAAGTGTACTTATTCTTAATTTATTCAATTTCACTCATTTTTAATGCATGCACTTAAAATTAGATATTCATTAATAATGTTAAAAATATATTTGTAAACAAACATTTATAAATAAATATATATATAAATGTACATTTACTATATTTATACAATTATATATTTATAATTATAAATAAATAATTTTTTAAAAGTATTTATATAATTATAAATAAATAATTTTATATATTTAAATAACTATTAAATTTATAATAAATTTACTTAAATAATGAATATGTTTTCTATATTTATATATATATTTATTATATATATATATGTATAATTATATAAATATATGATGATATAAATACTATTTTTTAAAAATATTTCTATAATTATAAATAAATAGTTATAAAATTATAATAAATATATTTTAAAAAAGAATATATTTACTATATTTATATTTATATATATTTATTAAGTATATATAAATATTTACAATTTTTTTATTTATAATTATAATTATAAATCCTTTATCAGCACTTAAGTAATAGACACTGATAAAGTTGAGGCTTTATTAGTGCTAAAAAGAGTACTAATAAAATTAACATATATCAGCGCTATAATTTTTGCGCTGATAAAGATTGATTTTGTTTGTGTTTTTTTAGCGCTGATAAAGACCTAACTTTATCAGCACTAAAAAAGTGCTGATAAAAGTGTCCCGATCTAATTAAAAAACCATAGCCATCTACGAACCTGTTGTGATATCAGAAGCTTTCTGTGGAAGCCACCCGTTGTCGGCGCTCCTTGGTGAATCAAACCTAAAATCACACCACTCGGCTACCTCTCGAACATCTCGTCTGACATCCAGTGTTCGGTTGAAGTCAGGGTTTCTGCAGAGGGTATCACATTTTCTCCAACCTAGCGTGGTAGGCCTTCTAATTTTCTTTGTGTATTTTTGGTTTTGTTTTAAATTTCTTCTTCAACGATGTCATTATTTGCGGTCCAGTGATTGTATACTAGTGAGGTAGGCCTTCCTATTTTCTCAATTTTCAATTTTGATTCAACTCTTGACCGCTCATGGATAGTTTATTGTTTCTGGACTTGATGGTGACACATGGAGTCACGTGGAGTTCAGTTGGTTGTTTTATTATGTTTACATTTCCCAAATTGATCACTCAAATCTATCATACATATTTTTCATTCTTTATTTTATCAATGGTATTCCATACATGTTAAATTTTAGAAATTGAAACTGGGGATTTTGTATGTGAGGGAGTTGAAGGTAGGTTTAGGGATTTCTTTTATATTATACCGATTCATATATTCTTTTTTCTACTTATATGGGTTGGTGTGGGAATCCAATGTATGGATGCATCATGACAATTTTCATTTAAATTTTCTTTCTAATATTTTTATTTATTTTTTGGGCCAAATCATTCCCACTGTGTTGTTTTTTCATACCATGGTGCTTGTTTCCGCCTGAGGGGGATCGAGAATGTCCCTTGGACACTATCATGGTCCAGCTCGGGTGTTTGATATATGGTTGTCTTGGGTTTTTTTGGTAACTATATCTATTGTTAAATGTGTTGTACCTTTTCTCCATAATCCAAATTCTTATGTCTCTACACTTTTTAAAAAATCTATTTTGTTTTTTTCCCTATTTAGATTAATTAAACATTATTTATAAATCCTTTTAATAATAATATATGAAATATTATACCTTGATGCTATGTACTATTTTCCAACTACATTATAAATTTTCATCATCATCCTACTCCCCCTCTCTCAATAATTTACAAAAAAACATCCTTTTGAGATTACCCATTTCTAGTTATACCACTTTTTTTGAGACCTATATACCACTATAATACATTATAATTTCTTGCTCAGAAATGTATAATTTCAAGAATTTCACCCCTTTTTGAGTATTTATTTAAAAAATAACAAGTGAATTTCCATGGAATCACTTGGATACCTAGCTATATGACATGTATAAAAATAGTATGTGAACCATTTTTACTATTAGGAAAGTTGGAATATAATGAATCTCCCACACTTTATGATATATATTGATATTACATCCATAAAATTTGAAAATTTTATTCAATTTTCAATGGGTGTCAACATGGGTTTTCAATATTACTTTTGAAATATATAAAACACTTCCCTCACATACATGGATTGGGAGATAAATATCTCATGAATTCTATGAGTTGCCTATAAACAAAGGAAAATTTCAACTCACTAATCACCAACATTTAAACATTGATCATTGTTAATGTAGAAAATTAGTATCACAGTTCATCTCTTGGACCTCTAAATATTAGTCACCCACATTGATAAACACTTTAAATCTATCCATAAAATTATTTTTTATGCAATGATTATGATCAATTCCTAATTTTTTAAATTAAAGTTTATTAAATAATCAATCTAACCTTAAATACCAATCTATTAGTTCTTGTTTCAATTCATACATCACCTTTTTCAATTTACAAGAATTATTCTCATATTAAAGAATGAGAAAACTAACCATTTGTTTGATTCAAACTTGCTATTCGTGTAATCCATTAGTAATGCTAATTTTACATCCAATTGGAGTACCTTGAATTTCCATAGGATGAGTCGGTGTGGTGATATGACATTCCAAGATTTTTGAGATTTTTTTGAATATTAACATACCATTAATTTTAAATGTAATAATTCCTTAGGTTTCTACACCACTTTTTCTAATATAATTTTATATCTTCTAGTTAATTGAATGAGAGTTTATTATGCTAGTTTATCATATTTGAGTTTCTTATTACTCCTTAATTTCCTATATTATATTTTCATTTGTCTAGTGGATTTAAGAAAGATTTTTTGTGGATTAATTCTTTTCGTAAATTCAATTACTCATTTTATTCAACATACTAAAATTCTTTAAAACAATAAAATGTTGAGTTTCCCTTATTAGAATTGTCTACAACTTTCACTTTTTATAATAAATATATTATGTGTATTTATTTATATATTTTATAAAATTAATCTTTTATAAACAAAATATGATGGATATGAACCAAAAATGGATGCATGGTGATCATTTGATAAATGAATATGAAGATGGTGTTAAAGAGTTCATCAAGTTTGCAAGAGATCATGTAGACAACCCTTCTAAAATCCTCTGCCCATGTTTATGTTGTTTTTATTCAATACAAATTAGTTTGTAAGAGTTGGAAGAACATTTGATTTGTCATTAAATAGATCAAATCTATAAATTTTATACTAAACATATAGAAAAACTGAATGTGGACATCAATTGGGATGATATTATGGTTTATGAATCATTTGATATGAATACCTTTCTAAAAGATGATAGAGATCGCATGGAAGAAATGAAAATGGTAATTAAATATGACCTTTGTGATTATCCAAAGTTGTTTAAGGAGTTAAATAACTATTCCAAGAAACCATCGTATACCATTTGTACTAAATACACAACATTTTGAGTTTTATTGAAATTATATAATTTGAAAGCTATTAGTGGATGGAGTGACACCATCTTTACAGAACTACTTGGTCTTTTAAAAGATATGTTACTAGAAGAAAATGAACTACCATGCCCAACATATGACGCTAAATTAATGTTATGTTCAATGACCATGATCTCTAAAAAAAATACATGCTTGTCCAAATGATTTCATATTGTTTCTCAAGGACCATAAATCACTTATAAAATTATCGATGTGTGCCGCAAGTCGATACAAGAAAAATGAATCATGTACTTTCAAATATATATGGTACTTTCCTATCATTTCATGATTTAGAAGACTATATGGATGTCAGGAAACTATGAGATGATTAAAATGGCATGAATATACAAGAATTAAAGATGGGAACCTACATCATCCAGTATATTCTCCTCAGTGGAAGAAAATTTATTACGAGTTTCTGGAATTTGGAGATAAGTCGAGAAGCTTTCATCTTGAATTATCTACAAATGGAATAAATAGTTTTGGTTTATATATTAGTACTCATAGTATATATCCCATCATATTGGTAAATTATAACTTGCTGCCATTGTAATGTCCTGACCCGACTCACCTTTAAGATGATGGTTGGACCGGTGGGTTACATAACCTCAAGCGCATCTCCCCGAACGGTAGAGGCTGCCGACTAGCAGTGAAAACCCTTTTTTGTCCATAGGGGAGACTATTCCCTCATAAGTAATAGTTAATATCATAGTAGAAGTAAACAACAACAAATAATAAATAGTGGAAGCATGTGAATGAATAAACTGCAACAAAAGCAATATAAATAATCCAACTGAATAATAATTAAGTGAAGAAGCTCACAAAAACAACGTCATGTCATGATGTCTATCTAAACTGAAAGTTCAGAAAACAAAATCCATGCATAATATCAACTGAAATAAAAGACAAAAAGCAACAACTGCATCACGATAAAGGCTCAGTCCTCTACCCCAGTCTCCATCCCAAGCGGCATAAAACAATCAAGCATCGGAAGCAGCACACTTCCCTTTGTCAATACCTACGAGAATATAATATACTCAGGTGTCAACGATGCCCGATCAGGGTGTGAGATAAAATCCCAGTAGGCCGGAAACCATGGTGTATAAAACTTTCTATTTCGTGCAACAATAAAATGTAGTTTGCCTTTATATAACAATTTCAAATAATTAATTACGTACACTGAAATAAATAACATGGCTCGGGTTTCCAATGAAACCCGCCCCTATTACCTGCTTCGGCCTAATCCGGAAGTCTGAAAGGAATACCTATAATAAGAATACACAAATGCATATATATAAATCCTAAAAGAGTAAGGTAAGAAAAGGAAGGGCATACCCCTAATCTTGTGCTTTGACTTGGGGTCTAAGTCATGTGTCAAACAGGTGTACTCCAACATACCAGAAAATATCACAATCTCAAGAACTAACAACGACATTAGATATAATCTCATGGTGCATCATTATTAAGGTTCAAGTTGAGAGTTGGAGTCCAAGACCGTCCCAAAGGTATCGCTATGGAACATCCTTCAATTTATCCAATACCACCGAGCCCGTCCAAGGAAATCTTTCGAAAGAACAAGTATCGCTCGAGGCATGGATTTACCATGAGTCCATTCCGATCTCGCAAAAAGGGTTCGAGTGTCATCAGAGGCTGGATTATCCACATTTCCAATAGATCCGTCTCGATGGAACCTTTTGGAACCAATGTCACTCATAAGTATTTAGAAATCCCAGGGAAGTCTCGGTCCGACAAAGCCAAAGACACCCCCCAACGCGTAGTGGTAACAGTCAAGAACCGAGGTTCAAAGTGTGGTCCTTAATACGAGACCCACCTCCTTTCCCTACACTGAATTTAATTAAAGTTTTCACATTAGAAGATATGACATAATCAACATATAAAATTGCAGCTTGAAACTAACCAGATACACCCGTGCATCACAAGGTATAAATTAAACATTACAACATAACAACTTAACAACTTAACAAGGAAATATACCGTATCAACATAAGAAGATAATGCAATGTCTAAATAAATAATTAGTTCAAAAGAAACAATTAATAATGATCTAAAAATTCAAAGTTAGTGTTCAAATCAAACTATTTATTTAATTTAATTACAATAAACATGGGCTGCACAACACCTGCAATTAATTAAATTATAAACCCGGCTAACGGAAAAATACACCGGCTATGTAGGCATGCCCAAAGGGGTGTTTGACCTTGTTGAAACAATTAAAAAAAATTAAATTAAGATAATTAAGGATGCAACAATTAGGCGATCAATTAAATTAATGAAATTGGGTGAAATTGTACAAAGCCAGTAGGCACTGACTAACGGCACAACGGTGCGTTTTTATAAACCACAATGAAACGAAGGTAAAGAGAGTAGGCATCCTACCTTGTAGTATTAGATGAATCTAAGATCCTTAGTATGCTTTTATTTGACCTAAAATGGAAGAAAATGGAGGATTTTAGAAAAACCCCAAAATAGGGTAAAAATATTCTGCGATGAACTGCACGTAGAATACTCAACAAAAACGTACGATTCCAATTTTGTAAGGTTAGACTTTCCCTAAGGTTTACTTTGCACCCAATGGTAAAGAAATCAGACAATGGATGGAGGATCTATGGTCTTCCTAAGGGGGAAGAGAGGGTTTCACCACCTAGGGGGAGAGGGGGTGCGACGTAAAGAAGGGGAGAGGAAGAGAGGAGAGAAAAAAAAGAAAGAAAGAAAATAAAGAAAAAGAAAAAGAAAAGAAAAATAAGAGACAAATAAAAGAAAAGGAAAAAATTAAAATAAAACAAAAATAAAAAAATATAATAAAAGGATGGAAAGGAAAAATGATAAAAATAAATAAAAATGGAAATATCTCATTTTAATTTTTTTTATTTTTCCCGTAACCCCCTTTCTATTTTGTTTCAAAAAAAATTTATCCCTTATTACTTTATTTTAAATATTCTTTAAATATCTTATTATTATTTTTCAACCTTTAATTAATTATTTTAGTCTCGAACACCGTGCTAAAGCTTGATATAATATTTTTTATAAAACATCAGCAGTTATTTAAATTAATTTAAAAAAACTACCCAGGACCTGCAGTGAGGTGTATAGATGAGCGCCTTGGTTCGCTTAAATAATTAAACAGCAAAAAAATTAAAAACAGTCTGTACCGGATAAGGGACAGGATGTTACAACCTCCCCTCCTTAAGAAAACTCATCCCTAAGTTTCCCTTTCGATGGTAGTGGAACACCTTCAAAGAAAAGATCCGGCCACTGCACATATACATCCGTCTCTCACTCCCAGGTCTCATCCTAAACACATCTGTGTTTCCATAACACCCGGACCAGAGGGGCTGACTTGCCTTAGAGGACTTTCATGCTACGGTCAACGATACAGATCAGATTCTCTACATAGGATGCATCAGCATTAAGCTCAATATCGTCAGGGTCAAAAGAATGTGATGGGTTTGGATGATATTGTCAGAGCTGAGATACATGGAAAACGTCACGCATGGCACGGTACCTCTGAGGTAGCAGTAACTGATAAGCTATCAGCCCAAATCTCTCCACTATCTCGAATGACCCGATATATCTCGATGATAACTTCCCCTGTCTCTTGATCCACCCGTGACTTAACCTTAGAGAGACACGCAGAAAGACTTGATGTCCCACCTCAAACTCCAGAGGTTTACAGTGACGATCAATATAAGACTTTTTTCTAGACTGAGCTATATTCATACGCTTCTAAATCAGCTGAACTTTCTCAGAAGTCTCCTGAATCAGACGAGGGCCCAACAGAGATGCCTCACCTACTTCGAGCCAGCATAAAGGTGAATGAAATGGTCTACCATAGATAGCCTCATATAGATCCATTTGAATTGTCTTCTGGAAGCTATTATTATAGGTAAACTCATCAAGAGGTATATGCTTCTCCTAGAAACCTCCAAAATCAAGGATAAAGACCCTCAATATATCCTCCAACACTCGTATAGTTCTCTCAGATTGCCCATCGGTCTGAGGGCGATATGCGGTACTCAGAAGTACCTGTGAATTCAACACCCTTTTCAACCCTTTCTAGAACTATGAAGTAAAGTGGGCATCCCTGTCCGAGAAAATAGAATGGGGTATTCCATGAAGTCTCACAATCTCTCAGATATACAACCTTTCCAACTCATCAATTGTAAAGGTCTCTCGAATAGGCAAGAAGTGCGCAACCTTGGTCTACCTATCGACAACCACCTGTATAGCATCACTGCCTTGAGGAGATCTTAGAAATCCTGCTACAAAATCCATGGTGATGTCATTCCATTTCCATTTAGGAATGGATAGAGGTTGTAGGAGTCTAGTAGGTTGCAGGTGCCCTGGCTTCACCTGTTGGTAGGTGGAGCACCGAGTGACGAAACCTGCTATCTGCTTTTTCATACCAGGACACCAATACTATTGACACATATCTCTGTACATCTTGGTCAGCCTAGGATGGAATTCCCAAATGGAGGTGTGAGATTCCTTCATCAGCTCTTCCCATAAACCTGAAGGTACCTATACACTGCCACAATAAAGGAGATTTTCACTGCCATCAACAACCCAACCAGGAGGTGGGTTCTCTCCTGTAATGCTTTCCCTCAAAATGATACCTTTAGGATCAGTCAACTATTGCCTATGGACTTTCTCTAGAAGAGAGGACTTCACTGTAAGAGCTAATAGAACTGGTTGTATGCTTTGCTCTTGAACCTCCAAATGCATCTTTGAAAACAAGGCCATTATCTGCCACTCACTGTTGACTACCTGAATGGCTTGCATCTATGCATTGCAGATCAAAGCATCTGCCATGGCATTTCCCTTACCAGGGGTATAAGCAAGCTCAAAATCGAACGACTATAATTATTCGACCCACCTGAATTTCCTTAAGTTCAAGTCTCGTTGAGTGGAGATATATTTTAAGATTTTATGATCCGTGTAAACAAAGAATCTCTCACCCAAAAAATAGTGTCTCCAATAACATAGAGAATGAACCACAATAGCCAACTCAAGGTCATGGGTAGGATATTTCTGCTCGTGAGGTCTCAGATGGCGGGATCCATAAGCCACGACTCGATCACCCTGCATCAAAACTGCACCTAGTATGATTCCTGAAGCGTCACAATAAACTATATAGATCTTACCAGGTTTAGGTAGAATTTGGATCGAGGATGAGGTTAGTATTCATTTCAATTCCTAAAATGACTTTTCACATGCTTATAACTAGATAAACTATACAACTTTCTTAGTCACGGCCGTAATAGGCACTTCTAAGCGGGATAAATCCTGGATGAAACACTTGTAATATCCAGCAAGCCCCAAGAAACTACGAATGTCGAATACACTCTTGGTATGCTCCCATGAAACCATGATTCTCGCCTTTTCTGAGTCAACTGATACTCCTACTTCAGATATAATATGACCCAAGAAGAGTACCTTATCAATCCAAAAGTGGAATTTACTGAGCTTAGCATATAGCTGGTGCTCTCTTAGTGTACTCAACACGATCTCAAGATGGGTTGCATGTTCATGTTTGGAACACGAATACACTAAGATGTTTTCCCTGAAGACCACCACAAAGGAATAAAGGTATGGGTGAAAAACCCATTTCATCAGAGCCATGAAGATTGCTGATGCATTAGTGAGGCTGAATGGCATAACCAGATACTCGTACAAGCCGTACCTTCTTCAGAAAGCCATACATGGTATGTTAGATGGTCACACATGCACCTGGTGATATCCCAACCTCAGATCAATCTTGGAGAAAATAGTTGCTCCCTAAAGCTAGTCAAAGGGATCATCTATATGAGGAAATGGATATCGATTCTTTACTGTGAGCTGGTTGAGTCGACAATAATCCATGCATAACCTGAGGGTACCATCTGCCTTATTGGTAAAAAGGATAGGTGAAACCCACAGTGATGTGCTAGGTCTGATGAAACCCTTAGCCTTAAGATCTTCAAGCTGCTTTTTGAGTTCCTGTAGCTCTATTGGTGCCATACTATAAGGAGGAATAGACACTAGTGCCACACCTAGAATGATCTCGATATTGAAATCCACGTCTCTCATAGAAGGTAAGCCAAAGAAATCATCAGAAAAGACATCCCTAAAAAGATCCACCACTGGAGGGAATTCAACTAACTGCGTTCCCTGATCACTCATGAAGAGACTTGCCAACTGAGTTGTCACTCTACCCAACCCTGCATATTTAGTCTTAGATCGGTCTTCCTGTACATCCCATTCTCCTTTGCGAAGATATGTATCTCCCTTAGGGGATGTAAAGGACACCCGACGGTGATAGCAATCCACTTGGGCACGATAAGGAGCAAGACAGTTTATACCAAGAATGACTTCGATGTTAGACATATCGAGGATATGAAAGTTCCAAATGAAGTGGTACACACCTATCACAAGGGGTAACTCTTGGAACTAGTGTATGCCCTCTGTCCTGACCCCAAGTGGAGTGTCGAGAGACATGATGCCACAATGGTACTCAATTGGAAAACCAAGACTTTCAAGAACATCAAAAAATATAAAGGAGTGCAATGAACTGGTATCAAAAAGAGAAAAAACTAAGGTAGAGGCTACTAGAATAGTAACTCTGACTATAGATGGGCCTACACTGTGTTCCTCTAGTGCTGACTGCATTGCATACATGAGACCTGAGCCACGACCCTGATATGCTACCTGGCTGGCCTGAGCAGGTCCACTATGCTGATGCTGATAATTTGGAACTTTATTTCCTCGACCACGACCTCCACCATTACCTTATCCAGATCGGCCGGTGGAAAAGGAACTTCTAGCCTACTGTGGAGTCATAGATCCCATACCCAATGGAGGTGCAGGTGCGGATCCCATACCACTAGATGCTGAAGAGAAGGAATGACAAAAACGCTAAAGGTGACCCATCCTACCACAAGATCATCACTCCTTCGGATCTCTCATACACTTTGGCTTCTTGTGACCCTCTGTTATGCACTGATAACATGTGACAGATCCCTCTACATGTGCTTTTTGGATAGGATTTCCCCCACGTGCACCTTAAAAATGACATTTCCTACTGTCAGAAGAGCCATCACCCTGTCTTGGAACTGAACCACCCCAGCTCACTGGTTTAGCTTCCTTGAAATTTAGATCTGGGATTAGAGCCTAGTTTATGATCTATGTAATAGTGTTAAAATGGAAGACGTTCACCTACGACTGGATAGTATACTAAATTCCATCCTCAAAATGTCTCGCAGTAGTCTCCGCATCGCTAGTCAGAGATGGGAAAAAAAGCTGAAGTTATGTGAAATGAGTAGAATAATATTACATGGTCATAGAGCCCTACTGAAGATGTAGTAACTCCCACACATGATCATATCTTAGATTTTTTTGGAAAAAAGTGATTGTAGAAGGTTTCTTGGAAGTCGGCCCAAGCCATGTCACTAGTTTGCTCAGCCTGAGAAACAACGTCCCACCAGTGCTTGGCATAGTCACGAAGCATGAAGACTTCTAATTCTAACCTTCATTCTGGAAGTATCTCAAGGTGGTTGAAGATAGACCTTATATCTTCTATCCATGACTCTACAACATGAGGGTCACCACTCCCTAAGAAGGTGGAAGAGTATTGATGTATAAAATCCCACGTGAGGTTTTCCATAGACGGGGCAGGTCTGGGGATATTCTGAACTGACTACATAAACCTGAGGAGACTATCCCTAAACTGAGCTTCAGGGTCCCTCAGAAGATCAACAGGAGGTGGTGCCACAAGAGGCTCTATAAGAGTTACAACTGGTGGTTCAGGACCCACCATCTCTGAAATATGCTCATTGCCACTCTCCTAAGGCATGTCACGAAGACGTCATGGAGATATTTGTCTACAAAAACCAAACATACACCTTTAAACAAGGAGTAAAGAAGGTAATAAAACAAGGTGAAAAAAGTGGTTAGGTACATAGCCTAACTATTATCACTAAACAACAGACAACCCGCTTCAAGAGTTGGGTTTCGATATGGAAGAGACAAATCAAATAGGATTACTAACAAAGTTATACAGTCCATTCCGCGGTTAAGTCAGGATAACATCTATTAGACTATCACAAATTTATATTCAACAAAACAACATTTCAAAATTTTACCACTAGGCACAACAACACTCACATGAAACAGGAAAATTCATGGTGAAAGTAGATATGGCATGAAAATATACATGACATTTTAATCCTATAATTCCTATTATGATGCATGGAATGTATTTCCCTTGTATCATTGGGCTACAATGGTAAACCCATTATTTCAACCATACCAACACAATAACAATGCAATACAAGTGAGTCACCCAATGGTGAAATCATATCAATAGTAACTGGCATAATCAATAACTGCAATCCCAACCCAGGAATTTGGGTTTTCCCCTGTACATGGGTTAGCTATGTCCAAGCCTAGAATACATCCCAACTCCCAATATCCTAGTCTCCTGTCTAACCCAAAAAGTAATACAAAAGGAAAAACCTCCCTCTGATACCACTTTGTAACATCCCTACCCGGATCACCTCTAAGACGGTGGCCGGACCAGTGGGTTACATAACCTCAAGAGCATATCCCTGAATTCCAGAGGTTTCCGACTAGTAGCGGGGGACCTTTTTTGTCTGTGGGGGAGACTATGCCCTCATAGGTAATAGGTAATATCACAACGGAAGTAAAAAAAACAAATTAATAAATAATGGAATCATGTGAATGAATAAACTACAAAAGAAGCAATATAAATAATCCAACTGAATAATAATCAAGTGTGGAAGCTCACAAATACAACATCATGTCATGATGTCTTTATAAACTGAAAGTATAGAAAATAGGACTCAAGAATAATATCAACTGAAAGAAAATACACAAAGAAACAACTTCATCATGATCAAGGCTTGGTCCTCTGCCCCAGTCTCCATCCTAAATGGTACGAAAAAATCAAGCGTCAGAAGCGGCACACTTCCCTTTTTCAATACCTGTGAGCATGTAATATACTCGAGTGTCAACGACGCCTGAACATGGTGTGAGATAAAATCCCAGTAGGATGACACCCACTGTGTCTAAACCTTTACATTTAATGGAATAATAAAATGTAGTGTTCCTTTATATAACAATTGAAAATAATTAATTAAGTACACTGAAATAAATAACATGGCCCAGGTTTCCAACGACACCTATCCCTAATTACCTACTTCAGCCGAATTTGGAAGTTTTAAAGGAATACCTGTAAGAAAAATACAAAAATGAATATATATAAAGCCTAAAAGAGTAAGGTAAGACAAGGAAGGGCATACCCCCAAGCTTATGCTTTGACTTTGGGTCTAAGTCATGTGTCAAACAAGTGTGCTCCTACATACCATAAAATATCACAATCTCAAGAACTAACAGAGGAATTAAATATAAACCATTGGTGCATCATTATTAAGGTTCAATTTGAGAGTTGGAGTCTGATCCCGTCATGAAGGTATCGCTACAGAGCATCCTTCAATTTATCCAATACCACCAAACCTGTCCAAGGCAATATTTCGAAAGTCCAAGTATCGCTCGAGGCATGGATTTACCATGAGTCCATTCTGATCTCGCAAAATGGGTTCAAGTGTCATCTGAGGCTGGCTTAACCACATTGACAACAGATCTGTCTTGATGGGCCCTTTTGGAACCGGTGTTACTCATAAGTATTTAGAAATCCCAGGGAAGTCTCGATCTGGAAATTCCAAAGACACCCCCCCCCCCGATACATAGTGGTAACAGTCAGGAACAGAGGGTCTAAGTGTTGTCCTAAATATATGACCCACCTCCTTTCCCCACCCTGAATTTAATTAAAGTTTTCAGAGTAGCAGATATGAAATAATCATCATATAAAATTGCAGCTTGAAACTAACCAGATACACCTGTGCATCACAAGGTATAAATTAAACATTACAACATAACAACTTAACAGGGTAATATATCGTATCAACATAAGTAGATAATGCACTTTTTAAATAAATAAACAGTTTAGAAAAAACATTACCAATGATCCAACAATTCAAAGTTAGTGTTCAAAGAAAACTATTTATTTAATTTAATTACAATAAAAATGGGATGCACAACACCTGTAGTTAATTAAATTATAAACTCGGCTAACGAAAAAATACACCGACCATTTCAGAATTCCCAAAGGGGTGTTTGACCCTATTGAAAAAATTCAAAAAAATTAAACTAAGATAATTAAGGCCACAAAAATTAGGTGATAAATTAAATTAATGAAATTGAGTGAAATTGCACAAAGATGGTAGGCACTGACTAACGACACAATAGTGTGTTTTTATAAACCGAAAAAATAGAGGAAAAGTGAGTAAGAACCCTACCTTGTAGTTGTAGATGACTCTAAGATCCACAGTGTGCTTTGATTTGACCTAAAACCGAAGAAATTAAAGGATTTTAGAAAAATCCCAAAATAGGGTAAAAATATTCCGCGACGAACTGCGCGTAGAATACTCAACAAAAACGTACGATCCTAATTGTGTAAGGTTATGATTTCCCTAAGGTTTACTGCGCACCTAACGGTGAATAAATCAGATGACGGACAGAGGAGCTACAGTCTTACGAAGGGGGAGGAGAGGGGTGCGCCACCTATGAGTGAGAGGGGGTGCGATGTGAAGAAGGGGAGCAGAAGAGAGGATAAGAAAAAAATAAATAAAGAAAAGAAAGAAAATAAAGAAAAAGAAAAGAAAATAAAAATAAGAGAAAAATAAAAGAAAAGAAAAAAGGAAAAACAAAAGAAAAGAAAATAGAATAAAAGGATGGAAATGAAAAATGATAAAAATAAATAAAAATGGAAATCTCCCATTTTAATTACTTTTATTTTTCTTGTAACCCCCTTTCTATTTTATTTCAAATTTTTTTATCCCTTATTAATTTCTTTTAAATATTTTTTAAATCTATTATTATTATTATTTTGCAACCATTAATTAATTATTTTAGTCCCAAACACTATGCTAAATCAAGACATAATATTTTTCATAAAACATCAGTAGTTATTTAAATTAATTAAAAAAAACTGCCCAGGACCCACAACGAGGTGCACAGATGTGTGCTCTAGTTCACTTAAATAATTAAATAGCAAAAAAATTAAAAACAATTCGTACCTGATAAGGGTTGGGACGTTACAACCATGGTTATGCATGAAGCGCAAATACATTATGTTGTCTCTACTTATATCGAGACCAAAGCAACCCAGTAATGATATTGATGTCTATTTGCATCCATTGATCTAAGATCTAAAATTGATTTGGGATACAAGTATTACAATGTATGATGATCATAGAAGTGAAGAATTCATATTGAGGTCCATGTTGTACGAAATGATAAATGACTTCCCCTCTTATGGAAATTTATTAGGCTATAGTATTAAAGGAATGTTAGGGTGTCCCATTTTTAAAAAATGAACATACTTAGTTCAGTTGAAACATTCCTCGAAGAATGTGTTTTTAGGATATCAATTTTTTTTTACCTCGATGACATAAATACTGATCCTGGATGACAACATTCGATGGGAATATCGAATAAGGTACAACACTATCTCCAATAATGGGTGATCAACTATACAAAAAATAAAAAAATATTGACACTATTTTTGGTAAACCATTTTCAAAAAAACCTTACAAAATCAATTTGGAAGAAGTGATCAATTTTCTTTGAATTACCGTATTGAAATTGTTTGTATGTCAGGAATTTTCTTGATGTCATGCATGTAGAAAAAATGTATTTGATAGTGTTATTGTAACATTAATAAATGTTCTTGTCATAATGAAAGATGGAATCAAGGCTAGTTTTTACTTGATTGAAATGGAGATAATGGAATATTTGGTACCAGTGAAGGGTAAAAGGAATACTTTTCTTCCTCAAGTATCTTACACTCTATCCAGACAAAAAAAATTACAATTTTAATTTTCCTTACTAGTGTAAAAGTTATATAGGGGTATTCATCAAATATCAAGAATGTTGTGTTAATGACTAATTTAAAGTTACAAGGAGTAAAATCACACGACTATTCTATTTTTGATGAAAGATTTAATGCCTATTTATTTTTGTTGCATTCTTCCTCAAAATTTACAACATACATTTACCATAATCTACTTCTTTTTGAAAGCCATATGCAGTACAGTTTTACACCCAATGAAGTTTACCATCATGAAAAAGGATATTGAAGTAATATTATGTGAATTAGAGATGTTATTCTCACTATAATTATTTGATACAATGGTCCACCTGATGGTTCACATGGTCAGAGAGGTTCAACTATGTGGTCCTATCCATTATAGATGGATGTACCCCAGTGAATGGTATATGAATATTTTTAAATGGTATGTCAAGAATCGAATTTGGACAAAAGTTTGTGTTAAATAATGATATATTGTTGAATAAGATATTGATACTGATTACCTATCAGATATTGAGATCATTAGTCTCCCAAATTATCATCACAATAAACACCTTATGGGTGAAGGGATTTCTAGAAGAGATGTTGTTACAATTATATTGACTGAGCAAGAGCAATCACATCTTTACATATTACATAATAGTAAAGATGTTGATCCATACATCGAATCCCACAAATAAATTCTTAGAGTTTTGAATCCATCAATGGATGAAAGATGGATATCAAATACACATAATAAATAGTTTATAGGATAGTTTATAGATCAAATTTATAAGGAGTTATATGAGAATTTGAATTCAATTGTCGAACAACTTCAATGTCTATCCAGAGGATTGAATGAAAATGTTATATATTACACTTGTTTTTTAATCAATGGTTATACATTCTATACAAAAGAACATGATGACTTTAGTACAATGAAAAATAGTGGTGTTATGCTTGTGGCTGAAGCGATGCACATATCTGGTTCCATGGATAGAAATCCAATTTATGCAAATATGTCATATTTTGGAATTATCAAATAGATATACGAGTTGGATTATACAACATTTCATGTGACACTTTTTTCGTTACAAATGGGTTGACAATACAAATGGATTAAAAGTTGATGAAATGGATTTTCTGAAGGTGAATTTCAGTGTGGGAGGGGAAAAGATGAGTTGTTCATAATGGCATCATAAGTAGTGAAAGTATTTTATGTCTCTGATCTGATAAATAATAATTGATCGATTTTCCTATTGGCGACTAAAACAAATGTCGGGTCAGATGAAAATTAAATTGAGTATGACCCTTTAATTAAGTCATCATAATTAGTTCATGTCGGTCCCAATGTAGAAAATTTCTTGTACATTAGAGGAGAGTGCAAAGAGGAGATTTGGATTATCAATATAGAAACCAAATCCTTGAAACATTTAAAAAAAGAAAGAGGGTTCAATGAGAAGGTAAAGGTGTTTTTTAATATATTATGTTTTCCTCAAAATATTATATGTTCTCTAATGCATTAACATAATCTAAATTAAATGCTTAATGACTTATACAGAAAATGTATTCTGCACATGATGAAAGAACAAACTATAATGAAGGAAACCATTTGGAAATATTTAAAGGTAATCTTATGATATAATTTCTCTATTTTACCAAAAAGTTATATAATTAAACTTTGATTTAATTTTTATTATTCCTTTTAGAGTTCATTTATTTTAGAATATTTTTGTCCATGTGTCATGCCTTTTCATGAAGATAAACGACGATGTCTCTACTCAATCACAGAGGTAATCTTGATTTTTTCATAATAAAATAATTTTTCATAGAATTAATGTATTTTTTCATATTTATGTTTAATTTGTTTCTTTTTAGTATTACTCATATAATAAATATTTTTTTATGTAGGTGGATTCTTTTGTTTGAGTTGGGATACTCTATAAAAATTTCACGCTTCTTCTAACTTAAAACCTTTTCACCCATACAATTGTACATTAATCACTTTATTTCAAGTTACCTCCAACACCTTTGTAGGAAGAGCAATGACGATGCCTCTGCTCAATTACAAAGGTAATGTTTATGTTTTCATAGTAAAATCATTTTCCATAAAATTAATGCATTATTTCATATTTATGTTTAATTTATTTCTTTTTAGTATTACTCAAATAATAAATGTTTTTTATATAGATAGATTATTTTGTTTTATTTGGGGTACTCTTTCCAACTTTCATGCTTTTTATCCCTTAAAACCTTTTCACCCCTGTAGTGGTTCATTTATCATTTTATTTCAAGTTACCTCCACTGCCTTTATAGGAAGAGAAACATTGTTGCCTCTGCTCAATTACAGAGGTAATCTTGATGTTTGAACAATAATATCATTTTCCATAAAATTAATGCATTGTTTCATATTTATGTTTAATTTATTTCTTTTTAGTATTACTTACATAATAAATGTTTTCTTATATAGGTGGATTCTTTTATTTGAGTTTGGGTTCTCTGTCCAAATGTAATGCTTCTTCTCCCTTAAAACCTTTTCACCCCTACAATGGTGCATTTATCACTTTCTTTCAAGTTACCTACACTACCTTTGTATGAAGAGAAAAAATGTTTCTTATACTTAATTATATAGGTAATATTTATTTTTTCACAGAAAAATAATTTTCCATAGAATTAATGCACTGTTTCATATTTATGTATACTTTATTTATTTTTAGTATTACTCACATAATAATTTTTTTTCTTATACAGGTGCATTCTTTTGTTCAAGTTGGGGTGCCCTTTCCAACTATTATGATTCTTATCCCTTAAAACCTTCTCACCCCTATAGAGGTAAATTTATCACTTTCTTTCAAGTTACCTCCACTACCTTTGTAGGAAGAGAAATGATGCTGACTATGCTCAATTACAGAGGTAATATTGATGTTTTCACAATAAAATCATTATCTATAGAATTAATGCATTGTTTCATATTTATGTTTAATTTATTTAATTTTAGTATTACTCACATAATAATCGTTTTCTTATACAGGTGTATTTTTTTCTATTTGATGTGATTTGTTCAAAGCTACTCATGCAGTGTTGGTAGTTCGATAATGAAAGTCAATGGAAATCATGGTAACATTGAAAATTAGGATTGTTTTAAGACTTTGGGATGTGTAGGAATTAGTTTCACCTCAATACGACACACTATGTGACTGATATGACTCAAAATACTTATTTAAATTTTAAATTGACGTTAATTTTGGTAAAAAAGATAACTGAATCGATGTATCCGTTATGAGTTTAAAAACAAAATTTGACTTTAAAAAGTTTCACTCACTAAAAACTGAGCAAATGTACTAGGATTTTCTTGATAATTTAGGGCATCGATTCATAAATCATTTTTAAAGTGTAGGAATTGGTCTCACATCAAACCGATACATGATGTGATCCGTATGATTCAAAGTGTGTGTTTCATGTTTAAAATGTCATTTTAGTAAAAAAGGAAAGTGACATTCTCAAAACCAAGAAAATACATTCATATTGTTTTGATACTTTAGGAAAATAATACATAAGTGATTTAGAACCTATAGTAATTAATCTAACCTCAATATGATGCATGGTGTGACCAATATGACTATAAGTGAATCTTTATTTAAAATTGACACCAATTTTAGTAAAAAAACAAACTGAACTACTCAAAACTGAACAAAAACATTCATATTGTTTTGATACTTTAGAAAAATTACCCACGAGTTATTTGAGACATGCATGAACCAGCCACACCTCAATCCAATGCACGGTGTGACCGATATGAATCCAAGTGCATGTTTTTATTTAAAATTAACATTAATTTTAGTAAAAATGCCAACTGACCTACTCAAAACTAAGAAAATGCATTCAAATTGTTTAAATAATTTATGAAAACGATCCATAAGTAATTTTTGATGTACATGAATCAATAACACATCAATCCAATGTACAGTGTGACCGGTATGACTCCAAGTACATCTTTTTATTTAAAATTGACATCAATTTTAGTAAAATTAACAATTTCTATGACTTTATTTCTTTATATTATTACTAACATAAGATTTTTTTTCTTATATAAGTGTGTTATTTTTCTCGAACAGGATTGATTTATTTGAATATAGCATGAGTCAGGTCATGATTAAAAGAAACATTGATGTTTTTCAATGTATGTAATAATTTGTATTTATGTAATTGTATGAAACAACATTTGGAATGTCTATAATATAGTTTTTTTCTTGTATTTGTGTTGTAAATTTAATTTCATTTAAACCCCATATTGGGATATGTTTTTTTTGATATCTGGTGTGTTTGGTGCTGTGGTGTTCTGTTACAACACACTACAGTATGACCTTTTATCAGCGCTTTTAAAAGAACTGATAAAGTTCTACTTTATTAGTGCTTCTATAAGCACTGATAAAATTATATTTTATTTGAACTCATAAAAGTTCTAATAAAAAACCCCTTTATCAACATTTTTATAATCACTAATAAGCGGTTCCTTTACCAATGCTAAATTAAAGTACTAATAAAGGCCCCATTTATCAATGCTTTTTAGCACCAATAAAGGACCCCTTTATCAACACTTTTTCAGCACTGATAAAATACCATGGCTTTTAACCTCTCTCATGTAGTCAATAATTTTCTATCACTAATAAATTCCATTTCTAGCACCGTTAAAGGTCAGTTTTTTAGTAGTGCACATTAATTAGGTTAGTTTTCTTACTGCATAAAACTTTATATCTATGGTCTAATATCTTCATTAGCTACTCCTCATAATAGAGATCATTTTTGAGGTGTACCGCCTCTGTATTTAGTACTTTTAAGGGATTTGGTATGTACTTCCTCAAGACAGATATGCGGAATACGCCATGTACTTGAGAAAGGATTAGTGGGATTACTATTCAATAGGCCACAACTCTGATGTGATTGAGAATCTCAAAGGGTCCAATGGTCATGGGAATTATCTTTCCCTTATTTCCAAATCTCATAAATCTCTTCCATAGAGATATGTAGAGGAACACTTTATCTCTAACCTCAAACTCTGGGTCTCATCAATGATTTTCATCATAGCACTTCTGTCGACTTTGAGTAGCCCAGATGTTCCACTGAATGGTCTTAACCATTTCTACCATTTCCTTGACCATTTAAAGTCTCATTAGATTACATTAAACAACTTCAATCCCATACATAGGTGCTATAAATCTCTTCCCATAAAGGGATTCATATAGATACTTGAGTGAAAAATATTATTGTATAAAAACTCGACCAGAATCAGATATTGATCCCATCATCCTTTGAAGTATATCGATCATGCTATCAACATGTCTTCCAGTGTCTAGATAGTTTATTCAAATTGAACATCTGTTTGGGGGTGATAATCCATACCAAATTTCAACACAATTTTTGTATCATGTTGAAGTATTTTCCAAAATGTAGAGGTAAACTTTATATCTCGATCAGATATAATCAATAGTGGTGTTCTATCCTATAACTTTTGGTTTTGGGTGTAGCGGAAGCATGCGTTGGTGGGTGATATATTAAAATTTATTTTAATAATCATTTTTCAAAACCAAGAACAAGTATCCTTCACGTCAAATTTATAATTAATTTATTTAATATATGAATAAATAAATACATGGGATTAGGAAATTTCTTCTTTGATGATTATTGATCATCTAAAAAGGCCCTTCCAAATTCCCTTCATTGAAATTGTGAGGATCCAAGGGTAGAATCCCTCTAGCGGTGATCTGCATGTGCTTCAATGGTCTTCGAACAACGCCACTCATTCCACAGGTGCTGGAACATTGAATCGAATGTATTGCATTGTTCATTCTTGATCTCTCATTCTTTAATCTTGAAGAAATTATCTATTGGGTTTCTTATTCTTGAGAGGGGGAGAGGAGGAGGAGTCGAGAGAGAATATTTTGTGCACAATAATTCTCTATTCCCAAACCTAGAATTGGTTTCAAATTAATCACACAATATACATAGCCGTCTATTTATAGAGTTGGGATATTGGTTACAAAAAGTAGCTGCATAACATCCATTAAATATAATTATAATCATTAATGAAATCCCATGACACATAATAATAAAAACATTATTATTATTTTTTGGTGCGCCAACTTGCACAAAATGGATAAATAATATTTACCAACATGGAAATAATTATTTTATCACCAGACACGGTCTTGGTCCATTCGAACTCCTCTTGTATTTATTGAACACCTGAATAAATATTTTATTCTCTTAAATAAATATTTTATTCATAAACTAGTAAATAAATATTTACTAAATATTCAATAAAATAAATAAATATATTTTATTCACAATTTAATGAATAAATATTTATTTAATTTATGTGATCAATATAACATAAATTCAATTATTCCTTGGTCTTGAGAATAATACTTATTCCATTAATTAAATTCAAATAGAAATTAATCGATATTTATAGAAACACTTTGTGTGCAACCCTCTAGGATTCTTTTTTATTGGCATTAGGTGGGCTTGACTAAATTCCAAGATTACTGTATAGTAATGGGTCAAGGCACCCAATAGAAATAACTTAAAGTCTCAATAATGAAAAATACATATGAACACTCACTGTGTAATATAATACCTTTGTCACATAATCTCATCAAGAAGGTTTCATGACGGTGTCATCAACCAATATGCTTGATACATCATTCTTTGACTATCTAAAATAAACTCATCATTACACCATGGCCATAGAATTTAGGGTGACAGTTCTATTTCAATCAAAGGGTTGAGATATCAAATTCCATAAATATGGAAGGGAAAAATCCTTTCTTGACTTATCCATTAATAATATTTCATTCGTGACACTCCCAACGTACCCTACTTCACGCCAACATATGGAATGATGATTTTTATCAGAAAATCTAAGTGCACAATTCATGACATACATTAATGACAATCTTAAAGTCTAAGGACCATTACATGTGCTCGTAAATAGGAATATCCAAGGACACCAAAACATGTAGAATTCCGAATAGCATGTCTATTATTATAATCTCTCGTCTTGGATATTACCAAGTGTGAACTTCATAAAAAAGAAGTCTCATATGCTTACGAGTACTCACACCTAATGATCTATATACTATGTGTCCCATCATAGTATGTTATCCAACCGCATAACTATATTAAGAATATTGTCATAGCACTTTAAGGTTCTTATCATAGTGGGAAACTACTATGACCTTATCAATGTGAAAAATACTCTAGGACATTATTATATCATGGTCATTTAAAACAATGAACAATATGTAATAATATGTTTAATTTTAATATTTAATACATTAAGTATTCATGTAATCGAAGTGCACAAAGTTGGTTATAGGACACCAACTCTAACAAACTCCCACTTGGACTAGAGCCAGTTACCTACAAATTTTAGTCCGCTAGACCTCACATTATAATCATGTTTTCATTAAATCAAGGCTTTATGCAAGGGGTCTACCACATTGTCTTCCATAGAAATACTGATAACTGCAACTTCACCTCTCTAAGAAAAATTCCTCAAGATATAATACTTATGAAGTATGTGATTCATTCACTAATGTGACCTTATCTCTTTTATGAGACCCAACACTATAGTATTATCACAATAGAGTGTGATGGGATCTTTATTTATAGGTACCACATCAAGCTCTTGGATGAAATTTCATGTCCAAACTACTTTTTTAGCTACCCTAGAAGATGAAATATACTCAGAATCTACTATAGAATCTATGACCATAGCTTGCTTTGAGCTCTTCCAGCTCACAAAACCTCCATTCAAAGTGAAGATTTATCAAATTGTGACTTATTGTTATCTTGATCAGTCTGGAAACTGAAATCTACAAATCCTATAATGAATAGTTCCTCATCTCTTCCATAAACTAGGAACATATCCTTAGTACCCCCAAATACTTAATGATAATACTGACTGCCATTCAATGGAGGTCACCCAGATCAACTTGATATCTGCCTACTGCAATTAATGTGTAGGAAACGTCTATCCTAGAACATAGCTTAACATACATGACTGACTTAATCATTGATGTGTAAGGAATCCTTTCCATTATATTTATTTCCTCATGGGTCTAAGGACACATTTTATTGGAAAGATGAATTCCATGTGACGCTGGTAACAATCCCCACTTGGATTGTTCCATATTGAATCTCTTCAGTTTCTGGTCAATTTATATACTTTGACTTTGTCCAAGTAACCTCTTGGATCTATCATGATGGATCTTGATCCCAAGAATATATGTTGTCTCGCCTAATTATTTCATGGAAATGAATTTATTCATCCATTCCTTAACAAACAATATAATTAGAATTTCATCTATAATAAGTAATATGTCATCAACATATACTATTACTAAAATGACTGCACTCCCACTAAACCATTTGTAGACACAAGGCTTACATTCATTCTTTATAAAACCAAATTCCATTATGGATTCATCAGAATGAATGTTCCATGACCAGGATAATTTCTTTAATACATAAATGAATTTTTGAAACTTTCATATCTTATTGGAATCATTTGGAGTCACAAACCATCCAGGTTGTGTCATGTAGACATATTTACAAAGGTTCCCATTATGGAAGGTTGTTTGACATCCATTTACCAAATATCATAGTCATGGTAAGCCGTAATGGCAAGTATAATTCTGATGTATTTTAGTTTTGAAATTGGTGAAAATGTTTCATCATAGTCAATACCTTGACATTGTTTAAACCCTTTTGCAACTAGTCACACCTTATAGGTACTAACTTTTCCTTCCATTTCTAGTTTATTCTTAAATACCCATTTGAAACCAACAGGCTTTAAATCCAATAAAGGATCTACCAAAATCCATACTTGGGTTTGGTACATGGAATCCATTTCAAAATTCACAGCTTCTTGCCACTTGGAAACATCTGTGCCACTTAATACTTCCTTGTAGGTTAGAGGATCATTATTATCAACTAATAATGAGTCATCATACTCAGTAACTAGAAAACCATACCATTATAGTTATATAACCTCTCTTATACTCCTATATAGATCTTGTGTCTCTGTAACATTTTCTTCTTCCATGGGGCTTTGTGGAATCTGATCCTGTACTAACTATTGTGTGCCTTGAGCCTCTAATTCATCAAAGTTTATCTCACTCCCACTATATCGTTTATAGATATTCTCCCTGTCAAGTAATATGGAATGTTTTTCCACTATGATCCTTTTTTATGAGGAGTCGTATAGGTAATATCCCCTTGTTTCCTTAAGGTATCCTATAAAGGTACACTTTGTGCCTCGGGGTGAAATTTTATTACCTGAAGAGGAATTAACAAACACTTCACCTCCCCACATATGTAAATTCAATAACATGTTTTTTTTTACACTCAAAAATTTATATGAAATACCATTTATTGATTTAGTTGTAATTTGTTTTAGTATGTGTGCCTCTGTTTGTAACGTATATCCCCAAAAGAATAATGGAAGATTTGTATGACTCATCATTGATATCACCATGTCCAACAAGGTGTGGTTCATCCTTTCGATTACACCATTCCATTGAGGCATGTAAGGAGGAGTGAGTTGGGATAGAATACCAAACTCCCATAAGTAATCAATGAATTATTGATTAAGATATTCTCCACCTTTTTTTGAGTGAATTTTCTTAATCTTCCTACCAATATGGTTCTCAACTTCATTCTTGTATTCCCTGAATTATCAAAAGAATTTTACTTATACCTCATTAAGTAGATATATCCATATATACTAAAATAATCATTAAAATTTATGAAGTATGAGTACCCACCCATTGATTCAATTGTAAATGGTCCACACACATTGGTATGAACTAATTAAAGAATCTATTTAGCCCTTTAACCTTTCCCACTAAATGGGGCTTTGGTAATATTTCCTTGTAAACATGAGTGACATACACCAAGTGGTTTTAGTTTGAAAGAATCAAAATATCCATATTGATGTAATTTTTCAACCATTTTTCATTTATATGACCTTGTCTGTAACACCCGAGACTTTTATGTTATATAAACCATCAAAGGAATCTTTTTCTACACAATACTTGCTTGGCTTGCTTTGCACGCAATCGCGACCTTCCTCGATAGCTTGCGTCGTACGCAATACCGAGTTTCACTAAACAACAATATGCTATTAAAACTAGCCGTTATGAATAGTAATAACCACTTTTTAAAATTTTATAAATTTTATTTTTCAAAATGGACTTCATTTTTGGACTCAGAATATCGAAATTAGCCTAGGGTGAAATTTTGGTATTTTTCTGAAAACTTTCAATTTTTGATGAATAGTGAAACCACTAAGTGGTAGGTTAAAAACTGAATTTTGCATAAAAATTAATTTTACCGCTTCTGTGAATGGAATTTCAAAAATCCGAGAGACACGGTTAATATCAAGAAATAAAATGTGGTTCAATGAGATGAAAATAATTTTTTGGTGAATAGTAACTTTTTACTATTTTTACCGCGGTTAATAGTAAATAGGGTAACTAAGGGTAAATATGATATCAATATTACCCTAACACATGTCCTAATTCTATTGTACAAGTGTAATTCGACCAAAAACAAACTTAGGAATAAAATATGACCATTTAGGCCCACTTGGATTAGATTAGGACATTTATTATTAATTTATTTAAAGAAGGGTTAAAATAGTTAAAATCAAAGTTTAATAAGTAAATAATTTTTTAATATGGGGTTATACATAAGATAAATTCGATTGTAAATATTCATTAGAAAGATAAAAAGATTTCCTACATGATGGTATTTTATTTGTAATTTTTAGACATCAAATAATTTAATTTATTTATGACACAAAGATGATGCAGTAATTATCTTATTAATGAAATATTGACAAAATTGATAATATAAATACCAAAATAAATGTAATTTGAGACTTTTTATGAATTCCACTAATTTTCTAGGTTACTATGATATATTATTGTTGATTTAATCAACTTGCTTCGAACATATAATTCTGTTATGACTTTCACAAAAATCATATATCAAATAGTGTCAAAATTGACACAAAATAGTTTTTAAATCAAATATTATATTATTAATTGTTATTTTATTCCTAAAAATCTAAGGTTCGGCCAAATGACTTAGATAAGGATATATATATTAATAATAAACAATTTGGGGTTCGTTTGGCATGTTATATTAAGTGTATTAACCATATAGTGAAAGAAAACAAAAAGACACGGTAAAAGTTAAATTAATTAACTCAGAGTTAAATCTAATTGATAAGGTTAAAATAATACCCTAAACTTGTCTAAATCCTATTGTTTGATAGGATTTCGACCCATCCCCACTTTAGCTTCAAAATAAGACCCTTTGGAACCATTATAAACCGATTTTGACTTTAATATAAAATAATATTTTGAGATATTCCTAAGGTGCCCCTCTCCTCCCTTATAAAAGGGCACCTCCCCCCCCTCCTCCTCACACCAATTTGAGCACTCAAGCTCGGCCAACCCCTGCCATTTTCTCCTCTCCACTTCCCTAGAATAATCCTAGAGGTCCTGGTCTTCTCCAAAGACCAATCTTAGTTCCTTAAGTGGAGGATTCAAAGAGGCGTTCCAAAGAAGAGGTAATATCCATTACCGATCTTTTCAATTTCTTTCTTCTTCAACTTCTTCTTCTTTAGTTGTTTCATGATAAAGTAATAACATCAGTATTACTTACATACTGATATGTTATTATAAATATGAAACAACCCTAATTCACCTTCTATCCATCCTACGGAAAAATGAAATCACCGCGCGTGCGTACGTACGGAATACCGTCTCCACGCCGTGGTGTAATCTATTTTCCACCATCACCTTACAAGGATGGGTATAATGGTGTAATGAGTAAATATATATGATTATTATTAAGTAATATTGATACTGAAATAATATATATATATACTCCAATACAATTCCATGATCATAGGAACGATATCATCACTCGTGCGTACGTACGGAATACCGTCTCCACGATGTGATGCGACTCGTTCTACATGATCTTCATTTCATAATGATTATATAAATGAATTGAATGAATGAATATGGTATATACTACACTAATACCATTCTGGAAATGAATTATCTATAACCTAAAGATAAGAATAAGAATTTATTCGACAAAACACGCATAAGAACAAAAAGTTATAAAGACCCGAGTAACAAGTAACAATGAAATATTACTAACAAGAAGCTAATAATATGACCATATATGATCTCATATCAATATGTATGATTCTGGAATAAGTCAATAACATTATTTAAACCATTATACAGGAGCTTCGGACACGAACAAAGCAAATCGGACTTAAGGTAAGGGAAATATCACAATCTCATTTTTATCTGAGATTGTTTATTCGTAAGTATTTACTGGGGTGTATTTTATCATCCACATCCATGTTCCCTCAATATGTAATATTGTTTCCATCCACTTACAATAGTTTAAATCCAATTTTACCCTTCGGTGTGTTTTTATTAAAGAATATGAAAAGAATCTTTTGTCGTTTTTTTCGTACGAGGTACTTTTTGACTTTTCCGACAAAAGTACAAAGAATGTTTTTTTTAACTTATACGGCATGAATGGATTATTAAAACATTATTTCCAAGAAGCTTCCTTTACAAGTTTTCAAGTTTATTTTTAATCAACTTCTTTTATTTTAAAGTCGTATGACATGTTATGAAAGGAAAAATGTTTTTGAAGTAGAAAGGATATTTTCCTCAAGAATGGAGTTCAAGTATTTTATCAAAATTAATTTCCATCTAAGATAATAAAAGGGTTCTATTTCTATCCATATTTTTACATTGATTTGACTATGTGGTGATGGAATTATTTTTATGAATTCCTTTATCTATTGATTTATGATCTCATGATGTTTCAAGAATCCCATTTTTGTTACATGTATTATGCGATGATGTATGTTTTATGATTATGTGGCACACATAAGAAAGGATTCATTATAAGATCGGTGGGACCTATATCTCCCTCCAATGCATTGGGTAAAGATTTTATATCTCATGAGATAGACATGGCTGGAATGGTAGGTTATACCGGTTCAGTGAAACAGGACTGAAACGAGGGTTACTCGATTCAGAAAGGGACTTTGTCCACTAAGATAGTCTTGGCAATGAGTCATGACTAACAAGAAATGATTTTCCATGATTATGTGTGCATGCCACAAAGTTTCAAGTTTTATTTTATGATTATGGGGATCTCATTTTCACTTCTATGAATTATTCCATGTTAAGATATTATGATCTCTTTTGCAGGTTTTGATTTTCATAAAGATATGATATGATTTTTATTTCCTTTATTTGCCCTTGCTGAGCGTTTGAGCTCACCCTTTTATGTTTTCTTTTCCCCAGGTCAGGAAGATGGATATTAAGTAGAATATGCTAAAAGGGACCCTAGATATGATGAAATAAATGGGAGACACTGTAGAAGATTTATGAACCAGTTGTTTATGTTTCCAGTTTCTAAAGACACTATACCTATACGGTCCTTTGTGGTTTTGTCATATGTTGTAATAAGTGTGCTTCAATTTTGAAGTATTAACAATGTATGTAAAGTGTGGGTCGTTATAGTTGGTATCAGAGGAAAGGTATAGTCAACCTTTGGAAACTAGGATGTGAAAGCCTTAGTAAGAACCCTAAGGATACGTCTAAGCATAGAACACAATCTTAGAAATGGCCATGAATAACCTAGGATAAGACCATAAGCATGAAAATTTTTTTTTCTTGAATTATGTGGTTTCCTATTATAATTAGTGTTGCTCACACTATTCTTCTTGGTTTTAGTCAATGGCTGGAACCCGAAGGAACCGTGTTAATGCGGAATGCTATGGGCAATGCAATGATTGTCCCCCTGAGCAACCAAACGATATGGGAGATGGAATGCAAAATCTTGTAGCCATGCTCACACAACTTTCTCAAGCTATGAATCATGCAGGATTTCCAAACGAACAAAGGAGGGAGAAACATTCTGTTGAATCCTTCATGAGGCAGCATCCACCATCTTTCAGCGGGTCTACTGATCCATTAGTTGCTGAACAATGGATTAGTACTACTGAAAAGATATTTTCAGTTCTTCAATGTTCTGAGCATGATAAAGTCATCCTAGCAGTGTATCGTTTGGAAGGAGATGCGGATCAATGGTGGAATCTTGTTAAGAATACGAGGCAAAGGGATGAAATTGAGTCTATGGAATGGGACGAGTTCAAGAACTTATTTTTCAATAAGTACTTCCCTCGTATTCTCCGAACAAAGATGGATAAAGAGTTCCTTGAACTGAAGCAAAGGGATGATGAATCTGTTAGTACCTATGAAGCAAATTTTACAAGACTTGCAAGGTACGCTTCTGGTATTATTATCCAACCTGAGAGTAAGATCGATCGATTCTTTAGTGGCTTAAAACCAAGTCTTTGAAGGGCGTTAGCCATAAGGGACTTCAATAGCTACGAGGAAATTGTTCGATGTGATCTCAAAGTCGAGATGGAGATTGGAGTAACCCATCAGTCACATGGGTTTGATAAGAAGAGGAAGATGGAATTCAAAGAAAAATCTAAAGAGCACACGGAAAAGAAGATGAACTTTCCCTTATGCTCAAAGTGTGGAAAGAAACATGGAGGGAGTTGTCTTAAAGGGACAAGTAAATGTTTTAAATGTGGAAAGGAAGGTCATCGGGCATTTGAATGCCGTGATAATGGGAAGAAGATGTCTAATGATGCAAACAAAGGAAGGGATACACAGAATGAACCTACTACACTTCAATGTTTCAAGTGCAAGGAGATGGGGCATTATGCCAATCAATGCCCAAATCCAAGGGTTGATGATGATGGTCGACGTCAACAAACTCTTAAGGCTAAAGACAAAGGAAAGTCACATGCAATTTCTATCAGCGATGTGGAGTACGATAACGATGTGGTGAAAGGTACACTTACCATCCACTCTAAAGTAGCAAATGTTTTATTTGATTCTGGATCCACCCACTCTTTTATTTCTGAAAAATTTTCTAAGGGTATCACCGTATTACCTCAACAATTAGATGTTCAGTTAGCTGTGACAAAACCTAATGGCACATCAATCGCATCAGAAGTTTATAATTCTTCTCCGATCGAAGTTTGTGGGAAAGTGCTTCCTGAAAATCTTGTGATCCTTCCTTTAGTGGAATTTGATGTGATTCTTGGCATGGATTGGTTTTCTCTACATGGATCTCATATCAATTTCCAAAGAAGGGAAGTCACATTTCATATTCCAGATCAACCTACGATCGTCTATCAATGCAAGGATGAACATAACCTTCCAGTGGAAATTTCTTCCATCTTATGGGTATTGATTCCACTAAATGAAGGTTATTTATCTCAAATAGTTGGTGAGAAACTCACGATTAAGAATATGCCCATTGTACAGGAGTTTGATGATGTCTTTCCAGAGGAATTACCGGGTCTTCCACCAAATCGTGAAGTTGAGTTTTCAATAGAACTCGTACCGGGTGCTTTGCCTATTTCAAAGACACCTTATAGAATGGCCCCAATTGAGTTGCAGGAATTGAAGAAGCAACTCCAAGAGAATCTTGATAAGGGATTAATACGCCCTAGTGCGTCACCTTGGGGAGCACCTGTTCTATTTGTTAAGAAGAAAGATGGATCAATGAGACTCTGCATTGATTATCGAGAACTTAACAAGATCACTGTCAAGAACAAATATCCTCTCCCACGCATTGATGACTTATTTGACCAACTACGCGGAGCTCAATACTTTTCCAAGATTGATCTTCATTCAGGGTATCATCAATTAAGGGTCAAAAGGGAGGATATACCAAAGACGGCTTTCCGTACAAGGTATGGACACTATGAATTTATAGTGATGCCATTTGGTCTTACTAATGCCCCTGCTATCTTCATGGATCTAATGAATAGAGTCTTTAGAGACCATCTTGATCAATTTGTGGTAGTCTTTATAGACGATATTCTTGTCTATTCAAAGATCAAGTAAGAGCATGAAGATCACTTGAGAATTATATTGAAGACCCTGAGAAAGGAGAAGCTTTATGCCAAATTTACCAAGTGTGAATTTTGGCTTCAAAAAGTTGCATTTTTGGGTCACATAATCTCAAAAGAGGGTATATCTGTGGATCCAGCAAAAACAGAGGTTATCGAAAGATGGTCAAGACCAACAACAGTAACTGAGATCCGAAGTTTTCTTGGTTTGGCTGGATATTATCGACGTTTTGTAAAAGATTTTTCACGATTATCTAATCCACTCACCAAGTTGACTCGGAAAGGAGTTAAGTTTGTCTGGACAGAGGAATGTGAAGAGAATTTCAAGGAGTTGAAAAGAAGGTTATCCAGTGCACCTGTGCTCACACTGCCTTGTAGTGGAGAAAGGTTTGTGATCTACAGTGATGCATCCAAGAAGGGATTGGGGTGTGTTCTTATGCAAAATGATATGGTGATAGCTTATGCCTCACGACAGTTGAAAATCCATGAGCAAAATTACCCAACACATGTTTTGGAGTTGGCTGCGGTAATCTTTGCATTAAAGATTTGGAGGCATTACCTTTATGGTGAAAGGTGTGATATTTATACTGATCATAAAAGTTTAAAGTATATTTTCACACAAAAGGATCTGAATATGCGCCAAAGAAGATGGTTGGAGCTGATTAAGGATTATGACTGCTCAATCCATTACCACCCTGGGAAAGCAAACAAGGTGGCAGATGCATTAAGTCGACAAGACCATGCTAGTTTATCCATGATGAGGATCACAAAAGATCCAATATTTATGGATTTACAAAGGATGGATCTTGGAATTATAATGGAAGGGGAAAAATCTTATCTTTCTCAAATGAATGTTCAACCATCTATACATGTGAAGATTAAAGAGGCACAGAAAGAAGATGTCGAGTTACAAAAGAAGGTGAGAAATGTTCCTGAATTCAACCTTGATTGTGATGGGATAATAAAGTTCAGGAATCGGGTTTGCGTTCCTCCCATCCCCGAATTAAAGAAAGAGCTGCTGGATGAGGCTCATAGTTCTTCATTCTCTATTCATCCTGGAAGCACGAAGATGTATAGAGACCTGAAAGAGTACTTCTGGTGGGATGACATGAAAAGAGATGTTGCTGAATATGTCTCTCGATGCTTGGTTTGTCAACAAGTTAAAGCTGAGAGACAGAAGTCTAAGGGGATGTTACAACCATTACCCATACCCGAATGGAAATGGGAAAACATCACTATGGACTTTGTCACAGGACTTCCTAAAACATCCAAAGGCAATAATGTTATCTGGGTCATAGTTGATCGTCTTACAAAGTCTGCACACTTCATTGCTATTAGAGAGGATTTCTCTCTAGATCATCTTGCCAGGATATATATAAAGGAAGTGGTAAGATTGCATGGAGTACCACTTTCTATTATATCTGATCGAGATCCGAGATTTACCTCGAAGTTCTGGCGAAGTCTTCAGCATACTCTGGATACAGAGTTGAGTTTCAGCACTGCTTATCATCCCCAGACAGACGGTCAGTCTGAGAGAAAAATTCAAACCCTAGAAGATATGTTGAGAGCTTGCTCTATGGATTTCAAAGGAGGTTGGGATCAACACCTACCTTTGGTGGAATTTTCTTATAATAATAGCTTTCACTCCAGTATTCAGATGGCTCCTTATGAATCTCTCTATGGAAAGAAATGCAGGACTCCAACTTGCTGGGATGAAGTTGGGGAAAGAAAGCTATTAGGACCTGATCTCGTTGATGAAATGGCAGAAAAGGTCAGATCTATTCAACAACACATAAGAGCAGCTCAGAGTCGACAGAAAAGTTATGCCGACAACCGAAGAAAAGACCTAGAGTTTGAAGTGGGTGATAAAGTGTTCTTACGAATATCTCCCTGGAAGAGGGTTATGAGATTTGGAAAGAAGGGGAAGTTGAGCCCTAGATATATCGGTCCTTTTGAAATACTGGATCGTGTTGGGAAGGTAGCTTACCGATTGGCGCTTCCACCGAATCTCTCTCAAGTTCACGATGTGTTCCACGTATCTCTCCTGAGAAAGTACATACCAGATCCTTCACATGTACTCAGCTCAGAAGTTGTACCGCTGGAGCAAGATCTTTCTTATGAAGAACAGCCGATAGAGATTCTGGATCGTAGCGAAAAAGTCCTACGAAACAAGACCACTCGCTTGGTGAAAGTTTTATGGAGGAACCACTAACTTGAAGAAGCTACATGGGAGCTTGAGGATATGATGAGGGAGAATTATCCTCATTTGTTTGTTACAAAGTGACGAATTTCGAGGGCGAAATTCTTTTTAAGGGGGGTAGAATGTAACACCCGAGACTTTTATGTTATATAAACCATCAAAGGAATCTTTTTCTACACAATACTTGCTTGGCTTGCTTTGCACGCAATCGCGACCTTCCTCGATAGCTTGCGTCGTACGCAATACCGAGTTTCACTAAACAACAATATGCTATTAAAACTAGCCGTTATGAATAGTAATAACCACTTTTTAAAATTTTATAAATTTTATTTTTCAAAATGGACTTCATTTTTGGACTCAGAATATCGAAATTAGCCTAGGGTGAAATTTTGGTATTTTTCTGAAAACTTTCAATTTTTGATGAATAGTGAAACCACTAAGTGGTAGGTTAAAAACTGAATTTTGCATAAAAATTAATTTTACCGCTTCTGTGAATGGAATTTCAAAAATCCGAGAGACACGGTTAATATCAAGGACTAAAATGTGGTTCAATGAGATGAAAATAATTTTTTGGTGAATAGTAACTTTTTACTATTTTTACCGCGGTTAATAGTAAATAGGGTAACTAAGGGTAAATATGATATCAATATTACCCTAACACATGTCCTAATTCTATTGGACAAGTGTAATTCGACCAAAAACAAACTTAGGAATAAAATATGACCATTTAGGCCCACTTGGATTAGATTAGGACATTTATTATTAATTTATTTAAAGAAGGGTTAAAATAGTTAAAATCAAAGTTTAATAAGTAAATAATTTTTTAATATGGGGTTATACGTAAGATAAATTCGATTGTAAATATTCATTAGAAATCTAAAAATATTTCCTACATGATGGTATTTTATTTGTAATTTTTAGACATCAAATAATTTAATTTATTTATGACACAAAGATGATGCAGTAATTATCTTATTAATGAAATATTGACAAAATTGATAATATAAATACCAAAATAAATGTAATTTGAGACTTTTTATGAATTCCAATAATTTTCTAGGTTACTATGATATATTATTGTTGATTTAATCAACTTGGTTCGAACATATAATTCTGTTATGACTTTCACAAAAATCATATATCAAATAGTGTCAAAATTGACACAAAATAGTTTTTAAATAAAATATTATATTATTAATTGTTATTTTATTCCTAAAAATCTAAGGTTCGGCCAAATGACTTAGATAAGGATATATATATTAATAATAAACAATTTGGGGTTCGTTTGGCATGTTATAGTAAGTGTATTAACCATATAGTGAAAGAAAACAAAAAGACACGGTAAAAGTTAAATTAATTAACTTAGAGTTAAATATAATTGATAAGGTTAAAATAATACCCTAAACTTGTCTAAATCCTATTGGTTTATAGGATTTCGACCCATCCCCACTTTAGCTTCAAAATAAGACCCTTTGGAACCATTATAAACCGATTTTGACTTTAATATAAAATAATATTTTGAGATATTCCTAAGGTGCCCCTCTCCTCCCTTATAAAAGGGCACCTCCTCCCCCTCCTCCTCACACCAATTTGAGCACTCAAGCTCGGCCAACCCCTGCCATTTTCTCCTCTCCACTTCCCTAGAATAATCCTAGAGGTCCTGGTCTTCTCCAAATACCAATCTTAGTTCCTTAAGTGGAGGATTCAAAGAGGCGTTCCAAAGAAGAGGTAATATCCATTACCGATCTTTTCAATTTCTTTCTTCTTCAACTTCTTCTTCTTTAGTTGTTTCATGATAAAGTAATAACATAAGTATTACTTACATACTGATATGTTATTATAAATATGAAACAACCCTAATTCACCTTCTATCCATCCTACGGAAAAATGAAATCACCGCGCGTGCGTACGTACGGAATACCGTCTCCACGCCGTGGTGTAATCTATTTTCCACCATCACCTTACAAGGATGGGTATAATGGTGTAATGAGTAACTATATATGATTATTATTAAGTAATATTGATACTGAAATAATATATATATATACTCCAATACAATTCCACGATCATAGGAACGATATCATCACTCGTGCGTACGTACGGAATACCGTCTCCACGATGTGATGCGACTCGTTCTACATGATCTTCATTTCATAATGATTATATAAATGAATTGAATGAATTAATATGGTATATACTATACTAATACCATTCTGGAAATGAATTATCTATAACCTAAAGATAAGAATGAGAATTTATTCGACAAAACACGCATAAGAACAAAAAGTTATAAAGACCCGAGTAACAAGTAACAATGAAATATTACTAACAAGAAGCTAATAATATGACCATATATGATCTCATATCAATATGTATGATTCTGGAATAAGTCAATAACATTATTTAAACCATTATACAGGAGCTTCGGACATGAACAAAGCAAATCGGACTTAAGGTAAGGGAAATATCACAATCTCATTTTTATCCGAGATTGTTTATTCGTAAGTATTTACTGGGGTGTATTTTATCATCCACATCCATGTTCCCTCAATATGTAATATTGTTTCCATCCACTTACAATAGTTTAAATCCAATTTTACCCTTCGGTGTGTTTTTATTAAAGAATATGAAAAGAATCTTTTGTCGTTTTTTTCGTACGAGGTACTTTTTGACTTTTCCGACAAAAGTACGAAGAATGTTTTTTTTAACTTATACGGCATGAATGGATTATTAAAACATTATTTCCAAGAAGCTTCCTTTACAAGTTTTCAAGTTTATTTTTAATCAACTTCTTTTATTTTAAAGTCGTATGACATGTTATGAAAGGAAAAATGTTTTTGAAGTAGAAAGGATATTTTCCTCAAGAATGGAGTTCAAGTATTTTATCAAAATTAATTTCCATCTAAGATAATAAAAGGGTTCTGTTTCTATCCATATTTTTACATTGATTTGACTATGTGGTGATGGAATTATTTTTATGAATTCCTTTATCTATTGATTTATGATGTCATGATGTTTCAAGAATCCCATTTTTGTTACATGTATTATGCGATGATGTATGTTTTATGATTATGTGGCACACATAAGAAAGGATTCATTATAAGATGGGTGGGACCTATATCTCCCTCCAATGCATTGGGTAAAGATTTTATATCTCATGAGATAGACATGGCTGGAATGGTAGGTTATACCGGTTCAGTGAAACAGGACTGAAACGAGGGTTACTCGATTCAGAAAGGGACTTTGTCCACTAAGATAGTCTTGGCAATGAGTCATGACTAACAAGAAATGATTTTCCATGATTATGTGTGCATGCCACAAAGTTTCAAGTTTTATGTTATGATTATGGGGATATCATTTTCACTTCTATGAATTATTCCATGTTAAGATATTATGATCTCTTTTGCAGGTTTTGATTTTCATAAAGATATGATATGATTTTTATTTCCTTTATTTGCCCTTGCTGAGCATTTGAGCTCACCCTTTTATGTTTTCTTTTCCCCAGGTCAGGAAGATGGATATTAAGTAGAATATGCTAAAAGGGACCCTAGATATGATGAAATAAATGGGAGACACTGTAGAAGATTTATGAACCAGTTGTTTATGTTTCCAGTTTCTAAAGACACTATACCTATACGGTCCTTTGTGGTTTTGTCATATGTTGTAATAAGTGTGCTTCAATTTTGAAGTATTAACAATGTATGTAAAGTGTGGGTCGTTATATTGTCGGTGATTTCAAATTTGGGTGTGGTATGAGTTATGTGAAGTAAATTTGTTATCAATTTCCATTACTTGGTTCATGTAATCCAACATGTAAAGATCGTTATGTAAATGTGCCTCACCAGAAAAAATGATATCTTTATAAAAGAAGCAAAATTTATTTCCAAATTTGAAAATTAATCTATCTATATATAGTTTAGATATAGAAATAATATTTTTGGTAACTTAAGGAACATAATAAAAACCATTTAAAACCAAGATTATTTTGATTGGCAATGTGATGTGGTAGTCCCCGATAGCTACAACAACAAGTTTAGCTCTATTGGATGCTCATAAATCAACCTCCCCTCAGTAAATGTTTTTTGAATCTACTTGGTTTCTATGTTTGAATACATATGTAAACACCAAAAACTATATATAATACCCAATTTATATAAATAGATAAAATTCACTTGATAAAAAATGCACTTGAATATTCACCTTGCTTTTTTATCTGGGTGCAGTTTTTCTTCCAGTGGCCCTTCTCGCCACATGAAAAACAAACAACATCCTATTCCATTTCTTTCCCTTTGATCTTCTCTTCTTGGAAGGGCATGAATAAGCTTTGGGATTAAAGATATTTTCTTTCCATTTCTGTTTGTTCACCATAAGGATAAAAGGATTTTCATGCTTCATATATTTATCTAATTGGAGAAGAAGGATAAGAATATTTGGAAGTGACTTCTCAATGTTGTTCATATTAAAATTCACAAAAAAACTAGAGAAGCTATAAGGGAGTCATGTCAATAGGATATCAGTGCCCGGTTCTTCAGGGAGTTTAAACCCTAGAACCTCTAGGTCCTCAATGTACCCAATAAGCTTGACTATATGAGGCCCAACTAGGAAACCCTATCCAAGCTTACTTTGAAATAGCACCTCAAAAATCTCAGACGGTTCCTATATAGATCTCTCAAGGTAATGACCATGGAGGTGCTTAAGCATGCTATATGCATCCATATTTTCACGAGACTTCATGAGTTCACTATAAATATATGAAAGCATAAAACATTTAACATTAACCACATCGTTCATATGTTTTTCATAGACTAGGAACTCTTCATCACTTTCATCTTGAGTAGGCGAATTAGGCATTGAGTATTATAACACATAATATTTCGATTCATGGAATAGAAAAACCTAAAGGATTCTAAACTACTCATGGAAGTTACTACCAGTGAGGAGATTGTCTTTATCTAATATTGATCATAGGGATAATGATATTTTAATTTTATTCTAAAATTAAAAGAGAATATTATTAGTACTTTTCTTGATTACAGATTTTGTGAAAAATAATTAATTGATTCTATTAAATCTCCCACTATTTTATCAAGTCCCAATATCCCACACCATTGAACATGGAATGTCTAGTTGGTAGGACATTCTAGTGGAGAGGATATATATTACCCTTTAAATAACCCCAATAAGGGTTGGTCAAGATATTTTTAAGGTATTTAGGTGGGAAAGTATTTTCTGAATTGGTATTTTAGCTCCTTGATCCGTTGAGTGGATTCTCCAATCCAGAAATCATGACTTGTATTTTCTCAACACTTGCCTCCAAATTACACCAAGTCTAGAAAGGGATACTCATCTTGATGTAAAATGGTTAAGTGAACCTAAAACTTTCATAATAACTCCCCTTATAAAAGTAAGTTTCCCAACAAGGGTTGGTCAAACACATAGTTCTATTGAGTTCTATTCCTAATCAAGTAACAAAAGGCTTAGTCTGACATAATATTAGATTGATAGATTTTATTTTATCATGCAAATTTTTTTTATCTTGTTTTACCCTTTACATGTATTGTTAATATTTAAGTGGATGTTTACTTAATTAATTAACCATGTTTGAATAAAACATTTACGCATAATCAATTTTATTTAAATTCCATCTTTTCATATTAATTAATTAATTTATGTGATCGTAGTCATGCATCAATAAATATAATTTTAATTCATTATACATAAAATAAATAATTAATTAAATGATCCAATCACGAGCTTATCTAATGGTTGATTTAATGAGTGAACATCAAATCAACCTATGACCTAACAAAAATAACTCTTTATTCTAAACTTGGAATGAACTACAACATTCCACATGTCCACCTATGTATCGCTGAGTTGGAATTATTATGGTTCCATCTTGAACCATCCCCATGTACCTTGGGATGCTCCATTAATTAAAAATATTTATTACTCACACGCAGGTGAGGGGAACCAAAGGATTAGTTAAAGGGAATTACATAAATATCCTTAGACAATAATGGATGGAGGGATAGCTCACATGCCATATTTTAATTTAATATTAAATAATTTCAAAACCGTGCAATAAATTTAATTTAAATAAATTCCAATACGTACATAGGTCTTGTTCATGCTCATGAATAGTCACATATGCAACGAATATGCAAAATTCAAAAAATAAAATTCATTTAATTATTTGTTATTTTATTATTTAAGATAAACTAGCTTGTATTAATTAATTAATTAACTAATTTCATTTCATATTAATGATAATCCAATCTTATTTGGAGATAAATATCATGAATGGTATTCATGTAAAATAAATATCAGAACCAATAATTCCATATTAATTAAAATAAATTAATTGAGAATTTAAAATTATTTAAAACCACTATTAAATTTTCAAACACACAATGGTGTTATAATAAATAAAGTAAGGTTTTACTACTGCAATTTAAAATTTAATGTAATTTTAATTTTTTTCATTAATGGGAGACTACATGGTGTATACATGTAGCTACACGTCATGTAACTCAGTTTCCGTATATCCAAGTCACATGAATGGGGCTTCGCTATGTTGAATAATCCAGACCACATGGTGTGTACATGCCAATTACATACCCTGTATCCAATTGACACATGACAGGTTGGCTCGGTCAACACGTGGTGTGCAATAAAAGCACTGCGTGTAATTAATTACTTGGCGCATCTAGATATATTGCGCATGGGAATACAATATGTTCTCTGGCTGCACGCTGTGTAGCCTAGGTTTACTATCCAATGATTTGGAACTTCTTGATGGAATATCCAGTCATTCTTAATTTGTTCTTAAACCATTAAGAAAATGAAACACTGAACTAAGATGATTAATATGTCGACAACATGTTAATTCAAATCGTATTAAAGAATGAATAACATGAAATAAAATCTAACCACAATTGTGCATAGATTATCAATAAAATAAATAATTATAAATTTAAACGTGACCCCTCTGATACCACTTTTTGGTTCCAGGAAAAATAGAAGTACGCGTTGGTGATTGATATATTAAAATTTCTTTTAATAATCATTTCCCGAAACCAAGAGTGAGGATCTTTCACATCAAATTTATAATTAATTTATTTAATATCTGGAAAAATAAAAACATGGGTTTAGTAACTTTCTTCATTGATGATTTTTGATCATCTAAAAAAGACCTTCTGGATTGCCTTTGTTTCACTTGTAAGGATACAAGGGTAGAATCCCTCTAGTGGTTATCCACATGTGCTTCAATGGTCTTTGAACAACACCACTCGTTCTCTAGGTGCTAGCATGGTTAATAGAATGTCTTACGTTGTTTGTTCTTGATTGCTAGTTATTCAGTCTTGAAGAAATTCTCTCTTGGGTTTCTCATTCTTGAGAGGAAGAGAGGATGAGAAGTTGAGAGAGAATTCATTGTTCACAAAAATTCTCTATTCCCAAAGTTGGAATGGGTTTCAAATGAATTACACAATAGATGTAGCCGTCTATTTATAGAGTGGGGATTATAGTTAAAAAATTTAATTGCATAACAACTATTAAATACAATTATAACCATTAATTAAATCCCATGTCACATAATAATAATAACAGTATTATTATTTTTGGGTGTGACAACTTGCGCAAAATGGATAAATAATATTTACAGACTCATAAATAAATATTTTATGACCATAAATAGTCTTGGTCCATTCAAACTCCTCCAGTATTTATTGAACAGTAGAATAAATATTTTATTCTCTTAAATAAATATTTTATTCACAAACTAGCAAATATATATTTATTATATATTCAATAAAATAAATAAATAAAATTTATTCACAACCTGATAAATAAATATTTATTTAATTTATGAGATTAATATAACTTAAATAAAATTATTCCTTAGTCTTGAGAATAATATTTATTCCATTAATTAAATTCAAATATAATTTAATCAAGACCAACAAAAACACTTAATGTGTGACCCTATAGGATTCTTTCTCATTGTCATTAGGCAATCCTTCCTAAAGTACAAGATTACTGTCTAGCAATGGGTCAAGACACCCAAGAGAAAAAACTTAAAGTCGCAATGAAGAAAACTACATACGAATGTTCAATCTATAATATAACCCCTTTGTCACATAATCTCATAAAGGAGGTTTCATAATAGTTTCATCAACCTATATTCTTGGTACATCATTCTTTGACTATATGCAATAAACTCGTCATTACACCATGGCCATGGAATTTACTATTTCAATCAAATGGTTGATATATCATCTTCTATAAATATGGAAGGGACAAATCCTTTCTTGAATAATCTATTAATAACATGTCATTTATGATTCACCCAACATATACTAATTCCCAACAAAATATGGCTTGATGGTTTTCATCAAAAAATCTAAGTGCATGAGCCATGATATGCATTAATTATAATATTAAAGTCTCAGGACCATTACACAATCTCACATATAGTAATATTTGATATCACCAAAATATGCAGAATTCCTACTGGAGGGTCTATTATGATAATCTTCTATCTTATAGATTACCAAGTGTAAACTTCATGAGAAGAAGTCTCATCTTCTTATGAGTACTCGCACATGACAGTCTATGTACTATGTTTCCCATCATAGTATGTTATCCAACTACATAACTATATTAAAAATATTGTCATAGCACTTCAAGGTTCTCATCATAGCAGGGAACTACTATGACCTTATGAATGCAACAAATAATCTAGGACATTATTACATTATTATCAGGAAGAAAAATGAAAAATATATAATAAGATGTTTAATTTAATATTTAATACATCAAATACTCATGTAATCAAAGTAAAAACAATTGGTTCTAGGATAATAACTCTAACAGTAACATATTTTCCTTCACCCATTGTCTCAGGAAGAGAAGGATATGCTACTAACCTTAGGTGACATCCCCAAGACACCAAAGGCTAACAATAAATTCAAAGGACTTAGTAAAACATCGGGGGATGATTTTCCTTAAATAACACACAACCTACTGAAAAGGAAGATTAAAATAAAATTCAACTACATGATGCAAGAATAATCAATCACATACTTCAATGAAATACCAATACAGAACAATATCAGAGTAAAAATAGAAAAATAAATAAATGTTCAATTATAAGACTACAAATAAAAAGACATTAGCACCAAGGTGTCACCATCCTATACCTAGATATAGACACTACCAAGCTCCAACTTCAGTAAGCAAACTATGACACCATGGATCACCACTAGAGAAGTAAAACAGATGAAACTCCCCTGTATCTTGGTATAAAACATCTGAAAACACACCAAAGTTCCCAAGAAGGGGGTGAGTATATCACTCAAAGATATTTCCACAAATAATTACAATTACATTCCACTAGGATAAGAACAAGTTATAAAATTTTATATAAAGAAGAGGGTGAGAATATCAAAATAGTTTATTAAAGGAAAACAGTTTAAGAAAGAAATTTAACCAAATCAATCCTTCCACTTTCTCTTTGACTTTCCAACTGGCATAACCATTCCATGTTCTATAGTAACACACACATTCATGCTGAATGATAATCCCAACACCCATGATTGGAAATCCATTTTTCACCAAGTCATCACTACGTGATATCCCCTTATGCCTTTCTAGTCAGCACTAAGAACCAAGCCTATTTCAACAAGGCCTCTTATAATGAAATATGAACACACGATACCATGTATACCAATACCATTATCCATATTAGATAGTTTTCCACATAAATAATTTATTTTTAAAACAAAATACTTTGAAAACATTTAATTAAAACATATAATGAGAATATTTCAAAACTAACCTTTTTAATTAACATAAAAAAATGGTTTTACACATAAACTACCAAGGAGATTTCTAATTAAATCACAAGAATGATTTATCAAGATTAAATCCAACTGGTTATAGAATAGTATAGTGGGAGAGAATCCACCTACATCAATTACGTTTTCACAAAGACTCTTAAACGATTTCAAAGATCAAACCCTTAATTTTGATCCTCTAAAAAATACAAGAAGATATCATCACCATAAATCCAAATCTGTAGATTTGGGTATCACATACTAATCTATGGTTCCGATCAATCCAACAAAAAGAGATCTAAAATGAGAAGGATTAATGGAACCCTAAACTTTAATTCCTTAAATGATTACATAAAGATTCATTTACAACAGAGTATAGATGTTAAAGTTTACTATAAATCACCCAGGGTAACCCTAGAAATTGATAGGGAGAAGAAAGAAACCATATGAGAAAAATAATCACTAGAGACATAAAAAATTTGTTGGGCCTAAGAATTCATGATGTGAATTATGAATTCACATAATGAATTCATTAAGAGGCCACTTTTGTAGATATTTTCATCACCTTGGTTTATTTTCCAAGAGAAACCAATTTTACATCATGAATGCAATTCACGTCCTAAATGGATTTCACATCCTGAGCACACCTAGTGAAATATTCATGCTATGAACTAAACTCACAACATTTTTCCCATATAATTCATGTTATGAAACCATCATTCATGATGTGATTTTTCATGAAGAATTTTCTCTATCAAAATTCATATTTATTTCATTTTCCTCCTTCTGACACTTATAATTATGTTTTCCTATAGAATCCAACATAAAATAAAAAACATAAAACAATGGCATACCTCAAATAGGGGGTGATCCATTATCCCCACCATTGGGATTTCTACCCCCATTAAGCTAGATATCTACATTTCCTTTGAAATACTCATTCCATTATTCCCAAATACACTTTTATCATTCCCTTGTTTTGTAGAGACCCGAAGCCTGAAGTACATGGAAATTACATTAATTTTGCGGAATACTTAATACATAACAAAAACAGACACACAAGGAACTTAATAGTTTAGTGTCTTTAGAAACTTGGAATGTAATATTCTAATCGTGGTGAAAGATCTTCAACATCTCCCATAAAGATCTTCCACTTTTTGTTTACTTACATAAAACCTTTTTTTTTTGATCCTGGGGGAAAATAAAACATAAAAAGGGTGAGCTAAAATGCTCAGTAAGGGTAAGCATGGATAAAATAAAACATACCATATACATTTGAACTTAAAAACATGAACATAATGTTTAAACATCAAAATCTTGAGCAACGACATAAAACATGGAAGTACATAAGGCATAGATCATAATGGAACATAAACCATGATAAAATAGCATGGGAATAAAACATGTAATTGTGGTATCCATTAAGAACATGTAATGATTTCCATATTAGCCAAGGCATTGCTACCAAGACCATCTTAGTGGACAAAGTCCCATTCTGAATCGAGTTCACTCCTCGTTTCAGTCTTGTAACACTGAACCAGGTTGACTTGTCGTTCCATCCATGTCTATCTCATGAGAAATAAAATCTTTACCCAATGGATTAGAGGGAGTTATAGGTCCCACCCATCTCATAATGAAATCATTCTTACTTGTGCCAAAAAATAAACATACATCATTCATAAAAACCCAATAAATAAAATGGGTTTCATAAACAACATCTCATCATCACATAATCCATATAAAAGAAATGGATATAATTTCATAATAAGAGAAGTGAAACCATGTAAATCATAGAGAAATTATACTTGAAACATACACATATGAAATAATGTCATCTTATATGAAAAATGGTTTTGATAAAACACTTGAAATGAACTCTTGAGGAAAATATCCTTTTTTCTTCAAAATCATTTTCTTTTCACAAAATGTCATGCAATTTTAAAAGAAAAGGATTTTGTTGAAAATAGTCTTGAAATCTTTTGGAGGAAGCTTCATGAAAACAAGGATTTATAAAACCGTAAAAATCCTTTCATGCTGTATACGTTAAAAAAACATTTTTCTTGTACTTTTGTCGAAAAAGTCAAAAAGTACCTTGTAGGGTAAATAAAAGAAAGATTCCTTCCATACCATTGGGTAAAAGTCAAAATGGGTAAAAAGGAATTTAAAAATACATGAAACCATTTTTAGGAAATATGGACATGGGTGATAACAATAACCCTAGTAAATACTTACGAATAAGCAATCTCGGATAAAAATGAGATTTGCAAAATTATCCCTTACCTAAGGTCCGATATGCTTCATACGTATCCGAACCTCCTGTATAATGATTTAAATAATTTCATTGACTTATTACAGAATCATATTCATTGTTATGATATCATATATGTTTCACTTATGACTTTATATTACCCGTTCTTTTGTAAATTCCATGTTAAAGAAGCGTTTTGGGTAAAATCATTTTATTTATCGTATGTGTTTCGACTTGTAGTTATTGATATTATTACTTATATCCTGATTTACATAATTCCAGAATGTAAAACATGATTTATATATAATATATATTCATCATATACATATATATTATAGATCGATAAAAGGAATTAAATACACCGTTCATGGAGACGGTAGGCCGTACATACGCATGAACGCTGTTTTCGTTTCCCTTTTGAATTGAATGGAATTAAGTAAATTAAATACATATATATATATATATACATACATAACTCCAGTATCATTATTATGTCATATATTTCATTATTATTCATTATATATACTTTATAATCATTCATGAATGGTTAACATGGAGAGTGAATCTCATCGCGTTGTGGAGACGGTAGTCCGTACGTACGCACGAGCGATGATATCATTACAAAGATCGTGTAATTGTATTAAAGTGTATGTATAATATTATAGAATCAATATCACTTTACAATAATCATATATTTATACCCATCCATGTAAGGTGGTGGTGGAAAATAGATTACACCACAGCGTAGAGACGGTATTCCGTACGTACGCACGCGCGGTGATTTCGTTTTCCGTTGGATGGATAGATGGTGAAATATGGTTGTTTCATACTTATAATAACATATCAGTATATTATTGATACTTATTTTATTACCTCATAATGAAACAACTAAAAAAGAAGAAGTGGAAGAAGAAATAAAGTTGAAAGAATCGGTAATGGACATTACCTCTTCTTTGAAGCGCCTCTTTGAGACCTCCTCTAGGGCACTAAAATTGGTCTTTGAAGAATACCAGGACCTCTAGGATGTTTCTAGGAAAGTGTAGAAGAGAATTTGGCAGGGTTTGGCCAAGCAAGAAGGCTCAAAGTGGTGTGTGGAAGAGAGGGAGGTGGTGCCCTTTTATAAGGGAGGAGAGGGGCACCTTTGGAATAACTGAAAATATTATTTTATTATAAAGCCATATTTGCTTTTAAATAGATCCAAATTGATTTATTTATAAGATAAGGTGGGTATGGGTCAAAATACTCTCATAAAATAGAATTTGGACAAGTTTAGTTTACTATTTTAACCTTATCATTTAGATATAACTTTAAGTTAGATAATTTTACTTTTACCGTGTCTTTTTGTTTTCGTACACTATAAGGTTAATAAACTTACTATAACAAGCCAAACGAACCCCAAGTTATTTATTATTAATATATATAACCTTATCTAAGTCTTTTGGTTGAACCTTAGATTTTTAGGAATAAAATAACAATTAATAATATAATATTTTTTAAAAAACTATTTTATGTCAATTTTGACACTATTTAGTAATTGATTTTTTTGAAAATCATAACAGAATTATTAGTTCGAAAAAAGTTAATTAAATCAATAATAACATGTCATATTAACCTATAAAATTAGTGGAATTCATAAAAAGTCTCAAATTACATTTATTTGGGTATTTATAACATCAATTATGTCAATATTTCATTAATAAGATAATTACTGCATCATCATTGTGTCATAAATAAATTAAATTATTTTAAGTCTAAAAATTACAAATAAAATACCATTATGTAGGAAATCATTTTATATTTCTAATGAATATTTATATTCAAATTTATCTTATGTATAACCCTATATTAAAAATGATTTAGTTATTAAACTTTGATTTTAACTATTTTAACCCTTCTTTAAATAAATTAATAATAAATGTCCTAATCTAATCCAAGTGGTCCTAAATGGTCATATTTTATTCCTAAGGTTGTTTTTGGACGAATTAAACTTATCCAATATAATTAGGACATGTGTTAGGGTAATAAAAAAATCATTTTTACCCTTAATTACCCTATTTACTTTTAACCGTGGTAAAAAAAAAGTAAAAAGTTACTATTCACCAAAAATTATTTTCATCTCATTGAACCACATTTTAGTCCTTGATATTAACTGTGTCTCTCAGATTTTCTAAATCCACTCACAGAAGCGGTAAAATTAAGTTTTATGAAAAATTCAGTTTTTTAACTACTACTTAGTGGTTTCACTATTCATCAAAAAATGAAAGATTCCAGAAAAATACCAAATATTAGGCCTAAGATATATTTGATATTATGAATTCAAAAATGATGTCTATTTTACCAAATTAAAAACATATTAGTTGCATTAATTAATTTAAAAAAATTAATTCTCGTCGTCAAAACAAATCGCGTGTTTTTAAGAAACAATAACTATCAAAAGATTGATACTTGTTTATATCCAATTTCAAAGTGAAATTAATTCCAATGACCAACATTGGATTAAATGGTAAAAATATATTCTAATTACACTTTAAAACAAATTAAAAAGATAATCTAACCATATAAATTATTGCGATGAAAAAAGTTGTTTTTAATTAAAATATAGCGTGTTTTTACTATTCATTAAAATATGAAAGTTATCAGAATAATATGAAAATTTTATCCAAAGTAAATTTTTATACCCTTATTCCAAAGAAGAATTTTATTTTGTCAAATTGAACTTATAGACATGTCAAAAATAAGATTTAAGGTGGGTGCGCCATCAAAAGGCGGCAAAACTACATTTTTTGAAAAATACTTATTTTACTTGAAAAGTTGATTTTGTTCTCATACCATGTTCTAGAAAATGTGTAAGATGAATAATAATGTTATAACATTCAAAATTTAGTTGATACTATTCATAACGGCTAGTTCATAATAATATTATAACCATATATCGTTGTTTAGTGAAACCTGGTATTGCGTACAACACACGCTATCGAGGAAAGTCGCGATTGCGTGTAATGCAAGCCAAGTCAGGGTTGCGTGTTGTGAAAGACTCCTTCGTTGTTTCGTATAACAGAATACAACCATATTTTATTTATACATTGAATATATATATATTTATATATATACACTCAATGTTTTGTAGAATAACAACTATCAAAATTGTGTGTAACATGATCCAAGAATAGTGTTGTATATACTGAAAGCTCATACGGTGTTGCGTGTAACACAAGGTAATCTTATTATAGCATAAAACACAAGACATCAATGATATTAAAAGAATATTTTTCATAAAATCTCGGGGTGTTACATTCTACCCCCCTTAAAATGAATTTCGCCCTCGAAATTCGTTGGGGTTATAAATGGTTTACTACTCGAAAGTTTGTTTAATAGAATCCCACATTGTAAAAAGGAATACCAAAACTTGGATTTAAAAACTAAATTATGAAATGTAACGGTTACCCAAATTAACTCATCACTGGGTTTCCACATAGGAGAACATAGGTGAAAATATGGATATGGAAGAAAAATATAACCATCAAGTTCTGATGGAGAGTGGTAGAGAACATGGATATGAAAAAGTCATCAATCACAAAGCCATAGATTTGTGATGATCTAAGGTACCATCTGATTCATCGGATATAAGGGAACTAGGACAACATTTTTGGTTTTCAAGATCATTTCCCTAAAGTCGATGAATTAAAAGAAATACTTACATGATTTTGGTACAATCTCACTGTTGTTTGTGAATTGAACAATTTCCACTTCATCCCTTAAAGATATGAAGTTGAATTTGTTATTCATGATTTGTTAGCAGATCATGTGATAGAATGATGGGTAATTCCATCTATTTCAAACAAAAGGTTAACAAAAGTTATAAGTCCATCTTATGGTTAGATTAATCGTATATGGTTCCAAAAATGAACTTATACTTCATATATCATACCGCTTAATAAAATAAAACTAGTTTCTACTAAATAGGGACTTCCTGTAGGCCAGTGGTAGGCGATAAAGGCCAGTCACACTTCGGTTGTGGGTTCGATTCCCACAGCCTTGTCCGACGCAATGGGTTGTCGCCCGTCCGGCAGGTTGTCCTTTTTCTAAAACTACATTACTATAACATCCCATCAATAATATCAAAAAAAAACTTATATCCTTAAACAATACTAACTTATGTCCAACATAATCCATTCCAATCTTTAGGCTTATCCAAAATACTGCTATCCAATCTCATATTACAGTGAAAATGATTACCAAAGAGTTCATATAACAAGCATGTTAATACCATCATTGATCCCCATATATCATGAGATATGTCTTGTTGGTCACATTCCAAACATTCTAAGGCCTTAATCATGTATTCTCTGGAAAAATGAATACCCATTGAATCTTAGTGAAAACATGAATGCTGTCAAAAGTTAACTTTTTCCATATACCAAAATCCAAAAATTCTATATAATCAAACCATGATATAACCTTCTCCTTATATCAGTCATGAGCTCATGAATACTATCAAACATTTTATTTTCTCCTTATCCCTTCATTATGAGAATATCGGCTACTTTCCAAAAATATCTGAATAACCTTTCATGGTTACTGGTACCATTAATCATACACTTTCAAAACATAAGGAAAGACAATAGTGTAACAATCCTTAGATGACTATTTATTCCATAGTACCATGAGATTACTTATACAACATTACACTTGATAAACATGTAATCATTCCACTACCTTCTTAAACCATTGACTGAGCTTCAACAATTCTTTCATCTCACATATCATTTGTAGTCTCATCATCATCATCAACATAAATACTACCCATACGACCATACTGAATCTCTTCATGAGAATTTCCCTTAGATTATTGGTTTGCATAATGCCCATACATTCCACATTTAAAACATTTAACCATTGTTGATGTCGTAGCAATACCATTATCCTCATCCATGGTGTTAACTGAACCTTTTCCTTTGCACTTACTGGCTTTGTGTCCTTCTTTTCCACACCCAAATCATCTTCCAGTTCCTTTGAAACATTCTCCTTGATGCCTATTCTCACATGATTTACATAGGGGAAATTGAACTTTCTTTCCTCTATGATCATCATGAAACTCCATCTTTCTCTTATTAGCCGAGTCAGGAAACTTACCAAATTTGAGTTTATTGATCATATTATGAGATTGCTGATTTGGCATAATAATGATGTTTGGACTTCCAAATCCCATTTCATTTGGTTTCTCATGAATAATATCATTCCATTGTCCATAATATCCTCCATTATCATGAATCTTCCTGTTTCCAGCCATTTTCTAAAACCCAAAAAGAATAGTGTGAGAGGAAAAAATAATGCTAGGAAAAACAATAGAGTAAAGGGGGGGCACCCTCAATATCTAACATCTTAGGTTAAATTCTAAGATCGTTTTCGTAGTTCTAGGACTATATCCTATACGTATACTTATCCTTAGGGACATCCCTAGATATACCTTAGAAATATCTATAGGGATCTCACTAACGTTTTCGCATCCTAGTTTCCAAAGGTTGACTAAACCTTTCCTCTGATACCAACTATAGAGACCCAAAGCCTGACATACATGGACATTAAATTACTTTTGCGGAATACTTAATACATAAAAAAAACAGACACACAAGGACTATAATAGTTTAGTGTCTTTGGAAACTTGGAACGTAATCTTCTAGTTGTGGTGAAAGATCTTCAACATCTCCCATAAAGATCTTCCACTTTTTGTTTCCTTACCTAAAACCTCTCTTTTGATCCTGGGGGAAAATAAAACATAAAAAGGGTGAGATCAAATACTCATTAAGGGTAATCATGGATAAAATAAAACATACCATATACATTTGAACTTAAAATCATGAACATAATGTTTAAACATCAAAATCTTGAGCAACGACATAAAACATGGAAGTACATAAGGCATAGATCATAATGGAACATAAACCATGATAAAATAGCATGGGAATAAAACATGTAATTGTGGCATCCATTAAGCACATGTAATGATTTCCATAGTAGCCAAGACATTGCTGCCAAGACCATCTTAGTGGACAAAGTCTCATTATGAATCGAGTTCACTCCTCGTTTCAGTCCTGTAACACTGAACCGGGTTGACTTGACGTTCCAGCCATGTCTATCTCATGAGATATAAAATCTTTACCCAATGCATTGGAGGGAGATATAGGTCCCACCCATCTCATAATGAAATCATTATTACTTGTGCTACAAAATAAACACACATCATTCATAAAAACCCAATAAATAAAATGGGTTTCATAAACAAAATCTCATCATCACATAATCCATATAAAAGAAATGGATATCATTTCATAATAAGAGAAGTGAAACCATGTAAATCATAGAGACATTATACTTGAAACATACACATATGAAATAATGTCATCTTAGATGAAAAATGGTTTTGATAAAACACATGAAATGAATTCTTGAGGAAAATATCCTTTTTTCTTCAAAATCATTTTCTTTTCACAAAATGTCATGCAATTTTAAAAGAAAAGGATTTTGTTGAAAATAGTCTTGAAATATTTTAGAGTAATATTCATGAAAACAAGGCTTTATAAAACCGTAAAAATCCTTTCATGCCGTATACGTTAAAAAAACATTCTTCTCGTACTTTTGTCGAAAAGGTCAAAAAGTACCTTGTAGGGTAAATAAAAGAAAGATTCCTTCCATACCATTGGGTAAAAGTAAAAATGGGTAAAAAGGACTTTAAACATACATGAAACCATTTTTAGTAAACATGTACATGGGTGATAACAATAACCCCAGTAAATACTTACGAATAAGCAATCTCAGATAAAAATGAGATTTGAAAAATTATCCCTTACCTTAGGTCCGATATGCTTCATACGTATCCGAACCTCCTGTATAATTATTTAAATAATGTCATTGAATTATTAAAGAATCATATTCATTGTTATGATATCATATATGTTTCAATTATGACTTTATATTACCCATTCTTTTGTAAATTCCATGTTAAAGCAGCGTTTTGGGTAAAATCATTTTATTTATCGTATGTGTTTTGACTTTTCGTTCTTGATATTATTACTTATATCCTGATTTACATAATTCCAGAATGTAAAAAATTATTTATATATAATATATATACATCATATACATATATATTATAGATTGATAAAAGGAATGAAATACACCGTTCATGGAGACGGTAGGCCGTACGTATACATGAACGCTGTTTTCGTTTCCCTTTTGAATTGAATGGAATTAAGTAAATGAAATACATATATATATATACATAACTACAATATCACATAACTACAATATCATTATTATGTCATATATTTCATTATTATTCATTATATATACTTTATAATCATTCGTGAATGGTTAACATGGAGAGTGAATCTCATCGCGTCGTGGAGACGGTAGTCCGTACGTACGCACGAGCGATGATATCATTCCAAAGATCATGGAATTGTATTAAAGTGTATGTATAATATTACAGAATAAATATCACTTTACAATAATCATATATATTCATTACTTTCACCATTATACCCATCCATGTAAGGTGGTGGTGGAAAATAGATTACACCACGGCGTGGAGACGGTATTCCGTACGTACGCACGTGCGGTGATTTTGTTTTCCGTTGGATGGATAGATGGTGAAATATGGTTGTTTCATACTTATAATAACATATCAGTATATTATTTATACTTATGTTATTACCTCAAAATGAAACAACTAAAAAAGAAGAAGTGGAAGAAGAAATAAAGTTGAAAGAATCGGTAATGGACATTACCTCTTCTTTGAAGCGCCTCTTTGAGACCTCCTCTTAGGGAACTAAAATTGGTCTTTGAAGAATACCAGGACCTCTAGGATGTTTCTATGGAAGTGTATAATAGAATTTTTCAGGTTTTGGCCGAGCTTGAAGGCTCAAAGTGGTGTGTGGAAGAGAGGGAGGAGGTGCCCTTTTATAAGGGAGGAGAGGGGCACCTTTAGAATAACTAAAAGTATTATTTTATTATAAAGCCATATTCGGTTTTAAATATATCCAAATTGATTTATTTAGAAGCTAAGGTGGGTATGGGTCGAAATAATCTCATACAATATAATTTGGACAAGTTTAGTTTACTATTTTAACCTTATCATTTAGATATAACTTTAAGTTAGATAATTTTACTTTTACCGTGTCTTTTTGTTTTCTTACACTATAAGGTTAATAAACTTACTATAACAAGCCAAACGAACCCCAATTTGTTTATTATAAATATATATAACCTTATCTAAGTCTTTTGGCCGAACCTTAGATTTTTAGGAATAAAATAACAATTAATAATATAATATTTGTTTTAAAAACTATTTTATGTCAATTTTGAAACTATTTAGTAATTGATTTTTGTGAAAATCATAAAAGAATGATTAGTTCGAAAAAAGTTAATTAAATTAATAATAAAATGTCATATTAACCTATAAAATTATTTTAATTCATAAAAAGTCTCAAATTACATTTATTTGGGTATTTATAACATCAATTATGTCAATATTTTATTAATAAGAAAATTATTGCATCATCATTGTGTTATAAATAAATTAAATTATTTTAAGTATAAAAATTAAAAATAAAATACCATTATGTAGGAAATCGTTTTAGATTTCTAATTAATATTTATAGTAGAATTTATATTATGTATAACCCTATATTAAAAATGATTTAGTTATTAAACTTTGATTTTAACTATTTTAACCCTTCTTTAAATAAATTAATAATAAATGTCCTAATCTAATCCAAGTGAGCCTAAATGGTCATATTTTATTCCTAAGGTAGTTTTTGGCCGAATTACACTTATCCAATAGAATTAGGACATGTGTTAGGGTAATAAAAATATCATTTTTACCCTTAATTACCCTATTTACTTTTAAACGTGGTAAAAAAAATAAAAAAGTTACTATTCACCAAAAATTATTTTCATCTCATTGAACCACATTTTAGTCCTTGATATTAACCATGTCTCTTTTATTTTAAAAATTCCACTCACAGAAGCGGTAAAATTAAGTTTTATGAAAAATTCAGTTTTTTAACTACCACTTAGTGGTTTCACTATTCATCAAAAAAATGAAAGTTTCCAGAAAAATACCAAAAATTAGGCCTAAGCTATATTTGATATTATGAATTCAAAAATGATGTCTATTTTACCAAATTCAAAACATATCAATTTTATTAATTAATTTAAAAAAATTAATTCTCGTCGTCAAAACAAATCGCGTGTTTTTAAGAAACAATAACTATCAAAAGATTGATACTTGTTTATATCCAATTACAAAGTGAAATTAATTCCAATGACCAAAATTGGATTAAATGGTAAAAATATATTCTAATTACACTTTAAAACCAATTAAAAAGATAATCTAACCATATAAATTATTGCGATGAAAAAATTTGTTTTTAATTAAAATATAGCGTGTTTTTACTATTCAAAAAAACATGAAAGTTATCAGAATAATATGAAAATTTTATCCAAAGTAAATTTTTATATCCTGATTCCAAAGAAGAATTTTATTTTGTCAAATTGAACTTATAGACATGTCAAAAACAATATTTAAGGTGGGTGCGCCATCAAAAGGCGGCAAAACTACATTTTTTGAAAAATACTTATTTTACTCGAAAAATTGATTTTGTTCTCATACCATGTTCTAGAAAATGTGTAAGATGAATAATAATGTTATAAAATTCAAAATTTAGTTGATACTATTCATAACAGCTAGTTCATAATAATATTATAAACATATATCGTTGTTTAGTGAAACCTGGTATTGCGTACAACACACGCTATCGAGGAAAGTCGCGATTGCGTGTAATGCAAGCCAAGTCAGGGTTGCGTGTTTTGCAAGACTCCTCCATTGTTTCGTATAACAGAATACAACCATATTTCATTTATACATTGAATATATATATATTTATATATATACACTCAATGTTTCGTATAATAACTACTATCAAAATTGTGTGTAACATGATCCAAGAATAGTGTTGTATATACTACAAGCTCATACGGTGTTGCGTGTAACGCAAGGTAATCTTTTTGTAGCATACAACACAAGACATAAATGATATTAAAAGAATATTTTTCATAAAATATCGGGTGTTACATGTTTCCTCTTGAACTTAACCATGGTACCATAATACTCATTCTAAGGAAATAGATCTCCCTTGAATTGGATTTTCCTATTTTTCTAGAACCCATACCGGTTCATGGATAAAATTTAAATCCATATCAAGAGTAACATGATCCAAAATGATCACATATCATGGATCGGGATGATACTTATTCAGTTTAGAACTATGAAATATGTTATGAATATCACTGAATCTTGGCAGTAATGCTAACTAGTGCATAACAGTTCCAATCTATTCTATAACCTCAAGAAGTCCCACATACCATGGTGGTAAATTCCCTTGTTTCCCCAAGTATTCATGAAAAAGTTTTAGTGAGAATTTCAAGAAAAAATATTCACCAATATCAAAAGATAAAGGTCAATAATGATTATCTGTATATGAATTTTTTATTCTTTGTGTCATTTCCATTCGCTTCCAGATCATTTAGACTTTCTCAATAGTCTCATGGATAAGGCTCAGTCCATTAAAATACGTCTCTCATATTTACACCCAACATAAAGGAGAAAAATAAGTAAGACCATGAAAAGCCTTAAACAGTGAAATTTGTATTGTCTCTTGATAATTTTTATTATAGTATAATTCAAAAAAAGGAATATGATCCTCCCATGAACCATCAAAATCCTTGAAACATGATTTTCACATATATTTCAATGTCTAAATAGTGTGTTCTAACTCCCATCCATTTATGTATAATATCTTATTCTTATAGTCAATAGACATCTAAGAGCCTATTATAACGATCTTCAAAATTGAGAATTAAAACAGGGGTCTCTATCAGATACAATCAAAGCTGGAAATCCATGTTACCCAACCACTTATTTAATATAAATTTTTTCCAAGTCCTCTACCATGTTGTATTCTCTCATAGGGATAAAGTGTGACAAATTTTTAAGTAAATCCACTACTACCCATATAGAATCATGTTTTTGTGATTCTCTCGGTAGGCCTATGACAAAATCCATCACAATATTTCCCACTTCCATACAAGAATAGGAATATAATATAAAATACTAGTCAATCTTTGATTTTCATCCTTTACCTACTGACATGTTATACGTTTCATCACATAGTATTCAATATTTCATTCCATACCTATCCACTAGAAATTATCTTTCATCACATTGTACATTTTATGAACACCAAGATGAATAGCCCATTTAAAATTGTGGTATGTTGAAAGGAGCTATTCCTTACAATATTTAGGAACTAAAGTTAGTTTATAATAACATAAAAAAAGATTTTATCTTCTATCTAGTCATCATAAGTCTCCCCACCATTTAGTTTTCACTTAATGGTGATACAACCAGGATCTGTTGTCTGATATTATTTTACTAAATTTATCAAGTCTAGAACAAAACCTACTAGAAAGAAAACTACATGAAAACCCTATGCAACACAATCTAAATGCATATAATAAATCATGCTCATAAATTTCCATTGGTCACGAGCTTCTCAAACCACTACACTATATGATTTATGAATCAACACATCTACTATAGAATTCTCTTGATCATGTGTGTATAACAAGTCAAAATCAAACATATTGAGGTATACCATCCATATTCATTGCCTCAAGTTCAAATATAACTATGAAAATATGTATTTATAACTCTTATGTCCATTTAAAACTATGAACTTTTCTCTAAAGAGGAAATTACTCCAAGTCTATAAGGCATGGAAATCTAAAACTAATTCCAGGTCATGCATAGGATAATTCTTCTCATGCACTCAAAACTACCTCGAACCATATGCCAAAACATGGCCTTAGTTTATGCAAATAAAACCAATACTATATCCTAACACATCATAATATACCACATATATGTTACCTAGTTATAGAAATATTAAGATGGGTTTCAAGGTGAGAGGAGTTTTAAGTTCTAGAAATCATTTTTTACATTCATCTTTCCATATAAATGGAACACCATTCCTTATCAGAGCAGACATTAGAGAAGAAAGTCTTGAGAAATCCCAAATGAAGCAATAATAACAGCCTATTAATTCTAGAAAACTACATACCTAAAAAAATTATGCAATAAAACATGCCTTCCCAGCCCATAACATTATTAGTTTTGGGAGATGAAGGTTTTTCATAGGGGGATTGAGGAGGTTTTGTGGTGGTTGGAAGTGAAAAAAAGATGTGGTGTGTCACCCAGACATTTGAAATAATGTTATTTTATTATTTTATCTGTATTAGAAATATTTTGATGAGGTGCAGGCTGAATCCGATTGATATCTTGTGTTTTTACTGATAAATGATGGTTTTGGGGGTTGTCAGTGCTCAATGCATGGGAAGGACACGATTGAAGCCACATGGATTTTCTAATTAACCTTACGGACTGCCTGGTGAATGATTAATTAATAAATAAATAAAATAAAGTAAGTATGGTTTTGATAATAATATTATCATTTTTATTATTTAATAATAATAATAATATTATGGTTAATATTTTATCAATTTATTATCATTATTATTAATATTGTTATTATAAAATTATTAATATCATTAATTTTATTATTATCATTAGTGTTAAGGAGATACATTTTATTAAGTTATTGTTATTATTAACCTCATAATAATAATAACTATTATTATTATTATAACTATTATAATTTTTGTTATTATTAACTTATTTTTATTTATTTATTTATTACTTTTCCCCCCTTGTTTAGGGTTTGGTTCCCCCTTGTACTAGATCACCCCCTTCCTCTACCCGTCGCATGACTGCCCACTAGGTGCATAACCCTCTGCCCTCACGCTCACCCTCCGGCGCCCCTCCTCCCTCGCGCTCACCCTCCGGTACCCCTCCACCCACACGTTCACCCTCTGACGGTCCCCCTTGCACCACCCTCTTGCCGCCCATAACCCCCATCTTCTTAGTTGCGTGGCCCTCCTCTGGCTACCACAAACTGCACCAATGCCATCTTTCCACCTCGCACCAAACCCGTTGCACCCAAGCTCGAGAAACGTGACTTTCTTTCACAAATGTTTCCCCTCCCAGTAAGCTCCTCTTCTCTTTTCCCTAGTGTTTTGGTTCTTATTTTTGGTGTTTTAGGTTCCAATGAGTACGTGGTCTGATTTTAGGGTTTGATTTTGATTTCTTGTGGTTCCAATTCTTGATTTAGAGTCCAATTTGGATTCCTTGTGGTGTGATTGGAGTTTGACACCAATTTTTGGGGGTTTTCGACACCCGATGTAAGTTATTCTATCGATAAACATTATTTGGGTGAATTGTTTGTTTACTTGATTAATTTATTATGATTTATGATTAATTTATCTGATGAAATTTATTTTATAAAGGAAATTTCTATGAGTTTTATATGCACCTTGTTGTGAGAATTTTTGGAGGTGTTTAATTAATTGTTTAAGGTATGAAAAATCTATTTCTGTGGGTGCTTGAGGTGTGTGTGTGTTGAAAAATAATTTTGATGTTAAATAGACCACTTTGGGCATATTATATTTTTTGTTCACTTTTGAGTATGAATTGTGAAGTGTTTAAAGAATGGGGAACTTGTTTTAGAAATGGAATTGGGTTTTGTAAATGGTTTATTAAATAGTGTGAGTAATGTGAAATGTGTTATCGAAGGGTTTGGTGTGCTTATGTGTTGGTTATGTATTTTGTAACGGAAATGGCTGTGTTGTGTGTGTGTGTGTGTGTCTTAGGGTGGTGTTTCATGGAAAGTTTTTATGGGTTGTTTGAAAAGTACAAACTAGGTTTTCAAAGGCATATAAAGTGCGGATAGGTTTGGAAGTATGTTCTTAAAAGAAATTTACATACTTTGGCATGTTAAACCTGTTGATCTTTTCTAAATGTGAATTTTAAATTGCTTTGAAAGATGGAAATATTTCTTTAAAAATAGTTTAAAGTATGAGTGGTTTTATAAAGGGGTTTGGCCATTATTTTGGTCGATCTTAATTGTGTGTTTTATTGTGTTATAAAAAGGGAATTTGAGAAACTATACAAGTGGTGGTAAATGTATTTAGGATGAGGGTTATCTTGTTTCTTTGTTCAATTTGGTTTTGTTTGGAGCCCTTGGAAATTTCTAGACTCATTTTTATTATTGCAGTGGGTTTTGTTCACCGTAGTGTGGATTTTGGTCATGGGCAGCAAAGACATATATGTATATATATATGGGTAAGAATGTATATATGTATATACTCCTTGTGCATATTCCCTTATGAAATGGGGAATATTTACTTGGGTCAAAGGGTATATATATAAGAAGATTTATATGCATGTAAGGTGAAGTGGTCTCAGGCTGACATCATCAATAGATGCGTGTTTTGAGGTATGGGATTTTATGCCACTGGTTAGTTTCACACATGATTTATGGTTTTCTTTTGATGTTTTAAGGTTGATTCTAATTGTTGTGTAGTTCAATGAACTGTTTGATGAGATTTAGAGTCTCCATGTCAAGGGTGACTTGCCTGCATATGCATAAGTATATATTTATATATATAGGTTCCCCCATTACACGTATATTCATGTATGGCAGTGTTTATACATGTATGGGGCTATGTGTTCTTATGTATATATATAAAAGTGCATGCGTAGGTGAGTGGATATGGGCATATGCATATAAGAATATATGTAAGGATCCCCTTACACATTCCATGGCCATGATGGTGTGTGCATAGGGTCTAGGTGTCCTTGCATATATGTGAAAGTGTGTATGCTTAGTGGGGGAGTAGCACCCTTGAGTTAGAAAGCACCAAGATCCAAAGTGGACGAATTGATTCCACTCTGAGGTAGGTCCCATATGCCTATATCTTTAATTTGAATTTCATATTTTCTTGCTTGTTTTAAAAATATGTTTTACATTTATGATATATACACATGCTATGAAATATTGTTTCGGTTGCTATAAATGATTATGCTTTTTTTTGGGAATTGAAATGTATTTCTAACTCCATTGGTCTTAAGTGACTTTTCTTGAAAATTGATTTCCTAAGTGGTTTTTAATTGGTAATGTGTATTTCTAAAGGTGTTTGGACTTTCATATGGTTAGTTATAAAAGTGTCCCCTTTATGTAATTAATCCCACTTGGCATCTGAAGAATGTTTTATAAAAAAGAAAAAACTCTATTGAGGCATTCCCCCTTGGTTTTATAAAACGATTTGTATGTTGAATGTGTTATTATGTACCTAATGTTGAGGCTTATACATTGTGTGATGTGAAAGAGGGGGAGAGCGCTTAACGAGGGAGAATGGTGGTGAAAGGTTGAATGAGTTTTGAATAAAGAAAGTGTTATGTACATATATGTTTTCTTGATAAAGAAAACCCAACACCACTTAAAATAAGGGTCAATGGGAAACCAGGGTAGCTGGGTGGACCAGGACAAGTACACTAGATGACATGACATGGGTTTGTCCTGGTTTTGTCTAGCATGATTGACATAACAACACTAACTAAACATATTAATGACTGAGGGTCGTGGTTTCTAAGCCACGGTTACTGAGGTTTGTGGTTTCTAAGTCACTTTTTCCAAGGGTCGTGGTTTCTAATCCATGTTTCACCGAGGTATGAGGTCTCTAGGGTCTCACTTGTTCTAGTTACCTATAGGGATTGCCCATGGTGTTCATTTGTGACATGCTTCTTGTGATGTGATTTTCATTTCTGTTGTTTTATATTTTATGTCTCATTTATGAAAAACCATCATTTAATCTAAACTTTGTTTTGCTTGGAATCTATTTTGAAAATACTGTGAAATAGAAGCATTTTCCTTAAAAATGTTAACTTATGACTTGATCTTTAAAAGAAGGAAAAACATTATTTTATTATATCTTATCTTAAAACTGGCATGATTGGATTTATTATTAAAGGTAGGGGAATAATACATTGTTATATGTTAGATTTCCTACTAAGAATCTCGGTGCTCACGCCCTCTTTACTTTTCAGTTTCAGGTTTTAGTCTTGGATTTCTCTTAGAGTGAGCATGGTTTTATATTTGGTGGTAAACCATGGGGTCACTTGGAGGTATGTCTAGAAAGATATCTTTATTTTATTTTCTGCTGTTATTGTTTACCTATTTTTTTTGTTTATTTTTGTTTATTTGTATTTTATTTTCTAGGATAAATCGCTCCCAACTACTTGTTTTGATGCCTGACACTAGTTGACAACCCGTGGGGATTGGAAACTCCCTTCGAGACATGTCGCAAACCAGCTCGAGTGACTGGTTCAGGGTCGAACCGGGTTGGTTCATGACAAAATGGTATCAGAGGAGGTTTTCTCTCTTGGGTCATGTACCTTTGGGATATTCAGGTAGACCAAAGTTAAGGGTGTCAGAACTTGATGTTCTAGCTACGAGAAAGGTGCCTGTCCAACAAACCTTGTGGCAGAACTTGAGTTACCAGAGTAAGTTGAGGTTTTCCTAAGTCATTGGTCCTTGTGATTAATCTTGTTTAGGGGAAATGAAAAGGGATTAGGTTCAGTGGTTCCAGTGAGATCGTAGGGTCTGGAAATCCATGTGGAGTTGAGGACACTATCCTATAATACTCTTTGTGGTGTTGGTGTAATTGGCTTATGACCGCCAACCATATGTCTCAGTCACCCACCGACACTAGTCTCCTCTTGCATCATTCCTTGTCTCTTTGTTTTGGATTCATGGAAATATGGTTTTTAAGTAAAAATGATTTGGTCTTGGAAAATGTTTTGAAATGAAGCACTTTAAAAATAAAATGAGGTATGAGGTTTGAAAAGTGTGGGATGAATGTTTTGGTTTTGAAAAAATGGAAAGGTATGGTTTTGATCCTTGGTGGTATCATAGGAAACCACATTCATGGGTATATATGGAAAGAGAAATGGTTAATTTCACAAGTGGGTGAGTTCCTAGATGGACATGATGTGGGTGCCAGTGTGGCATGAGAACATGCATGTGTGAGGCCCATGGGACACCATTGGTGTTTGTGCAACCCACCAGCTTCGTTTATTTTTAGAAAGTGTTGTTAATGGAATGTTTGGTGTTTTAATAACTGGTGATTGTGTGGTGTGCCTTTTAATTTTTTAAAAGTTGGATGTGAGGCATTTCAAGTTGGGAATACCTTTTTGATGCATTTGTCTCTTGAGTTTGAATTCTTATTTGTAAGTTGGTGTGAAAGCATGTGGTTAGTAGTTTGTTTTGAAAAGTTCTTCGGGAGGCCCTTGTAGTGGTTCCCCTTGCATGTTTAGTGTTTTATTTTGGTATGTCTTGGCCATTTAACTAGTTTTATTGGGTCCATGGTTTTCTTTCTTGACTAGTATACACCCCTAAAAAGCATTAATATACGATTGAAGTGTGTCCATAAGAAATTTGCCATGGGCCGACCCTCCAGTTGATTTAAGGACTCTATTATCGAATTCTATAATTGAACCCACCTCTTCTTTTTACAACTAAGAGGATCATCTCACAGCGGGATGACAGATGCGAGGGGAGTTGAAGGGTGTTTTGGTCTCTTTGAGATGTCTGAGTCGTTGGGTATGAAGTTTGACACTGTTGCGTCTAAAGGTCCCCTGGAAATAGTGAAAGAAATTATAGTGGGGAAGGGTGAAGGCGGTTTAGAGTTATTAGTGTTGACTGGTGTCTTGAAGGGTTTTTTAGTACTTTCATAGGAAGCAAGGGTCATGTTTGGTGATGTATTGCAGTGCGAGTTCTCTTTGAAGAGAAAGGGTGGATTTCATAGGATCCTTCGAGAATCACTATTTTCATAGAAGTGTGTCCTCTTAGGGAGTTATAATTTTTCTATTCAAAGGGGAGTTTTTTTTGTGTCTTTCCATCTTAAGTTTCTTCGTTAAGGTGAAGAGGTGATGCATGTGCATCATCTAAATCCCTATTTTGGTGGATGTGCTGTGAGCGACTAGTTGGATGTCATGGTGTGTTGTGTTTGTTGGTGTTGTCTCGATTGTGGTGTGGTTGCATGTAGCACCAAAAGGAGAAGCTCCGTTTGGGAGTTTTCAATGCCTGACTGTGAGGTAGAAGATGATTCAAACATCAGAGCTCTAACCATAGGCTTCGGAGTGAAGATGGAACGTGGTCAAGAACCCCAATAGTGTATGGGACCCTGACCTTATTTCTATCATCAGTGTTGGAGGTGAAAGTAGTTTAAATTGTTTCCTGTAGTTGTTCCATTCTGAATGAACCATATGGGTGTATAAGGTTTCTCGTGGTTATGAGGATCCATGGTCATCATGTTACCTTAATGTCATGGGGGTTGCATCCCACTGAATGTAATCGCTTTTAGTTGTCCTTATGGGGTCTGTTGGGTAAATCAGTCTCAAATTTGATTAGTGCTCATCTAGGAATGTGAAGATGTTGGTTTGTCTGTGGCTATAGTTTTCGATGCACTGATAGTTGAGCCCTTCCCTCCCCACCCTTTTGGTGGAGTGTTTAGTTAGTGTCAGGAAGCCTCTGAGTTCGTGTGTTTTCATTGGCGCTAACGGTTGTGAGACCCATTGTGTGTCTCACTAAAATTCCTTAGGAATAAACCAACATTAGCCTATTCTTAATGGAAGGGAGTCCGTTCGGGCCTCCCTATGTCGGTTTTCCAGTCTTGTCTCAGGGGTTGGTTGGTTCCTAATGGTGGGAAGTCTGTTTAGGCATCCCCATGTCAATCTTTTAGTTCTATTTCTAGATATGGATTGGTTGTAGGATATGGGAGTATTATTCAGGATGTGGTTTGATTTGTTTTCTTGTTTTAGGAAAGTTGTTTGGGTTTTTTTGGCAGTTTTTGAGATGTTTTAACTTAAGAAGTTGGATTGTGCATTGCGGAAAATCTCTTTTCCTTTGACTGATCAATTGGAGATGTTTAAACTCTTGGGGGGTGGGTGGATCGTAACGAGGAGTCCATTTTGGACCTCTCGAGTTTATTTTGCAGGTCTCTTAATTTGTTGATAGTGTTATAACCTTTTATTATTAGTTGTTATTTGGGAATCTCCTTGGATTGGGAAGGGGGTATCAGCTTCTACGTTGGGGTTAGGCCTTATTGAGGATTTTCGAGGGTGGAAAGCTTTATAGTGGGGAGACTTTTCACACTCAGATGTTTTAAATAATGTTATTTTATTATTTTACGGGAATTTGAAATATTTTGATGAGGTGCGGGCCGATTCTGATTGATATCTTGTGTTTTTACTAATAAATTATGGTTTTGGGGTTTGTCAGTGCTCAATGCATGGGCAATACATTATTGAAGCCACGCGACTTCACTAACTCACCTTGCAGCCTACCTGGTGCACAATTAATTAATAAATAAATAAAATTAAGTAAGAATAGTTTTGATAATAATAATAATATTGTTATTATTTATGAATATTATTATTATTATGGTTAATATTTTATCAAGTTATTATCATTTTTATTATTATTGTTATTATGAAATTATCAATATCATTAATGTTATTATTATTATTAGTGTTAAGAAGATAAATTTTATTAAATTATTGTTATTATTAACCTCATAATAATAATAAATATTATTATTATTATTATAACTATTATATTTTTTGTTATTATTAACATATTTTTATTTATTTATTTATTACTTTTCATCCCTTGTTTAGGGTTTGGTTCTCCCTTATACAGAATCACCTACCCCTTCCTCTACCTGTCACGCAACCGCCCACCAGGTGCACAACCCTCTTCCCTCACTCTCACCCTCTAGCACCCCTCCACACTCACACTCACCCTCTGGAACCCCTCCACCCTCACCCTCTGATGGTCCCCCTTGTGCCACCCTCTTTTCACCCACAACCCCCCCTTCCAAGACGCATGACCCTCCTCTAGCTAGTGCGGACCACATCAGCGCCATCCGTCCTCCTCGCACCGGACCCATCGCACCCCAGCTCGACCGACATGACTTTCTTCTGCGGATGTTTCCCCTCCCGGTAAGTTCTTCTTCTCCTTTACCTAGTGTTTTTGTTCTTATTTTTGGTGTTTTAGGTTCCAGTGAGTATGTGGTCTGATTTTAGGGTTTTATTTTAATTTTTTTTGGTTCAAATTCTTGATTTAGGGTCCAATTTTGATTCCTTGTGATGCGATTGTGGTGTAATTGGAGTTTGGCACTAATTTTTGGGAGTTTTTGACACCCGGTGTAAGTTGTTCTATCGATAAACAGTATTTGGGTGAATTGTTTGTTTAATCTATTTATTTACTATGCTTTATGATTAATTTATCTGATAAAATTTATTTTCTAAAGGAAATGTCTATGAGTTTTATATGCACCTTGTTGTGAAATTTTTTGGAGGTGTTTAATTAACTGTTTAAGGTATGAAAAATCTATTTCTGTGGGTTCTTGAGGTGCGTGTGTGTTGAAAAATAATTTTTATGGTAAATGGACCACTTTGGGAATATTATCTTCTTTTTTTTCAATTTTGAGTATGAATTGTGAAGGTTTTAAAGAATTAGGAACTTGTTTTAGAAATGGAATTGGGTTGGGTAAATGGTTTATTAAATGGTGCATGTAATGTGAAAAGTGGTATCAAAGGGTTTGGTCTGCTTATGTGTTGGGTCTGGATTTTGTAACAGAAATGGCTATGTTGTGTGTGTGTGTCTTAGGGTGGTGTTTCATGGAATGGTTTTATGGGTTGTTTGAAATGTACAAACCATGTTTTCAAAGGCATGTAAAGTGCATATATGTTTGGAAGTATGTTATTAAAGAAAAATGACATAATTTGGAATTTTAAACATGTTATGCTTTTCTAAATGTAAATTTTAAATTGTTTTGAAAGGTATAAATCTTTATTTAAAAATAGTTTAAAGTATGAGTGGTTTTATGAAGGGGTTTGACCATTGTTTTGGTCAATCTAAATTGTGTGTTTTCTTGTGTCATAAAAAGGGAATTTTAGAAACTATAAAAGTGGTGGTAAATTTATTTAGGGTGAGGTTTCTCTTGTTGCTTTATTCAATTTGATTTTTTTGGAGCCCTTGGTAATTTATAGACTCCTTTTTATTTTTGTAGTGGGTTTTGTTCACTGTCGTGTGGGTTTTTGTCCTCGGCGGCAAAGACATATATGTATATACATGGGTAAGCATGTATATATGTATATCCTCCTTATGTATATTTCCTCATGGCATGGGGAATATGTACTTGGGTCAAAGGGTATATATATATATATATATACATATGAAGATGTATATGCATGTAAGGTGAAGCGGTCTTGGGATGCCATCGTTAAAATTTGTGTGTTTTGAGGTATGGGATTTTTTGTCACTGGTTGGTTTCTCACTTGATTTATGGTGTTATTTTGATGTTTTAAGGTTCGTTCTAATTGTTGTGTAGTGCGATGGATTGTTTGGTGCGGTTTCGAGTCACAAAGTCAAGGGTGACTCACCTGCGTATGCATAGGTATGTATTTATATATATAGGTTCCCCTGTTACACGTATATTCATGCATGGCAGTGTTTATATATGTATGGGGCTAGGTGTCCCTATGTATATATATATATAAAAGTGCATGCGTAGGTTAGTGGAGACGAGCATATGCATATAAGTGTATATATAAGGATCCCCTTGCATATTCCATGGCCATGCAGGTGTTTTCATAGGGGCTAGGTGTCCTTGCATATATGTGAAAGTGTGTATGCTTAGTGGGGGGAGAAGAAGCATTGAGTCAGAAAGTGCCAAGAGCCAAAGTGGACGGCTTGATTCCACTCTAAGGTAGGCCCCCTATTCCTATGGATTTAATTTTAATTTAATATTTTCTTGATTTTTTAAAAAAAATATGTTTTACATTTATTCTATATACACATTCTTTGAAATCTGGTTGTGATTTCTAGAAATGATTATACGTTTGTTTTGGAAATTGAAATGTATTTCTAACACCATTGGTCTTAAGTGAATTTTCTTGAAAATTGATTTCCAAGTGGTTTTGAATTGGTAATGAGTATTTCTAAAGGTGTTTGGCCTTTCAGCCAGTTAGTTATAAAAATGTTCCCTTTATGTAATTAATCCTGTTTGGTACCTTAAGAATGTTTTATGAAAAAGAAAAAACTCTCTTAAGGCACCCCCCTTGGTTTTAGAAAATTATTTTTATGTTGTAATAACCCGACCCCAGTTACCCAAAGTAGGTTCATTATTACATAACATTGGCACGATCACAAGGGATCAAATCCTGAAAGACAAATCAGTTTAGTAGCCTTGGAATTACTAGATACATTCATAAGTTTTACATTACATCATGAAATAAAAACATCAACAACATTTTCCCCCTTTTAAACATAGTTATATCCTTAGCCTATCCATGAAGGTCAACCATTAAATACTTCTTCGCATCCTGGAAAAAATAAAACATAGAAAGGGGTGAGCTCATATGATCAGTAAGGATAACAATATAGCAAAAACTTTCATAAATAAGCATAAACATTTAAGGCAATGTATAATACTAAAACAGAAGCATTTTACACTTAAACTTCAGAATAATATGGAAAAGATAAAATCAAATAATTCCATCTACTTATTCACATGGATATTCTACTAGTCGAATAATCACATGCAATATCAATAGCCACTTTTATAATGATGGAATGCATAATGCCAGACTTCATAAACACATAGTCAAGGCCTTGTGCCAAGACTAAAAATAATATTTTTCAAGGCCTTGTGCAAAGACACTAGTTTGTCTCATGATACCTACTGATGCATCGAGGAGCTATAGCGGGCTCCACCTATCACTTACTAAGTCTAATGAATTCCTCATATGAAAAGGTTTAAACACAACATAAACATTCGTATTAAAAATAACATATGAAATGTCAATAATTTATCCATAAACCATTAATGGTGTAAAAATAAAACATACAAATTCAAACATATCACAAAACCTTCAATACAATATGGAATTTTTGTATCATAATAAATCAACTTCAAACAAGCTTAAAATCCATCAAAGGATGTTGACATGGATGAAATCAAAACTTTTTTAGATAAATATATCTTTCTATTTTGAAATAATGTAAAATTAATATAATTATAAAAGAAAAAATTTATTTTGAAAATATTCTTATAAAATTGTATGGGAAGCTTTGATGATGTAATAAAGGCGGAGAATAGCCGCACCCACCGTATAAGTTAAAAAAAAGACAGTCTTACCTTAATTTTGTCGAAAAGGTCATAAAGTACCTTGTTTGAAAAATGATGGAAAGATTCCTTTCAAAAAATATATGGTAAAATAAGAGTATAAATGACTTTAAACCATAGTCTAGTAAATATTAAAAATGTTTTGAATTATATTTTTAAGAAAACACGGATGTGGATGATAAAGAGGTCCTAGTAGATACTTATGTATTAACAACCTCTGATAAGTAAATAGATTGTAGAATTAACCCTTACCTTGTACTTTTCCTTGGTCGAGGGTACATTAACCTCCTGTATAATAGTTAAATCATTGTTATCAAATTATACAAGAACTATATACATAAATATGATATCATATATGATCCTCTAATATTGTTTGTTAATAATATTTTAGTAGTATCATCGTTTCGGGTGTTAACTGATCCATTTTTCTTTATATTCTTGGTTATGTAAGACATGTTTGTTATGAATAAGATGTATTTTATTCATATCCAGAATGATATTAAGTTCTGAAACATTATTTTTAACCATAAAATGAAAATTATTCTTGAATGATTATGATGGGGAATGAATCTCATCGCATTCGTGGAGACAGTAATTCGTACGTACGTATGAGCGACAATATCATTATATTAATGGTGAAATCATATATAATTGAATGTTATATAATATATACAGAATAATTAACATGTTATATTTATTATTTACATCAATTATACATCATTATTATACCCATCCAAATAATTAAGTGTTTGAATAACAAACTACACCACGACGTGGAGACGGTAAGCCGTACGTACGCACATATGGTGACTTTGTCATTCATATGATAGATAGAATAATGAATATGGTTGTAAAATTTTTATAATAACATCACAATATATATAATACATTGGAGTTACTATTTTATAATGTAAACAACAAATAAAGAGTAAGTGGAGGAAGAAAAGAACTTGAAAGAGGTGATGAAATATTTACCTCTTCTTCAGGTTCTTCCATTTGATTTGATCAAAATGGCTCCTTAAGTTGTCTTTCTGACCAAAGTAAGGACTCTAGGATGAAGCGAGGAAAGTTGGGAGGATATATGTGTAGGGGTTGGCCAATTCCAATGTATTTGGAGATGTATTTGGAGATGTGGTTTTGTAAGAGAGGTGAGGGTTACTTTAGGAAAATCTTGAAATATAATTTTATAATAAAATTATTTTCGGTTTCTAATGGATAAAAAATGATTTATTTCGAGGATAAGGTGGGTATGGGTCCAAAACCTCTCAAAAAATAGGTTTTATACAGGTTTAGTTCACCATATTAACCTTATCTTTTAGATTTAACTCTTAGTTAAAAAGTTTGACATTTACCATGTCTCTTTGTATTTTTATATTATATGGTTAATAAACTTACTATAACAAGCCAATAGAACCCCAAGTGGTTAATTATTAATATATATAATTTTATCTAAGTCCTTTTTCCAAACCTTATATTTTTAGGAATATTATATCAATTAATAATATAGTATTTTTTTTAAAAACTCAATTATGTCAATTTTGACACTATTTAGTATTTGGTTTGTGTGAAAATTATAACAGCATGATTACTTCAAAAAAAAGTTATTTAATAAACCCTAACATGTCATATTAACCTATAAAATTAACGTAATTCATCAAAAGTCTCAGATTACATTTATTTGGATATTTATAATATCAATTATTTTATTCCTTCATTAATAAGGTAATTACTACATCATCACTGTGTCATAAATAAATTAAATTATTTAATGTCTAAAAATTATAAATAAAATACCATTATGTAGGAAATTTTGTCATATTTATAATTAATATTTATAGTCGAATTTATCTTATGTGTAACCCTATATTAAAAATGCTTTAGTTATTAAATTTTGAATTTAACTCTTTTAACTCTTCTTTAAATAAAATAATAATAAATGTCCTAATCTAATACAAGTGGACCAAATGGGGTCATATTTTGTTCCTAAGGTTGTTTTTGTCCGAATTAAAATTATCAAATAGAATTAGTACTTGTGTTAGGGTAATTATAATATCATTTTTACCCTTAATTAACCTATTTACTTTTAAACGAGGTAAATAAAAGTAAAAAGTTATTATTCCCCAAAAATTATTTTCATCTTATTGAACCAAATTTTACTTAATGATATCAATAATGTCTCTTGTATTTTTTAAATTCAATTCATAGAAGTGGTAAAATTATGTTTTATGCAAATTTGTAAATGCTCCTAGGAGGTGGGTAAAAGACAGTAAAAAGTTCCATAAAATTTTTATATATATAAACTTATTATAAAATGACTCCAATGAATTAAATTGAACTTATATATTTATTATGTATCTATTTTGACCTAAAATAAAAATAAATAATTATTTAAATAAAAATTTGATTTTAAACAATAACACAATGTTTTTCACTATTCATCGAAAAATGAATATTTTCAGAAAAATACCAATAATTTACCCTAAGCTAATTTCGATATTCCGAATCCAAAAATGAAGTCCATTTTGAAAGATAAAATTTATAAAATTTCAAAAAGTGGGTATTACTATTCATAATGGCTAGTTTAATTAGTTGTGGTGTGTTTGAACTCGAAGTTGCGTATAACACAAGCTATTGTATTATTCAAATGAAAATGTACAGTGGAAGATTGGGGTGTTACATTCTCCCCTCCTTAAAATAATTTCATCCTCAAAATTTCTAGAATATTACTGCATAAAAAGATTTGGGTGGTTCTTCATTATAAGTTCCTCGGGTTCTCATGTTGCCTCTTCCATCTTATGGTTTCTCCATAGAACTTTTACCAGATGAGTCATATGGTTTCTCAGCATTTGTTATCTGGTATCAAGAATTCTAATAGGTTCTTCATAATAAGATAGATCAGATTCCAATTAAATTCCCTCATAGGTGAGTACATGCATTGGTCCATGCATATATTTTCTCAACAGTGATATGTGGAACACATCATGAACTTTGGAGAGACTTGGAGCCATTACCAAACGATAATCTATAACTCCAATTCATTTTAGAATTTCAAAAGGTCCGATGTACCTGGGACTCAATTTACCCTTCTTACCAAATCGTATAACTCCCTTCTATGGAGATATCTTCAAGAAAACATGATATCCTACCTGAAATTCCAAATCCTTCCTTTAGTTATCAGAACATCTCTTTTGAATACTTTGAGCTGCTTTAATGTGGGTTTGGATAGTCTTCACCTTTTCCATTATTTCCTCAATAAGTTCTAGTCCTATGAGTTTTCCTTCACCAACATCATCCCAACAAGTTGGTGTGCAACATCTCTTTCTATATAACGCTTTATATGGTGCCATCTGAATACTTTAATGGAAGATATTATTATAGGAAAATTCTACCAGAGGTAAATATTGATCCCACATACCTTGAAAGTCAAGTCAGCAAGATCTCAACATGTCTTCTAAGGTTTGAATAGTCCATTCTGATTGTCCATCAGTTTGAGGGTGGAAGGTAGTGCTCAAACGAATTTTAGTATCCAGGTCCTTCTGAATAATTTTCCAGAATCTTGATGTAAAACAGGGATCACGATCAGAAAAAATCAATAGGGGTACTCCATGAAGTCTTAAAAATTAATTAATATATAGTATTGCTAGATGTTCAAGTGGTAAATCTTCTCTTATAGTAAGAAAATGTGTTGAATTGGTAAGACGACCAACAATAACCCATATTACATCATTCCTTCTAGGAGTCTTTGGTAGCCCCATGACAAAGTCCATCGTAATATTATCCCATTTCCACTCAGGTATGGGAAGAGGTTGCATGACTCCTCTAGGTTGTTTCCTTCCAGCTTTCACTTGTTGAAAAACCATACATCTTGACACAAAATCAGCAATCTCCCTCTTCATGTTGTCCCACCAAAAATGTTTCTTCAAATCTATATACATCTTGGTGCTCCCAGGGTGTATAGAGAAATTGGAGCTATGAGAATCATCCAGTAATTTCCTTTTTAGATCAGGTATTTTAGGAACACAAAGTCTCTTCTCAAATTTAAAAATTCTATCTTCATATATGAAGTCACTCAATCTCCCATAATTCACAGCTTTAATCCACTTTTGAAACTCCTCCTCATCAGTCTGGGAAATCTTTATCCTTTATAGTAAATATGGTTTGGCAACCATTTGAAAAAGTATTTATGTTTCACCTTCCATGGTTAATCCCATATCCATCTTTACTAGATCCATGAAAATAAGATCCCTTTCAACTCTAATCTTGTTCAAAACTCCATGATCATTTCTGATCAAAGAATCTTCCACCTTATTTTCCTTTCCTGGGTGGTAGTGTATTGTGAAATCATAATCCTTGAGTAGTTCAAGCCATCACCTTTTCCTCATGCTGAGTTCTTTCTGTGAGAAAATATACTTCAAACTTTTATGATCAGTATAAATCTCACATTTTTTACCATAGAGATAGTGTCTCCATATATTCAGAGAAAATATTAAAGCTTCTAACTCAAGATCATGAGTATGATAGTTTTTCTCATGAATTTTTAGCTATATTGATGCATAGTTGATAACTCTATCATTCTATATAAGGACACAACCAAGTCCTTTCTTTGAAGAATCACTATAAATAACAAACCCATCTTTCCCCGATGGTAGATTCAAGATAGGAGCATTGACCAATATTCTATTAAGTTCTTAAAAACATTCTTCACACTCTTTTATCCAAACAAATTTAACCCCTTTACGTGTGAGCTTGGTTAATGGGTTAGCCAACCGAGAAAAATTCTAGAAGAAACATCGATAATAACCTACTAAACCAATAAAACTGTGTACCTCATTTATACTCATTGGTGTTGGCCATTCTTGGATTGCCTTGGTATTTGAAGGATCAACAGAGATTCCATACTTAGAGAAAATATGGCCAAGAAAAGAAATCTCTTGAAGCCAGATTTCAAACTTGCTAAACTTTCCATATAATTCATTTTTTCTAAGGGTTTTTAGAATAGTGAACAAGTGATTTTCATGATCTTTGTAGATTTTTGAGTATACCAAGATATCATCAATAAATACCACTACAAATCCATCAATATATTCCTTGAAAACTTTATTCATTAGATCCATGAAGAAATAGGGTGAATTAGTCAATCCAAAAGGCATTACTGTGAACTCATAATGCCCATACCTGGTTCGAAATGCTATTTTCTAAATGTATTCCTTCTTTACACACAACTGATGATATCCAGATCGAAGTTCAATCTTTGAAAAATATTGAGCTCCATGAAGTTGGTTTAATAAATCATCAATGCGAGGTAGGGGATACTTGTTCTTTATTTTTATATAATTGATCTCCCTGTAGTCAATGCACAACCTCATAGATCCGTATTTATTCTTAACAAAAAGGACATGGGCTCCCCATGGAGAAAAAATAGGGAGAATAAATCCCTTGTTACTCAATTCCTTTAGTTGTTTATTTAGTTACACTAATTTCACAGTGTCCATTATATAAGGGGTCTTTGATATTGGCCTTGAACTAGGAATTAAATCGATGAAAAACTCAATTTCTCATTATGGAGGATGTCCAGGTAAATCCTATGGAAACAAATCAACATATTCTTGCACAATAGGTACATCCTCTATTTGAACATTCTTTTCCTCACCCATAGTTATTTCATTCTCTTATTCCCCAATAATTAAATTTTTTAAAGCTACTGGGGGTGTATCTAGATAAGAATCAGGTGGTGACATTTCTTCTCTAAAGATAAGGTACTCCTTATCATCATAAAAAATTGTAACCTCTTTCTTCTTACAATAATTTTTTGCATCATGGTCCTAAATCCAATGCATTCCAAGGAATATATTAAATTCAATCATGGGTATGATGATGATATCAGCAGATAAAGAACATTTATATGCTCTAATGGGAACTGGTTCACAAAACTTTGTTGCGATGATACTTCCCTTAGGTGTTTTGACTGACAACTCCCTTGTTAAGTCAAATTAAAAATATCTAATTTTCTTAGAAAACTAGGAAGATATGAAATAATGCGATGATCCAAATTCAAATAAAGCATTGGATAAACTTGAAGAAACCATTAAATTACCTACCACCACATCTTTCGGAGCTTCAACCTCAGTAGTAGTGATCGCATAAGCTTAACCTTGATCCCTTGGACTTTTCTAAGGTAAGTTACCTTGTCTCTTAGGACATTAATTTGCATAATTCCCCTTTTCTCTACAATTGTAGCATTCAACATTGATAGACTCTTTCTTTCCCTTACAATCACGAGCTTGGTGGCCTTTTTCATCACACTTATAATAGAATCCCATTCCCTTCAGGAAAGTACTGGGGTGTTTTCCCCACATTTACCGCAGGATGGATATTTAACTTTTCCCTTCTTCACCTTATTTCCATTTCTATAGTGTTCATCATATCTATTATTCTCTTACTTTGCTTTAAAGTCGTAAGACTTAGGTAATTATTTTTCTATCTTGATAGCACATGAGACAATATCTTCGTATGATAAGAAGTATTGTGAGACTAATGCTCGCCAGATAAATAGTTTTAACCCATCAATGAATCGATCAATCTTACTCTGTGGGTTATGTATATAATCTATAGCATGCCTTGCTAACCTTGTAAAGTTAGCCTTATACTTTGCGACATTCTCATCCTCCTTTTGCATCAGACTCATAAATTCCCTTTCCATATCTGCTCGATGGTCACTAAGAAAGTATTTTTCTATGAAAATATCTTTAAACTCCCTCCACTCCATGTTTGATACTTCTTTATCTTCCTTTGTGTTTTGGATTAATGACCACCATTTATTTACATATCCCTTGAGGTGATAAACTTCCAGGACAACTTTTTCGCTTTCGCTACTCCCCAAAGCATCAAATATTTTTTCTAAGAAACTTATCCATTGCTTAGCTACTAATGGATTTTTACTCTCATTGAATGTTGGTGGTTGTTTCCTCATGAAGTGGTCTAACATTGATCCTCCACATTGTGGATCAGGGTGCTCCATATGGGTAAGGTTATTATTCATAACCTGAGTGAGTTGTCCTAGTATGGTGATAAGATGATTATCATCAGTTGCATCACCATATCCACTATAATTATCTTGAGTATGAGGTAAATCCCTACATGGATTATGTGGGTTGATACGGTTTCAATTCCTTCCATTAGGCGCCATTTCTAAAAAAAATATCATACACAAGATTAGTTTATGAATCACAATACATAATTCCAAACTTGTAAAACACTTAACATAAATTGAACCATTTATGGATATAATCCATAATAATAAAAAAAAATTCTTTGAGGAAGTATATACTCATAAACCCTTCATAATGGTTTGTAAAGAAAATGAGAATTATCCTAAGCATATCCCCTAGGAGTGTCATAACCAAGAGTGTAGCAAGGCCCGTTTTCGTGCACCAGTTCATGTTTGAGTCTAACTCAAAGCGGTGTTTTCAGGTTTTACCCCTAGGCACATCAGTGCCAGAGCCGCCTCTACCTGCTCATAGCTAGACAGGGATGTATTTCTTAGAAAACTCACAAAATATCTATAGTACCAAAATTCTAGGAAGTTTCTCTATACTAATCCCCAAAGTCTATCTTAGGGTAATGTTCTCTAATAAGAGTTTATTTAAATATAACTTCCAATATTTATACTATACTTCTTATGATACCAACTATAACACCCCAAACCTAGTTACCCAAAGTTGGTACATTATTAAATAACATTTTCATGATCACAAGGGATCAAATCCTGAAAGACCGATCAGTTTAGTAGCCTTGGAAGTACTAGATACATTCACAAGTTTTACATTACATCATGAAATAAAAACATCAACAACATTTTGTACCCTTTTGAAAAAAAAAATTATCCTTAGACTATCCTTATAGATCAACCATAAAATACTTCTTCACATCCTAGAAAAAATAAAACATAGAAAGGGGTGATCTCAGATGCTCGTTAAGGATAACAATATAGAGAAAACTTTCATAAATAAGCATAAACATTTAAGGTAATGTATAAGAATAAAAAAAATACTTTTAAACTTAAAATTTAGTATAATATGGAAAAGATAAAATCAAATAATTCCATTTAATTATTCACATAGATATTCTACTAGTTGAATAATCACATGCAATATCAATAGCCACTTTCATAATGACAGAATGCATAATTCCAGACTTCATAACCACATAGTCAAGGCCTTGTCCCAAGACTACAAATAATATTTTTTCAAGTCCTTATGACAAGACACTAGTTTATCTCATGATACCTACCGATGCATCGAGGAGCTATAGCGGTTTCCACCCACCACTTACTAAGTCCAATGCATTCCTCATATGAAAAGGATTAAACATAACATAAAAATTCATATTAAAACTAGCATAAAAATTTTCAATACTTTATCCATAAACCATGAATGGTGTAAAAATAAAACATCCATAGTTAAACATATCACAAAACCTTCAATACAATATGGAATTTTTGTATCATAATAAATCAACTTCAAACAAGCTTAAAATCCATCAAAGGATGTTGACATAGATGAAATCAAAACTTTTTTAGAGAAATATCTCTTTTTATTTTGAAATAATTTAAAAGTCATATAATTATAAAAGAAAACATTCATTTTGAAAATATTCTTATAATATTTTATGGGATGTTTCGACAATGTTATAATGGCGGAAAATAGCCACACCTGCCGTATAAGTTAAAAAAAGACATTCTTACCTTAATTTTGTCGAAAAGGTAATAAAGTACCTTGTTTGTAAAATGACGGAAAGATTCCTTTCAAAACATATATGGTCAAATAATGTTATAAGTTACTTTAACACATAGTCTAGTAAATAGTAATTTTTTTGAATTACATTTTTAAGAAAACACAGGTGTGGATGATAAAGAGGTCCTAGTAGATACTTATGTATTAACAACCTCAGATAAGTAAAGAGATTGTAGAATTAACCCTTACCTTGTACATTTCCTTGGTTGAGGATACATTAACCTACTTTATAATAGTTAAATCATTGTTATTTAATTATAAAATAACTATATACATAAATATGATATCATATATGATCCTCTAATATTGCTTGTTAATAATATTTTAGTAGTATCATTGTTTTGGGTGTTAAGTGGTCAGTTTTACTTTATATGCTTGGTTAAGTAAGACGTGTTTGTTATGGATAGGATGTATTTTATTCATATACTCAATTATATTAAGTTCTTAAAAATTATTTTAAATCATAAAATGAAAATTATTCTTGAATTATTATGATGGGGAATGAATCACATTGCGTTTGTGGAGACGGTAATCCGTAAGTACGCATGAGCGACAATATCATTATATTGATAGTGAAATCGTATATAATTGAATGTTATATAATATATATAGAATCATTAACATTCTATATTTATTATTTATATCAATTATATATCATTATTATACCCATCCAAATAATGAAGTGTTTGAATAACAAACTACACCACGACGTGGAGACGATAAGCCGTACGTACGCACGTATGGTGACTTTGGCATTCATATGATAGATAGAATAATGAATATGCTTGTACCATTTTTATAATAAAATTTCAGTATATAAAAGATACTGGAGTTATTATTTTAGAATAGAAACAAAAAAGAAAGAGTTAGTGGAAGAAGAAAAGAACTTGAAAGAGGTGATGAAATATTTACCTCTTCTTTGGGTTCTTCCTTTTGATTTGATCAAAAGGGATCCTTAGGTTAGATTTCTGGCCAAAGGAAGGCCTCTAGGATGAAGGGAGAAAATTTGGCAGTATATTTGGGTAGGGTTTGGCCAATAAAAATGTCTTTGGTGTTATGGTTTTGAGAGAAGGGGAAGTGCCCTTTTATAAGAGAGGCGGGTGTTACTTTAGGAAAAGCTTGAAATATTTTTTTATAATAAAATTATTTTTGGTTTCTAATGGCTCAAATATGATTTATTTAGAGGATAAGGTGGGGATGGGTCTAAAACCTCTCAACCAATAGGTTTTAGATAGGTTTAGTTCACCATATTAACCTTATCTTTTAGATTTAACTCTTAGTAAAAAAGCTTAACATTTACCATGTCTCTTTGTATTTTTATATTATATGGTTAATAAAATTACTATAACAATCCAAGAGAACCCCAAGTATTTCATTATTAATATATATAACCTTATCTACATCATTTTTTATAACCTTATATTTTTAGGAATATTATATCAATTAATAATATATTATTTGTTTTAAAAACTCAATTATATCAATTCTGACACTCTTTAGTATTTTGTTTTTGTGAAAATCATAAAAACATGATTAATTAAAAAAAGTTATTTAATCAACCCTAAAATTTCATTTTAACCTAGAAAATTAGTGGAATTCATCAAAAGTCTCAAATTACATTTATTTGGATATTTATAATATCAATTATTTTAATCTTTCATTAATAAGGTAATTGTTGGTCAGATTTGATACTCAATAGGGGGGGTGAATTGAGTTACAATTCAAATTTTTGTGAAAAACTTTATGGTTAAATTCCTCTAATTTAAAAATGGCATAGTTAATTAAGGTATCATAAATGTAAGTGTTCAGTTGGTCAATAGGTTTCTTGAAGGGTGATTAATCCTCAGATGAATCGATGTAGAACACCTATTCAACTTTTGAAACAAGTTTACTAAATTATACAAATACACACACTAACCAAAACTAACTATCAAAGTGAAAGAAAAAATAGTTTTAAGTTTTAGCTAAATATAAGTAGCGGATATAGGAAAAATAGAGTATAAAAAATATAGTACACAATGAAGTAAAACAAGAGGTTCAGTCTCAAGCTGAGACTTAATCCTCTCTACTTGGTGATCACCTACCACCAAGCAGTTTATATTAACAATAAACTTGATACACAGCCTGTATCGGGGATTACAACAGTTATCAAAAACTGTCTAGGGTTCACGGTCTCTTCCACAGTTATACATGGGTAATAAGTATCAAGTGAAGTTTGATATGAGGATTTTTAGTATCCACCAGTTCAAGAACAAGAGACAGTGTGTGATACAAATAGACACACACACTTCTCAAAGATGAAAAGGAAAGAACCCAATGGAGCTAAGAAAATTAGCTTGAATTTATAAGGCTCTATGTGTTAGAAAATCAGTTCTTGAATCCTTGGAGTGAAGAATTTGACAATGATGTCTTTCTATGAAACTTTTCCTCAAAACAGAGTGTTGTAACTCTAGGTTCTAGTATTCAGTGTTCTGTTTCTGGTTTTGATCAAGATTTGATGCAACACAGAAGGTAGAAGTGAATTTGTCTCAGAATTATCTTCGCGATGCTTGAGGATTCAGCGTGTTAGTGTTGGATGGTTCTGTCTTTTAATTTTTGAGCAAGTTCTTTCGCACTTCATATGAAACACTTCTTTTTTGTGTGCGTATGAATCCCCCTTACACATCTTTTGTGGTCTTCTCCTTTTTGTATTTGAGGTCTGACAATCAGGAATGAGTAGATCACATGAAAGCTTTCTCGTACCTCATACTATCCCATGTACTATCTCATGAAATGTTTACAATCAGCATTAAATAATGTCAGAAGCATTTAATTGACCAAATATGGCTGTTAGGAAAATATTGATAAATTGATAGAGTAAGCATCAGTAGACTGGTAACGGTAGCCTTTATATCGGTAGGCTTCAACAGTAGGTGAACACCGGCAATCTCCAACTGTAACCTTCTACAGCGGTAACTTTGTATTGATAACCTTGTAATGGTAACCTTTTAGCTATGACCTTGTATCGGTAACCATATATCGGTGACCTTGTAGCAGTGACCTTTGTAACTTAGATAAATTCTGCATTGTAAGCTTAACCAATCAAGCAGTGAGATTGAGAGAATATGAAAATTACTCTATAGAAACATGAAATATTACTGAAACATAATTAGAATAGAATACAAACATGGTTTTTGGGATTATTAAAACTTGATTTTGGATTACTAAAACATTATTTGGTATTACTAAAACATGATTTGGGATTACTAAAACATTATTTGGGATTTATCAAAATAGGTGAGTCCAAAAATCTCCCCCTTTTTGATAATCACAAATTATGTCATTGAATCATTAGATTTAAGAGTTTTGAATCAAGGTTAAACACATCTGCTAATTTCATCAGTGATGTTAGCATACACAAATTTTACTATATTTAGGCCAAAACATATATAACATATATATAAACTCATATAAACACTTCTCCCCCTTGGGGTAACTGAGAGAGTTCAAAGAGAAATAAGTGAAATATTTTCTCCCCCTTTGTGATTAAAAAAAGCGTAGATAACAAAAATAGAGAAAAGAGAGTGTTTGTAATAATGAAATAGTAGTAAAAAAGAAAAAAATAATACATCAATCCCTATCAACTAATACATTCCACACTTAGTCTATATCATAGATGTCCATTGGAGCTTTATCTTTGGAAGCTAAGGAAGCAGGTTCTGAAGGTGGAGGGATAGACCGAGGGATGGCAGTGAGCAGAGTAGGAGGAGCAACCACTGAGGCATCAGTAGACCTATAGTGAGTAGATCTATGACGAATTGAGGGGGTCAAGATTTTGATGTCTTGGGCAAGAGTCATTAAAGGAGAAGCACTGGTGGAACCTGAAGTAGCTGAAGAAGCAGGCAGAGCAGGAGGAACTATGATTGGAGTGCAGTCCACATGGAGGAAAGGAAAGAGAATATTCCTGAAGTCCATAATGATAATTCTATATCTCTCCATAGTAGAAATAAAATCATCCTTATTCTCCATGAATTTTTCCAAATCAAGAGTCAATTCCTTAAGTCTGCTAACCTGATCCTTAAAGGCCTGAGTGACAAGTGGGATCCTTAAGTTTTCCAACAACAACTTGAAGTGGCCATCCATCTGATGCTTAGTGTAAACCCATTTGTATTAGAATTAAACTTTCTCTTTAATGGCTTTATGATACTGAGTATCTTCCCTTAGATAGTCTCCCACAAGCTTATGAATTTCCCTAGTAATATAAATGACCTAAGAATTTGAGGAACTACCACCAGAAAACTTTTCCACTTCTTCTCTGACAATGGTCTTGAAAAATTCAATGTCAACTGGAGGAGAAGCCAAGGTGGAAGAAGATGCAGCTAGAGAAGCCAGATAGAAGGCCAATGTCTCCTTGAAATATTTGGTCAGGCCACTGATTAGCCTTTTTACATCATCATCTTTCCCTTTCACATGTGTTTCAATAGATTTCTTGAACTCCTCAAACACTATAACCATTTGCTGAACCACACTTTTTACATATTCAAGGTCTCTTTCCACCTAAGCCCTTGAAGCCATGTAAGCATCAAAGCTGAAAATAGACTGTCTCACCGAAACCATAGACTCTAACATCTCACTGATTTGACTATGGCATTGCCTTACTTCCTAGAGTAGAGTACATTGAATAATGGAGTGAATTTTGGCTAATGCTGATGCTAAATTCTCATGAGCTAGAGAAACAAACTTTTCCACCTCTGAGGACCTATACCTAGACACCTTTTGCAATTCGGATTTTAGAGATTCAAGATCTGCCTTTCTAAAATAGTCTTGAGAGAAAGAGGTTTCTGGAGGGACAAAAGTGAGGTTTGGTACTGAGGGTATTCTGTTGGGCCTCTCATCTTCTGAGTCACCATAGTCTAGACCCAACACCATAAATATAGGGTCTTCAGACCAGCCCTCAATCTAACGTACAATAGCAACTGAACCTGTAACAGCAGGTTCCTCACCCTCAATGGGAGAAATCTTCTGATCGGACATATTCATTTCCTCTAGACCTCCTTGATCAACTGCAACATCAGGAAGGTTCACTTCCACTTCCTCCTCAGAATCCTAAACTACCTCCAAAACAGGTCCAACATCAACTGAATAAACAACTTCTTCTTGTCCACTTTCTACCCTTTCTTTATGTCCTATTAGAGGACTAAGACTAAATCATTACTCTTCACTTTTAGCATCATCTATCTCACAGTCATGTTGACTTGAATCAGACTCCTCATCCTCATCTGAAGAATATCTAATGTCTCTTAAGACATATTCATCCCCTTATTCTTCACTTGTTTCCTCATCACTATCCCTTAGAATAGTATCCCTTCTAGGTAGTCTCTTTAGTGGGCTAGGCTCACCAAAGGATATAGTAGGAGCGCAAGGATTTGAGGGAAGGTCAGGGTCACTCATGTCATCTATAGGAGAATCCTCTCTTTCTTGCACAGCAACAACTTCTTCATTTTCATCTGAATAAGTAGTCTCTACTTAATCAAGCTTAAGATCAGGGTCTCTCTTATTCTTAGTCCTGGTAGAATGAGTCACAATATTAAACTCTTCAGACACCGTAGCCTCATCATTCACCCATCTCCTCAGCCATGGATTCCTATTAATCTTCATCAGCTTGCAGATCACTTTGGTGATGCAATTATTATCTTGTACAAAAAAAAATTCCTCCTTATCTCCATCAACTCATTTCACCTTCAACATAATGGATACCAACTTAGCATGGAATAGGGAATTGGATTTGGAACTAGGATTGGCCATATCTTCTAGTTGAATAATCAAAATCCTACACAAATTAATCCTCTATCCATGCTTTAACAGATACAGAAGAAAGACATCCTTATACTTTAAAGTTTAAAAGTCCCCTCTCATGGGACTTAAGACATGTTGAAAAAACTTTAAAAGCAACTTATCCTCTCCATCCATTTCTACAATAATGACTTTCCTAGGAATTTCATTCCCTGCTAGTTCAGCTAATGCTTATTCATAGCAGAAGAACTCACTAGTGGGAGGAACCACTTTTGAGTAAAAATAAAAAATCCCTTTATGTGGAATTTTCAAGCATTGAACCCATTCAAAAGAGGAGAAGCTCACACTTACTCCATTTACTCTGGAAATCATTCGATGCTCATCCTCAGACTATTCGAACTTAAGGTACTCATAAAATTCCTTTACTAGCTTTGGGTAGTAGGGTCCATTATTGTTTGCAAAACATTCAACCCAACCCTGAGTTTCCAGTTCTATAAGAACTAATGACTGGCTTGACAGTAGCCACTCTGAACTTAACTCCTTCTCAGCTACTATCTCCCTCTTGGATAAATTTGGGTTCATCACCTTTTCTACTATCTAGATTCTGCTACTCGACTTAGCTCTAGGTCTCTTAGGATTAAGAACATCTCCTTCATCACTGACCAGTAGCCTCTTCAGTCTAACCATAAATCCGGAGTGGTTCGAGGTTTCAGTAGAGGTTTAGGTTCTGATATTTGAGAGCAAGAGGTTCGATAGAGGGTTTGATGTGGATCAAAATGTGGTCTGTGTTCTATTTTTATCATTTAGGGATCGAAAAAGTAAAACGGATAAAATAAATAAGTAATAGCAGAAAATGTTTCAGATTCCGGTTGAGAGCACACAAAATGCAAAGTCCCAGAATTCGAATGTCTATCAGTAAGAAAGTATGGGTAAGCTCTAATGGTGATTTTATATCGATGAGGTCTAAGGGTGAGGTTTTATTGGTAAGGTATAACAGTGATGTTCTATCGGTAAGGTCTAATAGTGAGGTCCTATCGGTAAGGTCTAATGGTGAGGTCCTATCGGTAAGGTCTAATGGTGAGGTCCTATTGGTAAGGTCTAATGGTGAGGTCCTATCGGTAAGGTCTAATGGTGAGGTCCTACCGGTAAGGTCTAACGGTGAGGTCCTATCGGTAAGTTCTAACGGTGAGGTCCTATCGGTAAGGTCTAATGGTGATGTTCTATCAGTAAGGTCTAACGATGAGGTCCTATAGGTAAGGTCAAACGATGAGGTCCTATCGGTAAGGTCTAACGGTGAGTTCCTATTGGTAAGGTCTAACGGTGAGGTCCTATCAGTAAGGTCTAATGGTGATGTTATATCAGTAGGGTCTAACGGTGTGGTCCTATCGGTAAGGTCTAACAGTGAGGTCCTATCGGTAAGGTCTAACGATGAGGTTCTATCAGTAAGGTCTAATGGTGAGGTCCTATCGGTAAGGTCTAACGGTGAGGTACTATTGGTAAGGTCTAATGGTGAGGTTCTATTGGTAAGGTCTAACAGTGAGGTCCTATCGTTAACAGTTTATCATACCTAACTCATGTCTGATGTAATTTAACCTCTCATAATTCAAAGGATTTGTGAATATATCAGCCAATTTGTGTTCAGTACCAATGAATTCAAGAGTGGTATCACCTTTTTGAAAATGATCTCTTAAGAAGTGATGTATTATATAAATATGATTTGTTATAGCATGAGATACTGGATTTTTAGAGATGTTAATAGAACTTGTGTTGTCACAGTTTATAGAGACATGTTTCAATTGACATCCATAGTCTAGTAAAGTGTGTTTCATCCAAAAAATTTGAGCAAAAAAAACTACCAGCAGCTATATATTCAACATATATAGTAGATAATGCAATAGAATTCTGTTTATTACTACACCATGATACTAGTGAATTGCTTAAAATGTGACATGTTCCAGAGGTTCTCTTTCTATCTAACATGCAACAAGCAAAGTCAGCATCTGAATAACTTATTAAATCAAATGGCTATTGTCTTGGATAAAATAGTCCTAAATTTATAGTATACTTGATATATTTAAAAATACTTTTAATAGCATTTAAATGAGACTCTTTGGGATTGGCTTGAAATCGAGCACACATGCATACACTGAACATAATATTAGGTCTACTAGAAGTAAGATAAAGCAGACTCCCAATCATACCTCTGTATTTGGTTTGATCCACTGGTTCTCCAGCTTCATTTGTATCCAACTTGCAAGTGGTACTCGTAGGTGTATCACTACCATTACTAATATCCAAATCAAAACATTTTAAAAGATATTTAGTATATTTATTTTGATTTAAAATAATACCATCTTTTTTTTTGAAAAATTTGAAATCCAAGGAAAAAATTTAGTTCCCCCATTAAACTCATTTAAAATTCATCTTGCATCATTGTTGAAAAATAATTACATATAGAATGTTTAGAAGATCCAAAAATTATATGATCTACATAAATTTGTACTATTAAAACATCTTTGGAAATCCTTTTAATAAAGAGAGTAGGATCTTCTATCCCTTTTGTAAAACCTTTTGAAATAATAAAAGAACTAAGTCTATCATACCAAGATCTTGGAGCTTGTTTTAGATCATATAAGGTTTAGAAATTTTAAAAACATGATTTAGAAAATGAGGATTTGTAAATCCAGGGGGTTGTTCAACAAATACATCTTCAATTATATATCCATTTAGAAATTCACTTTTTACAACCATTTGATAAAGTTTGAAATTCAGATGAGCTGAATAAGCAAGTAGTATCCTAATGGCTTCCAGTCTAGCTATAGGAGAAAAGGTTTCTTCTTAGTCTATCCCTTCTTCTTGACTATATCCTTGTGCAACTAGTCTAGCCTTATTTTTAACTATATTTCCAGACTCATCAACTTTGTTCCTAAAAACCCATTTAGTGCCTATGGTCAAGGTGTATTTAGGTCTGTCTACTAATTACCAAACTTTGTTTCTTTCAAGATTATTGAATTATTCTTTTATAGCTATCACCCAAAATTCATCATTTATATCATCACTAATATTCTTGGGTTCAAGCTATGAAAGAAAAGCTTGATGTTCAATCTGGTTTCTCAGAGAAGCTCTAGTTTGTGTTTCTCTATTTAAATCACCTACTACAACATCTAAAGGATGATTATTGAGAGTTATAATACCTCTAGAAAGAGTTGAAATAGATTCCTCATGATTGTTTACAGGTTCAGACTCAACAGATGCAGATTCTGGAGGATTCCCAGAACTGGTTACTTTTACAAGAGGTTCACTATCATTATCATTAAGGTCTAGAATTGACATATCTTCCTCAAGGTATTCAAGAGAGGTTTCAGGTTCATGTGGATTAGTCTCATCAAATTTGACATGAACTAACTCTTTTACACATTTGGTTTTATTTTTGAATATTCTATAGGCTTTACTTGAGATTGAGTAACCTAGGAAAATTACTTCATCACTTTTAGAAGAAAATTTGTCAAGATTGTACTTAGTATTAAGAATACAGACTTTGCAGCCAAAAACTCTGAAGTAGTTAACCTTAGGCTTCCTATTGTTTCAAAGTTCATAAGAAGTATTATTAAGAATCCATAGAATCAAGACTCTATTGATAATGTAACAAGTAGTATTAACAGCTTCATCCCAAAAATAAATTGGAAAATCATATTCATTGAGCATTGTTCTAATAATATCTTGAAGAGTCCTATTTATTATTTCCATGACTCAATTTTTTTGAGGTGTTCTTGGAGTAGAGAAATTAGGACTATAACCATTGTGTGATCAATAAGATTCAAACTCTTGATTTTCAAACTCATAGCCATGATCACTTCTCAAGGTCTTAATTCTAAGTCCACTAAGATTTTCTACAGAATTGGAGTATTTGATAAAATAAAAATAATCTTCACTTTTGTGAGCAAGAAACTATACCCAAGTGTACCTAGAAAAATCATCTACAAGAACATACACATAGTGCTTCCCATTAAAAATTGAAACTCTTGATGGTCTAAACAAATCCATGTGAACTAACGCAAGCGGTTGAGAAGTAGAAACTTATTTATTTGGTTTGAAAGAAACTTTTTGTTGTTTTCCCTTTTGAAAAGGATTATATACTTTGTTAAGAGGGAATTATAAGTTAGGTAAGTCTCTAAATAAACCTTTCCTAGTCAGTTTTGGAAGTGAGTGCACATTGCAGTGTCCTAGTCTTCTGTGCCACAACCAGGATTCCTTATGAAATACATTTAAACAAGAAACATTTTTCTTAGCTAAAGAATCTAAATTAATGGCATATACATTCTCATTTCTGAGATAAGAAAATATTAAATAATTTTTAGAATTAGAAACATTACATGCATAATTTTCAAACTTGAAATTAAAACCATCATCACACAAATGAGAAATACTTATCAGATTATATTTTAACCCATCAACAAAAAGTAATTTTGAAATTAATACATTATTAGGGTTACCAATCTGACCTAGGAAGACTATTTTCCCTTTAGCATTATCACCAAAAGTTACATGTCCACCATGAACTTTTATTAGGATCCTGAAGCATGAGTAATATCCTATCATATATCTTTAATATCCACTTTCCAAGTACCATAGAGATTTACAGGAACTCTTTAGGCAACATCCCTACAAAACAAATTAAGCATGGGGTAACTTTGGTACCTAGATTTTCTTGGGTATAGAGAGGTTAACAAGTAAAAATTTGGGAACCCATATTTGCTTCAAATATTTTCTATAATCAGCAGATATATTTTGAGACATAAACACTTTGTTTGGTCCTTTAGAGAATTGTTTTTCAAAAGATAGTCTAGAACTTGAACTAGCTGTGAACTGTCCAGATTTTGGAACAAATTTAGTTTTAATAAACCTTCTCTATCTTGGTTGATATACTAGACCAGTTGTATATTTTGGGGAAATCTGTTGTCCTAGCAACTGAGTCAAGGTATCTCTACCAGTAGTAAATTTATCCAAATCCCTTTTTAATTTATCATTTGATAATTTTAGTTTAGTATTTTCTTTTAACAGCTGAGCACATTTTTTTTCAATATCAAAATTAGACTTGTAATTAGCATTTAAAGCATGATGTCTCTTTAATGATTTATATTTTCCCTTGAGTTCATTAAATGTATCCTTAAGTATTCTATAGTATTCAAATAGTTCATCCTTAGCCATATTTTCATCATTTTTTGATTCACCTTCATTCCCAGAGTAATAATCATTAGGCATAGGAGAATTAGGTGTTACCTCAGATGTTTCTGTCATGAAACATAAGTTGGAGTGATTGTTCTGTTCACTATCAGAAGCATCAGATCCAATAGAGCTGTCTTCTGAACCACTCCAAGTAGATTTCATAGCCTTTTTGTAACCCTTACCCTTATCTTAATATTTATTCTTAAATTTTAGTTTGGGACAGTTTGTATTTACATGACCTTTTCATTTTCACTCATAGTAGATTATTTCATTTGAATTTTCATTCAATTTTCTGTCTTTCTTCTATTGTCTTTTACTGTCATAATTTCCCTTGTAGTTTGACTTCCTAAAGAATTTCTTCTTTCGGTAGAATTTTTTGAACCTTCTAACAAGATGAGCCATCTCCTCACCACTATCTGAGTCTTCACTTGTGGAAGTATCTATAGGAGCTTTAACTTTTTATTTTTCCTTGTTCTTTAAGGTAGTATTCTTGAATGCTACAGATTTATTCCTTGGTTCATCATCTAATTATTAATTTATTCTTCATACATCATGAGCTTTCCAATTAGTTCCTTCACTGGAATTTTGCCTATGTCACAAGATTATCGAATAGAAACATAATTCCCTCTCTATCTGTCAGGTAGGCATCGAAGAAGTCTCATAATCTGGTCCTTATTGTCCACTGGTTTCCCAAGCAGACTCATAATATTTAATTTCTCATTGAACCTGAGATACATGTCAGAAATTAGTTCATCAGGCTTTATTTTAAAATTATCATATTTAATAGTGTATGTATTTAATCTAATTTCTTTAACATTAATTGTTCCTTCATGAGAAATATCTAAATTATCCCAAATTTCATATGAAGTTTTACAAGAAGATATTCTAATTAATTCATCATCAACTTGAGAATAGTACAGAGCATTCATTGATTTATATTTATTGTTATATGTAGCTTTAGTCAACTGAGACCATGTGTCCCTAGTATTAGCAGGTAATGTATGTTGTTCCTTAATTGTGTCCTAGATTTCAGGTCCCATGTTTTCTAGATACATTTTCATTTTTAATTTCCATTGAGCATAGTTATTACCATTAAAGAAAGGTGGCCTGTTAGTAGTAACACCCTCAACTCTATTTTCCATTGTTACTTAGAATTTTAAAGAACTAAAAATTTAGATATGACAGAAATTTTAAGATCTTTAAGATACAACTAAAATCACAATTGAAAAGAATTTGAACAATTGAAAATAAAATTAACCTTCCTCTGATACCAAATATTGGTCGGAGTTGATACTCAAGAGGGGTGAGGGGTGAATTGAGTTCCGATTCAAATTTCTGTTAAAAAATTTATGGTTAAAATCATCCAATTTAAAAATGGCCCAGTTAATTAAGGTAGTAGAAATGTAAGTGTTCAGTTGTTCAACAAGTTTATTGAAGGGTGATTAATCCTCAGATGAATCGGTGTAGAACACCTATTCAACTTTCGAAACAAGTTTACTGAATTAAAAAAATACACACACCAACCAAAACTAACTATAAAAGTGAAAGAAAAAATAGTTTTATGTTTTAGATAAATATAAATAGTGGATAAAGGAAAAATAGAGTATAAAAAACATAGTACACAGTGAAGTAAAACAAGAGTTTCAGTCTTAAGCTGAGACTTAATTCTCTCCACTTGGTGATCACCTGCCACCAAGCAGTTTATATTAACAATAAACTTGATACACAGCCTGTATCGGGCTTTACAATAGTTATCATAAACTATCCAGGTTTCACGGTCTCTTCCACAGTTATATGTGGGAAATAAGTATCAGGTGAAGTTTGATATGAGGATATTTAGTATGCTCCAGTTCAAGCACAGGAGACAATGTGTGATACAAACAGACACACACACTTTTCAAAGATGAAAAGGAAAGAACACAATGAAGCTAAAAAAATAATCTTGAGTTTATAAGGATCTATGTATTACCAAGTCAGTTCTTGACTCCTTGAAGTGAAGAATTTGATGATGAAGTCTTTCTCTGAAAATTTTCTTCAAAATAGAGTGTCTCAACTCCAGGTTCTAGCATTCAGTGTTCTGTTTCTGGTGTTGATCAAGAGTTGATGACGCATAGAAGGTAGAAGTGAATTTGTCTCAGAATGATCTTCACGATGCTTTAGGATTTAGAGTGTTAGTACTTGATGGTTCTTCTTTTTAATTTTTGAGCAAGTTCTTTAAAACTTCGTATGCAACACTTCTTTTTGTGCGTGTATGAATCCCCCTTACAAATCTTTAGTGGTCTTCTCCTTTTTGTATTTGAGGTCTGACAATCAGGAATGAGTAGATCACATGCAAGATTTCTCTTACTTCGTACTGTCCCATGTACTGTCTCCTGAAATGTTTACAATCAGCATTAAATAATTTCAGAATCATTTAACTTACCAAATATGACTGTCAGGAAAATATTGAGAAATTGATAGAGTAAGCATCGGTAGACTGGTAACGATATACTTTATATCGGTAGGCTTAAACTGCAACCTTCTACAGCGGTAACTTTGTATTGATAGCCTTGTAACGGTAACCTTGTAGCTCTGACCTTGTAGCGGTAACTATATATCAGTGACCTTGTAGCGGTGACCTTTGTAACTTATATAAATTCTGCACTGTATGCTTAACCAATCAAGCAGTGAGATTGAGAGAATATGACAATTACTCTATAGAAACATGAAATATTACTAAAGCATAATTAGCATAGAATGAAAACATGGTTCTTGGGATTATTAAAACATGATTTGGGTTTACTAAAACATGATTTGGGATTACTAAAACATGATTTGGGATTACTAAAACATGTTTCGGGACTTATCAAAACAGGTGAGTCCAACAGTAATTACTGCATTATCATTGTGTCATAAATAAATTAAATTATTTAATGCCTAAAATTTATAAATAAAATACTATTATGTAGGAAATTTTGTAATATTTCTAATGAATATTTATATTTGAATTTATCTTATGTATTACCCTATATTAAAAATGGTTTAGTAATTAAATTTGAATTTAACTCTTTTAATTCTTCTTTAAATAAAATAATAATAAATGCCCTAATCTAATCCAAGTCGACCAAAGGGGGTCATATTTTATTCCTAAGGTTTTTTTTGGTCTAATTACACTTATCCAATAGAATTAGTACATGTGTTAGGGTAATTATAATATCATTTTTACTTTTAATTACCCTATTTACTTTTAACCATGGTAAATAAAAGTAAAAAGTTACTATTAACTAAAAATTATTTTCATCTTATTGAACCAAATTTTACTTACTGATATCAACTGTGTCTCTTGGATTTTTTAAATTCAATTCACAGAAGTGGTAAAATTATGTTTTATGCAAATTTGTAAATGCTCCTAAGAGGTGGGTAAAAGACGGTAAAAAGTTCCATAAAATTTTTATATATCTAAACTTATTATAAAATGACTCTAATGAATTACATTGAAATTATATTGGTATTATGTATCTATACTGACCTAAAATAAAAATAAATAATTATTTAAATTAAAAGTCAGTTTTAAACAATAACGCATTGTTTTTCACTATTCATCAAAAATTGAAAGTTTTCAGAAAAATACCAAAAATTCATCCTAAGCTAATTTTGATATTCCGAATCCAAAAATGAAGTCCATTTTGAAATATAAAATTTATAAAATTTTAAAAAGTGGGTATTACTATTCATAATGTCTAGTTTGATTGGTTGTGGTGTGTTTGAACTCGAAGTTATGTACAACACAAGCTATTATATTATTCAAAGGGAAACATACTGTGGAAGATTAGGGTGTTATATATTTTGAATGTGTTATTATGTTCCTAATGTTGTGGCTTATGAATTGTGTGATGTGAAAGTGGGGAGAGCGCTTAAGGAGGGAGAACAGTGGTGCGAGGTTGAATGAGTTTTGTATAATGAAAGTTTTATGTGCATATATGTTCACTTGATATATAAAACTAACTACCACTTGAAATAGAGAATAATGGGAGACCTAGGTATCTAGTTGGGTGGATTAGGACTAGTACGCTAGATGAAACGACAAGGGTTTGTCCCAGTTTCGTCTAGTAGGATTGACGCAACAACACTAACTAAACATATGAACGACTGAGGTTCATGGTTTCTAAGTCACAGTTACTAAGGTTCGTGGTTTCTAAGACACATTTTCTGAGGTTCGTGGCTTTTAAGCCACATTTCATCGAGGTACGAGGTCTCTAGAGTCCCACTTGTACTAGTTACTTATAGGGATTTTCCATGGTGCTCATTTGAAACATGATGCTTGTGATTTTATTTTCATTTCAGTTGTTTTATAATTTATGTCTCATTTGTGAAAAACCACCATTTAATCTAAAATTTTGTTCTTGGAAGCTATTTTGAAAATACTATGAAATAGAATCATTTCCTTAAAAATGTTAACTTGTGACTTGAACTTGAAAATAAAGAAAAATTATTTTATTATATATTATCTTCAAAATGGAATGATTGGATTTCTTATTAAAGGCAGGGGCGTAGGACGTTGTTATATATTGGCATTCCTACTGAGCATCTCCGTGCTCATGCATGCTTTACTTTTTAGTTTCAGGTTTTAGTCTTGGATCGATCTTGGAGCGAGCAAGGTTGTATGTTTGGTGGTGACCTATGGGGTTACTTGGAGGTATGTTTATCTAGTTATCTTTATTTTATTTTCCATTTTTATTGTTTACCTATTTTTTCCAGTTTATTTCTGTTTATCTGGATTTTATTTTCTGGACTAAATCATTCCCAACTGCTTGTTTCTATGCCGGACACTAGTTTCCAGCCTGTGGGGATCGGGAATGCTCTTTGGGCCATGTCGCGGACCAGATCAGGTGACCGGTTTAGGGTCGACCCGGGTTGGTTCGTGACCTAGTGGGAAATTCATGTCATGAAAGGGGTATACAACATGAATCAGTGGTTCACTACTTGTATTACCAGCCAATTTCATAGATTATATGCGGATGAGGGGGAAACTTGTGAAATAGATTCACATCAAGAAAGTAATTCATGATGGTTAATAAAGTAAAGGCTAAGGTGATGTGAATTCCTACAAAATTTGGAAATATGGAAATTCATGTCATGAATGGGTTATACGATGTGAAAGCATTAGAATCCAAGTTGTAAAAATGGTTGTTCAAATGATTCTTTTTCATTCAGATATATCCTTCTCTATATCTTGTTTTTGAAGAACCCTAGGTACCTTCGGAGGATCTTCTATCCCTTGTACTCTTGCTTCGATCCGTTGGTTCTGTTGGATGCTCGTTGGTGATCCATGGTTACTTATCTTTTTTAATGGGTTTATTTTTGTTCTTATTTATGAATCCACTATAGTGGTTCAATTCTAGTTTAGGTTGTGAGTTTGGATTCATTTTTTATAACCCATGATGTAATGTAGGTTGGTCTATGGGTTTTTAATGTGATTTTGGTTTACGGGAATTTCTTCTTCTCCCTGCAGTGCGTAGAGAGTCAACAAAGAATATTTGAGGTAGAGAATCACATTTTTCTCACTTTTTTGTATCATGCGGTCGAGGTTTACTCTTTTTTATTTATGGGAGATGGTTTTTGTTGTCCTAATAAAGTTAAATTAATCAGTTAATTGATATTAAAGGGGTAAAGGGTAATGATTATCTTGATTTTAGAACTTTGATATTATTGTGATGTTGTGTTTGTACAGGTTTAATGATATGCAGAAAATCATGTCTTTTGGGAGACTTTTCTTATGTTGTAGTTGTTTTGACATGGAAACCTTATTACATGTTTTTGTGATATCACACAAAAAGGGAAATTGGATAACCACTCATATTCATCTAATGAAATGGCTTCCCCTATATTTATGGATTATGTGATAACACCCCTAAAATAAAATTAAATGTGATAAAATCCACTTTGTTAAATATTTAAAATGTCATTTGATGTGTTGTGATATGTGTCTTTGATTCTAGGGTGGTGATGTGTGGTTTTGATGTGGTGTGGGGTGATGTATGTTTTGTTTGGCCATAATTTTGGGGTGTCAAGGTGATGGTTTGTTTGGATGTGATTTTGGGGAGTAAAGGTGATGGTTTGTTTGGAAATGCTTTTAGGATGGTGGGGTGATGGTTTTTATCCTTTCTTTTAGGATGACAAGGTTATGGGTTATTTGGCTATGATTTTGGGGTGGTAAGGTGATGGTTTGTTTGGACATGATTTTAGGGTGGTGAGGTGATGGTTGGTTTGGCCGTGATTTTGGGGTGGTGAGGTGATGGTTTATTTGGTTGTGCTTTTGGGGTGGTGAGGTGATAGTATGGTGAGGATGATGATCCAATTGTGAGGTGTGGTTGTGTTGTGATGGATTCCTGGGTAATGATGGAATAACTAGTTAATGATGTTTAAAATATCTTGGGCTAGTTTCATTATTAGGATGTAACTGACTAATGAACAAATAAATGATGGTATGTGTGGATAAATGCAGTTATTGGTAAATAATGAAATGAATGGTGTAGATAATGGAATTGGTTGGTTGTGTGATGTGTGGATTGTGGTTTGTGTGTCATGATGAATTTAGAGGTAAAAGTGAAAGTGGGGATGTTTTGAGTTGTTTAGTGTTTTGTAGTAAAATCATAGGTTGGGCTTGTGTGTGGATATATGTATATTCATGTATATTCCTTGTGATTTCTATACACACCACACCTACATCAATCACTATATGGAAACACACATATTTTCACACGGGGTGTTTCTACCAACATCTTGATGATGAGGATAGATGGATGGCTACCCGTTATTTCCTTCTCTCTCTTCCAGGCAAGTAGATATGCATTGGATGTGATGGTTGGAGGTTTGTTAGTGAATTAGGTGATTGACTAGGCTTTTCTAGGTGAGATGTGATATGACCATACTGTGGGATGGTGGCCCAAGTGTTTTTGGGTGAGATGTGATATGTCCATTCCGTGGGGTGGCTTATGGTAGGGGTCATGCATAGTATGTGGAGGGAATGAGGTTGATTTCATTCATGTTCATAATACCCTACTACTATGGTTATGGTTGAGATGTGACTGTGTTTTGGGTTTGTGTAAAATGTGTCTGTGGGCATAATATGATGTGACTATACTGTGGGGTAGTGGTATATGTTGTTTTGAAGAGATGGAAGTTCTAGGACATAAAATGTTGGGGTGTGAGAGCAAAAACCTAATGGGAAAGTGGTGTGGGGTACCCTTTATTGATATGATTCTAATTATTTTATTATAATTGGATTGCGTTATTTGGTGATCATGCCTTTGTGAGGTTGGGATGGATAGTTGACCTGTTTAGGTGATGTTGGTTCTGTTGTTTTTTCATAAGTGCATTAGTGTGCTTCTTTCACATGTGCATTAGAGACTTTGTTTTTTCTATTGAGTATAATTGTATACTCACCCTATGTATATAAACTGATTTTTGGGTTTCTAATAAGATTACATGGATTATGATGGATATTAATAGCTCAGACCTTTTTGTATAGTTATCGTGTCATTTTTTTGATTTTATTTTGGGTATTTACTTATATATACTTTTATCTATACCTTTTCTATTTATACATACATTGTGCTATAGATTTGGTTTATTTTTATATTATGTCATGGAGCTGGTTGTGGATGATTCAACTTATCTCCCTATCCTATATTATTATACTGGGTAATGCCTCCCATTTCATGAGATTTTTTATACCCTCAATGCTAGTCACTGACCTAGGGCCTACTGGGGGTGGGAATGAGGGGAATTATCTCTCTCCTCTCATTATGGTATCTTTTGTAGGATGGGGTCATGATAAAGTGGTATCAAAGGTGATGGTTGAGAGATAGGATGGAGTTTGGAGTTAGGTATAGTGAGTATTGCATGAGTTGGTATGGAAACAATTCCCATTGAACTTGGTGCGTGACATAGAGAAGGGAGACCAACTTTGACATGAGATTTGAGGTCCCCCCATGATCTAGTGCATGAAATATGAGCTTATTGAACGACCAAGTGAGGTGGACTTGTTTATAGGGTCGAGACCTAAGATAGGTAGCTGCATCATGATGAATTGTGTTCTTGTTTCAGTTGGGTTGTTTTGGGAGGGTTAAACTAAATAAAGTGAGTTAAAATGAATCTAAATAATATTCCATACTACTAGTATTAGGAAATTCTTGTTTACTTTTCATCTACAGCTCCTGAACATCATCCATGTGTGGATCAGGTAGTTTAGGTTCTAAAGGATGATATATTTGATCACTATAGGGTTGATTCAGTATAGTAGGGTGAGTATTGGTAGTGGTAATTTCATGTTTTTCAATGGCATTCTTTAGGGAAGTACAAGGGAATGTTTTAGATATAGAGGCGAAAAGCTGTTTGGAGGAGCTCGAGATCACTTTTAGTTTGATCCAGGACATGGTGGGATATTGGGTCCATTTATAAGTTATTCAGATGTGGGGAACTGCACATCAGTGGTGGATTCTATATCTGGATGAGTGAAAGGAGGCAGATGTTTCATGGGTCTACTTTTAGAAAGAGTTCTATATAGAGTTCCTTTCACCGACCATAAAGGCAGTGAAGAGGCAAGATATTCTTTATCTTTAGTAGGGTATTATATCAGTGTGGGATTTGTAAATAAATTTCAAGGACCTTATTCATTTCCCCAGATAATTTTCTATATGATGAGTCTCATGTGAGATATATGAGGAGGGAATCTATCCTTTTATCCAATATTCATTTACTCCTTTTACACTGCCAATGTATCTGGAGGTTCAGAAGAAGTTGGGGGTGATTGAGTGGATTCACTCACATGGAGGTTTACCAGGAGAGGGGAACCAGTAGGGTTCATCATAGAGAAGGGTAGTCAGTGGAAGGTTGTAGGCACCATGACCTTCAATTTTTTGACCAGAAAGGATTCAACGTCAACAGTTTCCCTTCCGAATTTATAGGGCCAATGATTTTCATGATTTTACTATAAATATCAGTCCTAGGTGTTTTGTCTGTGGGGTTTAGGGAAATATATTTAATCGGTACCTAGTGGTTCTTTGATCTCAGTTTGGTTTAGCCAGAAAGGTTCAACACTAGACTCAACAGTAGTTTCCAGTGAGACTATTTCAGCAGTAGGGGAAGCAGGATTATGGTCTGTTGAGGGGAGATGGAGTGGGTAGAGGCCGATCTCAATATGTTCTTCATGTTTAGGGACCTCAACCCAAGAATTTTTTGAGGGGTATTCATCAGTATATATGTAGAGTAGCTGGTCATGGTTCGTTGCACATAGTGGAGGCAACAACACTAGAGGGGCTAGAGATCATTCTAGGTAAGTTGATTTTATCATCTAGCCTTGTTTGTATATTGTTTAATTCAGGAGATTCACACTCTTTTGTTACACACACTCTAGTCTTTTCTCTAGAACTATATGTATAGTGTATTCTTGTTCCCTTGGTTTTGACTATGCGAGTGGGAGGCCATTCTATCTTGTTTGATGTGTGCTGGGTGTGTAGAATGATGGTGGGGCCACATTAGTCCCATGGGGATATTTTATTTCTATAGATGTAGAAATATGATGTCATCATAGGAATTGATTAATTTAACTATGTTTGTGTTATTATCAACTGCTTCCGTAGGAGATTCATGTTCTCAGATGTGTATAACTAGTTTGTGGTTTTCTTTGGTGAGTGGGGTTGTTAGGTGGTTAGTTAGCATGTACATCCCCTTATTTATTTGATGGCTGAGTTAATAGTGTAATTAGTGGATGCTAGGATGGTAGGTTAACCTAGGTTTATTTGGTAGTTTCTATATATTTTACCTAAGGAGGTTGTGATGCTACCCCCTCGATGTGATGTTGAGTTCAGGATAGACTTGTAGTCTGATACTTCTTTGATTTTGATAGATCCTTATCAGATAAAACCTTTTGAGTTGTGGGAGTTGAGGATTCAGATAGATGATCTAATGCAGAAGGGTTTTATCCACATGGTGTGTCATTGTGGGGGTACTCCAGTGTTGTTTTCCAGAAGACGGATGCTATCTAAACTTATTTATAGACTATTGAAGTTTAAATTAGGTTGAGTTTGAGAACCATTACCCTCTTCTGAGGATAGAAAATCTTTTCGACCAGTTGATAGGGTAAAGTTGGTTTTCTAAGATTGATCTACAGTCTGGATATCACCAGTTGAGGGTGAAGGAGGGAAATATCTTGAAGACTGCCTACAGATATAAGTATGGGAACTTCAAGTTTTTAGTCATGTTGTTCAGTGTCAAAAATTCAATAGATGTGTTCATGTGACTCATAAAATTCATGTTCCTTGAATTCCTCAACCGGTTCATAGATCTGTTCATCGAAAAAAAATATTAATCTACTCCAAGTCATAGGAGAATCATGTTGATCATCTTAGAGCTATCTTGTAGGTTCTTTGACACCACTATCTCTATATAAAGTTGTCCAAGTGTATGTTTTGAACATGATAGGCGAATTTCCTCAGGCATGTGGTTTCTTAGCAGGGTGTGGCAGTAAGTCCTTTTAATTTCAAGGAAATTGTTTATTGGGAATCACCTAAGAATGTGGTAGAGGTTCATAGATTCCTTGGTCTCATGGGGCATTATCAGAGGTTTTTACCTGATTTATCTTGAGTTACGACCTCATTGACAACATTGACCACTAAGGACTATGTTTTTTTTGTGAATTTATTAGTGTGAATAAACATTTGGTTACCTAAAGGGGAAGTTGGTCAATGATATAATGCTTCAATTTACCAAGGAGGGTGTAATGTTTGAGTTGTTTTATGAAACCTTACATCTAGTATTGGGATGAATATTGATGTATCATAAGGCAGTTATTTCTTATTGGTTTAGGTAGTTTCATCCTCATGAGAATAATTATGAAACCAATGATATAGAGCTAGTATAGATTGTGTTTTCATTGAAATTGTGGTAGAATTACCTCATTAGGGAGTGATTTGTGGTATTCATGGATCACATTATTTTGAGGTATATATTTTCTCAGCATGATATAAATTTGTGGCATTAGAGGTAGATATAGTTTCTTCAATATTATGATTTTGATATCTTCTACACTTAGGAAAAAGAAATTTTTTGGCTGATGCTTTGAGCAGAAAGTTGTAGAAGGATATTTTTCAGGAGTTTGGGAATGTTTGAAGAGTGATGGAGGATTTATAAGCCTTTCAATTAGATGCAAGGGTGGTTGATGGTAGAGGTTTTTTGTTGCATATGATAGTGAAACATTATTTTATGTATCAATTGGAGGAGTCTCAATGGGGAGACTCAGATACATAGGTGATGCACGATCGTGTTGGCCATTGTGATCCTCTGGAGGCATAGTCAGAGGATGTTTAGAACTAGATTTTTTTTGTTGGAGTTTATTTATTATAGTAGAGATGCATTAATAAGTCCTTCATGAGTTTCATAAATTACTTTTGGTGATACAACTAGAAGTATCGAATATGTACCATGGATTGAGGCTATAGTATTGGTGGCCTGAGATGAAATAGGTGGTGGTAGATTTTACAGTGGAGTTTTTAGTTTTCTAGATGGTAAAGGATGAGAATCATGTTTCTGGAAGTTTGCTGCAACCTTTTGATGATCATGAGTGGAAATGAGATGACATCTCAATGTATTTTGTCATAGAATTACCCAAAACTTAAGGAGATTTTGATTCTATATGGGTGATTTTGGATTGGTTGATGAAATATGATCACTTATTAGCAATCAAGGAGTTAATCATAGTGGATGATTTGGATAAGAGGCATGTGGATGTGGTGGTGTGGTTTCATGGAGTTTTGAGGTCCATTATCTCAGATCAAGATGCACATTTCACCTCATGTGTCTGGACAAGATTGAAACATGATTTCGGAATTTAATTACACCCCAAAACTTATTTTCACCCTTAGACACATGGGAATATGGAGCAGACCATCTAGATGTTGGAGGATATGTTAAAGGCATGCATCTTAGACTTTGGCAGATCATGGGTACAATAATTTCCCTTCATTGACATTTCTTATAACATTATATATCACTCATCCATTAGCACGGATCAATTTGAGGTATTGTATGGGAGGTCATTTAATTCTCTGTTATGATGTAAAAAGGTTGGGGAGGTAGTAGTTTTTAGTCCATATATAGTGCAGAGCATGACAAAAAATGTTCAGTTGGTTTGAGAGAGGATTAAAGTAGAACATGACTGAAAAAAGTCTTGTACTAATCTTATGAAGGGGCCCTTGGAGTTTTAGGTAGGGGAACACATGTTCTTGATTATTTCCCCTTTATGTGGACAGTAGTGGTTTGGAAAGGAGAGTAAGAATTCTACTAGGTTTGTTGGGCCCTTTGAGGTTCTTGGGCGAGTTGGTGAGGTGGCATATCAGTTGGAATTTCCACCGTGGATGGAGGGATCCACAAAGTCTTTCAACTATCTCATCTTTAATGGTATCTCTATAATGAATCCCATGTCATTGACCAAGGAGAGTTCAATATCAAGGATGACATAATGTTTGTGGAGTGGCCACTAGATATCTAGGATTTACAAGAGAAGACACTTTGTGGGTAGAACATTCCCTTGGTTCACATGTCGTGGAGGAATAGTGTCCTATAGGAGAGTACTTGGGAGTGATAGATGCAGATGAGTTCCCAGTACCCAGAGTTATTTTTAGTTTTTCATTACTTTTTTTACTTTAGATGTGATGTTTGGATCTTATTATTTTATAATTTTTTTTGTTTTATTGATGTATGATGTGTGAAAAAGTTACGACATATAAAAGTGGGGGACCCGATTTCTAATCGAGACACGTTATACTATGATGCTATTAAAATTATATGGATGATTTAGTACCTCCATAAGTGGATACTATATTGACATGGAGGATGTAATTACTTGATTATTATATTCGAGGTGGTACAATTTTTTGTTTGTAAAAATTGTTGGTTTGGAATTTATGGAGGCTAGGATGGTGTTGTAGTGGTTGTGTAATGGTGTGATTGTTTGAAAATAGTCAATTTATGGATATGTAGTGTGTTTTGTGGGTGTTTCAGTTGGAACTTTTGTTTAGTGGTGCATTGTGGTGTAATGAGATCCTTGAGAGGTATCTTATTGGGTGGTTGTTCAGACCCCTCTTCCTTCTGGGCTTGGTTTTTGATTCTTGAGGGAAAGCATCATTTAAGAGGTATCTTATGTAATGAACCTTTCCTTCTCAGGACATTAATTTTTCGGTTTTGGATATTGGAGGTGTTTTGGAGGATGCTTGAGGAGGTTCCATGGTGGTTGGAGGTGCAACATATCTATAGTGATAAAATCATGTCCTGAAATGGGTACACAACATGAATTGATGGATCAAAGATTATGTTGTTGGACAGTTTCATGTATTGTATGTTGTTGAGGGGGAAATTTGTGAAATAGATTCACGTCATGAAAGTAATTCAAGATGTGTAATTAAATAAAGACTGAGGTGATGTGAATTTTGATGAAAGTTAGAAATATGGGAATTCACATCGTGAATGGGTTACATGATATGAACACATCAGGATCTAGGTTGTAAAAGGGTTGATCAACAGATTCTTTTTTATTTAGCTATATCCCCTATATATTGTTTTGGAGGAAACCTAGATGTCACGACCCGTCCTCGGGGCCCGTACCGTGACTACGCCAAGCCCGCCTTCCATAGGCCAGGGGCTGGCGACTAGCACCAAGGCGTAAATCCCGGAAAGAGGGAAGACATTGCCTTTGAAAAGTAAACAAGCACCACAGAGTAAGCAAGCAGAAAAGTAAACACTAAGTAAAAACTGTAACAAGCTGTGATGAAAGTAAAGGGGGCCGGAAATACAAGCCCAACTGTAAAGTACAACTGAAAGGGGAAAACATCAACTGAAAGAAAAAGCCGCAGCGTCGAGCCATCCTCTGGAAGTCCCACCTGAAGGGTGGGTACAGATAGCCTCCACTACTCCTCGGGTCCACCTAACCGCTCCGAGTACGTCCCGCCCAGTGGTCCACCTCCAGGTACCGTCCTGCTCCGCACGCCTCCACCACGATCAGCGTTGTCCGTCGTCTGCAACCAACACAACGTAGTGCGGGAAAGCCCGTGCAGGGGTGAGTATAAGCTACTCATTAGGGACCCCGAGACCCCCGAAGGTCTCCCGAAATCCACAAAGGATAATCCACAAAGGAAAGATACAATCACGAAGTAACATCTGACACGACTTAGGTATATGCCCATACATATACCTAAGTCATCAATTCCCGTTCGGCTCCAACGTCCGAGCCCAAGCACAACCCAGTCCACACAGGAAAACAAACGTATACCCACACAGGATAGCACAACACAATCCATAAAGGAGAGTAAACAGTAAATCCACACAGGATAGCTCAACACAATCCACAAAGGAGAGTAAACAGGATTCAGCTCACATAGGTATACTTCTTGTATGACGATAAAGATGATCACTGATCCATCTAAGTCGTCGGACCCACAAAGGATCGATAGGTAACTAACCCCCGTAATGACCCACACAGGATCGGGTCCACACAGGACCTGTAGGCGCTGGCTCACACAGAACCGCTGAGCGCTGACCCACACAGGATCGGAACCACACAGGATCGGGCCCACACAGGACCTGTAGCACTGATCCATGTAGGATCGCTGAGTGTTGTAGTCGTCGCAGTCCACTGAGGATCTCTGCATAGTCATCGTCGCAGTCCACTGAGGATCTCTGCACAGCCGTCGCCGCAGTCCACTGAGGATCTCTGCACGGTCGTCGACGCAGTAGCAGTCGCAGCCAGCACTAGGGTTCCCGCACACAGTAAGCTCGTTCGGGAGGGTCCGCTCCACGAGCCGAGAGGCTGATACATCAACTGTCACAAAGTCTGAAGTTGATGTATCCAAAAGTTCCATATCGTCAACAGGAACTCAACGTCGCAGACGGCGCGTCAATCGGACGTCCGGTCTGAGAGTTATTGGCTTTTTCGTCCCAGGGGCCCGGTTGGTTTTTAAGGAAAAACCAACCCGACCGTACTCCACCTACGTCGAAACCTCAGGCGGAGTATGCCAAAAGATCTGTCACACTTAGAGGAATTCAACGAAGTCGACGGCACGTCGATCGTACATACGTAGCTCAGGATATGAGCGTTTCCGCTCCGAGGGCTCGGTTGGTTTCGTGTACGAACCAACCCGGCCGAACTCAAAGTATTCTGAAACCTTTAGTGCAATATACTGAAACGACCGTCTCGATCCAAGGATCACGTTGCCGCTGACAGCGCGTCGTTTGGAGGCCCGTAACTCAAGTTACGGGAATTTGACCGAAAATGGTCCGAAGACGGGGGTCCGGGCCCGGGCCGACCCGGCCCGACCCCCCTGGGTCGGCCGAACCGGGTCGCCCCGAACCGGGTCGACCCAACCCGGTCCAACCCGGCCGGACCTGGTCCAGTCCGGCCTTGGCATGGCCCGGCCGGTCGGACCGGCCTGGCTCGGCCCGGCCGGGCGGCCGAGCGCCTAGGCGCCGCGGGGCGCTACCCCCGCGGTCTGGAGATGCCACGACCCTGCGTGGGCCGCGCTGGAGAACCGCGGACGCGGATTCTGCCGCGTCCCGTGCGGGCGAACTGGACCCGCGCGGCCGTGTGTCCGTTGGCCGCCGCCACGACGGCCTTGTCCGGCGGCGCGCCGGGGTGCCGCCGCCTCCGGCTGCCGGCGCCACCGCGCCGCCAGAATCTTCCGCAGGCCACCAGAGTTGCTCCGGTGGTCCGTTTTCCTTCCCGTCTGCGCCGGTGCTCCTCCCGGGTTCCGTTCTTCACTGCGGAATCAACAAACTGCCCTTGCGTCACGATTTTCCATCGCCCGCCAAATCCGCACAACCACGAAGAACGGCAGAGGGTTGTCGGGCCGTGTTCGTTTGGCCCGCACCCTCCGCGTTAGATAAAAACAAAGGGAGAGATAAACCAACTCATGAAACAACAATTTTAATAAATTAAAATTGTTCATTTGAATCCGGTTCTTTAATTTAAAGAAACGTTTACGGGAATAAGGGCATTTCCAAAATAAAAAAAAATCCCTACCTCATCAAGTCGTCGCCACGGGTCCTTCGCGGATTGAGGATCGTCGCGTCGTCGCGGTATCCGGCGTCACGTCGTCGCGGAAGGGGGTCGCGTCGACGAACTCCGAGGTTCAATAACAAAAAGATTTAATTAATAATAATTAAATATTTCTTGAGTTAAAAACCACAAAGGAAAAATTAAAAGAAATCTGAAACCCTCACCTCAATGGATGATCGAAGTTTCTTGTTGCGGATTAAGGAACGTCGCCGAAGAACGTCACAGGAGAGGAAACGTCGGCGTCGCGGTATCCGGCGTCGTGTCGTCGATTTCCGCGGGTTCAGCGTTCTTCGTCGGAGGCCGGCGTTCTTCGCGTTCTTCGCGTTCTTCGTGAAGGAGGATGAAGGCTCAAGAACTCTGACAAACCTCTCAACGAGTAATCCTCCAAATGTCGTGTTGGTCTTATTTTATTATTACGCCAACGAACAAAAAAGAGGTAAGTAACAACCCATTAATTCGTAGAATTAATTCAATGAAAGAAACCGCCCATTTAATTCACGAAATAAACCTCCCAATTAAATGGTGCGTTAAGAATTTAAGAAAACGTGTCAGTTGACTTTCATAATGACGGGTTTTCATGGGTGCGTTACTTAGCGGAAAAGAAATGGCGGGGCTCGTGCGGGCCCCACATCGAAAATATCCTACCAAGAGGGTAGGATATTTTTGGATAGTACCCTATCTGTTGCAACTCAGTTTAAGTGGCTTTCAAGTGGCTTAAGTGAAATAAAATAAAGTTTGTCGAACAATTTATTTTATTTCTTAACTTTAAGCCCAAAAATTAAAAACCACACCCGAGCAAACGCAACTCCGGAAGAGGCGTTTCTAAGAAAATACCGGCGCTACGATTTCATCGGTGCCTCAGAATTCGATTCCGGGCACCGGTTCAAAAGTTAGAAAAACCCGCTAGTCCGTTCACTGAATGTACCCGAGCCAAACTTCGGAAAATGATTCCGGGCACACTGGGCCTCAGAATCAGGTGCCGTCAGAAACTGAGTTCTTGTAAAAATCCAAAGAAAATTAAGAAAAAAATTTCCTTGAAATTTACAGGTCTTTACATTACTCTCACCTCAGGGATTTACGTCCCCGTAAAGATACATCAAAAACTAGGGAAACAAATGTGGGTACTGAGCACGCATCTGAGCCTCCCGCTCCCAAGTGCTCTCCTGGAGGTTCTCGTGCTGCCATATGATGCGCACAAGAGGAATCGATCGCCCACGTAGGACCCGCTCATGTCGATCCTCTATCTCCACCGAGACCTCCACAAAAGTCGCTCCATCATCCACGTCTAGCTCCCCATAGTCAATGATGTGCGTCGGTTCATGCACGTATCTCCTCAACTGAGATACGTGGAAGACGTCGTGCACCCGGTGAAACTAAGGTGGTAGAGCCAGGTGATAAGCTACCTCGCCAATCCTGCTGAGGACCTGGAAAGGTCCGATGAAGCATGGAGACAACTTGACGCCACGGCCAAATCTCCGCAAACCACGTCGAGGTGAGACACGCAAGAAGACGTGGTCGCCATCCTCGAACTCTAGTGGCCTCCGCCTCCTGTCAGCATAAGACTTCTGCCGGATCTGAGTTGTCCTCATCCGCTCCTGGATGACTTGGACCTTCTCTGTCGTAGCTAGGACCATCTATGGTCCCACAAGTGCTGACTCCCCAGGGTCTATCCAGCACAAAGGAGATCTGCAAGGTCTACCGTACAACGCCTCGTATGGTGCCATCCTGATGGTGGAGTGGTAGCTGTTGTTGTACGCAAACTCCACCAAGGGTAGGTGGTCCTCCCAGCTGTGACCAAAGTCAAGGACACATGCGCGGAGCATGTCCTCGAGAGTCTGAATGGTCCTCTCCGTTTGACCATCCGTCTGAGGGTGAAAGGTGGTGCTCAGATGTAGCCACGTCCCGAACGCCTCCTGCAACCCCTTCCAAAGCCAGGAAGTAAAACGAGCGTCCCGATCGGAGACGATAGTCGATGGCACACCATGAAGCCGTACAATATCCTGAACATTGAGACACCCCAAGCTCTCCACTGAGCCCTGCTCTCGGATGGGTAAGAAGTGTGCCGACTTGGTGAGTCGGTCAACAATCACCCAAATGGAGTCGTGACCTCTGGAAGTGCATGGAAGTCCAGTCACGAAGTCCATAGATATCACATCCCACTTCCACTCCGGGACCTCCAAGGGTTGTACCAAGCCTTCTGGTACCTGATGCTCTGCCTTCACCTGCTGGAAGGTGAGGCACCGTGAAACGAACTCTGCCACAACCTTCTTCATGCCCGACCACCAGTGCTGTCGTCTGAGATCCTGGTACATCTTCGCCACTCCAAAATGTACCGCCAAAGGAGAAGTGTGAAACTCTCTCAGAACCTCCTCTCGTAAAGAGACTGGTACCAAGGTACATCCTCTGAAAAGGACGTCTTGCTCTGCTCCAAGGGAGAAACCATCAGGTGTCTGTCCCGAGGATATCTGTGCACGCCGCGTCTCACAGTCAGTGTCCTCACGTTGTGCCTCTCTGACCTGCTGCAGTAGTGGAGGGGTGACTGTGAGAGACTGAATGAAGGTTGCTCCATCTCTATCCACGAAGGATATCCGCAAAGCGGCTAGCTGCTCTGTCACCTCCTCAAGTAGCTGAATGCCCGTTCTCCTGCTGAGGGCATCGGCTACTACGTTCCCCTTCCCAGGAGTATAGACTATCTCAAAGTCATAGTCCTGGAGGAACTCGAGCCATCACTGCTGTCTCAGGTTCAGGTCCTTCTGAGAGAAGATGTACCTAAGACTCTGGTGGTCAGAAAAGACTGTAAAGCGCTCGCCCATCAGATAGTGCCGCCATGTCTTCAGATCGAAGACCACTGCTGGTAACTCCAGCTCATGGGTAGCGTAGTTCTGCTCATGCGGCCTCAAATGACGTGATCCATAGGCAATCACGGCCCGCTACTGCATCAGGACACATCCGAGTCCGGTCCCTAATGCATCGTAGTAGACTACGTATCCAACTCCCTCCTCAGGCAACCTCAAGATAGGTGCGCTGGTCAATCTCTGTCTCAGCTCCTGGAAGCTCTGCTGATATCTGTCTGACCACACGAAGGGTTTCCCCTTATTAGTCAATGCTGAGAGTGGCGCCGCAACTCTGGAGAAGTCCGACACAAATCTTCGATAGTATCCGGCTAGACCCAAGAAACTCCGCACCTCCGTCACGCTCCTGGGTGGCTCCCAAGCTAGCACTGCCTCGATCTTCGTGGGATCCACTGCAACTCCCGCCTCAGAAATGACGTGCCCCAAGAAGTGGACCTCACGTAACCAGAACTAGCACTTCGAGAGCTTTCCATAAATCTGGTGCTCTCAGAGTGTGTCCAGTACAACCCGCAAGTGGTAGGCGTGCTCCTCCTCCATGGTCGAGTACACCAAAATGTCGTCGATGAAGACCACGACAAATCGATCGAGGTATGGCTGGAAGATCCTGTTCATGAGGCTCATGAACATTGCTGGAGCATTGGTTACACCGAAAGGCATAACCAAGAACTCATAGTGGCCATACCGACACCTGAAGGCCGTCTTCTGCACGTCCTCGTCTCGAACTCTGAGCTGATGATAGCCTGACCTGAGGTCTATCTTCGAGAACCACCGTGCTCTCTTGAGCTGATCGAAGAGGTCATCAATCCTCGGTAGCGGATACTTGTTCCTCACTGTCACCTGGTTCAGGAGACGATAGTCGACACACAGTCGCAAGCTCCCGTCAGCCTTCTTGGCGAACAAAATCGGGGAAGCCCAGGGTGAAACACTGGGTCGGATGAACCCCTTGCCCTGCAAGTCCTCCAACTGTACCCATAGCTCTCGAAGCTCAGCAGGGGCCATCCGATATGCTGGAGTGGATATCAGGGCTGTCCCGGGGTACAGATCAATATAAAAGTCTACCTCTCTGTGAGGAGGTATCCTTGGAACGTCGTCGGGGAAGACGTCCGCATACTGATCCATCACTGCAGGAAAACTAGGACTCCGCACGTCAACTGCTCCAAGGATGAGGCTAGCCAACTGATGAGTGATGGGCTGCCCTCTCCTCTATGTGAGTCCATCCTGTGCTTCAAAGGCTCCCTTCTCACCGATAAAGGTGAACCTGCTCCCATCGGTGCACACACATTGCACCTTGCACCTAAAACAGTCAATCTGAGCATGGACTGTAGATAACCAATCCATGCCCAAGATGACATCGTAAGGCCTCGACGCTGCTAAAAGAAGATCCCAGCCGAAGCTCTCACCTCCTAGAGTAAGCTCACACTGTCGGCACCAGTGCGTAATCGTCGAGTCTGCTCCCGTAGGAGTCTCTAGCCGTAAGGATCGAGCCAACGGCTCTGTCGGAATCTCCGAGCTCCGAACAAGGGCAGTGGCTATGAAAGAGTGACTCGCTCCTGTGTCTATAAGAACTGCATCAAGGGTGGAATAGACACAGATCGTACCTCGAATCATCTCTGGAACGCCGTGGTCGTAGGCCTCTGCTGCCTGGAGCTGTGCCTGTCTCTGCCCACCAGCTCCCTGTGGTCGGGACGGACCTCCTGGTGGTGGTGGTGGCAGAGCCTCAAAGCGTCGCCCACCACCTGCTGCTCGACCAGATCCTCTGCCTGGTACGCCTCCTCCCTGCGGACCGCCACGGTCGACCCTCTGCCTCTGCTTGGGTGGCCCCTCCACCGTCTGCTGCTCCTCGGTACGGCGGGTCGGGTAGTCACGAGCCATGTGGCCCTGCCCGCCGCACGAGTAGCACTGCCTGCCTCTCGGAAGACTGGCTCAGCGCTGTGTGCCCCACACTGCTGAGCCAGTGTCCTGAGGTCATCTACGAGAGGGTTTGGTCTGCCTGGAACCCTGAGTCATCCGTCGGCTACCAGTTGCCGAAGACTCTGCTACCTGCCGCCCTGCGGTAGGTATCGCTGTGGACTCAGCCAGAAAGCTCTCGATCAGAAGGGCTCGCTCTAGCACTCCTGCCTGGGTCAGGATGCTGAGGGAGATCAGCGATGCCCTGATCTCATGTATCAATCCCTGCTCAAAGGTCTGGGCCCGGAAGAAGGGGTCCCGTACCATGTCGGTCGAGTAGCGAGAAAGATCGGTGAACCTCACCGCGTACTGGGCGACCGTCAAGCTGCCCTGCCGCAACTGAAGAAGCTCATGAATGCGCACCGCACGGAGGGTGGCCGGGATGAACTCTGAGAAGAAGAGGCTCTCGAAGTCCGTCTAGATGAGAGAGGCCTCATCGTGCACCTGGAGCATCAAGCTCCACCATCATCCCACTGTTGCGTGCAGTAGGCTCACCGCGAGGATCACCATGAGGTCTGCTGGTGTCCTCACTAGCCTGAAAACTCGAACGACCGCCTCCAGCCAGTCCTCGGCTGCCTGGGGGTCCATCTCCCCACGAAACCTGGGTGGTCGCTGGCGCTGGAACTCGTGCAGAGCTCCGAGGCGTCGTGCATCGTCAGCGGTCGGCGTTGGAAGCATTGGGGGCTCGGCGGGTAAAGGTACCGCCGATGCCTCTTCTGTCAACGGGCCCTGTATCGAGGCCTCGTCGCTCGGCGGGCTGTCGTCACGATCTACTCTCGGAACCCTAGCTGGCTGCTATCGTCGGGCCATCCTGAAAGGAAACAAGTGCGCCACGGTCAGAATAGTATACCTGGTGAGCTGACACAAGTAATCATAAAGAAAAATTGAAACACACATGCAATCATTGTTTTCGTGCATTAAGTCGGAAATCAGAAGTCAGGGTCCTGGTGTACGGATATGTCGGCTGCCGTACCAACACTGGGCTCCCTGGACTGATAACCACACCCAATACGCTAAACACTATTGCTTCATATAGAAGAAAGATTAGAGTCTGCGGTAGAACCGACCGCCTCTGATAGCAATTTTTCACGACCCGTCCTCGGGGCCCGTGCCGTGACTACCCCAAGCCTGCCTTCCATAGGCCAGGGGCTGGCGACTAGCACCAAGGCGTAAATCCCGGAAAGAGGGAAGGCATTGCCTTTGAAAAGTAAACAAGCACCACAGAGTAAGCAAGCGGAAAAGTAAACACTAAGTAAAAACTGTAACAAGCTGTGATGAAAGTAAAGGGGGCTGGAAATACAAGCCCAACTGTAAAGTACAACTGAAAGGGGAAAACAACAACTGAAAGAAAAAGCCGCAGCGTCGAGCTGTCCTCTGGAAGTCCCACCTGAAGGGTGGGTACAGATAGCCTCCACTACTCCTCGGGTCCACCTAACCGCTCCGAGTACGTCCCGCCCAGTGGTCCACCTCCAGGTACCGTCCTGCTCCGCACGCCTCCACCACGATCAGTGCTGTCCGTCGTCTGCAACCAACACAACGTAGTGCGGGAAAGCCCGTGCAGGGGTGAGTATAAGCTACTCAGTAGGGACCCAGAGACCCCCAAAGGTCTCCCTAAATCCACAAAGGATAATCCACAAAGGAAAGATACAATCACAAAGTAACATCTGACACGGCTTAGGTATATGCCCATACATATACCTAAGTCATCAATTCCCGTTCGGCTCCAACGTCTGAGCCCAAGCACAACCCAGTCCACACAGGAAAGCAAACATATACCCACACATGATAGCACAACACAATCCACAAAGGTGAGTAAACAGTAAATCCACACAGGATAGCTCAACACAATCCACAAAGGAGAGTAAACTGGATTCAGCTCACACAGGTATACTTCTTGTATGACGATAAAGATGATCACTGATCCATCTAAGTCGTCGGATCCACAAAGGATCGATAGGTAACTAACCCCCGCAATGACCCACACAGGATCGGGCCCACACAGGACCTGTAGGCGCTGGCTCACACAGAACCGCTGAGCGCTGACCCACACAGGATCGGACCCACACAGGATCGGGCCCACACAGGACCTATAGCACTGATCCACGTAGGATAGCTGAGTGATGTAGTCGTCGCAGTCCACTGAGGATCTCTGCACAGCCGTCGTCGCAGTCCACTGAGGATCTCTGCACAGCCGTCGCCGCAGTCCACTGAGGATCTCTGCACGGTCGTCGACGCAGTAGCAGTCGCAGCCAGCACTAGGGTTCCCGCACACAGTAAGCTCGTTCGGGAGGGTCCGCTCCACGAGCCGAGAGGCTGATACATCAACTGTCACGAAGTCTGAAGTTTATGTATCCAAAAGTTCCGTATCTTCAACAGGAACTCAACGTCGTAGACGGCGCGTCAATCGGACGCCCGGTCTGAGAGTTATTGGCTTTTTCGTCTTAGGGGCCTGGTTGGTTTTTAAGGAAAAACCAACCCGACCGTACTCCACCTACATCCAAACCTCGGGCGGAGTATGCCAAAAGATCCGTCTCACTTAGAGGAATTCAACGAAGTTGACGGCACGTCGATCGGACGTACGTAGCTCAGGATATGAGTGTTTTCGCTCCGAGGGCCCGGTTGGTTTCGTGTACGAACCAACCCGGCCGAACTCAAAGTATTTCGAAACCTTGAGTGCGATATACTGAAACGACCGTCTCGATCCAAGGATCGCGTTGCCGCTGGCGGCGCGTCGTTTGGAGGCACGTAGCTCAAGTTATGGGCATTTGACCGAAAATGGTCCGAAGACGGGGGGTCCAGGCCCGGGCCGACCCGGCCCGACCCCCCTGGGTCGGCCGAACCGGGTCGACCCGACCCGGTCCAACCCGGCCGGTCGGACCGTCCTGGCTCGGCTCGGCCGAGCGGCCGAGCGCCTAGGCACCGCGGGGCACTGCCCCCGCGGTCTGGAGATGTCGCGGCCCCGCGTGGGCCACGCTGGAGAACCGCGGACGCGGATTCTGCCGCGTCCCGTGCGGGCGAACCGGACCCGCGCGGCCGCGGGTCCTTTGGCCGCCCCCGCCGGAATCTTCCGCGGGCCACCGGAGTTGCTCCGGTGGTCCGTTTTCCTTCCCGTCTGCACTGGTGCTCCTCCCGGGTTCCGTTCTTCACTGTGGAATCAACAAACTGCCCTTGCATCACGATTTTCTGTCGCCCGCCAAATCCGCACAACCACGAAGAACATCGGAGGGTTGTCGGGCCATGTTCGTTTGGCCCACACCCTCCGCGTTAGATAAAAACAACGGGAGAGATAAACCAACTCATGAAACAACAATTTTAATAAATTAAAATTGTTCATTTGAATCTGGTTCTTTAATTTAAAGAAACGTTTACGGGAATAAGGGCATTTCCAAAATAAAAAAAATCCCTACCTCGTCAAGTCGTCGCCGCGGGTCCTTCGTGGATTGAGGATCGTCGCGTCGTCGCGGTATCCGGCAATGCGTCGTCACGGAAGGGGGTCGCGTCGACGAACTTCGAGGTTCAAGAACAAAAAGATTTAATTAATAATAATTAAATCTTTCTTGAGTTAAAAACCACAAAGGAAAAATTAAAAGAAATCTGAAACCCTCACCTCAACGGATGATCGAAGGTTCTTGTTGCGGATTAAGGAACGTCGCCGAAGAACGTCGCGGGAGAGGAAACGTCGGCGTCGCGGTATCCGGCGTCGCATCGTCGATTTCCGTGGGTTCAGCGTTCTTCGTCGGAGACCGGCGTTCTTCGCGTTCTTCGCGTTCTTCACGAAGGAGGATGAAGGCTCAAGAACTCTGACAAACCTCTCAATGAGTAATCCTCCAAATGTCATGTTGGTCTTATTTTATTATTACGCCAACAAACGAAAAAGAGGTAAGTAACGACCCATTAATTCATAGAATTAATTCAACGAAAGAAACCGCCCATTTAATTCACGAAATAAACCGCCCAATTAAACGGCGCGTTAAGAATTTAAGAAAACGCGTCATTTGACTTTCATAATGATGGGTTTTCGCGGGTGCGTTACTTAGCGGAAAAGAAACGGCGGGGCTCATGCGGGCCCCACCTCACAAATATCCTACCAAGAGGGTAGGATATTTTTGGATAGTATCCTATCCGTTGCAACTCAGTTTAAGTGGCTTTCAAGTGGCTTAAGTGAAATAAAATAAAGTTTGTCAAACAATTTATTTTATTTCTTAACTTTAAGCCCAAAAATTAAAAACCACACCCGAGAAAACGCAACTCCGGAAGAGGCGTTTCTAAGCAAACACCGGCGCTGCGATTTCATCGATGCCCTCAGAATTCGATTCCGGGCACCGGTTCAAAAGTTAGAAAAACCCGCTCGTCCGTTCACTGAACGTACCCGAGCCAAACTTCGGAAAATGATTCTGGGCACACCGGGCCTCGGAATCAGGTGCCGTCAGAAACTGCATTCTTGTAAAAATCCAAAGAAAATTAAGAAAAAAAATTTCCTTGAAATTTACAGGTCTTTACACTAGACACCTTCGAAAGATCTTCCATCTCTTATTCTCCTATTTCAATCCGTTGGTTCTAGTGGATGCCCGTTGTTGATCCATAGTGAGTTATCCTATCTTTTCAATAGGTTTCATTCCGTTCTTCTTTGGAGATCCTCTATAGTGGTGAATTTTTGGTTCGGGTTGTGAGTTATGATAAATTTTTGATAACCCGTGATCTGGTGTAGGTTGATCTGTGGGTTTTTCATGTGGTTGTGGTTTTTGGGCGTTTCTTCTTTTCCCTACTGTGCATAATGATTTGGAAAATATTCTTTGAGGCAGTGAATCCCTAGTTTCTCAATTTTTTGTATCATTCTTGATGGTTTTACTCCTTTTTATCTATGGTGGATGTTTTTTGTTGGCCTAATCAAGATAAATTAATCGGTCAATTGAAATTTAAGGGGGAAAGGGGAATGATTTTTATGATTTTATAACATTGATATTATTGTGATGCTGTGTTGTACAAAATGAATGCCCCACTAAAAATCATAGATTTTGGGAGCCTTTTCTTTCACTATAGTTGTTGTAATATGGAAACCTTATTGCATGTTGTTGTGATATCACCCCAAAATTGAAATTATATAACCACTTATATTTGGATAGTGAAATGGTTACCCCTAGATTTATAGCTTGTGTGACACCACCCCTAAAATAAAGTGAAATGTGGTAAAGTAACATTTTTTGAATCTATAAAATGTTATTTGATGTGTTGTGATGTGTTTCTATGCTTGTGGGATAGTAATGTATGGTTGTAATGAAACATGGGTTGATACATGTTTTTTTGGATGTGATTTTGGGGTGGTGAAGAAATTGTTTGTTTGGTCATGATTTTAGGGTTTTGAGGCGATGGTTTGTTTGGATGTGATTTTGGGGTGGTGAGGTGATGTATTTTTTGGGCATACTTTTGGGGCAGAGAGGTGATGGTTTTTTTATCTTTTCTTTTAGGTATTTAATTTTGGATAATTTTACCTATATCAGTTTTATTTATGCATGCATTTTGGGATGGTTTTGTTTTGTTTTTATATAATTTCATGTAGTTGATTATGGTTGATTAATCTTATCTCATGATCCTATATTATTATAGAGGTCAATTCCTCCTATTTCATGATATTTTTTTACACTTGGTGCTAGTTTCCAACCCAAGGCCTACTGAAGGCGTGAATCAAGGGGTAATTATCTCTCTCCCCTCATTATGGTGTCTTTAGTGAGAGGGGGTCATGACACATTATGTTTTGACTAATTAGATACTACATCTTCTATCTTTGTAGGGTCAACTTATATTCTGAATTTAGAAATGATATGTCTGAGTAAAAAGACAACTTGGATCTAGAAGTCACACTTAGAAAACTTAGCATACAAACAATGTCCCTACAACGTAATCAGTACAATTTACAAGTGCTCCTCATGGTTATTCCTATTTTTAGAGTATACTAGGATATATTCCAAAAATAAAAAACCAAGAGTCAAGAAACCTAAGGAAGATACAGTTCATAAAATCCATGAAAACTATCAGTGTGTTTGTTAAACCAAAAGGCATGAAAACATATTCATAATGGTTATGGAGACTCTAAAATCCTATTTCTGGTATATCATCTCCTCTAAATCTAAGATTATTATATCTTGAGATTAGATAAATTTTATAGAACCACTTTTATCCCTTCATTTGATTAAACATATCATCTATTTGAGGAAGTGGATACTGTTTTTTTAATCACTAATTGACTCAAATTATGATAATAAACACACAAGAGGAGAGTACCAAATATCTTCTTTATGAATAAAACCAATTCACCCTAAGGTGATATACTAGATCTAATAAAAACTTTACTTCCTAACTCTTCAATATGGACCTTCAATTCCCACAGCTCAGTGAGAGCCATTATGTAAGATGTTAAAGAAATAAGGATTGTTCCTAGGAGTAGGTAAATAGTAAATTTTATCTCCCTTTTGGTTGGTAATGTCACAACCCATCCCCCGGGGCCTATGCCATGACTACCCTAATCCCGCCTTCCAAAGGCTAGGGGCTGACAACTAGCACCATAAAGGTGTATCCCTATAACAGGAAGGCATTGCCTTTAAACCTGTACAAACACATAGAGTAGAACGCAACAAGATGCAACCACGAAGTAAAATACTATAGTAAAAAGAGTGCTGAAAGTAAAGGGTTTGGAATACAAGACCATATGTAAAAGTACACGTACAACTAAAAGGTACAATAAAATTGAAAAAGGGAAAATAGCTCTTGGGTCGTCCTTCGAGGATCCTACCTGAAGGGTAGGTACAGATCGCCTCAACGGAACTCCACATCCACCTGTCTACTCCGCATACTACCTGGTCCTGACTCCCTCAAATCTCGATCAATGTTGTACGTCGTCTGCACAAGACACAACAAGTTGCGGGCGAAGCCCGTGTAGGGGTGAGTATAATGATACTCAGTAGGGACCCCGAGACCCCGTAGGTCTCCTAAATTTTCATGAAGGAAAAACCACAATGAAAGGCTCAATCAAAAATCACAAATTAGTCAACAAATCTACTTTTGTTTATGCCCATACATATACCTAAGTTATCAAGATATACTCGTCTCATACATGAGGGAAGAATATCACAAAGGTAACACCCCGAAGGTAACACCACAATGGTAAAAGTACAACACAGGTAACACCGTGAAGATAACACCACAAAGGTAAAAATACCACTCAAGTAACACCATAAAGATATCACCATGAAGGAAATAATGCCTCATAGGTATCATTACAAAGATATCACCACGAAGGTAAAAGCACCACACATGTATCACCACGAAGATGTCACCACGAAGATAAAAGTACCACATAGGTAAAAGACTTAGTTAAAATAGAGTCTCACCTCAAACCAAGTTTTTCAGTGAAGTATAGAAGTAAATATGATTATTCACGAAGCTTGATCATATTATAATGTCAATAAGCACTGCTTCTGACCATACATAGTCTGACCCACACAGGATTGATAGGTACTAACCCCCGCAATGATCCACACAGGATCTGACCCGCCCAAAGTCGATAGGTAACTAACTCCTACTAACCCACATAGGATCTAATCCATACTGGATCGGTATGCGCTGACCCACACAGGATCGCTGAGCGCTGACCTTCGTATGATCTGTCTCCAACCTCCACCTCACTGCCAGCCATTGGATTCCTCACACCCGGTGTGCTCAAGTTCTGTAGAATCAGTCTCTCGTGGTATCAGTCGTACCTCAACTACCACTAATATCCACAAATGAGTAACCCAAAGGACCGCCATGTCGTAAGGGTTCCAACATGACAGACAGTGCGTCAATCGGATGCCCGGTCTATGAGTTATAAGCATTTTAGTTCCGGGGTCCCAGTTGATTTGGGTTCGATCCAACCCATCTGTACTCCAATTGTCTCCAAAACTCAATAGGAGTATAACAAAAATGACCGTCTTGATCCAAGTATCCCAACGCTGCAGACGGTTCATCAAACGGACATCCAGTTCTCAAGATATGGTCCTTTAAGCATTTTTGGGCCTGGTTGGTCAGGGTCTGATCCGACCCAATTGGACCGACACACCCCGAAACGATCTGGGATGGGCTACGGCGGGCTCGGCCCATTGGGTTGAGTTCCAGTCTAGCCCACAAGGGGGCGACCCGGCCCGCAATGGAGAGGCCCGTAAAAGGGTGACCCGCAAAGGGGCGGCTCGACCCGAATAGGGCGGCCCAAAAAAGGGACGCCCAAAAAGGGGCGGCCCACAAAGAGGGAGGACCAGCCACATGAGGCGTGACCCGATCCAAGGCAGAGCGTGGCCGGCTGGCAGCGCAGTTCGCTGGCAGGAGGCCCGCTGACAGCGAGGTCCGCTGGCAGGCGGCACGACCACGGTCTGCCCGAGCTGGCAATGGGGGAAAGATTCCCCCCGGTATCCTGAACGGCCCAAAGGCCATTCGGTTTTGTGAAAAGGTATCCCCAGTTTCTGCAAAACCCAAGCGGTGGGTTCCTCCTCAACCGCAGCTTCGGCCGCAACTTCTACTCGCTGGCGGCGCGCTGGTCGCGCCGCCTCTCTCTCTGCGGCCGTCCGAAGTGCCGGCTGCCTCCTCCGATCACCACGACTATTGAGCCATGACCCCTTGATCACCAGAGGCGTGTGACAACACGCCGCACGTTCTTTGCAGTCGGCCAGTTCCGACCGTTCTAATGGCCACTGCGGCTTTGTGCTGCGGGCTCCTCTTGCGGCGTGCGTCAGCGCACACCTTCTTCGTAGCTGGCCGGTGTCGTCGTGCTGTCGGTATTCCACGAAGAACGCAAGGGTGTAGCAAGATAGTAGAGGGTTCAGGCCGGGATCATTAGGCCCACACACTCTGCTTTAGCTCATAAACAAGAGGGGGATAAAAGGGGGTTCAATAAAAATTTACTTGAATTTAAACGGGAATCAAAACCCCTACAAAGATACCCTGAAACAACCTCCTGCAAAAACGAATGAATCGCGGATCAAACCGTTTGTAGGTTGGTCTGTGTTCTTATTATTATTCAAGAACAGTGAATATGAAAACATTTAAAATGAGTAAACGAATAAACCCCCTACCTCATAAACCTGTTAGATAGCATCCACGCTTGAAGGTGGACCGTGTTCTTCGTTCCTACAACTGGTTCCCAAAAACACCACTTGTACGTCATCCTTCAGTTTGTGGTTCGGTGTCACCCATCACCTCTCGCTAGGATTGTCTCCATTCTATAAGGGTTTGGCATCTCGAAACTTGTTTAACACTTCATTTCTTGGTGAAGCAGTGCTGATACCCCTCTCCAAGCTCTATATAAATAGGAGAGGGGTGGGTAAGTGATGACGTTGGGAATTAACGATGGCTCATTAATTAGGAAGCTTCCTAATTCCCCAACGTTTCTATTACTTATATTGAAGGGTAAATCCATTTTATGTCTTGACACATCATTGTCCCCACACTCCGATTGTCCGTTGGAGGATAAGAATGAAAATAAAATAAAATAAAATAATTTTATATATTTTAAAAAGTCACAAAACTTAGATTTTTCTCCAGACCTACTGTGGTCAAAGTAAAGCATCCCTTAAGAGAATCTTGACACTGCGGATTCAACCATGCCCTCATATTTTTAATCCGAGAACTGGTTCAAAAGTTAGGAAACACCGCTCTTGCATTTATTGAATGTACCCAAAAAAAAGTTCGGAAAATTATTAAAAGTCACCCTTGACTCGTGCAGGTCAAGGTTAAGCTCTGCCTAAAGAGAACACACCCTCCCGAGCTCAATGGTACTTTTATATTTTCAATATGAGTTACCGTTTAAAAGTTATGGATATTACAATAAAATAATTGTTACTTAATTATTTTATTTACGACCAAAAACTAACTTTCACTGGTGGCCCATGGCAGCCAATGTTAGTATCTTCCTAAAGAGAGAATACCCTCACAAGATCATAGGTGGTCTTAGATTTTTAATTCGAGTCACTGTTCGTGAGTTATAAGTATTTGAAAAATAAAATAACTTTATTTAATTATTTTATTTATGATTATTCCATTTTCGGGTTTTCTCACAGGAGTCTTGTGCCGATTAAACTTAAGTCATAACTAAGGTAAACCCGCCATCCAGAACGCAACAATGTCCTCAAAATTCTAATCCGGGAAACTGTTTAATATTTATTCCACTTTTTCAGGAAAACTGCTTATGAGCACTAATTAAAGTTTAAAAAAATTTCGACGAATCATTCCAGGCACTTCGGGCCTCGGAATCATGGGCTGTCAGATTTTTCAGTCTCAAAATAATTCCATATAGTTAAAAAAAAATTATACGGAAATTTTGGGACATTACATTCTCCCAAAATTAGGGATTTATGTCCCTGAAATCTAAAGCAAAGGCAAATAAAAAAAATGAGGGTACTGAGCATGAATCTGAGCCTCCCGCTCCCATGTGCTCTCCTGGAGGTCCCCATGCTACCACCGAACTCGAACCATAGGGATCGACTATCCATGAAGGACCTTCTCCTTTCGATCCTCTATCTCCATCAGGAACTCCATAAAAGTCACCCCATCATCAAAGTTTAACTCTCCCTAGTTGATAACATGCGATGGATCATGCACGCATCTCCTCAATTGAGACACATGGAAAATATTATGCACCTAGTGCATCTATGGAGAAAGAGATATATGATACGCCACCTCGCCCACTCTGCTGAGAATCTAGAAAGGTCTGATGAACCTCAGAGATAACTTGCCTCTCTAGAAAAATCTTCACAAACCTCATTGAGGTGAGACCCGTAGGAAGACATGGTCTCCCTCCTCTTGTCGATATAATACTTCTGCTAGCTCTGTGCAGTCTTCACCTGCTGACAAGTGAGGCATTGTGATACAAACTCTTCCACTACTTTATCCCTGGACACCAGTACTGACGTCGAAAGTCCTGGTACACCTTTCACCACTCTAGGATATACTGATAAGGGGATGTATGGATATCCCTCAACACCTCCTCCCGAAGCATCAGTGTTACTATGGTGCATCCTCTGAAGAGGATGACATGCTCCCCACCTTTAAAAAAATCTTTCAGGAGACCATCATGAGGATATCTGAGCATGTCGGGCCTCGCAGTTAATGAATCATGTTGTGTCCCCCGAATTTGCTGAAGAATTAGGGGAGTGAAAGTCATAGACTGAAGGTAATATTCTCCATCTTTATCCATGAAGGATATCCATAGTGCGACTAGCTACTTTGACACCTCACTCAGTAGTTGTAGACCAGAGCTCCTGCTGAGTGAGTCTGCTATCACGTTCCCCTTCCTAGGAGTACAGAATATTTCAAAGTCATAGTCCTGGAGGAACTCTAGCCATCATCACTGTCTCAACTTATGAAAGCTCTTCTGACACTTCTACCTCCACAGGAAAGGCTCCCCTTTTTTTCTTCAAAGTTGAAAAGGGTGCCGCTACCTTGGAGAAGTCTGGTTCAAAACTCCAGTAGTACCCATCCAAAGCAGAAGTACCTCTCCCTTCATGGAGGTAATCCTAGAAACATCTTTTGAAAAGATTTCCCCACACTATACCACTCATGCTGGGAACTGAAAACCCAAAACTCCCGCTGCCATGAGGGTAAGGCTGGATGACTGAAGGGTGATCGACTACACCCTCCTATGCATGAGTTTATCCTGTGATGCCTGGGTTTCCTTTTTTGCTGACCAAGGAAAACCCTATTCCAACATTGTAGATATACCAAAACCTTTTTGCCTAATACAGTCAATTTGAGTATGAACTGTGGATGTCCAGTCCATACCCAAACTAATGTTGTAAGGCCTCGATGCTCTCACCAAGAGGTTCCAACTAAAACTCTCACCTCAAGGGTCAGATCAAACCATCGACATAAGTGTGATTTTTGAGTCTCCTCCCAAATGTATCTCCAGAAATAAGGGTAAATTCAATGGATTAACCAGAAACTGTAGGTCTTGAACAAGATTTGTGGAAATAAGGAATGATTCGTTCCTATTTCTATTAATACCGTAGCTAGTAGTAGACATAGACCGTACCTCTAATCATTCTTGGATCCCTTGGGTCACACTCCTTGTCGCATGCAGATAATCCCTTACCCTTTCCTCTAGCTCCTTGAGCCTGGTGGGGACCACATTGAGGTGGTGGTTATAACATGTTGAAATGTAAACCTCCTCATGCTACTCTCCTAGCTCCACTTCCATGTATGCTACCCTGCAGATTCATCTATACCTATCACTTCCTCTTACTGAAACATTTTTCATGACCAAGTCTCTGAGACTAGCATCAATTTCTTGCTTTCCCACTGTTAACATTCACTAGCTGCATCCGCTAATCCAAATAATATTCAACCACAAAGGTTATCTCTAGAATACTAACATAAGTAGGAATGATCAGAGGAAAAGTGATGGCTTAGATATCCTTAAACACACATCTCTTGGAGATCCAAGAACTGAATCACTGACCGTACTGTATTCATCGAGTACCTGGAATGGTTGGTATGTCTCGATGAATACTTAGCTACTGACATGTCATCCTGTCGAAGCTGTAGAAGCTCTAGGGAACACTCACCCATTAGCTTTTTATGGAAAGATACCCCCTTCTTTGAGGAAGGTTCTCAAGATTGTCCATAGAAAAGTCACCTCATCACAAGATCAGGGTAATCCAAACCTTGTCTTCATCCTGCTGAGCCACGTATAAGGCTCTCTACTAGGATCGCCATCTGATCGAATGGTGCCCTGGCTAGATGGAAAATCAGCCACCTCCTCAAGCCAGTCCTTAGCCGCCAGTGAGTAGGGATTTCCTCAGAACCTTGGAGGAATCTACAGTTGGAACTCATGTAATGCGCTCAGTCGGTGTGCACCATCCACCAGTGTGGCTGGTGGTAACTACTTCCCAATGGGTTTTGCTGCAGCTGGTACACCACCTGAAGGTGCCAACACAATAAGAGGGCCTTGCACTGGAGCCTCATTTCTCAGTGGGCCTTCATCGTGTACTCTCTCGGTAATCATAGCTGGTTGTCTACATGGAGACATCATAATAAGGAACATATACACCACAATCAATAAGTTATACTTGGTGATATGACTCAAGATAAATCACAATAAAAACTCATCAAAAAAACACACAATCTATGCTTCCATGTACTGAGTCAGAAATCAGAATTCAGGGTCCTGGTGTATGGATATGTCAGCCGCCGGACCAACACTGGACTCCCCAAATTGAAAAACACACTCATAACACTTAACACTATTGATACATTGAAACGATCAAATTCCTAGTTCTTCAGTAGAACTGACCCACCTTTGATACCACTTTTTCACGACCCGTCCCCCAGGGCTCGTGCCGTGACTACCCCAAGCCCACATTATAAAGGCCAGGGGCTGGAGACTAGAACTAGAAAGGTGTATCCCTATAACGGGAAGGAATTGCCTTTAAACCTATACAAACACAAAGAGTTTAATGAAACAAGATGCAACCACGAAGTAAACTTCTGTAGTAAAAAGAGTGCTGAAAGTAAAGAGGTCGAAATACAATCCCAACTGTAAAAGTACAAGTACAAAGGTACAATACAACTGAAAATAGGGAAAATATCTCATGGGTCGTCCTCCGAGGATCCTACCTGAAGGGTAGGTACAGATCGCCTCCACAACACTCCACGTCTGCTCGTCTCCTCCATATACCGCCTGGTCTCGACTCACTCAAATCTTGATCAATGTTGTACGTCATCTAAACAAGTCACAAAAAGGTGAGGGTGAAGCCTATGTAGGGGTGAGTATAGTGATACTCAGTAGGGACCTTGAGACCCTGTAGGTCTCCTAAAGTTCCACGAAGTAAAAACCACAATGCAAGGCTCAATCAAAAAGTATGAAGTATTCAAAAAATCTACTTAGGTATATGACTATACATATACCTAAGTTATCAAGATATACTCGTCTCATACATGAGGGAAGAATATCACAAAGGTAACACCACTAAGGTAACACCACAAAGGTAAAAGTACCACACATGTAACACCGCAAAGATAACACCATGAAGGTAAAAATACCACTTAGGTAACAACACAAAGGCAACAGTACCACAAAGGTATCACTACGAAGATATCACCACGAAGGTAAAAGTACCACAAAAGTATCACTATGAAGATATCACCATGAAGATAAAAGTACCACACAGGTAAAAGACTTAGTTCAAACAGAGTATCAACTCAAACCAGGTATTTCAGTGAAGTATAGAAGACAGATGATTAGTCACGAAGCTAGATCATTTTATTATTTCAAGAGGCACAACTTCTGACCATACAGAGTCTGACCCATATAAGATTGATAGGTACTAACCCCCGCAATGATCCACATAGAATCTGACCCACCCAGAGTTGATAGGTAACTAACCCCCGTTGACCCACACAAGATCACTGAGCACTGACCTCTGTATGATCTATCTCCAACCTCCGCCTCACTGCCAGCCACTGGATTCCTGGAATTCGTCACGCTCGAGTTCCATAGTATCATCCCCTTGTGGTATCGTTCATACCTCGACTTCCACTAAGCTCTACAAAGGTGTAACCCAATGGACCACCATGTCGTAAGGGTTCCAACACGACAGAAGGTGCATCAATCGAACCCATGGTCTGTGAGTTATAAGCGTTTTAGTTCTGAGGGCTCTGTTAGATTCGGGTTCGATCCAACCCGGCCATACTCCAACTATCTCCAAAACTCAATAGGATTATAACAAAAAGGACCATCTCGATCCAAGGATCCCAAATCCATAGGTGATTTTTCAAATGGACATTCGGTTCTCAAGATATGGTTCTTTAACTGTTTTTGGGTCTAGTTGGCCCGGGTCCGATCCGACCTGGTCGGACCGACCCGGTCCAACTCGGTCCCGTGGTGGGATCGACCTGTCCCACAAGGGGGCGGCCCAACCCACAATGGGGAGGCCTACAAAAGCACGACCTGAAAAGGGGCGGCTCAGACCGAATAGGGTGGCTCGGCCCGAATAGGGAGGCCCAAAAAAGGGCGGCCCACAAAAGGGGTGGCCCGACCACATGAGGAATGACCCGGTCCAAGGCGGAGCATGACCCGCTGGCAGTGCGGTCCGCTGGAAGGTGGCCTGGCCGTGTGAGGCACAGTCCACAAGGGGGAAACCTGGCCATGGTCCACCCGAGCTGGGAAGGGGGAAACGTTCCCCCCAGTATCCCAAATGGCCCGGAGGCCATTCAGTTTTGTGAAACGGCGACACCATGTGGGCACCGCCCAGTCACCGCGGAACCCGCACGGTGGGTTCCTCCTCCGCCGTGGCTTCGACCATGGATTCTGCTCACCGGCGGTGCGCTGGTCGCGCCGCCTCTCCCGCTTGCCTGCGGCACACTGGTCACGTCGCCTCTCCTGCTTGCTGACGGCGTGCTAGTCGCGTTGCCTCTCTCTTCACAGCCAACCAAAGTTCCAGCCGCCTCCTCCTATCACCGCAACTATCAAGTCATGGTCCCTTTCTCATCAGCGGCGCGCGACGGCACTCTGCACCTCCTCTACGGCCGGATGGTACCAGCTATTCCGATGACCACTGTAGCTTCGTGTCGTGGCCTCCTCTTGCGGCGTGCGTTAGCACGTGCCTTCTTCATAGTCGGTCGGTGTCACCGCGCTGACAGTATTACAAGAAGAACGCAAGGGTGTAGCAAGATAGCGGAGGGTTCAGGCCATGTTCATTAGGCCCGCGCCCTCCGCGTTAGCTCGTAGACAAGAGGGAGGATAAAAAGAGGTTCAATAAAAATTCACTTGAATTTAAACAAGAATCAAAACCCCAAAAAAGATACCCCACAACAACCTCCCGTAAAAACAAATGAATCATGGATCAACCCTTAGTCGGTTGGTCCGAGTTCTTCATATTATTCAAGAATAGAGAAGATGAAAACATTTAAAATGCTTAAATGAATAAACCCCCTACCTCGTAAACCTATTGGAGAGCTCCCACTCTTGAAGGTAGTTCATGTTCTTCATTCCCGCAACCGGTTCCGAACGATGCCACTTGTACATCGTCCATCGGTTCGTGGTTCGGTGTCACCCGTTACCTCTAGCTGGGATTGGATTCTTCCTCTAAGGATTTGGCATCTAGGAACTTTGTCAACACTTTGTTGCTTGGCGAAGCAGTGCCGATAACCCCCCCAAATCTCCATATAAATAGGAGAGGGGGAGGGTAAGTAACGACGTTGAGAATTAACAATGGCTCATTAATTAGGATTCTTCCAAATTCCCCAACGTTTCTGTTACTTAGATTGAAGGGTAAATCCATTTAATGACTTCAAACATCACTGGCCCCACATCCCGCTTGTCCTTTGGAGGATAAGAATGAAAATAAAATAAAATTATTTTATTTTATTTCTTTTAAAAAGTCACAAAACTAAACTTTTTATCCAGACCTACTTTGGTCAATATAAAGTATCCCTTAAGTGAATCCTGGCACTGCAGATTCAATGGTTCCCTCATATTTTTAATCCAAGTACTGGTTCAAAAGTTAGGAAACACCGCTCACGCGTTTACTGAACATACCTGAAAAAAAGTTCAGAAAATTATTAACAGTCACCCTCATCTCGCGTCGGTCAAGGTTATGCTCCTCTTAAAGAGAACATTCCCTCACGAGCTCAACGATACTCTTGGATTTTCAATCTGAGTTACCATTTAGAAGTTATGAATTTTACAATAAAATAATTGTCACTTAATTATTTTATTTACGACCAAAAACTAACTTTCACTGGTGGCCCACACCGACCAATGTTAGTATCTAACTAAAGAGATCATACCATCACAAGCTCAGTGGTGGTCTCATATTTTTAATCTAAGTAACCGTTCATGAGTTATAAGAATTTGAAAAATAAAATAACTTTATTTAATTATTTTATTTATGTTTATGCCATTTTTGGGTTTTCTCACAGGAGGCCTACACCGACTAATATTAAGTCGCGCATAGGGTAAACCTGTCATCTTGAATGCAAAGGTTCCTTCAGAATTCTGATTCGGGCAACCGTTTAAGAGTTATTCTACTTTTTCAAGAGAACTGGTTAAGCGCGCTAATTAAAGATTAACAAGACTTCGACATATCATTTTGGGCACTCCAGGCCTCAGAATCATGTGCCGTCAGATTTTTTGGTCTTGAAATAATTCCATATAATTAAAAAAAATTATACATAAATTCCGGGACATTACAGGTAACCCATAAAAATCATTCATAAAAACATATGGGTATCAATCCACTATTTCAAAAAAATTCCCATTCCCTGGTTCATCAACTGTGCTCAAGGTCATTATTGCTAGATGGATAGATATGATTCCATCAACTATAAATAAAGTTCCCACTCTATCTACATTTATATCACAATCCCTCTTGAAAAGGTAAAGGACCCCATCCTCGAATGTAAACATCACCTTCCATGTGCAACATTCAATATGGGCTTTAAATCTCACCATCCAGTCCATACCAAAGATTGAATAAAAAACATCTATCTCCAAGATCGTAAACTCTTATAGAAACCACACTTCATCAATGATAATGGAAAATTATAGAAATTTTAAACATTTTCACTCCTACTATCCAAGGGATGTCTTGATAATCATGACATGAGGTATCATTTTCACATGAATTCCATTTTTCTTAACCATAGAAGAAGTAAGGAAATAATGTGATACACCAATGTCAAACAATACATGCATAAGAGTGGAGTTCAGAATAATGGTGCCTCACACCATAGTGGGAGTTGGTTGTTCACTTATAATAGCATGTTTTACTCACTATTATTATTGATTGGTTATTAATAGATAGATCTTTAATCCCTATTGATGTGTTGAATGAACAACCAAAGTGTTCTTGAAAAAATCCTGGTTCACCTATGTTTGTGGATGTGAACATCTCTAATGAGACTTTTCTATCTGATCATATGAAAGTTGATGCTGAGTTGTTCATGTTCCACCTCTTAATTTATAAAGTTTAAGACAAAATTTATTGATATGGAATCTTTTTATATAATGTTGGAAATTCCTTAGTGGTGCATTACATTCTCACTTATTATGCATTAACAAACCACACAAAAAATAACCTAGTTTTTTATTAGATCTTGCGGGGAAATTAAATAATTATATTGTCTGAGTATAAGGTTTACTAAATCTATTAGAGTAGTCATCCCTATTTCTATTATTCCCAGAATTTGTGTTGAAACCTGTCCCCATGGAAACAAATAAACTACCTCTAGAAGGATTCCCAACAAGATCCCTTTCTACCACTATTAGTTTATTTACCATCTCTGTAGAGTCTATAATAAAGAGAACAACTATCTTGGGTTGAATATCTGGTTGTAATATTGAATCAAATATACACACCTTGAAGGATATACTAGTAGTTACTTATGGGGAGAAACAAAATAAGTTCATAAACATGGATACATACTCTATCACAAAGAGGTTTTCTTGATTTAGGCTAAAGAAATATGTTGTTATTTCTATTTTGAATGTGTGTAGGTAGAATTGTTTATTAAATATTTCCTCAAAATACTCCCACATAAGTTCTTGGTTGACTTTATCTTGGGCATCTAAATCTCATCATTGGAATTTAAGATCTTCTAACATATAGGTTTCCAACTTAATCTTAGCTCTACCGACGTACTAAGAAAATCAAAGATTCTATTCATTCATTTTTGCCACAATTCTTCTTTTTCAGGTTTTGAAAAACATGTGGATTTTGTTTATGAAAATATACTGAATGATCTACTTTCCTTTATTCATAATTTCAATTCCCTCTATCAAAATCTTGAAAAACTTTCACAGTACTTTGTACAAGTTGTTGGTTCACCTGTGGCTCAGGTGCAGCCACATTTTCAATAGATTCTTCCTGTTATTTTCTAGAGATTCTTCCTAGAGCCATTTTCTATAAACAGAATGATAAACAATTTAGACCATTTATCTATAGTAACTGAAGGCTTGAATAAATTTTAAAACATTATAAACAATTATCATTACTATAAGAAACAACCGGTGAAACCATCATTTTAAGAATAACTATTTTATTAATTTTAATCTTTTTTTTTCAAAAATCATTAGACAACAAATTTATAATGAATTCCTAAATCAAAATATTTATATTACTACATTATATTCAATACTCATCGTCTAAACGCACGATGATGAGATAAAAACACCTATATATGTGTATTAGAATACTTTGGTACCCAAACACACCCTAGTTACTTGAAGTTAAACATAAAGAGGTTAGATACGACTTTTTATATTATACATTTAATGTTTTAACAACCCTATCTCCTTGCTACCACCCCAACTCAAGGACTGAACAAAAATGATACCATATGTAACATCTCGCCTCTCAATCATTAGATTAGGAATATGCAGAGGTTATACTAACCTTATGACACATCCCCATGAAACCAAACACTGGAAATAAATTCTAAGGGCTTAGTAAACTTTTGGTAGATGATTTTCCTTAAAGAAAACACATCCTGCTAAAAAGAAAGAGTACAAGAAAACTAATCATCATGATGAATGAATAATCAATCACATAACTTAGTGAAATACCAATACAGAATAATATCAGAGTAGCAATGTAAAAATAAATAAATGTTCAAGGATAAGAATCCAAATAGAAAGACATTGGGACCATGGTGGAACCATCCCAAACCTAGATGTTGACACTCCCTAGCTTTAGTTTCAGGAGCTGAACAATGATGTCAATGATCATCACTAGATAAGTATGACAAAAGAACCTTCCTTGTATCTCAGTATATGAAATATACAAACACACCAAAGTTTCAAATTAGGGTGTGAGTATATCACTTAATAGTATATCCCTAAAGACTTCCCAGATCCAATTCCCCGGTGGTTGACGCCCTGACTCGCCTCTGAGTGGCGGATCACTTCCTTCACGCGACGCTAGGGTTTTTTTCGATGGAAACCCAGAGGGGGGAGGCCGTGCAGCCATCAGTGCCGAGTTGGAGGATCCTCGGCGTCGCCTCCCCCTGCATCTCGCTCCTCATTCCAGTTTTTTTCCTTCTACCTCTCTCTTAGGTTTCAGGATCGTTTTATTGGATTTGCTGTTGGAAGCTTGTTTGGTGTATTTTTGGAGTCGGCGTCGCCGGAGTGACACTGTCCATTATCGCTGGTCCCTTCCGCTTGTCGTGGTTTGTCTGATTTGGAATCCGTTGAGGGTTCTTCCGCGGCTTCGATCTGGTCGGATTCAAGCCCTGAGCGGCGTTGCTAGCTTTTTTTATGCTCGGACCCCTTCAACGGCGACACTCCCTCGATGTGCTTACCTGTCTTCCAGTCCTGGGTGACGAAGATTCGGCTTCACGATCCTCGGTTCGTCTTCCTCTTCGGGATGTTGCAGCTGGTCGGAGGGTTCTCATGGCTACGGTGGGGTTGTGTTCCAGCACCGGGTTGTCTTATTCGGTGGAGGAGATTGTGTGATTTCTGGTTTTCTGAGTTTGTGCAAGTTTTTTGGCTGTTTTGAACGCTTGATTGCAGATTTATGGACTTCTTTTGGATGATTTACGGTGTAGAGTATTGTTGTTGAGTCAAAACAGGTGATCACTACTTGCTTCGGTTGAATTTTTGAAGGGTATAAGAGGTCCAAAGATGAGGATTTTGTGACAGATGGGGGTAAATTGCTGTAAGTGGAAAACGCTGATGTTTAGTTTGAAATTTGGATCGTTTTGTAAGGGGTGGTACATTTTGATTATGGTTTTGGGAAACAACTAGACATTCTCATGGAACAGCTCCAGATGGGATGTCTCTCCTTTTATGTTTTTATTGGTTGAAATTGTTATGGTTCACACTTACCCCTTAAAAGTGTCATTTGAAAATTAAAAAAAAAAGGATTTTCAGGAAAGACTTCCCAACACACACCACTAAGAAAAAACTAGTCGGCACATTTTATATAAAGAAGAGGGTTATAATATCAAAATAGTTTATCAAAGTAAAATAGTTTAAGTAAGAAATTTAACCAAATAAATCCTTAAAATTTCTATTTCACTTTCCAACTGTAATACGCTTTCCATGTTCTATAGTTACACACACATGAATTCCGAATGATAATCTCAACACTCATGAGAAGAAATCCACATTTCACCAAGTCAACATTATTTGATATCCCCTTGTACCTTTCCAGACATCATTGAGCACTGTTTCTATTTAACAAGGCCTCGTACAATTCAATATGAACACATTCCACCATGTATGCTAAGACCTTTATCCATATTAAATAGTTTTCTTCACAAACCATTTATTTTGAAAACTAAATCCTTTGAAACATTTAATTAAAACATATCATGATAATATTTTAAAACTAGCCTTTTTAAATCACATTAAAACAATGATTTTTCATATAAAATACTCATGATATTTTCAATTAAAGCATAAGAAAATTTATCAAGATTCAAGGCAATGGGTTCTATAATAGTAGATTAGGAGAGAAGACACCTACCTCGGTTATGTTTGCACAAAGGATCTTAAATAATTCCACAAATCAACCCATTACTTCTATTCCTCTATCAAAATCCAAGAAGATATAATCACCCAAAATTGAAACCCATAGATCCAGGTATCACACACCAATCTATGGTGTCAATGAATCCAATGTAAATAGGTCTAAATCGATAAGGAATAATGTAACACTAACATTTAATTCCAAAAATAACCACCCAAATATTCATTTTCAATGGAGTCCAGACATCACAGTTCACTGAAAATCACATAGGGTGACCCTAAAAATTGAGTGGGATTAGAAGAAAAACATATAAGAAAAAAAGTACTGGCTGCATAAAAAATTGGATAGGTTCATGATATTAAAAATGTTAATTAAAAATTCATGCCATGAATTCCTAAAGAGTCCATATACACCAATATTTTCATCACCTTGGTTTATTTTCTAGGAGAAATTGATTTCATGTCTTGAATGTAGTTCACATCCTAAAAGGATTTCAAATTCTTAGTGAAAACAGTGAAACCATTCATGCTATGAACTAAAATTACAACATATGTTCTAGATAATTCACAACATGAAACCATAATTCATGATGTGAATTTGTTTTGCAAAATTTTCTATAGCCAGATTAAAATTGATTTCCTTTTCCTACTCTAAATAATTTCAATTAATTTTTTCCCTGGAATCCAAACATAAATAGTAAGTATAAATTGATGGAATACCTCAAACTATGGGTGCTAAATTATTTACACCATTGGGATTTCTATCCTCAAGAATCTATATATCAATTTTTCCTTTGAACAACTAAGGACATTGTTACCGTATACACTTTTCCTATTACCATGTTTCCTCTTGAACCTGATCATGTGTAACACCGCAAGATTTTATGAGAAATATTATTTTTAATTTCTTTGATGTATTGTGTTGTATGCTACACCAAGATTATCTCACACTATACAAAATACCGTATTATCTTGTAGTATACGCAAACACTATTCTTGGCTTGTGTTGCACGCAAAGGCGACCTTCCTCAATAACATGTGTTGTACGCAATACCGAGTTTCACTAAACAATGATATATTTCTCTTATGAACTAGACGTTATGAATAGTATTAACTGAATTTTTAATTTTATAACATTATCATTTTCTAGAACAAGTTATGAGAGCAAAATCAATTTTTCATATAAAGGAAATATTTTTTTTTCAAAAAATGCAGTTTTGCCACCTTTTGATGGCACACCCACTTTAAATTTAGTGTTTGACATTTTTATAAGTTAAATTTGATGAAATAAACTTATTCATTTCAATAAGGATATAAAATTTAACTTTGGATAATTTTTTAATATTTTTCTGTTAACATTCATATTTTGATGAATATTAAACATACGCTAAATTTTAATTAAAAACAACATTTTTCATCAAGATAATTTATATGGTTAAATTATAATATTGAATGGTTTTAAAGTAGAAATAGAATATATTTTTACAATTTAATATTATTTATTTCATTATCATTAATTTTACATTGAATTCATAGCTAAAAACATTTCAATCTTTTGCAATGTTTTAACTTTTAAAGCTCATTTTCTCAACAGCGGGATTAATTTTAAATTAAATAATGCAACTTTTGTGTTTTGATTTTGGAAAAATGGATTCCATATTTGGAATCATTAGGTCCAAATTATGTTAATAGGCTACTTTTTATTTTTAGGCTTTATGAATAGTTACTACGGTAAATTTTATTTACCATTGTTAAAGGTAAATCAGGTAATTAAGGGCAAAAATAATATTATAAAATCACTATAACACCTACCAAAATTTTATTGGATGAATAAAAGTCTACCCATATCACCTAAGGGTCGTAATAGATTCATTTCATGGACTTTGTTCCATGAAAATGATGTAATTATTATTAAAACCAAAGAAAGTGACAACATGTCACTCTCTTATATCTTATAAGTGTAATAATTTTAATTTAGTGATAAAATTAATAAAACTTCGAACCTAAATAGTCAATAGAAATATAATAAAATTATATACATCATGTGAATTTATTTATAATTTTTAGGGATTAAATAATTATCATTAATGGTGACACAATAGTGATGTAGAAATTATTTTATTGATTGAAATATCAAATAAATGGTTTTAAAAATATTAAAATAAATATTATATGAACTATTTAATGTGATACACAAATTTTTAAGATTAATATTACATGTTAGGTATATATTAAATATTTTTTTTTGAATTTATCTTTTGTGTATATTTTATTTAAATTAAAATAATTAAATAGTGTCAAAATTTACACTATTGTTATTTTATAAAAATAACATATTAGTAAATTGTTTAAAAATCACAAAATTATTTAAAAATTATAAATTGAAATTTATATGGTCTAAAATGTCATAAAGTATTCAATTATGGAAAATTCACAACATATAAGTAATTATTTATAACAATTTAAAATTTAGAATATTATTACCACAAATAAAATTAAATAGATTAAATAAGGATAAATCAAGTTGATAAGGTTTAAAATAAATTCAAAACATGTATAAATTTTATTGGATGATGATATTACAACCCTATCTCATCTCATATTCTAATTTGAGTCATTTTTGAAGTTTTTAAGTGGGTTTTGGGTTTATTATAAATTAATATTTTAGAGGTTTCCAAAAGTGCCCCTCTCCTCTCTTATAAAATGGAACCTCCTCCCTCTCCTCTTCACAACATTTTTAGCCTTCAAGCTCGGCCAAAACCTGTCCATTTCTCTTTTCCACTTCCCTAGAAACATAATAGAGGTCCTGGTCTTCTTCAAATACCAACTTTAGTTCCCTAAGAGGAGGTTTAGAAGAGGCTCGTCAAAGAAGAGGTAATATTATTTTCCGATTCTTTCAAATTTATTTCTTATTCTACTTCCTATTATTTATTTGTTTCATTATAAAGTAATAACATCAGTATCAGTAATATATGGATATGTTATTATAAATATTAAACAACCCCATTTCACCTTCTATCCATCCTATGGAAAATGAAATCACCGCGCGTGCGTACGTACGGAATACCGTCTCCACGCCGTGGTGTAATCTGTTTTCCACCACCACCTTACTTGGATGAGTAAAATGGTGTAAATAATAACTATATATGATTATTATAACATCATACTTCTTATGAGATATTATATCATCCACTACAATTTCATTCAATAATTATGAGAACGATATCATCGCTCGTGCGTATGTACGGATTACCGTCTCCACGACGCGATGAGATTCATTCTCCATGTTAACCATTCAAGAATGATTATAAAGTATATATAATAAATAATCATGTAAGATATGAAATAATAATAATATTGTATTTATGTACATATATGTTTCATTTAATTAATTCCATTCAATTCAATAAGGAAACGAAAACAGCGTTCATGCGTACGTACGACCTACCATCTCCATGAATGATGTATTTCATTCAATTTATCGATCTATCATATATATTTATATGCTGAATATATATTATATATAAATCATATTTTAAATTATGGAATTAAGTAAATCAGAATATAAGTAATAATATCAAGAACAACAAGTCCAAACACGTACGATAAATGAAATGATTTTACCAAAAACACTATTTTAACATGGAATTGACAAAAGAATGGGTAATATAAAGTCATAAGTGAATAATATATGATATCATAAATATTATTATGCTTTTTTTAAAAGTTAATAATATGTTTAAACCCACTATATAGGAGTTTCAGACACGTACAAAAGAAATTGGACCTAAGGTAAGGGATAATTATTCCAATCTCGTTCTTATCCGGTATTGTTTATTCGTAAGTACTTACTGGGGTTATGTTTATCATCCATGTTTTTTAAAAATGTTTTCATAAAATGTTTACTATTCTTCCATGTATGTTTGAAGTCATTTTTACCCTTTTTGACTTCTACCACATGGTATGGAAGGAATCTTTCTTTTGTTTACCATATGAGGTACTTTTTGACTTTTTTGTCAAAAGTACAAGAAGAATGTTTTTTTAACTTATATGACATGAACATATTTTTACAGTTTTATAATGGCTTATTTTCATGAAGCTTCCTGTACAAGATTTCATGATTATTTTAAACAAAATACCTTTCTTTTAAAATTTCATGGAATTTTGAGAAAATAAAATGATTTTGAAGAAGAAAGGATATTTTCCTCAAGAATTCATTTCAAGTGTTTTATCAAAACTATTTTCCATCTAAGATGACATTATTTAATATGTTTATATTTCAAGTATAATATCTCTATTATATACATTGTTTGATTTTTCTTATGATGAAATGATATCCATTTGTTCTATATGGATTATGTTATGATGGGATGATGTTTATGAAACCCATTTTATTCATTGGGTTATGATGAATGATTTCTGTTAATTTTGTGGCACACGAAAGAATGATTTCTTTATGAAATGGGTGAGACCTATATCTCCCTCCAATTAATTGGGTAAAGATTTATATCTCATGAGACATACATGGATGGAATGATAAGTAAATACGGTTCAGTAATATAGGGCTGGAATGACAAGTAAACCCGGTTCAGTAGTGGACATTGTCCACTATGATGGTCTTGGCAGAAATGCCTTGGATACTATGAAAATAATACCATGTGCTTAATGGTTTTCCACAATTACATGTTTTATTCCCATGCTATTTTATCATGATTAATGTTCTTTTGTGATCTATTTCTTATGTACTACCAAGATTTATATCATTATTCCGGATTTTGATGTTTTGTGTTCATGTTTTTACGTTCAAATGTTTATGGATTGTTTTATGTTCTCCATGTTTACCCTTACTGAGCATTTGAGCTCACCCTTTTTATGTTTTCGTTTCCCTAGGATATAAAGAAAGGTTTTATGTAACAAAAGGGGAAGATCTTTATGGGAGATGTTGAAGATCAATCACCATGATTTGAAGATTATGTTCTAAGTTTCCAAAGACACTAAACTAATACGGTCTTTGGGAGTCTGTTTTTTGTTATGTATTAAGTATTCTGCAAAACTTATGTAATGTTAATGTACGTCAAGCTTTGGGTCTCTATAGTTGGTATTAGAGTGAAGGTTTAATCAACCTTTGGAAACTAGGATGTGAAAACTTTAGTGAGATCCATAGAGATATTTCTAAGGTATGTCTTGGGATTTCCCTAAGGTTAAGTATACGTATAGGTTATAGTCCTAGAAATACGGTAATAATCTTAGAATTAAACCTAAGATGTTATATATTTAAGGTAATCCCCCTTTATTATGTTGTTTTCCTAGCATGATTTTTTCATTTCACACTATTCTTTTTGGGTTTTAGATGATGGATGGAACTTGAAAGAACCGTGTTGATCAATGTAATGGACAATGTAATGATTGTCCTCCTGAACAAACCATTATTATGGGAGATGGAGTGAAAAATATTATTGCTATACTTACACAAGCTATGAATCATTTTTGGCTTCCAAATGAGTAGAGAAGGGAACCATATTCTATCGAGTCCTTCATGAGGCAACATCCACCTTCTTTCAGTGGGTCTTCTGATCCACTTGTTGCTGAACAATGGATCAGTACCATTGAAAAGATATTTTCCATAATTTGCTGTTTAGAACATGAAAAATTCATTTTTCCTATTTACCGTTTAGAAGGTGAAGCAGACCAGTGGTGGACTCTAATTAAGAATACAAGGCCCCAAGATGAAATTTAATCCATGGAATGGGATGAGTTCAAGAACTTGTTTTTTAATAAGTACTTTCCTCTTATTCTTCAAACTAAGATGGAAAAGGAGTTCCTTGAGATTAAGTAAAGGGATGATGAATCTGTTGGTATATACGAAGAAAATTTTACAAGGCTTTCAAGGTATGCATCTGGCTTTGTCATCCAACCTGAAAGTAAAGTTGATCGATTCTTCAGTGGCTTAAAACCAATTATTTGAAGGGCATTAGCGATAAGAGACTTTAGTAGCTATGAAGAAATTGTGCATTGTGATATCAAGGTAGAACTAGAAGTTGGTGTTACATATTTATCTCATGGTTTTGATAAGAAACGAAAGATGGAGTTTAAGGAAAAATCTCAAAAAAATAGTGAAAAGAAGAAGAATGTTTATTTATGCTCAAAGTGTGGAAAGAAGCATGGTGGAGATTGTATTAAATGGACTAGAAAATGTTTTAAGTGTGGAAAAGAAGGTCATCGAGTAGTTGAGTGCCGAAGTAATGAGAAAAAGGTAGCTAATTGTAACAGCCCAAGATTTTATAAAAAAATATTCTTTTTAATTTTATTAAAGTCTTGTGTTGTACGCTACACCAAAAGGAGCTTGCACAACACGCATCCTTGACTTGCCTTGCATTACACGCAATCACGACCTTCCTCGATAGCATGTGTAATACGCAATACCGAGTTTCACTAAACAACGATATGCTACTAAAATATTATTAAAACTAGCCGTTATGAATAGTAATAACCACTTTTTAAAACTCTGTAAATCTTATTTTTCAAAATGAACTTCATTTTTGGATTCGGAGTATCGAATTTAGCCTAAGGTGAAATTTTGGTACTTTTCGGATAACTTTCATATTCTGATGAATAGTGAAAATTACTAAATTATAATTAAAAACAACTTTTTTAATCGAAATAATTAATAGTGATAAACCATTAATTTGAGTGGTTTTAAAGTATATTTAGAATATATTTTTACAATTTAATACAATGTTGGTCATTGGATGTAATTGCACATTTAAACCAGACATAAACAAGTGTCAATCTTTTGATAGATATTGTTTCTTAAAAACACGCTATTTGTTTTAACAGCGGGACTTAATTATAAAATTAATTAATGCAACTTCTATGTTATGAATTTGGTAAAATAGACTTCATTTTTGAATTTGGAATATGAAATATAGCTTAGGATGAAATTTTGGCATTTTTCTGAAAACCTTCAATTTTTGATGAATAGTGAAACTACTAAGTGGTAGTTAAAAAACTGAATTTTTCATAAAACTTAATTTTACCGCTTCTGTGAATGGAATTTCAAAAATCCGAGAGACACGGTTGATGTCAGTAAGTAAAATGTGGTTCAATGAGATGAAAATAATTTTTGGTGAATAGTAACTTTTTACTTTTATTTACCACGGTTAAAAGTAAATAGGGTAATTAAGGGTAAGAATGATATTAATATTACCCTAACACATGTCCTAATTCTATTTGACAAATGTATCTCGACCAAAAACAACCTTAAGTGTAACATATTATCATTTAGGCCCACTTGGATTAGATTAGGACAATTATTATTATTTAATTCAAAGAAGAGTTAAAAGAGTTAAAATCAAAGTTTATTCACTAAAACATTTTTAATATGGGGTTATACATAAGATAAATTCGACTATAAATATTCATTAGAAAGATAAAAAGATTTCCTATATAATGAGATTTTATTTATAATTTTTAGACTTTAAATAAATTAATTTATTTATGACACAACGATGATGCAGTAATTACCCTTTTAAGGAAATATTGACATAATTGATGTTATAAACACCAAAATAAATGTAATTTGAGACTTTTTATGAATTCCACTAATTTTCTAGGTTACTATGATATATTATTGTTTATTTAATCAACTTGGTTCGAACATATAATTCTGTTATGACTTTCACAAAAAATCATATATCAAATAGTGTCAAAATTGACACAAAATAGTTTTTAAATCAAATATTATATTATTAATTGTTATTTTATTCCTAAAAATCTAAGGTTCGGCCAAATTACTTATATAAGGATATATATATTAATAATAAACAATTTGGGGTTCGTTTGGCATGTTATAGTAAGTGTATTAACCATATAGTGAAAGAAAACAAAAAGACACGGTAAAAGTTAAATTATTTAACTTAGAGTTAAATATAATTGATAAGGTTAAAATAAGAACCTAAACTTGTCTAAATCCTATTGGTTGATAGGATTTCGACCCATCCCCACTTTAGCTTCGAAATAAGACCCTTTGGAACCATTATAAACCGATTTTTACTTTAATATAAAATAATATTTTGAGATATTCCTAAGGTGCCCCTCTCCTCCCTTATAAAAGGACACCTCCTCCCCCTCCTCCTCACACCAATTTGAGAACTCAAGCTCGGCCAACCCCTGCCATTTTCTCCTCTCCACTTCCATAGAATAATCCTAGAGGTCCTGGTCTTCTCCAAAGACCAATCTTAGTTCCTTAAGTGGAGGATTCAAAGAGGCGTTCCAAAGAAGCGGTAATATCCATTACCGATCTTTTCAATTTATTTCTTCTTCAACTTCTTCTTCTTTAGTTGTTTCATGATAAAGTAATAACATCAGTATTACTTACATACTGATATGTTATTATAAATAGTAAACAACCCTAATTCACCTTCTATCCATCCTACGGAAAAATGAAATCACCGCACGTGCGTACGTACGGAATACCGTCTCCACGCCGTGGTGTAATCTATTTTTCCACCATCACCTTACAAGGATGGGTATAATGGTGTAATGAGTAACTATATATGATTATTATGAAGTAATATTGATACTGAAATAATATATATATATACTCCAATACAATTCCACGATCATAGGAACGATATCATCACTCGTGCGTACGTACGGAATACCGTCTCCACGATGTGATGCGACTCGTTCTACATGATCTTCATTTCATAATGATTATATAAATGAATTGAATGAATGAATATGGTATATACTACACTAATACCATTCTGGAAATGAATTATCTATAACCTAAAGATAAGAATAAGAATTTATTCGACAAAACACGCATAAGAACAAAAAGTTATAAAAGACCCGAGTAACAAGTAACAATGAAATATTACTAACAAGAAGCTAATAATATGACCATATATGATATCATATCAATATGTATGATTCTGGAATAAGTCAATAACATTATTTAAACCATTATACAGGAGCTTCGGACACGAACAAAGCAAATCAGACCTAAGGTAAGGGAAAATATCACAATCTCACTTTTATCCGAGATTGTTTTTACTTTGGTAATTACTGGGGTGTATTTTATCATCCACATCCATGTTCCCTCAATATGTAATATTATTTCCATCCTTCTACAATAGTTTATATCCAATTTTACCCTTCATTGAGTTTTTAGTAAAAGATATGAAAGGAATCTTTTGTCGTTTTTTTTCGTACGAGGTACTTTTTGACTTTTCCGACAAAAGTACGAAGAATGTTTTTTTAACTTATACGGCATGAATGGATTTTTAAAACATTATTTCCAAGAAGATTCCTTTACAAGTTTTCAAGTTTATTTTTAATCATCTTCTTTTGTTTTAAAGTCGTATGACATGTCATGAAAGGAAAAATGTTTTTGAAGTAGAAAGGATATTTTCCTCAAGAATGGAGTTCAAGTATTTTATCAAAATTATTTTCCATCTAAGATAATAAAAGGGTTCTGTTTTTATCCCTATTATAACATGGATTTGATTATGTTGTGATGGAAATATTTTTATGAATTCCTTTATCTTATATGAATTGTTTTATGATGTCATGTTGTTTAAGAATTCCATTTTTATTACATGGGTTACGCTATGATGTATGGTTTATGATTATGTGGCACACATAAGAAAGGATTCATTATAAGATGGGTGGGACCTATATCTCCCTCCAATGAATTGGGTAAAGATTTTATATCTCATGAGATAGACATGGCTGGAACGGAAGGTTATTTCGGTTCAGTGATACAGGACTGAAACGAGGAGTGAACTCGGTTCAGAAAGGGACTTTGTCCACTAAGATAGTCTTGGCAATGAGTCATGACTAACAAGAAATGATTTTCCATGATTATGTGTGCATGCCACAAAGTTTCAAGTTTCATGTTATGATTATGGGGATCTCATTTTCACTTCTATGATTTATCCCATGTTATGATATTATGAGCTCTTTTGCAGGTTAAGATTTCCAAAAGCTATGTTCTTATGTATATGATGTGATTGATATTTCTTTTGTTTACCCTTACTAAGCATTTGAGCTCACCCTTTTATGTTTTATTTTTCCCCAGGATATAAAGAAAGGTTTTTAGGTAAAAAAAAAGGGAAGATCTTTATGGGAGATATTGAAGATCTTTCCCCACGATTAGAAGATTACGTTCCGAGTTTCCAAAGACACTAAACTATTACGATCCTTGTGTGTGTGTTTTTGTTATGTACTAAGTATTCCGCAAAAGTAATGTAATGTCCATGTACGATAAGCTTCGGGTCTCTACAGTTGGTATCAGAGGAAAGGTTTAGTCAACCTTTGGAAACTAGGATGCGAAAACGTTAGTGAGATCCCTAGAGATATTTCTAAGGTATGTCTAGGGATGTCTCTAAGGTTAAGTATACGTATAGGTTATAGTCCTAGAATTGCTCTAACGATCTTAGAATTTAACCTAAGATGTTAGATATTGAGGGTACTACCCCTTTATTATGTTGTTTTCCCTAGCATGATTTTTGCCTCTCACACTATTCTTTTGGGGTTTTAGACGATGGCTGGAACCCGAAGGAACCGTGTTGATCAATGCAATGGACAATGCAATGATTGTCCCCCTGAGCAACCAAACGATATGGGAGCTGGAATGCAAAATCTTGTAGCCATGCTCACACAACTTTCTCAAGCTATGAATCATGCAGGACTTCCAAACGAGAAAAGGAAGGAGCAACATTCTGTTGAATCCTTCATGAGGCAGCGTCCGCCTTCTTTCAGTGGGTCTAACGATCCATTAGTTGCTGAACAATGGATTAGTACTAATGAAAATATATTTTCAGTTCTTCAATGTTCTGAACATGATAAAGTCATCTTAGCAGTATATCGTTTGGAAGGTGAAGCTGATCAATGGTGGAATCTTATCAAGAATACGAGGCAAAGAGATGAAATTGATTCCATGGAACAGGACGAGTTCAAGAACTTGTTTTTCAGTAAGTACTTCCCTCGTATTCTTCGAACGAAGATGGAGAAGGAGTTTCTTGAACTAAAGCAAAAGGATGATGAATCTGTTGGTATATACGAAGCTAATTTTACAAGACTTGCAAGGTACGCTTCTGGTATTATCATCCAACCTGAAAGTAAAGTTGATCGATTTTTCAGTGGCTTAAAACCAAGTCTTCGAAGGGCATTAGCTATAAGAGACTTCAGTAGCTATGAATAAATTGTGCGTTGTGCTATCAAGGTAGAAATGGAAGTTGGTGTTACATATCCATCTCATGGGTTTGACAAGAAACGAAAGATGGAGTTCAAGGAGAAAACTCAGAATAATGGTGAAAAGAAGATGAATGTTTCCTTATGCACAAAGTGTGGAAAGAAGCATGGTGGAGATTGTCTTAAAGGGACTAGAAAATGTTTTAAGTGTGGAAAAGAAGGTCATCGAGCAGCTGAGTGTCGAAGTAATGGAAAATGGGATTCTAATGAAGTGAATAAAGCAAACACTGCAGAGAACGTACAACCAACACTTCAATGCTTCAAGTGCAAGGAAATGGGGCATTATGCTAATAATTGCCCTAATCCAAGGGTTAGTGATGATCAACATGAGCAACCACTGAAGGCAAAGGACAAAGGGAAATCACATGCGATCACTATTGGCAATATTGAATATGACAACGATGTGGTGGAATGATTAAGTGTTTATGTAATGGGATTCCAAAATAATGTTGTATCATTGAGTATTGCAATATTTATTGATGTGGTATTCAAAGTGATTGAGATATTTTTTGGAAATAAGATGATATGCGCATAATGAAGACGAGAAAATGAAATGTTTAATAGTATTCATGAGCTCATGATTGATATAAGGACTAAGTGATATCATGGTTTGAGTATATAGAATTTTGAGGATTTTGGTATGTGGAAAGTGTTAACTTTTAACTGCACTCATGTTTTCACTAAGGTATTCAAGAGAATACACGATTAAGGACTTTGAATGTTTGGAATGTGACCAACAAGACATATCTTATGATATGTGGGGATCAACGACAGTATTAAATCTCTGGTAATCGTTGTCACTATATTATGAGAGTGGACTGCAGTATTATGTATAAGCCTAAAGATTAAACTGGATTATGTAGGACATAAGTTAGTATTGTTTAAGGATAGAAGATTTTCGATATTATTGATGGGATGTTATAGTAACGTAGTTTTAGAAAAAGGACAACCTGCAGGACGGGCGACAGCCCATCGCTTCGGACAAGGCTGTAGGAATCGAACCCACAACCGAAGTGCGACTGGCCTTTATCGCCTACCACTGACCTACAGGAAGTCCCTGTTTAGTAGAAACTAGTGTTATTATATTAAGCAGTATGATATATGAAGTATAAGCCCATTTTAGGAACCATATATGATTAATCCCACTATAGATCGACTTATGTATATAAATTTTGCTAACCTTTTGAGACAGATGGAATGACCTGTCATTCTATCACATGATCTGCTAACACTTCACGAATAACAAATTCAACTTCATTTATTTAAGAGATGAAGTGGAAATTGTTAAAGGCACGAACAACAGTGAGATTGTACCAAAATAAAGTAAGTATTTATTCTAATTCAAATTTTCAACTTTAGGGAAATGATCTTGAAAACCAAAAATGTTGTCCTAGTGATCTTATACCTGATGAATCAGATGGCACCTTATATCATCACAAATCTATGGATTTGTGATTACTGGCTTTTCCATAGCCATGTTCTCTACCACTCTCCATCAGAACATGATGGTTAGATTTCTCTTCCATATACATATTTTCACCTATGTGGAAACCCAATGATTAGTTTATTTGGGTAATCGTTACGTTTCATACTTTTGTTTTTAAAGATTGGCTTTGATATTCCTTTTTACGATGTGGGTTTCTATTAAAGAAACTTTAGAATAGTAAACCATTTATAACCCCGACGAATTTCGAGGGCGAAATTCATTTTAAGGGGGGTAGAATGTAACAGCCCAAGATTTTATAAAAAAAATATTCTTTTTAATTTTATTAAAGTCTTGTGTTGTACGCTACACCAAAAGGAGCTTGCACAACACGCATCCTTGACTTGCCTTGCATTACACGCAATCACGACCTTCCTCGATAGCGTGTGTAATACGCAATACCGAGTTTCACTAAACAACGATATGCTACTAAAATATTATTAAAACTAGCCGTTATGAATAGTAATAACCACTTTTTAAAACTCTGTAAATCTTATTTTTCAAAATGAACTTCATTTTTGGATTCGGAGTATCGAATTTAGCCTAAGGTGAAATTTTGGTACTTTTCGGATAACTTTCATATTCTGATGAATAGTGAAAATTACTAAATTATAATTAAAAACAAATTTTTTAATCGAAATAATTAATAGTGATAAATCATTAATTTGAGTGGTTTTAAAGTATATTTAGAATATATTTTTACAATTTAATACAATGTTGGTCATTGGATGTAATTGTACATTTAAACCAGACATAAACAAGTGTCAATCTTTTGATAGATATTGTTTCTTAAAAACACGCTATTTGTTTTAACAGCGGGACTTAATTATAAAATTAATTAATGCAACTTCTATGTTATAAATTTGGTAAAATAGACTTCATTTTTGAATTCAGAATATGAAATATAGCTTAGGATTAAATTTTGGCATTTTTCTGAAAACCTTCAATTTTTGATGAATAGTGAAACTACTAAGTGGTAGTTAAAAAATTGAATTTTTCATAAAACCTAATTTTACCGCTTCTGTGAATGGAATTTCAAAAATCCGAGAGACACGGTTGATGTCAGTAAGTAAAATTTGGTTCAATGAGATGAAAATAATTTTTGGTGAATAGTAACTTTTTACTTTTATTTACCACGGTTAAAAGTAAATAGGGTAATTAAGGGTAAGAATGATATTAATATTACCCTAACACATGTCCTAATTCTATTTGACAAGTGTATCTCGACCAAAAACAACCTTAAGTGTAACATATTATCATTTAGGCCCACTTGGATTAGATTAGGACAATTATTATTATTTAATTCAAAGAAGAGTTAAAAGAGTTAAAATCAAAGTTTATTCACTAAAACATTTTTAATATGGGGTTATACATAAGATAAATTCGACTATAAATATTCATTAGAAAGATAAAAAGATTTCCTATATAATGATATTTTATTTATAATTTTTAGACTTTAAATAAATTAATTTATTTATGACACAACGATGATGCAGTAATTACCCTTTTAAGGAAATATTGACATAATTGATGTTATAAACACCAAAATAAATGTAATTTGAGACTTTTTATGAATTCCACTAATTTTCTAGGTTACTATGATATATTATTGTTGATTTAATCAACTTAGTTCGAACATATAATTCTGTTATGACTTTCACAAAAAATCATATATCAAATAGTGTCAAAATTGACACAAAATAGTTTTTAAATAAAATATTATATTATTAATTGTTATTTTATTCCTAAAAATATAAGGTTCGGAAAAATGACTTAGATAAGGATATATATATTAATAATAAACAATTTGGGGTTCGTTTGGCATGTTATAGTAAGTGTATTAACCATATAGTGAAAGAAAACAAAAAGACACGGTAAAAGTTAAATTATTTAACTTAGAGTTAAATCTAATTGATAAGGTTAAAATAAGAACCTAAACTTGTCTAAATCCTATTGGTTGATAGTATTTCGACCCATCCCCACTTTAGCTTCGAAATAAGACCCTTTGGAACCATTATAAACCGATTTTTACTTTAATATAAAATAATATTTTGAGATATTCCTAAGGTGCCCCTCTCCTCCCTTATAAAAGGACACCTCCTCCCCCTCCTCCTCACACCAATTTGAGCACTCAAGCTCGGCCAAACCCTACCATTTTCTCCTCTCCAATTCCCTAGAATAATCCTAGAGGTCCTGGTCTTCTCCAAAGACCAATCTTAGTTCCTTAAGTGGAGGATTCAAAGAGGCGTTCCAAAGAAGAGGTAATATCCATTACCGATCTTTTCAATTTCTTTCTTCTTCAACTTCTTCTTCTTTAGTTGTTTCATGATAAAGTAATAACATCAGTATTACTTACATACTGATATGTTATTATAAATAGGAAACAACCCTAATTCACCTTCTATCCATCCTACGGAAAAATGAAATCACCGCGCGTGCGTACGTACGGAATACCGTCTCCACGCCGTGGTGTAATCTATTTTTCCACCATCACCTTACAAGGATGGGTATAATGGTGTAATGAGTAACTATATATGATTATTATGAAGTAATATTGATACTTAAATAATATATATATATACTCCAATACAATTCCACGATCATAGGAACGATATCATCACTCGTGCGTACGTACGGAATACCGTCTCCACGATGTGATGCGACTCGTTCTACATGATCTTCATTTCATAATGATTATATAAATGAATTTAATGAATGAATATGGTATATACTACACTAATACCATTCTGGAAATGAATTATCTATAACCTAAAGATAAGAATAATAATTTATTCGACAAAACACGCATAAGAACAAAAAGTTATAAAAGACCCGAGTAACAAGTAACAATGAAATATTACTAACAAGAAGCTAATAATATGACCATATATGATATCATATCAATATGTATGATTATGGAATAATTCAATAACATTATTTAAACCATTATACAGGAGCTTCGGACACGAACAAAGCAAATCGGACCTAAGGTAAGGGAAAATATCACAATCTCACTTTTATCCGAGATTGTTTTTACTTTGGTAATTACTGGGGTGTATTTTATCATCCAAATCCATGTTCCCTCAATATGTAATATTATTTCCATCCTTATACAATAGTTTATATCCAATTTTACCCTTCATTGAGTTTTTAGTAAAAGATATGAAAGGAATCTTTTGTCGTTTTTTTTCGTACGAGGTACTTTTTGACTTTTCCGACAAAAGTACGAAGAATGTTTTTTTTAACTTATACGGCATGAATGGATTTTTAAAACATTATTTCCAAGAAGATTCCTTTACAAGTTTTCAAGTTTATTTTTAATCATCTTCTTTTGTTTTAAAGTCGTATGACATGTTATGAAAGGAAAAATGTTTTTGAAGTAGAAAGGATATTTTCCTCAAGAATGGAGTTCAAGTATTTTATCAAAATTATTTTCCATATAAGATAATAAAAGGGTTCTGTTTTTATCCCTATTATAACATGGATTTGATTATGTTGTGATGGAAATATTTTTATGAATTCCTTTATCTTATATGAATTGTTTTATGATGTCATGTTGTTTAAGAATTCCATTTTTATTACATGGGTTACGCTATGATGTATGGTTTATGATTATGTGGCACACATAAGAAAGGATTCATTATAAGATGGGTGGGACCTATATCTCCCTCAAATGCATTGGGTAAAGATTTTATATCTCATGAGATAGACATGGCTGGAACGGAAGGTTATTTCGGTTCAGTGATACAGGACTGAAACGAGGAGTGAACTCGGTTCAGAAAGGGACTTTGTCCACTAAGATAGTCTTGGCAATGAGTCATGACTAACAAGAAATTATTTTCCATGATTATGTGTGCATGCCACAAAGTTTCAAGTTTCATGTTATGATTATGGGGATCTCATTTTCACTTCTATGATTTATCCCATGTTATGATATTATGAGCTCTTTTGCAGGTTAAGATTTCCAAAAGCTATGTTCTTATGTATATGATGTGATTGATATTTCTTTTGTTTACCCTTACTGAGCATTTGAGCTCACCCTTTTATGTTTTATTTTTCCCCAGGATATAAAGAAAGGTTTTTAGGTATAAAAAAAGGGAAGATCTTTATGGGAGATATTGAAGATCTTTCCCCACGATTAGAAGATTACGTTCCGAGTTTCCAAAGACACTAAACTATTACGATCCTTGTGTGTGTGTTTTTGTTATGTACTAAGTATTCCGCAAAAGTAATGTAATGTCCATGTACGATAAGCTTCGGGTCTCTACACTAATGATGTGAATAGAGAAAAGACTACAAAGAACGCACCACCAACACTTCAATGCTACAAGTGCAAGGAAATGGGGCATTATGCTAACCAATGCCCTAATCCAAGGGTTAATGATGATCGACATCAACAACCTCTTAAGGAAAAGGACAAAGGGAAGTCACATGTGATCACTATTGGTGATGTTAAATATGATAATGAAGTGGTGGAATGATTATGTGTTTATGTAATAGGATTCCAAAATAGTGTTGTGGAATCTCATTTTTAGTATCATGGAATATTGGAATATCTATGTATTGGTTTATTGTGGTTTTCAATAATTTTATGGTACCGGTAACCATGAAAAGTGATTGAAATATTTTTGGAAAGCAGATGATATGCGCATAATGAAGGGATAAAGAGATAATGAAATGTTTGATAGTATTAATGAGCTCATGACTGATATAAGGACAAAGTGATATCATGGTTTGAGTATATAGGAATTTTAGGATTTTTGTATGTGGAAAGAGTTGACTTTTGATAGAATTCATGTTTTTAAAAAGATTATATGGTAATTAATGTTTCAAGATAATACATGATTAAGGTATTCACATGTTTGGAATGTGACCAACAAGATATTTCTTATGACATACGAGGGGTAAATGATGGTATTCACATGCTCTATAGATGAACTTTCTAGTAGTCGTTTTCATTATACTATGAGATTGGACATAAGTATTTTTGATAAGCCTAAAGGTTTAACTGCATTAAGTTGGACATCAGATAATATTTTTTAAGGCTAGAAATTTTTGATATTATTTCTGGAATGTTTTAATAGTATAGATCTAGAAAAAGTAAAACTCGTAGGATGGGAGACAACCCATCGTGTCGGATAAGGATGCGGGAATCAAACCCACAACCAAAGTGCGATAGGCCTTTATCGCCTACCACTGGCCTACATGAAGTCCCTAGTTAGTAGAAATTATTTTTATTTTATTAAGATGTATGATAGATGAAGTATAAGTCCATTTTTTGAATCATATACGGTTAATCTCACTATAGGCAGACTTATGTATATTTAATAATTTGTTCTAACATTTTTGTGATAAAGATAGATGGAATGATCTATCATTCTATCGCATGATCTGATAACACTTCAAGAATTAAAAATTCAACTTCATTTCTTTAAATAATAGATGAAGTGGAAATTGTTCATCGAATGACCAATAATGATATAACTCTAAAATCAAGTAAGTATTTATCCTTATGAAAAAAATTCATCAACTTTAGAGAAATGATATAGAAAACTAAAAATGTTTTCCTAGTACCCTTATATCCAATGAATCAGATGGTACCTTAGATCAAATTTTTTTTATGGATTTGTGATTGTTGGCTTTTTCATATCCATGTTCTCTACCACTGTCCATCAGAACTTGATGGTTAGATTTCTCTTCTATATCCACGTTTTCACCTATGTTCTCCTATGTGAAAACCCAATGATTAGTTAATTTGGGTAACCATTAGGTTTCATACAGTAGTTTTTAAAATCAACTTTTAGTATTCCTTTTTACGATGTGGGTTTCTATGAAAGAAACTTTCAAGTAGTAAACCATTTATAACCCTGATGAATTTCGAGGGCAAAATTTATTTTAAGGGGGGTTGAATGTAACACCCCGAGATTTTTTGAGAAATATATTTTTTAATTTACTTGATGTCTTGTGTTGTACACTACACCAAGATTAGCTTGCGCTATACGCAACACCGTATTAGCTTGTAGTATACTCAAACACTATTCTTGGCTTGTGTTGCACGTAAGAGCGACCTTTCTCAATAGCGTGTGTTGTACGCAATACCGAGTTTCAATAAAAAATGATATATTGTTCTTATGAACTAGATGTTATGAATAGTAGTAACCACATTTTGAATTTTATAGCATTATCATTTTCTAGAACAAGTTATAAGAACAAAATCAATTTTTCCTATAAAGGAAATATTTTTTTTCAAAAAATGCAGTTTTGCCGCCTTTTGATGGCACACCCACTTTAAATTTAGTTTTTGACACGTTTATAAGTTAAATTTGATGAAATAAACTCATTAATTTCAATAATGATATAAAAATTAACTTTGGATAATTTTTTAATATTTTTCTGTTAACTTTCATATTTTGATGAATAGTAAAAATATGCTAAATTTTAATTAAAAACAACTTTTTTCATCAAGATAATTTATATGGTTAAATTATAATATTGAATGGTTTTAAAGTAAAAATATAATATATTTTTACCATTTAATATTATGTATGTCATTATCATTAATTTTACATTGAATTCATAGGTAAAAACATTTCAATCTTTTGCAATGTTTTAACTTTTAAAACATGATTTCTCAACAGTGGGGTTAATATTAAATTAAATAATGCAACTTCTATGTTTTGAATTGGGAAAAATGGATTCCATATTTATAATCATTAGGTCCAAATTATGTTAATATGCCACTTTTTATTTTTAGGCTTTATGAATAGTTACTACGGTAAATTTTATTTACCACTGTTAAAGGTAAATCAGGTAATTAAGGGTAAAAATAATATTATAAAATTACCCTAACACCTGCCAAAATTTTATTGGATGAATAAAATTAGACCCATATCACCTAAGGGTCGGAATAGATTCATTTCATGGACTTTTTTTTCATGAAAATGATATAATTATTATTAAAACCAAAGAAAGTGACAACATGTCACTCTCTTATATCTTATAAGTGTAATAATTTTAATTTAGTGATAAACTTCATAAAACTTCAAAAATAAATAATCAATAGAAATATAATAAAATTATATACATCATGTGAATTTATTTCTAATTTTTAGGGATTAAATAGTTATCATTAATGGTGACATAATAGTGATGTAGAAATTGTTTTTTTGATTGAAATATCAAATAAATGGTTTTAAAAATATTAAAATAAATATTATATGAACTATTTAATGTGCTCCATGAATTTTTAAGATGAATATTACATTTTAAGGATCTATTTAATATTTTGGTTTGAATATAACTTCTGTGTGGATTTTATTTAAATTCAAATAATTGAATAGTGTCAAAATTGACACTATTGTTATTTTATAAAAATAACATATTATTAAATTGTTTAAAAATAACAAAATTATTTAAAAATTATAAATTGAAATTTATATGGTCTAAAATATCATGAATTATCCAATTATGGACAATTCAAAACACATAAGTAATTATTTATAACAATTTAAAATTTAGAATATTATTACCACAAATAAAATCAAATAGATTAAATAAGGATAAATCATGTTGATAAGGTTTAAAATATATTCCCAACATGTTTAAATTTTATTGTACGATGATATTACAACCCTATATCATCTTATATTTGAATTTGAGTTATTTTGAAAGTTTTTAAGTGGGGTTTGGGTTTATTATAAATTAATATTTTAGAGGTTTCCAAAAGTGCCCCTCTCCTCTCTTATAAAAGGGAAACTCCTCCCTCTCCTCTTCACAACATTTTGAGCCTTCAATCTCGGACAAAAAATATCCATTTATCTTCAAAAATTCCCAAGAAACATACTAGAGGTCCTGGTATTATTCAATGACCAACTTTAGTGCCCTAAGAGGAGGTTTAGAAGAGGCCCGTTAAAGAAGAGGTAATATCATTTACCGATTCTTTCAAATTTATTTCTTCTTATACTTCCTATTATTTATTTTTTTCATTATAAATTAATAACATAAGTATCAATAATATACTTATATGTTATTATAATATGAAACAACCACATTTTACCTTCTATCTATCCTACGGAAAACAAAATCACCGCGCGTGCGTACGTATGGAATACCGTCTCCACGCCGTGGTGTAATCTGTTTTCCACCACCAACTTACTTGGATGGGTATAATGGTGTAAATAATAACTATATATGATTATTATAACATCATACTGATTCTGAGATATTATATCATCCACTCAAATTCCATTCAATAATTATGAGAACGATATCATCGCTCGTGGGTACGTACGGATTACCTTATCCACGACGCGATGAGATTCATTCTCCATGTTAACCATTCAAGAATGATTATAAAGTATATATAATAAATAATCATGTAATATATGAAATAATAATTATACTAGAGTTATGTAAATATATGTTTCATTTACTTAATTCCATTCAATTCAATAATAAAACGAAAACAGCGTTCATGCGTACATACGACCTACCGTCTCCATGAACGGTGTATTTCATTCCATTTATCGATCTATCATATATATTAATATGCTGAATATATATTATATATACATAATTTTTTTTATTCTGGAATTAAGTAAATCAGGATATAAGTAATAATATCAAGAACAACAAGTCCAAACACATACGATAAATGAAACGATTTTACCCAAAACGCTGCTTTAACATGGAATTGACAAAAGAATGGGTAATATAATGTCATAAGTGAATCATATATGATATCATAAATATTATTATGGTTCTATTACAAGTTAATAATATGTTTAAACCCACTATACAAGAGTTTCATACTTGTTTGGAAGAAATTAGACCTAAGATAAGGGATAATTATTCCAATCTCATTCTTATCCAGGATTTTTTATTCGTAAGTACTTGCTGGGGTTATGTTTATCACCCATGTTTTCTAAAAATGTTTTCATAAAATTTTTACTATTCTTCCATGTATGTTTGAAGTTATTTTTACCATTTTTGACTTCCACCATATGTTATGGAAGGAATATTTCTTTTGTTTACCATACAAGGTACTTTTTGACTTTTCCAGCAAAAGTATGAGAATAATGTTTTTTAACTTATATGACATGAACAGATTTTTACGATTTTATAACGAATTATTTATATGAGGCTTCCTGTAAAATATTTCATGATTATTTTCAACAAAATCTATTTCTTTTAAAATTGCATGATATTTTGAGAAAATAAATTTATTTTGAAGAAGAAAGGATATTTTCCTCAAGAATTCATTTCAAGTGTTTTATCAAAACTATTTTCCATCTAAGATGAAATTATTTAATATGTTTATGTTTCAATTATAATTTCTCTATTATATACATGGTTTAATTTTTCTTATGATGAAATGATATCCATTTGTTCTATATGAATTATGTTATGATGGGATAATGTTTATGAAACCCATTTTATTCATTGGGTTGTCATGAATGATTTATGTTAATTTTGTGGCACATGAAGGAATGATTTCATTATGAGATGGGTGGGACCTATATCTCCCTCCAATGCATTGGGTAAAGATTTATATCTCATGAGATAGACATTGCTGGAACGGAAAGTAAATCTGGTTCTGTAATACAGGGCTGGAACGACAAGTAAACCCGGTTCAGTAATGGACATTGTCCACTATGATGGTCTTGGCAGAAATGCCTTGGATACTATAGAAATAATATTATGTGCCTAATGGTTTGACACAATTACATGTTTTATTCCCATTCTATTTTATCATGATTAATGTTCCTTTTTGATCTATGCCTTATGTACTGCCAGTATTTATGTCATTACTCAGGATTTTGATGTTTTATGTTCATGATTTTACATTCAAATGTTTATGGATTGTTTTATGTTCTCCATATTTACCCTTATTGAGTATATGAGCTCACCCTTTTTATGTTTTGGTTTCCCTAGGATATAAAGAAAGGTTTTAGGTAACAAAAGGGGAAGATATTTCACCATGATTTGAGGATTATGTTCCACATTTCCAAAGACACTAAACTAATATGGTCTTTGGGCATCTGTTTTTTATGTATTAAGTATTCCACAAAACTAATGTAATGTCCATGTATGTCAAGATTTGGGTATCTACACCATGCTTCTATAATACTCATACTAATAAAATGGATCTCCCTAGAAGGGTCTTTTATTGTCTATCTAGAACCCATACCTATTTGTGGATAAAAGTTAAATCTGGATCAAGACTAACATTATCCCAAAGGATCAAATATCATGAATCGGGATGATACTTCTTCAGTTGAGAAATAATAAATGTGTTATGAAAAGTACTAAATCTTTATGGTAATTCTAAAATTTATGCAATAGTTCCTATCCATTATATAACCTCAAATGGTCCCACATACCATGGAACTAACTTAACTTGTTTCCCTAAGTGTTGATGGCCATTTTTTTTGAGACTTTCAAGAAAACATAGTCACTGTCAGAGGTACATGCTTCAGAATCATTTGGACTTTCTCTATAGTCTCATGGATAGGACTTAGTCCAATCAAAGTTGTCTCTATAGTATTCAACCAACATAGAGAATAATGATAGGGAATACTATACAAAGCCTTAAATGGTTTCATCTGAATTTTCTATTGATAACTATTGTTATAGAAAAATTCAACCAAGGGAATATGATCCTCCCATGAACTACCAAAATCAATGACACACAATATATGCATATCTTCCAATGTTTTAATAGTGCATTCTAACCACCCATCCATCCATGGATGATATACTCTGTACATAGTCAATTTAATTACAAGAGTTTATTTTAATGATCAACAAAATTGAGAAGTAAAATGTGGGTCTCTGTCAGTTTCAATTGAAGCTGGAACACCATGTAACTTGAACACTTCTTAAATATACAATTTTTTTAAGTCCTATTCCATGTTGGATTATCATATATGGGTAAAGTGTTCCAACTTTGCAATTTAATCCACTACCACCCATATAGAATCATGCTTATACTAGGATAATAAAAAATCCATTATAATTTGTTCTCACTTTAATATAGGTATAGGCATAGACTATAACATACAAGTTAGTCTTTTATGTTCAGGCTTTACCTACCAACATGATAGAACTTCAATCACATAATATAAAATATTTCATTTTATAGATACCCACCATAAATGTTATTTTATCACATTATACATTTTTTTAACACCAAGATGAATAACTTATTTAGAATAGCGGAATATAAAATGATCTATTCTTTACAAGGTTTAGGAACTAAAATTTAATTCTAAAAGTATAACAAAGAGTTTGAATCTTCTTTCCAGTCATCAAAAGTCTCCCCAATAATTAGGTTTGACCTAATGGTGATAAAATTAGTGTATGATGTATAATATTTTTTACTAAATATATCATTATTAGAACAAGTCTTAATAGGAATAAAACTATATGCTCACTCAATACAAAACAATCTAAATATATATCTGCAATCATACTCATCAACTACTATTTTTCATGAGCTTCTCAGACCACTTCTCTATATGATTTTTGACTCAATGCATTTTATATAGAATTCCATTTATCATGTGTGTATAACAAATCTAAATCAAACATATAGAGGTAATCTATCCATATTAACTTCCTTAAGTTAAATTCTTATTGAGAAAATATGCATTTCAAACTCTTATGGTTAGTGACAAATTTAATCTTTTCTCTAAATAGGTAATGTCTCCAATTATTTAAGGCATATAAAACTATAATTGATTCTAGGTAATGCATAGGATAATTATTATCATGTACTCATAATTTCCTTGAACCATAGGACACGACATGGTCTCCTTATACGAGAACAAAACCAAGACTAGATCTTGATGCATCACAATATACCACATAGCCATTACCTAGTTCTGGAAATATTAGGATGTGTTCTGAGGTGAGATGAGTTTTAAATTCCAAAAATAATTTATAAAATTAAAAATTACATATGAATGGAACACATTTCCTTATCAGAGTAGTCATGGGATAAGAAAGTCTTGATAAATACTAAATGATGTGGTGATAATAGCCTGATAATCCCAAACAAATGCATACCTCAAAAACATTCCTTATAGGTTTCCAAGAGACTACTGCTTCTATCTTTCTAGGGTCAATTGATATTTCTTCTTCAGAAATTAAATTCCTTAGGAAAAAAACTTCTTGGATCTAGAAGTCACACCTATAAAATTAAACATACTAATAATGTTCCTACAATATACTTAGTACAATTTACAAGTGATCCTTATACTCATTACTATTTTAAGAGTATACCAGAATATCATCAATAAACACAAAAAAGAAAAAGATATACCTATGGAAGATACATTTAATCAAATATATGATATTTGTTGGTGTGTTTGTTAAACAAAAAATAATGATGACATATTCATAATGGACCCAGTAACTCTGAAATACTATTTTTGGGATATCCTCTCTTCTAACTATAAGATGATGATATCCTAAGTGTACATAAATTTTAGAGAAACTCTTAGATCCCTTAAATTGATCAATATACTATATATTCAAGGAAGAGGATACCAAAATTTACTTGTTACTTGATTTAACTTATGACAATCAACCCAAAAGTGGAGATTATAATATTATTTATTTATGAATAGAACTAGAGTATCCCAAGGTGATGTAATAGGTTTAATAAAACCTTTACTTTCCAACTCTTCAAACTAGGAATTCTGTTCACATATCTAAGTTAGATCCATTGTATAAGAAGTTAAATAAATAGGTCTAGTTCTCAGAAGTAGTTATATAGTAAATTCAATTTCTATTTCAGGTGGTAATATAGAGAAATAATTTAGAAAAACATCTGAGTATCGATCTGGTATTTTAAGAAGAGTCTCATTACCTATTTCATGAACTGAAATCACGATCAATGTCATTAGTTGGATAGATATGGTTCCATCAACTATCACTAAAGGTCCTTATCCACCTGTATTTATATCCAAACCCCCCTTTAAAAGTTAAAGGACACCATATTGGGATGTAAACATCACCTTCCACATGTATCAGTCAATATAGGATTTAAATCTGACTAGCAAGTGCATACTAATGATTAAATAAAAAACATCCATCTCCAAGACCACAAAATATTAGAGAAACTATACTGCATCAATGGTAATGGAACATTATTGGAATTTTAAACCTCTACACTCCTTCTATCCAAGGGGTTTCTTGGTACTCATGACATGAGGCATAATTTCTACATATAATCCCAATTGTTAAACCATAGAAGAATCAAGGAAAGAATGTGATTTTCTATTTATAAATAAGACATGAATAAGAGTGGAGTTAGAAAGTATGGAACCTCACACCATAGAGGGACCTTGTTTTTTGATCTCAATAGCCTATTATACTCCATATGATTTCCTATCAGTTTTAAAGGTATAAATCTTGCTTCCTTATTGAGGTATCAACTGAATAATTAAAGTGTTCCTTGAAACATCCTCATTCACTTGTGTCTGTGGATGTGAACTTATTTGATGGGACTATTTATTCTGAGCATATAAAATATGAGTCAAAGTTGATCATGTTCCTCTTACTGACCTCTAAATTCTAAGATAAAAATTCTTGATATGGCCTCTCTTTCTACAATGGTGGAAATTCCTTAGTTGTGCAGTACATTCTCACTTCCTGTGTGTTAACAAACCAAACTAAAAGCAACATGTTTTAGTATCAGATATTATATAAAAATTAATTGATTTTGTAGTATGAAATTAAGGTGCACTACCTCCATGAGATTATACATCCCTCTTATTATTATTTACATCATTTTAGTTGAAGATTTTACATATAGGAACAAATAGACTACCTCTCGTAGGATTTTTTATAAGATCCCTTTCCTCCATTTTTTCCTATTTACCATCTCTGTATAGTCTATAATATAGAGAAAAACTATCTTAGATCAAATATCTAGTCATAATACCAACTTAAAGATATACACGTTCAATGGTTCACTAGTATCTAATTCCAATGTGAAAAAAACTAAGTCCATAAACTTGGATTCATACTCTGTCACATAGATTTTTTATTGCATCAGGCTGAATAAATATGTGGTTTATTCTATTTTGAATGTGTATGGGAAGAATTATTTATTAAACAATTTCTTAAAATCTACCCACATAGTAATTTATTTGGATTTATATTGAATATATAAATCCCACCATTGGAATGAAATATCGTCTAACATATAGGTTTCCAAATTAATCTTCAGATCTGTTGGTATACTAAAAAAATCAAATATTTTATTCATTCAGTTTAGCCACACTTCTTATTTCTCTGGTCCAGAATCCACTTGAAAAATAGGTGGAATATATTTTTTGAAATTTTACCAAATGATATACTTTCATAACTTCATCATTTAAATTCCCTCTATTAATAGCTTAAAACACTTGAATGATACTCTATACAAGTAATTGGTTCACATGTGGCTCTAGTGCAGCCAAATTTTCAGCAGATTCTTTTTACTAGTTTCTATGGAATCTTTAGAGTTTCATTTTATATAAAAATAACTATACATGATTTAGACCATTTATCTATAGTAACTGAAGTCTTGAGTAAATTTAAAAATAATATATACAATTATCATTACCATAAGCAAAAACCAGTGTAACCATTATTTAAAGAATAACTATTTTATTTATTTTAATCATTTTTCTCAAAAATCATCAAACAATAGATGAAAAATGTTATCCTAGTGGGATGTCCTTTTAATAATTCTTGATATACAATGATCATAAAATAAACAAACAATAAAGAGATTATAACACCTCTATAAGTTTCTTAGAACAATTTTTTACCTGGAAACCTTGGTAACTTGAAGTTTAATATAAATAGGTTAGCTATGTATTTTTATGATATACATTTCAAGTTCTGAAAATCCTATCTCCTTGAAACCAACCCAACTCAAATACATGAAAAAATTGATACCATTTGTAACATACCTCCCCTAAACCATTATCTTGGGAAGAGGTAGAGATTATACTAACCTTAGGTGATATCCCTAGGTCACCAAATGCTAAAATAAATTTCAAGGGTTTAGTAAACCATCGAGGGATGGTTTTCCATAAAGAACACACAACCCGATGAAAATGAAGAGTATGAAAAACTCAAATACATTATGAATGAATAATTGATTACATAACTCAATGAAATACCAAAAAGTTTATTCCTTTAGTTTTAAAAAGAGAAAATTATGTTTGATAACATATTTTATATGCAACATTGAACCCAAACAAACAATGATTATTTAAATATGAACATTTTAACTTAGCCAATAAATTTGAGAATATGAATTGGATCAATTAATTTATGATATATATATATATATATATATATATATTTCCTACATATCATAAAAATATTGACAAATTATTTTTAAATAATCACTCAATTTTTTGTAATGACCTTTTTTTCTTCAAAATATGTTCCTTCAAAAATGTTTTTTAATTATTTTTATGAAAAAAAACTATAATTATTTTATAGAAAATTTATTTGAAAAAATTAAATTTATTTTTTATATCATCATATCATGATTAACTTATGGTATAATTTTGGAATTTTTCAAAAAATATTAATTTTTGGTGAATAGTGAAAATACCAATTTTTTTTGTAAAACCGTCATTTCTATTGATAAATTAAAAAATTTAAAATTCCCATTTTTTTATTTTTTATTTAAAAGTAAAGTAAGTATTAATTAATTATATTTAATCTAATTAATTACATTTAAATCATATTTATACTGGATTTTAGAATAGGTTTATCTTTAGGCTTAAAAACGCATTTGTTTGAAAAATATGAATAATGTTTATCTATTATTATTAATTAAAATAAACCATAATGAAGAAATATTTAAATGAATTTTTTTACATTATATATCTATATTTATGAATTTAAATTCATATAATGGATATTAATAGTTACAGAGTTAATGTAAAATCATCATTTCCTTAAAAAATGCATTTTTCAGAAAACTACTTTTCATCACGCTTGTGTGTTTTATTTCAAATTAATTTATACCAAATATATAAATTTAAATGTATTAAATATTTATAATCATCACATTAATATTAGGTAATAATTTCAACTTAAGTTTTTGATAATATAATAGTAACCGTAGTAAATATTTATCACCGCACTAAATGTAAAATAGGTTAATTAATGAACAATAATAATAATAATTTAACAAGGGAAAAAGGGTAACCCAAAAAATATATTTATATATATATTTCATTTTAAAATAAATAATTATTATATTTAGTTCTTACTATTTTTACTTTACAAATGATTAAGTAATGAGTTTGATAAAAAATAGTTTTGAATGTGACAAAACTAAAATTGTATTTTTGTGTAATATGAAATTTAAATTAATACATTCATTTTGATGAATTAATTAATTTTAAAAATAAATTATATTTTAATAAAATAATAATATTAAATAATTTTTTTTAATTATAAATGATAATATAATTTTTATGAGGTCAAATGTAATTTTTATAAGGGTTTACAAATTGTTATCACAAAAAACTCGCGTTTCTAAATAAATGTCATTTTTTAAAATAAAAAATTTAATTATTAATAAAACTATTTTGATAAAATAAATATTATTTTTGGAATCATCATGTTAAAATTATCTAATAGTTAATGTTTTATAATTTTTCGAGATAGTTAAATTTACGGGTAAAAATTAAACATGGTATAAATATACGGTGTGTATTATGTCATCATAATGAACCGAAATTGATGTAATAAATTCTATAAAGAGTATAAATGACCAAATATATGTTTTAATTTTAAAATAAAATGTTTTTGATGTTATTTTATTAATTTTATAAATCCTTTATGATTCTTTTATAACCTATATTATATTTTAATGTTTTAAAATCATTTCTTTATAAACATAACTCACTTCCACATCACCAAGGGTAATATTTTAATTATTTGGGAACTTTTAATGTTAAAATAATTAAAAATAATTTTATTTTGAAAAAAATGGTAAAACGATGGGAAAATTTGTGGTTTTGATTATTTTATTGTATAGAGTCCAAAACCTATGTTTAATAAATAATAAAGAACTCCGATCTCTTTTCCTATATAAACCCACCCAATATCTCAATTAATATACAATAAAAATCATTTTATAACATTATTAATCTACCCTAAAATCTCTATATTCCCCCCAAGGTTCCCCCAAGATATCAAGAATCTCCTACCGAGCTTTTGTAACCACCCTCTCAAGGTAAGGGACCCCTCTCTCTCTCTCTTTTTCCATTTAAGAACCTCATTTGTATTTAACATTTTAAATCTAAAAAATTTATGTTTTCCTGAGTTTATAAAGTTTCCTATACTATAAAAGTTATTTCCTAACTATTATATATCATTAATTCCCTTTAATTATATCATTTACCTAAGCCATTACTATGCTGAAATTTAGCAAAGGGACCTCTATATCTTCTTTTCCATTCAAGCACATTCATTGTATTTGACCTTTTGAATCTCAATAGGTTATGTTTTAAGGACTTTATAAATATCCCTATAATTTAAAATTTATTTCATAACAATTGGATATCATTTATTCCCTCTCATTATATCATTTATCTAAGATGTTACGATACTGAAATTTAATAAGGGACCTCTCTCTCTATTGTTTTCAATTCAAGCACCTTCCTTGTATTTAACCTTTTGAATCTTAATCAGTTATATAGTAATAAATTTATAAATATCCTTATAATTTCCAATTTATTTCTCAAAAAATAAATATCTTTGATCCCCTCTCATTATATCATTTACCTAAGCTATTACTATGCTAAAATTTAGTTAGGGACCTCTCTCTCTCTCTCTTCTTTTCCATTCAAGCACCTTATTTGTATTTATCCTTTTTAATATCAATAATTTATGTTTTAATGAAATTATAAACATCCCTATAATATCTAATTGATTTTTCAGAAATGATATATCATTTATCCCATCACATTGTATCATTTACCTAAGCCATTACTATGATGAAATTTAGTAAGAGAACTCTCTCTCCCTCTTCTTTTCCATTCAAGCACCTTATTTGTATTTAACCTTTTGAATCTCAATCAGTTATATTTTCATAACTTTATAAAGATCCCTATACTATCCAATTTTTTTCCTAACAATGAGATATCATTCACCCCCTCTCATTATATCATTTATCTATGCTATTAATATGCTGAAATTTAGTAAGGGATCTCTCTCTTTTCTTTTCCATTCAAGAAGATTATTTTTATTTAACATTTTTAATATCAATTGGTTATGTTTTCATGACATTATAAATATAAATATACTATCCAATTTATTTAATAAAAATTAGATATCATTTATACCCTCTCATTAAATCATTTACCTAAACTGTCACCATGATGAAATTTAGTATGGGACATCTCTCTCTCTTATTTTCATTCAAACACCTTCTCTGTATTTAACCTTTTGAATCTTAATCGGTTATTTTGTAATGAATTTATAAATATCCCTCTACTATCCAATTTATATAATAATAATGAGATATAATTTATCCCTTTTAATTATATCATTTATCTAAGCTGTTACAATGCTGAAATTTAGTGAGGGACCTCTCTCTCTTTTCTTTTCCATTCAAGAACCTTCTTTGTATTTAAACTTTTAAATCTCAATCTATTATGTGATCACGAATTTATAAATATTACTATACTATAAATTTAATTTTCTAAAAATTGGATATCTTTTATCCCCTATGATTATATCATTTACCTAAGCTGTTACTATGATGAAATTTAGTGAGAGACCTCTCTCTCTTCTTTTCCATTCAAGTACCTTATTTATAGTTAACCTTTTTAATCTTAATTAGTTATGTTTTCATGAATTTATAAAGATTAATATACTATAAAATTTATTTCATAACAATGATATATCATTTATAACCTCTCATTATATCATTTATGAAGGTTCCGAGCGTAGTGGAAGCGAGGTTGGGATACAACCCAACTTTGATTTTTACCATGATCAATGATTATTCTGGGATCAATACGACGATAAAAGAAAATCTCCATTTAATAGAATCAAAGATTTAGATAAATAAGGAAGATTCCTGAAACCATTAAAGAGGATCTCGCACATCATGTTTATAATTAATTTAATTAATTTTATAAAAAAAATAATACCTGGATATTTGGTATTTTATACGTTGATAATGTTGATCGTCCATAATGACCCTTCCATATTATCTTGTTGTGCTTTAAAGGATAAAAATTATAATCCCTCTAGCAGTGATCCACATGTGCTCTGATGACCTCCAATCGACACTGCTCATTCTTCGGGTGCTAGCGTGGCGAAGCGAGTGACTTGTGTTGGTCGTTCTTGATTTCTTGTTCTTCAGACTTGAAGAACATCTCTCATTCTTGAGAGGGGAGAGAAGAGGATTCGAGAGAGAAATTGTTCATCTAAAAAATTCTCAATTCACTGGGTGTGTGGTTCGGTACATGGTACAATAGATGTATGTGTCTATTTATTAACATGGGGCTTCAGTTACAATATTTAATTTCATAACAGCAATTAAATACATTCATAACCATATTGAAAACCCATGCTATTAATAATAATACCGTGTCATTATTTATGGTGTGAAAACTTGTGCAAAACAAAATTATAAATAAAATTCCAAATCAAAAAATAATAGCAGCATTATTTTAATTTGTGCCAACTAGTTAAATAATTATTTATCATCTTGCAAATAATTATTATACTACCATACTAGCCTTGGTCCTCTCAAAATCTACTTCCATTTATCGAACACCCAAAAAAATAAATAAATAACTTATTCTATTAAATAAATATTTTATTTACAAAATAGTAAATAAATATTTACTAAATGTTCAATAAAATAAATAAAAATATTTTACCCAAAATTCGGTGAATAAATATTTATTTGATTTATGCAATCATTTTAAATTGAATAAAATTATACCATTTTCTTGAGAATAATATTTATTAATTAAATTAAAATAGAATATAACTGAGACAACCATAAACACTTAGTGTGTGACCCTGTAGGATTATTTCTTGTTGGAATTAGGTGGGCTTGCCTGAAGTCCAAGAGTATTGTCTAGTAATGGGTCAAGGCACCCAAGAGAAAGAACTCAAAGTTGCAACAACGACATCCATATACAAACACTGACTGTGTAATATAATCCCTTTTTCAAAATATCTTATCAATTAAGTTTCATGATAGTGTCATCAACTTTTATGATTCATACTTCATTATTTGACTACCTGAAATAAACTCATTGTTACACCATGACCATGGAATTTTACATTAATGGTTTATTTCAATCAAAGGGAAGAGATTTCAACATCCATAAATAGAAGGGAAAAATACTTCCTTGAATTATCCATTAATAACATGCCACTCATGACGCACCCAACATACCCTACTTCCCACCAACTGTATGCGTGACAGTTTTCATCAGTAAATCAAAGTGCGTGAGTCATGACACATATTAATGATAATATTAAAGAATAAGGATCATTACACATGCTTGCAGATAGAAATATCTGAGGACACCAAAACATGCAAAATTTATATTGGTAGGTTTGTTCTCATAATCTCCTGACTTAGAGATTACTAAGTGCGAACTTCATGAGAGGAAGTCTCATCTACTTATAAGTACTCACACCTAATGTTATTCATGCTATGTGTCCCATCATAGTATATCATCTAACCATATAACTATATTTAAGAATATATTTATAGCATTTCAAGGTTCTCATCATAGTGGGGAACTACCATGACCTTATCAATGCTAAAAATACTCTAAGACATTATTACATCATAGTCATGCAGAATAATGAACAATATGTAATAAGATGTTTAATATTTAAATACATTAAATGTCCATGTAATCAAAGTACAACCATTTGGTTCTAGGACACCAACTCTTACAAACTCTCACTTGGACTAGAGCCAACTACCTACGAATTTTAGTTTTACAGACCTTATATGGTGATCATGTTTCTGGTGAGTCAAGAATTTTGTCAAGGGGTCCTCCACATTGTCTTTCGTGGAAATACTGCTCATTGTAACTTCACCTCTCTAAGAAAAATCCATCAAGAGATGATACTTTTGAAGTATGTGATTCATCCACTGATGTGACCTTGTCTATTTTGTGAGAGCCACCACTGCAGTATTATCACAGTATAGTGTGATGGGATCTTTACTTCTAGGTATCACATCTAGCTCCTAAATGAAGATTTGGATCCAAACTACTTCTTTAGCTGCCTCAAAAGCTGAGATATACTCAGACTCTACTGTAGAATGTACAACCGCACTCTTCTTTGAGCTCTTCCAGCTCACTGCACATCCATTCAAAGTGAGTATGTATCCTATTTAAAAATTCATGTAATCTTGATCAGTCTGGAAACTAGCATCTGCATATCCTCTGATGACTAGTTCCATATCTCCTCCATAAACTAGGAACATATCCTTAGCACACCTAAAATACTTTAGGATAGTCTTTACTGCCATCCAATGGCAGTCACCTAGGTCATCTTGATATCTTCCTACTGCACTCAATGCATAGGCAAAATCCAGCTTAGTACATAGCATGTAATACATGAATAACCCAATAGCTGATGCGTATGGAGTCATTTCCATTATCTTTCTTTCCCCATGTGTCTGAGGACACATTTTCTTGGAAAGATGAATTCCATGTGATGCTGGTAAAAATCTATCTTGGATTATTCCATACTGAATCTCTTCAGTATCTTATCAATGTATGTACTTTGACTTCGGCCCAACAATATCTTGGATCTATCACGATGGATCTTGATCCCAAGAATATATGTTGCCTCTCCCAAGTCCTTCATGGAGAAGCATTGATTCAACCATGACTTAACAAATTGTAAGACTGATATTTCATTTCCCATAAGTAATATGTCATCAACATATACTATTAGTAAAATGAATGCACTCCCACTAAACCATTTATAGACACAAGGCTCACATTCATTCTTGATAAAACGAAATTTCGTTACGGGTTTATCAAAACAAATGTTCCATGATCTGGATGTTTTATTTAATCCATAAATGGAATTTTGCAACCTGCATACCTTATTGGAATCCTTTTGGAGTCATAAAACCTTCAAGTTTTGTCATGTAGAAATCTTCCTGAAGGTTCTCATTAAGGAAGGATGTTTTGACATCAATTTTTCAAATATCATAGTCATGATAAGAGGTAATGGCCAATAGAATTCTAATAGATTTCATCATTGCAAATGGTGAAAAGGTTTCATCGTAGTCAATGCCTTGACGCTGTTTGAATCCTTTTGCAACCAGTCATGCTGTATAAGTGCTGAATTGTCCTTCCATGTCCAGTTTCTTCTTGAATATCCATTTTCAATGAACAAGCTTTACATCAATTGGAGGATCTACCAAAATCTAGACTTGTTTTTGGTACATGGAATCCATTTCAGAATTCATGGCTTCTTTCCACTTGGTAACATCTATGCCGCTTACTTATTCCTTGTAGGTATGGGGATCATTATTATCAACTAATAATGAGTCACCATCCTTGGTAACTAGAAAACCATATCGTTCTAGTTCTCCAAACTCACTTTTACTCCTACACAACTCTTGTGTCTCTAGAACAGTTCTTTTTTCCACTAGGTTTTGTGGAATCTATTTATGTACCAACTCTTGTGTACCTTGAGCCTCAACTTCATCGAAGTCTATCTCGATCTCACTATATCTTTTTGAGATTTACTCCATCTCAAGGAATATAGAGTGTCTTACTACTATAAACTTTTTCTCTAAGGGGTTTTATAGGTAATATCCCCTTATTTCCTTGGGGTATCCTATAAAGGTACACTTTGTGCCTCTAGGTATAAGTTTGTTACCTGAAGAGGCCTTAACAAATTCATCACTTCCCCACACATGTAAATTCTATAATATAGATTTCTTTCCACTCCATAACTCCTATGGAATACCATTTATTGATTTAGTTGGTACTTAGTTTAGTATGTGCGCTGCAGTTTGTAATGCATATCCCCAAAAGGATAATAGAAGAATCTCATGAATCATCATTGATCTCACCATGTACAACATGGTGTGGTTCCTCCTTTCTCTCACACCATTCCAATAGGGTTTCTATGGAGGAGTGAGTTGGGATAGGATCCCAAAATCCCATAATTAATCAATGAAGTCTTGATTAAGTTATTCTCTACCTCGGTCTAGGTGAAGTTTCTTAATCTTCTTACTAATCTGGTTCTCAACTTTATTCTTGTATTATTTGAACTTATCAAAATAATCCTACTTATACTTCATTAGGTAGATATATCCATATCTAATAAAATCATCAGTAAAAGTTATGATTTATGAGTACCCTCCCCTTGCTTGAACTGGAAATGGTCTACACACATCAGTATAAACCAATTCAAGAAGTTATTTATCCCTTTAACCTTTCCCAATAAATGGGGCTTTGTTCATTCTTCCTTGTAAACATGCATGACATACACTAAGTGGTTTTAGTTTGAAAGAATATAAATATCCATCTTGATGAAACTTTTTCAAGAGTTTCTCGTTTACATGACTTAACTGGTGATTCCAAATTTGGGTGTGGTATAAGTCATGTGAAGTATCTTTGTTATTGATTTCGATTACTTGGTTTGTGTAATCCAACATGTAAAGAACATAGTATAAATGTTCCCTACCAAAAAAAATGATATCTTTGTAAAAGAAGAAACATTCATTTCTATACATGAAAAAATCCATCTATATATAATCTGGATATAGAAATAATGTTTTTAGTAATAGAAAACACATAATAACAACCCATTAACAACAAGATCATCCCAGTTGGCAACGTGAGGTGGTAGTCCCCAATAGTTATAACAGCAAGTCTGGCTCTATTAGCTGCTCGTAGATCTACCTCCCCTCGGTCAATCTTCCTGAATATACTTGGTTCTTGTATTTGGATACATATGTGAGCACCAAAAGCTGTATCTAATACCCAATTTGTAGAAATAAATAGATTTCATTCGATAAAAAATTCACCTTAAGATTCCCCTTGTTTCTTATGTTGGGTGCAATTCTTCTTCTAGTGGCTCTTCTTTCCACAAGTGAAACAAAAATCTTCTTATTCCCTTCCCTCCCCTTTGATCTTACTTTTCTTGGAAGGTCGTGAAGAAGCTTTGGGATTAAATATCTTCACCTTCCCTTTCCTCTTATTCACTATAAGTACAGAAGTCTTTTCACATTTCATATCTTTGTCCACTTGAAGAATGAGGATAAGAAGATCCGATAGAGATTTCTCAATGTTGTTCATGTTGAAATTGACAACGAAGTTAGAGAAGCTCTGAGGGAGTGATGCGAAAATGAGATCAGTACCCTATTCTTTGGGGAGTTTAAAACCTAGAACCTCTAGGTGCTCAATGTAGCTAATGAGCTTGAATACATGAGGCCCAACTAGGGCACCTTCTCCAAGCTTACTATGAAATAGTGACTTAGAGATCCCAAACCCTTCCTATCTTGCTCTCTCCCGGTAAAGACCATGGAGGTGCTCAATCATTCTATAAGAATCCATGTTTTCATGAGAATTCATGAGCTCAATAAACATTAATGATATCATCAAACATTGAATGTCTACCGCATCGTTCATATGTTTCTCATAGACCAGGAAATCCTCATTACTCGCCTCTTTGGCAGGAGGATCAGGTAATTCTGAATCTAGCACATAAGAATTTTGTTCATGGCGTAGGATAACCCAAAGGTATCTAAACCATTCCTGGAAGTTACTACCAATGAGGATGTTGTATTTATATAGAATTGATCGCAGGGATAGTTTGGTTGATGAGGTTTTCATTTTTATTCTACATTTAAAAGAGAATATCATTATTACTTTATTGATTACATTTTATGAGAAATAATAAATTTTTATTAAGTCTCCCACTATTTTATCAAGCCCCAATGGCCCTCACCATCAAACTCAGAATGTCTAGTTTCCATGAAATTCTAGTGGTAAGGATCCATATTACCCTTTCCATAACCCCAACAAGGGTTGGTCAAGCTATTAGAAGGTATTTAGGTAGGAGGTTCTTTGCCAACTGCGGGCTTGCAACTCCTTGATCTGTTGAGTGGACTCCCCAATCCTAAAATCATGACTTTGGATTTCCTCAACTCTTGCCTCCAATATTACACCAAGTCTAGAAAGGGATACTCCTCTTGATGTAATATGGTTAAGTCAACCCAAAAACTTTCATAATGGATTCATGTATAAAAGTAAGTGTCCCAAAAAGGGTTGGTCAAACACATAGTTTTATTGAGTTTTTCCCTTAATCAAGTAATGAAAGGCTTGGCCTGACTTAATATTTTATTTGAGGGATTTTTATCTCTTATTTAGGAATTTATTATTATCATTATCACATGATTGTTAATATTAAGTTTAACTTACTTAAGTTATTAACCATGTCTTGATAATATTTACGCGTAAGTATGGTTTATTTTAGTTTAATCTTGCATGCTTGTTTAATTAAATAATTACGTGATCGTAACAATACATCCATAATGATAAACCATGAAACTGATAGAAATAAAATATAGAGAATGATCATGATATTTTCTAATGTTTAGTTTATATAGCTGTTGATAAACTAACCCTGATCTATGGGAGAAACATCTTGAACCTTTTGGGTTTGTGTTTACATCTTTCCACCTGTCCACCTCTGTATCTCATGGGATTGGTTTTGTCCCGACTCTATCTTGAACTGCCTCCACTAGCTTGGGAGTTCCTCCATTATATATGACCTTTTTTTTAAACTCACATGAATGTGAGGGGTAAAAAGGGGTTTTACATAAAAGAAACCTTGGGCACACATGCCCTACATATTAACGACGAGAAGGCTCGCTGGACAACAAATTTAATTTAAATAAATAAATTAAAATAAATCAGCCACATACAAAGGTCTTGGTCTTGCACATGATCATCCATAAAAGCAACGATATTTACACATAAATAAAACTAGAATTAAATTCTTTAATTGTTCTTGTTTAAGATAAATCATGCTCAAATAAATTAATTATCATCTTTGATTAATCAATCCTTTTATCTTAAAACCTTTTCTAAATTTATTTGAGATTATCATCCATCATAATTTTAAACAAATAAATTTATTTAAAATTATCTTTTTATGTAACTTGTACCTTGGAGGCAACCCAGTGAATTCCTATTCATAACTACCCAATTAGTAGAAATGAATATTACACAGAAGTTAAATTAAACATATATATATAAAACACCTATCACGTGTTGTGCCTTATATTTATGCCTATACAATGGTACACGTCTCAAGGGTTTGTATAATATAATAATAAATTTTAATAAATCTGCGTAATTTAGGTGTGTACATAGAATGTAGTTCCAACTACGCAACGTGTACTATTTTTCACTATCTATCCAAAGTACACGCCTATGGAAATGGAATGTGAGTGTAATTTGGAAATATTCAGAGTACACGGTGTGTCTAGTAGGCCACAAACAGTGTAGTTCCTCGTTACATGGTCTCCAACTGGGCAATCCATGTACAAGGTACACGGTCCAACTCTAACGCTAAGGGACTACACGTCGTGTCTTGTGGGCTACAAGGCATGTAATACGGAAACCGCGTGCCACATATTCTTGGTCAACACATGGAGTCATTAAGACTTAAACAAAATCCAATAAAATAGATTGGTTTGGAGGACTAGACCTGGTGAAATGAACCTTGGATACATGGTGTGTACTGTCGAATACACGTCGTGTGTTCTTGTGTTGTACGTCTAGGAACCTTTGGCACCTTCGGATGAGATCCGCTTTTTTACTTTAATCAAAATTAAAAGAAAATATTGTTTCTATAAGGTAAATGAGAAATAAAAGAGGAGGAACAGATCTCGAGATTTAGATTTTTAGAATGATAAATATGAATTAAAACAACTAAATTATTAAATGCGTAAATCACCAAAAAAATATTTAAATAATTATACACTATGATGTAATCCATTTGATACCACTTGAATGTTCTAGGTGCAGTGGAAGTGTGGTTGGGATGGACCCAAATTTGATTTTTACCATGATCAATGATTATTTTGGGATTAATATGATGATGAACCCCAATCTCCATGTAATAGAATCAAAGATTTATATAAATAAGGAAGAGGCTCGAAACCTTTAGAGAGGATCTTTCACATCATGTTTATAATTAATATAAATAGTTTCATAAAGAAAATAATAACTGGATCTTTAATATTTTCTTCATTGATGATGTTGATCATCCATAATGACCCTTCTATATTATCTTTTTATGATTTCAAGGATCAAAACTAGAATCCCTATAGCGGTGATCCACATGTGATCCGATGACCTCTGATCGACACTGCTCGTTCTCCGGGTGCTAGCACGACAAATGAGTGTCTTGTGTCAGTCATTATTGATCATTTGTTCTTCGGCCTTGAATAACATCTCTCATTCTTGAGAGGGTCGGGAAGAGGATTAGAGAGATAAATTATTTGGCTCAACAATTCTCAATTGACCGAGTGTGTGATTCGGTACATGGAACAATAGACATATGTGTCTATTTATTGACACGAGGCTTTAGTTACAATATTTAATTGCATAACAGAAATTAAATACATTCATAACATTAGAGAAAACCCATGATATTAATAATAATAGCGTGTTATTATTTATTGTGGGACAACTTACGCAAAATGGAATTATAAATAAAATTTTGCGTTACAAAATAATAGCAGCATTATTTTAATTTGTTCCAATAAGTTAAATAATTATTTATCATCTTGAAAATAATTATTTTACTACCAGACTGACCTTGTTCCTCTCTAACTCCATTTCCATTTATTGAACACCCAAATAAATAAATAAATAATTTATTCTCTTAAATAAATATTTTATTTACAAACTAGTAAATAAATATTTATTAAATGTTCATTAAATAAATAAAAATATTTTATCCAAAATCCGGCGAATAATATTTATTTAATTTATAAAATAATTTTAACTTAAATAAAATTATTACATTGTCCTAATAATAATATTTATTAATTAAAATCAAATAGAATTTAACTAAGACCACTAGAAACACTTAGTGTGTAACCCTCTTGGATTCTTTCTCGTTTGAATTAGGCAGACTTTCCAAAAGTCCAAGAGTACTGTCTAGTAATGGGTAAAGGAACCCAAGAAAAAGAACTTAAAGCCGAAACAATGACATCCACATATGAATGCTCACTATGTAATATAATCCCTTTGTCACAATATCTCATCAAGCAAGTTTCATGATAGTGTCATCAACTTTTATGCTTGATATGTTGTTCTTTGAATACCTAAAATAAACTCATATTTACACCATGACCATGGAATTTCATGTGATGGTTATATTTCAAACAAAGGGTCGAGATATAAAATTCCATAAATGGAAGGGACAAATCCTTCATTGACTTATCTATTAATAACATGCCACTCGTTACTCACCCAACGTACCCTACTTCCCACCAACTGTCTGTGTGACAATTTTCATCAGTAAATCAAAGTGAACGAGTCATGACACATGTTAATGATAATATTAATGTATAAGGATCATTAAAAATGCTCGAAGATATAAATATACGATGACCCTAAAACATGTAGAATTCCTACTGGCGGGTTTGTTCTCATAATCTCCTGTCTTAGAGATTACCAAGTGCAAACTTCATGAGAGGAAGTCTCATCTACTTACGAGTACTCACACCTGATGGTATGCGTGCTATGTGTCCCATAATAGTATGTCATCCAACCATAAAACTATATTCTAGAATATTTTTATATCATTTCAAGGTTCTCATCATAGCAGGGAACTGCCATGACCTTATCAATGCAACAAATACTCTAGGACATTATTACATCATAGTCATGAAAAAAAAAACAATATATAATAATATGTTTAATATTTAAATACATTAAATGTCTATATAATAAAAGTACAACCGGTTGGTTCTTGGACACCAACTCTTAAAATTTACCTAAGCTGTTACTATGATAAAATTTAGTAAGGGATCCTCTCTTTCTCCTCTTTATTCAAGAACCTTATTTATATAATGTAATTTTTATTCCAATTAATATTTATGGGATATGCTCTTACACATACATGTTACATCCATTATGATTTTTAGTGATTATTTACCCTTTTCAATCTCATTAATATTTATGGTATTAATGAGACAATGTGCCTTGCTACACACCTAGTTGACACTCCCGGGGGATATGCTTTTGTAAATTCATAAGCCCATTATAAACCATTATTAAGGAAAAAAATGACCATAAGTATCTATATTAGAAAATAGATCATGGATAACTTAGATTGAAGCCTATAAATTCACAAGTTAAGGAAATTCATGTTATTTATAAGTTATTCCTTTAATCTTATTGGCTTCCCATTTACATGTTTAATAGTTTAAAAGTACTCATCCATAATTTTACCTTCATTCAAGTAAATGGTTGGAAATATGATGAACCAAGTCAATAACCAATGTGATGGGAAATGTGATGAATTCCCAAATGAGATACCTAACATGGTGAGATCTCAAGTAAGAAATCATATGATTATACCCAACTAGCTATCCAAAATCACAATTAACAATTGGAACATAGCTGAATGTCCAAAGGTATCAATGAAGAGGAGGAAAAAGTATCAAGGAAGTTCATCTATTAATGGTGATCAGTAAAATAAGATTGAATTTTCTATGTATCAAAAATGTCGAAAGTGGCACCAATGGAATTGCCACAAAGGAACTCGAAGGTGTTTTAAGTGTGGAAAAATAGAGAATAAAGTATCTAGTTTCTATAAAAAAAAATGAAAAGTATGATGGAAGGGAATAAATTACATTATATAGAACCCTTTTTTGTTTAATTTATTATTTGTGGAGAATATGGGAATTATTAGATTCAATTCCCTAATCCAATAATTAAATCCTAGAATATAGAAGGAATTATGCTATGGAAATCATTGAAGTGTAAGGATTTAAGTGTTTATATATTAGTATTTAAAATTATGTTGTAAAAGTAGTATATCAATTACATTTTGGATATAAGAATTATGAAACTTATAAGGATTATTCAATAATAGTTTTTCTTTAAGGATTTGAAACATATTTTGAATGATACTGATAACCTATAAAAGTGATTTAGTGATAAAGTGATATTTTATAAAACACATGATTGAGGGATTGATAAAACTTAATATTTGTTTGATGTTGGGATAAAATAAAGAGTCTTTGGATGATATTTCTAGGGAAACATATTACAAGATCATATATTTTTTTTATTTTTAGGTGATTAATGAATTTTCAGTAGATGTATTATTAATTTGGGGTATCTATACCCTTTAGGTTTAATATAAAGGATTTTTTGAGAAGAATGATATTATGTTTTTGGAGGTGTAAAATGAAGGGAATGAGATAACCTTTTAGGTTAAAACATTATCTAATGTTTAGGTTATTAGTATTATTTTGGGATATACGGGTATTTATTTAAGGAATGATCCTTGTTAAACATTTGGGATTTTTTTTTGAATTTTAGAGATTAATGTATTAAGGTTTATTCATTTTCAGTATTATCTTATTTTATTCCTGCCGTTTTTGATTTATTAAATACAAGAGGAATAAATTTTTATTCTTTGGTAGATTATGTGATCTATTATAAACTTATTCTAATGCTTTTGGCATAAAAAATTTATCTTGAGTACTCATCGTTTGGAGAAAAAGATTAGATTTCACTGAGAATTTATTAAATGAAGAAATTATACCTGTCGAGAAATTATACTTTATTATGTTTCTATTCTAGATGAAAAAGGAATTCCTTAACTCTGGTAAAAGAATCATGAAAAAAAAACGTGATCATATTATAAATTTATGGTATTTTCACCCATCCCCGATTTATGGTTTTGTGGTCATTGACTTTATCCTAAACATGTTCTCTGTCACAATCAATTAGTTTTTGGGTGTTATTTGTATTTATTCCATGTATATATTTTAAATTCCAAATAATTTTCTCCTACATGGAAACCTATTTATGTGATGAACTTTATACTTTACTTTCTCTCTTTTCAAGTGCATATTTTATTAACCCTTTTTACAATGCGGGTTTTCAACAATGATATTTTCAAGTGTAAATACATTCCTTACCAAGATCAAGTTAAAATTGTGAAGATGAAATTTATTAAATGGGGGAATAATGTAATGTCCTGAGTTTTTAAAAGTTAAAACTATGTTGGATAGCGTATGCGATACATAACACCAAACCCAAACAAACAATGATTACTTAAATACTATCATTTTAACCAAGTATTTAAATCTTTAGATATAAACAGGATTAACTAATTTATAAAATATGTATATTTCTTACTCAAAATAAATATATTGATAAATTATAGTAAATAATCACTCATTTTTTGGTAATTTCAATTTTCTCTACAAAATATGTTTTTTTGAAAAATGATTTTTATTTCTTTTTGAGAAAAAAAAAATATCATAATTATTATAAAGAAAATAAAGAAAATGTATTTTATAAAATTAAATTCAGTTCTTATATTTGTATATAAATAGTAACTTAGGGTGAAATATTTGGATTTTTCGGAAAATATTGTTTTTTCAGTGAATAGTGAAAAATACTCATTTTTTTATAAAACTATCATTTCTTTTGATAAATTAAGTAATTTTAAAGTCCCATTATTATTTTAATTTGAATTAAAATTAAAATAAGTATTATAGAGTTATATTTAATCTAATTAATTACATTTAAATCATATTTATACCGGATTTTAGAATAATTTTATTTTTAAGCTTAAAAACGTATTTTTTTGAAAACAGTTTTAAAATGCGTAATATTATCTATTATAATTAATTAAAATAAAACCTAACAAAGAATGATTTAAATGAATATTTTAGATTATATATATATTTATGGATTTAAATTTATATAATCAAGATTACTAGTTATAAAGTTAAAGTAAAATCATCATTTTCTAAAAAAATGATTTATTTGAAAAACCACTTTTCTTCATGATTGCATGTTTTATTTTAAATTAAATAATACCAATTATGTGAATTTAAATGGATTACATATTTCTCATAATAATAATTAATATTAGGTAATAATTTCAACTTAATTTTTGGACAATTTGAATAATGATCGTAGTAAATATTTATTACTATAGTAAAAGAAAAATAGGTTAATTAAGGTTAAAATAATAATAATAATAATTTAATAAGGAAAAATGGGTAAAAATAATAGTATGAATATGTATATTTACTTTTCAATTAAATAATTATTATATTTATTCCTTATTTTTTTTACCTTTTAAATGATTGAGTAATGACTTTGATAAAAATTAGTTTTTAATGAGACAAAACTGAAATTGTATTATTATTTAATATGAAATTTCAATTAAGACATTAATTTTGGTGAATTAATAAATTGTAAAATTAAATTATATTTTAATAAAATAAAAATATTAATTATTTTTTATTAATTATAAAATATAATATAATTTTTCTGAGGTCAAATGTAATTGTTATAAGGGTTCGAAAACTGTTATTGTCAAAAACCATCATTTCTCAATAAATGTTGATTTTATTTTTAAAATTAAAAATTAAAATATTTATAAAATTATTTTTAAAAAATAAATATTATTTTTGGAATCATCATATCAAAATTATTCAGCAATTAATTTTTCATAATTTTTTGAGACTGTCGAATTTTCATGTAAAGATTAAATATGATATAAATATATGGTGTGTATTATGAAATCATAATGACCCAAAAGTGATGTAATAAATTATATAAATGGTATATATGGAAAAATTTATGTTTCCACTTTAAAATAATGTTTTTAGTTTATTTGATTAATTTTATAAATCCTTTATCAATCCTACAAAACCTATATTATATTTTATGGTTTAAAAATCATTTCTTTATGAACATGATTCACTTCCACATAACCAAGGGTAATATTTTAATGGTTATGGATCTTATAATTATAAAACAATGAAAAAAACTATTTTATAGAAACCATGGGAAAAAAACATGGGACATTTTGTGGTTTTGATTATTTTATTGTATAGAGTCAAAAACCTAAGTTTTGGAAATAATAAAGAACTCCACTCTCTTTTCCTATATAAACCCACCCAATATCCCCAATACTATTCACTAAAAAAACATTGATCATGCACTTAATCTTCCATCTCATATCAATATTCCTCCCAAGTTTCCCCAATCTCTCAAGAAGTTCCTCCCAAGCTTTTGTAATCACCCTCTCAAGGTAAGGGACCTCACTCTCTCTTCTTTTTCATTCAAGCACCTTCTTTGTATTTAACCTTTTGAATATCAACCAGTTTCATTTTCATGACCTTATAAATATAACTATAATTTCTAATTTATTTCCTAATAATTAGAGATCATTTATCCCCTCTCATTATATCAGTTACCTAATCCATTACTATATTAAAATTTAGTCAGGGACCTCTCTCTCTCTATTCTTTTCCATTCAAGCACCTTATTTGTATTTTACCTTTTTAATCTCAATATGTTATGTTTTCATGAATTTATAAAGATCAATATACTTTATAATTTATTTCATAACAATGATTGAAAATTCATCCCCTCTCATTATATCATTTACCAAATCTGTTACTATGCTGAAATTTAGTAAGGGACCACTCTCTCTTCTTTTCCATTCAACCACCTTCTTTATATTTAACCTTTTTAATATCTATAAGTTATGTTTTCATGAATTTATAAAGATAATTAAAATATCTAATTTATTTACTAACAAGGATATATCATTTATCTTCTCTAATTATATCATTTACCTAAGCTGTTACTATGCTGAAATTTAGTAAGAGACATATCTCTCTTCTTTTCCCTTAAAGAACCTTCTTTGTATTTAAACTTTTGAATCCCAATAATTTATTTTTTCATGAATTTATAAAGATTTATATAATGTAAAATTTATTTCCTAAAAATAATATATCATTTCCCCCTCTCTTTATATAATTTACCTAAGTTGTTACTATGCTGAAATTTAATAAGGGACCTCTCTCTCTCTCTCTTATTTTCCATTCAAGAACATTCTTTGTATTTAACCTTTTTAATATAAATTGGTTATGTTTTAATAAATTTATAAAGATATATATACTGTTAATTATTTTCCTAATAATGATATATCATTTATCCTCTCTCATTATATCATTTACTTAAGCCATTACTATGCTAAAATTTAGCAAGGGACCTCTCTCTCTCTTCTTTTCCATTCAAGAACCTTATTTTAATTTCAAATTTTGAATCTCAATAGATTATTTTGTCATTAATTTATAAAAAAAACTCTACTATGTAATTTATTTCATAAAATAATAGATAATTTATCCCCTCTTATTATATCATTTACCAAAGCTGTTACTATGATAAAATTTAGTAAGGGGCCTCTCTCCCTGTTCTTTTCTATTCAAGAAACTTATTTGTATTTAACTATTTTAATCTTAGTTAGTTATGTTTTAAAGTCTTTATAACAATCCATCTACTATCTAACCTATTTACTAATAATGATAGATCATTTATCCCTTCTCATTATATCATTTATTTAAGAAGTTACTATACTAAAATTTAGTAAGGGGTCCTCTCTTTCTCCTCTTTATTAAAGAACCTTATTTCTATAATGATTTTTTTTAAATTTATATTGATGGTATATTATATTTCACATCTCACTTACTTCAATTATAATTTAAAAGTGATGATTTACCCCATTCACTCTTATTAATCCCTCCTATGATTCACTATATACCCCCATTAAGCTACCAAAATGATCCTATTCTCTTTTCATTCCAAATTTTTCTTCAAGCACCCTCCTTGTCTTATTCCTATAAATTAAAAATTTTAATTTTGTATTATGTTCTTAAATATCTATAATACTTTAATTTTTAATTCCAAGTGACGAGATACCCTTTATCTCTCATTGAAACATTTTATAAATCTTCATGTACTGCTGTTACACTACTGAAATGTCACTGCAATTTTCCATACTGAACATTTCTGAGGTATATACCTATACCCATTCCCACTCAAGGTTATTCACCTAGTTTTACCTATACTTAGTTTATTGGGTAATTACATTTATGTATCCCATAATCCTTAATCATGGTATTAAATGTAATAACATATATTTTTATGTTATGTGATCTATGTGGAATACTTATGCATGTACATGGTATGATTACAATGGGTCTGCCCGAATAAAAATCCAATGCATTGGATGATGTCTTAGTCTCATGAAATTCCATGTATGGTTTATGGGATATTATCCTAAAAACATTATGTTTTTATTTATTGGTGGTTAACCTTGAATTTTTCTTATACTATTTTTTATAAAGTTGTTTCCACATTTCCCATATTTCCTTTATGTTATCATGCTATATCATGCCTCTTTTTTCATTTTTATGATTTTAACCCCTTTTATGTCCCATTTAAATACCTATTATATAAAATGTAATAATTTCTTCATGTTATGATTTTTTATTCCCTTATTGGGATTTATAGCTCACCCATTTTTTATGCATATCCCCAGGTTCTCTGATGCTATTCTAATAATGATAGAAAATTATGAGCATGTTAAGGAAGTTTTCAGTAATGATGTTTTATTCCTTATTTTAGGTTGTTATGTAATATGACTAATTACCCAAATACACTATAAGTCTCAATCTTTTGGGTTGTATTATGTGTATTCTTATGCAATAAATCATGAATTAATGTGTAATAAAGACTAGGGTTGTTATAAATACAGAAAATATTAAAGTAACAGTGGAAAAAGAAATAAAGGTGTAAGGATAAAGCTCTGAATAAATAGCCATTGACACCAAGGTGGAAGTATCCCTGAACTAGATATACACACTTCCCAACTACAACTTCAGAAACAAAACCTTGATGCCAAGGATCATCACTTGAGGAGTATACCACATGACCCTTCCTTGAATCTTGATAGATGACATCATAAAGTGCATAAAAGTGACCAAGTAGGGGGTGGGTACATCACTCATTAGGATTTCCCTAAAGATTTCCAATACACACCACTAGGATAATAACAAGTTAACACATTTTATATAAAGAATATTATGATAATATCAAAATAATTTATCAAAGGAAAATAGTTTAAGCAAGCAATTTAACCAAATAAATCCTTACACTTTATATTTTAATTTCTATTTGGCATACCTATTCCATATTCTATAGTTACACACATGCATGTCAAATGAAAATCACAAAACTCATGAGTAGAAATCCATCTTTTACTATGATGTTATGAGGTGATGTCCCCTCGTGCCTTTCAATTCAGCATAAAAACCAAGTCTATTTCAAAAATTCCTCATACAATGCAATATGAACACATGACACCATGTATACCAAGAAAATTATCCATATTAAATAGTTTTCCACAAAAAAAATTTATTTTTAAAGCCAAATCCTTTAAAAACATTTAATTAAAACATCTCATGATAATATGTCAAAACTACCCTTTTTAAATCACATAAAAACAAGGTGTTTCCATACAAAATACTTAAGATATTTCAAATCAAAATCATATGAAAAATTTATCAAGATTCAATCTAATAGGTTATAGAATGGTATAATGGGATAGAATCCACCTACCTCAATTACTTTTTCAAAAAACGATCTTAACTAATTCTTCAGATTAACCCTTCCTTATGTTCCTTTATCAAAATACAAGAAGATCTCATAACCAAAAATACAAAACCATAGATCTGGGTATCACACACCGATCTATAGTTCTGATCAATCCAACACCAAGAGACCCAAAATGAGAAGTAATAACATAACCTTAACCTTTGATTCCACAAAAAACCATAAATATTCATTGCTAATAGATTCTAGATGTTGAAGTTCACCGAAAATCACCTAGGGTAATATTGAAAATTGATAGGGAGAAGAAGGAAAATTTATTAGGAAAATAATCACTAGGCACATAAAAAATTACCCGGGATAGGACTATTAAATATGCGTGCTATGAATTTATGAATTCATGTCATTAATTCCTAAAGAGGCCACTTACAATGATATTTTCATCACCACAGTTTATTTTACCTAAAAATAAATTTCACATCATGAATTAATTTTACATCCTAAATGGATTTCACATATTGATTTCACCCCATGAAACCATTCACATAATGAACTATTCTAATAAAATATGATCCAGATAATTCATGTTGTGAAACCATCATTCACGACATGATTTTTTCCTATATAATTTCTTGTATATTTATTTATATTGGCTTCCTTTCACTCTGATGAACACTTCTAATTAATTTTTCACATAGACTCTAAACATAAAATAATAATCCTAAAATTATAGTATACCTTAAAATGAGGTTGTTACAAATCCAACCTCACCACTTCTCTGATGTATATCCATGTAATTTGATTGAGTGAGAAGGCCTCTTGAATTGGAGTCTTTATAAGATGATCCACCACAACCCATATAACATTGTTTCATCTTAATGAATTTATAAGACTAATGAAAAAGTACATGGTGATGATTTACCATTTCTATATATGTATGGGTGATGGTTGCATCATCCCCTTGGTCCTTTGCCTTTTATCCTTCACCTACTGACATACCAGGCATTTTGATGTATATTCCATGATCTATTTATTCATATTATCCCAAAAATAGTTCTCTTAGAGATATTCATACGACTTCATACTCCCTAGGTGGATGGAGAATATCAACCTATGTTCATCATTCAATAAATCCTTCTTTCCATTTGGATTTTATGGTATACATATTTGTGACCAAAATATTACACCTCCTTCTTCATCAATTTTGAACTATGAGGATTTCACTTTTCTTATACTTATACGTTCTTGTGAATTTCCACATCATCTATATAAGAATCTATTATTTTCTAAATAATATATGGATGAGAAATAATTTGATAAAGGAGTGTTAATGTTTCTTTATTTATGATCCACATGTCCATTCTTTGCAAGACTAAGTTGATTGTATCCTTCTAAATTCTCATCATTGATAAATTTACAAGATCCTTTCTACTTAGAACATCTTCCACTTTTTTTCTCCTTACTAGGATGCTAGTGGGTTGGTCGGTCAGAATCCTTGATCAGATCTAACCATCTTCACCAGCATATATTAATATCATTCTATGTGAATTTATATTTGAGTCTCTTATGATCTATATTTATTTCACACTTCTCCCCATAGAGATAGTGAGTCTAAATATTTTTTAAGAACTAGATTCTTTATTTAGGTACATAATATTTTACTTTCCATAAATATTCGGTTTAAATATTTAATAATAACTTAATTTGAATTCCATTTTAGGTCATGAAGGTATCATGCATGTCCCATGCTTTTTCAGATCCTAGAATCCAAACTTTAGGGTGAAACAAACCTTCTGCACGATTAGTAGAAACTGTCTGGGGTAGGCCTCACAATTAATAAAAAGTGTGGGAGACTTAGGTAGAGAGAAGGAGGAGCCCACATGGTTTGACAAACCATGTGATTTGATGCACATACCCATGCAAGTACGTTTACAGTTTTTGATAGTGGGTTAAGACACAATTTGCACATGGTTCAGAAAACTGTGCACACTAACCATGTGATGTGTCCCTCCCTACAATAGTGGGTGCATGTTTGGTGCATGATATGGCCAAATATGTGTCTAAACCATGAAACTGAGGTATTTTGGTGAATTTAACTTTTTTACCTCACTTAATCTTATATCCTATTTATTTTTTTCACTATTCTACTACATTTTACAACTACTTCATTTGAGAGATCCTCCTTGGAGACAAAAGGCATGATTCACTACCATTCCTCTGTCTGATCTTGGATTTGAGCACTAAACATCTCATTGAATCTACATCGGTGATTAAAAGATTTATTTTCTATCATTACTCATTCTTATTAGTATCAGCTGTGATATTTATGTGGAAGATAATATGCCCCAATTTTAGGTTCTTTATCCATTCTTCATCTTTCTAATGTTTTGAGTCGATTCAAGAGATGATACTAGACGATCAATCCACTACGGACTTACGATAGGTGGAATTGTGCTTGTACCTCAATGTTAAGTTGTTTATATATATTCCATTGTTCCATGCACCCATTTATCATAGTGAAAACCTTGAAATGAAGTTAAATCCTTGATTTAAATTGATAGGTATAACCTATATAATTAATGGGTCCCATTGATAATTGATTAAAGGTCATGGACCTTGAATAGGAACCAACCCTCAGGTATGTTTTAAAATAAAATTGACCACCATGGGTGGAATATAAAGTGGGTCATCCTTGTGGTTTTCTATTTACCCTTTTCATGAGATGTAAATTGATGAATTGAATTTTAAATTGAAGTATAATTTGAATTGTGAGTTGAATTGATTAAATAATGGGAATAGATGACCATTTACCTAGGCCTTTCCATGTAACAGATTGTTTAAGAATAACATTACCCTTATATTGATATGCCCACATGAGATAAATAAATGGGTAATTTTTTTAGCACATGAGCCTCAGCCTAGTTGGTCAGGTCTCTCTAAGTGCATCAATGAGACCCAGGTTCAAAACTAGTTGGAGGCATATTTCTGGGTAAGTAGCAGTACTCTAGTGGAACTGTAGCAGGTACTGTAGTAGTACTGTGCGGGTACTGTAGTAGGTACTATAGTAGGTACTGTTTGGTACTATAGCAGACATAACTATTCACCTTAGGCCACCGGTTTGGGCATGGAGTCTTTAAGGAATTTGGAACACCCAGGACTTCAGGTCAGCAAGGCTTTTGGGCAACCTTTAAGGCCTTCGGGCCACCTCAAGGACTTCAGACCACCTCAAGGCTTTCAGGGCCACCTGATATGTAGATTCCCAGATAGATTCTATAAGGAACTAGCTCCAGAGGAGGATTCAAGAGAAAGAGTATTCACTAGAGAAGGGATAACAGATTTGGAAGAATGAGAGTGTATGAAATTTCCATTGGTACTGATGTACCCGATTTGTGTGTACTTTTTCATACATTTTATTCAGCATAAAAACTTTTTTTGTCAAATATCCTTTTCTTTATGGATAAATACTTTATTTGGTGATTATAATAATTTTCAAAATATTTCTAGCCAAAATCACAAATTAGGGCTGATTAGAACAAAATTTCATATATACACAACCTGTACTTATATATACACACCATGTATATGTGAAATTTTGTTCTGATCAGCCCCGATCTATGCTTTTAGTTGTAAATATCTTAAAAATTATTATAATCACCAAATTTGTTTTATCTATAAACAAAAATATATTTGGCATAAACAAGTTTTTATGCTGAATAAAATGTATGAAAATTTACACACAAATCACGTACATCAAACTCCCCTACACTTAGTCATTTTCTTGTACTCATGAAAGATCTCAACATCTAATCAATATAATCTATACTCTAAAAATGGAATCATTTAAAAAATTATAACTATAAATACCAAAACCATATCAAAGGATTTTTAAAAGGCACAAAAAAAAAAATTCATTTCCAAATATATTCTAATCAAGCCTCATATATAATATAATTGAAAATTTATATCATCTTTCATTAAAATTGTTTTAACTTTTTATAAATAAACATTCCACTTGATGATTTACCTCACCAAAAGATACCAAAATCATCACTAAAGATTTATTTAATCAGAGTTATACTCAATACTAAGTATATACACTCTATCCACAGGTTTCCAAGTGTTCCCATTCTCCACTTCATAAGTCAAATCAAAAAAATCATGAGGGATTTCAATAAGGTTCAAATGTTTCTAAGGCTAAGGGTTGGTAGGTAATGATAAAAATTAATCTCAGAGGATTGAAAATGAGGCTGAATTTTAATACAATAATTCATGATATTCAAAGAAGATATTAATGAAAATTCTCCCCTAATCAAGATCTCTAAAAAAGGATATGATCACCATGATAGTCCCTTTCTAAAATGGGCCCATAAACCATTGATAATATATAATACAGAATTTGGTCCCTCTTTTACATTTTTTATACATTTTATTTATCATAAAAACTTGTTTTTTCCAAATATATTTTTCTTTATGGATAAAATAAAATATTTTGGTGATTATAATGATTTTTAGGATATTTATAGCCAAAAGTAAAAATTGGGGCTGATCAGAACAAAATTTTACATATACACAGCGTGTACTTGAATATACATGTCGTGTACTACTACCCAGACATGGAACAGGAAGACTAGATACATGCCGATGTTGGCGGCCAAAACATACACACCATGTACTGCCCATATACACACCATGTGGACCTTCTAGAAGCAGTTGGTGACCGATGAATGATATTACACGCCATTTAGGGAGGCACTAAATGTTGTTTACTGCCACCTATTAGGAGACACCATGTTCAAATTCAAAGACAGTTTGTTAGCTCACCTTCCGGCGGGGAAAAAACGGCAAAAAAAATTGACTAGGGTACATGCCGTGTACTTTAAAGTACACGCTATGTACTCCTAAAACCAATATATAGGTGGCAAAAACTCATAGTTTTTAAGTGATTCAGATTCATTAATTCCAAGTTATTCCAAGGGATAACACTCCAGATATGGCCATGAAGAGAAGAAGAGAGAGAAAGAAGAGGAGAGAATAGAGTAGAGAAGGAGATTCTGTTCCACCTTCTTGATGATCTTCCCTCTAAAGATTTCAAGAGGATGGATCCAAGTATATAAAGTTTTTTAGTTATTAGCTACTCCATTAGTAGATAAAATACCATATGTGTTGGGGCTGTGGATGATTAAGTGTTGTAAATTTTCAATTATGATGTTGTAATCGTGTTGTTTATTCTTATTTCTCATATTTACTTATTAACTTTTGATAACTATCACTAGAAACCTCATATTTGACCAAGAAAAATATTTCTATGGATATTTAAGGAGTTATGATTAGAAACATTCCTGACCATTGGGCATTTCAATCGTCTCAAAAAGTGCTGTCATTTAATAAAATTACTACACTCATTACTCAAGATTTATTTAATTAGAGTTATGCTCAATCCTAAGTATATGTAATCTATCCATAGGTTTTCAAGTATTATCATTCTCCACTTCAGAAGTCAAATCATAAAAATCATAAGGGATTTCAATATGGTTCAAATAAATCTGAGGCTAATAGTTGGTAGGTAATGATAAAAATTAATCTGAGAGGCTTGAAAAAGCGGCTGAATTTTAATACAATAATGCATTATATTAAAAGTAGATCTTAATGAAAATTATCCCCCAATCAAGATCTCTCAAAATGGATATCATCATCATGATAGTACTTTGACAAAATGGGCCCATAAACCATCAATAACATGTAATAAGAAATCTGGTCCCTCTTTTTCATTTTTCATGTTTGTGTTTTTTTAAGAAACATGGAGGGACCACCAAGAATACAATGGACAGTAAGTTCTAGGAGCCTTTTTCCCAAATGAAAAAGTGATAAAATCCCCCATACTTAAGTTCATGGTTTCTCACCAAAATATACCATGAAAAACCAAAGTCCCTCTTTTCAACACTCAAATGAATAATGATTCAAAATTATAAAAGAATTTGGGTAAGAAGAGTAATTAGGATTATAACATGGCTTCAAATCAAAGTAGTTCATGGTTTCTAAGGGTTTACAAAGTTTAGATGTAGGGTGGGAATCAAGGTCAAAGGGCTAAAAAACAATTAAATGCCTCAATCATTTTAATGTGATTTAAAAAATCATCATGTTTTAAAGAGAACAACTAGAAAATTATAGTAGTTATGCATATCCAAAGAATCTCTCTAGAAATATGGTATAAGAAATAATATGTCAAAAAAGGTTTATAATTCCTCTCAGGAATGAGAAAAAGACAACAGTCAATCAGTTCATGACATGAATACAAAATGACCAGTCTAATAAATGTTAATGTCTAAGACTTAAAATCCAAAATCAAACATTATCAACAACCATTTTAAAATTATTTGAAAATAGAAATAAGAATTTAAATTTTAAAATTCCCATTAATGATTTTATTATTTATAATTATAATTAATCAAATAATTTCCGCAATTTAAAATATGTCAACTATTAATGATGTATCCTAAATCAGTTTAAAGAAAAGAAAAGTGTAATTAGAGGCCCTCCCCTACACTTAATATAGAAAAAGGTCCCCCAAGTGAAATACCAAGGAAGAGGAGGTAAAATGGGAAAATAAGAGGAGGGAATAAGGGAAAAAGAAATACTAAAAAATACTCATCTTGTAAATAGAGATTCTTAATTCTCTCTAGTGTACCTATGACTGTCAAGGGTATGGAAAAATAAAAATGGAAGGCAGATACAATAGCATAGCCCAATCATATCACAAAAAAAATATATACAATTAAAATAAATGTGCTAAAAACCAGTTATGGGGTATCCTAAAAAAGGCATCATTTGTAATAGGAGGATCAAGCAGTGAAGGCACGACAACAATAGTGGAATCCATAGGCTCAGGATCCATGCTCAGAAGAGGAGTCATAGAAGCTGGAGCCTTAAGAATGGAACTAAAAGTGGGTGGATCTATAGGTAAGACCGGGTCAATAGCCAGAGTGGGAAAAGTGGGGCCAGTGGTGGAGAGGAGAACCGAATCTGTGGCCAGTGCTATAAACAGTGGTGGAGCTACAGAAGATGGTCCTAGAGCAGAGGTAGGTACAGGTGCTGGGGGTAGTGGAATTCCATGATGCTAAATAAGAGGCCCCAATATCTACTCAATTCAGTCTATAAGATGATCTAAACAAACCTAGTGGCGCTCTACCATGGCTAGGCAGAGGGTGAAGGGGAGATCGAATGAGGGTGAAGAGGGAGGTGGGGTGGTAGAAGGAATAGAATAATAAGGAATTTAATAAGTATAATAAATTATAGAAGAAGTGGTCTGGGGTTTGGAGGGGACATTCACAGGTGGATGGGGTAGATCCTGAGTAGAAACACCAGCGGGAGAAGGTAGGTTATCCCTCACCCCTGTAGAAGTAGGGGAATCTTACACAATCACAAAGCACTCTCCCCGATGCTCGACCAACCACATGCGGATAAAAATGAGGAAGTCCATATACCGAGAAGAACCCAAGTGATCATAAGGAAGAGATGGATCAAAAAATCCCAAAAAATGTGCCAGACTAGTGGCATATAACCCACCGTTTAGGTTTCCCTAATGACCATGGATCATAGAATAAAAGTAAAAAGCAACAAGATAAGGGAGGTCCATGTATTTGTGCTGTACAATATAGGTAATAAGCTCCATGTACCATTTGGAAAAAACACCCATATCCTCATGATGAGGAAAAAATGGAACTAAATCACTGGTAAAGGAAATGAAGGGGGGGGGGGGGGTCAAGAATGTGCATAATTTTCTGCGAGGTGGGGGTGTACCTGTGGTCAGGCCCAATAAGCTCCCGCCACATCCCAAAAATATTAGAGCGCTTGGGGAGGGTCAAAGTGGAGATAATATGAGGGGTGGTAGGATGGGGATAGAAGCCACACCCTCCTTTGAACTCAACCATAGTAAGTGCAAAAAGGCATCCCCTAGACAAAAAAGAAATGGGTGAGCTGTATCTGTGGGTATCTGCCAGTTTGTGGGCCCATATAAATCAAAGGTGGCCATGAAATACACAAATATATCGTGGTACATAAAATTTCTAACTTCAAAATTATATATCAGGTGAGTATGGCCCATAATCACCTCAAGCTCCTCCCATATGCCAAGGTGATGCTGCACTGAAATGTCGAGGAAGCGACCGCTCAGCTAGATAGTGTGGAAAGAAAAGCACCACAATCGCTTTGCTGTGGGATGATCCTCAGGAAAAACAAGGTTGGGATGTGGAAGAGGGAGAGAAAAGATGGTGATAGCAGTGGTGGAATGACTGGTGCTAGAGAAAATGGTCCTATTGTTGAGGTAGAGGATAGAGTAGTGGATACCTGAGTGGGAGCAGATGAATGGCCAGAAGGTGGAGGTGCGGGCTCAATCCGGTCCACCAATGGTGGTGGAGTGTATCTCGGAGGGAATAGGGTTGGAAGGAGTAGAAGCATCATATCTCTTAGCCATAGTGGATGGGGGAAGATGCTACCGCTAGAAAACCAGTAGTAGAAGGGGCCACAAGAACAGATGGATCGGTAGATTCTGCAGATAGAGGTAGCATCAGAAGAGGAGGTAGAGCAGCCAACACAGGGGGATGGAAAACTAGAAAAAATAAAGCGGTCCACTTGTAATTCTGAAGATGAATCTAATGGTGAGGAGGAAGCTCACTCTTAGTAGTGGAATCAGATCACTTCCCACCCGCAAGATCTCTATCAGGCATACCTTATAGAAAAGAAAAAAAATAAAAGAAAATAAAAAGAAAAAGAAGAAAATGTGAGAAAACTGGAAAATTAGTAGAACACGACTTGTAAATCTAGGGTATACAGTGTGTAGTAGGATTTATGTATGAACCCATGTACCGTGGTTAGACATTCCATGAAAACATGTGTTGGTAAAAAATTATAACACAACGTGTATCCTATTGTACATGTCGTGTACTAAAACATGGTATCATGCTTGTGTAAAGATCCAAACATGACTCGATGAGGGTAAGGAAAATAGGAAATACATGCCTTGTGGAAAAGGGCACACGTCGTGTGTTATGACATGGTGTGAAAGGTGTGCAGACTATCCACATGGATTCCTCCTAAGGGTTAGAGGACACGGCATGTCCCGAATAGATAGGCCGTGTATCGTGACATAGGAAGGGGGGCATGTCCCGAACAAACACGGTATGATCCATAAGGCCAAGGGAGGAAACATAGATAGTGTGTACCGAATTTACATTCCATTTATCATCCAAATGGGGATAATGTGTGGTGTGTGGTCATGTACAAGAAGTACATGGCATGTGTTATTCATGCAAGCCATGTGCTGGGCGGGAAGTCGAACGGTCGAAAGATCCAAAAATCACCCTAAACGTAAGTGAAACCATGAAATTGAGGGATAGAATGTGTGTACCTAGTATTAGGATCACAATGTGGAAGAAATACAGACCTAAAATGCACAAAAATGGCATATTTTAAATCGGGTGGCCAGAGGGTGTGTAGGAGAAGAAACGGGGAAGTAGGGGGGGGGGGTCGCACGACATGGGCTTAGGCTAGGTGGGGTGCGACCTTTATAGCCATGATACACGATGTGTACTAGGACCCACACACCATGTATCACTATGTTTTTTTAAGAATAAATACGTATATAAAATAATTATTATAGTAAACTATATAATAATTCATATAATACTTAATATAAATAAATAAATAAATAAATAAATATATATCATATATTAAAAATAAATCTATATAAGAAATGTATTGGGAAATACATGTCATATGTTCTAAAATTAGAAAATGATAAGTACAACCTTTGGTCCGATGCTTGGGGCGAGGTTCAAACCAATAATCGGCTGATCCAAACCCAAGCCCTCAACCACTAGAGAAAAGGTTGTACTACTACTTATGTTTATTAATTATATATATTTAATGTATAGGGCCAATACTATATGGGATAAAGAAAAGGTAGAGTGTGTGGCTTTTAATTTTAATAAAAGGGATGAAGCAATGAGATTAGCCGAGTTCGAACCTGGGTCTTTTGGAACCAGGGCCTAGACTCAGCCAATCTGCCAACTTCACCCACATGTATGTTCATATTTCAAAAACTATTTAAATTATCATTTGAAAACTTGTCACACACAACATATATTGAAATACACGCCATGTTTTTTTATTAATATGAAAAATGATGGAAATGGGCCGATTGTCAGGATTCGAACCCGAGTCTTTTGGGAACTAGTATATGAACCCGACCAGCTGATCCATCCCCATCATGGGTTTTATTTTATTTAGAATAACTTATATATTATTTTGAAAAAATACCATACACACTTTGTAAGTAAGCAAAAATATAAAAAGGATGAACCCTGTGATGAAGGTAGGTATAGAGGGATTCGAACTAATGACAGATCAGATAAAATCCAATGACCTTACCATCGACATCGACATCATATCTATTTATTTAGTTAATTAATATATATATTTATAATATTAGGAATATATAATTAAAATATCAGTACACACCGTGTGTATATGTGGTACACAGTGTGTAACCTTTGGGTTGCCTCCTAGGAAGCACCTTTGTTTTAGGTCATTGGCTTGACTACCTACCTCTTGTTGCCTGAAATGAATGGTGGAGATTGTACCCACCATATCCTCCATGTGATGATAAAGCTTTAGGCACTATCCATTCACTTTAAAAGGTTGTCCGTCTTCACTAGAAATTTCCACCGCACCATGGTGGAAAACTTTGATCACTTGAAATAGTCCCAACCATTTGGACTTCAACTTTCTTGGAAATAATCACAAGTGTGAGTTGAAGAGAAATAACTGATCACCGGGTTGGAAGGTTTTTTAGGAAATCATCCAGTCATGGATCACTCATGTCTTTTCTTTGTATAGTCTGGCATTCTCATACTCCTCCTATTGGATCTCATCAAGCTCTATCAACTGGAACTTGTGCTTCTCTTCGGTATCCTTTAAATCAAAATTCAGGGCTCTGACTACCCAATAGAATTTATGATCTAACTCTAGTGGTAGGTGGCATGGAGTTCCATAGACAAGGAAAAATGGAGACATCCCCATAGGTCTCTTGAAGGTGGTCCGGTATGCCCATAAGGCAATATCAAGCTTTTTTGACCAATCCTTACCTGAACATCCCACCATTTTTCTAGAATCTATTTAAATTCACAAATTGATAATTCCACTTATCCACTAGATTAGGGATGATAAGGTGTTCCCATGTGATGCTTCAACCCATACTTAAGTAACACCTTCTTCATTAAGGCATTGTCAAAATGCATTCCCCTATCACTGATCAACACTCAAGGAACTCCAAATCTACTGAAGATGTGTTTCTTCAAAAAATCCACAACAACCTTGGCCGTGTCATGGGATTTAGAAGTGTCTTACACCCACTTAGAGACATAGTCCACATATACGAGTATGTAAGTGTTACCATATGATGGGGGAAATGGACCAATGAAGTCAATTCCCCAAATGTTGAAAATTTCAACCTTTAGGATGGGGTGCTGAGGCATCTCGGATCATCATCCCATATTACCTGTCCTATGACATCATTCACTCCTGGTAATAAAGTAACAAGCATCTCAGTTCATGGTAGGGCAAAAAAGTCTATACTGCAGGATCTTCTCTATCATATGGTCTGAGCCATGATGGCCTCTAATTGGTGAGGAGTGACATAACTCTATAAATCTTTGAACTTAATTCTACAATATGAAAAAAAAATATCCCATCACCACATGATCTAAATAGTATAGGATCTTCCTAGAAGTACCTCTTGAAATCAGATAAAAACCGCTTCTTCTGATGGTAAGTGAGATCGGGGCGAACTACTCCTATAACCAAATAATTTTCAATATCTTCATACCAAGGTCGAGGGGTTCCTTCAATTGAGAAAAGTTTCTCATCTAGGAAGTATTCCCTAATGTATCTGTCATCCTTATTCTCTAAATGAGGTAGTTATAGGTCAGAGATGTGGTTAGTAATAAAATTCTCACTTCCCTTCTTGTCAAGGATCTCTAAGTTGAACTCTTAGAGGAGAAGCACCCGACAGATGAGTTTTGGATTCTCATCCTTCTTGTTTAGAAAATACTTGAGTGGTGAATGGTCAGTATATACAATAACTTTATTCAACACCAAATAATAATGAAACTTGTCAAATGAAAACACCACTACAAGCATTTATTTCTCTATGGTAGTGTAGTTCACCTGTGCTTCATTCATACTTATGTTGGAAAATTAAATTGGCTAGAATATGTGATCCAACTATATCCCCAGCACTACGACCACCGCATAGTCACTATCATCACACATGACTTCAAATTGTGCCTCCCAATCTGGAGAAATCATCACCAGAGCTTCCACCAGTCATTACTTTAGATGCTGAAAAGCTATGGCACATGTCTCATCAAACTCAAAGATGAAATCTTTGGAGAGGATATTTTTGAGTGGCTTGTAAATATTTGAAAAATCTCTAAAAAACCATCTGTAGAAATTAAAATTACCTAGAAAACTTATGATGGCCCTGATAGAATTTGGAATGGGTAGATTTTAAATGACTTATGTCTTTATAGGATCAACTTCTATCCCTTTTATAGAGATCTGATGTCCCAATACAATACCACTCTACAACATAAAATGACTCTTATCCTAATTCAAAACAAGGTTAGTGTGCTTGAACCTTTCCAAAACTAGATCCAAATTGCTCAAACAAGTAGTGAATTATTTTTCATAGATGAAAAAATCATCCATAAAGACCTCCAAGATGTGTTCTTCCATGTCATGGAATATTTCCAACATACATAATTGGAAGGTGGATGGAGCATTGTATATTCCAAAAGACATTCTTTAATAAGTAATCATACCTTAGGGACATGTGAAGGTGCTCTTTTCTTGATCCTCATGGGAAATGATGATTTGATTATACCCAGAATAATCATTGAGGAAGTAGTAAAATTCATGCCCTGCCAGTCGTTCCACCATCTGATCCATGAAGGGTAGTGGGAAGTGATCTTTCCTCATTGCATCATTCCACTTCCTGTAGTCTACAAAAAACTCTCCAACCCGTGACTATCTGTGTGGGTATTAGTTCATTTTTATCATTGTAATCCACATTGATACCCCCCATTTTGGGTACCACTTGTAGAGGACTCACCCATGGTCTATCTAAAATGGGCTATATGATTCCTGCATCCAACAATTTTATTACCTCCTTTTTTTATGACTTCCTTCATGGGAGGGTTCAGCCATCTCTATGGTTGTTGAGAGGGATTTTCTTCTTCTATTACCACCTTTTGGGTAAAAATGGTGGGGTTGATTCCCATCAGATCAGTAATTTTCCATCCAATGGCTTGTTTTCTTTTTTTTGCAGAACTTGTTGGAGTTCCTCTTCTTGATCTTTTGTGAGTGAAGCATTGAGGATCACATGTAGGATGTTTTAATAACACAGGTATCCATATTTTATACATGAAGGGAGAGACTTTAACTCAAGTTGGGGTTTCTTCAGTATTAGAGGGAAAATTGGTTGCACCTCCGCTTGCTCCAAAATGTCTGGAGAAACTGAGTGTTTCCAGTAATGACCGCCCTATCCTTTGAGAAATTGCAACTCCTCAGGTGCATCTTGGATTTCTGTGAAGAGTGGTCCATAAATGATAAAATAACTTACTATACCATCTTCCTTATAGAGGAAGTTCTTGCCCATTGCTGTTACTACATAATAGTACTCATGTTCCAGTAGTGATGCCTTCTTGATAGCCTTGCGAACATTATAGGATATTATTTCATCGCCTACTCGGAAGATCAGTTCTCTTCGGTGGACATCGATAAATACCTTACTAGTTCTCAAGAAAGGCCTTCCTAGGATCAAAGGTGCCTCCTCATCTTCCCCTGTGTCAATAATGATGAAGTTAGCAGAGACAATTAACCTTCCTACCTTTACCAGCACATCCTCGATCAGCCCCTTTGGATATTTAATGGAACGATCTGCTAGCTGGAGGGCCACTCAGGTGGGTTTGAGATCATTGGGCCCCAGCTTCTTGAAGACTCTGAAGGGAAACAAGTTAACACTGGATCCTAAGTCACAGAGATCTCTCCCAAACTCACAAGATCCAATGGAACATGGGATTGTGAAACTACCTGGATCTTGGAGTTTCGGAGGAATCTCCTTCATGAACTTTGTGTATATTAGAATATGAGTTAAAGGTTCTAAAAAAGGGATGTATATGTGAATATTTTGGAATACCTCTATGAATTTACCGAACTAGTGATCTAGCCTCCTTTTCTTGATCCTCTCTGGAAATGATAAGACAGACTCAAAAGGCTTGACCACCTCTTTTCCTTACCATGCAAGGCCTTCTTCTTTTATGATGGTTATTTGGATAAAAAGATTTCCTTCATTGCGGTTTCTTTAGCTATAAAGGGTAAAGGTTGAGTTTGATTTGTAGCCTCACCTTGCTTTGTAGTTGGTGTTTGAGGGAGCTATTTCCCACTTCGTAAAATGACTGTATAGGCCTCTTCTTGCGGGTTCTTCTGAGTGTTACTCAATAGGGTACCGAGTTTCCTAAATGAGATATAGCTTGATAGTTTCCCAATTTTATTTTCCAATCTTTGAATGGAATATTACTGGTTTTGAAATCTATTTTCATCAGTTATGATAAAATTTATCATCATTTTTTAATGTTTTGATGGGTGTTCTTGCTGAGTTTGTTGTGTAGATGGTGGAGGTGGTGGCTGCCTTGGTGGTTGAGAGCGAGGGTTTTGGTACCATTGATACTAGTAATTCCTTTATTTTTGTTGTCTTGTATATGGGTTCTGGTAATATTATTGACCATAGCCACATGGTCTCTGAGGTGGAAGATTTTTCTGTTGCTACTAGTAATCCATGTTCGTATGTTCTCACCATGCGGGGTTCTGGTACTAAGGGTACATATTCAGCCGTCAGTTCTGAGAAAAATTGCTCAAATCTCTTGTTGAAGGGCCAATAGTTTAACCTGGGCATTCACTAATGATGTGGTTGTCACCACATTCACTGTATACTGGATGGTTTTCCACTTAAGCTTGGGATGCGTTATTCAGGTTCAACGCATCAATTTTTTTGGATACCGCATCCAATTGGGCATCGAGCATTGTGGTGGAATTAATGTTGTTCATACCTCACTTTTGATTTCCCCACTCTAAGTGACACTGGAAGCTATTGGATGACATGTACTCCAAGAGGTCAAAGAGTTCCTATGGAGATTTCTGCATTATCATTCCTCTAGCAGCAACATCTACCACAAATTTAGTATTCATGGTCAGGCCGCCGTAGAAGGTTTATACTTGCATCCATAGTGGAATCCTTTTGTGAGGAAATTTTCATAGCATATCCTTGATGGGCTCCTAGGACACGTATAAGGATTCCGAGTCATGCTACTAGAAGTTGTGGATCTCGTTCTGCAGTATCACAGTCTTCGTTGGTGGAAAGTATTTAGACAAGAATGACTAGGATAACGCCTCCCAGGTGAGGATGGACCATTGAGGTAGTCCCTTAATACAGTATTTCTCCTTATACCCAAATGAGAAGGAGAAAAGTCAAAGACATATGGAATCTTCTGACACTTCGTGGTAATTGAAGGTGTCACAGATCTCAAGGAATTTGGAGAGATGATCATTCAAGTGCTCACTTGGTAAACCACTAAATTTTACCGTGTTATGGATCATATTCATAATGGACAATTTGATTTTGATGTGCTAGGCCTGCACCGGTGGTCGAAAAATCCCCGTGTATTCCCCTTGGATGGAGGGTAGTCCATACTCCATAAGAGTATTTCGTGGATGCTATTCTAGAGGAGGAGGAGAAACTTACTACTACTCCGGTACAAAGTAAGTCCATTGGTTGAATGGGATCCTTTCTGGAGGAAAGTACTGTGACTATAGTGGTGGCTGGCTGTACTCTAGCATAAGTTGCGCAGGTGGCCTCTAATGGTTCCTCAAAAGGAACTCCATAAAGTTGGCCGATGAAGGCTCTTCTGGCACCCCAGTAGTAGGATGCTGTTGGTCTTGGTTGATACCAAGACCAACTACATGTTCAAGATTAGCTACAACAACCAGTGCTTCCTCTCCCTTTTTTTCCATGGTGATTATTTGGTCGTGTGTTTTCATAAGTTTCCATCGTCGCCTCAGTATCATCCCTTCAATTTATGGGTCAACTGAAAGAACTTATGATGATTCAGCACTCTTGGAACACATGAGTCAGCTTCTCATACACCTATAAATCTAGACAACATGAAACAAAAAACCACACATAAAATTGGAAAAGAAAGTAATAAAAATATAAATGATAGTGAGAATAGAATTTTTTTATAATTTCTGATTTTTATTTTCACTAAAATTGATACAAAAGTGATGAAAAAAACAAAATTAACTTCTTTGTCTCTAGAAACCACAACAAAGTTTGGTATCATTCATGTTGAAGTGTTATTTTTGACAATCCAAACTAATTACCCTAACATGTATAGTACCAGTAAGGGATCAATCCATAGAGAAGGGAGTTATTTTTTTTTATTTTTTTGATCAAATATTTAATTGATTTAGCAAAGTTTTCTGAAATTTAGAATCTAATTTTTTAGTGTTTTGATAAAAATTGATTGGATTTAAATTTCTTAATAAATTACTTGAAAGATAAAGAAGAACATAGGAACTTGGTTTGGATAAAAATTTGGGGAGAAATGCATCGGGGCTGTAGATTTTAAAGGTTGTTATTAAATCAATTTGATTATGAGGTTGTGTTGTTCATGATAATTCACATATCTGGGTTATGATTATAATAGAACCCCCTTTGTCTAGTGAGTTTTGTTTAAATTAATAGAAACCAATTCCGTGGTCTGGATTTTTATTTCTTGTAATTTTATTAATTTGAAGCCCTTTTTGAGATGATTAAAACACCCAATGGTCAAAGATGTTTCTAATTGAAACTCTATAAAGATCCTTATAAATCCCATTCTTGGTCCTATATGATTTTTCTAGTGATAGTTATAAAAAGATAATAAGGAAATATTAGAAATAATAATAAACAACACAATTACAACATCACAATTGACAAATTACAACACTTAATCATCCACAACCTCAAAAAATATGGTATTTTATCTACTCATGGAGTTTCTAATAAATAAACAACTTGATATACCTAGATTTATCATCTTGAAATCTTTGGAGCGAAGGTCGCCATGAAGGTAGCACAAAAGACCCTTCTCTCCTCTCTTCTCTCCTCTATCCTCTCCTCTTCTTCTATTATTGGTCGTCTCTGGAGTAATATCTCTTGGAATAACTTGGAATGAATGAATATGAATCACTACCAAACTAGAATAATTTTCCATCTATTTATAGGTTTTAGGAGTACATGATGCGTACTCTAAAGTACACAGCATATACCCTGTTCAAGGTGTTTTGGCTGTCTTTTCTCCACCGTTAGGTGAGCTAACACGCCATATTTGACTTTGAACATAGTGACGCCTTGTAGGTGGGAGTAAATAGTGTATAGCACCACCCTAAAAGGTGTGTAATATCATTCATTGACCACTAAATACTTCTAGAAGGTCCGCACGACGTGTATATGGGCAGTACAAAATGTGTATGTTTTGGCCGACAATATGGGCATGTATCCAGTCTTCTCGATGTGTCTGGGCAGTAGTACAAAGTGTGTATATACAAGTACACATCGTGTATATGTGAAATTTTGTTCTGATCAGCCTTGATTTGTGATTTTGGCTGGAAATATCTTGAAAATTATTATAATCACCAAAATAAAGTATTTTATCCCTAAGGAAAAGATATTTGGAAAAAAAGTTTTTATACTGAATAAAATGTATGAAAAAGTACACACAAATCAGGTACATCAAGTATTGGGCCTATGAATCTCTACACAGGACAACTAGATGAACAACCATACAAAGGTGGAGAGCTAATCATGATACAGATGCTGGGGAGGGTTGGTTTTAAGTATTTATATTCTGTATGATTTCCTTAAGACCTATGGGTCTTGTAATGTCTCCAAGCCAACATGAAATATAATATCTAAGCCTACGGGCCTTGTAAGGGTTCCCCCTCATCTATTGAAAGGGGGGATATCAAAAATCAATAAAAAATAATAAGTCCTTTGGTCCAATCAGGAAGGATAATCCTTCTAAGCTTATCCCTTTCTATGAGCCATTTTCAGAGGTGAGGTAAAATTTAAATGATCATGATGATGACCTTAAAATAATTAAATGATATTGAATTCATGTTTTTTATATGCCTTGGGTGACACATGGGATCTTATATGAATTCCATGGACATACTCATTTGGATTCAACCTTGCTTACGCCCGAGTGACACTTTACCTAGTGGATTTCAAAGGACAGACTCATGGGGGTTGACTGTTATATGCCTAAGTAATACTTGGAATACTTGTGGATATCCAAGGATTAACTTAGAGGGAGGTTGATCATATATTCCATGGGTGATACTTCGACTCCCTTAGTGGACTACTAAGGACAAAATTGAGTGGAAATCATGTTATACTACACCCAGAGCGATATCAAGATTCCCACGAGGAATTCCTAGGAAGGGTTTGTAAGGTGCTTGGTTCATGCTACACCTACCTGGATTACAATTAAGAAATTCCAAGGACAAGATTAGAATATTAATTGAATAATTGATAAAATTATTTATAATATGAATCTACCAAGACAAATCTCAAGTTTTTATTAAGATAGTAACTCATTTATTAAATTAAATAGATTAATTAAATAAATTTGATTATAAATTTATGCACGACTAACTATTTATTTAGAGTCTTTGGGCTAAGTATGAGTAGGTAGTAGAGGATAAGTGTTTATGGGAACCTAGACCTTTATAGGTTGTTTAATTTTAGTACTTTCTTCATATATTCTATTATTTCCTACACATATATATTGTTATATATTAACTGACTAGATGGAATTATATCTTTGGGTGGTTGCATACTGGGATTGTATTTCACACCCTATTCAGGCCACCAATGGGTAACCGAATAAACTATATGATTGTAGGTATGGACAAGGGAAAGTGTCCTTCCATAGGTTTCTAATTGATTCTTAGGAGAAGGGGCGAACAAAACCAAGTTGAGGCTCCTGATTCTAGTTGGGATAGTTTTTTCCTTTTTATACTCTTGTTACATGTATTGTACACCTACTATGTGTACCTATATTTCCTTCTTTGTAGAAAAATGGTTTGATCACCATTGTATATGAGATTCTTTTTGGATTTGTTATCTATTCCTACTATTTATATATTATATAACTATTACAATACATCCTCTATTTTATTTTTTATTGTATGAACACTATGATACTCTATGGTGATGAGGGAATAGTATCCTCTGAGACACACCCTAGGCCCTCACTACTAGTTGATAGCCTCTGGTGTTTGTGGAGATGTGCTTAAGGCCATGTGGCCAACCATGCCATGAGCATTAATCAATGGATTCCAAGTCTGGTACATTACAAATTGGTATCAAAGGGAATATTTTCTAGTTTTATTTACTATTTTGAGACAATATAAAGGGATATGAAGAAATATGAATTTGGAAATGAGTTGTGCCTAGGTGTAGCTAACCCACGTGCAGGAAAAACCCAAATTGCCTCAAATGAAAATTATTTCATCCTAGATTTTGGGTATTATAGTTGATTTGATCCCACTATTGGGTGATGCACTTTTAATTGTGACGTTATTATTGATATTATTGTGGGCCTATTTTTTTAAAACCTCATGAGATGAGGGTATTAATTCTCATGTATCATTTTAGGAACTTTATATGAATCATAATCCATACATTATGCCATGCCATATAGGATGGATTTCTTGTTATCATGATGTTGTGATAGTATCCATTATTGATATATCTACACATTTGATAGGTAATACGTGTAGTGGATTGAAAAACATGGTTGGTACTTAGAGTGACTGCCATAACCTAAGCAATGTTTTCCTAATTAGGATATAGAAAACACCCTAAGTATCCAATTATGGCATGTTGAGTCATGGAACAAGAGTTACATGGGATGAAATGTGTTGTGGTGTGGACCAGGTAGATGATTTATTTTGGTTCATGAGAAGTATGGGCCCTTATTGATCTGAATTTAGCGAACCATTTGGTTCCAAAATTTAAAATTAATTGTGATATAATGTAAATGAATATCAAAATAAAATAAAAACTTGAGTTGATATATCAGAGAACTTGACCCAGTACCAACCTTAGTAGTGGGTAGTAGGAAATACCTCTTGCATTTTTATGATCTATACGATGCACAGACCTGACCTAAGGAGCAATCATAAGGGTGTGTTTCTTATATAAGAAGGACCATACCTATCTTATTTTAGTATTTGTTCTTTTAGCTGCTAACTTTGATAATGTTATTTTCTGAGGCATGTGTTTGGAATTGCATAGACATGCAACCATGAAAACCTGTAATTGTATGCCAGGAGGGTAGAGACGACCACACTCCGAAGGCTGTGGTCCATAGGCTATCGGTGGATCCTCCTTTAGTACCAGTCACGACACCAATAGATATATCAGACATAGGTGATGAGGTAAAGTTCTATGAAGGCTTTATGTGCTTCATGTAGACCATTCAGGGAGCACCATGACCTACCGTCACTATGGAAGAGTTGACATGAGAGTTCCATATGCAACACCCTCCCATATTTTTTGGGGATGGTGGACCACAAGCTATATTATCATAGCTATAGGGAATTCTATCTATATTTGAGCACCTTGATACACCTCCTATGATAAGGGTAAATCTCACTACTTATATGTTGTGTGATTCCACCAAGATATGGTGGGGTTCCATTACACAGATGGATCATTATTGAGAAATGGATTAGAGGGATTTTCATATGGAATTATATGATTAATTATATCATGAGATTCCGATATATGATAATGCCTAAGAGTTTATGCACTTGGAGTAAGATGCGTTATCAGTGATGGATTATTTGGCCCATTTTACAAAGCTCCAGTGCTTCACAACTATTATTATGGGTTATGAGTTATCTAAATCTAGGTGATTTGAGGATGGTTTGAGGTATGATATCCAATAAAAAGTGAATGTATTTAGGATGAAAACCATTTCTAGAATAGTGAATTAGGCACTTATCAGAAATCATAATTTGAGAGAGGCTGGGGGTGTGATCCAGGATGGTTCAACACCTAGATCTAGCATTACATCGACTGATAGTAGGAATCATCATATGGAGATTCCATGCGATGATATTAGTATCCAAATAACTTAATTGGGTATCCATGTAAGGTTTCACCAGTGTAGTAGACTTGGAAAAATGATACCTTAGTGCATGAGAGACCCTGTCGTGTTCCGATCCCATAACAAGATGTGTTGTCCACATCACTTTTTCAGAAAATTTCCTCTAACAGCCAGTGAGAGAAGATCTTCACCGACTCCACATGCCGAAGTAGGGTCAACAAATTCTCATCAGGTAGGGATATGGAGTAAAATTGGATGATTATATTGCGGCGGTGGTCATGAACGTGGTAGTCAGACCCCATATTTGTAGTGACAACAGAGCAGGTCTGCTCAGGGTAGCCATGATGATCATAGGGATATAGATCAGGATGGATATACATAGTACAACCGATACCTAAGGAGTATAATCCTAGATTTGATACTATGATTTGTTGACTATAATTTGTATTATGTTCTTTTTTATATAGGTTCTTATCATAGATTTATATCTGTGCCCATTTTAGAGAGCCTTGGGACCAACTTTTAATGTTCTGATGGGGTTTTGATTCTTGATACTCGGTTGGGAATAATAATAGAGGAGTTATGTCAGTTCAGTCAATGCCCCCTTGATATTGGAAAGTGTTACTTCATATGGGACCTCTTTGTTATCAAGATGATATGTTTCTATATAATTCTAGGGATGAAATGGTTGGTTCCCTTTATTGCTTTCATTGATTGTTATCACCGAAGGGTGGCCTTCACATCACTAGAGGGAAGCGAGTTTATTCAAAATGGTTAATGGGATATCCAGGCGAGTAAATTTGGACCTAAGCATCATGGTCCAGGTGGGATGACATCACTAATTGTGAGTTTATATCTAGATGACCAAGAAACACATTAGGTATATTTCTATTTAGTGGTTGATCATTTTAGGGATATCTTCCCGGAAATCTTTTAGGATTACATCCAGTGATAGAGGTAGATTTCTCTATCAATCTAGTTCTAGGAGTTTCACCAGTATCCATTCCTCCTTAAAATATGGCTAATACTGAGATGCATGAGCTCAAGAGGCAATTAGAAGATTTAGTGGAAAAGGGTTTTATCTGACCCAATACTTCTCTATGGGGTTTTTTAGGCCGTTTTGTGAAAAATGCAGATAGTAACCTCAAGATATGCGTGGATTACTAGAAATTGAACCAACTAACAATTAAGAATCAGTATTCTCTTCCATATATATATGTTCTATTCGACCAGATCTGAGGATCCTGGGTATTACAAAATATTGATTTGAGATCGAGTTATCATCATGTGCATGTTAGACTATCATACATACCCCCTCATAGTTTTTCATAGTAGGTATGATATATATGAGTATTTAGTTATGGTGTTCGATCTCACGAACATGATAGTAGTTTTCATAGCATTGACAAACTGAGTCTTCCATCCTTATCTAGATTTATTTGTCACGGTATTCATGGATGATACCTTAGTGTATTCTCACAATTATAATCACCATGAAAAATATCTTAAGATCATATTGGATACATCAAGAGAGTATTAGTTATATGATAATCTCACAAAGCGCCACTTTTGGATGGATTAGATTCACTTCATGGGTCGAATTATCTCAAATATAGGAGTATCGGTTGACCAAAAGAAGGTGAGAGCTATAGTTTCCTAGGAACATACCAAGAATTACTTTGAGATATAGAGTTTCTTAGAGATAGATGGATATTATAGGCATTTCATACAAGACTTCTAATGATTAGCAACACCACCGATGGGCTTGACTAAGAAATGTGTGAAGTTTTTATGGTCAGATACCTATGAGATAGCCTTTCAGGAACTAAAAAAAATATTTAATTCCACATCGATACTGATTTTTCTAGATCTAGGTAAGAGTTACACTATTTACTAAAATGCATCAAGTATCGGTATAGGAGTAGTTCTTATATATAGGGATAGAGTTATAGTGTATGGGTCTCGACATTTAAGGCCACATGAGAAGAATTACTCGACACATTGTCTTGAGTTAGTGATAGTTGTTCATTCACTGTGCTATTGGAGACACTATTTTTTGGGAGAGCATATTTTGGTTTACACGGAAAAAAACTCAAATACATATTTACAAAATCTGATCTGAATCTGAGGTAGGGAAGGTGGGTTGATTACCTATAGTATTTTGAATTCAAACTAGCCTATATGTCTGGGAAGGGAAATTATCTAGATAATAAATTGAGGAGAACTTAGATACATGTAGTTTAGAAGGCCATTAGTGAGTGGCAGCCTATGGCTTTGTTCTCTAAGATTCCCTTGGAGGTGAATTTAATTCAAGGGTAAAATATTCTATCATCTATAGATGTGACATATATACTTATAGATAGAGTGGTAATGAGTTAGATATTAGTATATTAGGGCCTACTGATAAGGGAGTGTGTGGAAGGTGAAGAACATCATCCTATTTGGACTATAAGTGAGGATTTAATTATCTATTTCATGGTTGCATATGGGTTTCAACAGACATGCATGAGGAGATGATGTAAGACTTTCATGATTCCGCTTTGGCAGTGCACCCCAACTTCACCAAGATGTATCAATATTTATATCACTAATACTAGTGGATGAGTATGAAAAGAGATATAGTTAGATTTTTAATGAAGTGTTCCACCTATCAGCAGGTGAAGGTGGAACTCTGGTGACCAAAAAAACTTTTATAGTAGCTTTCCATTCATGAGTGAAAATGGGATGACATTGCGATGGACTTCGTGAATGGTTTACCGATGTAACCTTGAGGTAACGATTCCATTTGGGTTGTTGTTGATAGGCTCTTGAAGGTTTCAAATTTCATTCAGATCAAGGAATCCTTCAGTGTAGATGATATTGGGAGGCTATATGGGGTCCCTCATACTATCATTTCAGATAGGGATGCCCGATTTACTTCACAATCCTAGAAAGGGTTGTAGAGGGAATTGGGTACATAGGTGCTTCAAAGCATACCATACCACCCTCAGACTGCTGGACTGTCAGAGCATACAATACAAGCGATCGAGGATATACATTGAGCAATAATCCTAGAATTTAAGGGCTATTGGGAGAGTCACATAACCCTAGTTTAATTCTCCTACGATAATAGATTTTAGGATACTATTTAGATGGTGAATTAAGAGGATTTGTATGATAGTCTATTCTAATCACCCCTATGCTAGTTAGAGGTAGGAGAGGCATCTATGCTTGGAAATTGTCTTGTAAAGGATACTATAGAGTAGATTCATTTGATTCATAAGCAGATGTCTACTACATAGTATTGAAATAAATCTTACGCTGATCACTGAAGACAATATCTAGAGTTTGAGGTCAGGGATTGGGTATTTTTACACGTTTCATTGAGTCTGGGACATAGGAGGATTAGGATACAGGGTAAGATTTCACCGTGACATGTCAGGCCATTAGATATTCTGGAGAGATTCAGGTCAGTAGCCTATCAGTTATAGTTAACTCAAAGGTATCGGTCCATGTATGATGTATTCCATGTATCTCAACTCCATCATTATCATTCATACCTATCTTATTCTTTTCAACCCAAGGAGTTTGAGTTATAGGTAGATGCTTTGTTTGAAGAACATCCTATTAATATTGTGGATCCTTGCATGAAGTTTCTATGAGGCTATCAGTTTCTCTAGTATAGGTGCTATGAAATCATGAATAGCTATATGATGAGACCTGGAAGCGGGAGGCTGATGTATGAATTTAGTGTCTAGAGTTGTTCAAAGATTATGCTTCACCACCCTTGGAAGGGATATTAGGGGATGAATTGCTTTAAGGGGGAAATTTTGTAAGAACCCAGTTCTCTATTGAGGCACTAAATATTTTAATTTAAATAATTTTTTTGTTTAAATGTACAATTATGTCCTAATGTGAATTCCCTTTGAGGCCATGGAGGTATCAGGAGTTTCTGGGGATTTTTCGAAGCCCAAAGCCAAAATTTTTGGGTGAAATAGGCTTTCCACATGGTTTGTAGAAACCATGTGGGGTAGGCCACATTTTTATAAAACATAGTGCGAGACATGGGAATAGATTTGGAGGATCCCACACAGTTTTAAAAACCATGAGATTTTAGGTTAATTCTCATGTGAGCATGTCCGTAGTTTTTGACAATGGACTGAGACATGGTTTTCACACGGTTTTGAAAAAAATGCTCAATAACCATGCGAGGTGACCCTCCCTAAAATAGTGGGCATGTTCTTGGTGCATGTTTTGGACAATCATGCAGCCAAACCATGAACCCAGTGATATTGGTGAATTTACAATTTTCCCCTCACTTAATATTATAACCTAATTTTTTCACTCCTATCTTATATTGGAAAAAAAATTCATTTGAGAGCTCCTCCTTGAAGACGAAAGGTAGTATTTACTAAAATTTATCCATATGATTTTAGAATTGAGTTCCGAACATCTCGTTGGATCCACATTATGGAGTACTCAATTCCTTTTGCGACTTTCCTCATTTTTATTGGTATTTGATGTGCTATTTAGGTGAAATATAATGTGCCTTAATTTCAGGTTCTTCATTCATTCTTCATTTTCTCCCGATACGAGTCGAATCAAGAGATGACACTGGATGATAAATCCACTATGAACCTATGGTAGGTGGTATCATTCTTTTCCCTCAAAATATTACTATTTATTTCTATGACGTTGTGTCACATTTCAATTTATCGGAGTGACACCCTTAAAATGAAGTTAAAATATTCATTTAAATTGATAGTTATGACCTATATAATTAATGGGACCCATTGATAATTTATTAATGGCCATGGACCTTAACTTGAAACCACACCTTGGGTGTTTTATAAAATCAACTAGACCACCACAGGTGGAATATGAATTGGTCCACCCTTGAGGTGTGATATTTTCCCTTATTATGGGATATCAATTGATAAATTTAATTTTAAGTAGAATTTCAATTTGAATCATGAGTTTAATTGATTAAATAATGGGAATGAATGACCTTATACCTAGGACTTTCCATGTAATAGATTTCTTATGCACGAGTTTCCCCTTATATTATTATACCCACCTGAGATAAATAAGAGGCTAAGCCTTCTATGCTCAGCCCTTACCATAATCCACATTATGAGGTGATATTAAATTGAAATGATCATAGTGATGGCCTTCACATATTTAAATGATATTAAATGCAGTTTTTTATATGCCTTAGGTGAAACATGATCTCTTATACTAAATCCATTGACATAATCATTTGGATTATACCTTGTTACGCCTGAGTGACACTTAGAATCCCTAGTGGACTACGAAGGACCGACTCATTGGGCCTAATTGTTATATTCCTTAGTGATACTTAGACTCCTTATGAATTTACAAGGATAAAATCAGAGGGATGTTGATCATATATGCCATTGGTGATACTTGGGCACCCTTAGTGGACCTCTAAGGATGGAATTGAGTGGTAATGATGTTATACCACACCCTAAGTGATACCAGGATTTCCATGAGGAATGATTAGGATGTTCTTGTGAGGTTCTTGGTTCATGCTACACCTGGAGCGATACCTAGATTCTAATTAAGGAATTCCAGGGATGGGATCAGGTTCCTAATTGAATAATTAATAAAATGATTTAAAAAAAACATCTTTTAAGTCAAAGTACAAGCTTGGATTTGGTCAGTGACTTACTCCTTCATGATGGTCTGGTTTGGCATCTAGTGATCATAGATATTCATGGGGGATTCTGGGCTATGTTCCAGGTCTTAAGACTCATTTATTAAATGAAATTGATTAATTAAATGAATTTTATTTTAAATTGATATAGGGATGACTGTTTATTTAGAGGATTTTATCTAAGGATGAAGCATGTAGCAGAGGACAGGTTTACATGGGAACCTAGAACTTTACTGGTTGTTTACTTATAATACTTCCTTCACATATTCTACTACAACATGCACATTGTTGTTGTTATATATTTATTGAATAGATGGAATTATACCTTGGACTGTTTTCCTCCTGGTATTATATCTCACACCCTATTTGGGACGTTGATGGGTACCTGGATAGACTATATAATTGTAGGTATCGACAAGGGGAAGTTTCCTACTAAAAGTTTCTAATTTCTCCTTAGGATAAGGGGAGCACAAGACTACATTGAGTCTCATGATGCTAACTAATATAGTTTTTGTCTTTTTTGTACACTCATTACATTTATTGTACACCTGCTATGTATACTTATTTTGAATGTTTTTAGACACATGACATGATCACCATTGTATATGAGATTCCTTTCGGTATTTTTATCTATTCTTTATGTTTATATATTTTATGATTGTTATACCATTTCTTCTATTTGATATATTGCTGTATAACCGTTATTCTATTATCTGATGATGAGGGAATAGTCTCCCCACAGACACACCCTAGGCCCTCACTGCTAGTCAATAACCTTTGGTGTTAGGGGAGATGTGAGACCATGTGTCCAACCAGGCTTGGGGCACCAATCAATGGAATTATGGTCTAGGATGTTATAATATTCAATGAAAATATCAATGCATCCAACTCTAAATCATTAATTGGGTAGTTATTCTCATGAAATTTTAATTTCCTCAAGGAATAGGCTATCACATTATCATTATACATTAGTATACAACCCAATCCCTTATTTAAATCACCATTTTATTCAATGAAAAGTTCCCCAATTGAGGGATGTGTGAGGACTAGTGTAGTGATAATCCTCATTTTTAATTCCTTGAACCTATCTTTATATTCATCAGTCCAGAAATTTTTTTCTACCTTCTGAGTCAAATTGTTTAGTGGTTTTTAAAATCATGAGAAGTTTCTCAAAAATCATAATTAATAACCAAATAGTCTAAGGAAACTATAGATATCCATTATACATGTTTTTCTAGGCTACTTATCAATTAAATTTATCTTAAAAGGGCCCATAGATATCCCATTTCTAGTGATAAAAATCCCTAATAATGATACTTTCTATATAAAGAACTAAAATTTATTATACTTATCATGTATCTTCTTCTTTTGTAATTTATTTATCATAATATTAAAATTCTCTTAATGATCCTCCTTGATTTTAGAGTATATTAGAATATCATTTATAAATAATATAATTATTTTTTCTAAATAATATCTAAAGACTCTATTTATTAATTCTATAAAGATTTACGGAGAACTAGTGAGTCTAAAGGGAATCAATATGAACTTGTAGTATCCATAACTCGTACAAATGTATTCTTGGGAATATCTTCCTTCCTCACATTTAATTGGTGATATCCCAATTGAAGGTCCACCTTAGAGAGGCACTAGACCCCAAATACTTGATCTAACTAGTCATAAATCCATGGGAAGCGATACTTATTATTTATAACGAGTTTATTGAATTCTTGATAATCAATGTGGATGGTAATTGACCCATCATTCTTCTTGATAAAGAGGATCAACACACCCCACAGTGAAGCACTCAGGCATATAAAACTCTTTTCTTGATTATCTTGCAACTACTTATTTAGTTATTTCAACTCAATGGTGTATATTCTATATAGAGTTGTTGATATGGGAAGAGATCTAGGTATAAGTTCCATTGGAAAACCAACCTCTCAGTTAGGATGAAGACCAGACAACTCTTTAGGGAATATATCTGTATAATCCCTTATAATGGGCATGTCTTCAAGAATGATTCCCTAGTTTGTCTCAATCATTTGATCTAGATATGAATTATCATAAGGCAATAATATCCACAATTGAGAAGTATATTCCAATTGATATTCATCCTCCTCTTTAAACTTGTACAAAATTATAGGATTAATTGAGATATATAGAGTGATATACCACTCCCAATAGTTGATGTTAGATTTATATAAGGAGATCCAATCCATTCCCAATATAGCATAAAACTTCATTAAATGAAGTAGGAAAATATTTTTAGGTGGTTCAATAAGAAAACATTGACTGAGAAGGAGTTATATACTTGGGATAAAATAATATCCCTATTTTCTGTTTTCACAAATAATTCAACCCCATGTTTTGAGGTGATCTTTGAATAATTATACTAAAATTAAAGTATATGAAAGAATGTGTAGAAATATAATTATATAGGAAGTTTTAAGTTTGTGAATGGATAATTTTTACACCTTTTACTATTTGATTATGGTTCTATTCATTTATTATATCCAAAACAAACTTAGGAATGAGAATACTTAAACTAATAAATCATATAAAAGGGAAACTATGAACATATAAGGATTAATATATACATGATACATAAATCCTAACTTATGAGTATCTAGGTTTCAATCTATCTTATCCATGGTAATTTCTTTATTATGAATTATAACCTAACAATCTATTCAATTCCTTTATAATGGTTCATAAAAAGTTTGTGATTTTCCAAAGAGTATTCCCTAATATTGTCAAACTAGGTGTTTCATGCACTAGGTGATGCCCGATTTAATAATAAATATCACTTTTGTAGGGTTATTACCCTTACGTACGACTACGTCAAAACCAAATCTACTTGTAGTATCTAGGCAGCGATGTAATTTCTTGGAAACCACTCACTCTATACTTCACCTAAATTTCAAGATATTCTCATATACTTAGAATTATCCCTAGGGTTATCACTAAAGTATTATAATAATAATCCCCAAAAATAACTAAACCTTTTTCTAATACCAACTATAGATATCCATTCCTTTTAGATATATTATTATATTATTTTTAACATAAACATCCAATAAAGACAACCCAAATATCGTGAGGCCTAATGCCTTTGGAATAATAGGTTCATAATATAAAAAAAACTAAAACAAAATATCTTTATTTTATTATTCATAATGGTATCTTAAATCCCTTTTATCTCCTAGAACTTTATAGGATAACCTTGGGATACATAAAAGAAATGGGTGAGCTATAAATCCTAGTAAGGGACTAAACATGATAACGGGGCATAACATGTTAGTCAAACGACATAATATAATATCATAAAAGAGAAGGATTATGAATAATCACATGGGAGGATAACATAAAGAACATGGTATCATGAGATCCCAGCAACATTGTAAAATGTAAGCAGCATAAAACATGATATAATCATAATTCAAGGATAACTGTCAAGACAACATCATATGGAGGATAATGTCCCATCATGGATTAGGTTGAATCCCTAATCTCATAGATACCATCTCAGGAGAAAAAAAATTAACCAATGAATTGGATCTCAATCTGGGCAAAACAATCATAATACGTACATTTTTATGCGTTCCTAAAATAGAAATCAATCATAAGGCATAAACATAAGAATTACCAATGGAAATAAATGGGTTACATAATCATACCACATATCATAGTCAAATTATATTTCATAAATTTTAAAAAGTGAATAATTAATTAAATAACATAAAAATTCATAAATGATTACATGAAGATAGTTAAAAATATTTGGTGTTCAAGTAGGAATAAATACTTTAAATGAGTATTACATAAAAGGATTAAGGGATAGAAAAGTTTCTCTTACTTGGGTACGTTTAAAAAAAAAGGAATTTATGAAATGAACTTAAGGAATTTATTACATCATAAAAGGAAGGGAAAATAATATAGGTATATATGTAATAGAAATATATATAGAATTGAGAAGCATTCAAAAATATTAAAGAGAGAGGGAGAAAGTGATTTGGAGATATAAAGGACATAACCCAAATAAAAAGGGTGGTTTAGATAGATCCCTTACCATATGTTCCAGAATCGTTCGACACTTTCAATTAATTTCATGAATAATCAAATAAAATTCATTAATTACTTAATTTAGACTCATTTACATATATATTTTATTTATTATAATTTTATTATGATATTTATAACCATTTCAATGAGATATAATGTTTAATTTAACTTTTATGAGAGCATTCATTTCAAGGTTCCATAGTCGGATAACTTGTGGATAATTATTTATATTATCATAAAATAGGAATAAAACTATATAAGTTAAATGAAATTGTATTAATTTCCTTATATAAATTTAAATGGTACCAAATATACTTTTCTATTCAGACATAGTGGTGATTCATTTAGTAAAATTGTTAACGTTATATGATTAGTTAGTTTAGGAGGTTTTACCGAAAATCAAAAAATCCGTTTCATTTTATTTAATATTATTACTAGATATTCATTATAGAACATGAAATAGGTTATTATATACTTATTATTATGTTATCTAACTATAATAATATTTGTATAACTATCCTTGAAGGTAATGGTGAAAAAATGAAGTGCGTTGTACATGGAGGCATTGGACCAACCATATTGTAAACAATGTCTTCATATTAGGAATAAAATAAAGGAGGGTATAAGATGTATATTAAACCATAATAATGATATATTAGTTTAATTAGTATATTTATCTTACTATTCTTAGGTGTATGGGGATCATATCGGGGTGGTAGAAGTAGAATAAAAATGAAATTGATTAGCCAAGAATCGTACATCTTCATTTGGTTGTATCATTTTAGGCTAGCCATTGAAGATCCTTGGAATAATATTTAGATGATAACAGTATCACTAGGATGTGGGTGAAAGGATTTATAAGATATTTGGGTAGAAATTTGGCAAGATACAAGGTTTATAAATTGTGAGGAGAAGGGGTGGTATTTATAAGGGCAAAAGAGAATATTTTTTGAATATTATAATTATTAGTTTATTATTTTGGCTCTATACTACCAATATTATTGATTATTATGACTGTATACAGTATATAGAGAATTTTAATTCGAACTAATTGGATATTTCAACATCAATGACTCAAAAATTCATGTATTTAGCTTATAATATCAAATATTGTATTTCATTATTCACCAAGAATTCAACTATTTTAGAAAAATAGTGAAAATTCACCTTAACCATTTTCGATGTGAAGATTCAAAAAATGAAATTTATTTTATGAAAATAATTTTATAAATATGATAAATTTAATTTTTTTTGTAAAATCCCAATTTATTTGAAAAATACTAATTCTAATATTATGATCAATTTTATGACACATTACAAAATTACTTAAGGTATAATAAAATGGTATTGTAATTATAATAAAAAATTATATTAATTTATTAATACATTTTATGAAAATAAAAATTATTCTTCATCATTATATATTTTTATAAATGTAAATAAAACATATATTTTTTATAAAAATACAAACACTTATTTTATTATTTTTAAAACATTCATTTACATGAATAATGATATAAATATGTAATATATTAATTTTATAGGATTAATAAATATTATTTTACAATTAAATAGGTGGGGATACTATTTTAAAGGTTATTTTACTATTATAAAGGTCATATTACTATTCCAATGGTTAGATTTCTATACTTACAGTCAAATCACTATTCCATTTTTTAGATTTGTAATGGTCATATAGGTTCCCTAATTTTTATAAATACCTCATATTTCAATAATTATTCATTCAATTACATTTTTTCAAGGTTATATATATTTTTATTTTTATAATGCATATTGTATTACTAATATTCTTATTCATTTCTATAGTGTTGTTTGATGGTGTAATTATTATAAGGGATCGAGTATATCCAAATTTTATTATTATTGTTATCTTATTTTTTATTTTTTGTCCCATTGTAAAACTTCTAATTATTATGGAAATATTTATTCTCAAAAAGTTATGTTCAAATTAATATAATAAAAATTAGTTGGCTTTATCATGTGTTATGTGTGCATTATATAATATTATATTATAAAATAAGATAATTATATATTCAGAAGGGAATTTACACTGATAAAATTCTAGGTCATTAAATTATTCTCCCTTATGAAATTTTATCCTTGAAATTTCATTTTACATACTAAGTTTCAAATAGGTGAGGGTACTTCTTCTTCATTGCTTCCTATAGTTCCCATATCACCTCCTCATACATATATTTTCACCATAATTCTTTGAATATGTAACATCATGTCCGAAGTTCCACTGAACCATGCCCGAAAGGGTTGACTACATGGCTTCAAGAACATCTCTCTAAATGCCAGAGGTTTTCAACTAGCAAAGAGGGTTGAGGGTGTGTCCATGGGGAGACTATTCCCTCATAGACCAAAGTATGATCCGTAGTAAACAATAGCTAATAAATAGAGGAATAAAAAAAGGAATATATAGTAGTGGAAAAATGAAATAAACCAAGAAAATGGGAAACCAAGATGAAACCAAATAGGTAAAAATGATTATAATGTTCACGATAATGTGAAAAACAAGAGTACATGGGAACATGGGATAAAAAGTATACAATAAATGATATAAAAAACATCCAAAAGGAAAAAAATATGAAACAAAAACATCTCGAGCATGGACTTAGACCTCTATCCCGAACTCTATCCTAAAGTATAAAATCAATCAATCATCAAAAGCTGCACACTTCCCTTTATCCATACCTATGATTATACAATCTACTTGGGTGCCAAGGGAATCCCAATAAGGGTGTGAGATATAATCTCAGTAGGTTAACACCCATGGTATCCAGACCTTTCAATTTCGTGTTGTAAATAAATGATAACAAGACAATAATTATAACTATAGAGAAATAGATAAATGAAGTAACAAAAAATTATTCTGGGTTCTTAAAAGGATACCCATCACACACCACCTACTTCAACAAATGTAGAATGTCTGAAGTGAGGTTCTTGTACAAGTCATGACATGTATACATATTCCAATACAATTTATTCAACCAAATAGAAGAATACCCCAAGCTATTGCTTTAGTTTGGAGGTCACATTTCCATGTCATCATATAAGCATGCTCAAAAATATAAATAAGAAGGACATTACATGTGATCAAACAACCAATAAATCCATAAAATCCATTTGGGAAGTCTTGAGACCATCCAAGGATATCTATAATAATCCCAAGGGTTGCTACGAGTAACTCTGATAAAACCAATACCACCAAGTCCATCTGAGGAAACCCATACGACATCCCTTATATGACTCAAGGTATGGTGACTCTGATTCCCTACTAAGTATCTCACATAGGGGACTAGGTATCACCTAAGGCATGTTATATCCATCTTTCCAAATAGTTCCATCCTTAGTTACTCCCTTAGGGAACCAGTGTCACTAATTAATATAAGTAACCCGCCCAGAGTTCCCATACCTCACAAGATAATGTGTCACTCCCGGTGCATCAAGTAGATCTAATAAAGCATGGAAATCCCATCCATGGAATTCTTAAATTGGGAACCATGTTTTCTCCCAGCCCTTATCAAGTAATCCATATAAATCAAGGTACTTATCACAAGTGAGAAAATTTATATAAATAGATTTAATTAAGAAGACATGGAATAACACATGTTAACAAGATATCCCCATATATAATTCAATCCAAATAACCATAGAACAATTTATATGGTAAATAAGAAGGAATAACATATATATAAACAAATATCATCAATGAAATTTCGGCCCAAGCTAACAATATTGTCCAAGCATGGTATTTAATTCAATCCAATCAATTTTGGATTAGGAAACAAGCATAACCAAAATACAGGAACAAGTATCATGGAATAACATAAATGTATACATTAACATATGGAATTAAGAATGTATATTTTTAAAATTTCATAATCAATTTAATAAATAAGGAAAATGGATTTCAATATGAATCATCCTATATAAGAATTTAATAATAAGGTGTAAGAAATGAAGATCAAGGTACAAACTCATGGCCCACTATTATTATCAATTAAAATTAAAATTAATTTAATTTAATTAAAATGCATCTCACATATGGTAATTAACCATTTAAGGCATATGAAATTGGCCATTAAAGGTGGTAACACCCATGGGGTGGCCAACAACCATGAAAACAACCATTGGATAGTTTTCACTATAAGGAGAGGTCACATAGGGCATGAAAAACCAATCTAATTAATTTATTAAATAAGAATAAAGCATCATTGAAAGGATTAAACGATCTATACAATGACACATCATTAAAAAATGAAATGTAATAATAAATAAATACCTATAACACCTACATTGATGTACTAGCACTCCACTCATCCGTTATCAAGCCTTGATTCGACATATAATTAACGAAATTGAAGGATTTTAAAAAATCCCTGAAATTAGGGATAAATAAATCACACAAAAATAGAACAATATATGTATGAGGAAACTATAATTAGATGGTTGTAAAATTTAGAGCTTACTGAGGGATTTCCATAGCTTCTGGCAGTGAATGATTTGAGTGTCGGATGAGGGAGATACATCAAAACACCATAGAGGGAGGAGGAGGACACCAGACACTAAGGGGGAGATAAAAATACCACTGGAATGAGGAGGGAGGATAAGAATATGGTTAATTTTTTTTATTAAGGTTATAAATGTAATTTCACCCACAAAATACACTACGCACGGTTTGGCCGCATGGTTGGCCAAACCGTGCGCCAACCGTGTGCCTACTAACGCTTTGAAGGGATGTACCACACAATTAGACAAACAATTTGAGTAACCATGAACAAAATATGAAAAATATCACTTCCCAAATACTATAGTTAGCCACACAGGAATGTGTCCTAGGTTTCATGGTTTTATAAAAACCGTGCGGCCCAGTCAACCTCTTCCAAAATTGGGATTCTGGGCCCTGAATGATCCCTAAGCACACCTAACACCTACTTTACACTTTACGTATCATTAATAGGGATATTTTAAAGAATTTAAACCCAAAAAATTAACATCCCATACATTTTGATAAAGACAAGATGTTATAACCTCCCCTCTTTAAAACAACTCATCCCTGAGTTTCCCTTTTGAGGGTGGTCAAACATCATTTGAGAAATGATCCAGACACTATGCACGTACATCGTCCTCCTGCTCGCAAGTCTTGTCTTATACATGTCTATGATCCCATAGTACCTATACTAGAGAAACTGACCTACCTTGGAGAAACTTCATGCTATGATCAACGATACATATCAGACACTCCTTCAAGGACGCATCCGCCTCCAACTCAATATCTTCAGGGTCAAACAAATGAGATGGGTCTGGGTGATACTATAGAAGTTGAGTTATGTGGAATACATCATGTATAGCATGGTACCTCTGAGGTAACAGAATGTTATAGGATATCAGATAAAGTTTTTCCACTATCTCAAAAGGACCAACATATAAAGGCAATACATTACCCTGTCTCTTGATTCGTTTATGATCCAATCTAGGAAATACACATAGAAAGTACTAATGGCCCACCTTGAACTCCAAAGGTATACGATGATGACTGGTATAAGAATTATTCTTTGTTTGATCTGTAGATATACATTTTTGAATCAATTGCACTTTCTATGAAGTATCTTGAATAAGACAAGGACCCAGTAGAGCAGCCTCACCTACCTTGGGGCAACATAGATGCGAATGACACAATCTACCATAGAGGTCCCGATATAGAGACATCTAAATTGTTTCCTAAAATATATTATTATAGTAAAACTCAACTATATGAATATAATTCTCCCAAGAACCTCTAAAATCAAAGATATAGGCTCGTAGCATGTCCTCTACACTCGAATTGTCTACTCGAAATTCCCACTAGTCTGAGGGTGATATGTAGTACTCAAGAGCGCTTGCGAGCCCGATGTCTTTTGAAACCCATTCCAAAACTGAAAAGTACACTGAGAATATCTATCAAAAATTATATAACAAGGTACATTATGAATTCAAACTATCTTCTAGATGTATAGCCTTCCTATCTCATCAATAAATAAGGTCCCCTAGATTAGTAGAAAGTGTGAAACCTTGGTCAACCTATTGATGATCACCCATATCACATCACTTCCTAGAGGGGATATCAGAAATAATATCATGAAATCCATGTCAACATCATTATATTTCTACTCAAGAATGGATAGAGGCTATAGAAACCTACCAGGTTACTAGTTCTCTGCCTTCACCTGCTGACAGGTGGAGTACCTTTTGATAAATCCTGTAATTTTCCTCTTCATACCTAGCCACCAATACTGACTTTTCATATATATGTAAATATTGGTAAGTATAGGGTAAAATTACTAAATATCGGCATGTGATTTTCTCACAAATGCTTCCCATATATCAGAAGGTACCCAAACACACCCACAGTAGAGTATGGTCTCACTTCCACCCACAACCTAACTAGGAGGTGAGTTCTCTCCTATTATGATCTCACTCAGAAAAAGGACCTTGGAATATGATGACTAACACATCAAAACCTATTCCACAAGAGAGGATGTCCCTGACAGAGTTGTGAAGACTGGTTTCCCATACTGTTCCTGAACCTATAGGTGAAACTCATAAACCATATCCATCATCTTCCACTCACTTCTATCCACCATTATGAATTTTGTCTAAGTCTTCCAGCTCATGGAATCATCCACTGCATTTCCCATTATATGTTTATAAGTAAGATCAAAGTCAAAGTAATGCAGATATTTTACCCACCTATGATATCTCATATTATAGTCATACTGAGTAGATATATATTTAAGGATTTTATGATCCATTTAAACAAAAAATCATTCACCCAATTGATAGTTCATCCAACAGTGTCGAGCATGAACCAAATATTCTAACTTGAGATCATGTTTTGGGTAATTCTTCTCATGGGGTCTCAGCCGATGAGACCCATATTCCATGACTCGATCAAATTTTGTCATAAAAAAACCCTTCCTAATACCTGAAGCACCACAATAGATTGTATAACTTTTTCCCAGCTTAAGAAGAACCAAGATTGGTTCTGAAGTTATTCTTCCATTTAACTTTTAAAAAGAAGTAACATAATATTTTGACCAAAGAAACTGAACACTTCTCTTAGTCAGGGCTGTAAGAGGCATTTATATTTCAGAATAGTCTTGAATGAATCACCTGTAATAGCCAACTATCCCTAAGAAGCTATGTATGTCAAACACATTCTTGGTATGATCCTAGGAAATCATGACACTAAACTTCCCTAGGTCTACTGATACACCATCCTTAGATATGATATGATTCAATAAGTGAACCTTACTAATCAAAAAATGGAATTTATTGAGCTTTATATATAGTTGGTACTATCTTAGTATACTCAACATGATATCAATATGGTTGGTTTGGTCATGTCTAGTTCATGAGTACACTAAGATGTATTCTATGAAGACTACCACAAAAGAATCAAGATACATGTGGAAAACCTGATTCACAAGATCCATAAAGATTTTTAGTGTGTTTTTCAGAATTGATGACATAAAAAAAATACTCGTACAAGACGTACCTACTCTAGAATATTTTATGTGGTATATCTAATGGTCTCACATGAACCTGGTGATAGAACGACCTAAAATGGATCTTATATATAATAGTTTCTCCTCAAATCTGGTCAAATAAGTCATCGTTACAAGGTAGTGGATAATAGTTCTTCATCATGAGATTGTTCAACCATCTATAATTCATGAAAAATTGAAGGGTAATATACCCCTTATTGTAAAAAAGGACTAGTGAACCCCATGGAGATGTGATGGGTCTGATAAAACCATTTAACTCAAGGTGTTCATGTTTTTTTGAGTTCATGGATCTCTATAAGTTCTATCCTATATAGAAGGATGGACACTGGTTCCACACATGGAACTATATCTATGGTGAACTAAACCTATCTCTCTGGTGGTAATCTAGAAAAATCATCAGGGAATACACCCTTGAAATGTTCCACAAATTGAGGGAACTATACTAAATTCATTCCCTAATCACTCATAAAGAGAATTACTAACTCAACTGCCACTATATCTAGCCCAGTACACTTGGGACTAGCTCAATCTACGTAGATATCCAATTATCCCTTATATGTATATACATGATTTCCTATGGTGATGTGAAAGACACTCTACGGTGATAGAAATACACTTGGGCATGATAAGACATAAGCTAGTACATGAAAAAAATGACGTCGAAGCTAGTCATCTTGAGGATGAAGAATATATAGAAGAAACAACACCCACCTATCATAAGGGGAACTTCTAACACTGACGTATTCTCACTTTTCTACCCTCTAATGGTGTGTTGATGGACATGGTGTCACAAAAGTACTCAATTGTAAGAACCAAATTTACCACAACCACAAAAGATATGAAAGAGTGTGATAAGACTATATCGACAAGGGAAGAAACTAATGTAGAGGATACCAGAATAGTAACACTCACCATAGATGGACCTAGATCATGATCCTCAAGCATTGGATGCACTGCATAAATATGTCATGAACCATGACCCTGAGATGTTTCCTGGCTAGCATGATCATATCTACTCTGCTGACATTGAAGTTATGGTGCCTGACTACCTTGGCCACAACCACTATCCCCTCAGCCAAAATGGGTAGTAGAAGATCAAATTCCATCTTGATGTGGATTCATATATACCATACCTGATAGATGTGCTGGTATGGATCCCCTACCACTGTGTAAAGACCCAGACCCCAGTAGCCCAGAGGCAATGCCATAATTTATTACATTAGTAATATGAACAAAATATCACATCCCAAAGGAACAAATAGTTTAGTAGAATTGGAAAAACAGATACATATATAAGTTTCACATTACAACTTGAAAGAAAAAACAATACAACAACTCCATTGGAAACATCCATAAACTCCTAGATTATCCCTTCAAGTCATTCACAATAAAAATCATTACATCCTAAGGAGAAATAAAACATAATAAAGGCGTGAGATAAGATTATTAGTAAGGGTAATAAATATAGAAGAAGATATCATAAACAATAATTCTTGGTTAATAACTAAAAACACATTATGTAAAATCATAATCTTGAGCATAATATGGAAGGAGTGAAAACTGATTAAATATTGAAAAAATTAATTACAAGATAAAGAAACTTAACCATGGATATTATACTAGTAGAATAATAAAATGAATTAATAATTAATAATATTAAAATGAGGTAATTTATAATTCCAGACATCTAAAACATACCATAGATTCTTCAACTAAGACATCAGAAAATAAATGGTTAAGGTCTCAGCGAAATCCACATCTGAAAATAAATGGGCAAGGTGTCAGCCAAGTCCATATCTATTTTGTCTCATGAGACATACCAATGAATAGAGGGGATATATAGGGACCCTTAAATCACTTTATAAGTCAAATTAATTCCTCATATTAATGTGGTAAAACATAAAAAACATATACATACACAATTTAAATAACTTTTCCAATATGTAAACATAATCACTAACCATTCTGAGTAGTGTGGTGAATGGTTCCAAGATTTAGCATCCATAGACATAATGATCAAAAAAAATTTAATAAAATAAAGTTGGTGACAATAATAAGATATAAATCTCAATGAATCTTAAGATTCAACAATGCTTTTGAAATAGACGAAAATACCCTAATAAAACCATTGAGGAATTCTCGATAGAAATACCATTTTTTAATTTTCAAAGAAGAGTTATTTTGGAAGAATCATTTGTATTTTTCATAATTGTTTCTATAAAACAAGACATGAAAAAATATATTTTTTAATGAAAAAATTAGTGATTTTAGAAAAACAATGGTTTCTTAAAATATATTATGGATGGTACTTGAAATCGGGTAAGAAATCAGAAAGTTCCCTTAAATTATTTTTTCTTATTGGGAAGAATTAAGAAGGAAACCTTGTAAAACATGTATTTACCCATTAAATAAATATAAAATTATATAGATAAATGATTTTAAAACATAAAAATAAAATTTATAATAATTATATAAAAATAATTAATAATTACATTGGTGTAAAGAGAGAGAAATCATAACTCAAATGGAAAATGGAGGTTTGGGGAGAATCCCTTACCTTATGTCTGAAAGTGATTTTAACCTGTGATTAATTTCCTAGATAATGAAATTATATTCATTAATAATTAAATTTATAACCTATTGAACATGTATTTTTTTAGTATAATTTTATTAAGTTAATTTATGGTCTTTTTTATGAGTTATAAAATTAAATTTCATCGTTCGAGAGTGTTCTTTTACTTGGTTTTCATGATCACTTTACTTTTATATGCATATGGAACATCATGTAAAATGAAAATAGTTATCCAAAATTGAAATTTTATGTTATTAATTATATTACATAATATTAAATGGTTATATAAGTCATTTGGTTTTTTTTGTATGAGGATGAATTATTAGATAAGATGTTTGTGATAATCGTTTAGATTATTTTGGTGGTTTTTCGATCATCACAAACTAGTTTTGATTCATTAATTATTATTATGTATATATACTAGTTACAGAACGTTATTTAAAATTTAATACATATATTATAATTTTTTTAACCATAAAAATGGTTTTATGAACATCCTTGAAAGAGTAATTGAAAAATGAAAACACGTCATTCATGAAGGCAATAAATCAGCACCTCACAGATGATGTTTTCATCTTTAAAATAAAAGAAAATGGAGAAGAGATTTGATGGTGTTATTTACATTGAAATAATAAAATTATAGTATATAAAATATAACGGAGTTATAATATCACTCTATATATGGGATGTGAGGGAAGGATAAGAAAATAAAATAAATTGAAATAAAAATAAAAGAAAGAAATAAGATTTTACCTCTTGAATCCTTCACCTTGAGAACCTCCTCAAGGAACTTTCAAATGGTATTTTGGTGATACAAAAAATACTATAACGTTGGGGAGATTTTTGTGATAGGAAATGGGTAGAATATAATAAATATTGAAGTCTTTGGAGGCGTTAGGAGAAAGGTGGTGAGGGGTGGAATTTATAGTGGAGGTGAGGGGTGTTTTTTGAATATGTTATTCATTTTTTATGATTTTGGCTCAAGAATATGAATAGTTTGAGAATTATCACTAAATATGTTAAGATAATTAATACTAGTACTATATTATGGTAATTATATCATCAATTAAACAAGGAAAAATATATTTAACTTATGATGTATTTATACTGTAAATTACCGAATTTTACTATTCACAAAATTCAAGTATTTTAGAAAAATACAAAAAATTCAGCCTAACCATTTTTAAACATGTATAATTAAAAAGTGAAATACATTTTATGAAAATAATATTCAAAATATGAGAAATTTAATTTTTAAATAAAATGATCATTTACTCAAAAAATACAAATTTTAATATTATAACTATTTTTATGAATCTTTGAAAAATTAATTAAAGTCTCATAGGATTATATTATAAATATAAGACAAAAAATATTAATTTATGAATATATTTTATGAAAATAAATATTCTTTCAAATCATTATTTTAAATATGAAATTGTAAATAACATTTATGTTTCACAATAATACCAACACTTAATTTATCATTTTTAAAACATTTATTTACATAATCCATGATATAAATATTCCTTATTTTCATTTATAAGATACCAAAATTTTATTTATACTTCTATTGGTGAATTTAATATTCTATTGGTCATATTAATATTCCTAATGGTGACATTAATATTCCAACAATCATATTTAATAATATATTACACTTTTAAACTCGGTGTTTTATAGAGCATAAACTATCAAAGATATTTAATTTTAAAATAAGAATAATATAAATTATTGGGATATTAAATTATCCCATACTTCAAAAAATTTCATCCTCATAATTTTTAAAATTTCACCTCATAAAAATATTTGGGTAGTTCTTCATCATAATTTTTTTTAGTTCCCACATCGCCTCTTTAATTTTATGATTTTTCCAAAGCGACTTTACCATCCGATTTTTCTAATTCCTCAACACCTAGCCTATAATGTCTATAATATGGATAAGATCTTCCCAGTAAGATATATTAGGCCCCAATTATATTCCTTCAAAATTGATAACATGTGTTGGGTCTGGTATGTACTTCCTTAACAAAGAGATGTGGAACACATTGTGTTCTTTAGAAAGGCTAGGTGGCATCACCAAACGATATGCCACAACTACAATTATCTACATGATTTCAAAAGTTAGAATGTACCTAGGTCTTAGTTTCCATTTCTTTTTAAATCTTATAACACCCTTCCATGGATATACTTTCAAGAAAACACGATCTTCCAAATGAAACTCCAATTCTTTCCTCCAGTTATCGATATATCTCTTTTTAAAACTTTGTACTATTTTGATATGTGTTTGAATAGTATTTAACTTTGTTGTTTTTTCCTCCATAAGTTCTGGCCCTACAAGATTCCTTTCACTAACTTCATCCGAAAAAGTTGGTACGTGACATCTATTTCCATACAATGATTGATATGGTGCCATTTTAATACTTGAATAGAAACTATTAATGTAGGAAAACTCTAACAATGGTAAATAATGATCCCACATAATTTGAAAGTCAAGTGAACATGATATCAACATGTATTATAATGTTTGAATAGTTGTTATAGACTGTCCTTTAGTTCGAGGGTGATAAGAAGTTCTCAAATAAATCTCAATATCCAAATATTTCTGAAGAATTTTCTAGAATTTTGATGCAAATCAAGGATCACGATCTTAAACAATTGAAATAGATGCACCATGAAGTCTTAAAAATTCATTAATATAGAGTTTTACAAGGCAATCCAAAAAAAATACTCCCTTATAGTGAGGAAATGTGTAGATTTGGTATGTTGATCAATTAATTACCCATATTGCATCATTATTTCTTAGAGTTTTTGGTAATCCAGTGACAAAATCCATGGTAATGTAATCCTATTTCCATATTGGAATAGATAGAGGTTCCATGCATGCTAAAGGATGTTGTCTTTTAGCCTTCACCTATAGATAGAAAAAACATCTTGATATATAATTAGTAATATCTCACTTCTTGTTATCCCACTGAAAATGTTCCTTCAAATCTCTATACATTTTAGAGATACCGAGGTGTAAAGAGAAATTAGAGCTATGGGAATCATCTAATAAATCTATTTTTATCTTATTTATAGAGGGAACACAAATCCTATTCCCAAATTTTAGAATTCCATCCTCATACATGAAGTCTTTAAACTTCCCATCATCCACAACTTTAGTTTTTCTTTGAAAATTATCATCTTTAGAATGATAACTTTTAATACTTTCCAATAAAGAAGGTTGGGAAACCAATTGAAAAAGTATATAAGTTTCACCTTTTTTTGATAATTTCCATATCCATCTTCACTATATCCATTAACATAATACCCCTTTCAATCCTCATTTTGTTTAGAACTCCATGATCCTTTCTACTCAATGCATCTGCTACCTTATTTCCCTTTCATGGGTGATAGTGTATTGAATAATCACAATCTTTGAGTAGCTAAATCCATCACATCTTCCTCATGTTGATTTCTTTCTATTATAAGATATATTTCAATCAATTTTTATCTTTATATATCTCACATATTTCACTATAGAGATAGTTTCTTCATATCCTCAAAGCTAAGATTACAATTTATAACTCAAGATAATGAGTTGGATAGTTCAGTTCATTGATTTTTAACTGTATTTATGTATAGGTAATAAATCTATCATCCTACATAAGGACACAACCAAGTCCTTTCTTTGATGCATTACTATAAATCACAAACCCACCATTTCTCGGTGGTAGATTCAAGATCAGATAATTTACTAATATTTTATTTAATTCTTAAAAACATTATCCAAATTATTTTTTCCATATGTACTTAACCCCTTTATGAGTAAAATTGGTTAATGAGTTAGCGAATTGAGAAAAATTATAAATGAAACACCATTCATAACCTTCTAAATAAAGGAAACTATGTACCTAAATTATGTTGGTTGGTATAGGCCATTCCTGGACTCCATTTTTATTCATAGGATCAAATGAGATTCCATCCTTAGAGACAATATGGCTAAGAAAAGAAATTGTTTGATGTTAGAATTCACACTTTCTAAGCTTCCCATATAACTCTTTTCTTATCAGAGTCTCTAGAACAACCCAAAATTGGTTATCATAGTCCTCATAGATTTTAGAATATATCAATATATCATCAATAAATACCACAACAACATCATCAAGATATTTATTGAACACTATGTTCATTAGATCCATAAAAATAAAGGGTAAATTTTTCATTCTAAATGGTATTACTGTAAACTCATAATACCGGTACCGGGTTTGAAATGATGTATTTGGAATATATTTCTTCCTTACACACAATTGATGATATCAATAGTGAAGGTCAATCTTCAAAAAATATTGATCTTTGTGAAGTGGATCAAATAAATCATCAATACGAGGCAGAGGATACTTGTTATTTATTGTAATATCCTTGATTTATCTATAGTTAATACAGAACCTCATGGATCCATCTTTATTCTTGAAAAATTAAAGATAGTCTCCCTATAGAGAAACACTGGGGAGAATAAATCCTTTATCACTCAATTCCTCTAGTTGTTTTTAGCTCCACTAATTCCATAGTGTTTATTCTATAAGGAGTTTTTGATACAAGTTTTTCATCATGAATTGAATCAATATAGAACTCAACTTCTTACTCTAGATGACGTCCAGGTAAATCATCTAGAAATACATCAATGCATTATTGCACAATAGGTACATCATCAGTTTGAATATTTCTATCCTCATCCATAGATTATGTTTTCTCTTATTCCCAAAGAATTTCATTTAGAAGAGCTACTATAGGTGGATCCAGATATGGATTAGATGATGAAGTATCTCCTTTAAAGATAAGAAATTCCATACCTTCATCATGAATCATAATTTCCTTCCCTTTGAAATAAATATTTTCCTTATATTTTGAAATCCAGTCTATACTAAGGATTATATCAAAATAAACTATAGGTATGATGATAAAATAATCAACTAGATCATGTTTATGTGTTATAATAGGAATTGATCGACACATGTTTTTTGCAATAAGGCTTACACTAGGATTATTTACTAACTACTATTTTATTAAGGGGAATTGTAAATATCTTGTTTTTAAAGAAAACTAGGAATATATAAAGGAATGTGATGATATAAAATCAAACAAATATTTATATATATCTAAGGAGATTATTAAAGTACCTACCACCACATCATTAGGAATGTCAACCTCACCTATTGAGATCACATAAGTTTGTCCTTATTCCTATGACATTTTCTAAGGAAAGTTTCCTTGACACTTCAGACACTCATTTGAATAGTGACCCATCTCCCTAAAATTATAGCATTAAACATTGGTATCTTCTTCCTTTCCCTTGTTATAATGATAATGATGGCCTTTCCCACCACACTTATAGAAAACTCCTTTTCCTTTTAAGTAGGAACCAAGGTGTTTCCTTCCACAAGTATCATATGTTGTAAAATTCCCTTTTTTTATTTCCTTTATATATTCTTTAACGCACCACCCTATTCTTATCTTATTTCCCCTTAAAGTCATAAGACTTAAAGAATTATTTTTTTATCTTGATAGAACAAGAGACTATATCTTCTTATGATGAGAAATTTTGGGATACCAGTGTCCTTCAGAGGAATGGTTTTAAACTATCAAAGAATTAATAAATCATGCTCCTTGGATTATATATGTTTTCCATGACATGACTTGTCAACCATGTAAAGTTGGATTCATACTTGGAAAATTTTTCTTCCTATTTCTGTCTCAGACTAAAGAATTTCCTCTCCATATCTTCTCCCTATTCACAAGGGAAATATTTTTCTAATAAAATTTCCTTAAAATACTTACATTATATATTTTCAATTTATTCTTCCTCCTTTGTGTTTTGAATCAATGACAACCATTGATCAGAATCTCAAGAGAGATGATAAATTTCCATGATAACTTCTCCCTTTACTTACTTCCCAAATTGAGAAATACCTTCTCTAAGTAACTTATCCATTTCTTAGCTAAAAATGAGTTTATAGTCCCATTTAAGGATGGAGGTTATTGTATAATGAAGTGGTCTAAAAGTATTCCTCCATGTTGTGGATCAGTATTGTCCATACGAGTAAGGTTATTATTCATAACTGGAGTTAGCTATCCCATTATAGTTATAGGTTCCTCGGATCTAGTTACAGATCCTTCTCTAACATCATTATCCTAAATAAGAGGGAAATCCCTACATTAGATATGTGTGTTGATATGGTTTTACTTCCTTCCAATAGTCTCCATTTATAAAGAATATAATATTCTAAATTAGGTTATGAATCATAATGCATAATTTCAAACTAGCAAAACACTTAACATAAATTGAAAAATTTATGCATAGCTAATCTTATAATTGTAAACATGATTTCTTTAGGGATTTATTTTCTTTTAAATCCATCATAATGGTTTGTAAAGAAAATGTGAATTATCCTAAGAATATCCCCTGGGAGTGTCAAACTAGGTGCTTAGTAAGGCATGTTGTCATATACCAGGTTATGCCGAGCCAGGTTCAACACACCTTGTCGGGGTTGTTACCCCTAGGTACATCTATTTCAGAACCACAGCTACATGTAGTGTACAGACAGGGATGTATTACTAGGAAGACCCACATATTCTATATCTTGAAAAAAATATAGGATGTTCTTATATCCTTATCATCAATTTCTATATTTTGGTTATGTTTCCTTATATATGTTTTCTAAATTTAGTTTCGAATGTTTCTACTAAACTTTCTATGATAACAACTATAAATACCCCAACCACAGTATCTTAGAGACAGTGCCTTAGTTTATTACATTGGTACTATGGAAAAGATATCACAACCCAAAATACTAAATAGTTTAATAGATTTAGAAAACCAGATAAATAGATATGTTTTATATAAAAATTTGAAAGGAAAAACAACATAGAAAATCAATTGGAAACATCCATAAACTCCTAGATTATCCTTATAAGTCATTCATAATAAACATCTTCACATCGTGGGGAAAAATAAAACATAAGAAAGGGGTGAGATCAGATGAACAGTAAGGGTATTAAATATAGAAGAAGCTATCATAAATGATAAGTCATGGTGAATAACTAAAACACTTACTATTAAATCATAATGTTTCACATAATATGGTAGGAGTGAAAACTAATTAAATAATTCCAAAAATAATTACATGAGAAATAAGGTTAACCATTAATATTCTACTAGTTGAATAATAAAATGAATTAACAATTACTGATATCATAATAAGGGAATTCATAATGATGTATATTTGAAACATACCATCGAGGCCTCAGATAAGACATCTGAAAATAAATGTTTAAGGCCTCAACCAAATCCATATATGAAAATAAATGGGCAAGGCCTCATTTAGGCCCATATCTATTTGTCTCATGAGACCTATCAATGAATTAATGGGATATAATGGGCCCACAATGTCACTTAGTAAGTCCAATTCATTCCTTATATGACTGGGGTGAAACATAAACAACATATATATATGAAATGTAAATAACTTTCCCTAATCTTTTAACATAATCACTAACCATTCTGAGTAGTATGGTGAATGATGTCAAGATATCACATCCATAGAAAAAACAATCATAAAAAAATTAATAAAATATAATAGATAATAATCATAATATATCAATACCAATGAATCCTAATATTCAATATAAGTTTTTAATTAGATTAAAATACCCTAATAAAATCATCAAGTAATTTTTCAGAGAAATACCCTTTTTTACTTTGTAATGTAGTGTTTTTTTGGAAAAATCATTTATACTTGTCATAATTTTGTATATAAAACAAAATATAAAAAAATATATATTTTCATAAAAAAATTAGTTATTTTTAAAAAATAATGGTGTCTTAAAACAAATTATTAATGGTACTTGAAATTGGGTAAGAAATCAGGAGATTCTCTTTAATTGGGTTTTCTTATCAGGAAGAATTGAGAAGGGAACCTTGTAAAACATATATTTACCCACAAAATAAATATAAAATGATATAGATAAATGATTTTGAAACATAGAAAAATAATATAGAATAATTATATAAAAATAATTAATAATTACATGGGTGTAAAGAGGTATAAAGTGTAACTCGAATGGAAAATAGACGTTCGTGGAGAATCCCTTACCTTGTGTCCAAAAGTGATCTTAACTTTCACTTAATGACATAGATAATGAAATTAATTTCATTAATAATTTAATTTATAACATATTAAAAATGTATTTTATTTATTATAATTTTATTAACTTCATTTGTGGTTTTTTATGAGTTATAGAACTAAATTTTGTCGTTCGGGAGTGTTCTTTTCCCTGGTTTTCATGTTTTGTTTAGTTTTATGCACATATGAAAGATCATATAAAATGAAAATAGTTATCAAGAATTGATATTATATATTTTTTAATTATATTAAATAATATTTAATGTTTATATAAGTCTTGTTATTATTTTAGTTGAGGATGAATTATTAAATAAGATGTTAATGATAATCATTTAGATTATTTTGGCGGTTTTTCGATCATCATGAAGTAGTTTTGTTTCATTAAGTAATATTATGTATATATATTGGTTTTAGAACATAAAATAAGATGTAATACATATATTATAATCTTTTTTAACTATAAAAATTGTTTTATAACAAGCCTTAATGGTGGAATTGAAAAACAAAAACACGTTGTCCATGAAGGCGGTAAATCCACACATCATAGATGATGTTTTCATCTTTAAAATAAAAGGGAAAGGAGAAAATTTTTGAGGGTGGTTTTACCATTAACATAATAACATTATATTATATAAAATATAATGTATTTATCATATCACTTTGGATAGGGGAGGTGAAGGAGGGGTAAGAAAATAAAAAAAATTGAAAAAAATAAAATAAAAGAACGAAAGGGGATTTTACCTCTTGAATCCTTCACCTTGAGAACCTCATCAAATAACTTTGAAATTTTCTTTTGGTGAGACCAGAAATTATAGGAGAGGCTTGGGAGAAAAAATGGGAATAATATAAGTAATATTCAAGCCTTTTTAGGTGTGATGATAAATTGTGGTGATGGGTGGAATTTATAGTGGAGGAGAGGGGTGTTTTTTGAATATTTTATTCATTTGTTTATTTTTTTAGGTCAAGACTATGAATAGTTTGAGAATTATCATTAAATATTTTAAAATAAAGAAGTTTTGTTCGAGATTATAGTGATTAAATTAATTTCATCTATGAGATTATATTTTTAAATTAGGTCCTAGTTCATTATCTTTATAATTGTAGTCAAATGTAAGACATTTACCTACGAACAAAAAATATCCCCAAGCCCATCCTAAAAATGACTTGCAATATTCAACTCATCACAAGTCAGATATGGATAAAAAAACTTAATCACATTGAAGTTAGAACAATATTTTATCATATTTATAGATCCCTACTGAATATGAAATAACTCCCTCGAACGATCCACTATCAGAGTCTATAGAAAGAAGTGATCATAGAAGGCTATCTGGAAGTCTGCCTTGACCATGCCTCGATAATGTTAATCTTGAGAGATGATGTGCCACAAATTCTTGGAAGAGTCACATAACATATAAGTAGTGAGATTTACCCTTAACTCTGGATGCATATCTAGAAGGTTAAATATAGACACCATGGATTCTAACCGTGAATCTTTATGATGAGGTCCGCCGTCCCCTGAGAAGGTGGGATGCTGCTGCTGCTGAATGTCCTATGTCAAATCTACCATAATTGAGTTAGGCTGTGGAGCACCCAAAATTGACTATATAAACCTAGGTAATCTATCATGAAAATGGGAATTATTACCCAATGTAAGATCACCAGGAGGTGCCTTAGGTGGAACTATAAGAGTTATAATGGGTGGATTAGGGCCCACCACCTCATGACTATTCTCATGACCACTCTCTTGGTGTACAACATGAGGAAATTGTGGTGGAATAAATCTATAATATCCTAGAACAATCCTAAAAATATTTCATAATATGTGGGAAAATAATATAAAAAAACTATAGAGAAAGGTCAGGTATAAGTCCTCCCTGAATCACAACATAAACCTAAGACTGCTCCTGGATCCAAGTCTAGATAAGAGGGGAAAAAGGCATAGAAGGATCAATGAGACATGACCTACTGCCCATATCTATCATAAGGTTAGAGTCAATGTCTAACATTTCTCACATAAGGTGGGCATTTTATCTAAAGGTGGTGTTCATTTCATTTCATTTATATGTTTTACCCCCCTTTTTAAATGATTTAATTAGGTGGATCCCCATCCTGATTTATAAGGGTATATACACCTTAAAAATTAAAATTTTCATCCACTCAATTAAATTCATGAAATGCTCCTACAAGATAAATTGTCACATTTTCATATTTATAATATACAAGAACTACATGATATAAAAAATAGGTACAAAATAAATCACATGCATAATAGAAAATGTACACTAAGATATGGATTGAAAATATGCATGAAAATTAATTTATTATAGTTCCTTATATGATTCATGCTTGATACACCCTCATATCATCATGTTGAAGTAATAAAAATAAAATATTCCACCAATAATATTAATGGAAAAAATGAGTGCATCACCCAATAGTGAAATCATATCAACAATAAATGACATAATCACTAACTAAAATATCCCATCTTAGGTAATTTGGATTTCCACTTTACATAAGTTAACTACATCCAAACACTGGGTCAATTTCAAATCCTAATGTACTAGTCTACTGTCTAAATTCAAATAGTAAGACAAAAGGAAATACCCTATGATACCACTTTCTATAATCCCACCTTGAGTTCCACTAAATAATACCTAATAAGGTGGGCCACATGACCTCAAGAGTATCTACCCAAATGCCAGAGGCTACCTACTAGAAGCGAGGGCCTAGGGTGTATCCATGGGGAGACTATGAAATCATATATTAGAGTATTCTTAGTGTTAAACAATAGATAATCAATACCAGAAGCATAAATGAGGAACAAAAAATAGTATAAACAATGTAATAAACCAATTAAATAAATAACAAAGAAGAATCCAGAAAAGTGCAAAGGATTATTATATTCATGATATTGTGAAAAATAAGAGTATAGAAAAATAATGGATAGAAATTATATATTACATGCTATTAAAAAAATTCAAAAGAAAAAAAGATGAAACAAAAAAATCTCGATCATGGGATCAATACTTTTCCCCAAAATACATCTTAAATAATCAAATCAAATAAGCATCAGAAACTACATTCTTCCCTTAATCCATACCTTCAATCATACAATCTACTTGGGTGCTAAGGGTGGACCAAGTAGGGTATGAGATACAATATCATAAGTCTAATACCTATTGTGTATAGAAAATTCCATTTCATGAAGTAAATAAATGATATCATCCCAATAAGTATAACTTCATATCAATAGAAAAATTAAGTAACCATAACTTGGTCCATGTTCCTAAAAGGAAACTCCTCACACACCACCTACTTTGGCCAATGATGTATATCTAAAGTGAGGTTCTTGTACAATACATGATATGTATATATAGGCCTATATAATTTAGTCAACCAAATAGTATAAGACCCCAAGCTTGGGATTTATCTTGGAGGTCACATTTCCATGTCATCATATAAGCTTTCTAAAAAATATAAATAAGAAGTAAATCACATGTGAAAAAGAAACCAATCAATACATAAAATCCATTGGTGTATTTCCAATCCCATCCAAATAGATATATAAGAATCCCAAGGGTCACTACTAATAACTATAATATAAACAATACCTTCAAGTCCATCCAAGGCAACCCATACGGTGTCCCATGTATAAATCAAGGTATGGTGACTCTGATTCCATACCAAGTGTCTCACATAGGGGTATGGGTATCACTTGAGGCATGTCATAACCATCTTTCTAAATGAGTTTGTCCTCAGTTGCTCCCCTAGGGACTAGTGCCACTCATGAGTATAAGTAACCCACCCAGAGAGCCCACACCTAGAAAGCCAAAGTGTTGCTCCCAGTGTGTCAATTAGATCCAACTGAGCATTGTGAGTCCATCCATGGAATCCTTAAATCAGGACACATGTTCCCTTTTGGCCCATAATAAGTAATCCATAACAATCAAGGCACTTATCAAAAGGCAGATCATTTATATAAACATATGTCATTAATAAGACATGGCACACCACATGCTAACAAGATATCTAACTTATATAATTAAATACAAAGTACCATGTAATAATTTATATGGTAAAACATAAGTAATAATATATATAAAAACAAATATCATCTATGAAATTTCAATGGCCAAAGCTATCAATAATAGCCAGGAATGGTATTTAATTCACGCCATTAAATTTTGGCATATGAAAAAAATCATAACCAAAGCATAGGCACAAGAAAAATGGAATAATATAAATGTAATCATTGGAATATGACATGAAGAATAGATATTATTACACTTTCATAAGTAATTTAAACATAAGGAAAATGAATTTTAATATGAAGCATCAAACATGAGTATTCAAATATAAGGTGTGAGGCATGAAGCTAAAGGGCCAAACTCAAGGCCAACCGTTATTCACAATTTAAATTATAATTCATAAAATTTAATTAAAATGAATCTCACATATGGTAATTAACCATTTAAGTCATAGGAAATTATCTATTTAATGTGGGAACACCCAAGAGGTTTCCAACAACCATGAAAACGACCCTTGGATGGGTTTTTCCATAACGAGAGGTCACATAGAGCATGGAAATAAATTTTAATTAATTTATTAAATAAGAATATAGAATTAATAAAAGTATATGATGATTATAACAATGTTTAATCATTAAAAAATGAAATTAAAATTAGTGGGAAATACATAGACCACCTACCTCAATGTAGTAACACTCCACTCATTCATTATCAAGAATTAATTCAACCAAGAATGGTGTAAATTGATAATTTTTTGAAAATCCATGAAATTTTAGAGAATTAATTTCACTAAAATAGTAAAATATATGGATTAGTAAACTAGAAATAGATGGTAACAAAAGGTATATATTATCTAGGGCTTTTCATAGCTTCCAACAGTGAAGGATTTGAGTGTCGAATGAGGGAGATTCATCAAGACAACATAGAGGGAGGAGTAGGACCCCACACACCAAGGGGGAGATTAAAATACTGCTAGAATGAGGAGGGAGGATAAGAATTGGGTTAGAAAATTTCATTAAGTGTAGAAAAGTAATATCACCCACAAAATACAATGTGCATGGTTTGGCCGCATGATTGCCCAAACCATGCACCAGCTATGTGCCTGCTACTAATTTGAAGGGGAATACTGCGTTATTAGGCACATGTTTTGAATAATAGTGTGAAAACCATGTGAAAAATCAATATCCAAAACCTACAGTTAGTCAAATGGGTGTGCACCCTAGGTCGCACAGTTTTAAACAAACCATACGGCCTAGTCTATCTCTTAAAAAATTAGGGTTTCAGGCTCTGAACGAACCTCAGATGCACCCTAGACCTCCTTTAACCTTTACCAATCATTAATAGGACCATTTTAATGAATTTAAATAAAAACCATTAATGGTTTGTACCTTTTCATAAATATAAGACGTTATAGACTATGTGAGTTTTCTTGTTGCGTAGAAAATCTTCTCTACAGTCTTGGATATTCTTTGGCTACTCCTCATAAGAGAGACCATTTTTCAAGTGTAACACATATTAATTCAATACACATGAGAGATATATTATGTACTTCCTCAATAGGAATACATAGAATATTTCATGTACTTGGGAAAGGGTTAGTGGGAGTGATAGTCAATAGGCCATAACTCCTACGCAATCGAGAATCTCAAAGGGGCCAATGTCCCTAGGACTTATCTTTCCCACTTTCTGAAATACCATGACTAGATTCCATAGAGATATGTGGAGGAATAATTTACCTCAAAAATAAAACTCTAGGAATCATTAATGATTATCATCATAACTATTTTGTTGACTTTAAGAAACCCTGATGGGCTCCTGAATGGTATCGATATTTTTTCCATTTCCCTGAGTATTTCATGTCCCAAAATCTTATGTTCACCAACTTCATCCAAATACATAGGTGTTTTACATATCTTCGCACAAATTAATTTATATGTATATATTTGGATGCTTTAGTGTAAAATATTATTTTATAAGAACTCAAACAAAAGAAGATGTTAATCCCATCCTATGAAATCCATCAAGCATGCTCTTAACATGTCTTCTAAACTTTGGATAACCTGTTTAGATTGACCATCAATTTGGGGGTGATAATACACATTAAATTTAATAATTGTGTTTAGACCATGTTGATTAAATTTTCAGAATATTGTGGTAAACCTTGGATCATAATCACATACAATCGATTTTGGGGTTCCATATAACCTCACCAATTCTCTAATGTATATCCTTAAAAGTCGATCAAGTGATAATTCCTCTAAAATTATTATAAAATGAGAAATATTTGTGAGATGATCTACCAAAACTCATATAGAGTTATTTCCTCTTGATGTATGAAGAATGACAATGACAAATTCCATGGTTATGTTTTCCCATTTCCATATAGGAATGGTTAATTATTGCATCATCCCCATAGAATTTTCCTTTCATGCTTTAACTACTAGCATACTAAGAATTTTAATGTATATTCTATGAACTCCTTCTTCATATTGTCCCACTAATAGTTCTATTATAGATCTCGATACATCTTCATGATCCCTAGAAGGACAAAGAAGGTTGAGCTATGTGAATTATTCAAAAAATCCTTCTTCATCTTAGTATTTGATGGTACATATAGTCATGAACCAAATCTTACAACTCATTATTCATTAATTATGAACTTAAGGGATTTACCTTTTCTTATAGCTTCCACCTTCTTCTGAATTTCCACATCATCTCTTTGAGAATCATTTATCTTATCTAGAAAGGATGTTTGAGAAATAATTTGATAGAATAATGATAATTTTCCTTCATTTAGGATCCCCATATATATACTTTTCAAGTATAAGATGATTGGACCATTCTCCATTGTTATCATTTATAAGGTTTCAGGATCCTTTCTACTTAGAGAATCTTTTACTTTGTTCACCTTCTCAGGTTACTAGTGAGTTGATCCATTATAGTTCTTGATCAGATCTAACCGTATTTATTGGAACATATTAATCTCCTTCTATGTGACTATATATTTGATATTATTATGATCCATATATATTTCACAGTTCTGCCCACATAGATAGTTCCACCAAAATATTCAATGTTAAGATCAATGCAGGAAACTCTTGATCATGCGCTGAGTAGTTCTTCTCATGAAAATTTATCCATAATGAGGTGTAGGCTATCATAATATCATTATTAATTAGTAACAAACCTAATCATCTCATTTATAAATAATTGTATACCATGAGAAGTTCCCCACTTGAGAAAAATGTGAGGACTATTATAGTGATAACCCTATTTTTCAATTCCATCAAGAATTTTCACATTCATCAGTCTATAAAAATATTTACTCTATTATCAGTCACCTTGGTTAGTGGGTTTAAAAATTCTGTGAATTTTCTCACAAATCACCAGTAATACCCACTTAGTCCGAGGAAATTATGGATCTCCATTAAAAATGTTGATTTTTACACTCTTTAATATATTTTATCTTATAAGTGTTCATTGATATCTTATTATTGGTGATAACATTCCCTAAGAATGATACTTCCTCCATCAAGAAGTCACATTTACTGTAATTTACATATAGCTTATCCTTTTGAAAAGTCATTACCACCGTATTGAAATTCTCCTCAAGATCCTCCATAATTTTGTAGTATATCATACTATCATCTATAAAGGCGATGAAAATATTTTCAAGTTAATATATAAATACTCTATTCATTAATTCTATACATATTTCTAGAGCATTAGTTATTTAAAATGGAATCAATATGAAATCATTATGTCTATACATTGTTTGAAAGGTTAGCCTGGGAATATCTCCCTTTATAACCTTTGATTTATGATATATTGATTGAAGGTCCACCTTACAAAAGTAATGGGTCTCACATACTTGATCAAATAGGTTGTCAATACTTTGAAAGGGATACTTATTATTTATCCTAATTTTGTTTAGTTCGTGATAATCAATACAGAGGTGCATTTATGCATTCTTCTTATAACCATCTTGACCCCAGTAACCTGGATCTAGTGTCTACTTTACTACATTGACATAGTATACAAGGAATCACATACCAAAGGATCATACAGTATAGTAGTGTTGGTAAACTATATACATACATGATTACTATATAAAATTTGAATACACAAATTACAACATAATTTTTGTTATGAATTTCATTACTCCATCTAGTATATCCTTGCATATCATTCAAAGTACACTTATTGGATTCCTGGGAAAGGGAAAAAATAATGGTGAGATCATATGATCAGTAATATTTATGTAAAGTGGAAGCTATCATGAGTAAATGAAGAATAATAAATAAGACAAAATCAATATGTAAAGGTAAATATCAAAAAACACAAGCCATTTAATCAATAACTTGACTATCTTGATTAGATAAGTAATAATAAATATATCAAGGTAAATAATTGAACACACATTCTATTTAAATAACTTGAATATCATGAATAGATAATGAATAATCAATATGTTAAGGTAAATATCTGAACAAACATGCCATTTAAATAACTTGACTATCATAAATAGATACAATATAATCAATATGGAAAGGTAAATAACTAAAGAATTCTATTTAATCAATAATTGAGAATGAAATTCATCCAAAGATAATATAATTGTAAAAATATCATGGATAACAATAATAATTTAATTATCAATAAATTAATACTTAATTATTGGACATCATGATCTCAAGTATCATGATACCTTTATTTTTAATACCTTTCAAAAGAAAGTTTAAAATTATGGGTAAAACCCATTTAATGCTAGATTATTGAATCTCCTCATGAGACTACTGATGAATCTTGGGGATATATAACTGTAGGAACACCCATCATTGAATTTACAAAAAAATTCTCACATATTGAATAATCTATTTAATTCATGAACAATGCGACTTATCATCAAATATCTATATTGAGTAAAAAACGTGTATTTATTAATATTTCCCCAGATAAACAAACAACTTTCAATATAGAACAACATATATAGAAATGATATATAGTTTAATCAATAAATATATCCATGATAAATAATATGGATATTATGGGAAATTAATGTTCAATGATCATAGAAAAGTGAATATTTCAAGATAAAGTAAATGATAACAAAAATGAATCAAGAAAGTGAATATTAACAATTTCTTTAATCAAAATGATCATAAACCATCCATAGAAATAATAATTATGGTATCAATACAATATATCCCTCGTGAATCATAAGTAAAATTATGTTTTTTTATTGTTGATGAATTGAAACACTATAAAAAGATCTTCAAAAAAATTCTTGAGGAAAATATCCTTTTGAATTCAAAAATAATTTTTTTAAAACTAAAAGTTAACAACAGATTTTTAAAATAATTTTCATTGAAAATAACCTTTGAAACTTATAAAAGAAACTTTAAAACATTGATTGGTCATGATGGAAGGAAATTCCATACATGACGTACATGTTAAAATAAAGATTCATTTCATATTTTTGGTAAACAAAAAATGGGATTTGTTTCAACAAATACATGAATATTCCTCTAAATAATTTTTTTAAAAGTAAAACTTGGGTAAAAAGTTATTTAATAAATCAATTTTATAATTTTAAAATCATTTTTGATTTTTTTGAAACATGGTTTTAGAAGAAGAAGGATTTTGGACCAAACAGAGAAATGAATTCATATTTTATAAAAGCATTTTATCAATCATTTTATGTTCCAAAGAGTGAAAACTTGTACTATTACATGAAAATATTATGAACTAATAGAGGAGAATACAATTAAAGTGGTTTTGTAACATTCTATCTAGGATAACCATCGAACGGGTAGTCGGATCGATGGGTCAAATGGCCTCAAGCGCATCTCCTCATATGCCAGAGGCTGCAGACTAGTAGCGAGGGTCTTGGGAGGTGATAGTGAGGAAACTATACCCTATTATAAGAGTTGAGAATTAGTATAATAGAATAAATAATACCCAGAAATAGCAGAATATAGACTTGATATAACTGAACAAAAGTGGCAAATGCCAGTTTATACAATAGGTTTAATTGAAAGCATGAAATAACACAACATTATCTTTAATACAGTACAAAATAAATAAAATATAGTAAAGCCCCATGAGAAATCTCTATGAGTATCCCAAGATCCTTCTTGGTTCCTTTATCCTAACTCCCAAGTACAAGGAATATAATAATCAACCTATATCAAACAAATATAAGGTCTACTCAGGTACCAAGGGTACCCGAGCAGGGTGTGAGTTATAATATCAGTATCATGGAACCGACGGTGTGAAGCCCAATCTAGACAGTGAAATCTAAATTTAAACAGTGTGCAGATATGGATAAAGTGATATACAAAACTGTATAAATAAATAGACACCCATCCAGGTTCCTAAGGGACACCTGACAATGATACCTACTTCGGTTCGTAGCCAGAATAAGCCTAATGAATAACTATATATATATAGTATAGTTACATACATAACATACTCCTATATGAAACTAAGTGCATCCAAATGCTAAATAGTCATATACCTAGGATACTATCAATGGATGAAATAGAATGTAGCTCGCATGAATCCACCACCAGGGGAAGCTCCCACGATCTAACCCCTTGAGCCAACATGGAATCTTTCACGGTCCTCCCACTCAAAGGCTCCCATGGACTTTTGTAAATTGACATGGAAGATCACACGGTCTTCCTACTCAAGGCTCTCATGGTCCATTAAAAAACAACCAAGAAGCTCACACTGTCTTCTTATCTAGGCTCTTGTGTTCCCTTAGCTCCCATCCAACAAGTCATAACATTTATAAATAAAAAGGGCCTGAGGCATACACCTTTCATGACCTCACCACATATATACTAACACAATAGGATCATTCATAATATATAATGCATGATGCATTAACCTCTCATGAATGTATTTATCCCATTTTAAATACGTATAAGCATGCATGATCACATTTATTCTTAAGGAAAACCATATTTAGTATTTCAAGAAAAACATTAACATAGAATTGTTCACATTAAATTCAAATACATGAGGCAAGGGCCTCTCATACTTCTCATTAGTGATATTCAATTCCATTTCAATAAATCCATTTCATTAAAACCATTAAACTCTAGGGAAGAATTTACATATGACTAAACCATTCATTCAAGGAATTACATTTGGTTTGATTCATCCTACTCAAGGTCATTTTAACTCAATTTTCCTACACATGGGATTTTTTTACATGAAACAATGGCCAAGGAAGGTGTCATGGCAACTTAATTTCAAAGATTCCACTACTTCACTTAAACCATCCTAATCAAGTCATTCACCTTAATGATTTAAGAACTCAACTAAGACATGGTAATGACACTTATTAACCCTAGGGTCATGTTCAAAGAAAGGGTTATAGAAACAACTAAATTACCCACTTGGGTAATTCCATGTCTAAGAGGACCAAACACCTATAGGGTATCTTGAGTTCATTTAAATACATAAGAGACAAGGGCAACTTCATTTATAAAGTAAAGTCATTTAGTATTTCAAATAGGTTGAAGTCCTAAACATGAAGCTTTTCAATCATAGCTTCAAAGAATAAGAAGCATCAATACAAAAATCCGAGCATAAGAGTCTACTCACTATTTTTTAGATTAAAGGTAACATACCTCCATTAAAGGGGTTTTATTATAAATTCATGATATTTCTATTCAAGTAGTCATTTATCTCATTTGGAACTTTATTCAAGAATTATACTAAACTCGTATTTAATTTAAGAACTCTAAAGAATTAATTTAAATCTATAAAAAGTGTAGTAAAAAATTTAATTAATGTAGTATTTAAATTAAAGGAAAAGAAAAAACAAACCCTAACTCAAGTAGTAGACCATGAAAAAAATAATTTTTTCACTTGACAGATATGATGATGACCACCCGAAACTTCCCTTCACTCGCACGGACATACATTCATATGCATATACATATATCTTTTAATCTAAGTGCACATTCCCCTTCCCACAAGGGAATACACATGAGGGACACACACACACACACACACACACACACACATACCTACCTATGTGAGTGCGAACAATAAGGATTGATCAAAAACCCCTAAAACAATTGATAGGAATAATAAATCTTAAAAGGACCCAAAATAAAACGGGAGAAACCAAAAAATGGGTATAAATATTTACCTCGGATTGCGGTGATGAACCAAATATATCCCATATGCCCTGAATTCAGTGTAGGATGCAAGAATACAAACCTAAGGAAGCCAAGGAAGCCTTCATATGCCCTAAAATTGGAAGAACACTAAAATACAGATCAAACCTGAACTTAAAGTGTTCGACCAAACTATGAGGGGATACAGAAAGACCAAAATCATCCAAGACAATGGAGAAGTAGGGATACATCCATACCTCTAAGATTCAGAGAAGAATCATGAAGAAACAGAGGAATTTTGATAGTCTAAGGAGGATCTGGAAGAGGGGTTTCATGTCACGCGACCAAGGGGAACCCTAGGGTGGTGCATCACATATGAGGGAGGATGGGGATAGGATTTATTTTATTTTATTTTAATTTAATTTAAATTAAATTAATTTTATTTTTAAAACAGGGTCTTGGTGCATGGTTTGGACCACACGATTTAAAAAACTCTGCATCAATCTTGCGTCCTTTACTGGGAACCTTGGGAACTCCACACAAGATGGTCACATGGTTTTGAAACTATGCACCAACTATGCAGTGAACAATGATGAAAAAACTATCCAATTATACTAAGCATTTAGGATAGGTAAATGTTTTGGAAAATCGTGTGTAGCCCATGTGCACCACCACTACCCCCTTAAAACATGGATGCACACTTTCTTGTAGTGGGATACATGGTTTCAAACAAACAGTGTGCCCTCTGTAGGTCCTTCAAAACATGATTTTTCTAGATCGGTACTCCCAAAACTCATCGAGATGTGTAGGAAAGTTCTCAGGCCTTCACCCAAGTCCAAAACAAATTAAATTAAAGCGATCCAACTCATGGAATTGGGTTATAAATCTTGGTTTTAAATTCCACTCATCTAGTAAATAAAAAATTTCAAACTTCTTCTGCATTTCTATCCAATTCAAAACATAGGTCATTACAACCTTCCCACCTTATAAATTTGTGTCCCTAAGAAGTCTTTGAAAAAATGTAAACACCCCCAACCTATAAAGGTCATGAAATCTATCTTGACCAGTCATGTTTAATTTCCGAATTCCCAATACACCTTTATGTATTTCAAAGGAAAACAACACTTAATCCATTAAAACTCGATCTAACACTCATTTCCCAACTGAACACTAAGATAGAACATACCCAATCCTATTTAGGTAGAGAAATGATCACATTGTTTTCTTGTCAATAAACAGCCAAATATACTTCCCAGCTTAGACTATAATGTTAAAAGGCCCAATTATGAGTCAAAACACTTACCACTATCATAATTGAATTTCAAATCACGCTCCCAAGAATTTTAACAATGCTCCTAGCATGATTTTGAAATGAAAAAATGGTCGATTATCCATAGACCACAAATCCCAAGATGAGCCAGCTTTTCATGAAAAGCCTCAGCCAACACCAACCGCACTAGTCTACACTCGACGACATATTGGAAACTATCCTTCTCCAGCTGTATACTTTATAAAGAGGGATAACGAGTCAATCCACCCTAGCTAATTTACCATTCTCAAAATACCAAGTTAGATGACTATCATATTTCAATAGAACCCCAACAAATTCCTACAAGGAACCTAGAATTTACCATATGAATGTTCACTGAAGCTCTTACCTAACTTCTGGTGACGTCCTGAGACCAAACAATGAGGGAAACCACACAACCCACATGCATCACTAAAAGAGAACCACCTAACATGCTCAAAATATTTTAAATCTTTGGCGTGACATAATACTAATGCTCCCTTAGTTCATCCTAGATGATGAAAAGACTGGGAACATGCTTTTCACTAAAAATGAGTGAACTAAAATGATTTTAATGGATTCTAGTCAATAATACCCAATTACTAGAAAAAAGAAGAGTCAAACCACAACTAGACAACTTTAAAGAAGGAACTCAACTTCACCTACTGAAACATCATTATTTGATCACTAGCCTTTACCACACAAGGAATTCCATGATCATTAAATATTACCCACTAAAGTTTATTCGATACCAATGGTTCTTTCACAAGGGTTTCATACACAACCAAATAGGATAACATTGTGTTATCGAGCAATTACAGACACATATTTAAAATTCACAAGACTCAAAGGAATTCAAGAATAAACTGACCATTTTCCCTTTGTCATCATTGGTTGGGAACCTTCTTATATGGAAGGACACACTTACCAAGTTCAACATGACACTCCCCAACTTAGGAGTTTTCTAATAAAAAAATGGAATTAAAACTAGCCTCTCATAGGCATGATAGATCAAACAACTCAAACGAACATGTGATGCTCATTTGATCCATGGTCACAACATCAAAGAATATAAAAAATGCCAAACTAGGCTGAGAGGTGTGTCAAAACAGCCAACTCTTTGAAACTTAATCATGAGCATCGGGATGAACTGGCTATTTAACACTCGGGTCACTCTACATAGAGATAACCCAAGACCATACTTAACAACATAAGAGATTCATCCCACCATTATATTTCACCATATAACCTTTAACATGGATGAATACATGCCCAGTCATCCATTATAGAGGAAAATAAGGGGTCAAATCAGCTACAAGGTGGCCGACCATGCCCGCAGAATGTCTAACTAGCTGAAAAATGAGCATTTCTCGATGCTCACACCCATATCAGGGGTCAAGGAAACCATGGACACCCATCTAAACAAGGGTTTCATTGAAAATATAATCATCCTACAAGGGACAATGACACCCAAACGACACTGAACATTAGAAATATCATAGTACAAGTAAGGCATTCGAGTTCTAAGGGTGCTACCAACCACATTCTATCCCCTTATGAAAAAAGGCACCAACCCTATCACCATGTCACAGTAACACCAATCACTATTCCCTAATCCAAACATCAAGGCATTGCTAAAGGTTCTATTCTAAGGAAACTCAATGAAGATTTAACTGCCCTACCTGAGGGTTTTAAACAAAGGATAACATTACAGGTTCCATTTTCAAACCCTTTAAATTTATTCACATTTAATATTTTGTTCACTTTAAAAGGTTTAATCCAATACATCAAGTATACCTTTCAAACAAATCACTAGACACTTGATTTTTAACAAAAAACTCAATGAAAAAACTAGAATGTTTCATAAAACTCCCTTTTTAAGCATTTACAAATTATAGACATCCCTTATTTATTAAGTAATTGAGTAAAAAAACCGTTTAACAACTATGAAGACCTACGAGGGTCCCATTGACCCAACCTGAGTTCTCTAAAAAGAAACCCCATAATATATACTCAAATTTTAAAGTTTTAAACACCCAAATGGGTCATTACACAAGTACATTCCCTAAATTAACTACTTGGGTCCAATTACACAATTAAGCATTTAAATAATTAATTTTAGGTTAAAAATAAATAGCTTTCAAATTTATAATCATTAAAACATAACATGGTATTTATACTTAATATGGGTTTCCATTTCCCAATTCATGAAGCACCCATACACTCCATAAATTAAAATTTAGATCCCATTAATCAGAAAAAGTTACATTTCAGAATTCAACATGCTCAAATATAATGGTATAGTTATATGGGTAGCCATATACCAATATATAAAGTGCCCATACACTTTATAGGTTGTCATTTTGATCCCTTTTAATTAAAACCAAATCACTTTGAAATTTAAAATTTACCAGAATTTTCATTATATCGATGGATTGTGTATATGAGTTAACTTTTCCTAATTATAAGGTACCCGTACACCTTAAAATTTAAAACTGTCTCACATTGTAATCGCAACCAGTTTACATATATCAAAATAGAATAAGCATTCTATCAGAAACAATAAACACAGAATCATGTCATATTAATCACCCAAGCATATTTAATATCATAGAAACATTCTATCTGAATAGGAATACTAATAAATACAAGGGGCAACATACATTCAAGGCACATAATTTGAATCAATATGAAAAATAAAATGAAACTACATGGAATGGAAATATACATGTAATTTTAATCTATTATGTTCCAAAATGATGAAATTAATGAAACTTCCTTGCCATATTAGGCCAAGGTTAAAAAAACCCAAAAATTCCATAAATCATTATGCAGTAGAAATAATTCAACCACTCGAGGTGAAATTATATCAACTATAATAGAGAAAAACAATCCCAATTATAGTCACTTGGTAATTTATCATACTTTGGGTGATTAGTATTAGGAAAGGATATTAACCAAGCACTACAACTTTCCTAGTCTCCTGTCTACCCACCGAAAATAGTAGAACAAAAGAAAAAACTTAAGCTTTGATACCACTTTTAATGTATTGTCCTAGATAACTATCGAACTAGTAGCCGGACTGGTGGGTTACATGGCCTCAATAATGTATCCCCATACACAAGAGACCACCAACTAGTAGTGAGGGTCTCAAGAGGTGATAGTGGGGAGACTATACCCTCTTATCAGAGTTGTGCAGTAGTATAATAGAATAAATAATAACTGAAAATAATGGAATATATACTTGATATAATAGAGAAAAAGTGGTAAATTCTTGTTTATACAAAAGGTGAATTCATGGAATATTAATTATATATAACTTCAATTAAAAAACAATATAACATGTTTTTTAATATAGTAAAAATAAAGAACATACAACAAATCCCTACGGGTGATCTCCATGAGCATCTCAAGCTCTATCTTGGCCCCTTTCTCCTAACTCCCAGGTAAAAGCACTACAAAAATCAACCTAGATCATGAAAATATAAGGTATACTCGAGTAAAAGGGTAAACGAGTAGGGTGTGAGATAAAATATTAGTAGGCCAACACCCACAATGTCAAGACCAATCCAGACAGTGTAATATAAATTTAAACAGTGTGCAGGTATGAAGAAAGTGATAAGAAAAACTGTTTAAATAAATAGACACTCTTCTAGGTTCCTATGGGACACTATATGATGATACCTACTTCATCTCATAGGTTGAATAAGTCTAATAAATAACTATATATATAATATATATATATAGTATATTTACATAAATAGAATCCTCCTATATGAACCCAAGTTCATACCAATGCCAAATTTTCATATACTTGGGATACTATCACTAGCTAAACCAGAATGTATCTCACATGCCTCCACCACTAGTGGAAGCTCTCGTAATCTAACCCTTTATCCCAACATAGAATCATTCATGGTCATCCTACTAAAATTCTATCACAGTCCTTTGGAAATTGACATGGAATCTCACATGGTCTTCCTACCCAAGGCTCTCATTGTCCTTTCCAAATACACCTGGAAGCTCACATAGTCTTCCCATCAGGTCTCTTACAACCCCTTAGCTCCATATCCAATATGGCATAACATTTATAAATACACAGGTCATGAGGCATACAACTCTCATGCCCTCACCACATCCATAACAATATAAGAGTTTCGTTCATAATATATAATTCATGAGGTATTAACCTCTCATGCATCTCTTTATCCCACTTCAAATACATATAAGAAATCATGATCACATTTATACTTAAGGAAAACCATATTTAGTATTTGAATAAAAACATTAACATAGTATTGTTCACATTCAATTCAAATACATAAGGGAAGAGACTCTCATGAATATCATTGGCGATATTCAATTCAATTTCATGAAATAAATTTAATTTAAACCCTTAAACATAAGGAAAGAAATTCCATATGACTAATCCATTCATTAAAGTCATTCTATTTGGTATGAGTCATCCTACTCAAGGTCATTCTCACTGAATTTTCCTGAACATGGAAAATTGGTTTACATGAAACAAGGGCCAAGAAAGATGACATGGTAATATCATTTCAAGGATACCACTACTTCACTTAAACCATCCTAAATCAATTTATTCACCTTAATGATTTATGAACTCAACTAAGATAGGGTAATGACACTTACTAACCCCATGTTCATGTTCAAAGAAAGTGTTATGGAAACAACTCAATTCACCAATTTGTTAATTCCAAGTCTAAGTGCACCAAAAAACCACGGGGAGTCTTGGGTTCATTTAAATAAATTGGAGAAAAGGGACACTTCATCTAGAAAGGCAAGTAATTAATTTTATAAAATTGGCTGATGTCCCAAACATGCTACTTTTCAATCATTGCTTCAAATCATAAGAAACATCAATGAAACAAGCAGAGCATAAGAGTATACTCACTACTTTTTAGCTATAAGGTATCACACCTCCATCAGAAGGGTTTTATTATAAATTAATAATATTTCTATTCAAGAAGTCATTTATCTCATTTAGTACTTTATTCAGGAATCATACTAAACTAGTATGTAATCTAAGAACTATAATGCATTAATTTAAATCTACAAAAAGTGTAGTAAGAATTTTAATTAATGAAATCTTTAAATTAAAGGCAAAGGAAAATGGGACCCTACCTCAAGTATTACCATCCCAAACTACTTTGGAACTTGATATATTTGATGAAGACCACCCAAAACCGCCCCACACTCACACACATACACATTCATTTACACACACACACACACACAGATTATTTAATCCAAACATGTATCCCACCATATATGAGGTAATTCACACAAGGGATATATACAGACACAAACACACACATACCTATGTATGTGAGTGCAGACCTTCAAGATTGATTAAAACTCCCTAAAACACTTTCTAGGCATCCTAGATCATCAAAGGACCCAAAATAAAAATGGAGAAACCAAAAAATTGGTATAAATATTTACATTGGATGGAGGCAGTGGACCAAATAGATCCCACCTGCATCGCCTTCAGTGGAGGATGCTGGAATATAAAGTTAAGGGTCCCAAGGTAGCCTTAGAACACCCTAAAACCAGAAGAACATAAAAATATTGATCAAACCCTAACCTAGGGTGTTCAGATGAATTGTGAGGGGTAACAGAAATACCAAAATTAGATGATGCAAATTAGGAGTAGGGAGAATTCCATACATCAAAGATCCAGAGAATAATCACAATGAAAGGAAGAAATATTGATGGTCAAAGGAGGAGCTAGAGGAGGGGGGTCATGCCGCATGGATAAGGGGAACCCTGGGGGGTTCTTTTCATATGATGGAGGAGGGGAATATAGTTTATTTTAATTTAATTTAATTTATTTTTTTAAAATAAGATTTGGGGCATTGTTTGGGCCGCATTGTTTAATTAACCATGCACCCTCTACTGGGCACCTGGGGAACTCCACATGGGATGGACGTATGGTTTGGAAACCATGTACCAATAGTACAATGAAAAATTATTAGATAATATCCAATTAATCTAAGAATGTGGGATATGGTAATGGTTTTGAAAACCATGCTCAACCCATGCGCACCTCTACTTCCCACTTAAAACAAGGCCACATAGTTTTTAGTAGTGGGCCGTATAGTTTTAGATGAACTGTGTTCCCTCTACAGGTCCTTTAAAACCTTATTTTTCTAGACCAGATCTCTTGAAACTCATAAATACACCTAGTAAACTTTTAAATCCTTCACATAAGTCCAAAAACATTACATTAATGCTATCCAACTTGCGGAATTGGGTTCTAAATCTTGGTTTTTAATTTGACTCATCTAGTAAATTAAAAAGTTAAAAATTCTTGTGAATTTTTATCTAGTTCAAAATATGGGTCATTACAGGTTTATTATAAAATGATAAAATAATTTCATTCAATGTAAATTAAAGTATAAACAATCTTTATTAAAATGATATTACAAAATAAACCCTTATAAAGATCATGTCATTGAAGTGACTATTAACCAATGAATCGATTATGTGTATCAAATGTAAATCCACCTAAAAAATTGGATATAAAACAAAATATATTCCAAATTAAATACACAAATAATCATAAAATATAAAATATAATGAATAATTAATATAACCTAATGAAAACAAATTGAGTTATGAAATGCATTACAACTTAGTAATTTTCAAGACAAATACTCTTGGATGAAATAATTAAAATTAAAACTTAAAATAAAATGAATTATTAATGAATCATGATATTAAATGTCAAAGGGGTAGTATATAAGCCATATAAAATAAATTAAGTTCATAATATTTCCATATGCCTTAATTAAGGGAAATTGAGACGATATCCCTTACCTTAAACTTCCTTTTGGTTGAACATCCTTTAACCTCTTGTATAATTTTTTAATCATTAAATTAATTTATAATAGAACAATATTCATATAATATTATATACAATCCTATTATAGAATCTTGTCTCCTATTATTTAATATCATTTCATTATTTTCATTATTTTGGCCGTCAATTGCCTTGTTTTCTCATGCATGTTTTGTCATGAAAGTTCAGGTTCTTTCACATATTTTATAGTTACATCATATCAAGAATGATATTAATGTTATAGAAATCATTTTTTCATTAGATACATTTTTATAATGATTATCTAAATTTGAACATGGAGAATGGATCACATCATTTTGTGGAGATGGTAGGTTGTACGTACGTTCAAGTGAAGTTATCATTTCTTTAATGGGTGAAAGGATAAAGAGGTGGGTGATATATTAATTTTATAGAATAAATATAATTTAATATATATCACATATATTCACTAAATTTATACTTATTACATTCCATGTAAATCATAAGTGAAAAATGAATCACATTGCTTCGTAAGTAGGTACTCCGTACACACGAGCAATATTATCATATTATAAAAGAAATGGAACACAAGAAGGTATATGTGATATTAAAATTATATAAGTATAAAAGTTTCATAAATACAATATAAATGTATTAAATATATAATTATATTCATCTTTTGAATGTGGTTACTAGAAACAGATTACATCGGTTCACGTGGTGGTAGTCAACTGTACACACGACCAATGGGTTCGTTTCCCATTTTATGGAATAAGAGATTGATATAAGTCATAAAACTAAAATAATAAAATATAAATATATGTAATATATTTATCTTATTATATAATCATATTTTAATAATATTTTAATGAGTTGGAAGAAGGAAAAAAAATAAAAAATTTCATTTAAGAAACCTACATCTTCTTCGGACAACTTCTTCAGGTTTGCATAAAAATCTTTCCTAGGCTGGATCTCTACTCTAAACAAGGGATATAGGATGTTTGTATGGGAGTAAGGAAGTGATTTATTTTGGTATTGGCCAAAAAAAATGTATTTGTAAGTGTGAAGAGGGGAGGATAGTGGGTGGTCTTTTATAAGTGGGGGAGAGGACACACTTGGAATGTCTAAAAAGATTCAACTAAAACCACATTGTTATCATTCAAAAAGCCTCCAAAATGGGTCATCATCTACCCTTATAGTTTATATGGTCTAAATATAACTAAAAAATTGGTTTTGTACACGTTTTTAGGTCAAATTAACACTTATCTTTTTAGTTTAACCCCCTGATAATTTATTTTTTACCGTAACCACTGTAATTAATTATTACTACTTTTACTATTCATAATGGAAAAAAATTATGTAGACTATAAAATATAATATAAATTATTATGATTTAAAATATTTAATTCATTTCATAGAAGTGGTATAATCCAATTATAAATTATACTCACTGATGTGATGTAAAAGTGGGTTTCCAAAGAGAAAATTATCATAAGTAGAGAATATTTTAATATAAAAATTTAATATTAAATTGATTTAAATGACCTAAATTAGTTAAATTTTAATATTATTTAACTAATGTTACTTTAAAACCAATTTAAAAATATAATTTAATCTTTTAAATTATTTAAACGAAAAGGAAATTTTCAATAAATACCAGTATTGTTTTGTTATTTATTAAAAATGAAACTTTTCAGAAAAATATATAAAATTAACCCTATGATAATTTTGATATGCTAAATTAAAAAATGTAGTTAATTTTTAAAAGTATATTTTTTTAAATTTTAAAATTAATTTTCAATTATGTGAGCAAAGCTTGACTAAACCATTTTCTAGAAAAATATAATTTTTTAGAAAACATTTATTTTTTGTTTAAATGATTATAATTTTATTTATAATCAATATATAAAAATAATTTTTATAATTAAATTATTACTATTCATACTCCTTAATTTTATATCTAGGTTATAATGGTATACTATATTACACTTCATTTGGGTTCAGGGTTCTGCGTTCCACAAGTTATCAAAGAGATTAAATTTAAATAAATATATTTCATGGGTTGTTTAAGCTCAATGTTGCATGTTGAATATGCTATAAAATACAATGTTATTATTTTATAATTTCATGTATTTACATTCTACCCACCTTGAATAAATTTTATCCTCATAATTTGTTCTTTCACTTAGAAATAAAGGGATTGATATTTGGAAATTCTTTTATTGAAAACCCTCATCGTAATAAGAGTTAATAAAACATCCTATTAATAAGAGAGAAATGGATGTACAAAATTCATGTGGAATAAAAAATAAATAGGTTTCTAAGTAGGTTAGAATTGGTGGAAATTGAAAATATGGACATGAAAGAAAAGAATAAATAATTATAGAGTGATATAGTTCATTGATCACAAGAAAGTGAATGATCAATGGAAAGTTAAAGACCTCAAAACTATCAAGATGTGATGATTTAAAATATCATTTGATTAATCAAATATGAATTTAATAAGATACATTTTTTTTGTTTCAAGATAATTTTATTAAAGTTTAGTAATTATTTTACAGTGTAATAATATAATGAAATATACTTATTTGATATCTTTCTATTTTATAGGCACAATTTCATCCTTTGGTTATGCATTGACCAATTTCCAATTCATCTCGTACTATAATAAATGAATATCAAAAAATGATTTTTTATTCCTAAAGAACTATAAATAACTTTTAACATACCATAAGATCCATGAAATAGTGATAAGTATTTCCATCCATCTCTAACTATTTTTCAAAACCAATATGGTTAGCACAAGTTATCCAATAAAATACATTAATCTCTAAACCTCAATAGCAACACCACTGGTTTATCATTAGTATTTATTTATAAAGTAATTTAATTAAAAACAATTATATATTAACCAAAACATCAAATAGGCTAGTGGTAGGTGTTAAACCCTTATCATCCTTTGGTTATGGGTTGATGCACCCTGACCTTTCTAGATACAACGTGTTATCACCCAACATCCGAATTTTCAGTTTTCCAAATCCATATAAATATAATTTCTATAACATTCCCAAAATGTAATAACCTATAATTAACTTAACATAAAAGATAAGATAAACCCTAAAGGTTACCAATACATTTTAAACTTATTCCCAAGATAGTAAAGAAATTATTCCTTAAATAACCTTTTCACTAAAATATATACTAAACCAATGGGTTTCATTAACAAAAATTTTTCCAAAAATATCCTTAATATTAGTAGAATCCAATCACATAAAACCTAAAAAGTGATGTTTAAGTCTTTGAACTTATGTTCAGTTTTAAACTCATAAACCAATGATGGTATCCTTAAGTCATAAGTTAATGAAGATATATATGCTTCTAAAATTTCATAAAATCTTTTGATGTTTCATGAGTCTTTTAAAAAATACCATTGATAAAAATAGATATAAAATTTAATTCTTGAATATTAATACATAAATACTTCATCCATTTTATTTCAACATAGGTCCTTCCTTGGCCTAGAGGTTAACCTTTAGATTAGGGAATTGACTTAGATAGTTCCCAGGTTACCCACATTTAAGACAATAAATTATAAATGGATTCAAAAGATGAAATTTATTTCATTCCATTAAAATATTCATTTTCCTCTGAAATTAATTGATTTATTCCCTTCTTTTCCACATGTAATTTTTTTACCATTCCTTTGAGAAACTATCCTGGGTGTCTGTTTCCAAATTTATGACATCAAGGAAATTGGTCATTTTTTCCTCCATAGTATCCATCATTTGAGATCTTAGTGAGCTCCTTATATTCTTTGGTGTGTTCGGTAGTTGGTTAATGTATAGGTTGTTAATCATATGTTGGGACAACTGATTAGGAATAATCATCATATCTTTAACTTCAGTCATAATCCTATTTGGTTTCTAATAATCACCAAATTTTCCTTCAAATTCAATATTAACACAATTTCTTCGGGTTCCATCCATTGAATAAAAAAAATCATAGTGTGAGAAACAATAAACATAGTGGGAAACCATAAAATAATTTATAGGATGTCTAAATCATGACACCTTCCTTTCAATCTAAAACACCTCAGGTTTAACCTAATTCATTCATTGTCATCATATATCCAAATCCTTCACAATGGATTGTGTAACATCACAAGATTTGAAAATAAAACACCATGTACTTAAATGAACAACTAAATATTATGTTACCTTTATAAACTAACCATTAAACATAATTTTTTCACTTCAGTGTTTTAAATTTCAAAAAACAAACATACATGGTTGAGATCAGTACATTATTTGGAGCCTGATAATACCAACTTAATTTTCGATGAATATTGACATACCCTTATGAATAGTAACATACCCTTAAGAATAGTAACATACCCTTATGAATAGTAATATAAAACTTGTGAATATTAAGTTGGCTAAATTTATAGTAACCTCAATCATGAATGTATAATAAAAAGGAAACTTATTTTTGACAACATGATCATTATATAAGTGTTGGTATTTTTGTAAGTCATAAATATTTAATTAAAATTTTATGATTAATTTAATAATTTAAATGAAAATTTATTTTCATTAAATTTAATCATAAATAATTACTTATGATTATAAGAAAATTTTATGATTCCTTGATTAATTTTTCAAGGTGTTATAAAATTAATTATAGTTTTAAAATTATTATTCTTTAAATAAATTATGATTTTAATTAAAAATTAAATTTTTAATATTTACATAATTATTTTGATAAAATGGAGTTAATTTTTCAATTCTACATGTCAAAAAAATTTTGCAGTGATTTTTTTGGATTTTTCTAAAATACTTGAATTTTTGATGAATAGTGAAATACGGTAATTTACTGTATATCTACATTATATGTTAAATACACTATTCCTAGAATCATGGATGATGTAAGCACCATTTTTTAGATCACACCTTCTCTCTTTATTATTTTGGGTCACCTGAATAAATACTATTCATAGTCTTGAGCAAAAATATTAAACTAATGATTAAAATAATTGAAAACCCCTCATCTCCTCCACTATAAATACAACCCTCACCCTACCTATTCCTATAACACCTCTAAATATTTCATAATTTTATAAATTATACCCAATACTCTTCTCAAATATCTTACCCACATCTAAGACTTTCTGGTCTCACCAAAAGGCCCATACTAAAGGACTTAAGGAGGATCTCAAAGAGAAGAGATGGAGAGGTGAAAATCCTCTTTCATTTTCTTTCATTTTCTTTTAAATTCCTTTTAGTTTCTTAAAATATCTTCTCTTAAACTGATAAAATAAGAATTAAAGATCCATAATATTATATATACTGTATATTATCATTTTTATGAAAAAATTTATGAACTTACGTCTTCTCCTCCCCCTCTTATTCTAAAAATAAAAACACCATTTGTGATGTGCCGATTTACCAAAATTGTGGATTATGTGTCTTAAATTTCCTTTAATTCCTTAAAATATGTCTGTAAAAACATTTAAATGGTTTATTTTTAATGTTTAAGATATTACCTCTCTTATGTTCTAGAATTAACTTATAAGAATAATATTAAAGGTATATGATGAAACAAGTTCGTGATTATCAAAGAATCAGTAAAATGATCTAAAAATCATTAATGTGTTATCCAATGATTCATCATCATATATAATAACAAAATGATATATGTTATAATTTAATATTATGTTAAAATATTAATAATAACTCATTCTACTTTTGGATATTTTATTTTATTCGACAAGAAAATCTGTTACAAACCGACTATGGAAACCATGTAAATAACACACCCTAAACAATATAAATAACAAAATATTATCAATAAATGTATGTAATGATGTTATAAAATGATCATATAAGGTGTTATAAAAAAATATTATGATTTTATAATGTATTAATAACACACTTTTAACCATTATACATGAGGTTTAAACATGTTTGAAGAAAGACAAACTCTATGTAAGGAATTCTTAACCTAATTTCCATTCTTTGGGTTAACCCTATAATTCTTTCATCATGTGGTATTAATATTATTTTTGTGATGGTTTTTTTAAATTATGTTTTATTATGTTTATTTATAGTTTATACACATATTCATGTAAAGACCCGGAAATTTCAAGAAATTTTTTTTCTTAATTTTCTTTGTAATTTTACAAGAACGCAGTTTCTGACGGCGCCTGATTCTGAGGCCCGGTGTGCCCGAAATCATTTTCCAAAGTTTGGCTCGGGTACGATCAGTGAACGAACGAGTGGGTTTTTCTAACTTTTGAACCAGTGCTCAGAATCGAATTACGAGGGCACCGATGAAACCGCAGTGCCAGTAATTACTTAGGAGCACCTTTTCCGAAGGAGCATTTACTCTGGAGGAGTTGTTAAAAATGTGAGGAATAAAAATATTTGTTTTACAATTTTATTTTATTTCTTTACTAAGAGGTTTAAGTGTTAAGTGAAATAAAGTTGTGTGAAAACTTTATTTCTCTCTTCTAAGTGGTTTAACTTCCATGTGAGGGAGTTGCGGTGGGACCCACTAAATTCTAACTTCTCTTGTTAGGATATTTGTGAGTTGGGGCCCACACGAGCCCCACCCCTTCAAATTCTTAAAAATCCCACTTAAGTGTGCAACCATTAAAAACTCACCATTGATTAGGGTGACTTTCCCTCTCCCCACTTTAATTCAAAGCCAACACATTAACTTAATTAAGTGAGTTATGTGTTTTGAATTTTGAGTTTTTGAAAATGTTTTCATAAGTAAATAAAATAAGGCAAAGCCTTATTTTATTTCAGTTTGGTTTTTGCTGTGGAAAATTGTGAGAGGGAGAGTTCTATACTTTGAAGAACTTCATCTTCCACATTGAAGAACGTGAAAAACGGTTCTTCTCCGATGAAGAACATCGACCCTTCAACTTAGAAGACTCGACGACCCGGATTCTTCCGTCTTCATCTTCCTCAAAAACAAGGGAGAAGTCGCCGACCGTGGTGATCATTGCCAACAACAACATGCCTTCCTTCTTTATCATAGCAACAAGTGAGGAGACGTCATTTCCTCCTCGGATGCACCCCGACGTCCACGGAATCTACGTCCGACCCCGCGACGCTGTTCTCCGCGACACCCGACGTGCGACGTCAAATATCCATATAGGGGAATTTATTTGGTGTTCTCTTATTTTTTGAGAAAAGAACGATGAGCGCGGACCAACCAATTCCAGGTTGATCTGCAGATCATTCGTTCATGCGGATTGATGTTGAGGATTATTGTTTTTGTCCGTAAATTATTTTCTTTTTCGTACGTCGACTTCTATTAGATGGCCGATTGCTATCATTATAACGGGAGGATTTCGGACCGCACGAACATGGCCGACCCTCCTCCCCCCTTGTTGTTTGAATTTGTAGCGGCAAGTTAAAGGCGGCGCGGTGCCGTTGCACCGTGTGGAAATTAAGAGGAATGGCTAAGAAGCGCAGCGCCGTTGTGCCGCGCCGATGAAGTTGAACAAGCCACGACGCCATTGCGCTGTGCCTAAAAACGACAAACGAAGACTCACGGGTGTTGTGGGATCCTTGCAGTGAAGGATAGGTCCCTGGAGGGCCATTGGCGAAGACGACATGAATTTCTGACCACCGGAACCCGTCCGGTGGTCCGCAGAACAGCCCACCGGCGCGCCGCCGGAAGAAGCCACCACGGATGAAGCCGTGGCGGCGGAGCGCGTTTCCGCAACCGCATGGGACCGGAGGGGGGCGGCGGGACGCGGCCGGCTGCCGCATCCGCTGGAACGGGTGGCCCCACGCGGGGCCGCGATTCTTCACGCGGGGGCAGCGCCTCACTCCGCTCCACTTGGCTGTAACCGGCCGAGCTGACCCACCGGCCGGGCCAGGTCGCACTCAGGCCGGGCTGGGTCGCGCCATCCAGGTCAAACCCGGACCCGGGTTGGGTCGATCCGGTTCGGGCCGACCCGGGGGGGTTGGACCGGGTCGGTCCGGGCCCAGACCCCCCGTTTTCAGATCTATTTCGGTCAAATGCCCATATCTTGGGCTACGGACCTCCGATTGACACACCGTCAGTTTCGATGTGATCCTGGGATCGAGACGGTCGTTTCGGTATATCGCACTCAAGGTTTCGGAATACTTTGGGTTCGGCCGGGTTGGTTCGTACACGAAACCAACCGGGCCCTCGGAGCGGAAACACTCATATCTTGAGCTCCAGACGTCCGATTGACGTACCATCGACTTTGATGGATTCCTATAAGTGAGACGGATCTTTTGGCTTACTCTGATCGAGGTTTGGATGCCGTCGGAGTGTGGTCGGGTTGGTTTGCTCACGAAACCAACCGGGCCCCTGGAACGAAAAAGCCAATAACTCACAGACTGGGCGTCCGATTGACGCGCCGTCTGTGTCGTTGAATTCCTCTTGATGAGATGGAACTTTTTGAATACTTCACCTGATTTTTGGTTGCTGTTGGATAGTGTCCGAGTTGGATCGTACCCGAAATCCAACCGTGCCCCTGGAACGGAAAAACTAATATCTTTCAGACCGGACGTCTGTTTGACGAACCGTCAGCAGCGTTGGTGATCATGTTGAGAAATGGTCTCTATGAGTATACCCTATGAGAGTTCGGGGTACAGTTGAGATACGGCCGGGTTGTTTCGCTCACGAAACCAACCGGGCCCCTGGGACGAAAAGGCTAATAACTCACAGACCGAGCGTCCTATTGACACGCCGTATGTTGCGTTGAGACCCCTATAACGAGGCGATACTTTGAGATATTTCTTAGTGGGACTTTGAGATACTTGGAGTATCTACCTGTAGCTCGTGGAGAGGAGCCTCCCAGAGATGAGCATGTGGAGTACGGAGACCGTGTAGCCGACTGAGACCTGACGACTGCTTGACTGACTCGACTTGGAGTGAGTTGACTAGCCTAGTGGACGGAGCACTACTTTGTTTGGGTGTAGACCCATGGCGGACGGAGCACTACCTGTGTGATAGTGCAGACCCACGGTACTCGTCCGGAGAGTACCTCTGCAGGCTACTAGGGGGTGTGCACTACTGTGTTTGGGTGGCATACCCCGACGGGAAGCACTACTGTGTTTGGGTGGCTGACCCGCGGTACTCGATAGGAGGAGTACCTCAGCAGTCTTAGGTTAGTGAGTAGTACCTCAGAGTCGTGACATGACCACTTTACACTCCAGATACGGGGCTCTTCAGCAGTTACAGTTTCGATAATTAAAATCCTGGTTTGAGCTGAGTCTTTGACCTTTGTGTTTACCTCATGGTTGAGATGGGTCACTAGATAACTTAGGTATATGTATGGGAATATACCTGGGTAGTGGTTATCCATTGATTTCATAATCTTTGTGTTTCCTAATGATTGAGATGGGTTACTTGATAACTTAGGTATATCTATGGGCATATACCTAAGTAGAGGTTATCTGTTAAGATCTTCTTGTGGTTATCCTTGTTGGTTTTAGTGAGACTTTGAGGGTCTCGGGGTCCCTACTAAGTATCGTTATACTCACCCCTGCACGGGATATTCCTGCACCTCGTTGTGTTGGTTGCAGACGACTGGCAGTGCTGACGGAGGCCGAGTGTTCGAGGACTGGACGGTACCCATAGGTGGACCACACGACGAGTCAGTATCCGGAGGTGGACTTCACGATGAGACGACACACGGAGAAGGTTGACGGGAGAGAGCGTTGTGGAGGCTATCTGTACCTACCATTCAGGTAGGATCCGTGGTGAATGATCCAAGAACTGCGCTATCTGTACCTACCCTTCAGGTAGGATCCGAGGAGGACGACCCAGGAGCCGCTTCCGTTCTTATAGCTATTGTACTTTTGTTCAGTTATAGCTGTATTTTCAGTTGGGTTTGTATTCTGGCCCATTTACTTTTCAGCACTTTCTTTTGTACTTAGTGTTTTACTTCCGCTTGTACTCTGTGGTGTTTGTTTGCTTTTATAAAGGCAATGCCTTTCCAGTTATCGAGATTTACGCCTTTGGTGCTAGTCGCCAGCCCCTGACCTATAGAAGGCGGGCTTGGGGTAGTCACGACACGAGACCCGAGGACGGGTCGTGACAGTTCATTTCATTATATTAATTCTCAATCCAATTATATTATATTTGTAAGGGACTTTCCCTTTAAAATATTTTTAAAAGTCTCTTTAAAGAAATTAAAAAAGACTGTTTTTTATGGTATGAGTGGTTTCTACTGATTTCATGATGCTTTATTAATATTGTGTTTCCATTATATGTTTACATATTAATTTTTTATGAATATTATTTTATTATTATGTGCATGGATTTTATATTTTAAAAGTGGGTTGCTTTATGAGAAAAGGGTATTTCGAAAATATGAATAGGTTTTCCTCAAGGGTTTAAATGAGTTATTAAGTGTTTCATTCATGATATGTTCCTTGTACATAGTTATATTGTTTTGATCCCATTAAAACTAAAAATATGATGGTTTGAGCCCCATTATATCTCAATATATGTTTTGTTGAGCCCATTATAGCTCAAGATATGATGGGTGAGCCCCATTATATCTCTCCAATGCATTGGGTACACTGAAGATGAAAGTCGACTGAATGGTTATTCCATGTGTAAAGGTGATTATATGAGTGATATGGTAAATGTGTCCCAAGTAAGCTACATGATGTTTCTATACATTCTAATGAGTATTTATGAAATGATTTTTATTGGGTTTTATGTTATCACTTGACTAACGATTTCTTTCTTTATATCAATTACTGATATTTTTGTGATCATACCAAGTTGTTTTAATTTTTTTTTCATAGGATTCTATAGACATTAAAAGGATAGTTAAGGTGCTAGTGAAGATGAATATAATTAGTTATTTTGTAATTATTTTTGTGAACTCTGATTTAATGAATGTAAGTTGTTGTTTAATTCAACAGAACCTAAACTAGAAAATGAACTAAAATGTATAATGTAATGTGTATTTTTATATTATATATTATAAAAAAATACACAACATGTTTTTGTACTGAATCTGGAAGTGGGGGTTTAAGGCATTATAGTTGGTATCAGAGGAACAATCTAGACAACTTTAAAGAATAGACGTTGTATCTAAAAAAAGCGATATAATTTACTTTTCAATATCTAGTTAATTAAGTATACAAACCGTTTTTCATAATTCTCAATATGTAAATTAAAAGTATAAGTATAATGAATAAAATTTGTGGTCACAATTCATTTCGGGGGGGGGGAGAATGTAACATCCTGATATTTTTAAAGGAAACAATATGTGCTTAAATGAACAATTAAAAACTATGTGACCTTTATAAGCTGACCATTAAACACATTTTTTATGCTTTTGTGTTTTGAATTTCAAAAAACGGACATACACAGTTGTGATTAGTAAGTTATTTGGAGTCTAATTATATCAAATTCATTTTTAGTGAATTGTAACATACCCTTATAAAAAGTAACATACCCTTATGAATAGTAACATACCATTATGAATAGTAATATGAACCTTATTAATAGTAAATTATCCAAATTTATAGTAACATCACCCATGAATGCAAAATTAAAAGGCATTTTATAAGTGACAATATGACCCTTATATAAGTGTTGGTATTTTTGTAAGTCATAAATATTTTATTAAAATTTTATGATTAATTTAATAATTTAATTTAAAATTTATTTTCATGAAATTTAATCATAAATTTCTATCTTATGGTTATAAGATAATTTTATGAGATCTTGATTAATTTTTCAAGGTGTTATAAAATCAGTTGTAGTTTTAGATTTTTTATTTTTTTGAATAAATTACGAATTTAATTAAAAATTAAATTTCTAATATTTATAAAATTATTTTGATAAAATGGAGTTCATTTTTGAATTCTACACATCGAAAAATGTTTGGGTTTAATTTTTGTGATTTTTCTAAAATACTTTAATTTATTATGGATAGTGAAATACAATAATTTACCATATAATTACATTATATGTTAAATACACTATTTCTTGCATCATGGCTGATATAACCACCCTTGGATAAACCTCACATGATATATTTACTATTTGTGGTCACAAGAATCAAGAATATTCATAGTCTTGAGTAAATATATTAAACTAATTATTAAAATAATGGAAAACCCCTCCCCTCCTCCACTATAAATACAACCCTCACCACCTCTTCCTATCACCCATATCAAGCTTTGATAATTCTATAAATTATGATAAAAAAACTTATCAAGTTTATTCCCCAAATCCAAGAACTTTTATTCTTACCAAAAGGCCAATACCAAAGGGCTTAAGGTGGATCTCAAGGAGAAGATATCAAGAGGCAAAAATATTTTTTTCATTTTCTTGTATTTTATTTTCAATTCCTTTTCTTTTATTATACTCACTTACCCTACCCCTATCCAGGAAGAATTAAAGAACCAAAATATTATATAAGCAATATTTTATCATGTCTATGAAAAAATTCATGAACTTACTTCTTCTCCTCCCCCGCTTATTCCGAAAATAAAAACACCATCCATGATGTGTCGATTTACCGACATCATGGACGATGTGTCTTCAATTTTATTTACTTACTTCAAATATGGTTGTAAAACCATTTTAATGGTTGAAAAAAAATTTAATTTGTAAGATATGATATATATTATTTTCTTTAATTAAATTATATGCATAATATTAAAGGTATATGATAGAACAAGTTTGCGATTATCGAAGAACCGCCAAAACGATCTAAACACCATTAATGTTTTATCTAAGGATTAGTCATAATTTATGATAAAAAAATGATTTATGGTATCATTTAATATTATGAAAACATATTAATAACTACTCATTCGACTTCTGGAGATTCAATTCTATTCGACAAGAAAATCTGTTACGAACCGACTATGGAAACCATGTAAAGAACGCACCAGAAACAATGTAAATAAAAAAATATTATTAATAAATGAATGGAAAGATTTTATAAAATGATCATATATGGTGTTATAAAAATGATTATTCTTCTATAATGTATTAATAACACTCTTTTAATCATTATAAGAGAGGTTTTAGAACATTTTACGTAAGACGAACTCGAGGTATGGAATTCTTTACCCAATTTCCATTCTTTGGGTTAACCCTATACTTCTTTCATTATTTAGTATTAATATTATTTTTGTGATGAATTTTTGTTTAAATTATTTTTTATTATGTTTATTTATTGTGTATACACATATTAATTCCATTATATTAATTCTCAATTTAATTATATTATATTTGGAAGGGACTTTCCTTTTAAAATCCTTTAAAAAGTCTCTTTAAAGAAATTCAAAAAGATTGTTTTTTATGGTATGAGTGGTTTCTGCTAATTTCATGATGCTTTATTAATATTATGTTTCCATTATATGTTTAAATATTAAATTTTTATGAATATTATTTTATTATTATGTGCATGGTTTTTATATTTTAGATGTGGTATGTTTTATGAAAAAAGGGTATTTTGAAAATCTGAATGTGTTTTGAGCAAGGGTTTAAATGATTTATCAAGTGTTTCCTTCATGATATGTTCCTTGGACATAGTTATATTGTGTTAATCTCATTATATCTCAATATATGATGGTATACCTACTGGAAAACTAACCTTTACCAACAGTTTGGAACCGTTGGTATAGGCCTCCAAACCGTTGGTATAGCCTATACCAACGGTTTGGAGAACTGTAGCCAAGTAAGCCGTTGGGATAGGTCTATACCAACGGTTTTCCAAAAACCTTTGGTATAGACCTATACCAACGGTTTTGGAAACCATTGGTATAGGTAATATGAAATCTATACCAATGGTAATGGAACCGTTGGTATATAAATTCCAAAAATAAAACATCCACTGGGATTTGATCCCAGGACCCCTCGTTTATAATTGAACGACTCAACCACTAACCTAACATGACTTTTGTGATCATAATTACATAAATATATATATGTATTCTCATAAATATTTTAAATTTTGATTTATATAATGTTCTCAGTACGAAGGTCCGATACAAAATGAAAGTACCTATACCAACAGTTGTTAAAAACGTTGGTATAGGTCTATACCAACGGTTTTAACAACCGTTGGTATAGGTCTTTGGTTGTGGTTTTCATTTTGTGAAGGATGTTGAATTTTGGCCCACTTTTCCCAACGGTTTGGGAAAACCGTTGGGAAAGGTAGACCTATCCCAACGGTTTGGCCAAACTGTTGGGAAAAGTGGCATATTTGGGGACTTTTCCCAACAGTTTGGCCAAACCGTTGGGAAAAGTGTCCAATTTGAGGGTCTTTCCCAACGGTTTGGCCAAACCGTTGGGAAAAGTGGCCAATTTGGGGGCCTTTCCCAACGGTTTGGCCAAACCGTTGGGAAAGGGGACCTATACCAATGGTTTTTGCAAACCGTTGGTATAGAAGCGTTGGGAAAGATCTAATTTCTAGTAGTGTATTAGTCCCATTATAGCTTAATATATATTGGATTGAGCCCATTATAGCTCAGGATATGACGGGTGAGCCCCATTATATCTCTCCAATGCGTTGTGTACTCCAAATATGGAAGTTGTCTGAATGATTATTTCATGTGTAAGGGTGATTTTAAGAGGAATATGGTAAATATGAACCAAGGAAACTACATTATTTTTCTATACATTCTAATGAGTTTTTTATGAAATGGGTTTTATTGGGTTTTATGTTATCACTTGACTAACAATTTCTTTCTTTATATCCATTACTGAGATTTTTGTGCTCATACCAAGTTTTTTTAAAAAAAATTTCATAGGATTCCATAAAATTTCAAAGGATAATTAAGGTACTACTGTAGATGAATCCAATTAGTTACTTTGTAATTATTTTTTTAAACTCTAATTCAATGTATGTAAATTGTTATCTATTTCAACAGAACCTAGAACAGAAAATATCCTTAAATATATAATGTACTGTATATTTTTATATTATCTATTATAAAAAAATACACATCATGTCTTAGTACTGAATCTAGAAGTGTGGGTTCAGGGCATTATAGTTGGTATCTGAGGAACAGTCTAGACAACATCAAAGAATAAATGTTGTCTCTTAAAAAAAACAGATATAGAATTTACTTTTCAACATCTAGTTAATTAAGTATACATAGAAAACCATTTTTCTTAATTCTCAATACGTAAATTCATAATTATAAGTACAATGAATGAATTGAGAGGATACAATTCATTTAGGGGGGGGGGAGAAAGTAGCATCCTAAGATTTTAAAAGGAAACACTATATGATTAAATGAGTAATTAAAAACTATATAACCTTTATAAACAAACAATTAGACAAATTTTTTCCGATTCTGTGTTTTGAATTTTGAAAAATAGACATACACTGTTGCGATCAGTAAGTTATTTAGAGTCTAATTAGATCAACTTCATTTTTGGTGATTAGTAACATACCCTTATAAATATAACATACCCTTATGAATAGTAACATATGCTTATGAATAGTAATATGAACCCTATTAATAGTAAATTGGCTAGATGTATAGTAACATCACCACTGAATTCATAATAAAAAGCATCTTATAAGTGACAATATGATGATTATTTAAGTGTTGTTATTTTTGAAAGTCATAAATATTTAATTAAAATTTTATTATTAATTTAATAATTTAAATGAAAATTTATTTTCATTTAATTTAATCACAAATTATTATCTTATGTTTATAAGATAATTTTATAAGACCTTGATTAATTTTTCAACGTGTTATAAGATTAGCTATAATTTTAAAATTGAAATTTTTTGAATAAATTATGATTTTAATTAAAATTAAATTTCTCAAATTTATAAAATTATTTTGATAAAATGGAGTTTATTTTTTAATTCTGCACATCGGAAAATGGTTGGGTTGATTTTTTTGGGATTTTTCTAAAATATTTGAATTTTTTTATGAATAGTGAAATACGATAATTTACCGTATAACTACATTATATGTTAACTATACTATTCATAGAAACATGGATGATATAAGCACCCTATTATCGAAATAATAGGCTCTATTTTCTATTTTGGGTCACATGAATCAATACTATTCATAGTCTTGAGAAACAAATGTTAAACTAATGTTTAAAATAACAAAACCCCCCTCCTCTCCTCCACTATAAATACCACCCTCACTCCCCTCTTCCTCTCACACCTCTAAAGCTTTGAGAATTGTCTAAATTCTACTCAATTCACTTATAAAATATATTCCCCACATCCAAGACTTTATAGTCTTTCCAAAAGGCCAATACTAAAGGCCTTAAGAAGGATCTCAAGGAGAAGAGATCAAGAGGTAAAAATCCTCTTTCATTTTCTTGTATTTTCTTTTCAATTCCTTTTAATTTATTAAATCCCTTCCCCTCCCCCTATCCAAGAAGAATGAAAGCTATATAATCTTATATATTATGGGTTTTTTGATGTTTATGAAAAAATTCATGAACTTACTTCTTCTCCTCCCCCTCTTATTCTTAATATAAAAACACCGTCCGCAATGTGTCGATTTACCGAGATCATGGACGATGTGTCTTCAATTTCCTTTAATTCCTTCAAATATGGTTGTAAAACCATTTTAATGGTTGAAAAATATTTTAAAGTTTATGATATTACCTCTATTATTCCTTATAATTAACATATATTCATAATATTAAAGGTATAAGATGACACAAGTTTATGATTATCGAAGAACCGCCAAAATGATCTAAACACCATTAATGTTTTATCTAATGATTAGTCATAATTTATGATAACAAAATGATATATGGTATCATTTAATATTATGAAAACATATTAATAACTACTCATTCGACTTCTAGAGATTCAGTTCCATTCGACAAGAAAATATGTTATGAACCGACTATGGAAACCAAGTAAAGAACGCACCAGAAACAATGTAAATAACAAAATATTATTAATAAATGAATGGAAGGATTTTATAAAATGATCATATATGATGTTATAAAAATGATTATTCTTATATAATGTATTAATAACACTATTTTAACCATTATACATGAGGTTTTATCACATTTGAAGTAAAACGAACTCGAGGTAAGGAATTCTTTACCCAATTTCCATTCTTTGGGTTAACCCTATACTTATTTCATTATGTAGTATTAATATTATTTTTGTGATGAATTTTTGTTTAAATAACGTTTTATTATGTTTATTTATAGTGTATACACATATTAATTCAATTATATTAATTCTCAATTCAATTATATTATATTTGTATGGGACTTTACTTTTAAAATCCTTTTAAAAGTCTCTTTAAAGAAATTCAAAAAGATTGTTTTTTATGGTATGAGTGATTTATACTGATTTGTTGATACTTTATTAATATTATTTTTACATTATATGTTTAAATATGAAATTTTTATGAATATTATTTTATTATTATGTGCACAGTTTTTATATTTTAAAAGTGGTATGTTTTATGAAAAAGGGTATTTTGAAAATCTGAATGTGTTTTACTCAAGGGTTTAAATGAGTTATCAAGTGTTTCCTTCATGATATTTTCCTTGAACATAGTTATATTATGTTAATCCAATTATAGATCAATATATTACAGTTTGAGCCCTATTATAGCTTAATATATATAGGGTTGATCCCATTATAGCTCAAGATATGACATGTGAGCCCCATTATATCTCTCCAATGCATTGTGTACTCTGAAGATGGAAGTTGATTGAATGGTTATTACATGTGTAAGAGAGATTGTAAGGGTGATATGGTAAATATGTCCTAAGAAAACTACATGATTTTTCTATACCTGCTAATGAGTTTTTATGAACTGGGTTTTATTGGGTTTTATGTTATCACTTGAATAAAAATTTCTTTCTTTATATCCCTTACTGATCTTTTTCTGCTCATACCAAGTTTTTTAAAATGTTTGTCATAGGATTCCATAAAATTTTAAAGGATAATTAAGGTACTAGTGTAGATGAATCCAATTAGTTATTTTGTAATTATTTTTTAAACCCTGATTCAATGTATGTAAGTTTTTATTTAATTCAACAGAACCTAGGCCAAAAAATGTCCTTAAATATATAATGTATTGTATATTTTTCTACTATCAATTATAAAAAAATACACATCATGTCTTAGTACTGAATCTATAAGTGTGGGTTTAGGGCATTATAATTTGTATCTGAGGAACAATTTAGACAACAATAAAGAATAAATTTTGTCTCTTAAAAAGAAATAGAGATAAAATTTACTTTTCAACATCTAGTTAATTAAGTATACATAAAAACCATTTTTCATAATTCTCAATACGTAAATTCACAATTATGAGTACAACAAATGAATTGAGACGATACAATTCATTTAGGGGGGATAAAGTAACATCTTGAGATTTTAAAAGGATACACTATATGATTAAATGAATAATTAAAAACTATGTCACCTTTATAAACAAACCATTACACAAAATTTTTCTCCTTCTGTCTTTTGAATTTTGAAAAACAGACATACGTTGTTGCGATCAGTAAGTTATTTAGAGTCTTATTAGATCAACTTCATTTTTGGTGAATAGTAACAAACCATTATAAATATAACATACCCTTATGAATAGTAACATATGCTTATGAATAGTAATATGAACCCTATTAATAGTAAATAGGATAAATGTATAGTAACCTCACCCATGAATGAATAATCAAAAGACATCTTATAAGTGACAATATGATCATTATATAAGTGTTGGTATTTTCGTAAGTCATAAATACTTAATTACAATTTTATGATTAATTTAATAATTTAAATTTAAATTTATTTTCATGTAATTTAATCACAAATTATTATCTTATGGTTATAAGATAATTTTATGAGACCTTGATTAATTTTTCAAGGTGTTATAAAATTAGTTATAGTTTTACATTTTTTATTTTTTGAATAAATTATGATTTTAATTAAAATTTAATTTCTCATATTTATAAAATTATTTTGATAAAATGGAGTTCATTTTTTAATTCTACACATCGAAAAATGGTTGGGTTGAATTTTTTTGATTTTTCTAAAATATTTGAATTTTTTATGAATAGTGAAATACAATAATTTACCGTATAACTACATTATATGTTAACTATATTATTCCTAGAAACATGGATGATATAAGTACACTTTTTTTTTGAAATCACATGCTCTATTTTCTATTTTGGGTCACATGAACCAAGACTACTCATAGTCTTGAGTGAAAATATTAAACTAATGTTTAAAATAACGAAAACCCCCTCCTTTCCTCCACTATAAATACCACCCTCAATCCCCTCTTCCTCTCACACCTCTAAAGCTTTGAGAATTGTCTAAATTCTACTCAATCCACTTCTAAAGTCTCTCCCAGACATCCAATACATCTATTCTCCCCAAAAGGCCAATACTAAAGGCCTTAAGGAGGATCTCAAGGAGAAGAGATCAAGAGGTAAAAATCCTCTTTCATTTTCTTGTATTTTCTTTTCAATTTATTTTCTTTTATTATACTCCCTTCCAATCCCCCTATCCAAGAACCATTAAATCTCCATAATCTTATATATGAAGGTTTTTTATGTTTATGAAAAAATTCATGAACTTAATTATTCTCCTCCCCCTCTTATTCTTAATATAAAAATACCGTCCGTATTGTGTCGTTTTACCGAGATCATGGACGATGTGTCATCAATTTCCTTTAGTTCCTTAAAATATGGTTGTAAAACCATTTTAATGGTTGAAAAAGGTTTTAAAGTTTATTATATTACCTCTCTTATTTTCTATAATTAAATTATATTCATAATATTAAAGGTATATGATGACACAAGTTCGTGATTATCGAAGAACAACCAAAATGATCTAAACATCATTAATGTTTTATCTAATTATTCATCGTCATTTATGATAAAAAAATGATTTATGGTATCATTTAATATTTATAAAACATATTAATAATAACTCATTCTACTTTTTGTGATTCAATTCCATTCGACAAGAAAATCTGTTACAAACTGACAATTGAAACAAGGTAAAGAACGCACCTGATACAATGTAAATAACCAAATATTATTAATAAATGTATGGAATGATGTTATAAAATGATCATATATGGTGTTATAAAAATTATAAATATTATTTAATGTATTTTTTTTAAAAGTTGGGGCCGAATCCTCATATTATTATTAAAGCAAAGAAAATACCTCTTTAACTGGGTAGAGGGAGACCCATTACATAGCCCGAAGGCCCAGTGGGCATTTAGCCCATTACATGACCCGTAGGCCCATTTTTTTGGCCCAAAGCCCATTCTATGAATAGTACTGCTACAATAGCCATGTTGCTATAGTACTTCACAGTACCCACCACTGCTATAGTTCTCTGCCGCCACTACAGTGACCTGCCGCCGCTACAGTGCCCGCCATTGCTACAGTGCCGCCACTGCTACAGTACGCTACAGTACTGCTGCAATACCCTGCACCCAATGGGTTTTGATCCCCCATTTTTCATGTAGATTTAAGGGGTGCTTACCACTAAGCCAAACCCCAACTACCTTTAATGTATTAATAAAACTCTTTTAACCATTATATAGAGGGTTTTAACATGTATAAAGTAAGACGAACTCAAGGTAAGAAATTCTTAACCCAATTTCCATTCTTTGGGTAAACCCTATAATTCTTTCATTATGTGGTATTAATATTATTTATGTGATGAATTTTTGTTTATATTATGTTTATTTATAGTGTATACACATATTCATTCCCTTATATTAATTCTCAATCCAATTATATTATATTTTTAAGGTACTTCCCTTTTAAAATCCTTTTGAAACTCTCTTTAATGAAATTAAAAAAGATTTTTTTTAAAGCATGAGTGGTTTATCCTGATTTTAGGATGCTTTATGTTGGGACCAAGATGGATAAAGAAGGAAGTTTGAAGAGTTATCCTTTACAAAGTGTTGTATTTTGTTGTCAAAAAGGATAAATCAATTCACTTTGTAAAAGGACCATAAACCAGATGATGCTTTGCTGATATGTATTTTAGAAATATCATAAGTTAAGAGAACTTGTGATGAAAGCCTTATGAAGGAAAGGGAGAGAAATGATGATTCCAGTCATATACAATTTTGATTGGAAGGAATTATGCTACCGGAAGATAAGGAAGTTCCAGTTCTTCCCATTGTAATTCTGACGATGCTAAATCTAGTCTATCAAAGTATATATATCACGATAGTGGAGTTCGTGATAAAAGCTGAAGAATGGTTATGAGAATAAGTGAAGATATAAATGTCAAAGGAATGGACAATCCAGAGGTGGCATAAAAGCACAGTTTAAGGTGGCGCCATTTTCCAGTGTTTGCTAAAATTTTAGGGCCTGAAAATTAGGAGATGAAGAAGTGATTTTGGAAAAGGAAAGAAATTGGCTCGCAAGTCAAGAGTGGCGCGCAAGTATTGGCATGAAAGTATTGGAATGAAAGTATTGGCGCGCAAGTATTCGCACTCAAGTGTGTGTGGAGCACAAGTCATATTTCAAAAATCATCACATCAAAATATGACAAAGGAAATAAAGTGGTGTGCAAGTTGAATATTGACACGCAAGTCCAAAAGTGGCGCGCAAGTTTGGCGCACAAGTATAAGTGGCAAGCAAGTGTGGCATGTAAGTATAAGGGGCACGAAAGTGTATGTTGTGCACAAGTCATATTCCAACATCATCATATCAAAATATGAAAAAGGAAAGAAAGTGTCACGCTAGGGATGGAAGGGCGCGCAAGTGATGGAGAGGCGCACAAGTATTGGCGTGAAAGTCTATGTGGCACGCAAGTCAGAAAAATGCCTATAAATAGACGACTCACCTCCTAATTTTTTAATGCTCAACACTTAAGAGAAAATTTGAGCTCTGACCGCGCAAGTAGTAGAGGGTGCTCTGATCATGCAAGTTTTTCCAAGAAAGTGTTGCCGCGCAAGTATCGCCACGTAAGTTTTTCCACGCAAGTGTTTCCATGCAAGTGATGGCGTGCAAGTGTTTCCGTACAATTTTTGGCATGAAAGTTGCCAGAGGTGCACAAGAAGGGAGGTACGCAAGCAGGTGGCACACAAGTTGATTATGCGTGCAAGTAGGGAGGCACGCAAGAAGGAAGTGGCACACAAGCTATTTTCTCTAGGAGGTTCTTACCAGATTTTGGGTAGGAAAGTGAAGATATATACTTCAGAGAATACAACTGTTAAATTGTAAAGAAGCACTGAAATATTTTAATTCTCTATTTGTGCTAAGAGGGTGCACATGTGCTTGCATATTGTTTTCCAAGTGATACACGAGTGTTAGGGTATATCCTTCTCGTTGTATTCCACATAAAAGGATTGTTTTCTAGTGGATTGTGTGGTACAGGATTATTTTCGCACCATACCAAGGATGTAGCTACTCTTGTTGAGTATTGAACCTTGTAAATCTTGCGTTCCTGTGATTGTGTGTGTTCAGCAGGGACTAAAATCTTTAACAGGAGGTGAAGGTTGTTTCAAAAAGAAGGAAACATAAAAAGAAATAGATATCACTAATTCACCCCCTCCCTCTCTTAGTGGAACTTGGATCCTGACTGGTAACTTCACTTTATTAATATTATGTTTCCATTATATGTTTACATATTCATTTCTGATTAATATAATTTCATTATTATGTGCATGATTTTTATATTTTAGAAGTGTTTTGTTTTATAGAAAAGGGTATTTTGAAAATATGAATGTGTTTTACACAAGGGTTTAAATGGGTTATCAAGTGTTTTATTCATTATATGATCCTTGTGCATAGTTATGTTGTGTTGACCCCATTAGAGATCAATATATTATGTCTTGATCCCCATTATAGCTCAAGATATGTTTGGTTGAGCCCATTATAGCTGAAGATATGACAGGTGAGCCCCATTATAGCTCTTCAATGCATTGGGTACTATAGAGATGGAAGCTGACTAAATGGTTATTCCATGTGTAAGGGTGATTATAAGAGTGATATGGTAAATATCTTCCAAGAAAACTGGATAATATTTTTATGCATGATAATTATTTTTTATGAAATGATTTTTATTGCTTTTTTTGTTATCCCTTGACTAATGATTTCTTTCTTTATATCCCTTACTGAGATTTTTGTGCTCATCCCAAGTTTTTTTTAAAAAGTTTTTCATAGTATTACTTAGAAGTTCAAAGGATAGTCAAGGACATAATGTAGAGGAATCCAATTAGTTATTTTGTAATTATTTTTCTAAAACTATGATTCAATTTATGTAAGTTTTTATCTAATTCTCCAGAACCTACATAGGAAAAGGTCCTCGAATGTATACTGTACTATGCATTTTTATGTTATCTCTTATAAAAAAATACAGAACATGTTTTAGTACTGAATCCAAAAGTGCGGGTTCAGGGCATTAAATTTTTTAAAGAAATTATAAAATATCCAAGGCATATCCCCCCTGGAGTATCAAACTAAGTGCACAGTAAGGCCCATTTTAATGTACTAGGTAATACTCGAGTCAAGATCAATGCAACGTTTTTGGAGTTATTATCCCTAGGTACACTAGTTCTAGAAAAACATCTCCCCATAGTATCCATAGAGTGATTTATTTATAGGGAAAAATTAATTTCTACCTTACCAGAACTTTAGGTTGTTATTTTATACTTATCCACAAATTCTATCATAGGGTAATGTTCCTTAATTTATTTTTTTCCAAAATCTAGTTCATATAGTTTCTACTAATCTTCCTTTGATACCAACTATAATGGTTTAGAATTATTTCTAGTGGAATATAATTCATAAATATCTGGGCACTCCATGGGTGGCTACAACTCTTGGGCAGGACACAACACCATTCTCAATGGTAGCCCTTTCCTCATAAATCCCTTGGGTAGAGACACATGCTTCATCCAAAGATCACACGTGAGGGTTCCCAAGGATTAGATTCATTCCTTTTACTCTGATACCAACTATAACAACCTTGACCCAAGTATCCCAGAGTTTTTGTCTACTACATTGGAATAAGATACATGGAATCACATCCTGATGGACCATATAGTTTAGTAGTCTTGTAAAACTAGAATCATACATTAATATCATATTACATGTAAATAAAAAAACTAAAAAAATATTTTTATGAGAATTTCATTAGTCCCTACAACATATCCTTTCATATAATTCATAGTACACTTTCTAGATTCTTAGAAAAGGTAAAAAAATAAGGGTTAGTTCATACGCTTAGTGAGAGTTATGTAAAGTGGAATCTATAAGGAGTAAATAGAGAATAATTAATAAAGAATAATAAATATAGAAAGATAAATATCTAAAAACACATGTAATTTAATCAATAACTTGACTATAATGATTTGATAAGTAATAATCATTATGGAAAGGTAAATAATTGACAACAAATTCCATTTAATTTTCTTTAATATCATGAATAGATAACGATTAATCAATATGGAAAGGTAAATAACTTAACAAACATTCCATTTAAATAACATGATTATTATGAATAGATAGAGAATAATAAATATGGAAAGGTAAATAATTTAACACAAATGACACTTGAATAACTTGAATATCATAAATAGATAAATAATAATCAATATGGTAAGGTAAATAACAAAAAACACATGCCATTTAATCAATAAAAGAGAATGAAATGCATTTAGAGATAATATCATTGTTAAAATCTCATGGATAATAAAAAAAGTTGAATTAAAAATGAAGGATGTGATTAATTATTGAACACCATGATCTCAGGCATCATAGTACCTCTACTTTCAAGACCTTTCATAAGATAGTTTAAAAATATGGGTAAAACCCATTTAATACTAGCTTACTGATTTTCCTCATGAGACTACTGATGCATCATGAAGATTTATAATTCCAGGCCCCACAGACCACTATATGTCCAAATAATTACTTATATATCAAATAATCAATTTAATTCATAAATAATGTTCCTTATCATGAAATATCTATAATGAGTAAAGAATATAGATTAATTAATATTTCCCTAGATAAACAAATATAATTCAATGTTGAACACTGAATGCATAAATGTTATATGTTTTAAGAAATAAAAAAATCCATGAAAAATAATATTGATATTTAGGAGAAATGTAATGTATAATTATCACAGGAAAGTTAATATTTCAAGGAAAAGTTGATGACTACAAAAATGAATCAAGAAATAGAATTTAAATAATATAATTAGTAAAAAATGATCACAAAACACCCACATAAAAAATAATTATGGTATCAATACAACATATCACTAGCAGATTATAAGTAAAATTATGGTTTTTTGTTGTCGATGAATAGAAATAAAATAGAAATAAATTTAAAAATACTCCTTGGGAAAATATCCTTTTCACTTTAAAAATATATTTTTAAAACCAAAAGTTTACAAAATAGTTTGAACAAAATTTTATTTGAAAATAAACTTTTATACTTATAAATTAATCTTTAAAACATTAACTGGTTATCACAGAACTTTTGTCATGTTTATGGTTCCCACTCAACCACAATTGGTTTGCTTGATAATAAAAAAATGGATTTGAAGTAAGGAAGTGGTCATAATGGTAGGAGATTTCATATATTCCTTACACATTAAAAAAATATTCCTTTCACATTTTTAATAAATTTCAAACACGACTTATTTGTAAAATGACAAAAATGTTCCTTTCAAATTTTCTTTAAAATTAAAACATGGTAAATTTTTTAAATAATCTATTTTGAAAATTTTAAAATCATTTTTGAAAACATTTTTTAGAAAAATTTTTTTTGGAAGTAGAAAGATTTTTGACCGAAGAGATAAATGCAGTCAGATTTTATTAAAAAAAATTTCTCAATCATTTTAAATACCAAAGAGTTGTAAAATGACACTTTTAATGTAAAACATAATGATTAAACATATGAGATAAAAATTAAAGGGGTTTATTATCCAATGATCAAATAATTTCTTTCAATAGAAATTCAATCATAAACAATCCCGATTAAAATGTGGTTGTGAAATAAACACATACAAAGATCAAAATGTTGAAGTGAAGATTAAATAATGAATTGATTATGTGTATAAAATTTAAATCCACATAATAAAATTGGGATACAAAAATATATATTCAAAATTCAATACAAACATAATCATATAATATCAAAGACAATAAAGAAGTAATATCACCCAAGGAAAATAAATTGAGTTAGGAATATCATTACCACTTGGTAATTTTCAAGTAAAATCCCATGAGATGAAATAATGAAAATGGAAACTTAGAATACCGTGAAATATTAATTAATCATGATATTACATTTCAAAGGGTCAGTATATAGATCATATAAAAAAAACTAGGTGCCTAACATTTCAATATGCCTCAATGAAAGGAAATTGAGATGAAGTCCCTTACGTTACACTTTCTTTTGGTTGAACAAGACTTAACCTATAGTATAATGGTTTTAATTATATCATTAAATTATACAAGAACCATATTCATATATTATCATATATGGTCATTTTATAACATATGTTCTCTTGTTCGTTAATAATATTTCTTTATTTTCATTGTTTTGGGTGTTAACTGCTTTATTTTCTCATGCATGTTTTTTCATGAAAGTATCAGTTATTATGTGTATTATATAAGCCCATAATATATAGAGTTATATTAATGTTATAAAGATATTTTTTTTTTCATTAGATACATTTTTATAATCATTATAAAAATTTTAACATAGAAAATGCATCACATCGTTTCACGAAGATGGTAGGTCGTACGTATGCAAGAGTGATGTTATAATTTATTTAATAGGCGAAAGGGTAAAGTTTTGGGTCATATATTAATTTTTGATTAATAAATATAATTTAATACATATCATATATATTCAATAAATTCATCCTTATTACCATCCATTTAAATCATAAGTGAAAAATGGATCACATCACTTCGCAAGGTGGTAGTCCTCCGTACACACGAGCAATGTTATCATATTTTAAAAGGAATGGAATATCAGAAGGTATATGTGATATTAAAATTAAATAAGTATAATAATAACATAAATATTATATAAATGTGTTAAATATATCCTTATATCTATCCTTGAACAACGAATATGGAAAATTAATTACATCGGTTTGTGAGGCGATAGTCCGTCGTCCACATGATCGATGATTTCATTTCCCATTTTATAGAACATGATATTGATATAGGTCCTTCTATTATCATAATAAAATATAAAAATAAATAATATACTTTATTTTTATATAATAATTATTTAATATTATTTTAAGGAGGTGTAAGAAGAAACAAAATAAAAATGCTCGTTTAAGAACATTACCGCTTCTTTAGAAAACTTCTTTAGGTTTACACCAAAATCCTTGATAGGTTTGATTTATGTTAGATAAAATGTATTTTTAATGTTTAGAGGTGATTAAGGAGGTCAATTTGGTATATATTGGATGAAACAAATGTATTTGGATGCGCGAAGAGGGGAGGAGAGGGTGTTGAATTTTATAAATGGGGGAGAGGAAACAAATGGAATTTTTTAAAAGATCCAATTACCCCCATGTTTTTATCATGAAAATTTCCCATAAAATTAGTGATTATCAATAATTATATGTTATGAGGTCAAAATATGGCCATAAAATTGGTGTTTTAAAAGTTGGTATGTCATTTTAACCCTTATGTTTTTTGTTTAACCCCCAGTAAATCGGTTTTTACCTTAACTGCAGTAATTAACTTTTATTACTTTTAATATTCATAATGGTAAAATTAAGTTGAATATATTATATAATATAAATTATTCTTATTTAAAAAATGAAATATATTTTTAAAAATTAAATTCACATAAGTTTAAGAATCAAATTTAAAATTATATCCACAGACATAATGAAAAAGCGAGTTTCAAAAGAGAAAAATTTTAGAAGGATATAAGGTTTTAATATAAAAATTTAATATGAAATTTATTCCAATACCTTAATTAGTTAAATTTTCATATTATTGAAATATTTTTTCATTAAAATAAATTTAAAATATAATTTAACCTTGTAAATTATTAAAACAGAAATGAAATTTTCAATAAATATCATTATTTTTCATTATTCATCAAAAAATAAAACTTTTCAAAAAAATAAAAAAAATTTCACCCTAATATAATTTTTATGTGATTATTTCAAAAATTAAGTTCATTTTTTAATATAACTTCTCTAAAATTGAAATGAATTAATTATAAATTATGTGGTTAAATTGTGACTAAACTATTTTTTAGAAAAATACAGTTTCTTCAAAAAACATTTCATTTTCATTTAAATTATTCTTATTTTATGTATAATGAATATATAACCACAATTTTCATAATTTATTTATTACTATTCAGACATGAAAATTTAACATCTAGGTTATAACTGTATACTATATTAAATTTCATTTAGGCTCTGGGTTCTGTGTTCCATAAGCTATCGAAGTGATTAAATCTAAAGAAATAAATTTTGTAGGTTGTTTAAGATCAATTTCATATTCACATACTCTATCAAATAAAATGTTCTTATTTTATAATTTTTTTCATGTTAGATTCTCCATAAATTAAATAAATTTTATCCTCAAAATTTGATCATGGGATCAAAAATCAAGGGTTTGATATTCAAAACCACATTTTTTGGAAAACCACAACATAAAAAGAGTTAATAAACATTATCTTAATAAGGGAGAAAGGTAATTAAAAAGGTATTATATAATAACAAATAACTAGGTTTCTATATATGATAAAATTGGTGTAATTTTTATAATGGGTATGGAAGAAAAGTTTATATAATTACAGAGAGTGATAGAGATCACAGAGCATAAGAAAGTGAATGATCAATGGAAATAGAAGGACATAAAAACCATAAATATTGAAAATTAAAAATACCATTTGATTTATCAAATATGAATTTAATAGGATAATATTTTTATTTCAAGATTATTTTACTAAATTTTATGAATTATTTTACTATGTAATAATATAAGGAAGTATACTTACTTGATATCTTTATATTTAATAGGCACAATTTCATCCTTTGGTCATGATTCGATCAATTTCAAATTTATCACTTACTCCAAGAAATGAATATTTGAAAATTATTTTTTATGGATGAAGTAATAATATTAACTTCTAATAGATTATATGATTTATAAAAGAGTGATAATTCTCTCTGTTTGTCTCTAAATATTTTCTAAAACCAATTTGGTTAGCACAAGTTATCCAATATAATACATTATTATCTAAACATCAATAGTAACAACACTGGTTCATCATTAATATTTATTCATCAAATAAATTAAGTAAAAATAATGACATATTAACCAGAACATCACATAGGCTAGTGGTAGGTGTTAAACCCTTATCACCCTTTAGTCATGGTTTCAAGACCCACGACCTTTCTGAATGTGACATGTTGTCACCTGATATTCAGGTTGTCATTTTTCTAAAACCATATTAAAATAATACCTATAACATTTACAAAGTGAAGGAATCCATAATTAACAAAAAATGAAAGATAATACAAATCTTAAAAGTTAACAATAATTTGAAACTTATTCCAAAAATAGTAAGGTAATTCTTCCTTAAATAAAAATTTCAATAAAAAAATACTAAAACAATTGTTTGTATTGATATAAATGTCTCCCAAAATATCCTTAATCTTAGTAAAATAACATCACATAAAAATTAAAAAGGAATTTTTAATAATTTTAGCTTATGATCAATCTTAAACTCATAAACCCATGATGGTATCCATAAGTATTAAGTTAAATAATACATATATACTTCAAAAATTTAATATAATCATTAGATGTTTTATGATTCTTATAAACAAAATACCATGAGTAAAAATAATTATAAAATTTAATTCTTAAGTCTCAATAGATAAATATTCATCCATTTTATTTCAACATAGGCCCATCCTTGATCTAGGAGTTAACCTTTAGATGAGGGCATTGAATCAGATAATTCCCAGGTTCCCCAAATTTAAGATAATGAATAGTAAATGTGTCCTTAGGATGAAATTGATTTCCTTCCATCGAAATATTAATTTTCCCTTAGAAAATCATTTCTTTATGCCTTTATTTTCTACATGTAAATTTTTTTACCATTAATTTGAGTTACTTTTCTAGGTGTCTCCTTCCAAATTTATGACATGAAGTAAATAGATCTTTTTTTCTTCCATGGTCTCCATCACTCAATATCTTAGTAAAATCCATCTATCTTATATTTTGTGAGTCCAGAAGTTGATTAAGGTATATGTTATTAATCATATTTCGGAATAATTGATTAGGAATAATCATGATATCTTTCACTTCATTCATTATAGAATTTGGTTGCTCATATTTAATATATTTTCCTCAATATTAAATGTTAAAACAATTCCTTTGGGTTTTAACTATTGACTAAAACAAAAAAAAACATATTGTGAGCAACAATAATCATAGTGGGGAAACCATATAATCATTTATTGGGTGTCTCTTTTCAATATAATACACCTTTGGTTTAACCTAGTTTAATCACTGTCATCATATATTCAAATAATTCATAATGGTTTGTGAATAAAATGTAAAATATCTAAATCATATCCCTTTAAAGTGTCAAACTAGGTGCATAGTAAGGATCATTTCCATGTACCAGGTTTTTCTCAAGTTAACCCTAATGTTCCTTTTTCAGAGTTATTACCCCTAGGTATATCTATCCTAGAACTAAATCCATTTTTGGTATCCGAACAAAAATTTATTTGTTGAAAAAACCATATAGCCTCTAACTTACCTGAACTTTAGGATGTTCTTATATAATCATAATTAAATTATATCATGGGGTTATATTCCATAATATATGTTTTTCAAAATTTAGTTCCAAATATTTCTACTAAAATTACTCTAAGACTAACAATAATGGTCTATAATTATTTCTAGTGGAATATAATTGTATAATATCTATGGGTGGATACACATCTGGGGTGGGACACAACACTATCCCTAGTCACATCCCTTTCCTCATAAAGCCCTTGGGTAGAGAGCCAATATTCATCCAACAGTCACACGTGAGAGTTCCCAAGGATCTGATTCCTTCTGTTGCCTCTAATACCAACTATAACGACCCTGACCCCGGTAGACTGGAGTCTGTGTCTACTTTACTACAATGAAATAAGATACAAGGAATCACATCTTGAAGGACTGTAGAGTTTATTAATCTTGTTAAACTATATATATATACATAGTTCCAATATTAAATTTGAATACAAAATTACAACATTATTTTGAGAATATCATTATTCTCTCTAGAATATCCTGAATATCACTCATAGTACACTTCTTGGATTCATATAAAAGGAAACATAATAATGGTGAACTTAGATTCTTAGTAAGAGTTACATAATTTGGAAGTTATCATGAGTAAATAAAGAATAAAAAATAAGGAATAATCAATATGGAAAGGTAAATATCTAAAAACACATTCAATTTAATTAATAACATGAACATCTTGATTAGATAAGTAATAATCAATATGGAAAGTTAAATAACTGAACACACATTCCATTAAATTACTTTACTATCATGAATAGATAAAGAATAATCAATATTAAAAGGTAAATAAATTAACACAAATTCCATTTAAATAACATTACTATCATGAATAAATAAGGAATAATTAATATTTCAAGGTAAATAACTGAACACACATTCTATTTAAAAAACATTACTATCATAAATAGATAAGGTATAATCAATATGCTAAGGTAAATAACTGAAAACACATTCTATTTAATCAATAACTTCAAATTAAATTCATCCTAATATACTATAAATGTGAAAATATCAGGGATAATAATAATAATATAACTCTCAATGAAGCAAATTCTTAGTTATTAGATGTCATGATCTCATGTGTCCTGATACATATACAATCAAGACCTTTCACAAGACTGTTTAAAACTATGGGTAAAACCCATCTAATTCTAGAATATTGATTCACCTCATGGGAATACTGATGAATTTATTGGAAATATAATTCTTATCCCCACCCATAACTATATTTCCAAATCATTAATCATATATAATATAATCTATTTAATTTATGAACAACGTGCCTTATAATTAAATATCAGTATCGATTAAAGAAAATATATTTATCAATATTTCTTGAGATAAACAAATAACTTTTAATTAAAAACACCATATATATAAATGATATAAAATTTAAATATTAAATATATCCATGATAACTAATTTAGATATTTAAAATAAATTTAATGAATAATTATCATATTAATTTTAATAGTTCAAGGGAAATTTAATGACAAAAAAATGAATCAAAATGTGAATGTAAATATTTTTATTGGTCAAAATGATCATAAAACATCCATAAAAATAATAAAGATGATATTAATACAACATATCACTAGTATAGTATAAGTAAAATAATGTTTTTTTGTCATTTATTAATAGAAATACCATAAAAATATCTTTAAAAACATTCTTGAAAAAAATATCTCTTTCTCTTTGAAAAAAAAATATTTTTTAAAACCAAAAGGTCAATTTTTAATATTATTTTATTTGAAAATAAGAATTGAAACCTATAATGTAAGCTTTAAAAATTTTGGTGGTTATGTAGATAGAAATATCTATACATGTTGTACAAGTTAAAAAAATATTCCTTTCACATTTTCAGTAAAAGAAAAATAGACCTTTTTTGGAAAATGACATGAAGATCCCTTTCAAAAAAAATTATAAAGTAAAACCTGGGTAAAAATGTATTTAATAAATCAGTTGGAGAATTTTTAAAATATTTTTCAAAATATTTTTGTAAAACATAGTTTTGTAATAAGAAGTATTTTCGACTGAAGAGAGAAATGAAGTCAGAATTAACTATAACAAATTTATCAATCCTTTTAAGTAACAAAGAATAAAAAAATGGTACTACTACTTGAAAAAATAGTGAATAACTATATGATGAGAATATTAAATGGGTTTATTTTCTAATTATCAAATAATTTCCTTGAATGAAAATTCAATCATAAACAATCTCGATTAAAATGAGATTTTTCAATAAAATAATAGAAAGATCATAACATTGGGGTTATAATTAACCAATGAATTGGTTATTTATATCAAAATTAAATCCATAAAAAATGATTTTATTTAAAAAATAATATATTCAAAATTAAATACACACATAATCATATAATATCAAAGACAATGACTAAGTAATATAACCCAATGAATAGAAATTAGTTATGAAATTCGTTACCACTTGGTACTTTTCAAGTAAAATCTACTTGCATAAAATAATTCAAATTGAAAATTTAAATACCATGAATTATTAATGAATCATGATATTATATTTCATAGGGGTATTATAGAAACCATATAAAATAAATTAGTTGCATAGAATTTAAATATTCCTCAATGAACAGAAATTGAGACGATGTCCCTTACCTTAGATTCCTTTTGATTGAACATGTTTTAACCTCCTGTGTAATGGTTTTAAGAATTTCATGAACCTATACAAGAACACGAACCATATTCATATAATATCATATATTATCATCTTATAACATCTTATCACATGTTAATTAATAATATTTCATTATTTTAATTATTTTAGGTGTTAATTACTTCGTTTTATCATGCATGTTTGGTAATGAAAGTCATTGTTTTTTCATATATTATATATTTATATCATCTTTTTAATTATATTAATATTATAAATATCATTTTTTTCATTAGATATATTTTTTAATCCTTATTAAAATTTTAACATGGAGAATTGATCACATCATTTCTTAAAGACGGTAGGCCATATGTACACACGAGGGACGTTATCATTTCCTTAATGGGTGAAAGGGTAAGGATGTGTGTGATATATTAGTTTTATAGAATAAATATAATTTCATAAATATCACAAATACTCAATAAATTTATTCTTATTATCATCTATGTAATGCATAAGTTGAAAATGAGTCACATCGCTTCGCGATAAGGTAGGTCACCGTACACACGAGTGGCGTTATCATATTTTAAAAGGAATAAAATATAAGAAGGTATATGTGATATTAAAAATATATAAATATAATAATATTATAATATAATATACATGTGTGAAGTCCATAATTATATCCATCCTTAAAAGGTGGTGATGGAAAGGGAATTACATTGTTCTGGGAGGCTGTAGTCCGTCGTACACACGATCGACAATTTTTTTCCTATTTTTTGAAAGAGGAGATGGATATAGGTTATGAAATTAAAATAATAACATATAAGTATATTTAATTCACTTATTTTATTTTATAATAATTGTTTTATAATATTTAATGAGTTGTAATAAGAAAAATAAAATGCTCATATAAGAACATTACCTCTTCTTCGGAAAACTTTTTTAGGTTTTCACCCAAATCATTCCTAGGTGGGATTTATGACGAAAAAAAGGGATATATGATGTTTATAGGGAATTAAGTAAGTTTTTTTTGGTAATTTATTATATAATATAAATGGATTTTGATGTATTAAGAGGGGAGTAGAGGGGGGTGACCTTTTATAAGTGGGGGAGATGACACAAATAGAATTTGTGAAAAGATTACATTAAATACATGATTTTATCATTCAAAAAGAATTAAAAATGGTTCATTATAAACAATTATAGGTTATATAGTCTAAATAATTCCAAAAAACGTTTTTTGGACAAGTTTTTAGGTCATTTTAGCACTTATTTTTAGTTTACACCTCTATAAATCAATTTTTACCTTAACCATGATAATTAATTTTAATACATTATTTATTCATAATTGTCAAAAAATAATTTTAAAGTTTTATATAATATAAATTATTATTATTAAAAATATGTAATATATTTTAAAAAATTCAATTCATAGAAGTGGCGCTATCCGATTTAAAATTATACCTACAGACGCGATGAAATAACGGTTTTCCAAAGAGAAAATTCTTATAAGTATTAAAGGTTTTAATATCAAAATTTAGTTTTAAATTTATTAAAATTACCTATATTAGTTAAATTTTAATATAATTTAACTAATAATACTTTAAAAACAATTTAAAATATAATTTAACAATGTAAATTATTTAAATGAAAAGGCAGTTTTCAATAAATATAAGTATTTTTCACTATTCATACAAAAATGAAACTTTTCCACAAAAAAGCACAATAATTCACTCTAAGATAATTTTTATATCCTGATTTAAAAAATGAAGTTAATCTTTTGAAATAAATTTTCTTAATGTGAAAAAAATAAATTTTAAATTATGTGGAAAATGTGTGACTAATTTTTTTTAGAATAATATTATTTTTCCAAAAAACATTTCTTTTTTTTATTTTAAATCATTTTTATTTTATTTCTAAACAATATATAACCATAATTTTCATAATTTATATATTACTATTAATACACACCAATTTAATGGCTAGGTTATAATGGTATACTATATTACGGTTCATTTAGGCTCGATGTTTCGTGTTCCACAAGCTATCGAAGAGATTAAATTGAAATAAATAAATTTCATTGGATGTTTAAGATCACTGTTTCATAGTGTATACTATATCAAATATAAATTTATTATTTTATAATTTTCGGATATTACACTTCTTAATTAAGAAGATCAGTGTACCCCACGGTGACACAATTGGGCATATAAAAACCTTTTCCCGATTATCTTAAAATTTCATCTTCAGTTATTCCAACTCAATAGTGGTTATTTTATAAGGAGTATTTTATATGGGTAGAGATCCAGGTATAAATTCAATTTAGTGAAAAACCTATTAGTCAAGAGGAATACTAGGAAACTATTTTGGGAATACATCAGTATAATCTCTCACAATGGGCATGCCATGATTCCCTCCTTTATCTCAATCATTTAACCAAGATATGTTTGTGCATAAGGTGAAGTTCCCAGATCAGTGTGAATCACTGAGAGGGGGAGGGGGTGAATCAATGATCCTTTAAAACTTTTTACTAATTGATTCTTAATCAATTAAACCTCTATGGATTGTTAAGGCCTCGATCCACTCTTCTTGTATCTCTCAGGCTTTCCTCGAATGATGCAGTAAATGTAAAGGCACTGGACACAAGGATTTACAAGGTTCGGCACCAAAGGCCTACATCCTTGCCATGTTGGTTATACACCCCAACATGGTTTCTCCATTATAACCTGTTAAAATTACAATGGTCGATATAGAGTCCCACTGTATCTCTCCTGAGTCCCACAAGAGGGTCTTTATACTGCGTCCCACAGTGTTACCAGAGTCCAACTGGCCTGCTTCAGAATCCCACTGAAGACTTCTTCCACCCCGAGTCTCACAGGGGGCTTCTCCTGGATCCTCGAGTCACACGAGAAGCACTTCTTCACTTCAAGTTCTTCAAGTATCTTCAGCAGCCTGGGATAAAGGCTGCTGGCCTTGCTCTCTTCCTATGATCACTTGATTTGATCAAGACTTCTCATCTTGCTCAGGATTTATCTCCTTTCTCTTAGGATAACCTGGCTTCTCTCTTCAAGAATCTATCTTCAACAGCCTCTGATAAGGTCTGTTGGTCTTGCTCAAATCTTCTGATCACTTCTGTTGATCAGGGTCTTCTCAATTACTGAAATCTCTGGCAGCTGATGTCTTTAACTTCAGTCTGGCTTCAGTCTCACTTAAGAACAACTTCATGCACTAAGTGCATGGTAACTCTTCATCTTCATGCACTGATTGCATGGCTTCTCAAAACTCTTCAAGAACTCCTGGTCTTGGACAACTCAAATGCACACAACCTGATTTAGCTTTGTTCACATGTGCACATGGATGCATGTAAGCATACACTCCCCTTTCTTTCTTCTTGGTGCAATTAAACCCACAAAGGGTGTATTCCTTTTTAGCACACACCTTCTTCCTTCACACACTATGTTCAATTTGTTTACACACTTAAAAGTGTGTTTTTCTTTAGTGTGAGAGTCTCCTCCCTCTTATTCTAAGTGTGTACACACCACTTATGCACACACTAAGGCTTCAGCCTCTTCTTGTTCCTTTGCTTCTTTCACACACACAATATGAGGCATGGTCTTCTTTGTTTGCACAAGGCTAGGACTTTCTCTTCTTTGCACACAAGGCTCGGACTTCCTCCTCTTCTTGCACACTCACGGCTAGGGTGTATTCTCCACTTCACACACACACACAAGGTATGCAATTTACACCACCCGAACTCCCTGCCAATATGAAGGTGCACAAGGTATGCTTGAGCCGCGACCAATCTTCTCCACAGCCGTGCAGGGTCACAAGCCGCAAGGGCCGCGCAGGGTCTCTGTATGCAAGCGGCGCACAAGGTATGCTCGGTGCACAAGGTCGCGCAAGTCCTCGGGTGTGCAGGGAGCAACACCGCGGGGCGCGTAGGGTGCAAGGGCACCTCTGCCGCGCAAGCTACTCCTGCCGCGCAAGTATGCAGGTAGAGAGATCTCTTCCTGTCGCACAAGGGAGGTGCGCATGGGACCTTCTCCCTTTCTCTTCTTTCGCGCAAGAGGTGTGTAAAAGGAACACACGAAGCCAGGAATGGCTTCGGGCTACTTTGTCGCGCAAGTGGGTTGTGCGGAGCCTCTTACTTCACTGGGCACAGAGGCTTCACGGGAATTCTCTCTTCAGAGGATCAGCAAGCGAACAAAGAGCCTTGGACTCTCTTTTTATAGGTAGAGGGATGCCTCATATCTTCCACGGGATATAAATCCGAATTCCCGAAATTCTCGGGTTTTCAAGATTCTTCAAATCTTGATTTGCTCCTCTGTTTCACGTGGGTTCTTTATTTTTCAGCCTTCTCCACATGCATGCATTTTAGAACGTGTGCATGCCTTCTGTTCTTCTATTTAATGCAAAACACGAACCACTTGGCCTCGGCACGTCCTTTTTCCTCGGCCGAACTCGAAATGCTCCCCTCGTTGCATGCACACCAATTTTTAGGCATGATCATGTTCAGTGTGGCCAGACGATCACCATGGACCCTTCGGTTTGATCGGAGGTGGCCGAGAACTCAAAAACATCACTCGGAGGCACCACTAGTTCAGCGGGGATGTCGGGGGTTGCCTCGGGTGAGCTCGAGGAAGGAGACGACTCGCAGGCCGTTGGATCAGATCATAAATGAACTCGAACAGCTGTGATTAAAAGATCTCGCGGCGGATGAGATGTGCGGTGCAGATCAAGCGCGAGATCAAGCGGGCGGCCAGGACCTTTTCCGGATGAAAATCACGTGTCCCACATCGAAATCTCTCACGGATTTCTCACAGCTTAACAACCAAGCGCTGCCGGCTTTAGCTCAATTGAAACCTATCCCCTCACGGTGCCGCCTCGCACCGTGTTCTCTCGGCGGGCGCGCTCTGCGCCCAATCTCTGCCTCTCGGGAGCTCCACTGGTGCACACTATGCATGCTGGGCGTGATCCTCACACTCACGCTGCGCGGGCTTCATCACCGCGTGGCCTTGGGGCTTATACACATCCCCGGGGTCTCGGGCTGGCCCCTAGTGGCTTCTTTTTGCTTGAATATAGAACAAGTCCTTTGTGTAAAAACAAAGTGACCAAGTTCAAATTCCAAATGCCACATCTTCCTCTCTTCTTCATTAGAATTCATCAATCCTCCTTAACATATAATCTAGACTTAGGAGGTGGAATTCCCGAAGGTTCATCATCAACCGAATCACTTGGATCAATTATTTCTTCAATGTGCTTCATTGATCCAATCAGAGATCAAATTGGAACTTCTTCTATTTCACATGCACTAAGTAATAGTGCATGGAATTCATTAATCCCCATCATCCACTTAGTAGTTGTGGATGGATCATCTTCATCTCCTCATGCATTGTTAAGACAATGCATGGTCTTTAGACATTGTGGTGACATTGTATCCAGTTGATACAAGTTCTTTGAACTTAAAGATCAGATCAACAATCGTCAGATGTTCCATCATCATTCATGTTTCAAGTGTTGTCACTTAGTATCACCTTCATACAAGTATTGAAACATTAAGAACAACTCTACAATCGTCTGATATTATATGATAATGTTTCAACCATTTCCTCCAATGTCACTAAGTGAATCTCCTAAGTGACATGAATCTTAGTTCCATGGCCATTCTCCATTCATCACCATCACCATCACATCCTTTGTCATTCACATATTGAAACTCCTTGACATCCATCCATTCATTCCTTGACAACATCATGCCTCATTGACAAAAAATGCAACACAATGCACTTCATAAGGAAATAATATCCACACTTTAGAAGAATATTACAAAGTATATTCATCCTCCTCGTTAAATATATATATAATCAGAGGACAAATCAGTATATGAAGTGTGATATCCCTTTACTTACAATTGATATTGGATTTATATAAGGACAACCAATCCATGACTAATATAGTATCAAAGTCCACTAAAGGAAGTATGAAAAGAATTTTTTGGGAGGTTTAGTCCACAAACATTAATCGAGGAGGATTTATATACTTGGTATGAAATAATTTCTCCTCTTATTATTCTCATAGATATCTCAATACCATGTTTTGAGGTGGTGTTTAAATAGTTTTACTAAACATGAAAGATATGAAATAATGTGTAAAACTATAATAATATAATATATTTGATGTTCAGAAATGTATAATTAGTGTACCTTTTACTATTTGATTCTAATTCTATTCATTTACTAAATTCCAAATGAACTTTGGGATGAGAATACTTAAACTTAAAAATAATATAAAAATGGAAATATGAACATAGAATTAGTAGCATATATATGATATGTAAATACTAATATATGAGTATTTAGGTTTTAATCTAGGTTATACATGGTAATTTTCACACTATATTTTATAACATAACTATTTATTCAAGTCCTTCATAATGGTTTGTAAAAAGTTAGTGAATTTTCTAATGTATAACCCCTAGTATTTTCGAACTAGGTGCGCCATATGGACTCTTTATTATACACTAGGTAATGATCAAGTTAATAAATAATCTACCATTTTCAGGGTTACTACCCTTAGGTAAAACTATTCTAGATCCATATCCACTCATATTATCTAGACAAGGATGCAATTTCTTAGAAACCACTCACTCTATACTTTAAAAAAATTTTAGGATATTCTTCTGTACTTAGACTTATCCCTAGGATTATTACTAAATTATTCTAGTCCCAATCCATAAAAATTACTAAAACATTCTATGATACCAACTAAAGATACCCAATCCTTTTACACATTGTATTATATCATTTTTATAATAAAAATCTAATAAACACAACCCAAATATTTCGATTCCTAGTGTGTTTGGAAGAATAGGTTCATAATACTTCAAAAGAAACTAAAACACAAAATATTTATTTTATTCTAAATAATGATTTCCAAAATCCATTTTATCTTCTAAAACTTCAAAGGATAACCTAAGAAATACATAAAAGAAATGGGTGAGCTATGAATCCCAGTAAGGGAAAAGACATGATAACGAGGCATAACATGTGAGTCGAACAACATAACATGATATCATAAAATAGAATAATCACGAATAATAACATGAGAGGATAACATAAAGAGCATGTTATTATAAGATAATAGAAATATATGAATGTAGTAGAAACGTAAAACAGAACATAAGAATAAGATAAGGCTAACTATCAAGAAAACATCGCATGGTGGAAAAAGTCCCATTGTAGATTAGGTTTACTCTATAATCCCATATACACCATCTCACAAGAAAAAAATTACCCAATGAATTAGATATATATATATGTGAACCAATTATAACATGTATATTATTATGTGTACAAAAAATACAAACCAATAATAAGGCATAAATATAATAATTACCCATTTAAAGAAATGGGTTTCGTAATCTCACCTCATCTCATAATCAAAAGAGATTTCATAAATATTAAAAATAGAATAAGGAATTAAATAATATGGACATTAATATATAATTAAATAATAATAGGTATCAAAATATGATCTTCATTTTTGAAAAAATACTTTAAATGATAACTATATGAAAGGACTAAGGGATATAAAAGACCCCATTAATCAAGTTTAATTTTAAAGAATGAATTTGGAAAATGAACTTAAGGCATGTATTAATTAATAAAAGGTAGTGAAAATAAGCTAGGTATATATTTAATAGAAATATATACAAAATATAGAATCACTAAATAATTTAAAATATAGATATAAAGTGATTTAGAGAGAAAATGATCATAACATAAAGAAAAGGGTTGTTTTAGAGGGATCCCTTACCTTATGTTCTAGAATAGTTCTGTTCTTGCACTTATTGTTCTGAATAATCAAATTAATATTATTATTTACTTGATTCATAAAAATTTACATAAATTTTTTATTTTTTATATTTTTATTATGTACATTTATAAACATTTCAATGAGATATAAATTTTAACTTTTCTTTTTTGAGAGAATTCATTCCATGGTTCCATGGTTGAGTCATTTATGGATAATTATTGATGTCATTTTCAAATGTGACTAAAAATATAAAAAATGGTATTCATGAACTTCTATAAATTAAAATGTTCCTGGATATCCATTTATGTTATAAAATAGGTCCGATTCATTTAGTAAAAATGTTAATGTTACAGAGTTAGTTTATTCTGGAAGTTTTACTAACCATCACAAACTAGATTTATTTTATTTAATATTATATCTATATATTAATTATGTTGAATGAAATAAGTTATGATATACTTATTATAATATTATTTAACCATAATAATATTTTTATAACCATCCTCCATGGTGGTGGTGAAAAACAAAGTGTGTTGTTCATGGAGACGTTGAGCCAACCATATTGTAAAAACTATTTTCGTTTTAGGAACAAAATAAAGGAGGGTATAAAATAGATAATACCAAATAATACCAAATAATAATAACATATAAGTATATTTATGATAATTATTTTATTATTATTAGTTATATGTGGATTATATTGGGGTGGTTGAATAAGAATAAAAATGAATATTAATCAATAATCATACCTCTTTCTTTGGTTGTCTCCTTTTAGGCCACCTTTTAAGGATCCTTGGACTGGTATTTGGATGAGACAAGTAAAAATAGTATATGGAAGAGATGGTTAAGGGGTATTATTTTGATGTAAATTTTTTATGATCTAAGTCATAGAAGTTGTGAGGAGAATAGGTGGTGAGGAGTTGTATTAATAAGGGGAAGATATGGGTGTTTTTGAATATTATAATCACTAGTTTATTATTTTGGCTCAAGTATACCAATAGTATTGATTATTATGACTGTATAAAGTAAACGGTGTATGTGTTTTCAAACTAATGGGTTCTTATATAATCCATGATTCCAAAATTCATGTATTTAGCTAATAATGTTAAATACTGTATTTTACTATATTTCACTATTCACCAACAATTCAACTATTTTAGAAAAATAAAAAAAATTCACCCTAATTTTTTTGATGTCTAGATTCCATAAATGAAATCCATTATAAAAATTAATTTTATAAATATGAGAAATTAAAATTTAAAATTAAATCCTCATTTATTTAAAAAACACCAATTTTAATATTATAATAAATTTATTGACCATTTGAAAGATAACTTAAGGTCTTATAAAATTATAATATCATTATAATACAACATAATGTTAATTTATAAACCCATTTTATGAAAATAAAATTTATTTTTAAAATCATTATACTTTTTATAAAAATGTAAATAAAATATATATGTTTTATAAAAATACAAACACTTATTTTATCATTTTTAAAACATTTAATAACCTGTAGAATGATATAAAAATTTCATATAATTTTTTTAATATAGATAAATTTTATTTTACACTTACATAGGTGAAGATACTATTTAAATAGTGAGGTTATTATTCCAAATGTCAGATTACTATTTCAACAGTCATATTACTATTCCAGTGGTAATATTTGTAAAGGTAATATGAGTTACCTAGTTTCTATAAATACATTATATTTAATTCAATCTTAATTCACTTCTATTTTCTCTCAATATTATATTTATTTTAATTTTCAAAATGCACATTTCTTTACTAATATTCTGCCTCATTTCAATAATTTTGTTCATGAGTGTGATTATTTTGGGGGATAGAGAAAATAAAAATTTTCTTATTATCATTTTATTATTTTCTATTTTTCCTATTGTAATACTTTCAATTCTTATGGATATATTTAATATCTAAATTTAATGTTCAAATTAATATTGTAAAATGTAATTGGTTTTATCATATGGTGAATGTGTATTATAGAATATTATATTACTAAATACGGCATAATTATATATTTATAAGGGAAATTGCATTGATAAAATTAGGGGTTATTACATAATTTGTTACCCTTTTACCCATTAAAGAAATGATAATATTGATCATGTGTATGTATGGACTATCATATCCATAAAGAAATTTGTTTTATTTTCCATGTAAAACTTTCAATAATGATTCTAAAAATGTATATAATTAATAAATATGATATTTATAACATTAATATCATTCTGGAGATGACGAAACTGTATCATATTCACAATAATCAGAACTTCCATGATGAAACTTTCAGGAGAAAATGAAGCAGTTAACAACTGAAACAATGGTAAAAATGAATGATTGTTAAGAAATGAGTGATAAGATGCTATAAGAGGAATATATATGATATTGTAAATATTAATATGGTTCTGGTAGAAATTAATAACAATTCTAAAGCCATTATATATGAAGTTAAATAACATTCAACTAAGAGGAAGATTGAGGTAAAGGATTTTATCTCAATTTACACTCCATCAAGAAATATTTAATATTATGAACCTATTTAATTTTATAAAATGTATATACATACCTTTTCATGTATTTAAAATGAACAAATATTTTTCCATGATGATTAAAGTTTCAATTCAAGTTTACTATTTCAAGGGGTTACAATTTATAAGTTACCAAAGAGGTAATAATTTATTTTACAATTTCATTTTTTTGGGATTGCTTATATTTTTCATTGAAGGAATCTTATAATATATCCTTAATATATTTTATTATCCTCTATAAATATAATTATTTTACAAGTTTTCTTAAAACGCTTCCTTACTTTGCATCTTTAATAAAAAAAAGAAATGTTTAAAAGAAAATATGATGTTATTTCTCTTTTGATCATGTATATTTTTCTTCATGTCTATATTTTTCAAAATTATTTTAAAAAGTTCTTTTTATTTACTTGAAATTTTTATTAAGTAAATTTTAAGCTTTTATTGTCTTATTAATTTTTTTAAAGGAATATTTCTAATGACTTTCAAAAAGGTCATTTTTTTATTTTCTTCACAAAAAGTTAAAAAGAATATTTCTTTTTAACATATACAATGTTAACAGACTTTCCAATCACTATAATCATTTTGTGATATTTTTATTCTTATATAAATTTTCAATGTTTTTAAAAATAAAACCCTTTAATGAAAATTTAGTTTGATGTTTCACTTCAATTTTATTTCATCATCCCAAATATATGAATTTATTACAAAATATATATTTCTTATCTATTGATGTTCATCTTTTATCTCTTGTTAATTTTGTGTCTATTAAATTTATTTTGAAAAATTCACTTTATTTTGATAATATTTCATTAGACATTAAATTTATCTTAAATATCCATATTATTTGTATCATGGGTATTCTTATTTCCCAAAACCAATACCATTTATAAATATAATGCATTTTTGTGAAAGTTATTTGTTTGGCCGGGAAAATATTGATATTCTATATCCTTTACTCAATACCAATATTTATTTTTAAAGAATATTTTTATGGTTTAAATTGATAATAAAATATACGAGGAATGAATTGGACTTATAATGTTGGGTGGGTCCTAGAATTATATAGATGCAAGATGCATCGACACGTTTCATGAGATATACCAATTAGAAAATGTATTAAAAGGGTTTTTATTGTATACCTTCCCATAGTTTAAAATATATAACGCAATAACTTAATTGTAAAAATATCATGATTTCTATGATTATGATGTAAAAAATTATGAATTTATTTTATTTGGAATTCAATTATTATTATCCATGAGATTACTGCATTGATATTACATGTGGATGCATTTCATCCTCAAGTTATTGATTAAATGGAATATGTTTTCAGTTATATACCTTTCCATACTGATTATGACTTATTTACACAAGATATCTTCCACTATGTGTAACCCTTAATGATAATTTTATCTCATTTCCCCAGGAAATTAAGAAGGGATATTTGAATGATTTTAAGGATGTATAATATTTACCTATGTTTTCATATTTTATTTTCAATGTAATATGGGAAGCATGTTTGTATCTGGTTCTTCAAGAATACTAAAATGATTTATACATGGTGATGTGATACATTCAATTTTATTAAAATGTAATAAAATAGACCTAGGATTTGGGTTACTAGAGTTAAGGTTGTTATAGTTTCTATCATAGAATGTTTAGTATAATCCTTAGGAACTTCATTTAGTAAAACATAGATTAGGGAACATAAACCAATTTTATAATTTTAGGATGAGTCTAATTGAATGAAAATATCATAAAAGTTTTGGTAATTTATAGATTATATGGTTTTTCTTATAATAAATCCCTCTTTGGATACTAAAATTTGTTGTGGTTTTGGCACCGATGCATATAGGGGTAATAACCCTAGAAAGAGTTGGTCAAGTATATCTCGGTCGTCATTCTGGTGAAAAGTGAATGATCCCTTAATAAAAACCTAGTTTGAAACTCCCAATGGATATGATTGGGTTAATTCACATTTTATTTACAAACCATTATGAAATATTTGAAAATATTTTTATGATTTAATAATATTCCCAATGAAACAAAGTTTATGATAATGATATTAACAACCTATAAATTTTAAATATTTGTTAAGTGTTACATAATATTTATAATTATATATTTTGATTCAAGATTCATAATTTTATGATCTAATTCTATATATTACATTATTTACAATGTTTATAATCAGAAAGAATGGTATAAATACTTATGGATAATGTAGTGATTTTCTTGTAGAGAATGATAATAAAACTAGTGTTGGAGATGAGTAGATCATGGATATATTAGGGAATATAGCCTAGGTTATGACTAATAACCTTCTACATATAGAGAAACATGATATTTCACAACATGATACACCTATATTGGATAATGTCATGTGATCGAATCCTCTATCTTTTTGTGGAACAACTAATCCATTGGTAGTTTAGAAATATATTTAGTCCCTTGAAATATATTTCTATCCTTAAGATGAAATGAGAGTAAAAATTTTATATTGTCAGTATATTGTCTTAAAGGAGATACTGATCAATTGTATTTGTTGATCCAAAATACTAGAGAGGAATAATAAATAACACATATGGAATTAAGATCTTTAAAAATTACATTCTTTGAAAAAAATTTCCCCCATGATAAACAAAATGAAATGAAGAGAATGTTAACTATATTAAAGTAAAAGTATGAATAAAGTTTTGTAGATTATATGGATGCCTTTACAAGACTATCCAATAATTCTATATATTACATATGTAATCCAAAAAGAAATATTAACCATTTATTTTAAGGGATTAATCCAATCCTCCATAGGGCACTAGTTTCTCAAATTTTTTATCATATTATGAAATGGTATTATGCTCTATTAAAATAGATAAATAATTTTCTAGATCTTATATCTTCAAGGGAAATAAAGAAAACAAGAGTTTGGTTAAACACCTAGAAAAATGGAACATTTCAAATAATAATAAGATAATGATGGAATTTACATCATGTGAAAACTAGGTAAAGAAACATCCTAGAAAATTGTTGAAGGGAATGAGAGTTTATTACATGTGTGATGATAAGGGTCATATGGATAATGAATGTAAGGGAAATAAAGATATCACTACTATCCAATGATTTAACTATAAAGAAACATGGCCTTATGCAAACCATTGTCCCAATCATCAAGGGAACTTACCGTAGAAGAAGCTAAGAGGAAAATTCCAAGATTATGTGACCACTAGAGCTACATTTTAAGTTCTTAAAGATGTGGTGGTAGGTACTTTAATCATAGCCTCAAATTTAGATAATGATTTTTTTTGGATTCTTGATCTTTTCAGTCTTTTATATATTACATTTTTTTCAAACAAATTATATATTTCCCTTTCACTTTAAGAATGGACTTGACCTTCAATACTCCTAGTGAAGATATCATGACAATAAAGATGAGTCAGTTAGTTCCCATTATGAAATATAATCATTACTTTTTTGAAAAATTTATTATTATAACTATATTTTAATTTTATATAATCTTTGGTATGGATTGAATTTCAAATGTAATGAAAAGATTTATTTCCAAGATAATGAAATAATGGTTCATGATAATGACATATAAATACTTGTGTTTAAAGGGGATAATTCATCATTCAAGTCATGTCTATATCCACATACAATAGCTCTTTTGAATGAGATTCTTGAGGAATAATACCATACATATTCTATGAATGAAAAATGTAATCATAAAATTGAGAATATACCCATTTTGTAGGAATACATTGATGTATATTTCGAGGAATTACCTGGATATCCACCAGAATACAAATTTCAATTTTCCATTGATTTAATCCATGATGAAATATCTATATCAAAGACTCACTATATAATAGACAGTATAGAATTAGTTTAATTGAATAAACACCTATAGGATTTCTGAGAAAAGAGATTTATATTCCTTAGTATTTCACCTTGGGTTATCCCTATTCTTTTCATTAATAAGAAAGTTGGATAAATGAGGCTGTGCATGTATTATAGGGAAATCAATTCGATTATTATAAAAAAAGTACCCTCTACCTTGTATTGATGAATTTTTTAATAAATGTCATGAATATCTATATTTTTCAAGGACGAAACTTCATTCTGAGTATCATTTATTCTGATTAAGAAAGGAATATATTCTAAATATATTATTTCATATGAGGTATGGACATTATGATTTTATGGTAATTACATTTGGATTTACTAATGCGTCCTATTTTTTATGGATATAATGAAAAGAGTATTCAAGGAATATAGTGATAATTTTGACGTGGTATTTATTGATGATATCTTAGTGCACTCTAAAAGTTATAAATACCATGATAATCACTTGCATATCAGTCTTGAGGCTCTTAGAGGAAAAATATATATATGTTAAATTTAAAAAGTGTGAATTCTAAGTTCAAAAAGATACTTTTCTTGGCTATATTATCTCCAAAGATGAAATTTTAAATGATAATATATAGAAAATTAAAGTTAAAGAGTGTCCTACACTAACAAAAATAATTAATGTATGTAGTTTTATTATTTTGGAAAGTTACTATTAGTGATTGTTTTAAATATCAATCTATTTGGATAACCTATTAACTAAGCTTAAAATTAAAGAGGTTAGGTTTACATGGAAAAAGGAATGTGAATAATGTTGTAAATAATTATAGAGGATACTGTTCAACGATATTATTTTGACATTACCACTAAGAAATGGTGTATTTGTGATATATAGTGATATATCAAATAAGGGTCTTGGTTGTGTTCTTAAGTAGAATGATAAAGTTATAACCTACGAATTAAGGAACTTAAAGATTCATGAACAAAACTATCCAACCCATGATCTCAAGTTGGCATTAGTATTCCTTTCTTTGAAGATATAGAGACATGATATCTACTGATAAAGATAAGAGATATACATAGTATGAAATATAGTTTTCGAATAAAGACATAAACATGAGGCAAAGTAAATTGATCACACTACTCAAAGATTATGATTTCTCAGTACACTACCACCCAGAGAAAGAAAATAAGGTAGAAAATTCATTGTGTATGAAAGATCAAGGATTCTTAAAGAAAATGAGGATTGTTAGGGATATTATGTTCATGAATCTAGTGAATATAGATACATGAATTATTAATTATGGGTAAACACCGCTAATTTTAAAATTATTTTCAGACCATATTTATTAGAAAAGATAAAAAATTCCTAACCCAATAATGAGAATTTTCAAAAAAAATTAAAGTCTTGAATGATGGGAAATTGTAATACTTCATATATAAAGATGAAAATAAGAAATTTTGAATGATATTATGTGTTACATATATACCTGATATAAAAACAGAATTATATGATGATTATAATAGCTTCAAATTCTATACACACTATGGTAGCACCAAGATGTATAGGTATTTGAATGAACATTTTTGGTGGGATATTATAAATTGGGAAATTACTAATTGTGTATAAAGATAATTGTTTTTTCTATAGGTTAAGGATGAGAGAAATCATCCCAGAGGAGTCATGAAACCTCTACCTATTACTATATAGAAATGGGAAGACATTACTTTGGACTTTTTCATTGGATTAACAAATTCTTTAAGAAATAATGATTTAATATAGGTTATTATTGATTTCCTTACCAAATATACACATTTTATTATTATATTGGAATATTTACCACTTATATCCTTGAAAAAATCTTTATTAATGATGTTTTAAGACCTCATGATGAACTAATTTTAATTTTTTTGATCATGATCCTTGATTTTCATTGAAATTTTGAAAAAGTCTTCAAAATTATCTTAATATCAAGCTTTATTTGAGCACCACCTATCATCCTCCAAAAGTTGGACAATAGAAAATGGATGTTCAAACATTATAATACATTTTAAGATCATTATAACATGACTTTCAAGGTATGTAGGATCAATATTTACCTTTGGTGGATTTTTAAAATGAATATATATTTCATCCAAGTATTCAAATAGTTCAATATGAAGCATTATATGGAAAAGATGTCATAATCCAACTTGTAAGGATGATGTTGGTGAAATGAAACTTGTATCCTTAGAACTTGTTGTAGAGAAAATGTAAAAGGTTAAGACTTTTTAGAATCATTTTAAAGAATCACAAAAAAGTAAAAAGATTTGTGATGATAATTGAAGGAATTATTTGGAATTTCAATTGGGAGATCAAATCTTCTTGAAAGTATGTTCATGAAAGGGTTTTATATGGTTCAACTAGAAAGGAAAAATGAGCCCTAAGTACATCAGAGATTTTAAAATTCTAGAAAGAATTGGATATGTGGTTTAATATTTTGAAATGATATAGAGACTCTCTAAAGTACATGATGTGTTCTATATCTCATTGTTAAGAAAGTATATTCTAGACCCAAATCATGTGTTCACTTCTGAAGAAATAGATTTGAAACCTGATCTGTCTTACTATGAAGAGCCTATCTAGACTATTCACAATAAAGAACAATTATTGTTAAATCAAATAAACCGGTTGGTAAAGTTAAATGGGAGAAATACTAAAATGGAGGAAGCTATCTAGGAACCTAAAAATGTTATGAAGAATAACAACCCATATTTGTTTAGAAAAAATATCCATAAAAATTTTTAGGATTAAATTTTTGTAGGAGGGAAGAATGTAAAACCTGAGATTCAATTATAGTAAGTGAAAATTTTATTTTAATGAAACTATAATAAAACTCACATTTTAATATTTCATGGCACAAAAATTCTAATTTTATAATTGATTTTTAATATATTAGGTTTAAATAATCCTAAAATATTTTTTTGAAATTTTTCAATAGAAATAAGTTTTTATGAATAATTAAAAATTTATCATTTAACTATTACTCCTTTTATTTATAATAATTTTTTATTATATTTATAATTAACCATGTATTAATTATCAGTTTCTTAGAAATAAAGATAAGGTTATTTGGAGGTAAAACAAATATTTTTAATAAAATTATTTTTTAGTGAATAATGTTTTCACATTTCATTTAATTAAAATAACATATAATAATATATGATTTAAATTATATTTATAGATTATATATCCAAAAATATTAGTTTAAATATAAATAATTATAATCACTTTTCACAGAGTTAACGTAAGATCATCTTATGCTTTAAAAATGCATTTCTTAAAAAACCATTTTTCATCACATTTTGTGGGTTTATTTCTAAATTAAAATTTTACAATTTTGTGAATTGATTTTAATTAAATGGATTATATATTTAAAATCATAATAATTAATATTAGGAAATATTATTAAAAAATGACTTAAAAATTACAAGTGCATCACTCAGCTAAATTATAAAATGGAACCTCCTCTCCTAACTTATTTACACATTTAAAGCCATTTAGATCAACTAAAAACTAAAAAAATATATTCTCAAAATCATTATAAATTTTCTATAGTATATTTTCTTCTCAAAAAACCAACCCTACGGTCCTTAAGAATAGATCCAAGAGATGTATCTATAAGAGAAGGTAATCATCTTCACCAAGATCTTTCTTTTTTAGTTATTTATTTTACCGTCATCAATCAAGTCTTAATAATTTCAATATAATAACAATAGTATATAAAATATACATATATTTTATTATTTTTAGGTAGTAATATTTATCAATATTATTCTCTATAAAATGGGAAACAAAACCATCCCTCATGTGTATGGAGGACTACCACCTCACAAACCAATGTCATTTGTTTTGCATCACCACCCCACATTAATAGTCATAATGATGAAACTAAAAAAATATATATTATAATTACGAAATAATATTTATTTTATAAATTTAATATATAATCTAATTCCTTACCCTTTCACCCATTGATGAAATGACAACATTACTTGTGCATATGTATGACCTGCTGTCTCCACGAGGCAATGTGATTCATTTTCCATATCTAACTTTCAAGAATCATTATAAAAATGTATATAATTAATAAATATTTTATTTATAACATTATTATGATATTTTATACGAGGAAACTATATCCCTTTCACAATAATTAAAAATTCTATAATGATACATGCTTGATAAAACGAAGCAGTTAACACCCAAGAAATGATAATAATAATCAAATGTCAACGAATGACTGATAAGATGTGTGTATCATATATGAAATTATAAATAATAATATAGTTTTGATATAAAATTATAACATGTTTAAAACCATTATACTAGATTTTAAATCACATTAAACTAAGCGGAAGCGTGAGGTAAGATATTTCATCTCAATTTCCACTCTATTGAGACAAATTTGATATTATGAACCTATTTACATTTATATGGTGTATATAAAACCCCTTTTACGTATTAAATATTAATAAATATTTATTCATGATGATTAAAGTTTCAATTAAATTTTACTCTTTTAATGGGTTTCAATTTAAATGTGGCCAAAGAGGTGAGAATTTATTTTACAATCTCATTTTTTGGGATTGTTACATTTTTCATTGAAGGAATATTATAATATATCCTTCATCTATTTTATTATACTTTGGATATTTATGGAGTTTTCATGTTTTCTTATAAGTATTACTATATTTATCACTTTAATTAAATAAATAAATGTTTAAAATAAAATATGATCTTATTTATCTTTTTATCAAGTATATTTTTTTTTTCATGTCTATAATTTTCCAAATTTTTTTTAAAAAATTCATATGAATTTATTAAAATGATTTATTAATTAAATTTTACATTATCCTTGAATTTTTAAAATTTTTAAATGGAATATTTCCAATTTTTTTTGAAAGTTCTATTTTTTACTTTCTTTTCAAAAATTTAGAAGGGATTCTTATTTTTTAATGTATATGACATTAATAGTCTTTGGCGCCACCATAACTGTTTTAGGATATTTATCATATTCTATAAGTTTTCAATGATTTTATAAATAAAAATATTTAATGAAAAATTATTTTAATTTCACTTATATTTTCATTTATTCATCAAAATTCATTATTTTTTTATAAAACCTATATTTTTGATGAATTGATGGTTATATTTTATCTCTAATTGATGGTGTGGTCACTAACATTCTCTTGAAACATTGAATTTATTATGATAATATTTCATTGGAATTTATATTTCTATTAAATATCCATATTCTTTAAATCATGGATATAATTATTTACTAAACCGTATATCATTTTTTACATATAGTGTTTTGCAATGAAAGTTTTTTGATTGACTAGGTAAATCTTGATATTTTATATCATATACTCAATGTTTATATTTTTTGATATGGAATATTATTTATGAATTAAATTTATCATTCCTGATATAAGGAATGTATTGGACATAAATTGATGGGGGAGGCCTAGAATTTTATATCCCCTTAATGCATCGACAAGTCTCATGATACTAACCATTTAGAAAAAACTATTAAATGGGTTTTTGGTGTATACCAACACATATCTTAAACTATATTGGTGAAAGGCCTTGAAGGTAAATATATAATGATTTATGAGATCATGATGTATAATATTATGCATTTAATTCATTGAGAATTCATTTACTATTATCTAAATGATTAATGAATTTATATTATCCATGTATGCATTTCATGATCAAATTATTGACTAAACGACATGTCTCTTCATTTATCTACCTTTTCATATTGATTATACCTTATTTAATCCTAATATCTTACAATATACATGTCACGACCCGACCCAACAGGGATCGAGCCGCGACACCCAATCCCACCTCCAATAGGCCAGGGGCTGGCGTCTAGCGCTGAGTAGGCTATCACACACATGGGAGGCATTAGAATAAGGTAACTGTACACACACATGCACATAAACCTCCATGAAAAAGTGCAGAGATATATATAACTGAAAAGTAAATGCATGTGTACAACTATCCCACAACTAGAGTACAATAGAAGTTCAAAAAGGGAAAAACAGGGCCCACCAAAAAAAACTACAAAGCGCGTCCAACCTTCTCTGAAGAAGGGGAACGCTGCCACAAAAAATCTCTGGAAATCTCCCTTAACACATCTCTGGTAAACACCCTGGTCAAACCCGCTCACTAAGCTCCACCAGCTCCAGGTCCTCCTGGGACTCCGTCGAAAAGCCTGTGGTCTGCACAAGACACAAACATGTGTGGGTAAAACACGTGCAGGGGTGAGTATAAGAATACTCAGTAGCCACCCCAAAAACCCAAAACAAAAGAGAGTAGCTGAAAGGCAACGGTCTGCTCATCCCAGCCAGAGGGAACCCAAATGAGAGAGAAAATAAATCTCATGACCATCCTCAGCTAAACACAACTAGTGAGCTCAGATCAGGTGTATGCCCATACATACACCTTGAACAATCCAGATATACTCAGCTTATGCAACAAGCCACCTGAGGTATCGACCTTGTCACCAGCAATGGTTCAAAACTAAGAGAACACACTCCACAAACACTATCATCCCATATGACACACGCCCGAGAGATACACTCCATCAGGTCCTAAGCAAACATCTCAGATGCTCAACTGAGAGACCACGCTCGTCAGATACCACCACTGAGGAAAACCCCGCTAAAACAACATAACCACCAAACTCCTCGGATAGGGGATCACTCCTAGGGTCCGCTAGAGGATACTAGAACCCACTCTGGTATACGAAGCTCACAGAAAGGGGATCACTCCTAGGGTCCACTGGGGGATACCACGACCCGATCTAGCATACGTAGTTCACACATATAGGGGATCACACCCATGATCCGCTGGGGGATACCACAACCCAATCTGGCACTCGACAGAAGCACATCACTCAAATAGATGATCATTTTCCATATAAAGGTGGTCACGATGATACCAGAACCCTATCTGGTATAACTCGCGATGTAGGGGATCGAACCAACGATGCCGTAACCCTACCGAAACCACGTGCTGAGTAGGGGATCATATAACCAACGATACTGCAACCCTACTATACACCTCATGCTGAATAGGGGATCATATACCCGATGATACTGAAACCCTACTATACAACTCATGCTGAGTAGGGGATCGTATACCTGACGATGCCACAACCCTACTGAGTACGACCCACCGTGTAGGGGATCATAATCCCGATGATGCCACAACCCTACGGGGCTAACCATCTTGATAGGGGATTTCTGCCCATGGATAACCGGTCACAGCAATACCAAGAACCCGATCTAGGGAAAAGATGTTAGAGGATCCCACTTCGGGCCCACCGGAGGGATGCCAAAACTCTAACAAATTAAACATCCCATCAAGAGGATCACAAACCTATACGAAGGTTGTGATGCCGCACGAACCCTCGTAGGAACGAACCAAGGGAGTACCCTCAACCACTACTGGTCTAGACGTCGCTAACCCGAGAGACCCGCAGAAATGGAACAATACATAGCACCAAGGCCGATACTAAGGCCACCATCGCAATCTACGTGGAAAAACACGCAGGATAGGCTGTTTACTCGCCCAAAACAGACAACCAGTGAAAAAGGAACTATTCACCGTAGTTGTCAGTGCGGGGCCCACACAACGATCCCGAAACTCATCAAGCGGATCACACCACGACGATCCCCTCAGAAAAACACATGGAATCGACTACTCGTTCACCCAAAACGGCCACCCAGTGAAAAAGGTACTATCACTAGAGCCAGCTCGGGTGGGGCCTACACCACGATCCCGAAACTCATCAAACAGATTGTACCATTGCGATCCTCTCAGAAAAACACACAGGATCAACTATTCATTCACCAAAATCAGACTCCTAGTGCGAAACCTGCGTTTCTCCACAAACGCCAAAACCCGGCCTCGTGGAGCCGGCACCCCGTTCACAGTCCCAACACCCGGAAACCATCTCAAAAAGTCCGCCATACCGTCAGGGTCTCAACGCCACTAACGACATGTCATTCGGATGCTACGGGTAGAAGTTACAATGACCCGAAGTCATAAAATAATAACATATTATTATTTTCTACGACGTTTCTAACTCCCGGGCCACGATCCCAAACCTTTATACCCACGAACCCACAACGAAGGGTTCGCCTCGTCCCCAGGGTCACGTCGCCGTAGATGGCACGTGAATCCGATTCCCGTATTGCAAGAAACGGGGGTTTAAAAACCCCTGTATAAAAAAAAGTGGTCGGATTGGCCTGAATCGGCCGGCCTTGACCGGCCCGCCCTAACCGGCGGCCCCCACCATGCCGCCGCGCTCCCGCGGTTGGGCAGGCGCCGCCATGCCAGTGCCACGCAGGTGAACCTTCCGAGGTCCGCCGGAGGCCCCTCGGAGGTCCAAATGCAGATCCGGAAGCATCTGCGTGCCTACCGGGACCCGATCTACCCATCTGCAGGTTCAACACAGAGAAAAACGCAGAAATTTGGGATTCGGGATTTTCAAAACGTAAAACACCTACCTGTTGGTGGATCACCGATGCTTTGGGTGCAGAATGGCGCCCACGAAGCCCTGAAGCTGGATCCGCAGATGAACGACGCTGAAAATGGTCGCCTGGAGCTCGAATCGGTGAAGAACAGAGAGGGGAGGGGTGTGGTTCGCCGTGCATGTGAGGGAGGAGGGAGGTGAGGGATGAGAGATTTCGTTTTTTTAAATAAAAATATCTCCCATCTCCGGCTCCCGACTCGCCTTCGCCCGATGCCCAATGCAGACAAAAGTAAGGTCACCCCCAGTGTAAACGCACCGTTCTGAACGTAACAGCGGACTCAGATTTATGACCCAAGACTCCATTCATATGTTATTCGAGCTGACGCTCGTAAACCAACTTTTCCACTTATTTACGAAAATCCCCTGGTGGCGTTTTCCACAACAGACCCACGCCCGTAAAGTTTACACCTCGCTTAGGGTAAACGGCACATTCCGGACGCAAACGTGCCCTCAGATCCCCATTCTGAGCTACCATTTAAGAGATATCATACCCCTTCCACGTGCATAGTATAAAAATACTTAATATTTTTATAAATTTAATTCTAGGCTAACCGGGCCTCAGAATGGAATTTCGTCTTCACGCCTAGCTCTGGAATTATTCATAGAAATAATCCAAATTATGACAAGGCCAAAACCAGATCACTACATCCTCCCCCCTTAGAACTTTTCATCCTCGAAAAGCCATAAGCACAAGGAAAGCGGCTGGACTCTCAACTGGGTCTCCCACACCAGTGAGTTCGCCAACAAACACACATGCCTGACCACATAAGTCAGAGAGACTTATCAACCACACCTCAACACTATCCGCTCTGGGCGGCATTGACTTTCCCACATATTTTTAATCGCGTCACAAAAACATGTCTCAGTGGGGGAAGGATCCCTCTTCCTCACAAATTCGAAGCACACCGAACAACACCCACACAGGGTCTTACCAACACCCTGAACAAAACTCGAGCAAGAAACAGAAAGGAAGGGTACCGCTAAACAGTGTCTATCAAACTACTGCATAAAGTAGAAAAGACACAAGGCGTACCTCTATCCATCCACAGAGCCTCTGGGTCAACAGCCTCCAGGGCATGCAGCTGTCCTCGCCCTCGGCCACCAGCTCCCTGAGCTTGGCATGGACCCCTAGGGGGGTGGGAGTGGTGGAAACTGATACCGCTTACCACCTCCTGCTACGGTACCATATCTGTCACCACGTCCACTGCCCTGCAGACCTCCTTGCTCGAGACGCTACCTCTGCCAAGGTGGTCCATCAACCGGCTCTCTCTCAGCAGCACGATGAGTCGGACAATCTATAACAAGATGTCCCTGATCGTCGCAAGCATAACACCTCTTCTCCTGCGGCTGGCCAAAACTAGCTTGTGAGCCCTGTGAGCCCTGAGGATCATATCCTCTATCCTGGGGTCACCTCCTGAAACATCGCCCATGAACAGGCCCCTGAGTCTGTCGTCAGATACCAGATGCCAATCCGACTGACAAAGTTTCAGCTCTCGCGTGCCCAGCACTAACAAGTGGGATTTGCTCAGCCAGAAAGCTCTCCACCACCAAATCTCACTCCAACACTCCAGCATAGGTGGGAAGACACAAGGAAACCACGCCTGCTCGGATGTCCCTACGTAGGCCCTACTCGAAGGTCTGGGCCCTAAAGAACGGGTCCCGAACCATATCCAGGGAGTAGCACGACAGGTCTGTAAACCTCACCGAGTACTCTAACACAGTCAGGCCCTCCTACTGAAGCTGTAAAAGCTCTTGAATCCGCCCTGACCTCAGCGTCACTGGATAGAACTCCTCCCTGAAGAGCCGCTCAAACTCTGCCCACATGAGCGTCTCCTATTCATGGGACTATGTCACTAAAATCCACCATCGCCCAGCAGAACCATGCAGAAGGCTCTCCGCTAGGACCACCATCTGATCTAGAGGTGTCCTCACTAGGCGGAAAACTCGGGTGATTGCCTCAACCCAGTCATCAGCTGCTTGGGGGTCTGGATCACCCCGAAACCTCAGAGGTTGCTGCCTCTGGAACTCATGCAGTGCACTCAACCTGCGTGAAACCTCGTCCTGCCCTGCCGGCACAACCAGCTGCTTGACAGGTGGTGGATCAACTGGTGGACCACCTGGAGATCCAAACTCAGAACCTGCACCCTGGTCCACAGCCTCTGCACGGGGTGGATCATCCCCACAATCCCGCTGCAGAACCCTCGTAGGCTGTCGTCGTGGAGGCATGCTGAAATACATTCAAGACGTACCACAGTCAAAGAGTATACCTAGAGAGCTGACTCAAGAAGGACAAGGAAAACCCAAAAACCCATTCTTATATGATGCATGTACCATTTTTTTCCTACGACTAGTGTACGAATGTCCTGAGTCGAAAGGCAGGTTATCAGAGTCCTGGTGTATGGATACCTCGGCTGCTGCACCAACGCTGGAGTCCCTGGCCTGAAATTCAAAATCGAAACATCATAACATTGCCGTTATCCAACCCAAACCAAACTCACTGCTAGACCAGCTACGCTCTGAGATCCCAAAGGTGGAACCTCCTCTGATACCACTCTGTCACGACCCGACCCAACGGGGCTCGAGCCGCGACTCCCCAAGCCCACCTTCAACAGGCCAGGGGATGGCGTCTAGCACCGAGTAGGCTATCATATACATGGGAGGCATTAGCCTAAGGTACCTGTACACACGCACCCATATAAACCTCCCTGAAAAAGTGCAGAGATATATATAACTGATAAGTAAATGCATGCATACAACTATCCCACAACCAGAGTACAACAGAAGTACAAAAAGGAAAAAACAGGGCCCACCAAAAGAAAACTACAAAGCGCATCCAACCTGCTCTGAAGAAGGGGAACGCTACCACAAACACCCTAAGGAAAGCTCCCTCGGCACAGCTCTGGTAAACACCGCGGTCAAACCCGCTCAATAAGCTCCGCCGGCTCTAGGTCCTCCTGGGACTCCATCAAAAGGCCTGTGGTCTACACAAGACACAAACATGTGCGGGAAAAACCCGTGAAGAGGTGAGTATAACAATACTCAGTAGGCACCCAAAAAACCCAAAACAAAAGAGAGAAGCTGAAAGGAAACAATCCGCTCATCCCAGCCAGAGGGAACCCAAATGAGAGAGAAAATCAACCTCATGACCATCCTCAGCTAAAAACAACTAGTTAGCTTAGATCAGGTGTATTCCCATGCATCCACCTTGAACAATCCAGATATACTTAGCTCACGCAATAAGCTACCTGAGGTACCGACCTCGTCACCAGCAACGGTTCACAACTAGGAGAACACACTCTATGATCACTGTCATCCGAGATGACATGTACCCGAGAGATACACTCCATTGGGTCCCAAGAAAACATCTCATATGCTCACCCGAGAGACCATGCTCGTCAGATACCGCCACTGAGGAAAACCCTGCTAAAACAACATAACCACCAAACTCCTCGGATAGGGGATCAATCCTAGGGTTCGCTAGGTGATTCCAAAACCCACTACAATATACAAATCTCACATATAGGGGATCAATCCCAGGGTCCACTGGGGGATACCAAAACCCGATCTAGTATACGTAGTTCTAATAGGGATCACACCCAGGATCCACTGGGGGATACCACAACCCGATCTGGAACTCGAAATAATCACATCACTCAGATAGACGATCATCGCCCATATAAAGGTGGTCACGATGATACCGGAACCCTATCTGGTATAACTCACGATATAAGGGATCGAACTGATGATGCCACAACCCTACCGAAACCACGTGCTGAGTAGGGGATCATATAACCAATGATACTGCAACCCTACTATACACCTCATGTTGAGTAGGGGATCATATACCTGAAGATACTGCAACCCTACTATACACCTCATGCTGAGTAAGGGATCATATACCCAACGATGCCACAACCCTACTGAGTACGACCCACTATTTAGGGGATCATAATCCCGATGATTCCACAACCCTACGGGGTTAACCCGCAAGATAGGGGATCACCGCCTGTGGATAAGCGGTCATAGCGATACCAAAAACCCGATCTAGGTAAAACATGCTAGAGGATCCCACTCCGGGACCACCGGAGGGATGCCAAAACTCTAAAAAATTAAACATCCCATTGAGAGAATCAAAAACTTATACGAATGTTGTGATGCCGCACGAACCCTCGTAGGAATAAACTAAGGGAGTACCCTCAACCACTTCTGGTCCAGACATCGCTAACCCGAGCGACCTGCAACAACGCCACACTGCGTAGCACCAAGGCCGATACTGAGGCCACCATCGTGATCTATGTGGAAAACACGCAGGATAGGCTGTTTACTCGCCTGAAACGGGAAACCGGTGAAAAAGGAACTATTCACCATAGCTTGTTTGTGAGGGGCCCACACAATGATCCCGAAACTCATCAATCGGATCACACCACGACGATCCCCTTAGAAAAACACACGGAATCGACTACTCGTTCACCCAAAATGGCCACCTAGTGAAAACGGTACTATTCACTGGAGCCAGCTCGGGTGGGGCCCATGCCACGATCCCAAATCTCATCTAATAGATCACTCCATTGCGATCCTCTCAAAAAAACACACATGATCAACTATTCATCCGCCGAAATCGGACTCCTGGTGCGAAAGCTGCGTTTCTCCGCAAACGCCAAAACCCAGCCTCGCGGGGCCCACACACCATTCTTAGTCCCAACACCTGGAAACCATCTCAAAAAGTCTTCCATATCATCAGTGTCTCAACGCCACTGACGTAACATAATTTGGACGCTCTGGGTAGAAGTTACAACGGCCCGAAGTCGTAAAATAATAACATATTATTATTTTCTACAACATTTCTAACTCTCGGGCCACAATCCTGAACCTTTAAACCGTAAAACCCACACTGGATGGTTCGACTCATCCCCAGGGTCTCATTGCCGCAGATGACACGTGAATTCGACTCCCAGATTGCAAGAAACGGGGGTTTAAAAACCCCAGTGTAAAAAAAAGTGGTCAGACCGGCCTGAACCGGCGGGACCGTCCGGCCCTGGCCGGTGGCTCCCACCACGCGGCGTCCAGTGCCGCTGTGGGCCGCCGCGCGCTGCCGCGGGCTGCCCCTGCCAACGCCATGCCGGCGAAACTTCCAAGGTCCGCCGGAGGCCCCTCGGAGGTCCAAACACAGATTCGGAAGTATCTACGCGCCCCCGGGACCTGATCTACCCATCTGCAGGTTCAAAATAGAGAAAAATGAAGAAATTTGGGATCCTGGATTTTCAAAACGTAAAAAACCTACCAGTTGGCGGATCACTGACGCTTTGGGTGCAGAACGACGCCCACGACGCCCTGAAGTTGGATCCGCAGATGAACGACGCTGAAAACGGTCGCTCAGAGCTCGAATCGGTGAAGAACGAAGAGGGGAGGGGTGTGGTTTGCTGTGCGTGTGAGGGAGGAGGGAGGTGAGGGATGAGAGATTTCCTTTTTTTTAAAATAAAAATATCTCCCATCTCCGGCTCTCGACTCGCCTCCGCCCGATGCCCGATGCAGACAAAAGTAAGGTCACCCCTAGGGTAAACGTGCCGTTCTGAACGCAACGGCGGACTCATATTTGTGATCTGAGACTTCTTTCAGAAGTTATTTGAGAATACACTCATAAACCAACTTTTCCACTTATTTATGAAAATGCCCCTGGTGGCGTTTTCCACAAAAGACCCGCGCCCGCGATGTTTACACCTCACCTAGGTTAAATAGCACATTCCGGACGTAATCGTGCCCTCGGATTCCTGTTCTGAGATACCATTTAGGATATATCACACCCTTGAAACGTGTATAGTGTAAAAATACTTAATATTTTTATAAAATTAATTTCAAGCACACCGGGCCTCGGAATCGCACGCCGTCTTCATGCCTAGCTCTGGAATTATTCGTATAAATAATCCAAAGTCTGACAGGGCCAAAACCCGAGTCGGTACAATACATTATCCTTACTAATAATTTGAGATCAAAATTATTTTGTTCACTTTCCTCAATATATGAAGAAAGAATCATTTAATGAGTTCCAAAAAGCATGATATTTACTTTCACTATGTTTTTATATTTTAATTCCAATGTAATATTTGAATCTTGTTTTTTATCAAGTTCTTCAATACTACTAAAATGATCAATCCTTGGTGATGTTATCCCTTGTATCTTAACCCAATGTAATAAAGTATACATAGCGTCTGTATTACTATATTTATGGTTATTATAGCAACACATCCTTGTGATATAAAAAAAATCCAAAGTCTAATCCAAAAAATGAGACAAAACCAAGAACACATCCATGTATCCCAATGAGCATCCTTCAATGCCATCTAATCCCACCATGAAGATGATATCAACCAAGAGAATCCATCAGGATATATGATTCCCTTATCTTTTATTGCATCTTATAAAACAAAATATGTATATTCCTTAAGGAATATGAAGGGTGTGAGGAAAAGTCTTAGTATGAAACCACCATGAATCTAGAAAATATTTATTACCATGAAACCATTAGTTCTAAATTTAAAACAAAATAATTTCTATAAATAATTTCATTTGATACATTTATCATAAACAACCATATGTTTTCTTTTAAAATATTCCATAATAAAACCCACAATAATATATAAATAAACATGAATAATAACTTAGACTAAAGTAGTAAAAAATAACCCATATCTCAAAATATATATAGGTGAGAAATTAAATCATGATCATTACCATCAAGAATATAACCAAGAATAACTGGGATCTAGATTATGGGTGTATGTAACTAGGATGCACAAGGAAATCTAAGATTGAATAATGTGATTCCTAAGATATTGAGTCCTACCATATTCTCTCAGTATCATTATCATAAGCCGTAGTGGTTCCACACTCACTAAGGTTTTTATATTCCAATAACCAAATGTTTCCATGGTTATCAATGTATTTTATTTTAACAAAAAAATCAAGTAAATAATTATCTCATTTTTATAAATCATTTGCAAAAGAAAAGAATTACCACTCCCATGATTCAAAAACCATTTTAGATTCAAAAACATATTTGAGGCATTTCATCGAACACATGATGTGTATGAAATTGTATTTAAAGAAAAACTCCTTTAAAAATATCTTCCATGACACCAAATACGAATTTACAGAAAGTCTCCCAATTGGATATCAAATCAATCATTTTTTCCAGCAAAAAATGCAAAATATGAGAAAAAAGGTATTCCATGAGATAAAACCCTTTTATTGATACACCTACCCCACCAATAGAGGAAACTAAGTCACCAACAAAAATAGTGAAAGGAAATGAAGAGATATGGTCCTCAAAATCCTAGATTCAAAATAAAAATCATCAATTACCATTAAACCTGATAGATATAGAAATAATACCCCATTAGGCTTCTAGTTTATCAAGGGTAAAATATTAAAAAAGAAGATATTGAGAAAATAGGAGGAATCAAGAGGAGATTCACACATACCTTGAAGAGATCCACCTAAATCTATATAGAAACACCATAATATCAAGAGAGAACCTCCCATAGAATCATGTAATGTATATGTCAAGATAATGAGATATTAAAAGGATAATTGAGGTTAAAATGAGTAAGGTAATTAGGGTAATTTTCAAATTTTATGAAATCTATACAGGCTACGTGGTTAGGTCACATGGTTATAAAAATTGGGCACCAATTGTGTATTCCCTACAATCCCTTGAAAATAAAAATGCATGATTTCTTGGGTTAAGCCACATGGTTAGTCAAACCATTTTCAATCCATGTAACCAATTCTATACCAAAAATCATTCATCCACATAGTTTTTCTAGTGACTCCCATGGTTAGAAAAACTATGTACAAACTGTGTAGAATTCCACTGGAGTTAACAAATCCATTATACACTATTACAAAATGGTTATTATCAACTGTTCACATACTATGTGCCCAACCTATTTCTCCCCAAAACTTCATATGCTCATCCTAGACTCCTAAAAGACTTTGAAAACTCAAATGATATAAACCAAGTCTAAAATAATACATACTTAAGACTTGAAGGGTGTCACAATTATCCCCAACATGCCACTTTATATCTATAGAAATAACTCAGGATTATAGATCCATAAAGAGATATAGACACCATTGCATCATCAATGCTTCTTATTCCCACATCTTGTAGTCATCCCATATGAGATGACATAGTATACAGGCCAATAGAATCATTTTACCATGTTGTAACTTATTTTTATGATCCATAATCTATACCGGTTTCTCAAATACTAATGTGTTATGCTCAGGATCAACATCCTCCCACTCAATTACATGTGTAGGGTCTAATGATACCTTCTAAATTGGGAAACATGAAACATTTCATGAATCAAGGTTAAGATAGATGGAAATTCTAACCAATAAGCTACCTTTCCAAGTCCTTCAATGATCTCTAAAGGAACAACAAAACTCATTTCCAACATACCCTATCTTCCCAAAATGATGATGTACCAAATGAAGTAAATACCTATGGGAAACATGAGTACCCACTACAAACTCCAAAAAAAGATAAAAACGGTCCTCATAGGATTTACAAAGAATCATTACTATCACTCTTCTTTTTTGAATCGACTACACCATTTCCGTCATCTCTTAAACAAGACTCGATCAATACAAAGATCCTTATCCCAACTCTACCCAATATAATAGAGATCTATATAGATTACCATAAAAAACATCAATGTCATGACCCGTCCCCACGGGCCCGTGTCGTGACTACCCCAAGCCCACCTTCCATAGGCTAGGGGCTGGTGACTAGCACCGAATAGGCATATCCCAAAAAGGGAAGGAATTTTACTTTAAATCTGTACATAGTCACAAAGCTCAAAATACAGAAAGTAAACACAAAGTAAACCAAAAATGTTACTGAGACAACTACTGAGAGTATAATACAACTAAAAGTACAAAGGGGCTATAATAAAAGCCTAAAACCACAAATGAAAGTACAACTGCCATGGTTCGTCTGCTCGAGTCCCTACTTGAAGGGTAGGTGAAGGGTAACTACCTATATCCATAGAAGTATGCCCGTCCATACCATCTCACTAAGAACCACCTAGTCCCAGACCACCAAGGTCTCCATCGAAGCGTCGATCACCTGCATGAGACACGACACGTGCGGGAAAATCCCGTGTACAGGTGAGTAACAATATACACAGTATGGACCAAAAACACAAAGATTAGACCAAAAAGGAATACCAAAAAGTAATACCACAAGCAAAGACAACTCACACTAGGTACAATTCATGGGATAGAAAGTAATATTCTCAATTGTAATGCTGGATCATCTTGTACTAATGAGGGACTCATCCCTAATGAGTCACCAAGGTTCATTTAGATACTGGATAACTGAGGCCCTCTCCACTACTAGACCAATGAGGTTTGCTTGATTGCTAGACCACTAAGGTCCACTCGACTACTGGACCACTGATGTTCACTTCCCTACGAGTCCACTGAGGTATGCTGAGCTTCTGGACCATTGAGGTCCTCTTGGCTACTGGACCACTAAGGTCCACTCATCTACTAGACCACTGAGTTTCAGTTCGTTACTGGACCACTGAGGTCCATTGAGCTAATAGATTATTGAGACCCGCTCTTCATATCCTTCATGTCACATCCATCCATATGATTACTGCTCTCTAGTGCACTTGAATATGGGGGATTCTACCCCTCAATCCATCGGTCATAACTAAACTTCCATGAAGTCTCACTTAGAGTATACCTACAAGACCATCTCATCTTAAGGTTCCAAACAGTAAATAAGGAAGACAAATCAGATGCCTGGTATGAAAGATATTATCATTTTAGAAAACATGGGATGGTTACGTTCGAGCCTGTTCTAACATGGTTGGACTGACCCAACCAACCCTGCCTGGGGGCCCCGCATGAACTGACCAATCTCGACTAAACTGACCTGACCTAGTTGGGTCTAGGATGACCCGGTCTAGCCTATATTAGTGGCTAGGCCCATTATGCCATGTTGGACCATGCCTGGTTCAGCCATGGGTCCAACCAGCTAATTCGCCCAGTGACCTGATTCTCATCTATTCCGTTATGACTTAGTCAGACAAGTTCTAACCAGCTAGGCCACCCAGTACCCCCGTTCCCCATCCATTCTAGACTGCTTTGGAAATCCGTTTCCCTTTCATCCCGAGCTACTCAGCGGCCCAATTTATTCCACCGGCCTAGCCCGCATCGGTGGGTCAGTTCTCATCCACCCCAACCGCTGTGCCTCGTCTGGTTCGCACAGCCCTATAGTGTCAGGGTGGTTCTGCCTCCTCATCCATCTAATTTGATCATACATACTAGGTCTTCTATATAACCCACAATAATCCATGGGTCCAGCTAATTTTTGTGGTCTGTGGACCGTTCCTTTACGATGTGTGGAACCTCCAACGTGGCCAGATGGCGGTGTCTACCGGCTTCCAGCCACCAGCCATTGTTATGGTGGCCCCTGTTTATAAATCAGGCCACTTAAATACTAGTTGATGATTTTTAGGAACATCTCTAACAATTTTTATGAGATCATTCTAGCCTTAGGAACAATAAGACTTACTCTCCTAAATTTAGCATCCCACTCACCATGCAAGGTGTGAGTAACCCCATCAAAAGATTGAAACTGTACTCGATGATAAAAAAATTGATCTAGGATTTAAAAATAACAATAAAATATATAAAAATAATGAGATCAAAGATATAAAGATCAATAAATATAAAATACAATACAACCTTGTGTTCAACAATCTTGATAGAGAACTTGAAGCACTTAAAACACTGTTCCTTCCTTTTTCCCAAGGGAGTGGAAATATCCACCATAAAAGGAATAAGATATGATCATAACACCAACACTTAAATAAACTTAGATGATATAAAATAATGATATACACTTGTATAAAATTAATTTAGGAACATAGAGGATGAAATAAACACCATACATCTCACAGTATCTTGAACCACTTCAGATTCCTATGATTTATACAATGATGTATAAAGACATCTAATCCCAGCCATTATCTAATATTTAATAACATAAAAAGTATCCCTATTAGCATGAAAATAAGATCCACTAAAATTCATTTTGTTTGACCAAACAAGGGAGCCTTTGGTAAGGGTGGATCTAGATCTACTACCCTGGGAAACTCTTCCACAAAAGTGATTAAGATGACCATATTATCTAAAATGATGTAAAATTTTGGGTGATATAATATAATAAGGCTTAGTATATATAGGTCTCCCAAACTGATGAAAAAATACATGGTGTTTAACTGAATAATCCCATCAAACTACTCCAAAAAAAACTGAGCACCCTTATTGCACTTTCTCTTATGACCAGATGATACACTCTCACTAACCCTTACTGCTACTAAAACTTCACCCAGATTTGTCTTCCCGATTAAGTATACCTCAATCATAACCACTTTATCAAATACCAAAAAAATGGTCTATAGGAACATGAGTATGAGAATTAATAGAATATTAGGATTAAAACCCATCTTAAACCACCTAACGTTTAGGTTTTCATAGTGAATATTTTTGGGGATAGATGAAATAACATGGAGAAATGAGTAGCATATTCCATAATAGAATGGTTCCTTGATCCAAGGTCACAAAATCTTAATACTTTTATATATGAAATTCGTTAGGAAAAAATGAAGGATTCAAGATCTTATTGAGTTTTTTCCAAGTGAGGTCCACATATAATTTAGATTTCACAAAATAATAATAATATAATTTCCCACCAGGTCCTTCAAGCATATAAGTGTCAATAATTACTTTTGATTCTTCTAGAGTCTTCAAAAGTTAGAAAATCCTATCTATTTTGTTAATCCATTACTCAGATTCTTGGGTTTCTTTCTCACCATGAAATATTATTGGATTTTTTTTAGTAAACTCTAAATCATGACACAACGTTTATTCTTGGTTTCAAAAACCCACTTAATCTTAGGATTTAATAGTTCATATCACTGTTTCCACTAAACCATGGTTAATTGGAGGTTTTTCCTATAGAAAATTCAGCACAAGTCCTTCCCTCATGTTTAGAAAGGTCTTTTTGGATTAATTATCTATTAATCATAAGATATGATGCCCAGTTATCTTAGGAACACATCACTGAAATGAAACAAGATATTTTAGAACCCAAATTAAAGCTATTAAAAAATAAGGATATAAGAAAATATAAGAGAATGATTGATAAACATGAAGTAGTTAATTAAAATAAACCCAAAATCATTTTCATTTAAAAAAATGATTCAATATTAAGGAAAAAAATCCTAAACTTTCCATGGTAACTCAAGGTCATATACGAAAGTGAACTATCTTAGAACCCTTCCACATTTATCACCCAAGTCTCAAAGATCCTAAGTAATATATTACAACCATCCTAGAAATAATCATATCTCTTTGAAACCATTTTTTAATGAAATAATATGGGTTAACTTGAAACCTCACCCATGACAACCTCCCATAATGTCCAATGTACATTACTGATCATGATGAGTTGGCGACAAGAATATGGGTATCAATATTCACATCTATGGGAATGATATTATATCCAAATCACAACTGAGCACATCTCATATAAAACAAGATATAGGTAAACAATCATGGAACAATATCAAAGAAAATTTTACACCACTATGAGATATACAGATAAATCCAAAGGATAATCCTAGAAACAAAACAAATCCAAGACCATAACCATGTCACAATGTGATAATATATCACCACCATCCAAAACCACCAAAAATATGATATCAACAGAGAGTATTCATTAGGATACAAGGCATCCTTCCCATTACCTAATATCCTAAAAAACCATGTCTCCATACACCCAAAAGAATATATTGGTTGTGAGGAAAATTACCAACAAGATACCATCACGAATCAATACAATCTTCGTCACCATGAAACCCTTAGTTCTAACTTTAAAACAAAATAATATTTATGAATAATTTAGTTTGGAAATATTTTTTATAAAAATAATTTATTTTTCCTTTAAAAAATATGTATATCAAATCAAAAATAATATAGAAAAAATTAATGATTTTATAGATGGAACAAGAAAAAAAGAATCCATATATCAAAATATAAACATATGAGAAATCAAAGTATAAGCATTACCATTAAAAATATAACCAAGAACATGTGAGATCTATGCTAAAAAAATATGTAACTTGGAAATTCACGGAATAATTAACTAATATAATATTAATCATACAATTCTGTATCCTAAAATAGTCTATTGATATCAAAATAATTACCCATAGTGGTGACACACTCACTAAGGTTTGCATATTTTCACAACCAATCACACTGAAGGCTCCCAATGTGTTATGTTTTTATCAAAACCATCAATTAAATCATGATCAACATTTTAAAAAAAATTTCCAAAAGAAAAAAATTACTACTCCCATGATTAAAAAACCATTTTATATCTTACAACATCTTTGAGGTATTTCAAAGAACATAATATGTTTATAAAACTATTTTTAAACAAACCCCCCCATTAAAACCTTTTTCCAAGACACCAAATATGAATTTAAGTAATTTAACCCTCTCAAATATAAAATAAATCATTTTTTCAAGCTAAGAAAATGAAAAATAAAATAATAACAAGGTATTTCATGATAAATAGGCATTATATAGTGACACCTACCTTATCGATGGAGGAAGCCAATCCACCTTTGAAAATGGTGAATAGAAATGAAGAGATCTAGTCCTCACAAGACTAGATATATAATAAACATCATCCATTCCCATAAAACTCTCTATATCCATAAATCATTGCAAACTAATGATCCAGTCAATTAATAGGACAATAGATAAAGAGAATATTTAGATAAAATAGAGAAATAAAGAGGATATTCACACATACATTGAAGAGATCCACTTAAATCCATGTAGAATCACCAATATACCAAGAGATAACCTTCTTGACTATCGAGGAATGTAAGGGTTGAGTTAATGAAATATTATAAGGATATTGGAGGTTAAAATGAGAAAAGGTGTTAGGGTATTTTTTTAATTTTAATCAACCCATACAGGTCACACGATAAGGATGAATAATTAAAAAAAGTGCACCAAATCTGTGGTCCTTACTATCATTTGAAAATTAAATTGCATGATTACCTTAATCAAGCTGTACAATTAGTCAAACTGAGTGATATCTATGAAATTTATCCTAGGCGCAAACTCATTCATCCACATGGTATTCCTAGTAACTTTCATGGTTATACAAACCATTCTTAAATTGTGAAAAATTCTATTGGAGTTTATAGATCCATTGTGCATGGTTAATTAATCGTTACTACTAACCATTCATAGATTGTGAACCTGCATTTTCTCTCCCAAAACTCAAAATTCTTGACCCCCAATTCCCAAAACAATTTAAAAACTCAAAAGAGATAAACCAGGTCTAAAATAAGACATACTTGTAACCCATAGGGCATCACAGTTAAGTCAAAAGTGTTTGATATATCAAATCATAAAAATCACCACCAAAGGACCCCAAAAAATGATCTACATGAGCCAAATCCTTATGAATCAGGGTCACCAATAAATATCATAGTACAAAGTATGAGAGGCATCAAGATGTTCCACCATGAGCTGTGGCTCCTTTCCCTTTACCTATATCAAGCATAACTAATTCTTCATACACCCAATAGGTTTATGTAAGATGTGATAAAAAATACTAGTTGGATACCACCCTTATTCTATATAATATATTTCTCAATGAAAATAATTAGTACTTATTTAAAAGAAGGTTCTGAAGAACACTTTCTTCAAGAAAATACCACTACAATTCCCAAAAATATAATTTTAGAAACCCCTTTTAAATACCTTAGGGATTATAATGATAAACCAAATTTTAGAAGTAAATAAGTTCATAGAAAATGTAATCATAACAAAGATAGTATAATGAAATAAAAAAAATACTAAAATAAATAAAATAACACCTCAACCATACATCACATAGAATCTAACCTCTCAGATCCTGTATTACCCTCACAACCACCCAAGGGTTCCCATGTACACCGACATAATAGGTGATGTAAAAAGGCTATCACATACTGACACTATGAGAGAAGATGTAAATCTTTCACATCCCAACATTATGGGATAAGAAACAAGGGTGTCACCTCACAAAACTATAGAAAAATAAACAAGACTATCAAATCCTGAAAACACACATTAAAATTTCAACCACTAATTTTTTTTTAGGTTTGGTGTGAATATTTTTTTATTGGATAACTATCAAAGATTAGGAAATTCAGTCATCGGTAGCAACAATTTGGAGAATCTAGATAGAGTAAATGCATTTAAATCATGTAAGTATGGGCTTAGGAAGATGAAGTAAATTCATTGTAAGTTTAGTAGATAGAAAAATCAGTTCACTAGTAGTATTAGTAGAAGTGTCAGTTGAATAGAAGTTATATAGGAGCCTTGAGGTTTCTGATTAGTGGAAGCACACTAAATAGTGTGAGATCACTAGAATTTTAGTGGAAGAAGATGGAAAGTTGAGTTCAGTTTATAGAACATAGTGGAGGAAAAACATGGGAATTATAAGGAAGGACATGATTTGATGCATATAATTGATGATTCATCCATGGATCTGGAGGCTATAGTGAGGTGAACAATAGTGGAAGCTATAAATTTCGAAATATAAGTTTAAAGGACTAGTGATGTAGTTGTGGGAGTTCATTACTTACATGAATTCATTGGTAACAAGATGAAAAATCATTCCCAAAAAAGTTAATGTTCATCATGGAATCAGTGTGGAGAAGGACATGTAATACAATGTTCATCATGAGTTAGCAGTTGATAAAATGAATGCTACTAGAGATCATATGTTTTATAGTTCAATAGAAGTATGCCCATATATATTAGACGGAGGTACTAAATTTATGGTCTTATGGGTCCCTCTATAATAATTTCAATGGTACACATATTCAACGTACACTTATGATGACTAATAAAGGATGAGGTGGCTCTAAAAGGAGAAAACATGGGTGTATCTAAGTGCCGATGGATTAATTTCCAAATATATAAGACCAAGGGTAGAGCACTGGAAGATATAATAATCTAAAGATGAAATTAGTGATAATTATTCCAATATTATAAGTAGGATTTTCAGTAGATTATTTATCCCTGTAACCCATAAATAATTATAGTAGAATGAAATATTTTTGGTTTCTGTTCTCCCATGCATGTAGGAATAATTTTTTTTAAAAATACAATCCTTATGTGTATTGTGTTTGTGTAGTTGGGTTTTCATGTGTCTGTCGTGTTCTAGTTTTCTATTACACTTACTACAAGGAGGATCATGAAGTAACTTGTACTTAAGGAATCCAAGGTGATTATGACACAATACCATTGCTGGCGCATGAGGTATTCTTATTTATGGTCTTTTAATTCATTGGGGATGATTTGATCAGAATATTCTCTACTTTTGATGGTTGAATTTTAGCTATGGAGGATCACCATAAGGGTGAAATTTAATTTACTCATGAAATTGACCCTTTTACCCATTAATTGGTATTACATTTTGTTCTTTTTTTGATGTATAATACCCAAAAAATAGCATTAGAGCTTGGTTGTAGTGTTCTATGATAAAGCATATATGCAAAGGTTTCTAGTGGAGTATTTTTTTCAAGGACTCAAAATGAGATTGACAAAAAGACTATTGGGTTTCCTAATGATTATGTGGTATATTAGGTTACTAAAAGTATGTCACAAGAATATAGAAGAGGTACTATGAGGATTATAGTGTTGGGTCAGAATGACGAAGATGAAGACACAACAAGGGTGGGGGTGAATTGTGTTCCTTTAAAAACTTGACAAGAACAAAACTTCCCTCTTGTTTTTAAAGTGATCCTTTACTTATGTTGTAAACATGAGTAAGAATAAGAAAATAAATAAAGTAATAACAATGAAAAATTATTTATAACGGTTTGGGGAATAGAAATTCCCTAGGACACTCCACCAATTATCTAATCCATGAGATTGGGATTTTTACTAGTTGGTCCTCTTATCCAGAGACCTCTACAACTAAGTGGTAACATTTGAAACCTTCACCATAGGGATTTTAAAAGACCTTATGATTCTTTTATAGGGAACTGAGATATTCATAAATTAGTACAAGAAGATGACACTCTACCATGATTTATAATTAAAATTCAACACTTTAATAGAAAATAGATAAGATGATGATTGTTAAATAACAAGTTCGACTTAAAGTGTAGTTACAACTGAAAAAATAAATGTTCTTTAATAAATTAAAATAGTAGAAAAATAACCATTAACAATGAGTAGGATTTATTTTTCAATAAAAACCAGTAGAGAAAACAATCTAGAGATGATAAAACATGTATATATCCAAAATATAGCTCTGATAGGTTCTTTTTTGAACTAAAAAATATATATTAACAATGAAATACAAAAACAAACACATCAACAATATATCAATCAAATAAATAAGAATAAAAGCATGTATGTATCTAAAGTGTATATTTTCAAGGTATTAGTGACTATGTCACAATATTATTTTTGATTTTGCATCTATATCATTGTTGAGAAGAATAAATTCTAAATATTTAACAAGATTATCAAATTGCATCAGGTCAAAAAAGCTCATGAAATACTGTAAGAAAGACAGAGATAATAAAACCACACATTATGATTTTAATTTGAATTTGAATTATTTGAGAAAATCATAATTTCCCTTATAAATAAAAAATTTTAATATATTAAAAATTTATTTTTAATTAGTATTTATAAATATTTTAAAGAGATATTTAATCTTGTAAAACCATTAAAGGAATAATAGAAATAATCCATAATTACAAATTCTGTAGTTGATGGATTCAAACATAGGGTTGATCTATATAGAGATCAAGTTAAAAATATGGTTGATAATGTACGATTAATTCCAAAATTAAGGATGATAAACCATATATTTTTTCTTCAAACATAATTTTGCTTCCAAAATTGAGGTTCCAGATCCATACATTCACTCTAAACAGAGGGTAGAAAAGTATGGTTCTTTTCTGAAAGTAAGGTTTACAAACCATATATCCTGTTTACCAATAGTGTTTATAGACTTCTTATAAACTCATCCATAATATTTATACTTTTAGAAATCAAAAAATCATCCCCTAGATTATAATATAAAATAATTTCAAAATAAAAATAATTATTTCAGAAATAATTATCTTGAAATTCATTTAGTGAAACTTCATTAGAAACACCAATTTTAGTGTTTGTGAAAAGAAAATTTAAAAAAATTTAATTAAATTATTGGATCAAATTATTCATAGTAATATTATCCTTTTTGATGATCATAAAATCCATAAACCAATATAATCATAAACACAAAAATATAGTTTTAAATTAAATACCATATTTCTCGCACAAAAAATGTTTTTAAAAAGACATTTATCCCCCATAATGAAAAGTATTATTACAAAGAAAATTATTATATTTATTTCTCAAAATATTCCTCTATTTTTTAAATATTTCTCACCATACATTTCTTCTACTTTTTGTGACATCAAAAAGAAATTAAGGGATAGATTAATACACATTTTAAAAATTAATATATACAGATAATGATTTTAAATTGTGATAAATAGTAATTTTTTTTGTTATTTTAAAACATCATGGATTTAAAAAGAATTTTTTGGATACAATTTTAGATAAAATACAGTGAAGGAAAATAATTGATTCTTTTTGGAAGGATAAATAGTTTCCCTTTAGACTCCAAACTCTGAACTCTTTTATTCACATTAGTTAGAGCTCCCGACAGTAGTTCTATTATTATTTGAATATCTGTAGATATTTGATCCATAGAAGAAGAGGATAATAGTATAACTAAAAACACATTTAGCTCATTAAGATCTTGTTTTGATAAATCCTCACATTTAATATTCTCAAATTTTCTTACCATATCAACTTTAAACACATAAAAATAATCTTTTGAAATTGATATTTATTACATAATTTGATACTCCCTTTGAAGAGATTCAAATTTTATTTTTGAAACAGAAGAGAATTATAACTTTTTAAATGATTTCATAGAACTTTTAAATATTCATGTAGATTTAATACTTTTGTTTTCAAAATATTAAACTTAGAAATCAACTCTAAAGAACTATAAAAAGAATGATTTCTAAAAAATGAAACATCATCATCAGATAAAAACTTTATAGATGGAATTCCACCTATAGATATTTGAGAATATTGAACCTCTAGTTCATCATGACCAATGATTTTTATACCATTAGAATATTTTTCTAGAGAATATTCAAATAAATTGGTTGAAAATTATCTAAAAGAATTGAAAAATAAATACCATATAATATACATTCCACACCTTGAGAACATATAATTTGAGGATGAAATCTTTTAGATCTAGAGATATATAGTCTCTTCAGGCAACTTGAATTGGATTTATCACATGTATTTAAGATTTATATCCTAAAGAAGAAAGGAAAATGGTTTAAAAGAGTTTAAAAGAGTTAGGATTTAGGTTTTTAAGGAAAAATAAGAGTTTTATTTTGATTATTTTTCAACAATGATCTTGATTCTCTTTCCAAAAAGTAGTGTAATAATTTCAGATTTTATAGTTTAAAAGATAGTTTTTTCATAAGAAAATATTAAGTAAGAATAAGTTTTAATAATTTTTTTTAATAAAAATAAATTTTCAGGAAGAATGAGGTTAATTAAATAAAATATTAATTTAGAACATAGTTTTTAATTGAAATTAAATAAGACTATATTTATTTATTTGATTTAAATTAGTATATGTAATATTACAAACTTCCCCTTAATTGTGTCTTTTTTCCGTAAAACTAGTCTTTAGAAGATATACAAACCATTTATCTAATAAAATTATAATTAATTTGAAAATAATTAACAATATAAAATTTTTAATTAGTTATATAATAATAAAATATTTAATCACATGATAAATATAAAAATATCCACTCTATATAAAATACCTAACGTATTAAAAAGAAATAATTCCTAGATTTTAAAATTTAATCTTTAATGCTCTTTATTGTTAGACAATGAACTACTTCATAGTTAATCAAAATTATAAGAAATATTACTTTTTCAAATATCCACTCATAAATATAAAAATGAAATTTAGTGGAATATATTAGCAAAATATCAAACATATGTTCCATTTAATACCCATATGCTTATGGATATAGAAGTGTTAGTAACTAATGATTTTGGTAACCAAATATATTTATTTAGAGAAGATAATAGATAATTATTGAATCATTTTTTTTTCAAATAATAAAAATTCTTGACACTAAAAAATTGAGGTTTAAAATTATAGTAATTAGAATGATGTCTATTTATACAACAATAAAAAATTTAATAGTTGATATGCTCTTTCTTGTTACACCAAGAGAAAATAATTTCTATATAATTAGGGTTTTTCCCTATTAATACCGATACCAAGATTAACCTTATTAGTAGCTTTATTTTTTCCAATAATTTGGTTCAAATAGTTTTCTCCCTTGATAATCATTCTTAAGGCTTGCTTTGAAGTATTAAACTCATATAATAGTTCCATATTTTTTTTCATGAAAAATATAAGAAATTATGGAATAATTTGATCTTAAATCTAAAATCTATTTTAGAAAACTCTCTTTATCAATAAAAATTACAGATTTTTTTTTAAGTTTTATATGATCTTTATTTAAAGATTCCAATTTGTCTTGGAGCATAAAAAATATTTATTTAGTTTATCATAAGAGATATTTTAATAATTATAACTTTGAGAGTAAGAATATTGTACCTCATTAACATGATCAATAAGACCTAGGTTTACCATCTGATTTTCATGATTAGCTTAAGAGTATGTAGAGGATTTAATAATTGAATCATTAAAATCACTCTAGTTAGTGTTCATTAATTTATTTCCTTTTTGTTTGTTGTTATTTTTTTTTGATATTTAAGAATAGGACAACCATGTCTCATATAACCCATTTTGTTGCATTCATATAAACTCACTTATTTTTCTTCATTTTTATGTAAATTACCCTTTATCCTTTTGTAAAGTTTTCCTATTTTTTAGAATTATATGATAACTCTTCACTTGAATACAAATGACCTAAATCAAAAAAAAAATTCCATTGAAACTTTATGTGAATCCTTTTCCTTTTCAATAAGTTCATGGTTTACTACTTTAGATTATATCTTAGCTTCATAAATCATTAAGTTTACAATAAATTATATCATCTGGGTGATTCTTTCATATTAATAAATCCTAAAAGTATTAAATTTTAATTATTTAGTGTTGTAACTTATATTTCTAACATTATTAGTTCCTTTGTAGGAAACAAAAATGGTTTTCCACATCTTATATGTGATAAAACACTGATAAAATTGATTAAATTCATCTGATCCTAATCCAAATACAATTGAATTCATAGCTCTTTAATTAAGATAATATTATTTCTCTCAATCATCATTCGACTAATCTAGATATTCTTTTGGAATTTCATAATGCGTGACTACTTTCAACTAAACTCTTATTCTAATATTTTTCAAATAAATAAGCATACATGCTTTCCACTATCCATAATTATATGCATTAAAATAATGTCCATTGATCATATACATACCTTTTCTAATATCATTCATTTGATATTTATCTTTATCTAGATCTTTAACTATGACCTTTTAGAGTCAAAAAAAAATAATACCACTTGAATCTAACATTTAGATACTAATTATTAGTAATATGTAAAAATACTATAATCCTCAAGGATTTTAAAAAGGTGGAATATAGAAATAAATTCCTTCTATTGACACCAAATTTTGGGTTGGAATTAATAAGATGAAGTCACAAGAGGGGGGGGGGGTGTGAATTGTGTTCCTTTAAAAAATTGATAGAAACAAAACTTCCCTCTAGTTTTTAAAGTGATCTTATAATTCTCTCAAAAATATGAGTGAGAAATATAAAATAAATAAAACAAATAACAACACACAACAATTTATTATGGTTGAAGACATAAAAATCCCCTATTTCACTCCACAAACACTTTACTCTACAAGATTGGTGATTTTCACTAGTAGGTAAACTTATCCAGATACATATACAACTAAGTGTAGGTAGTTGACACCATTAAAAAAAGGTTTCTACTAGGACTTATGGTTCCTTTATAAGGAACCAAGATATCCAAATCTTATTATGGTAAGCTAAAACTCCACCATATCTAAGTATGAGAAGTCAAAAAATTCAAAATAAAATGGATGTTATAATGATTATTTAATAACATGTTCATTTTACAGTTTCAACAACAATTGAAAAAATAAATGTTCTTTAACAGTGAATAGTAATAAAAAATAATATTCAAAAGTGAGATGGATTTATTTCTATTTAAAAAAAACATTATTGAAAACCCTCATCATATGATTAAACATGTATGTCTCCAATATATAGCTCTTATAGGTGATTTTATGAGGAAAAACAAAATATCAACAAAGTGACACAACAATAGTAACAACATTTCAATAAAATAGATATGAATGAAAACATGAATTTATTTAAAGTGTATCTATTAAAATTAGAATAGAATATGTCATAATATAATTTTCTAAAACACATATATCTCATAGTTGATAAGAAGAAACTCTTAGTATTTAACAAGATTTTCAATTTCTTAACTCAAATAACTCCAAAACTATCACAATAAAGATCATAATAATAAAACCAAACATCATGATTTGAATTTGAATTTTAACACTCAGAGAAAATCATAATATCCCTATGAAATAAGAATTATTTTATCTATTAAAAGGAGATTTTGAATTGGTATTTAATCAAATTTAAAAGAGATATTTAATCTATAGTGAATATTGTAGAAATCGTGGAAATAATCCATAATTTCAAACTTCGTAGTTGACTGAGTCACACATAGGGTTTCTCTTTATAGTGATAAACATCAAAATTATGGTTGATATTATAGGATTAATTCAAGAAATAGGTACTTTGAACCACACGTTTATTCCTAAAATGTAGTTATATATCCAAAAGTAGGGTTCCCGATTCACACTTTCACTAAAATAATAGGGTAAAAATGTTTGGTTTATTATCTAATGTATGGTTTACAAACCATACATTCCAATTAAAATATAGTAGATAAAAAATGTTTCTAGAATTCTTATAAACAAACCCATAATACTGATACTTTGAGAAATAAAACAATCTTCCAGTGAATAAAAATCTAAAACAATTTCAGAAAAAAATAATTATTATAGGTATAATTATCCTAAAAATCCCTTAATTTAACTTTATTGGTAAGAAAATGTGGGTGTTTGTGAGTATAAAAATAAATCAAAATTAATGAAATTGCTGGATCAACACAATACCGACATCTATAAATATCCATTTTGCAATTATCTACAGGATTTATGAGGTGTGTTCTATTTATTAGGTGGAATTCAATATCTTTATAGAAGATAATTTACTTTCTAATGAAATAAAATGACCACATACACTTATTGGATTTAGAGGGACCTCATTTTTTTGGAGGAAATAATTGGATGAGTTAGGCTTGGTCTGAGGATTTGTTGGTTGAAGATGCAGATCTTGGAGAATATTATTAGTGCTACTCCTAGAAGTTTTTTAGTTCTGTTGGATAGAGAAGTCAGTCAGTGGTAGGAAATAACATTATAAGTCCATCATAGTAATCATTGGGATTTTATGGGAGGTTGTGATTAGAGATGATGCATGTTCATAGAAGGATATATCAAAGGAGAAGTCATATGGTTTGATGATTGTTGGTGAAAGATCAAAAGTTCAGTTTCTTAAAGATAAAATTTTGGAGGTTCTACAACTTACAACTAAGAGGTTATGAATAAAAAGATTCCAAGTGTTAGACTGATAGCATATAAAGAAGAAGATATGGAAAAACAAGGTTCTCATGTTCTATGAAGGATGATCAGCGTAAGAAAAAGAGGATAAAAAGGTCATGGTGGAATTCATGATGGGGGAATTCATGGTTATGGAAAGAGTGGACATGGTTAAAAGAACTAGAAGGTAATGATTGGAAGGAATAATGGAATAAAAGGAATCAAATGACCAGAATATGGAATATGATCCCCAGTGTTCAACCATGAAATGAAGTGATAGAGGATGAAGGATGATAATTTTTTTATTCATCTAAATTATTTCTATAAATTGGTGGTATAGAGTGAAATATTCAGTAGTAGTGGCTGATGTTAAAATTATCTATCATGGAAAGACATTGAACTTAATGTTTTCTTTTATTGAAAGAGAGAAATCACGATATAAGTGGATTGGAAGTTGGTCCATGGGATGAGAGTGAATAGGAAGAGTCTAAGTTCTTGAGGGTGAAATTACATAGGTCACTTTATATGTCCAGTGGTAGGATAGTTCTTTCATATTTATGTCTAGGAAATTATGGAATTGGGTCCTACTGATGTTAGAAAAAGGACATACCCAAGTTCTAACATGTGTTTTATTGAAATTATTTTTAATAGGTGGAAATACCCATGAGAAGACTGTTAAAGCATCAAATGGACCACTAAAAAAAGGTGGGATCCTCATTGGGTCCGTACTAAGATCAACAATTGAAGAAAAGGACCATTTAGGCATTGGTTTCAATGAGAAAAAGTTTTAGTAGGAGTTCATCATACTAAGGATATAATACTTTTTGGTTGTACCATATGACGGTCAGTTCTAATGATGTTTCTATACTTCAATGGACTAAAATCCCTAAGGTTGTAGGGATATAGTTAGAGTGTTAAAAGTGGATACCCATAAGAGAAAGAAAATATACCATATGCATGACACAACTTATTGGCTATAAGTTCAATAAATACAAAGGATAGAAAATTGGTTATTATTTTATTTTAAAAATTCTATATGGTCATTCAGATGAGTTTTATAGTTTTTGTGGAATAATATATCTTATTTCTAGAGGTTGAAGGAGAATCCCTTTCAGTAAGATTATAGAAAATCAAAAGAGCCATGGATTGGAGAACCATATGGTTAGTGTTGAAGGTTGGTAAAAAATATGACCAATGAGACTTTGGTGTGAACATGAGGATAGTATTTAAGTGGGGAATTATTGAATTTATCCTACAAAAACTATTCTTAAATTGGATATTTTTTAGTTTGGTATGAAAATTATTTTCTAGGTAATTTTCCAAAGCTCCATAAGTTGAATCACCAATAGAAACACTTGGGAGAATATGGAGGGAGATAATGCAACAAAACCATGGAAGTTCTAGTTCATGTAGTTGAGTTTAGTTCATTATAATTTTGGAAGGTGGATGAATTAGTTTGATAGTAGAAACTACATTGTCATTTTATTAGAATACTGATAATATCCTTGAGATATCAAATTAATGGAAGCATGTTGAATTATGTTAGATCAACTGAAGTTCAGTAGTATAAAATGGATGGATGAGTTTAGTAGATGGGTAATAATATAGGATGATTAAAATAACGTTGAGTAAGTATATTGTTTAATGTATGTACTTAAAGATTCAGTCACAAATATAAAGGATGCATCGAGTAAAATGGAAGGGGAAACTAACCGTATCCAAATGGAAACCCAGAGGATCGATGATGTAAGTTTGGGAGTTGATGACTTTCATGATGTCACTAATGATGGGATGTATAATATTTCACCACAAGGGCAATAATTTCAAGGAATATTTGTGGAGAAGAAGTTTTAATACACTGTTCACTGAGAGTCAACATTCGATGTAAATTTTTTATTGGATATCATAAGTTTTATAGTCAAATGGAGGGACACTCGCATATACCAGATAGTGGTGCTGAATGGATGATCAGTTGTGGCCCTTTTATAAGAAGTACCTTGGTATATATGTGCAAATTATACAGATGAAGACTAGTAGAGATATAGGTGTTACATGAAGGAGTGCACTTAGGTGCATTCAGGAGCTAGAGGATGAAGATATGAATGAGGAAGACCAAAGGGAGGAGCACTAGAAGATGCAATGACGGAAAGATGGAACCAGTGAGACTTATTATGGTTGTCTAAGTAGGATTATTGGTAGATTATTTTACCTTGTAACTGTGAAATTCCTTCAGTGGAAAGAACGATGCTATGTCTTCGATCTTCCATTTATGTAGGATGAAAGTCCTAAGCATGTAATCCTTTTGTAAATTGTGTTTTTATTATTGTGCCTTCATGTATTTATTGCATGCTTGTTTTTAGGTTCTTTTCAAAATAAGGATCATGAAGTGACCAATAATATAAGAATATGTGGTGAGGAAAACCAGGTTTGGTGGCTTATGTGTGAGGTCTTCTTAGTTCCAATCATTTAAATTGTGAAGGATGGTTCAATAAGAAGTTTCTCTACTTCTAATGGTTAAATTTCCATAGCATAAGGTCATTGAAAGGGTAAAAATATGATGACTTAGGAACGTATCCCTCATCCCCAACAACAATCATAATGAAAAACAATATATATCATGTAAAAAGGGATCATAAATAAAGGAATCAAAATTCTATTTCAAAACACCCCTTGAAAATTCATTTGAGGCCGAAATACTCTTTATAACATTTTATCAAAAATTATATAGGCATAAAAACATTTTTTAAAATAAAAATCAATTTTAATTCAATAAACCCATTCTTTTCTAATAAAAAATATAGAAAAAAAAATCAATATAAATCCATCCCCCAAAATTAATTTCTATTATAATATAGTAATAAATCCATATAAAATTCATTTACTTAATGTTGTTAAGTCTATGACATCATTTTCTTTAAAAATCAGAATACACTTAATGTGAATTTTATTTAACATGAAGATTTTGTTTTAGTTGTTTTTGGTGCATGAGATGAAAATGTAGTAACATTAATTCTAAGGGATTTACATTTAAGATAAAATAAATGAAAATCTTATGATTTGATATTTCATTCCATATTATATTCACTGAATGTATGAGCACTATAATGGTGCTAATTGACTTCATAAAAAGTTGAAGATATATGATGAGTTCATTAGAAGATGGTGAAGAAGTTTCCAATGCTTTTGTAACTTATCTTGAAGAATGTGGTATTTAAATGGTGATATTGGTTACAAAAATTTCTATAAATAAGACCACACACTTGAGGATTTAATATATATGAAATTATTTTTGGCATTAAAAAGAAATATCTTCTGTTGATTTTTTGAAGTTTTTCAACTTGTTGTTGCTATGAGTGCTTACGATATTTGTAATATTTATTTTTGAGTGTTCCTATAATACCCCATATGGAAAATATTTCATTGCAAATCTATTATAAAATCATATTGTTTTTTTCTTTTTTATGATCATGTTTTATCGATGGATTCTATGAGGTGGATAGACCTTATTCTGATCATTGGAGTTATGTACTTCTAGTGTGTGGAATTGTGCTTGTTTTGATCAATTTTGATCAAGGGATTATGGATAGGAAGATATATTTTTTTGTTCCTTTGAGATCATCTTATTTTGGGTGTGGAATATTGAGATACCGTCTAAAAAGTTAACGCCAAGTTCTTTTAGGCATGGAAAGATATAATACCTTTTGAAAGGTTAAATTTTAGAGCTTTTGAAGACAAGAAGATATAGATACCTTGGATAAGTTTTATTGATCCTCCATAAAAATTAGGTTAAAAGTTTAGTTTTTGTAGTAAAAAACTTTTAGATTTTAATGATTATATTCCTTAATCTATGCACCATTTTAAACTTTTCTGCATTTCATTTTATTTTCACTATGATATTTCATTTTATGGTAGTTATTAAAATTATAATAGATTTAATTTATTTTGTGTTTATATTTTTTACTATGATTTGTGGGTAGATGAATGTTCATATTCTATATCATATTAAACTTAAGGTGGATGATTTTTTTTAGTTTATAAGATACAATTCACTCCCCTTCTTATAGTTTACTCACCCATGTATTTCTAGGAAAATATTTGTTATCAGATCTTGTCTTTACATTTGATACCAGTCATGATCTTATTCTTTGAATTTATATTAGTCTATTTGAATTTGGTTTAAAATTTCCTTACACTAACCATGTTATAGAGAAAGGATCTTATTTGTTTTTAACATGGACGGTGTTATTCATGCTGACAATTTGGATAATCTCAATCCCAATTGACCACCAATTTTTTTTAGAGAAATGACTTTGAGTATTGGAGAGACTAAATAGAAGTGTTTTTTTATTAATACCAGTGTTGAATTTTTTTATGTTTACCAGAAGTTATAATATTCAAGTAAAATCTGTTACATATTTTACTCGAGAAGAATGAAATGAGTTTAAAATGAATTTACATGTGAGGAATAAATTATTGTGTTCAATTCAAAGGAATATCTGTGTTCATGTTTATTTATATAGAATAGTGTGTAGAATATGAAATAATCATTAAGTTATACACTTGATAACTTCAAATATTATTAAGAAAAAATGATCTATGATAAAATATAACTATATGAGTTTTTATTTTCTTCCTAAAGAATATATTACTCAAATTCATTATAAGTTTATGAATATTGTTAACAATTAACAGTATCTTGGTGAGAAAAAACATAGTGATGATGAAATTATTGAAATAGGTATCCACATATTTTCAAAAGAATGGGAATATAAAAGAAATATAATTTATGATACTTAACATATTACTAAACTAAGTATTGATGATATTATTCAGGAACTCATACAATATAAGCGTAAATTTAAGTGAGATATAAATATAGAAAGGAATAAATATATTATTTATTTATATTTTATATGTGAAGGATTAAGATGTAGAGATTTTAATTCAAATCCAAGATAATCTAAAAAAATTTCAATAAATATTTATGATACTAGTGATCTTTAACCTCTATATGGATAACTTTCTAACATGGAAAGAATAATGTTTAAAAATCATAATTTTGAAAGAGATTATAGAAAATATAGAAGGGATAAGAGAGAAGAAAGACCCATCATAAGCTATATATTGTGAATTTAGAAATCACAAAGATATAAAACTAGACATAATAGATATAAATAAATGGGATATTAAATGTTAGAAAAATTATTTCAGGAGATTGGATAATAAAATATTGAAGTCTTTTGGAACTTATTGTGAAATTGGTGGGGGCATGTCTTCTGATAGTTCATGAGATTAAATTGATAATAGTAGGAAGATTACTAAATTTGTGTATAATAAAAAATTCCTAATAATGTTAATTTTTTTTGAAAGATAAAATAAAAACCTTGGTCTTCATTCTAGAATGAATCATGGGAAATAACTGTTATAAGGTGGCAAGGTTATAAAACCCCATGTTTTTTAAGATACATTCCTATTTTAATTATTCCATATGATTATTTATTTTTATTTTTTTTATATGTTATGGATGTGGTTATGGGTGTTGGGAAGGATCTAAGATCATTCAAGGGTTTTAGGCTTGAAAATATGGAAATTCAAAGTTACATCCTGGGGGACATAGTTAACACACGGTTAGCACAAACTATATGACTAACAATGCATAGGGTTAGAGGTTAATGCATAGTTTTTAAAAACATGAAACGGGATATTGGTAACCATGAAAGAACTACTAAAGTATCACATATTTATTTTATATATTTAGTGAATAGTTTATAAAACCATATGACCTAACCATGCAAAGAAGTGTCTCTCAGACAGTGGGGTTTACACAGTTGATTCACAATTTAGAAAACTATGCAACCAAACCATGAAAAATATTAAATAATTAAAAAAATTATATTTTAAACTTTAAAAATCACCTGAAACTTAATTCTTATCCCCTATAAATATACTCTTGAACCTCCCTCTAATTTTTAATGGATTTTAGTTTCTAAGGTATTTTCATTCCCAATTTTTGTTAGATTAAGGTGTCCTTTATTATGATTGATTATTCTTAGTAAGTCTAATCCATATACCATAGATGGGTCTATTATTATCTCATCCTTTATTTTTAGTTCTCTTTATCATAAGTATTATATGGTATCTATATAATTCGATCAAGGGATCATGGATCATTGGGTTCATTTTGGTCGGTGTTTCTTAGTGATTTAGCTTCGTTTCCTTCAAGGTAGGTGGTCTATAATTTTTCAAGAAATTATTATCATTTTACTTAGTGAATTCATTTTGCATATGTTTTGAATTACAATGCATTTGGATTATAAATAAATTAAACATCTTAATTTATGGAATTTAAATTAACAACATTTACTTGAAATTAATAGTGCTCAACAAAAATGTATTTTGACTAAAATACAACAAAGTATGTTATGAAACTAAATTTGTTTATCTTGAATTATAAAAGTAAATTATTGATTTATAATATGGTTAATGATGATAATAGGAAAGGATAAATGGTGATTTTAGAATGGTGATAAATGATGTTTTGGATTGAACTAGAGAAAATGGTTTTTAAATGAAACTCTAATGATATGATGAGATGATGATTGATTTTAATGTACTTGACCTTAGAGAATGGTTATGAGGTTTTTACCCCTTTGCGTAATTTTTCTATGGTTCTAGTGGTATCTTTTCCTTTGGGAATTGTTAAATTTTCCAATAATGGTATATTTACTCTAGGGAACTATTATTCCTAATACAGGTATATTTCCCTAGGTGAAATTATTGTTTCCAAGATAATAATATTTCCCTAGGCGATATTATTGTTTCTGAGATGGGTATATTTACTAAGGTGTGAATATTGTTTCTAGGATGAGTATATTTACTTAAGTGTGACTTATAATCTTGGATGGGTATATTTCCCTAGTGTGATGCCTATTTTTTAAAGACATTTGGAACTGGCTGAGGTAGGTCGTTTGATCTTTTTTGTCACTTTAGAACACAATTAGAAAAAATGTTTAAATTATTATTTATTGTACTTAGATATAATGGTCACTTAAAAATTCTCTTAGAGAGGATTTATTTATAGACATAGTTAGTGGGAGCTGATTGAGTTGTGATCACCCCTACTCATTCTATTATTGGTACCTGAGAAAACTTCATGACTAATGGATATGATAAGGGAAAGAACCCAATGACCAACACACGACTTAGGATAATAGGAGGGATCTTTGGAGTTTGGAACCATGTTAGAAATCATGATAATTTTAGGAGTCTTCTAGTTTCATTTATTTTATTCCATTGAGATTTTAGAGGGATTTTCCATTGTCGTTGTTTATCTGACATGTATTTATTTCACTTTTATATTTCATGATTTATACTTATATTATAAAACTTTCCTAGTTTTATAATTACTTTTAATTATGGATGATTATATTATTGCTTTTCTTGGCTATTATTTTACTTTGATATGAGAGTATAATGTCCACACCAGACCAACTTAGACCCGTACTGCTAGTTGGAAACCTATGGAATTCCGAGAGTCATGTTTGAGGTCACCTACTGATATTTTTCCTAGAATTTATTAGTGGTTATAGAAAATGGTATATTATAAATTGGTATTATAGCTCTTTCTTTTGTTTGACAATTTGGGTAATATAGATAAGAGTTTGGGAGATGTTAGGATTTGACATGGAAATTTTTCCTTGGAGCATCTAACCCACGCATGAGGGAAGTCCATGTTAATATTGATGAGATTATTGTTTATGAAGTTTTTTATATAGTTGGAATATTTTACCTTTAGCGGATCACATGTTTTTGAGTTTATGATTTATGGAATTTTTTTACTTATATAGAATGATAAGATGGGATGTGTTGATGCCTCACAACAAGAATATATGATTCATATGTTATATTCCTAATTTCCTGTGATTTTTTATTCAGTATAATATAGTTAGTTTTTAAAATGGTATTTCATGATCACTTGTTTAAGTTATTTAGTAGCATAATCTGAATAAAATTCCAATTAAAACTGATTAAACAATTTCTTTATAATGTGCAATAAAAAATTTATTTTCCTCAGTCATTGTTATGAAATTATAGTTAAAAAATAGTTTAGAAACCATAATGATATGGATAATATGTTTTTGGGTGGAATTTATATGATATGACCTTGTAAATGGGTAGTTAGGGCTAGTGAGAGCACCCAAGTTACTGTATTCTAATGAAATGAGATTTTGAATAATAACAGGATTTGTTTTCCTATTATCACTTTTACTTAAATTTTTATATCCATAAATAATATTGTGACATGTTTTTATGTATTTTTAATATAAAAATACCTCTATTATTACTTCCTACAGAGCACCAGGTGGGTGATGGAAAGCATGCCACTGTGGTATTTGGTCTAGAGAATCCTGTAGTACTAGGGTAAGTGGTGGATGAGTGTCTATGAAATATCTTGATGAGGGTGTTGCTCTATATGGATAGATATGATTATATACCTACAAAAATGATGTCTAAGTTTACTAAAGAGTTTTAGTTATAGGATCCACCATTTTTTGTTGGGGAGGGAGCCCCCCAAAAAGCTAAGTATTGTATTGAATCTATCTAGAATATTTATGATCACCTTGGGATGCCTCAAGAAAAGATGGTGTAGTTTGGAAATTTATAGATTTAAATATCCATCAATTGATGGAAAGACATATTAGTCTAGGCCGATCAATATGTGGGACTGATCTGGAAGGAATTTGAGGCCTATTTCTATGACTAAATTTTTTATAGACCTTGAGAGATGATGAGGTTGGGGAGTTTAGGCAACTTACATAGGGGAATATTTTGGATATGGATTATTCTAATAATTTCACTAATTTATAGTGTTTTTTCCAAATCTATAGGGCAATGAGGCAACCCAGATGAGAAGTTTTATGGATGACCTATGGTATAATTATTTAGTTATGGTGAACATCTTCAGAATTATCTATTTTTCCAGGTTTGTAAACCAGGTACCTATATCAAAATAGATCCTAAGTGAAGGTAGAGGCTCAGGGTTTCTATATTCTATTGGAGGGTCTTTAGTTATTAGAAAGAGATATTTTGATAGAAAATTCTAGAGTAATGGAGGATAGTATACCCTAGGATAAATATCATCTTTTTATTCTCAAGAGACAATCTTTGTGACATGTTATCTGTGTGTCAAGAATGGTAATTACCATTTTTTATGTGACTAAACATCTATGAAGTTTTATAATTATAGAAGTATAGGGAACCTATCTAGGTTTTACAAGAATACCAGAAAGGTATCTATTGATAGAGGGTTGAGGTTGGTGAAAGGTTCTAGAAGAAGATCAACTACACTGTGATAGGTGGGTAGTTGGATTTTGAATAAAGTTTCAGGTTGGGTGGTTTATATAGTAATAATGGATAAGAGCAGTTCTAGTAGGGTATTAGTGTGTAGGGAAATCATGTAGGAGCTCAGAGCTTTGATTTGAGCCAGCATCATGCTATACAACATACTTCTAAAGGTTAGGATATTGGACCTTCAACCATTTGAGGCATGATATTAGTTACTTTTACTTTATCTTGGACCCTATTTGACGTAGGTGCTTCACATTATTTTATATCTATTTATTTCATGGAAATTATAGGGCTAGCTATAGAGTACCTATATGGGGTGATGTCTATTGACTCATCATTGAGAGTGCGGTCTGAGAGAATTAACTATTTTATGGAATGTTCTATAGAAATTAGATGTTACTATTTTTATGAGACTTCATCATGTTATAAATGAATATCTTTATTCTGATCCTTGGGATGGATTTTCTAGTTCCACCAACACTTGTATCAATTATTACCTTTCAGGAGTGTTGGTTGCATCTTCTAAGGGTAGTGAATATGTTCATATAGAAGAATGAGAATTTGAGGAAGGCCATGTAGGACTTGACCATAAGTGACTAATTAGAATTACTACTCATATTTTTAGTGTGATAATAGATTATAGGTATACACCATGAAATACTTTTCATCACGTGGTTGAATGGTTTTAGGATATTTTTACTAATGAATTATCTTGATTACCACCCAAAAGAAATGTTTAGTTCACTATTGATCCCATACAGGGAGCTTAACCCATTTATATTCTGCCCTATCAGATGTCTCAAATGAATATTCATGCACTTAAGGCTTAGGTAGAAGTATTATAGGCAAAGGGGTTCATTCAGATGAGTATGTTGACATGGGTATTCCTAACTATATTCATTAAGAAGGAAGATCAATAATTTTGGTTATATTTCATCTACTAGATGTTGAATCAAATGAAGATTAAAAACTAGTATCTTTTCTCACATATAGATGACCTATTTGACCAGTTGAGAGGTTAACAAGTATTTTTTTATATTGATATGAGATCATGGTATCACTATCTAAGAGTGAGAACTTTAGATGTTCCATGTACTAGATCTAGGAGTTGATATAGTCAATATGAGTACCTAATGGCATTTTTTTGTTCTAAAAACACACTATAAGTATTTTTGACTTTGATGAATAGAGTTTTCACTTGTATTTGGATACTTTTGTATAGTTTCATAGACGACATCCTCATGTACTCCAAGATATGGAAGGAGCATGAACAACACCTAGAGATCATTTTGGGTACAGATTGAGAACGTTTTTTCTATTCCAATATCTCCAAGTTATTCTTTTGGATCAAGAAGGTATAGTTTTTAGGCCATGGTATTATTGAGTTCAGTATATCCAAAAACCTTGAGAATGTCCAAGTTTTTTTTACTTGGAAGCATCCTAATAATTTTTTTGATATACATATATTTTTTGGTTTAACCAATTATTACTAAATGTTTACACATGATTTTTCCCAGTTGATATGAGAATGATGGATTTTACAAAAAAAGGTACAGAATTTAAAATAGTATGAAACTTATGAGGAGTATTTCCAGAAGTCAAAGGAATGTATGACTATAACACCAATATTTACCCGACAAGAGTCAGGTAAGGAGTACACCATATACTGTGATATATCATAAGTCATATTGGGAGTAGTATTGATTCATGGATGTTATGTGGTTGCTTATAGTTCTAGGCATTTGAGTCCCCATGAGTAAAATTACCCGACCCATGACATGGATTTGGTAGCAACAATGTATTCCCTAAGGTTTAGGAAACATAACTTATTATTGGAGAATTTTTTTGTGTATACAAATAACAAAATCCTGAAATGAAACTTCTCTCAATAGGATATGAACATTTTATAGTGAATGTGGGTCAAATATATATAATATTTTGACTTTAAGATGGATTATACTCTTGGATATAGGAAATTGGTTGTATATTATTTGAGTTAGAAGACACAGGCTCAAGTAGTTTAGGAGTCTAGTAGTAAATGGAAATTGATGAAACATTTCACTAAGATACATTTGGATGTTCGATAACACCAAGGTCAAGTGACCGATCTGTATTTATATATTTCTCTATCATTGCTGAAAATAATTAATAGAATATAGCTATCTGATCAAGAATTATTACCCTCAATGGATCACATATATGGTGGGAAGTCGCCACAAGACTTGACCTTGGATGACGATGAGATTATATATGTTCATGGTGATGTCTTGGTTCCTATGGACATGCATTAGGAATTAATGTAGGACTCCCATGAATCAAAATGGTTGGTACACCTAGGTTTGATGAATATATATTGTGATATGAACTAAAAGTATTCATGGCTAAGAATGAAAAAATATGTCACATGTTTTGTTACACAATGCTCAACATATCAATAGGTGAAGGCTAAAAAAAATAGCTAGCATACCTTTTTTAGTGATTACCCACTCTAAAATGGAAATGGGACAATGTTTTTATAGATTTTATTATGGAGTTGTTGATAATTCCCTGAGGTAGAAATGTGGTTTGGGTAATAGTAGATCAACTGATGAAGGTGGGTTACGTTTTTCCAATCCATGAGACCTTTTAAAATAATGATATGAGTAATATCTATGTTTGGGAAATATTTCACTTTCACTAGGTCCCTAAGATGATTGTTTCATATTGAGACACTCACTTTAAATTGTGCTTCTGTCATGGGTTACAAAAATAGATGGGTACACAAGTGAATTTTAGCACTTCCTACCATCAAAAAACTAAAAAAAAATCTAAGAGGACTATACAAAATTTGGAGGAAATACTAAGAGTGTGTGTCATAGATTTTTGGGGTTCTTGGGAGAATCACTTGGACTTGGAAGAATTTGATTATAAAAATAGTTATCAGGATTCTATACAGATGAATATTTTTGATGATTTTTTTAGGCTATAACATGCCGCTCGTCTCTATTTTAGCTAGATGCTAGTGAGTCATCATTTTTAGGCCAATTATAATGTAGGGGATATAAGATAATGTTCAATTAATTATAAAGTGAAAGAATACCACTCAAAGAATCCAAAAATATAAGGCAGATAGGGGAACTCAACCTCTTGAGTTAGAGGTCAGTGACCAAGAATTTTTCTGAGTGTTTCTGAGGCTAAGAAATCACCAAATTTAGAGGTTGGTGAAGTTGGTGCCCTGGTTTGTGGGGTCCTTTTAAATAGTATAGTTAATTATTATAGTCTCATATCAGTTGTTTTCTACCATGTTGTTTTAGTTCCGTACATAATTTTTTACACATATCATAGTTGAGGCAATACTGTTAATACCCATCTCACATAATTTACATCGATGATATTGAGATTTACGTTGATGTTTCCTACAAATAGATTCTAGTTTTTATAGTGGATTAGAGTGAGAATACTCTTAATGGAAATGAAGTTCCATTAGTGTGAGTGTGGTTCTTGCACAACCACAATTTAGAAGAGAATTCAGGATAATAATTAGACAAGTGAACTTGGTGGTCTGAGTTGTTCTCTAATAATTCTTGGATATGATATGAAGTTCATATTGATGAGAAACTAATATATGGTAGGGATGTTGTAATACCATTATATTTATTTTGAAATGAAACTACAGGATGACCTGATCTATGGTGATGAGGTTATAAAACCACATGTTTTTTTGTGGTATGTTTCTAATTTATTTCACCAATAATCTTGTTATTGTTTTTGTTTTATATGTGATGTATATGGTTATGGGTGTTAATAAAGCTCTAAGATATTTTTTGGGGTTATGGGCCTAGAAATATAGAAATTAAATGTTATAGTGATGGGTCCATAGTTAGCACATAGTTATTTTTAATCGCATTGATAACCATGCAATGGGGAAGAGGCAGGTGCACAGTGTTTCAAACCATGTTTAAGGCTCCAAGTAACCATTAAAAACCTACTAAAGTATTAAAAATTAATTTAATAGGGTTAGAACAATATTTTTAAAATAATATGACCTAAATATGTGATGTGGTGTATCTCAAATAGTGGGGTTTTCATGTTTGGCACATGGTTTTTCAAAACATGTTGCCAAACCATGAGATGAGATCAATGATTAAAAAAATAGTTTTTATGTCTGGAAACACAACCAAAACCTAATTCTTCTTCCTTGGAATTAGGATCTAAAACCAACTTCTCCTTTTTGAATTTCTTTCTTCAAATGTCTCTTCTTCCTCAATTCTTTTAAGATCAAAGAATTGTTCATTGCAATTGATTAGACTTAGTATGTATAAGCCTCCAATTCTATATATGGATCTATTATTCCCTTATACTAGAATTATTATTATATTTCTCATAACCCTTATGTGGTGTCAGTAGAATTAAATGCATTGATCTTAGATCATTGGGTTCATTTTGGTCAGTGTTTCATAATTATTAATCTTTGTTTTATTCAAGGTAGGTAGTGTATAATTTTTCCCACAAGTATTATCATTTTTCTTAGTTCATGTGTTGTAAAATCACACTAGATTACTATGAATTTTACCTAGAAATAATATATATTACTTAATTAATGGAATTAAAATGAACAACATTCACTTTAAATAAAGTAAGTTATGAAACTATAATTTTTTGAATTGTATTATAAATAGAAAATATTTATTTAAACTATAGTGAATAGTGATAATTGAAAATGGTAAAGGGTGACATTAGAAGAGTGATGATGGATTTTTTTAGATTAAAAAAGATAAAATTGTTTTGAATAAAATATTAATGACATAATTAGATGATGATCAATTTTAAAATTATTAACCTTAGGATATAGTTCTGGGGTTGGTAACCCTTTGGGTATTAATTATATATTCCTAGATATAGATTTTCCTCTAGGTGAAATCAAATGTTTTGGTATGTTTATATTTTACTAGGTGTAATTTCTTTCAAGGATGAGTATATTTCCTGGGGTGCATGTATTTTTTTGATGATTATATTTCCTTGGGGGTGAATATTGTCCCAAGAATGAGTATATTTCCCCAGGTGATACTATTTTATTTGAGACTAGTATATCACCTTGGCTGTGACAATTATTTCAAGGATGAATATATTTCTTTAAGGGTGACTTATAATCTAGGATAAGTATATTTCCCTAGTGTGATGCCTATTGTTCATAGACATCTGACGTTGGCCAAGGAAGTTATGGTTGGTCTTGGGTGTCACTGTGGAACTCAATGAGTAACATATTATATTTATTTATTTTATCATCTATTGTAATTAGATATAAGTTTAAATTATATATACACTAACTAAGACTGAATATATTTAAAGAAACCATTGGTTATGACTTACTGAATTTTACTCACACCCTGTTCGGGCCATCGTTGGTATCCAAGAAGGCTTCATAACTATAGTATAAGATAATAGAAAGTATCCTATAGATAATACATGCCATGGGTTTTGAGGAGGGATCTTGGGAGTTCAAGGTTGAGTTAGGACTCTGGGTCATTTGAAGAGTCTTCTAGTTTTATCTATTTTTTTTTATTTTGGGATATTGGTGTGTTTGTTTCTTATTTTTTTGTATGAAATTCATACAAATAAATTTGATTTTCTATGATTTATACTAACTTTCTAGAACTTTACTAGTTTTTTTACAATTTACCGTGTTTTCTTATATGATTTATTTTATTTTTACTATTATTTAACTATAATATATATGTATATTCTCCCCACCATACGACTTTCTTACCATGATGCAAGTTAACACCATCTATTATATAAGGAGACATAAATGAGTTTACATAGTTATCTCCAGTCAGACACTGATTTGTGGTCATGGACCAAGGGAAATTACAATTAATCACCTTGAATATTTTTCACAATATTATTTGAATAATAGTCTAGTATAATTATCTTTTGAGTAAGAAATTGATGATGAAAATTAATATTATTCTGATTATGAAGAGATGGTTCCTAAAACATATGATTAAATGAAGGATTATGTTATTGAATTATAGTATATATATTAGAAACTTTTCAATAAATATTTAGATATTAAAAATATAGTTGATGAGTGTATGGAAAATTTTAAAAAATCTCAAAATAATTTTTCCATGGTAATAAAGAAAGATATAAAGCTAGATAATTTTAAAAGTATGGTAAAAAAGATAACTTATGATAATAAATGAAAAAATAATAGTTAATTAATCAAAATATACATAGAATAAATAAGATATGATATCAATTTATAATAAGAGTAAAAAAGGAAATAATGTATCATTTCCACAAGATAATAGTAATGTTATAAAGCTAAAATCTAAAATCAAGAGTCAAGAAAATTTATAATCAATATTTACTACAAAAAGTAAATCATTCTATATCTTTTATGGTTTTCTAAAAAAATGAATACTTTTAAAATTATAAGTGAATCTACAAGAATAAAAACTTATCAATCAAACATTTTTGTCCCAAACTAAGAACCTTTCAATACAATGTATTAGTGATGAGGACATTAGAATAGATAATTATCTATAAAAATCATTTAATCAGTTATTATAACTAATGATTTTATCTCAACATAACTTTATGTCTATAAGAAACAATAAGATAGATTTTTTATGAAAATGGTTTTATTCAAATATATTTATGGACCAAAAAATTTATATCTTCCATTAAGTTAATTATGAATATTTTATGTCACTATGTACCAGTAAATGAATTTTTATATATTGTACATGGTAGATTTTATTTTTATGTTTTTTGAAACATGTATCTTTTGTGAATTGGTTTTTCTGAGTATTCATTGATTTTTAGTGTTTTTATTAATAAATTTTACTAACTATTTTTATTTAGGGAATTTGTTTCTAATATTTAGATAACTTTTCAAAGATATATTTTCTTAGTTTTTAAAGAGTATATAATATTTTAATATTTTTGTAATCATATTTTATAGAAGACAATTAAGCTAATTTATTATAAGATAACTTCCATGGGATTATATCATTTTTTTTAAATATATGAATTTTCAAAAGATCAATATTTATTACTTTGTATGGAATTTCATACCTCAGAATATTTTGAATATTTGGATTCATCATAATATAATTATACTATTTAGGAAAATAAAAATTAAATTTTATTGTTTATTATTGAAGATAGAAGTAATTAGTTAATTAAAGAGAGGATTTATGTTTTTCAAAGAATAAAAATATCTTTATGTAAATAATATAAAATTTAGATAAACTTATGAAATCACCTTACTTTGTGTAATTTCATTCCAAGATCACTATTTTTTTTGAAAATAAGTGTAATTATTGCCTTTACATAGTTGAATAACATTTGAAACAATTGACTAACTCCTTAATAAAAATAATTTTTTATAGATTCATTATTATTTTGAGTATTTTCAAGACCCTTATTGATTCTTTTTAATATTTTAATGACAAATAAAAAGTGTATATTTGTTGATAATTTTAGTTCTTTACTTGCTGATTTTTTTAAATTTTCAAAATATTACATTTTTAATCAAGAAAATGAGGTTACTTTTCATATAAAATTAACATTGTATGTTTGGTTAATATGGATAATTTTTTTACAATTATTGAATGATGTTTTTCTTGTTTTGATTTTATTTTTATATCAATGAATGTTTTAGTTTCTACAGAATATTATAAATGTGAATTATTTTTTTATCAATAAAGAAATAAAGGTATTTGTTTCTTATTTATTAGGATAATGTTGAAATCTTAAGGTGGATAAGTTACTCAAAGATTATAAATTTTTAAGTAGGGAATTTTTCCTTTAGGTTTAATGAATTTTACTTTTATTATTCCATTTATTTTCTCTTGTGTTTCTCTTTTAAAATATCAAAGTGGGATAATATTTATAATAATTATATAATCATTTTATTTCACAAATAGGGAGATTTAATTATATAAAATATTATTTAACAAAGGTTCATATTTAAATTACTTTGTCCTAACACTTTAATATGTTTATTTTGAACTTTTTTAATGAAAATGGGCAAATTAATCTCATTAGAACCAAAAAAATCTACTAGAATTATTTATGTAAGAATTATTGTAAAACTTATCGATTTTTATATGTGCATTTTGTTTTTCAAAAAGAGGGATATTATTGAGTTAATTAAACCTTTTCATATTTGGTTTGGAAAATTATAGAAAACATAATGGGTATTTGATTGAACATAATTTTTTTTGGGTGTAAATGGGGAAAATATAGTAATATTAATTTTAAAGGATTGAAGTCTAAGGTGAACTATATGAAAATATATTGAACTAAGATTTCATGTTACATTATTTTCACCCTATGTATAGGTAATATAGTGGTTCAAACTAAATTAATCAAAATATAATGATCTATGATGATTTCATCAAAACGTGATGGATAAAATTTAATTGCATTTGAAACTAATACCAAAAACATAGAATTAAAAAATTGAAGTTAGTTACAATGAAATATATAAATAGGGATAAAACCATGAGGGTAATAATAAAAATAACTTATTTTTGGTAATTCAAAATAAAAAAATAATTTTGAATATTTTGAAGTTGTGAAAATACTTATTATTGTGAGAGATTATGATATTTTCAATCATTCTTCATGAGTTTTTTTATAAGATCCATTATAGTAAGGATTTAGTTTTAAATATCTTATAATTTTCATTGTATTTGAGCTTTTTTCGATCATATGTTGTAGAGGGGTTCCATGGGATAGAAAGATATTGTTTTGACCATTGAGGTCATGAGATTTTAGTATGTGGAAGTAAGCTACTGTTGATTAGTTATGACCGAGGGATTCCAGATAGGATGACTTAATTATGTGAATCCTTCAAGATCTAAGGATTCTAGGTGCGAAAGATACAGATTCTTTTCTATGGGTTAAATACAAAGGATTATAAGGATATTAATATAAATTTACCTTTTTAAATGTTAAAGTTTAGGGTTTCTAGGGATAGGAAGACAATGATACCTTGAATTAGGTTTATTGATCCTCCATACACTTTGGGTTAAAAGTGTGGTTTTGTTAATGATATTCTTTTGGAGTTTATATATTACAATAATTATTCTATTTTTTGTTTTAAACTTTGTTTTTTTTTCATTTTATTTCAATTATTCTATATTTTTATCAAAACATATTGAAACTTCAATGGATTTAATTTCTACAACATTTATATTATGCTACTGTAATTTGTTGGTTAATCAAAAGTTAGTATTTCTAGTCATATTAAACTTGATGTTGAATTTTCTTAGTTAGTTTATAAATTAAAACTAACCCCCTCTTTTAGTTCATTTACAGGTGAATTTTTAAGAAAAAAAAATAAGGAAATAGAAATATCTATTATATTGAGACATTTACCTCACACTCATCATAACTTCATTTCCCTTGATAAATACTAAGAGATTAAGGAGAATAGAATCCTCACAATCCCTAGGCACCAAGATATTAAATATTTAAAACCATACATATCCATAACTTGTATTCTATAATTTAATAGTAAATAATGAAAATAATAAAATCAAAGTGACATGATACTTTGACTAGTAGGAAAAATAAATCCAAGAGAAACCAAAGTTACCTTGAAGTATTCCCCCTAAAGAAAAAGAAAAATCACTAAGGGGATTGGAGGAGAAGCTCACAATTCAGAAGGGGATTCTAGGTCGGATAAATGGAGAAAAAGTGGAAGAAGTTACAAATAAAAAGATGTATAAGATTAAATTCCATGTTTTTTAAGAATCTTAGTAGGATACATGGTTTGACGACACAGTTTGGGAAACCATGAATTAACTGTAAGGTCCCCAATGGTTGAACCCCAACCCCCATACATAAGAGTAATTCACAAAATTTTTCCACACAGTCTCTTTAAAAAGTCTTCCAACCATACATCATGCCCTTATGTATATAAAAAAGATTCAATTTTTTTGGAAAGTCTCATTTTTTGGAGAATCCCACCCCAACTGTGAAGACCACATTAGAAGACTCCTCCACCTTCAATATTTGTTGGTTTCCCGATTATCACTAACCATTTTCTCATTCCAGTTTTCTAGATTTTCATTCCTTCTCATCTCCAACTCCTAAAGTTTATAAGAAAGAATTAAATAAATTAGATAATAATTTTAAATATGTACCCGTTACTTGAAGTTATCACAATTACCCCCTTTATGAAACTTTTTACCCCTATAAAGTTCTCAACACTCCTCATTAGAGAATATGTGAGGCCATTGTTCATATATCAATGCCTCACACTCCCAAGTGTGATAGACATATCTACAATGTTATCATACCACATTGACTAATAAAATAGAATTATCATGAAAAACTCTATCATAATGATCTATAATATGTATAGGTTTATCAAGAATGGTTGGGTTGGGTTCTACATCCAAATACTCCCACTCAACAACATGAGACATGACTGAATAATATCTCTTCAATCGAGATATATAGAACACATTTTGAATAGATGTCACTAATATGGTAAGGCTAGTTGGTATGCCACTTTCCTGAGATTGTCAACCACCCCAAATGAGATGACATATAACCACATCAACCTACCATGATTTCCCAATCTACTATGACCTGGTTAAGGAGAAATTCTAAGAAACCCCCAACCACTATTGAAAAATTCCATTAAATTAAGAAGATTGTCAATATAATATTTATGTTGACTCTGAACTATATAAAATATTTTCTAAATAAACTAAACCATACCCATTATCTCTTGAATGATGCTCAGTCTCAATAAAGAACACTCAATTTGTTTTTTCCAATAAGGAGGGGACAAACATTATAATCCATAAAGATCTTTGAATGGATATATATGTATTAAGGATTGATAAAAATTATTATTATAAAATTCAGACAATAATAAATGTTTCTTTTATGATCTACTTAAATCAATCCCACATGCTCGGAGCATATCCTCAAGAATACGAATAGCCTTCCCTATCTGTCTATCTATCTATAGATGATAAGATTTAATCAACATAATATAATAACAAATAAATTTCTAGATATACTTAATAAATTAGAATTAAAGTGTGTATCTTTATAAAAAATCATAGTCAAAGGAACACCCTGAAGCTTCACAATCTATAGACATTGAGGTGTCTCAATTATTCTACTTTCTCAGATTCCTTGATGGAATGAAAATGATAAGATTTCCTTAATTAGTCAATAATTTCCTATATAATATTATCCTCATTTGGTTATTAGGGAAATCTAATAAGAAATCCATAGAGATATCATCCCAATTCCATATGAGAATTATAACCGATTTCCTTAAACCTGTAGGCCTTTGGTACTCACCATTAATTTTATAATAGGTGAGGCATAGAGATATAAAATCAGTAACTTACCACTTCATATTGATCCACTAATACTAAAATTTTAGATCAAAAAAAATCTTGTTAACCCGTAGGTGTCCTTTTCAACTATAAATATTCTCACCTTCCATCACCTCCTACATTAAGGTAAAAGGAACCACCAGCCTCTTTCTATAAAAATGGTACCACCAAGATACTGAGAATAGTCACCTATAGAATCCCTAACATTTATAATTACTCTTATAAAATATAAATTAGGATCATATACCATCTCTTATTGAATCCAATCATATAATTAAGATGTAAATTTCACGCTATCTAAGAATACCTACCCATCCAACTATTTCATATTTAGATTCAAATAAAAAATATACTCATAAAATGTCAGCAATCCTATGATTCTTTTAATTCCTACTTTAACAACTTCTCGCTGAAGGAGTTAAACACTATTCCATTTAATAGTCTATATAAAATTCAATGGTTTAAAGATCTTCCATTCAGTTTCTCTTTCAATGATTCAAATCCTTCTATGATAATATGTACTTTATAATTTTGTGACTACCGTACATAGTCAAATTATATATGAAAACATAATGGCACTATATTTTCATGGCCTGCATCACCACCACCAACTCAAGGTCATGGGTGAGTAATTCATCTCATTAGGGTGTAACTAGTTATATCCATATGCCACAAAATAGTCACACTATGTCAAGACACTCCCCAACCACATACTGGAGGCATTATAATACACTGAATAACCCACACTAAGATCTATAATAATCACTATGGTATATGATCTCAATTTTGCCTTAAACTCTATAAATTATCTCTTATAATTAAAATACCATTAATATTTCACTTACTTATAGGATAAGGTCATTATAGGAGATTCCAAATTGGATAAATCTTGAACAAAACACTAGTAATATCCATCAATAACTAAGAAGCTCCTAATATCAAATATATTCATGGGTCTTTCCAAAGATAACAACACTTAAATATTTTTAGGATCCATTATATTTACTTTCTTAGATAAAATATGGCCTACAAATATAACTTATTAGATACAAAAATAACAATTTAAAAACATGGAATATAGGATATGTCCCTTTAAAGTTCCCAAAATAACATCCAGATGGTTCCCATGGTCTTTCTTCATTATAGAGTAAACACTGATATTGTCTATAAACACCACAATAATGGTAATGAGATTCCAGTGGAAAATATGTTTTTAAGGATGTGAAAACATAATGGGTATTATTAATTACAAATGTCATAAAAAATACCCATAATGTCCATACCTACTCCTAAAAGAGATATTTGGAATATCTTCTTCATTTACCCACTATTGGTGACATCCTGGTCCAAGGTCAATTTTATAAAACTATATATCTCTCTTGACTTGGTAAAAAAATGGTTTTAATTGGAGGTAATGGGTACTAATTATTATTAATCACTAGATTGTGTTTCCAATAATCAATAAAAATTCACATTCATATATTCTCTATCTTTGTAAAGATAATCAGTGAGGCCCATGATGACAAACCTAGATAAGTAAATCCATTATTCTCAATTTTATCTAACTAGTGATTCAATTACTTTAACATGAAATGATCTATTTGTTATGATTATATGTAATTGGGTCTCATCCTAGGAAGTTGATAAATAGTTAAATCCACCATACATTGGGGTGGAAACCCAAATAAATCAGGAGGAAAGACCTAAAAATGTCGATCCACCATAAAATCAATCATAAATTTTGAACTCTTCCCAGAAACATAAAAAAGATAACTATATATCATAGTATATTGATCCAATATCCAAAATAACAAGTACCACCCTACTAGATCTTGGGTCTTTCTGACCTTGGTAAATGTGAGTGTTCCAATATGGGAAAGGGAATATAACTCTCTAATGATTGAAATAAATCTAATATTTTGAGCTCACCATCCATTACATACCAAAGTAAATATATCCAAATCAAGAACTTGAAATTACCACATGGTTTTTGCATCCAAAATAATCTAGCAGCACTTAGGTAATTTAAAACATACTATTTCCCTATACCAAAAAAAGTGTAATGATACATTATATATTAGATCAAATCAGGTTTCAACCATAAATCAGCAGTCAAATTAGAAATGAAAAAGGAATGGGATGAACCTATGTAAAAAAATCCATAGAAGAAGCAATAAAAACCATTCCTCTCATAGATTATGATTTGGAATCAAATTATTCATGAACTAGATATGTCATATATAAAAACATACATTTGATCCTACTCTGAGACTTCTTGATAGGATGGGATCCTCCAATTATATTTTTATGGGTGGTCTCTCCCTTAGATGCATCTGATTTCACCAATGAACCCGTGGTATAAGAAGGCCCATATTTACAAATATGAGGGTGTTTCTTACAAAATCCCTATAGACAACCAAAATCCCCAAACTGATGGAAATTCTTAGGATCCTTCTATCAATTTAGTTTAGATTGACCCACCTTCCCACATTGTTAGGACACTACCATACCACTTTTTAAAGGTTTCATAGGAGTGTAATTAGAAGGAAAAGTAATACTCCCACCACTAAATTTTTGAGACTCATTGTGCTTCCTCTTTGGACCTAAAGATGAAATATTATTATCTCTTGTAGTAGTGGATGCATCACCCAAGTTGGTCAACACTTCCATATTTTACTCATCTATCACTACCATGTCAACCACCTCATTATAAGTCAGTAGAAAGAAAACAAAATCCTCAAATGAATCTATAGTCTTAAACCCATCTCAAACCATCAATCCTTTAGATAATCATTCATGAATATCTTAGGGTTAAGATAGAAAAACTAAAAATATAGATTACAATACTCTATCATTAAATAAATTGCCTAGTAGAAAGTCATGAACTCTCACACCTTCACTATCCTCAATGTATATAGGTATATTATTGGTTGAACATATATATAAAATTTTACCAAGTGAGATTCTCATGTAGACTATCATGTAATATGAACCCCCATAATCTCCAACTTCTTTCATACAACATTAATTGTCCAATGTACACTTGGATGTATTGGGGGTCTGAAAATAATGAAATATTTATTCACTATTCACCCTCCATTATCTGGGTTTCTGAGATACTCATTAGACATTTAATATAGATTAATTATTCTTAATAAGATCCTAAGTATTTTTTAGTACTTGAATCTTGATATCCCCCACCTTATTGACCTAAATATTAAATAGTTATAATGATTGAATTTATGTGATTAATTTCTATGAGAGGTTTATCCTATGGTGTATTATCCATATATCCCTCTATAAAATTCACTAAATACTTTATAGGATGTATGATCTAGAAAATATAAAATATAAAATTCAATAAATATGTAATTTAACTCCAAATAATATGGGTAGATCATGAAAGGTCAATAAATAGCTCATAATCCACTAAAAATATTAAAAACAACAACCTCAAATAACAAAGGATTGAAAACATAAAAATTTCCATATTTTATTAATGCTTATAGTTTGACCACATGGTTTGGTGAACCATACACCAACCATGTGAGTTAAAATAAAAAGCTATCCAAGCCAAGTTTCATGGCTTATGTATGGTTCTTTAGATAGTATGAAATTTGTTTATTTCCCACTTCCACCTCGAAACATTAAATTTCCAAAATTAACTCATGGGTTTCACCCAAAACACATAATAATAGTAAAGAATATCAAATATTATCAAAATAATCATGAAAAAAACGAAATTTTAAGACAAAATTCTTGAGAACCCATGGAAACTCGAGTTTTAGCATGAAGAATAGATGTCCAAACACTCCCATACACAAAACAATTAAGTTTAAATGGTTCTATTTCTATTCTTCCTTTACTCCTCCAATAAAAAAATGTATCTGATACCATTCTATAACAAAATGATATAGTTTAACCTACCACATCACCCATATAATTCTTTTACATGGCTTGAAGCACATTCCTGATTTCCATGGGCTTGTGATAAACACTAAGGATATTAAATACACCCTTTTGGAATGATTTCACACTCAATGACACATAATCTGCAACACATACCCCACTGGAGAATTTAGAATGAAGGATACAAATGTTATAAATCCATAAAAAATAGTTTCAATAATATAAAACTAACCATACAGGGTATACCACAATGGAAAAACCAAAATAACTCATAAACCAATTCAATTTATAAAAAAATTAAAGTAATACACCACATAATATATACATGATAATTAGAATAGAGTCAGGTCCAAAGTTTCCAATATATAAACTCCCCAAAATCACTATGGGAGGACCCCCAAAATGCTCCACATGATCCAACTCATTATGAAATATGGTAACCACCAACCATCACATCATTAAGGATAAAAGGCATCAAGAAGCACCACTAAGAGATTAGGATCCTTTAACCTGTTCTCTATTATGCATAAACAAGTTTTCATACACTCGATAGATGTATGTTGGGTGTGCTAAAAAACCCTACCAGGATACCACCATGAATCTACATTATATTACTCTCAATTAAAACCACTTATACTAGTTTGGAAATAGGTTTTAGAAAACACTTCCTATATGAAAATACCTCTTTGATTCCTAAAACATGTGTTTAGAAACTCCTTTCAAATCCCATTGGTTTTATAAAGACAAACCAAATTTTAAAAGTAAAAAATTAAAAGGTAAATATAAATACAACCTAGAAAATATAATTAAATCTATAAATATCAACATAAATATAACAATACCTCAACCATACATCATATGGGATCTAACCTCTAGGATCATGACTCACTCTCACAAATACTCAAGGGTTCCCATGTATACTGACACTACGAGTAAAGAAAAATGGATATTATGTTATAAAACTATAGAAGAAGAAGTAATAATATCACATAATGACACTATGGGTGAAGAGAAAAGGTTATAATGTCACAACACTATGGGAAAATCAACAAGGCTATCATTCCTCAATAATCCTCATTATAATGAAAATCCCCAAATATTCATAATTCCAAAAACAATTTTTCATAAAAGGGATCATAAATCATGTAATAAAAATTACCTATAAAAAAACCATTTAAAAATGAATTTTGAGTCAAAATACTTAATTTTTTTTCTAAAGACCCATATAGGCATAAAATAAATATGTATAAAAAACCCCCTTCATAGTGTTGAAAAATCCAAACTTTTTCAAGCATAAAGTTAATGAATCAAAATGAATAAATATAAATAAATCCTCAACAATTAATTTCAATCCAAATATAGCAATAAATCTATATATAATTCAATTACTTATGTTATAATAATTAATATATCTATTATGTAGAGACACATACCTCACACTCATAACAACCTTATCCCTTTGTAGAAATAAAAAGTGACAAGAGATATGGGGATACTCACAAGGCTTGATCATCAAAATATTAAAGATTTTGAACCATCCCTAGACATAAAATGGATACCATAGCTTGATATGGGAATAAAAAAATATGAAAATAAAGGTAACATGAGACTAAGAGAAGAGGTAATAATAAATAAACGAGAAACTACAGTTACCTTAAATTCTTCAAACTATAATACAAGAGAAATCACAAAGGATCTTAGAGGAGAAGCTCACTTTTGAGAAGGGGCATCTAGGTGGGATGAATGGGGTATGGGAGGAGTAAGGGGTTAAAAACTGATATGGGTATAAGAGTGAATTCCATGTTTTAAAAGAACCTAGGCATGCCTAACTGTTTATCCACATTTTTTGGCATAACTTTTTCTTACCATGCAGTTCCACCTGGTTGGAACTCCCAATGAATAAGTGTCCTTTTCATGGTTGGACTATACGATTCCCCCTAAACGTGTTCCAACTATGTACCCTAGAATTTTGTATCAGACATGTTCCATGTGATTTTAATTCAAAGAAGAATCATCTGGAGAATTGTATTCCAACCATGAAAACCTCAAAGAAGACTCATCCCCCTTTTTCTTAGTTTAATTTCATGGTCAACATTAACTGTGCGCCTTTGAATCCTATATTTTATTACACATGAATTCATTATTTATTACATAAAGATACAAAAAATAAAACCCCATAATATCATAAGTCCTAGTGTCTATCATAAATTAGGTACATATAATAATAAGTTTAAACATGGGTACAACATCATTATTTAAAAATTCCGAAACATGCCCTTATATTCCATATATCTTTTAAAACTACATGGGATAACCCATGGACATACATAAGAAATGGGTGAGATATAAATACAAGTAAGTTAATAAACAAAGAATATCATCAGGTATAGAATTACATGTGACCCAAGACGAATATCAGGGTAAAATAAAAGAGGTTTGAATCATAATCATGAATAATGAGGTATGATATAGTGTAAAAAACATAAAGGTAACATAGGGATGTGGTGACAACATAAAAAAAGAAATCATAAAAATAATTTAATGCTAATCTCCAAGAAATCATAAAAATAATTAAATGGTAATCTCTAAGAAATTATAAAATATTGTTCTTATTATAACCTCTCATGAACAATACATGGAATATCATGAGATAAAAACATTACCCAATGCATTGTAGGGCTATAAAATTCCGGTCTCGCCTGCCACTTTCATATCATGTACATGTATAAGTGTGCTAGATAGATCATATAATATTAGGATGTATTTCATCATTTTTAACCACATGATTAAGTGTTGTGGGTTACATACATGTAAATACAAAATAAATTAAGGATAGGTATAACTAGGTGAATACTGTTGAGTGAAAATGGAGACAATTATTCACTACACAAATGTTTATCATAGAAAATTATAGGATAATTTTGGTAGCATAACGAGTGTACATAAAGGTTTATATAATGGATAAATAGGTTTAAATGGGTCTCAAATTACTTAGGAATCATTAGTAAAGTTACATGGATGCTCAAAAAACATATACTAACTTGAAAATTTTGAAATCAAAAGGTATGAAATAAAGAAGGTTCTTGCATAAAAAGGAGAAGGAGAGGATCCCTTACCTTGAGAGGATACTTCTAAAAGCATATAAAGAACTTATTAAGAGCTTGGGAAACCTTGATAGGGATATAGATAGGTAAGGGGAGATTAAATTCATGATCGAAGAGTTTTGAGTGAATAAAAATGGGAGATTGTGTGGGTTGATATAGGAACGAGAGGAAAATTCTTTATTAATTTCCAAACTTATGTTTTGGACTCTATATGATAATGTAATAAAAAAACAAGAATTACCATAGTTTTTCCCTTTATTTCTACAAAATAAGAGTTGGTTTAATTATTTTATAAGGCTAATAACATAAAAAAATAAAATAATACCCTCGGTGATGTGGAAGTGAGTCATTCTTATAAAGAATTGATTTTAATACCTTAAAATATAATATTGGGTTTTTAGGATTAATTAAGGTTTTATAAAATTAATAAAATTAATAAAATTCCTTTATAAGAACATAAATTTAAAGGAGAAACATAATTTTTGTTTCAGATAATATTTATTATATTTGTTACAACACTCACTACAGCAAAAAAGGCATTTAGCGGTGGTTTGGTTTTAGGTTTCACGGCGGTTTAAACTGCCGCTAAATAGATTGGCGGTGGTTTTGAAAAACCGCCTCGAAATCGTGCGTCGAGAAAATATTTGTGGTGGTTTTATTTTATTTATTTTATTTATATATTTTATTTATTTATTTATTTTATTTATTTTATTTATTCCATATTTATTTTATTTATTTATTTCATATTACTTTATTTATCCATGCATGCACATCCCATGAACATGTACATGCACATGCCCATGCCCATGCACATTCCCATACCCATGCAATATAAACAAATATTGTGTTTGGTGATATTTGAACCTCTAACCTCTTACATATTTTCCAAAGACTTTACCACTCCAGCAAGCTCGTCATGTGTTTAATAAACAGAATTTAATATATTTATATATATTAATTGAGAAAACAAATAATACATAAATAATAGATATAAACTCAATAATATATAGTATATAATAATAATAATAAATAACACATAATTAATAATTATAAATAAATAATAAATAATAATAAATAAATAATAAATAATAAATAAATATAAATAATAAATAATGAATAATAAATAATAAATAATAAATAATAAATAATAAATAATAAATAATAAATAATAAATAATAAATAATAAAAAATAAATAATAAATAATAAATAATAAAAAATAAAAAATAAAAAATAAAAAATAAAAAATAAATAAAAAAAAATAAAAAATAAAAAATAAAAAATAAAAAATAAAAAATAAAAAATAAAAAATAAAAAATAAAAAATAAAAAATAAAAAATAAAAAATAAAAAATAAAAATAATAAACAATAGATAATAAATTATTCATAATAATAAATAAATAATAATAAAAAAATAATAATAAATAAATAGTAATAAATAAATAATAATAAATAAATAATAAATAATAAATAATAAATAATAAATAATAAATAATAAATAATAAATAATAAATAATAAATAATAAATAATAAATAATAAATAATAAATAATAAATAATAAATAATAAATAATAAATAATAAATAATAAATAATAAATAATAAATAATAAATAAATAGCAATAAGAAGTAAACAATAAACAATAAACAATAAACAATAAATAATAATAAACAATAAAAAATAAATAATAAATAATAAATAATAAATAATAAATAATAAATAATAAATAATAAATAATAAATAATAAATAATAAACAATAAACAATAAACAATAAGTACTAAATAATAAATAATAAATAATAAATAATAAATAATAAATAATAAATAATAATAAATAATAAATAATAGTAAATAATAATAAATAATAATAAATAATAATAAATAATAAAAAATAATAAAGAATAATAATAAATAATAAATACGAAATAAATAATATTTCATAATAAATAACACATAATAAATAAAATATTATTATTAATAAATAATAAATAATAAATAACAAATAATAAATAAATATAAATAATAAATAATAAATAATAAATAATAAATAATAAATAATAAATAATAAATAATAAATAATAAAAAATAAAAAATAAAAAATAAAAAATAAATAAAAAATAAAAATAAATAATAAATAATAAATAATAAATAATAAATAATAAATAATAAATAATAAATAATAAATAATAAATAATAAATAATAAATAATAAATAATAAATAATAAATAATAAATAATAAATAATAAATAATAAATAATATATAATAAATAAATATAAATAATAAATAATAAATAAATATAAATAATAAATAATAAATAATAAATAACCACTAACAAATAATAGATAATAAATAAATTAAAGTATATTATATATAATAAATAATAAATAATAAATGAGACACATGAAAAAGTATGAAAAAATGCGATAAGGGATGAAAAATCATGAAAACGCATGAAAACGGATGGAGAAACATGAAGAATGAGGCGTTAGAAAGAATGAGAACGCATGAAAACTCATGAAAACTCTGGAAAACCCCTTAGGAATTCAACATAATCATCATAATAACCCACAAAACACCATTTATAAAGATAACAAGTCATGGAAACCCAAATAAATAGTAATAAATGGAGCAACCATTAAAACCCGTCAAAACGGTCATAAGGTGACAAAAACATTGGACACACATTAACAGAGATAACTTATGATCCGAGAGTCTGTTTCAGATCTGAGACCTGTCAAATCAAATATCCTGAAACGATCTTCGACCTGATAGGTGAAAGAGTCCAAATGGACAGGCGGATCGGATGTTACGACCATTTAAAAAAAAGCTGACATGGAACGAGTGTTAGAAACGAGGCATAGAAAAATATAACAAACCCGATACCCACTAAAAGGCCATAACATATGATCCAGGAGTGCATGTGGGCGCTGCAACCAATCAAACTGAAGCTTATGGAACAATCAACAATATGGAAGGTGGAGGTGTTCGAACTGACACACAGATCGAAAGTTAGGTCCATTTGAAGAGAAGTTCAATGAGACACTGGTGACAGAAACGGGGTTTTGGAGGCCTTAGGATGGGTTTTTGGGGTCGAAAATCATGACAGAAGTTTTATTCTGTTGAACTGTTGTGTAGCTCTCTTCGCTCGCTTCAATTTGATATGTGGTAGAGCCCAAACGGACACCCGGAACAAAATTTATGACCGTTTGAAGTTGGTGATTTTTTTTCAACTTTCTAATAACTCTCATATCTTCAGAACCTTAGACCATCTCAAGGTTTTTATTATACGTGCCTCTATATCTCTTCATGATCTTCGATTTGACTGGTCGTGGCACTCCAACGGATGCCCGTATCAAAAGTTATGGTCGTTTTAGGGATTTCAGAGTTTCTGGTGTTTTTTTTATATTTTTTTCCTTTCATTTCGCGGCAGTTTTAACAAAACCGCCGCTATTTTGTGGCGCTTTTTTAAAAAACAGCCGCTAATCCTCGAAAAATTTAAAAAAAAATTAAAAAAATAAGATAATTTAAATTTTTTAAAAGGCATTTCACGGCGGTTTAAAAACCACCACGAAATGGCTGCCCGAAACATGTTTAGCGGCGGTTTTCAAAACCGCCCAGAAAAAACTGCCGCTAAACGGCCGTTTTCTTGTAGTGACTTTTGGGATTTTATGATTTTATAATACATACCATATAATTATACAATATTTAATTTTATGCAAAAATTTTATTGTCTTAAAAAATTATGAGAAATTACCCATTGGTTAATTTTAACATAAAAATTTCAATAATAATATTTATTTTACCAAAAGTCATCTTTAAATATGAGAATTTGCAATTAAATAAGAAATCCCCATTTATTGAAAAACACTAGTTTTTTTATAATAACAGTTTTTGAACCTTATAAAAAATAAACTTGACTTCATAAAATTATATTTTTATTTATTTTAAAAAATCATTAATTCATCAAATAGAGTTTCTTGATTGAAACTATATATTTTCTAAAAATGAAATTTCTGTTTCTTCATATCAATATATAATTTTTATCAAAATTATTATTTAATCATAATAAAAAAGTAATATTAAAAATGTATGAATATAGTAATTGATTTGTTAAAAAAAAATTAAAAAATCATATGATTATGGTATAGATAAATAAACTTTCATTACACTAGAAAATTTAATAGGGGTTTTCATGGGGTGATTTGATGAACATGGTTTGTGTTGTGATCTCAATGAGTTTGAACTTATACCCTAAATGGTTTCTATTGTTGTTTAGTTTTTGAATATTATATTAAGATTGGTCAAGGGAAAAGCCTACTGATTCTATCTCCCTTGGAATCTCTGATAAATGGAATTAATAGGGTACAATAATACTGGTAGAGGCCATCACCTCCTTTTTCTATGTCATATGTGCTTTATCATAACCCCTAATATACTAATCCTAATTGTTACTATACAAAAACTATATTATCAATGGTTATGATTCTTATCAGTATTTTAAATATGAAAGGATATAAATTATAACAGTCCATAATTAAAAATGTAATTCATGTTTTTTAAAATTACATTACTTGATAATGCATTAATTCATTCGAAAATAGAATTTAATTTATAAATGTTTAAGTCATTATAGAACCCAAACCAGTTTTACTAATTTTCATGACTTATCACCTCCAACCCCTAAAATTACCAAGAAATGAAGAAATAGAATAAATAATCAAATTAAATATGTACCAATGAAACAAGGATATTACAATATGTATGCGATAAAATTCATTTTGAAAAACTATTTTGTTAGTTTCAAGGCCCCTTGATTATTCTCTTTAGGGTGATTTAGCATATCAAATATGTTTTGTTTTAAAATAGATATTTTTTTATTTAGAAGAAACACTTTTTCAACTATCCGTCACACAAAAGTCACATGAACCATAACCAAGAAAAAGAAAACATCTATCCTTGGAACACTTTAATTTTATTAGTTTCATTAAAATGGGTTACATTCAAGGATAATTCACTCAACATTGTGAAAATGTATCTATTAAAATCAATATTTATTATGATTAAAAAAATCTAGGAAAGGGGGATCCAATCACAGGCTCACCAACTTTATAATTTTTTGGATTTCTCAGCATTTCATAAGGAGTTAATCCCTCTTCATCTCTTTACACACTGTGTTGAGAATATCCTGAATGATTTCTCCTACTACTATATATCGCACGATATGCATCATTGGCCTTTATATGTGCTAGATAGAAAGAATTAAGAAAGGGGAAACTTTATTCAGCTCTATAAAAAAAGCGATAATAAAGTAAACTTTTATCGATGATAATATTATCAGTCATAAACGTGTAACCTTTATTGGTGCTTTTTTCTAGAACTGATAAAAGTATTCCCTTTATCATTACTTTTTTATTTAGTGCTAATATAGGTTTCAATGAATAGTTTAATTTATATATACATATTTTTATATTGTTAAATAAGATTTATAATACAATAATTATGTATATATAAATATAATATATAAATACGATTTATATATCTTTCGACAAAAAATGAATCTTATTTTCATATGTAATTTTATATATAAAAAATTATCAAATTAATAGTAGTCAATAAAAATATTTAATAGTATATTTATATACATTATTTAAAAAATGTGTATATAACTAATATAGACCTGATATATTTATATTTTATTAAACAATTATATAATATATAAATGAATATATTTATTTAAATATTTTATTCATATTTAAATTTATATATTTATATTCATATTACTATTTACTATTTTCTAATGTATATTAATTCAATATATTTTTTCATATATTCAATTTTGACAGTTATTTATACATTTTTAAATATTTATAAACTTAATTAAATAATAAATGTTTTCATTATTATTTAAGAAAATTAAGCTTAATAATTAATTATATTTTTTATATACAATCAATATAGTGTATAAAATAATAATTATAAATAATTATATTATTTATTAATTAATTTTTATCTATTTATTTTTGTGTTTTCAATTCATGTAATTAATGTTATGTGTAATTTTTTTTTTAATTTTTTTGCAATTTATTTAATTTTATTCGTTCATTTTTAATATTATTTCATTAATTTTTTTTCCCATTTTTAATATTTATTAATTTTTAATATTTTTTGAATTAATTCCTTTTATAAAATTTATACATATTTATTTACAAAGATTCAATATTTGCAATATTTTTTTAATTTATATGATTAATATTCATTTGTTTTTATTTATTAAGTTTTAATATTTTTAATATGTTTGAAATATGTATAATTGATTCCTATAAGACCATATCTAACACACGATATTTGGATGTGAAATTGTACCCCAATGTATACAATCCCTAACATAATTTTTGTGTTTATATAGTTAATTATGTTATTAAAATAGATTCGTTTTTTAATATATGAAAGTAAATATTATTTAATTAATTCATTATATTTTTTACTTAATTAGTCATATCATGAAATCATATTTATTTTAATTTATTCATTCTGAATATATGTGTGTGTATTTTATTTCACTTGATGACATTTAATTATTTATATTTTTATATAGTCAATATATATCATTTTTATTGAATTTTTATTTATAAAATTAATATCATCCATTTATTCATTTTATTAATTTTTATGTGTTTTTAATTCATATAATTAATGTTACGAATTCAATTTTTCAAATATTTTTAAAATTTATTCAATTTTATTTATTCATTTTTAATACTATTAGATTTAATATTATTTATTTATTTTTATTATTTATTAATTTTTAATATTTTTAGAATTTATTTATTTTTAGTATTAATTTATACATATTTATTTGCTATGGTTTAATATTATTAATTTTTTTAAATTTATATGATTTATGTATATTAAATTTCATTTACTAAGATGTAATAATTGTTAAATATTTTAAATGTTTATAATTAATTTATTTAAATGCATTTTTTAGCATTCTCTTCATTTTTGTACTTGTTTACAATTAATGTAATTAATCTTATGAATTATACATAACCATTAACTATTTTTTAATATTCTTAATATGTTATTAATTTATATGATTAATATTCATTCACTTTTATTTATTATGTCGTAATATTTTTAAAATGCTTGAAATCTATATAATTAATTTATTTAATTGGATTTTTTTAATATTTTCTTCATTTTTTGTACCTATTTACAATTCATGCAATAAATCTTATGAATTTACTTTTTTGTATGTGTTTATTATCTTTTTATATTTTCATTCTGCATTCATCTTCATTTTAATAAATATTCATTTTTTTTATTTTTTTAATAATTTATATAATTAGTGAAACTAATCCATTTTTAATATTTTTAAGTATATTCATTTTTAATTATTTAATTTCAATTATTTTTAACATTCATTCATTTAAGATTGTATATTTAATAATAATGTTAATTATTTATTACTTTTTTCTATAAATACTTTATTTTTAATATATATACATGTTTAACATTTTTATATATCATTTTAAATACTTTTTTATTAGGGCTAATATAAAAAGCAGTAATTAAAATGATTTTTATCAGTGCTAAAATTATAGCTCTGATAAAACTATTTTTTATCATTTGTATTTGGAAAACATCGATAAAACCCTTCCTGATCTTATAAAATCAACCCTAATACAACTCACTTCTTCACACCATTCAAGCTATCTCATGGAAATCAACCTCTACCATCACCCCCTTGAACGTTTCAGTTGAATTAACCCCTTAGAAACCAATGACATGTGAGTTATTATCTTGTAGATTCTTTCACTTGTTTTTATTATGCATCATGCGCCAAAGTATTCTTACGCGAGTAGAATTCAGTTCTAGACCCCCTACTCCCAGTCATATTTCTTAGTAACACCCTCAAAAAACTTATTTAGAGGTAGAAACATATCTCAAAGGGTAGACATATCATACAAATACCTCATTTATCTTTTATTTGGCTATAAAAATTTAAATTAGAACATCCTCCATTGAATTGGACTTCATCTTCTCATATACATCCTTCAAATCCCTTGTGCATATTCCTTGTATCTCCCCTAAAAATAAATCTCTAAAATAATCACAAGGATAAGGATATTCAAATTGAAAATTTCCTTCAGGTATATTGAAAACACGTCTTAGAATTAGTCATTTTCTTGGGTGTTTTATTCTCACTCTCACTTTTCTCCCCTACACTATGCTGAAAATATTCATCTCCATGGCACACCAAATGTTTCACCATACGATACCTCCTCAAAAAAACATACACATGTGATTATGAGCATGGTAATCACCTTAATTTGTTTCCCTCATAAGATAGAGCCCATTTTTTCAGTCTTAGTATTAAATATATCACTCAATAAATATTAATCATTCACAAGACCCTTCCTAAATAGTAAACCAGTTTTTTGGCCCTACTAAGATGTGGGTTACCTTTGATTTCAATGATCGACATCTAGAGAACTCACAACATGCTAATTTTTAATTTGACTCAATTCAACTTTTTTTTCATTCATAGTGACCCAGTTCTGTAAAATTTCAATCATAGTAATTTCTTTCCCTACTGAACTCATTGAGGATTCCTTCAAATTTCATTCCAACCTTGTTTCTAATTAGTAATTAGGTATTTATATTCATCGTTTTCTTTATCTTATCCCCACTTGCATTCATTCTGATCACCATAAGATTTTTAAATCATTATTTTCATATATTTTCCCTCTTTAGTTTATCAGTTTATTCGATTGGGACATACCAAATATTTTTTTAAAATCGAGTCCTAGTTATGGGGACTCTTGGAAATCACTTTAAAGATCAACTCAGACTAGTTTTCACTCCTTAAATTAGAATCATGAACATCATTCAAAAAATCCATAACTACTTCTATCTTGTTGAAGACTCACTACTAATTTCCACTCTAAAATTTTAACAGAGTTTATTCTCTATATTGGTTCCATGGTGGATTAGTTTTGTTTTTAGGTGATCCCAAGTAGCTGGGCCTACAATCCATTCATTAGTTGGAGATGAGGGTTTATTCTGATCCCACTGGGACACTTAATTAACTTTTGTTTAAATTTATTATTATTTTAAGACCTAATAAGAATTTTCATTTATTTTATTTGAGGCTTCATCCCACCTTATGAATTTTTTAGATCTAAAGCATTTGTTGAACAACACTTAAATTAAAGAGTTTATTCAAACATTGTGTTCTTAAAACTAGGTGATTGGGCCCTATCAACATTCTCATCATTTTTAAAAAGATAAACTTCATCTCTTAAGAATCCTATCATTGAAGAAATATGTGGTATTCCATGTACCAAGTAAAAAAATGAATAAAAATAAACTCCTTATTATTATTATAATCCCACCAAGAGAAGTTAAATAAATTGTCCTTGATTTTTGTGTTTTGATATAGATGAAACTTTAATTTTATTCTTTATAACTTTATATATATATATCACACATTACCGTCCATTAATGTTTTCCAATATTACAAAACAATATCAATACACATTATTCAAATCGAATTATCTTAGAATAATGGATTTATGTAGCTTAAGTAATTATTTAAGAATGAACTTTTAAGGTTGTAAGGTTATACTCTCTCTGTATTTATTTATTCTATTAAATATTAACTTTAAAAAATAAAATATTATGTATATGAATCTAAAATGGATGGATTGCAATAATATACCAAAAGAGTATGAGGGTGGAGTGAAAGTGTTCTTAAAATTTGAAAAAGATCATTCATATTACCCTTATCAAGTCCCTTTTTCATGTTTATATTATTTTTATTCAAGAATAATTAGTCTAAGGATTTGGAAGAAACCTTGATCTATCATGGAATAGATGAAAGTATTAAATTTTAGACTAAACATGGGGAAAGAAGAATGTTTCTAGTGATTGGGATACAACTCTATTTTTTGGACCATCTGATATGATTACAAGTATGAACAATGATAAAGACCATATTAAGGATATGATTACAGGTTTGAATGATGATGAAGATTATATTGAGGAAATGATAATGATAGTTGAAGACTTACTTCATAATTATCCATAACTATTTAAAAAGTTAGTTGAGAAAATATTCCATGGTATTATGGTTGTATTAAATATACAATATTTTCATCCATATGAAATCTATATAATGTAAAATATGGAAATGGATGGAGTGAAAATATATTTAATGAATTTATTGATCTCTTGATGGATATGTTACCTAAAGATAATTAGAATCCTTTCCAAATATATGATGCTAAACTAATGATATGTTCAATGGCTATGGTCTCTAAAGGAATACATGCCTGTCCAAATGACAGTATACTATTTTTCAAGGACCATGAATTACTAAAAAAATTTCAAATGTGTGGTGAATATTGATATAATAAATATGAATCATGTTCTTCCATATTTTTATGGTACTTTTTATTATTATAAGGTTAATGAGACAATATGGAAGTGAAGAGACTCCAAGTCAATTTATATGGAAAATAAATATAGGAAATAGAGATGGAAAACTTCTTCACCCAGGATACTCTCCCTAGTGGATTAAAATTTATCACGAGTATACTAACTTTGAAAATGATCCAAGAAACCTTCATCTTGGGATATCTAAATATGGAGTGAATCCATTTGGATTTCAAATAAGTACTCACAGTACATGGCTAACTATGTTGGTAAATTATAACTTTCCACCATGGTTATGTGTGAATAAAAAAATACATTATGTTGTCTCTTCTTATATTATCACTAAAAAACTGGTTAATGATATTAATGTATATTTGCATCCATTGATCGAATATTTTAAATAACTGTGGGATTTAGGTGTTATATTGTATGCTGAATAAAAAACAAAGATTTCAAGTTGAGAACCATGTTTTATGGAATGATAAATGATTTCTTGCATATAAATATATTTCCAGATATAGAATTAAAGAAACTCAAGGGTGTCCCATTTATGAACAAGGTACACACTCAGTAAGGTTGAAATATTCTTTGAGGAATGCATTTCTAGGACATCCAATACTTCCACCATGAAGAAATAAATACTGATCTTGGATGAAATCATTCAAATGGAGTTCCGAAGAAGGTAAAAAATGGTCTCCACTATAACACCCCAAGTTTCCACGGTATGCTTCTCTTTGAATAATACAATAGCATGTGTTGCACACAACTTCGAGTTCTAACACACACCAGATCCAATCAAACTATCTATTATAAATAGTAATACCCAATTTTTGAAATTTTATAAATTTTATATTTCAAAATGGAATTCATTTTTGGATTCGGAATATTGAAAATTTCTTATGGTGAATTTTTGGTATTTTTCTAAAAACATTCAATTTTTGATGAATAGTGAAAAAACACTGAGTTATAGTTTAAAACTGAATTTTTATTTAAATAATTATTTATTTTATTTAAATTTAATTAATGTCAAAATATATACATAATACCTATATAAGTTCAATGTAATTCATTGGAGTTAGTTTAGAATAATTTAAGATATATAAAAATTTTATTGAACTTTTCACCGTATTTTACCCACCGCCTAGGAGAATTTGGAAATTCATATAAAACTTAATTTTACCACTTATGTGAGAGGAATTTCAAAAATACTAGAGACACAGTTAATATCAAGGAGTAAAATGTGGTTCAATGAGATGAAAATAATTTTTGGTGAATAATAACTTTTTACTTTTATTTACCACATTTAAAAGTAAATAGGGTAATTAAGGGAAAAATGATATTAATATTACCCTAACACATGTCCTAATTCTATTGGACTAGTGTATATAGACCAAAAACAACCTTAGGAATAAAATATTATCATTCAGGTCCACTTGGATTATATTAGGACATTTATTATTATTTAATTCAAAGAAGAGTTAAAAGATTTAAAATCATTGTTTAATAACTGAAACATTTTTTCTATAGGATTATACATACGATAAATTCGATTATAAATACTCATTGGTAATCTATGAAGATTTAATACATAATGGTATTTTATTTATAATTTTTAGACATTAAATAATTTAATTTATTTATGACACAATAGTGATGCTGTAATTACCTAATTAATGAAATATTAAAATAATTGATATTGTATATATCAAAATAAATGTAATTTGAAACTTTTTATGAATTCCACTTATTTTATAGGTTAATATGACATATTATGATTGGTTATATAAATTTTTTTCGAAGTAATAATGCTGTTATTAAATTATCAAAAACAAAATACCCAATAGTGTCAAAATTGACATAAAAGAGTTTTTAAAACAAATATTATATTATTAATTCATATTATATTCCTAAAAATATAAGGTTCAGCCAAAGAACTTATATAATGATAGGTGTATCATTAATTGAAAACTTGGGGGTCTCTAGGATATATATAGTATGTTTATTAACCATTTAATATAAAAATTTAAAGTGACATGGTAAATGTCGAACTATTTAACTAAGAGTTGAATATAAATGATAAGATTAATATAGTGACCCAAACCTATCTAAAATATATTTGATGAAAGGATTTCGACCCATCCCCACCTTATAATTTGAATATTACACTTTTGAGATATTAGAAACCGAATATGAATTTATTATAATTTAATAATTTATGTTTTTTTAAAGAGCCCCTCCTCCCCTTTATAAAAGGACACCACTTATAACCAATTCTTCATACCTTAAAATACTTTTTGTTCGGCCAAACTCTTCCCAAATACCCTCTAAACTATCATCCCTTAATCCTATAGGCCTTACTTTAGTCAGAAAACCAACCTAAGGATCCCTTTTGATCAAATCAAAAGGAAGAATCCGAAGAAGAGGTAATGATTTCACCACCCCCTTTCATGTTCCTTTCTTCTTCAACTTCTTCTTTCTTTTTTATTTCCATTCTAAAACAATAAATTATGCATATTCTATATACTTTAATGTTATCATAAATATGGTAAAATCATATTAAGTATTCTATCCATCCTTTGAATGACATGTCACCATATGTGCGTACGTACGGCTTATCGTCTCCACATCGTGGTGTAATTGTTATTCAAAACATTATTATTTGGATGGGTATGATATTGATTTTTAATTTAAGTAAATAATAAATACAACATTATAATTATTCTATATATATAATATACCATCCAATTATATATTATTTTAATATCTAAAGAATGATATCGTCGCTCGTGCATACGTACAGACTGGCATCTCCACGAATGTGATGAGATTCATTCTCCATTCTATCCATTCAAGTCTAATTCTCATTTGATGATTAAAAATAATGTTTAAGAACTTTATATCATTCTGTATATTAATAAGATAAAAAATATAGATAACAAACACGGCTTATGTAACAAAACAGATTAAAGAAAACGAGTAAGTTAACACCCGAAACGATGATAATACTAAGATATTATTAAAAAAGAAATATTAAAAGATCATATATGATATCATATTTATGTATATGATTATTTTATAATTTAATAAAAATGATTTAACTATTATACAGGAGGTTAACCTACCCTCTACCAAGGAAAATTACAAGGTAAAAGTTTATTTCACAATCTCTTCATTAACTGAGGTTGTTTATACGTAATTATCTACTGGGACCTTTTTATCATCCACATTCATGTTTCTTAAAAATGTATTTCAAATAATTATTAATATTTTACAAACTATGGGTTAAAGTCATTTATACCCTTGTTGACTTTTTATAAGAAGTTTATAAAGGAATCTTTCTGTCGTTTTCCAAATAAGGTCCTTTTTAACCTTTTCGACATAATTAAGGTAATAATGTCTTTTTTTAACTTATACGGCGGGTGTGGCTATTTTCTGCCATTAAAAAATCATCGAAGCTTCCCTTACAAGATTATAAGAATATTTTCAAAGTAAATGTTTTATTTTATAATTATGTGACTTTTAAATGATTTCAAAAAAAGAGATATTTCTCTCAAATAGTTTTGTTTTCATCTTTGTCAACATCCTTTAATGGATTTTACGCTTATTTGAAGCTGATTTATTATGATAAAAAACTTCCATATTGTATTAAAGGTTTTTGATATGTTTGACTATGGATGTGTTATTTTTATACCATTCATGGTTTATGGATAAAGTATTGACATTTCGTATGCTAGTTTTAATACAAATGTTTATGTTATGTTTAAACCTGTGCATATGAGGAATGCATTGGACTTAATAAGTGACGGGTGGAGCCCGCTATATCTCCTCGATGCATCGGTAGGTCTCATGAGACAAACTAGTGTCTTGGCATAAGGCCTTGACAAAATCTTATTTGTAGTCTTGGCACAAGGCCTTGACTATGTGGGTATGATAGTCTGGAATTATGCGTTCCCTCATTATGAAAGTGGTTATTGATATATCATGTGTTTATTAGACTAGTAGAATATCCATGTGAATAAGTAAATGGAATTATTTAATTTTATCTTTGACATATTATGATGACGTTCAAGTTTAAAAGTCTTTTGTTTTATTTATACATTGCCTTAAATGTTTATGATTATTTATGAAAGTTTCTGCTATATTGTTATCCTTACTGAGCATCTGAGCTCACCCCTTTCAATGTTTTATTTTTCCAAGTATGTGAAGAAGTAATTTATGAATGACCTGTAGGGATAGTATGTGGGGATAGGAAGACAATATGTTGTTGTAGTTTTTTTACTTTATGATGTAATGTAAGACTTATGAATATATCTAGTGTTTCCAAGACTGCTAAACTAATCGGTCTTTTGAGACTTGATCTTTTGTGATCATGCCAATGTTATGTAATAATGCACCGACTCTGGGTAACTGGGGTCGGGCGTTACAGTTGGTATCAGAGGAAGTTTAGTACAAACCTTGGAAGCTATATTTAGATAAAATCTGATTAGAGTACATAGACCAAATATGGAATTTAAGGATTAGTATAGAAGAACTTCCTAGAATTTTGGTATTGTAGAGATTTTGTGAGTTTTCCGAGCAATACATCCCTATCTGGATATGAGCAGGTAGAGGCGGCTCTAGCACAGATGTAACTATGGGTAAAACCCGAAACACTGCTTTGAGCTAGACTCGAATAGGAACTGGTGCATGACAACGGGCCTTGCTGCACTCTTGGTTACGACACTCCCAGAGGATATGCTTAGGATAATTCTCATTTTCTTTACAAACCATTATGAAGGGTTTAGGATTATATACTTCCTCAAAGAAAACATTTTTATGATTATGGATTATATCGATAAACTGTTCAATTTATGTTAAATGTTTTACAAGTATGGAATTATGTATTTTGATTCATAAACTGATCTAGTTTATGCCATTGTTTAGAAATGGAACCTAGTGGAAGGAATGGAAACTGTATCAATGCACACACTCCATGTAGGGATTTCCCTCTTTCTTAAGATAGTTATAGTGGAGCTAGTGATACAACTGGTGTTGATCACCTTATCACCATACTGGGACAACTCACTCATGTTATGAATAATAACCTTAACCGTATGGAGCACCCTGATTCAAATCATGGAGGATCAATGTTAGATCTCTTCATAAGGAAACAACCACAAACATTAAATGGGAGTACATATCCCTTAGTAGATGAGAAATGGATAAATTCCTTAGAGAAAATATTCCATGCTTTGGAGAGTAGTAAAAGGGAAAAAGTTATCATGGAAGTTTACCACCTCACTAGAGATGTTGATCAATGGTGGTCATTGATTCAAAACAAAAAGGAAGATGATGAAGTACCAAATATGGAATGGAGGGAGTTCAAAGATATTTTCTTAGAAAAATACTTTCCTCGTGACCATCAACCAGATATGGAAAGGCAATTTCTGAGTCTGAGGAAAAAGGAGGATGAGAATGTCACAAAGTATGAGGCTAACTTTACAAGGTTAGTGAGGTATGCTGCAGATTATATATGTAACCCAAGAAGTATGATTGATCTTTTCTTTGATGGGTTAAAACTGTTTCTCCATCGATCATTAGTCTCACAATCTTTCTCATCGTAGGAAGATATTGTCTCATGTTCTATCAAGACAGAAAAGGAATTCTCAAAGTCTTACGACTTTAAGGCAATGCAAGAGAAGAAGAGATCTGTTGATCACTCTGGGAATTGAAATAAAGAAAATAAGGGAAAAGTTGAATATCCATCCTGCAGTAAATGTGTGAATAAACACTCCGGTACTTGCTTGAAAGGATTGAGAGTTTGTTACAAGTGTGGTGAAAAAGGCCACCAAGCTCGTGATTGGAAGGGGAAGAAAGAAGATACCTATGTTCAATGCTACAATTTCATGGAGATGGGACATTATGAAAATGAATGTCCTAAACATCAAGGAAATATACCTCAGAAAAGGCCAAGGGATCAAGGCCAAGAATATGCTATCACTACTGCTAAGGTAGATGCTCCGAAAGATGTGGGGGAAGGTAATTTAATGGTTTCCTCATGTTTAGATAATGTTTTATTTGATTCTGGATCATTGCATTATTTCATATCTTCCTAGTTTTCTATGAAAATTAGATATTTCTAATTTAATTTAACAAGGGAGTTGTCAGTCAAAATTCCTAAGGGAAGTATCATTGCAACAAAGTTTTGTGAATCAGTCCCCATTAGATCATATAAATGTTCTTTATCTACTGATCTCATCATCATACCCTTGATTGATTTTGATATAATTCTCGGTATGTATTGGCTTTCAGACCACGATGCGAAGATTTATTATAAGAAGAAGGAGGTTATGATTTTTGATGATGATGATAAGGAACACCTTATCTTTAGAGTAGAATCGTCACCACCTAATTCTTATCTAGATCCAACCCCAGTAGCTCAACTAAATTTAATTATTGGGGAGGAAGAGAATGAAATGATTGTGGGTGAGGAAAGGATTGTTCAAATAGAGGATGTACCTATTGTGAAAGAATATGTAGATGTGTTTCCAGAAGATTTACCTAGACATACTCCAGAATGAGAAGTTGAGTTTTCCATTGATTTAATTCCTGGTTCAAGGCCTATATCGAAGACCCCTTATAGAATGGACACTGTGGAATTAGTTGAACTAAATAAACTACTAAAGGAATTGAGTAATAAGGGATTTATTCGCCCTAGTGTTTCTCCATGGGGAGCCCCTGTCCCTTTTGTTAAGAAGAAAGATGGATCGATGAGGTTATGTTTCGACTATAGGGAAATCAAAGCTATAACAATAAAGAACAAGTATCCACTACCTCACATTGATTATTTATTTGTCCAACTACATAGAGCTCAATAATTTTCAAAGATTGACCTTCGATCTGGATACCATCAGTTGTGTGTGAAGAAGGAAGACATTCTGAAGACAATATTTCGAACCAGGTACGGGCATTACGAGTATACAGTAATGCATTTTTGATTGACTAATGCACCCTCTGTATTCATGGATCTAATGAATAGAGTTTTCAAGGAATATCTGGATGATTTTTTGGGGGTATTTATTGATGATATCTTGGTATACTCCAAAAGCTACGAAGATCATGAAAATCACTTGTGCATTATCCTGAAGACTCTTAGAAGACATGAATTATATGGTAAGCTTAGCAAGTGTGAATTCTGTCTTCAGAAGATCTCTTTTCTTGGAAATATTGTCTCTAAGGATGGAATCTCTGTTGACCCTTCTTAGATAAGAGCAATCTAGGAATGGCTAGCACCAATGAGTATAATCGAGGTACGCAGTTTTATTGGTTTAGCATGATAGTATCAACGTTTTGTCCCGAATTTTTCCCGATTGGCTAACCCATTAACAAAACTCACACGTAAAAGGGTTAAATTTGTTTGGACAAAATAGTGTGAAGAATGTTTTGAAGAACCAAATAAAAGATTAGTCAATGCTCCTATATTGGCTCTACCATCGGGGAATGATGGGTTTGTTATTTATAGTGATGCTTCAAATAAAGGAATTGGTTGTGTCCTTATGCAGAATGATAGGGTTATTGCCTATGCATCATGACAACTGAAAATTCAGGAGAAAAACTATCCTAATCATGATCTTGAGTTAGCTGCTGTAATTTTTTACTTTGAAGATATGGAGACATTATCTCTATGGTGAAAAATGTGAGATTTATACTGATTACAAGAGTTTTAAGTACATTTTATCACAGAAAGAACTCAACATGAGGCAAAGGTGATGGCTTGAGCTACTCAAGGATTTTGATTGCATGATACACTACCACCCAGGGAAGGCAAATAAGGTGGAATATTCTTTGAGTAGAAAAGATCATGGAGTTTTGAAAATGATGAGAATTAAAATGGATCCTATTTACATGGATCTAGTGAAGATGAATATGGGAATCACCATGAAAGGTGAAACATCAATACTTTTTCAAATTTTTGCCAAACCATCTTTACTAGAAAGGATTAAGAGTTCTCAGACCGATGATGAAGAATTTCAAAAGAAGATTAAAGCTGTGAATAATGAGAAATTGAGAGACTTTGTGTATGAAGAAGGAATTTTGAAATTTGGGAAGAGACTTTGTGATCCCGATATACCTGATCTAAAATAGGAATTGTTGGATGATTCTCATAATTCTGATTTCTCCATACACCCTAGGAGCACCAAAATGTATAGATATTTGAAGGAACATTTTTGGTGGGATAACAGGAAGAGGGATATTGGTGATTAAGTGTAAAGATATATGGTTTGTCAATAAGTAAAAGCTAGAAGGCAATAGCCTGGAGGAGTCATGAAACCTCTTCCCATACCTGAGTGGAAATGGGATAATATCACGATGGACTTTGTCATGGGACTACCAAGGACTCCTAGAAGGAACGATGCAATATGGGTCATTGTTGATCATCTTACCAAGTCAGCACATTTTCTTGATATAAAAGAGGATCTACCACTTGAACGTCTAGCAAGACTATATATTAATGACGTTGTGAGACTTCATGGAGTACCCCTATCGATTGTTTCTGATCGTGATCCCCATTTTACTTCAAGATTCTAGAAGAGTCTTCAAAAGGCCTTGGATACTGAACTTCATTTGAGCACTTCCTACACCCATAAAAAATATGGACAATTAGAATAGACTATTCAAACCTTAGAAGACATGTTGAGATCCTGCTGACTTGACTTTCACGGTATGTGGGATCAATATTTACCTCTGGTGGAATTTTTCTATAACAATAGCTTCCATTCAAGTTTTCAGAGGGAACCATATAAAGCATTATACATAAAGAGATGTCGCACACAACCATGTTGGGATGACTTTGGTGAAAGAAAAATTGTAGGCCCAGAAATGGTGGAGGAAATGATGGAAAAGGTAAAGGTAATCCAAAACCACATCAAAGCAGCTCAAAGTAGGATGAAGAGCTATTCTGATAACCGAAGGAAAGATTTGGAATTTCAGGTAGGAGATCATGTTTTCTTGAAGGTATCTTCATGGAAGGGAGTTATATGTTTTAGTAAGAAGGGTAAATTGAGTCCCAGGTACATCAGACCTTTTGAAATTCTAGAACGAATTGGGGCTGTAGCTTACTATTTGGAAATGCCTCCAAGTATCTCCAAAGTTCACGATGTGTTCCACGTATCACTGTTGATAAAATACATGCCTGACCCAACGCATGTACTCACTTACAAGGAATTAGAACTGGAACCTGATCTATCTTATTATGAAGAGCCCGTCAAGATTCTTGATACAAGAGAACAAGTGCTGAGAAACCGGATGACTCATCTAATAAAAATTCTATGGAGAAACCATAAGATGGAAGAGGAAACATGGGAACCTGAGGAACTTATGATGAAGAACCACACAAGACTTTTCATACGATAGTATTCTAGAAATTTCAAGGATGAAATTATTTGAAGGAGGGGAGAATGTAACACCCCAAGCTTCCACGGTACGCTTCTCTTTGAATAATACAGTAGCGTGTGTTGTATGCAACTTTGAGTTCTAACACACACCACAACCAATCAAACTAGCCATTATGAATAGTACTACCCACATTTTGAAATTTTATAAATTTTATCTTTCAAAATGGACTTCATTTTTGGATTTGGAATATTAAAATTATCTTAGTGTGCATTTTTTGTATTTTTCTGAAAACATTCAATTTTTGATGAAAAGTGAAAAAAAACATTGTGTTATTGTTTAAAACCGAATTTTTATTTAAATAATTATTTATTTTATTTAAATTTAATTAATTTCAAAATAGATACATAATACCTATATAAGTTCAATTTAATTAATCGAAGTTAGTTTAGAATAATTTTAGATATATAAAAATTTTATTGAACTTTTCACCATCTTTTACCCACCTCCTAGGAGAATTTGGAAATTCACATAAAGCTTAATTTTACCGCTTATGTGATTAGAATTAAAAAAATCCTTGAAACACGGTTAATATTAAGGAGTAAAATTTGGTTCAATGAGATGAAAATAATTTTTGGTGAATAGTGACTTTTTTACTTTTATTTACCACGGTTAAAAGTAAATAAGGTAATTAAGGGTAAAAATGATATTCATATTACCCTAACACATGTACTAATTCTATTGGAAAAGTTTATATTGACCAAAAAAGACTTTAGGAATAAAATATTATCATTTATGTCCACTTGGATTAGATTATGACATTTATTATTATTAAATTCAAAGATGAGTTAAAAGATTTAAAATTAAAGTTTAATAACTAAAACATTTTAATATAAGGTTATACATAAGATAAATTATATTATAAATATTAATTGGAAAGATAACAAGATTTACTACATAATGGTATTTTATTTATAATTTTTAGACATTAAATAATTTAATTTATTTATGACACAATGGTGATGGAGTAATTACCTAATTAATGAAATATTAAAATAATTGATATTATAAATATCAAAATAAATGTAATTTGAGACTTTTTATGAATTAAAATAATTTTATAGGTTAATATGACATATTATAATTTGTTATATAATTTGTTTTAGAAGTAATAATGTTGTTATGAAATTATCAAAAACAAAATACCCAATAATGTCAAAATTGACATAAAAGAGTTTTTAAAACAAATATTATATTTTTAATTCATATTATATTCCTAAAAATATAAGGTTCGAAAAAAACAACTTATATTATGATAGGTGTATAATTAATAGACCACTTGAGGGTATTTTGGAAGTATATAGTAAGTTTATTAACCATATAATATAAAAATACAAAGTGACATGGTAAATGTCAAACTATTTAACTAAGAGTTAAATATAAATGATAAGATTAATATAGTGACCCAAACCTATCTAGAATATATTGGATGAAAGGATTTAGACCCATACCTACCTTATAATTTTAATAATCCACTTTTTATCTATTAGAAACCGAATATGAATTTATTATAAATTAATACTTTATGTTTTTCCTAAAGAGCCCCTCCTCCCCCTTATAAAAGGACACCACTTCTATCCAATTATTCATACCTTAAAAGCCTTTTGGTTCGTCCAAAATCCACCCAAATACCCTCTCAACTATCCTCCCTTAATCCTAGTAGCCTTACTTTAGTCAGAAATCCAACCTATTGAGCTCCTTTGATCAAATAAAAAAGAAGAACCCGAAGAAGAGGTAATGATTTCACCACCCTCTTTCAAGTTCCTTTCTTCTTACACTTATTATTTATTTGTTATTTCCATTATAAACCAATTACTCCAATATCTTCTATATACTATGATGTTATCATAAATATGGTATAACAATATTCAGTATTATATCCATCCTTTTAATGACATGTCACCGTACGTGCGTACGTACGGCTTACCGTCACCACGTCGTGGTGTAATTGTTATTAAAAACATTATTATTTGGATGGGTATGATATTGATGTGTAATTGAAGTAAATAATAAATATAACATTATAATGATTCTGTATATATAATATACCATCCAATTATATATTATTTTAATATCAAAAGAATGATATCATCGCTCGTGCGTACGTACAGACTACCGTCTCCACGAACGCGATGAGATTCATTCACCATCGTATCCATTCAAGTCTAATTCTCATTTGATGATTAAAAATAATGTGTAAGGACTTGATATCATTCTGTATATGAATAATATACAAACTATGGATAACAAACATGACTTATTTAACAAAACATATTAAATAAAATCTGTAAGTTAACACCCAAAACGACGATAATACTAAGATATTATTAAAAAAGAAATATTAAAAGATCATATATGATATCATATTTATGTATATGATTCTTTTATAATTTAATAACAATTATTTAACTATTATAAATTAGGTTAAACTACCCTCTACCAAGTAAAATTACAAGGTAAGGGTTTATTTCACAATCTGTTCATTATCCTTGGTTGTTTATACCTAATTATCTACCGGGACCTTTTTATCATCCACATCCACGTTTCTTAAAAATGTATTTCAAATAATTATTACTGTTTTTCAAACTATGGGTAAAAGTCATTTATACCCTTTTTGACTTTTTATAAGAAGTTTATAAAGAAATATTTCTGTTGTTTTCCAATCAAGGTCATTTTTAACCTTTTCGACAGAATTAGGGTAAGAATGTCTTTTTTTAACTTATATGATAGATGCGGCTATTTTCTTCCATTATAAAATCGTTGAAGCTTCCCTTACAAGATTATAAGAATATTTTTAAAGTAACTGTTTTATTTTATAATTATGTGAATTTAAAATGATTTCAAAAAAAGTAATATTTCTCTCAAATAGATTTGTTTTCATCTATGTCAACATCTTTTGATGAATTTTAAGCTTCTTTGAAGTTGATTTATTATGATACAAAAATTCCATATTATATGGAATGTTTTTGATATGTTCGAATGTGGATGTGTTATTTTTATACCATTAATGGTTTATGGAGAAAGTATTTACATTTCGTATGCTAGTTTTAATACGAATGTTTATGTTATGTTTAAACCTGTTCATATGAGGAATGCATTGGACTTAATAAGTGACGGGTGGAGCCCGCTATAGCTCTTCAATGCATCGGTAGGTTTCATGAGAAAAACTAGTGTCTTGGTAAAGGCCTTGAAAAAATCTTATTTGTAGTCTTGACACAAGGCCTTGACTATGTGGCTATGATAGTCTGGGATAATGCATTCCATCATTATGAAAGTGGTTATTGATATTACATGTGTTTATTCGACTAGTAGAATATCCATGTGAATAAGTAAATGGAATTATTTAATTCTATCTTTTCCATATTATTCTGAAATTTATGTTTAAAAGGATTTTGTTTTAGTTATACATTGCCTTAAATTTTTATGCTTATTTATGAAAGTTTCTGCTATACTGTTATCCTTACTGAGCATCTGAGCTCACCCATTTCAATGTTTTATTTTTCCCAGGATGTGAAGAAGTAATTTATGAATGACCTGTAGGGATAGTATGAGTGTATATGGAGACAAGATTTTGTTGTAGTTTTTTTTTACTTTATGATGCAATGTAAGACTTATGAATATATCTAGTGTTTCCAAGACTACTAAACTAATCGGTCTTTCGAGACTTGATCTTTTGTGATCATGACAATATTATGTAATAATGCACTGAATCTGGGTAACTGGGGTTGGGGTGTTACATCCACTAATATGTGATAAACTATTTGAGAAAGTAAAAGATATGGACACCCCTTTGGTAAACCTTCTTTGAAAAACCTTATGAAAATCTGTTGGAAAAAAGTGATTAGTTTTTTTTAATTACCATACTGTAATTATTGGCATGTTAAGAATTTTCTTATTGATATATTTGATATTATAATTAGAACATTACTAAATTAAACTAAAAAAATAAAGGATGTAATTAAGGCCAGGTTGGACCTTACTAACATGTGTATATAGGAAGAGTTTTCACTAGTAAAGGGTAAATGATAAAATTTTATTCCTCCAATTTCTTACACTCTTTCCATGTAAGAGAGATATTAGTTTTTCAACTTCATGAATGATGAAAATAATCTAGAGGGGTATTAATCGAATATATATAATATCATGTCAATGAATTATTTAATGTTAAAGGGCCTGAAATAACCTGACCATCATTTTTTGATGTATGATCTAATTATTATAGCATTATCTTGTAGTTTTTCTAATAAATCCTATTATAAAGTTACTAAGATATATTTACTTTTCAAATCTATATATAGTATGGTTATATATCCAACAAAATTTCTAAATATGGAAAATTAAAATGATATCATATTCAATGAATTGGAGATGTTATTCCCACCTTCATTCTTTGATATGATGGTTCACTTGGTTAGAGATATTTAGTTATGCAATTCTGTACAATATAGATGGACGTATCCTATTGAGTGGTGTATGAAGATTATGAAAGGGAATTTCAAAAATCAAATTCAGCCATAATGTTTTATTGTGAAACAATATATTGTTAAGGAAGATTTTTAATTTTTTATCGACTAATTATACAATGTGTAAATTATTGGTCTAATAAAATCTCATTACACCAGGTGTCCTGGGGATGAAAGAATTTTTGAAATAGATGTTGTTACAATTACTGATATAGTGTAGGGGTAGTCTCACCTTTACATTTTTCATAATAGTTTATAGGTTTAATTATATGTTGAAACACACAATGTAATTATTCAACATTTTAATCTATTAAGGGATTAAAGATAGATATCAAATATGCATAATAAACATTTTATATGATGGTTTCAAGATTATATTTTTAAGGAGTAAACTAAAAATATGAATTCAATTTCAAAATGGCTTCAATGGATTGCTATAGGGCCTTATATGCTTGTATTATCTTATAGTGGTTATATATTCTATTCAAAGAAATATGATGAACACAGTACCATGTCAAATAGTGGATTTACACTTGTAGGTAATGCAATACTTGTTTTTAGTACAAAGGATAAAAATTAAATATATGGGAATATGTAATACTTTGGAATCATTGAACAAATATGGTAGTTGGATTATACAACATTTTAAGTGCCGATTTTTCAATGAAAGTGAGTTTATTATAGAAGTGTAGGTAAAATTAATGAATTGGGATTGAAGAAAGTTGATTTTAATAAAGAAGGGTATAAATAAGAACTGTTTATAATGGAATCATAGACAGTACAATTATTTTATATTCCAGATCCTAAAAATAGAAAGTGGTCAACTATTCTGTTATCAACCAAAAAACTGAAGGGTAATATGTCAAGTCAACTAAGTATGATCCTTTCATTGAGACGTCATAATAATTAAATTTTTTCCCATTATAGATAATGTATTATATGTTATTGGAGACTACAATGAGTGTATTTGGATACTTGATAGAGGGGTCAAATCCCTTCAACCCTTAAAGAAAAAAAGAGCATTCAAAAATCATGTTTTTTAATATCCATTGAGTCATATCATATTATTATCTATTCTCTACTGAATTTATGTAATATAAATTGAATGTTCAACCATTTATTTAGATAATGGATTCCTCACATGATGATGCTTCTAATATTGTGAAAAAATAGGTTTTTCAACACGCTGATGCTCCCAATACATAGAAACAACAAGTTTTTTCACATGCTGATGATACAAATCACAAAGAACAACATATTATTAATAGTTCAATATAAGTAAATTCTAGTAGGTGAACAAGCTATGTCTCCAAAAAATAAGTTTCATAGCATGATAGTGTTAATTGTTTTTATTAATGTGAGAATTAAAGGCTTCAAATTTGAGTTTGGATGGAATTCGCATGGCCCTCTTATTAACCTCAACAAGTAAATGTTCATTAGTAACATTGGGATCACCAATAGAATACATGTTCTAGTGGATGTTGATATGTGGAAAAATGTTTTACCCATTATTAAGGCACTAATATATAAAAATATTACGGTAATCAATGAAATAAAAAAGGTGACATTGTCCATAAATCATGCATGTATAAATTTTAATTAAAATTATCCAACTTTAGGAAAAATGATATTGAATCCAAAATAATGTTATCCTAGTACCTTATTTTCCAATTAATAAAATGGTCCCTTAGATAATAACAAATTTATGGATTTTTATTGTTACCTTTATCTAGAACAAGTTTCATACCACTCTTCATTAGAACTTGATGGTTAGATTTCTCTTCCTTGTCCATTTTTTCACTTATCATCTATTTTATTCTATATGGTAAGCTAGTTATAAGTTAATTTGGGTAACCATTATAGTTACAACCCTTTTTAAAGGAAGTTTTAGTATTCATTTTTACAATGTGGGTTTCTTTGAAATGAACTCTAATGTTTTAAAACATTGAAAACCCAGACAAATTTAGATGGAGAAATTAATTTTATGGAGGTTAGAATGTAACACCCCAATATTTTGTTTAATATTTTGAATCAAATAAATTTAATATTTTGATATTTTTCATTTAAAAAAAAACTGAAAATTCATTATTTTATATTAAAGATTTATGTCTAGATTACCTTATACACAACAACAAGGTAATCATGCACTATATACAACATAAATTTTATTTTTTCCTTACATGAAACACTGAGGTTAGCTTACATACAGACAATATTGACTTTCCTCGATGGATTGTGTAACACACAATACCAAGTGTTAGTAAAAAATAATTCATTATTGAAATATCATCATTTAATAAGATATAACTTGTACATTAAATTGATGATTATAGTATTAAAAAAATTAGGATTATATATAGTTTAATTAATTGGTTACCAATAAATTAAAAATCAATATAGAAACCAAATGAATATAAAGGGATTGATTTTATGAAAGTATATTTTATGTGAAAAATGATCTATATTACTAAGTTTACTTAATTACTAATAGTGAATTATATTAATTAAATTTATATTTTATATATTCAAACAAATATTTTTGATAATCATCTAATATATTATATATATAAGATAAGAACAAACCCAATTTTATGCTTAACAACCTATTTTTTTATAATGGCAGTTTTACTACAATTTAATGATGAAACCATTTTAAATAAAATTTTTGGAACTTTTATAGATTTAATATTTCAGAAAAAAAACTTCATATGTGAATTAGAAAAATAAAAAATACGCTAAGATAAATTTTTGTTGTTTTTCAATAAGGTTTAATTTTTTAACGAATATTTAAAAATGATGAATTCTAATTCAAAACTATTTTTTTAAATAATAAATTTATATAGTTAAATTATATTTTAAATTTGCTTAAAAGTTTAATTATATAATATTTTTATCAATTAATAAAATTTATGTAATTTAAAAAAATTTCACATTAAAATTGGATAAAAATCTTCACAAATTTTTGATCACTTTTACTTTATAAATCAGTAGTGTCATCTCATTAGTAGGATTAATTTTAAATTATTTTTTCCACTTATGTGATTATAATTTGTAAAAATGGATTCCATATTTTGATTCATAATAAATTATAATGTATATTAGGGACAAATTTGTTATTAACCAAAAATATTAGTGAAAGTGATTTTAATTAATTATAACAGCTAAGAGAAATATTATGTTAATAAAGTACAAAACCTTAAATTTATGACCCAAAAGACCTAGAAAATTGCAAAACACTCATTGTATGGAAATAATTCATCCATTAACCTTCCAGTATTGAGTTTTTTTATGACTTTTTTAGGTAAAAACGTGAGTATTCCTAACTAGTTTTCAAAAATGCCACGTCTGCCCTTTCCTTTACCTATAAAGGCCACCACCTATCCATATTCTTCACACATATCAAACCACATAGTTTTGAAAAATATATACCCAATAAAATTTTGAAAATACCTACCTTCCCACTAGAATAATCCCCTTGGGAAAAAAGAAATCAATGGAAGCCTTTTGGCACAAACCAAAAGGAGTTTCCTGATTAAGAGGCAACGACTTCTCTCAAGATCTATTATTTTATTTTATTTATAAATCCCCTATACTATCCTTATTACTATATTTTATGAAAAAACTAGTATATTAAATATACTATGATGTTTTTATGATATGGATTTGACCTATAATTACACACAAATCCATCTAATGGGTAACGAACATGCTGTTTACATGTATGGAGAACTACCGCCTCACAAAACGATGATTGTTCATTTTTTCTTTACCACCTATCATGGGGGTAAATTATGATAGAAAATATATTTATATATGTTATATATTATATTTATTATTTATTTAACCTTATTAAATTCTTTTAAAAAAAATTTATTTATACTTTTATTTTGTGTTAATATGATAATTTTGTTTGAGGAAGTGTGGACTACCTCCCCCTCAAAGTAATGTGATTCATTCATACACTACATGGAAGGTATTAAGAATGGGTTTAGTGAATATATATGATATATATATGGTATAATAAATTTAATATAATAATAATATATATTAATATAACTACATATATGTATTTTACTTTTATTTTTTCTACATGACAATTAAACAAAAATAACATTCTTGCGTACGTACAAATTACCGTATCCTTGAATGATGTATTTTGTTTCATAATTATATATTATATGGATTATTATAATACAAATATTATAAATATAAATTATATTTAAATAATTTTTTACATTCTGGAAATCATGATATAATTATAAGGACCAAAGATATAACAAATTAAGACACATGTGAAAAAAGCAGATATTACCCAAAGTGAAATCTTAACATAGAATTTTTATCAAGTGGGTAATATAAATCCATAATCAAACTCTATATGGTATTATAAGTAATAATTTTGTTCTGTTATAGATTTATAATAGATTTATATTTATTATATAGGTTGTTTGAATGAGTACTATGAGAGTCAAGACAAAAGGCAAGGGGATTTCATCTCAGTTTTTTATTTTTATGAGATAAATGCTTTATTAATCACCCATTAATTAGTTGTGGTGTGTATAATGACCATGAATTTATTATATTATTATTATAATTAAAATTATGGGTATTTACATATCCATTATATGATATTTCTTTCATGGAGTCTATTTTTCAAAAGTTACAAAATTGGTAAAGTAATTTTGTCTCAATTTTCTTTTTTGAGACACATGCCACTTTATACACCTATAATTTTCCATGAGGTGTATATAAATCATTTGAAATATTATATAATGAATTTTTTTCTTTTAATGTTATTATAGGCTTCATTTAGTTTCATTTTATTATATAGGGAGTATGGTCCAAAGTTACCATATGGTAAGAGTTTATTGAAACAATCTCATCACTTTTCAAGATTATTTATGTTTATGCTTACTTTGATGAAAAATTGTGATTTAAATATTAATAAAATTCATTAATTTTATTCTCCTATGGTTATTAATGATATATTCATGTATTGGTACCTTTTTTCCAATCTTTTTTACATAATATAGTTAAGAAAGTGTTTCTAAGAAATCTCAACTTTACCCTCCCTTTGGTCAGAAATCGGTGTTCCTTAAATTCTTTTCCAAAAAATGGTTTCCAAGAATATTATGATATCCTCCTAAAATATTTAAAATTCATTTTTACCCATTTTATATTTTACCAATTTTTTCAATGTAATCTTATTTTCTCTTCTGTATGAGGCATTTTTCTAACGTTTTTACTGTGCAAAAGGAATATTGTTTTTTTACTTACGAAAAATGTATGGATTTACCCACCTTCAATTATTTGAATATTTATTTTATTATTTAAAAGGTTAATTTTTAGGATTTTTTTTGAAAAAAAAGTTTTTTCAAGGAATTGTTTTTGAATTTTTTTTCAAGATTCTTTTATACGTTTTTTATAAAAATGGTTTTCAAATGTATTTATGTTTTAACGATCATTTTCAAAGAATAGAGTATATTTACCTAAAAAAATTGTTTCAAAATATCCTTCAATGTTAATTTACATCTAAGATAAAATCTGTTGATGTTACACATGCATTCTAATAAATTACCCAAAAGATCCATTCATATTATTTCTTGATTTGTTTATATTTTGATGTAATGACTCTTAAGACACCCATTTCACTTACATGGGTTTTATGTTTTCAAAACCTAATTCCTTTCATGGGTTATGCTTTCATTAAGTGATTATGAAACATATATCTCTCAATAGGTTATTATGTGATGAAATGTTAATGATTCCCATTTCATTTCATGGGATATAATTTTATGTCTATAAAACCTATTTATTTTTATGGGTCTTGATATGATTAAAGTTTTATGATCTTGTGGTATATGTATGAATGATTTTATTATGATATGGGTGGGAGATATATCTACCTCCAATGCATTATGTAATGATAATTTGTATATGATCTCACAGGGTACAAAGTTTATAATCCAAACCCAAAAACAAGAAGGAACATGGGTTGTATCCCTATCCTAAGAACAAGAATGTACAAGGGTTTTAGCACAATCCTAAAAGAAATAGGGTACATAGGTTGTAGCCTAGTCCTAAAAATAAGAGGGTAAACAGGTTGTATTCGAAGATATAAAACAAGAAGGTTCATAAGTTTTATCCCAAACCCAAAAACAAGAAATTACACGGGTTGTTTCCCTAGTCTTAAAACAATAAGGGTCATGAGTTGTAGCCAAATCCTAAAAGTAAGAGGGTACACGAGTTGGAATCCCAATCCTGAAGTAGTTATGTGGGTCATATCCCAAGCCTAACATGTTATAATGGTCTTGGTAGGTATCCTTGAGATTATATTTTCTATTCTTATATGCATGCCACAAATTCTATGTCTTATTCCTCATTTATGATTTCATAGATAGTGATGTTTATTTCCTTATGATTCATATATTATGAACTGGCATGATTTATCCCATAAATAATCTTCATGATCTTTGATATGCGGGGTATGACCTTCTAATGTTATGATCTCATTCTCATACCCCTATGTTCATGTTTATGCTTCCATATATCCCTTGTTTACCCTTACTAAGCATATGAGATCACACCTTTTTATTTTTACTTCCATAGGTTATGAAGATATATTTCATGTATGATTTGTTAAATAGGGGTTCTGGTCTTGGAGAACCTAGTGGGAGAAAATGTAGCTCGCTTATGTACCATTGTTTACATTTCCATGTTTCCAAAGGCACTAAACTAATATGGTATTTGGGTGTCCATTGGTAAAATGTTTTTAAGTATTCCATAAATGTTATGTAATGTTAAGGTATATCAAGACTGTATCTCTATAAAATACACCCAAACTCATACCATTTTGTATTCTTAACCCTAGGTTCACCTACATCTTCTCTTGGATTCCTTGGATCTCTAAATATAGGGTGGTTTTAGCATGGAATATTCAAGAATCATCATGAATTTCTATACTCTCTTATTTTCCTCATTTTTATGGGTCTTTTTCTCCTTATCGCTTGGGTTATTCTTTCTTAAGAGGGGGTTTTCACTAACTTGGGTTGAAACTTGGTTATTTGAGTTTAATATTGATTTTATAGGTTTTATTTTGCCTCTTTAGGGTCTCCTTATTACGTGGTTGTTATTTTACACTGGATTTTGGATGTTTTCAAGCTTCAGGTAGGTTATTCCATACTTTAACATTGTTGGATGATTTTAGTATGCTTGATGTGCATTCTAAATATATTCTATGGATTGTGTAAGTGGTGAAAAATATATTTTAAAATATATTTTGTGTGATTATGGGTTAAAATGGGGTTTAACTATACAAAATGGTGGTTTTTATGTTTGACTATCTTTTAGTGTGGGTGTGAATGTGTGAGTGATGGTTCATATGACATTAGAAATGGAATTGAGCATAAAAGAGAATAGTAGGTCACTAGGTAGGAAGATTCCAAATAGTATGCTAGTTATATCAGAGGGGCTGAGGACTGATTACCTCTTGTAATATTGAATATATAATAAAAACTAAATTATCTTGATGATTGGATTCCACTAGACCTTATAATGTTTTCCCCTCTAGTATCTCATGCATGAGGATTCTTTGGGTCATGGTTTCTATACCATATCATTATGATATGAGGTTCCTAGGGTCCCACTATTGTTAAGGACTTTAGGGACTACCCATATTGGTCATAGGATGATGTGATTACTATTGGTATATAGTGAACTTACCATTCATGTTTTTTTTCAAAGCATGTCTTCCATTAGGTTCTTTCTCTTAAAAATATTTTCCTTAAAATATTGTACTAAAAATGTTTCTAATATTTTTAATAAAACTTTCATGTTTATTTATTCTATAATGTTATGGTATGACATATCTTTGGGTGGTATCCTAATTGGATTTGGATCACACCCTATATACGCCCTTGGGTGAATGAAGATCTTGTTATGTTTTACCCAGGTAAAGGTAAGGTGTTCTATAGTGGTGACACTGGATCATGTTTCTAATGGTTCCACTTATAGAAGGTGTTGGTGGAGGTGGCTTGAGGGTGATGACTCTCTTTCTGCATGGAGGTTTTTTTTCATGGTATAGTAACTTACCCTCACATTTTTGGCATTTTGGTTAATGTTTTAATTTTTTTAACTTGTGTTAGTTATATTTCTTCGATTATAGATATTGTTCTTGAGGTAATGTTTTATTCTTGAGTGTTTTTTATGGTAATTTAACCTAGGTAATCATTTCCAAAAGTGTAGTGTTTGTACCCAAGAACAAATTACTATCCTATGGGAATCGAGAATGCCCTTTGGGCCATGTCATAGAGTTGTTCAGGTGTTGGGTTGGATGACACCTTGACTTGGTTTGTGATAGTTTTCATAATTTCTTTCCCAAGATATGATCCACTATGTTAATTATAGTTAATTAAAATCCATATTTTTGTAGGTGTATATAACAATACTATTTTAAGGGAAAATACTATGAGAATATTTGGACTCATTAGTCCTCGTATCACAACTACACATTAAATATCATTGAAATAAGTGGAATATTCTATAACAGTGAAAAAACTATCCATGATGTTTGAAAACAAACTTATAGATGAAAAAATATTCTTAATACCCATGATGAAGGGGTAAAAATCTATAATTTAATCATACCAAATATATATTTTTTACTTTTTTTAATGATCCTTTTTGTTTTTTAGAAGTATTGGTTTCTCATTGAAATCAATTTGGTTATAATAAATATTTATTTTCTAGATTCAATACCTAGATACCCATCAAGTCAAACACATGTGATGAATTTTTAAAATTTTAATACAATAAATGAAATATTTTACAAATAAAATTCAATTTATACATTTTATATTATGATTTAATGGATTTTTTTATGTTAGTGTGGTGTTGACATATCATCAATTTTCATGGAATGAGGAAATTCCCTGAGCACAAGAAGCCTTTTGACATCTACAAGTGGAAGGTATTAGGGAATATATAATAATATTTCACTATAAAAAATATAAAAAAACAAATTAGTTATTTTTATCAATTTTTATATAGTTTCATAAATAAACTAATGACATTGATTGTGGTTATTATGTTTATAAATTTATGAAAGATATCATATTTCATCAATAAACTAGCATCCCCGAAGAGGTATTTCTAATGACAGTTATAATTTCATTTAAAATATTTATTAACACTTTGTTTATTTATATTTTACTCATACTTACAAAGACTATAAACAGTCCTCATATTCAAAAGGGTAAATATCCTTTTTTATAAATGAATTGGTAGAATACATGATGTTAGAATATATACAAACATCCTAAAATGTGTCTTCTTACTACTTATTTAGTTAAATTTATCATCATTTCATCTATTATATTTTGTTAATTTCCATATAATTTTTATATGAAACATATTTATTTAATTTTTATAGAGATAATTTATACAGATAAATAAGAAATTGTGTGATTACTGAAGGATTACAATTCTCAAAAGTAGTTTCTCTTCAATTGGCTCACATGAATGGTGAGTGTTTCTTATCATCATTATTGTGAACCAATTCAATAGAACCTTCTTCTAAGAATAACAAGAAATAGTGTGATGTGTAGGAATCAGTCACACCTCAATAAAATACATGGTGTTCTTGGTATGACTCGAAGTATAAATTTTAATTTTAAAATTTATATTTTAGTTTCAAACACATATCACATACTGAAATCAAAGAAACCGAATTCATATTTTCTATACATTATGAAAATAATTTGGAAGTAATTTGAGACATGTAATAATAATTATCAACTCAATCCAATAAATGGTGTGCCTGGTATGAATTGAAGGTTATATTTTTAGTTTTAAGTTGAAACATTTGTTTGAAACACACATCACATACTCAAAACCTTGAAAAAACATTTAAATTATTTTTATACATTAGGAAAATAATCCATAAGTAATTTTATTTTGTGTAGGAATCAGTCTCACCTAAATATATTACAACATGTGATCGGTATGACTCAAAGTGTGAGTTTTTAAATAGAATTTTACATTTAGGTTCAAAACACACATTACAAGCTCAAAAACAGTAAAATGATTTCATATTATTTTGATACATTAAGATAATATTCCATAATATATTTTTGATGTGTAGGAATCAACTATACCTCAATCTCATACATGGTGGGCCCAGTATGATTCTAAGTGTATGTATTTAGTCTAAAATTGACTTTTAGTTCAAAACAAACATAAAATTCTCAAAACCAAGTAAGAATATTCAAATAATTTTTATACTTTAGGAAAATAATTTTTAAGTCATTTTGAATTATATGAATCATCCGAACAAAAATACGACACATGGCATGATCGTTATGTCTTGAAATGTGTGCTTTCAGTTTAAAATTGACATTTTAGTTCAAAACACACATCACATGCTCAAAACTAAGTAATAAAATTCAGATTGTTTTGATACTTTATGGTAATGACCCATAAGTCATTTGTGACATGTATGAATCATTTTAACCTCCATCCGATACATGGTGTCCTCAGTATAACTCAAGGTGTTTTTAGTTTAAAATTTATATTTTAGTTCAAAACACACATGACATACTCAAAAGAAATAAAAAATTAATTTTTTATACTTTAAAAAAAGATGAATAATTAATTTATGATGTTTAGGAATTGGTTTTACCTCAATATAATACATGATGTGAGTGGTATGACTTTAAATACATGTTTATAGTTTAAAATAAAAATTTTAGTTCAAAACACACGTCACATACTCAAGACCAAGAAAAACTTTTGAGGTTGTTTTGATTCTTTAAGAAAATGATCCATAAGTCATTCGTGACATGTAGTAATTTTACACACCTCAATATGATACACAGTGTGCCCGATATGACTGAAAGTCCATGTTTTTAGTTTAAAATAGACATTTTTGTTCAAAATACAGGTGACATACTCAAAACCAAGAAAAACGTTCACATATTTTTGATAAATTATGATTATTATCCAATAATAATTTTTGATGCAAAGGAATAATTCATACCTCAATAAGATACACGATGTGACCGGTAGGGCATGAATGATTGTTTTCAGTTTAAAATCAACATTTTAGCTCAAAACATCGGCCACATACTCAAAATCAATTAAAAATATTCATATTGTTTTGATACTTTATGAAAAAGTTCCATAAGTAATTTTTGATGTGTATAATTTAGTCACAACTCAATTTGATACATGACGTGACATGTATTACTCAAAAGTGAATGTTTTTAGTTAAAAATTAAATTTTAGTTAAAGCATGTTTCACTCATTGAAAACCTATAAAAAATGAATGGATAGTATTTATACTTTAGAAAAAATATTATTAAGTCATTTATGACATGAAAGAATCACCCTCATGTCAAAACGATACGTGGTGTGATGGGTTCAACTCAAAGTGTGTGTTTTTATTTAAAATTGATAGTTTAGTTCAAAACACATTCCATATACTCAGAACTAAGAAAAAAAATTCATATTGTTTTTATAAGTTAGAACAATGATCTATATGTTATTATTGACATGTAAAAGTTAACTACACCTACACCACATACATGGTATGCCCAGTATGATTTTAAGTGTATGTTTTTAATTTAAAATCAACATTTTAGTTCAAAACACACGTGACATACTCAAAAATTAGAGAACACATTCATATTTTTTGATAGTTTAGGAAAATGATCCATAAGTCTTTTCTGGAATGTAGGAACCAACCACACCTCAATATGATACACGATGTGACATGTAACACTCAAAATGTTTGGTTTCAGTTTGAAAATAAAATTTTATTAACATATTTTTTAATATTTATTTTCATTTTATTTCTTTATAGATTTTACTAATATAATATTTTTTTCTTATATAGGTGAATTATTTTACTTGATATGGGCTGGATTGTTCAGAAACTAATATCATGGTCAGGCTCTTTTGAGAGGGGGTTGGGGGAAAGAGATAATAGAACACTGATATTTTTGATTTTTTGTGATAAATTGTACTCCCTAATGTAATTTCCCAAAACAATGTTGGAAATTTATATAATATATACTTTTTTATTTATATTTATGATGTAAATTTGATTTTAATTAAAATATGTATTTTTTATCTCTGTATTTGCTGCTGCAATGTGTTGTAATTTTAGTATCACATTATACTAGTAAGTATTTTATCAGCACTATATATAGTATTGATAAAGATCCTCTTTATCTGTTAAAAACCTGCACTGATAAAATCCCCCCTTTATTAGTGATTCTTAGGGCTGATAAAGGGGCCTTTTGAGAACTATTTTTACCATTGCTAAAAGGGACCCCCATTTATCAATTTTTTGAACGTCAGTGATTTTAAATCAATGATAAAGAATTTTTCTAGCACTGATAACAGGGGGATCTGTAGTAACTCTCATATGCCATGTACAACTTCAAGAATAGATTCATAATTAACACCAACACAACAAAAGTGTTTTTTCCTTCAACACAACATCACCATGAACTTCTAGTTTATTGGCATTTTATCTTAAAAAACACCAAATTTTCAAGTTTTCCCAAATGGTATATCTTTTATACTTCTCTGTTGAATGTGTAAAATAATCCCCTCACATTTTCTCTCCCAAAACATGTATTATATTCATTTGAATATTTTCAAGGAACTGTTGGAAATATGGCCTATGTAACATCTCGGTTCTGGGTGCCACCTAGAGGTGCCCCACACCCGGTTGGTCACATGGCCTCAAACACATTTCCCCTAATTCCAAATGATGCTGAATAGTAGTAAGGGCCTCGAGTGTGATAGTGGAGAAACTATTACCTCATTGGTAGAGTAATGAAGTAGAAATAAATATATAACAAAAAATGAAGCAGTAATAATACCATACTACAGTAAACAGTGGAATAATGAGAGTAATAAACAACTGGAGAACATATATAAATGATGCATTATACATTTGTCTAGGAAAGTAGCCAAACATGTCACAATGTTAATATATAGTTCTAGAACAAAGTACAAGAAATACAAGTAAACAAATCCTCAGCATCGCAAGTCTTTGCTTGGTCCCATGCTCTCTATCTCCAAAGCAGTCAAGTACTTGAAGTATAAGGGGGATTTCCCTTATCAATACCTGCATCAATATAATCTATTTGGTCCCAAAATCATGAACCAAATATGGTGTGAGATGAATCCATGTAGGCAACCACCCAAATATCTGTACCTACCAGTCAGTGAATATATATAGCTGAAAATAATCAAAATGAAGCAGTAAACAAGGATGTACTCAAAAGTAAACAGTCCTACAGTTTCAATTGCATTCATTTTCATGTATTAAGTAAGCATGTAATCAAAAACAAGTAAACATTTTGGAATTAATCATATCCTATCCCCTCTGGTTCAACCAATCAATCAAAATCAACCTTATGGGAAGTACTCATATTCTAACCCCTCTTGTTCAGCTTTAGCAATGACTCTCTAATGAAGCATTCACTGTTAATTCCCCATGTAATCACGTATCGGTAAATATAGACACTATAAGGAATCACTCAATGTCCAATTACCCCTATGGTCTTGAAACTTGGAACTATAGACACTCTAATGGAGAACAAAGTCCATCCCCCCTATGGTCTCGCAACATAAAAGTAAACAGACAGTCTAGAGAATCCCTCAAAGTCCATTCTTCCTATAGTCTACTACACCAGGTTCCCAAAGCCATATGTAAGTCAATAATGTACAATGATATTCAACAATCAATGTAAACCTTAAGAGATACTTGGATAATATATTCCAAGAACTACCTGGCTAAACAGCTACAAGCATAACACAACGTTCGATAATCACTCCATCCTAACAACACCAGGCATGGAAAGTAAGCAGCCTAATAAGAAAAAACAGACCAAATGATCAAAATCAAAACAAACATGGGAAAACAATCCATATCATGGAAAATAACCCTATTCAAAATCAAACAACCTCTACTAAGGCACACAAGGAATAACAGGCATAAATAGGGCCAAAATCCCTAAACATGCAATACCCTGTTCTAGGGTATTGGGCACTTTTGCACATATAACTCCAAGAATAACTATGGAAAGGCATGAAACAACTATCTCAATGTTTTACTAATGATATACTTGAACCTTAGGCCAATAATATCTGTAAAATTTCATAGATCTATAAAAATGCTAAAAAAGTTCAACCAAGGATATCTTGTGGAAGAGGAGAAAAAAAGAAATGAGGCTCTAGAAGAAGGAAGTGCTTAACTTGGTGATTCCAATGCAATAAACAATTTTCAATTCAGAGAATAGATGAAGAGTTGGGGGCTTGGAGAAGAATTTTTGATTACGGATGCTCATGGATGAGACGAGTGGAGAAGAAGACGTTTATTCCAATTATACGCGACCCTCGTATGACTAATAATTTAAAATAAAAGTACATGACATGTATTTTAAAAGTAAATGGTGTGTAATTTCCTAAACCGACCCTTTCTTTAGGCGGTTTCCAGGTCACCCCACACAGCCATGTACTCAGCCGTTACACGACCAGTACATGGTCATTCGCAGCAACCGGGTACACGGCGTGTACTCAAATGTACACGAAGTGTACTCTTTAAATTTATAGAATTTCCTATTCTTCTAAATAAATCATAAATGAAAGACATATTTGAAAATAATATTTGGGTTCTAACAAACTTCCCCATTAAATAAATTCGTCCCCGAATTTCCTTAGCAAGGCGGCATAGAATAAGAATCCTCAAACAGCTCCGGCCACTGCGATCGTACATCTGCATCCATCTCCTAAGTCTCATACTGTACTCGCCTATGATACCATTGCACTCGTATCAAAGGAAAAAACTAGACATAGAGAACCTTTTCACTTAGATCAATAATCTAGATAGGATACTCCCCGAACAAGTCATCCACCTATAACTCAACCTCCTCGAGCTGGAAAACATGAGACGGGTATGAGAAGTAATGACGTAGCTGAGAAACGTAGAAGACGTCATGCATATCCCTATACCTTTGAGGTAACTCTAACCAATAGGAAACAATCCCGACTCTCCAAAACCCAAACGACCCGACGTACCTTGGTGAAAGCTTACCCTGTCTCCTAATCCTCCTGTGTCCCAACCTCGTTGTGACATGTAGGAAAACCTAATACCTGACCTCAAACTCAAGAGGATGTCTCAATCGATCAGCATAAGACTTCTATCATGACTTTGCAATAGCCATCCTATTCTAAATAAACTCTATCTATTCTATGGTCTCTTTAACAAGATGAGGTCCGAGCATAGATACCTCACCTACCTCCAACCAATATAAGGGTGATTTGCATGGCCTGTCGTACAAAGCCTCTTAAGGTGCCATCTGAATAGTTTCTTGAAAACTATTATTTTAGGAAAAATCCACAAGAGGTATGTTATTCTCTCAAGAACCTCCAGAATCTATGATTCGTGCTCATAGCATGTACTCCATCACCTATATCATATGCTCGGACTGGCCATCTGTCTGGGGATGGTAAGCTGTACTCAAAAGTACCAGTGTACCCAAATCCCTCTGTAATCCCTGCCAGACCCAAGAAGTAAAGCATGCATCCATTTCTAAAACAATGGATTGTGGAAACCCATGTAAGAATAAAACCTCTCAGATGTAAAACCTTCCCATCTCATCAACACTTTAGGTTTCCATGATTGGCAATAAGTGAGCAACCTTCGTGAGTCTGTCAATGACAACCCAAATAACATCATTACCTCAAGTCTATCTCGGTAAAACTATCACAAAATCCATCACCACATCATTCCACTTCCACTCAAGAATGGAAAACTACTAAAAAATACCTACTAGTTGCTGATACTCCACCTTCACCTGCTAGGTGGAACACCTTATCACAAAACCAGTAACATCTCTCTTCATACAAGGCCACCAATACTGACGGTGTAGATCATGATATATCTTAGTGACACCAGGATGAAATACTCAAAATGAGGAATAAAAGTCCCGCATCATCTCCTTGAATATATATACTAACACCCATATGCGCCCAGGAAAATGAAAGATCTCATCCTCACCTACTTTCCATCCAGGAATAAGGTCCTCTATTGACACACTTTCTCATAGGACTGGGACTTCAGAATATGATAGCTGCCTCATTTGCACTTGATCAAGTAGAGTAGAGGTAACAGATGTAGAAGAAAGATACGTCTACCCCTATCTATCATGCACCTACAAATGCATCTCAGAGAATATATCCATGAAGTGCTACTCACTTCCAGCCTCTTGAACTGCCTGTATCTGAGTCCTCCTACTCAACGCATCAGCCACTATATTGCCTTTCCCAGGCGTATATGCAAGATCAAAGTCAAAATAATGAAGGTACTGAACCCATCTTTTCTGTCTCAAATTCAGGTCATGCTGAGTGAGGGTATACTTGAGACTTTTGTGGTTAGTAAAAACCACAAAATGCGCTCCCAAAAGATAATGTCTCCAATAGAGTAAAGCACGAACAACTGTAGCCAACTCAAGATCATGCTTTGGGTAATTCCTCTCATATGGCCTTAACTATTGAGAAACGTATGCAATGACTCCTTCCCCCTGAATAATCACTAATCTCAGCACAATTACTGGTGCATCATAGTAAATGATATAATTCTTTCCTGGCTCTGAAAAAACAAGTATCGGTGGTGAAGTCAACCTCCCCTTCAGCTCCTAAAAGGATGACTCACAGGAATCTAACCATAGGTACTTCACACCCTTCTTAGTGAGCCACATCATTGGCGTTTATAAGCATGAAAAGTCAGGTATGAAACATATATAGTATCCATCCATCCCTATAAAACTCCATAACTCAAAGACGTTCTTCAGATGCTCCCTGTAAACCACTGCTCTCGCTTTATATGGGTCTATTTATACGTCTATCTCTGAGACAACATGACCCAAAAAGTGAATATAGTCCATCCAAAAGTGGCATTTTGATATCTTAGCATACAATTGATACTCTATCAGAGTACTCAAACTGATCTCAAGATGTGTGTCATGGTCTTGTCGAGTGTGAGAGTACCCCAAGATATCATCCATGAAGACTACCATAAAAGAATCCAATTATGGATGGAAAACTTGGTTCATCAGTTCCATGAAAACTGCAGGCGTGTTCATGAGACCGAACGACATAACCACATACTCATATATACCATACCTACTCTAAAAGGCTATAAGAGGTATGTAAAATGGAATAACATGCAACTGATGAAAACTGGATCTCAATTCAATCTTAGAGAACAATTGGGATCCTCAAATATGATCAAAGAGATAATCAATCCTTGGCAAGGGTTATCGGTTTTTGACTGTCAACTGGTTCAACTTTCGATAATCCACACAAAGTCTAAAAGTACCGTCTTCCTTCTTCCCAAATAGGATAGGAAAACCCCAAGGATAAGTACTGGGTCGGATGAAACCCATAGCCTGTAACTCATCTAACTACCTCTTGAGCTCCTGTAACTCTTGTGTATCCATTCTATAGGGAGGAATGGACACCAGTTCCACTCTTGAAACAAGATCAATATAAAATTATACCTCTCGCTCTTGGGGAAAACCTAAAAAGTCCACTAGAAAGACATCCATGAAACGATCCACCACTGGAGGAAAGTACAAATGCGAAGTCCCATGGTCATCCAGATATAGACTAACAATCTAGGATATAACTCCTCCCAACCCATGCTGCTCGTGTCCTACTATGCTCTCCTGGACATCCCATTCCCCTTTATGAAGAAACAATCCACCCTCAGGTGATGTGAAACTCACCCTACGATGATAAAAGTTGACAACATCTTAGAAGGGAACTAACCAGTACATTCTGAGAATGATATAAAAACCTTTAATCTATAGGAAATAAAGGTCCCATAAAATGTGACACCCACAATTCTCAAGAGGGAACTCCTTGCACTGACATACACTAGTAGTTATTATCCCCAACAGTGTCTAGAGTGAAGATATTAGAAAAATAAAAATATAGAGCCCAAGGATCTCCATGACCACAACAGATATGAAACTATGGGAAGCTCCTGTATCAAAAGTGCAGAAGCTAAAACTAAGGCAACTAGGATCATACCTCAAACTGTAGAGGGCCCGGGATCCTCCTTCTACTGGGTCTGTTCCACTGAAAATGTCTAGCCTGTATCACAGCCTTGTGACCCTTCCCGACCACACTGAGCTAATCCAACCTGTTGTCACTAAAATCTTTTCGACTGACTACCACTACCATGACCTCTACCTCAGTCAGAACGACCAGAAGAATTCCAGTTCCTAGACAAGTGAGAAACTGGTGGTTCTGCTCCTGAATGCGGAGTCATAGAAGAACCCCTATCACCAGCTGCTGGTGAGAAAAACTAACAAAACCGCTGAAGATGACCCATCTTTCCACAAGATTGGAACGCCACTAGGTCTCTCAGGAAATGTGGCCTCATATGACCACTCTTCCCACAATGGTTGCATACCGCTTGTCTAATTGAAGACGTATCCCCCCTACTCTGATCTTTTCTTGTAGACTCCCTAATACGTTTCCTACTCTCAATTGGAGGGGTACCAACTCTGAATGCCAAACCACCCTGGCTCACAGCTCCAGAATCCCTCAATATGTGCTCCGTGATCAGTGCCTGGTTGACTATAGAAGTGATGAAATTCAACTTGAAGATGTTCACCAGAGATCAGATGTCGAGCCTACGACTATCCTCAAACTTCCTCACCACTAATAACTCATCACCTCCTAGGATGGGTGTGAATCATTGCAACTCTATGAAGAGAGAAGAATACTCCATAACTGAAAGATTACCCTGATTTAGACTCATGAACTCTTGGGCTCGATCATCCCTCAAATTCTCTGGGTAGAAATAATCATAGAAGGAACACTGAAACGCTTCCCAAGACATACCATACTGGAACCTTGCCTATGAAATCACATCCCATAATCTCTTGGTGGAATCCCAAAGCATATACGTAGTGAGCTTCACCCTCCTCTCTGGAGGCATCTCCAAATGCTCAAAGATTGAAAGCATGGACTCTAACCATGAATCAGTAGTCTGAGGTACTCCATCCCTTGATAAAGTGGGAGGATGCTGCTGCTGAAAGACCTGTATTAGTTTTTCCATAGATGGGGTAGGAGGTAGTACTCCCCAGAAGGTCTGTATAAACCTCATAAAGCCCTCTCAGAACTGTGCATCGACACCAGTATTTGGGATAACAGCTGGTGCCAAGATAGGCATGACTAGAGGATCTGCTGGCAGTTATTGATCTGCCATGTCCTGTGTCTGGTCACTGCCCTATAATTGGCGTACAACCGAAGGACGCCTCAGTGGCATGAATCTGCAAGGTCAAACACACACCTTAGATCAAGATTTTAAAGGAATGAAACTTAAAATTACATGAAGGGAACAAGAGAAAAAACACATTCAATATTTCTAAAGGGTGGATACACAGCGTGTACAACTCTTACATACCGTGTTCCCTTAAGATTTCACATGGGCGTGTACTCCTGATAACCCTGGTTATATAACACCCCATACACACAGAGTGTTATCTCAAGACACAGTGTGTACTTGAATCCTCTTCCCCTTCTCGATTTATTCTACATGACTTAACCCACATGGTTCTCCTAGAGAAAGACTATATGGAATTTTTTTTCCAGACACAACATGTACTATAATATCTTCACTAACCCGTGTTGTTAGTCACACGACCGATTACAAGGATAACTCTACACGGAGTGTTTGTTCCAAAAACGGCGGGTACTAACTACCCATAATACACATGTGTCGTTAGTCACATGGTCAGATACATGTCTCAACAACACGACGTGTACATATGATACACGGTGTGTCCCACCAACAATTTCCCAACCCCATGTCTCTACCCACACAGCCAGTGACATGGTTAGAGACTACATGGCATGTACATACAGTACACAGTGTGTACTTACTAAAAATAGTTCATTCCCGAATAGAAGGATACATGGAATGTATTTATTATTACATGCCATGTATTTTGGGTTTTTCCAGATTGTAAGCCTCTAAAACTACTCCAGAACCCAGAAAAACATTAAAAAAAATTCAAGTTCCAAATTATGATCCATGAGGGCCCATACTTTCCATGAATCAATGTTGACATCTTATACATTTCATAACAAGCATAAAAGTGATATGATCCACCAAATTACAATTCACGAGGGACCATAACACCTTAAGAACCAAATTTTGGAATTCATTCAAATGAAACCTTACACCATTAAATTCTCTATCAAATAGTTGGTAATTTATCAAGGAATCTATCAAAACACCTTTCATATCTAGCACAACATCTATAAAAAAAATATGCAATCCATAATGCACCCTAAATGGAATGGAAAAAATGTATGACATGTGATCTTTATAAAGTGCCTATATGATGCATGAGAGGGAATAACCTCATCTCATCGATTTGTAACAGAAATAGAACCATAATAACATCAACAATAACAGCACAATAAATGTGAATCACCCAATGGTGTAATCAAATCAACTTTAATAATTTCAAAACCAGAAAAATCACAATATACGTGGTAAATTGGATTTTCCCTGGACATGGGTTAGCTACTCCCAGGAACAACTTATTACCAAGTACCTATTCCATCATATCCCTGACTATAGGCTTAAAATAGTAAGTAAAGATAAAAAGAATCCCCCTGATACCACTTTGTAATGTCCAAATTTTGGGTGCCACCCAGAGGTGCCCTGTACCTAGTTGGTCACATGGCCTCAAGCACATTTCCCCAAATGCCAGAGGCTGCCGACTAGTAGTAAGGAACTACTAGAAAAATAACCTATACCAATGGTTTGAAACCATTGGTATAGGCCTCCAAACCGTTGGTATAGCCTATACCAACGGTTTGGAGGACCGTGGCCAAGTAAGCCGTGAGGATAGGTCTATACCAACGGTTTTGGGAAAACCTTTAGTATATACCTATACGAACGGTTTGGAAAACCATTGGTATAAGTACTATGACAATCTCTACCAATGGTTCTATAAAACTGTTGGTATATGTATTTCAAAAAAAATAAACAATCGGTGGGATTTGATCTCAGGACATCTAGTTTATAATTGAATGACCTAACCAATAACCTAACATGACTTTTGTGAACATAATTTCATAAATATATATATGTATTATCATAATTATTTTAAATTTTTATTTATACAATGTTCTCTATAATAATATTTGAAAAAAATCAAAGAACCTATACCAACGGTTCTCAAAACCGTTTGTCTAGACCTACACCAACGGTTTTGAGAACTGTTGGTATAGGTCCATTAATTTTGGGACCTATTACAAAGGTTTTGAACAAACCGTTGGTATGGGGGGGGGGGCTATACCAACGGTTTGGCCAAACCGTTGGTATAGGTCTGCCCTATACCAAAGGTTTGTCCAAAACCGTTGGTATAGGTCCGTATAGGTCCAAATTAATGAACTATACCAACGGTTTGGCCAAAACCATTGGTATAAGTCATATTTCTAGTAGTGAGGGCCTTGGTTGTGATAGTGGGGAAACAATGATCTCATTATAAGAGTAATCCAGTAGAAATAAATATATAAAAAATGATGAAGTAATAATAATACCATACAACAGTAAATAGTGGAATAATGAGAGTAATAAACAATTAGAGCACATATATAAATGATGCATGGAACATATGTCTAGGAAAGTGTCCAAACACATCAAAATGCAGAAATATAGTTATAAAACAAATTAAAATAAATACAAGTAAACAATTCCTTAGCATCGCAAGCCTTAGCTTAGTCCCATGCTCTCCATCTCAATAGTAGTCAAGTACGTGAAGTATAAGGGCGATTTACATTATCTATACCTACAAAAATATAATTTGTTTGGTCCCAAAAGCATGACCCAAATAGGGTGTGAGACAAATCCCTGTTGGAAACCACCCTAAGATCTCTGCTAACTGTTAGTGAAAATATATGGTAGGAAATAATCAAAATGAAGCAGTAAACAGGGAAGTACTGAAAAGTAAACAATCATATAGTTTCAATTGAATTCATTTTCATATATCGAGTAAGAAGCTAATAAAAATCAAGTAACCCTTTGGGAAGTACTCATAGCCTATACCCTTTTATTCAACTAATCAATCACAAGCAACCCTCTGGGATGTACTCATAGTCTAACCCCTCTGGTTTAGCTTTATCAAAGACTCTCTGAGGAAGCACTCACCATCAATTCCCCCTATAGTCTCATATCGGTAACTATAGACACTATAATGAGGCAATCAACGTAAAATTACCCCTGTGGTCTCGCAACGTGGAAATATATAAACTTTGAGGGAGCAAAAAGTCTATCCACCCTATGGTCTCACAATGTAAAAGTAAAGAGACAATATGTAGAAGCCCTCAATGTCCATTGTCCCTATGGTCTACTACACAAGGTTCCCAAAGCCCTGTGTAAGTCAATCATTCAAAAAAATATTAAAAATCCAAATTAAACCTTAATAACTCCTTGGACAACTTCTTTCAAGAACTAGTTGTCTAAACAAAAACAATAATAACACAACATCAGATAATCAATCCTTCTAAACAACACTAGGCATGGAAAGTAAGCAGTCAAATAGGAAAAACTAGACCAAATGGTAAAAATAAAAACAAACATGGGAAACACATCCATAATAAGGAAAATAACCCTATTAATAATCAAACAACCTCTACTCAAGAACAAAAGTCATAACAAGCATTAATAGGTCCAAAATCCATAAACACGAAATACACTGTTCTAGGGTATTGCACAATTTTTCCTATATAACTAAAAGAATAAGTATAAAAAGGCCCAAACCACCTACCTCAGAATTGTATAAATGATATACATGAACATCAGGCCTTGAATCTCCCTATAATTCTGTAGATTTATAAAAATTCTAAAAATGTTCAACGAAGTATATCTTGTGGAAGAGGAGAAAACAAGAGACGAGGCTCTAGAAGAAGGAAGAGCTTACCATGGAGTTCCCAAAGCAATCGATGGTAGTCAATTCAGAGAACTGATCAAGATTCGGGGGCTTAGAGAAGAATCAGCTATTACGGATGCTCCTCTATGAGATGAGTGTAGAAGAATACGATTTTTCCAATTAGACGCAACCCTGCTTTGACTTAACAATTAAAAATAAAAGTACACAACGTGTCTTTTAATAGTACCCGGTGTGTACTTTCATTAACCGACCCCCACATTAGGTGGTCTCTAGGTCACCCCACATGGCCATGTACTCAGCCATTACAAGGCTAGTACACGATCACCTGCGGTAACTGGGTACATGGCATGTACTCAAAAGTACACGACGTGTACTCCTTAAATTTCCAGAATTTCTTATTCTTCTAAAAAACCACTAGAAATGAAGGACAAACCTGAAAAGAAGATCTGGGTTCTTACAACCTATACTAATGGTGTTTGAACCATTGGTATAAAATGTATAACTTTTGGTATAACCTATGCCAATGGTTCTATAAAACTTTGGTTATGATTTTATAGGTATAGGCCTATACTAATGGTTTTTAGTAAACCTTTGGTATATGACTTATGAATTCTCAATTACCAACCATTCTGATAGAACTATTGGTATATATATTTACTAATTGTTAAAAAAACCATTGGTATAGAGCTATAAAAATTGTTTACAAACCATTAGAATATACTTATGTGGATGAATATATATGAAAAGTTTCATAAAAATGATGGTATAGATCTATACCAATGGTTTTGAAATCATTGTTTTCAAACATCCATAAATTCCTAGGAGAAGAACCGCCACTGTACCCAAAAATCTAAAAGAAATCACAGAATAACCCCCACCTTGTTCAATTTCTAGTAGAAATTACCAAACAATTTCACCAAACATCACAAAAAAATATACAATAAAATATAAAAAAGTAAACTAATAAATACATTCAACTAGTGATAAAACACATTAAAAACATCACATATATTCATTCACAAGTTATTGTCAAACATAAAATGTCATAAATATCAGTAAAAAATGTAAACGATCGATATCTCCTCCATTATAATCACTATCACTATCATCACTATCATCCTCACCATCATTCTCTCCATCATCATCACCTTCATCCTTGCTGTCATCCTCACCATCATCACTACTATCACCACCACCATCACCATCACCATTGCTAGGAATGTATTCATCCCAACCACTACTAGGAACATCACCCAATGTACTATATAATGTATGAATATTTTAAATATATGTATCACAATACATGAATCTATCTAGTGTAATTGATGAAAAAACTATCGCCATAAATTTCATAAATTCATCATTGTGTTTTTGAGTCTGTTTATGCTCCTGTATGACCAATTTTTTGCATCTTATACCTCAAATTGACCCTTTGCATAATGTGTATGAGCTATTTATAAGTTAATGATACCAGAATTAGAAACTTAATTGAACCAATAGATAGTTGGTAAAATACTCATCCATTTTTGAAAATATACTCTTCCATGGTTCTCATCTCCCAAAACTTGATTTAAATGATAATTTGGACCAAATTTGTCAGCTTCTTGATCATAAAGGGCCTCCAAAGCACACTATTACATATATAAATGAACTATTTAGTTAAAGAATATATATTGAAATATTTAATCAATAATGTAAAACATTAAATTTGATGTTGTGTTGGTTTGTTTACTGCACTTCCATCTTTCTTATTTTTTCTTGAGAAAAAAATGTTCGAGGCACGCATCCACAAATATTCGAAACAACCATTTATAATGATATTTAATTTATAAAAAAAATAATTCAAAATATATTATTAATAATGAATTTCATAAATAAAATTAAATGGATATACTCTATGAAGTAATATGATTTTCTATAATGATTGATTACTTTGTGCAAGTATGATATGAGTTAGTTAACAAAAGAAATTTTATATAATAAATTTGGAGAATTGAGAATGTGATTAAATAATTATCTAATAAATTAACTTAATGTGAAATTTAAGGATTAATGTTTGTATATATTATTTCCTTGAATACAAGGGTCATGTTATTATAAAATAATGGAAATGAAATTTCTTTATTGAAAAAAACTTATCAAGATTAAATACATGTATGATAAGGTAAAATGGAAAGGTAAAATGTATGATAGATTTGTTTTTATTTAGTTTTTTCTATTTTTCTATTATCTAAATTTAAATGGTTTAAAATAGGGAAAATCAGGGTAAATTTCTCATTGATGATATTGATGAAAGCATATAGTCAACATTGGTGTTTATTTTTTTCAAAAAGTCACATGAAAGAATTGGATTTATTTTTTATTTGGATAAGGAAAATTAAGGTTTAGTTAGCATGAGAGTATGTAAAATTGAAGTTTTATGTTCTTTGAATATTAACAATCTTTGGTGTGTGTGTTGAAATGGTGTTTATATAGTTTTCTTTATGGTTTAGTTAAAAATAAAATGATGTTTGGTTTATTTTTTATTTTAGTTATAATTTTTCTTTTAGTTATTAGTGGATTCTTGATATTTGGTAATTGGAGTGAGAATTAGGATTTTAGTCCTTGGGATGAATGTTAACACACCTTGAGGTAACCAGTTGTGAACTTATTTGAGCTTATAATTCACTATTCTAGAGTATTATGTATAATATGATAACTAGATTTAGTTTTTTTCTGATTGTTTGATATGAAATTATAAAATGATTCAAAGTGGGATGTTCTAACATGATTTTTTATTTGATTAGTAGTTAGAGAAAATATGAAATTCTGTTATTTTTATCTTTTAATATAGTATGGAATTAAGTATTATGTTGAGTAAAATGACTTGTTTGATTTAATAGATATCTTAAGTGGAATAAAATGTTTTATTATATTTTATTTTATTGATTTTCTACTGTGAATATTTGATTATCTAGTATTAAAAAATCATTCCATGTGATTTAAATGGTTTAATTAATGTAATTGTGTTTAATGGTGATAAATGTGTCAATTTATGAAGTAATAACACTAAATAATATTTATGTATGATATTTTTTTAATAGAGTTATTTGTGTGGTGAGTGACCATTAATGATATATAATGCTTTTTTAAATCATAATATATAATTTTGACGTCGAAAGGTAATCTACATGATGTACTTTCTTGTTTGTATTGAATAATTTGTGTACAAGATGTTCTTTCTATTAGGGATTTTGGAAATTATTTCAGGTTTTTTCTTATTGTGATTATTTTTGACGAATATTGAGTATCATAAACTGTCTCTTTCTCTCATTAGATTCATGAATTTAATTCATTCCTATTTAAAATAAAATTTTCAATCCGTTGGTAACATTAGTTCCATCTTAGTGATATATTGAATAAAAAATAATTTTCTAAGAATGTGATGAGATTTGTCCCCTATCAAATTATAATATTCTCTCTCGTGATTCTACTTTGGTGGATTATTGATTCTTTGTGTTCTTAGAGTATGTACTACACCCTTCCCTATATAGATTCTGTTTATTATTCAATTTTGGTAAAATATTTCTTTTATTTGGTGTTTAACTTGGGATTATATATTATATATAAACTATTTAATTATTAAAAAATTTAATGTGAGTTATTTTTCATGGAAAAATAGTTCTTGTATTAAATATTAATAATTTATAATTTTTTATGACATTCATATTATAATTTTGTTTCAGAGTGCGGGAATTATAGATAAACATGTTTAAAATGATTAATTAAAGAGGATAATGTTTAAATAAAATGTGTAAATGATGTAATAATTTATTAAATTTTCCTGGTTAATAAATGAGTATTATAATTGACGTTTAAATTAGGAATTAATTGTGTTAAGAATTAATAATTGTGATACAAATTAATATTATATGTTTATAGATTTTAGTTTATTATTGGGATTTGTTTGTTATGTTTTTTATGTCTAAAACAAATTATTTCCACTATAATGAGTATATTATTATATTAAAAGTATAGTTTTAGAGTAAACACACTCAATTAACTAGAGTATTTAATAATGTGTATGTGTGATGTGTGCTGTGAGTTTGGTGTGACACTCTATGATGTGAGTTTTTTTTCAATTTGTGATTAAATATAGTAAATTGAATATAATAAGTTCAAATGGATGAATAACATTGAATGTTAGTAAAAGTGAGATAAACATATAAAAAATGGTATTTCTTTTGAAAATTCTTGTTGTGTTCGTATATTTGATACTAAAAATGTAATTGTGAAATCTTGATTTTTCTTGTATTTTTGAAAGTGTTTTCATTATTTTATAGAATAAATTGGTATGAATGTTATATTTTATTCTATAAATTAAATTAGTATTTGGATAGTTTCCATTAACTCTTTGTTATTGTGTAAATTTCCATGAATTTGATCACTTACTGTTATCCATGGGTTATGTGGTGGCATGAGATATTAACATGAGAGCTATGTGCTTAGCTAATCCTTGAGTTAGGCCCATTAAATATGAGATTCCATGTGTTTGGTGTGAATTTTTATGATGTGTTTTTTTAATTAATTTATAATTAAATAGGGTAAAGTGAATATAAAAGGAGAAATATATTTAAAAAATTAAATATATATAAAATTTTGATAAATATACAAAAATAATGTACTTTTGGTGTAAAAACACTTGCTTATTTTGTGTGTTTGATACTAAAAATATAATTGGGAATTCCTAAATTTTTATTTCCTTTACAAAGTGTTCTCATTATTCAAGTTTTATACATTGATATAAACTATATATGTTTTTATATAAATGAAATTCATCTTTGAATGATTTCTAGTAACTCATTGGGATTGTCAAAAGTGTCTGAATATTGATCACTTGCATCAATCCTTGGGTTAGATGGAGACATGAGGCATTGAAATGAGATCAATGTGTCTGTCTTTTTATTGAGTAAGACCCATGAAATATGTGATTCCATGTTTTTGAGAGACTATTTGTTTCTATTCTACAAGTTTAATGTAAATGATGATAAAAAGAAATGTGTTTATCTAAATTACTGTTTAGGTATCAACATTGGATGAAGTAAGATTGAGTTTACTTGAGTGTATTGGTTTATCATACTATACATAAATTTTGTTCTAAAAGTGATATTATTATATCATTTTATAATTTATGCTTATTTTATATGATAATATTTAATTCTGTTGGATAATTAGTGTTTTAGTGGTTTCTACTAAGGATTTTATTCTCACTCTCTATACGTACACAACTCATGTACATAAAAATTATAATCATGATGTTTCATGTAATAGTTATATTCTTTTTTATATAGAATAAAATATCAATATACATATCATAATTGATTTCATGCTCTTTTAGAGTCATGTGGAAGAAGTTTATATACTTGTTTTTATTTTATTTTTTAGTTGTTTTGTTCATATAATGCTTTTTTTGGGACTTACATTTGAATCTGGTTTGGTACCAGAATACAATTGGGGAGAAATACGATCCTTCTAATGTTATATCAATATTTCAAAGTTAGTGGATTACCATGCAATGAAATAACATATTGGTTACTTTTAACCAATCATCATCAGTCATCTAAGTTAATTATTAATGGATATAAGTTGTGTTGTATTTATGTTCATCATTTTTATTTTCTATTATTATAATAAATTATCTTTATAATTTGATTTATGTTTATAAAATGTTTATACATGTTTGATATCTTTTAGATCTATCATAACCATTCCCCACCAAACAATTTACAATTACCTTATAAGAGGCAGCCAACTCTCTTTTCCCATAATATCCAAACTAACACATATAACATTCACACTTTATTAAGAAGTTATATAGGACCCCCAAAGAAATATTCTATCTTAAACCCAATTTAACACTTACCTATAATAAATATATATTGAATATATCACAAACTATCTAATTATTCAATATAGTTGTTTTGAAAAATCCTAATGAATATATATAATTTACAATTGAGGAAATATTATTTCCATAATTTATTTGAATAGAAAAATTATAACCAATTTTCATAACTGCTTCCTCTCATGTTCTATCATTGTATTCTTCCCCAAAGTGTGGATGTATTTTGTAGAATAATTTTTTTTTATTTCTAACACTTTTTAAAAAATATTTGTTAATAATAATAAAAAAATTATTTATGAAAATAATGGTAATTTTCATTCAAAAACTTCAAATTTGATCAATACCTTAAACTAAATACTCTTCCAATATGAAATAATTTCCCAATAATGAAATACTAAACACTAATTCATGATAGGTGTGAGATGTAAATATATTCCAACTCTAGCACTCCATCCACTATACAACTTATACTTATATGATCTCTATAACTTAGCTAATTCCATGTGTCATGATCTCCTCATAGCCTCACAATTAGGAAAATTATAATGAAAATGAAACCAAAATATTAATTCATACAAATACAATAATAATATAACATTAAATTTAGTGAATTTACTTACCCATATTTGCACCTAAGAAATATCTATTTCTTCATTTTAATGGTTTCTCCAGGAGAGTGTCCTAACAGGAATGATGTCAGAGTATTTGGAAAGTGTCTCTATAAAAATAAAAATTCCAACCCTATTTTTCTAATATTTTTTTCCTCATTGAACTCAACCATCAACTATGTGTGACGGTTCCACACTGCATTTATGTGTGTATACCCACATCGCCTAGTGAAATATCCAAATATGAAAAAAAATATTATATAAATACATCTTATAAAAAAAATTATGGTAAAAAACATTTACTAGGGTTCTATAAATATAACTGAGGTAGTTTGATCAGTGTGTTCTATTAGATCCATAGGCTTTGAAGGATCTTCAAACTGTAAAGAAGGACTGGTACCCAATTTTTGCTTTAAATTATTATAATGTTTTATAGTATAAGTTGGAGGAAAATGAATGTAGAAGCTTGGGGAAAATGAAGTAGAAGGAAATGAATATGGAATAGATTCCCACACAAATGTATAATATGGATGGGGAGTAGGATCCATCATTAGACAAGGGAAAGATAGAAAATGAGGATTAGATGAAAATGGTGGAAAAACATTAGAAACCTAAATATATTGGGTTCCTCTAATGATGATGTTGGATAAGAAGGTGTGCTAGATTATATTTTAGAAGAAGGTACATGGTGTGATTGGGTACATCACGTGGCACAAGTAGCTCTAGTACCACCCCCTTGTATCGTCTGACTGATCACTCATACCTCTATTCTCATCAGATAATAACTATAACCTAGGTGGTGGTTCCTTATTAAATGTTAAAAACAAAACTAATCACACGAAATTATATGTTATTGAAATATATATATATATATACATATTAAATAAAATACTCAAACATGCACCAAAGGAGGGACACTCATCTCTCTCATGTAGAGATTATTTTCTATTATCCTTTTCCTTCATATCTCTTCAATGTTTTTCATTTCCTATATTTGGAAAAAACATGTAATTAATTAGAAATTCATAACTAATGTGTAAGACAGACAAGAAAGAATATTGGAAATGAATTAATTAAGGAATACCAATTTTCAAATAAAATAAAGGATACACAGTGATACAAAAAATCATTTTATATTTATTTTGAAGAATATCAAAACATAAAATACATGTTATAGAAAAATAAATATGTTCAAATTAGCATGTTTACCATTGGTATAAGATAGATTTATTTTATTTTCAATTCAATTAAATTTTAATTTTTAGGTAATTTGGTTCATTTTGGTCAATTTATTAGGTCATTTATCCAATTTTTCTGGTTTTTTCATTTTTATCATATTTTAGGTTAGGTTACTTTTCCATTTTTTGTTAGGTAATTATTTTCATTGGTTATGATTTTAATTTCAATTAGGTTAATATGATTCAATTCAATTCATCTTTATTTTTTCCAATTTAATTTTATCAACTTATTTATTTTGGTAGGTTCAAATAGAGTTCAATTCAACTCAAAGAAAACTACAACCGGTATATATTGAACACACACATTAAGGAAAAGTTGGATACAAAATATTGTAATAAATATTAAATAAATTTGAATAGTACCAACCTTAACAACCCATGTCAAGCTAAAAAAAAGATATGAGAATAGATATAGATGATTATATATATTTCCCACCACAATATTAGGTTCACAATCAACTATGATAATTGAACTATTAGATTTATCATAAGTAATAAATTGATCTGTGCTAATAGGAGCATGGATGATGTAAATTTCAACATCACCATCATAAAAAATATATCCCATGATTACTTCAATAATGACACCAAATTCAGGTTATGGATGATCTTTCAAATAAAAAACTTATTTCTTCATTGACACCAATATATATGGCTCATCAGTAGTAAGAGAGAGAGTCCATTTCCACCAATTAATTTTCCATGACTCATCATTGAATCAAACAACTTTCATCCCATCATAGAAAATAAACCACAAGTGTAAAAATCCAATATTAGTATTTTCTCAATGAATCTATAATAAGATAGATTTTGACATCAAGGTCTCATATTTGAAGCACTAGTATAACTGTCTATTATGGAAGTTACTATAACACCATCATGTATTTTTCTCATGTTCATTTCTCATTTAGTGATAATAAATTTGTAACAATTTAGAATAATTAATTTTCATTCATGAACCGTAGAATTAGTACCAAAATCCAAAGATATTATTTCCCTAGATATAGAGTTTGTAGGAAACGTAATACCTGAAATATAAATTAATATTAAAATTAACTAAATATTAATTTTATTAATTTATTATAGTAATAATTTTACCATAAATTTAAACCAAATAGAAAACTAATTGCAATGAAAAGTCCCTCTCTTTCTCAATGATAAATAATGATGATATCTATTTATAATTATTTTATGTTCCTTGTAGAAAAAAATTAAACTAGTTTAATGGATAAATACAATTATATAAGATGAGATAACATATACATGTTCAATTTAATTACTTGATTTAGTAATTAAACAAATAATATATAAAAAAAACTTTGTGATGTGCCATATAACTCTATTTAAGGATTAATATGGTCAATGTATATGCTCCAAGAATAACCCCAATTTGGGGAATTGATGAAAAAATGGGGTCAATTTTCTCATACTACACTTATTCATTTATCATTGGTACTTTATACCTCATGATCACATTAGACAAATAAATTGAAAAAAATCGATACATACTTGGACCAAGTATCCTTTCATGATAGATCCTCCAGGTTGATTCCTATTTCAAACATAAGACTTCAATGTGTACATATTTATTTTTGGTGGATAAATCCAATGAAAAGAAATATGTACTCCAATAAGTATTTTAGTTAGAATATGGATAGTTAGATGCATCATGCATTTGAACAATCATGAAGGAAATATTTTCATTAACTCATAAAAAATTAATGGTTCCTATTCCAACATTTTTTTAAGAAATAAATGGAAAAATTCTTATCACAATGATCTATATAAAAATGGAACATCTTAATAACTTACACCCTTACATTATTTTATATTAGATGCCAGATTGTTATTGTAATCAACTCATATATAAGGATGTGATAATCCCGAGTCTTCAAAGAATTCAACTTTAACTCTCTTATGTTGACCCATTTTTGATATGTTTCTTGAATATCCTTTCATAACTTTAACAGTGTATATTAATTCAAAAAAAATATTATTTTTTTCAATAGGTTCCATCATATAAAAAACACATAGGACCTTCCATTTATTTCCACTAATACACATAGGATGCAATTTTGGTCTGATACCCCAATCCACAATGTAATTCCTATATCATAAATCTTCTATTGTATTTCCCTTGGAATTTAGAATAATTTAAAGAAAATTTTCATAGATATTTTTTTTCAATGTGTTTTATGTTTAAGAAATGACATAACAAATTGGTTGACCAATAATGAAGCTCAATGAAGATACTTTTCTTCTTCCAATTTTAATTGGTTTTATTGGAAAAATTTCCATTATTTTTAGATTTCATCTGACCCTTATTAAATGGAATATAAAATCTTTCAATTCATTAAGAACATAAGTTCTAGGCATATGCTATGGTGGATTTTTGGTCTCTATGGTTATGTCATACCTATGAAGTTTATTCCTATATGGATGATCCAATTATAAGAATCATTGATGTCCAATAAATATAAATCTATAGTGATATTTAATTCTTTTGGATCATGTATTATTTATACAAATAGAAGGTGGAATTTTTCCCTTCGTTCTACATCTATACATCATTTCATAAACATGAAAATCATTTATCATCCATAGAAGTGCAATAGGAATATGAAATATGACTTTTGAACATGCATCATATGTGCAGACACCCACATTATAAAGATGATTTAAAAATTTTATTGAAGGTTTCATGTATAAATCATTATCATTTCAATACCATATTATTATCCCTATTGTGAAACCAGCCATAGTAGTTTATTTGAAAACCATATTTGGTTATATGGTATTGATAGCCCTACAGGCATCGTTAATTCCCAAAGGGTTACTGAATTTTGAATTTTAAACATGAATAACAAAAGCACTAAACTATAAGGTAATATAGTATTTTCAAGTCTAAGGTTGAACCCACAGAAATAGGGTTATAGAAAATATTAATTAAATAAAATAAACATAAAATAATTTCAAATTTGATGAATTTAAATCTAAAATAATGATAATGGCTTTCAAAGAAGGTGGTAGAAAAATATATAAAATGGTTGCTGGACAGAAATGAATACAGTTTCATAAACTGAGAAGGTATAAAATAATTAATTAAAAATCATAAAATTATCTTAATCTGGTCTAGATAATTCAATGGCCATGACAAATGCACTCCACCTCGACTCCCCTTTTCTCATGGAATGGTACTTCAAATTTAAAAGGATGGAAAAACCGAATCCTTTTTTAAATATATGGAAAGGAAAAACCCAATAGTCATGGTGGAAATATAATCCCTAGACATCACTTTAAATAATGGAATTCAATCAATTTAGGTAATGGTCATGCTCAAAGAATAATTACTTGAAATTTAGTATATACCAATAGTTCTAAAACATTGGTAAAGGCTCTATAACCATTGGTAAAACTTATACAAATGTTTTAGCCAACTATTGGAAAGAAAACTGTGGGGATAGGATTATAAAAATGGTTATAAAATAAATTTTGGGATAAGCCATCAGAAGTTATATTATACCTCCAAACGGTTTATAAACCATTGCAATAGATCTTCACCAATGGTTTATTAAAACTATTGGTAAAGATTAAGAATAACAGGACTTTACCAACGATTTCTGAAAACCATTGGTAAAGATTGAGTGTAACAGACATTTACCAATAGTTTCTAAAAACTATTGGTAAAGATTGAGAATAATAGGAATTTACAAATGGTTGTAAACCATTGGTAAATAGTGGGTTTTTTCAAATCTATACTAGCTGTTTTAGAAACCGTTGGTATAGATTCTTCAATTCACCCTGTCCAGAAGCAAGAAGCTTCCCTCTGTGAATTTACCTATAGAATAACACATAATTTAGAATACAGAATAACTAGAATTATATCCCACTGGTCTATAAATGCACTTCCGGTTTAAAATTATCTCGCCCATTCAAAACCCTAAAATATCATATTATGTCTTATGCATGAATTTTACAATCTATGAGTTGAGTTGACTCTAGACTATATCTTTATGAGGGATCTATTATACAACCCCTAATTTGAGTTATTTTAAAATGGTATCACATGTTGAGTTTAATAATATACAACCTTTATGTATTGGTTAATTCTCTCTTATTTTCTATACTGAGTTATCCCATATAGACATAAAGTAGATTAACAAAGTCTCTTAGGTAAGTTGTCAGTGAAACTTTCATTATCTCAAATGGTGATGTCAGATGTAATTCTGAGTAAAATTGGAATAAGATGGTATCTTTTAGGGAAGTTAAATGAAATAATAAGATCACAAGATATCCTTTGTATTTATTATTAATAATGTTGAAAAATCTACAAAAATATTGGTATAAGAGTTGTTTGTTGGGTTTTTGGTGTCTGCTCTCACAATCGGCATGGTGTGGCTGTGAGGATCAGTTCGGGTTAGGGTACGTGTCACGAGGCGACTAGTTAACTAAGGCGGTGATGATGGCTTCCCTTTTTCATTTGAAATTTGAAAATTGAATCTTCTCTTTTTCCTCATTCGGTGGTGATGTGGATGTCACTGACCATCCATGATCATGGTTTTTGTTTGAATTTGACGCCTTGTTCTGTTTTGAAATTTGTAATATCCTGAAATCTGTTAGGTTACCACTCATCCTAAAGTGGCTTTTGAAAATAAAAAAAATGAATTTGGATGTGTTGTTTGTTGGTATTATAAAATGAATAAAAAGGGGGACACTGATGTTCCTATTAATTAGATTGTATTTTTTATCAATGATTTTGTAATGATATAGTGTTGAGAAGATGTTAATATGTGTTGAGAGGTTATGAAGAGTTGGTGGATGTGCTTCCACTTTAATTGATAAAAGAAGTACATTCTATTGTCTGAAGAATGTGGATGAATAAATTCAATGAGTTGCATATTATTTTTGAAAATCGATGATTTTTTATTCATAGTAAAAGAAAGTGATGACTATGAGAGTAGTTTATAAAAAATCTATTGGATGTTGAAGAATCCATCTAATGGGGGGATTGAAGACTGAGTGTTCAAGAGATTAGAAGCCCAAGAATATGAGAAACCATATATGATGTGCTATATATTTAAGGTACCACATCATGTGATTAAAACTCATTAGATGATCATTTTATGTGTTTATGAGTGTGTAAAAAGGCCCATGATTGATTTGAATAGGCTATTATCTTAATTGAGATATGTATGAAATTCGGATTTTAACTTGAAATTTGGCTAATTATAATTCTTTAAGAGTAACTATTGTCATTCAAAAAAGGAACCATTGAGTTATGAAGAGTCAATGAATGAAAAATAAACTTATCAAAAAAGAGTTAACTAAAAAGGGTGTACCTAACCATGGATGATTTAGGTGATATTTTGGAAGATTATTCGTTTCCACTAAAGAGTAACTTCCCATTTCAAAAGAGTAAAACCTGACTTTGGAAGTGTCAAGTGTAACTCTAGAAAAGTAATGTATAAGTTTGGAATAGTAAATTCTTTTCTATGATTTTGAAAAGATACATATTCATAAGGTTCATAATTGAAATTTGAAGTTTACATTCCTTTAGAACCCTATGAAATGATGAAAACCTAGAGTAAAGTTAGAAAATATTTTGATAAATGAGGATTTAATTTAGAAGAATAAAAAATGAAGAAGATGAGATTAAAGTCTGACAATGATATACATATATTCATGGACTAAAATATCATAATCATTCAAATGAAACTGATCCTACATGAGATAATAAATTAGTCTAAAACTGATTCAAGGATGACAATTCCATGCCACAAGTTATCGTGACATGTCATTATAGCATAAATCCATACACATGTGGATGAGAAATTACGGAGAATAAAATTAATATGTTTCATGTAGTTTTAAATATATAAATATACAAAGACTTATGAAATTTAAATGAGTATGTTGATTGAGAATAAAATGGGTTTGAATTAGGAGATAAATTGGCAATTCCATTTACCAATTTAAAATAAATTGTGATTGTTGCAACTATAAATCATGGAATTTAGATAATTCCATTATAGATACTATTATTCATGATAACACTATTAATAAAAATATATAAAAAATTAAGATGTGTGAGTGGGAGAATAAAGAAGTTGAGAGCCTGATACAATATAGTATTAAAGAGTGAAATAAGATATTGATGTTAGGGGGGGGGGTGTCCAGAGGGTTAGGGGTGCTGTTCAAGGGGGTATGGGATGGGATGCCAAGGGGTTGGGGGTGTTCAGGGGGTGGGGGGGATATCCAGGCAGGTGGGGGGCTATCCATTGGGGTGGGGGTGTCCAGGTGGTGGGGTGGTGTCAAGGGGGGTGTCTAGGGGGTTGGGGGGCTATCCAAAGGGGTGGGGTGGTGTCCATGGGGTGGGTGGGTGGGGGGGGGGGGGGGGCTGTCCAGGGAGTTGGGCGGGCTTTACAGGAAGGTGGGGGTGTCTAGGGGGTGGGGGGGTGTCCATGTGGGGGTGTCTAGGTTGTGGGGTGGTGTCTAGGGGGTGGGGGGATGTCCGTGGGGGTGGGGGTGTCTAGGGTGGTGGTGGTGGTGGGGGTGTCCAGGGTGGTGGTGGTGGTGGTGGTGGTGGTGGGGGGGCGGGGGTTCCATGGGGTTGGCGGCGGGGGGAGGGGGGCTGTCCAAGGGGCAGGGGGTGTCCAGGGGGGTAGGGTGGTCTCCAGGGGTGGGGGTGGGGGCTGTCTAGGGGCTTGGGGGGGGGGGTATCCAATGGAGTAGGGGGTGTCTGGGGGGTGTCGAGGGGGTGTGGGGATGTCCAACGAGGTGGGGAGATATCCATGGGGGTGGGGTGGGGGGTTTCCAAGGGGTATAGTGCCTTTCCAAGGGGTTGGGGGCTGTATAAGGGTGTAGGGGGTGTCCAGGGGGGGTGTCCAGGGAGGGCGGGGGGCTGTACAGGGGGTTGGGGTGGTTGTCTATGGGGGTAGGGGTGTCCAGGGGGTGGGGTTGTCCTGGGGGTGGGGTGCTTTCCAGGTTGGGGGGAGTACATGGGGTGGGGGGGGGGACTGTACAGGGGGTTGGGGGCTATTTAGGGTGTTTGGGTGGCTTTCCAAGGGGGTAAGGGCTATCTATGGGGTGGGTGTGTCCAGGGGGTGGGGGGTTGTCCAGGGTGGGGATGTATAGGGGGTGGGGGGTGTCTATGGGGGTGTCTAGGGGGTTGGGGGTGCTGTCCATCAGGGTAGGGGTGTCCGGGGGTGGGGGTGGGGAATCCAGGGGGTTGGGGGGCTGTCCATGGGGTTGGGGGTATCCAAGGGGTGGGGGATGTTTAGGGGGTTGGGGGATGTCCATGCGGGTAGGGGTGTCCAGGGGGTGGGGGGTCAGGATGGTTCGGGGGGGGGGGGGTTCAGGGGGTTGGGGTGGCTTTGTATGGGGGTAGGGGTGTCCAGGGGGTGGGGGGCGTCCATGGGGGGAGGGGGGATGTACAGGGGGTTGGGGTGGGTGTCCAAGGGGTTAGGGGGTGTCCAGGGGGTGGGGGATGTCCAGGGCGTGGGGGATGTCTAGGGGGTTGGGGTGGCTGTCCAAGGGGGTAGGGGTTTTCCAGGGGGTTGTCCAGGGTGGGGTGGGGGTGTCTAGGGGGTGCGGGATGTCCAGGGGGTGGGGGATGTCCATGGGGTTGGGGGTGCTATCTGAGGGGTAGGGAGTGTCCAGGGGGTGTCCATGTGGTGGGGTGGTGTCCAGGAGGTAGGGTTATCTCAGGGGTTGGGGGGGGGGCTGTCCAGAGGGCTGGGGGGTGTTCAGTGGGTGGGGGGCTGTGGAAGGGGATGGGATAGCTGTCCAAGGGGGTAGGGGTGTCTAGGGGGTGGGGGTGTCCAGGGGGGTGGGAGGGAGGGCAGTCTATGGTGGGGGGTGTCTAGGGGGTGGGGGCCTATTCAAGGGGTTGGGGGGCTGTCCAAGGGGGTGGGGGGCTATCCAAGGGGGTATTGGGTGTCTAGGGGGTGGGGGTATCTAGGGGTGGGGGATGTCTAGGGTGGGGGGGGGGGGTGTCTAGGGGGTTGGGGTATCCAAGGGGTGGGGTGTGTCCAAGGGGTTGGGGGGGGGGGGTTGTCCACAGGGGTTGGGGTGGCTGTCCAAGGGGATAGAGGTGTCCAGGGGGGGTGTCTGGGGGGTTGGGGGGGGGGCTCTAGGGGGTCGGGGTGTCTATCTAAGGGGGTAGGGGGTTTCCAAGGTGTTGGGGGTGTCCAGGGGGGCTTTCCAGGGGGTGGGGGCTGTCCAAGGGGGTGGGGGTGTCCAGGGGGGGTGTATGGATTTGTGGGTTGTCCAAAGGATGGGTGAATCAATCACATAAAATCATCAATCCAAGTATTATTATTTATAGAAAAATCAATAAATATAACTTCACCTACCTAATCACACAAATATTCAAGCACAAAAAATCATAAAACATCTAATGTCCGTAATATCAGTCAAAAATGAAATGGATCAATCTATCTCTCATCGCCATCACTATCATCACTGTCATTATCTGCCTCACCCCCATCCTCATCGTCATCCCCATCATTGTCCCCACCCTCCCCAATTCCCTCGTCACCACCCTCTTACTCCTCCTTGGCCTCCTCCCTACCCTCCTCTTCCACCTAGGCCTCCTCCTCACCCTCCTCCTCCTCCTCAGTCTCCTCATCCTCCACCTCCGCTTCCTCCTCACCATCGTCTCGACAACCACTAGAACTATCACCTAGTGCACCATATATAGAATGCATAGATGATATATATTCATCACAAGCTGTGCTGGGATTTGGTGGATGTGTTGTACGTAAAAGTTCCATTAGTTTCATAAATTTAGTGTTTTCCCTAGGAGACTGTTCTTCCATCTCTATGGCCCTTTTGTCAGCCTTTTCTGTCTATGACTTAACCTTATGGAACTCGGTGGCTCTACATCTTGTACCTCAGAAGGGCCAATACCTCTTAGGGACTATACTCTTCCCAGTTTGGCAGCATACTCTATCAAAGTGCTCATCGCCCAACACCTGATGAATGTGATCATTTGGGCCAAAATTTTCAGGTTCTTGGCCATCAAAGGCCTCTAAAGTAGCCTGTTACAAATATAAATAGTTTATTATGTTACACAATAGATATTAAAATTTGAAATCAATAGAGTAAAACTTACTATCTACTACTGAGTCGGTTCATTAACCACACTTCCATATTTATTCCTTCAACTCGAAAAAATAGTTTTTCTTGAGGCACCCGTCCTTCAATATTTAATTTTTCCATATAAAATGACATTGAATGTAGGAAAAAATAATAAAAAATAGGTTACCAATAATTAATTTTATAACTAAAATTATATAACAGCTTAATCAATCAAATAATTTATGGAGGAAACAATAGAGAGTGTAAGTCGTAAAGACAAATTATAAACAATTTTCTTACCTTCTTCCTCTTATGACCTGACATCGTACTGTGTCCCACTGTGTGGAGGTATTTTTTAGCATAATTTCTTTTATTTCTTCCAAATGATTCCTAAATAAAATTCAATAATACAAAAAACAGTATTAATTAAAAACATGAAAGTTTTCATTTAAATACCTCTAATGTGATTAATACCTTAAACTGGGTAGTCGTCCAATGAGTAATCATCTTCCGATACTCTTCTATCAGAAAATCATCAACAACAGGGACTACCTCTAAATTTTTTCCAACTCTATCATGCCATCCAATATAAAAGTCATGCTTATAGGCTCTCTAAAGCTCACCTAAGTCCTTTAGACGTGATGGTCATGCACCCTCACTATCAATGAAATTAAACCAAAGCTGACACCAAAATATTAATTCATATAAAAAATATATATATATATTGTATTATATACAAAAGATTTTTTTTACCCATATATTTGACCAAGCATTATCCTTGAATTCATTTCGAAAATATCTCCATGAGAGTGGGATGATGGGAATGACGTCAGAGTATTTGAAAAGTATCGCAAAAAAACTCCGACATTGCTGCCTTATTTTTTCAATCATTTGACTGTCTTCATTATAGTATACCATCAACTGCATGTGGTGGTTCCACACCGCACACATGCATGTACACCCCACCCCATCTATTATCAATATATGTATCTATTATGAAAGAAAAAAATATATTTTATCAATACTTGTTATAATGAAAATAAATAATGGTATAAATTGTTTTTAGGGTTCTATAAATATACCTGCGGCAGTCAGATCAATGGGTGCCAATAGATCCATAAAAATTAAAGAAACACCCTATGTAGGTGGAGTGGGTCCCAATGTATGCTCTGTTGGGACAGACTTTAGTAGAGCAGGAGTTGAAGAATATGGAATATGGAAGCTTGGAGAGAAGGAAGTTCAAGTAAAAGAAGATGGAACAAATGACTGGACGAATGCTGGATGGGGAGTGAGAATCATAATCAGATATGGTAAAGGCGGGTGAGGAGACTCAGATGTAAAGGGTGGTGAAAACATGGGAGGACTAAATATCCCGTGTGTCCCTAATGACACACTAGGATTAGAATATGGGATAGATGGTATGTTAGTGGTAGGGTCATGTTCTAATCAGGTATTTCGACTAGATCAGCTAGATCTCGTACAACCCTCCATGTACGAACACCCTATGTATTGGGTCCACTGCTAGGCTTCTCATCAAATAAATTTCACTTAAGAGGTGGATCCTGCAAAAATGTTTAAAAAAAAATTAATCACATGACATTATATATTATTTTAATATATAATTTTGAAATAAAATACTCACTACAAGCACTAGTTGTGAAATTCCCATCTCAGCCATGCGATGATTGTTGTCCATCATATTTTTCCGCCACCTTTCTTCAATTGGTTGTATTTCCATCATTTGAAAACAAATATGGAAGTAATTAGAACATGATTACTATTTTGTAACCCAAAAAACAAAATAAATAAGGGGGAATAGGGGGATTCTTAGATAATTTAACTGTCCATTATTTTAGGTGAGCTTGAGTCCATATATAATAAATTCAATAAATCATACAAGATGAAAAAAAAAATTTAATTTTTGTAGGATGGTTATTTTCTAAGAAGATGGACCATCATGTTTATAAGGGGAAAAGAACTTGTAAAAATTAATGAAAAATTTAATATATTTTTCCTAGGTAGATGATATAGGTTTCTATACATGTTTTGCATAAAAATACAAAACATGATGTTCATTAACTGGTTAAATGTTAAAGGGAGGTCTTAGAGTTGTACTATTTTTATTCATGGTCAATAAAATATTGAAATGTTCACCATGTTATAAATGTTGGTTTCATAGGTTAGAATACAGTTAAATTCCAAATTAGAAAATGAAATTCAAATAAAATTGCAACCAATACACATTGAAAATTCACATAATGTTAAAGTCAGATAAAACTTATTTGCAATCGATATTAAATCAATTTGAATATTACCAACCTTAAAAACCCATGTTGAGCTAATCCAAAATAATTGAGAACATGGATGGATGATTTTATATATTTCCCACCACAACTTCAGGTTTATAGTCAACTCGGAAAAATTAGATATTAGAGTCGTAAAAAGTAATAAATTGATCATTTCTAATGATAGTAGGGATGCTGCCACATTCATCATCACCATCATCAAAAATATGTCTTGGAATTTATTTAATAATAACACCAAATTCAGGTCGAATATGGTCTTTGACATAAAAAACTAGATTCTCCATTGACTCCAATACAAATGGTTCATCAGTAGCAAGAGTGCGAGTCATATCAATTACTCAAAATCCACAATCATTAATAATTTTTCCCTACCTCTTCATCGAATTAATCCACTATAATTTCATCAACATGACTCATCCTTGAGAATAATAATCCAACATTATTATTTTTTCAGTGACTTCATAATAACCTACATTTTCAAATCACGAACTACTATCTGATGCACTGGTATAACAGAATGTTGTGGTAATAAAAATAACACCATCATGTTGTGTTGTAATGTTCTTTGCTCGTTTAGTTATAATAAATATGTACCCATTGATAAAAATTTATTTACAGTCACGAACCATGGTATTAGGGCCAAAAGCCAAAGATCTTATTTCCTCAAGGACAAATTCAGAAGGAAAACTCAATACTGTAAATATAAATGAATATTAAACTTAATTAAATATTAACTTAATTATTTTAAATAGTAATATTTTTAGCTTCAATTTTACTCAAGAAGAAAACTCTTTTCTATGAAAAGTCTCCCTCCTTCTCAAAGATAAAGAACTATGCTTTCTATTTATCAATTCTTTATGTTCCATGTAGATAAAAATATGAATAGTTTAACAGATATATATATAAAAGATATACATATATTCAATTTACTTACTTGATGTAGTCATTGAAGAAATCAAAGTTGAAAAAAACTATGTGATGTGCCATCTCCCTCTCTTCTAAGCTTAAAGTCGTTAATGTATACATTCCAAGCATTCATTCTATTTGTGGAAGTGATGGAAAAATCGGTTCAATTTTCTCATACTATTCTTATTCTTTTCTCATTGGTCTATTAATTCTTGTAGTAAGATCATACAAATTCATAGAGAATAAATCCATACATTCTTGATCCAAGTAACTATTCATGATAAAACCTTCAATATGATTCCTATTTCAGACATAATACTTTAATGTGTATATATTTATTTCAGTTGGATACATCCAATGAAAAGAAATAGGTCCTTCGAGAAGTATCTGAGTTGGAATATGGAAAGTCAAATTTATCATGCATGTGAAAAATAATGGAGGAAATATTTTCTCTAACTCACACAAAATTAATGGGGCATCTACAAAATTTTTATTCAAGAAAGAACTCAAAAAATTCTTAGCATAAAGATCTCTAAACAAATGGAAAAAATGAATAACACAAAACCTTAAATTATTGTAAAAAATATGATGAATTCTATTGGAATCAACTCATGCCAAAGGATGTGATAATCACAAGTCTTCAAATATTTTAGCTTCAAATATTTTCTATTGACCTATTTAGATATGTTGCTTGAATAGAAATCACAAACATTAATAGTCTCTAGTACTTCCAGAAATTGATTTTTTTTCTATAGGTGTGAACACATAAGAAGCACATGGAACTTTCCATTTATTTTCACTAATATGCATCAGATGTAATTATGATCTGATTCACCAATCCACCAATTCATGCTGAGAACGTAAATCATCTTTTGTCTTTCCCTTAACATTTAGAAGAATCAAAATCAATAGATTGCATATATTTTCTTCAATGTGCATTATGCCTAATCAATGATGTAACAAATTGGTTGACCAATAAGGAAAATTAAATAATATAACTCTATTCTTCTAATTGTAATAGGTTTCAGTGGAAGCATTCTTTATCTTTCCATATTTTATTTGACCATTCTCGAATAAAAAACTGAAATATTTCAATTCATTAAGAACATCAGTTCTGGACATACACTGAGGTGGATCATCTGTCTCCATGGTATTGTCAAATCTTCGGCGATTATTTCTATATGGATGGTCCATTGGCAAGAATCAATGATGTCCCATAAAACTGAAACTACAATGATGTTTCATACTTCTAGATTGTTTATTCTTCATACAAATAGGACATCATAGTTTTACCTTTATGGTCCATCCAAACATCATTTCATTAGTAGGAAAATCATTTATCATCCACATAAGTGCAAAATGAACCTGAAATATGTCTTTATAATATGCATCGTAAGTGCACACACCCACATCCCAAATAAGTTTAAACTCTTTCATTAAAGGTTTCATGTATACGTCTATATAATTATCGAGATCAAATGGGATAGATATACGTATACTCATAAAAGTGAAAGGTTTTTTCATACACAACCATGGGGGAAGGTTATAAATGTCTATAAAAACCGGCCATGTTTAGTGAAAAGTAAGCTTCTACCCAAACAGATTAAAACCGTCACATTAAAGTCCCAGCCTAACATTATGCACGTAAACTGAAAAATAAGGATATCGCGAATAAAATCTCTTCCATGAAAATCCATATATAGGGTGAACCAACTGATCATTAGTCTTCTTTATCTCGGTATAATTCCATCATATTTTTATTGATATTTCATCAGACATAAAAATATTCTAGAGTATGGGGATCAATAGAAAGTGAAAATTACTTGGCACACGAGATGGTGTTCTATTAGCTTTTGGCTTCTTGTAAGATGTGGCACATTTTATACAATCATTTCATTCAATAGTTTCCTCCCAGAATAAACTACAATATTTCAGAAAAGTATGAATTTTGTTTCTTGGAAATCCAAGTTCGTCAACTAACTTCCATGCCATATAGTGGTTTGAGGCAATATCTGCATCATATGGAAGTAAGTCATTCAAGAAGTTAAGAATTTAATCGATGGAAGTATTAGAAATCCCATTCATAGTTTTCCTATGAAACAATCAGATTAAAAATTCCAGCTTTTTTATTTTACAGCTTTCTCGATATACTAGAGTCGTGGAAGCATCATTAAATTTTCACCCTAACAACATCATCATTTTCATTAGATGTATCATGTGTTCTCATATCAAAGTCTTCTTGGGTTGGAATCCTTTTTTTTCATGATGACGATAAATAGAAACTGATCATATAACAAATTCTCCAGTCCAATCCTCTCATTTGGATAATCAGTAATTTTAGATTTCATTTTCTCCCCATTGTGATACCACACATAGTAGTTTTCTTGAAAACCATATTTGGTTATGTGGTAGCTGACTTATTAATAACTCAAAAAAGGTCTTCCAATACAATTGTAACATGGGAAGTGTATGTGACCACTATCTAAAGCATTTTGAAATGAAAAATATAAAAATATCTCCAAATTGTTTTGAAAATTGCTTGAGATCCTATCAGTTTCATACATCCAACTTCTATCCATTCTGTAAAAAAAGTGTTAAAAGTCATTCCATCAAAGGTAATTCAATAAGATTGATGTTTCATAAAAAATATATTAAAGTAAAATTGAATTGTTCACTCTATATGAAACCATAACTAACACACTACTCTATATTAGAATTATAATATAAAATACAACAACATACTATATTAATAAAAAAATATATTTGAAGAACTATACATGAATGTAAAAGATCATATACACTTGTGGTAATAAGTCTCAGAAAACAAAGTTTTATATGGAGAAGTAACATAGTAACCTCATATGTTCCATACAACCATTTAATTTGAGGCTTTATCGAATTTATAATCAACTAATAAAAAATTTCCCACTGTGGAAAAATCATAATTTATCATATTGATAATTGCACTAACAAGTTATATATAAAAACCATATAAAACTCATTATGGACACTTTATACAACTAAATCCTATGTCATTAGAAAATTCAGTCACACATATGAATATAAATGTCATGTGAATCCTATAAGACAGATATGATGAATATAAAGAATCATCTTTCCTGTATGGTCCAAGTTCCAAAACCACAAATTACAATATCAAATCAATACGTCATACTTGAGTAAATATCTCAACAGTAACATTGATAATCAAGAAGCGCAATTTCATAACCCTATTAACCAATAATTACCATTGGAGATGGGTTCATGACTCACATTTCCAACAAAAACCTATCACCATATAATTATCTACAAATATTATGAAATATAAAACACTCTAATATAGATTCCTAATGGATATAATAAAATAAAAACAACAGAATCCAAATTAGTGCACAACAAAAACTTAGGTGAACCTCCACAGACTTCAAATAATATCAACTAGTAGTGAATAATTATGTGTACATGACCATGATATTTTGTTTCATGAGATATAAATCAGAGAGTAAATATTGTGTAGGCATGAACAACATTGGTGAGTTCTATGATGGTTATACTCCATTATTATGGGTTCCTTATGAGGATATAAAATCATATAAATAACTTAATAATGCTTTATAACTACCTAGGAAAACTGTAAAATGAATTCCTAACACTCATTTTGAATTTCAAAAAATATTAAAAGTGAATGACCGAACCACTTGATGGAGTAGGAATAAATGATCATGTAATAGAGTAAATTTTGGTTCTATCACCATTCACACATGAAAATGTCCCCAAACCCACTCTAGTGGTTTATATTGAATCACCACTTCATTTAATGACTTATAGTAAGGGTATCATCATCTTAAAGTTAGAGTGTGATATTTCAAAGACAACATTTAGGGGTACATTCAAAATGCTTGAGTATCTTATCGTTCTTCTTAGGATAAAAAAATCTATAACTATATTTATGTCTAACCAATTAAATCATTACAATAGAACTTCAATTTAAAATAAACCAAGGATAAAATAACTCAGGATCATATTGACCTCTTCAATATTAATCAAAATTATTCTATATAGATAAATCACAACAAAACTGCAACCTAAAATGATATATTTCTTATGTTCATAAGAGGATAATAATACAAATTACGTTATAGTGAAATGGAATGAAAAAATCTGAAATAAATTAAGGAAAACATACCGATTTAAAATGGATGAACAAAAATTACTTGAATCAAATATAGATGCCCGGTTGGAAATTAGAGTTTCCACTATCGAGAGCAGGTTGTGAAGTAGGGTTCGAACTAAAAAATAAAATGATATATTCTATGTGTTAATAAATAGATAATAATACACACTACATTATAATGAAATGTTATGAAAAAATATAAAATAAATGAACTCACTCGTAACAAGTTATAGTGTAAGAACAAATCATTGGGAAAACAGACCTATCGTGCTGGGAAGTAGGGTTCACGTTGAGATTTATGGACAAATCTTCGAGATGACCGAGATTTAGGGAAGCATATTCGAGATGGTTCATCGATCTCTCATTTAGGGAAAAAGTTTCAAGATCTCTAAAGATCGATATCTCTGGAGGCTTCAACATTTGGGGATTTTCTTTCCCAACAGTTTTTAAAAACCGTTGGGAAAATACTCTTAAAAACACTATTCCCAATTTTTTTTCAAATTGTTAGGAAAAAACTATTACCATAGTATACCCACTAATTTACTTAAAACAATGAGAAAAACGAAATATACACAATGGTTTTTTAAACTATTAGAAGAACAAAAAAATCCATAAGAATATACTAACGGTTCTAGATAACCGTTGGCATGGTTTTCTTCTCCCAATAGATTTTTAAACTATTGGGAACATTGTGTTTGTATAGGTGGGATTTACACCAATGAATGAAATAAATTAAACCTAACACCTAATCCCACTAAAAATTATCATTCAAGAAGAAATCAATAAAGATATTGGAGTGAAGAACAAATGTGAAATCCCAACATAAATTACAATAAAATATAAAATACATAGTTCCATCAATTCCCCTTCCTCATGCATGCACCGACACAATGAAATCACCTAATCATGTAAACCATGAGAGAGTGTAGGAAAATAATGAATACAAATCTTATATAAGTGGTGTAGTGGGTATGAGAATCTCCCAAAAGGTGTCCCTTGTCATGATTTTTCCAGAATTCTTCATTTGGTGGTGCTGAGGGTCTCTATTTATAGGCATAATATGAGCTCTTCATGATCAGTTTCATGACGTGTAATGTGATTACACATCATGTAATCCCAATATGTGTTTCCCTACTCATATTTTGAATACAAGAAAACCTCACATGAGGATTTTAAACTTTTAATTCTTTCACAAAGTAAAATCAGGTCTCACGATATATAACCTTTAAATCTTCAAATCCTATGAATCATAGAAAAATCTATTATAAAATCAAATCTTGAAAAATTTCATGTCATGTAATTAAGTTACACAATGTGTAATGGTATTTCACATCATGATGTGAAATCACATCTTGTCCTGGAAGTGACCTTCTTTCCGATGAATTCATGATGTGTAATCAAGTTACATGATGTGTAATCAAGTTTTTTTTTCTAGTTTTCTAGCTTCAAACCTCTTAAAAAATACGGCATCGTGACTTTAAACTCCATTATTATTTCCATATCATTCATTTTTCAAAGATTCATCATTTCTTATTGTAAAACATAAAGGAACACAAAATTCTCTCAACTTGGAAATATTAACCATTAAAACACCAAATCTATACAATAAAACACCCTAAAATCTATGCATGAAATATATTTATCAAATACCTCACACTTGAATTTAGCCTTGTCCTCAAGGATGGAATCTCAACATACTACAGAAGACATTTTCCTTACTATACATTAATTTTAATTTTCAATAAAAGCAATTGATTAAATGGAAAATAAAATATTTGAGCATCGCATATAGAAAATTTATCAACACCTCATTTTTCAGAGAATACAAGTCAACCAAGTATTTTACTTTTCCTATTTTGAAATATCCAAGTTTCTTCATTCATCCATTTTAATTTTACAATTCATTATTAATATGAATTCCACTTGAAATTTAACTCACAAGAATTTTTTTGCTCATTATCAGGGTAAATATTTAAATAGAATTCAGCACATACATTAAAAGCATGTAATGTAACATAAGCTTGTAGAGAATCTAACATCTCCACCACATAAATATAGAATAATAAGTAATAATTATGGATTCAACATTAAGGATCAAATGACTCTAAGGATTTCGGGTAGGTAGGTAAATGATGTAAAAATTAAGGCTCAAAAAAGGAGGTTCAACTATAATTCATTTTTCAGGATATCAAAAAAATATTAATAAATATATATATTTATAAAGATCATATGTATCCCCCCTAAAAATCTCAAAGTGGGCCCATGATACATGTAAGTTAAATGAAGTAATCAACCTCTCTTTCTCTTATTTTTTTCCGCACGTTATGTTTAAGAAAAATTTTACATCCATCACCAAACCACATACGATCACAAGATTATTGTTCTAGAAAATGGTGATTTTTGATCATCCCAAGACACAACCCATTTTTTTTCTTCAAAATTTATATTTTTTAGTAATAGAGGAAAATAATGACTTTTAATGAAAAAATACACACCCTCTCTCATATCATAATAGAAAGCCCCACAAAAAAATATCCATAATAAAGTATATCTTAGTACACCCAATAAAGTTCCTCCCTGATAATTATTGTTTTTTATATCATGAAAAACATTTATAGGATGGTTGGAATGGATAATATAGTCTTGTAACATGAATCGTTTCCTAAAAAGTCAATTCATGGATTTTAAAGTCCTAAAAACGGAATAATGTTAAGTGGGTATTTGGATAAATGATATAAAAAATAATTCCCTAATAATTTTAAAAGTGATTCTATTTAGTCATAACTTTGATAAGATATAGAGAAAGCTCTAGAAAAAACATGCCTGAGTATCTTAAGAAATATTGAAAAAAATGGAAAATATTGGTTCAGTGGATGTCTCTAGAATGAGATGAATGGTTGGGAAAATCACTCATGGAAATTCATACAAATAATTTTATCAATTAAGCAAGACATGATAAATTAAAAATATGGAAAATATAATAAAAATTTCATTTAAAATGAGAAACATGATCCTTAAATATTGATTTTTCAATTTCTAATTCTTGTGATTATCTCTACCAATTCTTTTCTCCATTTTTCTCATTCAAATTTATTGAAAAATAAATTTAAATACATTCCATGGTAATTATACTAGGTAGTTTATGTCTACTAGTATAGTTGATTAATGAATTAATCAGACATGTGTATGATATTGCAATTAACCTTATAAAAAATTTAAAATGTGGGAAACAAAATAGAAAAATTATGAACTAAAACGCTTACTCCCCTTTTATTAACGATTATACCATGGTATTATTTCCTCTTCCTACTACTTCTACCTATTCTTTTAATAGACATGAGAAATAATATAAAAAAGTTAAAGTATAGGCCATTTGAAATATGATAAAAAAATATAAGGGGATTGAAATTAAATCCTTATATAAAATTAAATTATATGAAAGCAATAGATCTAATATCCTAGAAGGAAATAAAAAAACTGGGTTGAGTCCAAGAAGCTACTCTTTTTTAATGTTTATTTAGCTCAACCATACATGTGTTAACTGATTGAAGTGAGATATTATTCTAACTATCTTGTGTTCACCCAATTTTGGCATTAATATCTTCCCAGATTATCTTGAATTATATTCAATGGAATTGGCATTGTCCTCATATGTGGTTACCAGAGTCTGAACAGTCTGAGTAGTGCTGACAAGATCTCAACATCAATCTAGACTCGGTAAAATTATTCTTTTTCAATAGCTAGCTAAGTGTCTTGGACTTTCTCAATAACCACTTTGGGATTTCAACTAGCTCCTCAATTTCTTCTATTACTGCATCAATTTGTTCCTTTGTGTAGTCAATGAAAGGTTTAGCTGGTTCTTCTTCTTCTTCCTTCGGTTGTGGTCCCAATTTTTCAAGGAGGCTTTGTTGCATCCTAGTAGGTGAGTTTCCTTCATTTTCTTCTTGTTCTCCTTGATCATAATCTTCTTATTGTAGTTGTTTTATTTGATATTTTCTTCAAAACATTCATTATTTGCAATAAGGTCACCCTATTCATTGTCTTCTGAACTTAAAAAATTAAGGGAATTTTTATTATAATAAGCATCATAAGTGGTACTTACCTATACTTCATTGTCCATGATTCTTTTTTTATGATGGTCCTTATATAATTTCAGTACCAGGCTATGGGGTGTTGTGAATTCAATGCTTGGGTATAGTTGCATGAACTCATATGGTTGACTATTCATTACTTTAACTTGAGTTGTTGCGCCATATAATCTAGAAGGAAGGAAAACCTCTATTTAGAAGTCATTCTGCTTTGCAATCATACAATCACAACAAAAATTACCCTATGTGGTAAAATAAAATTTAAATAAAAATCATATGCTAAAATCAGTAAACTGAAAAAATGAGAAAATATTTTATATAAATTATTCCATAAATAAATCCTCCACTCCTATTCCTTGAAAAAGTGCCAAAAATTGACAGCTCCACAAGAGTAGTTAATTCCTACTAGGTTACTGAATTTAGAAATTTGAAACTTGAATCAAACAAAGTTCTAAATTATAGGGAAGTATAGTATTTTCAATTCCAAGGTCAAATCCATAGAGATTGGGTTGGAGATATTAAATAAATAAAATAAACCTAAACAAATTTTCAATTTTAAGAATTTAAATCTAAGCTACTAAGCGTTAGTTTATAAAGATGGTGGGAGAATAAAATATAAAATGTGTGTCGGGGATTAATGAATCTATGTTAATGAACTGGAAAGGTATTAAATAATTAATTAACAATCATGTGGTAATCAGAATTGGGTCTTAGTGAATTCAATGGTCATGATAAACACCCTCCACACTGACTCTGATATTCTCATGGTTAGGAAATTCAGATTTCAAAGGATGGGGAACCTGAAACCTAGTTTAAATATAGGGAAAAGATAAACCCAATAGTCATGGTGGAAATATAAACTCTAGATTGAACATTAAATAATGGAATTCAATAAAATCAAGAAATAGTCATGCTCAAATAATGATAGAAACTAAATCTAATCCCTTATACCACTCATAATGATCATGAAATAATAAATTTGGAAAGAGATTTAAATGAATAATATATGTTAAATCCTTACATAAATTGAAATCAAATATAAAATAACTTGTACAATCAATTCCCCTTCATCACCCATGCACTGACACAAAGAAATCACTTTCTCATTCTAACCATGAGTGGGTGTAGAAAAATATTGAATAAAAATACTACAGAAGTGGAGAAACAGGCGGGTGCATCTCTTAGTAGGTGTCCTTTATAAATATCAATCCAGAATTATTCATTTTATGGTGCTTATTTTCTCTATTTATAGGCATCATATTAGTGATTCCCGACCAGTTTCATGACATGTAATGTGATTACATGTCATGTAATCTCGATCTCTATTTTCCGCTATATATTTTAAATCCACATAAATATTTCAAGTGGATTTGAAACTTTAACTAATTTCATGATGTGAAATCAAGATTCATGACGTGTAACCTTTAAACCTTAAAATCCCATGAATCTCAAAAAAATATCCTCCAAAATAAAATCTCTAAAAATTTCACGTCTAGAAATGAAGTTACACGACGTGTAATAGTCTTTCATAGCATGAGATTAAGTCACACCTTGTCTGAGTGATGACCTTATTCTCTGATGAAGTCACGATGTGTAATCAAGTAACACAATATTTAATCGTGTTTAACCTAGTTTTCTAGCTTCAAACTTCCTAAAAATCATATGTCACACCTTTCAGCTCCATTATTCATCCCTTCTCATCCCTTTTTTGATGATTCGTCATTTTCTACTGTAAAACGCAAAACAAATCAAAATGATCAAACAATTTCAAAATTAATCATTTAAAAACAAAATATATACAATAAATCACCCTAAAATGTACGCATGAAATACAACTATCATGTAACTAAATTATATATGACTTAATCAAGGTATTCCAACATAATTATAACATGGTAAGTGTATGTCGCCCTATCTAAAGTTTTGTTGAAATAAAAATTTACTAACATCGCTAACATGATTTGAAAATCGCTTGAGATCTAATAAGTTTCATTCATCCAATTTATATCTATTATATAAAAAAATTTATATGCCACATCATAAAAACAATTAAATAATATTATAGTTAAATAGTAAATATATTTAAGGAAATTGTTCACTTTAGATGAAACAATAACTGAAATTCTAGTCTAAATGAGAATCATAATATAAAATAGAACAAAATACTATATATATAAAAATACTATAAATATAAAATCATGACATTAAATTCATTTATTTCATTGACTAATAACTATACATAATACTATAGAAAACTATGTTTATAATTGTTTTATTTATTTTTTCTCTTATTATATTCACCTTTTAACTTATGTAATTCTTAATATATAAATTCATGTTGAAAATATTACTATTTCTATGTAAGTATCTTATAAAGCACACATAAACTATGAATTTAGGTTGTATAAATCCATAATTAGTGGTTTATAAAATTGAGGGGAGTTAATGTGAATCCTTCCTCACCATGAGATCAATGAAAAGAATTGATTTTATTGTATGATATTGGAATTCTATCATAGTGAGGTATTAAATATTTTATGTGTAATTTGAGATAGAAAGATGATTCCATGAGATAATATTGTTCAGTTATTGAAAAGACATTGGTCTTGGCTCAACAGGAGTGACACATGTTTGATGATGAAACCATTTGGGTTTCAACTCATGGGGTAGTATTAGGAGAACCATATGGTGGGGAGAACATAATTATTTATTTTAGTTTCATTGATTTAATTATGATAATGTTCCTTATAAAATATAAATACCTAGGGGTGTTATTTAAATGATTTTTAATTGAATAAATAAATTAATAAGGCATAAAGGACCTATAGATAGGTGCCTACTAGCTTCCAATTTTTTTCATTTATCTTAAATAGACCTCATGATAGTCATGGAATATGGAAACAACAAAACAAACATCAAAGACCCATAATAAAAGGGATAAAACACAATATGGGGTTAACCACTCCACCAGGATATAAAACAGAATAAAAAACACAACACAAAAATAGAGGATTGTAGAACCCCCAAACTTCTATCCCTCCACAACATTTTAGGTAAGAAAATAATCAAGTAACAAACTAAAATTATTTAAATCACATAGAAAACAAAAGAAATTAATAATGAAAAACCAGAAAATTATAAAATTCTACTTCAATATAAGTATGAACAATCCTTGTTTCAACATCCACAAACAGATTTACACAAATAAAAATAAATGAAATGTGGACAAAAAAAATAATCTACTGTGGTGTTTTATACTAAGAAAAAAAATTATTTTGACGTTTTATATAATTCCTGAATGATTTGGAAATCACAGATTTATTATTTATGAAGAATGAAATTAAAGAATGAATAAATGAGAGATTTAAATGGGATATGAAGAAAGTAAAACAACAAACAATGCTAAATATATTATTAATCCTTTAGTTATAACCTTTAAAATTAATAATATAACCCTTATTTATAACCTTTAAAAGTTATTTTTTTTGATTTTAACTTCACCATATTTAAAAGTTATCATCAAAACCTTATTTATAAACATTAACATGAAAATAATTGTTACACAAAATGGTTGAAGATGTTATCAAAATATATTTTAAATTATTTAAGTATTCTAAAAGTATGTAAATGTATTTTTCACACCCAAATATCCATTTTATCATTAAACCCTTATATTGTTTCATATTGTTAGTACTTCATTCTCTTCTTTATAATTAATGAAGTGTTCACTATGAGACTGTACATTTCATAAAATTCACAATATCATATGGACAATAAATAATCATAATATATTACAATATCATATTACAGAAGAGATGAGTTATTTAGAAATTAAAAATTTTATATTTCATAAGAATAAGACTAAAACCATAAGGGAGGAAAGATTTCTATGGATGAAAAATACAATTGAAGGTCATAGGTTCTGGATAAGAATGGGAGTGAAATAAGAGGAGGGGAGGCCACATGATAGGTAAATAGTTTTTGGTATGCCTATGGTTTTAAAAAAACTTTGGTATATCAAATATATACCATTGGTTTTTTAAACCTTTGGAATATTCATATCTTTAAGAGGATATACCAATGGTTAGTTAAAGCTGTTAGTATGGGATTAACAATTCATGTAATCCCAACAGTTTTTCCAAACCATGGGTATAGCCCCATTGGTATATGTCTTGTTTCCATTAGTAATGAAATTGAAAAAATAACTATATCACATAATTGAATTAGAATCATTTTTTCTATATTTCTTTAATTCTCACATATTAATAATTAAAAAATTGAAATAAATCACTTCATTTAATCTTTTTTAAAACATGTTCATAAATTCTATTAAATTTTAAAAAATATCTTTTTTTTGAAATCTATATAGAAATTAAACAAGGATAATTTCAAATGATTTTCATGATTTTACTTTAGATTTAAGTCTTTTAGATTTGTAACTCCAACTATATCTTACATAATTATGAAAATTTAAATTTCACATACACACACATAATTTTTACATATATAGTAATTTAAATACTTATTTCAATCTTGCACGGTTCTAAATCTCACTTGCATGCGTATTTGAAAACTCATTTCACTTGTATATAGTGATTTGGTAATTAAACTAAATCTAACATCATTATTTGAAAATTCAGTTCAATATTATGTCACCATCAAACATATATGGGAAATTAACTTTTTTTGTGACACATACATAGTTAAAGTTCACATGGCCAATAATAATTCACTATCTCACATACATTGGTAGTTGATCCTTTAATTTTCATATACATAGTTACTTACTTATCTAGAATTATAAAAATATATTAGGATAACTATAAATATCATTAGAAAAAATTGTTTTACTGAAAAACAATGTTGACACCCAAATATCAATGTTTAAAACAAATAAAATACATGAATTATTGAATGATTCACTGGTTGTATAGGATAAAATTTATTACCGTAGGGTAATTCTATTGTGTATATATTTATATACATGTATGTGTGAGGATAAATCTATTATAGAAGATATATTTCATTAAAAATTATTTATAAAAGAATTATATTTTTATAAAACTCAACTCACTGGGTGGATGGGATAAAATTTGATTTTAATTTTTTTTGAAATTTCATATGAAATTTAAATCCTGAAATGATTATAATAAATACCAATTTTCTATATGAAAATAAAACTATTCAATTTTTTACACATATATCGATATTCAATCTTGTTGTCTATATAAAAATTAAAGCATTTTTATGTTATTTTTACCTTCACTTATAAAGGAATAAATTTATTTCCTATGAATAATTTTATATCCTAGAAGATGTAAAATAATATTAATCTAAAAAAATATTTTTTATTTTTACCATTAAATTGATCGTATTTGATGTATGAAATATAATTATTTTTTATAAAATTCATCTTATATACTCACTAAAAGTGTTAAAATTTTTAGTTTTATGTATAAACCTAGAATTTATTTCATCTACATAGTATTATAAATTTTACATAAAAAATTGAAAATATTTTTTTTTGATAAAATTTATATAGCATGTTATATGAAATAAATTTCATTTTTAGATGATAAATTTATCCATTTATTAGATAATGAACAATGAATGTAAAAATAATTAATATAAAAATATATACATTGATTTGGGGGAAACTGACTACATTACAAAGAAAATCATGAAACACAGAAATATAGGTGGAAGAGCTCAGAAAGGTTCAAACCCAAGACCTCAACAATAACCATAGAGGTAGCTACCACCAAGCTATAACTTGATAGCCTGATTGATATAAAAATAAAATTACTATAGTTTTTACATTTACATCTTGGTTTAAGTTTAATGTTTAAAAATAAAAATGAATTTACTTTAACATATACTAATATAATTAATTTTATCTAATCTATGAATTAAATTTCATATAAAAATTACATTTCATAATATTTTTTTATAAAAATTATTATTTTTTATAATGGTGTCAAATTTGTTTGGTAAAATAAATTCAGAGGGGGATGCTATTTTCACATCTTTTTCTTCAATTTTTACATTTGGATAAATTTATTTTTAATGACCACTACTTTTTAAATATACACATATATTTCAATTTTTTTAAATATATTATTTTTTGTATGAAATTTTTATGAAATAGGTTTAATGAGATCTATTGGGTTATCCTACTTCAAAAATGTGGATGGTGAAAGGTTATAGATATATGTATGAAGATAAATCTCACAAATTGAACTAGTTTTTAGAGTGAGATGGACCAATATGACATTAAAGTGGTATTAGAGCCTAGGTTATTGAAAAATGTCCAAAAAATGAACACATTAAGGATACAACATAGGGCGTAATGTGTGTGTGAGAGAGAATGTTGGTCTGTACAATTTTGAAATGTTTAAGGGTTAAGGATTTAAATATATGTGTGAGGTAAACCCTTATAATTAACACCCCAAAATCTATATCAAGTTGTAATATATTCCCTTATAGTTATATTCAACACCTTATTCCTTCCACATTTCAATGTGGGATAACATAGAATTCCCCACCCCTATCCACACAATGGGCCCTGCATTAGGTCTCCACCAAGTGAGTTTTTTGGTATAGAACTACTATATATACCAGATTTATCAGTTCTATAAATATCATTTATCAACACCAAAAAGGAACTAATGTTGTAAGTGTCTTTAAAATTTGGTGCTTTTTTAGTTCTAAAAACAACGTTAATAAAATATCCCTTCATCGATTCTAAAAAAAGTTTTGAAAAAGTGTACCCTTTATCAACACTTTTTTAGCAATGATGAAGGAAACCCTTTATTAGTATTTTTTATAGCATTGATCATTGTGGAACTTTAATAAACACTATTTCTATAAATAAAAAGGAAACTTTAATTAGTGATATAAATAACATTGATTGACACCAAATTTTAGTAGTATTCTATTTAAATTTACAACACATTACATCAAATAATATAAAAATTAATTTCAAATAAATTAAAATCAAAATATAATAAAAAACAGATGATACAATTCATACAAAAATTTCTAACATTTGTTTGTATAATTAAATCGGTACATACAATTTATTACAAATATCAACAAATTCAAAAGCATTATTCAATTATTTTTTGACCCCTTTCTAAAAGTGCTCGATCAATCTTCCAATTTCTAAAAAAAGGAAAATAACTCAAATAAAATAGTGTACCTATATAAAAAATAATTTCTATATTATTAATACAACAATTCAATAAATTTTATGTAAATATGACATAATTCATTAATAAAATGAAACCTTTTAATTGAAAACAAGGACTTCATGTCATAATGGGAACACGTGTGTCGGATTAACATGTGGTTGATTAATATAAATTACAAATTATTTATAGATAATTTTAAAAAATGTGTCAATAAAATCAAGGATCATTTGATCTACTTTGAGTATGTGATGCGTGTTGTGAACTAAAATGTAAATATAAAAGAAAAACATTCACTTTGAGTTATAAAAGTTACACTATGTATCAATTTTATGTTTGGATGATTCATATACATAAAAAAAGATTTATGGGAAATTTTACTAAAATATCAATATAAACTAATAATTTTTGATTAGTTTTAAGTGGGTGAGAAATTTTTTTAACTAAAATTTCACTTTTAAAATAAAAACATGCACATTGATTCATACTGGTAATACTATGTGTTAGATTGTAATGTGAATAATTTCTACACATAAAAAATAACTTATGGATTGTATTCCTAATGTATCAAGACCATATGTGTGCATTTTATTTTTTTAGTGAGTGACACATGTTTTTAACTAAAATGGAACTTTTAAATTCATAATGTGCACTTCAAGTCACACAGGTCACATTGCACATGATATCGAGGTATAATTGATTCTTAAATGTCAAAAAATGAATTAATAATTATTTTAAACAATTATTAAGATAATATGAATGTTTTTACTTAGTTTTTACTATGTCAAATGTCTTTTGAACTAAAATGTCAATTTTAAATACAAACACACAGTTTGAGTCATACTGGCCACACCATGTGTAAGATTTATGTAAAAACAATTTTTACACATAAAAAATCATTTATGGATAATTTTAATAAATTTTCAAGACAATATGAGTGTGTTTTCTTGGGTTTTAGTGATAGAAACATGTTTCTAACTAAAATTTAATTTAAAACTAAAAAAACACACTTTGAGACATACTGGTCACACCCATGTATTGAATTAATGTGTAACTAATTCATACTAATCATAAATATCTTATGAAATATTTTATTAAAATATAAATACAATCCAAGTAATATTTTTGGTTTTGAATGAGTGATTTTTTTAACTAAGATGTTATTTTTATATTGAAATCACACTCTTTGACTCATATCGGTCACACTATGCATTATATTGACATGCATCTAGTTTATATAATTAAAAAATAAATTATGAATAGTTTTCCTAAAGTATTATTACTATATGATGCATTTTATTAGTTTTTAGTGAGTGAATATATCAATAAAAGATAAAAATACTTAAATAATACATTGATTACATTATTATTAAAATATATCTCACAAACAGTCACAAAACTTAAGGACTAGAAGGATTAGTGTCTTAGAGACTAACTATATAAACATTTTATTTTACAACACTTGTTAACATTTATATGTAATTATGATTCTCTAGGATCTCTTATAAACATCTTATATGATATAACAATATTCATAACATGGGGAATGGAAACCTAAGTAAGGGGTGTGATCAAATTCCAATTAAGGGAAACTTATCAACTAGTTAAAACCATTAGATCATAAAAATAGGGAAAACATGAGACAAGGATAAATATTATATAAAATGATAACATGATAATAATTTACAATCATAAAATATGGTTGAGTATTAATTATCATATAATATAAACTTAGAGTAAAGAAAGGTCATCAAGACATGGATTAGAAACACATAACAGAAAAAATACAAGTATGCTTATGGTTTGTTATCTGATAAGATATAAAACCTTAACCAACACATTGGAGGGTGATATTAGACCCCACCCATTATCATACATACATATGACTACCACATAATATTAAATCATTAATCTTATCAAAAATAAACCATGAGAATAAAATGGGTTTTATAACTTTTCCAAATGGAATCACATAAAAAATATGATCATTTGATACTAATAATATAATATCCCATAAAGAGTATTTAATAAGAGCACATATAGGGTGATTTTTCAACCATTAATCATTTCAATAATAATCCTTTAAAAATGGAATAAAATCACCACAAGTATTTATCTAAGTGTGATTCTTAATATCTCTATATAAAGATCGTTTTTTAACTCAAATTCCAAAGAAATTTTTTATAAAGATAAGGAATTATTTTAAAACATTACATAAAAAAATCCCAATAAATATACCTTGATAAGAAATAAAACATATGTAAAATGTGATATATATGGTAAAACTATATGATCTTGATAAAGAAAATCGATTTAAATATTTTAAAACCCCTTTTTTGAAAAAACATATAATTAAAAGAATTAAAGAACCATTATTTTAAAATGAATAAATGGGAATATAATAATAATAGGTGATAAAATCAATTTTAGTTTCTTCTAGGTAAAATATAACATTATAAGGACATAAAAAAATTAATATGGAGAAAAATCCATTGAAGGATATTGGAATTATTCATAACAAAATTGAATGTTTTAAGAAATAAAAAATTTATAAAGGTGGAATTCCTCATTGTGAAATAAATCTTTCCTAAAAAAATTTAAAAATATAACATAACATCGTGATAGGGTAGAATAATTCAATATTTAATGATTATAACTAAATTAGAATTATTATGACCTATGAAAAACATTTGAGGCATGGAAACCCCTTATGAGTTGTGGAGAATTTAAATGAAAACCTATTGAAATGGAGAGAATTAAATTGGAATTAAATTAACTTAAATTTAAGGCATTTAATGATACTATATCTCAAATAGGGAGACTATACACCACATAAATGTAGTTATGTGCATTATACAAAAGCACATATCAAAGAGTGGAGAACTCTTACAGCTCGAGTAGTATCAAAGCCTCTATAAAGAGATATAAATTTAAATTGAACTTAAATTCTATCAATAAAAGTTATTTTATGATATAAATTATTTAATATATATTATATAAACCACATAAATTAAATTAGGTTCATAATACCAAACAAGTCTAAAATAGAGGTATTTGATACAAAAACCTTACCATGGTCCTATTTCATTCTACACTGGCACCAAACATACTGAATAGTTCAGTTAAGTTTATTAATTACATACAAAATAAATTTACTCATAAATATATCTATTTACGCTCTTCATTTATATTCCTTCCTTACATATATATATATATATTTATTTTTTAGTTTTACCACTTTTCCCACATTCAGTGTCTATAAATTTAATGGTTTATACTAGTTTCGTAGGAGTGGTGTTAGTATTAAATTTATTTACAAAGTTCAGATTTTAAAAATAATTAAATTTACAATAGAGGGTTATTTATAATTATATTTTATGTTTTTAATTTATCTCATGATTTTTTTATTTTTTATCTTACAGTATGAAATTGATAATAATCTTATTTAAGTGATTCTTAACTAATTAATGGTGTTTTTTAATAATTAAGTTTAATATTAATTTATACATTATATAACCATAAATAAAGAATTATTTAAAAATTCATATCATATTATATCATCAATTATATTTTCATATTCATCCATGATATAATATCATAACATTGTTCAAGTTGGCAGTCAAACTGACCCAAATATGAACTACTATAATTAATGGATTATTATGAGGTGATTTAGTTATAATATAATTACACCAGTATAATAATGATAAAATTTATTTTTTATTTGTGTGATATATCAAAATTATAATTAAATTATAATAAGAACTAATGGATATTAATATATTACATAATTTTAATAAAAGAGTTTCCTCTTAGTATGCTTATTTTAAATGAGAAAATTAATGATGATTGTTTTTTGATCATATCATTAATAGGATCTAATTTTTTTTCATAAAACAACCTTAATGATATTATAAAAATAATATTTTTCTATTTAATATTTCCCATTAATATCCATTTAAGGTGGAGACTAATATAAAAACGAAAATTAATATTTCTATGGAGGTAGTAGTATACACGTATGTAGGGATGATGATTTGGTTTCCCAAGGAGTGGGAAAAAAGAGAATCATGGATTATTATTTTTAGAACCAAACATGATATAAATATCATAATTATTTACTAAATTCCTTATTTTACCATCTATTTAAGGTGGTTAAAGAAAAGGAAACATGATTCTTTGAGGTGGTGGTAGTCTGTGCACACATGAATGTCATTTTCACTTTTCTTGACAGAAAAATGAGAAAAATGATTAATAATTATTCCCACAGATTGATAAAATTAATTATATAAAAAATAATGATTTAATTATATATATATTTATAAATTATATTTTTCAAATGAAAATAGAAAGTATATAAGTTAAGTTAAAATGATTACTCACATTGGGCACTTTGATATTTCCTTAGAAGATCACTTAGAAATGGATCGTATAAGATAATATATTTTGAACACAAGAAAAAATATAATATAAGGATTATATTAGAAGAAAAAAGATGTTTTTTAGGAAACATAATTTTTTGGAGTGCTTTAAATGAGTGGTGAGAGTAACCTTATATAAGTGGTGAGAATGACATTTTTGTAAATATTTCAAGTTAATATAAAGGGAGCACATGAAAAATATGAAACGTGGATCCAAAAATTAAAATTATTAAATTTAAGGGTGATATATGGGTCTATAATATCTCTACAACTAAATTAGAAATTTGTTTAACATGTTTTAATTCCTTTACCCATTGAATTCTTACTTTTTTTTCATTTATGCATTTACAATGATAAATAGTTTTCAACTAAAGTTACTTAATATTTATTCTCAAAAAATATGTGTTACTTATTATATAATTTTTAAAAATTATTATAAATTCATAATAACTTTTTTTCTGATCCAATTTCTAAAAGTGTTAAAAATTAATTTTAATATAATAAATGTCTAATGTATTAAATCAATTTTTGGGAAAAATATTACTAGAATTTTAAAAGAGAAATCATAGGGTTGCAAACTATAATAAATATTTTTTTAAATGTATAATGAAAATCCAAAAAATAAAATTTTTTTCATAAAAAATGTTTCATAAATTTATATGTTATACTTATATACTAATAATTATATAAAATTCATAGTATTAGTAAAAATTACATATTTCACTATTCAAGTAAAAACAATTTTTTAGAAAAATCACACAATATTACCCTAAGATATTTTTGAAATTATAAATTAGAAAATTTTGTTCATTTTATCTAAATAAAATTCTAATATATAAATATATTTAACTTTATAATGAAAATACAAAATATAAGGATAACCTTATTTTATTGAAAAATGCCATTTTTAAACATTATGCCATCCTATTATTATTTCAATTCAATTTAAAATTTATATGATATAAAAATATTATTTCAAATATAATAATATTTTTTAAGTGTTTATATTACTCTATTAGGATAAAATATAGAATACTTATCAAAATGGTTCTTTGAAAAAAAAAGAAATATTAATTTTATAATAAATATGATTTAATAAATACTGTTAAAATCAAGTTTTTATATTCTAAAATATAATTTACCTAATCTATTGATATTAAAATATTTATTTGAATTTTATATTTAAATCATATAATATTTACAAGTAAGTTATAAGTATATATACATTAAAAGTAGTTTAATATCATATTTACATTTAATTATGAGTTATATTATTTTAAATTTACGACTTAATGATACATTAATATATTATAACTATTGGATATATGACCAATAACCATATCTAAAATGACTGTATTTGGTGATGACCATATTCCATATGTATATATATATTGACTTACAAAATCTTTCGTTCTTTCCACTCACACTTTAAATGGTATAGTTTTTATTTCGTATTATAGATTTTTTATAATACATTGCCCTTTCATTGAGATATTCCTTATTATAGGTTGTGTTTGACTACCAAAGATCATCAAGGTTGAAAATGATATGGGATATTTCCTATTCTTGAATATTTTATTATTTTATTTTCTATTTTACCCTACTTATTTATGCAATTTTAATGGATCTATTTTCTCCATGGCGAGTAATAATATATGGTGTGTAATACGTAGTTTCATGTGATTATGTTGTATCATTCCACTTATGAATGAATAGAGTGTTTTTAGTTTAATTCATAACTTTGTTAAATTATTTTATAATCAAATTCAATTACTTTAAAAAATGAAAAAATTTATAATTATAATCAAATAGTTTATGGATGAATAAGATTTCTAAAAACCTAGGGTTTCACATTACCAATTAAATAAATTGCATCCTTTCAATTTCAGTAATTACTTAATAATAACAATACTCAAAAGTTTCCAAAGATACTCACGAATTAAGAAATAGATTCTATGAGATACAATCCTTTTTATATTAAGGAATACATGGTAACATATCTTTTACCTCCTAATACGAATATATTAACATTATCAACCATTTATTCCAAATTTTCCTCTTTAGGAAAGTCTTAGGGGTTTCTAGGGATATACCTTCTAAAATTTCATTTTCAAGATCCCATTTAAATCCAAATATTAAAACCAAAGTGACAATTATAATATCTTATAAAATTAGAGTAAATTATCATAAGATTATTAAATATTAACCCTAATATGTATTCTCCAATAATAGCTTCATTTCAACTGACGATAATTTCATTTGAAATATGTCATAATTAGTTCATCCTATAACTTTATTGGCTAAATCTAAGTTAATTTAAGATGGGTCATCTCATAATTATCAACACAATCCCTCAAAGTAACTAGAAAATAAATCATCAATTGTTGTTCATAAATAACATATGATCCAAACAAAACATATCTCCCCAGGAGTGTCTACCAATTTGTGCAGTCTTATAACCATTAATTGTACATTGAAGTGATGACCGAGTCAATTATCAACCAACCTTTTTCTGGTTGATTACCCTTAGGTGCATCTATCTCACAACTATATCCACTTCACAATATCTAAATTGTGTTTTTTTCTTGTAAATAAACATACTCAAGGCTTTACCAATATTTTAGTATAACATCATATACTTAGACTCATCTCTAAGGATTTTTATGCCTACTAGGTCAAATACACTGGGAGGGGGGTGGGGGGTGAATCAGGGCATGAAATATTAAAAATACAACCCCTTTGGATATTTTTATCTTGTTAAAAAAAATCTTCTCTCCTTCTCCTGTAACAATGTATGAAAAAAAATAAAATCATGCACGTGACACAATGATTTTGCTTGGTTCACCCTCACTGAGATATGTCCAAGGAGCATACAACAAGGATGTGCCGATGTACCAAATACAACGACGATGTGATGATGTATTAAAACCTCAGAGCCTTTGAAAAAATCCCTTAGAGAATCCAATTTTTCATGAAAATCATGCCTTTTTCTTATTTTCATAATCCCTCCAAGGAAATCCAATTTTCATAATGCTAGTCCTTCTCAAAATTTTAGACCCCAAAAAGTTGGAAAACCCTAGGAAATGATGTCAACTTGTTTATGAAATTATCTATACTACTTTCAGTGCATCCATTCCTTTATTGGGGATAATTGTAACCATCAACGGTCAAAAATATCTCTAGACCTCCACAACCTACCTTGGAACCACTCCTTTTCAATAAACACAATCAACCCAAAAATACTACAATGTTACCTTGAGGGATTTTTCCCAATAGTTTTCATTGAGGTTATCCAAACTAATAATCAAAATAATTTAACCCACCTCTTATAAAAACTATATCCATATAAGGTAAACTTATAAAAATAATGCACTGATTCCATGGTTTTGATAATACATCCTAGAAACAGTCACACAACCCGAGGACTGAAATGTTTAGTATGTAGGAGAATAACTATATACACATCTTATTTTATAAAACTTGATAATATTTCACCATAATAATTATCATATAGGCCCTCTTATAGACATATTATATGAAACAATAATCTTTATAACACAGGGAAAGAAAACATAATAAAGGGGTAACCTTGAATGATTAGTAAGGGAAACTTATCAACTAGTCATAACCATTAGATCATAAACACAAGGGAAAACATGATTAAGGGCGAAATATCAGATAGAACGATCATGTGATCTTAATTAAAAATCATAAAAAGTGATTGATAATTAAGGATCATGGATTAGAAACATAATATATAAGGAAAGTTATCAAAATAATGCTTATAAACACATAACTAAAATAATAAAAACCAAAAATCATAACATAATAAAGTATAACATCTCTATATAATGTAATATCACAAATATTTGAAATAGATAGAAAATAAAGAATATTTTAGGGAAGTGTAACAAATATAATAATTGGAAAAAATTGTGAACAAATCCAAGTATGGACACCCTATAATTTTTCAAAAAAAAAAATACAAGTATGTTTACCCTTTTATTATGTGAACAAATACATGTATGTATACCCATTGGTTTTATTAGAAAATCCAAGTATATATAAACTTAATTATCACATGTTAATAACACCTTAACTAATGCATTGGATGGTGATATAGAAACCCAACCATTATACTACATATATTTGAGTACCTTATAAAATCATATCATTCATCTTATCACAAATAACCAATGAGAAGAAAATGTGTTTTATAACTGTTTCAAATAGTATCTATAATTACATGAAATTTTTGATATATTAACAAATTTAATTTGTTTAATAGCATACAATACAAACAACTCTGAGTCTAAATGTAAAAAATATAATATACCATTATAACATATCTGTTAAATTGGAGGAATGAATAGGAATAACCAAATTTAGAAAATAAAATGTATTAAAAGTTATTAAATAAATAAAAAATATTTTAATAAAGTAATTATTTATATTTTTTCTCAGAAAGTAGTTTTTATTACTTTTTATGAGAAAATAATAATTTTTTTCCACTTTTAGAATTTAATCTTGAAAAATGGATTCCATATTTATAATCAAGAGCTCTAAATTTAGAAAATAAGACCCTTTTAAATTTGGTAAATATACATAGGGACCATAGAAATTTTTTTTTACCATAATAAAGGTAAAATGTGTTATTTAGTGATAAAACTAGTGTGATAAGGATTCAAACTTATTCAAAAACTTTACGTTATCCTATTGTATGACTGGTGTTCTATCATTTCAATCCTAGTATTGAATAAATGTCCACTTGGTTTGATTTTTCTTTGATTATGGAATTTGTATTAATTTAAAGAAAAATTAAATACCAAACGACACTCTTGTTTTTAATATATCTAAAATTATTAAATATGGATAAAAAGAGGTTATGTCAAGTTATAATTTTTTATTTGAAATAATATTTTTTTGCGAGGGTAATTTATTCATAATTTTTAGTTATTGAATAATTACCTTTAATGATTACATAAAAATCACACAATATTTATTCAATTAAAAGAAAAATAAAATAAATGATTTTAAAAATATTAAAAATATTACCATTTGGGTGAATTATTTTGTTAAAGAATTTATATATATAAATTTAACATATTAGAAATGTGTTAAAGGCTTATATTTGGATTCTTTTTCTTTTATATTGACTTTAGATTCAAATTAAATGAATAACATCAAAAATGAAAATATTGATATTTTATGTTAAATAATATTTTATTAAATTATTTATAAATCATAAAAATATTAAAATAATAAAATTAATATGAATAATGGTTGAAAATATTATTCCTTATCCTTTTATGATCTAATTTTTACCTTATAAGTAAAATTAGAACCCTTTAATATTAAAAAATTCATTACCACAGTTAAGATGAAAATTGGTTAACTAAGGGGTTAAGAAAATTAGGTCTAAAATGAAACCAAAACCTATATAAATTTCATTTAATAGTTACATTTTTACATTATACCCTCTTTAAAAATATTGGGCCATTTGGAAGTATTTATATTGATAATGAATTAATTATATTTTAATCTATTTAGTAATTATGATTGTGTCCTTTGCCTCCCTTATAAAGGACACACATTATCACATTTCATTACACTAATTTGAGATATATATCTATAAAACATGAAAAATTATCTCATAAAATTCAAAATTCATGAAATATATGTGATGGTATTCTTAAAATACCATTCCAAGGGTTCTTAAGAGTGGATCAAAAGGAGGCCCATCGAAGAAGACTTAATTGTATTACCAGACCTCTTTCAATTTTTTTTCTTATTATATATCTTTTAAATATGTGGTATTAATCATTAAAAAAACTTTATTATCCTCAATACACTAAATTATTATTATTATTATTTAACCACAAAAATCCCCCCTATAGTCTATCAAATTAGAAGTAAAAATATCGCTGAAGCATATGTGTGGACTATCGCCTCCACATAGTGATACAATTTATTTTCGATCACCATATTTCATAAAGGGTTATTATGATCATTTTAATATTTTTATATTATATTTAATATATATGTATTCTTTTTTAATTATAATATCTTATGGACCTTCTTATCTTCCCATCCACTGGAAAATGATAACGTTGCTCGTGCGTACGTGTGCACTACCACCTCCACATAGAGATACAATTCATATTCCATCACCATATTTAATGGATGATTATTATGGTGGGTTTAATATTTATATATTATATTTATGATATAATTATTTTTATTAAAATATAATTTCAAATCCAACATCTTACCTTCCCATCTGTTGGAAAATGATAACGTTGCTTGTGATTATGTGTGAATTACCACCTCTATGAAGTGATGTGATTTATTTTCTATTTATGATTTACATGAATATTAATATGGATATATTTAATGATTATATATAATATATATAATATAATGTTAATTCTAAAAAGGTTAATTATAATTTAACATTCCTTCTTTCCTTCCATAGAAAAATGAAATAATTGTTCAAGCATTCATACAGCCTACCGTCTCCATGAATGGTGTAATTAATTTTTCTATATCCACCATTTATGAATGACTATATATATATAATTAATATATATATATAATTATATATATATATATATATATTATATTATGATTAAAAAAATTATGATTATGGAACCCTGATCAAATTACAATAACTAAGATTGTATATCTGAAACATGCATGAGAATTGAAGCAGTTATCACCTATAACAATGATTTTAATATGAAATTGTTAATAAAAAAGTGATAAGTTGTTATAATTATATCATATATGGTATTATATATATGATTATGGTTCTGGAATATATGTATAATAAATATATATTTATTTTATAGGAGGTTCAAATGCATCTGAGGAAAGGTGAGAGTTAAGGTAAGAGATTTTCATCTCACTTTTATTTTTATGAGACGCATGCCATATTCACTAATTATTTATTATATGAGGTATATATAATATAAATGAATTTATATATATGATAAATATCATGAAAAATATGTGTATTTAAAAATCCTTATGAGGATTTTCTTCATGAGGTTTTGATTCAAAGATTACTAATGTAGTAAGAGTTTTTCATCTCAATATTGTTTTGTTGAGACATGTTTGATATGATAAAACTATTTATGTATATTAGGTGTATATAATTCCCTTTTTAAATTATATATCATGATTATCATTATTTTTATGATCTTTAAATTTTCTTTTTATGTTATTCTTTCATAGGGATTTTTATTCCAACGTTACCAAAGTAGTAAGGGATTTATGTTTCTTTCACATTTTATTTGGGATTTTTTATTTTTAAATTTGTATGGAGGAAATAATATGATCCTTATATAATGAATATATTTTATTTTTGTTATCATTTGGTTATTTCTGGGAAATAAATGTTTTCATTTTATTTATCTCACTTTAAGTACTCATAAGAAAAACAATAATCCTTCTAAGGAAAAGAAACTATGTTTGACTATTTTATTTGGAATATTTTTCTTCCATATCCATTTTTTATTTAGAAAAATATAAATAATGATTTTTAATTATTCTATAATTATTGAAAAATTTTATTTTTTCACATTTTTTACATTAAATATTTTTTTTTCAAATAAAATTTATTTTTGTTTTCCAAATTTATTACATTATATATTTTAAAAAAATGTGAAATTAATATTTATTTTAATTTAAATGGTAAGACCATAATTTTACACCATCATGACAACAAAAAAATTTGAAACTTCCCTTAAAAATTTCCACGTGTCTTTTATAATAAAATTTGTTCTTTAATGTTTGGAAAATTTTTAAACTTTATAGAAATTATTTAAAATAAATAATCTAGTGATATTTTAAAGGGATTTAATCTATAACAATATCCTTTGATGATAATTATGATTTAATAAATATATAATCTAATGATACCATCCTTATTATTTCTATATATGGTTTATGTTTATAATGATGAGATGTTTTTGAAACCCATTTATTTTCCATGAGTTATGCTGTGATGAAATGATGAAATGTTTCTGAAACCCATATTATTTCTAAATGTTATATTATGATGATATGATGAATGTTTTATTATATTTTGACACACATATATACTGTTTTAATCATGTAATGGATTTTCATGGAATTATATATCCTTCCAATGTATTGGGTAAAGATTAATATATCATGATATAATTATGGGATGAAAGTGTATATGATTGATCTAATATGGGAAGTAGGTGATGATATGGACCCATTATGATATCAAAAACATGTTTTGGTTCCTAGTACATTATGAATTTACGGTCTTGGTAGTTAACCTTGATATATGAAATAGTTTCTAAACCTATGATGGTGCCACACATTTATGTCATTTTATTATGATTATGATTTTAAATTATGGTTCATGATTAATTTGTGAAGATTCATCACTCTTATGTTTCATGTTTTTATAATGATAATGTTCTATATCTATAATAATGTTTACGAACTATGAAATATTAGATATATACTTTGTGAGTTATGGTGATGATCACATACCCTTATTCTTATATTATGCTTTCTTATGATCATTAATTGATATTTCCCATGTTTATTATTACTGAGAATATGATATCACCATTTTAATATGTTTGATTTACCCCTATTATAGAGAAAGGTTTTAATAAGGCTAAGTCAAGAAGGCTACAAGTAGGAAGAACATCATGAGAGCTAATTAATAATATACCTAAATAAGATGTTTATGTATCTAGTCTCCAAATAAAATAAAACATTATGTTTCTTGTTTGGAAAATAATGTTATGTATTGAATATTTATCTAAAAATATGTAGTATTTATGTATGAAAATTTTGTGTCACCTTAGTTGGTATCAAAGTGGGGTTTATTCAATATTTGAATATTAGGATTAGAAAAATTTGGTGAAAACCCTAGGTATAGTTTAAGTATTGATAACCTAGGTTAAACCCAAGGTTCTATAGACTGAGATGTAAGTTTTATGATTTTGAAATCCTTTGAATGAAATTTCATGATTATGTGATATCTAACATTGATTATTATAGTTTGATGATAAGACATTTCTTTTTAGATTTAGTTAATGGCTTTAACTAGAATAAAACATTCTATCAACGAATGGGAAGGAAATTAGATTTTTATCCACCGGAGAAATTATATTCTATAAGAATTGGAATGTATAATCTTGTTACTATTCTTATTAAAATTTTTCAGGCTTTGAATCATGCTGATCGTCAAAATGATCAATTAGGGGAACAATATACTATTGAACATTCATCAGATGATATACATTATCCTTTAGTGGGTCTTCTAATCCACCAATGGATAATTGATGGATCAAAATCATTGAGAAACTATTTTCTATTATCCGATTCTTATAATAAGAAAAAATTATCTTAGTAACTTATAATTTAGAAGGAAATGATGGAATCTAATTAAGAATATGAGGCAATAGGTAGAAATTGACTCAATAGAATGGGATGAGTTTAAGGTGATATTTTTTATGTAATTCCCTGTTATTATATGTATATAAATGGATATATAATTCTCTAATATTAGGAATAAAGATGATGAATCCATTGGTACCTATTAGGAAAATTTTACATGCTGTGTGAGTTTTAATTCTTATTTAATAATCATACCTAATATAAAAATTGATCAATTATTTTGTAGATTAGATCCAAATCTATGAAATTAACTATCTATAAGAGACATTAGCATCCGTGATGATTTTTTTTATTTTCACTCAAGGTATAAATAAAAATGGAATATTCCCATCATTCTCATGTTTTGATAAGAAATTGAAGATGATTTCTCAAGAAAACTTGATTAAATCACATAGTGGAAATTAATTTCATCCATTTACTAGAAAAAAATGTGGGAAGAAACATCAAGGTAATTTCTTGAATGAAAGTGAGGGGTGATTTAAATGTTGAAAGGTAGGTCATAAAGCATGTGAATATAGAAAGGTGATGATGAGGTCAATTGATAGAATATAGGAAATGGATATGACAACTAATTCACCCCAACACATTATTTCTTCAAATGAAATGATTATGGGCATTACTCTAACCAGCGCACAAATTTGAAGGTTTATTAGGATTATTGACATCAATAACCTCTTAAGACCAAATAAAAAGTGAAATATCATGTATCAGAACTACCAAAGTGGGTTATGATAATGATGTGGTAAAAGGTACACTTATCATCAACACTAGAAAAAATAATTTCTGATTTGATTATATCTATTCCCACTCTTTTATATAGAAGGTATTTTATAAATATATCAAATTAACACATAAAATATTAGATGTCGAGTTATAGGTGAAAACTCTTAATGGTATAATGATCAAATCTCAAATATATAGTTATTATATGATTGGATTTTGTGGGAAGTGCTTCTCTCAAATCTTGTGATTGTCCCTTTAGTTGAGTTTGATGTGATTCTAGTCATTGATTTTCTTTATATATATAGATACCATATCACTTTTTGAGTATGGTAATTCAAATTTCATATTAAAAATCAACCTATGATCATTTATTGGCATGAGGATGAATATGAACATCCATTACAAATTACTTCCTTCTTATGGGACCAAATTTCTATGCATGAAGGGTATTTATCTCATATGGTTAGAGAGAAACTCAACCTTTCATATAAACTTATTTAATAGGAGTTCATTAATCTTTTCTATATGAATTTCATAGTATTTTTCCAAATCAAGATGTTTTATTTTCAATTGAAGACATATATGGTGATACACATATTTGATAGGATTATTATAGAATGTTCCCAATTGATTTATATGAATTTAATAAGAAACTGTAGAAGAATACTGATAAGAAATTCATTCATCCTAGTTTTCCACATTAGGGTGAAATTGTTCTTTTAGTTATGAATATATATGGATCAATTCAACTTTTAATTCATTATTGGTAATTCAACAAGATCACTATCAAGAACAAGTATCATTTTCCCTATTTTGATGAATTGTTTGATTAACAACAAAAATCCAAATACTTTTCAAAGATTGACATTCATTTTGGATATCATCAATCAAGGTTCAAAAAGGAGGATATGTACAAGAAAATGTTTGGTACATGGTATGTGTACTATGAATTTACAATGATTCCATTTGGTCTATCTAATTATACAAAAATCTTTAAGGATTTATTAAATAGAGTCTTTATAGATTACCTTAATTAGTTTATGGAAGATTTTGAAGATGATGTTTCTATATATTTAAAGATAATGGAAGAGTGTGAATATCATTTTAGAATTGTGATGAACACCCCAAGGAAGGATACATTATATATTTTTTTTGCTAATTACGAGTTTTAGCTTAATAAATAATGATTATTGGTTCATATAATCATTTGTGAGGGTATATCAGTGGATCCTTCAAAGATTGAAGTTATTGAAAAATGGTCCAGACAAACCATGGTAACAAAAATACATAGATTTAAAGGGATGGCAAGGTAATACCATTTTTTGTAAAATATTTATCATGAATATTTAATGTACTCACCAAGTAGACTCAAAAGGGGGTTAATTATTAGTTGATAGAATAATTTGAAGATAATTTCAAGAAACTAAAGAGAAGGTTTGTTAATGGACCTATACTCATAGTACATTTCAGTAGAGAAGGGTATGTAATCTATAGTGATGCATAATATAATGGAATGTGACATTTCCTCAAGTATAATGATACAATGATAACATATGACTCATGCCAATGGAAAATACATGAGAACAGTTACTTGATTCATGATTTGGAGTTGGTAGTGGTATTTTTTTATTGAATACATGGAGGTATTATCTTTATGGTGAAAGTTTGATATATATATATATATAGATTATAATATTTTTAATTATATATTCCCATAGAAAGACTTGAGTATTTTCTAAATAATTTTTTTTGAATTTTTTATAAAGATTATGATTTCTCAATACATTTCCACATTGGGATGTTAAAAAGGTGTATGATTCATTGAATTTCAAGGACCACGATTGTTTGACCGTGATAATGATTTAAAAAGATCCAATTCTTCTGGATTTATAGATATTCAACTTGAAATATTGAGTAAAGGGTATATATCCTATCTTTCATAGATGAATGTTCAACCATCTATCAATGTGAGGTTTAAAGAGGTGTAAAAAGAAAATTTGGAATTATAGAAGAAGGTAAAAAATGTTCCTAAATCCAATCATTATTGTGATGGAATGATAAGGTTCAAGACCCGAGTATGTGTCCTGTCAATACTAGATTTGAAGAATAAATATTAGGTTATGCTTACAATTTTTCATTCTCTATGTTTCCTTGAAGTACAAAGATGCATGGAGATCTATATGAGAATTTATGGTGGGAAAACATGAAAAGGGATATTTTATAGTGTGCATCTAGATTCCTAGTATGTTAGAATGTTATACTTGAGAGACTTAAGTTTAAGGGGAATTTAAAACCAATACACAAACCTAAATTGAAATGAGAAAACAATACAATGTATTTTATAGTTTTTCACCCAAAAACATCTAACAAGAACAATTCTATTTGAGTTGTAATGAATAAACTAATGAATTTAACACACTCAATTTTCATCAGAGAATATTTCTTTATTGATCAACTTTAAAGGTTATAACTTAATAAAGTAGTAAGATTACATATAGAACTACATTATATCGAATCAAATTTAAATATGAGGTTTAACTCAATTTTATGGAGATTTCTTCAATAAGATCTAGGTTTTGAGTAGTTTTTCAATACTACTTATCATACTTAGACAGATGGTTAGTCTGAGAGAAGAATTCAAACCATGGAGGATATATTTATATATTTTTCTTTGGATTTAAAAGTCGGTTAAGATCAAAACTTCACTTCAGTTGAGTTCTCTTAACAAAATATCATTCACTCAAGCATTAAAATAACTAAATATAAATCCCTCTATATCAATAAGGGTAAAATTCATCATTTTGGGATGATGTTAGATAATGAAATCTATCAGGACCTCATCTAGTTGAGGAGATGGAAGAAAATGTTGTAGACATTCAACAACATATATGGGAAGCTCAGAGTCGACAAAAAAGTTATAATGATAATAACTGGTGGTATATATAGTTTTAAGTTGGAAAAAAGGTATTTTTATGAATATTTACTTTGAATAAGGTTGTGTTAGTTGGAAATAAGGGATAGTTGAGTCCTCGAAATATTGGTTCCTTTTAAATTATTATTGTATTGGCACAATGGATTATCATTTGACACTCCTACTGAATCTATATCAAGTTCACAATGTGTTCCATGTATCTCTCTAGAGGAAGAATATAATTGATACTTCACATATTCTTAACTTAGAAGTCATTACATTGGAATAAGATCCCACATAGGAGGATCAAACCATGGATATTTTGTATTATAGAGAGAAATTTCTACAAAATAAGACCACTCACCTAGTCATAGTTTTATAGAGAAACCATAAATTAGAGGAACCCATGTAAGATCCTCGAAATGTGATAAGGCATAATTATCCTCATTAATTTGAAATAAAGTGATGTAATTTTGAGTGTGAAATTTTTATAAGTGTTAGAATGGAACACCCCGATATTTTATGATATTTTAATAATTTTATTTCTTTTATAACTTGCAATATATGTAACCCATAGTCTTTGATATCATGAATAATATTTAATTTCTTTTAAAAAAATATGTATAATAGTTTTAGATAAAAAATATATTTTAGTAAATTCTTTATATATATTTTTTCCTCAAAAATTGGTTTTATTGATTTTTTTGAGAAAACAATAAAATGAATTATATCAATTTTAAGAATTAAGACTTGAAAAATGGAATATATATTTGGAATCAAGAGGTCCAAATTTAGTAAATAGTCCCCTATTATTTTTGGTCCATATGAATAGAAACCATAGTAAAAACAATTAGCACTATAAAGGTAAAATGTGTTTATTATGGTTAAAAATAATGTCATGAACCCTAAATCAAAAGATACCCCTCCAGGACTGACAATGAAGAAAGGGAGATAATGACCCCCAAGTCATGCCTCTATTAGGCTCTGAGTTGGAGACTAGCTCCAAGGTTATTCAAGTCTCACAAAATGGGAGGCATTATCCTTTTTAAATAAACAAGATCAGGAGGTAAGACAGTTCATCACAAAACAACTCCAAGATATATATAAAAGAAATCCAAAATCCATCCCACATGCATGTGTGAAATAAAAATATTACACATACTATTAAAACACAAAAGTAAAAAAACCAAAAGAATAAAATATAAGGCTGTGATGCAACAAAATAACTGAAGGTTTGAAATAGAAATATCCACCTAGGTCCACAAAGTCCTCTTGGAAACATGAAAACAGTTTTCATATACATAGGGTGAAGAATAAAGTATAATTAGTTAGAAAACGAATATCTCTCATGCACATGTGAAAAGAGCATAATAATGCACCCGTGTAAAATTAATAGAACCGAACAACACCTAACAAGGTATACTAGCCATCCTAACCTCACAAAGGAATGATCACCAAGTAAAACAATTCATGTAAAGTAATATAGTAAGAAAATAGATGTTTTTTGTACCCCACCCCACTTACCACTAGTTTATCCACTCTTAACTAACGAAAAACATCATCATGCTCCAACCTCTTCTGAAAGAACCACTTCACAGCTTACCCACACACACTTGGGCCCCAAAAACCATTTCAAATCTTGAATGCAGACACCTAGGCCAAATACCATCTTAAATCCCGCCTATATACACCTAGGCCCCACCTATAAGATCACATCCATCCCACAGATACCTAGGCCACAAACCACACCAGATCCTGCCCCTAGACACTTGGGCTACAAACCACACCGCATCCTAAAGACACATGAGACATCACAACACATCTCATCTTAATGACACATGGGAAGAAAAACTCACCTACACACACTCGGGCCCCACAAGCCACAACCTTCCCAAAGAACATTCAACTATTACCATTTGGAAGAGGGAGCAGGGAAGAGTAGGGGGCTATCCATACATCCTACCACTATGATTTTTGGGAAATACACCCTCCCTCACGATGATGGTGGTGTTCAGCACATAGTGCTCAACTAGGGCGGGGTGCATTTAGAAATAAAGAGAGGCCATAATGTATATATATATTTATAGCATAAAACCACATCCTATGGGTTTATAACAAGAACTAAACATCTCAAAGAATTCAAAAAATCACTACCACCTATAAATGCATAAAAAAACAAATCACAAACCACATCTTGTTTTCAATATTTAAGCCATGATATAGATTTAAAATTTTATCAATAAATCCAACTTTATCAACATATTTGATTTATTTCATCATTTAAAAAAAACCATTTCACAAAGAATGATAACTCATTTCATGTTTCCAACCCCTTAGTTTACATATAAATAATAACCTTTTAAACAACACTACCCATCATCGATTTCAACATTAAACATGACCATTTGAAATTATTACCATATAAAATTAATTCCATTAATACATGGGTGGATATAACAGAACCTACCACATGTAATAATCACAACACCGTAAAAGAAGAACACAAGCCATAAGTCACATTATACTTTTGATCCACGTTTAACTATTTAACAAAAGTAACAAATATCAAATAATCCAATATTGAAAACACATTGGTTCATTAAATTCAATCATGTGATCATTCATTCATTAGCTATTCAGATTCCACATTCCATTTGCAATAAACATTTATCCATATTCTACCTAAGAATGGATATTCCACTTTTGTTCCATAATTCCCAAGAAACTATAATTAATTCACAAAATACAATAACTAACACATATAAAGTAACACCGCACACAAACCCTTTACTATTTTACTAATAATCCCACATCATCACTGAATTATAAATACATCACATTTTTTATCCTTTTTTTACATCCACACCATAACCATCATACAACCACGTTGTATGACTAAACCCATTATAGCCTCACTGTACTACCACAAGTAATCCATTCCCCCCATAAACATAACAACATAGTCATATTACATCCATCATATCACCAAAGCCAACCCAGAACACACAATCAGGTCGACAAACACGTTACATCACATAATAGAGAAAAACATACTTTCATATTTAATAGGGCACCCCTTATTCAATTTCACTTAATTTTGGGTGTTATCATAGAAACCATTTCATCCTAGTTCAACCATTTATTTTAACTAAATGTATGTGGTTAACCAATTATATAGTAAATTTCACGAATAACCACACAACATGAAAGTATTCCATAACCCATAAACTATTTCCCAAACAAGGACCCCCAATATCCATGATTTCCAATGGGTATTTAGCCCATAGAATGCAGAATATGAATATAAAAAACTAAAAACACTCCAAGAACAAAACTTACATTACCCTTTCCCTTTAAATTCATTTTAAACTGGTTAACTATCTTTATAAATTTGGATTCAACCATGTTTACAGGATGTGATAATAATATACCCATACCACATGATACACATAATGAGAAATGCAGGAAAAACCTACGTGGAAGAAGAGATGATCGACGCTCTCTTATTGCACCAAAATTGGGGGTGCGCATAGAGAAGGAAAAAAGCCTACATGGAAAATGAGATTCAAAGGATACCAGCCAATTGAAATACTTCTTAAGGAATAAATGTTTAGGGAATCTTGTAGCAAGGTAAAACAACAATAAAGAAAAAGGGTGGATGATATCTCGACCTTTGGAATATCTAATAGAATCAACAATTTATATTTGTTTTGGATTTTACATTAATGGCGGATCTAGTCAAGATTATGTGTTTTAACCAAATAAAATCTCACAGAACCTTAGGAAAATAAATATAGTATATATGGGCTTTAAATTGGTATCAAATTTATTAAAAAAAGGCTTCAAATTAAATTTTACGTCAAGAAAAATGTCAGAGGCGATAAACTGTAGGAATTTAGAAACACTGCTCATGACACACCACTGAACGTGTCACCATTCAACAAGTAACTTTTCGGAAGGTCACCATTTTGAGAGTCACCAATATATGAGTCATCGTTCAGTGAGTCACCACTCAATAAGTGACGATTCAATGAGTCACTATTCAGAAAGCCACCATTCAGTGAGTCACAACTAGTGAGTCACTACCAGCAAGTCATAACCAGCGAGTCACCACCTAATGAGTCACCAATAGTGACTCATTACAAGATGAGTCAATTATAAGAAGTCACCAAATGATGAGTCACTACCAGTTATTCACCACCATAATGAGCTACCATTGGAAAACTAGAAATTTGGAAAACTCTTGAAATGAGTCACCATTGGAATGAGTCACATGTCCGAAAAACACCATAGACTACCCCAGAACACCTCAAACACCAGATTTATCATAGATTAATATACCCAAAAGGCAGGGAAATTACATTAGATAACTCCCAAACTATTCTCATCCTTGAGAATTAAAAAAAAATTGAGAAGAAAAGAGGGGAAGGTTCCAAACAACCATCCCTTGAGATACATCTCAAGGATCTTGTTACACCTGAAACACTACCAACGACTAAAATTATTTCCCCAAATACCCACAATATCATAACATAATGTATTTTATAGAATGAAAAGTAAGGTCCAAGAATTATCTGGACCATTACCTTAGATACCTCTTAAACAAAGATGCAGTCTCGTTGATAGGTATAAAAATTCCAATATGAAATATATAAAAATAAAATATCAATGTTAACACCATGGAAGGGAAAAAGTTAAAAAACAATTTCTTTACATTGTTCTGAAAAAACTGAATAGATTTTAGATATAAGAAAAAAGTTATACCTTTTACTTTAATTACATAACTTAGACATTCCATTGTATGAATATATATACATGAATTATCCTCATTTTTAAATCCATAAAATTTAAATTCAAAACAATTAAAACATATCACTATTAACATATCATGAAAAAATAGATTATAATTCATAAGTAAAACCTTTTTAACAAAAAAAGATATTCAATTTTATATATTTTATTGATTCATAGTGGTGAAGGTTCTTAAAATCTAAGCATGATTTTTCAAATGAACTATTACTTTACAAACATGCATATAAACATTTTATTTTGATGTATTTTTATTTTGAAAACATGCCTATTAAATTCATTTCGATAAAATTTATTGTATTTAATTAAAATTTAGTAGGCTTAGAAAACCACCTTGTGTCAAAACCCACTTTTATATCTTTTTTAAAATAGGGTATTAATCAAAATAATCTTTGTTAAAACAATTTCACCTAATTTTGTAAAACCAAATTTTATTCAACATGTTTCCCAATACAACTTAAGTAATTTGGATGGGATCATGCATTTAAATTTTTTTTATGTTCTACTAACATAACACTATCATGATCTTTACCAAGTTAATATTAACATAATTTAAAATCAAATTTTGGAAAAATGAATCAACAAATGGAATGAATCAAAAAAATAACACGAGTCTTAAATGATCCACTTTATCCAAGTTTAAAATTTATTACCTTTTTTAAATTTTTTTAGGGTTTTCACAAAAACGAAAATTACCAGGAACATACTCATGAAAAAACATATATGGGTTCAATATTTAAAATTTCTATTTTTTATAGGTTCATGTCATTACTTGATGGATTTTCAAATAGAATTCTTATATAAACATTAAAACTTGTATTAATATTTACAGAGCTACCAAAATAAAACAAATCAAAGGAACCCATCCACCACACCATGATACTTTCCACTTTGGGTGACACTGACTCACCCACATGTCTCTAAAATGTGTCATAATATAACTCGTCTTAATTCTGAAAAGAGTTTATATATATATATATATATGTTTGAGGTCATAAAACCTTCCATCAATATATGATAAAACACAAAAAACCCAAAAAACCCAGCCAACATGGTGGTATTAAAACATTCTCAGCGCTTCCTTTATAGAGAGATTTAGGCATGGGGGTATGCCCATATTTATTGATTTCATGATTTACAACATGAACAGTCTGTTTTATTACATTAAGTGATTATCCTTTTTTATGAGAGGTGAGTGATTCTCTCAATACAAAAATATCACAAAACAACACAAAAAAATCCATCTTTCCAAAATAACCATAGACCTTTGCTAGCAGACATTACTACCACTGCAAAGTGCAAACACTGTCCAAAATTACCATCTGACGAAAAAGTTCACCAGACATTTTACACCACCACATCATCATACCACTTTACCATACACAAGAGACCACCCATTTAACATAACCACCTTTCCACCTTATTCTCTACACTTACCCAACTAACGATCACCATTATCATGACACAAATCTCGAAGCACACATATTAAGGAATTCCCTCTCTAGTGTCGAGATATTATCTGATTTTGGGTGGCACTGACTCGCCCTCATGATTTCAGTCATGTAAAAGTATAACACATCTCATTTAGAGATCAGGTTTCTCCCTCTTTATATGATTTATGTTTTAAAATCACATGTTATCGATGGAATCAGAATAAGAACAATAACCCAAATCATCTTCCAAAAATGTTTAGGGGCTTAAAATATTTCATCTCAATATTTCATATAGGCACATTTTCATAATATTAAAATTTGTATGGGGAAATGGTTTATTTTACATATGTAGGTGATTGTCCCTTTTTATGGTTTGGTGGGATTTAACAAGCATTAATAAAAAGGGTCTCATATGTTAGTTCGGAATAATATAATGTAACATGGGGGGGGGGTGAATTGCATCCTTTCAAGAAACTTCCACAATTTGGGATTTTGATACACTATGATTTTTATAGATATGCAATGTTTTATTTTGTATAAAATATAAAAAATGGATAAACTGAAATAAATAACACATCATTTTATAGTGGTTTGGGGAACAAAGATCCCCTAGTCCACTCCACCAATCACTATCTCTTTGAGCTTCATGAATTTCAATAGGAATGTACTCTTTTCACAAGACTATAAATCTACAACTGAGTGCAGGCAGTTGACACCTTTACAAATAAGGATATACATAGAGTCTTTGTGGATAATTTTCCTTTAAACTCATAGTTAGAATTCATTTTATACTTTTTGTATATATTTTTTTATTTCATCTTTCAGTTGGGGGAAATCAGGTATGATATGTATAAATTTATTTCATTCATAGCATCAAAATACTCTAGGTTATTTTCTATATTACTTAAATAAATTTATGAAGCTTCTATTATTCTTATAAAATATGTTTATGTTTCTAGCTAGCTGAGCTAGTTCCATTTTAGAGTCCAAGGAAAATGAATTATTCTGTAATTTATATTCTTGATTTATTTTTTTCTATTCTTATGGGATGCTACTTTTAGAGTAGTATTTTCTCTTTTAACTAATATTTCATGATCCTCACCTTGAGATTTCATCTCAGATTCATACATCATTAGTGTCACAATTATTTATTTCATTGTTAGATCTCTGATAGGTGATGATTGGAGAATAATATGAGATATTATATTCCATTTCAAAGGTATTACTCTGAGTACTATCAAACCTTAATCACATTGTTTGATGAGTTCTCCCAAGGTAGTAATATTGTTGAAAATATCTATAAGACTTCTATTTATCAATGCGATACTTCCACCATCTAGCATTCTAAATGTGTCAATTTTTAGATTTTTTGTCATATATCTCATATATTTAACATTGTATATTCCTTTATAATAAACTACAATGGTTTTACACATCTCATATGTAGTAGTGAATTTTGATATATGATTAAACTCATCTGGTCCTAGAGCATAAATAATAGCATTCATCACTTTTGAATTAATATAATACTCAGCTTCTGTTGCTCCATCCCAAGTCTCTAGTTTTTCAACATTCTTATAAAGAGTAATTTTTTTGAGTAGAATATGAATACCATATTTTTTTATATAGATAATAATCTATGATTTCCATCACCCATAATTTTCACCATTAAATTATAGAGCACATACCATAGAAATCCCTTCTCTAGGATCAGCTGTTTCTATATTTTTATAGACCTTATAATTTTTTCTTGATATAGATTTATCCAAAATCTCACCATTGATACTAATTGTTAGGTCAGAATAATAAAAAGGAACACAATATGGGTGGGGGTGCATTGTTTCTTTTTAAGAAACTTCCATAATTCCAGATTTTGACACCCTATGTGATTTATAAATACATAGAGTGCTTTGTTTTGAATTAAATATAAACAATAGATAAACATAAAGAAATAACACAACTTTTTATAGTGCTTTAGGGCACAAATATCCCATAGTAAACTCCACCAATCACTCTATTTGGAATATTGATGAATTTCACTAGAAAGTTTCTCTTTTCATAAGACCATAAATCCACAAATTAGTCCAGTCAATTGACAGATTTACATATAAGGATAAACATAGAGCCTTCTAGAGATTTTATAAGGAACCAATTATCCATTGTTTATATCAAGAAACAGATACTCCACCCTAAATAAGTACGAGTATTTGTAACCCTAAAAAATCAAAAGAATTTGATTTGAAGGTATGATTTGATCTTTAACGTTTCAGTAGCATCAACTTATATTAGATAAACATTATTTTTTATAGAAGAATGTATTCAAGATAGGGTATTTATAAAGCAAATCCAGTTGAAAATAATCTTCAATAAAAGTAGCAATAGATAGTAGTAGTAATGTTACAATAATAAAATATTGAACAAGTATGTCTCCAAAGTGTAACCTCTTTCATAATAAATAATTCATTGGAGCATTAATATAACATATGTTTACAAGAATTAACTAATATAAAATAAAATGTGATTTATATCTCCCATATATTGAAATGATATAGTGGTAGAATATATAAAGAAGAAATATTGTTTTGGAATTTCATATCCACAAAAGTCGCCTACAGGATCATGAATATTTAAATTCATAAACATCTATAGGAGTTTTAAATTCACTTAAAAAACATATAGAATATATCCATTGAATACAGTTCATTGAAACAATCATAACATTCTTTGAATTGGTCAAAAATGATCTTTCAAACCACCTATAAATATAGGAATATTATTGTAGAAATATAAAATAAAATAAAAAATTTTAATCTTAGACATTGAAAAATAAAACATAGGGTTCCTTCACAAGATGAAAAAATATGAAATGTAGGGTTCAACTACGTAGCATTCATTCTCCAAAATTAAGGATGACAATATAAGGTTGATAATAGAATTAAAGATGACGAACAATACATTTGTGCCCTAAAACATAGGATTCCTTACTTATATAGGGTTCTTTGATTATACTTTCTTCTATTTAAAAACATAAGGTTCCATCCAAATGTTAGGTTATTTATTTATATGTTTCTTCAAGTGTAGGGTTGATGATCCATACACAAATTCTTCTAATGTATGGTCAAATAAAAACATAAGGTTCATGATCCATATATTCTTTCCCAAGCATAGAGTTTATTCCTTTAATTACATTTCAAATATAGGGTATGAACAGTGTTTCTATAATACATTTAAAAGTATTACGAACACATTAAAAAATATTCTGAGAAAATTAAAATCTTGATTATAATCTCGAATAAATTAGGTAATTAATAATAATTTTCTGCAATACAATTAAAGTAATATCAATAGTAAAACAAACAATCTTATTTGTGAGAATCAAAATTAATTAAGATTTATAGAGTATTGTTAACAGAATACATGACCAACATCATAATCTACAACAATCACATCACAAACAAGGTTTCCAACAATGTCTATATTTAACAAGGCATATCAACAAATCAATGCAATGATAATAGTGCAACCACAAAAAACACTCAACATTTCTATGTTATTTCTAGTGGAACATCATGTATTGTATTTAAATAGATCTAACATGGTTCTAAGATAAATGAAAAACTGCACACATGTGATATAACACACCACATTTAATATTCCCAAACAATATATTATAGGTTCTCTTATTAACTAAGAAAAAAAAACTTCCAACTTCATTTGGAAAATTCAACATGATATTCCCTTGTTTTCAATTAAAATAATACATTACATAAATAACATACTATCATGACCATTAAAGTAAAACATGATTTATGACAACAAAATGAAAATTTAACATGTTGTATTGTAATGTTCCATGCTTTATCATGATCAGACTAAATATTCCCTAAATCACTGCATTTTTCAAGAAAATATTATTTTATAATGACATAAGAATAACATGTTTCTACTCACATATCATATTAATCATTCTATGTGCTCAAATATTTCTTATTAGAATTTCTTTAGTTACCACAAAATGATTTCAACTTTAGATATGCATCCCATAATAAACTACTCAAGAGTTAACCGATTAGATAAGGCAATTTTAGTAAATAAAATTGTTATCAGTCATAAAATAATAAGTTTAATAACTTATACAGTTTTAAGTCTCAAAAAGTTACCCCAAATAATTATTATAATTTTCCAAATTTTTTAAATAAAATTCATAATAATTTCGACCATAATACTTGATTACAACATATAGATACACAAATAAAGTAGAAATTCAATCAAGAAAAGATAAAGAGAAATTTATTCTTGTCAAGTATTATAAATTAAAAGGAATTATGATAAATTAAGATAAAATTTTCTAGGCATTTAAAAATTTAAATGTCTAAATCCACATTTTATAAAAAATCAACAACACGAGCTTATGATAAATTACAAATGGAAGACATTCAAGGAGTATTAACTCACATGGAAACTAGAGTACTTATAACCATGTTTTAAAAATAATATAGTTTATCATGAAACTATAAAGTCTAATTCTAGGAAGAATTCCTTATAAGGGTTATCAAAATTAGACAATTGATCCCAACAAGATACACTAAGAATGCTTCTCTAACAATTTCAAACATTAGAAAAACTAAGTCGCATGTTATACATTTCTAAAAAAGGAAGAAAAATCAAATTTATTAAGAATAATGAATTGATAAGAAAGTAAAAAACACATTCAAGCCTCTATAAGGGTTCAATAAAACAATTCAATCATGTTAACCATCACATTATTCCTCTCTTTTTGGTTACACGAATAATTTTTGCAACAATTAATGAATTTATTAGAAAAAATAACCTATGAAAAGTCACACATAAAATTTCATGACTTAGTTAATTAATTTTATCTTCCAAATAACACTGAAAGTCACTATCGTGGGTTCCTGGTCTCGCCCAAATTTACCCAAGTTTTAAGGGTCAAGCGGTCGCTTGTAGTGTAGCTTGGGTTGTCGAATCCTCAGAGACCTAAGAAGAACCTTTAGACACTCAATAAAAAGAGATGGATTTTTGGCTATGAAGTGGCCAACTTGGGTTGATTTTAGATTGTTTTGAAAGAGCACTAAAAGATCTATGTGAATTCAAATTATGATAAAATGAGTTGATCCTAGGTTATTGCTCGGGGTGGATTGAATGAATTCCTTTTTTTACGATTTTAATTTCATTAACTCGAGAAGGATTCATGCAATGAATTCAAACTAACCTCATCACTTACTGATTAAACACCTTCAAAACATATGATAATCACCTATACACTTTTAGGATCATTTTCATGAGCACTCCAAGGTAAAGGATGTAATTAGCACATGAAAGTGGGGTGAATAAATTCAATAAGGAAGAGGAAGAATAAAAATCATTGAATGAAAGAAACTCAATTAAAAGAAATTAATAACATTTAGGGCATGAGAAATAAAATTCAATCCATCCCCTTGCTACTCCCTTGGATAAACCCATAAAAGAGCTAGCCCTCCATTGATGACAAGTTCTCAACGGAAGCGGAAAGTAGACTTATGAGGGTGGAATTGAAGAAGTAAAAACAACAAAAATAACGATCACTCCACCGTTGTGTGAACAAAATCACAAGGTTTGGTGTGAATAAATTCACACCATGAGGCAACGGTATCAAGGTGATAAGGATAAGAACAGAACAAGAGAATAGAAAGAACTTTTATTGAAGACTACGGTGATTCGAACAACTTACATGAGAAGGAAGAACATTACAAAGACAAATTGGCATAATAACATTATAATGAAAAGAAAGCACCAAACCTCCCCAAATACACCACCACTCCTGCCTTAAATATGAAAAAATGAAGCCTTGGCCGAGCCCCCAACATCCCTTGTGCCTTTAATTAATTATTTTGGGAAAAGGTGGGTGGAACATTAATGATGAGAGACTTTTCCACTTCTTGCCCCGAAGTTGCAGCCAGCTTGCATCCACCGGAAAGACGCGCCTAAAGGACCTTCTAGAAGGCCGAATTTTAGTCGGCCCTAGAGGACCTAAATGAATCCCCGGATGTCCCCTAACACCATGTAAAATTTCATCCCGAAAAACTTTGTGGTTTGGGAGATATGATTGAAATGGTGAGCTGTTTTTCTGGGCCGCAGACTCTGGCCCAAAATTAAATCTTCAACTTGGGACACCTTAATCACCACCATTGAAAACGAACTAGCACTGACCACATAAGAATGGTTTGTTACCCTATATGTCTTCTATCCTTCCATAAATTTTGGGTTTCATTGGGCTTGTATTGTGGGCCCCATAGTCCGATCAGTGTGATGATATCCAATCTGACTTCTCCAGAATTGTTTCCTTTAATCGCCAAATATCTCCATCATACTTTATTAATAATCCATTGCTCCCTGAATAAAAAATGTTCATAATTAAGTGCATATCCATTTCCAAAAATATCAAATTAAAACATTGACATTTATGTTCTTTAAAATCAGATGAAACATTGGGCCTAAATTGGTGCACATTAGGCATGAAGTGCACAAATGATGAGAATGAGTGTTCAAAATGTAAAATGCACTAAAATGGTATTTATGAATAGAAAGGCACATGAAAACTAAATATATTAGCAATGAATATTATCCTCCTACAGTGGCTAATCACACCCCCAGCTTGAGTTTTGCTAGTCCCGAGCAAAATATATCTCACAAAAATAAAATTCGAACAACCTTTTCCAAAAACATTTTAATACACATTTCTCACCCAAAGATCACATACCAAACAATTATGAAACCCATAAAAATCATTTAAAACAAGCTATGTCCATAAGCATATCTCAAGCCCAAGCCCATTCCTTTGTTCAAATTCATTGCCATATTTCATCCAAATTCAATTAAGCATGATGAAGTGTTGTGTGTCACAATAGACATGGGGGTTCATTTTCATTCGAGGGAGAAAAGATGGAAGCGCTAGGAGCAATCAAATTTTAATAATAAGACGAGTACTCATTTTTTATTTTCTCTTTTTTTTTTAGTTTTTTTTTGCAATTTTGCCATGTTAATTGAAATTGAACTCAATCGAGTCAACCCATGTAGCAAGACTTTGCCGATGACTCCCAGGCTCAAAGACCTTAGGGCACCAAGTGAAGCTCACATACTCGGGCATCATCTCGAGTTAACTCAATCAAAAACAAATTCAAATTACCACAAATAGAGATAAAATGCCCAACTCTGGGCCATACAACTATGGAGTCGCGATCCCCAAGTGCCGAAAGCCACACATTAGGTCAATTCATTTCTCTACGCGCAATTTTTTTTTTTGAATACTCATGTTAAAATTAAAATGATCTCCAATCCTATGCTATTTATTATGGGTCCCAAAGAACTCAAACTAAAACCCCACAATCTAGAGGATGTGCATTGTGTTTTTTTTAAATGGATGAAAATATAACAGTGAAAAATCACATCGGATAACCGCACTTTCCAATACTATGCACATGAACATAAACTTGCATTAAAATCAGAATCAAGGCATGAAAAATTATTTGATATCCAATTTCAGAGTTTGGAATGTGTGTTTTCATGTTCAAGGTTAATGACATTTTTCCTTCCACACATTTTCATCTCCCCCCAACTTGGAATACACTGTCCTCAGTGTTTAAAGAATTGAAACATAGAAGTGGCAGGATAGAAGTTCAACGAAGACATTGAAAATGAAAATTATGGAATGAAGTCACCTAGTGGTTGATGTTGAAAATGCATTCCCATGTCTCCCTTCAGTTCTGGTTTATCTCCCAATGGCTTGGACGGTTGTGACCAACTTTTCCCAATGACCTATGACATGCCTTAATTTTTTTTAATATATATATTTTTTGTATTTTTTAACCTAAAAAAAGGTATAAATAACATAAATTGATGATACATTGTATTCTCTTAAATTTCTGGGTAAGGTATTACTCAAGGATCACACCGCGTGACACGGATGAATACGGTGCTCCCCTTTCACACCCATCCTTACTCATAAAAGAAGAACATGTCAACAATCTATTTTTTTAAAATACCCACAAAAAAAAATATAAATAAAATAAAATAAAATAGACTGATGATACATTGTCTTCTTTATATTTTCTGGGTAAGGTATTACTCAGGGATCACACCGCGTGACACAGATGAATACGGTGCTCCCCTTTCATACCCATCCTTACTCATAAAAGAAGATCAGGTCAACAGTCTATATTTTTTTTTAAATAACAAAATGCAGAAGAAGGAAAAAAAACGAGTCACAAAGATTAGAAAGATGAAGACCACGAGTTGCCTCCCGTGCAACGCTTTTGTTTAACGTCGTTAGCCCTACATGGATCCTAAATCTATCAATTTTTTCCTGGTTCATAGGTTGGCTCTGTTAACTCTACCTCTATTTCCTGTTTATTGAATGATTCAATGAATGGTTTTAACCTATGACCATTGACCTTAAAAATGTTACCACTTGTGGGATCCTGAATCTCTATAGCCCCATGAGGGTACACATGATGCACTATGAATGGACCTGACCATCTAGACCATAACTTTCCCAGGTGTAAATGAAGTTTTGAACTATACAAGAGCATAGGTTTTCCCAGTTCAAATTGTTTGACATTGATATTCCTAGATTGGTAGGCTTGAACTCTAGCTTTATTTATCCTTGAATTTTCATACGCCTCCATCCTAAGTTCCTCAAGTTAATTAAGATCTAACTTCCTCTTTTCTTCGACTAAAGAAATGTCGAAATTCATTTTCTTGATTGCCCAAAATGCCTTATGCTCAATTTCAACAGGTAAATGGCATGCTTTTCCATAAACCAACCTATATGGTGACATTCCTAGGATGGTTTTTAATGCTGTACGATATGCCCAAAGAGCATCCAAGAGTTTCTCAGACCAATCTTTCCTAGAGGGGTTGACAGTTTTTTCAAGAATTTGCTTAATCTCCCTATTTGCTAACTCAGCTTGACCATTGGTTTGAGGATGGTACGCAGTGGAAACTTTATGAGAAATTCCATACTTAGAAATGAGTGAAGAGAATGGGCGATTACAGAAATGGGTTCCACGATCACTGATTATAGCCCTCAGAATTCCAAATCTAGAAAAGATATGCTCTTTTAGGAATCGGATCACAACTTGATGATCATTAGTCTTTGTGGGAATGGCCTCAACCCATTTTGAGACGTAATCAACAGCTAAGAGGATGTAGAGGTATCCCTTAGATTTTGGAAAGGGTCCCATGAAATCAATTCCCCAACAATCAAAGATTTCAATGACTAGAATGGGAGTGAGGGGCATTTGATTTCTTTTGGAAATGGATCCTAATTGCTGACACTGAGGACAACTTTTGCAGTATTGGAAGGAATCCTTAGTGAGGTTCGGCCAGTATAAACCACTTTGGAGGACCTTTGCAATGGTTTTATTTGTAGAAAAGTGGCCTCCACATGCCTCTCCATGACAAAATTTTAGAATGGACTCTTGCTCAGACTCGGGAACACATCTCCTGATGATTTGATCAGGACATAACTTGAAGAGGTAAGGATCATCAAACACATAGTGTTTGACATCAGAAAGGAATTTCCTCTTACGATGGGTCCCAAAGAATTTTGGAATGTCACCCGTCACCAAATGGTTTTCCATGTCAGCATACCAAGGGCAATCACTCACTGAATAGAGGTGCTCATCGGGAAATGAATCAGACACAGAGAGGTGGTGGGAGTTGTCTTTGAATTCCATCCTAGAGAGGTGATCAGCTACAACATTTTCAACACCCTTTTTATCCTTAATGGTTAAATCGAACACTTGAAGAAGAAGGACCCACCTAATCAATCTAGCCTTGACATCTTGTTTTTGGAATATATATTTTAGGGCTGAATGGTCAGTGAAGACAATGATGGGTGATCGTAAGAGATAAGACCTTAATTTCTCTAAAGAAAAGACAACATCAAGTAGCTCTTTCTCAGTGGTGGTGTAGTTTATTTGTGCATCATTTAAAGATTTTCTTGCATAAGCAATGACGCATGGAGTTTTCTCACACCGTTGTCCTAAGACTGCTCCTACAGCGAAGTCACTTGCATCACACATGAGCTCGAAAGGAAGTTTCCAATTTGGATATTGCATGATAGGTGGAGATATAAGAGTTGACTTGAGTTTAGAGAATGATTCCTCACAGCTTTCTGTCCATAAAAATGGAGCATCTTTTACCAATAGAGCACAAAGTGGTCGAGAAATAGAGCTGAAATTCCTAATGAACCTTCTATAAAAACCAGCATGTTCTAAGAATGACCTCACTTCCTTAACAGTTTTAGGAGAGGGAAGGTGAAGAATGATGTCAACCTTAGCTTTATCAACTTCAATCCCTCTACCAGATACTAGATGACCTAGAACATGTCCTTCCCTTACCATGAAATGGCATTTTTCCCAATTTAGTATGAGATTCTTATCCTCACACCTTGACAAAACCTTTTCAACATTTAGAAGGCATCCCTCAAAAGTATCCCCAAATATAGAGAAATCATCCATGAAGACCTCTAAACAATCCCCCACCATGTCCGAGAAGATTCCCATCATGCACCGCTGGAAGGTACCAGGGGCATTAAATAACCCAAAGGGCATGCGCTTGAAGGCAAAAGTGCCGAATGGACAAGTGAAGGTCGTTTTTCCTTGATCCTCTAAAGAGACTTCGATTTGATTATACCCTGAGAATCCATCTAGGAAGCAGTAGAATTGATGACCCGCCACTCGCTCGAGGACTTGATCAATAAAGGGCAAGGGGAAATGGTCTTTCTTGGTACAAGAGTTGAGCTTCCTATAGTCAATACAAACTCTCCATCCACTACTAACCCTTGTTGGAAGCATCTCTCCATCATTATTGGTTATTACTGTGATTCCAGCCTTCTTTGGAACCACATGGATTGGGCTAACCCACTCACTCTCAGCTATAGGATAGATGATACCAGCTTTTAACAATTTCAAAAGTTCTTTTCTCACTACTTCCATGAGATTAGGATTGAGTCGTCACTGAGGTTGACGACATGGCTTTTAATCGGATTCTAGAACAATTCTATGAGTCCCGATAAGTGGGCTAATCCCAGGAATATCTGATAGGGTCCATCCAATGGCTTTCTTGTGTCTCCTAAGGACATCTAGAAGCATCCTCTCATGATTGGATTCAAGAGAGGAAGAAATGACAACAGGAAAGGATTGATTGTCCCCTAATAATTCATACTTGATTGATGAAGGTAAAACCTTAAATTCAGGATCAGAGTGGTTATCACTTTCCAAGAAAGGATGAGACTTTGTATTGAACTCAGTTTCTTTGTTCACATTTCTTGACAAAATTGGTTCCTTGTGAAGAGAATTTTCATCCACTAAATTAGCTAGAGTAGTTTCATGAAGGGATATAGACTCGATGTTATTGATTTCACTCATGGTATCATTGATTGGTGATTCTAGAAAATCATCAATAGAGCAATCTGAAAGAGATTCAAGCCAAGGAGACAAATTTCCCTCATGTGAACAAAGAAAATCAATCTCTTCTTGACTTAAACATCCTTCGGTAATTCCTTGATGTTCCTTGAGTTCACTATCAACACTACCCATCCAATTAACCTCATGGATCTCTTCATCATCCCCAATTTGAGAGTTTTCATTGTAGATGTTCAAGTCTAGACTCATGTTTCCAAAGGTGATGGTCATGTTCCCATTTCGGACTCGGATAACAGAGTTGATTGTTGCAAGGAAGGGATGACCAAGGATGATTGGGGTTTGCTCCCTAGGACCTAAGCTTGGGTGATTGTCAAGAACAATGAAGTCAGCTGGGTAAATGAAATTTTCAACTTTCACCAAAACATCCTTTAAGATCCCCTTTGGAACTCGAATACTACGATCAGCAAGTTGAAGAGTGACAGATGTGGGTTGGAGTTCTTCGAGACCTAACTGACAATACATATCATAAGGAATGAGGTTCACACTAGCTCCGAGATCACACAAGGCTTTGACAACTTTGTTCTCTCCTAGTTCAACATTTATGTAAGGGCATCCCGGGTCTTTCATCTTTGGAGGAAGGGTTCCTTGGATTGTTGTGCTAACATTTGCTTCCAGAAGGACTTGGTTCTTATGTGAGAATTTCCGTTTAAATGTGCAGAGGTCCTTAAGGTATTTTGAGTATGTAGGAATGGTTTGAATGGAATCGAGGAGTGGAATGTTCAACTTGACTTGTGAGAATATTTCCCTCAATGTTTCACTCAATTCAGGCTTGGTTTTCCCCCTCATGCGTTGAGGAAATGGGGCAGGTTGTGGGGTTGTTTTTTGAAGAGTTGTTTCCTTCACATTTTTATTAGTATCATCAGTTTGTTCATGTGTTTCATTTGAATTTTCATTAGAGTTTGAATCTTCAGGCGGGTTTTGGACTATTTGTTCAGGTTTCTCAATTGATTTTCCACTTCTCAAAACTGTCACAGCCTTTAGTTGTTCATGAGTTGTTTGAGTGCAACTTGTCTCCCCCCTTGATGTTTGTTGTGGAATGGCCTGTGCGGGCATGGGTGCCTTTCCAGTTTTTATGGTTTGAAGTTCTTTTTTAAGGGATGAGACTTCTGAGTTCACCCTTTCCATTTGTTTGCACAGTTGTTCAAGGATTGGGAGAGGGACATATTGGGAAGGGGTTTGTGTTGGTTGGGTTATCCCAGGGGGATACTTTTGTTGTTGGATGGGTTGTTGGTATTGGACTGGAGGATGTTGGTATTGGATTGGTTGTGGTTGGAATTGGTTATGGTTTTGAAAATTTTGTGTAGGGTATGGGTTTGGTCCTTGTGGTTGGCTAGGTTGTTGGTTATCTTTCCATCGGAATCCTGGGTGGTCATTATACCTTGGGTTGAATGTGTTTGGGTATTGAGGCTTTTGAAAGTTTAGGGCATTGACTTCAGCAGGTGGTCCTCCTAAAAGAACATCCTTGATGGATGGAATGGTTGGGTAGTTGTCTGTTTTGTGGTCATGTTTGTCACAGATTGTGCAAACAAAGTCTACAGTTTGGATTTCATTGATTTTCCTATGGTCTATCTCTTCAACCTTCCTAGAGAGTGCTGCAAGTTTTGCCCTAAGGCTTTCTTCTTCCCTAAGTGTATGCATTCCAGTAGTTCTTTGAGGCTTTTCAGAATAAGGTGATGTTCCCCATGTTTGGTTTTGTTCAGCAAGGATTTCTAGATACTCGTAAGCATCATTTGGGGATTTGTTTTTAAAGGCCCCATTACACATCATGTCAATGAATTGTTTGTTCCCCAGGCCCAAACCATCATAGAAAATTCTTACTTGTTCAGGAATAGAAAAACCATGGTGTGGAACCATGTTTAGGGTGTCTTTGAACCTCTACCATTTTTCATAAAATGACTCTCCCTCTTTTTCAAAAAAGTTTTGGATGCTCTTTTTAAGTGCAATTGTTTTGTGATGAGGGAGGTATTTTTTGTAGAATTCTCTTTGCAGTTGGTCCGAAGAGTGGATTGATGCAGGTCTCAAGTTGTTTAGACAATTTTTAGCTCGATCCTTTAATGAAAAAGGAAAGAGCCTCATCTTAGCAGATTCTAGTTGATGTGGGGGACACATGGTTTCAACAATGTCATTGAACTCTTTGACATGAAGGTATGGCATTTCTGACTCCATCCCATAAAAGGTTGGAAGGTGGTTTAGGACATGGGGTTTGAATATGTAGATGGTGTCTCCTATAGAATTGTGTCTAATGCATGAGGGGGCATTGGTCCAAGGAGGAGTGATGTAGTCGTTCATGGTTTGATCAACTACATTCCCTAAGTTTGGAGCTTCTTGGTTTTGGTTTCCCATTTGATTCCCCCCAGGGTTTACAATTTGATTTTGTGGATGACCCTCCATTGGACTTGTTTCAAGTTCTGACTTTGGGGTTTCAAGAATATTTGGATCTGATTTAAACAATCCCCTAGGTGCACTTGACTCCCCTATCCTAGGACTATCCACCCTAACTAGTCTGTTTGAGAAATCGCGGGTGTAGGCGGACATGCGCCAAAAAAAAAAGCGAGAAAGGGACAAGATAAGAGATCTTGGGTGAGAGTAGAAGAATGGGGGTGAGGAAAGAAGGTTTTTTGGATCTAAGGTACTTACTTGGTCCCCGGAAATGGCGCCAAAATTTGGTCTCGCCCAAATTTACCCAAGTTTTAAGGGTCAAGTGGTCGCTTGTAGTGTAGCTTGGGTTGTCGAATCCTCAGAGACCTAAGAAGAACCTTTAGACACTCAATAAAAAGAGATGGATTTTTGGCTATAAAGTGGCCAACTTGGGTTGATTTTAGATTTTTTTGAAAGATCACTAAAAGATCTATGTGAATTCAAATTATGAGAAAATGAGTTGATCCTAGGTTATTGCTCAGAGTGGATTGAATGAATTCCTTTTTTTACGATTTTAATTTCATTAACTCGAGAAGGATTCATGAAATGAATTCAAACTAACCTCATCACTTACTTATTAAACACCTTCAAAACATATGATAATCACCTATACACTTTTAGGATCATTTTCATGAGCAGTCCAAGGTAAAGGATGTAATTAGCACATGAAAGTGGGGTGAATAAATTCAATAAGGAAGAGGAAGAATAAAAATCATTGAATGAAAGAAAATCAATTAAAATAAATTAATAACATTTAGGGCATGAGAAATAACATTAAATCCAGCCCCTTGCTACTCCCTTGGATCAAACCATAAAAGAGATAGCCCTCCATTGATGACAAGTTCTCAATGGAAGCGGAAAGTAGACTTATGAGGGTGGAATTGAGGAAGTAAAAACAACAAAAATAACGATCACTCCACCGTTGTGTGAACAAAATCACAAGGTTTGGTGTGAATAAATTCACACCATGAGGAAACGGTATCAAGGTGATAAGGATAAGAACAGAACAAGAGAAGAGAAAGAACTTTTATTGAAGACTAATGTGATTCGAACAACTTACATGAGAAGGTAAAACATTACAAAGGCAAATTGGCATAATAACATTACAATGAAAAGAAAGCACCCAACCTCCCTAAATACACCACCACTCCTGCCTTAAATAGTAAAAAATGATGCCTTGGCCGATCCCCCAACATCCCATATGCCTTATATTAATTATGTTGGGAAAAGGTGGGTGGAACATTAATGATGAGAGACTTTTCCACTTCTTGCCCCGAAGTTGCAGCCAACTTGCATCCACCGGAAAGACGCGCCTAAAGGGAATTCTAGAAGGCCGAATTTGAGTGGGCCCTAGAATACCTAAATGAATCCCCGGATGTCCACTAACACCATGTAAAATTTCAGCCTTAAAAACTTTGTGGTTCGGGATCTATGATTGAAATGGTGAGCTGTTTTTCTGGGCCACAGACTCTGGCCCAAAATTAAATCTTCAACTTGGGACGCCTTAATCACCACCATTGAAAACTAACTAGCACTTCCTCTAGAAGAATGATTTGTTCCCCTATATGTCTTCTATCCTTCCATAAATTTTTAGTTTCATTGGTCTTGTATTGTGGGCCCCATAGTCCGATCAGTGTGATGATATCCAATCTGACTTCTCCAGAATTGTTTCCTTTAATCGCCAAATATCTCCATCATAATTTATTAATAATCCATTGCTCCCTGAATAAAAAATGTTCATAATTAAGTGAATATCCATTTCCAAAAATATCAAATTAAAACATTGAGAGTTATGTTCTTTAAAATCAGATGAAACATTGGGCCTAAATTGGTGCACATTAGGCATGAAGTGCACAAATGATGAGAATGAGTGTTCAAAATGTAAAATGCACTAAAATGGTATTTATGAATAGCAAGGAACATTAAAACTAAATATATTAGCAATGAATATTAGCCTCCTACAGTGGCTAATCAGTTCCCTCAAATGATTAATGGATTTTTGGGGTACTTAGGTGCAACAAAGTGGCTGACCAAGGTTATCTCACAAAGAGGCAGTAATTGAAACAAATGATTAATTGTATTATGAAAATAAAATAAAAGAGAATAAAACATGCTACTTAAAAAGGATGGGGGATTTTTTTCCAATTATAAACCTTTATGAAGTTTTCTGGAAGAATATTTTATATATATATATACTTGTTTTTATTTTTGAAATGATGCTTGAATAATAATACATAATGAGAAGATATTTTTTTTAGAAAATATTTTTAAAAGATGTAATAAATATAAATATACCTCATCATTTACATATTAATAATTATAATTTAAATTAATACTCACATAATTATGATACCCTAATTTGTTAACCCTTTTACCCTATATAAGTAAACTTAACCTGAAAGATGAAATTATTTAAACCCTAGGCTAGCTTCGGAACACGCAATCGTAACACCCTGCTTTGATTGATGTTCTAAGGTTAGCTTATGGTCAGTGGTTAATTATATGAAATATACATTCTATAAATTAGGATTAATTAAGTTTAGGGATTATATTTGAACTCTAAAAACTTATCCCATGTGGTCTCGTGTTACAAATTAAGATCGTGCTCTCACAATTCACACAATAATCGACCGTGCATGTTTTTGTGTTAATTGTTCAATTGATTTATTAGTTTATTATAATTTAAAAAATAAATTCATGGATCATATTAATTGATTTATAGTAGCTAAATTATTCAAAATAATTAAATTAAGAGGGTAGAAGATAGATCGATCACTAAAAAAACTACTATTCCACGGGCGCTGTGGTCATCATAGAGATGTTTTGCATAAGAAAAGGATTGAAAGAGTAGAACACAATCACATCTCCACTATTGAATTCCGAAAGAAAGAGGAATATAAGAATATTAAAAGGAAAAAAATAGAATAATAATTGAATAAAAAATTATGATACAAGCATGAAAGCAAAGAAATACAAAGAGGAGGTGAGAGAGGAGAGCCTTTTTGGAAGATATGTTTGCACAAGGCCTTAATTATTCCATGAGTTGTGAAGGGATATAAAAAGACACTCTTTCATAAAAACCTTCCCAATTCCTCTACCAACCATCCAAAAGAGTGAAAATACCAATTTATATAGTGCTGGGGAGGCTAGGTTCAATGTAGTTTCAAGTGTGAATGGGGAATCTTGGCCAAATATTTTAAGACAACTTTCACTGCCAATTCAATCTCTAGAACACATGAACCACCTGTTCTTTAAGTATCATTGTTTGGGAAAAATTGGGTTGGAGGGCTCTTATCAAAATATGGGCCCAATACTAGCTCAGATGAAAAATTTATGGTCCAAATACAGAACCAATGTCTAATCTGGTGGGACCAACCCACCTTTGACTTCATGGAATTTTTAGTCGAACCAAATGAACGATTTAGATTCAATGTCCTGAACAAAAGTTGTATCCCATTATGTCAGCGCATTAAAAAAATTGAAATTTCATAGAATAAATATTAAAATATTTATTTTTTAAATACTATAGTGCACTATAAAGGGTAAAAATAGATTTTCCATAAAATTTTCAAATGAATGATATAATCCCAAATATTTTATAAATAATCATATTTAACACAGTGTGAGGAAATTTTATCATTTATTATCAATAAAATATTCTATAAAAATGTGTTTTATCAACTCTCCCACACCTACCCTTTTTCACTCTTGGAAAAAACCTCATATAACGTATTTTGAAAAATTGTGACAAGTAAACATCAATATCAAATAAATTTTTTTAAAACACATATCCTTGAGATCCTAAAAATTCACAACTAGAAAAAAATATATCATGCCTAATAAGAAACCATTATTTAATGTTCTCCATTTATATTATTCAATATATTTCCATTTCATTTATCCTCTCATGCACAAAAAACTTACCTCACTTGAATTTTCTTTTATCACAAAAATGTCATTTTTAGCAATGTTTTTCTCATAAAAACTCATAAAAGAGTCATCATAGGTTTGATAAATTCCTAAATCACCACCCGATGTGAGAAAAGGACATATGTTTATCATGAGTACTTTTTAGGGTTGTTTTGCGGCTTCCGGTTGGTAGGATTTAGATGTGAAAAAATTTGTGGCTGAATGAGGAGGGATTGAATCTTTTTAAAGAAAAATTGAATTAATCCAATTTTCACATAAATATGGTCTCCTCCTCAATCCCCAAAGCATCAATTAATGTTCATCATCAAGAGAAATAAAGGAATTTTTACACCATTCAACATTTTAGAAGTAAAAATGTCAATCTCCTCAAACATTATTTTTTTGAAAGCTCCAAATAGGCACAAATTTCTTACTTTATTAGAATCTCTAGAAAGTGACAACATCACTTATCATTATTGCTCCAAAAAAGGCACATCTTTCAATATAATGATTTTCTTTATCAGAAAACACATCTCTTCAAAATTTAATTTTCCACACAAAGTATCATAGAATGTGGTAGCAAAATACAAGAAAACTTCCCCCACACTTATGTTCAACTATATTATGCAATTTCACTTCAATAGTTGGTTGGATAGGGAAAATTGGCTTGAAATTTAGATAACCTAATAGGAAATTCATAGATTATAATTGATATAAGGATTAAATGTTCATGGTAGGCCATTATAAAAAGGATTATTTTAAATGAGGTCTTTAATACCAAAAAAATTCCTCAATCATTTGAAACATAAGTACCTAAAAACCTCAAATTTTGACAGGAATAAATTGAATTCTGGTTAAATAAAGCATGGTTTCGTTCTCTCAAGAAGTTAATAAATGAAAAGAATATGAATATAATGGTTTAGAGGCCTCACAGGAAAGTGATTTCAAATATAAATACAGTGATATGTGGCATGATATTCAAAATTTAGAGTACTTATAATGAAATTATTAAAGATTTGAAGTTGAAAAAAAGTTATTTTTAGTGTACATTTATGCTTAGTTTCATGAGATAAATTTTTTACTTGTTGATATGGATTTCAAAATGGTGATGAGAATAATTTAAGCTCAAAAGTTTCAAAAACACACAAAAAATTGAAAAATAAACACATAAAATTTGAAAAACATATAATATTTTTTGAAAATCAATGAAAAAAGGAAATAAATTGAAATTAAAAAACTAAAAGGTCCCCTACCCCACACATAAAATATTTCATTGTCCTCAATGTGAACCCATGAGATGATATATGGGAATAAAATGTATAAATTTAAATAGGATAAAGAATAAATAAGTGAAAGGGTTAGGAACATCCTAATATGATCAAGTGATGATGGGGTCATGCAATGTGATGCAATCCACTACATCAATAAGAAGTCCGTCTATGAATTTATTCAAACATTTCCCATTAACTAAAAAGATCCTTCTTGTGTCCTCTTGTGTGATATCCACTGGGAGATGACATGCTTTCCCTATAATCCCGATTCTTTACTTCCATGGGGATATGACATGCTTTCCCAAAAATAATCCAAAATGGGGACATACAAATGGGTGACTTTTATACTATCCTATAATCCCAAAGTGCATTATCCAAGCACTTTCTCTAATATTACCTATTCAGTAACATGGTTTTCTAAAAAATTTGTTCCCACTCGCTATTTGACACCTCATCCCAGCCATTTGTTTGGGGGATGGTATGGTGTTGATGTTTTGTGTGTCACCCTATACTTCCAAAGTAAAGAAGCCAAATTCCAATTATAGAAGTGTGTCCCTTGGTCACTGATGATGGACTTTGGTACTCTAAACCAACAAAAAATCTGTGTCTTGACAATGTCCACTACAACATGAAAATCATCTATTCTAGTGGCCTTATCTTCAAACCATTTACTAACATAATCAACAACAACCAAAATATTAAAAAAAACGAAATGAACATGAAAAAGGACCCATAAAATCAATGAAACACACATAAAAAATATCACAGAATAATATGAGTTGTTGACACATCTCATGTATCCTAGATATGTTTCCCTTATGTCTTCAATGTGAGAACAACATACAATATACTTGAGAATCATGGAATAAGCTAGGAAAATATAATACAGAGTCTAAAACTTTCTTAGCTATCCGTTGGGGTCCAAAGTGTCCACCATAAGCAAGTGTATGACATAATTATAGAATAGACTCAAAATCATGATTAGGAACAATAATCCTAATAAATTGACCACTACACATGTGTTAGAGGTAGGGATCATCCCAAACATAATACTAAGATTCAATTTTTTAATTTTTTTACCTGATGTTTCTTTAAATGTTTTGGGATTTCATAGGCAATAAGGTAGTTAACTAAATCAGCATACCAAAGATGTGTACCTGAGTTGGAATAAAGATTCTCATCAGGGAAAGTGTCTTGAAGTGGTACCTGGTCCAAGGTGGCATCCTCTAGTGTGTGATTAAGCCTAATCATGTGGTATTCCTCCAAGTTTTCTAACCCCTTCTTGTCCTTTATCTTAATATCAAATTCCTAAAGAAGGAGTATCCATCAGATAAGTCTGGGATTTACATCTAGCTTCTTTTAGAGGTACCCTAGAGCTGCATGGTCAGAGAAAAAACTACTTTAGAGCCCAATAAATATGAATAGAATTTATCTAAAGTGAATATGACACCAAGAAACCCCTTTTCAGTGGTTTTGTAGTTTTATTGGGCCGAATCCATTGTCCCCAATGCATATGAAATTACATGTGAATGTACCTCCACCCTATGAGATAAGACAGCTCCAACTGTGAAGTTGGAGGCATCACACATAATCTCAAAAAGAATGTCCCATTATGGGGGATGTATGATTGGTTGAGTGGTAAGATGCTATTTTATCTCATTGAAGGAATTCCTGTAAGAATTATCAAAAACAAAATCAGAATCCTTTTGAAGTAATCACGACATAGGAAGATAAATCTTACTAAAATCTTTGATGAAGCGCCAATAACATCCTTCATTACCTAGGAAAAATCTAACATCATGCACACATGAAGGATATGGTAAGAATGAAATGATATCTACCTTAGATCTATCAACCTCTATCCAATGTTTTGACACTACATTCTCTAAGACAATCCCATGCTATAACATGAAATGTCACTTTTCAAAGTTTAGGACTAGATTATTCTCAATACAATGATTCAAAACCTATCCCAAACTACAGATACAATCATAAAATGCAGAACAATACACTGTAAAATCATCCATAAATACCTCCATTCCAGACTCAATGAAATAAGAAAAAATACTCACCATGTATATCTGGAAGGTACTTGGGGCATTCCAATGTCCAAATGGCATCCTTTGGTAGGAAAATGTACTGAATGGAAAAGTGAATGTTATCTTCTCCTGATCCTCTAGAGAAATAGAAACCAGAAAATATCTAGAAAATCCATCCAAGAAATAGTAGTTTGTTTTCCCAGCTAGTCTCCCAAGCATTTGATCAATAAATGGGAGGAAAAAATGGTCTTTTCGAGTGGACTGATTTAGTTTCCTATAATCAATACACACAAGACAACTGTTTTGCACCCTCAATGAAACTAACTCATATTTCCCATTTTTAACAATAGTAACATTACTTTTCTTAGGAACAACCTGAATAAGACTCACCCATTGGTACTCTAAAATGGGATAGATTATACCTTCCTCGAGCAATTTTTCAACCTATTTTTTAACAACCTCCAAAAGTGATGGATTAAGTCTCTTTTGTGGCTACCTAACTGGTTTAGCCCCACCTTAAAAAAGAATCCTATGCATGAAAATTGAGGGGCTAATACCTGATATGTCAGCCAAGTTCCACCCGATTTCCTTAATGTTATCCCTCAAAAGATTCAGAAGTTTTTCTTCATGTTCAAATTAGATATTGTTATCAATGATAATAGGTAATTTGTCACCACTCAAAAAGTATGGGTATTTGAGATGTGGTGGAGATGGATTGATTTCTAGTGTAAGGGGGGTGGTGTATGGCTGGAGACATCGAAGGAACTGCAATTTTTTCACAAATAGCATCAGTATCAGAATAAAAATCCTCACAATTAGAGAACAAGACATCAAATCCATCAGCATAATCAACAAAAAAGTCATAATCATAGTTCACATGATCAAAATCAAAAAATTAATCCCTTTAGAAATCAAATCTAAGAGAGTTTTGTGAATTATAAATAGGTTTGGAATTACTTTGAGACATCAAACTAGAAACAATTCTCATAATATCCCAAAGCACAGAACAATCAAAGTCCATGGGGTTTTTACTTTGTGGTTCAAAATGTTTGATAACAAAAGAAGAATGGTCATATGAGGGGTTCTTCATGGATTCAATGACATTAAATATCAAAACATAATCTCCAAATTCCTTAGAAATTGTACCCTCATTGAAATTTATAATAGTTTTTTAGTTTTGAGGAAAGTTATTCCTAAGATAATGGGAGAAAAAGAACTTACCTAATCATCCTCCATGTTAAGCATGTAGAAATTTTCTAGAAATATCATGTCTCTTACCTAAACAATTAAATCCTCAAGGACTCCCGCTAGATATTCCATAACTCTATTTTCTAACTACACAACTACTCTCATCGGCTTTAACTCACCAAAATACAAAGAAGAGAATACAGATTGATGGATCGCATTTATAGAAGCTCCTAAATCACAAAGAGCATAATAAAAGTGTAACTTCTATATGGTTCATGGGATGGTGAATGTCATAGGATCCTTGCACATTGTTGGAATTTATAGAGTTGGTGTAATTAGTGCTGACACATTCCTTCCAAGATTGATCCTCTAATTTCCCTTGAGCCCTCTCCAATTGCTACAAAGTTTTTTTATGAATTTGTAATACCTTGGTATTTTTTTAATGGATTCAGGTAAAGGGATGTTGATCTCCACATGCTTGAATGTGTCCAAAATATCTTTTTTCATCACCTTTTCAGAAATATTCTTGGTTTGTACAACTATATTTGGAAATAGAAGGGGTTTAGGAGGAACATCATCAACATATTTCTTACCTTTATCTTTCTTCTCGGGTTTCTCATTAGTTGGTATGGAATTAGGATTTAATGGAGTTGAGGTGAATACTGGTGGAACGATAGGTGCAGATGTATCAGTTGTTTGCTTCCCACTTCTCAATGTGATGACACTAACATTCTCCTTGGGATTTTGAGTAGGTTGGAATGATAGATTTCCATGATTATTACTTACCAGTTCATGGAGGGCTGTGGCAATCATGCTCATTTAAATCTTCAACTACCTCAGCTCCGAACCATGACTCTTCAACTCATTCTATTGATTAAGAACAAATTTTTTCAAAAGATCATCAGTATTAGAATCTAACTTTGGTTGAGAATTCTATTTTTGTTGACTTGTTGATGCTTGATCTTCAAATCACCTTTGGGATTTTTTGAAACCCTGTTGTTAAGGTGGACACTATTGGATGTTTTATTGAATGAGGGGAATTTTTTGTTGTCCAGATGAATATCTCATGTCCTATTGATCCTTCCACCCTTGGTTTTATGCTGGTGAAAAGAAATCAAACATCTTTTGGGGATGTGGCTGTTGGTGCTGCTAATATAGTCTCCCATGAAACACTGTTGCATAATCTTATATTTCTTTTAGTTGGGGGAAACAATTAGTTGGGTGGCTTGTCTCAGTGCAAATTCCACAAGTCCTTAAAGAAGGGGGTGGGGATGTATTTTCTGAAAAAGCAATATACCTCACCATAGTGTTCAATTCTTCTAACTTAGTATCAATCAAATGATTTTCAAGAGAGTAAGTAATTACCTAATGTAATCCCATTAAATGTTGTATAACTCGATCGCAAAATTGTTGGGAGTTTTGTGCCATCTTGTCGATCAAAGAATGTGTAGCTATTGGTGTTTTGTCGACCAATTCTCCTCCAACTGTGGCATCCACCATGCTTCTCTCCATAGGTGAGAGTCCTTCATAGAAGTACTGGATGAGGAGTTTCTCACTAATTTGGTGATGCGGGAAGCTTTCACCCAACTTCTTGAATCTCTCTCAGTACTCATATTTTGACTCCCCTTATTCGTTCTTGATCCCAGATATCTTGTTATGTATAGAATTGGTCCTTAATGTTAGAAAAAATCTTTGGAAGAAAAGACATTTCAAATCATTCCAACATGTTACATCTTTAGGTTGTAAATAATACATCCATTCCTTTGTATCTCCATCAAGTGAAAATGGGAATACCCTTAGTTTGATTTGATATTTAGATACATTTATTTTTTTTAGGGTTGATCAAACCACATTAAATTCTTTAAGGTATTAATTGGGATCCTCACTAGAGAGGCCATGAAATTTTGGAAGCAGGTTAATTAACCCAGATTTCAGTTCAAAGTCTGATTTGAGATTTGGGTATGAAATGCAATTTGGTTGATAATTAATAATAGGTGTAGACAATTCTTGAATGGTTTTATTAAGTTCATTATCATTATTTTCCGCCATTGGTTCTTGTGTTATGTTTTAATTTGAATTTCTTCCAATTTCAAAGTTCTTGGAGTGTAGGAATTCTACAAATGGATGAATGTTGAAACTTCTTGTAGACTGAGAATGTCTGATTCGAACCATAAGGCTACGTTCAATATTAGGGTCAAGATATAAGAGATATTTGGGATTAGTTTGTGTCATAAATCAATGAATGATAATAATGAAATGAAGAGAATTGGGCCATAATTAAAATAAAATAAGTTTGATTTGGTCCAATAAAAATAAAAGAAGAGAGTAAGAGAAGGAAAAAACAAGAGAAAAGGGAAAGAAGAAAGAAAGAGGAAAAGAAAAGAATAAAATAAAAAATAAAATAAATACCTCCAACTAGTTGAATAAAATACTTTCCTATATAGTAATGATTCCAATTTGAAAGGTGCTTCCATCGGCATCCTCAAATGATTAATGGTTTTTTTGGGGTACTTAGGTGGAGTAGAGTGGCTGACCAAGATTGTCTCTCAAAGAGGCAGTAATTGAAACAACTTATTAATGGTATTTTGAAAATAAAATAAAAGAGAAGAAAAAACACTAAATAAAAAGGATGGGGGATTTTTTTTCCAATTATGAACCTTGATAAAGATTTCCGGAAGAAGATTGTTTTTTTTGTTTTTTTTTGAAATTATGTTCGAATAATAAGACGCAACGCGAAGATTCTTTTTTTTAGAAAATATTTTTAAAAGAAGTAATAGATCTAAATCTACTTCTTACTTTAATTATTAATCATTATCATTTAAATTAATTCCCACTTAATTATGATACCCTAATTTTGTAACCCTTTTACCCTATAGGAGTTAACTTAACCAAAAAGATGAAATTACTTAAACCCTAGGCTAGTTTCAGAACACGCAATCGTAACAACCTACTATGATTGATGTTATAAGTTTATATTATGTTCAGTGGTTAATTATATCACATATCCACTCTGTAAATGAGTATTAATTGAGTTTAGGTATTATATTTGAACTCTAAAAACTTATACCGTGCGGTCTTGTGTTACTGATTAAGATCGCGCTCTCACAATTCACACAATACTCGACCACACATGTTTTTGAGTTAATTGTTCAATTTCTTGATTAGTTTTTTCTAATTTAAAAAATAAATTAATGGATCATATTAAATGAATTACAGTTATGAAATGATTTAAAATAATTAAATGAAGAGTGTATAAAATAGATCGATCACTAAAAAAACTACTCTTCCATGAGCGGTGTGGTCACCATGGATACATTTTTCATTGGAAAAGGATTGAAAGGGTAGAACCCAATATCATCTACAATCAATAATTCCATCCCAAAGATGAATATATGAAGATGATAAGAGAAAACCACATAAGATTAATGGAATAAAAATTTAATATACAAGCATGAAAGAAAAGAAATACAAAGATGAGGTGGGAGAGGACAACCTTTTTGGAAGAGAAGTTTGCACAAGGCCTTACTTCTTCCAAGAGTTGTGGGGGGATATCAAAAGACACCATTTTGGAAAAACCTTCCCAATTCCTCGACTATCCATAAAAAAGAGTGAAAACAAAAATTTATAGAGTGGTGGGGAGGCTATGTTCAAAGTGGTTTCAAGTGTGAATGTGGAATCTCAAACAAATATTTTAAGACAAATTGAACCGCCAATTTGATCTCTAAAATGCATGAACCAGATCTTCTTCTAGAATCATGATTTGTGAACAATTGGTTTTTAGAGCTCCTCTCAAAATTTGGGCCCAATAAAATCTTGTACGAATAAGTTATAGCCCAAATACAAAACCAATGTACAATCTGGAGGGTCCAGATCACCTTTGACTTCATGGTCTATTTAGTCCAACCAAATGCATGATTGAGCTCCATTGTCCTAAAAAATGTTGTATCCTATTAAGTTAGAAACACAGTTACCCAATTTCATGTTCAAATGATAAATATTAAAATATTTATCTTCGAAATACTACAGCGCACTAAAAAGGGTAAAACTGGAATTTCCATCAAATTTTCAAATAAATGATCTAATCCCAAATATTTTATAAATAAAAATATTTAACACAATGTGAGAAAATTTTATCATTTATTATCAATAAAATATTAAATAAAAATGTGTTTTATCAAAAACACAATTCAAATAAAAACCTAGGTCATTATGATACGTATACCTCTCCTGAGGTCTCTACCCTGGAAATGGTGTAGCCTCACATGGTCATTCGGTAGGCTTAGAGTCCATGCATTGGATATTAGGGGCCCTAAAATCACATGTCCAAGCTAGTATCCCAATATTATTCCATGATCCAAGATAATCTGAAACTATTTCTCTACCATCCCATACAATTCTCATAGTGCCTAACTATAAACTCCACCCTATGTCTCTACCATCAACTCTAATACCATTCTGTCATGACACCCTCCCCCCAAGATACCCCTCCTATGCAGGTAATGAAGAAAAGAAAAAAATAACCCCCGAGTCCCAACTCCTGTTGGCCTTGGGTTGGTGATTAACACCAAGGGTATAGAAGTCTCACAAAATGGGAGGCATTTCCATTTCAATGAAAAAAGATCATGATATAAGATGGTTCAACTCAAAAAACTCTATGATATATATAAAAATAAATCCAAAATCCATCACACATGTATTTTTAAAATAAAACTATTACAAATACAATGAAAAATCCAATATAAATACCAAAAGAATAAAATCTAAGGCAACAACGCAACAACAACTCTAAAGATCCAAACTAGAAATGTCCAGCATAGACCAAAAAGTTCTCTTGGAAACCTAAAAATAATTTTCATATATTTATGGTGATCATATAAGTGTACTCAATATGTAAAAAAAATTATATAATTCACATGTGAAAGGAGAATACTAATGCTCATGTGTGAAATTAGTAGAACCAAACAACACCTAACAAGGTACACTTTCCATATCAACCTCACCAAGGCATGTTCACGAAGTAATTAAAGTCATGTAAAGTATTAAAGTAAGCCCATAAATTATTTGGGTACCTCAAACTACTTCCCACTGGTTTATCTAATTTTACCTAATCGAAAAAATACTAACACTCCCACATCTTCTGAAAGAACCATGTCACAACCTGCCCACACACACCTATGCCCCACAAAACACATAACGTCCCACCCACAGAGGCTTAGGCCACATACCATATCACATCCCACCCAATGAATCTTGCTCCTCACAAACCACATCACATACCTCCCACAGACATCTGGGCTACAAACCACACCACATCCATCCTGTAGATACGTGGAAAACAAACCACACCTCACCCTAAAGAGACATGGGAAAGCACACCACATATCGTTCTAAAGAAACATTGGAGTCAAAAATCACACACACACACCTGGACCCCACAAACCACAACATGGCAATAAATATTTATCTATTATCACTTGGAAGAGGGAGTAGGGAAGAGCTGGTGGCCAGCCAACCATCCTCCCACTAGGATGTTTGGGAAATACATACTCCCCCGTGATGATGGGGGTGTTCAGAACATAGTTCTCAAATAGGGTGGGCTACATATATAAATCAAGAGAACACATAGTGTATATACATATAGATTTACAACATAGATCCACTTTTTATGGGTTTATAATAAGAGATAACCATATCACATAATCCAAACAATTTCTTTTACCTCTAAATTCATAAAAACATACACAAAAACAAAAACCACATTTCGTTTTCAAAATTTAATCCATTTTTCAGAGTTTTTTTATCAATAAATCCCACTTTATCAGCCTCTTTGATTTGGGTCATCAAAATTCTTTAGAAAATTCATTTCACTTAGAAAGATAACTTATATCATGTTTCCATCCCATTAGCATACATATAAACATTAACCTTTTAAAAAACAGAACCCATCATTGATTTCATCATTAAACATACCTATATGAAATTATCAACATATAGTATTAATTCCATTAATACATGGGTAGATATAATATAACCAACCACATGGAATAATCACAACAACATCCAAGAATAACACAAGATATAAGTCACATTATACTTTTAAATAATATTTGACTATTTAATAGATTTAAAATATATCGAATAATCCCATATTAACATAACATTGATTGATTAAATTAGATCCTATGATCATTCATTAATTAACTATAAACATTCCGCATTCCATTTCAAATAAACCGATTTTCCCGATTCTTCCCTATAATGGATATTCCACTTTATTTCCATACTTCCTAAGAAACTATAATTAATTCACACAATACAATGACCAACATAAAGAAAGTAGAACCACATAAAAACCCATTAATCTCTTACCAATAATCCCACAACATCAATGACTTACATCCACATCCCCTTTTTCATCCTTTCTATACATCCACACCATAACCATCATAAAACCACACACTATAACTATATCCATTAAATACCCACTAGACAACCATATGTAATCCATTTTCCCACACACACATAACAACACAGTCATAATCCATCCATCATGTCAGTAGAGCCAACCAACATCACACAATCATGTCCGCAAACACATTACATAATATAACTGATCAAAAAATACTTTTATATTTACCAGGGAATCCATTATACAATTTAACATAATTTAGCGTGTTATCAAGTAAAATATTTAATCCTAGGGAATCCATTTATTTTAACTAAATGTTCATGTTTAAACAATTATATAATAAGTGACATCAATATCCACACAACATGAATGTATTCCACAACCCATAAACTAGTACACAAATAATGACCCCAAAAAACCATGATTTTGAGTGGGTATTTATCCCATATAATTCCCAATAGCAATAATAAAAACCAGAAACACAACGAGAACATACATCATGTTCCCCTACCTCTTTAAATTCAATTTAAACTAATTCACTATCTTTATAAATATAGATGAAACCATGTTCATAGGATGAGAAAATAATATAACCATCCTATATGATACACATAAAGATAAATGAGGGAAAAACCTACTTAGAAGAAGAAACAATTAGCACTCTATTATTTCTCCAAAATAGGGGGTGAACATGCAGTAGGAAAAATACTTCAGGAAAACTCGATCCAAAGGGTTCAACACAATTTCACAAATCCTTGGGGAGGAATGGTTCTAGGAGTCTCATACCAGGGGAAAATAAGAAGTAGAAATTAGGGTAGAAGATATATTGACCTTTGGTAAAATTTAATGGAGTAGCGGTTTAGATACACCTTTGATTTTCCATTAAAGGAGGATCTGGTCAAGATAATGCATTTTGACCAAATAAAATCGCCCGAAACCATTTGAAAATAAAGATAGGATTTATGATCATTTGAATTGGTCGCAAATCCCTTTTAATAAGGCTTCACAGTCATTTTACATCAAGGAAAACATTAAAGGGGAGAAACTATACGAAACTGGAAACACTGCTCATGAATCACCACTGGATAAGTCACTATTTGGAGAGTCACAATTTGGTAGGTCACTGTTTATTGGGTCACTGCTCGATAGGTTACTGTTAGGCGAGTCACCACTTTGCGAGTCAATGTTCGGTAAGTCACCACTAGACGAGTGACCATTCAATGAGTCATTATTAGAATGAGAGACCATTGGATGACTTGAAATTTTGGAAAAATCTTAGAATGAGTCACCATTGGAATGACTCACATGTCCCAAAAACACCTCACACTACCCATAGACACCTAAAACACTAGATTTATCACAAAGTAATGGACCAGAAAGGCAGGGCCATTACAACTAATGTGATAAAGATTTTAATTCATTTTAAAACCTTCCATAATCTTATCATATGAGTGAGGTTTGGCCATTTACATCCAATGATTGAAAAAATGTCCACTTGGTTCCATTTTTCTATTATTATAACCTTTATATTAATCTATAAACAAGTAAACACAAAATTTCACTCTCTTGGATTTTGTTTCTGTAAGAAAGAATCTAATGATAAAAAGAGGATAAATTTGGTTATAAATTTTATTTTTAAAGGATATTTAATTTTTTATCATGGTAATTTATTTATAATTTTTAGTGATAGGATAATTACCTAAAATGGTTATGAAACACCGATATAGTATTTATTGAATTAATAGATAAATAAAATATATGGTTTTAAAAATATGAATAGTAATAAAAACTTTTATAATTATTTTGTTTCAAGGATTTTATAGATAAATATAACATATTAGGAATTTTTTAAAGGATAATATGTTAATTATTTTTCTATCATGTTTTCTTTAAAGTCAAATTAAATGAATAGTGTCAAGAAGAAAAATAATGATATTTTATGTTAAATAATATTTTATTAAATTATTTTAAAATGAAAAGAAACTTTAAATAATAGAATTAAGATTATAAATGGTCAATTATTTGATCACTTGTAAATTTATGATCTAATTGTTACCATATAATTACAATTATAATCCTTTAATTTTTAAAAATTCATTACTATAGTTAATATTAAAATTTGTTTACCAAGGGGTTAAATGAAAGGATAAGGTTTAAAATGACACCAAAACCTATCTATATTTGATTGGATAATTATATTTAGACTATATATAATTTTTATTTGAATCTATGTCCATTTAAATTATTTTAACTGAGAAATACTTAATTATATTATAATATATTTTTTTAATTCTAATTTTGTCCTTCCCCCCTTATAAGAGGACACCCCTTATCAATATTCTTGACACCACTTTGATCCATATACATAAACAAAACCCTAACTTAGTAACATGAAAAATTTCTTATAAATTTAGTAGAGGTGGTTGTAATCTAGAAAGACCATTCCAAGGATCCTTAATAAGGAATCTAATGGAGGCCTACTTAAGAAGAGGTAATCGTATTACCCAACCTCTTTCTAATTATTTATTTTTATATATTATCTAAATATATGATATTTATAATGTAATAATTAATTTATTATCCTAAATATGATTAAATGTAATTTTTATTATTTTATAACCAATATACATCCTTTATTTAATCAAATGGGAAGTGAAAGTATCACCAATGCGTACATATGGACTGCCACCTTCACATAGAGATAAAATTCATTATCCATAACCATATTTCATGGATGGGTGTTATGAATATTTTAATGTTTATATATTATATTTTGGATATAATTATTATTATATAATTATAAAATCATATCTACATTCTTACGTTATAATTCGTTAGAAAATGATAGCGTCATTCGTGCATAAGTTCAATATGCAACATCTACGAAGTGATTTGATTTAATTTCCAATTTATATTTACATGGATATTAATGAGAATATATTTAATAATTATATATGTGATATAATTATGATTTTATACAGGTATAAAAATATTTACCTCTTATTTGTTCCATTAGTTAAAAAACGAATGCAATGTTCTTGTGTACGTAGGACCTACTATCTTCATGAACGGTGTAAATCATTTTTACATCCCTAAATTTTATGGTTGAATATTGTAACACCCCATTCTTCCACTATACGTTTCCCTTTGAATAATGCAATAGCTTGCATTGTACGCAACTTTGAGATTCTAACACACCGAAACCAATCAAACTAGTCGTTATGAATATTAATACTCACTTTTTGAAATTTAATAAATGTTATTTTTCAAAATGGACAGCATCTTTGAATTCATAATATCGAAATTATCTTAGGGTGAATTTTGGCTATTTTTCTGAAAATTTTAATTTTTGATGAATAGTGAAAAACACTACGTTATTGGTTAAAACCGACTTTTTATTTAAATAATCATTTATTTTATTTAAATTTATTTTTGGCCAAAATAGATACATAATACCTATATAAGTTCAATTTAATTCATTGGAGTCATTTTATAATAAGTTTAAATATATAAAAATTTTATTGAACTTTTTAACGTATTTTACCCACCTCCTAGGAGCATTTGAAAATGTGCATAATTTTTTTTTACCGCTTTTGTGAGTTTAATTTCTAAAATATGAGAGACAAGGTTAATATCAGTAAGTAAAATGTGGTTCAATATGATGAAACAATTTTTTTTAAATTGTAACTTTTGACTTTTATATACCATAGTTAAAAGTAAATAGGGTAATTAAGGGTAAAAATGATTTCATAATTACCTTAAAACATGTACTAATTTTATTGGATAAGTTTAGTTTTAACAAATACTACCTATGAATTAAAATATAATCTCATTTGTTCTAGTTGGATTAGATTAAGACATTTATTATTATTTTACTTAAAGAAGAGTTAAAAGAGTCAAATTCAAAGTTTAATAACTAAACCATTTTTAATATAGGGCTACACAAAATATAAATTCGACTATAAATATTATTTATAAAGACAAAAATATTTCATACATAATGTTATTTTATTTATAATTTTTCGATATTAAATAATTTAATTATTATGCAGTAATTACCTTATTAATTAAATATTAAAATAATTGATATTATAAAAATCCAAATAAATGAAAATTGAGACTTCTGATGAATTCCAATAATTTTCTTGTTTAATATTCCCTGTTAGGGTTAGTTAAATAAATTTTTTATAATTTATAATGTATTAATGGATTTCAAAAAAATCAAATACAAAATAGTGTCAAAATTGACATAATTGTGTTTTTAGAAAAAATACTATATTATTAATTGATATAATATTAGTAAAAATCTATGGTTCGGCCAAAGGACTTAGATAAGGTTATATATATTAATAATATGCTACTTGGGGTTTTCTTGTATTTTTATAGTAAGTTTATAAACCATATAATATAAAAACACAAAGAGACATGGTAAATGTCAAACTATTTATCTAAGAGTTAAATATAGAAGATATAGTTAATATAGTGACATAAACCTATCTAAAACCTATTGGTTGAAATTTTATAGACCCATACCCACCTTATACTCTAAATAAATCATTTTTTATCCATTATAAACTGAAAATTATTTTATTATAAAATAATATTTCAAGCTTTTCCTAAAGTGACCCCACCTATCTTATAAAAGGGAACTTTTACTTCTTTTACTTTCACACATACAAAGCCATTTGGATTAGAAAAACCCTACCCAAATATCTTCCCAACTTTCCTCCCTTCATCATTAAGGCCTTACTTTGGTCATAAAGCCATCCTAAAGATCCCATTTGATCAAATCAAAATGAAGAGCCCAACTAAGAGGTAAATATTTCATCACATCTTTCAAGTTATTTTCTTCTTCCACATCCTATTTCTTTGTTGTTTCCATTATAAAATAATTAATCCAGTATCTTATATATACTGTGATTTGATTATAAATATTGTACAACCATATTCATTATTCTATCCATCATATGAATGACAAAGTCACCATACGTGCATACGTACGACTTACCGTCTCCACGTTGTGGTGTAGTTTTCTATTCAAACACTTCATTATTTGGATGAGTATAATAATGAGTATAACTGATGTAAATAATAAATATAACATGTTATTGATTCTGTATATATGATATACCATACAATTAAATATTATTTCACCATCAATATAATGATATTGTCGCTCGTGCGTACGTACGGATTTCCGTCTCCACGAACGTGATGCGATTCATTCCCCCATCGTAATAATTCAAGAATAATTTTCATTTTATGATTTACAATAATGTTTATGAACATATTATCATTATGTATATAAATAAAATACATCCTATCCATAATAAATATGGCTTACGTAACCAAGCATAGAAAGGAAAATGAATCAGTTAACACCCGAAACGATGATACTACTGAAATATTATTAACAAAGAAATATTAGAGGATCATATATGATATCATATTTATGTATAAAATTATTGTATAATTTAATAGCAATTTTTTAACTTTTATATAGGAGGTTGACATACCATTGAATAAGGAAAAGTACAAGGTAAGGGTTAATTTCAAAATCTCTTTATTATCCTAGGTTGTGTTTATGAAAGTATCTACTGGGACCTCTTTATCATCCACATCCATGTTTTCTTGAAAATGTATTTCAATTTTTTTTATTATTTTCTAGACTATAGGTTAAATTAATTTATACCCTTATTTGACCAAATATGTTTTTAATGTAATCTTTCCGTCATTTTCTAAACAAGGTACATTATGACATTTTCGACAAAATTAAGGTAAGAATGTTTTTCTAACTTATATAGTGGATGTAGATATTTTCTGCCATTATAACATCATCAAAGCATCCATTAAAAACTTATAGAAATATTTTCAAAATAAATGTTTTCTTTTATAATTATGTGACTCTTAAATGGTTTCAAAATGAAAAGAGGTAGTTCTTTCAAATAGTTTTTATTTCATCCATGTAAACATAATTTGATGGATTTTAAACATGTTTGAAGTTGATTTATTATGATACAAATCTTTCATATTTTATTGAGGGTTTTGTGATATGTTTGACCGTGAATGTGTTATTTTTATACCATTAATGGTTTATAGTTAAATGTTTTACATTTCATTTGCTAGTTTTAATAAAAATGTTTATGTTATGTTTCTACCTCTTCATATAAGGAATGTATTGGACTTAGTATGTGTTGGGTGGAGCCCAATATAGCTCCTCGGTGCATTAGTAGGTCTCATGAGACAATTAGACTTGGAATTGGCCGAGGCTTTTCCCAATTTGATATATGGTTTTGGCCGAGGCCTTAATAATTTTTAGATGTCTTGGCCGAGGCCTAGACAAAATGTTTCAAAATGTCTGGAATTATACATTCTCTCATTAAGAAAATAATAATGATGGTTCATCTGTTTATTAGACTAGTATTATACCCATGACTATGTTTTATTAGGGAATATTTACTCAACTCATATTTCTACCACAAAGTGTTCAGGTTTTTTATTTGTAAAGGCATGTGATTTGAATTATTAATCATGCCTAATGTTTATGTAATCTTATGATGTATTTCTTACCATTACTGAGCATTTGATCTCACCCCTTTCTTATGTTTCATTTTCCTAGGATACGAAGAAGTTAGTTATAAGTGACATGTAGGCATAATCTAGGAGTCTTGGATGTTTGTAATGGAATTAATTAGTGTTGTATTTATTTTCAAGTTGTAATGTTGAACTTATGTATGTATCTTCTTTCCAATAATACTAAACTGATCAGTCTTTCGGGATATCACACCTTGTATCATGCCAATGTTACGTAATAAAGCACTAACTCTTGGTAAGTGGGGTCGGGGCATTACAGTTGGTATCAGATGAAGTTTAGTACAAATCGTGGAAACTAGATTTAGAAAACTCTGAATAGAGAACATTACCCTAAGATAGACTTTGAAGATTAGTATAGAAGAACTTCCTATAATTATGGTTCTGTAGAGATTTTGTGAGTTTTCTAAGCAATACATCCCTATATGGATACAAAAGGTAGAGGAGGCTCTAGCACAGATGTATCTAGGGGTAAAACCTGAAAACACCGCTTTGAGTTAGACTCGAACGAGAACTGGTGCATGAAAAACAGGCCTTGCTAAAATCTTGGTTACGACACTCCCGGAGGATATGATTAGGATAATTCTCATTTTCATTACAAACCATTATGAAGGATTTATGAGTATATACCTCCTTAAAGAATAGTTTTTTTATGATTATGGATTATATCCATAAACGATTCAATTTTTGTTAAGTGTTTTACAAGTTCGGAATTATGTATTGTAGTTCATAAACTAATCTAATATATTCCATTGTTTAGAAATGGTTCCAAGTGGAAGGAATGGAAACCATATCAATGCACATAATCCATGTCGTGTTTTCCCTCCTGCTAAAGATAATTATAGTGGAGCTGGTGAGGTAACTGGTGCTTATCAACTTATCACCATATTGGGACAACTCACATAGGTTATGATTAATAACCTTACCCTTATGGAGCACCATGATCCACAACACGAAGGATCAATGTTAGAACGCTTCATGAGGCAACAAACACCAATATTAAATGGGAATACAGATCCATTGGTAGCTAAATAATGGGTAAGTTCCTTAGAGAAAATATTTCATGCTTTGGGGAGTAGCGAAAGGGAAAAAGTTGTCATGGCAGTTTATCACCTCACTGGAGATGCAGATCAATGGTGGTCATTAACTAAAAACACAAAGGATGATGAAGAAGTATCAAGTATGGATTGGAGGGAGTTTAAAGGGCTCTTTTTTTATAAAAATACTTTCTTCATGACCATCGAGCGAATATGGAAAGGAAATTTCCGAGTCTGAGAAAAAAAGAGAATGAGAATGTCGCAAAGTATGAAGCTAACTTTATAAGATTAGAAAGGCATGCGAAAAATCATATACGTAACCCAAGAAGTAATATTGATCATTTATTTGATGGGTTAAAACCATTGCTCCGTCGAGAATTAGTCTCACAATCCTTCTCATCTTATGAATATATGGTCTCATGTGCTATCAATATAGAAAAATAATTCTCTAAGTCTTATGAATTTAAATAAAATCAGGAGAAGAAGATATCTTCTAAACACTTTGGGAAAGGAAATAACACAATAAGGAAATAGGAAATAGTTGAATTTCCACCCTGTGATAATTATGGAAGGAAGCATCCTAGTGCCTATCTAAAATGAAAAGTATTATGCTACAAATGTGGGTAGAAAGACCATCTTACTAGTGATTTTAAGGGGAAGAAAGAAGCTACCAATGTTCAATGCTACAATTTAAGGGAGATGAGACATTTTGAAAATTAATGTACTAAGTGTTAGTGAATCTTACCTCAGAAAAGGACAATGGATCATGGACAATATTGTGCGATCAATACTATAGATGTTAAAGCTCAAAAAGATGTGGTGGAATGTAATTTAATGGCTTCCTAAAGTTTAGACAATGCTTTATTTGATTCTGGATCATCCAATGTTTTCATATCTTCCTAGTTTGCTAAGAAAATTAGATATTTCCAATTTTATTTAATAAGGGAGTTGTCAGTCAAAACTCCTAAGGGAATTATCAGTGCAACAAAGGCTGGTGAATTAGTACCTATTAAGGCATATAAATGATATTTACTTGCTGATCTAATCATCATACCCACGATTTAATTTGATATAATCCTTGATATGGATTGTATTTAGTACCATGATGCGGAAATTTATTGTAATAAGAAGGAGGATACAATTCTCGATGGTGATAGGGAGTACCTTATCTTTAGAGAAGAAATGTCACCATCTGATTCTTATATAGATACACGCCCATTAGCTTTACTAAATTCAATTATTGGGGAGGATAAGAATTAAATAATTATGGGTGAGGAAAATAATTTTCAAATATAGGATGTACCTATTGTGAAAGAATATGTTGATGTGTTTCTAGTGGTTTTACCTGGACATCCTCCAGAATGAGAAATTGACTTTTCCATTGATTTAATTCCTGGTTTAAGGCCCATATCAAAAACCCCTTATAGAATGGCCACTGTGGAATTAGTGGATGTAAACAAACAACTATAGGAATTGAGTAATATGGGATTTATTCTCCCTAGTGTTTCTCCATGGGGAGCCCGTGCCATTTTTGTTAAGAATAAAGATATATCTATGAGGTTGTGCATTGAATACAGGGAGATAAATGCTATAACAATAAAGAACAAGTATCCTTTACCTCACATTGATGATTTATTCGACCAACTTCATGGAGCTCAATTTTTTTCAAATATTGAAGTTCGATCTGGATATCATCAGTTGTGTGTGAAGAAGGAAGACATTCTGAAAACAACATTTCGAACTAGGTACAGGCATTACGAGTTTACAGTAATGCCTTTTACATTGAATAATGCACCCTCTGTCTTCATGGATCTAATGAATAGAGTTTTCAAGGAATATCTTGATGAATTTGTAGTGTTATTTATTGATTATATCTTAGTATACTTTAAAAGATATGAAGATCAAGAAAATCAATTCCACGTTATTTTGAAGACTCTTAGAAGAAATGAATTATACAGGATGTTTAGAAAGTGGGAATTCGGGCTTCAGGAGATTTAATTTCTTGGCCATATTTTTTCTAAGGATGGAATCTATATTGATCCTCTAAAGACCAAGGCAATCCAAGAATGGCCAGCACCGACAAGTATAACTGAGTTACACCGTTTTATTGGTTTAGAAGGTTATTATCAACGTTTCTTCTAGAATTTTTCCCGCTTGTCTTACCCATTAACCAAGATCACATGTAAAGGGGTTAAATTTGTTTGGATAAAAGAGTGTGAAGAATGTTTTGGGGAACTGAAGAAAAGATTAGTTAATGTGCCCATCCTGACTCTACAATTAGGGAACTATGTGTTTTTTATTTATAGTGATGCTTCAAAGAAAGGTCTTGGTATTTTCCTTATGAAAAATTATAGAGTTATCTCCTATGCATCACAACAGCTAAAAATTCATGAGAAAAGATATCCCACTCATGATCTTGAGTTAGCATCTATAATATCTGATCCGATGATATGGAGACACTATCTCTATGGTGAAAAATGTGAAATTTATACCAATCACAAGAGTTTGAATTATATCTTGTAACAGAAAGAACTCAACATGAGACAAAGACGATGGCTTTAACTACTCAAGTATTATTATTTCAGTATACAATACCAGCCAGGGAAGGAAAATAAGGTGGAATATGCTATGAGTAGAAAAGAACATGGAGTTTTTTACAATATGAGAGTTGAAAGGGATCCTATTTTCATGGATCTAGAAAATATGATTATGGGAAAAACCATGTAAGGTAAAACATAAATAAATTTTCAAATGGTTTCCAAACGATAATTACTAGGAATGATAAAGAGTTCTTAGACTGATGATGAGGATTTTCAAAAGAAGATAAAAGCTGTAAATAATGGGAGATTGAATGACTTAGTATATGAATATGGAATTGTGAAATTTGGGAAAATACTTTATGTTCCCGACATACCTGATATACAAAGGGAATTATTGGATGATTCTCATAGCTCAAATTTCTCTATACACCATGGGACCACCAAGATGTATAGAGATTTGAAGGACCATTTTTGGTGGGACAACATGAAAAGAGAGATTGCTGATTTTGTGTCAAGATGTATGGTTTTCCAACAAGTGAAAGATGGAAGACAACATCCTGGAGAAGTCATGCATCCTGTTCCCATACTTTAGTGGAAATTGGATGATATTATGATAGAATTTGTCAGGGGTCTACCAAAGACTCTTAGAAGAAATGATGCAATGTGGGTCATTATTGATCATCTTACCAAGTTAGCACATTTTCTTGCTATAAGAGAAGATTTACCACTTGAACGTTTAGCAAGACAGTATATTAATGATGTTTTAAGACATCATTGAGTACCCCTATCGATTGTTTATGATCATGATCCCTGTTTTACATCAAGATTTTGGAAAAGTCTTTAGAAATCCCTGGATAATAAACTTCGTTTGAGCACTGCCTACCACCCTCAAACTGATAGACAATCAGAAAGGTTTATTCCTACCTTAGAATAAATTTTTAGATCTTTCTCACTTGACTTTAAAGGTATGTGGTATCAATATTTACCTATGGTTGAATTTTCCTATAACAATAGCTTCTATTAAAGTATTTAGATGGCACCATATAAAGCGTTATATGAAAGAGATGTAGCACACAAACTTGTTGGGATGATGTGGGTGGAAGAAAACTCATAGGCCTAGAATTTGTTGAGGAAAAAATGGAAAAAGTGAAGATTATTCAAACCCACATCAAAGCAGCTCAAAGTAGGAAGAAGAGCTATGCCGATAACCAAAGGAAGGATTTGGAATTTTAGGTAGGAGATCATGTTTTCTTGAATGTATCTCCATTGAATGGAGTTATATGATTCAGTAAGAAGGGTAAATCAATTCATAGGTACATTTAACCTTTTTAAATTCAAGATAAAATTGGGGTTGAAGCTTACAATTCAGAAATTCCACCGAGTCTCTCCAAAGTTCATGATATGTTCCACATATCACTGTTGAAAAAATACATGCTTGACCCAATGCATGTACTCAACTATGAGGAAATTGAATTGAAACCTTATTTGTCATATTTTGAAGATCCTATCAAGATTCTTGATACAAGAGAACAAGTGTTGAGAAACTGGATGACTCATCTAGTAAATGTTCTATGGAGAAACTATAAGATGGAAGAGGCAACGTGGGAGCCAGAAGAACTTATGATGAAGAACCAACCAAATATTTTTGTGCGGTAGTATTCTAGAAATTTATAGGATGAAATTATTTGAAGGTGGGAAGAATGAAACACCCCAAGATTCCACGGTATGTTTCCCTTTGAATAATGCAATAACTTGCATTGTACGCAACTTCGAGATTCTAACACACTACGGCCAATAAAACTTGCCATTATAAATAGTAATACCCACTTTTTAAAATTTTATAAATTTTATTTTTTAAAATGGACTTCATTTTTGAATTTTTAATATCAAAATTAACATACGGTGAATTTTTGGTATTTTTCTGAATACTTTCAATTTTTTATGAATAGTGAAAAACACTGCATTATTGGTTAAAAGTGACTTTTTATTTAAATAATTATTTATTTTCTTTAAATTTATTTTCATTCAAAATAGATAAATAATACCTATATAAGTTTAATGTAATTCATTGGAGTCATTTTATTATATGTTTAGACATATAAAAAATTTTATTGAACTTTTTACCGTCTTTTGCCCATCTCCTAGGAGCATTTGCAAATTTGCATAAAGCTTAATTTCACCACTTCTGTGAGTTGAATTACAAAAATATGAGAGACACAGTTAATATTTGTAATTAAAATGTGGTTTAATAAGATGAAAATAATTTTTGGTGAATAGTAACTTTTGACTTTTATTTACCATGGTTTAAAGTAAATAGGGTAATTAAGGATAAAAATGATATCATTATTACCCTAACACATGTCCTAATTCTATTGGATAAGTGTAATTCGACCAAAAAAAACCTTAGGAATAAAATATTTTCCCCTTTGGTCCACTTGAATTAGATAAGGACTTTTATTATTATTTTATTTAAATAAGAGTTAAAAGAGTAAAATTCAAAGTATAATTACTAAACCATTTTTAATATAGGGTTACACACAATATAAAATTGACTATAAATATTCTTTAGAAAGCTAAAAATATTTCCTACATAATGTTATTTTATTTATAATATTTAGACATTATATAAATTAATTATGATGCAGTAATTACCTTATTAATGAAATATTAAAATAATTTATATTATAAATATCCAAATAAATGTAAATTGAGACTTTTTATGAATTCTACTAATTTTATAGGTTAATATGACATGTTAGGGTTGGTTAAATAAATTTTATTTGAAGTGATAATGTTTTAATGGCTTTCAAAAAAAAATCAAATACTAAATAGTGTCAAAGTTTACATAATTGAGATTTAAAAAAATACTATATTATTAATTGATATAATAATAATAAAAATATAAGGTTTGGCCAAATAAATTAAATAAGGTTATATATATTAATAATGAACCACTTGGTATTTTCTTGGTAGATTATAGTAGGTTTATTAACCATATAATATAAAAATACAAAGAGTCATGGTAAATGTAAAACTATTTACCTAAGAGTTAAATATAAAAGATAAGTTTAGTATGGTGACCTAAACCTGTCCAAAACCTATTGTTTGAGAGGTTTTTGACCCATCCCCACCATAGCATCTAAATAAATCATTTTCAATCCATTAGAATGCGAGGACCCATCCCCAGTTTCCCAGAGTCGGTGCCTTATTTGATTACATTGGCATACGTACAAGAAATATGAATCCTGAAGGACCAAGTAGTTTAGTAGCTTTTGGAAAAAATATACATAAGTAAGTTTAACATTACATCATAAAGGGAAATACAACACTAATTTATTCCACTAGCAATATCATGTCTCCTTGATTATGCTTGCAAGTCATTCATAATTTACTTCTTCATGTCCTGAGAAAATGAAACATAAGAAAGGGGTGATCTCAAACGCTCAGTAAGAGTAAGCAGTACAATAGAAGATAGCATAAAAAAAGACATTTTTCACAATTGAAAACACATTCCTTCAATAATAAACTTGCACACATTATGACAGGAATATGAGCTGAGTAAATAATGCCATAATGAAACATAATCATGTGTATTATACTAGTCAAATAAACACATGAACTTTCAATTACTAGCTTCATAATGAGGGAATGGAATATTCCGAGCATTCTGAAACATTTTTTCAAGGCCTCGGACGGGATGATTAATGATTAAGGCCTCAGCTAAAATCCATATAACACAATGGGAAAGGCCTTGACCAATTCCATGTCTATTTGTCTCATAATACCTACCTATGCATCGAGGTGCTATAGTGGGCCCCAAGCATCACGTAATAAGTCCAACAAATTCCTCATATGATAGGGGATAAAAATAAACAACATATACATTCATATTGAAACTATCATATGAAATGTAACTATATTTCCCCAGTCATTAAAAATAAAACACTAACCATTCCGAGTAATATGGTGAATGGTTTTAGGATAGATCATCCACAATAGGGTTAGTCATAAACCATTAAATAAAATATGATATATGAATTCATAAATTATTACACCCAATAATACATAAGAATAAATAAGATCATTGAATCAAATGAAAATACTCTTATAATTTCATTATGCAATCTTTAGATAAATACTCTTTTTTTTGAAAAGAAGAGTTATTTTGGAAAATCATTATATAAAAACAGAATTTAAGTAAGTATTACTTTCATAATAAAATGAGTTTTTTTAAGAAAGATAATGGTTTTAAAAAAACTGATTATAGAGTGCCCTTGAAAATAGATATGAATTTGAGAAATTCCCTTGAATCAGGCTTGTGTTTTGGAAACAATTTTAAAATTCTCTTTTAAAACATGCAACAATGAATAAAATAGGGAAGGATTATGGTTTGTGTACATATATAGAATACTCACACAGAATTTACGAGGAGTAAATTACAATATATTATAATTTCATTGATGTAATTAGGAAATGAATGTAACCCAAATTAAAATGGAAGTTCGGGTGAGATAACCCTTACCTTAACTCCGAACATGTTCCACTATTGTACTTAAGCTCCTGGAATATGAAATTATACTTATTAATAACTTATTTCAGAGCCTATTATACATTTTTTTAGTTTATCATAATTCTGGTTAGTTCATTTATCTCTTTATTGAAATGTTATTGTATTGAATTTCGTCGTTCTGGAGTGTTCATTTCATTTATTTTCATATACGGTTCACTTATTTTCGAGTAATGAAGTGTAATAGATGCAAATCACCAGAATTGAAATTAAATATTATTTATGAACATACATAATTGTTAATGGCCATTTCTCTCATTTGGTTACATGGAATGTGGATGAATCATTAGATGATAATCACTTCGATTATTTGGCGGTATTTGGATTATTATGAACTAGTTTTGTCAAATAAATTAATAATATGTTAATATACTAGCTCCAAAATATTAATTAGGTTTTAATACATATATTATAGTTTGGTTAAACCATCAATATGGTTTCATGACAAGTAATGAAGGACCGATTGAAGAACAAAACATCATCGTCCATGAAGGTTATAAATTGGAACCTCATGGACGTTGATTTCATTTATAAAAATTAATGGAAGGGAGTAAGAATATTGATGATGGTTCTTCCATTAACATGATATAAATCCAGTATATATATGATATTAGAGTTATCATGGTCATCTTTATAGAGGAGGTGAGGATAGGATAACAAAATATGATAAATTCAAATGAAACTAAAAGAAAAAGAAAGGTGCTTTGCCTCTTGAAATAACATCCTCAAGAACCTCTTTAAGGGAGGAGATTTTGGTCTTTTAGAAAGAACAAGAGCTTCCTAGTAGTGGGGAGTAACAAGGGAAGGATATTTGGGCAGAACATTTAGGAGATTCAAGGCATAAAGGACTGAAGAGAAGAGGGAGTTGTGAGGGTTTTTTATAGTGGAGGATAGGGGTAAATTTTGAATATTTAATTCATTATTTTATTATTTCCCTCAAGACAACCAATAGTGTTGTTTCATGTGAACCATAATAGTAATAAGTGCATGTGAGTTCAAACCAAGTGGCCTTACATCACTTATTTTTGGGAAAAAATCTCTCAAGGCATCATTGAAATATTTTTGTGGTGATTGTGTTTGTTGACAAAGTAGACATCTATGTTATGATTGTTGATAAAGAAAACCATGACATACAAATTTGTTGAAAAAGGGTATTTCCTGGTGGCATGTATAGTTCAAGGGATATGGTTAACGATCCTTGTTTGATTCAAGAACATCGACAAAGGGATTGATAATCTTGAGGCAGTACAAAAAGAGCAGATACAAGGTGGCACTGTTTTCCAGTGTTTTCAAAATTATTGGGCCTGAAAATAAACAAATGAAGAAAAGTGGTTTTTGGAAAAGGGTCTTCTGTGCCGTGTACTTGAAGGAGAGAAACTTGTGTGCCTAATGTTTTTCAAGACCAGTACATCAAAATATGGAAAAGGGATAAGGGGAGACCATGTTTTAGAGTTGGTCGCGCAAGTGATTTGTGCAGCGGAGACTTGCGCGCTGAAACATGCACGCCGATGGGAGAATTGTGTGCCATCGTGAAGGGTGTCCAAATACCTATAAATATAGGTCTAACACTCCTCATTCGGTGTAGAGTTCAACACTTAGAAAAATCAGAGCTCCCATTGTGCAGGTGTGGTGGTCACGCATGCGGTGTGTGGTCGCTCAAGTATATGTTGCGCGCCAGGTGATAGTTGCATGCCTAAGGTGGTATGGACGATAAAGGAAGTGAGTCGCACAAGTGGTTTGGTGACACCTGCGTGCCATATTTGAAGAAGCACCAAATTTGTTGGTTGCGTGCCAATATTGATTTGGGCGTAAAAGGGTATGCGTCATGAAAGTTTGGATTTACAGAAGCTTGTGTCACGCCAGTGGTTGAGGAGGACTTGCACACTAGTTTTGACTTGCATGCCGAGACTTGCGCACCGGCTTAGAGAAGGGCACCATGTAAGGTTGTTTCACGATAGTGGTTCAGGGCTGCGTGGAAGCTGGAAGATTGCCCGATACCCTCGGTGCAAAGAGAGATTCATCTATGGGTGAAATTTGGACTTCAACAGAGCATCTACATACAACCAATGATGCATTCATTAGTGATAATGAAGAGACATACATGTCTATAAACTATGAGTGGATCCTTTCTAATGTAGTGAAAAAAGGAAGAGGAAGAAGGTGATCCTCTCCACTGGTAGTGATCCAAAGAGAGAGAAGCAGGGAGTGACCCTTGGGAAAGTAGTAATCTGACCCAAAACTTTGTAAAGGTAGTGAGCTTGGGAATAGAAGTGATCTATCCCAAACCCTGTAAAAAGAAGTGTGCTTATTGTATATTTAGTACATCAGCACATTTCCAGTGTATTCTCCTTGGATGTAGCCCAGTGATGGCGAACCAAGTAAAATTTTTTGTGTCATATGCATGCTTTACTTTCTATTTATATTGTGCAACGAGAAAGGGAGATAAGATTGTTTTTCTTAACAGTGAAACAAGATCATAACATGCTTTAATTTTAAATTAGTCATACCCTAATTCACCCCCCTCTCAGGGTATTCATCCTTGTGGACATAACAATTGGTATCAGAGGGAAAGGTTGATATTATATCTTCTCTCAATGGAGGTATCCAATCATAAAGGGATTCCGATCTTCGATGGGAACAATTTTTAGCTATGGAAGAATCAGATGCAACACTTCTTCCGATCATTGGGAAGGGATGTATTCACAGAAGCAATGCATGGAATAACAACTGATATTAATAGTGGTGCATTATCAGAATCTGAGCATAGAGAGTTGGATGCTGATGCCAAAGTAATCAATGCCTTAGGGGGAGCCCTATCCAATCCTATATATACAAAGGTGATGTATTGAAAAAAGTCACATGCCATGTGGGAAAAGTTATTGAATATATATAAAGTGGATACAAAGCTCAGAGAGGCAAAGATTCAAGTGTTGCGGAACAAGTATGAAGACATGAGAATGAACCTGAATGAATCTGTTGATGCATTATTTGACAGGGTAAATGTTTTAGTGGAGGACCTGAAAGGTCTTGGATAATTTATTGAAGATATATAAAATTGTGAAGCGCATCCTGAGAAAACATCCATCTCGGTTCAATCCTAATGTTTCTATTTTGGAAGATAAAGACCCGAAAGAGATGACATTGGATAACCTGCACAGCACTCTTGTTGCATATGAAATGAGAAATGATGATAACGATGCTGTGGAAAAGGGGAAATCCAAAGAGGTGGCATTTAAGTCCATGAAGAAGCTCACCACTGATGATTCTTTTGAGGTTGAAGAAATAGATCAGGTAATGTCATTCCTCTCCTCAAATCTTCAAAGAGGAAAAGGAAAGTTCAAAGGGAAACTTCCACTTGCTTGCTTTAGATGAGGAAAATTTGGTCATCTTGCCACAGGGTTCCCCAAAAAGTTTAAAAGAAATGATGAAGATGAAGTTGAAATTCCCAAGAAGAGATCTTCAGCCTATGTGAAAGGGATAAAGCAGTTCAAGATAAATTTATTCAAGAAGAAGAATCTTATTTCACAAGAAATAGATAGTTCAGATGAGTCTGAGGTTGAAGAGGTGGAGGAGATTGAAAATTGACAAGATTATAGAGAAAATTCTATGGTGGAAGTCGTCGATAGTTCTCAAGAGAATAATTAAACTGAAGGTGATGAAGAAGAAGAAGAAGTTGAATGACGAATAGGTATACAAGCTGAGTTAGAGTCTGCTCTTGAGGAGATAGATGTTTGGAGATCCAAAACAAAGAAAGCTAACAAAGTTGTTCATGATTCCAAACTCTATATGCAACAGTAAGAAGAAGAGAATTTTGAGTTGATGGAAGAAATTGAGAAACTAAAGTTATCAATACCAGATAACTCAGAATCAGTTAATGAGTATAAACTCAAGATTGAAGAACCGAAAAGAGAGATCGATGGCTTGAATTGAAAAGTCAATGATCAAGTCAAGTGTATCGAAGAGCTTGAAGAAGAAGTTGTCAGTATACGATGAAAAATGAAGGATCATGAAAAACTCTTGACCTCCAATGTGATATCAGAAAAGAATGTCATTCAGAAGATAGAAAAGATAGACGAGGAGGCTAGTAGTTCAGCCAGAAAGAAGCACCAATCGAGCTCAGATGTTAAGGCTGATTCATGGATTAATCAGAAATAAAAATCTATGAAAATTAAAGTTAGACCACAAGAACCCATCCTATGAATGAAGGATGATTTGGGTACAAAGAAAAATCAGAATATTCTGAGATCTCAAGGGGAAACTCATAGTTAAGTGAAACACAAAAATTCTCCTTACATTAGGTGCTATTGCTGTGGAAAGATGGGACACTCACAAAATGTGTGTTATATAGCCAAGAGATACCGAAGGGCTCAAGAACAATAGTGGCAGCCAAACATAGCTCTATATTATACAAAATCCTTTGAAGGTCATTGTTTTTGGTGTGGAGGATTTGGGAACATGGCTATATATTACACATAAATCATACAAAGGACTGTGCCAAAGAAAAACTCGAGCAGTCGTAAGCAGCATGTTGGGGAATCATCAAGTGAGCTGAAAACAAAAAATCGATTTTCAGCTCTACAAGAAGAAGCTAGTCCATCACACTCTAAGGAAGATCAAATTCTCCAACCCACACCAATTGTGTAGTTGAAGACATGGATCAAAAAGAAAATGGATGAGAAGGCATTAGTTGTGGAAATTGCTCTTAAATCTTCAAATCATTCAGGAGTATGGATTCTTGACAATGGTTGCGCATCCCATATGATAGGAAACAAGGACCACATTACAGGCATAAAATATGACAAAAAGAGAGTTGTATAGTCTAGGAATGATGAAGGGATGAATATTGTTGGTTTCAAAAAGTCTAAATTTGGGGGAAAAGAAATGAGACGTGCTGATGTCTTGGTAGTAGAGGGTCTTAGTCATAACTTGCTCAGTGTCATTCAACTATGTGACTCTAGGCACTCTATCTAATTTACCAAGAAGATGTGTGTTGTGAAAGGAAAAGATAGAGTAGTTATTCTATAGGGAAAAAGAACAAAGGGAAATCTTTAACTTGTATGTGGGGAAGAAGATATATGCCTTTTATCCAGAGAATAAGAAAACTAGCTTTGGCATAAGTGACTTGGTCATCTATTCCAACCATCCATGGAAGATCTGGTAAAGTGTGATGCTGCTAGATACCTTCCCAAACTATCATGTGATCATATTGATACATGCGATGCTTTCCAACAAGGGAATATCATCAGAAATACATAAATTCCAAAGGAACAGAAATCAACCAGAGTGCTTGAATTGGTTCATGCTGATATATGTGGACCTATCTCACCACGAGCTATAAATGGGAAAGGTACTATGTCATTTTCATTGATGATTACATCAGAATGGCCTGGGTATTTGTTGTTACCCATAATATAGAGGTGTTCAGTTGCATAAAGTAGTATAGGAGGGGATCCGAAAGGATGCTTGGGCAGAAAATTTTGATGTTTCGTACTGATAACGATACGTAATTCACAAACAGTAAATTTGAATACTATATAGAGAAACATGGGATAAGGCATCAAGTTTCATTAGTGAGAACTCCCCAACATAATGGAGTGGTTGAAAGGATAAATCAGATCATCAACAACATGGCCAGAACGATGATTATTGAAAAGGACCAACCAGAAATTTTGGAAGTAAGCAGTTTTGACATCGGTCTATATTTCAAACAGGACTCTATTGGGTCCGAAGGAAGGGAAGAATCCATATGAGATGTGGTAATGAAAGAATCCAACGTTGAAATACTTTCGAATATTTGGAAGCAAGTGCTTCATTCTCAACAAAGAAAATCATAGGAAGTTTGAGTCATGAGGAGATGAGGGGATATTCCTTGGCTACTCAGGGAAAAGAAAATCATATAAATGCTTCAACAAAAGGCTGGGAAAATTGTTGAGAGCAACGATGTCACTATAGTTGAAAATGAGCATAATACACAACGTCCCAGTGAACAGTTTCTGGATGAAAGTGATGAGGAGGTAAGAAACACATGGGGAGTAGAAGTGCCAGAGGCTGACTCAAAAGATGATACTGATGAGGAGAAAGAGGAAAAAAAATCTGAATCTTCTAAGAAGAAAAAGTGTCGAGCTGAAATTGATAGGAAAAATATCATTGGTGATCAGACATCTCCAGTTCAGACTCAAAGAATGAAATCATCATAGCAATATCGTTTTTATCTTAGGTGGAGCCGAAATGTTTTTCTGATGCAGCTAAAGATGAGTACTGGGTTCAGGATATGAATGAAGAATTAGACCAGATTGAGAAGAATCATACATGGGAGATTGTTTCAAGGCCAGCAGATAAGAACGTCATTGGGACTAAATGGGTCTATAGCAACAAGATGAATGAAGATGGAATAGTGGTTCGAAACAGATCATGACTAGTGTGCAAAGGATACTCCCAAATAGAGTTAATTTATATTCATGAGACATTTGCACCAATTGCAAGGCTGGAGACAATCAGACTATTCCTAGCCATTGTAGTGCAACGAAAGTTCAATGTGTTCCAGATGGATGTCAAATCTGCATTCTCGAATGGGGTTCTAGAAGAGGATGTATATATTGAGCATCCAGATGGTTTTCTCATTCATGAGGATGAGAACAAAGTTTGCAGACTGAAGAAGGCGTTATATGGGCTAAAACATGCACCAAGAGAATGGTACTCAAGGCTTGATCATTACTTGAAGAATCATGGTTTCCAGCATGGGGGAGTTAATTACATTCTCTATTTCAGCAACTATAGTAATCAAAGGATGATGGTGTTGGTTAATGTTGATGACATATTATTTCGCAGATTAGATGAATCTTAGTGCAGACAGTTTTCTTAATTCATGAAAAATGAGTTTGAAATGTCAATGATTAGAGAGCTAAAATTTTTCCGTGGTCTACAGGTGACACAAGGGATGAATGGTACATTCATTTCTCAATCCAAATATTCTAAGGAGGTTTTAAGAAGGTTTAGAATGGATAATTCCAAAGAGATTATGACTCTGGTTGCTACCCGGATGAAATTATTAAAAGATGAGGATGACAAGGCAATTAATGTCATATAATACCAGAAAATTATTGGAAGTTTGCTATACTTGACCGCAACAGGGCCTAACTTGTTTTTGCCACATTCCAAGAAATGAGATATTAGAGTAATCCCAAGGAAAGCCACATGCTTTTAGTGAAAAGAATACTTTGGTATATCAAGGGCAGAGTAGACTTCGGCTGGACGTATAATGAAAAATCTCAGATACTGTTATTGGGATATACTGATGCAGACTAGGCCGGTTCAGTAGATGATAGAAAATCAACATCAAGTGGTGCATTCTATCTTGGTGGACTATGTATTGCTTGGTTAAGTAAGAAGAAGGATTTAATTTCATTAATCACCGTAGAAGCTAAGTATATTGTGGCCACTCAAGCTTGCACACAGTTATTATGGATGAAGCAGCAGCTTGAAGATGTGGGAGTTGAAGTGAAGTTTCTGATCGGAATCCAGTGTGATAACTCAAGTTCTATCAATATTATCAAAAATCACGTCCATAATTCAAGGAAAAATCACATTGAGATAAAGTATCATTTTATCAAGGATAAGGATGAGCATGGAATCGTGAAGTTGGAGTATGTGCCTACAGAGCTACTGGTTGTAGATATTATGACAAAGGCCTTACCCAAGGAAGCTTTTGAGAGACATCAATTGGCTCTGGGAGTTCAGTCGACTCCCTTCACTTGAAAGAGTTTGGATGTTGACCCACCTCCCTGAGGTATCATGTGTTTTTCCCTAATGTACTGATATGTGGTCTCTATTCTGTCACAGACTGCAAAGGATTGTCCTTTGGGTTCATGGACAAAGTGGGAGAAAGTAGTGATTGTTCAAGGGGGAGACATTGTGGCTATATGAAAAATCATGAAAGATATGGGGAGAAGCTGACAGGTGGAGTTTCCAGATAGGGGGAGTTGAAGCTGGTTCAAAGTGCTTAGCCAGATGTTAGCTTGGAAAACACAGGCAGTAGTGCTAAAGAGGATTTGCAGCTGACAAGAGTTAAAGCTGTGAGAAGATAGGGAGAGAGTATTAAATCTAATGATGCTAGAAGTGATCAATCAAAGAATAGATATCACAAAATCTGAGGATCATGAGAAAAGCCGAAGAGTGGTGTTGGAATGTGGTAAGAATATTTCAAAAAATTGGTATCAGTTTAATATCAATAGTGGGTGTCAGAGATGAAGTGATTCATTGTTGAAATTTTCTTTTACTCTTGTTTCTCACGCTAAGCATTGTTCATGCGGGCTTAGAGTATGTGTTGAGTAAATCCTTAATCTCTATCAGAATCACAATAAGCGAATGGTGGATGAAGAATTAATGATGTATCTTTTTATGGAAGAGTTTTCAACAAACCCAAAGGGGGAAATTTTTGGGAAATAATCCCTCAACGCATCATTGAAACATTTTTGACGTGATTCTGTTTGTTGACAAAGTGGATATCTATGTTGTGATTGTTGACAAAAAAATCATGAAATACAAATTTGTTGACAAAAGGGATTTCATGGTGGCATGTGGAGGTTAAGGGTTGTCGTTAATGATCCATGTTTGATTCAAGAACATCGACAAAGGAATCGATGATTTGGAGGCGTTACAAAAAGAGAAGATACAAGGTGGCGCTGTTTTCCAGTGTTTGCCAAATTTTGGGGCCTGAAAATTGACAAATGAAGAAAATAGGTTTTTGGAAAAGGGACTTGAACTCCGTGTATTTTAAGGATAGGAACTTGCACGCCTAATGTTTTTCTTGATCATTACATCAAAATATTTCAAAGGGATAAAGGGCACATAAGTTTTAGAGTTGGTCGCGCAAGTGATTTGTGTGGCAGAGACTTGCGCACTGAAACATTCACGCCAAGGGGATACTTTCACGCCATCACGTAGGGTGTCCAAATTCCTATAAATACAGGTATACCCTCCTCATTCGGTGTAGATTTGAACACTTAGAAAAATCATATCTCTCTTCATGCAGGTGTGGTGGTTGCGCAAGTGGTGTATGGTCGTGTAAGTATAAGTTGTGCGCCAGGTGATAGTTGCGCGCCTATGGTTGTTTGGGCAATAAAGGAAGTGAGTCACGCAAGTTTTGAGTTATAGAAGAAGGCGTTGCGCAAGTGGTTTGGTGACACTTGCATGACATATTTTGAAGAAGTTCAAAAGTTGTTGGTTGCAAACCAATATTGATTTGGGAGTAAAAGGGTGTGCGTTGTGCAGATTTGGAGTTGTAGAAGCTTGTGTCGCACAAGTGGTTGAGGAGGACTTGCACGCTAGTTTTGACTTGCATGCCAAGAATTGCATGCCGGATTAGAGAAGGGTACCAATTAAGGTTGTTTCACGGAAGTGGTTCAGGGTTGTGTGGAAGGTTGAATATTTCTCGATACCCTCGGTGCAAAGAGAGATTCATCTACGGGTGAAAGTTGGACTTCAACAGAGTATCTACATAAAACGGAGGATGCATTCATTAGTGATAATGATGTGACCTACATGTCTATAAACTGTGAGTGGATCCTTTCCAGATTAGTGAGAAAAGGAAGAGTAAAAAGGTGATTCTCTCCACCAGAAGTGATCCAGAGAGAGAAACTGGGAGTGACCCTTGGGAAAACAGTGAGCTGACCCTAAACTTTGTAAAGGCAGTGAGCCTGGGAATAAAAGTGATCTATCCCGAACCTTGTAAACAGTAGTGTGCTTATAATTGATTTGGAATATCGAGACATTGCTGGTGTATGCTCCTTGGACGTAGCCCAGTGAGGGTGAACCAAGTAAAAATTGTGGTGTCCTGTGCATGCTTTACTTTCTGTTTATATGGTACAATGGGAAAGAGAGAGAAGAGTGTTTTTCTTAACAGTGAAACAAGATTAGAACAAGTTTTAATTTCAAATTAGTCATACCCTGATTCACCCCCCTCTCAGGGTATTCATCCTTTTGGACCTAACACTTATGATGTCATAAGTAGTGTATTTTACTAATAATTTTTATATATGGTATTTTATCGTATTTCACTATTCATAAAAAATTATAGAATTTTAGAAAAATCCCAAAAATTTACCCCTACCATTTTTCAACATGTAGAATTCAAAAATGAACTCTATTTTTCAAAATTAATTTTATAGATATTCACAATTTAATTTTTATATAAAGTCATAGTTAATTCGATGAAAAATAATTTTAAATGTGAAAATAGTTTTATATCACATTGAAAAATTAATTAAGATCTCATTATTATATTGACTTAGGAAAATAAAACAATAATATTATTTACTATTCATAAGGGTCATATTACTGTTCATATTACTATTTATAAGGGTATGGTACTATTCACCAAAAATTCAAGTTTGTTCTATCAGACTCTAAATGACATACTGATAAAAACTCTAGATGATCGTTTTTTTAAATTTCAAACATAGAAGAGGCAAAGTTGAGTTTAACTTCTAGATTATAGAATGCACTCAAAATTTATTTTCAAAACCTTTTAGTTTTACATTCTTCCCCCCTTCAGAAATTTTTCCATTGAAATTTTATTTTATATTCTAGGAAAAAATAGGTGGGGGTACTTTTACTTCATTGCTTTTTCCAGTTCCCTTGTTTCCTCCTCATACTTATGGTTTCACCATAGTACCTTGACTAGATGAGTAGTCTTGTTGCACAGATGTTTTTCTCTACGATCCAATATTTTCACTGGATTATCCTCATAGTAATGACTGTCCTCTAACTATACCACCTCTTAAGAGAGTACATATGAAGGGTCTGTTATGTACTTCCTTAAGAGGGATACATGAAAGACATCATGTACTTTCGACAAGGTAGGTGGAAGTGCCAGTCGATAGGCCACATTTCCTACTCGATCAAGGATCTCGAAGGGGCTGATATACCTGGGACTTAACTTTCATTTCATCCCAAACCTCACAACCTTATCCCATCGAGATATGCGTAGAAATACTAGGTCTCTAACTTATAACTCAAGGTCTCATTGACAGTTATCCACATAACAATTTTTCATATTTGGGATGCCATGATACGTCGTTGATTGGTTTTCACCTTCTCCACCATTTCATCAACCAATTCAGCTCCTAGCCGCTTTCTCTCACCAACCTAATCCCAACATTCTGGTGTTCTACCCCTTTTCCCATAAAGGTCTTCATATGGTGCCATTTAGATACTCAATTGGAAACTTTTGTTGTAGGAGAATTCAACCAATGGAAGATTTTGGTATCATCCTCCCTTTAATTCTATTGAACATGCCCTCAACATGTCTTCCAGTGTCTAGATAGTCATCTTATATTGGCCATCATTTTGAGGATGATAGGCCATACTGAAGTTCAGTTTAGTTCTTAGAGAATTCTGGAGACTTTTCTAGAACTTCAAGGTGAATCTAGGATCACAGTCGGATATAATAGAGAGTGGTACTCTATACAGCCTTACCAATTCATTGATGTAAATCCGTGCAAGTTGATCCAATGATAAGTCCCCTCGAATCGCGATAAAGTGAGTTGTCTTTGTAAGACGATCCACAATGACCCATAAAACATTATTTCATTTGGATGTCCTTGGAAGTCCAATGAAAATTTCTATGGTAATGTTCTCCCACTTCCATGATGGTATGGGCAGTGGTTACATCATCCCCTTATAAATTTTCCTCTCAACCTTCAATTGTTGACATACTGGGCACTTTGATTAATATTCAGAAATCTACCATTTCATTTTTTCCCATGAAAAGATTTTTCGGAGATCTCGATACATCTTTATGCTACCAAGATGTATAGAGAAATTATAGTAATGATCATAATCCAATAGTTCCTTCTTTATCTCAATAATAGCGGGATCACAAAGCCTCTTCTCGAATTTCAAAACACCACCTTGATATGCGAAGTCTGTCAACTTACCATCAATTATAGCTTTATTTGTTTTTTGAAACTCCTCATCATCAGTCTGAGAAATTTTTTTCCACTTTAGTAAAGAATGATGGGTAACCATTTGAAAAAGTTGAGATGTTTTACCTTCCTTGATAATTCCCATATCCATCTTTACTAGATCCATGAACATACGATCCCTTTCAACTCTCATCTTGTTTAGAATTCCATGGTTCTTTTCTACTCGAAACATCTGATACCTTATTTTATTTACTTGGGTGATAGTTTATTATGAAATCATAGTCTTGGAGTAGCTCAATCCATCTCCTTTGTCTCATGTTAAGTTCTTTCTGTGAGGATATATATTTCAAACTCTTATGATCTGTATATATCTCACATTTTTCACCATAGAGGTAATGTCTCTAAATAGTCAAAGTAAAGATTACCGCTGATAACTCAAGATCATGAGTTGGATAGTTTTGCTCATGAATTTTTAGCTGCCTATATGCATAGGCAATCACTCGATCATTCTGCATAATGAAACAACCAAGTCCTTCCTTTTCAGCATCACTATAGATAACAAACCCATCATTCCCCAACAGTAGGGTTAGGATCAGAGCATTCACTAACATCCTATAAAATTCTTCAAAACATTCTTCAAATTACTTTTTCCATATGAACATAACCCATTTTTGTGTGACCTTGGTTATTGAGTTGGTTAAATGGGCGACGTTTTGAATGAAACACTGATAATAACCTACTAAACCAATAAAACTACGTTCCTCAGTTACGTTCGTTGGAGTCGGACATTCTTTAATAGCCTTTTTCTTCACATGATCTATTGATATTCCATCCTTAAAGACAATGTAGCCCAGAAAGGAAACTAATTGGAGTCAGAAATCAATCTTGCTAAACTTCCCATATAATTCATTTCTTCTTAGAGTCTTAAGAATAGTGAACAAGTGATTTTCATGTTCTTTATAGATTTTAGAGTACATTAGGATATCATCAATAAACACCACCACAAAGTCATCAAGATATTCCTTGAAAACTCTATTAATTAAATACATGAAAACATATGGTGCATTAGTTAGTCCAAAAGGAATTACTATAAAATCATAATGCATGTAACTGGTTCAGAATGCTATTTTTTGAATGTCTTCTTTCCTCATAAGTAATTTATGATATCCAAATTGAATATAAATATTCAATAAATATTGGACTCTAGGAATTTGATAGAACATATTATCAATTCATGTCAGAGAATAATTATTCTTTATTGTAACTTTATTGATTTCCCTATAATCAATGCACAACCTCTTAGACCCATCTTTCTTCTTAACACAAAGAAAATGGGATCCCCATAGAGAAACACTAGGGAAATTAAATCCTTTATCACTCAATTATTATAGTGGTTTCTTTAACTCCACTAACTCCACAGTGTCCATTCTATAAGGGGTATTTGATATAGGCCTTGAACCAGGAATTAAGTCAATGGAAAACTCAATTTCTTTCTCTGGAGGATGTCTAGGCAAATCCTATTGAACAACATCAATATATTCTTACACAATAGGTAAATATTATATTTAAACATAATTTTTCTCACCCATAGTTATTTCATTCTCTTCTCCCCAATTATTGAATTTATCTGATCTACTGGGGGAGGATCTAGATAAGAATCATGTGGTGAAATTTCTGATCTTAAGATAAGGTGCTCTTTATCGTCATTGAAAATTGTAACCTCCTTCTTCTTGCAATAAATTTTCGCATCATGGTCCAAATGCTAATCCATAATGAGGATTATATCAAATTCAATCATGGTAATGACAATGATATCAGTAGATAAAAAACATTTATATTCCCTAATGGTGACCGATCCACAAATATTTGTTGTAATGATACATCCATTATGAGTTTTGACTGAAAACTCCCTTGTTAAATCAAATTGGAAATATCTAATTTTCCTAGAAAACAGGGAAGATATGAAACAATGCGATGATCCAGAATCAAATAAATCATTGTCTATGTTTGATGAAATGATCAAAGTACCTGCCACCACATCATTCGGAACTTCTACCTCTACATTTTTGATCGTATAAGCTTGTCCCCTCTCCCTTGGAATTTTTTGTTGCATATGTTTTAGATGATTTGGAAAATCATTAGCATAGTGTCCCATATCCCGAAAATTATAGCATTGAATATTAATGGCCTCTTTCTTCCCCTTGAAATCACCAGCAATATGGCCTTTATGACCATATTTTTAGCATACTCATTTTCCATTTAAGCATGCAGCAAGGTGTTTCCTTCCAAAATTATCATAGGGTGGAAAGTTAACACTTCTCTTATTCCCTGTTTCTTTATTTCCTTTCCCTGAGTTTTCAGTAACCCTATTATTTTATTGATTTACCTTAAATCATAGGACTTAGAGAATTCTTTTTCTGTCTTGATAGAACATGAAACTATATCATATATGATGAAAACAATTGGGATACTAGTGCCTAATGGAGGAATGGGTTGTGGAAATCAAATAATCATTCAATTATTCTCCTTGGATTTCGAATGTTGTCTACAAAATATATTTCTAACCTTGTGAAGTTAGATTCAAATAGTATAATATTATCAACTTCCTTCTACCTCAGATTCAAGAATTGTCTCTCCATTTCTTCTCTCTATTCGCAAGGAAGGTATTTCTCTAGGAATATTTCTTTAAAATCTGTCTATTCCATGTCTTCTATTTCTTCTTCCTCCTTTGTGTTTTGGATTAATGACCACCACTAATCTACATATCCCGATAGCCAATGAACTTCCATGATGACCTTCTCTCTTTCATTATATCCCAAAGAAAGAAATATCTTCTTGAGGGAACTTATCCACTGCTCAACTACAAATGGGTTGGTAGTCCCATTGAATGATAGAGGTTGTTGTCACATAAAGTGATCTAGCATAGCTACTCCACGTGGTGGATCTGGATGCTCCATACAAGTAAGGTTATTATTCATAACCTGAGTATGTTGTCCCAGTATGGTTATGTGTTGCCCAACACTAATCAAAACACCAGATCTAACATCATTATCCTGCATCAGAGGAAAATCTCTACAGGGGACACATGCGTTCGTGCAGTTTCCATTCCTTCCACTAGGCGCCATTTCTAGATAATGGCATAAACTAGATTAGGTTATGAATTGTAATGCATAATCTTAACTTAACAAAATACTTAACACAAATTGAAATCCAAGGCATGGATAATCCCATAATCACAAAACTGGTTTCTTTGAGGAAAATTTTACATTTAAATCTTTCATAATGGCTTGTAAAGAAAATGTGAATTATTCGAAGCATATCCCTTAGGAGTTTCATAACCAAGAGTGCAACAAGGCCTACTGTCATGCACCATTTCCAGTTCATGTCTAGCTCAAATCTGTGTTTTTGGGTTTTACCCTGAGATAAATCTGTGCCAGAGCCGTGTCTACCTGCTTGTATTCAGACATGAATGTATTGTTTGAAAGATCCACATAATCTATTCCTTACCAAAATACCAAGATGTCTATTTATGTTTATCCTCAATACTAGGTTAGAGACTCTTCCTTAATCATTGTTTTCTAAATCTGGTTTCCATGTTTTCTACTAAACTACCTATGATACCAACTATAAGGACTCGACCCCAGTTGCCTAGATCTGGTGCCTTATTTGATTACATTGGAATAGATAGAAGAAATATGAATCCCAAAGGACCAAGTATATTAGTATCTTTTGGAATCAAGATACATAAATAATTTTAACATTACAACATGAAGGGAAATACAACACTAATTTTGTCCACTAACAACATCACGTCTCCTAGATTATGATTGTAAGTCATTCATAATTTACATCTTCATGTCCTGAGAAAATGAAACATAAGAAATGGGTGAGCTCAAACACTCAGTAAGAGTAAGCAACAAAGTGTAAGATAGCATAAACATAAGACATGGTGCATAATTGAAAACTCATGCCTTCAATAATAAACATCCACACATTATGACAGGAATATGAGCTGAGTAAATAATGCCATAATGAAACATAATCACGGGTATTATACTAGTCAAATAACCACATTAACTTTAAATTACTATCTTTATAATGAGGGAAGTGCATATGACGGACAGTCTGAAACATTTTTTCAAGGCCTTGACCAAGATGTCTAATGATTAAGGCCTCAACCAAAATCCATATAACACATTGGGAAAGGCCTCGGCCAATTCCACATCTATTTGTCTCATGAGACCTAATAATTAAATAGAGGGTATATATTAGGCAACACCCATCCAATAATAAGTCCAATGAATTCCTCATATGAGCGGGGATAAATATAAACAACATATACATTCATATTGAAACTATCATATGAAATGTAACTATCTTTCCCCAATCATTCAACATAAAACACTAACCATTCTGAGTAATATAGTGAATGGTTTTAGGATAGATCATACACTATAAAGTTAGTCATAAAAAATTAAATCCAATATGGTTGATTAATTCATTAATTATTAAACCCAATAATACATAATAATCAACAAGAGCATTGAATCAAGCCAAAATACTCTTATAAAATCCTTAACCAATCTTGAGATAAATACTCTTTTATTTTGAAAAAAATAGTTCTTTTGGAAAATATTTCTATAAGACCAGAAGTTAAGTAAGATAATATTTTCATAATAAAATTAGTGTTTTAATAAAGATAGTGTTTTCTAAAAAAACAGATTATAGAGTGCCCTTGAAAATTGATATGAATTTGAGAAATTCCCATGCATCAGTCTTGTATTTTGGAAACAGTTTTGAAAGTTTACTTTAAAACATGTAACAATCCATAAAATAGGGATGGATTATGGTTGGTGTAAATATATATAATACTCACACATAATTTATTAGAAGTACATTACAATAAATTAGAATTTCATTGAGGTAATTAGACAATGAAAGTAACCTGATTGAAAATAGAAGTTCGGGTGAGAAAACCCTTACCTTAACTCTGAACGTGTTCCGATCTTGTACTTAATATACTATAATATGAAATTATACTTATTAATAACATATTTAAGAACCTATTATAAATGTTTTTAGTTTATCATAATTCTGGTTAGTACATTTATGTCTTTATTAATAAGTTATTGTATTGAATTTCGTCGTTCCAGAGTGTTCGTTTCCTTTTTTTTTCATATTCAGTTCACTTGTTTTGAAGTAATGAAGTTGAGTGGATGTAAATATCTATAATTGAAGTTAAATATTATTTATGAGCATTGAGAATTTTTAATGTCCATTTCTATCATTTGGTTACATGTAATTAGGATGAATCATTAGATGACAATCACTTCGATTATTTGGCGGTATTTGGATTATTATGAACTAGTTTTGTCATATAAATTAATAATATGTACATATACTGGTTAATGAATATTAATTAAGCTGTAATAAATATATTATAGTCTAGTTACACCATCAATATGGTTTCATGACTTTTAATGAAGGAACTATTGAAAAAAGAAGCATCGTCGTCCAGAAAGGTTATAAATTAGAACCTCATGGATGTTGATTTCGTTTATAAAAATAAAAGGGATGGAGTAAGAATATTGATTATGGTTCTTCCATTAACATAATATAAATCCATTATATAGATGATAAAATAGTTTTCATGGGCATTTGGACAGAGGAGGTGAGGAGAGGATAACAAAATAAGATAAATTCAAATGAAACTAAAAGAAAAAGAAAAGTGATTTACCTCTTGAAATAACATCCCCGAGAACCTCCTTAAGGGAAGGGATTTTGGTATTTTGTCAAGAAAAAGAACTTCTTGGTTTTGGAGAGTAACTACAGAAGGATATTTGGGCAGAACTTTGAGGAGCTTCAATTCTTAGAGGATTGAAGAGAAGAGGGAGTGGTGTGGGATTTTTATAGTGGAGGATAGGGTAAATTTTGAATATGTAATTCATTATTTTATTATTTCCCCCAAGACAACCAATAATGTTGTTTCATGTAACCCCTAATAGATATAAGTTCACGTGAGTTTGTACCAAGTGTCTTTACATTAGTTATGATGTCATAAATAGCGTATTTAACTGATAATTTTTATATACGGTATTTTATGGTATTTTATTATTCCTAAAAAATTCTAGAATTTCATAAAAATCCCAAAAATTTACCCCTACCATTTTTCGAAATGTAGAATTCAAAAATGAACTGCAATTTTAAAAATTAATTTTCTTGATATTATCAATTTAATTTTTAAACAATGTCATAGTTAATTAGAATTTTTTTTAATGGTGATATTAGTTTTATATCACATTGAAAAATAAATTAAGATCTCATTATCTTATTGCATGAATAAAATAAAATAATAATATTAGTTACTATTAATAAGGGTCATATTACTATTCATATTACTATTCATAAGGGTATGTTATTATTCACCAAAAAAAATCAAGTTTGTTATATTAGAATCCAAATGACTTACTGATCACAACTCTAGATGACCATTTATTTGAAATTCAAAACCTATAAGTGGCAAAGTTGAGTTTAACTTCTAGAATATAAAATTCACTCAAAATTTTTTCCCAAACATTTTGGTGTTACATATAAACAAGAAATGATTTTATTATAGAATAATATTCCATGCATTTCCTAAAGTGACCCTCACCTCTCTTATAAAAGGGTACTTCCCCTTCTCTTAATTTCACACCTCTAAAGCCATTTGACTCGGCCAAAACCTACAAAAATATCCTCCCAAATAACATCCATTCATACTAAAGTAATTACTTTGGTCATATAGGTAACTTAATGATCCCTTTTGATCAAATAAAAAGGAAAAATCGAAGAAGAGGAAAATATTTAATCACCTCTTTCAAGATCCTTTCTTCTTCCACTTCCTCTTTCTTTGTTGTTTCCATTATAAAATAATAACTCTAGTATATTCTATATAATTTGATGTTATTATAAAAATTTTACAACCATATTCATTATTCTATCCATCATATGAATGACAAAGTCACCATATGTGCGTACGTACGACGTTCCGTCTCCACGTCACGGTGTCATTTGTTATTCAAACACTTCATTGTTTGGATGGGTATAATAATGAGTATAACTAATGTAAATAACAAATATAAAATGTTATTTATTCTGTATATATGATATACCATCCAATTACATATGATTTCACCATCAATATAATGATATTTTCTCTCGTGCATATGTACGGATTACCGTCTCCACGAATGCGATGAGATTCATTTCCCCATCGTAATCATTCAAGAATAATTTTCATTTTATGATTAAAAATAATGTTTATGAACATAAAAAAATATGTATATGAATCAAATAAATTCTATACATAACAAAAAAGGGTTACGTAACCAGGTATATAAAGAAAAATGAATCAGTTAACACCCGAAACGATGACACTATTGAAATATTATTAACAAAGAAATATTTTAGAGGATCATAAATGATATCATATTTATGTATATAGTTCATGTTTAGTTTAATAACAATGTTTTTACTATTATACAGGAGGTTAACATATCATCGACTAATGAAAAGTACAAGTTAAGGGTTAATTTCACAATCTTTTTTTTATCCGAGGTTGTTTTTACGTAAGCATCTACTGGGACCTATTTATCATCCACATCAATGTTTTCTTAAAAATGTATTTCAAAACATTCTTATTATTTACTAGACTATGGGATAATGTCATTTATACCATTATTTGACCTTATATGTTTTAAAGGAATCTTTCCATTGTTTTCCAAATAAGGTACTCTATAACCTTTTCAAAAAAATTAAGGTAAGAATGTTTTTAACTTATACGGCGGGTGAGGTTTTTTTCCGCCGTTATAACATCATCGAAGCTTCTCTTACAATTTTATAAGAATATTTTCAAAATAATTTTTTTCTTTTATAAATATGTGACTCTAAAATGGTTTTAAAATAGAAAGAGTTATTTCTTTAAAATATTTTTCATTTCATCTATATCAATATCATTTGATGGTTTATAAACTTGTTTGAAGTTGATTTATTATGATACAAATCATTCATATTGTATTGAAGGTTTTTTGATATGTTTGACCATGGATGTATTATTTTTATACCATTTATGTTTTATGGTTAACGTATTGACATTTCATATGCTAGTTTTAATATGAATGTTTATGTTTTGTTTGGACCTCTTCATATGAGGAATATATTGGACTTAGTATGTGACGGGTGGAGCCCACTATAGATCCTCAGTGCATCAGTAGGTCTCATGAGACAATTAGACGTGGAATTGGCTGGGGCCTTTCCCAATTTGATATATAGTTTTGGCCAAGGCCTTAATCATTTTTAGACGTCTTGGCTAAGGCCTTGAAAAATGTTTCAGAATTTTCGGCATTATGCATTCCCTCATTATAAAAATAATAATGATGGTTCATGTAGTTATTTGACTAGTAGAATACCCATGACTATGTTTTATTATGGAATTATTTACTCATCTCATATTTCTACCATAAAGTGTTCATGTTTATTATTTGTAAAGGCGTGTGTTTTGTATTATTCATCATGCCTACTTTTTATGTTATCTTCTGCTGTATTGATTACCCTTACTGAGCATTTGATCTCACCCCTTTCTTATGTTTCATTTTCCCAGGATATAAAGAAGTTATTTATGAGTGAATTGCTGGAATAATTTAGGAGGCTTGGATGTTTCTAATGGAATAAATTAGCATTCTATTTATTTTCAAGTTGGAATGTAGATCTTATGTACGTATCTTATTTCCAATAATAGTTAACTGATCAGTCTATCAGGGCTTTATTCCTTGTATCATGCCAATGTTATGTAATAAAGCATCGACTCTGGGTAACTAGGGTTGGGGAGTTATGAATATATATATATAAATATATATAAAATGAATATATATTTATTTATATTTTTATTAAAAATTTTAATATGATGGGAAAATGATCAATGTATAGAAACTAGGGCTACAGAACTGAAACATACATGAAAAATGAAGCTATTACCACCTTGAATAATGATTTTTAATAACAAATTGTTATTAATTGGGTGATAAAATGTTATAAGAAACTAATATATATAATTATATATAAGATTAAGTTTATTTAATATATTTATAATATATATATATATATATATATTAATTATATATGAGGTTTTAACATGTATATGGAAAGATGAGACTTGATGCAAGGGATTTCATCACATGTTTATTTATACGAAACACATGCCACATTCCCAATTTTTTTTATTTTTTATTGAGTATATACTATAAATTAATGTATTTTTATGATTCTTATCATAGAAATTTTGGGTATTTCCGAATCTATATGAGGTTTTCTCTTTCATCATATTTTTATTTAGATTTTACTAATGTTTTAAATATTCTTTATCACAATATTGTTTCGTTGAGACAAGTTTGATGCTATGCACACATTTATGTTTATGAGGTGTATATACTAACCATTTTGATATTTTATATCATTATTATCATTATTTTAATGATATTTGATGTTTTATTTGATGTTATTATTTAATAAGTCTTATGATTTAAGAGTTACAAAATTAGTAATGGATTTATGTCTCAATACCATTTTAATCGGGATTTTTATGTTTGAATTTAATTTAAGAAATTATTTTATCCTTATAAAATAAATCCATTAAAAATTTTATTATACTCTATTTATTTATTTGTAATAATTTTTTACTTTAATTTTCAAGATTTTAATTACTCAATGTAAAGAAATAATGATTTGATTGAAGAAGTAATTTCAAAATGAAAAGGGTATTTTCCTCAAGAAATATTATAATGATATTTCAAATAAATTTTCATCTATGATAACATACTTTGGTTTTAATTAAGATTTACTAGGGACATGATCTAGTGATACCATCCCTATTATTTATATGGATGGTTTTTGAGTATGATGATAAGATTTTTATGAAACCCATTTATTTTTCATGGGTTACACTATGATGAAATGATGAAATATTTATGAAACCCATATTTTTTCAATGCATTATGTTATAATGATATGATGAATTTATTATGATATTTTGGAACATATATGTATGGATTTAATTATGTGATGTGTCAAGCCATTATCATATAGACCTCAAATTCATTGGGTAAATTTCTACATCTCATAAGATAATTATGGGATCCATGTTGATATTCTACATCCACTATGGAAATAATGTGATGATAACTAATATATTATGATATGGGAAATAAGTATTGATTCCCGATCCACTATGATTTGATGGTCCTGATAGTTAACCTTGACATATGAAATGGTTTTTATACCTATTATGGTGCCACACTCTTATTAAATCTAATTATTTTTATAATATGAATGTATGGTTCATGATTATTTTATGATGACTCCTCACTCTTATGATTCATGTCTCTTAAAATGATAATGATTAATATAAATACTCATGCTTATGATCTATGACAGTTTGGGTATGAACATTACTAGTTATGATCATAATCACATTCCATTATGCTTATCTTATGCTTAATATAATCATCGATTGATATCGACTATGTTTACCCTAATTGAATATCTTATTTCACCATTTTTTATTTTTCCTTTCCCCATATTATGTAGAAAGGTTTTAAGTAGGGTATGTGAAGAAGTGTATAATGTGAGAATAACATCATGAGATATGATGAAGACTGTAACTAAATAATTTATTTATGTATTTGGCCTTCAAATACACTGAACCTTTACAGTTCTAGCATAGATTGTGATGTTCTTTATTGAATATTAATATAAAAACATGTAATATTTATGGCTGAAAAGTTTGGATTTCTATAGTATCACATAAAAAACAAGATAATTTGATACCAAAAACATAATCACCAAAAATTATTATTTAATAAGAGAACATATAATGTAATATATAAACCATTACTCTATTGGAGAATAAAGCTTGGAAAATGAAATAGGAATCACATAAAGTATTTTTTTGAAAGTCTTTTTTAATATCATCTTAAAAAGATGCGATTTTCAAGCACCATTACAAAAAATATATTTATGTAGATGAAGAGAAAACATCTTAAAAAATGAATTCAATATAAATTCCAATAAATACACTTTAATAAGAAACTAAAAATATGTCAAAATTTGATGTATAAGGAAAGCATATAGGGTCATGGTGATGAAAAGCCTTTAAAATATATTAAAATTCCTTTTTTGATTCCCCATATTGTTAAAAGGATAATGAAAAAATTATTTCAATATGATTAATTGGGAATATATGTATAATTATAGATAATATTTTTTGAGTTTACACTATTAAAAAGAGAATATTGGTATAAATTAAAAACAAGTATATGAAGAAAAATCCATTAAAAAATGTGAATTATTCTTAACACAATTACATTTTTTTTTCAAATTAATAGATTCATCATGAAAAAAGGATTTGGTGTGAAACATGATTTAATCAGAAAAAATATGTAAATAATACATAATATAATCATAGTTTAGTGTAATTCAATCTAAAAATATTATAATCAATGTGGAGTGATTATGAATCATGAAATATATTTGAGTCAAGGAAACCCCTTACGACTTGAAGTGTAATTAAATAAAAACCTATTGAAAGAGAGATACTTAAATTAGAATTAAATTAAAATTAACAAAATGTATTTCATGATATAATATCTCAAAATATATAGTATAAAAACCGCACAAATGACATTATGTTTATAATAAAAAAACATGTCTCAAAGATAAGAATTTTTAGATGAAAACCCTTACAGCTTGATTATCATCAAAACATATAAAAATATAGAGATATTTAAATTGAACATAAAATAATATGAATAAAAAATATTTCATGATATAAAAGATAAGATAGGTAATATATATACCACATAAAAGAAATTAAGTGCATAATAATAAACATGTCTCAAAGAGAGAAATTTGAGATAAAACCCTTACCTTAGCCCTCAATCATTATACACTTGCACTAAAAATCTTCAATAATTAAATTAAGTTTATTATTTACATACCAAATAAATTTATTAATAACCATAAACATTAATAATCCTAATTTGTAATCCTTAAAAATATATATGTTCATATATTAGTTAGTTTTTACCTATTTTCCCACATTGGATCTTTATAACTTTAATTGATTATACTAGTTTTATAAGAGACATGTCATTATTTGTTATTATTATAATGTTAATATTTACAAAATGATTAAAGTTAATATAAGGGATGATTTATAATGATATTTCATGCTTAAATTTACTTTCATGACTGTTTCATTCTCTATCTTAGAAAAAGAAATTGATAATAAGCTTATTTTAGTGATCCTTAACAAACATAGTGTGTATTATTAATCATTGAGTTAAGTATTGATTTATCCTTTATCCAACCAGTAAAATAATTATAAAAATATTTATATCATATCACACAATTAATTATGTTTTCCTAGTAATCCATGATATAATTTTATAACATTGCTAAAGTAAGTGGTCAAACCGACTCATACATAAACATACCATGATTAATGGATGATTATGTAGTGATTTAGTTTAAATATATTTACAGAAATAGAACAATGATAACATTTTGTGTTAATTAGAGTGATATTTAATAATTATAAAGGAAATACAAGTATAATTAATGGATATGAAATTATTACACAATTTTTTTAAAAAAATTCCTATTACCACACTTGTTTTTAAAAAATGGAATTAATGATAATAATTAATTGATCACATCATTAATAGGTTTTCTAATTTGTTATAACATAACAATAATGATAATATAGAAAGTTTATTTATGTATTAAAACAATTATCATGATGTTATATGTAAGGCAGTGATGAAAAGAAAAAGGGAAATCAATCATTCTATGAAGGCGGTAGTTCATACGTACACATGGGTGATTATTTTATTTCCCATTGAATAAGATAAATGGGAAATATGGTTTATTACATAAATAACCTAAATTTATTTATAAATATCATAATTATATATTAAATCCCTTATTATTACCATCTATATATGGGTGTTACGGAAAAATAATCTTGATGATTTTTAGAGGTTGTAGCCTGTACACACAAATGTCATTTTCACTTTTCATAAAAGGAAATTGGAAATGTGATTAAAGATTATTCCCATAACATAATAAAATTATGTATAAATCAAATAATTATGTAATTATATTTTTATTTGAAAATTAAAATTGTAAAAAAATATTAAAATAAATAAGTTAATAAATAATGATTACTCATGTTGAGAAATTTGAGATTTCCTTGGAGGATCCCTCAGAAATGGATGACATAGGCTAATCTCTTGGATAAAGAAGATATAAAGAGTAAAATATTATTACAAGGGAAGTAAACAGGGATGGTTTTTACGAGGAAACCTTATTTATTAGGTGTTTCATTATGGGTTGGTGAGAATCATCTTTTAAAAGTTGTGATTATAATATTTTTGTAAATATTTCAAATTAATTTAAAGGGATAGAATGTTAAACATTTCAAGTGTATAAAATGATAGAAAATAGTTATGTGTATGGTGAGATAGGGTCTATAATATCCTGACCTTGCAATTAAAAACTTTTTTAACATGTTTATGTTATTTAACCTTTGAATTATTACTTTTCAATTCAATCATTTACCCTGATAATAAGGTTTTACCTATTCCGACTTAATATTTATGCCTAAAAATAAAGTGGACCTTATTATCTAATTTTGACCTACTAATTAAAATTTTTAAATCCATTTATTATTTTTCAACTAATAAATGTCTTAAAAAATAATATTAATATTATAATATTATAATTTATTAAAATGTTTTTTTGAGAAAAATATTACTTGAGTTCTAAAATATCAATAATGGGTTTATAAACTATAATAAATATTTTAAAATGTAAAATATAATATAAGAAATAAATATTTAATCAAGAAAAATGTTTTATAAATTTATCAATCATACTTATATACTAATAATGACATAAAATTCCATATATTAGTAAAAAAGGTATATTTTTTCACTTCACCTAAAAATATATTTTGAAAAAAAATATCAAAATTTGTCCCTAAGATAATTTTTACATTATAAATTCAAAAACTATGTTCGTTTTATATAATTGAAATTCTAAAATTAATATTTTTATCTTTAGAGTAAAAAATAAAAAATATAAGGATAAACCGCTTTTATTGAAAAATGGTTTTTTAAACATTATGTGTTTATTATTATTTCATATTAATTTATAATTTAAGTGATTTTAATATAATATTTCCTATATAGTAATATTTTAAAGGTTCTAAATTTATTCAGTTAGAAAAATATATACATTACTTATCTAAATTGTTTTTTGAAAAAAATATTTCATTTATAATAAAAACTCATTAAAAAATTCCATTAAAATTAATTATTGATATTATAAAATATATTTTTACTACCCTATTGATATTAAATTCTTTATTTTAATTTTATATACAAATTATATCATATTTTAATAATAATTTTAATATGTAAAAATACAGTATTAATATATATATATTGATAATATTTTAGTAAAATATTTTCTTATTACATTGTGAGTTATATAATTTTAAATTTAGTACTTAACAGTACACGATTTCAGTATACCTATTTAATATATTTACAATGAACATATTATTAACGACCATATTATCAATGATGATATTTTTTCTGAAATATTTAGACTTCTTAAATCATTAATTCATTCGACTATCAATATCACTTCACAAGGCATTATTATTATTTAATATTATAAATTTTGAATAATGATTTCTACATTCATAGTGATATTTCTCATTATAGATTGTGTTTGGATATTAGTGATGCTCAAGGTTGAAGATGATCTAGGGGATTTCCTTCTCATGAATGTTTTTATTATTTTCTATATATTTTACGTTATTTATTTATTTACTTGTAATGGAAGTATTTTATCCATGGTGACTAATAATACATGTCATATAATACTTAGTTTTATGTGATTTTTTGTATTATTCCACTTATGAAGGAATAGAGTGACATTTGTTTAATTCATATATTATATAACAAATTTCTTAAACAATTTTTTTTTAAAATAATAATTATGAAAATATAGTTAGTTAAAAGAATATAATTCTTAACAACCTGGGTAATTATAGTGACATATGTTTTTAGCTAAAATGTAAAATTTAAAATAAAATCATTTACTAAGAGTAGTACCAGTCACACAATGTATTGAATTGAGGTGTGAAAAATTATTAAATGTCACAAATGACTTATAGATAATATTTCTAATGTATTAATGAAATATGAATTTTTTCTTAGTTTTGAGTATGACAAACATCTTCAGATCAAAAATGTCAATTTTAAATAAAAATAAGCACTTTGTGTCATACTAGAAATAATATTTGTTAGATTGATGTTGGAATTATTTTTACACATATCAAATTACTTATGGATTGTTTTTATAAAGTACATAGAGAATATGAGTGTGTTTTCTTAATTTTTTGTGTGTGAATTATGTTTTTAACTAAATACCATTTTTAAACTGAAAAAATGCACTACCTGTAGAGACCCGAATCCTTATGTACATGGACAATACATTACTTTTGTGGAATACTTAATACATAACAAAAATAAAGACACACAAGGATCATAATAGTTTAGTGTCTTTGGAAACATAGAACGTAATCTTCTAATCGTGGTGAAAGATCTTCAACATCTCCCAATAAATATCTTCCCTTTTTTTTCTTACCTAAAACCTTTCTTTATATCCTGGGAAAAAGAAAACATACAAAAGGGTGAGCTCAAATGCCCAGTAAGGGTAAACATAGAGAACATAAATCAATCCATAATCATTTGAATGCAAAAACTTGAACATAAAATCTAAACATCAAAATCTTGAGCAAAGACATGAATCTTGGAAGTACATAAATCATATATCATAAGAGAACATCAATCATGATAAAATATCATGGGAATAAAACATGTAATTGTGGCAACCATTAAGCACATGATATGATTTCCATAGTATCCAAGGCATTTCTGCCAAGACCATCTTAGTGGAAAAAGTCCCTTTCGGAATCGAGTTCACTCCTCGTTCCAGTCCTGTATTACTGAACCGGTTTAACTTTCCATTCCAGCCATGTCTATCTCATGAGATATAAAATCTTTCCCCAATGCATTGGAGTGAGATATATGTTCCACCCATCTCATAATGATACCATTCTTATGTGTGCCACAAAATCATAAATCATACATCATAGCATAACCCATGTAATAAAAATGGGAATCCTAAGAATCATGACATCATAAAACAATTCATATAAGATAAAGGAATTTATAAAAATATTTCCATCACAACATAATCAAATCTATGTAATAATGTGGATAGAAACATAACCCTATATTATCTTATATGGAAAATAATTTTGATAAAACTCTTGAACTCCATTCTTGAGGAAAATATCCTTTTTACTTCAAAAACATTTTCTTTTCATAACATGTAATAAAATTTTAAACTAAAAGAAGTTTATTAAAAATAAAATTTAAAACTTGTAAAGGAATATTCTTGGAAATAATTTTTTAAAAATCCATTCATGCCATATAAGTTAAAAAAACATTTTTCTCGTACTTTTTTCAGAAAAGTCAAAAAGTACCTCGTACGAAAAACAACAAAAGATTCCTTTCATATATTTTAAAAAAAAACTCAACGAAGGGTAAAATTGGATATAAAATATTTTAGAAGGATATAAATATTACATATTGAGGAAACATGGATGTGGATGATAAAGTACACCCCAGTAAATACCAAAGTATAAACAATCTCGGATAAAAATGAGATTATGATATTTTCCCTTACCTTAGGTCCGATATGCTTCGTACGTATCCAACCCTCCGATATAATGATTTAAATAATGTCATTGACTTATTACATAATCATATTCATTGTTATTATATCATATATGGTTCACTTATGACTTTATATTACCCGTTTTCATGTTAAAGTAGCGTTTTGGGTAAAATCATTTCATTTGTCGTTCATGTTTTAACTTGTAATTTTTCATATGATTACTTAGATTATGGTTACTTACATCCAGAATTTATAACATGATTTATATATAATATATATTCAGAATATACATATATATAATAAATCGATAAATGGAATGAAATACACCGTTCATGGAGACGGTAGGCCGTACGTACGCATGAACGCTGTTTTAATTTCCTTATTGAATTGAATAGAACTAAGTAGATGACATAAATATATATATACATAAATACAGTAGGATTATTATGTCATATATTTCATGATTAATTATTATATATACTTTATAATCATTCTAGAATGGTTATCATGGATAGTGAATCTCATCGCTTCGTGGAGACGGTATTCCGTACGTACGCACGAGCGATGGTATCGTTCCCATGATCGTGGAATTGTATTGGAGTGTATGTATACTATTTAAGAATCAATAACACTTTACAAAAATCATATATAGTTATTATTTACACCATTATACCCATCCAAGTAAGGTGGTGGTGGAAAAACAGATTACACCACGGCGTGGAGACGGTATTCCATACGTACACACGCGTGGTGATTTCATTTTCCGTAGGATGGATAGATGGTGAAATAGGGTTGTTTCATAATTATAATAACATATCAGTATATGAGTGATACCGATGTTATTACTTCATAATGAAATAACTAAAGAAGAAGAAGTGGAAGAAGAAATAAAGTTTAAAGAATCGGTAACAGACATTATCTCTTCTTTGAAGTGCCTTTTTGAAACCTCCTCTTAGGTAACTAATATTGGTCTTGAAGAAGACCAGAAATCGGCAGGGGTTGGCCGAGCTTTAAGGCTCAAAGTGGTGTGAGGACGAGAGGGAGGAGGTGCCCTTTTATAAGGGAGGAGAGGGGCACCTTTGGAAAAACTAAAAATATTATTTTATTATAAAGTCATATTCTGTTTTAAATAGCTCCAAATTGATTTATTTCGAAGCTAAGGTGGGGATGGGTCGAAATCCTCTCATCCAATATAAGTTAGACAAGTTTAGGTTCCTATTTTAACCATATCATTTAGATTTAACTTTAAGTTAGATAATTTTACTTTTACCGTGTCTTTTTGTGCTCTTATAGTATAAGGTTAATAAACTTACTATAAAAAGCCAAAAAAATCCCAAGTTGTTTATTATTAATATATATAACCTTATCTAAGTCATTTTTCCGATCCTTAGATTTTTAATAATATAATAACAATCAATAATATAATATTTGTTTTAAAAACTATTTTTTGTCAATTTTGACACTATTTGGTAATTGATTTTTGTGAAAATCATAACAGAATGATTAGTTCGAACAAAGTTAATTAAATCAACACTAACATGTCATATTAACATAGAATTTTTTTGGAATTTATAAAAAGGCTCATATTACATTTATTTGGGTATTTATAACATCAATTATGTCAATATTTCATTAATAAGATAATTACTGCATCATCACTGTGTCATAAATAAATAAATTTATTTAAAGTCTAAAAATTACAAATAAAATATGATTATGTAGAAAATATTTTTATATTTCTAATGAATATTTATAGTCTAATTTATCTTTTGTATAACCCTATATTCAAAATGATTTACTTATTAAACTTTGATTTTAACTATTTTAACCCTTCTTTAAATAAATTAATAATAAATGTGCTAAACTAATCTAAGTGGGCCTAAATGGTCATATTTTATTCTTAAGGTTGTTTTTGGTCTAATTACACTTATTCAATAGAATTAGGACATGTGTTAGGGTAATAATAATATCATTTGTACCCTTAATTACCCTATTTACTTTTAACCATGGTAAATAAATGTAAAAAGTTACTATTCACCAAAAATTATTTTCATCTCATTGAATCAAATTTTACTTACTGAAATCAATCGTGTCTCTCGGATTTTTGAAATTCCATTCACAAAAGTGGTAAAATTATGTTTTATTTAAATTTTCAAATTCTCCTAGGAGGTGGGTAAAAGACGATCAAAAGTTCAATAAAATTTTTATATATCTAAAATTATTAAAACAATGACTCCAATGAATTACATTGAACTTATATAGGTATTATGTATCAATTTTTACAAAAAATAAATTTAAATAAAATAAATAATTATTTAAATAAAAAGTCGGGTTTTAAATAGTAACTCAGTGTTTTCACTATTCATAAAAATTCGAATGTTTTCAGAAAAATACCAAAATTTCACCCTAGGATAATTTCGATATTCCGAATCAAAAAATGAAGTTTATTTGCAAAAATAAAATGTATAAAATTTAAAAAATTCGGTATTACTATTCATAATGGCTAATTTTAATAATATTTTAATAGCATATCGTTGTTTAGCGAAACTCGGTATTGCGTACAACACACGCTATCGTGGAAGGTCGCGCTTGCGTGGAATGCAAGACAAGTCAGGGATGCGTGATGTGCAAGCTCCTTTTGGTGTATCGTACAACACAAGACATTAATGAAATTAAAAAGAATATTTTTCGTAAAATATTGGGGTGTTACATTCTACCCCCCTTAAATTGAATTTCTCCCTCCAAATTCGTCAGGGTTATAAATGGTTTACTACTCGAAACTTTATTTAATAGAAACCCACATTGTAAAAAGGAATACCAAAACATGGCTTTAAAAACTAACATATGAAATGTAACAGTTACCCAAATTAACTAATCACTGGGTTTCCACATAGGAGAACATAGGTGAAAATATGAATTTGGAAGCGAAATCTAACCGTCATGTTCTAATGAAGAGTGGTAGAGAACATGGCTATGAAAAAACCAACAATCACAAAGCCATAAATTTGTGATGATCTAGGGTACCATTTGATTTCTCAGATATAAGGGCACTAGGACAACATTTTTGGTTTTCAAGATCATTTCCCTAAAGTTGAGAAATTTGAATTAGAATAAATACTTACTTTATTTTGGTACAATCTCACTATTGTTCATGATTTGAACAATTTCCACTTCATCTCTTAAAGAAATAAAGTTGAATTTGTTATTCTTTAAGTGTTAACAAATCATATGATAGAATGACGGGTCATTGCATCTATTTCAAAAAAGAGGTTAGAAAAAGTTATCAAATATACATAAGTCCATATATGTTGAGGATAATCATATACGATTCCAAAAATGAACTTATAATTCATATATCATAACGCGCAATAAAATAAAACTAGTTTCTACTAACCAGGGACTTCCTGTAGGCCAGTGGTAGGTGATAAAGGCCAGTCGCACTTCGGTTGTGGGTTCGATTCCCACAACCTTGTCCGACGTGATGGGCTGTCGCTCGTCCTGCAGGTTGTCCTTTTTCTAAAACTACATTACTATAACATCCCATCAATAATATCGAAAAAAGTTATATCCTTAAACAATACTATCATTTGTCCAACATAATCCATTCTAATCTTTATCTAAAATATTTCAGTCCAAGCTCATAGTATAAAGAAAAATATTACTTGAAATGTCATCAACCAACCATCATTTAACCCCCATTATATTGTTGGTCTCATTCCAATCATGTGAATACCTTAATCATGCATTCTCTTGAAAAATGAATACCAATTAAACCTTAGTGAAAACATGAATGATGTCAAAAGTTAATTATTTCCACATACCAAAATCCAAAAATTATATATACTCAAACCATGATATAACCTTCTCTTTATATCAGTCATGAGCTCATGAATACTATCAAACATTTAATTTTCTCCTTATCCCTTCATTATGCCCATATCATATTTTTTCCAAAAATATCTCAATCACTTTCCATGGTTACCAGTACCATAAAATTATTGAAAACCACAATAGACCAATACATAAATATTCCAATATTCCACGATACTATATACAACATTATTTTGGAATCCCATTACATAAACACTTAATCATTTCACCACATCGTTTTCATATTCAACATTTCCAATAGTGATCGCATGTGAATTCCCTTTTTCCTTTTCCTTAAGTGGTTTCTCATGTCGATCATCACTAACCCTTGGATTAGGGCATTTATTATCATAATGACCCATTTCCTTGCACTTGAAGCATTGAAGTGTTGGTGGTGCGTTCTCTGCAGTCTTTTCTTTATTCACATAATTAGAAACCCTTTTTCCATTACTTCGACACTCAGCTGCTCGATTACCTTCTTTTCCACACTTAAAACATTTTCTAGTCCCTTTAAGACATTCTCCACCATGCTTCTTTCCACACATTGAGCATAAAGAAACATTCATCTTCTTTTCACCATTATTCTGAGATTTCTCCTTGAGCTCCATCTTTCGTTTCTTGTCAAAACTATGTGATGGATAAGTAACACCAACTTCTATTTCTACCTTGATAGCACAACACACAATTTCCTCATAGCTACTGAAGTCTCTTATAGCTAATACCCTTCTATGATTTGGTTTTACGCCACTGAAGAATTGATCGATCTTACTCTCAGGTTGGATAATAATACCAGAAGCATACCTTGCAAGTCCTGTAAAATTTGCTTCATAGTTACCAAAATATTCATCATCCTTTTTATTTAGTTCAGGAAACTCCTTCTCCATCTTTGATCAGATAATACGAGGGATGTACTTATTGAAAAATAAGTTCTTGAACTCGTCCCATTCCATGGACTCAATTCCATCTCTTTGCCTCGTATTCTTGATAAGATTACACCATTGATCAGCTTCACCTTCCAAACGATATACTGCTAAGATGACTTTATCATGTTCATAACATTGAATAACTGAAAATATCTTTTCAGTTGTACTGATCCATTGTTCAGCAACAAGTGAATCAGAATACCCACTGAAATAAGGTGGACATTGCCTCATAAAGGACTCAATAGAATATTGTTCCCTTCTCTGCTCATTTGGAAGTCCAGAATGATTAATAGCTTGTGTAAGTATAGCAATAAGATTTTGCACTCCATCTCCCATAACATTTGTTTGTTCAGGAGGACAATCATTGAATTGTCCATTGTATTGATCAACACGGTTCCTTCGGGTTCCAGCCATCATCTAAAACCCAAATATAATAGTGTGAGAGGCAAAAATCATGCTAGGGAAAACAACATAATAAAGGGGGAGTACCTTAAATATCTAACATCTTAGGTTTAATTCTAAGATTGTTACCGTAATTCTAGGACTATAACCTATACTTATACTTAACCTTAGGGACATCCCTAGACATACCTTATAAATATCTCTAGGGATCTCACTAAAGTTCTCTCATCCTAGTTTCCTAAGGTTGACTAAACCTTTCCTCTGATACCAACTGTAGAGACCCGAAGCTTTACGTACATGTAAAATACATTAATTTTGCAGAATAATTAATACATAACAAAAAAAAAAGACACACAAGGATCGTAATAGTTTAGTGTCTTTGGAAACTTGGAACGTAATCTTCTAATCGTGGTGAATGATCTTCAACATCTCCCAATAAAGATCTTCCTTTTTTCTTCTTACCTAAAACCTTTGTTTATATCTTGGGGAAAAGAAAACATACAAAAGGGTGAGCTCAAATTCCCAGTAAGGTTAAACATATAGAACATAAAACAATCCATAAACATTTTAATGCAAAAACATGAACATAAAATCTAAACATCAAAATCTTGAGCAAAGACATGAATCTTGGAAGTACATAAAGCATATATCATAAGGGAACATCAATCATGTTAAAATAGTATGGGAATAAAACAAGTAATTGTGGCAACCATTAAGCACATGATATGATTTCCATAGTAGCCAAGGCATTTCTACCAAGACCATCTTAGTGGACAAAGTCCCTTTCTGAATCGAGTTCACTCCTCGTTCCAGTCCTGTATTACTGAACCGGTTTAACTTACCATTTCATCCATGTCTATATCATGAGATATAAAATCTTTAACCAATGCATTGGAGGAAGATATAGGTCCCACCCATATCATAATGATACCATTCTTATGTGTGCCACAAAATCATAAACCATACATCATAGCATAACCCATGTAATAAAAATGGGAATCTTAAACATCATGATGTCATAAAACAATTAATATAAGATAAAGGAATTCATAAAAATATTTCCATCACAACATAATCAAATCCATGTAATAATAGGGATAAAAACAGAACCCTATATTATCTTAAATGGAAAATAATTTTGATAAAACTCTTGAACTCCATTCTTGAGGAAAATATCCTTTCTACTTCAAAAACATTTTCCTTTCATAACATGTCAAAAAATTTTAAACTAAAATAGTTGATTAAAAATAAACTTGAAAACTTGTAAAGGAAGCTTCTTGGAAATAATGTTTTAAAAATCTATTCATTTGTATAAGTTAAAAAAACATTCTTCTCGTACATTTGTCAGAAAAGTCAAAAAGTACCTCGTACGAAAAATGAAAAAAGATTCCTTTCATATCATTTACTAGAAACTCACTGAAGGGTAAAATTGGATATAAAATATTGTAGAAGGATATAAATATTACATACTGAGGAAACATGGATGTGGATTATAAAATACACCCCAGTAAATACCAAAGTATAAACAATCTCGGATAAAAATGAGATTATGATATTTTCCCTTACCTTAGGTCTGATATGCTTCATACATATCCAACCCTATAGTATAATGATTCAAATAATGTCATTGACTTATTACATAATCATATTCATTGTTATTATATCATATATGGTTTACTTATGACTTTATATTAACAGTTTTCATGTTAAAGTAACGTTTTAGGTAAAATCGTTTCATTTGTCGTTCTTGTTTTAACTTGTAATTATTCATATGATTACTTATATCATGATCACTTACATCCAAAATTTAAAACATGATTTATATATAATATATATTCAGAATATACATATATATAATAGATCGATAAATGGAAAGAAATACACCGTTCATGGAGACGGTAGGCCGTACGTACGCATGAACGTTGTTTTCGTTTCCTTATTGAATTGAATGGAACTAAGTAGATGACATAAATATATATATACATAAATACAGAAGCATTATTATGTCATATATTTCATGATTACTTATTATATATACTTTATAATCATTCTTTAATGGTTATCATGGAGAGTGAATCTCATCGCATCGTGGAGATGGTATTTCGTACGTACGCACGAGCGATGATATCGTTCCCATGATCGTGGTATTGTATTGGAGTGTATGTATACTATTTCAGAATCAATATCAGTTTAAAATAATCATATATAGTTATTATTTACACCATTATACCCATACAAGTAAGGTGGTGGAAAAACAGATTACACCACGGCGTAGAGACGGTATTCCGTACGTACGCACGCGTGGTGATTTCGTTTTCCATAGGATGGATAGATGGTGAAATAGGGTTGTTTCATAATTATAATTAAATATCAGTAAATGAGTGATTCTGATGTTATTACTTCATAATGAAACAACTAAAGAAGAAGTAGTGGGAGAAGAAATAAAGTTGAAAGAATCGGTAACGGACATTACCTCTTCTTTGAAGCGCCTTTTTGAAACCTCCTCCTAGGGCACTAATATTGGTCTTGAAAAAGACCAGAAATTGGCAGGGGTTGGCCAAGCTTTAAGGCTCAAAGTGGTGTGAGGAAGAGAGGGAGGAGGTGCCCTTTTATAAGTGAGGAGAGGGGCAACTTTGGAAAAACAACAAATATTATTTTATTATAAAGTCATATTCGGTTTTAAATAGCTCCAAATTGATTTATTTCGAAGCTAAGGTGGGGATGGGTCGAAATCCTCTCATCCAATAGAATTAGACAAGTTTAGGTTCCTATTTTAACCTTATCATTTAGATTTAACTTTAAGTTAGATAATTTTACTTTTACTGTGTCTTTTTTTGTTCTTACACTATAAGGTTAATAAACATACTATGACAAGCCAAAAGAACCCCAAGTTGTATATTATGAATATATATAACCTTATCTAAGTCAATTGGACGAACCTTAGATTTTTAGGATTATAATAATAATTAATAATATAATATTTGTTTTAAAAACTATTTTATGTCAATTTTTAAACTATTTTGTAATTGATTTTTGTGAAAATTATAACAGAATGATTAGTTCAAACAAAGTTAATTAAATCAACACTAAAATGTCATATTAAAATATAAATTTTTTGGAATTCATAAAAAGTCTCATATTACATTTATTTGGGTATTTATAACATCAATTATGTCAATATATCATTAATAAGATAATTACTGCATCATCATTGTGTCATAAATAAATTAAATTATTTTAAGTCTAAAAGTTACAAATAAAATATCATTATGTAGAAAATCTTCTTATATTTCTAATGAGTATTTATAGTTGAGTTTATCTTATGTATAACCCTATATTAAAAATTATTTACTTATTAAACTTTGATTTTAACTATTTTAACACTTCCTTAAATAAATTAATAATAAATGTCCTAATCTAATCCAAGTGGGCCTAAATGGTTATATTTTATTCCTAAGGTTGTTTTTCGTCAAATTAAACTTATCCAATAGAATTAGGACATGTGTTAGGGTAATAATAATATCATTTTTACCCTTAATTACCCTATTTAATTTTAACCGTGGTAAATAAAAGTAAAAAGTTACTATTCACCAAAAATTATTTTCATCTCATTGAACCACATTTTACTTACTCACATCAACCGTGTCTCTCAGATTTTTGAAATTCCATTCACAGAAGAGGTTAAATTAAGTTTTATGTAAATTTGCAAATTCTCCTAGGAGGTGGGTAAAAGACGGTCAAAAGTTCAATAAAATTTATATATATCTAAAATTATTAAAAAATGACTCCAATGAATTACATTGAAATTATAAAGGTATTATATATCAATTTTTACCTAAAATAAATTTAAATAAAATAAATAATTATTTAAATAAAAAGTTGGGTTTTAAATAGTAACTCCGTGTTTTCACTATTCATCAAAAATTGAAAGTTTTCAGAAAAATACCAAAATTTCACCCTAGGGTAATTTTGATATTCTGAATCCAAAAATGAAGTCCATTTTCAAAAAAAAAAAATGTATAAAATTTCAAAAAGTTGGTATTAATATTCATAACGACTAGTTTTAATAATATTTTAATAGCATATCGTTGTTTTTCGAAACTCGGTATTGCGTACAACACACGCTATCGTGGAAGGTCGCGCTTGCGTGTAATGCAAGCCAAGTCAGGGATGCGTGTTGTGCAAGATCCTTTTGGTGTAGCGTACAACACAAGACATTAATGAAATTAAAAAGAATATTTTTCGTAAAATCTTGGGGTGTTACACTACCAGTCACAACATATATCATATTGATGTCCAGATGATTCCTGCTCTTCAAAAATGAATTATGGATAATTTTTATAAAATATAGAAGTAATAAAAATTATTTTTACTGGTTTCTAATTAGTAACACCTTTTTACTAAAATTTCCTTTTAAACTGAAAAACTAGTTTGTGTCATACTAATCAGATTAGAAATCATATTAACATTAAAATAATTTCTACACATCATAAATGACTTATGGATCATTTTATTGAAGTTTAAAGATAATCCCTATGTGTTTGATCAATTTTCTTTGAGTAACCCATTTTTTTAACTAAACTGATACTTTAAAATTAAAAGCATTCACTTCGAGTCATACTAGTCACAATATGTTTTAGATTGACATGATACTAATTACTAAATGTCACAAATTACTTATTGGTAATTATTAGATATTATTTTGATAAGATGAATTAGTTTTCTTAGTTTTGAGTTCGTTACACATCTTTTGAACATAAATATCCATTTTAAATTAAAATACACACTTTGAGTAAACTATCCACACCTTCTGTCAGATTTATGAGTGGCAAATTCTAACATATAAAAAATTAAATATTGCTTATTTTCCTATAGTATCCAGAAAATATGAGTATGTTTTCCTATTTTTAGTGAGTATCATATGTTTTTATCTATAATATCATCTTAATAAAAAAAACATTGAGTCATGCAATACAAAATTTTTATTAAATTATTATGTGTATAATTTATACTAAAAAATGACATATATACCATTTTATTAAAATATCAATACAATTTGAGTGTCTTTTCTTTATTTTCAATGGGTGACACTTTTTTAACTAGAATGTTATTTTCAAACAGAAAACACGCCCTTTCAGTCATATTGGTCACACTGTGTACCAGATTAACATTATGATAATCAATACATGTAAGAAATGACTTGGTAATCATTTTAATAAAGTGTCAAAACCATCCGAGAGTGTTTTAGTGAATTTTTAGCGAGTGATTCATGATTTTAACTAAAATGTCACTATTAAACAAAAAAAATCATACTTTTAGCTACATCAGTCACACCATGTATCAAATTGAGGTTAGGATGACTCATACACACCAAAAATTTATTATATATCATTTTTTGAAATTATCAAATCAATATGAAATAATTTTCTCAGTTTCCATCGAGTGATAAAATTCTTTAACAAAAATATAAATTTTAAACTAAAAATAAGCACTTTGAGGAATACCAGGAATACCATGAGTAAGATTGATGTGATTTTTATTCCTACATAAAAAAATGATTTATATAGCATTTTTAAAATTTATCATGATAATTTAATCATTTTTATCTCTTTTGATTTTGTCACATTTGTTTTAATCTAAAATGTCAATGTTAAAAAACACGCTCTTTGAGTCACACCAGCCACACCATGTATAAAATTAAAGTAAGAGTAATTTAAAAACACAAAAATATATTTTTAATATTTTCCCTAAAGTATTAAGACCATAAAAGTGAATTTTATATATTTTTAGTGAGTGGTGCATGATTCTATCTAAAAAGATACTTTTAATTTGTAAACTCACAATTTGACTCATAACAGTCACACCGTGTATCAAATTGATGTGTTTTTGTTTCATAAAAAAAAACTTACAGATCATTTTAATAATTGATAAAAACAATATGAATTTGTTTTATTAGTTTTTAGTGAGTGATTAATTATTTTAACTAAAATGTCAATTTTAACTAAACACACACACTTTGAGTTATATCGGCCACAACATGTGTTAGATTGATATGAAGTTTATTACTAAACATTGAAAATGATTTGTAGATAATATTAATAAAGTACAAATTGGATGATATTTTGTTTAATTTATTTTGACAATGTCACATGTGTTTTTAAGAGAAATGTCAATTTTAAATAAAAACACTCACTTTTAATCAAACCTAGAATACTATTTTCTTTATTGATGTTATGACAATTCATACACATAAAAAATGAATTATGGATCATTTTAAGAATTATTAATACAATAAATGTGTTTATTTTATATTTTTTGTGAGTTGCTAATGTTTTGAACTAAAATGATAATTTTAAACTAAAAACATGTGGTTTGAGTCATACAGGGTACACCATGAATTTAATTTATTTGATTCTAATTTTTTCATGTCACAAATGACTCATGGGTTATTTTACTATAGTATAGTGAAAAATTAAGCATTTACTCTTTGTTTTCAATGATATATAAATGTATTGAACTAAATTGTCACTTTTAAATGGAAAATGCATTCAATGAGTTATACTAGGAACACTGTGTTTTATTAACATGTGTTCGATTAATACATGTGAAAATGTAATATAAATGATTTTCATAAAACAACAAGAAAATAAAAGTATTTTTTCCACGTTTTCAGTTAGTGACACACGTTTTTAAATAAAATTTCATTTTTAAATAATAAAACAAAATTTGTGTCTTACCCATCTCACTAAGTATCAAATTGACATGTAGATGAATTCCATGCATAGAAAATGAATTTTTTATTATTTTACTCATATATAAAAAAAATTTGAACGTGTTTGCTTTTTTTTTCAGTGAGTGATGCACAATTTTTAACTAAAATATCAGTTTTAAATTAAAAATAATCACTTTGAGTCATAATAATAATACTGTTATGTATGGGTAAAAAATGTTAGGTAAGGGTAACAGGTAGTTCTATAAGGGTAAAAAAATCAAGGGTAAAAAAGTTTTTTAAAGGTAAAAAGAAACTTTTACAAGGTGAGTAAAGGTAAAAAAGATACATAATGGTAAAAAAATTATTTAAGAGTGAACTCAAGCTATGTAATAGTAAATGAATGTTATGTAAGGGTAAACAAAATATTATTTAACTAATTTTTAATATTATTTACTTTATTAATAAAATCATGTAATGATATTTATTTTAATTGATTCATATATATATATATATATTTGTGTGTGTGTGTTTATAAATATAATATAATATAACTATTCTTATTATTAAATCACCAAATATATTGTATTTTTTGATTTTATAGGGAATAAATTAAATTAAATTTAACATGGTATGATAAAATAAAAAAAATATATAAAAAAATATATTAATAGAATATTCATATGTGTATTAAATAGTGTAATACATTAGAAAATTTTTATGATTCAAGCACCATTTTAGAGTGAATCTACTGTAAAATTATGTATTACATTTGAGATGCTCTAATGAATATGATAAAGGGAGGGTTTTTACCATTGTTTTGTTTTTTTGTATCATTTTAAAAAAATTTATAAAGTTTTTATGTATTATTTGGATTTATTTTCCTTCATTTATGTAATTTCATCTCCCATTAATATTGTTAGAATTTTATTTAACTACATTAAATAATTATTAATAAAAAAGTGTTTAGTTTGGTTTACTCTTTGTTGGATTAGATTTCATTTTTTATTTAATTTTATATGTAATAGTTGGATTTGTATATTTTGGTAGTAATTATTTGTTAATTTTATTTTTTTAATTTTTTAGGATAATGTTTCATCACACATCAAAGTCAACTCGAGCTTCTGAGGAGGACATTACACATATTTCTACTAAGGAGAATACTTATCCTTCTGCAAAGGAGCCTTCTACTTCCATCGGGGCAGAGAAGACTTCTAGGGCTGGTAAAAGTGGAAACACGTATTTACCAAAATTATTAGTATCTCATAGCTAGGAATAGAGGATACCTGTTATTTTTTATGACAATTATATTCCTTGGAGTTTAAATTAAAAACAATTTAAGCCTTTATTGTAGTGAAATCTCAATCCAAAGTTAGTATTTTGACTTGTAATTGGATAAGTCTTCACAAGGTGAAAATATCTCAATTATTGGAGAGAATTTTGGTGAGATCATTTTTTATTATTTTACATATTAAGGTTTATTTACTAATATAAGTTTTTCCCCATCTTATCAAAAGACATATGACATACCTAAATCTAGATAAGTGAGGAAGAAATGCACATCTTTGGATATTAAGATAGGGAAGAATTTATAAACAACCCTCACATAATATTTCATTTTTTGGGAATGAAAACATTTAAAATTCATGTGATATATATCATTTTATAGATAAAGATACATTAAAGTAGTTAGTCTAAAGTAGATAACAAGAATCATTTTTGTTAAGTTTAAAGTAATATTTTAGAAAATTTTTTATATCAATGATCATATTAATGATTTGTTTATTACTAGTTTACAAAAAATGTGAGATCTCCCCAAGAGATCGAATCCAAAAACTTATACTCTCATACTTTATCTCATATATGGTATATGTTATTAGAAGAAAAAATGATAAATGTAAAATTTCAAAAATTGGTAGATAAGTCTTTTGGCTAAATAGAGGTTGACCGTCCTTTATCCTAAATAGACTTGAAAAATATAAGAGGGCCCAAATGTGTAAAAAGAGAAAATATCTTATAGAAGAGTCGATGGTTTTAGTAGAGAGAATTGTATGAAATTATTTAATTTATATTTATTATTTTTTTAATTAAAATATTTATATATTGTGATTCCTATTAATTTTTTAAATATTTATTTGAGGAATCCCTTGAGGAACAGAGCACTCAAGAGTCCTTAATAACCAAGGGTAGGAATGATATTTTAGTCATTGTACTAGGAAATACCAAACACTTGGGCCGAGTATAAGGATATGTGGTAGGTGTATCGATAAAAAAAGTGTTTTTTCATTCTGGATATTCTTTATATGATACTTTATATAAAATGAAAATATAATATTTAGAAGTTAGTGGTCAAAATATGGGTGAGATGTTGGAGGAAAAGATCAGAGGCTCAATACAGTCAATGTTTGCTGACATGAAAAATAGTTTCAGGTTTTAGATCCCACTCCTGTAGATTCTCTTGTAGATACCACTTCTCTACCTCTCCCTATAGATCCCACTCTTCCACCTCACACTTATCTAACTACCACTCATCTTCCTCCACAATTTCCCATATATTGTGAGTTGTATGTTGAGGATCCCCAATATTATATTATTACACATGGTAGTATATATTATATCAAGGATAACTTTTATCATCAATAGATAAATATAGATCACCTTAGGGTCACCATTAATGAAATTATATATGGATCATAAATAGCACCATTTACTATATATTTCATCAAAATAGATGGAAAAATTATAATCAATTTTTTATTTTGGCTATCTAGAATTTACTGAAAAATTATAATTGAAGTATGCATAAATTATATCCTTTACTACTTCATATTTCTATTAAATTATTTTTAAAATTGTAAAATTTATATACTTCTCAATTATTTTAAATGAATAATTTAAAGGTAAATACATAATATATAGAAAAAAACAAGTATATGCTACTATTATTTTAGATTTTACTTATTCTAAACTTGATATATCATCAACAAATTCATCTTTGTTGTTATAAGATTATGAGCTTCCACCAGATGCTAACATTTGTGGTCATTAATTGATAGTGATGATTTTAAAGAGTGATTTCTTGGGGCTTGTAACTAGAGATTTGTTTGTGAATCAACATGATTCATGTATTTTCAATGCAAGTCGATTATAATATATATTTCATTTATTTTAATTTATTACCACTTAATAAATATATTTTTTTATTAGGTACAATTTTTCACTTTTTATTTAGTATGACGCAACGTTAGTATTTATATTCTTGGATAAAAATGTATTTCAACAATACCGATGATAATGAATGATGAGGAAAGAACAAAATATATTAATTAAATATTAAAAAATAATGAAATTTATTGTTGGATACTTCCTATATGAAAGGGTATGAAATATATATTTCTTAAATTATTATTCCTCCTCACTAAATATCCCCTAACATTATATTTTTTCTATATTAAATCTCATTTGATTTTGTGTCTTTTTTGACCAATATAGAATTCAACTTACATATAATTCTCTATACATGGTGACATGTGAGAAAATATTAGCAACTTATTGAAAAAAAAGTTTAATTATTTCATTAATTATATATTATAATGTATTTAATTTTATTTCAACAATATCATTTTCAAACAGGAAATGATATTTCTTTAGAAGGAAAATTAGAAAGAGGACCGAAAAGATAAAAAATTTAAAAGTAAGGAGGACTTCTCATTTATAATTAATATATTTTGGTTGAAAGTTTGTAAATTTTTTTTCTGAATTGAAAATTTATTTTGAATTTTTTTATATTAAAGTAGAATTAAGGGAATTTGGATATTAATTTCTAATATTTATACTTGAAATAATTATAACTAGTATAATAACAAAGTTCCAGAGTGTTAGATTTAATTATAAACCTTCCCTTAACATATATTATAATTATATTTTGAATACATGATAAATAATTTATTTTTAATTTAAATATTTCTAATGATGCTCACCCTTATACTAAACGAGTGATAAATAATTTATAAAGATAATGGGTGGAATATTTCACAGGTTTGATTGGGGTTCAGTTTATTTGTAATATATATAACATTGTTTAAATTTCAAATTGTAAAGTTAAAATGATTTTAACATGTAAGGTTATTTTTATATTGTTTTCATTCTAATATTTTTGTTCTAATATAGTATTATTTAGTGAAAATGCTTGAATTTAATTTATTGAAAAAATATATTTCACATCTATAATTATATAACAGTTGTGAAAAAAATTTGATTGTCGATTTTCATGTAGGTTTTTATATAACAAATGAATATAATATTTTCCTTAATTTCCATGTGTAATTTAATGATTTAAAACCCACTAATTTAGTAATTTGAGATGATTTGTGCCATTTTTTGATTTTAGGTATTTATTTAGCTGAGATGAAAATATTAATTAAATCTATAAATTATCTATTTTCAATAACTTTGTATTTGGAGAATAATTTTTCTATATTTATCTAATTATACAAATTATTTATTTTTATGAGCCCCTTTGTCATGGGATTTGACTTCTCTAACTAGTATAAGTGTTGAATAGATCACTTAGAGGCCCAGAAATATCACTCAATTTTGAAATTTATTTTTCCGATAGAATTGATACTCTTTCAATAAATTAGGTATAAATTTTAATAGGACCATACAAATGAAGTTATTACACTAGTAAAAATAATACCACTCTATGAATAATATCTAAATTTAATTCCATGATTAAATTTCTTCATTAAGATGGTCTATTGGTTCTTCCACGTGGAGGAAGTTTAATAGTAAGTTCAGCTAGAAAAAAATCACTTAATTAATGTAGTCTAACTTTTTTAAATGAATTGACATATATAGATTGGATATGTAATTAATTTTCATAAAACATTATAGAAGACGTCCTGTTGATATTCGGCTAGTGAGAGGGCCAAATTGGTGTCCACATTTGGGGTATCGAAACTAGATAACACATTTCCACCGCCTTTTCCTATATATTTTCATCTTTAATTCATCTCAAAGGATGATTATAATTAATAATTGGGATGTGATAGAGAATTTATTATGTATAATATGAGTCATTTTGAAAATAATCAAGCCATTAAGGGATAAAACCCAAGTGGTGGTGGGTAGGGAAGATTTGATGTCATTTACCCTTTTGATTTTGTGCTTTTCATTGTAAACTTTTTCATTTTTAATTATCCTAGATACTTTTTTATTGATAAAACTAGGTATATTTTATTATAATTTTAATTTTCTTCTAAATTATTCTAGATTTATATTAATCTTATGAATATAGAGTGGTCGCTCTCATAGTTTAAATTTAATTGGTTGGGTATTTCCATTGAACATGATATGTTTAATATGTTTTGGTTTCTTGGAAGAATTTAGGTAATCAGATTAATTTCATAAGGTTACGATCAACCATATTTGTGGTCTCAATATCATATATATTTAATTTATGGGTTTACTTTTAAAAATTTAGGTATAAATTTGTTAATTTAATTGGAATACATTGGTAAAAATTATAAAGGGAGTGTCTGAGGATTGAATCTTTCCCACTGCGTCTACCTTTACCTTAGCCTTTTTGTCTAGTTTGATATATAATTTCTAATCAATAAAATATATTTATTTTCATAACAAAAATTTCTTTCATTTAAATTTTTTATAACCTTTGAAATACCCATTTTTAATTGTAAAAATAATAAAAAAAATTAATATGGTGATAATTTAACAATTTAGTCTGCATCCTCCCAGTGAGACAACCCTATTTTCACCACTATGATATATTTTAAAGGGGAAATTATTGATTGGGGTTTTGTTAATGAAACCCCTATTTTAATTTTTAAATAATTCTTGGGAATTTACCTATTTTTTTTAAAAAAAAATTTACTAAAATTTTAAGATTTTAACCACTAATTTATATTCATTAAAAAATAAACCTTCACAATGTCTACTCCTACACTTGGATTGATAAATAATAATATAAAGATCCTATTAATGAATTTTTTTATTGTTTTGAATCAAAAAAATTCACTCATGATCCAAAAAATGATTTTTTGATTCAAAAAAATATTTAAAAAGTAAGAAAACAAATGTAAGTTCATGCCAATGTTTTAAAATAATTTAAATAATTAAAATATCAAAAGAGGCCCAAAAAATATAAAATATTATACCACACACTTTTTTATTTAATAAAGTTATTTTGATGAGTTGAGTGTTGAATTTGTCCTTTATTTTTAAATTTTAGATTTAAAGTATAACACAAATATTGACTTGGAAATTGATTTGAGTTATGGATATCAAAAATATTTCAAAAATTATTGGATTGAACTTATTGAAAATGAAATTCCATGAAAAATACTGTATTTTAAAGATGAAAAATTAGAACCATCATATCAAAATTTAACTAAATAGAATTAAAAAATTGATCAATTAATTTTTGAATTGAATTTGGAGGATTCTAAGAAGTATCCCATTGAAATCTATGAGTGTGAACCATCATATTTTGGAATGTTTGAAACTGATTTCGATACAATTGTTCATAATATAATAGATATTATCAATAAATTTGTTCCCAATATAGAAAATAAGGAAATTTATTTAAAATAGAGCTAGATTTTGAGAGAAAATAGTGATACTTCTCAAATTGAAATCCACTATTTTCAGTTTATTTTGATAATAAATTATTAATAGTTTCTTCATATGCATATATAGTTACCATTTATGTTCAGTGGACTAATTTTTCAGATAACGAAGAGGTAAAGGATTAAACTTATGAAATAATGGTCTAACCAATTGAGGACTAAACTGGTACACATGAGGGTAGATGTACCAAAATAATTTTGATAGAATAAATAATTTTTGAAGAAGAAATTGAAGATAAAATACATCTTGAGATTATAATTTAGTAACCACTGTACGTCATTTGTGAAGATAAAGTGTTGGGATAATTCCCTTGTATATTGTTCCCTATTTAACTATATTATTGCAACCAAAAATTTATGGAGGGGATTCTTAAGAAACCTATGAGTAGGATCTTCTACAAGTTGTGGGATCTGAGGAAGACTGGAAAAATTTCATTTTGGTGGTTCATGAGAAAGAAACCAAACCCACATTTAGATTGGGGTTAATCGATTAGATCTTCTTAATTAGGGGTGAAATTATGTAACCCACTTGGGAATTAATACCAAATATATTTTCCCTTATCTTTATTTTTATTTTTATAACCCGACCTTTCATAAAAATTTATGTTTTTTCATTTTTCATGTATGTTTCCAAGTTGTAGCTTTTTTAAGGTTGCCTTATGGCTGGTGTTGCATAATAAAAATCAGGTTCTATATTTATTTTCCATTTTATTTTTTCAGGTATTAACTTATTGAAATTAATTTCTTATATAAAATATTCACATATATAACATTGTAAAAAATAAATGTGCGGGGGAGATCATACTTGGATGTTTAGGATTTTGCATACTTTCTTTTCAATAACCAGTTTTCAACTTTTTTCCTTTATTTCAGATTTTGTGTGTTTCTGAAACTTGGGAGAATAAAAGTAATATTCTTTTTCAATATAAAACAATTTTCAATAAAAAAACACAACTTGATTCAAGGATATGAACATAAATTATTGTTGAAATGTACTGTGTTCCATATTCATATTTTTGAAATTCATGAAAATACCATTGAATTATGAATTCCATTACATAAATATTTTATAATTTTGAATGTTAATTTCCCATGAGTATTATAATACATTTTTACATATGCTTAAAATTATCCCCCTTATTTAGTGAACCAAACAATTCTTATTTTAACAAAATCATTCCATTTTTAGTTAAAACCTATGATATTTAAAGAACACGTGTTCAAAATTATTAAGGTAATTTATTTGTGATTGAAATACCCATTTTCAAGGAGTCCCTATTATTCTGGACTACCTTGTACATTTGGCTTTTGTGACACCATAATATCTAAGGACTGACTATTATTCACCCTCATTATAAGATAATTTCCTAATCCAACCCGCTCTTGAAGTATGTTTCATGATTTTAGTAAATATTTTTTATGAGGGAAGCTGACTTGTGATGTGATACATAATTTGCTTATACATTTTGTGGAAATTAAAATTATAAAGATATTTATTTGTAATTTAAAATTTTATTCTATTGAATTATGTTACTTTATTTTTCTTTTAAGGAAAATGAAGTTGTTCCTTTTTGGAGATTCCACAGACAAAAATAATGTTGTACCATTCTGGAGATTTAAATGAAAACAAAATTCTAAAATTTTGAGATGAAATTATTATGTCATTGATAATAAATTATAGAGGTTATGAGATGCCCATTATTTTTTAGTGATTTTGGAGATGATTTTATTCGATAATGAAAGAGGATAAGACCATTCTTGAGTAGAAACTATAATCATATAATCTTGTTTCAACAAAGAGACAAGCCACCTATTTCTACCTAAGAATTTTATGCATTTTTAAACCCACCAACCCTAAAACATCTAAATAACCATTTATAAGTCCAAATTATGGATAAAAAAATTTCAATCAATTGGTAAGATATCTATAAAAATTTTAATCATTTTGTTACACTTTTATTTATTAGTATTTGGAAAACATTGTTTAAAGTAAAAAAATGCAGTGAGAGGGAAAATTGGTGAAGTAAGAATACTTGTGGATGTGGGAATAAAAGAAATTAAAATATAATTAATTTTCCTAGTTAATAATTTCTAAATTATGTTTTTGAATAATAATGAAAAGTTGGTAACCTTAATTTTGATCTTTGTGAATTTCATTGACACATGTTTTGAATTTTCATTAGAAATTTATCTTAAGTAACTACTAATCCAGGATTCCAAGGGATAAGTGTGGGGGAATTCCAAGATATTAAATTTAATATTGTTATGTGTATTTAAATGATTTAATACCAAACAATTTACCAATTTTATCTTATTTGTGCCATTTTTGGAATTTAGGGATCTTTTGAGCTTAAAAGAAGAAATTGATTAAGTCTGAAAATTTAACTACATTTAATAACTTCTATATTTTGAATATAAATTTTCTTATATTGACCTTATTGTAAAAATAATTTTTTATTAACCATGTTCTCATGGGATAGAACTTATCTAATTGGTCCAATTGTTGAATCAATCATTTAAAGGTCTAAAAGAATTACTCATTTTTGAAAAATTATTATTCAGATAAAATTGATAATCCTTCAATAAACCATGTATAAATCAGCCTACAGGTGTCTAAATGTAGTGATTCAAGATTTAAAAATAATAGAACTAGAATTATCATCTTCAAATTGAATTACAATATTCAATTTGTTCATTAAGATGGTCAATTGGCACATGAAACTGGAGGAAGTTTAAGAGACACTTCCGTTAGAAAAAGTTCACTTAATTAAATTAGATATAAAATTTTCTCCAAATTTCCAAATGACATTATTTTTTTTATAGTTAATTCAATTTTTGAAAACATTATATAATACCATTAGTTTAGAATTTTTGAGTAAGAGGAATAAATTAGATCCAGATTTCTTGGTCTAGAAATAGGATATAATAATTTTCTCCACCTTTTACTATATATTTTCATCTACACTTCATTTTAATGGATGGTTAGATTGAGTAAGTGGTATATTATTGAGTTTATATTCTATATTATAGGAGTTACATTGAATATAATAAATCCTTTAAGGGATAAAATCTTAGTGGAGGTAGTAATAAAGATCTGATGTCATTTCAACTTTTGAGTTTGTTCTTTTCATTGTAAAATTTTTTATTTTAAATTATCCTAGAAAATATTTTCTTTTTTAGAGTAGGTATATTTTATTCTTGTTTTCATTTTATTATAAATTATTTTATATTTAGTTTTATATTATTAATATAAATTTGTTACTAACATTGTTTAAATTTCTCTGTTGTGGTCTCACCTTTGAGAATGATGAATTCAATTTATTTTGGTTTCTCAAAGGTATTTGGGTAGTTATATAACAATCATAAGGGTATAGACACTCATATTCGTGGTCTCAATATATAATATAGTTAATTTAGGTGTGTAATTTTCCGTCTTTATTTATTTATTGGATAATTTAATTATAATACATTGAAAGATAATGATAAAGGGCGTGTCTGAGGATTGAAGCCTGTCCACTTTTTCTTCCATTATCCTATGTTCTTTTAGTTGGGTTTTCTTATAATTTATAATAAATAACACATATTTCTTGTCATAATTTTATTTTGTGTCAATTATCTTTATGTATGACCTTTTAAAATCCCACTTTTAACTATCACATTAACAAAAATAAATTAACAAAGTGACAGCTAGCAGATTAGTCTATAACCTACTCATGAGAAAACTCCATGATAACTATAGTGTTACATTTTAAAATTTAAAAACATTGACTTAGGGTTCAAAAAATAAAACAAGTGTCAATTTGGATCCATCTCCAAGGAGGTTTTGTAATTTTTTTTATTTTTTATTTTGATTTTTTAGGATTTCAACATACTAATTTATAGTCTTAAGAAACAAAAAAGGGTTTTCATAGCGAATAATTCTATGTTTGACCTAATTATAAAAATACGAGGATCATAATAAAGAATATTTTCTTAAAATTTTAATTGAAAAAAATGATTTCATGATCTAATAAAATTGTTTTGAGATTCAATAAAATATTTAATAAGTAAGAAAAAAATGGGAATTATTTATAATGCTTTAAAAGAATGATAAGAATTAAAAGATCCAAAATAGCCCTATGAAAAGGAAAACCCTTTACCACATAATATTAATATTAAAGAATAATTTTTTGATGAGTTTAATGTTAATTTAAACCTTTATTTTTAAACATTAGATTCAAATGAGAACACTAAACTCGAATTTATAATTGATTTAAGTGTTGGAAATCAAAATTATTTCGAAAATTATTGGGATGGATTTGTTTAAAAATGAAATTCCATGTGAAATAGATTTCTTTTAGGAGAAAAAATTGTAAAATTTTCATCAAATTATGGATAATGAAAATGAAATACTTGATCAATTCATGTTTGAAGATAATTTTTAGTAACTAGTGCTGTTGCATACTGAAATTGATGATAGTGAACCATCAAATTTTTGAAATTTTGTATTCAATTTTAAAACAATTATTGTTAATTTAGAATCTCATCTCCAGAAAATTATTTATAAGATATAAAATAAGGAAATTTGTTTAAAAATAGAGATTGATCATGAGAAAACACAGGGGGAAGTCTCAAATTCTAATCCACTTTTTTCAATTTATTTTGATTATAGATTGTTAACTGTTTCTTCCTATGTAGATTTAGTTTCCATTTATTTTGAGTGGATAGATTTCTCATATGAAGAGGATAATAGGGATGAAATTAAAGATATAATGGTATTAAAAATTGATTATTACCTTGGAACTCATGAGGATGGAGGTAAAGGTATAATTTTTAAAAAATAAATCTTTTTTAATATGAATTTCAAGATGAACCACATCCTAATATTAAAATTCCATAACCACAAGAAGATTTTTGTAAAGATAAAGTGTTTGGAGGTTGCCTTTATATATTGATCTCTCTAAAAATATACTATATGAAAAATAATTTGTGGAGTGGAATCTAAAGAAACCTATTTTTGGGAGATCTTAAAAGTTGTGGGAGCTAAAGAAGACTGGGAAAATTTTATTTTTTTGGTTCATGAGGAAGAAACCACACCCATCATCAGATTGGGGATGATCTTTTGAAACCACCTGAATAGGGGTATTGAAATCTTATAAGCCTCTTGGGGTTTCATACCATTCATATTTTCACTTATATTTTTCTATTTCTATACTTTTAATAAAGTTTTATGATTTATTTGTTTTTTATGTTGGTTTTTAGGTTTAAGCATTTTGGAGGCTGACTCATGGTTGCTCCTGCACTACAAAAACCAATTTTTATCTTTCCTTTCCACTAGATTCTGTCATATCTTAACTTATTTAATATAATTTCTTATATAAAATATTATGAATGATGAAATTTTATAAAATAAGTATTGGGGGAGGATCATACTTGGTATTTTAAGATTTTGGGTGTTTTCATTTCAAAAATTTCATTTCTATTTTTTTCTTCATTTCTTTCTAATTTTTTGCGTTTTTAAAACATGTGAGCTTCAATGTAATTAAAATTGTGAGTTGAAAACTATTGATTAAAAAAATAACCAACTTGATTAATTAAAATGAACTTAAATGAAGGCTAAAATGTACTATATTATAGATTCAAATTTGTGGAAATTCATGAAAATACCCCTAACTTTTAAATTACATGCCATTAATGGTGTCCAATGTTGAAAATTAATTTCCCATGGGGAATCTAAACCATTTTTAAATATTCTCCACATTAATCCACTTCTTCAGTGAAAAAGAAAAAAACACAATTTTAAAATTCCAAATTGAATACCAAGAATAAATTAATGAATTATGATGGGAAATTCATGCGTTAAATTAGAGGAAGTTGAATAGACAAGTCAGTCAAAAAAAACTTCTTTAATCGAGATATATTATTTTATACAAATGATCAAATGTATTTAAATTTTTAATTTTGATATATAAATCATTTTATAACAAATTTTTAGAATACTTGTAGTTGATATTTAGCCGAGAAGATTGAAAAATTTGAGCCATATTTTGTGATATAGAAAGAAGACAAACCATTTTCCACCACCTTTTCCTATATATTATCGTCTTTATTTCATTCAAAAGGATGTTTATATTGAAGACACGGTATGTTCTAGAGAAGATATTCTGGTGAAGAGTAGTTCTATTGAATATAATAATGCCATGAAGGGATAAAATCCATGTGGCAGTGGGAAATGAAAATTAGAAGACATTTTCTTGTTTGAGTTTGTGATTTTCATTATAAAATATTTAATTTTGAATTATCTTGGAAACTATTTTATTGATTTTAGGAAGTATATTTTATTATTTTTTTCATTTCATACTATATTTTATACTCATCTTATGAAATAAAAGTGGTTACTATTATTGTTTAATTTTTTTTGGTGAGGTATCACCTTTAAGAATGATGAGTTTAATCTATTTTGGTTGCTTGGAGGTCATCTGTTTTAGTTGATCAATACGGTATCTAGTTAATTTAAGTGTTTACTTTGAGATCCTGAAGTATAAATTAGATAATTTAATTGGAAGACATTGGTATATAATAATAAAGGTAGTGTTCGATGATCGATGCTTATCCATTACTGCTACCTTTATTTGTATTTTTTTTATTCAGGAGTTCTTATGATTTCAAATAACTAAGGTAGATTTCATATAATAATATTAATTTGATTCATCTATATTTATTTAAAACCTTAAAAATCACCACTTTAACTCTATAACTAAAAAATTATATTAATAATCTTATAGTTTAAAAACTTATTTTACAAACTCCTCACAAGAAAACCTCGTGGTCACCACTATGCCACATTTTTTATGGGGAAAATATTGATTGGGGTTTCTCAAAAAAATACCCATCAACAATAACCGATGTAATACACTATTTTTCAAATCATTTATTTTAAAAAACTGATCAGAATTTTTTTATAACATATGTTATATAAAATATTATGTGAAAAATCATTCAAATTAGGCTGTTTTAATCTTGTTTTTATGAGGGGTTTTTTTGAAAAAAGGCATTTAAAAATATTTATCACTTTGGTTAATAATGACCAATATGAAAAACATATTTACAACATTATATAGTATAACATCATGATAAAAATGATGTCACGACCCCCTCCCCCCAAATTGTACCCCTCCTAGGCCGACAATTTGAAAAGGGAGATAATGACCCCCCGAGTCCCACCTCCAGTAGGCCCCAGGTTGGAAAATAGCATTGAGGTTATTGTAAACACACAAATGGGAGGCATTAACCTATAAGAGAACACATGTGAAAGAGAGAGATAAGATAGACACCAACCAAATCCAACTTAGAACTAAAATATAAATGAAACCCAAGTACGTATATTAAATGCCATGAAAAAAGTACTAAAACCAAAAAGGGAAAACTGAAAGTACACAAAAGAAAGTAAAAACAGGTGCAACCACAAGTCTGAACAGCTCCTACAACCCCAAGCTAGTAGAGACCAGCGTGATCTCCAACCTGATTCAAGTGACCTAAATAATAGTTTATATATACGTAGGGTGAGTATAACAGTATACTCAGTAGGATACTCCCTAAAGCGTCTCGTGAAAAAGTAAAGAAACCATGCTAAAGCACAGTGAACAACAGTGAAACTAACTCATCACCTAAAAAGGTATAATAAGTTCCCAACCTCACCATGACTACTCTCACCAAGTAACACATATAAGAATATATCATATAGTAAAGAATATCAGGGGTACCCCACTACTACTTCCCTACTTTTTTTCTGCTTTTACCCAACGACATACGTCTTGTGCATCTCTCTCCAAAGGATTGCCCGTATAAACTTGGGCTAAGCTCCACAATCTGCACCATGTGCACCACAAAGGCTTGCTCACAGACACCTGTCCTAATCACCACACCATCCTCACAACCAAAAGTATCCTGGTAGTTTCTGGGAGCCACCATATCTCGCATAATGTGTATCATACGTCGAGTATTATACATCAAGCCATTACAACCCATACACCGAGTAATGATCCTCAAGCCATCACAGCCTATACAAATTACACCTATAGTAGTCTATAGGATACTATATACAGAATATATGTGTGGGAATAACGACAAGCCATTACAGCCCTCTACACACATATATGGGGGAAAACTAACTGCTGCGCCTAATGGCACTAGTATCTACCAAGAGAAGAGAGCGGGGTCAAAGGGGGTAGTCATCCATTCATCCTCCCACCAGAATGTTGGGGAAAACACCCCCACTGGGCTCAGAATCCCCAGGGTGTCATTTTCACTTACTGATAGGGTGGAGTAGCATATAGAAACACAAAAAGTACAGAATATATTATAACTCACAACCACACTATGGCCATAACCTAGTCTTAGACACGACTGCAGCTAACGTCTCTCAGACTCCGGGCTGCCACTTCTAATACTATTTCTCCTATAATCACACAACCATTTAAAGTGTTTTATTAGATTACTTCATCATTTTTTTATCTGTTCCACTATACGTTAATTAATTCTTGAAACATTAATTAACCATGATAAATTTAACATTAAACTTCATTAGCATCACACCCAAAAACAACTGAACCATCCAAAATAAAACCGTGTCATTATGTTCTAGAAACTACAACCCCATGAGTTAACGCCATTTATTCAAACATTCATTACATAATTACTTTCCCTTATTCCAAGGCATTCTAGAAAATCAACCTATGCTACTAAACACAAGGGGGATCAACACGGTGTGTAGATGTACTACCCATCAAGTCTTTTCCATCTATATCAAGATTGTAGAACCATTATACCTTGGTAGGCTAAACATGTAAAGCACGTGGCATACCCCGCGTGTCTTCATCTCCTTTGGAAGAAGGGTAAGAAAGACCAACTGCCTTGAGCAGTGGGAAAAAATAAATCAGATAAACAACCAAACAAAGCACCAAGCATCCAACAACCACATCCATCCCATTCCACCATCCCCGGTGTCCACCATGACACCCACATGCATAAAATGATGCATCTTGCCACTCTAGGCGTCATCCACTACCACATGCACAAGGCCTCCCAGCCTCCACATATCACAACACCCCTCTAGGGTCACATCACATCACAAGCAGCAGAAAAACAAACACCACATCAATTGGGCTCTTAGCCCTATTTCAAAATGAGAGGGTAACTCAGAACCCTTCAGGGAATTCAATCAATAAAGTTCTTTAATCCATCTTGAATTAACAAATTCAACTCGTTAGTTCCAATATCATGAACCAAAATAGTTTGCTATCACAAAGATTAAACCTACTTACTATGCCAATTTAATCAACATCAAATTACAATAAGAACCAGATTCTTTTTCATGCCTCTTTATATTTAGCCAATTAATTATCAGTTAATTCCAGCTTTACATTCTTTATCAATTTCATCAAGAACAACATGATAACAAGCAAGACATAGATATCACACTATCTAGCAAAAACATGAGGCAACAACATACATTCGATGCAATTTCTTAATCCGGTTAAAATATATTTATTAATTCATTTCCAAAGTCATTTTGTGAGATTATACATGCTGACAATACAATTTCACATAAAAGAGAGAGAATCAAAAATCCCTGACCTCAATAATTCTTGATGTTTTTTATCCACACAATGGGTCACAATCCTCCTCTCACGTTAATTGCATCCACCGGAGGATTCCATGGTACGACAACACCAACCAAACCCCAAGAAAAACCCCTTAGAATCATGGAGATTACAAGGTATAATATGGAAGGGAGAAACAGGAGAAGATGATCCCAAAAGGAATGATGATAAAGCATACCTTATATGGAAGATTGACCGACACAGCTCGGTTGCATCCAAAATAGAGCGGAACCAATCAGAGGAGTATGGTTTGATTGTAAAACTCCTACGGAAAGGATTGAAAGGTTCTAGTGTCTCATAGCTGAGAAAAAAGAGGAAGAACAAGGGAGGATGATATATTTCCCCTTTGGAAGATTTAATGTGGCGACGATTTAAGATCCACATAATTCTCCATTAAAAACGGATCGCATTAACCCGCGCGGTTTGACCAAGTAAAAACATCCTGACATTAGGAATAATTAATATAATATTTATGGCCTTTGAATCATCCATAAGAGTCCTTAAATAAGGCTTTAAATGTATTTTACATCAAAGGAAAAATCAAAAGGGCCAAAACTATAGGAAGCTGGAAACACTATTCACCTATCGTTACTGTACACCAACCGATTTGTGTAACCAATCTGTCAAACTGATCTGTGAAACCGATCCGTGAAACCGATCTATGAAACCGATCTGTGAAACCGATCTGTGATACCGAACTGTGATATCAATCTATGAAACCGATCTGTGAAACCGATCTATGAAACACTGTACACCTACCAGTACTGTTCATAAAACTAGAAACACTGTTCACAAAACTGGAAATTTGGAAAAGTGTTGGGGATAAGTCACCTTGACCACCCGGAATACCTCCAACACCACATTTTCACAAAGTAATGGACCAAATAGGTCAGGGCCATTACATCAGATACCCCTCAAAACATTCTCGTCCTCGATAATTTAAAACTAACCAAATGAAAAGATGGGTCCGAACAACCACCCCCTAATATACCACTTAGGGGAAAACCACCCTGAGTTATTCTAAAACTGGGATAAAAGCATGACATCTGAGAGCAAGGGAACAAAAAATCCATATCCAAACAATTAAAGCATAACATCACATCAAGGTACATAAAAGGAAGTACCAAACAAAAATCAGCACAACAACTTAAAACAGCTCTGGGTACTGGACACACATCTATGAGTCACGTTTCTAGGTACTCTCATCCATGCCACCGCGTCTCCAGAAGACACGAACCAAGGGAATATAACGCTCACACAATACCTTCTCCTTGTGATCTTAGATCTCCAAAGGTCACTCCTCAAAGGTTACATCATCATCAACATCGATCTCTCCCCAATCGATAACATGAGAGTCATCATAAAGATAAAGACGAAGCTAAGACACATGGAAAAAATCATGTATCCAAATCATCTATGGGGGAAGTGCTACTCGATAAGCTACAACTCCAACACGAGGTAACACCTTGAAAGGACCAACAAACTGGCGAGAAAGCTTACTTCCATGACCAAACCTTCTCTGCCCACGACGGGGAGTCACATTTAGAAACACATGATCCCCAACATTAAACTCAAAGGGTTTCTTTGATCAGCATATCATTTTGACTATCTTGAACTGTCTTCATCCTCTCACGAATCACGTGAACTATCTCTGTTGTATTCTAAACTAGTTCCGGTCCCAGAATTGCTGACTCTCCAACCCCATTCCAGCACAACGGAGAATGGCAAGGCCGGCCATACAAGGATTCAAATGGCTCCATACCGATGGTGGAGTGAAAAATATTATTGTAAGAGAACTCCACCAAGGGTAAGTGCCTCATCCATTAACCTCCAAAATAAAGAACACAAGTTCGTAACATGTCTTCAAGAGTCTGGATGGTTTGCTCTGTCTGACCATCTATTTGAGTATGAAAAGCAGTGCTAAGGCATAGTTGAGAACCAAAAGCATGTTGGAGACCTCTCCACATCCTGGAGGTAAAACGAGGATCTTGATTAGAAATGATCGTCCTAGGTACTCCATGAAGTCTCACCACCTCCTCTAGATACTGCCTCAACAAAACTTCCACTGAGCTCGAATCCTTGATCTCTATGAAGTGGGCCAATTTTTTTAAATGATCCCCTACCACCCATATAACATCATGTCCTCCAAGAGTTGAAGGTAAACCTGTAACAAAGTCCATTGAGATGTCCTCCCACTTCCACTGAGGAATCCCTAAGGGCTGGAGAAGACCATCAGGAACACGGTGTTCAACCTTCATCTTCTGGGAAACTAAACATCGAGACACAAACTCTGCAACCGTATGCTTCATCCTAGGCCACAAAAACTGACTCCTCAAGGATCGGTACATCTTTGTCACACCATGATATACTACTAAAGGTGAACTTTGGAACTCTCTGATAACCGTCTCGCACATCTCCATGGGAACAAAAATCCTTCCATGATACAACACTATGTGTTGTTCATCCTCAGACCAACCATCAGGGGCCTCACCACAAACAACTCGGTCTCACCAGACCTCCACCTCAAGATCTCCCAAATGGGATTCTTCCTCCTTCTGCACTAGGGAGGATTGTACTGTCATCTGAAAAAGACAACATCTACCCCCAACTTCTCCCATATCAAGATGTAATGCTGACAACTCTTCCATTACCCTCCAGGAATCACCAGAATCATGCACAGCATCACTACGTGACTTTTGGCTCAGCACATCAGCACAAAAATTCCATTTTATAGGTGTATATGAAATTTCAAAGTCATATTCCTGTAAGAAATCAATCCACCGACGCTATCATAAGTTCAAGTCACATTGGGAGAAAACATACCTCAAACTCTTATGATCGGTGAAAACCACAAAGCACCCACCAATGAGGTAATGTCTCCACAACTTCACAGAAAACACCACAGATGACAAATCAATATTGTGAGTGGCATAGTTAAATTTTTGGGGATGTAACTACTGAGATCCATAAGAAACAACTAACCTCTACTGCATGAGGACACATCCTAAACCCAGATACAAAGCGTCGCAGAAAACATCAAACTAAACTCCGTTTTCCGGAAGATAAAGAACTGGATCACTTACTAACTTCTCCTTTAGATACTCGAAAGCTTCCTGACACTGATCAGTCCATATGAACGCTTGATACTTCCTGGTCAAAGCTGTCAAAGGAGTCGCAACTTGGGAAAAATTGTCTATGAACCTCCTGTAGTAGCCTGCGAGACCAATGAAACTTTGCACCTCTGAAACTGTCTTGGGGGATGCCGAAGACACAACTACTTATATCTTCACTGGATCCATAGGTACTCCCTTTTGGAACACAACATGTCCCTAGAAATGGACTTCTCGAGCCCAAAACTCACACTTCGACATCTTCCCAAACAACTAATGTTTTCGAAGAACTCCCAAAACAACATGTAGATGCTCTGCATTCTCCTCTTCAGATATGAATTACACCAATATTTCATCGATGAAAACCACCATAAACATATCTAGGAACTCACAAAACACATCATTCATCAATTTCATGAACACAACTAGAGAATTCGTCACGCTGAACGACATTACAATGAACTCATAATGACCATGATGACAACGGAAAGCAGTCTTCGGGATATCCTCATCCGTCACACGAATTTGATGATATATTGACCGCAAGTCGATCTTAAAGAACCAACTTTCAATCTTTAGTTGATCGAATAAGTCATAAATCCGCAGAATAGGATAGCGATTCTTTATTGTCACTTTGTTCAAGTGATGATAATCGACACACAACCGAAAACTATCGTCACCCTTCTTCACGAACAAAACGGGTGAAACCCATGGTGACGCACTTGGCCGAACAAAACCACTCTGTAATAGACTATCAAGATGTATATGTAGATCTCGTAACTCAAAAGGGGCTATCCTATATGGATACATAGAGATAGGAGACGGTCCCGGCTGTAGCTCGATCCCAAACTCAATCTCTCGTCGAGGGGGTAATGCTACAACCTCTTCAAAAAAGACATTAGGGTACTCCTCTATGACCCTAGGAAACACCAACTGCTGAACCTCAGAAGAACTCAACATCAACTCAGCCATCATGGATGATAAGGATGGAACGCGCCTATAGCATCCCACCTTTTTGTAACATAACTTTCATTACATTACACAAAACTGAGGATCTTTAAGGTTTAGTGTCTTGGAAACAAGGAACATAATACATGAAAATAACATAAAACATTCTTCTTAAACACTTGAAAGGATTATCCTTAAGTTCATCCTAGGTTCATTACTGAATCTCATAACCTGGGGACATACATGAAAAGAAAGGGTGAACAGAAGGCCCAGTAAGGGAAACAAGAGAAACATTTCACATGTGAACTTGAGATACTTCAATAAGGTCATAAAAAGAACTTTTAAGGCATGAGAAAGAAATCATGAGGCATATCATAATAAAAATAACGTTTTTCATAACTTTAAGATGTGGATACAACATTTTAGAAAGACAATCATTTCTGTTTCACTAAGGTCCATCCCCAAGGTGTTAATAAAAATTACCAAGGTTATTCACCAAGGTATCAGTCTAAATGGTCATCTCTAGAGATTAAGTCTTTACCCAATGCATTGGAGCACTATCAGGGAACACCCTTAAATTTGTCTTTATCATCATGTGATCCACATATATCATCATCAATCATTTCATTAACAACCCATATAGCATAAAATTAATGGGTTTCATTTCATAAGCATAACGTTTTAAAAACTTCTTTAAAGACATGATCTTTGTGTCACTTTAAAACCCACAGAAAAGGAAAGCAGGTATCATGTATGTAAATACCAGAATTTAAAATAGAAAATTTTGGTATAAATGTGAATACCACTTTAGAAAAAAGATGTTTGAGTATTAAATTAATAAAATAAATGAATTTGAGAATAGATAGTGACATTTTGAGACAAATATTCTGCAGCATAACGACTATGTTTTGAGTTTTTAGAAAACATTGGAAAGAGAGGGGACATGGGTAAAACATTCATAAATGACCAATAAAACTGTAGAGGGACAAAATATAAGGATATATGAACATTTTAATTAAATTTTAAGGACATACCATTTGAAATGAAAAACATGGAAGGAATACAAAAATAATATTTCTCTTATGAAAATTCGGCAGCCTAACGACGTTACTTAAAACTTCCAAAATAATGAATTGATGAGGTCAAATAGGGTCTCTAATCATATGAAAATAAAAGATAAGTATGATAGATATATAGATCATACCCCAACATAATAAAAAGCAACATTAAAGACTTGACATAAAAATAGATCTTGAAAACGAGAAGGGTGAAAGAACCACTTAAAAATTCGGCAGCCTAACGGCGCCACTTAAAACTTCAAAATACTGAATTAAAGAGATAAAATAGGGTCTCTCATCATATGAACATAAAAGATAAGTATGATAGATATATATATCATACCCCAACATAATAACAAGACACTTGAAAGACTTTACATGAAAGTAGAACTTTGAAAAATGAGAAAGGTGAACGAATCCCTAAAAAATTTGGCAGCCTAGCGATGCCGCTTAAACTTTCTTAAAATGAATTGATGAGAGAAAGAAGGTGTCTCTCATCATATGAAAATGAAAAGGGAATTAAGAGTAAAATAAAATAACATCCTCCAACATAAGAACATAAAGAATAAAATAAATGACATAAAAGAGATTACTTGAAAAGAAAGAGAGAGGTCGGATCCCTTACCTTAAAACGTAACTCTTAATACTAAAAGGTTTGGAACTTGAGGGATTTTGGGGCACCTTGGGAGGACTCCTTAGTAGGTAATGAGACTGTAAATTCATTGGGTAAGAGTTGGGAGTGAAAAATAAAGGATGAAAGGCTGGGTATTTATAGGGAAGGTGAGGTGATACTTTAATAATTTCAAGGGACACCTCACAAGTGGTTTTCTCAAAACCATGGGCTCTCCCATTGTATTTCCCATTAAGATAGGCCACATGGAGCCCCCACTACAATACTTCATCACCTTTGGTCGGACAACCCTTAAAATATCTCATGACATCATCATGACACAGTTATGATGTCATGAAACATACCGAAACCCTAAAACTGCATTTTTACTATTCACTGAAAATTCATCTTTCTCAGAAAAATCACAAAATTTCACCTTAACCAAATATCGATGCTCTGATTACAAATATGAACACCATTTTATAAAAATAATTTTCTAAATAATTTTAATTTAATTTTAAAATGAATACACTATTCACCAAAAATTCATTTTTTTCAGAAAAATCCCCAAAAATTACCATAACATAATATCAATGCTCTGAGTTCAAAAATAAAGTCCATTTTATTAAAATAATTTTCTAAATAATTATAATTAAAAAACACTATTCACCCAAAAAAACTAATACTTGACTAAATATTTATGAAACCGTTATTTACCCATTTTATTGAATCACATTACTTAATCAAGGTGCCTAAATTATATTGAAACATTATTTCAGTGAGATTACTAATCAATTTGGTCACATTACTAATCCTAAGAATAAAATCACTATTAATAATTTACTATTCATCAAAATTTAAGTTGATCTTATTAGACTCCAAATTTCGTACTGAACATAATTGTAGAAGACAATTTTTCGAAAATCATTACACATTTTTAATTATTTAAGGTTTACATAAACATTTTTAAAATATCATTTTTCTAAAATTCCTCAAAAATATGCATACTATATTTATTCGGTCATTTGAAAATTCAAAAACTTCATCATAAGAAGAAATAAAATTTTTTATTTAAAACAAAGGATTACACAAGGCAGTTATGGTCTCCTTACATAGCCCCTTATCACACCAGCATATGACCTAAGTGTAAGGTGTGCTAAGGTGAGAGAATCCGAGGGAGGCTCGACCAACATCGCACGAGTAGTAATTTCTATCAGTTTTAACTTCTCGCGAAGGCGATTCCGTTCTAGCTTCACACGATGAAGTTCAGCTTGGGTTTGGTCCAGAGCAAAGCCCAGTGGTGCTACCTCCTTCCCAAGTTCTGTTAGATGGGCTTCGATCGGTCCAAGACTACTAGGTGAGTCCATCGAATCTTCATTATATATTAATTAACCAAGATCACTTGTATTTAGAGACAATAATAAAAATGCTTAGTTTCCAGCGGTCATATTGACCAACAATCATATAATAGTCAAAACCCAACGGTCTCATTTTAATTATACTCATATTATCAAATGAAACAATTTTGTTGAGTATACAAAATTAGGAAATAAGATTTATTCAAAAAGTTTGGGTCGTTACATTTTTCCCCTGTTAAGAAATTGCATCCCCGTAATTTTTAAAATTGGGATTGGAAATTTAATTGAAAGTCCCACATCGGAAAAAGAGTCAGTAACACTATTAATTTAAAAGATAGAAAAGGAAGTACCAAGGTCACCCGAGTTAACGCATACTAGGTTTCCATGTAGGAAAACATGGATATGGAAGAAAAAAAGGGTCAAGTTCTGAGGGAGAGTGATAGAAAACATGATTAGGAGAATTTTAACAATAAGAAAATCACAAAATTATGATGTGTTTAAATGGTCATTGATTAGCCAGTAGGAAACGTTAACAAACAACGTTTTTGTTTTACGTTCCTTCTCATATTTTTGAGGAATTATTTTACTACATAGAATAAAAACATAAGGAAATACACCTACCTTCAAGTAGAGTTTCATCCTTTAGTAAGTTTCTACCAAAACTAATCTTTTCTCCGAACGATGAGCATTCAAAACTACTTGGTCTCATCAAAGCAGAAGAATCATCTTATAGAGAATCACATAATCCACCAAAGATTAACTATCGATTTCTTATATCTTTAAACATTATCCCAAAAACAGAAAGGGTAAGATAAAACAAATCTTCCAAAATAAAGAACCCCAGAGGACGGGAAACTACTTTAAATCTTCAATGTTCCATGGTACTACCCAAAGTTCATCATAGACCATTCCATAAATAAATATCCTTAAAATTCCTCAAAATAAACCAAACTAATATTGAAACCCAAATACAAGAAGGATTTGATAACATAGTCTTCCAAGATAAATTATATCGCTCATCTCCAAACAACATCAACCACTCCTAACATTTTATAAAAAAAGTAGATAACCTCAACATATTTTACCCAAGATAGGTTAATCATTTCCATATGTAACCTAAATTACTATAAGTCCGTCTTAAATTAACAGATTCTTAAAAATATAAGTCAACCTTTACTCCTCAAAGAAAATACCGTAGTAATCTATTTACCTCAATCAAATAGGGTTCCCAAAATAGTGAACGTCTTCCAAAATAATAATCATCTTTTAATCCCCTAATCACCCTTTTTTAAGAAGAACAACTTCACTACATCAACATGTGGTACATAACAATAATTTTTTCCCTTATTGATATAAAACCATCTTATGTAGTGGCTCGATGTTCATAGAAAACATTAAAGATATGCTCATGGAGCATGAAATAAAATACAACATGACATAAACAATTATTGCGAAGAAGTTACATGTATTTCAGTCATCATGATCCATCTCAGTATAGGACATGCATTGTTTCCTTGTCCTCGAATATTGTTGATACCCATCATGCATCTCACCCATTCCAAGAGAGAATTTCCTTGGATAATGTCTAACTTCTCCACATTTACGACATCAAAATGTATAAGGTACATTAGATCAAACCTTATCTCCATTCATCACATTATCTATTTTTAACGCAATTGGCTACTTTATGCCCTATATTCCCACACTTAAAACATCTCCTTGTTCCTTTGTGACATTCTCTTTGGTTCCCCATTCCACACTTTTTGCACAAAGGAAATTGGGTCTTCTTTCCCTTATCAACTTTATCAGATGAACCTCCCTGAGACTTCATCTTCTTCTTTCTTGACGAATTTGGGCATTCAACTAGGTACCAATTATTAATTGTGATATTTGATAGCTGGTTTGGCATAATCACAATATATTAAAATTGATATTTCTTCATCTATGTCACATCAATAGGGAAATCATCACATTTCCTATCACATTGGTTTTTGGGACATGTTCTTCCATTTCCCACCATTAACTAAGAAAAGAAAGTATAAATAGGGGCTTGAATACTTATCCAATAATCATTAAAGTAAACTTTAAGCATTTAAGGATAAACTTTTAGAAGGAAAGTATACCCTAACATGTGACCCCCTAGGTTCCAATATAGGTTATCCATGATCATATATTCTTATGTGAACCGTTATTTTATTTTATCTTTGTTCCTTTAATAATGGTTCATACTAAGCTTATGAATTTACCAAAGAATATCCCCCGGGAGCGTCGTAACCAAGAGTGCAGCAATGCCTGTTGTCATGTACCAGTTCCCGTTCGAGTCTACCTAAAAGCTGTGTTCTCGGGTTTTACCCTTTTGTACATCTGTGCCAGAGCCACCTCTACCTGCTCGTATCCAGGTAGGGATGTATTTGCTTGGGAACCCCTTACTCAATACTAACCAAAATACTAGGAAGATTTCCTATATTTAAACTTTTCTATTGGATTCTTCCTAAAGATTTCATATCCTAATTTCCAAAAAATAACTAAACTATCCTTTGATACCAACTATAGAATCCCGCCTTTTTGTAACATAGCTTTCACTACATTACACAAAACTGAGGATCTTTAAGGTTTAGTGTCTTGGAAACAAGGAACATAATACATGAAAAAAAACATAAAACATTATTCTTAAACACTTGAATGGCTTATCCTTAAGTTCATCCTAGGTTTATTACTGAATCTCATAACCCGGGGACATACATCAAAAGAAAGGGTGAGCAGAAGGCCCAGTAAGGGAAACAAGAGAAACATTTTACATGTGAACTTGAGATACTTCAATAAGGTAATGAAAAGAACTTCAAGGCATGGAAAAGAAATAATGAGGCATCTCATAATAAAAATAACGTTTTTCATAACTTTAAGATGTGGCTACAAAATTTTACAAAGACAATCATTTCTGTTTCACCAAGGTCCATCCCCAAGGTGTCAATAAAAATTACAAGGTTATTCACCAAGGTATCGGTCTAAATGGTCATCTCTAGAGATTAAGTATTTACCCAATGCATTGGAGCGCTATTAGGGTGAACCATTAAATTTGTCTTTATCATCATGTGAGACACATATATCATCATAAATAATTTGATAAACAACCCATATAGCATAAATGAAATGGGTTTCATTTCATAATCGTAACGTTTTAAAAACTGCTTTAAAGACATGATCTTTGTGTCACTTTAAAACCCACAGAAAAGGAAAGAAGGTCTCATGTATGTAAATCCCAGAATTTAAAATAGAAAATTTTGGTATATATGTGAATAACACTTGGGAAGAAAGAGCTTTGAGTATTCTCTTAATAAAATAAATGAATTTGAGAATAAGATAGAGACATTTTGAGACGGAAATTCTGCAGCATAACGGCTATGTTATGAGGTTTTAGAAAACATTGGAAAGAGAGGGGAAATGGGCCAAAAATTAATAAATGACCCATAAAATAGTAGAGGGACAGAATATAAGGATATATGAACATGGTAATTAAATTTTAAGGACATACCATTTGAAATAAAAAACATTGAAGGAATACAAAAATAAGATTTCTCTTATGAATATTCGGCAGCCTAACGACATTACTTAAAACTTCCAAAAAAATGAATTGATGAGGTAAAATAGGGTCTCCCATAATATGAACATAAAATATCATTATTATAGATATATATATCATACCTCAACATAATAAAAATGAATATGAAAGACTTGACATTAACATAGATCATGAAAACGAGAAGGGTGAAAGAACCCCTTAAAAATTTGGCAGCCTAACAGCGCCACTTAAAACATCAAAATACTGAATTGAAGAGATAAAATAGGGTCTCTCATCATATGAACATAAAAGATCGGTATGATAGATATAGAGATCATACCCCAACATAATAACAAGGAACTTGAAAGAATTGACATGAAAGTATAACTTTGAAAAATGAGAAAGGTGAACGAATCCCTAAACAATTCGGCAGCCTAACATCGCCATTTAATCTTTCTTAAAATGAATTGATGAGAGAAATAAGGGGTATCTCATCATATGAACATGAAAATAGAAGTAATAGGAATATAAAATAACATCCTCCAACATAAGAACATGGAGCATAAAAGAAATGACATAAAAGAGATTACTTGAAAAGAAAGAGAGAGGTCAGATCACTTACCTTAAAACATATCTCTTAAAACTCAAAGGTTTGGACCTTGAGGGCTTCGGGGCACCTTGGGAGGACTCCATGGGAGGTAATGAGACCCGATATTCGTTGGGGAAGAGTTGGGAGTGAAAAATAAAGGAGGAAAGGGTGGGTATTTATAGGTAAGCTGAGGTGATACTTTAATAATTTCAAGGGACACCTCACAAGTGGTTTTCTCAAAACCATGGGCTCTCCCTTTGTATTTACCATAAAATTAGGCAACATGGTCCCCCCAGTACAAAAATTCATCACCTTTGGTAGGAAAACCCTCAAAATATCTCATGAAATCATCATGACACAATTATGATGTCATTAAACATACCGAAACCCTAAAACTGCATTTTTACTATTCACTGAAAATTCATCTTTCTCAGAAAAATCCCAAAAGTTAACCTTAACCAAATATCTATGATATGATTACAAATAAGAACTAAATTTTATAAAAATAATTTTCTAAATATTTTTAATTTAATTTTTAAATAAATACACTTTTCCCCAAAAATTCATTTTTTTCAGAAAAATCCCCAAAAATTAGCATAACATAATATTGATGATCTAAGTTAAAAAATAAATTCCATTTTATAAAAATAATTTACTAAATAATTTTGATTTAATTTTTAATTAAAAAACACTATTCACCTGAAAAACTAATACTTGACTAAATATTTATTAAACCGTTATTTACCCATTTTATTGGATCACATTAGATATCAAGGTGTCTAAATTATATTAAAATTATCTTTAAGTGAGATTACTAATCCATTTGGTCACATTACTAATCTCAAGCGTAAAATCATTATTCATAATTTACTATTCATCAAAATTTATGTTGATCTTATTAGACTCCAACTTTCGTACTGAACATAATTATAGAAGACCATTTTTTGAAAATCATTACAAATTTTTAATTATTTAAGGTTTATATAAACATTTTTAAAATATACTTTTTCTAAAATTCATCAAAAATATGCCTGCTATATTTATTCGGTCATTTGAAAATTCAAAAACTTCATCAAAAGAAGAAATCGAAATTTTTATTTAAATCAAAGGATTACACAAGGCAGTTACGGTCTCCTTACATAGCCCCTTATCACACCAGCATAGGACCTAAGTGTAAGGTGTTATAAGGTGAGAGAATCTGAGGGAGGCTCAGCCAACATTGCACGAGTAGTAATTTATATCAGTTTGAACTTCTTGCGAAGGTGATTCCATTCTAGCTTCACACGATGAAGTTCAGCTTGGGTTTGGTCTAGAGAAAAGCCCATTGGTGCTACCTCCTTCCCAAGTTCTGTTAGATGGGATTCAATCGGTCCAAGTCTACTGGGTGAGTCCATTGAATCTTATTTCTATATTAATTAAACAAGATCACTTGTATTTAGAGACAATAATCAAAACGTTTAGTTTCCAGCGGTCATATTGACCAATGATCATATAACAGTCAAAACCCAACAGTCTCATTTTAATTATACTCATGTTATCAAATGAAATAGTTTTGTTGAATATACAAATTAGGAAACAAGATTTATTCAAAAAATTCAGGTCGTTACAACACCCATGACACATCTGAGGATCTCGCTCACCAAAAAACACCACTTGGTCTCCATCCGCACCAATGAAGACGACCTTCTTCCTGAAGCAATCCACAATATCCATCACCGAATACAACCACTCTATGCCGAGGATGACATCATATGTTTGTATTCGTAAAATAGGAAATATCCCCAAGATCGGTGTTTCCCCAACACTAGCTCACAGTCTCTACATACATCAAACAAGTTAGCTCAACCTTCAACTGGAATTGTCAACACAAAGGGAACTGGAAGTCTCTCTACCTAAAGGCCCAAATCATGGAAAAGGGTACGTGATATGAAGGAGTGTGTCACTCCTGAATCAAACAAGGCATACACTGAGGCAGAAAACAAGCAAATAGTACCTCGAACGACGTCTAGCTCGCCCGGAGCTGGAAACGCTAGAGCATAAAGCTGAGCACAACCTCCTCCATGGCCTCTCTGACCCTGATGACGACCACCACCATGGACACACTCTGCTCTCTGAGTACGGGGAGAGTTATGGGGTTTTCCTCTGCCTGCCCCATCCACCCTCTGCTGATCGAATGATGGTGCAACCTGCTGCCACTGCCTTGGCTGGAACTGCCTCAACGGAGGAACCTGGAGCGGAGCGGCTGGTGCACGATGACTGCTCTGAATGGTCGGACACTCCCACTTCTGATGACCACGACCACCACAAGAAAAACAAGCACCAGATCCCTTGGCATAGGCCTGAGAGTTGCTGCCTTCAGAGAAACGAGATGTGAAGGGCTGGGACCTACCCCCAGCTGAACGGAAACTCTTATATCCTGAAAAACGGGAACCCCAGACCACAGCTCTGCTTCATGGGGAATCATGCCGATTCCCTCTTGTGATGATTCGGTCCTAGAAAAATTCCTCTGGACAACCTCTACACTCTCCAGCACCTCAAGATATGTCTTTAGAATAAATGGGGTGACCTGGCACTGGATCTATGGATGCAAAGCTTCCTTGAAATTCCTCTACCTGGCCTCCTCATCTGGTAACAGATCAGAGGCATATCGTAAAAGGTTCCTGAAATGGATTACAATCTCTAGAACATTGGAGCTCCCCTATCGAAGGGTAAGGAGCTCCTGGAAACTATACGCCTCTGCAGTTGAAGAAATAAACTCGACTCTAAACTTGTCTTAGAACTCCTCCCATGAGATCGCTGACTCCTCACGATCCCTGAGGAACAAGAACCACCACTGCCTCGTAGCTCCACACAACATCGTCACAACCAAAGACACCCAATGCTCCTTCTGAGCACGGATCAAACTAAAGCTTATCTTGAACTCCTCTAACCAGTATTCTGTGACTGCATTTTAAATAGATCCCTCATACTTCTGCAGACTCTGGCGCTGAAACTCTAGAAGTGTCTTCCTCTAAGTGTCGTCATCATCAACCACTACCCGTTGGTGATCTGCTGGCATAGCCTGCTGGACATTTTCTGTGAAAACCTGAAGAGGATGTTGACCTAGAGCCATACCTGTAAAATAAAAAACCGTTAGAGCTCCTACACCTGGAATATGGAAGACTCTCCATTAATTAATTTATTGTTTTCTTTCATTCATTTTTGGTTAACCTATCCCAAGGTCTACCCATTCAAACACATGCACAAAGAAGAATGATACATGATCCTTTCCTAGGTCTCTACCTTGCAACCAGTATCACCCTGTTTAGTATCCATTGTAAACTTAAATGTCCGTATATCAGATTATAGGGGGCCCTAAATTCCTATGTCTCAGCCGGTCACCAGTGTTTACCTCACTTGCTAAACATGAATGACACTGTTTCCCTACCAACGCATGCAACCTTACCTATACCTAACACCAAACTCCATCCTATCCCTCAACCAGACCTCTATTACCAGTATATCATGACCCACTCCCTACAATGTGTACCCCTCTTGGGCTGGTAATGTGAAAAGGGAGATAATGAATCCTGAATCCCACCTCCAGTAGGCCCCGGGTTGGCAACTAGCACCGAGGGTATAGTAAACACACAAATGAGAGGCATTACCCTCTAAGAGAGCAGATGCAGAAGAGAGAGATAAGATAGAAACCAACTAACTACAAATCAGAACCGAAATATAAAAGAAACCCAAGTACGTATATGAAATTTCATGAAAAAGTACTACAATCAAAAAGGGAAAACTGCAAGTACCCAAAAGAACGTAAAAACAGCTGCAACCACAAGCTCGAATAGCTCCTGCAACCCCAATCTTGAAGAAACCAGCTTTATCTACAACCTACTCTAAGTGACCTGAAAAATAATTTATATATACGTAGGGTTAGTATAACAGTATACTCAGTAGGATCCTCCCTCAAGCCTCTCGTGCAAAAGGAAAGAAAGAATGCTAAAGCACAGTGAACAACAGTGTAACTAACTCGTCACCTAAACAGGTATACTATGTTCCCAACCTCACCATGTATACTCTCACCAAGTAACACACACAAGAATATATCATATAGTAAAGAATGTCGAGGGTAACCCACTACTACTTCCCCACTAGTTTGCTGCTTTTCCCCAACGACATACGTCCTGTGCATCTCTCTCCAAAGGCTTGCCCGTATAAACTTGGGCTAAGCTCCAAAATCTGCACCACATGCACCACAAAGTCTTTCCCATAGACACCTGAGCTAAGAACCACACCATCCTCACAACCAAATGTAACCAGGTAGTTTCCGGGAGCCACCATAGCTCGCATAACGTGTATCATACGTCAGGTATTATACCTCAAGCCATTACAACCCATACACCAAGTAAGGATCCTCAAGCCATCACAGCCTATACACGTTACACCTATAGTAGTTTATAGGACACTATATCCAGAATATATGTGTGTGAATAACCACAAGCCATTACAACCCTCTACACACATATATGAGGGAAAACTAACCGATGTGCCTAATGACACTAGTATCTACCAAGAGAAGAGAGAGGGGTCAAAGGGGGTAGTTAGCCATTCATCCTCCCACCTAAATGTTGAGGAAAACACCCCCAGGGCTCAGAATCCCCAGGGTGTCAGTTTCCCTTACTAACAAGGTGGAGTAGCATATATAAACACAAAAAGTACTGAATATATTATAACTCACAACCACACTATGCACAAACCTAGTCTTAGACACGACTACAGCTAACGTCTCTCAGACTCCGGGCTACCACTTTTAAGACTAGGTATCCTATAAGCACAAAACCATTTAAAAGGATTTATTAGATTACTTCATCCCATTTTTATCAGTTCCACTGTATGTTAATTAATTCTTTAAACATTAATTAACCATGAACAATTTAACATTAAAATTCATTAGCATCTCTCCCAAAAACCACTGAACCATCCAAATTAAAACCGTGTCATTATGTTCCAGTAACTCCAACCCCATGAGTAAAGGCCATTTATTAAATAATTCATTACAAAATTAGTTTCATATTTTCCAAGGCATTCTAGAAAAGAAACCTATACTACTAAACACAAGGAGGATCAACATGGTGAGTAGATGTACTACCCATTGAGTCCTTTCCGCCTATAGCAAGAGTGTAGACCCATTCTCCCTTTGTAGTCTAAACACAAAAAGTACATGGAATACCCCACGTGTCTTATCCTCCTTCGGAAGAAGGGTAAGCAAGACCAGCTGCCTTGAGTAGTGGGGAAAAGTAAATCAGATAAACAACCAAACAAAGCACCAAGTATCCAATAACCAAATCCATCCCATTCCACCGTCCTCGGTGTCCTCCCTGACCCCCACATGCATAAACCGATGCGTCTCTCCACTCTAGGCATCATCCACTGCCACATCTACAATGCCTCCCTGCCTTCACATATCACAACACCCCTCCAGGGTCACATCACATCACAAGCAGAAGGAAAACAAACACCACATCAATTGGGCTCTTAGCCCTATTTCATAATGAGAGGGTAACTTAGCACACTTCAGGGAATTCAATCAATCATGTTCTTTAATCCATCATGAATTAACAAATTCAACTCATTGGTTCCAACAACATGAACCAAAACAGTAGGCTATCACAATCATTAAACCTGCTTACTATGTCAATTTAATCAACATCAAATTACAACAAGAACCAGATTCTTTTTCATGATTCTTTATATTTAGCCAATTAATTATCAATTAATTACAGCTTTATGTTCTTTATCTATTTCATCAATAACAACATGCTAATAAGCAAGGCATAGATATCACACTATCTAGAAAAAATATGAGGAAAAAACATACATTCAATGCAATTTCTTAATCTTATTCAAATCTATTTATTAATTCAATTCCAAAGTCATCCAGCGGGATTTGACATGCTAACAATACAATTGCACATAAAATAGAGAGAAGCACGAATCCCCTACCTCAATAATTCTTGACGTTATTTATCCACACAACGGGTCATAATCCTCCTCTTGCGAAAACTGCATCCACCGGAGGATGCCACAGTACGACATCACCAACAAAACCCCAAGAAAAACACCTTAGAATCTTGGAGATTAAATGGTATAATATTGAATGGAAAAATAAGAGAAGATGATCCCCAAAGGAATGATGATAAAACATACCTTATATGGAAGATTGACCAACACAGCTCGGTTGTATCTAAAATAGAGCAGAACCAATCGGAGGAGTAGGGTTTGATTGTGAAACTCCTCTGGGAAGGATTGAAAGGTTCTAGAATCTCATAGCCGAGAACAAATAGGAAGAACAAGGGAGGATGATATCTTGTCCCTTTTGAAGACTTAATGAGGCGACAATTTAAGATCCGCTTAATTGTCCATTAAAAACGGATTGCATTAACCCACACAGTTTGACTAAGTAAAAACATCATGGACTTATGAATAATTAATATAGGATTTATGGACTTTGAATTGGCCTATAGATTCCTTAAATAAGGCTTTAAATGTATTTTGCATCAAAGGAAACGTCAAAAGGTCCAAATCTGTAAGAAGCTGGAAAGACTGTTCACCTACTGTTATTGTGCACCTACCGATCTATGAAACAGATCTGTGAAACCGATCTGTGAAACCAATATGTGAAACCGATATGTGAAACCGATATGTGAAACCGATCTGTGAAACCGATCTGTGAAACCGATCTGTGAAACCGATCTGTGAAACCGATCTGTGAAACCGATCTGTGAAACCGATCTGTGAAACCGATATGTGAAACCGATCTGTGAAACCGATCTGTGAAACCGATCTATGAAACCGATATTTGAAACCGATATGTGAAACCGATATGTGAAACCGATCTGTGGAACTGATATGTGAAACAGATTTCTGAAACGGAACTCTGAAACCGATATGTGAAACCGATCTATGAAACCGATTTGTGAAACTGATCTGTGAAACACTCTACACCTACTATTACTGTTCATAAAATTGGAAACACTATTCACAGAACTGGAAATTTGGAAAAGTGTTGAGGATAAGTCACCTTGACCTCCCAGAACACCTCCAACACAACATTTTCACAACGTAATGGACCAGAGAGGTCCGAGCCATTACAAATAATGTTAAAAACCCAAAAAATTAATGAGAAAACTCGTTTTCACACTAGTGTACCATCATGATTACTATAAAATTTCTTGGTTCAGGATAAGTTTATTAAAGAAGTTTATAGATATAGAAAGTGTTTAGAATGTTTTAGATATAGGGACACAAAGTTCAATCTACACACTGGTGAATTTACAGAATGATCAGACATAAGATGAAGAGATCAAGAAAAGTCTGTGAATTTATTAGATAGAGAAAAACAATTATATTAAATGAACTGTTATATAAGTCTGATCTGAAAAACATTTAATAGATTATTAAGATGATGAGTATCATATAGTGGAATGATTATAAACATACTAGATAGATAAAATCATTTCTAATAGATAATTTTTTTTAAAATTTCCACGAGATAGGTATGATTATGCTCATTAGACTGAGATGTCTGGAAACATTTTTACAAAGTTATTTTGGATGAATAATCATGATGGTTACCTAACTGAATTTTAAAGTTTTACACTAGATAGTATTTAGATGGAATTTTACATTTCTGTACATGATGTAATTTTACAAAGTTATACCAATCATAGAATTATAAAGGTGTCTAAAAAAACACTTATGATGTTGCATCAGATAGAGGAGTATGATGTCATCAGATGTAGAAATATGACGCCATCAAATGGAGTTTTGATATTTTATTAGAATAAGTATTGTGATTTCATTGGATTGAGAAATGTAAATACATCTCATGGATAAATTTAAAAAGTAATATCAGATATGTAAAGATAAAATTTTTTATGAGATGGAGAATGGTACAATTTTATATCAGATGTAGAATGATACAAAGTTGTATCTGAAAGAGAATGATATAATGTTTTATTGGATGAAGAAAGATATAAATCTTTACTGGATGTGGAAATATATAATGTTTTATCAGATAGATAAAAATAAAAATTTATACAATATCGAGAAATATATATATCTTCATTTGACTTAGAAAATAAAAACTTATACTAGATAAATAAATATATAAGGTTGAGTCATTAAATGTTTATGTTATAAAGTTGATCTATTCAATGATAAAGTTATAAAGTTGATTAGTATGAAGTTAGAGTTATAAAATTATGGTGTACATTGTTTGTGTTAAAAAGTTGATTTGTATATTTTTTATGTTATAAATATTATTCAACGTTTGAATTAAGAAGTTCTAGTTTTGGATGTAAAAAAGTTCAATATATAAAGTCATGAAGGTACATCTATACAAAGTTCATGTTATGAAGTCTATACAAAGTTGAAGTTCCAATGTTGGAGTTGTGTTTGTACAACGTTTGATTAATGAAGTTATGGATTTGTGGTTGTATGAATTTTGACCTCTAAGGTTATGATCAGATACAAGATGATCCAATAGAAGAAAGTATGAGGAAACTTGTTATATTATCGAATAGAGAAATATAATGGTTATTGGATGAATATTCAGATAATCAAAAGAAGAATATCCAAAAAAAGAATAATAGAATACATAATTACTAGATTAATGAATTGTTATCAAGAAATATCAGACAGAACTTCCATTAAATATGTACACTCTAAACATTGTGATGATGTTAAGCTGTACATTCAACATTCATAAATGTAGCTGAGATTTAAGGATGATTTGATGAGCTTTTTGACTTCAAAATTTGGGATATCTTTGAAAAATAATGATAATTCCTATTTATTAAAGGGTTATGAAGATAGAAAAACAAATAATGATTTATCAACATATTTTCTTAAGATTTTAATTGAATCCTAAAATTTTGGATATTTTTAATGGTGTTTAATGAACTATTTTAATGCGATAAAATCGATGATAAGAGATTTAAAATCCATAAAATTCTTATAAAATTTTTTCCTTTAAAAAAGAACCAAGCTCATTAAGAAAAATGTGATAAAGTTTAATAGATTTAAGAAGAGAAAAAGAGAGGAAGTTACCAACCAGAAGTTTGGAGGAAATCAGTACATCATGTTTTGTGGAAAGTTGAGATGTTAGACCATTGACAAGTAAAAACATATAGAAGTTTTGAGTAATAAAGTTTTTGAAGTCAAGGTTTTAAAAATTACAATTTCTAGAAGTAGGATTGGTCGATGTGCATGTGATTTCAGAGGAAGATCACAGAGTGTTGAAGCTTCACCCATAAGGAAGGCCAGAGGGAGAGTTGAAGAACTGGCAGTGCAAGTATAAGCAACATCATTCTGACATAGAGGTTGAATACTATTTAAATGTAGTATAAAGATCCTTCACTTATTTCATATAGTGAAGAATTAAGGTTATGGGTGATTCCTTCCCATAACACAAGTAATTTGTGATAGATATTATAGTGGAAAATATTGTGTCACAAGTGGTTCAAGACGCATCAAAGTGTTGGTTCACACATTGGATCCAAACCTTATAAAAATATCTTTTTGTTGTTTACTTTAAATTATCTGCATTACATAAGGGGAAAGTGGCGAGGGTGCATAATAAAAGATCAATACATCCTAATCTATGATAGAGGTTTGATCAACTTAAAGAAAGTAAACTATTAAGTTGAATATATTTGGTCAAAAATCGTTCACCCCTGATTCACTTCCCCCTCTCAGGGATTCTGTACGATCCATAGTTTACAACAAAAATGAATAAATATTAATAATTATAAGTGAATAAATACTAAAATAAAAATAAAAATTTCAAATTTACATTTTTAAATTAATATAATTTTAATAAATTATAAATTAGTAGTGAATAAAGAATAATTGTCTAAATATTTAAATACAAATATATTATAGTAGGAAGGAACAAATATTAACTATAGAAATTAAATGCCTATTAAAAGTATTTGATAATAAAATTTAAAAATTTATAAATAAAAATAAGAATGAATATGTTATAAAATTTTTGTTAGAGTAACTATAAAAAATGAATATATTATAGAAAATATGAAAAAAATGGAGAAATACTAAAATTGAACAAATAATATTAATTATACCTATTATGAAAATATTTATAATGGATACTTATCAAAATAAAAAAAAATTGAAAATTGAATTTAAATATACAAGATTAAAAATAAATTACTAATTAAAAAGGAATAAATAATTGTTTTATAAATATTTAAATACGAAAGTATTAAAAAACGAGTGAATATTAATTTTATAAGTTAGAATCATATTATAAATATTAAATAAAAATAATTAAAAATTTATAAATAAATATAAAAAATAATAAATTACAAAAAATATTAAATGTGTGTGTGGGTATATATCTATATATATATATAATATCATTAATTACACTTGAAAAACCAAATGAATTTTCTTTTGTTTTTTTGTACCTACATGAATGTGTGTGTGTGTGTGTATAATACAATGAGATATTTTAAATTGAAAAACAATTTTCATGTTAAATAGTTATATATTTATATACAAGACACAAACATACACATTACATACAAACACAGACACACATACATGTTAATAGAGATAGACATAGACATACACATACAAATACACATACAAATAGACATAGACATAGACATAGACATAGACATAGACATAGACAAAGACATAGACATAGACATACACATACACATACACATACACATAGACATAGACATACACATACACATACACATACACATACACATACGCATACACATACACATACACGTACACATACACATACACCTACACCTACACCTACACATACACTTACACATACACATACGCATACACATACACATATATCTACACATACACATACCCATACCCATACACACACAGATACACATACCCATACACATACACATACACATACACATACACATACACATACACATACACATACACTTACACATACACATACACATACACATACACATACACATAAACATACACATTCACATACAGATACACCTACCCATGCACAAACACATACAGATACAGATACACATACACATACCCATACACATACACATACACATACACATACACATACACATACACATACACATACACATACACATACACATACACATACACATACACATACACATACACATACACATACACATACACATACAGATACACATACACATACACATACACATACACATACACATACACATACACATACACATACACATACACATACACATACACATACACATTCACAAATACACATACACATACACATACACATACACATACACATACCCATACAGATACAGATACACATACATGTACAAATAAACATACATATACACATACATATACACATACACATACACATACACATACACATACAAATACACATAGAAATACATATACAAATACAAATACAGGTACAAATACAGAAACACATACACATGCACATACATAGTAACATAATATTAATAAATATTAATTTAGTATTTGAAAATAATAATTGAATATTAATAAATATTCATAAATAAAAATTAAATATTTATAATATTAAAAAATATTAATTAAATATTCCTAAATAGTAGAATAATTTAATAAAAAAGTCTTAAAAACTAATAAATATTATCAAAATACCAATAAAATACCAAAAATTATAAATAAATATAAATATATAGTAATACATATTAATTTAATATTCAAAAATTTAAATAAAATACTAAAAAATATAAATAAATTGTCTTGAAATTTTGTTTAAAATTTATAAATATTATTAAATATGAATTAAAATTAATATAAATTAATAAACATGAAATAAATATTAATAAATATTAATAAATATTAATAAATAATAATAAAATTTTAAAAAAATTTAATAAATATTAATAAATATTATTTAAATATTAATCAATATATATATTTATATATTTAATAAATAATAACTAAATATTAATAAATATCAGTAAATTTTAAGAAATATTTATAAATAAAAAATAACAGTTAAATAAATATTTATAAATATTTAATAAATATTAAATAAATAGTAATAAATATGAAGTAAATATCAATACATATTAAAAAATAATAGATACTAATTAAATAAATATTAATAAATATGGATAAATGTTAATAAATTTGTATAAATATTAATATTTTGAAATATTTAATAATATTCATGAATATTTATTTAATGGTTAACTTTTATTTTATAATATTTTATAATATTTTATAATATTTTATAATATTTATTAATGTTGATTAATATTTAATTATTATTTATTTATATTTATTAATATTTAATTATTATTTATATTATTAATAAAAGAGACATTTACCCTCAACCTATTAAAAAAATTATTAAAAATTACGACTATTTATTTATTATTTATTAAAATATATTTAATATATATTGATATTTATCTAGATTTATCAATAATTTTGTTTAATTTTTATTAATGTTTATTAATTTTTAATTAATATTTATAAATATTTATAAATATTTATAAATATTTCATGTAACACCCCAAGATTTCATAGTGTGTTATTTCTTCAAAATAATTCAATAACTTGCACTACACGCAACACCGAGTTCAATCACACCATTACTTACAAAAAAAAGCCATTAAAAAGAGGTTATGAATAGTATTATCTAAATTTTAAACTTTATATAATCCTTATAATTTTAGAATCCATATTATGAGTTTCTTAGATATAATGCAAGAACAAATTCATTTTCAGAATTGCACTTTTATCAACTTTTAATGAACCCTTTTTAAATACAATATTTTAAACTTTTTGACTAAATGGGGACATCAAAAAATTTAAAATGAAACATCCCAAGCTTCCACGGTACGCTTTCCTTTGAATAATACAGTAGCGTGTGTTGTACGCAAACTTCGAGTTTTAACACACACCACAATCGATCAAACTAGCCGTTATGAATAGTAATACCTAATTTTTGAAATTATATATATTTTATATTTCAAAATGGACTTCATTTTTGGATTCGGAATATCGAATTTAGCCTAAGGTGAAATTTTGGTACATTTCGGATAACTTTCATATTTTGATGAATAGTGAAAATTTCTAAATTTTAATTAAAAACAACTTTTTTAATCAAAATAATTAATAGTGATAAATTGTGAATTTGGGTGGTTTTAAAGTATATTTAGAATATATTTTTACCATTTAATATAATGTTGGTCATTGGACATAATTTTACAATTAAACCGAACATAAAAAAGTGTCAATCTTTTGATAGTTATTACCTCTTAAAAACACGCTTTTTGTTTTGACAGCGGGAATTAATTTTAAATTAATTTCTGCCACTTCTGTGTTTTGAATTTAGAAAAATGGATTCCATATTTGGAATCAGGATGTTCAAATTGTGTAAATAGGTAACTTTTATTTTTAGACATTTTGAATAATTACTGCGGTAAATATTTTATTTACCATGGTTAAGGGTAAATCCGGTAAATAAGGGTTAAAAAAAAATATTATAATAATACTAAATTACCCTAAAACGTGTCTCAACCCTATTGGTTGATACATGGTCGACCATGGGAATCTTTGGGTCAATTTAGGGACCCCATGGATCCACTTGTAAGTGATAATGACACATTATATTAATAAAGTTAAAATAAAAATAAAAATGGCATAAGCTTACATCTTTTAGAAGCACAATTTTTACATAGGGTTATACATGTTGGATTTTCGATTATAAATATTCATTAGAAAGCTAAAAATATTTCCTACATAATGATATTTTATTTATAATTTTTAGAGATTAAATAATATATTTTATTTATGACACAATGATGATGCAGTAATTACTATAATAGTGAAAAATTAAAATAAGTGATATTATAAATACCCAAATAAATATAATATGAAACTTTTAATGAATTAAACTAATTTTATAGGATAATATGATATATTAGTATTGATTTAATTGACTTTGTTCGAAGTAATCAATCTGTTATGAGTTTCACAAAAATCAACTAATGAATAGTGTCAAAATTGACATAAAAGAGTTCTTAAAACAAATATTATATTATTAATTGGTATTAAATTCCTAAAAATCTAAGGTTCGGCCAAGAGGCTTATATCATGATAGGTTAATCATTAATGGACCACTTGGGGGTCTCTTGGATGTATATAGTAAGTTTATTAACCATATTATATAAAAATACAAAGAGACATTGTAAAAGTGAAACTAATTAACTTAGAGTTAATACTTAAAGATAAGGTTAATATAAGTACCCAAACCTGTCTAAATTCTATTGGATGAGTTTTTTTCGACCCATCCCCACCTCAACCTTTGAATAGTCAACTTTGGATCCATTGGAAACCGAATATGAATTTATTATAAATTAATATTTCTAGCTTTTCCAAAGGTGCCCCTCACCCCTCTTATAAAAGGGCACTCCTCCTTCTCATTTCTTCACACCTCTCAAGCCACTTGGCTCGTCCAAACTCTGCCCAACTAAGCTCCCCACATCCCTCTCCTCCTTCTTGAAGCTTCCCCTTAGGCAGAAAGCATTTCAAGAAGTCCTTTGGTTCCAACCAAAGTGAGTTACCTAAATTAAAGGAGGTTAACCTACCCCAACAAAGGAAAAGTACAAGGTAAGGGTTATTTCACAATCTCTTCATTATCCGAGGTTGTTTATATGTAATAATCTACTGGGATTTCTTTATCATCCACATCCATGTTTCTTCGAAATGTATTTCAAAACATATTTATTATTTACAAGAATATGGGTTAAAGTCATTTATACCCTTTTTGACTTTTTATAAGAGGTTTATAAAGGAATCTTTCCGTCGTTTTCAAAACAAGGTCCTTTTTAACCTTTTCGACAGAATTAAGATAAGAATGTTTTTTTTACTTATACGGCGGGTGCGGTTATTTTCCGCCGTTATAAAATCGTCAAAGCTTTCCTTACAAGCTTACAAGAATATTTTCAAGAAAATGTTTTATTTTATATGGCTCTTAAATGATTTCAAAAATAGAAAGAGATATTTCTCTGAAAAGTGTTTTGATTTCATCTATGTCAACATCCTTTAATGGATTTTACGCTTATTTGAAGTTGATTTATTATAATACAAAACTTCTATATTGTATTGAAGGTTTTGTGATATGTTTGACTGTGGATGTGCTATTTTATACCATTCATATTTTATGGTGAAACTATTGACATTTCGTATGCTAGTTTTAATCCGAATGTTTATGTTATATTTCAAACTTTTCTTCAGATGAATGTGCTAAACAAGTATGTTCCGGGTTGGGGACCGGTAAAAGTAAGCCCTCCAGGTTGGGGACTGGTTAAAGTAAGCCCTCCAGGTTAGGGACTGGTAAAAGTATGCCCTCCGGGTTGGTGTCCGGTTATTAGAGGCACTCCGGGTTGGTGTCCGGTTATTAGAGGCACTCCGGGTTGGTGTCCGGTTATTAGAGGCACTCCGGGTTGGTGTCCGGTTATTAGAGGCACTCCGGGTTGGGTTCCGGTTAGAAGTAACCCCTAGGTCTTGGGATGAGGCCTAGACAAAGAAATTAACATTTAGCATTATGCATTCCAACATTATGAAAGTGGTTATTGATTTTTTCATGTGATTATTCGATTAGTAGAATATCCATGTGAATAAGTAAATGGCATTATTTCATTTTATTTATGCCATACCATGTTGAAAGTTCATGTTTGAAAGGCTTTTGTTTTAGTTATACATTGCCTTAAATGTTTATTCTTATTTATGAAAGTTTCCGCTATATTGTTGTCCTTACTGGGCATTTGAGCTCACCCCTTTTCTATGTTTTATTTTTACCAGGAAGTGAAGAAGTAAATTATGAATGGCCTTCAGGGATATTATGTGGGGATATGAGTGTGGATTATGGAGACATTATGTTGTTGTAGTAGTTTTTCATTTTATGGTGTAATGAAAAACTTATGAATATATCTAGTGTTTCCAAGGCTACTAAACCAATCAGTCTTTCGAGATTTGATCTTTCTTGGGATCATGCCAATGTTACGAAGTAATGCACCGACTCTAGGTAGCTGGGGTCGGGGCGTTACAGTTGGTATCAGAGGAAGTTTAGTACAAACCTTGGAAGCTAGATTTAGATAAACTCTGATTAGAGCACGTAGACCTAAGATGAACTTTGAGGATTAGTATAGAAGAACTTCCTAGAATTTTGGTATTGTAGAGATTTTTTTGAGTTTTCCGAGCAATACATCCCTGTCTGGATACGAGCAGGTAGAGGCGGCTCTGGCACAGATGTACCTAGGGGTAAAACCCGAAAACACCGCTTTGAGCTAGACTCGAACGGGAACTGGTGCACGACAACGGGCCTTGCTGCACTCTTGGTTACGACACTCCCGGGGGATATGCTTAGGATAACTCTCATTTTCTTTACAAATCATTATGAAGGGTTTATGAGTATATACTTCCTCAAAGAAAACATTTTTATGATTATGGATTATATCCATAAATAGTTCAATTTATGTTAAGTGTTTTATAAGTATGGGATTATGTATTTTGATTCATAAGCTGATCTAGTGTATGCCATTGTTTAGAAATGGCGCCCAATAGAAGGAATGAGAACTCTAGAAATTCACGTGATCCAAAGAGAAGGAAGGATCATATCTTTCATGGTCTTAAGCTAGAATTTATAAGAGAAATAGTCTCCCATGTATTATCATCATATGAAGAAATAATATCATGTGTTGATAAGATAAGTAAAGAGTTTACTGAGTCCTATGGCTTTGAAGGGAAGCAAGAGAAGAAAAGGATGGAAGAGAGAAAGATGGATAAAGGGAAGAGGGAAAAGAAGAATTTTCTCATATGTGGTAACTGTGGAAAGAAACACCCTGGAACTTGCCTAAAAGGAATGGTAGTTTGTTATAAGTGTGGAGGAAAAGGGCACAAAGTACGTGACTGCAAGGGTAAGAAAATGGTTTCAAATGTATAATGCTTCATTTGCAAGGAGTTTGGACACTACGCGAACCTATGTCCCAGTCATCAGACTATGCCGCAAATGATGCTATTGGATAATAATCAAGTTATGATACTACCACAGATGAAGAGGAATGATTAGAGTTCTTATGTTGATTATGTCAATTGAGTGTTGTATCAACAATGTACTTGTTATAATAATTATGGAGTATATAAGGATTGTACTGCAGTACTATTTCATTAAGGACTTGAGATTGTGTGGAACAAAGAAAAGTGACTCAATAGCAGGATAAATTTTTGGAAAATATATGGTTGAGAGAATGATAAGTCATAATATAGTTCTGATACTGAGGTAGTGATTTTGGAATAATATGTGATTGTTTTGGATAAATTATATTGGATATTCTTGACTACCTTGGAACTGATTAATGATTTGTATATTCCATCATTGTTGGTGTTTAAAACATTTTTGGATTAATGAAGTATATCCATCATTCTATATGGAATAAGGGAGCATGAATGTAATCAATAAGGAATATGGTAATTTTGGATGTTTCAGTGTATTAAAAGAATACATGATGAAGGTATTCATATGCTATTACGGGGTAAAAAGGTTCTACATTATGTTTACCTTCCTTATAAATGTTGGATTGTGAGTTTGGACAGAATTATTTTGGATAGTTCTAGTTTGGATTATTTTGGATTGCCATAAAAGGGCAACCCAGAGGTCGGGCGGTGACCCATCGCGTCCGGCAAGGCTGCGAGACTTGAACCCGCAACCGAAGGGCGACACGGGTGTATCACCTACCACTGGCCCACGAGATGTCCTGGATTAAATAATGTAGTTTTTATTAAAAGATCTTGTAGATGAATTATAAATTCGTTTATTTTGGAACCCTATACGAATAGTGTAGATAGAATTTTTTTTTACATTCTATTATCTTTTAGAGTGAAAGATGAGTTTGTGGTAGAAATTTATTAATGGGTAAAATTCTAATTATAAAGTAAGTATATCTCCTTATTATCTTAGCCAATCTCATAAATAAATTCCTCAACATTAATAATAGAAACTTAGAACAAAAATGTTGTCCTAGATGGTACCTTAAATCATCACAAATTTATGGCTTTGGGATTGTTGGCCTTTTCATAGCCATGTTCTCTACCACTCTCCATCAGATAATTGATGGTTAGATTTTTCTTCCATATCCATATTTTCCTAAATGGAACCCTAGTATGTGTTATTTTCAGTAATCTTCAAACTTTCCACTTTTTGTTTTAAATAGAGGCCTCATTAATTCATTTTTTGATGTGGGATTTCAACTAAGATATTTTGAAACGTCAAAAATGTGTTATCCTAATACCCTATGTTTTGTTGAACCGATGGTATTTCAAATCATCATAGATTGATGAATTTAAGGACCTCAATTTTATACTTGTTTGTGATTGATGACCTCAATCATTACCTATAAATATTTACGTTTTTCCTCCAATTATATGTCTCTAAATGCCACCAATGTTCTCCTAATCGAGATCATAATTTGGTGGTGACCCTTTAATTTCTCTTTTCCTCATATTAAGACTAAATTTTAGTAACCCAATTTCTGATGTGGGTTTTCCCACAAATATATTTTCTATTTTCAACCTTTTATTTTCGAAGAACAATTTAAAATTGCGAGGACGCAATTTATTGAAGGAGGGGAGAATGTAACACCCCAAGATTTCATAGTGTGTTATTTCTTCAAAATAATTCAATAACTTGCACTACACGCAACACCGAGTTCAATCACACCATTACTTACAAAAAAAATCCATTAAAAAGAGGTTATGAATAGTATTATCTAAATTTTAAACTTTATATAATCCTTATAATTTTAGAATCCATATTATGAGTTTCTTAGATATAATGCAAGAACAAATTCATTTTCAGAATTGCACTTTTATCAACTTTTAATGAACCCTTTTTAAATACAATATTTTAAACTTTTTGACTAAATGGGGACATCAAAAAATTTAAAATGAAACATCCCAAGCTTCCACGGTACGCTTTCCTTTGAATAATACAGTAGCGTGTGTTGTACGCAAACTTCGAGTTTTAACACACACCACAATCGATCAAACTAGCCGTTATGAATAGTAATACCTAATTTTTGAAATTATATATATTTTATATTTCAAAATGGACTTCATTTTTGGATTCGGAATATCGAATTTAGCCTAAGGTGAAATTTTGGTACATTTCGGATAACTTTCATATTTTGATGAATAGTGAAAATTTCTAAATTTTAATTAAAAACAACTTTTTTAATCAAAATAATTAATAGTGATAAATTGTGAATTTGGGTGGTTTTAAAGTATATTTAGAATATATTTTTACCATTTAATATAATGTTGGTCATTGGACATAATTTTACAATTAAACCGAACATAAACAAGTGTCAATCTTTTGATAGTTATTACCTCTTAAAAACACGCTTTTTGTTTTGACAGCGGGAATTAATTTTAAATTAATTTCTGCCACTTCTGTGTTTTGAATTTAGAAAAATGGATTCCATATTTGGAATCAGGATGTTCAAATTGTGTAAATAGGTAACTTTTATTTTTAGACATTTTGAATAATTACTGCGGTAAATATTTTATTTACCATGGTTAAGGGTAAATCCGGTAAATAAGGGTTAAAAAAAATATTATAATAATACTAAATTACCCTAAAACGTGTCTCAACCCTATTGGTTGATACATGGTCGACCATGGGAATCTTTGGGTCAATTTAGGGACCCCATGGATCCACTTGTAAGTGATAATGACACATTATATTAATAAAGTTAAAATAAAAATAAAAATGGCATAAGCTTACATCTTTTAGAAGCACAATTTTTACATAGGGTTATACATGTTGGATTTTCGATTATAAATATTCATTAGAAAGCTAAAAATATTTCCTACATAATGATATTTTATTTATAATTTTTAGAGATTAAATAATATATTTTATTTATGACACAATGATGATGCAGTAATTACTATAATAGTGAAAAATTAAAATAAGTGATATTATAAATACCCAAATAAATATAATATGAAACTTTTAATGAATTAAACTAATTTTATAGGATAATATGATATATTAGTATTGATTTAATTGACTTTGTTCGAAGTAATCAATCTGTTATGAGTTTCACAAAAATCAACTAATGAATAGTGTCAAAATTGACATAAAAGAGTTCTTAAAACAAATATTATATTATTAATTGGTATTAAATTCCTAAAAATCTACGGTTCGGCCAAGAGGCTTATATCATGATAGGTTAATCATTAATGGACCACTTGGGGGTCTCTTGGATGTATATAGTAAGTTTATTAACCATATTATATAAAAATACAAAGAGACATTGTAAAAGTGAAACTAATTAACTTAGAGTTAATACTTAAAGATAAGGTTAATATAAGTACCCAAACCTGTCTAAATTCTATTGGATGAGTTTTTTTCGACCCATCCCCACCTCAACCTTTGAATAGTCAACTTTGGATCCATTGGAAACCGAATATGAATTTATTATAAATTAATATTTCTAGCTTTTCCAAAGGTGCCCCTCACCCCTCTTATAAAAGGGCACTCCTCCTTCTCATTTCTTCACACCTCTCAAGCCACTTGGCTCGTCCAAACTCTGCCCAACTAAGCTCCCCACATCCCTCTCCTCCTTCTTGAAGCTTCCCCTTAGGCAGAAAGCATTTCAAGAAGTCCTTTGGTTCCAACCAAAGTGAGTTACCTAAATTAAAGGAGGTTAACCTACCCCAACAAAGGAAAAGTACAAGGTAAGGGTTATTTCACAATCTCTTCATTATCCGAGGTTGTTTATATGTAATAATCTACTGGGATTTCTTTATCATCCACATCCATGTTTCTTCGAAATGTATTTCAAAACATATTTATTATTTACAAGAATATGGGTTAAAGTCATTTATACCCTTTTTGACTTTTTATAAGAGGTTTATAAAGGAATCTTTCCGTCGTTTTCAAAACAAGGTCCTTTTTAACCTTTTCGACAGAATTAAGATAAGAATGTTTTTTTTACTTATACGGTGGGTGCGGTTATTTTCCGCCGTTATAAAATCGTCAAAGCTTTCCTTACAAGCTTACAAGAATATTTTCAAGAAAATGTTTTATTTTATATGGCTCTTAAATGATTTCAAAAATAGAAAGAGATATTTCTCTGAAAAGTGTTTTGATTTCATCTATGTCAACATCCTTTAATGGATTTTACGCTTATTTGAAGTTGATTTATTATAATACAAAACTTCTATATTGTATTGAAGGTTTTGTGATATGTTTGACTGTGGATGTGCTATTTTATACCATTCATATTTTATGGTGAAACTATTGACATTTCGTATGCTAGTTTTAATCCGAATGTTTATGTTATATTTCAAACTTTTCTTCAGATGAATGTGCTAAACAAGTATGTTCCGGGTTGGGGACCGGTAAAAGTAAGCCCTCCAGGTTGGGGACTGGTTAAAGTAAGCCCTCCAGGTTAGGGACTGGTAAAAGTATGCCCTCCGGGTTGGTGTCCGGTTATTAGAGGCACTCCGGGTTGGTGTCCGGTTATTAGAGGCACTCCGGGTTGGTGTCCGGTTATTAGAGGCACTCCGGGTTGGTGTCCGGTTATTAGAGGCACTCCGGGTTGGGTTCCGGTTAGAAGTAACCCCTAGGTCTTGGGATGAGGCCTAGACAAAGAAATTAACGTTTAGCATTATGCATTCCAACATTATGAAAGTGGTTATTGATTTTTGCATGTGATTATTCGATTAGTAGAATATCCATGTGAATAAGTAAATGGCATTATTTCATTTTATTTATGCCATACCATGTTGAAAGTTCATGTTTGAAAGGCTTTTGTTTTAGTTATACATTGCCTTAAATGTTTATTCTTATTTATGAAAGTTTCCGCTATATTGTTATCCTTACTGGGCATTTGAGCTCACCCCTTTTCTATGTTTTATTTTTACCAGGAAGTGAAGAAGTAAATTATGAATGGCCTTCAGGGATATTATGTGGGGATATGAGTGTGGATTATGGAGACATTATGTTGTTGTAGTAGTTTTTCATTTTATGGTGTAATGAAAAACTTATGAATATATCTAGTGTTTCCAAGGCTACTAAACCAATCAGTCTTTCGAGATTTGATCTTTCTTGGGATCATGCCAATGTTACGAAGTAATGCACCGACTCTAGGTAGCTGGGGTCGGGGCGTTACAGTTGGTATCAGAGGAAGTTTAGTACAAACCTTGGAAGCTAGATTTAGATAAACTCTGATTAGAGCACGTAGACCTAAGATGAACTTTGAGGATTAGTATAGAAGAACTTCCTAGAATTTTGGTATTGTAGAGATTTTTTTGAGTTTTCCGAGCAATACATCCCTGTCTGGATACGAGCAGGTAGAGGCGGCTCTGGCACAGATGTACCTAGGGGTAAAACCCGAAAACACCGCTTTGAGCTAGACTCGAACGGGAACTGGTGCACGACAACGGGCCTTGCTGCACTCTTGGTTACGACACTCCCGGGGGATATGATTAGGATAACTCTCATTTTCTTTACAAATCATTATGAAGGGTTTATGAGTATATACTTCCTCAAAGAAAACATTTTTATGATTATGGATTATATCCATAAATAGTTCAATTTATGTTAAGTGTTTTATAAGTATGGGATTATGTATTTTGATTCATAAGCTGATCTAGTGTATGCCATTGTTTAGAAATGGCGCCCAATAGAAGGAATGAGAACTCTAGCAATTCACGTGATCCAAAGAGAAGGAAGGATCATATCTTTCATGGTCTTAAGCTAGAATTTATAAGAGAAATAGTCTCCCATGTATTATCATCATATGAAGAAATAATATCATGTGTTGATAAGATAAGTAAAGAGTTTACTGAGTCCTATGGCTTTGAAGGGAAGCAAGAGAAGAAAAGGATGGAAGAGAGAAAGATGGATAAAGGGAAGAGGGAAAAGAAGAATTTTCTCATATGTGGTAACTGTGGAAAGAAACACCCTGGAACTTGCCTAAAAGGAATGGTAGTTTGTTATAAGTGTGGAGGAAAAGGGCACAAAGTACGTGACTGCAAGGGTAAGAAAATGGTTTCAAATGTATAATGCTTCATTTGCAAGGAGTTTGGACACTACGCGAACCTATGTCCCAGTCATCAGACTATGCCGCAAATGATGCTATTGGATAATAATCAAGTTATGATACTACCACAGATGAAGAGGAATGATTAGAGTTCTTATGTTGATTATGTCAATTGAGTGTTGTATCAACAATGTACTTGTTATAATAATTATGGAGTATATAAGGATTGTACTGCAGTACTATTTCATTAAGGACTTGAGATTGTGTGGAACAAAGAAAAGTGACTCAATAGCAGGATAAATTTTTGGAAAATATATGGTTGAGAGAATGATAAGTCATAATATAGTTCTGATACTGAGGTAGTGATTTTGGAATAATATGTGATTGTTTTGGATAAATTATATTGGATATTCTTGACTACCTTGGAACTGATTAATGATTTGTATATTCCATCATTGTTGGTGTTTAAAACATTTTTGGATTAATGAAGTATATCCATCATTCTATATGGAATAAGGGAGCATGAATGTAATCAATAAGGAATATGGTAATTTTGGATGTTTCAGTGTATTAAAAGAATACATGATGAAGGTATTCATATGCTATTACGGGGTAAAAAGGTTCTACATTATGTTTACCTTCCTTATAAATGTTGGATTGTGAGTTTGGACAGAATTATTTTGGATAGTTCTAGTTTGGATTATTTTGGATTGCCATAAAAGGGAAACCCAGAGGTCGGGCGGCGACCCATCGCGTCCGGCAAGGCTGCGAGACTTGAACCCGCAACCGAAGGGCGACACGGGTGTATCACCTACCACTGGCCCACGAGATGTCCTGGATTAAATAATGTAGTTTTTATTAAAAGATCTTGTAGATGAATTATAAATTCGTTTATTTTGGAACCCTATACGAATAGTGTAAATAGAATTTTTTTTTACATTCTATTATCTTTTAGAGTGAAAGATGAGTTTGTGGTAGAAATTTATTAATGGGTAAAATTCTAATTATAAAGTAAGTATATCTCCTTATTATCTTAGCCAATCTCATAAATAAATTCCTCAACATTAATAATAGAAACTTAGAACAAAAATGTTGTCCTAGATGGTACCTTAAATCATCACAAATTTATGGCTTTGGGATTGTTGGCCTTTTCATAGCCATGTTCTCTACCACTCTCCATCAGATAATTGATGGTTAGATTTTTCTTCCATATCCATATTTTCCTAAATGGAACCCTAGTATGTGTTATTTTCAGTAATCTTCAAACTTTCCACTTTTTGTTTTAAATAGAGGCCTCATTAATTCATTTTTTGATGTGGGATTTCAACTAAGATATTTTGAAACGTCAAAAATGTGTTATCCTAATACCCTATGTTTTGTTGAACCGATGGTATTTCAAATCATCATAGATTGATGAATTTAAGGACCTCAATTTTATACTTGTTTGTGATTGATGACCTCAATCATTACCTATAAATATTTACGTTTTTCCTCCAATTATATGTCTCTAAATGCCACCAATGTTCTCCTAATCGAGATCATAATTTGGTGGTGACCCTTTAATTTCTCTTTTCCTCATATTAAGACTAAATTTTAGTAACCCAATTTCTGATGTGGGTTTTCCCACAAATATATTTTCTATTTTCAACCTTTTATTTTCGAAGAACAATTTAAAATTGCGAGGACGCAATTTATTGAAGGAGGGGAGAATGTAACACCCCAAGATTTCATAGTGTGTTATTTCTTCAAAATAATTCAATAACTTGCACTACACGCAACACCGAGTTCAATCACACCATTACTTACAAAAAAAAGCCATTAAAAAGAGGTTATGAATAGTATTATCTAAATTTTAAACTTTATATAATCCTTATAATTTTAGAATCCATATTATGAGTTTCTTAGATATAATGCAAGAACAAATTCATTTTCAGAATTGCACTTTTATCAACTTTTAATGAACCCTTTTTAAATACAATATTTTAAACTTTTTGACTAAATGGGGACATCAAAAAATTTAAAATGAAACATCCCAAGCTTCCACGGTACGCTTTCCTTTGAATAATACAGTAGCGTGTGTTGTACGCAAACTTCGAGTTTTAACACACACCACAATCGATCAAACTAGCCGTTATGAATAGTAATACCTAATTTTTGAAATTATATATATTTTATATTTCAAAATGGACTTCATTTTTGGATTCGGAATATCGAATTTAGCCTAAGGTGAAATTTTGGTACATTTCGGATAACTTTCATATTTTGATGAATAGTGAAAATTTCTAAATTTTAATTAAAAACAACTTTTTTAATCAAAATAATTAATAGTGATAAATTGTGAATTTGGGTGGTTTTAAAGTATATTTAGAATATATTTTTACCATTTAATATAATGTTGGTCATTGGACATAATTTTACAATTAAACCGAACATAAACAAGTGTCAATCTTTTGATAGTTATTACCTCTTAAAAACACGCTTTTTGTTTTCACATCGGGAATTAATTTTAAATTAATTTCTGCCACTTCTGTGTTTTGAATTTAGAAAAATGGATTCCATATTTGGAATCAGGATGTTCAAATTGTGTAAATAGGTAACTTTTATTTTTAGACATTTTGAATAATTACTACGGTAAATATTTTATTTACCATGGTTAAGGGTAAATCCGGTAAATAAGGGTTAAAAAAAATATTATAATAATACTAAATTACCCTAAAACGTGTCTCAACCCTATTGGTTGATACATGGTCGACCATGGGAATCTTTGGGTCAATTTCGGGACCCCATGGATCCACTTGTAAGTGATAATGACACATTATATTAATAAAGTTAAAATAAAAATAAAAATGGCATAAGCTTACATCTTTTAGAAGCACAATTTTTACATAGGGTTATACATGTTGGATTTTCGATTATAAATATTCATTAGAAAGCTAAAAATATTTCCTACATAATGATATTTTATTTATAATTTTTAGAGATTAAATAATATATTTTATTTATGACACAATGATGATGCAGTAATTACTATAATAGTGAAAAATTAAAATAAGTGATATTATAAATACCCAAATAAATATAATATGAAACTTTTAATGAATTAAACTAATTTTATAGGATAATATGATATATTAGTATTGATTTAATTGACTTTTTTCGAAGTAATCAATCTGTTATGAGTTTCACAAAAATCAACTAATGAATAGTGTCAAAATTGACATAAAAGAGTTCTTAAAACAAATATTATATTATTAATTGGTATTAAATTCCTAAAAATCTAAGGTTCGGCCAAGAGGCTTATATCATGATAGGTTAATCATTAATGGACCACTTGGGGGTCTCTTGGATGTATATAGTAAGTTTATTAACCATATTATATAAAAATACAAAGAGACATTGTAAAAGTGAAACTAATTAACTTAGAGTTAATACTTAAAGATAAGGTTAATATAAGTACCCAAACCTGTCTAAATTCTATTGGATGAGTTGTTTTCGACCCATCCCCACCTCAACCTTTGAATAGTCAAATTTGGATCCATTGGAAACCGAATATGAATTTATTATAAATTAATATTTCTAGCTTTTCCAAAGGTGCCCCTCACCCCTCTTATAAAAGGGCACTCCTCCTTCTCATTTCTTCACACCTCTCAAGCAACTTGGCTCGTCCAAACTCTGCCCAACTAAGCTCCCCACATCCCTCTCCTCCTTCTTGAAGCTTCCCCTTAGGCAGAAAGCATTTCAAGAAGTCCTTTGGTTCCAACCAAAGTGAGTTACCTAAATTAAAGGAGGTTAACCTACCCCAACAAAGGAAAAGTACAAGGTAAGGGTTATTTCACAATCTCTTCATTATCCGAGGTTGTTTATATGTAATAATCTACTGGGATTTCTTTATCATCCACATCCATGTTTCTTCGAAATGTATTTCAAAACATATTTATTATTTACAAGAATATGGGTTAAAGTCATTTATACCCTTTTTGACTTTTTATAAGAGGTTTATAAAGGAATCTTTCCGTCGTTTTCAAAACAAGGTCCTTTTTAACCTTTTCGACAGAATTAAGATAAGAATGTTTTTTTTACTTATACGGCGGGTGCGGTTATTTTCCGCCGTTATAAAATCGTCAAAGCTTTCCTTACAAGCTTACAAGAATATTTTCAAGAAAATGTTTTATTTTATATGGCTCTTAAATGATTTCAAAAATAGAAAGAGATATTTCTCTGAAAAGTGTTTTGATTTCATCTATGTCAACATCCTTTAATGGATTTTACGCTTATTTGAAGTTGATTTATTATAATACAAAACTTCTATATTGTATTGAAGGTTTTGTGATATGTTTGACTGTGGATGTGCTATTTTATACCATTCATATTTTATGGTGAAACTATTGACATTTCGTATGCTAGTTTTAATCCGAATGTTTATGTTATATTTCAAACTTTTCTTCAGATGAATGTGCTAAACAAGTATGTTCCGGGTTGGGGACCGGTAAAAGTAAGCCCTCCAGGTTGGGGACTGGTTAAAGTAAGCCCTCCAGGTTAGGGACTGGTAAAAGTATGCCCTCCGGGTTGGTGTCCGGTTATTAGAGGCACTCCGGGTTGGTGTCCGGTTATTAGAGGCACACCGGGTTGGTGTCCGGTTATTAGAGGCACTCCGGGTTGGTGTCCGGTTATTAGAGGCACTCCGGGTTGGGTTCCGGTTAGAAGTAACCCCTAGGTCTTGGGATGAGGCCTAGACAAAGAAATTAACGTTTAGCATTATGCATTCCAACATTATGAAAGTGGTTATTGATTTTTGCATGTGATTATTCGATTAGTAGAATATCCATGTGAATAAGTAAATGGCATTATTTCATTTTATTTATGCCATACCATGTTGAAAGTTCATGTTTGAAAGGCTTTTGTTTTAGTTATACATTGCCTTAAATGTTTATTCTTATTTATGAAAGTTTCCGCTATATTGTTATCCTTACTGGGCATTTGAGCTCACCCCTTTTCTATGTTTTATTTTTACCAGGAAGTGAAGAAGTAAATTATGAATGGCCTTTAGGGATATTATGTGGGGATATGAGTGTGGATTATGGAGACATTATGTTGTTGTAATAGTTTTTCATTTTATGGTGTAATGTAAAACTTATGAATATATCTAGTGTTTCCAAGGCTACTAAACCAATCAGTCTTTCGAGATTTGATCTTTCTTGTGATCATGCCAATGTTACGAAGTAATGCACCGACTCTAGGTAGCTGGGGTCGGGGCGTTACATTTCATTAGTATTCATTAATACTATAAGTATTTTATTTATATTTTGAATATTTAATTAATATGTAATAATATTTAATAATAATTATTAAAAATTATTAATATTTATTTATTTTCATTAATAATTATTAATAATTAATTAATAATTTTTAATATTTATAACTCTTTCAATATATTTATAATTATTTATAAATATTTTTTAATGTTTATTAATATTTTTTAAGACTTCATTAATATTTATAAATATTTAATTATTATTTATTAACATTGTATTAATATTGAAGAATATTTAATTAATATTTATTGAAATTTGTTTATATTTAATTAGAATATATTTCTATTTAATAAATTTTTATTGCTTTTTATTAATATTTATTTTAATATTAATTTATGTATATATACTATAATATTTTCTCTTAAAAAATTTGAACAAAGAGATAACATCATTCACTCTTCCTTAAGAAATTTCAGAAAGGAAGCTTAAACCTCATTCAAGATTTGTGGCAAAAACAGAATGATGAAGGAGGTTCATTCTTCTTGGGACCCATTTTTTAAAAAATTACCAACTCTATCACCTTTTTAAATTTATGAATATCATAAAACCCATTTAAAAACTCTATAAGTAATAAAAGTATTACACTTTTATTATAATACAAAAATTTATAAAATATAAATGATAAAACTTGTACTGACCCACACTCGTATGTGTCGATAGAGTTAGTGAAAATTTAGTTTCTGATGAGTGTGGAACCACAATCATTTGGAATTTTTTGATTATGATTGAGGCCTGAAGTCTATAGGCACGTCTTACATGGTCTAGAGGATGTTTTTGAGGTGTAATATTAGGTTGAAAAGGATTTTAGAGATATTAAAGTTGTTTAGTAGGAATAAAATAGACATATATGTATTTAGGAAACCACTAGGCACCCCAAGAGGCAACCAGGGGGTGTGCGCCCTGGTTATGGCCATCAAGTACATAATTGACCAAGATTTAGTGTTTTAAAGGGGAATAAAGATCAATTTATCCCTTCTATTTTCATACCCCACTATGGGAATATATTGTTCCACCTCGACTCACTCTATAACCTATGACCATTCCAGTTCACCACATGACCTGAGCCGTGCCACCCCATATGCCAAATGCTTCTAACTAGTAGTGGAAGTCTAAGATGATATAGTGGGGAGACTATACCACTATATTAGAGTACACAATAACAAATAAATAACAAAACATAATACATGGAACACAATAATCAGAGTAGACAATATAAATATAAATCCAATAATAATTCAGGAAATGAGGTAAATACCCAAACATCCATGTTGTACAACTAAATCCTACCCAATGGGTTAGTCACATATACAATCCATAATAAAATAAATAAAACAAAAGTGCTCTATAAAAACACCGAGTTGAACCTCATCTAATATTTTAATAATATCTAAGCTATCTTGCTCGACAACACTATCACTCTGCTCAGCCTAACTTTTTCCTAAAACAAGTTATGGATGTTCGAGTACCCAAGTGCAATGGCGTCTAAGGCAGGGTGTAAATTAAACTCAGTAGGCCACCAAAAATAGCTTATAATCTGGTACAATCTATGTATATAGTTCACGTAATAAAGGATAAACTTGATTATTAATTTATTAAATTAATAATTCACATAAAATAAAACCCAAAACCCACAAGTTCTTTGATGACACTCACGATCAACCAATCATATTTTGTCTCATTTCCAAAGAACTATGATCATGTCACAAAACCAAGACAATCATAATAATAACCAACCATCATTGGCACAATGTTAGATATCTCTATCAAGTGGTGTATATTCCTATATTAGGATGAATTACTGATACCATTTCAACCATATCCATAACACTCCTAGGGTGTATCCAACCAAAACATTACAAAAAATCTGACATGACCCTATGATAATTACTAATTAATAAGAAAAAAAATTTATAAAAATTTTATCATAATGGATCACAAAATACTTATATAATAATTTAAGCAAAAATAGGCACAAACCAATTATAGAATCATTTCAATATAACCAGACACAAACCCTTTATATAAGCATTCCCGTATAACCGGTTGCAATCCATTTATTTAAACAATTAAACATATCCAACCCCAAGAACATTACATTGAAAATTCATCATAAATAGGCACAAAACCAATATATAGTCATTTCATCATAACCATACGCAAGTACTTTACATATGTATTTTAGCATAACCACGCATAAGCCCTTTAAAAAAACTTTTCATCATAACATGGTTCACACCCTTTATATAAATATTTCATCATAACTGAGAGTCATAACAATACCAAAAAAATGAAAACCATTTACAATTAATAACACCAACATAAAAAATCAAGCTTCATAAACATTATTGGTAATTTCATAAATTATCCAAATAACATTCCATTGACCATAACATGGTATATATCACTTAAACCAAATTATTAACTACTAAAATTAATTTAGCCATTCCCATTTCACTTTATCATTTAAGAACAACTAAGATTACACATATCATCAAATCAATGATTCATTAAGAAATTATACCAATTCAAAAACTACATTCCTTGTAATGGATTTTAAGACACACTATTTATTATCAATCCATTTATCATGTTAGGAAAATTTCATGTTAAGAAAAGTTATCAATTTATATTCCCAAAAAATTCATTTGGTTAAAACAAAAAATTAACCAATTTTAATTTATTCAAGCTTCTCTAGGTGTGTTTCGTTCTAGTTTTAACCTAGCGTTATGGGTTGGCACACCCCTTGGGTAGATATAAGTCCAAGTTGCATCACCAATGGTCCCAATGGGGCAATGGTCCTAATGGGGTCCAAGGGAGGTCTAAGCATATTGATTCTCGTCAAATTAGGTGTTACCAATTTCTATAAGTCACACACACAACTTTAAATTATGATAACACTTATAGTGAATACTAGGAAAACAAAACTGATAAAATGAGTTCATTTGGGACCACATACTTTAAATAATGATAAATCCATGCCAATAATGGTCTAAAAACCTATTACATGTCTCATATGTTCAATAAGACTTTCCGTAAATTCCATGGGTTTTGGTTTGACTCCAAAGAATTCATTAAACACCCCATAGTAAGATCAATGACCAACCATTCATGGGAGGTCTGTAACATGTTTCTGACACTATTTTTAGAATAATCCCTATTACTTTGTAACAAAAGAATAACTAATTTTAACAAATAAATTAGAAACCATGAAAAGAAAAACCCAAAGAAATACCCTTAATGAATCTTCATTAAAAGAATTAAGTTTATCAAGATGGGATACCCTCGCACTATGTAGATCTAATATCTCACCATCCTTGGAGAAATATATCAAGATCCAGTGGAATTTTACCTCTGATTTCAATTCATTTCCTTTTGATATAGGATATCTCAAGAAGAAATGTAAAAATCCAGGGATAAAAAAGGATATAACCCATTTAGAGAAATCAATTTCAACATATGATGTGTTAAATAGTGAGGAAATTAGATCAGAAGGGCTCCTGAAATCCAAAACCTCCCTTTTTCATAGCTTCATTTATAGGCTTATGGGAATAAATTTTTCTTGTAAAAAAATATCATCTCTTGAAATGTCCCATAAAACTATCTCGGGGTTGTTCACAAATGGAAAAATGATTTCAAATAATTAATTATTCAGGAAAAGCCCTAACTAGGCATGGTTTTCTAGTTTTACGATATGAATAATTAGGCCATGCCATGACTTTTCAATGCTATCACACAAGTTCCATTTTTTCACATCTAGATTTCTCTAGGTTTCACCCCTGAATATACCAGAAAATCAGGTTTGGTTAAACCATCCCCTTAAAATATTAAAGAAAAAATAATGTTACAGAGTTAAATAGAGAAAGGGGTTTTACAAATCTGGGAAGGATACACTCCCCTCATATCAACCTCAACCAAAGATGCACAAAAATCAAGAGCGGCGAAGGACTACATGGTTTTCATTTCTGTAACTTCCCTCTTGGACAAGGCATCAACCACTTGTTTGGCTTCCCAATATGCATGAGTGACTACCAAGTAGAGATGTTTTACCTGATTAAGACATCCGATCATGTAAGGTATAAGTCTCCATAGAACATCTTGGGTTTTTATCTTGTGGGCATGAACTGATAGTTCAGAATCTGATTCAATCCATAAGATATTCCGGTTTTGAAAGACCACATGCTTCAGGACATAAATAGTGGCCCATAATTCTACTTCATAAGAGATTCCCATCCCAATAGAATGATGGAAACAACCCCTGATGAAGCCATGATGAGTGTGGAAGACAGCCCCACAACCTAATCTACATGGCACTCCAGAACCGGCTCTATAAACATTAACCATAACACATGGAAAGATCAGTGGGATCTAGCGAATAAAATTTACCACCAAAGGCTTTTTCATTTTACCTAAAATTCCAAGAATCCGCAATGCAGTTAAATTTGTACAGGTATTATCCATGCAACAATTTTGTATTTCATTAACAACATGTATGTGATGATGAATCAGCATTTCAATTACATGAAAGGACGGAGCCTTTTTGTCAAATAGGATGCTATTTCAGGATGTACAAATGGCATGAAAAATAGCCGCTACAACAACTAGCAGCATATTCTGAACCTACGCACTCATTCCATACTTGGAGATAAACTTCATCAAGTCTCTCATAAACCTATATGAGAAGAGATCCATGTTGAAGATGTCTCCAATGTATTTCCAAAGCTTCTGAGTGAATGGAAAGTAGATGAAAAGGTGTTGTACAGTTTTAGTTTCATTCAAACACATATAATAGGCAGACACAATACATTGGCCAGCCTTATTTAATTGATCATGCATTGGAATCTGATTCCTTCACATTATCCAGAGAAGATAGAACCCGATAGGGTCGAACAAACGGCACATTAAATTTGAGTAACCAAGAGGGCGCTTGTGAGGAGCCAACAAGATACATGTTGTAGAACTCTTTGAGATTAAAGTGTCCATTACTGTTGGGACTCCGTACCAGAGTATCAATGTCCATGAAAGAGTGGGTCTAGATTTCATGTTTATCTTGAGAAGTAATCATGATTTCAAGACCATGATAATGATCTAGAAAATCTGCTATATATATGTCCATCGGGTGGGAGGGGGATATCGCCAGTATTCATGGGGCTATCCAACCAAGGATTGGTTCAACAATTAAGACCAGATTGTCTACAAACAAGCCATTTAGAGTTCTAGATTATTTCATTAAAGGATTTCTGAAGGGAATTCTGTATAGATTATGACATATAATGGGGGTAGCCATTAAGAAGCTTCATTTTGAACAAGTATGAAAGAAAATCTATGGATGATTCATTGGAGGCTAAAAGATTCCATGAGAACTTATTAATAAGTCCCTCATTGAAAATATTAAGGTCCTTGAATCCAAGTCCACCCAAATCAATGGGTTTAATGAAATCCTTCCAAGAAATGGTGATCAACTTCTTTTTATTAATAGAGCCTGTCGAGATGAAATTCCTCATCATGCATTGTAGTTCTCTGAGCAGATTTTTTCGACATTTATAAATTGAATAGGAGTAGGCAAACATTTATGTGATCACTGAGTTAATGAGGCACACCCTTCCATCTTGATACAGATCTCTACCCTTCCATTTATCTATCAAATGAATGATTCTAGAGTAAATTCCATCAAGGTACTGCCAACATATCTTACCACAAAAGATTAAAACTCCAAGATAAATAAATGGTAGAGATCCTTTCCTGACTCTAAGGGATATCGTGACCCTAATTTGTTTTCTAGAAGTGATACCATCACCAAATACAATGAAGGACTTACTCCAATTTATATTCTTTCCAACAACAACCTCATAATGTGAGAATAAGGCTTTGATCGCAGATATCGATTTCCTTGAGGATTCCCCAAAAATCAGAATATCATCATTATATAATAAATGATATAGGACAAGGTTGTCCCTACTAGACTTTATCTATCTAAAAATACCAATTTGAGATATCTCATTAAGACATGTAATCATATATTCTTCAGAAATGGCAAACAGAAGCCCCGACAGTGGATAACCTTGTCGAGCTTCTCGGGTACAGTGAAAATAACCCTTGGGATATCCATTAAGTAAAATGGAAATCCTTTCAGATGTAATGATACTTCTGATAATATTGATGAAGCCACATTAGAATACAAATCTCCTAATAATATCAAAGAGAAATCCCCATTTAAGGGTGTCAAAGGCCTTGGAGATGTCAATTTTGAGGGACAAATTGGCATGCTTTGCTCTCTTTTTCATCAAATTGATGCTTTCTAATACAGAGAAAAGAAAATTCAGAATGTTTCTACCCATAATGAAGATATAATGGTTAGGGGAGATGTGCTCCTTGATTAAACCCCTTAATCTTTTCATCAAAATTTTACTAATTATTTTGGTGTGGTGTTTCCAATCACAACTGGTCTGAAGTCTTTAATTTCAATTGCATTATCCTTCTTAAGAATTAAACCAATGAAGTTAGAGTTGAAACCATAAGGCATATAACTCCAAATGAGGAAATAAATTACTTCACTAACCATTCCATCTTGCACAATATCCCAATGGAACATAAAAAACTTGTTGGTCAAGCCATCCTGTGATGCTTTACTTTTCATGATAAGAGAAAAGAGGGACTCCTTGATTTATTCCTTTGAGGGAACCCTTATAAGAGCAAGATTTTTATGTTCCTCAGTACAAGGGGAAATGTTATCAATCATCTCCTTAGTGTTTTCCATTCCATCATCAGAGTAAAGGATAGTGAAATATTTCACTATTGCATTTGAATTCTCACTTTCGGAGTTGTAGAGGAAACCATAAACTTTAATGGACTTTAGCCATTCCCAAATTCTTTTTTTATTTATGCATAGGATGAAAAAATTTATAATTCATATCACCACATTTCATCCACCTTAAATTCATGTTGTTATGATCAAACCATTCTTTGATAGTCAAAAGATCATCAACCCTTGCAAGCGATTGAATTTCTTCATCTGAAGGGCTATCATGGTTCTGATTTCTAATTTGATTGCTTTCCAATTGATTTTCAGCATCATTGATCTCACTATCAAGATTAGAAAAAGAGTCCTTGATCCATTCCAATAAGACTGCTTTAACATTATTAAGTTTATCAGCAAGATTATATAGCTGACGGCCTTGAAAATTAATCTTCTAAGACTTAATAAGGACTTCTCTACATCTAGGAGTCACAAGACACCCATTATTAAAATGAGAGGGAAGAGGACTAGACTTGAAAATTTTCAAGGACATATCAATCACAATATGGTTGTGATCCGAGCGATGCTTTGGTAACGTGTGTACAGATATTCTAGAGTCAGCAATCTCATCATCTATATGAACAAAGAATCTGTCAAGTTTACTTGATTGTCTTCCATGCATAGTATACCGAATCTAGGTAAAAGTAGCTCTTACAGTTGGAATTTTAGCAAGAAGACATTGGTAAATAAAAGATGAGAAGTCCATGGAGGCCACCCTATTGAAATCCCAGATAGTTTTCTTTTTCTGATCTAAAAAGAGTGTTGAAATCCCACCCCTGAATATAATTCACATCATGAATTATATTCAGGATCTAAATTACCTACTAGTGCTATTTTCAATAGCATGGCATGCGTGTTCCTCCTCCGTTGTTTTTTCAAACCACCATTAATTCCACTAGAACATAAAATATTTTTGGAAATACCAAGTTTGGATGTTAAAATTCTTAGAACCTAATTATAATTTTTTGTTCCCAAGATAACACATCCACAAATTGGGAAAAATTAATATTCCCAATTAATTTCACAACCATTCAGATATGGGTTCTTACAATCATCAAATGTACAACTTGTCATCCTAAAGAAGCTTAACTGAGTAGTCACTAGACAAAACCATTCTAAATTGGTTGGAAAAACATAATCAATTAACCATGTTCTACCCCAAAACAAAAAAATATATTTCTATGTGAAATGAAAAACATTATGTTAATTACTCACAAAAAACATGATCCACCACTCAAAACCATCATTGAATATGTATATGAAACTTTGAGATTCCCATCTACTATGAAACATAACTATTTAATTAGAATTACACTAGTAGGTTCATGGTTCTCCACACTATATAATCTAGCATGTCACAATAGCTTTTGAACGATGTCATTCCATCACTATCAGGTTCACATAACAAAACACATTCTCAGTGGTCTCATGAGCCACTTGATATGGTCTCAATAACACAACACCCAAAAATATAATAAAAATCCCACCATAGATGGTACCAAATCTCATATCTGATTCTTAACTGAGAGGGAAAAGTATACATTACCCTTGAAATAGCCTCACATATGGTGACATTTCCTCCAAAGGTTTTGGACAAACATTGGAAAAATCCCGTCATGCCTGAAATGAAAGTCAGAAATAGTTGTACCAAGTTAGCTATATTCTATAGTAATATTTTCCAAACGTTTCCTTCTACTATTTTCATCACATGTTTTACCACTAAAACATTCCATAAAATATATTGTTTCATGATTCACCCATGATACATGTACTCACCCCTTGAAGAAAAGAGTGAAAATGGTTTACCCCCTGAATGAAGCCATGGATCATGGAAAACCCCACCAAAACTGTTATGAATACTAGATCACTCCATAAAACATGTCATGAAAAAGTGGTTCACCTCGTGAACTATTTCACAAAATAGGGTTCACCCAATAATTTTCATTTCAAACTCACCCGAACATCTTGAGTCCAATTCTAACACATTAAATCCATCTAGTTACTTTTCTGAATTTCCATATGGTGTTTCTACAAAACCAAATAAAATATAATTCATAGCTTAATAATTTTAAAAAACCACCTCGATGGTCCAAAAATTGATTAAACCAAGTCAATGACCCTTCTCTCCCAAGGGTCATCCTTTAATGACCTATGGAGATCTCCCCACCTTACAACTTTCCTTACAGTACTCCATAATAATAACCCCAAGGAATCTCTTCATCTAATCAAAAATGAATCTGGGTAGATAGGAATATAGATAATTTCATCTTAGCATACATAGGATGATGTCAAGATATTGATCATGATCATCTATAGAATATGGTTACACTAATATATACTCAACAATTTTTAGAAAAACTATCCATTTCTATTGTAACCTCTTACATCAAGGACATGCCATCCAATTCCAAGGCCTCATGATCCCTTGACCATAAGAATTTCACCAAATCTAATCCTTATCAATTTAAAAGGGACTTCTAATCTAGAACTCACTAACTCCTCATGACCCTATACCAAGATTTCATGAATGATAGTTGTTTCAGGAAAACCTCCACCAAACATTGTGAGTTACTCTACCATGAGATGAATGATTTCCAACTGATACAAAATAGATCCATCAAACAAATCCAAAACTATTATTTCCACTATAATTGATGAAAATCACCTTTATTTCACTAAAAAAAGCATGCACTTACTTCAATCAACCCGTTCACATATCCCAAATGACATTATACATCTCTCACACATGCCTACCATTTAGAATCACCATAATCTCAATGTCACAAAATTTCTTATAACCATTAACTGTATCCAACTCAAAATACCACGGGTAGTATGTCTATAAAAAAGGTTCAAACTCCCACTCAAGTAGCTGACCATTTCTCAAAGTCTATCGACCTCAACATTCTAGAATCTTTTTTTGAACTCTCTTCAATAACAATCACCTTTCCCATTCCATGAGTACTCACATGACCACCCACCACATGATGTTTCTCTAGAATAATAAGTACTCTTCCTTAAATGATAATATGTGAACATCATCCACGTGAATTATCATCACCCACCATTTCTACAATCATGATCGTTCACCCATTCCATGACTAGGCTGCTAAACTTTTTTCAAATACACAGTTGTGGACATCTCCATAGCCCGTCCCACAAGTCCCCACTTTTATTTCTAAAGAACCATCATGTATGGTGTTCGTCACCAAAACCCCAAGCACTCCAATTTATTGTTATCAAGCCCAGTTGAACTAAATACTAAATCACCAAGTCTCAAGTCTAATTTAAGGGCCATAAGGTCTCCCAACATTCCCTACTAGTCAAGTCTAAAAAATACAAATGGTCTGACCATCTAGTCCACAGTTCAACCTCCTAGAAGGACACATATAATGGGGAATCAACAATTATCCCTTCCCAATGTCACATGAAATCAAAATATCAAAACCTAAATATATAGGTTTTCATAATTGAATGTAAATAAAAACCACCCACAATAGGTGTAAAGGGTTTTCACTTATTTCATAATAAACCACCATGGTCACTGAACATTCTATGAAAAAGGACCTCATCATTGTCATCCCCTTAATCAAACACCTCATCATAGAATCCACATGACCTTCCATCATAATGAATCTATATAAAAGTTGGATCATATGATTATAATGACAATAAGTACTTATATTCTAAAATAGTATACGAGAAGTCATTTAAACTTTAAGAAACTATTCACATACCATCATTGAAATCACATACTAAAAGGCCTATATGTCATTTGAATCTAACATGCCTAATATGATGCATGCGAAACCTTTTACCTTTACAGACAAGTCACAAATTCAAATCACTGGCCTGATGAAAATGGATTTAGAGTGAAATGAATATCATAAATTAAAAAATCCAAACCATATGTGCATTGTTCACAGTGAGAATCAAACATAACTGTAATAATTAAAACTATAATAGTATATCAATACACTGGTAACCTATACTTCTTATCAGAACATGTGTTCTTGATACACCAACTGGGTATCCCTAAAAGGTTTGGACAGATTCCTACATCTCTAGTATAGTAGGTCAAAAAATACTTGGGAAAAATAAAAATAAATCCTTTAATACGTTTTTGTAACATCCCACCCCAACCCACTCTATAAACTCTGTCCAGAATGGTATTCCATATGTTCTCAGGCATGCCCCCCATAATCCAAAGGATTCCAACTATCTGTAGTGGTATAATATGGTTACGTGGGGAGAATATACCCCAATATCAGAGCACAAAATAAAAAATAAATAAAAAAACATCATATATGGTATTGAATAATCACATCACACAAGATAAATAGCCATCCAGTAATAATACAAGAAATGCGGTAAAGTTCCGAACAACCATGTTGTATAAACAAACACCACCCACAGGGCCGACCACATTTTAGAACCCATATAAAAAAGGGCTCTACAAAAACTATGAGATGAACCACATCCATTATATTGACACCATCCAAGATATACTACTTTAACATACTATTACATTCCAAAGCCTATCCTATACCTATACTAAGTGAAGTCAAGTGAAATGGTAGTCTAAAAATAGTATGAGTAAAACTTAGTATGCCACCACCAATAGTGTCTAAAAAAAATCTAGTCTTTGTATATAATCCCTGAAATAAAGTGATAAACAACGGTATAAATTTAATAAATTAATACTATACATAAAATAAATATGCTAACCCTTGAGTTATAGGTTTACACCTGAGATGAACCAAACCTACTTCAACACATTTACAGATATCTTTGATCACATCTTAAAACCAAGCCAACCATAATCATAACCAATCTTCTTTAAAACATCACTGGAGATCTTTGAGCATGTCATAGAACCAATGAAATCATAATCAAACCAAAATACTTCGACACAATTCTCTATAACTCTTTCAAGTAAAATGTGCACTTGGATCTAATGAATCATTGATACCATTTCATCCATATCCATAAATATCCCCAGTTGTATCCCACCAAAACATTAAATACAAACTAGGAATAACCCTATGATAATTACTATATAACCAACCAGAATCACTTTATATGATATTTTAAGTATAACTACGAACAATCCCTATATATAAGCATTTCAATACAACTAGGTGCAATGCCTTTATATAAGAATTTCAACATAAATGGGCACAAAAACATTATATAAGAATTTTATCATAACTCGTTATAATACCTTTATATAATCATTTCAAAATTACCAATCACAAGCCATTTATAAATGAGTTTCAACATAACCAGGCACATGAACTTTATATAATCATTTCAGCATAACATGACACAAGCCCTTTATATAAGCATTTCACCATAACTAAGTGCAAGAACTTTATATACCAATTTCAGCATAACTAGTTGAAATCCCATTATAAAAGCATTTCATCATAACATGGATTAATAACAAAACAAAAAGGCAATTAATCGACATACAACTCAAAACACCAATATAAAAAAGCATGTTTCCATAACCTTATTGGTTATTTTATCAATTAGAAAAATAAAATACCATTGACTATAATAAGGAAATTATAATCTAAAACAAATTAGAAACTACCATAATAAATGTAGAAATTATAATTTCACTATATAATGTAAACACAATTACCATTACACATATCATCAAATCCATGTCTCATTATGACTTTATTACAATTTAAAAATTACATACCACGTTATGAATTTTATGACATTCTATTTGTTTTCAAGACATTTATTATAATCACAAATTGTAGAAATTTCACGTCAATCCATGTTTATATTTTAAATGAATAATAAATTGACACAATTAGACCATAAATATATCTAATGTACATTTATTCAAGGGACACTAGGTTTATTATGTTCTTATTTCAACATAGTTCCAAGGGTTGGAAAACAATTTGGGTGCTCGCAAGTCAAAGTATCAATGCCAATAGACCCAACGAGGATTGAGGGATAACTAAGAATATGAATTATTATAAAAAAAGGGGATTTAAAATTTCATTAGGTTGTGAACATGGAATGAAAATGTGATCACAGTTATTTAAAAAACTAGAAAAACAATACCGACAAAAGTAATTATTCCTCAATAAAATAACTTAAACAAATATAAATCCAGGAGAAGAAAGTTCCAAAGACATTGTACTCATCATATAAGTCTGATTAGACCTTATTTAAATGACAACACTTCCAATATCATTCCAAGTAATCCAAAAAACACCACCTAATTAAAAAAATGACCACTTATCCATGAGTGATCTACAACATACTTCAAACACCTTTACAGGAAAAATCCCTATTGAGTGACTAAAAAACAACAACCAATTTAATAAAAAAAATTTTAGAACATGAATAGAAGAAAAAAATGACATACCATTAATATTTAACCCTTAAATGGTGTGCATTAATCAACACAGGATACCCTCTCACCATAAAGATCCTAGATTTCATCATACTAAAAGAAAATCCTCAAGATCCCATGAACTTCATCATCTGATTTTTCAATCCAAATAAAGAAAAATAAAAATTAATTAAGTTGATTCCTAGGAGAAAAAAACATATGGGGATCATAAAGTCTATAAATAACCTATAGAAATCAATCACAATTTACGGGACATCAAATGGTGAAGCCATAATAATAGAGGGACTCCCAGAAGTGAAAAACAAAAATTTTCATTATTTCATGAATATGAGGTTTGAAGGAATAAACTTTTAGGGATTCCAAAATAACCATGTCACATTAGAATTCTGATAAAACTATTTAGGTGTGTTTTATGATGTGAAAAAAGATTTCATGTCATATTTGTTTTTTGGAAAAAATCCAAAACATGATATGGAAAACTGGTTTCATGGTGTGTCTTGTTAGGTCACACCATGAAATTTTAGGGATTGATCCCAGGATCCCCTTTTTCATCTATTGGGTTCTCCTTGCCTCACCCCAGGAATATAATTTTCATCATGAAATATATTCAAGACATGAATTAAATATTGAAGTTCTTTTTAATAGCTTGACATTCCCGTTCCTACTCTGGTAATTTCTTGAACCCCCAGGACTTACAATATAACATAAAACACATATAAAATAACTATAATTAGACATTTAAATATCAAAAACCGAATTTATATTTCTTTTTCTCAAAATAAAACATCCATAAATTGAGAAAAATTCAAATTCCTACTGAACTTTTCAATATTATATATGCAGGTTCTTACAATATCCCCACCATAAAACTTTTTATCATTGGGAAGTCCTCAACCAATAATTCATCATATGAATCCTACAAAATCAATCTAACAAACCACACCCAAATCACCATGTTCTACTTTGGAATAATGAAACATATTTCACTTAATAACTCCATACACAATTCACATTGCATACCAAAACCAAATATAACACTCAAACAAAAAAATCCCTGAACCACTAAAAAATTAATTGAGGTTATTATATATTCCAAATAATCACTACTACATCAATAATTCCATCAATAGGTTCATGTTTCTCGATAATTTGGAACCCGACTTATCATGACCACTTATGACTCATCAAATTACCCCACCACATGGGTTGCATATCAAAAATAATTATCAGTAGTCTCATGACATTCTATACATGGTTTACAAATCACATCACCCAACCCTGACCAAAACACCCAAAAGACCTGGAATGACATATCATTACTAATTACAAACTAAGAAGAAAAAATTTCCATTACTGTCACATTGGGAATACATACATCGACCTTTCCTCTGAAGGTCCCTAATAGACCTTAGAAAAATCCCGTCATACCATAAATGAAATTCCACAACCATGGTAGAAAATTCCAAATATTTCCCACGAATATCCTCCCAAATAACACCTCCAACACTTTTTTCACATGTTTCAGCCCTAAAAAATGTTCTGAAATATGGATTCACCTGTAAAGAATATCTCAAAACTGCTTCACCCCCTGAACCTATCCACAAATAATTCCACAACCCACAAAACATGTACTAAATAGTTGTTATTCCCAAGAATCATATCATGAAAAAGAGGAACACCCCTTCAATGATGTCACCAAATGGGGGTCACCCTATAAATAACCATATGAATACATAAGAAAATTATGAGCCTAATTCCAACCCATTGACTCCATCCAGTTTATTATCATAATTTCTATTTGGTGTTTCAATAGATCCAAATAAATTAGTCTCAACAACTTACTAATGTTCAAATGTCCAATGAACGATTTAACCAAGGAAAAAACTCTTATCATCCAATGGTCATCCTACAATAGATTATTTTTACATACCCACTATACAACCTTCCTTACACTAATCTATGAGTATAACCACATGGAGTCCCTTCATACAACTAAAAAAATATTTGGGTAGCTAGGTGCGATGAACTGACCTAGCTAGCCCTCAAACCTATCACCCGACCCGATCCATCACATACCCAAATGGAATTCCACATCCCCATGGGATGATGAGTAGAACATAGGAATTCAAAAAAAATTATAGGGACTTATTTCACCCAAGATGAAAAAACACATGGAATATATACACACAGGAAGAAAAGATCTAACAAATGTTTAAAAAATATATTCCATAACTGTAGGATGATAGTGGAAATAATAAAACTGTAAAGAAAGCTAAAAAGAAAAAATACCAGTCAAATTTCAAAGGAATAAAACCCAATAGAAACTCCCAGTGATGGCATGGAAAAACTCCCTCCATCTCACCACCTAGTACCCAACTTATCTAACATGAAACCTGACCACCTCATTGTAACACCCCAAGCTTCCACGGTACGTTTCACTTCGAAAAATGCAATAGTGTGTGTTGTACGCAACCTCGAGCTCTAACACACACCACAACGAATTAAACTAGCCGTTGTGAATAGTAATACCTACTTTTTGAAATTTTATAAATTTTATTTATCAAAATGGACATCATTTTTGGATTCGGAATATCGAAATTAGCCTATGTTGAATTTTTGGTATTTTTCTGAGAACTTCTATTTTTTATGAATAGTGAAAAATACTTAAAAACAAATTTTTTAATCAAAATGATTTATAGTGATAAATTATACTATTTAGTGGTTTTAAAGTATAATTAGAATATATTTTTACCATTTCATCCAATGGTGGTCATTATAATTAATTTAACATTGAAATTGGACATAAACAATTGCCAATCTTTTGATATAAATTGTTTCTTAAAAACACGCTATTTGTTGTGACAGCGGGAATTAATTATAAAATTAATTATTGAAACTTATATGTTTGGAATTTTTTTAAAATAGACATCATTTTTTAATTTGGAATATCAATTATATCTTATGGTGAAATTTTGGCATTGTTCTGAAAAACTTCAATTTTTGATGAATAGTGAAACCACTAAGTGGTAGTTAAATAACTGATTTTTCGTTTAAATGAAATATTACCACTTCTGTGATTTGATTTTCAAAAATCCTACATACATGGTTTTCATTAATAAGTAAAATGTTGTTCAATGAGATTAAAATAATTTTTTGGTGAATAGTAACTTTTAAGTTCTTAATCGCGATTAGGGGTAATTAGTGTAGTTTAAGGTACAAATAATGTTTTAATAATATGAGATGAGCATGAAACTTGTCCTACTCCTATTGGATGAGTCATGGCCGACCAAGAAAACCCATGGGTCAACTTGGGGACCCCATGGAGCCACTTTAGTTGGAAAATGACATTAATATATATTTATTTAATGTTAAAATTAAATTGACACAAACATGAGTTGTTTTACTAAAACAATTTTTAAGTGGGGTTACAGAAGTCCAAATTTTGACTATAAATATTTATTAGAAAGCTAAAACGATTTCCTACATCATAGTATTTTTTTTTATAATTTTCAGACATTAAATAAATTAAATTATTTATGACATCATTATGATGAAGTGATGACCTCATTATTTAACGATTTAAATAAAATGAGAAGATAATGCAAAATCCAAAGCTTACACTTGTCCAAAGCCTATTGGATGAGGATATTTCGAACCCTTATCTACTTATCCTCGAATTATACAAGTGTGGGACATTTAGAATCCGAAATTCATTGTATAATAGAATAACATTTCATTACTTTCCAAAAGTGCCCCTCCTCTCCACTTATAAAAGGCCCCCACCACTCCCACCTTATTCACACCTTCAAGCCATTTGGCTCGGCCAAACTCTGCCCAAATACTCTCCCAACATCCCTCACTTACTCCTAGAAGCCTCACTTTGGGCAGAATTCTTCCCAAGGAAGCCTTTGTCTCAAATCAAAAAGAGTTACCCGATTTTGAGGTAATGTCTTCTCTAATGTTGTTTTGTTTTATTTTTCTTCTCCAACCCCCTAAAATATTTTTATTAATTTCTTTTGTAACAAAACCAGTATCCTCAATATACTAGGATGTTGTTATAAGAATTATTCGAGCTACAATTACACACACCTACATCTAATGGTTAAAGAACATACGGTTTCTGTGGATGGCGAATTTCTGCCTCACGAAACAATGATTGTTCAACACTCATATAACACCTTCAAAGGTGGCCATTAAGATGTCACTATTTTTATATATGATATATAGTTTGTTTATTTTTTACTTATGCTTCTGTATTTCTCATTTATGGAATACTTTATGATTTCCATTATGGGTAAAACGCGATAATTTCATTTTAGGAAGTGCGGACTACCGCCCCCTCAAAGTGATTTGAATCGTTAATGCCATATGTGGGATGTATAAAGTATGTAGTAAATGGTATTATAAACTATATTATAATGGAATTATATTATACATTTATATCATTATGATTTCGTTCCATTAAATATGAAATTGAAATGAAAGTAGCGTTCATGCGTATGTACGGCTTACCGTCTCCATGAACGGTGCATTTCATTTCTTACCTCTAAATGTTACGTAATATTATAAATGAATGTATATACTGGTTATATATGATATATATGACATCTAAATCATGAATATAACTCTGGAGATAATGGATATTCTACCACATAATCAACTTGTAATTATAAGAAGGTTATTGTTGACTCAAGTAACAAAGATCGACAAAACGACCGTTATTAACTTAAATAATTACATAATGTTCATAACATTGTAATAAGTGATATAAGAAGGATAATGAAATTAAAAATGGTTCTTAATAAGGTATATATTAACTCTATTTTATTATTCAGGAGGTTAAAGAACGGTTGAGTCAAGTGAGACACGAGGTAAGGGAACTTCTTAACCCAATTACCATTCTTTTGGTTAATCTCCTACTTTCAAATTATTTCATGATATTATTATGTCCTATCTTGTATTTTTACTTTCTTTATGTGTACTTATAGTGAATACACATAATAGATCTATTTTATTTTAAAAATGATCTTTGTATGGGACTTCGTCTCAATCTCCTTTCATTGAGGCATATTTTGTTTTATACACAACATTCTTTTATATGGTGTATAAACCCATTTGACTTTTACTTTTATACAAAAGGAATCTTTTTCTACGAAGCGTTTTACAAAATGACAAAAAGGAATGTTTCTTTTAACGTACGTGGCGACAACGACCTTTTCCGCCGCCGCGAGTATTATTTGGTCTTTGGCTTCCTCAACAAGCCGTAATGTTTTTAAAATAAAATAAATACCATAAACTTTTTTATGTATTTTGGTATTGAAAATGGTTTTGATAAAGGATTCTATTATGTCAATATATTTATGATATATTGTGATTGAAATGTGGAAATGTTATGTTTCCTTTATGCATGTTTTATGTGATACGATTATGTTATGGTTTATGATATGTTTAAACCTATTCATATGAGGAATGCATTGGACTTAATATGTGACGGGTGGAGCCCGCTACAGCTCCTCGATGCATCGGCAGGTCTCATGAGACAAACTAGTGTCTTGGCACGAGGCCTTGACAAAATCTTATTTGTGGCCTTGGCACGAGGCCTTGGCTACGTGATTATGATAGTCTGGCATTATGCATTCCATCATTATGAAAGTGGTTATTGATATTGCATGTGATTATTCGACCAGTAGAATATCCATGTGAATAAGTAAATGGCTTTATCTCATTTTACTTTTGCCATATTATGTTTTAGTTCATGTTTAAAAGGCTTTTGTTTTAGTTATACATTTCCTTAAATGTTAATGTTTAATTATGAAAGCTTCCACAATATTGTTATCCTTACTGAGCATCTGAGCTCACCCCTTTCAATGTTTTAATATTTTCCAGGATGTGAAGAAGTATTTTATGAATGACCTATAGGGATTGTCAGAAGAGGATATGAGTGTGGTCTATGGAGACTTTGTTATTGTAGTTTTTCACTTTATGATGTAATGTAACGTTTATGAATGTATCTAGTGTTTCCAAGGCTACTAAACTAATCGGTCTTTCGAGACTTGATCTTTTGTGATCATGCCAATATTACGAACTAATGCACCGACTCTGGGTAGCTGGGGTCGGGGCGTTACAGTTGGTATCAGAGGCAGTTTAGTACTAACCTTGGATGCTAGATTTAGATAAACTCTGATTAGAGAACATAGCCCGAAGATAGACTTTGAGGATTAGTATAGAAGAACTTCCTAGAATTTTGGTATTATAGAGATGTGGTGAGTTTTCCGAGCAATACATCCCTGTCTGGATACGAGCAGGTAGAGGCGGCTCTGGCACAGATGTTCCTAGGGGTAAAACCCGAAAACACCACTTTGAGCTAGACTCGAACGGGAACTAGTGCACGACAACGGGCCTGACTGCACTCTTGGTTACGACACTCCCGGGGGATATGCTTAGGATGATTCTCATTTTATTTACAAACCACTATGAAGGGTTATGAGTATATACTTTCTCAAACAAAACATTTCTTTTTATGATTATGGATTATATCCATAAATAATTCAATTTATGTAAAGTGTTTTACAAGTATGGAATTATGTATTTTGATTCATAAACTAATCTAGTTTATGCCATTGTTTAGAAATGGCGCCTAGTGGAAGGAATGGAAACCGTATCAATGCACGAACTCCGTGTAGGGATTGCCCTCCTGCTAAAGATAATTATTGTGGATCTGGAGATACAACTGGTGCTGATCAACTTATTACCATACTGGGATAACTCACTCAGGTTATGAATAATAACCTTACTCGTATGGAGAACCCTGATCCGCAACGTGGAGGATCAATGCTAGACCGTTTCATGAGGCAACAACCACCAACCTTCAATGGGAGTAAAAATCCTATAGTAGCTGAGCAATGGATAAATTCCTTAGAGAAAATATTCCTTGCCTTGGGGAGTAGTGAAAGGGAGAAGGTTGTCATGGCAGTTTACCGCCTCACTGGAGATGCCGATCAGTGGTGGTCGCTGATTCAAAACACAAAGGATGATGATGACATATCGAATATGGAATAGAGGGAGTTCAAAGATCATTTCTTAGAAAAATACTTTCCTCGTGACCATCGAGCAGATATGGAAAGACAATTTCTGAGTTTGAGGCAGAAGGAGGATGAGAATGTCGCAACGTATGAGGCTAACTTTACAAGGTTAGCGAGGCATGCTGCCGATTATATACGTAACCCAAAGAGTAAGATTGATTGTTTCTTTGATGGGTTAAAACCATTTCTCCATCGAGCTTTAGTATCACAATCCTTCTCATCATACGAAGATATTGTCTTGTGTGCTATCAAGACAGAAAAGGAATTCTCTAAGTCTTATGACAACAAAGTAAAGCAAGAGAAGAAGAGAACGGTGGAACAAGAGACAGATAAAGGGAAAAAGGGAAAGAAGGATTTTCCATTATGTGATAATTGTGGGAAGAATCACCCTGGTACTTGCCTAAAAGGAATGGGAGTTTGTTATAAATGTGGAGAAAAGGGTCACCAGGCTCGTGATTGCAAGGGAAAGAAAGAGGCTATCAAAGTTGAATTCTACAATTGTAGAGAAATGGGTCATTATGAAAATGAATGTCCTAAGCGTCAGGGAAACTTACCTCAGAAAAGGCCAAGGGATCAAGGACAATCTTATGCTGTTACAACAGTTGTAGCAGAATAATTAATGTATTGGTGCTTTTGGACTCAAGGATTATATTCTGGTTATAAAAATAATGTGATATATATAAGGATTGTACTGCAGTACATGTTGATTTCATTAAGGTTTTAATATGATTAAGGTAATCATATTTTTATTATGTGACAATAAGAGAAACTTTACTTTGTTTGGGGAATCTGATAAATTGATTTTGGAATTAAGAGACCTTTTAGTGAAATTCTGGACAGAGGTATTTTGGATAACTATAAAGGTTGGAATGGATTAAGTTGATCTTTGGATAGTATTGTTTAAGGTTAAAAAATTTATGACGATTATTTTTGGAATATTATGATACTATAGTTTTAGGAAAAGGACAACCTACAGGGTGGGGCATAACCCGTCGCATCGGACAAAGCTGCAGGAATCGAACCCACAATCATAGTGCGACAGGCCTTTATTTCCTACCACTAGCCTACAGGAAGTCCCTGGTTATTACCAAATAATTTTACTAATCTAAATGGTATGTGTTAACATTTGGAACCTTATACAATTAGGATAAATAGAATATTTTTGAGTTCCGTTACCATTTGGAGTAAAAGTTGGGTTTGTGGTGAAAATTTATCAGCGAATGAAAGTATACATAACAAGTATTTATATTCCCTTACATTCTTAGTAAATCTCCTAAATAAATTCCTCAACATTATAAAAGGTAACTTAAAACAAAAATGTTGTCGGTTAACTTTTCCAACTGGGGATTCAATGACCGTTTAACCAATCACAAGTTTGTGATTTTCTTGTGGTTAAACTTTCTCCTAATCCTATTTTCTATAACTCTCCATCAGACCTTGATGGTTTGTTTCTCCTTCATATCCATATTTTCATAGAATCCTAGAATGGGCTATATCGGGTGACCTTTGTACTTATCTTGCTTTCTTTTAATGTTATATATTTATTAAACATATTTCTGATGTGGGTTTTCCTCAAAGGTATTTTCTATTTTCAACCTTTTATTTTCAAAGAAAAATTTCAAATTGTGAGGACGCAATTTATTGAAGGAGGGGAGAATGTAACACCCCAAGATTCCACGGTACGTTTCACTTCGAAAAATGCAATAGCGTGTGTTGTACGCAACCTCGAGCTCTAACACACACCACAACGAATTAAACTAGCCATTGTGAATAGTAATACATACTTTTTGAAATTTTATAAATTTTATTTATCAAAACGGACTTCATTTTTGGATTCGGAATATCGAAATTAGCCTATGTTGAATTTTTGGTATTTTTCTGAGAACTTCTATTTTTTATGAATAGTGAAAAATACTTAAAAACAACTTTTTTAATCAAAATGATTTATAGTGATAAATTATACTATTTAGTGGTTTTAAAGTATAATTAGAATATATTTTTACCATTTTATCCAATGGTGGTCATTAGAATTAATTTAACATTGAAATTGGACATAAACAATTGCCAATCTTTTGATATAAATTGTCTCTTAAAAACACGCTATTTGTTGTGACAGCGGGAATTAATTATAAAATTAATTAATGAAACTTATATGTTTGGAATTTTGTAAAATAGACATCATTTTTGAATTCGGAATATCAATTATAGCTTAGGGTGAAATTTTGGCATTGTTCTGAAAAACTTCAATTTTTGATGAATAGTGAAACCACTAAGTGGTAGTTAAATTACTGATTTTTCGTTTAAATGAAATATTACCACTTCTGTGATTTGATTTTCAAAAATCCGACATACATGGTTGTCATTAAGAAGTAAAATGTGGTTCAATGAGATTAAAATAATTTTTTGGTGAATAGTAACTTTTAAGTTCAAAATCGCGATTAGGGGTAATTAGTGTAGTTTAAGGTACAAATAATGTTTTAATAATATGAGATGAGCATGAAACTCATCCTACTCTTATTGGATGAGTCATGGACAACCAAGAAAACCCATGGGTAAACTTGGGGACCCCATGGAGCCACTTTAGTTGGAAAATGACATTAATATATATTTATTTAATGTTAAAATTAAATTGACACAAACATGAGTTGTTTTACTAAAACAGTTTTTAAGTGGGGTTACAGAAGTCCAAATTTTGACTATAAATATTCATTAGAAAGATAAAAATATTTCCTACACCATAGTATTTTTTTATAATTTTTAGACATTAAATAAATTAAATTATTTATGACATCATTATGATGCAGCGATGACCTCATTATTTAACGATTTAAATAAAATGAGAAGATAATGCAAAATCCAAGGCTTACACTTGTCCAAAGCCTATTGGATGATGCGATTTCGAAACCTTATCACCTTAGCCTCGATGTATACAAGTTTGGGACCTTTAGAATCCGAAAAGAATTGTATAATAGAATAACATTTCATTACTTTCCAAAAGTGCCCCTCCTCTCCACTTATAAAAGGCCCCCACCACTCCCACCTTATTCACACCTTCAAGCCATTAGGCTCGGAAAAAATCTGCCCAAATACTCTCCCAACATCCCTCACTTACTCCTAGAAGCCTCACATTGGGCATAATTCTTCCCAAGGAAGCCTTTGTCTCAAATCAAAAAGAGTCACCCGATTTTGAGGTAATGTCTTCTCTAATGTTGTTTTGTTTTATTTTTCTTCTCCAACCCCCTAAACTCTTTTTATTCATTTCTTTTGTAACAACACCAGTATCCTCAATATACTAGGACGTTTTTATAAGAAGTATTCGAGCTACAATTACACACACCTACATCTAATGGTTAAAGAACATACTGTTTCTGTGGATGGCGAATTTCTGCCTCACGAAACGATGATTGTTCAACACACATATAACACCTTCAAAGGTGGACATTAAGATGTCACTATTTTTATATATGATATATAATATGTTTCTGTTTTACTTATGCTTCTGTATTTCTCATTTATGGCATACTTTATGATTTCCATTATGGGTAAAACGCGATAATTTCATTTTAGGAAGTGCGGACTACCGCCCCTCAAAGTGATTTGAATCGTTAATGCCATATGTGAGATGTATAAAGGATGGATTAAATGGTATTATACACTATATTATACTGGAATTATATTATACATTTATATCATTATGATTTCATTCCATTAAATATGAAATTGAAATGAAAGTAGCGTTCATGCGTACGTACGACTTACCGTCTCCATGAACGGTGCATTTCATTTCTTACCTATAAATGTTACGTAATATTATAAACGAATGTATATACTGGTTATATATGATATATATGATATCTGAATCATGAATATAATTCTGGAGATAATGGATATTCTACCACATAAACAACTTGTAATTATAAGAAAGTTATTGTTGACTCAAGTACCAAAGATCGACAAAACGACCGTTATTAACTTAAATAATTACATAATGTTAATAACATTGAAATAAGTGATATAAAAAGGATAATGAAATTAAAAATGGTTCTTAATAAGGTATATATTAACTCTAGTTTATTATTCAGGAGGTTAAAGAACGGTTGAGTCAAGTCAGACACGAGGTAAGGGAGCTTCTTAACCCAATTACCATTCTTTGGGTTAATCTCCTACTTTAAAATTATGTCATTATATTATTATGTCCTGTCTTGTATTTGTACTTTCTTTATGTGTACTTATAGTGAATACACATAATAGATCTATTTTATTTTAAAAATGATCTTTGTATGGGACTTCGTCTCAATCTCCTTTCATTGAGGCATATTTTGTTTTATACACAACTTTCTTTTATACGGTGTATAAACCCCTTTGACTTTTACTTTTATACAAAAGGAATCTTTTTTTACAAAGCGTTTTACAAAATGAAAAAAAGGAATGTTTCTTTTAACGTACGCGGTGACAATGACCTTTTCCACCGCCGCGAGTATTATTTGGTCTTTGGCTTCCTCAACAAGCCGTAATGTTTTTAAAATAAAATAAATACCATATACTTTTTTATGTATTTTGGTATTGAAAATGGTTTTGATAAAGGATTCTATTATGTTAATATATTTATGATATATTGTGATTGAAATGTGGAAATGTTATGTTTCCTTTATGCATGTTTTATGTGATACGATTATGTTATGGTTTATGATATGTTTAAACCTATTCATATGAGGAATGAATTGGACTTAATAAGTGACGGGTGGAGCCCACTACAGCTCCTTGATGCATCGCCAGGTCTCATGAGACAAACTAGTGTCTTGGCACGAGGCCTTGACAATATCTTATTTGTGGCCTTGGCACGAGGCCTTGGCTACGTGATTATGATAGTCTGGCATTATGCATTCCATCATTATGAAAGTGGTTATTGATATTGCATGTGATTATTCGACCAGTAGAATATCCATGTGAATAAGTAAATGGATTTATCTCATTTTACTTTTTCCATATTATGTTGTAGTTCATGTTTAAAAGGCTTTTGTTTTAGTTATACATTGCCTTAAATGTTAATGTTTAATTATGAAAGCTTCCGCAATATTGTTATCCTTACTGAGCATCTGAGCTCACCCCTTTCAATGTTTTAATATTTTCCAGGATGTGAAGAAGTATTTTATGAATGACCTGTAGGGATTGTCAGAAGAGGATATGAGTGTGGTCTATGGAGACTTTGTTATTGTAGTTTTTCACTTTATGATGTAATGTAACGTTTATGAATGTATCTAGTGTTTCCAAGGCTACTAAACTAATCAGTTTTTCGAGACTTGATCTTTTGTGATCATGCCAATGTTACGAACTAATGCACCGACTCTGGGTAGCTGGGGTCGGAGCGTTACACTCATTTTGGTGCCTTGCCTTTCCCTACATTGGAAATATAAAAAGGTCCATGCACCACAGAAGAGGTGCATAGGGTGTGATAAAATAATATCAACAGGATCCCACCTAGGTGTTTCATAGAAAGTCTCTATATAAAAATTCATTTATGCAATTTTTAAATAAAACATGTCATGATAAGTAGTAAAGAAATTTTGTAGAAAATGTGGTATACATTTCCCTTTTATCACAGTTCTAAAAAAAGAAGGTATATCAGTTTCAATGAAATTTTTTCCATATCATATTTCACAAAAATCAACATACATATCAAGGATAAAACAATACACATCCAAGAAATACAAAACATCATTAGATTCATAGGCATCATAATAACAAGTAATACAAAAGGTGAGGTAGTAGACTACACATACCCAATAATCTATGAAAAACTCACTTAAGTACCTAAATACAACAATCTACACTCCTAGACTAGGGAGACACCCTTCAAAATGAAGGCCCAAAATCAAATATATACCTTGAGCCAATAATTTACACTTTAGGGAAATAGGAACACCCCAAAAATTGAACCCCCATAATAGATGATGGCCTCAAGCTAAAACTTCCACCTAGTATACAAGGTAACCAATGTGCTCGTTTTCACAATCATCTTAACATTTTAGAAATAATTTCAAAACAATTTCATAACCCATTAAAAAGATTTCAAAATACCCTTTTTATTTACATTTATCAAAAATAGGGGGAAAACCATTTTTCCTTTAAAATAAACTCATTTCAAGAAACAAAAATCAATAATGCAAATTCCTTGTATAAAACAGTTTATAAAGTAGGAACAATAAGGTTCATTAACATAGGCTAGATATGGAACCACCTACCTCAAAACATGGAAAAAACACACTCATAATGGGATAAATGACAATGAAAACACAAAAACATCTACAAATGACCTATAATCAAATACACAACACAAGATTGATCCAATTTAGAAAAAAAGGGGTTTAAAGAAAGAAAGAAACCCTTATACCTCAAGAATAAACTCCTGCCATACCACAAAAAACAAAGAAATGTACTCCAGAAATAGATCAAACAATGGATATTGAAGAAGATGAGAGAAAAAATAAACTTAGACCAATATATACAATAATGAAATTAAAGGGACCTACTATGGTCAATGATAGAAAATAAGTAGAAGGATCACATACTCAGGGAGATTCACCGAAACCTCAACAAAGATCGACCACTGGTCAGATCCTTATAGAATGATAGGAGTCTCCCAAAATCACCTAGTAATTTCCTTTGGTCAAGAGAATGGGAGTTTGGATAAAGAACCAAAACAAAATAGCCACACCGCTATTTTAAAAACATCACATGGGATGTTAGACAACATGTAACCTGATTACATGATGCCTAACCGTCAAAGTCCAAAGTTCACCGAAAAAACCCATTACCTCTGATTAAAATACCATATGTAATACATTCACAATGCGAAACATATCCTCACATCATATAACTTTTCAAAGTGTGAAACCTTTCACAACATGCATCAGCAACTCTTACATGTCATGTAACCTAGTTACATGGCATGAGAACCTCTTTCTGCCTGTAGAAAAAGCTAGTTAAATCTAAAAAGTCCAAAAATCTATGACTTCACCACTATAGATTTTATCAAAATTACCTCTAAAATTTATATAGACAATAAGAAAAGGAACAACATGATGAGGTTAAATTCATACTTAATAGATCAGTAACATGATAGAAAAAACTCCCCATTATAAATACTTTCCATACTTGAGAAGCCTTGTGGAAGATGAAATCCCTAAAAAAAGATTAGGCTACTACTCCCTCATCATGGACCCAGATTCCCAAATCTCATGAATATATTACTTATCCTTCTATAGTACCCTAACCAATAAGATTAACTTCCAACACAAGACTTTCACTTGAGAGTCGATGATCTCAACTGGATTCTCCAAAATAGAAACATATGGCTCTAACTAAATTTTCTCCCAACTCAGAATGTGACAGGGATTTGGACGGTACTTATTGGGATGCGATATGTGGAAAACATCATGAATACCTATAAAATAAACCAAATATTATAACTGATATGTGATTATCCAAGTTTCGTAGTGGCTTTAAATGATCCAACATATATCAGAGCCAACTTTCTCTATTTTCCAAGTCGACGATGACCCAAGCAAGGAGAAAATATCAATAAAACCCATTCACAAACTTAAAATCCATATTAATATTCCATCAATCCATATATGATTTATGTCAACCCTGGGTTACAAACAGATGTTGATGTACTTCTTGAATAGTTATCAACATCTCTTGGATAGAACTTGGTCAAACCAAAGCTATATTTCCCACATTCACCCAACAAAAAGGTGCTCTACATGGGCGACCATAAAAGGAATCTAAGGGATCCATTATTATAAATGAATTATACAATTTGTTTTAAATCAGTTTAAATATTTCAATATGGATATCTCATGATTCACCAAAATCTAAGACAAATCCATGAAGTATATCCTTGAGGATCTGAATAAACCTCTATGTCTGACCATCTATCTATGGATGGTATGCTTTTATCAACTTGACATGTGTTTCCATTGAATCTTAAAGAATCCTAAAGAACATTTAACTAGGTTCCGTATCTGAAATAATGGAAGAATTACTCCCATGTGACCTCACAATCTCTTGCACATACAATATATCTAGATATTCAACCTTAGTAGTATCCTTGATCATAAAGAAACATGAATATTTTTTCAAGTGATAAACAACCGCCCAAATTTCATTACTCCATTGGGAATTCCATGTTAATGAAACAACAAAATACATGGATACCTCATTCCATTTACAAATAAAAATTGAAATAGGTTGATGAAAAATTGAGGGATTCAAGGGATCTGCCTTTAACTGTTGGTAGGTGTAATAATGGGACACATAATCTACAATGTCACACTTCATACCCAGCCACAAGAATCATCGTCTCATGTCATAATACATATTTTAATCCACTAGATGGATGGAAGAAAATTATTTTTGATTATTAAACAAGACTAAACTCTTCATGTATACTGGGAAAACAACATACTTCCCAAAGTGGAGTATACAATCTAAAGAGAGAGACCAACAGGAAATGGTCTCCTCACTATAATTGATTTATAGAACTTTACTAAACTATAAATCCTACTGATGACTCTAGAAGAAAGACTCTCAGAGAGATGATACTAATTGAACACTGGTCAGAACCATACCTAAGACAACCTTCTAAGAATATAGGTGCAACTGAGTAAAAATCCCTATAAGGATCCACTACTCCTTTGATTATATAATAGCATGCAATAGAACTTTCCTACTAAGTGCATCTGCAATGACATTCCCCTTCCCTAGGGTATAAACGATATCAAAGTCAAATGTATGAAGGTATTCTAACCATCACCTTAATCTGGGATTCAAGCATTTCTAAGAAAATATATTACTCAAACTCTTATGATCATATATTACCATGAAACTCTTCCAAAAAAGATAGTGTCACCAACATTTAATCAAATCCATTAATATAAAAACATATAAATCATGATTGGGGTAATTCATCTCATGTGGTCCGAGGTGATGAGAGTCTTAATCTACCAATTTTCCATCCTACATAGGCACAAATCCGAAACAAGCACCAGAATCCTCAAAAAATACTACATACCCCCTTACCAGGATCAGGTAATATCAGAATAGGATTCGTTGTTAGAAGTTATTTTAATTCATCAAATGAAGATTGAAAATTTGCATCCTAGGTGAACTTAAACAACTTCATAGTAAGAGCAGTCAAAATTGACACCATCTTTGAGAAAGCTTTAACACACCTTTTTTAGTATCCATTTGTACCAAGGAAGATCTGAATTTCAAAGATATTTTTTGGTTCCTTCCATGATGAAACATACTTCTCCTTCTTTGGGTCAACTAATCAGACATGTTTATAAATTTTGTTCCCAATGAACTTCACTTCTTGAATACAGAAACTACATTTTTAAATCTTTCCAAACAAATGGTTACTTCTTAAAATGTCCAAAAACAAACTTAGATGGTGCTCGTGCTCATGCTCAAATTTTGAATAAACTAGAATACCATCCATGAACACTACCACAAAAGTGTCAATATAATAATGGAATATAAAATTAATTAAATCTATAAAACTGTAGAATCATTACTTAGAAGAATGGGAAGAAAATATTCATAATGGATGTACCTACTCATGAATGCTATATTCAATACATCAAACTCCCGAACTATGAGCTAATGATAACCCGAACGAAGATCAATATTTTAGTAACACTTTTCTCACTTTAACTGATCAAACAAATCATCTAGACAAGGAAAATGATATTTGTTCTTAACTGTTACCCTGTTAAAATTCCCATAGTCCACACTCAACCAAAGTAAACCATATTATATCTTGGTAAATAGAACATGGGATGACTAAGGTAAAACACTAGGGAGAATGAAACATTTTCCCAATAAGTCATCCAACTGAATTTTTAGTTCTTTCAACTCTGATGGTTCCATAAGATAATATGGTAAAGATATTAGATGATTAATTGGAACTATGACAATCATAAACTCTACCTCTCCCTCTAGAGAATGATAGGGGAAGTCAACAAAGAAAACATTAGGAAAGTCTCAAACAACAAGGGTAATATAAACAATAAGATAAATAATATCGGAATCAAATACAATAGCATATAACAAACATCTGATCTCTGGGTGGGAATTTATTGAAAGACCCGACCTCGAGTCCCACTCCACCTAAAACATAGAAGATCTCCCAAAAATAGTAATAAAAAAACATGTTAATGATAACAATCAACCTCAGCTTGGTGAGTGCAAAAAAATTCTTACCGATGATGAAGTCAAATAGATTCAGATCGAGAAGAATAAAATACTAGACCAACTCTATATCAGAAAACTTTAAAGAATAAGAAATACAACGAAACCCTTTCTCACTCCTATTTTGAATTTGTTTTGCTAAATCCATTATAAAAGACATAAGATTCATTAGATGTTTAATAATATAAATAAAATGTGCAGATATAAATGAGTGGGAGGCACTAGTATATAATAAAATTTATACTAAATATGCAATAAGGATAGTACCTATCACTATTTTCAGACCTATATTGACTTTCTCCAGACACTCATCTACTACGTAAAATTGCTTCACTCTAGAAGCCTCTGACTGGATCCCATTAGTCTTTGAATCTTCTAACTACACCCTAGTAACCTTTAGAGTCAACAAAACCTGACCATAGTGAGGAATATTCATAGTATGTTAGAAGCGTTGTATATGACCAACACGTCCACAACTATTTCATGTCTTAATGGGAACTTGAAAAAAAAATTCTAGAGTGTCCGACCCTTCCACACTGATAGAATTTTAGTGGAACACTTTTAGCTACAGAAGATGTTGTAGAGGAGGTTATCTATTGAGACCCACCACCACCACTTTTATTATGATCTAACTAATTACTCTTCTTCCCATGCATTCCATTAAAGCTGCCATTAGATGGAAGAGAAGAGTATCAAAAACCAACCTTGCCTTCCATATCCATCTCTTAAATAATTTTAATTTCTACCATCTCCACATAGGTATAATGTTTCAATATAAATAACTATGATCTAATATCTAGTCACAAACCATACATGTACTTATAAGGCTTCAACTGGTCATTATTTACCACATATAGAGAAAAATGGAAAATCTAAGCTAACTGATTGGTGTACACCAACACCGAATTCCCTCCCTACTACAATAATAGAAACTCCAAAAAAATTTATAAAATCAACAACTCTAGAAAAAACTACTGGAAGAATAGGTGTTTTAAACCAAATCAATCTAGGTCCACGTGTCTATCTACCTAGAAAATAGATTTTGACCATCGCTTGCAAGAACCCTCTAGCCTAAATTCTGCAGAATTTACACTAATATTATCAGGTGTCTATAGGAAGTCAAATATTTTATTTATCCTATATATATATTCCTCTACCTCTTGATGTTTATTAATTCATTTAAAAGATGGTAGATTCTCTTTCAAGAATTGATGTGACCAATCTCTATCTCTTCCAGATCCTAGATGTACCTCAAATTCCACATTCTGAACTCATGGAACATCTTGATCAATAGTAAGAACTACCCATATGATAGTATCGATAATATTATAATCCACTGGAATATTTCCTTTTGGAGCATCAACTACACCTTCTGGAGGAAGTCATGGAATAAGTCTCGGAGGCAAATTGTTTCACACAGAAATAAAAGAAAAAATGGGACAACAT